>JADLZK010012248.1:0-2562036 GCA_015847255.1 Hyparrhenia diplandra | reverse complement strand
ACTAATCCCGAGAGAGGTTATCCTTTACATTGGGACACCTCTACAACTCGAGAGATAATGAATAGAATGAGATAGGAATGAATTAGGTTTAACCCTGTGGCTCCGGGGGTCTTCTTATATAGGCCTCATGATGAATGATGACCATTGGATCAACCGACCTTCACACCCGTAGATATTAACCTCAAGGCCTGCGGGTAAACCGACATAGAAAGGAGAGGATGATGTGGAGGACCCACCAAGTACGGCCTAAATGGTGCCTCGGGCGGGGTCAGCTGTCCGCTTTCCCTCCGCTTCGTTTTTTTTCCTGCAAGCCCCTTCGTACCTTCTAGAACGTTTTAGTCCACTTTTCGGTCGAAAGTTACTTCACGTAAGTTAAGTCTTGTCATCGATGTGATATATATTCAAACTTTCCATTCTTCTCAGGTTTATCCTAAGTCCCTAAAAAGATAAATCACCAAAGCTCATGGAATTATGTTAGTTAGACCCCTAGTCTATGTTGATATTCATTTTACGCCCTTATTTCATATTTTAGTTGACTATTAATATTATACTATAATATTGTGTCAACAATAACTACACCGCTTCATGCGACGCAGCTTATTGCATTGTATATGATTGGGTCACCAAAAGAGCTAGATGGACCAAAATGATAAGATTGCTCTCTTTGAACTTGAAATTTGCCAAATCAAACCGATAACTTTTTATGCAATCGCGGGGCTTATATTCGTATTGAATTTTCTTTATACCGCATGTTGTTCGAACACGCCACCACTGAATTGGTTTGTTTTTGAAAACTTCGTTTGTTTTCGTTCAAATTTTTACCGCTTTCGCTGTGATTCAATGGTAAAAGTAGATGCTATGGCGTGGGCTCAAATTTCGGGTTCTATCATTCTTTCAATCTCTTGTTCGCGAAACTCATCAAGAGACAAAATGCACATATGGTCCTGCAGGATTTTTAAAAGTATTCCGCAATAACATATAAAAAGTAATTACTCCCTCCATATCACAAATAGATGGGCTTTTGGAAAAGGTTCCTGGCCAAAACATTGGGAATATAAACTATGAATAACTTTTTTAGTCGTTGAGTTTGAAAATATGAAAATCATATCAATAGATTTTGTCTTAAAATTACTTTCGTAAAATATACATATATAATTTCCAATAAATATTTTTATAGAAAAATAGAAATCAAAGTTGTGCTTTTGGAGACCGTGTCAACAGGCCCTAAAGCCCATCTATTTGTAATATGGAGGAGTACATATTCAAGTAATTTGCCAAAAAAGTAATAATGGTGATTTTAAATTACATTTTATAATGCTAGTGGTCTCAGAATACCCTCGTTTTAAGCATGTCATTAACATCTGCATTATGAGCATAATCATCATTTAGTCATATGCATTTTTGCACATGAAATGATAGATGTTATTTGTATGTTTAAATTGTTTTTAAATTTGTTTATTTTGTTTGCCTTGTCATTTCATGTATGAAATACTTGCTTTATTTAGTTGTTTATTCTTTATTTATTCTTAGTTATGTTTATAGAAGGTGTTAGAGCACAAGTGATGTTGGTCATGTTCTCTAATCATGGTTAATTAGAGTAGTTTGACTTCGCTTTGACCTTTTGTTTGACCTAGATGGTGATTTATCTTGTTTTGCTCAAAAAGTACTAGTTAGAGATCTTTGTATGTGTGTGACCCTTTCATGAAATGTGTACCTAATTTCGTAGATCAAAAGATGTCATAGGCGGTTGCGGATTTTTGAGTGGATCATGTTCAAAAGTCGGGTTTGATCGGCTTTGAGGGTGAATTAGGGTTTCGCTGATCACGGAGTGTTGCGCTTTGATCGATCATAGTTTCTAATCCAGGCGGAATTAGGGAAAAGTTTCTATACGCGGAAACGCCGTAATTTCGTAAGGAACATTTTCTTCAATTAGAGGTTTCACTCGAATCCACACGGATCTCGGCGTACGTGCCGTAATGCTTTGCATTAGGGTTTCAATTCAAAAGAAGAAAGGAGCCTACGGCCAAAGCTTGTCTCGACGTGTCGTGTCGGTCGAAGGCCGTAGCCGCTACGCCGCGCCGGCCCTCCCCGCCATCGCCTCGCGGACTTGAAGAAGGGGGAACCCAGTCCCCTTGCACGCCAAGCCCTCTCCCCCGCCTCCCCTTCTCACCGACGCCAACAACGATGAGCGCCAAGAGCTCAGGCTACATTGCCGGGCTGCTCATCAGCCTTGCTCGCCTCATCTCGCCAATCCAGCCAAGCGAGTCCATCGGCCCGCAACCTCGCGACCCGACCTCGTAGACTTGGCTAGAGCATGAACCGCGCGAGGAAGAGGTCGCTTTGCCGCCCCGCCACATCAAAAACTCTCGCCGGAGCTCCACCGCGACGCCGCCGTCCCCGCTGCCCTCCCCGCCCTCACCCACCTCTCGATGCTCTACCTTGTGTTCCGATTTCCCCTAAAAGCCATGCACTATCTTCGACCAAAGTTTCTGAAAGGTAAGGTTTAGGTAAGCCTGAACGCACCTCGCCGCCATGAGCACCAAAGACCGCCGCCATGGTTCTCCGCCACCGCGCAGCCCCTCACCGCCGCCGCCGCTCCACCTTTCGCTAACTAACTTGCGCTCCGCGGGTTGCCTAGTCCTCGCTTGTGCTAGGGTCCGCAAGGGCTCGACTTTTCTCGCCGCCGCTTAGCCGAACATCGCTGCCGCCGGGCCGGCAGTATACGCAAATGAACCGCTGGCCATCGCCAAACGCCACCCAGCCAAACCGCCGCTACCGTGTTTCAACAAGCCGCCAGGTGTCCCGGCTCAGGCGCCAAGACGCCCAACCCCCGCCATCGCCGGAAACGCCGAAACCGGCCGCCATCCGCGCCGCCCATCGCCACCGCCGGCATCGTTGCCGCCAAGACCGTGCTCGAGGAGTACCCGTGACGTAGATCTCGCCGCCAATGCAATCCATAGGTATGCCTGCCACGGAGGACCATTAATCCATGAGATCCGCCAAGCCATACACCAGCTACCGCCTCGCTTTATTCACTAACGAAATGGCCCCCTTACCGTCATATTTTCTTTATGTTTTATTTTTCCGTATTGCTATGAATGCCTTAGAAAATTCATATCTCACTGCTTTAGCTCGGTTTTTGCATGGGACAAATTTTACTGTGATCCTTATGGGTAGATCTACAGTAGAAAATTATGAGATGTGGTTTTCTGTAGTTTTATATTATCTTAGATTTATTGCAATATATGCCATGTTTCTACGTAAATGCATAGTTAATTTTTTGGTGCATGATAAAATAGTGGTTCCTATATGAAATGTTCATGTTTTTGGATGTATAGTGCAGGAAAAAATATTAGATATGCTATGTTCTCGCTGGATGAAATGTGATTTTTGATTTATGTGCTATTTACCATGCTTTCTTAGGAAATTCATAGAAAAATAATTACTAGGGTTTTTTGCCATGATAATTTTTGTACATGCATTTGTTATTGTTAGGAAGCTTTTCATGTTCATGGTTAGGCAGTTTCATGTTTTTCATAATACAAAAGTATTTTCATGCCTAGTTTTCATGCTAGCTTGTCATTTTTGTGTAGGACAATTTATGTATGATTTTTGCTATAAAATTTTTATGGTAGGCATGTTAGACAAGTAGAATGCTCCTGTAATTTTTGTAGGATTTTCTAAGGTGTTTACATATTTTATCATATTTATGTTGCATAGAAAAATGCCCTAGAGATACATGTTTATGGTAGGGTAATGTGTATTGGTAATTTTATTGTATGTTCTAGTATGAATAGGATCTGTTGGTAAGTTTAGTTTGATAAGCTTGGCAGTTTGGCAGATTTTTTATTCCTAGTATTTATATGTTTTATAGTGTGCATGTGTAGTGTTTGATAGGGCATATCATTTTATGTGCTTTTAATTTACCTTTTGGCTTATCCAGTAGGTTTATTTGGTAGATTATAACTTTGTCTTGTTTGCTGGAAAGGTTGTAGGTGAAGTGCATGCTTGAGTGATTTCTAGTAGATGTGGTAAGTTATAGTTTGTCCGAAAAACGTAGCCTCGCTTTCTCTTGCTTTTTGAGGCGGTAGATGACAGAATTAGGTCGGGTGATGTGTAATGTTTTGTAGATAATTTTGTTAGCTTCCAACCAGTATTCGCTTTGCTACATTTAGAGTTATAGGACTCCCCTGCGGTGATCGCTTTTTGATTTAGTAAAAGATGTCTAGCTGCCATTTTCGGCATTAGAGAATTAGGGTATTGCTTGATGTAGGTTATTAGGGTTTCCTGTAGTTATATTTGTGTGTCTACGTAAGAGATATCCACTTACTAGTATCATTCATCATAATGCATTCATCCATCATTCTATCTCATTTATATATAAGCATGCTTCGCGTATTGGTATTGATCAATCTTGCATATGCATGCATCATAATGATCGGAGGAGTTAGTTAGGAGAGATCAAGGAGCGTGAGGTCAACCTTCATCATCTCGAGTGCAGCCAAAAAGACCCTACAGAGAAGGAGGACCGGTGACCCCAAATTTCCGTAAGACCTAACTTCTTCCTACTACTTTTCTAAAGGCAAGCCCCTATGCATGCCGAACTTCCCTATGCTTTCTAAATTAACTTGTTGAGTCCTTTCTTAAATGCCGCATTAAGTGTAGGATATGGTTGAAACCGCTGATGCACGTGATATCCTTGCAAAGTTTTCCTATCCTATTTAGGAGTCTAGGTTAAATAAATGCCCGCTATGATGATTGCAGAGATGCGATTTCCGTCACCGTGAGGATTGTTGTTGGGTTAATCACGTTGGTGGTTAACAAGCCGAGAACCCTCGAATAATAAAACATGTTTAGATTGGATGGATATTGTGGTCTTCCATCCGACGATTAAGGACTCTCACTTTGCCGAATGTGGTCGGAAGTTGAACATACCGCCATATAGTAGGGCTCCGCTGAGTCGTGAGCCACGGCTCGCGGAGAATGCTAGGGGCCGGCACTGTGACGCTTAACGCCCCTCCTAGGCGGGTCGGGTTGGGTTTGACGGGCGAAAGCGTAGGGCACCCGGCGGCGCTTCTTCGGGTCACCACTTGGTGGCTCGAGAGGAGGGGTTGCCGACAGTGTCCGGAGACTTTACGCCCCCTAACGCCTTGGGAGTGATCTCGACTCCTCGACGGGGAAGTCCCGGGTTTATGATGTGGTATTCGCCAAATGGGTTTAAATCGACTAATCGCCATCTCCCGGTTAGTGAGAACCCGGGTGCGCCCACGCATTGTAGTCTAATATCACAATAATGGTTATCTTATTCATGCCGCCATGTTAAAATTATGATCAAAACTTACTTATATCAAGTATTTATATATCACCCGAGCATATGTTTTAATCTTGACTATACAGACTTATGGTTATGTATATAATAATAACCTTTTAACTTGGAAGAACCCGAAAGTAGTATGTGTAGGCGCATTAATCAACTTTTATTTCAAAAATAAATGTGAGTCGCCAGCCTGCATAAAGCCAAGCATAATCCTTGAGTCTTTTCCTTATTTTCTCGTTTAAGATGGGTAAGTCTTGAGGAGTACAATTGAGTACTCAAAAGTTAATTCCCCGATGTTGCGTGTGACTCCGCCTAGTATGATTCTATCCGTATGTGATGTGATGTGGTTGAAGATAATGCCTAGGCATGGCAGCTCCATAGTTCCCCGCCTCTTTGCTATTACAAAGTTGACATTAAGTTGGCACTATATAAGTTATTTTGATTTCCACTGTATTTTCGAAAGCTATTGCTCCGCGACTCAATTACTTTTGAAATAAATGTGTACATCACACTCGGGTTATAATATATTCAAATTTGGTTTGAGATACCCTCGATTGGAACCATCGAGCTCAACGATCTTGGTTGTATTGTTGATGAGTTTGAAATCACTCAGATTTCCTAATACCGGGTTTATATGGACTCAAGTGTAGATCAAGATTGTTCCGCAATTGCGAATTATACTTGATTTCTTATAAATTGGCCTTCCTTCACAAATTGCATCGAGCTTAGTTCAAGATTTAACAACTGACCGTATTAAAATTAAAATGAACCACTAATCTTTTTGTGAAAATTTTGCGTAAAACAAAAATCTTTTAGTGGTGTGAGTAAAAGTTTGTGAAAATTAATAGTGCCATGGTCATACCCTTATGCCCAATTAAGGACAGCTTAGGTGGCTTTACTAACTTGGGATGGGTCTATGCATCATATTTTTTGTTTGTGCTTGGTTGCCGCGGCGCACCAAGAGGCACGGGGCTACCTACTTGAGTAGTCATGTATGGATCGAAAATACCTCTCCTTCTAGGTAAATGATGTTCAATGCCTCTACTACAAGGTAAGTTGTGGAGTCGTGGAGAGCATGATTGACAACCACCGGTCTTGGGGGGATAAAATAAAATGTTTTGAGAGCCCGTGGGTCGTAGTGCCCTCGTAGACTTGTGTATGGGTACACAGGTGTGCCGGTGTAAAATGTGTTTTTCCACAAGGTATGCGATGCCATCGGTGGACTGACGAAGCAGGTATATGCAATTTAAATTCATGCATTGCATAAATATATACCGTGGGCAAATGAAATTGCAGTGTACACTAACAATGCAAATCGTGTAGATCGAATTAGTTGGTGATTTATTTTCTTTGAGAGAACGTAGATGTGCCACCATTTATAAACGAGTAGTATCTTATCTTTCCTATTCTGTGGAGGACGTAAGATACGCCATGCATCATGTCATTCATGACCGCATCAATAAAAAGGGATAAAATTATTGCTTTTCTTACCCTTTATTCCCCGCCTCTCCCCTTTAGTGAGTACTTGTCCCTTTTGTTGAAACTGACCCATCTCGTTCTCAACCTCACACAATCTTCCAAATCTGCTTACCATGGGCCTTGTTATATTCTCGATTAGCAATAATATCATTAGAGATAAGTTGCTTCGCATACCCACTCGTATTGTATGTGTTTAAGGCATATGCAATATAGAGACCCACGGCTCATGTTTTTTTTTTTTTTTTTTGCAAAGACATTTTCAGCGGCCCCTCGATTTACGAATTGTAGGTACAAATGTTTGACGCCCACTCCCATAGGTTTTGGGATGGCAATGGCGCCGGCAAGAAGGGCGGGTTGTAGGACCCAAATTAGGTTGGGGTCCTGGGCCGGGGATGGTTGTAATTCAATTCAACCCAAAGACACAAGAAGATGAAGCCCATCACATCTTGCCCACTTCCCACATCCCACATAATAATCCCTGGCCAGCACGCCCCCATACCGTTGTTCATAAGCGCATCCGGTGTCGACATTCTTCGGGCCATTTGAAACATCCTCGACGCCCCCCCATTCACCACCATTTCCGCTGTGCAAGATTGAGAGGTGGAGGAACAGTGAACAGGTGGTCGGAATGAGTAAGCTGTGTCTGACTTTTGTTCTATGGTGTTTGGTCAAGTACTCCAAATTTAGGCCATCGAGCTTAGGCATCCAATCCTACAACACGCATCTCCTTGCATTCCATGCCCGATCTTCATTAGCCCCACCTTCCTCCCGCACCAGAAAAATGTGTTGCCGATGGGCGCCCCCTCCGCTTCGCATCTAGAGCCATACCTATCAATCAACATTTTAGTATCCTCACGAAAAACACGAGCCGCGGTGGGAATGAGTTTCATTAAAAAATAAAATTTCACACAACTCATTGAAGTTCTTCAGCAGCCTTCTTGGATTCGGCGCCCATGGTGGTGGGTGGATCGTAGTGGTCTCCTGATACCAGCCGCCGGTTCCAAAAGATTGACCGAACCGACACGCGGAATTGGGGAAGATTGGAGGAGAAGCAGGACGATGGTGGTGGTGACGGCGCTGGGCGGCGGCGGTGGCCGCGCCGACCGCGGGGCGCGCATACGCCGCTCTGGGCTACAAGGCTGCGCTGCGCGGCCAGGCGCGGGCGGCAAGGCGTGGGGCGGGGCGCCACATGGGAGAGAGGGGGGAGCAGAAGATGGGATAAAAATTTTTATTTGCTTGTTGCCCCTCGAAAGATTATGCACTTTACTTATATAGCCCAGCTATTGGGACTTGTATCTCAAGCAATCTCTAAAGGTTTCCTTATAGATTGGAATACCATTTACAAGCATGTCTTATTTATTTACTTCCTAATAAGGGTCTCCCTTATAGATGAGACAGCCCCCTCGACACCAAAACACCTAAAGATAATCCTAGATATTTTCCTCCTCTTTATCTCCGAATTAGTTACCGAAGAATCCGCGAAGGGAGGGGACGCCGGGCGGCGGGCGCTGCGGAGAGCCCAGGGGGGGGGCGCCGGCACCCTTAGGCTGGGCGGGCCTGTCCTCCGTGGCCCTATTTCCCCGGTCGTGACATCTCCCCTTCCCCCGGGCGGCGCCCTCTCGCTGATGAAAGTCCATTCAGTGACACCCGGGTTGGAGATCGGCTGCCCTGAACGATAAGCTCAACTTGTAGCATGAGACGCCTTTGTACTAGGTTCCCGAGGATCATGTTCTCCCCGGGTTCGCTGGGATCAAAACTCCGTGAGATAGTGAAGGCTGCCATGTAGCCGCGGTAGATGTAGCGTGAACTGCGACGCCCCTCGTGAAGCTGTCGACGGCGGGGCTGCCAGTAGGGAGCTCCTTTGAATGCCCACATCAAGGTGCTGATGCACCATGTCGCGGGAAGGGCTCTCCAGGAACAAGAAACGCCATTGGGTGGAGCGTTGACGAAGAGCGGCAAGAGGCGCCAAATAGTGATTTCACGGCGGTAGGGAGGAGTTGCAGCCAAGTTCAACATCGTATCGCATACATGAAGGAACCGACGCCGAACAGAGAGGGAGAAAGCTGGTGGACACCCTCCTCGCATCATAGCTGATGTGGACGCTGTCGACCGTGGAGAGGAAGAGGCGCATCCATGCCGCCGAGGAAGACGACTCGCCGGGTTTATATGGTGGCGCCCAGGGCTACATACCGCCTAACAGGATGGCGGTTGGCGCAGCCAAGTTGGCCGTCGTAGGCGCCAAGGCGGAGGAAGTTCGTCCTTCGAACTCCGCCCCGGTGCAAGGGCCCGTGCCAGTCCGAAGCAGCTGGAGAGGGAAGCCGGGAGGTAGCAAATGGCCGCCGAAAAGCGTGAGGCCGTCCTCAAGCGTCCAGCTGGAGCGGTATTCGCTCTATGGTGATGTCGAGGGCGATGCGGCGTAGGTGCTGATCCTCCAGTGTAGCTTGACGTAGCTGGACGAAGCACCTCGTGGACGTGTCGTCGTAGAGGTCCAAGGCGCCGCATGCCTCAACGCTTCCTGCCGAGTCGTGGGCATCCGATGCCGGGCGAAGATGCCCGACCGAAAGCGTGCCGCGCTCCCGGGGCGCCCCCTGCGCTGAGGTGGAGCTGATGAACGCGTTCGGCGACCGTCGCGTCGCACTGAAGCCCGCGGGTCGCAACCAAAATCCCACGCCACGGCCCCAGGCCTCCAACCGGCATGCCAGTGATGACATCGACGCCGTCGCCCAAAGGCATGACGAGGCGTCGGCGTCGGCAAGTGCTGGCGTCGAGGCGTAGAGTACGTCGAAGGTGGCAGCCCGGCATGTAGAGGTGGCGCCGGTGCCGCAGGTGATCAGTACACGCAGTTCGGCCGAGTCCGTAGGCCCGCCGCGGGTCACCACGCTGGGTCGATGTAGTTGTGCGTTGCTCCCCGAAATCGACGGATGATGTTGACGCCCGTGCCAGATCATACCGACGAGGTAGTGGAATGAGCACCACATACCGGGGAGTCGGGTCCCCGACGAGGACCTTCGACCGGTCAACTGGTTCTCTTGTTGTCCGCCGAAGAGCGTCGCTCGTCGTATCGCCGCGTAGTCGCTGAAGATCGTGGATATCAAGAGGTGCTTGCACTTGTGACCCCGTGTGAATGGCTCATCACAGTTGAAGCAGTCCAGCCTTGCGTCGCCTCCGGGTCATCTCTCTGGTGTCACCGCTTGAACGGCCGAGTTGGTGCAGCGATGAGGATGGCGCCTGGGGGCGGCCACAGGTGGCGCCGGGCGCCGCGCCTTCGCCTCGCCAGCGTTGACTTGCCGGTGTTGTAGAGGGATGGCAAGACGCCGCCATATGCTCCCCGGGCGAGACATGGCCGCCTCCATATCCTTTTTGGATTCTCGCATTCGCCGGCCCGCCTTGAGCGGTTCGCCCAAGCCTGCTGTATAGATGTTGACCTCGCTGCTGATCGTCGAGGCCGCTTCCACAAGGCCACGTGTGCTAGGAACTGCTCTATGTAATCATCGACGCCGCCAGTTTTCCTCGAGGCTGGCCACCCACCGATTCCGCCGCTCTGTTGGGCCAAAGCGCGTTGATGTTGGGCGAAGCTGCCTAATCGGCCACTGGTTTCTTCCTGGGACAGCCGCATGTACCATTGCCTGTGCTCCTCCTGTGAGATGATAGGAAGCATACCGCACTTGCTCAGAGTCCGGTGTACCTTGTCACCTGAAGAATTGCTCGCAAATGTTGATCCATGAAAGGGATCGCCCTGCCATCATAGGTAGGGAAGGACAGCTTGTGCAGGCGGGAGCGAGACTCGGGAAGGTGTCGACCGGAGGTGGAGGGGGCGGCGCATGCGCCCCTAAAATGGCGGCGCCCGGCCGGGCGCAGCCTTCGCCTCAAGTAGCCCTTCATCGTTCTCTAGATCAGCCGGCCGGACTGATTGTCCCCGTTCGCTTGCCATCAGTCCGCTTGATGAAGTCGCGGCCGCTGCTTCGAACATCGCCCGCATCTCGATCTCGGTCCATGGAGTTGTTGACGGTGTTTGAGCGCTGCCGGTCGCCGCCCCGAGATGATAGCGAGCCTATCATCGATCTTGTCCATCTTGGCGCTCATCTTGGCGAACTCGCCGCCGGGTTCTTTAGCAGCTTCTTGGATTCGGGCGCCCATGGTGGTAGGTGGATCGTGAGGGTCTCCGGATACCACTCCGGGTTCTAGCTAGATTGGACCGAACCGACACGTGAATTGGGAAAGATTGGAGGAGAAGGAGGCAACGATGGTGGTGGTGACGGCGCTGGGCGGCGGCGGTGGGCGCGGGCGGCGGCGCTGCCCTCTGGCGATATCATGCGCGCGAGCGCGAAGGCGGCGGCGGCTGCGGGCGGGGGGGGTGCTGGGAGAGAGGGGGGAGCAGAAGATGGGATAAAAATTTTTATTTGCTTGTTGCCCCGAAAAGATTACACTTTTACTTATATAGCCCTCTATTGGGACTTGTATCTCAAGCAATCTCTAAAGGTTTCCTTTATAGATTGGAATACCTTTTACAAGCATGTCCTATTTATTTATTTCCTAATAAGGGTCTCCCTTATAGATGAGATAGCTCCTTGCACACCAAAAAACACCTAAAGATAATCCTAGATATTTTCCTCCTTTATCTCCTCAATTAGTTACTTGAAGAATCCGCTGAAGGGAGGGGACGGGGGCGGGATGCTGCGAGTCTGGCCCGGGGCGGGCGCCGGCGCCTTTGGGCCAGGCCGGGCTGCCCTCCCCGACCCTATTTCCTGGGTCGTGACATGTATCCACACAATACTGCCTCCTCCGTCTTATAATAACTTCACATCTAGGATAAGAGGAGGTAAACTAGCAGAGTTTTAAAATAACAATATTGCACCTACAAAAGTAGGGATCTTTTTACTTTTTTTTTTTAATCTGCCATCCACTCGGTGGGGATAAATGTGTAGAGAAGTACTCCGCCAGCTTGTCATGCCTACGCGCAGCGTGGAGTAGTGCATGCGATGGAGTCCTTTTATTTTGAGATTTTTTTTTTTGAATCGTAGAAGTGAAGTTAAAATAAGACGGAGGGAGTTCATATATAGGGTTGTCGATTGATGATATACAAATGTAACAATTGTTCATTAGTAGTACAAATTTTAGAAAAAGGAATACTAGCTCGCTCTTTGTTCACCAAGCAAACACAAGTAAGACCATGCTTGAAAGACGGTCTTTGCCGTCTTTGCCATTTGTTCATGGGAACGGCGTTGGGTGCAGCAGAAAAGAAAAAATATTATTTGGCGAGTGCAGTCTCCACCGAGGCAATCATGTTCTGCATCCTCACGGTCAAGAAGCTGCTGTCGCTTGCCACGACCCGTGTTCCTGCACGTTGCCACCCGTGCGAGCTCAGCCATGACAGCATATATGGCAGCCCTGCCGCCACATCCTTGGCCATCCCATCCCTCATTTTGATGATGTCGTTGTAGAGTTTCCTTCGGAGGGCGGCCATGTCAGGGTTGGAGCTTGGATTTGCCGTAGGATCGACGTCCCCGAGCAGCTTGTTGAGTTCATCCAGCACCCGGTCCTTGTCCACACCTCGAACGCCCCAGCACTTGACTCCGGCCTCCAAAACGTATGTCCATTGATGACTAGCAGCGGCGATGCCGTTCCAGATGTCCAGAACACGGTCCAGGACCTGCACTCTGTAAATCTCCGTCTCCACTTCTGGAGACATGGAGCTGTCTTGGCTCGCCAGCATCGTCGCCACCGGAGGTCTCTCCACGCACACTTTAGCTTCCTCCACCTTGATCACCATCTTTTCTGGCTTCTTCATCTCGTTGGTACTGTTGCTCTCATCCTTGGTAAGGGGATTTCGGTACATTGCCTTTACAGTCAAGAGACTGGTCTCTGTTGCCACAGAATCAGAGTGACCTTCTTCTTCGGGAACGTTCACGTACACTAGGAAGTTCTTCTCCTCGTCGCCATAGAGATCCTTGATTTGGATCCTACTACACCGGGTCTCACGGATGAAGTCATCCTTATGGAGCCCGCTCTTGATTTCTGATATCTTCACCTCCGGGTGTGCGGCCTCAATGGTGATTTCCACGTCCTGCGAGACTATGGACGTTAATCCACCAATGCACAGTGCCATGGCATCCTCCATGTTCCTCAAGCCCTCATTGGCGAAGCAGTAAGTCCCATAACCTTCGCGGGCAAGGTAGTACAACGTGCGTGGATCATGATTGGTTCCAAAGCCGAAGGTATAGGTAGGGAATTGCCGCCTCTGTGCAATGTCTGTGTCTGATTCCTCCAAGCTTTTCCGAGCGATGTTCGCCTGACATTCCTTCAAGATCTGCTTGTCTTTTCCATCAGATAGAAGCAGGATGCAACCCACACGATTCTTCTCCGAGCGAGTGTGCAGGACCTTTTTTTTTCAGCAGTACATAGTAATGGAAAAAAAAAGGTTAGACTGATCGATTGATGTTATTTTTTTTTCTCAAAAGACACTAAATACAAACGTTCACAAACACGCATGCACAACCTCGAGCGGTTCTGCCCCCCCTAAAAAATGTAGACAGCACGAAAGCGGTTCCTAAACTTATCTGCCCCAAGGGCGTGGTGGTGGAATGGCCGGGGCGTGTTAGGCGCCGACCACTTGGTCATGGGCCGCCCACCTAACGACCCGCTGCCCCCCTTCTCCTTCTTCATCCTGCCGATGCCGCCTCGCGGGCTGCCGCCTCCGCCCCCTTCCCTCTCTTCTTCTCCCCTAACCCTAACCCTAGCGCCCATTGCCGCCGCCGCCGCCACCTCTGAGCTCCAACCCCGCCGCCAAGGATACCTCCACGCCCGCCGCCACCCATACCCAACCGCATGAGTCCAGCCCTGGTCTGCCGGGCGGCGCCCCTGCCGCCGAGCCTCAGCACCGGCCGAACCGTCGGCCACCACCGCGTCGACGGCCGCGGGTTGCCGGGCCGGCCGTATTCTACGCAGCCAGGGTCAGAATAGAGGGGGGACGCCGGACACTAACTGGCCGTGGGAACGCCCGCCGCCGGGCGGTGTCGCCGTCGTCGCCACGGCCTCCGGCATTGTCGCCCAGGCCTCCTAGCAGGCCGCGGGCCGTGGCGTTTTTAAGGGTGGTCGGCGCTGAAGATTGTCGGAATGGCCACCCCAGCTACCGGGCGTGGTCACGATAGACCCCAGAGCTCCACTTCTTCCTTAGCTCCGCCTGCCGAAAGTGCCTAATGGAGACGCCGAGCTTTCAGCTGCGAAATAGAGCCAGTGGCGATAGGAGATAGAAGAAGATGACCACGGTTGAGCCTATTTTTCTCTCTCTCTTATTCAGCCCAACAGCAGCCCACTCATGCCCGAATCGACTTCCGTCTGATTTAGGAACCTGGATTAATACACCCATCTTTTTATATAAATAAATGATTTTATAGCAATTCCTGTGAGTGTCTACGTTGTAATGTGTAATTCTCAAAAATTCTCCATTTTTAGAAAAACAGAAAAATATTAATGTCACAACATCTAGATCAATCGATCATATAATATTACTTAATGCACCATAACACTTTTAAACCTTACGTGAACTCAAATACAAAGCACACATACTAAATGTTCCAGACCTAGTTGCCTCAAAAGATAAAAAGTGCCACACATCCTCTATGCGCCGATCAGAACACCTCCTCGCGCTGAAAAAACAATAATCAAAGGGACCGTCTGCTGCCATATCACGCATGTCATCTTGGTAACTCAAAAACTATTGACCAACACCTCCCATGCCAGCCTCTTACCAGTTTTGTTGGAATCGCCAACACTGGCCTCCGCGCCGAAGTCGCGGGTCCACTAACAATAGATGCGAGGCCCTCAAATCGCTATGCCAACACTCTATTCCTGACTTTCATCCTCCATCATTAACACCGCAAACTTGAGTCCTCAACTAGGTTTCCACCTTCCTGCCATGATGTTGGCTGCCGCAAATGACTAACCGAGCACAATCTTCCAAAACGACGCCTCAAAGGAGGATTGCGACCACATTGGTACCATTGACGTCGACAGTTAAGTCCAGGTTTTCATCTAGGGAAGACAAAGCACACACATGGAAGAGGCATGAATGATTAATGCCTCCCAGGAAGAAAATGATGTCTAGAGACGTCGGCATCATTGGCCCAAGAGGGAAAAACTTTCGCCATGGCGCTTAAAACCCCTTTGCACAACGCTGGTCGCGTGACTTGTCCGCTGCGCCAGATGCAGCCTTATCCAACCTAGTCGCGTGATGTCATCAATGCCGACCGCCACGATCACCAAACTCACCGGCCAACAGCTTCGCAACCGCCGCGTCGGCGACTCCCAACCCCGAACTGAGCATGCTCATGTAAGCGCCACATTAGCCGCTACCCCGCCGCTGAAGACAAGTTATCGCGGTCCCCGCACCTTGTGGATCTGGCAATCGAGATTGCCGGATCTCGCCGCCGAGGAAGAGGGTCGCCGGCGCCGCCGCTGCCACACTCAAGAAGGCGCCGCGTAACCATCTCCTCCTATCCGCATGAACCCGGGACCGCAGATCCCGCCATGGGGCCACCGATCCAGACACTAGAGCAAGGGAGCCTCGCCCGCCACCGCCATGTTTGGTGTGGTCGAGCGAAGTAGCAAAGGAAGCCCCATTCGATGACACCGCGGGGATCCACCCCGATGGAGCTCCGCCCGCCAACAACACCACCATCATAACCTCGAAGCGCCCAAGATGACACCAAGAGCAGGGAAAGGCCCGTCGCTGTCTTCCTCTCAATCGTGCGGGTCTCCTAACGATCTTCTCGGCAGCGGCAAAGCTAGGTGCAGAGGGGATAAGCCAATGTGCTAATAATAGTTAAATGATATATGAATAAGTCTGAAATTAATCATCTAAATTTGAAGTTTGCATAATGTATTCACCTAGTTGTGAAAAATGCAGCTTTTGGGAGACCGTGATTGATGGTTGTGTGGTACACTACCTAAGCATGGGCCTGTTTAGTGCTTTTTGATTAGCATGCAGCTTGTGCATAGTGTTTGCCCCAGCTAAAAGAAAACCACACTACTACGTGGCGGTTATTTTGATTAACCGCGGGCGGTTTTGAAACCGCCACGAAAGAAAAGGCCATGGTTAACCGACGATTAACCGTGGGGCGGTTTCGAGGGCATCAAATAGCTGCCACGGTTAATAAAAAGAAAAGAAAAGAAAAAGAAAAAGAAATCACAATACCACCGCCGCTACCGCCGCTTGCTGTTGCTCGTCGTTATGCGCCACCTCCACGCTCTTGGAGCAACGCGGAAATAGATCAGCTATTTGCTCATCATGAGTGACTACTCTCTCCTACTTTTTGCTTACATTGCCAAATAAATTTAGCCATTGACGATGCCCTAAGGGTTAATCTTTAGCAATATAGGTTAAACTTTTTCTTTTGAGCATCTCCCGAGGTTAAACTTTAGCCGTGGGACCCAAATCCAATAGAGAGGGGATACACAAGTGCTGACGTACCTCGTATGCCTTCTTTAAGCCATTGCTGATGTGGACTCGAGACTTGACCTCTAAAGATTCCACCGCTTCAATGGCGTGCCGCTTGCGTTCGTCGGACATGTGAGTGAATATGGAGAGCTCCTCGTCTCTTGGGCCGTGCGTCACCACGGACAGCCGGTCTTCGTCTCTGAGGTTGAGGATGGCGAACTTGGCGCCCTGCTTAAGATGCTGCAGGCCGATTGCCATGGAGGTGCTCATGTCCAGCACCATGACAAGGTCGATTGGCGCGCGCGCCTGCTGTGTGTAAACTGGCGCTTTCACGCGCACCAGCACTAGGAATTTCTGACGATTATGGGATCCAGGCACGGCGCCGACCTCCGGGAACGTGCTCAGACGAATCTTTTCTAGACAAGCGGTGGTCACAGAAACCTGCAAATATTATTATCAAAGATCGATTAGTGCGAGAATCACACTAACTCTTAATGGTAGCTAGCACCAGTCTCCGTCCGTATCTAATTACCTGTTGTCCGCTGATTCCGAGCGAGTTAGCTGGTATTGAACTGTAGGAGCTCGTCTCGTCGGAATATATAGCTGCGATGGATTTCTTGGAACAGAAGAGCGAAAAGGAGTGAAATCAGATACAAGTACACGGATAAATAGACGTACTATCATGACATAGCATCTGTAGAAGATACCTCTTTGTAGAACCATGTTTTAGAAAAATCCAAGGCAAGCATCTCATCGCAGGAAGGTTGTAGGTGCCACAAGAGGGAACCGCCGTGGCTACGCTTTGTGGGTCTATGGCCACGTCGTGGAAATGGTGCGACAGGTATCGCTTACTCTCCCAAGCTGTAAGTGCCTTTTGACGCGCTTGAGCCACATCACCGCGTCGGAGTTGAGCATGCACCTCGACGCGGCGTAGCAGGGGTCCCAGTGGAAGACTGTGTTGGGGACGGCGAGTTCGTTGAACCTGAGGACCACATGGCCGGCGCGGCGCATGAGCAGCACACCTTCCCTAACCCACCCTTCCGCCGGCTTGAAAGGCAGCCAGCCCAGGCTCTGGGCGTCGCTGATGGTGCCGTCGACGTGTCGCAGCGTCGCCGAGCTGTCAAGTTGCCCAGCGGCGGCCTTGAGGTCGTAGATGGTGTAATCCACCAAAAACATGAATTTGTTTACCTCCGGTTGGCGTATCGCGAGCCATTTCAGGCCGTCGCGCAGAATATTTGCGGCCCTTGAATGGTAAACTGGTAGCCTTGCACCGCCCCCCTAAACTGGCCGCTGGAGCCTGCCGCTGGAGCATGAGGGGCGCCATGCACGCTGTTCCGGAGACAATGTCACCGCCGGCTACAGCCCGAGCCTGAGCCTGGTGGTGGCCATGGAGTTCCATGGTCGACCTCACGCGTGCGCGCTAGCTATCTCTGATCCACTACGAGGAGATCTGCAAGAACTAGGTGTAAGTAAGCGCAAGAGTGGTCGATGAGCCCATGCTTAAGAGGAGCGTTCTGGTTGCGGAAGTGGAGTTATTTGTAGTTTATACTGTACGCTGATATTCCGCACTGATATTAATTCGACAGCTGCCTGCCAGGCATCTTGCTGCTACAAAGCGTTGAAGAAAGAAATCAATTCGCCGTACGTGCGACTGTGTCTAGAGGCGGAGCGACAGCTCCGATCCGTAGGTGAAACCACTCATTGAGTCGGGGGTGTTCACACGATACATACAATGGTCTCTATGCCGCGGTTGAATCATCACGGTTAATGGTGGTGGTTGCGCTTGCGGGCATGTTAGCCCGCCTCAGTTAATTGTTTAAGAAAAATCTATAAACCCACCCATGAGGGCTTTCGTTCCCACAGCTGGCAGCCCATTCCCAGCCCAATAGCCAAACCATAGCAACCGAAACCATAGCACTTCGCCGGATTCAACACCGGATTGAACACCGGATGCAGTCTCGAGGCTGACCTACGGATCCGCCACCATGGAGCTTCGCCTTGACCTCCATCTCTTCGCCCAACACGCAGGCAATCGAGGTCCACCTTATCCGCGAGGGCGCCAACTGTGGAGGGAGCTCGTGGGAGGGGCGCTATGCGACGACGCCCACTGGGTCGCGCACGCAATTTTGTGCCACCCAGCATCCGCCGACCGCCGCGGATGGTGCTCCTCACCGGATCCACTAGCTCCAACGGCGACCACCATGGCTCCGCATCGCCTCCCCTGAGTGCCAAGCGCCTTGGCCAAGAGCGCCACGGGCCAGAGTGGCCACCGGCGCAAGTGGATTCACCATCGAGAGAGAGAGAGGGAGAGGGGGGATGCATAGGGAGAGGAGGCATGGGAGAGAGAGAGAGAGAGAGAGAGAGAGAGAGAGAGGAGGAGGAGGAGGGAGGAGGCGAGTCAGAGAGAGGAGCCTAGTCACCTGCTAGTGTGGTGTGAGGAGCGCGCCAAGGAGGGAGAGATGTGTGTGAATGAAACCTTAGGTGCGGTATATATGGGAGGTGATATCCGGCCGAGGTGGGGCATCGTGGGCTGCTCAGAGTTGGGCTAGTATTTTCCGACGCCTGAAAATCTATTTATGGAGGCGGGCACCTTAGGCATCTGTCTCTCATAATAGGTTATTTTTTATAGACGGTTTTTCTTAAGAGTCTGCCTCCGTAAATCTATTTTCTATGGTGGGCTATAGTGTCCGCTTCGAAAACAAATGCCCACCCCTCAAGTAATCACAAGCTTTAATTAACCGAGGCGAGCAAAAGGAGCGTCCCGACTTGGTTAAGTTTGGGCTATCACATAATATCAATTCTGTAGTAGCGCTTGATGGCTTCCGAGAGAGATAACTGAATTATTAAACCCAATCTTGTGTTGTCAAACAAACATTTTAGCGAACATGAATACCCTTGTGGCGCCATTGATCGCGGACCTTATTCTCACCTTATTCTCGCTGTACGGTAGTTCATCTAATGCAATTTTCATTTTTAGGTAGAATTAGCGTAGAAAATGACAATAGTGTGTTGGAAATCTGACAGGAGTCCTCTTCTTTTGTTTTTTGAAAAGCATATATAACTTAGTTATAAGCAAATAACTTAATATCCAACACCTCTTCTTTGACTGCCGTGGTGGCGGAGATTTGTTTGGAATACACTGTTGATCACTTTTAATATTCAACCACCTTAGAAGGCTAGAAGTACTTCCCATATGTTTGGTTCTTGGATAAGAGGTTTTACACCTAGTTTAAGAAAACTAATATTAGTGGAAATGGCTGCTTTGTGCTAGGCTATTTGGTTGAATAGAAACGATGCGTGTGTTCCAAAATTTTGTCACTCACTACTACAAAATTGATTTTACATGGTGTTCCAATTTTATTTTACGCGGGCGGCATTTGAGAAACCGCCAATGAAAATAGGTGGCCTCCACCCCCCTCGCCAGAAAAAACACACGCGTTATCGATTAACCGTGGCGGACTTTAAACAATGCCCGCCGCGGAAAATCACTATTAACCGTGGGCGACATTGTTAAAAACCGCCACGGAAAATCAGCAAATGACCGATCACGGTAAATCGAGCCCAATTCTAGCGTGCCCAAAAGCCCATACCAGCCCACTAATAGATGGTCCATATAAAAGAGAACAACACTCCCATCCCTAACCCTAACACTCTCTGCCCGCCCTCTCTCTCTCATCGGCCCGACCCAGCCACCTCCCTCCCCTCTCTCTCACCCCCCGACGCCGCTTCTCCCTCCCTCCCTCCCCATTCTTCCCTTCCCGACGGCGGCCTCGGAGCTTGGCATGGCCTGGGCGCCTAAGCACCTGGGCGGCCCCCTCCGCCTGCGCCCCGGAGCGGCCCTCCCTCTCCTCGAGCAGGCGGCGCGGCGGCGCGCGGGAACCGGCCATGGCGGCGGCGTCCCTGGGCGACGGGCGGCGCTTCGAGCGCGGATCCGGCGCCCTCGAGCGCTGATCCGGCGTCCCGGAGCGCGGTGGGCTATGGCGTCCCCATCTACGGCAAGGGCGGCGGCGGTGTCGAGCAAGGTCCCTGCCGTCCTCGAGCTCCGATCCGGCGTCCGCAGCCCGATCCGGTGTCTCGAAGCGCGCGATCCGCGCGCCCGAAGCGATCCGCGCCCTCGCCGGCGGGCGGCGAAGCCGGCCGCGGCAAGGCGTAGCCGCTACCGGGCGCAGGCGGCGAAGCCGGGCGGTGGGCAGACACGAACGGGCCCCAGATCTGGCCGACGGCCCAGATCCGGGCCCGTTAGGGTTTCGAGTCTGATTTTCTTTTTATTATTTTTTTATTTATTAACCGCGGCGGGCATTGTAACGAGTCCGCCACGGTTAATCGATTTTGCATGGCGGGCATGGAGTCCGCCACGTCCGTGACTCCTAGCTCCATGGCGGACCTAATGCCCGCCACGGAAAATCTAAAATACCCGCCACGGAAGTTCATTTCTGTAGTAGTGACTAACTTGTATTTGTAGGTGATATTCAGAGGGACGTTGCAGTGGTCACTGTTGTCTAAAGAGGAACAGAGAATCACAATGAAGGAAGGCTGCAGACTTTTTGGAAGGAGGGGTGTTGCAACTCTTTGCTCGTGTGCTTGGAAGAATCGGAAGAGAATTGGAATATAAAGATTTTTATGTTGTGGTGGTCTTTGACTCGCAGTATTCTAGGTCAACTGATACTTTGTGTTGGGTGCCATGCTCCCTGGTCTTCTTGTGTGCTGGTACCAGAACTTTGTTTTGGCTTGGTCTTCCTCCTGTGTGAGGATTAGTTGTTTTATTAGTTGACCGCTTAGCGGTGTTCTGGGCTATGCCCCTTTTTGTAAGCGTGCTTGGCTGTAAGCATTCAAACCTTGGATGTGAAGACCGGAATGGAAGTTCCTTTATCTAAAAAAAAGCAAATAACTTAGTTATATTTTGCATGGTAAAAAAAAAAAAAAAAAAAAACTTGTGGAAATATGAGCATCCAGAGCAGGTAGGAGCAGTCGACACGTACAATGGATGCATTTGCTGATCGCAGGCAAATAGAAATTAAGCCAACACCTAACACCTGCCTACACTTATTGTACCAAGTGCAGTCCAATAAGCAAACGCCGTACCCCTCGAACATTGAGACGTAGCCGTCTCTGATGGATGGAGATGAGGCTTTGGGGCCGGGGCTGTACCATCCATACCGACGGGGGTCCCTCTATCTTCTGGCATTGTCGTGCGTCCTCCTCGCTCTGCAGCTGGCAACAGTAACTGGTTGGCAAGGCAGAGCTAGCGTCGACTTGACTCAGCTAGCTAGAGTCGTTGCAAATTAAGGGCCTGTTTGGGATAGCTCCAACCCCGTATGGAGCCGCTTCACTTAAAATTCCAGGTGGAGCTGACTCCACTCTAAAACCCAAACTCAAATTGGGGTTTAGCCAACAGCTCCATCCTCTTCATGGGCCCCACCGGTTAGCTCAATTTTCCTCTTCTTCCGCTCTTCCCAACCATGAATGCCGCTCCCTACTACTCGATCCGCCGTGGAAGGAGCCGGCCAAGGGGGGGGAGAGCGGGGCGGGCAGTCAGCGACGGCAAATGCCGCGGTCGCCGTTAGGGCCCTAGCCTTGGCGGGAGAGGGGTAGGGGCTCGAGGAAGGGGGCGAGCGGGCGAAGGGTCCGCGACGGCCGGCGAGGGCCTAGGGCGGTGGAGGCGGCGGCCCGGCGGCAGTGGGGGGAGGTCAAATCCAAGCACCGCAGTCCACATGGTGTCCATGTTGCAGAGGCCATGAACCCCATGTCCGCCGCCGGAATAGCCTTTCACCGCCCTCCTGTGGGCTCTCCCAGGCACTCCGCCACCCACCGCACCATGGCCGCCAGATGGTAGGGCAGCCAGGGAGGGCTCTGCAGCGGAGATACGGAGGGCGGCGACGACGTCCGACGGAGAGGAAATCGTGGCGAGGGAGGGAGGGGGAGTTATGGGTGAGAGGAATAGAAGAGAACAAATCGTTATTTCCCACTTATCCATGGTAGTAGTGGTGGGTAATTACCTATCAACTCCATGTCTAGTTTCATATTGAATAGTTCCTTGAGCAAAGAGCGAGGTGCTCCAAAACTCCGCGCTCATTTGCACTACAGCTCTGAGTTGAGGCCGCTCCATGGAGTTTGAGTCGAGGTGTTTGGGTAGCTCCACCCGACTCACCCTAGAGTTCGGCTCTGAGCCACCCCAAACACGCCCATAGGCCCCTTTGGTACAGGTTCAAGTGCTTCAACTCCTTCATTGTGTTTGCACTGTAGCTGAGCTATCGAAGCTAAAAACGAGGTTCGTCAGCTTTGTGAGAGGGAGGTAGAGGAGACAGATACATGGATTCAGTGAATAGTGATGCTACAATGTCGTTGTCAGGAGGAGCCGAAGCACTAGAATCTCTACCAAACCGACCATAGTCTGTTATGCGCCATGTTTTAAATCTCCGGCTAAGTCTCTTAGTTGCTGCCCTCCTCAGCAGTTAAGCACAACTATTGCCAGAGATAGCTGCAGCTAACCCATTTAGCTGATTTTCGGAAAAAAAACTAGAAGAAACATAGAAACAGCAATAGATCCAATGACAAGACTCATGGCATAGTTGCAGCAATAGATCCAGTGACAAGTAAATCTTTAATGAAGACCATGGGGAAGAAGTGATAGAAGCTACCAATTGACTAATTGAGCTGCACGGGAAGAGGAGCTCGAAGTTAACACCTCCGTCGGCGGCTGTCAGCTGAAAGCGCTTCGAAGCCGCCGCGGACCTCCTCGTCGGGCTCGCGCCGCTGCTCAGCTGCCACTGACCGGTCGGCTGCCTAGCCACTCGAAGTCCGCGCCACCGCCTGCTCTTTTTGTGCAGCTAGAGAGCGAGTGCTTGGAATGGATAGAGTTGGTACTGCTGGGTGTGTTTCTCTCGTCTAAGGTCCACTTTTGGGCCGGCTTCCTTCTTGGGCTAGGCCTGTTGCGTTTTACAATTTAGCTGTGCTAAGCTGTTGACTAAAGGCCAATTATCGGGCTATTGCTGGCTAAATGCCGCTATTGCGCTCTAGTTTTCTTAGCGCTAAAAACTGAATCTCTTAGCTGCTTGATTTAAAACTTGGGCTATGCGTTACAGTTTATTTATTTATTTATTTATTTTGATAAAAGTGCTATGCATTACATTAATCCTTCATCGCCAATAATCCTATCAACTCCGTGCTTGGCCCTGCTGCTCTTGCATTCCAAACTTCCTTCGGAACAGAAATGGTCATTCATCTTTCATTTGGTTTTTATTTACACGAAATTTTCCATGTTTTAACAAAGCTCACAATTCGTACGGCGTATGCAAACGAATATGTACAGATTGGTAGAACTCACAAAGCTGCCGGTTGCGAATAATCTCCCATGGATTTGGAGCATCAATGACGCAGCTAACGTCGTCGGAGCATGTAAAACTGCAGCGCGGTGTAGATGGTTTGCACGACGAGAATGACCAGGACAACAACGGCGAGGATCGCCCATGTTCTAGTCCTCAAGCATTCCTCCCAGCGGCCTCCGGCGGCGGACATCTTCCGCCATGACCTCCGGCGGCGGCAGTAGGCGTTCACCTGGCGGTGCACAGCACCGACGGCGCTCTCCGGCTCGAACACCGCATCCTTGGACATCCTCTCGAACATCTGCGCCACCGCCTTGTCGCTGCCGGCGGCGGCGTTCTGAGGATGCCCTCGAGCGCAGCAGCGCCACGTCCCTGGCCGAGCCGAGGACGCTGCTCATGAAGAACACATACGCCGCCACGTCGCTCCCGGCGCCGGCGTGGAGCCTCTCGAACGCCATCATGTTGAGCAGCGCGGACTCAGTGGAGTCGTCCACCGTCAGCGCCGGCACGCTCAGCACGCCGCTGCGCTGGAACCGGACGTCGCGCAGGCTGTTCGTCCTGCTCGTCTTGAACCGAACCCCGGCCGCGTGGAGCTCCACCGCCGGCAGGATGATCGCTGCCTCTTGTTGGTTGGAGGTGTCCAGCAAATCCCTCGAGTCCTGCCGGTATGCGCCACGCACTAGGCTCCCGCGGTAGACGGCGAGTGGGTGGTGACCCAGCTCGTCGCGGCCGCCGGCCGGTGGCGTCGGGGACAGAAACCTCAGCACCATCCTGTTGATCTCCTCGTGTCTCTGCGTGGCATACATATATATCCAGCATCCGTGGATATCAAATTGGAGTATTTTACTATTTCATTCATAATTCATGGTTAGTAAAAATATAAAGATCAACAACAAGATTAAAATTCCAGCATCTAGTGGTTATATTTGCTACCGGCGGCTGTGCAGTCATGACGGCGACGAGCCTCTCGAGCACGAGCAGCGGCAGCTGGTTCTCGAGCATAAGCATGTCGCGCCGGACCAAGGGCATCACGTAGAGCATCCCGTGGCGGCTAAAGACGGGATCACTGGTGGCATATCCGCCGGCGCCGCCGACGTCTGTGGCGACACGCATCGCCTCCAGCAGGAAGCACCCGTCGACGAGCAACATGTCCAGGAACCGCTCCGTGCCGCCACCGTCGTCGCCGCGCCACTCAGCGCCGAGATCCCGGTACGCGCTCTCCAGCTGCTCGGCGGCGCCCCGCATGGCGGCTCTGAACTCCTCCAGCGGCCGCCCGCACCGGCGCAGCAGGTGCGCCAGCGCTCGGCGCTTGTGCGCCTCCATGGGCAGCAGCGCGGCGTCGCCGTGGTGGAAGGGACCCAGCGACACCACCTGCGGCCGGTACGCCCTGGGGTTGACGTCCTTGATGGACGCCGGCACGCGGTAGATGGCGTGGCGCTGCCACCGCGACGCGTCCGCCTCATTGGGCGTCGTCTTGTCCACGTCCAACGCCCACGACATGAACAGATCACAGACGACGATTGGTGATACAAGATTACAAGTTCTATAGATTGAACTGGTATAAAGATGATTACTAGATATTCTTACAGAACATAGTATACGTTATACAGGAACTTGAGAAGATGGGAGCTATCTAGACATACTTATATAGCCATTTCGGAGTATAGTACTATTGTCGAAAAAGATTGAGGTTGACAAAAGAATATCAGGTTACTTGCATTCGGGGCAGACTGTGCACATAAAGGTGGAAGATTAATCTAATTTGGACATCCATGGATTTTGTCAAATGACCTAGAAACTCAAATTTTGGTGGGAGGACCATCTCTTCTTAGTTCATTTTTTTGAACTAGAGAGTATCCATTGGACATCCATGGACACCTAATCTAATTTGGCCATCCAAGGATTTTGCCAAATGATCTAGAAACTCAAATTTTGGTGGGGACTATCTCTTCCTAGTTTATTTTTTTGAACTAGAGAGTATCCATTGGACATCCATGGACATCCAACTTCCACCTAGATGTGCACAGTATATAACTATATATATCCACAAACAAAAATGTCTAAAACATGTAACTATAAATGCATATACTATGTTCTTGTCCTTCATTCGCATCGAACCTAAACCGTAACTCTCCACTTCCATTCAGAACCAGAATTTTAGATTTATCCTAGTGATGTGGACTTCTAGTATTTTGACAACCGTAATGGAAGTGTTCGCTAGGCACGGTTGGAGATTTAGTAATAGAATTGCTTTCTAGATGTTGAGTTCCAAATCTTATTTTGTTTTCGTTTTTTCGAGAACTTTGTGTTTGAGATTGATTGGTTGGCAGTGCCATTTTTGTAACAAGATTTAGCTATATGCATCGATTGATGCAGAGGTTGGGATATTAATATAATCCCTTTTCTAAAAAAAAAAAAAAATCCTTAAATACAAGATATTTTAAGTTTCAAAACAAAATAAGGAGTTTGGCAAAGGACTAAGAGAGTGTTTAGGACTGTGTGTTCTGCGATGGTGGCGAAAAAGAAAAGAAGAATCATGCCAAATGGGGGTCTTCGAAAACCTCTAGCCCACCTTGTTTTAGACCAATTTGAAAGAAAAAAACACATTAAGAAGCTCTTACAGTACATATGATTTAAACCCCCTGGTACTGACAATTCTTCTCACCACATAAAGCCCCTCGAACTACAAAGTGAAGTACCTTTCCTGTGTTTATCATACCTTGGGACACCACACTATATGGTTTGTAACCATGGTCCCAAACATGCCCTAATTTGCTGCCACTACACAGAAAACATGGGGTGGCTTATCACTACCAGTTCTAGACACAACAGTGATAGGTAAGAACATGAGACCTCAATGTTTTCGTTCTCCCAAGCATTTGTACCAGCTAAGTCACTTGTGACTATACACCTAATGCTATTTTTCTAATTACACAATTTTGAATCTTATATTATATTTTAACATTCCACATGATCTCAAATGAAAGGTTGTTAACTGTGCAAAGTTATATATATCTCTGAGTACTACAACTTTAGTGTTAACTTTGTCTTTATTCATATTGGTAACCATCTCAAATCCGATCTGAGAACTTATATTGAATATTTGAACATGTAAAGCATCTCAAATTTAAAAGTTGACAACTATGAAGTTCTAGATCTAATCAATTTTGATATGAATTTTATCTTGTTCTAACTTTGTATGAAAATGTTATGATTTTTTGTGAAAAACATGCACTAGAGTTATTGGCTTGAACCGGCACTGATTGCACCATGATATTAGTGTTGGGTGAATCTGCGAAATGGTAAGTCCACACATCAACATCACTATTGGTTGAACTCATGAACCGACAGTGATTATTATCTATTTTGGCATACTATGCCCCTCACAAATTTGTTATTTTTGATTGTTACTTGCCTTTTGGAAGTCCAATTTGTTAATATTATATTATAAGTAGATGGAATTCTTATGTATGCCATGCGAGATTCACTCCCTTTTCCCTTGCACGTACTCCAACCTTCAAACATACTTCCATATTTAATCGCAAAAAAAAAAAAAAAAAAAAAACATACTTCCATATCCTGATATCCACAAGCCATATCGTTGTTCCTTCAATTATCTGCTTCCACTAAATTTAGGCTTCTACTTAAAACTAGTTATGGAGATACCATCACTATGAAATAGTAAGTAATGCCCAAAATCTAAATCTAAACTATATACATATGTATTTAATTAATTAATTAATTAAGTACCCTAATCGACCAGTATTAGCACTAGAGACCCCCTAAATTAAGTTTCATCTAAATTACTCACCTATGTAATTATATCAATCCTCTCAGCAATGACCATGCATCTAAATTTGCTTATAAATTAGACACCTATATCATTACTAAAAATAACATAAAAAACCCTTGAATGCATCTAAATTACCTACCTTCATAGTTCTTAAGAAATATTACAGTTTTTGCTTCTAAATTACCCACTTTCTACCAAGATAAACACACATGATGTTTGCCCTGCGAACTATATAAATGCAAGCGAAAAGTAATAAGCATTGTCAGTTTCCATGTCAAACACACATGGATCAAGCTAAGGCTTGAACTAAAAATATATGTCAAATACACATGGAGGTGCAACAAAAACAAAAAAAATAAATATATGAATATGGATGGAAAAGCATAAAAGTAATTGATAAAATCTATAACAATTAGATAATAAGGAGATATAAAACTACTTATATTACATGAGATTGTGCAAGAAGTGAACAGATAAGTGAGAATGTGAGATAAATAGTAAGCCCTTTTTAACCAACAAAAACTGGGTGGGGGGTTCCCCACACTATGAGCCATTTTCATTAATTTGTAAAACAACAAAGGTTGTCTCTCTGAACAAATGAATGAACTAAATAGTAAGCACTATTGATGATGTGGCTTTAGTGTTGATGCACTAGTATGTATCTAAATAAAGGAATATGAGAAATATTTGCCATTCCACAGAACTTTTGTAGGACCATATATATGTGATGATGGACCATGCATAGAATGCTTTGGATCCCCAAAAAGAACAACCTACGACAAGTATAGCTAGCTGATTGGTACGAACTAGTTAACCAAGTGCAAATATGACGAAGCATCTCATGGTTTTGGCATGGTCAACCGGTCACTCTGACCTGAATATATGCTTACTTTGTCCCTGCAAGGTGATCAGAAGAAGCATCAGACCTTTTATATTAGTTTTAGGCTTTGCGTAAAGAATCCAGATGAGCACGTACACAAAGGTTCGTTCAACATAGAACGCCGATCAAGGAAGCGAGGAATATGTGCAAGAGCCTTGGCCTTAGCTTGTTTTGGGTAACAATGCATGGCTGGCACGAGCATGTAGGACAAGAGGACACTGCGATGATACAGTAGCATAGAAGGAACCACCAGGGAGCCAGCCCCAGAGAGAGCATGAGGAAACGTTCACTTTAGGATGTGAATGTGAAACACAAATAAGAAAATAAAATTTTAGACAACCGATTTAGTAAATAGCTCAGGATTTTTTCATGGAAAATTATTATTTTATAAATTAATTAATTTTACATTTTTGTTTCTGTGTGCGCTCTGTTGTGTAGAAAATCGATTTGTGAAATTTCCTTGTAAAAAATATTCTCAAAATAAAAATTACGTTACTTTATCTTTCCCAGCGGCAAACTTATTTTGACCTGCTTCCTGTTACCTTTTGGGCTGAGCCCGTTTTCCTTGTCTACAAAAAAAAAAATAGGCTGCGGCCCATAACACCAACCCGCAGCAGCAATGTTTATCTATGCCTAATATGTGAAAATTTCTGCCATTATGTCGTGAAATCTGTCCGTCCCTATCCGCTCTAACTAATATGGCTTGGTCTCGGTTTTCTGTCACTTTTTTCTTCCGTTTGGTTCTTCCTTCAGCCAGGACCGTGTGGAAAGATGCAAAACATCTTTATTATTATTAAAAATGCAAACAGTTGTGGAAAAAATCACTTTTAATGATCTAATCCAATCAGCACGCACGAGGAGCCACAGCACGCAGGGCACCATGCAGCTCAACGTTCAAACTCCATCCCTCCATGTCCGAGAAGGACAGCTAGACTGCTGCCCCTAAACGCCGCCCATATGAGATCCACACAGAATTGTCCGACGTCCACAAAACCAATCTGCGATCCGAATTTTGCTTTGGACCCCTTTCAGGATCTACACAAAACAATCTGTGATCCAAATTCTGCTTTGGACCCCTTCACACAGCAACGCCAAAATTCCCCGATTTCCATAGCGAGTCTAAATAGGATCAAATTCCAAAACGAAAAACTCGGTTCACAAAACAAACTTAGTTTTCTTAAAACATGGATTAGTCAATGATAACTAATTATTTCGTGAACTAGAATCTTTGGTAGATTATTGTCTAATGAAATATAAATGTATTTATGTAATTCCTAATGAGGGCTGCCCCTGCGAAAAAATCAAGAGAGGTCTCCTGTCATAATCATTGGCAGATAGAATAATTATTTACACATCGACAAAACATTAAGGGAGGTTAACATGATGCATTAAAAAGCTATACATGTCTACCACGTTTTAAATAGCGCGCTATAGCAACTAGAAACAACTGTCGCGACGCTATTGCACTTTTTCGCGCTTATTGACGCTATTGCGCCACTATTGGCGCTATTCATGTCGCTATTCACGCTATATCGGCGGCGGCGGCTGGCGCTACTAGCGGCGTAGTTGCTGCTATAGTAGTCTTGCTATAGCGGCGCTATAGCGCCCAATAGCGCCCTCGTAAAAAATCGACGCTATTTTTCATAGCCCGCTATTTAAAACGTGGCATGTCTATATGAGTCATAGAAACACATCGATAGTATGGAAAATATAAGTTATGATATACTAATATCTAAAGAATTATCTGCTTTGTAATGGAAGAAAAAAAAGTGCCAACCATATTTTAATTCGATACAGGTTTAATATAAGACAGTGTTATTTATTATTAGAATTAACTTATATTGTGGATGTGATAGTGACCATTAAAAATCATAAAATGAACCACTCACGTTATTATTTTTCATGGATGTTTCATAGGTCTTTTTTTTCTCCCGTTGCAACGCATTTATTTATTTGCTAGTCTATACCAACTAATCTATACCTACTAATAAAGAGAGAAAATTTCAGTCCCACCTCTTTTTCCACCACTTTTTTCCACCACCTTGCTTCCGTGTCCATGTAGGATTCTACTTTATTTGCTAGAGGAAGCAATCAGGAGATATGTACACATATACGATCACGTACTCTTTTGGGATTTCGTGGGCCGAAGCAAAGATTGACATGGCTGCGTACGTACGTAGTCGATCGTTTCTATTGGATTGGAATTCATATCTTTAACGGAAAGACCAACCTGACATTTCGGAAGGAAAAAACTTTGTATGTATATACTACCATCTAATGCATGCCAATATATATAGTATTACAGCGAAATCGATTGTATCAAATTTAGATTATTATAGAACCTTAATAGGATTGATAGGATAACCATGATGTACATCGATCATTATGAATGATGGATGGTTAATGTAGCACACGCATGTTTTTGGTTGTTAGATATATATTTTTAGACATTTGAAAAATTATATTTTAAATATCACTTAGCATGTAAAACTATGATTTGATGGCTCAAACAATAAAGTTCTAAGACTTATTTTATTTACTACATAATTTTTCATAGAATGAACCAACACAATTCATATCAAGGCACTATGCTATATATCTTTAAAATTAAAGTTAAAATGGAATTTTTTTGTACAATTTTTTTTTACTTCCATCAATGCCCTTATGCCTCTTCGTGTCCCGGTTATAACTTGGACTTACGAATCATTACAACCAGTGCGCACACGAGCTACAACAACGTTTGTCCATGACATATCCGATGTGATCATTAGAGAAATCTTCCAAGAATCCAAGTATTACACTTTTAATCATTGTATAATTAATTAAGTTTTTGCACAAAAATGTAGATATTGAATCAAGTAACTTAGTATTCATCCGTAGCAACGACGGGCATATTTCCTAATCTTAATAAAGAGAGAAAAATTTCAGTCCCACCTCTTTTTCCACCTTTTTTTTTCTGCCACCGTTTTCTGCCTTCCACATCCTATCGTTGAGAGTCCGCCCAGGATACGGCAAACGAAGAGTCATGCATAGCGTAGAGACATGCGGCCGGACGGTAACGAGGCTGCGAGGGAAGGATCGAAGGAATCCGTGTGCATGCCGCTTCGGTGGCCGCAGCTGTACGCTACGCAGATGGGCACGGATGGGCAAGCAACTGGATTTGGCATGCAGTTTAATTGGCCAATGATTATTCTTAAATAAAGTCTACGAATATTACAATTTTACTTTGCGTTAGATTTATTATTATCCAATTGTTCTTATGTGTTGGAGTTGGTCTTTGTGCTGCCAGCAGTTGGTCTCAATTCTCTTTCATATTTGCATAGGTGGAGAGATAAAGCACACGGATATGTTAAAAAATAGAAAACCAATTTGATTCTGACTATATAAACTTCTACAATATATAAAGGTGATGAAATCATAAAAAACTATATTTTTTAACTAGATTTATATATTACTTACTGCGTTCATCTAAACCACAAGTCTCCTGTTTTGCCTAAATAGAATCTAAGCCAAGCCACATGTGTTTTTCTAACAACAAAAGTTGTGGGGGAGATCTCCACATTGGCGGTTATTTTCATTAATTTTAAGAGATGAAAAGGTTCTTACATACAAAGCTTAACTCGAAAGCATCTTGCTATGCACAGAAAGATGACCAAAGGTCAACTATGAGTTTGACTGATTGTAATAAATATTAGCTTTTAAAATTAGCCAAGCCACATAAAGTTTGACACCCCGTGCACACGAACATATATGTAGTTAATACAAAAATACAAAATCTAATATAATATTGTGAGATGATAAACTATAACAAAAAATAATTATAAGTTAAATGAAATAGGTTAGAGAGAGGGCTGCAACGACGACGCGGAGTTCAACCACGACAGAGCTTGATATATACATTTTTTTCCCGTGGCAACGAACGCACACTTTTGCTAGTTAATAACAAAAAGAACAAAAGCAACATCAAGGACCTTTTAAACCCTTGACCTGTTTAATACTAAGAAACAGAATTTGTCAATACCAAAGTTTTTATGTAGTTCTAAATAAAAAAATTCTAAGCAGAATTTGGTTGTACTAATCAAATATGTCTGTAGTTGTAATTTTATCCAGTGGTCCAACTGGTCCAGAAACTCGAGGCAGATGGTTCGGCCCGGTAGGCCAGGAGATATCGCTGCCTACCTAGGCCTGGGATGGACACCATGATGGGCTGAAATCCCGCGAAAGAAACTTGGGACCCAATTGTGAAATACGTTTGGGCCCAAGGTAATTGTTGTTGATTTGGAGGAAAGACGTGGCCCAGTTTGATCCGGTTGGCCTTTTCTTGACAAAACTCTTGTTCTCCCATGAACACTTTGCACTCTCGGAAAACAATTTACTCAAGCCGAATACAAGGCACCAATATAATTGTGATATATATATTTTTCTGGTAAGATTTTTGAACGGCTCATCAGACTTTGTCTAGCTAGGTATAAGTAGCTAGCCAAACAAAACTTTCTTTTTTGAACTGTAATCCGGGGTGGGGGGGGAGAGATTCCCCACCATCTTTATATTCAAAAAACCCACGGATCCGCGGGAGAGTTTTACAGGAAAACAGGGATACAAGACCGCAAATAAGCATGCTAGCTCATGAGGCTGTTTACAAGGTGTGGGTGAAGGCGATTACGCCAAATTACAAGGTCGTCACATACTCTAGAGATAACGCGGTGACATCTATACTCCTCGTGTCGGAAAAACTTGGCCATTCCGGGCGTCCCAGATTCTCCAGAGAATTGCTAAGAAGACAAAGGGCCATAACGATGACTGTAGACCGTCCCGGCACCGCTGCTGTCCGTGACTCGCCTCGTCGTCGAGGTTCATCACATCCGCATGCCGATTCCATTCCAGAGCTGGGCGCTGCCAATGTAGTGGAAGAATGTGTGGTTCCTGTCTTCGTTATGCAGCGAAAGCAGCGTTCACATGTCTCTCCGTCGACGATGTGTTTAGCGAAGAGGTTGACTCTAGTGCTTAGCCTATCTTTGAAGTATAACCAAGCGAAAAATCCGGACTTTATTTGGGAGTCTTGTGCCCCGGATCCGCCGGCCATGAGTATCAGACGGGTCACCGGCTGTATCCAAGGCTCTGTATGCATCCCGCGTTTTGTATGGCTGCCCTGTTAGCTTGAGTAGGCACACATCGTGTCCCTGTCGAAGTTGTAGACCCTGCAGCACAGAGAGCAGACTGCATAGCTGAGCGCTAGCAGCGTTAGTGAGTCGCGGGCGCAGGTGCAATTCAAAACCGTTTCTGAAGACTTGCTACACCGATACATTAGGGGAGGTGGAGTGGGAGAAAAGAGCGGCGTGGGAGATAGAGAGAGGCCCATCTGGTAACCAATGGTCAAACCAGAACGATGTGGCCGCCCCATCGTGCACTTGAACGATGGTGATGGACCGATAGGTATTAAGCTCATCGTTGATAATCCTCCAGAGGTAACCGGAGGCGTTTGTAGTAGCAGTTTCAAAACTAAAACGATTTGTGAGAGGAAACGACAAATTTCATGTGGCCAAATAAACAAAAACACAGCAATCAGATGATGCTTCCTTAAATGAATCCATGGAATAGGACACTAGTTTATCACGTGCAATTAGTATTATGCCATGATGGACCAGTTGTACGTCTACTCCATTGAATATATATAATGGCGTAATAATTAATTATTATTGCCATTGTTGATGGGTGGACCAGTCTACATGGAACATGTACAGTAGGTTAATTATGAACTGAATGGCAGTGTCAAATCTTAGGTTTGATCGTGCTAGCAAGACGTACAATCACGTCAATATTAGGACCAAATAAGAAATGATGGGGAATCCACAAACTAATAAAGGGGCACATCACTAGCGTAGACCACCATAGGCCATTTTGCATCTTTACACAAAGTAGGGCGGCGACCAAATTTCCGCATCGTATATATGTATACAATCCATATGAATGTATGCTGAGTTGATAACTAGATCGACCATGGAAGGAATCATTATCTTTTTCCATGTCTAGATCCAAATGTCACTGGGATAATTATAATTTTCTATACAGCCCAAATGCAAACACAAGTACAGCTCAACCAACAAAAACTAGTGCGGTGTAATTGATGAGTTGATCAACTTGTGAAAAAAAAAATCGCTAATGTACGTATTGGCCTGCTACCAACCGTACTCTGGCTTATTCCTTCTCACTTAGACCAGCTGCAGCGGCATACTGAATGACATACTGGAGGAGACTTTACACAAGAAAATAGACTCGCAATTATGCTGGGTCGGCTCGCTATCAACAAGTACGAGCTCGATTCCGCCAGCGATCCAGGTCTTCCCGGACGTTCGCAACAGTTGCGCGGCCCCACTTGTGTCGGATGAGCTACGAGAGGCTGCATGCGCGGCATGCAAAGCAAGAGAGAGCATGGGCCAGTGGCGGTCCCACGGTTCAACTATCTTAAAAAAATGTTATATCTCACAAACTAAAAATCCAAATTAAATTCGATTACACCATTAAATTCGTTTCAATAAATTCTTCAAAACAAGATCACACATGAATATATTTAGATAAAATTATAAATGGACCCTACTGTTGGTAGTTGGTATAGAATAGAGATATAAAGAAAGACGAGTGCGGGAGATAGTACTGTAAATGAGGGAATCTTGATGAATAAAATGTATAGAAGAAGTAAATAGAGGAACATGAGTGCGGATAGTCTTAACCGTGAAAATGATGGCCGGCGGCCTTGAGATTGTACATGAATGGCCCGCAGTTCACGCTGGCGGATTGTGTGTGGTGAGTTTGTGACATTTTGCCTTTTGCTTTCTCGTTGATTGCCACTACTTTTGCTCCATCATCTTCTCGTACCTTTGCTTTTCTCTTGTCCTTTCTCACGTTCCTTTCGCCATTGACGATCCATCCCACAATGAGACGACGGAGACGCGTGTGAATCCGCCAAATCGCGTGCTGACAAAGCTGATGGCCGGGATGGCTTGGATTCATGCAGCTACAGCTAGTGGCAAGAAGAGGGCGATCGATCGGTCGGTCGGTTGATAGATGGATCACACGCGTACGTCGTCTACAGTACTCCTACATCATCGGTGTGCCGTGGCCACCGGGCAACGACGACGCTGTCGCACCTCCGATCGATCCAGTGAAGTGTGAAGTGGTAGTCCCCATCCATATGTACGTACGCCGTGCCCATTTGGCAAATTTCACTGCACTCTGGACTCTGAAACGTGATGACGACGATATATACCGTGCCCATCACTGACCCCACCCGACGACCAATTTTGCAACTGCAAGGTGTGAATAATTGAATGGATCGATGGTCCTCTAACGAATCCTATACAGCCACCTAGCTAGCTCCCACTGCATGCATTCAGCTCCTGGTCTATCCATTGATTGGTCAAAAGCACAAATAACCAAACGCGGATTGAATAGCTATCTTATGTTACTTTTCTTGTCAAAAGCACAAATAATCAAGTAGTTGGATCGATCATGGATACAGTAGTCCTAGTACTACCGAAAAGAAAACAGAATAGGGTCGTTCTCCACTATTTTTCTCGATGCAGGTCCTCCTGTCCACCGGCATCATCAAGTCCGATCCATCACACTTTAATTTGCCGTGTGCCGGCCGTTGGTGCGGTTAAAGTAGCGGTGCCAAAAGATGCGGTTCTCATTTTTTAGAATCTACTTCCTCCATCCCAAACTATAAGTCATTTCAAAAATCTAGAAGATTCAAACAACCTCAAATTTGACCACAAATCTATATATAAAACAATAATATTTATGATGTCAACTTAGTATATCATTAGATTCCTCATTGACTATATCTTAGTATACTTATTGATGTCATAAATTTTTATAATTTTCTCTGTAATTTTGGTCAAAGATGTTTTGACTCTATAAGATTCTCATAATTACTTAAAATTTGGATGGAGGGAGTATATGATTTAAAGTCTAGTCAAAATTATATAGAAAGTTTAGATCGTTAATGTTTATAATATAAAATAGGTATCACTAAAGTAATTATGAAATCTATCTCCGTACATTGCGAGTCTAGTGAGAGACATAAATTATGTTAAACAGTATCCATTATAGTAAAATTAAAGCTAGTTTGACATGAAAAAGAAAACTATATATAGTTGCATTCTTTTGGCTATGGATCAGATTTTGGTTGCATCAATGGTGAGTGGGACTTTACTTTGTTGGGCCATGCTTCTAAGATGTCAGAATACTATTATACTCTTTGAATTTGATTTGAAACAATTTGGTGACCCACAACTTAAGTTTCTCCGAATTGGTTATTCCTGTTTTATAATAATAACTCCCTCCGTTCCATAATACTTGTAACTATGGGTTCCGTTCCATCAAATGTGACATATGTTTGACCAAATTTCTACCAAATATTATTCATATTTATGACTTTAAATTAATTTATTAAAAAACCATATTTCGTAATGAATCTAATGAGATTTATTCGATAGCATAACTATTGATAGTTTTTTATCTATAATTAATCAAACTTGGGATACTAAACCGCAACACCGTGCTAGAATTGCAAGTTTTTTGAAACAGAGGGAGTAGATTAATCCTACCGGATGGCTCTTTTATCCGAAAGCACCGTAAAATTTATCAAAGTTATAGAAAAATATTAACAATTATAATACAAAATAACTACCATTAAATTAATTATGGAATATATTTTTTCTAGTAAACATAGTTGGAGGCATAAAACATTAATATTATTCGCTATAAATTTGGTCAAACTTAAATCTTTCTTTCTTTTTTTTTATGATATAAATCGGATCTTGGTTGCATCTTTAGTTAGTCGGTTTTAGTGGGCTGGGCCATTTAAGGTAAACTGAGCCGCCAAGAAAAATAGTGAGCCCCCAAGAAGTATAACCTGATTTCTTGATGCCCCTTGCATGAGAAATGCTTCTTCTAGGCTGACCGCTCACACATAAGCACTTTAGAGGACGGATGAAAAGATTCCGTTTCTCTAATGTTGGCTCGTGACCTCTCTATGGGATATGTCCAGTTTATAGAGTGTCAAATTCCTTGGATATCTCAAGTTGGTGGAATAATAGGCTATATTCATAGGCTTGCGTAGACATTAGATGGCCCTTTTCGCTTAAAGAAAGTTGTCGTGGATGAATCCATCGATCGGTACAAACTCTTCTATCAGTCGCGTGAATCGCGCCACGTCCTGTTCATTTGTCCCTTTGTGTGCATGCACGTAACGTAGAGAACAATCGATCACGTACATGATACATCATATCATGTCACGCCCGTTGTTTTGTTCGTTCCGGCCCTATATGCGTCGGCTTCTGTGTTTTCATGTACGGATCAATGTACCCCATCGATGAGTAAGGCTCAATTATTGTCCGTGCCTACGTGTACGTGTCTAAATTGTTTGGTCGACTTGAGAGGATAGAAGCACACACTCGTTGGTACTCTTACCGTCTTACGTGTGCCATTTGGTGTCGTTCGCACGGATGGAGATCTGATTAAACTATAGCTGCTCAATCCATACATGCATTCCGTACGTGTACGTGCTGTGTGCTCAATCCATACATGCATTCCATACATGCCTACACACGGCCCCGGCCATCTACCGTGCGTGCACAGTTGCACAAAGGCTTTAAATTTAGTATTTATATATATTTACGTGCTACGGAGGAGTACAGTACGTGCGTACGTACCGAGCTATGGACGGTAGCTATATATAGCTCGGTAGGTACGTACACGTCCAACTCTGTACAGCTACTGTAGTTTGGTATATACGCAACGGACGAGCGGTGTGCTGTGCTGATACAGCACGCAGCACAGGCCGCACCACCACCGGTCCATGGTCCATGAGCACATGGCCTGTCTCGCACTCGCCCCTGTCCGGTCCGTGCTATGTATCAAAAATACAAAAACGCCTTTTGTACAATAATTTAGAACGGAAGCAGTGCATCTCTCAACCTCTGCAATTGTTGATATACACTTTATCTTAGCTTCCAAACTAACCTAACATCTCAAGCTAAGTTCCAATATGCATTCGCTAATACGGAGTACATAACAACACAAAAATTGTACCTTTTGTGGGATGACAAATGTACCAAGAAACAAAGCATAATTCATTCCACAAACATATCAAGGGACCATTTTGTGTCTATAAAATGCAGTGTCTAACTAACAAACCTTCAATAAGTCTATCACATTGGTGGTTAGGTCCGTGTCACTAACACAAGCCAAATGCCACTTGCATTCTTTTCGACTGTCTACGACATAAATGGACTGAACACCTATAAAATTGTAGGGCGCTCGATCGACGAACCTGAATTTGAATGTGTTCATCTTTGTGCCAACGGTGCATGTATGGCAAATTATTGTTTTGTAGCCGCAATGATTTCAAGTCAAAGGCTAATTAATTAAAAATCGATGCATATAAGGACCAGCAGAACGCATTAGGCACGCCTGATGAAAAAAAGGTAGCTATAGCACTTTGGGAAGAGAAGCACGCACTCGATGGCTAGCTAGTTTCAGTTTCTCTGAAAGTGATGCACTGGTGGGGTACTACACACAAGAGATCAAACTCGCAGCAATGATGCACGACTAGTACATGTCCACAACGTCTAGGACGTACTCCTAAAGTTGATTTAGTCATGAGAAGCAAAGAAGCACGTACAGTACTCCTATATATGTATACATGGCACCATGTGCCTGGGCTGCATGTGTGCGGCACAGAAACGTACGACGCCCTTTACGCCACCAATAATCGGCCACTCTCATCATCTCATCCGAAAGCACCGATATGATGATTAATTTTGTCCACTCGACACGCGCAAATAAAGCAAACGGACTAGTAGTGTCTGTGTAGTGGCATGGCAAATTGGCCACCCAAAAGCGGTGGATCGATCGGACGGTATGATTGCTGTGTCCGTACCCAGTGCAGTCCAACGATTGCAAAGCTGGCTGGATCTCGTAACCGAAAGGCAAAAGCCCGCACGCACCATGGCGTCCGTCTCCCTGCCCCAATGCATGCTCGAGTCGAGAGGAAAGAAAGGCAAAATTTGCCAGGGGACACTCTTCAAAGGTGGTTTTTGCTCCACAACACTAAAAAATGTGGCCTTCGCCCAAACACACTAAAATTTTGTGGCCATTTGCCACCGCACATCGCCGTTGCCCTCCGTCTCCTCGCGTCACTGCAGCAACTCCATCCTCTTCCTCCCCGCTACTCGTGATGCCCGTGGGACCGCCGGGTGGTGGTGACCTTGAAGAAGTACCGCAACTTGAAGCACTCGAGGCGACGCTCCACCCGGGGGTGACGCGGTCGTAGGCCCGATCGTAGACTTGACTGCGCCCGCACAAGGAGATCCTCAAGTTGGTCGGCGACGGCGGAGGAGAGCTTGAGAAAGCGATCTCCCGCCCTTCGCCCGACGGGCCGGATGTCAACGGACGGCTTGGCGGACGAGGAGGAGGGCCCGCCACGGTTGAATTGGTGGTGCGTGCGGCGGTTCGCCGCCGCTGGCGGTCGAAGCGCGCCGCCCTTCGCCCTCGCGCGACGCCAGCCTCGACCTTCGCCGCGTAAATGCGGGGAGCCGGGGCCGCCGGGATCCGCCCGTGGCCCGAACCCGCAGTGCCTCGGGCGGCCGCTTGCTGCCGACGGCAATGCGGAAGGGACGAAGCCGTCCCGCAGACGCTGAGCTAATGGAGTCCCGAGCCCCGCGAAATCGGCGACGGCGCCCCGAGCGGCGGTAAACGACGCAGGTTGCGTGTTATGGGTCCCGGGCGGCGATCCGCGCGCCGCGGCGGTTGTCGGAGCCGGAGAAGGGAGCGAGGTCCGCATGTCCGTCAGGGCGAAGTTGGTTATCGAGGCGCCGCGGGCAAAGGCGGGGAGGGAGCCGGGGAAGGAGGCGGTCCGGCACCGCCCACTGCCGCGCTCTTGTCGCTGCGTGAAAAGATAAGGTCGGTGGAAGATATCATTGGAGGCGATGACAGGTGGGCCCATTAGTTACTGTAGCGAACGGAGTTAAGAAATCTATCCATCCCGTCCTTCTCAGTGTGCCATGGCAAAGGGCCACAAAATTTTGATGTCTTTCAGCAGAGAGCATATTTTTCAATGTCCTCAAGCAGAAGCCACCTTTGAAGAGTGTCTCCTGGCAAATTTTGCCGGAAAGAAACCGTCCGTCCGTTGGCACCCAACCCAATGAATGCCATCTTTTGCGTCTCCGGACCGGACCAAGGAGCCCCAAAGGAAAAGACGACGGACGCGGTTCCTTTTTCCGGCCACCGGCGGGCCATGGATCGATTGGAGGATGGCGACGACCAAAAGCTGATGCTGGCATTGCTTGCTCACCGCCTGACCTGACGGGTTTCTTTTTACAGCAGACAAACAGAGTGGCAGGCAGCACGCTCCCCTAGATCTTCCTGTGTCCACCTCGGAAAACGTGGCAGATCGCCTCCCTCGTCGTCGATGATTGTTGAACAGCTTTTGCAATGCATGCATGCACACGGCATCTTTTTTCCTCTCTGTATTTTTATTTAAAAAAGAAACGGCATCTTTCCAGATGATCCGCCAAAAACTACGGCAAGCCGCCATCAGAGTCCCGCCCATGGATGATGGAGGACGAAACAGAGAAAAAAACAGAGCAACACCAAAAGCAAAAACAGAGCAAATATGATGCTCCGCCTAGTAGGAGTACATGCAGCACTTCACATGGATCAAATCCAATTATCCAACCCACCCCAGAGTAGTATTGGAAAGGCCAAAAACTTAACCAAAACAGGACTTTCACCCGCCGGTAATTTCGCTTCTCTTTTCATTAACCACGTCATCAAACGGGCGATCCAACACGACGCACACACCAGACGAGGAACCACGGGTTAATCGTCCCAAAACCTACTGTTACCTACAGTATCTCCCTACTACTAGTAATTACCAACATAATAAATAAATAATTACTACTCAACTAGTAACTCCAACTGATCCAGCCCGCGGTTACTTCGCCGGCGTCGCCGCCGGGATCGCCGGACCCGCCGACGCGATCCGTTCAGTTGGGCGCGATGTGGATCGCGGCGTTCTTGGCGCCGGCGCAGACGGGGCAGGCGTCCGCTCTCGGCTCGCACGCCTTGCACAGGCACAGGTGCCGGCACGGCAGCACCAGCACCGACGCCTCGCCGCCGCCACACGCTATACACGCCCACTTCGCCGACGCCGGCGGCGCCACCGCGTCGTCCTCCGCCGCCAACGCCGCAGCGGCTCTGTCCACGACGAAGCAGCACGACTCCGCGTCGTCCGTGCCTCCGCCGGCTGACTCGCCGAACCCCTCCTCCTGTTGCTGCTGCTCGCCTCCGACGCGCAGCGCCGCCGTCCCGCACCCGACACCGCCTCCAGTGCGGAGGATTAGGGCGTCGAGCGTGGCGCGGAGCCCCGACGCGGCGGCCTCGTTGCTGCGCGCGAGCCCGCACCACGCCTGCGTCTCGACGGCCGCCTGCCTCAGCCGCTCCTCGAGCTCCACCGCGCGTCGCCGGGCGAAGTCGAGCTCGCGCTCCTTCCCGCGCAGCGCGCGCGCGCGGCCCAGCGCGACCGCCTCGCAGTGACGCTTCCTTGCCCGCTCCAGACCTGTCCGAAGACGGTCGCACCCGGCGCGCACCAGCGCGTCCACCTCCGCGCCGTGCTGGATCAGCTCCGCCGCAAGGATCGCGTCCACCGCAGCCGTCGGCGGCGGCGGCGGCAGCGGGCGCCCGCTGGTCGACGCCAACGCGGAGTCCGGGATCGGGAGCAGCGCGGCCGATGAGGACGGCACCGTCGCGTGGTGGTAGTGCTGCGCCGGCTCGAGGTCGGCGTACTCCCCTGCTGCGCTTCCGCAACGCCACCGCGCCGCCGCCGTTGCACGTCAGCTCGCTCTGCGCGGCGCTGGCCACGCCGGCCGCGCAGTGGTACTGCTGCTGCGCCTGCTTGTTGCCCGTGGCAGCTGACAACAAGAGCGCCTGCAGCTGCTCCTCAGCCAACCCGCCGGCGCCGCCGCCGCCGTAGGGAAGCAGCTGGCACCCGGCGAGGCCGCCGAACTGCGCTTGCACGGCCATGTCTCTCCACCACCAGGCCGGTCAGGTCGTCGTCGTCTTCTTGGCAGGGGAGAAGAAGGTCACACGGGAGCTCGATCGGAGATCGTTGGAGAAGCTAGCCGGAAGAAGCGAGCAGGAAGGAGAACGGGAGGTGGCAATGGTGATGGTGAAGTGAAGACGGAGAGGGTGTCGGGTATATAAAAGGAGAGTGCGAGGTGGCGACGCCACGTGGAGGTGGGCCCCACACCGGCGATGTGCGTGCATGCATGCACGGCACCGTTATCGTTAAGCACCCAGATTAGGCCGGCAATAATGGCGCGCCTGCCGCAGTGGCCGCGACAAAAGCGTGGCCGTGGGGGCCCACCCACCTTCACCGCTGCTCGCTCTACAGGTCACAGGTGTGAATCCGTCGGCAGATGCCACTTTATTTAATTTATTTATTTACTTGTTTGTTTTTATCAAAAAAATATTTTTTGAGAATATAAAAAATATGAATATTTTGTGAGAGTAGTATTTGGAATTATTTAAACTGAGTCGTACCATATCGCCATTTCTGTGGAGAGTTGAATTTGACCGAATCATTAATGCTTATTCAAAGCATCTTTTATTAGATTAATAATCAGTTTATAAAAAGATGAAAATATATGTGTGGTGGTGCTGGTTGCTGAATTTGGATTGATGATGGTGTCTGATGACAGCCAGCAATTCTGACCAAGTTGGGAGATTATCTAATTCCTCCACAACTTGGCTAATGTTGTTTAATACTCATCATAAACAATCCAATAAATAAAAGAACTACTAAACACTCAACTCGATCAGATAGATCTAGCTACGCATGCATCTATATAACAATATATATGCGCTCAATAATTCAGCTCCCTACCTCCTCTTGGAATCAAAGTAGAAGACAGGCAATTAAGGTGTCCTTGAAAGGCTACTCTACTATCTACTCATCTGAACACATAGGGATTTTTTTATGGATCAATTAATTTTAATACTCGTAGTTAGTGCGTTGTCATGATCCCTTGCACTCCACAATCCACATGATCTATCAGTTCTCCGGCATATATTGCATTGTTTGCGAGACATGTGCATGTGATGGTGGCTAGCCAACCGAAACAGAACGATTCGTCTGAGCAAATGGCAGATCTCATGCAGTAGCTTAGCTAATAAAACAAATACTACAGCTACTAATGATGCTTGACGTTTCCTTAAAATGCGTATAGATATATATATGGGGTGTGGGGGTGCTGGTGCACAGTACAGGTACCTCGTGCAATTGTTTAGAGCCCATGGTGGACCAGTCAAACTACAATGCATAATTGCATCTTTTTGTGTTAAAAAACAAAAATATAGATAATAATTAATAACATGAAGCACAATCTTCGGATCTCATGCTGCTGCTTTTTATATATGGTAGTGTTTGATTGCTTAAAATTACAGGAGCTAAACTTATATTAAACCCTATTTGACTCTATAGTTCAAAATTCTCAACTTAACACACCCTTATACTTCCTTCAATCTCTCGACAAATGAATCTGAATCAAAGAAGAGTAGAAGGCCAGCTAATAGTTACCCCTCATAATAATTAGTTACATTGAATTCAAACAAATTAATCCGCAAATAATTTAGCTAATTGCTAGTTAAATACCAACTAACAATTGTTTTACTAGTTAGACCTAATATATAACTAGTAATAGTTAGCTACTAAAATTTGCTATGACCTATTAGCTAGCTTACTATTAGTAGCTAAATGTATCAAATAGGGCCTCAGTGCATCTTATATGATTTCAAACACTCATCATTATATGGCCTTTTATCTGACTCTCATTATCTGAAAATGTTATTTAGCACGTACTCAAAGGGGGAACCCATAGTCATAATCTTAAGTTCTGTCATGGGCTCATGGCAGACACAATCAAGTAATTATTATGATCAACACAAGTGGCAAAAAGATGTTTGGAATAATCCACCATTAAGCACTACGCTTCATAAAGAAGAATATCAGTGACAGATGATATAATATTAATTCCTCACGCAAAAGCAGGCCACCAAATCTCCAAATTCTCACACTTGAGCATTCATAGTATTCATTTTGGAACCACACTTTATTACGCAGATATAAAAACAAAAACACCTACTTATCTTCCTTAATGGACAATTGACAAGACGTCATTGTGACCAATGCAATTTTATAGTATGCCTAAAATGCATCGATCCATCTTACCCGGCAGGCCAGCCACTAAACTATTTTTTTTTTTTAAAAAGTCATCATCTTGATGTGTCGAGAGGTGTACTACTAGCTAGCTTTTTAATAACGCTTTATCATCTGATTTGACCTAGAATTAAAGCTTCCCCACGCATCGTGATCCAAGAAAAATAAAGTATATATAAATTTGGTCTTGATAGTTGGCGATCGAATCAGTTGCTTAATTCGTGTACGAACAGCAAAGACCCGTTCATTTTTAGGAAGGAAATTTCGTGCCACCACCCTCGACACACACACTGCCATCATGGCTGTCGTATATATGCACCTGATCGCACGTTATCAGAAATATTCTTGATTCGGAGCATCAAAACCTGCAGAATGACCTACTAGTGTTTATAGTATTTGATATTTGGGTGCATGTGCCAAACTTTTGCTTAGTAGTACCAGTTCTCCACAAGATATATTATATATATATATTTATATATTAATCGTGTAAGCTTAGGTTGGATTAGTTGCCGGCACTCTTTTGTTCTCCAGTGACGACAGGGACACCAATTATATGGATCTATATAAGTAGCGCCAAATGATAGTGCTTATCGACAACACCATGAGAGGTGACCTGACGAAACCTGCTGCCGCTCATGGATGATACATAGGAGTATACTTTATTTATTTGTTAATTGCAAGGGATCAGCTGGTCACGCATGCGTGTTGTTTGTGTTCTCGATCGACGAGGTACAACGACGACTGATTAAGCAGATCGAGACCGCATCGTGATGCATATCATGTGGATTGAATAATTGAGAGAACGGCAATGCCGATGGCAACTCTTGATGCATTGTTTCTCAAGCTTCAACGGCAACTTTTTATTGAAACTAACGAGATGGATGGATTTGGAAGTATTAGCTAGCTGTTATAGAATTAAAATGAGGTTAGCTAGCTTGGAATGATAGCGAGACGACCGACCGACGCCGCCACGCCACGCACCCACAAATGTCGACATTTCGCAGAAGCGGATGGGGATGATGAAAGCGAGGTATGTAAATACACTATGTATGGCTTGTATTGCCTCCTTTTGTTACGTCGTCTAAGAGCATGTGTCAGGACAGGCGGAAGATGAGGTGGAAACACAGGATATAGTAGAGTAGTCGTCAACAAAGGCTGGCTATATCATGTAGCTAGGATAGTGGATAGCGCAACAAACCCAGCTTGTGAAAGCGATGTTTGGTAAGAGGTGCCTAGGCACGAAAGACAAAGGAATAATTATTGAATCAAAAGGAGGTGTTGGTCTAGAGCAAATGAAAAAAAAAAATCATACTATATATCTCACTATGAATAATCCGAGGTTCATGTTGAGCTACTATACTACTCTATGTTAGTAACTATTTCAAAGGTTTGGAAATCATGAAAAACGTTTTATTGATGCATTAGTCACATATACAATAACTCAACCAATACAAGTTTGGAGAACAAGAAATGCTAATTTTGAGAAAATATAGAATAAACTTTTACATTCTTAGCTTTACATATTGAAGGAACAGTAAAGTGCAATGGATTCTTTTTTTTTTTGAATATATATATGAATATCGATAAAAGGTATAGAATAATGGGTAACTTAATTGTAAGACAATTGGATAGAGATTATAGAGATTCAATGGTCGGTAGAAAATGAACAGAGAAACAAAGAGAAACTGTTAGCAAATTTGACTAGATGCAAGCTTATCGACAAATTTTTAATCCTTATGATGCCTTACAAAGATTCTAGCTATAGCTCGATCATGTTCCCACACATGGACTTCCTCGTTTAGTTGGCTAAAGTTTCTAACTCTTTTTTTCACTCTCTCCCATCACATCACATTAAATACACCAAAAAAAGATATATGTTTGGAGTATAAAATGTAGGTAAAAAAATAATTAATTATACAGTTTAGATGTACATTACGAGACGATTCTTTTTGAGCCTAGTTACGCCGTGGTAGGATAATATTTACCACAAACAAACGAAAGTCTTCTGCGAGTCTTCAGGAGTTCCGAAGTTACTTTTGCTAAAATTCCTAACATCTAAACGAGGCCTTACATACTATGTCCAGAAGATCGCTCGAGAAGAAGATATGACGTACTAACCGAAAAGTTTCGGGTCAAACCAGAGTAGCACACACACATTTTCTAGGAAAACAATATATAGGACACACCCACGTGCCCATGCAGCAGCTGCCAGAGTCCACACGACGCATGGACAGTACTACATGACGACCCGGCCTGGTGGACGTCGATCCATGCATGACCTGTTCTTGATCCCGATGGAGGATCGTGTGCACACACAACCCGTGACTGGCATAATGCAGTTACAACTTACAACTTACTACACACCGTACCTTACCTACCGTGTGAGAAGGGACTACTACTAGACTCCAGAGGCCATGACTATATTATAAATAAACATCATGGCCATATATATTATCTCTGGCAATAATTAATATAATAGTACCATATATAGAGCTGATGGGGAGGGAGAGAAAGACCGTTTGAAAAGAGAGAAAAACAAAGGAAAAAAAAAAACTTAGCTGACTGTTGGAGAAATTAAGACAAGAAATTCAACTCTCTTTATACAATGAATGAAAGAGGTAGTATTAACTAGTATCTAGTCAGTTTGTCGATCGATCTTTGTGTCCATCATTTTAATTGTTGATAGAGATTGGTTCGAGAGAATTCATGTGTGTCCAGTGCACTAGCAGCAGGGAGATAAGGTGTGGCTGCCCACCACCAGCAGCATTTCCACGCGCTACCTTAGCTCTTTCCACCATACCGGCCGGCGACGCGACGACGACTTGGCCAAACGGGCACGCTACAGCAACATACACAGTCCCCGTACGTCATCAAAGGACAAAACACCATGCGTTTGATCTGACTGCAAGAGTGAAAGGGACTACTACTAGTAGACTCGAGAGGCCATGATCGACAAACTAGGCATGATGCGTCATCCGATGCGGCACGACACGGCAAGGAATATGGATGGATGGATCGACGAAAAAAGAGACGTACGCCGGCGGCCGGGCCGGCCGGTGGTCAGCAGGCCTCCGTCGTCGGTCGCGCACACGCATGGCCGGCCGGGTCCATCTTCGGTGTGACCTGCTTCCTTATCCCACATGCTTTTGCGACGGACGCGTTGCCATCTGCTACCTTATTAGGGCATCATCAGGTTGTCTGGTTCGGTTGCATCCACATCATATCGCACGCCTCTCAGCACGGCGGATATGATGGATGATCATTTATAAAATATATATATCCCCATCAGACCAACTATTATCCATAGAAATGTCAAAAGGATCCTAGCTTACCCATCCATGCATGGAGCCATGGAGGGAGGAATAATTAACAAAAGTGGAAAATGAAGGCTGGGAATGGATCAACAAAAGCGAGCTAGCAAGAAGAAGAAAAAAGGACACGCGTGATGGTGATGGTGTGATGGTGATTGTGATTGAGATGGGAGCTTCAATTGTTGATCCACATACGGTATGATTGGAACAACCCTGCCTCGGAGTACCCATGCTTTTGTCCCTAACACGTACGGCAATTATATTAATCAAATGACGCGCCACAGTGAAAGTCAAACCGGCGGCAAGAAAGGGGTTACAGATGAGTGCCAAATGGTAGCTTGCCTTTACATTCCAACAACCAAATGCTATGAGAACCAACTCCAACTTTCAATAACTAGATAAAAAAAAAAGTCTTCACTGGCTTGTATTTAACTTACTTGGCGGTTTATTACTGGTCTTGAAAATTAAGTTTTATTCTTTGTGAAACGACAGATCATTACGACTCTCCTACATACGAAAAAGGAGAAAGACCACAAGCTGGCTCGAACAATACAATTTAGCTAGTAACAAAAGCATGATCTGTACGTCCATGTGTTTGGCATATATATGCTATGTGTGCATTACTACCACTTGGACAAGTATGATCTATCCATGTGTTTGACATATATATCCATGTGATGAAGGCTTACGTACGTGTTGTTGAATATGTACCAAGTATGGACAAGCATGTTCTTGACACCAATATATATATTCAATAATGTACACGTGGTGATCAAGGCTTACGTCGAGTTTGTTACATGCGTGTGGTATTGTACGTGGTGATCAAGGCACAGGCTTCAAACATGCTCAAAAAAAAAAAAAAAGGCACAGGCTTCAAACCAGGTACAACTGTCAGATATAATAAATATTAATATTCAATTACTATACTGATGCTGCTGATTGATTCCATCGTCGTCATCGATCGTCGCGATAGATAGATGCTGCTGCTTCATGTAATGCATGCTTGCAAGAAGCTGGACGGCATTGCAGACGCGAGTGCGACACGGCAAGTGGGACGATGTACAGTGCATGACCTGTCGTCATAGCCGATTATTTCCATGGAACGTCAAAACGTTGAACAAATGAACAGAATTCACTCTCATTTATGTACCCATTTCATGTTTCCTGCCGCCGGCCTGCCCCAAGTTCACCTACATTAGTTTTGACTGAGGAAAAACGTGCATTGACCGGTGGCTATTTGGCTACAAACCATCGCCCATTAGAAAGATTGTCCTTTTATGTTATATCTGTATGGTGATATACGGGCAACTAATGTTATCGCTATCGAACTATTTCAATCGTTGAAGAAGATGCGGGTTCTACTATCAACTCGTCGATTCTATCTAGATTCTATGAAAAGGAAACAAAATTAAGTCAACTCTCCATGGATATATATATGAATATGTAGGGTGTTTTAGACTTGTAAACTACACTAATCCCTTAATTCTAAACTGTGAGCTGTTTTGACTTTTGTAAACACCTCATTTTTCTGTTTATCTAAAACATATTGTATATCTTGAGAAATCAAAACAACTTTCTGAAGAAATGCAATTTTAGCATTCTGATGGTCACCTCTCTCTCGTACTTATTAACCGCAAAGGCAGAGCCTAAGGCCCTGTTTGATACCCCTCCAGTAAATAATCAGATTGTGTATTCCTATATGTATATATATATTGTATGATCGGCAAGTTCGTTAATTTGTCCAGTGGATTGATATGCATGGAGGCATGGTGGCAGGACGCGTGATCCGTGGGCCATTTGGAGTTGAACTTACACAACGGGACAATGCACGGAAAACTTCGTTGGCCACATTTCCGTTTATGCACGCGCACGACAGAAACGTCGTACATGCATGACAAGCTCTAAGAATAGTAGCGTGATGCATGGACCGGGTCCATTTTCCTAAAATTGGTCAATTTTAGGACAGAAGATCAATCACAACAAACCAACCAACCAACCAACAAACAAACTTAAATATATATATATATAGAGAGAGAGAGTACTGTACGTAGTACACTCTATTGCTTGATCCGATATGTAGTGAGTACTTTGGCCGGCTTGTCGGGATAGAACACAGTTGCATGTCAGCTCTGATGCTGAGAAAATTCAGTGCCATTTTTCTATTACAAATGATAAAGATAATTCGATACAAAATAACTAGCCATATTCCTCCTGATTATTCAAACCTTCTTATCAAAGCTCAGTTTCCCTTCTTTCATTAGTCACAACTCACACTAGACATCCCAATATCCACAAATTTTGTAAGTAGAGGTTCAAAACAAAGGATTAGGAAATGCAGGAATTTATGTACCCATTTCATATTTCCCACCGCCAGCCTGCCCCAAGTTCACCTACATTAGTTTTGACAGAGGAAAAACGTGCATTGACCGAATATTTGGCTACACACCAACGCTATTTAGAAAGATTGTCTATTTATGTTATATTTGTATAGTGACATATGTACGGGCAACTAATGTTATCGCTATCGAACTAACTAAATCATTGAAGAAGTTGCGGGTTCTACTATCAACTCGTCGATTCTATCTAGATTCTATGAAAGGGAAAACCAAATTATGTCAACTCTCCACACATATGAATTAATATGTGAGTGTTTTAAACTTATAAACTACACTAATCTTTTAATTCTTAACTGTGAGCTGTTTTGACTTTTGTAAGCACCTCATTTTCTGTTTATCTAAAACATATTGTATAACTTGAGATCAAAACAACTTTTCGAAGAAATACACCATTAGCATTCTGAACGTCACCTCTCTCGTACTAAAACGCTAACTAAGGCAGAGCCTACCCCTCCGACTTTAAATAATCATAGTGTATATTCCTATGTATTATATTGTATGTTCGACAAGCTCGTTTGTCTGATGGATGGAGGCATGGTGATAGGACGCGTCATCCGTGAGCCATTTGGAGTTGAACTTACACAACGGTACAACGCACTTTGTTGGCCATTTCCGTTTATGCACGCACACGACAGATCGACATAGTACGTGCATGACAAACCTAAGAATAGTATAGCGTGAAGCATGGACCGAGTTCATTTTCTTGAAATTGGTCGAATAGGATAGAAGATCAATCACAACAAACAAACAAACTTAAATATATGTATACTCCTTCTGTCTAAAATAGTAATTGTCGTTCTTGCTTCCCGAGAAAAATTTATTTGAAGATACATATCTTGTCGGTAGTTTCTACAAACCGAAGTTAAATTTTTGGCACGAACACCCAAAAAAAACGATACTTAATTTGGGACGGAGTATAAAAAGTACTGTATGTACTGCACTCTGTTGGTTGATAGGATATGTATTGAGTACTTTGGCCGGCTTGTCGGGATAGCACACAGCTGCATGTCTCCTATGCTGAAAAAAATTCAGTACCATTTTTCTATTACAAATGACAAAGATAATTCGATACAAAATAACTAGCCATGTTGAAACTCGGGTTTCTAACAGGGAAGTGGGATCTCCGCCTGGGCGTTGCTCTAGGGAATAGAATGTGGAAAAAGGCTAAGTGTGAAATACTCTATATTAAATAGTAATAAGTTTCATTCACCAACCAACACAAAGAGGGCCGTGCCCTCTATTTATAGTTTACAAAACGGCGGGGATACAAAGTTACAATCCTGTCCCTAAAGATATTCGGCATATTCTGATTTCTTCCTTCCTTCTCCGTGGGGACCTTTCGTGTCCTTTTGCGTCCCGGGATGCCCCTAGCCTGATGGGCTAGTGGCCCGCCACCCGAGACTCGACTTGCCCGTTGCGGCCCCTTGATGATACCTCCGCTCGGGTAACCTCCGCCAGCGTCTTTGAGCTTGGTTCCGAAGTTCCTTGGCGAACATCTTCGCGACGGTCGAGCCCGACCCTTCGGCCGCCGGCGAGATCTTGGCGTCCCACCAACTCCGCGAACAATGGAAAGTCCCGGCGAGATGCAACCTCCGTCGGTTCTGCGCCCCTCCGATCTTGTTTAGCACAAGATCTTGCGAAGCAAGTGTACGATTTGACGAAAGGGTTATTGGTTAGTCGCGTGTCGCCGACTTTTGTTTGCCCGCCTGGGTCAACATCTCCGCTACGTGCCATGGACTGTGTCCCAACAAGCCATAATCCTCCTGATCATTCAAACCTTCTTAATAAAGCTCTTTTTTCATTAGTCACAACTAACATTACTTTGTGAGTAGAGGTTCAAAATAAAAAGATTAGGAAATGCAGGAATTTTGTGAGGAAGAGGTTTGCCTTACCTCACCTTGCCTAGATGGCTTAGGGTCCTAAGGTGCTTGCCCAGAAACAAGCAAAGCTAAGATTTGTGAGAAAGGATTAGGAAATACACGAGATTATTTTTGTGCGTGTTTAAACGCACGAAAAGTTCTTTTTGTGCGTTCACCGTCCGAAATCATTTTTTGTGGGTTCGTACATGCACGTAAAAATAGTCTCACCCAATTTAAAAATCAATTTTATGTGCACTAATATTTATAGAAAAAAGAAATAAGCACATAGAAAATATGCATTTTTCTGTTGGTATAGCTAAAAATCAAAGAAAAATAGAAATGAACATGCAAAAATAATAATTTGTAACATTAGTAACAACATACAAAAATATATTGCCCATCCAATAATTTGTGTGCATGATAGAAAGTTTCATTCAAATAATACACAAATCGGTAGTCCATCATGAATGGAGTCAACACTTGTGTTAAAAAAATGAATCAGTCTAATCTATCAACACATATATTTGGTCATCTACATGTTCAACATGAATTCACAAACATGGATATGGAAAAAGAAACCAAGCTATTTTTTTTTCTATAGTTCAACCAATAGTAAATTACTTCACCATACACTCCGTCTCTACTCTGTTAAGCAAAGATATATCTTTAGACAACAAGATGTGAGGAATGGTGACAACTCAATACCTTTGATCTCTAGAAACATCCTATGATGCAAGCATGACTACATACGGGGAATGGAAAAAGTCTACATAACCCCATCAACTTTTGAGCGTGAACTACTTCACCCCGCAAACTATGAAACCCAATTCTCCAACGGCAATCAAATAATCCCCTAAACGATTTTCGATAGTGGTTTTGCTATAGTGACAATGGTTTTTGTTTTTTTATTTATTTTTGCTTGAATCTCAAGCAAAATTATAGTAAATCATAGGAAAAATCATAAAATAGAAAATCCACATGAGTAGATCTACATAGTGAACATATAATATGATATGCTTTTGTGCAAATTTTATTCCAATTAATTATAGAAAAGCATAGATAAAAAAAAAGCTATAGAAAAAACCATGTGTTTTCTCACACACGTAAAAAAAAAATATAATTATTCTATGGATTTTCATATTTTTCTGACTGTTTATTTTAAAACCCCTGTATGTTGAAAAAAAAATGCACAAAAAAATCATCACGCACGTAAGTATTCGAGTTTCCAGTAGTGTTTGCTCTCCCTTCAGAACAAGGAAAAACTTGGTAGCATGGTAGCTGAGGTAGCAAAACAGCTTGCTTAGTTCAATTTGCTAAAATAGTTTTTAGCAAATTAAGGTTCCAGACACGCCTAGCAACACAGAGGAATGAGCTTGAAAAAAATGCTCATTTGGTTATCTCCTATGTCCTCTCTTTGCCTAGCTTCTAGGTCTTAAATGAAGCTCAAACTAGATGGTTTTGCCCCTCCGGTGTGTGAAGAAAACCTTTCCTAAAGAATATATTGAAACGACCGTTCGAAACACTAATCTGACACCAACAAAACAGAGGAACCGACGGGTTTACTTACAAGTTCTTGTGATTGTGAAATACTCTAAGTCCAACCGGCGAAATTAAAGAAAGGTAGAACAGCCACGAATTGTGTGGGATCAAGAGTCACGGCCACGAATTGTAGGATGATGCCGCGGCAACTGCTTCACGTATAGTACGTACGTTCCCTCCGTGGATTGTACATGTCACCCCACAAGCTTGATTTGAGAGGCTGGCACTTACTGTTGTACGTGGTACGGAGTAGGTTATACTACGGGGTACTAGCTACTAGTAGTACGTACGCCGGTCCGTATGTCGATCGATTTTTGTGAGTGACAGGTGGCCGTGCTGGCGTTGTGCCTATCGGCAGTTCGATCGGCACAGTTGTACCCACGCTGGTACGCCGTGCTACCTTTGTTGGCTCGCTTCAACGGACGCCGATTTGGACGATGGATCGACAGGGACCAGGCTTGCTTGCATGCATGCATACGGAGTTGCGTGTGCAGGCACGCCATAGCGAGATTCGACTTCGTTCGTTCATGCATCAGCATCTGGTGGTGGACACATTCAAAGCTGTTCGATCGGACGTGGCCTCCTACAGCTAGTAGCACGTAGTACGTACACAGCTACACTAGCATGCTCTGCCTAGGTCGTCCCGATGGTTAATTATTTTTCGCTTATCTAGATGTGGCGTGGCGTGGAAAAAGTAGGAGAGAGAATAGTCACTAAATACATGCAAAAAATTTAGACTATTTCACGTAATTCAAGAACAGATGGCGTGTGGTCCACCAATAAAATAGTCTTTGTTGTTGTCTCTCACCTCCACGTCACCGACTCACGTGGTAATAAGATTCTTGAATTTATTAATTCGCGGACGCCTTAGCCCTATTCGTCCCGTATCGTTCTTGTAATGTAGTAGACAGTAGCTAATTTCCTTTTTCCTTCCAAGTTCCAATCAATGCACCAAAAAAGACGTGTGTACACTTGGACAGGCCAGGCAGCATCATGCACACCTAAAAGCTACTACTACAAAAGACGCGTACATGCATGCATGATGTGTTTTAGTTGGTGTGACGATCGATCATCGAACGAACGATGGAGGACGTACGTACAGTACACTCCAGTCCCCCGCCGGTCGTGTCGACGATGCATGCGTGCCACGTCGCACGACGTCAACGTGGTTACACAGCAGACATGTGGTGTGTCCAGCAGCCCAACAATCGAGAGGAAGAGAGAAGGCAAGGCAATCATGTGGCACGGGATGGGAAAGTACGCACGCAGGCCGGTGCGGCCCAAGCATGGTACACAGGCCGGCCTGTTGTCTGTGTCTCCGACCACCGCTACTGTTGCACGTGCTGCAGCTGTTCGTTCGTTGTTCCGTATACACGACTAGTACACTTTACAACGTACCGTACGAGTACTACGTATGTACTCGTACCCCATCAGATGCATCGGTACTGTAGTATACAAGAGAATAGTGGATCGAGACCGGCGAGGCTCAGGACGATGCGATGCATCCACGAACTTTACTGTTACAGTGTTACTGCTACTACGCTAGCGTACGTTCTGACCCCCTCCAAAAGATACTAGTCAAGCGGATACGCCAGGTGGTCTAGCGAGCCTGCAAGTCTAGGTGGAAGTTGGGTGTCCATGTATGTCCACTAGTTCAAAAATAAAAACCCAGAAAGAGGTGTTTCCCCCCATCAAAATTTGAATTTCTAAGTCGTTTGTCAAAATCCACGATATTCAAATTGGGGACGAGCTTTCCACCTAGACCTGCAAGCATCTGCACTGCACCTGTACCCGGAGAAGCCACAGTGGCCGCGACCAGACGATCCGTCGTACGCCCGGACATCACGTAACTTTTGTCGCTGCTGTCGTTGTTGCTCCTGGCCGGCCGGTGTGCACCGCCACCGTGCATAGTACGCAAGAAACATCAAAATTGAAGGCTTCAACTCTTGAATTGAATCCGAGCTTGCTGTAGAGTAAGTACAATGGGTGGGTGTTAAACAAATTGCCTAATTCTTGCCATGCGTACGTTTCGCCTCCGTTTAACTCATGAGCTGAAGTTTTTATAAACATCATAACAGTTGGGGTGAGGTAGATTAAGTAAAGTCATGATGAGGTTGCTTTCTCTCCCGGTTTTTGGTAGACAACGCTAAAAAGAAATAAACAACCACAGCAAGCCAGTGCAGTAGTATCTTCGAATGCGCATGCACGCACCACATACACGTACCACGGTACCAGCTTCCCTCCCTTGGGTGTGAACCACCTCGACAGAAGCAGCAAAAACAGATGACAGTCGTAGCAAATCTGTACGACATGATGCAGAAGTTGGATAAGATCCCACATGGCCAGCCACAACCCACCCACCGCTCCGACGTGGCCACTGCCGCATGCCACGCCGGCCAGGACCCACCCGACGCTGGTGGACTCAACTGGATTGTTGGCTGTTTGCACACTCGCTCGTATGGTTGTTGCCTCCTAATCCATCATCAGTTATCTGCCACGATCCTCGTCAAGATCGCCTTTAGACATATAAAAAACCCCTAAATAAAAATCATAGAAAACCACGGCCCGGTCGGCATGCATAAACAAAGCGCGGTGACATGTGCGCGGCCGTACAGCGACACTGGACTGGACGACGAAACAAAAGCAGCAGGGCCCGGGCAGGCGACCTGGAAAAGGCTCGGACGCATGCACAGGTGGCCAAAGGGGGACGAACGGAGCCGCGGGGCACCCGGGCGTGCCACCGGCGCGTTGCCCTGCATCACATGCTGGTCTGCGCCAGCATCCATCCACCTGCACGCTTTCATTTTGTCCATCATCGGTGTGCAGTGGTTGCCGGCGATAGCTTTTCGTCCGCACATTGCGCGCGCAGACGCAGACAGACGACAAAGTCTGGATCGGAAAGGGACGCCGGTGGAGATCGCCGGATCTCGAGACTCCCATTTGTTTAGGCAAAGCATCCATCCTCACACCATCATCATTAACTAAATCCCAATCCCCTGCTTATTTATTCAAATCAAAACAGGTTGTTAGTACTGCAGGCTCACGTTCACACGGCTTCACACACCTGTACCAGCAGCAGCACGAGCGAGTGGCGTACGCCCTCCCGCCATTACCTCGCGCGTGGTCCACCCCGGCAACTTTTTTTGGACGGGATCCGCTTGTCTAGGCCGTTGGCACCACTTTAACACACAACAAACAAACTAACTAACAGTACGACTGCTTCGGGTATGAGTACTAACTTTTTTAAACTAGTAGTAATTAATTAACTCTTCCCGACGAAGTCTCGTAGTAATGCTGATGATGATACTCCAGTACGGAGACTGTTACTGGTAACCGGCCCCCATTAATTAGCGGCGGTAACGTAACTGTAGTACCTGCACGCGTGCATGCATCGCATCCACCCCAATCGCGCGGGGCCCGCCACCGCCATCCAGTCGCGACGCCCCGGCCACGACGTCCGACCATGTCGCGTGGCGTCGCCACCTCCGCGATATATAACCAAACGCCACCGCCTCCAGGGCAGGACTCCATCGATCATCTCATCATCCACCTCCTGACACCATCACGCCACCATGGCCGTGCAAGCGCAGTTGGGCGGCCTCGTGCTCCCCACTCTACGCCTACGCGGCCGCCGAGGAGCAGCAGCCGATGCGTGCCGCGCTCAATAAGGACTACGGCGCGCTCCTGTTCGCCGCGGCGGCCGTGGGCGGTGATGGCTACACGTGGCAGCAGTACGACGACTACTGCGCCGGGCAGAGCGAGCTCACGTGCAACGGCGGCCCGGCAGTGACACCCGTGCCATCGCGCAAGCGCTTCAGGGAGAACGACGACGAGCTCCTTCACCACGCGCGGCTCCTGCTACCCCGGGGATGCGGCGGCCGTACGAGGACTCCAACGCCACGGCGCTGGCGGCGTCGACGAGCGGGAGGTATGCCGAGGCAGTTCCGGATCAGGCTCCGGTGGCGGAGCACGACGCAATGGCGGCGTCGTCGGAGATGCTGCTGTGGCGGCAGCTGCACGGCGGCGCGGCGGAGGTGGACGTGGACGCGCTGGTGCGCGCCGAGTGCGACCGGCTGCGCGCGGAGTGGCTGGAGGCGGCGCGGGAGCGGCAGCGCCGGGCGCTGGTGCGAGCAGCAGCGGCAGCAGCCGTGTCGTCGTCGTCGGGGATGCTGACGCGGCGTGCGCGTGAGGCCGAGGAGCAGCTGGAGGCGGCGCGCCGGCGCGCCGCGGAGCTCGAGGAGCGGGTCCGGATGGCGGCAGCGGAGGCGCAGGCGTGGTGCGGCGTCGCGAGGGGCAACGAGGCCGTCGTTAAGGGCTCCAGGCCACGCTCGACGCGCTGCTCCTCCGCTCCTCGTCCTGGTCGCCGAGGGGTTCGGCGAGTCGTCGGCGTCCAAGCCTGAGGACGCGCAGTCGTGCTGCTGCGTCGTCGACAGAGCGGCTGGGGGCGACGACGGCAGAGCGGCGGCTGGGGACGACGACAGAGCGCCGTCGTCGGCGGCGAAGTTGGCGTGCAGGACGTGCGCTGAGGGTGAGGCGTCGGTGCTGGTGCTGCCGTGCCGGCACCTGTGCCTGTGCAAGGCGTGCGAGCCGAGGATGGACGCCTGCCCCGTCTGCTCCGGCGACAAGAACGCGGCCCTCCACATCGCGCCCAACTGACGATGGCTAATGGCCACCGTGGACTAAGTCGCTGCCTTGCATTGCATGGGCCGGTAGGACTCGTGAAGTAAATTTTGGATTAGATGAGTAATTACGAGGATTCAGTTATTAAATTGGATTACATTTGATTCAATCTCGTTTGTGCTTCATCGTTGCTCTGTTTTCTCAGCGTTTGTTGCTCTGGATTTTAGTTCCTTCTGTTTTGACGTCAAGTAGTATTGGGGGCTATACTACCTCTGTTTTTTTTTCATGAACAAAAAAAATTATGATATTAAACAGGCAATGTGACCTCCCTAATTTAATTTAAAGTTACTTATTTGATTTATTTATTTAAAAAAATGGTGAAACTAGGAGTAGATGGCTATCAGTTGTAACGTTCATTTTGACATCGTCGCTCAGCAATGTGCTCGTATCTAGACCTGAGCATTTTTCGGGCGGGTCGGGTTCGGGCGGGCCAAAAAACCCAGTTATTTCGGGCAAAAAAATTCTGCCCATGACGTCCCCACCTGGCAAGTCGGGCCTAGTTTTTTTTTTTTTTAGGCTCGGGCCGGGTTCGGCTTTTGGGCGGGCTACCCGCGCATTTTTACACTACAAAATAGCTAAAAATGTATTTCGGGCCGAAGTTCGGACCAAGAAAAATTTTAATAGGCTTCAAAATCTACGCCCGGCCCCGTCCACTAAGGTTCGTGGGCGGGCCAAAACCCCGTCGGGCTCGGGCCGGGCCGGGCTAGTTTTGCTTAGGTCTACTCGTATCACGATCCAATCTGCCACGTTTTCCAAGGTCAAGTATGTATGGTGCGTGGTGGGTTGGGTGTGGGGGTGGCACACGTACAGACTATACACGCATACAAACTAAGAGCGTGTACAATAATGGGCTTATAAGCCAAGTAGTCGGCGATTTTTGATGAGGTGGACAAGAGAAGAGAGGAGAGAGATGAGAGCTTGGCTACTAGTTAAGCACCAAGCGGGGCGCGGATGCATGGATAACGAGTGGGTCCCCAACAGATGTATGTGAGGAGGAGGAGGAGGAAAGAGAATGAAACATTTAGTATAAACAAATATTTGGAGCCAAGTAGAATACTAACCATCAGTATAGTTTGGCTCTTATAAACTTTATATAAACTCAAAGATTTGGCCTCTATTATTGTTCTTGCTCTAAGCAAATGATAGATGATTATGTACACGTACAGACCAAGCAAGTGTACATACATGTACAGACTAAACAAGTAGGGCATTGTACAGCTGCCGGAGTGTTCTGATAAGTCGAACAAGGAAATGCAGATCAAGCACTCAGTCGAACAAACATGATTGTAAGTTTCTAAAACTGCAAAGCCAAAATGCTGAGGAGCAGCACGAGCATGAGCCTGGACATGCTGATCGAACCAAGCTCTGCTCGAGTCACTGCAGACTAGCCGATTGTTGTGGTACGAGCACACTGATTGCTTCCTGGAACAATGAAATGACCAAAAACAGAACTTGTCAGTTGATAATACTACTACTGACAACTGATTGGCCAATGAAAAGTTAAAGCCATTGTTGTAAGCATAACAGTGAAATATTCAAAAATTTGGGAACCTACCTTGGTGCTGGTGATTACTGACATATATATAATGATACAACCAGCAGCACATGTAATTTCTTGAATGAAATAAAGGCAAGAAAGTTAGAAACAGTAGCACATTTCATGACTGAACTTTACATTAGCACTGCCTGTATCTATTTCTATAATGCAGCCTGTGTCTATTTCTATAATGCAGTACCATGCACCATTGTTTCAGCAACCCACTGATAACGGAGGATGTGGCATTGAACCTGAATGCTACCGTTAGAGCCCCCGACACCTCCTCCCTGGGCGGCGGTGCCGGCGCCCTCCAGCCGCCCGCGCTGATCTCCCAGGCCAGCACGCCCCCTCCATTCCAACACCCGGATCCGAGTTCTCCAGCCCCTGATCTACTCGCCCATGGGTGCTTTGCGGGTCGCTCGGCCTCCGGCTTCGTCGGGCGGCTCCTGGCTGCTCGGCAGCCATGGGCTCCCCCACCGGTTCACCGCACACCGGAGGACTCCCGAGCCCTATCGGGCCCCCACGCCGCGTCACGGTGCCGCCACCGCCCGATCGCGCCCCGGCTCCTCCGAGTCCTCACGCTCTCTCCGCCGACCCCAGCCCGGCTGCTTTGCACGTACAAGATCGCCCGATCACCCACCCGCTGCTCCTCGGGAACCGAAGCGCCCGGCCGGCGCGTCGTAGGAGGCGGGAGTGCTGCTGGCGCCCGCCATTGTCGCCGGCGTCACGGAAGTCGCTGCCGTCGATGCAGCCTTCATAGCGGATGCTGTCGGCGTGGCCGTCTTGCCCGTGGTTGTAGCCGGCTGCGACGCCGGTCGCGGCGTCGCCGGCCTCTCCGTGAGGCTGGCCCCCCCGCTTTCGTCCGCGCCAGCCCTTCGTGGTGGCCACCCGGAGGCCTTCCCCCGTCGGGTTCGTCGAGGGAAGTCGGGAGGCGGTTTCGGGGTGAGGGCGATTGCTCCGTCGGGTCTCGCCCACGCTTCCCCTCCTCCGTCGGCGGGTCAAGGGGAGCGCTTTGGTCGATCTCCCCCATGTCCGGCGCTCCGACGACGAGTTCGAGATTCCAATCACGCCGCCCGGCTTCCGCATCCTCCACCACCAAATGGCTCGCGGGACACGGTCGGCCTCTTCGGGGGCCTTCGCTCCCACCGTCCCACCGTCTTCGCTATGGGGCGGGCGTCGCCCCTCACCGGATGCTCCTCGGGGAAGGAGCGAACCCGCCCCACGCCGGTGGCCGGGCACGGCACGTAACGGCGCTGCCACCCCCACCCTGCCCGGCCGCTGCCCGGTTGGCGTTACCGGTGCGGCACCGCCCGCTGAAGAGGCGCAGCGGCCGCGTCGCCGCGGCAAAGATGACCTCGGCGGCCGCCGGACCCGCGTCGTGGCTGCCATACGGCTCGCCCTCGCTCGCCGTCGCCAACCGCGCGAGGCGGCGCGGCAACGACCGTGGTCGTCTTACTTGCCGACCAGCCCCGCCCCGTCCACACCGCCTTGGTCGCGTGCCGCGGCCGCGATCGCCGCGGCGGCAAGCGCACCCCGTCCACTGCGGTGGGGACCCCATCGCCCGCGCCTCCCCCGACGTCATGCGGCGGCGGGAGGTCCTTCCCCGGCGACAACCTCGGGCATCGGCCGCCATCGCCCACACCGCCGCGCCCGGCCCGTCCGGCCGGCGCTTTGTCGGGCGTTGCTTCAACTGCCTCTCAAGAAGCACGTCCATGCGTTCACGCACCTTCCGTCGGCGTTGCTCTACTGCCACCGCGAGGGCCACCGGCGCGCGTCGCTGCCGTGAAGGTGCCCGGCGGGCAAGCGTGGCCGCCCGACCTCGCGGGCGCGACTTCGTGCTATTGTCGGTCGACCGCGCCCACGGCCGTCGGTTCTTCCCCTGCCACATCACCTACCACCGCCACCGCCACGCGGAAGGACCCTACGCCGGCCGCGTTCGGCACCGTCACGGGGATGCGCTGGGCCCCGGCCCGGGGCTTCGTTTGGCCTCCGCCGATCGCGGCAATGCCGGACGAGTGCGGTGCCTCCCCCTGTTGGTCGACCGATGCTTGACGGCTCGCGGCCTCCTCGTCGTCGCCCGCCTTCCTCGGCGAGGCGGGACATCGTTGGCGGATCCGATGTCACCCACACCACGGGTCGGCTTGGCGGAGTCATCGTGTCGATGGTGCCTCATGACGGCGCTGCGGCGGTTGGGACTACGCCGGCGACTTTACATTGCGGACCAGCCGATGTCCGGCGTGTCGACCCATCGACCTCTACGCTTCGAGCCGGGACTGCCATGCCTGGCGGGTCGCCGTTCGGATGAGCTACAGCTAGCGTCTCCCAGAGCTACCACTACCATCCCCAGTTGTGGGGGTGGGAGATGGAGAACGGCTGCGTGGCGGCGACCACGCGGTGTCTGCGCCGTCGGTTCGGGGGTTTTGTGGGCGACCGAGGAAGCAACTCGAGCCCTCCATTCTCTCCACGCCGGTCTTGAGGAAAACGCGCCCACGCCAAGACGCCTCGTGCTAATGCCCAAACGCGGTCTTGCGGCTTCTTTAAAAAGTGCGTCCGGGCTCCATAAGCCGGAAGGACCAGGCAAGGAAGGTTTTGCTCAAGAAGATGGGGATCGAGGTCGAGCCGAGCGGGAAGATGCGGTCTCCTTTGGCTGGCTGCGCAGGCTGCCCTCACGGGGCCCTAATGCCGCCGAGGTCAACTTGGAGGCCATGGAGGTCTTCTGGCTGCGGGGAAGAAGCGCCGCATCGGGCGCGAGCCGGTCCTAGCATGAGAGTGCTTCCGGTCTAGTCGCGACATCCGGTTATCTTATAATAGGCTTACGGTTTGCATCCGGTAGTTAGGTTTCTTGCTTTGTGTTGTGTTGTTTTGTTTTGGTTGTTTCTCGGCCCAGCGGCTCGATGTCTACTCGGCATCCCGGCTTAGTTTGTATTTGGATTTGGTTTTCCTCCTCTTAATAAAAAAACGGGTGAATGGCCCGATCGCGAAAAAAAAAAAAAATCGATAACTGATTGGCCATTTCATCGGTAAAATAAAATTTGCATGCTCGAGACCGATTGGTTTGCTTCTCGAAACTCAAACGGAGGCAAACATGATCGAAAGCACTACGAACTACTGAACTATTGCAAGCATGATCATGATGGCTTGGCGAGCCAAACATCTGAACTTTATGTTGTCAATTTCAGTCCTCACCGCAAAAATTGATAATCAATGTTTCGAGATTAGTTTAGGTGTCATGCTCATCATCTAATTTTTTTTTATAAAAATATTTTTATAGGGATGCATAGGAGCCTTGGATGGTACGCATATACCAAAGATGTGTACCTTTCCATATGCAAGATCGGTTTAGGGGTAGAAAAAATATTACCACCCAAAATGTGCTAGCAGCGGAGTTGATTTTGACCTAAGATTCATCTATGTTCTTGCTTTGAATGGGAAGGCTCGGCCCATGATTCTTATGTGCTTCAAGATGCTCTATCACGTCCTAATGGGCTTAACATACCGTAAGGTAGGAATACCCCATTATGTCCTAATATCTCTAATCGACACTTGGCCTATTTTCTTAGCTAATTAAGTTGTAAAAAACAATGTAGGCAAATATTTTTCTAGCCGATGCGGGATATGCAGCAAGGCCTGGTGTATTACCCCCATACCGTGGTACTCGATATCACCTTAAAGAATATAAGGGGGCTAGGGAGCCTGAGAACCCGAAGGAATTATTCAATCTTCGCCATTCCTCACTTAGGACTACCGTTGAACGAGGATTTGGTTCCCTCAAGAATCGTTTCAAAATATTCAAAAGTCAGCCTTTCTTCCCTTTGAAAACACAAGTCAAAATTGTGTTGGCTTGTTGTGCACTTCATAATTGGATCTTCTTGGGCGGGCCTCGATGAGTATGTTTATGATGAGGCTGCTTGGTACAAAGCCCCGCCCTCAGTATCGAAAAGCGTCATGATATATACGAGGAAAATGTGGCATGGGCTAGAAAAAGAGATGCAATGGCTCAAAGGATGTGGGAAGATAAAGTAGGAGCAGATGTACATTAGGTTCAATAAATTATGTAACCAATGGTACTATCTTTGCATATTTCTTATATGTATTTGCTTCTATTATCTTATTTGAGCCTAAGTCATTTATTTGTCACTGCCATGCTTACATTGTATGACTATTTTGCTTAAATATTTGTCACTGCCATGCTGTAAATAAAGTATACCTGTACATTGTATGACTATTTTGCTTAAATATTTGTTGTCGTCATGCTGTAAATAAAATATACATGTGCACTGTATGAGTACAATGATTTTATTTGTCTTTTCTTTGTGAAACAGCCATGGCCAAGGGAAAGGCTAAGGCTGATGCTTTTGCATCCTCTCGTGAGAGGTCCGTGAACTGGCATGAGGATCAGTCAAAGTACCTGCTAGAGTGGTGTATAGAGTATATGAAAAAACAACATCTAGGATTTAAGTTCAAGAAGGCACATTTCATGCTATGTGCCAATGATTTAAACAAGAATTTTGCTATGGGGGGTGATTTGTTGATCAAGTGGACCGTCACTTTAGGTACCATAGAGAAAAATCGGAAGTACATTGCAATAGCATTGAACAATAGTGGCAATACATTTGATGAAAAAAGATGCATGGTGAATATTTCGAATCTGAGAAGGCAAGATTATGTGTAAGTTGTTTGAACTGAATTTAAAATCTATCAATGAATACATTGTATTTTAGAATCTAAAATCAATTCAATGCTCGCATGAATATAAACTGAATTTGACTTGTCACATGAATGCGGGACGAGCAAGACGCTTGCTTTCTAAGCCTATCAAGTTCTTCTATGAGATGAGAGAACTATTCATGGGATCCAATGCTGATGGATCTTTGGCTATGTACCGTAACACATGCATCGAAACCGATGATGGGTCGAGATAGTGATGACTCAAGGGAATTGTTTGACTGAATACCTACACGACACGAAGATCTAGAAGGTGAGGATTCGGACACTTTGCCAAATCCAACTAGTCATGTAACAGTTGACAACACATCTTCCAAAGAACGGTGAAGCTAGAAGGAAGCGTCCAAGAGCGAAGAGCTCACCAACAAAGAAGCCAAAAAGAGCCGTTTTTGCAGATTCCACGATGAAATTGCTGTTACAATGAAGTCACCGGGAGACACTTGCCGCCACCGCCCCTCCTCAATGCCCAGACTTCACGATCCTCATGCGGCATTATGGCGAAATTAGAGGCGAGTCCCAATGACACCACAGGGGGTGCTTGTTGGTGAACATTTATCTACCAAGGAGAATAAAAGTAAGCGTGGTTGGTTGTGTAATGCAAGTGATGCTACTCGCATGCTTGGGTGTTCAAATTCTTATGTGAGAAGGAAGGCATTAACCTATGAAGCTTAGCTTGTGAGGTTGGCTGTTCATATTTTGTGGCATGCCCAGGAAGTTGGCTGTGTGATTATTTTGGTTGTGGTGATGGCTGATGGCTTAGGATGTTAGCTATGTGATTTTGTGGTATGCCTAGGAACTTGGGCGTGTGGTACTGATCCCATTGTAGATATTAGTTGTGTGGTATTGATCTAAGTGTCGATGTTAGCTCTATGGTACTGATCCTAGTTTGGTTGGTGATGATTTTGTAATTAATATTTGGATCCCAACCTCCTTGGCTTAAACCTCCTATATTGTAATTAATATTTGAATCTAAACCTCCTTGGCTTGTAATATATGTTGGTTACTTTTTTATTGTTATTGAAATGATTATTTGTAACTAATATTTGAAATGGTTATCCTGTGACAAATGGGTGCTTACCACTAATGGCATTGAAGTATTTTTTCACTCATTTGTGGTTGCAAACCAAACAGATGCCACAACTTTGTCATGTTTGTGTGGTAGTAATCCAAACAACAGCCACACTTATTTTGCCTAACCTTAGTTACAAACCAAACATGTTCTTTTTTTTTCCACACATTATGGCAAGCCACACATGTGGCAGCTACTTAGGGCATGTACAACAGTGAGACAGCTACCGTCTGCAAGTTCTTGGAATTCACAACACAGACGGCTAAATAGACATCTCGTACAACCCACAGACAGTTGCTGTCTATTTTGGTTGTCTACCAAACATTTAATGCCTGTTTGTAGCCATGATCAAGCATGAATAGTATTTCTATATACCATTGTGTTGCAAATGGAAAACAAATTCTTTAACACATAGACAAGAAAGCATTTGACAAGTACGATCTTTAACACAGAGACGTGAAAGCATTTGACAAGTTCAAGAAAGCATTGGACAGGTTCACACATGTAGACATGTTCAAACATAGTGTTTAGTTGGTGGGAAAAGGTGGAAAAAACACTGTTCGAATCAAAAAGTAATCGTAAGAGCGTTTCGTTTGTTTGTGGTAAACATTATCCTACCATGGCGTAACTAGGCTCAAAAGAATCGTCTCGTCGTGTACATCAAAACTATGTAATCAGTTTTTTTATTTACCTACATTTAGTGGTCGATACATGTGCCGGCATTTTGATGTGATGGGGTGAATAGTGAGTTTGGATTTTCAGTTTCGGCATCTAAACACAGCTGAGTCCATCTAACGTCTGTGCATACCAAGGCAACAGGACAGCAGAACTTAGGTTTCAAACAAAATTATCATGCCACCAGCTGGGTCTCTCTGTCACATCCGCCTCTCAGTCCTGACATTCTCAATATTGCTAGCAACATCAATAGCCTCCTCGTCAGATAAAACTTCGACTTCTTGAGACGAATGTCCACCATTGTTAGGCTGCAGTGCATCCATTGAGGCGAAACTGACGCCAACATCAACAGACCTTGATGCCTGCCTTGAAAGGTGCATAATGAGATGGAGCACCAACAAAATTGGGTTGGTTGTTGAATAAACCCATAAATCCACCAGGGGGATTGTATACATGAACTCAGTAACACTCATAAAAAGCAGTATATTTTCCTCTTCAAATTGCTTACTGAACTAATAGACATAGACTGAACATTGATGATAGCAAAAATTCAGTTGCCATTCAGAGTTCTTGACTGAACATTCAGTTGGCACTGATAGCAAAAATTCAGTTGCAATTCAGAGTTCTAGACTAAACATTCAGTTGCCACTACACCAAAAACACATTCAGTTATCGATTCAGTGATCAAGACTGGACACATTCAACTATCAATTCTAACTAAAATATTCAGTAGCTGAAAATAGTGGCGAACACCCCCCCCCGAACCTTTCCGGCTCCTCCCGACCGTTTGCCGGGAGGTCGCTCTCCCCTGAATCCGTCGCCGGCGGCGCCGTGACCTCCGGTCCGGCGCCCGCCCCACTCCACATCCACCTCCACCTTCCCCTACCCCTCTCCCTCCCTATCTCCTCCCCAACCCCCTCTGTTTCCCCCTTCGATTCATTTGGCGGGGGATGGCTCTTGCCGCCACCCGGAAATCGCGGCCACCACATCCCTGTCCTTCCCCCGCCGGAGGGGCCGATCCGGCCATGCCCCTCCCGGATCCGGCGGCCTGCCCCTCCTCCACGCGCCCGGGGGCCACTCCGCGTTGCCTCCGCCGTCGTGCACCTTTGGGGTCGTCGTCCACGGGCCCGGCGGCCCGGGGTGCGCGGCCGGAGGTGATGCAAACGCGGTGGTGGCTCTCTTGGCGTTCTTTGGATCTGCCTCCGGGATCGCGTCTCGCCGGGGTGGCCTTGCCGGGCTCAAGGATGTGCCCTCGGCTGCTCCATGCGCCGCCGCCGGGGTGGCCATGCCGGCTACCGCGACCGCCCGGCCATTCTTCTTCTTTGCGGTGATGGCTACCGGCGCGATGGACCTCTCCTGTCCTCCGTGGACGTGACCTTGCTCTCCGTGGTCGGGCTGCCCCATGCTCGCTACCGCGCCCGTCGGGTTAACCGGCCGCAGCGTGCCGGCGCCCCATTGCTTCGTCTTCTCCCCACCTCCTCGTCCCCGACCCCCGCGGGCGGGCGCGCCTCCAACGCCACCTCCTCCCGCGGCGGCGGCCATCGTGCGGGACAAGTGGGGGACGCGCGCCCTGCTGCGATTGCTCTCACGGCGGCCACGGAGGGGCTGCGCCTCGCGGAGGGGCGGCCGAGAACACCCGGCGACCACACGTCCCCCGGTGACTCCCGGCGGGCCCTGTTGCCGCATGCCCAGCCCCGCTCGTCGCTAGGCACCTCCGTCGTCTTCTTTGTGCGGGGAGGAGTCCTCCTCGACGGAGACCGGCCCCTGCTTGCGGAGGAGCTCGTCACGCCATCGCCGCCATCGCCGGCGTCACCTCCTCGCCCGAGTTCGCTGGAGTAGCGTGTGGCGCTGCTCGCGGCGGCTTTCCGGCGGGCGTCGTCGGTGGTTGTGGATGTGGTGTCCGTCTCCGACACGCCGTCGCATGCGTCCGTTGTCACCGCCTCGCCCGAGTTCGCTGGACCGGCGTGTGGTGCTGCTCGGCCCGACTTGTTGAAGGCTTCTCCATCGGTGAATCTGCGGATGTGATGTCGCGTCGCGTCGCCTGCGCCCGACCACGTCTCCGCCCGGCTTCAACCATATGCGCCTCCGAGACTACGGCTCCGACGCCGCTCCGACCCCGTCGGCGTCTACCTCCATCCCGGTGCCTTGTTGGGAGACCCAAGGGTATGCGGTGGGTTGGCGGCTCCTTCTCCGACTCCTCGACAATGAGGGCGAGTTCGTCGAGCCGAGGCCCCCTACCGCCCGTCTTTGCGCGCGCCTATCTATCCCCACTCGCCGGGGCCGTTCACGGACTCCGTCGTGGACCCGCGTCGGGGTCGGTGAAGCCACCCCCGGTTGTCAACACGGGCGATGCACCTAGCGGCGGATCCCCGATCCGAGGGCACAAGCGGCGGCGTCGTCGCCGTCGGCCTTCCTCACGGCTCCGTTGGCCCCTCGGCTCGGGTGCCGGCCACGCCGTGAGGCTCGGCCCTCGGCCGACCAGCGGCGTGCGCCAACCAACGACTAGGCATTGTTGTCGACCTCGCGATCGTCGTGGTCGCGGGGCGACCGGTGAGTGCTCTCCTCCGCCCGTCGGCGCGCCTCGTCGATGACGAAGGCTTCACCCTCGTCTTGCTGGCGTGGCGGGGCCGCCGCCATGCCTCGCCTAACGTTCGTCGCCACCGACCTGTCCCTTCTTCGCTCGTCGGCCTCGCTTCAACCGGCTGTCTGTCAGGGATCACATCGCGCCCGGGTGCTCTTCTCCGACCGCGCTTCTCCTCTGCCCGCACGGCACGGGCGCGGGGGGCTGCGGGCTTCACCGTCACCGCCTCGGCGGCCCCGGGTGGACCGTGTGCGGGGCCGCGCCCACAGCCTTTCCCCGGATCGCCACGGCGTCGACCCTCCGGTGGATGCCCGGGGGCCTCTGGGCGTCCCAGCCGCTCGCGGCTCCCTTCTTCGTCGGACGGATACTCTGTCCGGCCCGCCAACGTCGTCGGCCCCGAGGTTCGCACACACCTCCTTCCGGCCCAGCCAAGCTCGCCGCGCTCGTTGTCCGTGCCTCCCGCCACGGACTCGTCCCTCGGGGGTGGAGCCGGGGAGGACCACTGCCCCCGCGCCCGAGGCGCCATAGAGTTACATCGGCGGTGGGCCGACCTTGTCGACATCGAGCTAACGGCGCCTCCGGTGATGCGCGACTCGGCGGTACCAACCCCCCAGACGGGTCGACGGGACTGGTGGGGGACATGGCACCCAATGAGCTCGCGTTCAAGACACCGCGCTACGGCTGCGGCCACCTGCTTCCCGACATCGGTCCTTGGGATTGTACCGCCACGCCGGCGCGGTACCGCCTCCCCCCGGGACCCGGCTGCTCCTTCTCCACCGGTGCGCGCCATTGGCCCGGTGGGGGCGACCTTGTCCACGCGGAGTTTGCGGCGCCTCGGATGCGCCTTCGCCCGGCGTTTCCGCTCGGTTACTGCACCACCGCCCCTCCACCCGGCCCGCTCACGCGCGCCGGGCCCCTGCGGCGCACCTATCCCGCCGGATGTGCGGTCACGGCCGATGCGCCCGTCGTCGGATCGCCGGCCTCCCTACGGAGGCCGACATCACGGCGTTTGTTGACTCCCTTCCGGCTACCCCTCGAGCGGCCGCTCGTCTCCTCGCCGCCTCATCTACGGACTTCTCGGATGGACGGTGGGTCCCTAGGCGAAAGCTCCGTCTGGCGGCCATCGGTCTACCGGGACCCGAGGCGGGCGGCGGCGCACGGCGTCCCTGCTCAACAAGTGGGACGGCGCCCGGGCGATGCCGGCTCCTCCACACCCGACGACGCGGTGACCGGCGGCTGCTTGACACCGGGGGACACGTGCGGACTACAAGCGCCGGGCTGTCGCGCGTCTTCTTCCCGTCTGCGGTGCTCGGCGGTGTGCTCGCGCGCGGTCGCCCGGGCGCCGGTGACCACCGCCGGCCACCCCACCGCCCGCGGTTTTAGTCGCCTCATTTAGTTTCCTTACCGGTTACACCACTCTAAGCTCCACCGTCGTGAGCCGGTGATTTGTGTTAGTGTGCCCCGCCTCGCGTATTCCGTGCACCTCGCTAGGGAACTCGCGAGGTTGTAACAAAAATCCTTTTTCTCTTAATGCGAACGGGCTAAATTTCCCGGTTTTGAAAAATCTGGCGGCGAAGGGGGTATCCTCGATCCATGTTGTCGTTTTCCTGATTGCTGCTATTGATCGGTGAACATGTTGCATCGCTTTCTTTTCTAGCTATGGCTTCTTGAACGGATGGTATTGGAACGGAGATCCAACCAGCCTTTATCTATTTTTTTTTTTCTCCTTTTTCTTGCGATGAGATTTATTGTTTTTCTCGCTATGCCTTTGATCTAGTAATTGCTGATTCTGAACCGCATGATTTCTCTCATTGCTTTTCAGGTGTTACTGCTGCAAGAATCTTCGGCATTCGCAGGATGAATGTGCATGATGCTCTCGATACATTATTTAGAATTAGAGTATCACCTGATACTTTTAGACTAGAGTATCACCTGAGACTTTTAGACTGGAGTATCACCTGATACTTTTAGAATGATATGTACGTAGTATATTCCACCTTGTATCTACTCATACTACCCATGTATATGTATGTACTAATAATACTTCTTTTTTGAATGATATGTATGTATACTTAATCCTGCCATGTATGCACTTTACTATCTAAATTTTGACGTATGTATTCATACTCCATTCCAAAAAGTATGTATAAGCACTCTTCTAGTAAAAAGTATGTGCAGATACCCCATTCCAAAACGTATATATATACTCAAATTCAAAAAAGTATGTGTATGTACTCGCTCAAACCAGTATGTATATATACTCTTCTCAAATTAGTAGGTATATATACACTCATACTCAAATTTTAAAAAGTATGTGTTTTGTACCCTTCTCAAATTAGTACGTGTATATGTTATATATACGCATGCACTCCCATCCAAAAAGTATGTATATATACTTCCATATAAAAAAAGTATGCATATATACTCTTCACAGACTAGTATGTGTATATACACTCCAATTCAAAATAATATACCCAACCGGCCAACGCAGTATCCGAGAATCACGGCGGCAATTCAAAGATAATATTTTTTATTTCATTCCTTAATTGTCTCCACCGGATAGGCACATGCTAAATCGGATCTAATTAACACATGCGGACCCGTTACACCCAACTGCGTACACAAGCGGTAGGACTAATAATAGACAGGGAGTAACTACTTACGGGAGTAGAAAAACCTCACCCTATATATATACTCCATCCGGGCTGGTATTAGAAGTCGTTTAGGACAACGACACGGTCTACAAAACACAACTTTTGACCTCTTGTTATTATAAAAATATTTATAGAAATGTGATATATGTATACTTTTATCAAAGTATTTTTCAAGACAAATCTATTCATATAATTTTCACATTTACAAACTCAACAAATTAAAAGTTATTGATGATTTATATTCCCAATGTTTGACCCAAACCTTGTCCAAAAAACGACTTCTAATACCAGCCCGGAGGGAGTATATATATATATATATATATGAGTATTACTTGAATGGGCGCATATTTTCTTGCTTGCACATAGGCCCTTCAAATTAGGCGCTGCTGACGCCCGAGACGACGACGAGCTTTTTGTGTCATTTTGTTTAATTTCTTGCCCCGGCACCTTTTACCAAGCCCTGTCGCTATCGTAGGCTGCTGCTCACTATAGCGAGTAGTGACCGACTGGCCAGTTCCACATGTTGACGATTGCTATGTTTGTGTTTTCACCACACCTTCCACATGCATGCATGCTGTGCCAAAGAGAGTGTACGTACGTACTTCGAACATGCCTCTCCTCGCTTAATTTCATCCCCGCCGTCCGTTTTCTCCAAACTCTTGACATTTGTAGTGTGGTGGTGGTGTCTCGCGTCTCATCACATCATCATTCCACTTGATCATTTTCTAATACACATAGCTAATACTTCCAAATCTCCCTCTAAAACGTCCGTCCGTACGTTACGCTAGGCAGGCTGCAGATTCAAAAGCAAGCTGCCACCACCATGCACCACCGGTATTGCTGCGTTTTCAATTATTCAATCCACTTGCGTGACGCGCGATCGAGCGGTCTACATCTGCCTAATAACCCAAAGAAATTAGCAAGCTTCATGCCCAATAGTAAACTTGTTGACGAAGAACTAGGGTTCCACGCCAAGCACACGGGGAGGGCCTTGGACGCCCACGAAGGTCTTGAATTTTGGCTAAGTCTGGGAATTTACCGTGCCTTGGACCTCCGAAATATGGCTAAGTCTGGATTTTTACCATGTCTTAGACCAAGCCATTTTCGGTGTCAACATATGCCCCCCCGTTTTCGAGGCGAGAGTTGCACGAACCTGAAAACAAGACAAAAAAACCAAACAACACAAATGCCCATCGTATCGGTTGTCCGGTGGCTAAGGGCGATACTATGTATCGGCCATTTCTGTTATAAGGGTGATGCATGCATCGGCCATTGTTTGGAGAGCACTAGGCCTCTTGCCAAACACTAGGGAAATATTTTTTCAAATACCTCCCGTTAATCGCCTTTGCTTGGCGTTCTCTACTCATTGACTCAAGCACATAGAAGTTCCCAAATATCACCTTGACCACTCTGAAAGGGCCCTTCCAATTTGGTGACCACTTGCCAAACTGATTGCTTTTCGTTCCTATCGGTAATATAGTTTGCCATACTAAATCACCGATTTGGAATGATTTGCTCTTGACTTTCTTGTTGTAGGCTCTAGCAACATGGGCTTTATCCTTTTCTATCTCCTTTAGAGCTTGCATTCTCTTGTCGGTCATCTCGTCGATATTGTCCATCATCAAATCATGATACATAGTAGGAGATAGATCATTCTGCTTAGCAAATCTATATACATCCAAATTTACCTCAAAGGGCAACACTGACTCTTGACCATACACCAGCTCATAAGGGGTAACCTTAGTTGCACCATGCCTCGATATATGATGAGCCCACAAAGCCTCTGACAAGACTTCATGCCACCTTCTTGGATGTTCATCTATCTTTTTCTTGATAAGCTTGATCAGGTCTTGTTAGTGGATTCTTCATAAGGTCTCTAACTTCATTCCCAGAAAAGCCTTTTTGATCTTTTCTCGAATTTTGGCTAAGTCTGAGAATTTACCGTGCCTTGGACCTCCGAAATATGGCTTAGTCTGGAAATTTGCGGTGCCTTAGCCTTTCATATAATTGGCTAAGTCTGGATTTTTACCATGTCTTAGACCAAGCCATTTTCAGGTGTCAACAAAACTATATCTCGATCGAGCAAGCTGTAGCTGCCCGCGGGTGAGGTCATCACCTTCCAAGGTGTTTGTTGATACGCATGCATGCGTTGTCATTTCGCACTCAACATTTCTTTTATATAGTTTGTCGATCGTCATTCATCATGTCACTAGCTACTCGATCGATCAAAGATAGCCAACACAACTAATCCAATGTAGAATAAGCTACTTTGTTTGACACTTTGTGTAGGTGTATATGCCGCGTGCACATGCACGCACGCATATATATAGGTTATATATTTTTGTTGATATGATACCCAATGAAGAATATTTCCCATAACGTGCATTCAGGTCCATATGTATATGTGTGTATATAGTACGACAGCGATGATGACAGCGGCAGGTGGGTGTTAGGAAATTTCCTATAAACAGAGCCTTTTGCTCTTTTTTTTTTTGAAAGGAAAACAAGTTTCCATTGATTAAACAGCTCCTGGCAACTCGCCAGAAACCATTGATAATACAAAGGTCAGTGCTTGGTCTAGCCACAGACTAGACCCTACAGCATCTGAGACAGCTCCATAGGAAGCTAATACATCAGCGATTGAATTACAATCCCTGGAGCATTTAGATATTTTACAACAAAAGAAATCAAATTTCATTCTAGTCTTTATCTCCCTAAAAATCATCCCCAATTCTGAACGATCATAGCTAGTAGACGTTAAAGCCGAAGCCAAAATTTGAGCATCAGTTTCCAGAATCACACTCTGCATGCCAAGAGAGGAAGCGAGTTGTAGCTCATTTAAACATGCTAAACTTTCAGCGTGAAGAGCATTTGAATCTTGATGCAAAGATCCAGCCTAATTCACCTTTATGGTCTCAGATGATACATCCCCAGCCTCCTTTAGTGGTATCCTGCATGAATGTGCCATCACAATTTATCTTGTACATGTTTTCTGGTGGTGGCTGCCATTTTTGTTTTTGGAATAAAGACCTGGGAGGTGGAGGAGGCGAGGATAGCTTCAGCTTCTCCATATTGACACAATGATATATAATAGAGTTGCAAATTTCTTCAGTGGATCTTCGACTGCCCCCTTGATCTGATTTATTACGAGCATCCCACCAAAGACCATAGCAGTGCGACAACTTTCAACTTCAGTTCTTCTTTGAGAGCTAGGATGGCATCCATTACTTCTATAGACGACCCAAAACCTGCCAAAGTTAATCTTACATCTTCTAGATTCATACTTCTCCAGACCTGTTTTGCACTTTTGCATTTGAAAAAAAGATGCCCACAGTCTTCATCAAGACGCCAACACATTGGACAAATAGTATCCACTTTTATCCCTCATCTAGCTAAGCTCTTTTTGACAGGGGAGACTATTCAGGGGCTAATCTCCACAAGAACATTTTAATTTTATTTGTTACTCTCAGCTTCCGGATATTCTTCCACATATTATTGCCTTGCTCGAAGACGAGGATGAAGTATCTGCATTTCTTAAATGATCCCGCCTCTTGATTGCTAGCATATATGCTGATTTTACTGAGAGAAACATCCTTTCGCGTCGGCATGCCGGGGCAACCATATCTTCCATATCATCAACAATAGGAGTTGACAAGATAATTTCTGCATCAACTGAGAATCTCACCGTCCCTGCACGGATCGAGTAGATCAACAACTTTGGTGAGAATCGAGCCATTCTTTTGTGTGATCACTCTTCTGGTTTCACCTCTTGGAATCCATGGGTCTTCCCCAGATATCTACCGAATTCCCATCTCCGATTCTCCGTGATTAGTCCTTCTTTCAAGAGCTCCACTCCCTTTAATATGCTACGCCAAGTATATGAAATGCCATTTTGGCTTTCGAGTTGAGAAGTCTACCATCAGGATAGTACTTGGCCTGCATAACTCTAGCACACAATGTATCAGGTTGAGTGAGAAGGCGCCATCCTTGCCTTGCTAACATAGCTAAATTAAAAGCATGTAGATCCCTAAACCCCAATCCACCCATTGCCTTTGATCTCGTCATTCTTTGCCATCCAACCCAATGTATTTTGTTCTCTTTATCCTGCTGGCTCCACCAGTACCGGGCAATTATTGAACTCAGTTCATCACATAGGCCCTTTGTCAGATCAAAGCATGACATGGCATAAGTTGGTATAGCTTGAGCAACCGCCTTAATGAGGATTTCTTTCCCTGCCTTGGATAATAATTTTTCCTGCTAGAGCCTTTTGCTCTTTCGTACACGAAGCAACTGATTCCACTCCCCAACTAGCTATATCTATATATGATGATTGTCAAAGGAAAATATTATATATTCTATTCTCCTTCCCTAGAGTTTGAAAAAGATTGTTATTGTGGAACGTGATTCCTTGGGAACTTTTAGGTCAAATCGAATGATGCGTTATTGATAGTATTAAGTAATTGTGTATCTGAAAAGTAGGCATTTGAGACTTGGTGGTGGCATTTCAATTCAATATATTTGAGGCAGTATAAAACTTGTTCCAACGAGATCTTGTCACTACATATAGATATAACACTACTACTGATTCAGTCATCACTATCGCCAAAGATCATTGCGAGAAATCCATTCCACCGCAATGAAGGCCCTTTTTGTGGCTTCAAAGTCAAAAAATAATTGGGAGTGACCAAGATCCGGCGGTGAAACTCTCGATCCTTTGCGGTGGCATAAACAATTCCGACAGTGAAACTCTACTAGTCTCGGTTGTATCAGCCAACCCGACATAAATATATGGACTCGGACCCGAAATTTTCATTCATCTTCGTTAACTTCGCCTCGCGTCCGCGCTTCTCGAGAAAATATTGTACCTCCCCAACCGCATCCCCACTCCCTCCCCTGTCAACCACTCATTCTCGCTTGCCGTGAAGAGAGAACCACCTGCGCCGGCGCCATCCATCTCCCTCTCCCTCCCCTCCATGCCCTCCATGTACAAATTGGGAGTGGCATATAGTGCAGTAAAACTACACATTTAATTCGCAAAAAAAAAAAAAAAAAAAAAAAAAAAAACTACACTATGATATGACAATCATTTCAGAAGTGTTGTGGAAAATATATCAGAAAACTACACGGTGCCAGTCAACTTCTCATATTTAGTAATCAATCAATTTCGAAGTGTTACATAAAGTATTTTTGTTTGAAGCAAGTACTGTGCGCTACATACAAACAATGTAGTTCCATCCACTGGTGTCCACACTTTGGTATATAAATAATTGCGCGGGGAAGCAAAACAAGCACCATACAAATAATAATGTTGTCTCATTGCTAGATAGGATTTGGCTTTTCTCTGATAAATCATTTTGGGTTTGGTTGGATGGCCACCATAACATTAACATGCACATATCTTGCCAATATTGAAAATCCAATTTGTGCGACCCAGCATGGCTGAATGGCTGAGTGATCACTGAATACTGCAGGTGGAGGAGATCCCAGTGCACTTATTTATAGTTAACATAAAAATAAATGTAATGTATAATCAAATCCATATTAATGTTCAAAAGAGCAGTCTTTCAAGACCAACAATATTGGAATATATTCTGTTGTTTACTTGATTCCATGAGCAGAATATATTATTGAATAATAAGTTGATATGCATAGATCCATCTCATCATGTTGAGCAGGACCAGCACTTTATGCATGGATTATTTGTTTAATTACTACTAGGAAATATGCCCGTGCGTTGCAACGGGTAGCATTATATTAAGGTATAATTATCTTTTTGAAAACCATAGTTCACATCAAAGTATTATATTGTAGGAAATAATTACCTTTTAAAAACCACAGTTCACATTAGATCTAAACATTGTTTGGCTTATAGCGTACTTTGAAGAAAAAAACTTAACTTTTGAGGTTTATAATAACTATCTTATCTTAATGTAAAAAAGACTATCTTTGGAGCAGTTTTTCCTATGAAATTTGACACCCCACAAATATATCTGATTCAGCTTACTTTGTTCCAATTGACAGATCATTAAACTTTCCTTGTTATATATTCCTAACTTTGATATGAAGACGTAGATTCAGAAGCTTGTGTTTTAGAAGGATATTTCAAAATGAAGTCCAATCAGTTGTTTCTATCCAGTGTTGATATAGACTGGGGATACCCATACAAATTCAACGAGTTTCCAATGTTTCATGATCTTAGAGTGAATTTGTTTTCACAAGACGGCACAGTGTTGGGTACTTCTTTAAGACATCATAGGAATACATCGTAGTAATGGTCCATGATGGAGCTTTGAACCGCCTCGATCAACAAGCTTTCCCGAGCTCTCTTTTACGTCTTTCTTGACCATCTGATCCTAAGATTTTGTGATGGCTGGGCGAACAACGCGACACTGCTTCGTCTAGGTTCGGGGTGCACGCCGACGGCCCCGAGCTTCGCCGACCAACACGAAGCCGACATCGCGGGGGGCGTATAACGCCTCGTCGCGCCTCACGCCGGCGGTGGGGGCGTGGAAAGCGGCGGCACGTGTACTGCGGGCGATGGTGGCGCCGGTTTGCCATGCGCGCCGTGATGCTCGACCAGGGTTGCGGTCTCGTGCCACCGCGGCGCCCGTGATACTCGACCCGAGAGGTTGCGGTCGGCGAAGGCGGCGGCGGCGGCGGCAGCAACATCGATCGCCCGAGTGGGATGCCGCCTCGGTAGCATAGTGACGGCGAAGTCGGCGACACAAGCAGGCGAGCTGCGTTGCGCGGCGCAGGAGGGAAGCGATGCGGCGGCGGCGGCGTGGGGAGACGAATAGTATTTTTATTTGGAGCGGCGTGATGCGCCGCATGCGAATCGGTGGAGTCCTAACATGATTTGTAGTAGGAAACGTATATGCATACATGCGGGAAGGCTACGTATAGGAGTCCAAACAGGATTTGTGGTTGGAAATTAACGTAGATGACGAACCAAAAATTTTGGTGGACCAAACCAAATTTTGGTGGACTGAAAGGCCCGGCGAAAAAAAAGGAAGCCCGGTGAAAAAGCCCGAAAAAGCCCGGTGAAAAAGAGGTGGGACTGAAATTTTCTCTCTTTATTAGTATATATAGAATAGATATAGATAGATATAGATATAGATATAGATATACGTATATGAATCAGACCCGATGGTGGCTGTCATCAGACACCTCACAACACTGCAACTTAGCATCATTTTTGTAGTACAAAGATGCCCTGAAAAAAAAAATACATTCATACATACGGTCAAATGAACTTCTGGTAACCGAGCGACGGCGGCAGAGGATCTGGATCGTACTATTCAAAACGCTCAAGGACCCTATCAAAAAAAAAAAAAAAAATAGTAATAATAATAATAATAATAAGTTTTCTATTTATTGCAGTAACCGAGCGCGGCTTTCGTTGTGGCTTCTCTCCTTCTTCCCCGCCGGTCCACGTGGCGCTGCCAGCTCGGCTATATATACGACGAGTCATTTGACCTCTTCTTGCCTCTATTCCACTCCGGCGATCTTTCTCGGTCTTCAACCTTGTGGCATGGCGGTGCAAGCGCAGTTCGTGTTTGCCCTACGAGCAGATGCAGGCGCTCCTATCAGCCGCCGCGGTCAACCAAACGCAGCGGTATAAGTACAACCGCGTGGCCAACTGATCCGATCGTGTCAAATTACGGCTCCACCCCGCCGTCCGGCGATCTCACCATCGCCAACTAACCTTACGTAGGAGGATTAGCGTTAACCCCATGCTTATCTGTTTTTGGGAAGATGACGTCCGCAGGTGGCCTTGCTTCTGTGCAGGCTGTAAAAGTCCGGTCCCCGGTAAAGATGGTGTAAAGCTTGGCGTATTTCGACCTCTCTGTTTCTTTGATGAGTTGAGTTGCTGCTATCCTGCTCTGTTTCTGAATCGTCAAAGATCAATCACTTCAGATCCAATCCAAGCTAGCCTGTCGATCCGCCATGTTTTCCGTTGTAGCGACACTTGAAAATCTGAATTGCGCAATGCCATCCTACTACGTCCTGCCGACTTGGGGCCGTTTGGTTGTCTGCATCCACCCAGACCAGGCTGGCCGGATGCAGGGGGCGTGGGTTGCCTGCTCGCCGCATCGAGCCAGGCTCTCGCCATACAAACAATGCCCCGCAGCCAGTCTCTGTCCTGAACGTTTCTATCGAGCCAAGCTCGGCTAATGCAATTGTTTCTCTCACTAATGATGTATTAGTGTATGATTAGTAAAAGTGATATTAATACGTTTTTAGGATAATTATTACATGGTTAGATAAAATAAGACCTTTACGAGTGTATTTGAATGAAATAAAAAATATAATTGTGATCTTTTAATATTTTTTATCTCATACAACCCATCTTATACAGGCAGCCAAACCACAACTTTTCTCAACAAAGCTTAGTTGATGTGGTCAACCAAACACAACAAGGTTGCATGTGAGCTGTGGTTCCCGTAGGCGAGGCTCTACTTGGTACATCAACCAAACAACATGTACCACACAATTTCTTACCGGCTGTGTTTAGAGGCCCAAATTTTGGGCAAAAATTTTGCATGCATGTCACATGCATGTCACATCGCACACTGTAGCACGTTTCGTTTGTTTGTGGTAAATATTATCCTACCATGGGGTAACTAGGCTCAAAAGAATCGTCTCGCAATGTACATCTAAACTGTGTAATTAGTTTATTTTTTTACCAACATTTCGTATCTTCGGATATCGTCTTTTGGTGTATTTATTGTTTTGATGTGATGGGATATGATGGGAGTGCAGTAAATTTTGGAGAGAAACTTGAGGCTAACACACCCCAAGACCCGTGCAAAGAATTACTCAAGCCCAGCGCGCATTCACTCACGTAGCATCCTAGCGCGGCATGGCCCAATTGGCCAGCCTTTAGATGCAACACAACGCAACAATGCGCCGCAGGTACCAAAGAGCATTCAAACGGCAAGCCCATAGGCTTTTGCCTAGGCCCTCGGCCTTCGTGGACGTGCAACACAGCTGGAGCCAATGGTTGGTCTTTGGCCTTTGCACAGAATACTGCATCTTCGTTCTCGGCTTCTCGCTTCGGATTGTTTGCTTGTATTTTAGAATGCATTATACTTTTTTCTCGTCTAGTTTTACACTAATATCCCCTGTATTTGGACCAATGTTCAGCCTACTTGTTGAATAGAAACGAAGTAGTAAATATCGATCGATTGATAATTAGAAAATGTAGCTATTTCATTTTTTTTTAAAAAATATATTTGAATGAAATGGAATAGATGGTATGTACATTTACCAAGGGTCAATCGTAGAAACAAAAAACACTAATTTTCGGTGAAAACCAGTCGAAATTTTGAAACCATTATTTCGACCAACTCCAGTGACATTTTATCCTCGCTTTGCCCTTGCCTCCTAATCTTACTACCATAGCTAAGGTTTATATGAGATGCCTAAACTTTTTAGGAGGGGCTGAGGGGCTCCTTTGGTGTGACCGTGGTAGGGAGGGGGCACGAGCCCCCAACCCTAGTGGTCGATCCGCCGGATAATTTAGATTGTTGTTTTAAACTTTCAAAACCACATTATAAATTTCTAGTATTTAAATATACTTACTGGGGCTGTGTTGCATTCAACGGCTAGCTAGGATTCTATGCAGAACAAGCAATGGCAGCTGATTCTCTATGACAACAATGTCTGATTGGATTGATGTATACAAGGTGAGGCAGCCGTGATAACTAAAGACGGGGTTGCCTGTCGGGTAATCGTCAGTAACCTTGTATCGACTCAATAGTAAGAAACATCCATCCGTGACCGTTATCTTCACAAACTCCTCTCTACCTTCGGTCGCCCATTTTTCATCAAGGTTGTCGCACTCGGCAAGCAACTCATCAACAACCTCTTGTATAGACGCTAGGTACTCTACTAGAAGCTTCCCGAAAGCTTGACAAATGATGCTCCATGTGAATCAGTTCAGCCTCGTTGTAATGCAATGGACCCATGGACACTAGCTTTGGCCGATATGCCTCGGTATTACTGCGGTAGGGGGGGGGGGTTGGGGAGCCCCCACCCCGGTGGTCGATTAGCCACCGGATAATTTAGATTGTTGTTTTAAACTTTCATAATGGCATCATAAATTTCCGGTATTTAAATATACTTAGTGAGGATGTGTCGCACTCAACGGCTTAGATTCTATGGAGGCCATCCATGCACGATTACCCTCATTTAAAAGAATATTTTTTGGTGTAGAAAATCACAAACAACGGGAGTTGATTCTCCATAGAGACAATTAGATTTGATTGTTGTATACACGGTGAGGTAGGCATGATAACTGAAGACATGGTTGCATGTTGGGTAATTGAATTAGCCGTGATAACTAAAGACGGGGTTGCCGGTGAGTAATTGAAGTAGCACTTTGTATCAACTCCGTAAGAAGCATCCATCCATGACCATCATTTGTACAAACTCCACTACCTTCAGTCGCCATTTTTTCATCAAGGTTTTCATACTCTCCAAGCAACACAACAACAACATCAACAACCTATTGTATAGATGCTAGGCACTCTAGTAGATGCTTTCCAAAGTGCTTGACTTCTACAAGACGAGCCCCTTCTTGTGACGCTCCATGGGAATCGGGTCGACCTCGTTGTAGTGCGGCGGCCCCATGGACACTATCTTTGGCCGATATGCCATAGTGTTGCCATGATTGATCTGATCTGACACAAGGCAGATTGATGGTGATTTCTTCCCATGCCCTGGAACCACCGACCACCAAGATGAATATGAATATATAATCAACACAAAGATGAATCCAATTACCGTGAGACAAGATGACACAATGATTAATCCCTAGGGTTCACTTGTGAACTCCGACAAGCTACGTCCCCATTGTGTCGACTAACATCCCAATGGTTCTTCGTTGAGGCTCTCCAAGCCAACGCCCCACAAGGTCCGCTCCACTCGATCAATCGATCATGCGCCACGCCTGTTACTAAGGATTGGATTGGTTCATTTGAGTCCCGTTGTACTCCTAGCCGATAAGGCAATGTAAGTAGCATTCAGTCTGTAGGGCATTCATTCTAAAATATTAATCAACTGGATAGGGTTTTGTGGGAAGGGGGATTCAAGCCTCTAACCAAGTCATGCTTCACTAACCTGTTCAATTGCTTCATTCCAACATGACCAAGCCTTCTATGCCACAACCAACCTTTACTTGTTCTTGAGAGTAAGCATGTTGTCAATTTGGCTTCTTTTGAGTTGAAATCCACAAGATAAAGATCACCATGTCTAAAGCCCTTGAATATCAAATTGATTCCATCCATGCTAACCACTTCAACTTCTTGGCTAGTGAATATGCATTTGTAACCAAGATCACAAAGTTGAGAAACCGACAAGAGGTTGTAATCAAGATTGTCAACTAGCAACACTTTGGATATGCTCTTTTCTTGAGTAATTGCTATCTTTCCAAGACCCAAAACACTACCCTTCTTGTCATTGCCGAAAGTGATAGATTCATACTCATCAGTGCCCTTGATGCTAATGGATTTGAACATGTGAGAATCCCCGGTCATGTGTTGAGTGCACCCACTATCAAGAATCCAATGCTCTCCTCCGCCACGGTAATTGACCTACAAAAAGAGATCAATTCTTCTTAGGTACCCAACTTTGCTTGGGTCCTTCAAGGTTAGTCACCAAGGTCTTTGGTACCCAAATGGCTTTCTTCTTTGAGCCCATCCATGGTGTACCAATGTACCTTGCACGAACACCATTGTTTCCCTTCACAAGCATATATGCATTATCAAGCTTGATGGAAGAAACATTAGTTTTCTTGTTCATGCACTTTTGCTCTACATGACCAACTTGCTTGTAAGCTTTGCAATAGCTACCATTGTTCTTCACAATACGAGTCTTGTGAGTAACAAGGGCGGCCTTGCCTTTCTTGGCGATATAGCCCAATCCCTCTTTGTAGAGAGATGCTCTTTGGCTACCCAAGCACATAAGCAAGCGGTCCTCACCAAAGATAAGACTTAGCCAAGGTGTGATTGAGCTCTTTCACTTCCCTTTTTAAACAAGCATTTTCATGAATAAGCATGGGATTGCAAGAATCTTCACTAGAAATAGATGTGCTCGTGGTAGTGCTAGTGGAGGCAACACACATGGGGTTTGATTGATCAACTAGAATATCACAAGAAATGCTAGCATTGCATGTTTCAACCTTGTCCTTAATCAAAGTCAACTCATGCTCGTTGAGTAGAGAGGAATGAGCTTTTTCAAGCTTGGAGTGAGACTTCTCAAGCTTCTTATGGTTTACCTTTAGACTCTCATAAGATTCCCGAAGCTCATCAAGTTCTTGCTTAATGCTTTTCTTTTCCTTATTCAAGCCCTTGCATTCCTTCCTACTTTCCTTGTACATATCAATACAATCATCAAGCATGATTTACAACTCCTCCACGGTGTGAGTTGGTTCCTCATCATCACTATCACTATCACTATCACTATCATCATCATCATTCTTAGTGATAGATTGTACCTTAGTGGCCTTAGCCATGAAGCATGAAGAAGGTGTGTCGAAGAGTGAAATCTTGTCATGCATGGCCACGTAAGCTTGACCCTTCTTCTTCTTGCTCTTCTTGTCCTCTTCTTCATCACTTGAGGACGATGAAGCATCACTATCCCATGTAGCAACATGAGACTCATTCTTCTTCTTTGTCTTGTGGGAAGTGTCATTCTTCCCATTCTTCTTGTCATTCTTCTTTCTTGCCTTCTTGATGCCCTTCTCATCTTCACTATCATATGGGCATTTGGCAACTAGATGACAATCATCATGGCATCTACAGCACTTCATGTTGCCTTCATTCTTGCCATCTTTCCTCTTGGATGAGTGCTTCTTCTTCTTCTTCTTGGAGATGTAGCTCTTCTTGACATATTTACCCAATTTCTTCATAAATAGAGCCATGTGATCATCAATGTCACTTCCACTCCTAGAAGTGTCTTCTTCTTCATCACTTGACTCTTCATCACTAGACTCTTCTTTCTTGGACTTGCCCTTGGATGATGATGAGCTAACCTTGAATGTCACATTCTTCTTCTCATTTTCTTGTCATCATCCTTATCTTTCTTCTTGTTTGCCTTGTTGATGAGCTCTTGCTTCTTCTTGTCATCTCTATATGAGTCATCGGTCATGACCTCATCAAGCAATTGGTTGAGAGTCAAATCCTTCAAGTTTGTCCTCACAAGCACGGTGATGAACATCCCAAACCTCTCCGATAGGCATCTCAAGAACTTCATGTTGAAGGTCTTGTCCTTGATCTCTTCTCCAAGAGCATTGAGATCATTCACCAACACTTGCATGCGGTGAAACATCTCCGAAACACTCTCATCCTCTTCCATCTTGAAGCTATTGAATTGCTCAAGCTTTTATGTAGCCTTTGCTTGCTTGACGCCTTCGGTGCCCTCATAGCACTCTTCTAGCTTCTTCCAAATGTCATTGGCACGTGTGAGTGACTTGACTTGCTCAAACACGATCATTGAATGCTTCATGAAATGAGCTCACGGCAATATCATTTGCTTGAAGCTTCTTTTCCTCAACCGGTGTTGGGGCATCCTCTTTGCTACCTCAAACTTCTTCTCCGTCACAAACCACACTTCTCTCTTGATTGACTTAAGGTGTACGGTCATCTTCGACTTCTAATATGCAAAATTGGTGCCATCGAAGGGTAGTGCCTTCTTGGTGTTGTTGATATGCAATTAGTGGAAGGAGATGAGTGGAGGGGAGTTCTCAAGCTCACAAGAGAGTAGGAGTGTTTCAAATGGGCAAGAGGAGCTCCCCAACCCGGCCAACCAACTATATATAGAGGTGGCCACGAAAAACTAGCCGTTTTCACTTTCTGCGAGATACGCCGGGCGGTCCGCCTCCGCGAGCTCGGACGGTCAGACTCATAAAGAAACTAGTCGTTGGTTTCAAATTTGTTCAAACTTCGGCACATGCGGACGGTCCGCCCATGGGGCCCGGACACCGCCGTTCACTTCTGACTGCGGGAACGGAGAAGCGGCGGCTACGCTTTGCCGGCGAGCGGCTTGCGGACGATCCGCCATCTCGGGCCGGACGGTCCGACATTGAACGACAACGGCCGGGAGACGAGGAGGCGGCAAATACGCTTTCGTCGGCCGGATGACTTGCGGACGGTCCGCCCAGGGCGGACGGTCCCGCGTTGACAAGCCGGCCCGGAACCCGGCGGTGGCGACTACGCTTCTTTGTGAAAAGCGGTGGGCGATCCGCCCATAGGGCGCCGGGCGATCCGCCCTATTCTTCCAGCACACAACTAGCAAGACCAGAAACACTGCGTCTCCATGAAATTAGCCCGCGGACTATCCGCCCTAGAGGCTCGGACAGTCCGAGGTTTGCCAGAAACCTCTTTTCAAGCGCAACGCCACCGGTTAGCAAGAAGCGAAGTTAGTGCACTCGATTCACAATGCATATGCAAGTCAGGATGAATCTAGAGGCACTTCCAATTCTAAGAAAGCCGATGATTTCCCCTCTTGATAGTTGGCTATCTATCCTAAGTGTGATCACACTCTCTAAGTGTCTTGATCACCGAAAGGAAAACCCTATCGAGCAAACCTTTGCCTTGATCTCTGGGTTCCTTTCCTTCACACACCTTGAGCTCGATGATCCACCATGTCCATCACCACGTCCATGTTCATGATCATGTAGCTCCTCATCACCAATGCTATCACTATCTCATAAGCACACTTAGAGTAGATGATTAGCATAACACGGTGTCATCAATTGTCAAAACCAAACATGAGATTACACTCGTCGGCCTCTTCTTCAAGCTCTCCGTCCTCTACCCTTGGGTCGTCGACCACTTCCCCAAGGTTACCAACTATTGGACCTGGATTACTGACCTCAACAACACCACCGCCTCTCGACCATGCCCCATTCAAGCTGGGTACAACTCTGGAGGAGGATGAGGACCGTCTGGACACCATCTACAATGGCGAGCCCCTTCGATACCGCACATTGTCAAGCATCATTGGGGACTAGACCACTCCAGAGGAGATGCCACGATTGTTTAAGCATCTGCACCTGACTCATGCTGGTGAGCCGGTAACATATGATGAGGCACAGGGCGACCCGACATAGTTCGTGGTGATGAAGCAATACCTTGAATCTGTGCAAAAGAACCATACATGGGAGCTCGACGACCGGCCACCGCCCGATCTCCTTGAAGTGGATCTTCAAGTTGAAGGAGGACGAAAAGGGCGCGATTGTCAAACACAAGGCAAGGATGGTGGTGTAGGGCTTCATCTCACTAGAGGGCATCGACAACGACGACGTGTTCATCTTTGGTAGCACGGATGGAGTCCGTCCACGTCCTCTAGAGGCCTAAGAGGAATGGCTAGTGAAAAAAGAAGTGAGGAGAAGATATGTGAAGAAAAGATAAGTCACCTTATTCCTCAAACCCTACACTCCTCTATGTCATGTTGACACGGGCGCGATTGGTTGGAGACTTGGAGTACTCACCAACGACTGGTCAGGGAGTGGTTGCATGGTGCTATTGTAATGCACATCCTGGAGATCATGTTGCTATTGCACTTTGACCATTGGGACTTCACCGCCCTCATCAGCGACTTCCCCACCACATTCGCCAGCTCTAGGGGAGTTTGGGAGCTCTGCGGCAACCAACTCTACTCCATCGTCCTCTCCGACCACCTCGTAGAGGTCATCGACCTCTTCCCTGAGCTCGTTAGCCTCTTCTTTGAGCTCTCCGTCCTCTACCCTTGTGTCATTGACCTCTTCCCCAAGGTTACCAACTACCGACATGCATCACCGACCTCTTCAACACCACCACCTAATGACCATGCCCCATTCGACACGGGTACGACTGGGAGGATGATGAGGACCGTCACGGGCCATCTCTACGATGGATAGCCCCTCCTGGTACCACACATTTGTGCAACTGCACCCGACTCATGTTGGTGAGTGACCACATATCTTGAGGCCATCAGGCGACGACATGGCTCGTGGCGATAAAGCGGGAGCTTGAATCCATGCAAAAGAACCGTACATGGGAGCTCGGCGACCGGCCACCACCCGATCTCCTTGAAGTGGGTCTTCAAGTTGAAGAAGGACAAAAAGGGCATGATCGTCGGGCACAAGGCAAGGATGGTGGCATGGGGTTTTGTCTCACAAGAGGGCATCGGCGACGACGGCGTGTTCGTGTCGGTAGTCTGTTGGTATTTATTAAGTGCTAATAGAATATGAAGGTTCCACAAGCGCCTGAGAATACCATTGTAGCTTTTCCCTAGGAGAGTATTCTAGAGTATCGTATCCATAGGGAAGCTTTGGCTAAAGAATCTAATAAGTCACAATCATGCATCTACTAACTTAGCAAACCACTAGACTAAAGTGAGGGGTAAATGGTAGATGATAGGAGTTATAAACAATATCACACACAAGAGAATTCCATGATGAATGTATAGCTAGCAAGTTGAGAGGACAAATAGGAGAGAGCAAGGTTCCTACGTACTTCTCTATTACTTTGGTTCTTTGATAGCAATCATACCAATGCACTTTGGAGCAACGGTACCTTTCCGGCTCTCGATTAGGCGGGAAGGGGTAGCCGGGGAAGGCCACCAAAAGCTCTATGAAACACCAACCCGTGCGTGGTGGACTACATCGGCCTCCGAGCCGTCACCTCCGGGGCTACCACAACTATCCGTAGGTTTGGGCTAACCTCGGGTAACCTATAGCCTAGACACCAAGTCTACACTATCGATTACTACTCTAGCTAACTAGCATAACTAGAGCCCTCAATACGAGCGGAGATCCCATGCAATAGCATAACAACTATACTTAACCAAATATATGAAAGTCATGGAAGTAAATAGAGAAGATAAATATATGAATCATAAGTCTTACAAAGAAAGGATACAAAACATACCAAACTCAGAGACATCTCCGTAACCGGAGCGTAGCTCCGCTCTCCCTAACTCTCTAGTTACTAATCTATTACATTGAAGAGTCTAGCCCTAATTCTCTAGTGAAGAGGTTGTCCTCACATTGGGACACCTCAATGACCAATAGGTCAAAAGATATGAGTGGAATGAATTAGGGTTTCACCCCCGGGGTCGGGGGTCTCTTATATAGCCCTTGGCGATGAGCGATAGCCCTTGGATCAAACCGACCTTGGCAACGGTGTAGATACAACCTCAATGTCGGTTAGAAACCGACCTAAGAAGATGAGGCGACAGTGGGTCCCACCGGCGGTCGCCATGGATCTTCCCCCGGCGATCGCCAGGACCACGCTGCACAACCACTTACGGTTTCTCCTGGTGTCTTCTAGAATGTTTTAGTCCACTTTTTGGGTTGAGTTGCCTCACGGTCAAGTCTTGTCATCGTATGAGATGCAAACTCTTCGGGCTTTTCAACGCTCTTATCTCGCTTTTTATCATTGTTAAGTCCTCAAAAGATATAAATCACCAAAGCTCGTGGAACTATGTTAGTCAAGCCCCTAGTCTATGTGATTATTCATTTTATGCCCTTATTTCATGTTTAGTTGACTAATAATATTATGCTATAACAGGTGTCAACAATAGCACGGACGGAGTTCGTCCCACGTTCAAGCCGATAGCGTGGATGGATTCCGCCGGCGTCCTCCCTCTAGAGGCCTAGGAGGGATGGCGGGTGCATCACATGGACATGAAGTCTATGTTCCTCAATGATGACCTCAAGGAGGAGATCTATATGCGGCAACTGCCGGGCTTCACCGTCGTAGGAGAGGAAGGCAAAGTGTATTATCTGCACAAGGCGATGTACACGCTTAGGCACGCACCGCGGAAGCTTGGAACACGTTGGATGCGACACTAAAGATGGTGGCTTCCAACGGAGGCGCACATGAGGTAGCGGTGTATGGGTGGGCGTAGTGGGCGAGCTGTCCCCGGCTGTCGACATCCGCGTCGGCGACCTCATCATAGCCGGCGCCGATCAAGGGGAGGTGCAAGTTCAAGGCAGCCATGAAGGAGATGTTCAACATGAGCGACCTCGGCCTCCTCGGCTACTAACTCGGCATCGAGGTGTTCCACGATGCCAGCCGCATCACCCTCTGTCAAGCTCATTACGCCAAGCGGATTCTTGAGTTCGAGATGGCCGGTTGCAACCCCGCCCACATGCCAATGGAGGAGAAGCTTCGACTCAGTCATAAGAGCAAGGTGGAGGAGGTGGACTCCATGCACAACCGGTGGCTGGTCGGTAGCCTTTGGTACCTCGTGCATAGCCATCCGGACTTGGCATTCGCCGTCGGGTATGTGAGCTAGTTCATGGAACAACCCACGGTAGAGCACCTGCAGGGCTATCAAGCGCATTCTTCGCTACGTAGCTGGGACCCTAGACTATGGTCTACACTACAAGAGGGGTCCCGACATGGCACACTTCATCATCTACTGTGAAAACAACCTTGCTGGCAACATCGATACAAGCAAGAGCACAAGCGGGACATTGTTCTTCTTGGGTGACTACTTGGTCAGCTGGCAGTCGATCAAGCAGAAGGTCGAGCTGTGAGGCAGAGTGCATAGCCACCTTGCAGCCACTAAGGCTCTGTGTCTGTCTAGGTCGCTCGTGGAACTTCTGGGCAGGAAGGTGGATGTGGTGGAGTTGAAGGTGGACAACAAGTCTGTTTTGGCCCTGGCCAAGAAACCGGTCTTCCTTGACAGGAGCAAGCACATCCGGATCAAGTACCACTTCATCAGGGCTTGCTAGGAGGATGGGAGCATCAAGGCCGACCACATTCTAACTACTGATCAACTTGTAAACATAGGAATGGCCAAGTTCTAGGAGTTTCGGAGGAGGATCGGTCTAAAGCAGATCACCTAGCACTAGGCATAGGGGAGATTGACATCGGTTAAGCCTCACGCTAGTGTATCTTACTTTATGCAATTTACATTTCATCAGTATCCAGTAGTTGCCTTGGCTTCCATGTTCATGAGGAACCTTGGTAGCTATGTAACCTAAGGCATCTTTGCTTTATGCAAAGAATATGCTAGGACAACCGCACATGGTCTATAACCGAACTCTGTAGCTTGCCATTTCAATTCAATCCATGTGAACCTTAGTTCAAGCTGACCTCCCGATGTTCGGCCTCTCGTGGTATGCCTAGGCAACAGTGGTATGCCTGGGCAACAATAAAAAATCTTGGCATGATTTATAGGACCACTCCGAAACATCACCGCCTCTACAAATAAAAAATCACCCCACTTCTAAAATCAAGATTTCTCCCGGTGCACGCTATGTCATTTTCTTTGGAGTCCCATTTCAGAAGCAACAAGTTAGTTAGGTATAGCATCTCCAACAGTACCCTAAACCATCTCCCAATCCTGTGTTTTGGGGGAAAAGGTGAAAAACTCTCCTCCAACAGTACCCAATACCATGTCCCAATCTTTGGGCAACTCCAAAACACTGGCAAGGAACGCGTATATCTCCGCGCTCGATATACGCGCTCCCTATCCTCGTCCCAAAGAAGGTTTCGTGCGGGAGAGAAGTTTCACGGAACTTCCTTCGCGCGCGTCGGAGCTAGGTTTCTGCTCGCGCTGCCGGTCTCCGTTCGCCGTCGAGGTACCTCTCCTTCCCTTGCCGATGATCCTCTACTTTCCGTCAAGTTGTCGTGGATAGGTTTTGGGCGCCGCCGAACGCAGCGCGTGTGCGGAAGGCGCCGCCACGTCTTCAGCGCCCGGACCTGTTACGTTCGCCCGTGCATCGGCTGCCGGGACCTGTTACGTTCGATGGCGTGCGCATTTTTTGGACCAGAACCTTCAGCGTGCTCGGCAAGGGCGCCCCCGCCAGACTTCTCGGCCGCCCTCGCGCGCCACTAGGCATGGGCGCCGCCGCGGGTCTTCTCGGCCGCCAGGTCTTCTTTACTCGGCGTACTCGGCCGCCGGACCTGGCACGCGTACTCGCGACTTTCGGCCGCCACGGTCTTCTCGGCCGCCCAGCACGTTCTCGGCCGCCGGACGTGGCACTTACACTTGATCTTGGGTGCCACAGCTTTACTCGATCGTACACTCCATGACTACCGATCGGTGGTCATAACAATTTGCAGTGCTCATCGTCGTCGAGTAGATTAGCCTCTCGATCATACCATACTGATCAGAACTCATTTGCAGTGCTAATATACTCATGGCTCTTGATTCATGTGTACGTAGTCATGTCAGCACTCTATTTTTTTAAGCTTGGTCCTGGAATGAGGCAACTTTTGAGGATGAACTATATCAGTCAGTCAGGGTACATCGACACTATATCAGTTTGATTTCGTCTTTCTTTTATACATATGCATTTGCGTCTTAGATTGATGCACAACTTTGGTGCGATACTGGTTGTTCTTTGTATATGCAAATAAGTGATTCTGTCATTCATTTTTATTTATTTTTTGTAGACTGATCCCAATGGACGGAGGTACTAATTATTGGACAGACATGATGACGAGTGCTGATGCTGAATCTCCAGGATTGAATGATTTCACCATCCCGATGTCAAATGAGTTGCATCAAACAAATGAGATGTTCTCCGAAGTCCAAGAAATTGATTCACTGATGCAAAATGTAGTTGCATCACCTACTGAAGTCCAAGAAGTGCCTCGTCCGTCTCGCCCTATCAGGCCTAACCAGGGAGGACTAAAAACTTTGATCAGGACGAGGATGTAGCTCTATGCAAGGCTTGGTTGAAGGTGGGCAAAGATCCCATTCAAGGGGCGAATCAACAGCGTTGCACGTTCTGGGCTAAAGTGCGTGCTCTCTTTGACAAATACAAAAAACTTCAATTGTTAGATCCGAGAGCTCGATTCAGCATAGGTGGATGACTATTCAGACGGAAGTGAACAAGTTCTGTTCATACCTCGATCAAATTATTGGAAGGAATGAAAGTGGCAAAACTGTCCAAGACATGGTACTGTTTAATTTCATATTTGTTTATTCATTTTTTGTTCATATGTGTAGATACAATATTTTATAGTATGAATACTTGCAGACCAATGAAGCATATGAGATGTATAAGAATTTAGATCGACATGAGAAGTCATTCACTCTAACACATTGTCATACAAGACTGAAGGACGAGGACAAGTGGAAGGCAAAGAGGCGTGAGTTGCAAGAGCAGCAGAGGGGCAAAAAACAGAAGGCTGGCATGAACTCATCTGCAACGAATGATGAAGTTAACCCAACTGGAGAAGGCGCCGAACCTGAAGCCCCTAGTTCAGAAGAACGAAAGAGGCCAATAGGTAACAAGAAAGCAAAAGAAGCTCTTTGGCAAAACCGAGCTGGAGAAGCTTCCGTAGCGGCTTTCGACAAAATGTGGGAAAAGAAAGGAGCTTTAGACATTGAAAAGGAGAAGAAGAGAGATGAAAGGTTCAGCGTTTCAGTTCAGTTAGAGAAGGAGCGTCTATCAAATGAAAAAATGGTAGCCGAAGCAAAGTTGCTGAAAGAAGAAAACACCATAATGCTAGTGGACAAGTCCAAGCTCGATCCGATTCAGCTTTCTGCAATATATTGAGATCAAGCAGAAGAAGATCCTTGAGCGAGTGGCCAATGAAAATTAGTTTTGAGTGAACCTTTGTTTCTCCAAGACAATTATTTATTGTAGTCTTGAATGAACCTTTGTTTTTAGTTTACCTCATTTTGTTTCTACAAAACAATTATATATATTAGTATTGAGTGAACAATTGTTTATGTTTGACTATTGAGTAGCGACTTAAATTTCCTGTGCGGTGCATGGCTTTGATTCCTGTTCACGTGGTCATCTCAGCTGAGCATGGCTTTGATCCTGTTCACGTGGTCATCTCAGCTGAGCATGGCTTTGATCCTGTTCAGGCAGCAGGCATCTGACGGGAGCTCACGTCAGTTCTGTCGTCGTCAAACAAAAATCTATGCTGATCCTCTGTTCTGCACTCCATATACACACGCAAACAAATACTCATTAGCTCATTGATTACCAAAAGCCCGTACTTGTGCTGCCAATCATTAGCTCATTGATTACCGAAAGCAGAGAGCATCAGGCATGCACAGCGATGCTCAAGCTGATTCTTTGAGTACACACGCAAACATATAAATACAATGCTTGAACAGGAAACTAAAAAGTGCTTGAACAGTAAACTTAAAAAGTGCCGAATACAGTAATCCTGATCTAGGGAGGAGATGGTACCATCGATGCACCGCGCTAGGGCCGGCGAGGATGATCGTGCGATGACAAGGAAGTGGGCGGCGGCGATACCCTGGAAGGTCGCGCGAGGACTTCTTCGACGGGAAGATGATCGCGCGAGGACGGGACCTGGCAGCGCGCGGTTCCAAGACCCAACGACCCGGCCAACTAATCTCACCTAGTGGGCCCAAGTTTAGTTATTGGGAGGCAATTATAGGGTACTGTTGGAGATTGGTAATATTTTCCTACCCTATTGTTTTTTGGGAGATCCTAAACTCATGAATATTGGGAGAAATTTATAGGGTACTGTTGGAGAGAGGCATCTCTAACCGTAGTTGATAAAAGCACATCCAGCATAAACAAGAGCGTCTTTAAAAGTCATTTTTAGGTAGTCGCAGATACTCAAATTTAAAGGAATACAACTATATGTTAGAAATCGAACGTCAGTGAACACCGGCGAGGTCAACACAAGCGGTGGCAAGATAGCGAGCAAGAACGCAATCGATTTTGTGCTGGCTGGAAAGCACAGCGTTTTCTGATGCATGTATTGTAAACTTACAAAGAGCAGCGCAGCCACAGCGTCACTACTACAAAAGCCAACTAAGGGCGCCTGGGATTTATATTAGGGCGGCTCATAATTTGAGCCGCCCCTAATGTATGCGAAAAAATCCGGGTAGAAACAAACCGCCCCTATCGTTGACACATTAGGGGCGCTCATGTTACGAGCCGTCCCTAATGTTACCTCGACACATTAGGGGCGGTTATATATCGGCCACCCCTAATGTAACCTCTTATCGAGGCGGTTATATATCGCCCACCCCTAATATAATCTGAAATCGAGGCGCGGTTATATATACAAATTACCCCTAATGTAAGTTGGTCAAACTTGGTCAAACGAAGCACTAAATGACCTCAAATCGAAAAACTTTGAATACAAAAAGTTGTATATATAGAGTGTAGATCTTGAGGAGCTACACAAAAAGTCGGTTTTCATGACTTTTGAAAATGAGGACATCTAGTGCTCCAAAAGCGTCTTTTAGTTTGAATTGGAAAAGTCAAACTTGGTCAAGCAACGCCAACCGAAGCACTAAATGACCTGAAATCGAAAAACTTTGAATACAAACGTGTTAGAGGTCATCGAGATCAACATTAGTTATATGGGTCATTTTGGCTTTTAAGAAAGTGTTAGTAAACACTAGTCACAAAATCTTGAATCACACTTGTAGTTTATGAAACCTTAAGAGAGATGTGTCCAGGTGTGAAGAACGTCTATCAAAACTTTGTCAATCGCAAAAATGACCTACATACACATTGTAGATCTCGACGAGGTGAGTCGAATTGGTTTTCATGACTTTTAAATTCTCACCATTTAGGGCCCGAAAACCGAAAACTCTCAAAAAACATTTGAAATTCAAAATTTGAGCGGTTCAAAATCTTTTGAATCCAAAAAAAGTTGTATATATAGAGTGTAGATCTTGAGGAGCTACACAAAGTCGGTGTTCGTGACTTTTGAAAATGAGGAAATCTAGGGCTCCAAAAAGGCGTCTTTAGTTTGAATTGAAAAAGCCAAACTTGGTCAAAAGAGGTCAAACGAAGCACTAAATGACACGAAATCGAAAAACTTTGAATACAAACGTGTTAGAGCTCATCGAGATCAACATTAGTTATATGGGTCATTTTGGCTTTTAAGAAAGTGTTAGTAAACACTTGTCACAAAATCTTCAATCACACTTGTAGTTTATGAAACCTTAAGAGAGATGTGTCCGTGTGAAGAACGTCTATCAAAAACTTTGTCGATAGCAAAAATGACCTACATACGCATTGTAGATCTCGACGAGGTGAGTCGAATTGGTATTCATGACTTTTAAATTCTCAGCCATTTAGGGCCCTGAAACCGAAAACTCTCAAAAAACATTTGAAATTCAAAATTTGAGCGGTTCAAAATCTTTTGAATCCAAAAAGTTGTCTATATAGAGTGTAGATCTTGAGGAGCTATACAAAGTCGGTGTTCGTGACTTTTGAAAATGAGGACATCTAGGGCTCCAAAAGGCGTCTTTTAGTTTGAATTGAAAAAAAGTCAAACTTGGTCAAACGAGGTCAAACGAAGCACTAAATGACCTGAAATCGAAAAACTTTGAATACAAACGTGTTAGAGCCCATCGAGATCAACATTAGTTATATGGGTCATTTTGGCTTTTAAGAAAGTGTTAGTAAACACTAGTCACAAAATCTTGAATCACACTTGTAGTTTATGAAACCTTAAGAGAGATGTGTCCAGTGTGAAGAACGTCTATCAAAACTTTGTCGATTGCAAAAATGACCTACATACGCATTGTAGATCTCGACGAGGTGAGTCGAATTGGTATTCATGACTTTTAAATTCTCAGCCATTTAGGGCCCTAAAAACTGAAAACTCTCAAAAAAACATTTGAAATTCAAAATTTGAGCGGTTCAAAATCTTTTGAATCCAAAAAGTTGTATATATAGAGTGTAGATCTTGAGGAGCTACACAAAGTCGGTGTTCGTGACTTTTGAAAATGAGGACATCTAGGGCTCCAAAGGCGTCTTTAGTTTGAATTGGAAAAGTCAAACTTTGTCAAACGAGGTCAAACGAAGCACTAAATGATATTTATAAGATAACAAAAATTTTTAATTATAATTTTTTAATTTGTAACCATCTTTTTGTTTTTTATTTATCAGATAATATATTTATATTATAAAACTTTAAACAATATTGTAATTTCGAAAAAAGTGAAAACTAACATTAGGGGCGGCTCCTCACCGCCCCTAATCAAAAGCACTTGCCAACATATATACCCACCGCATTTTGGATCCCGATTTGGCTAAGTCTTGGGCACGTATTCTTCCTCCCGGCGCCGGTCGAGGCTGCCAAAATCCACCGCATCCCTCGCTCCCCATCCCCCTCGCCTCCGTCCCCTTCCCCGTCTCCCCGTCGCCGCCGCCACCTCCCGTCCGGATCCAGGGATCCGGGAGGGCCGCCTCCCCCGACTTCCGTCTCCGGCCTCCATCGCCGGCGGATCAGGGGGGCCGCCCGCGCCGCGGCCGCCGCCGCGAGGGCCGCCACCCCGTCTCGCCTCCCCGTCCTGCGCCTCCTGTTCGTCTCCACGGCGCCGCCACCCCCGTCTCCGCCGCGGCGCGGCGGATCCGGGGCTCGCCGGCGCGGCCGCCGCTGCGAGGGGCCGCCCGCCCCCGTCTCCGCCTCTCCGTCCCCGCCTCCCCCTCCTCCGCCCTCTCTGGCCGGCCGGCGCGCCTCCACGGCCGCCTCTCCCTCGCCCTCTCCATCTACCCCGACGAGATCCGGGCCAGCTAAACCCTAGCCGACGAGATCCGGCCGGGCCCTATCTTCGCGTGGCCGCGGGTGGTGCCTCGTGCTGTCTTCGGCGGGGAGCTCGCCCGGCTTGTCCGGTGGGGGAGCTCGCCGGCTTGTCTTTGGTGGGGGCTCGCCGCCTTGTGCTTGGTGCCCGTGCTCGCCTGGACTACCGAATCGCTTCTGAACCGGTGCTGGACTGCCCGTGCTCGTTCCCGAATTCTTCCCCTTGCCGGTGAGTCCCCTTGCCGGTGAGTCCCGTGCTCGCTCCACTTGCCGGTGAGTCCCTGAATTCTTCCCCTTCTTTGGACTGCTGCCGGTGCCCCGGTGAGATGAATTTGAGATGCCAGTTTATGATTGCTGCCTATGATGCCAATTTATTTGAGATGAGCACATGTTATGCTAGTTTCAGCAGCCACTGCCTATGATGCCTATCTATTACTGAGATGAATATGCTTATTTTTTTGAGATGATTTGCAAGTTGGCCATATGCACAAATTTTGAGTCCAAGTACTGCTGCCATATTTTGAGTACTGCTGCCATATTTTGATTACTGCTGCCATATTCAAGTTGCACACAAATTCTCACTGTGTACACATTCATATTGCCTTCATTTCTGTATTGATCATGTATATAACAGTGCTATATTTTTTGCAAGTACCAAATGCCTTCATCTCTGCCATATTTTGATTACTGCTGCCATATTCAAGTTCCATGTGTTTTATCCAATTTCTTACAAACTGTGCACACTAAAGAGTATATGTATCTTCTGAATTTTTCTGCTACATTATCTACATTGTAACTGATGGGAGTTTAAGAAATTGAGGTGGTTTTATTTATTTCAAACTGCTATTTTGGTTGTCTTATAATCACATTAGTAAGAACATGGTGTTATGTACTTGGACATAATCTTATTTTGCCATTAAAATTTTGAGTACTGCTGCCATATGCACAAATTTTGAGTCACCCCTAATGGTCTTAACTATTTATGTACTCCTATGTCATTGCTCCTATGTCATTGCTTCTAAGTTATAACCTGTGTCATCTCCTTTTTGGGATGTTCCTGCTGCTGCTGCAAAGTAAATGCCAACTTTTTTTTTGTCTCAGCTTGTTGTACTATTACTGAAATCACATGTTGTTGGCTATCTATTTGTGAGTGTTTATTTGCCAAGCTATCTACTGCTATCTACTTGGTGTTGGCTATATGAATTTTGGCAAGCTATCTACATGTGCAATGATGAAATATTTTATTGGGCTGAGGCAGTGGCATATGCAATGATGTGCAATGATGAAATTTTTTATTGGGCTGAGGCGGCGGCTATGATGATTTTGAGACCCCCTCTGTGACCTTCTAAACTAGGATGGCTTCTATAAGCAACCAGTTAAGAATGGATAAGATGACAAGGGGACAAATCTGAGCCAAATTTGTACCAAATGTTTTTTCATTGAGAGTTATATGCTCACTGTTTTCTATATGCTACAGCAGCTAAGCTGAAGCGCTCTCTCTCTCTGTAGCCTCCTCTCCCCTGTAGCTAAGATGAAGCTCTCTCTCTCTGTAGCCTCCTCTCCCTGTAGCTAAGATGAAGCTCTCTCTCATTGTCTAATGCCAAATCTTTTCCTTCTATTTGATTAGACTAAATCATAAAATGTCCCCGCCAAGAGACACTACAGCCAAAAGCTCTAAGGACAAGGAAACCTTAGAACAGGAAGAACCAGCTCACATGAGTCAGGAGGAGTTCAACAATGAGGTAGACAAGGATATAGCAGCGATGCGTACCATTGATCCATTCAAGGAGGGAGAAATGGAAAAAGAAGGAGATGACGAGGGCGACTCGATGACGATGATGATGGTGACGACGGATACGTAAGTCCTGAGGATCCTTTCCCACAAGAACCCAGGCATAGGCCAACTGCGGACGAAGCCGGACAAGGACTTCGACCCGAGAAGATGAGGTTGCGACAAAGCCATAGTAATTTGTATGTGAATTGTATCTCGACATCTTCGTATGTTATGTGAATTGTATGTTGAAGTATGTGAGTTTTGCATGATGCATATATGTTTATTTGAAGTATGGAGACATTATGTCAATTATCAATTGAATCTGTGAATGTGAATTATATATTTATATATTTTTTTTGTGTGAAATTCAACTGTAGGGCGGGTTTAGATTAAACCGCCCCTACAGTTAGAGAGAGATTAGGGGCGGTTTATAATGAGGTGAACCGCCCCTGCTATGTCCTTATTAGGTGCGGCTCAAACAGGAGCCGCCCCTAATGTGTTCACATTAGGGGCGGCTGAGACAACCGCCCCTAATGTGGATGAACATTAGGGGCGCTTGTTTAGGGGCGGCTGGGAAAACCGCCCCTGATGTTCATCACCAGCCGCCCCTAAAGTTGGGTATTGTAGTAGTGCGTGCACGGCGCGAGAGTGTGCATCCATCCCCACGGACCACGTTCGCCAGTCATGACTGCATGCCGAGCTAGTGAGTGATTCTTAGGCCATGACTACCAACGTACACGGCTGCCGCGTTCTGGAGCTCGTGTGCACGCAATTGAGTTTTGAGTAAAAACAGAGCACTTAACAACATGTAGGGTACTGTCCAAGCTACTTATTTAGTACGAATCTCATATACAGGGTAAAGAAGTACGTACCACAGATGTGCCACGCTGAACAGCTAAGTGTTAGATTTATTATGGGCTTTTGTGATTTAAAACCATTAGATCTATTTTATTTTTCTAGAAAATTACCCACCTGTGCCATTATTATAAATAAACAAAGAAAAAAAGATAAATATTATTTTAAGGTATACGTACCAGGAAAAAAAGAAAAGACAATAAATATATTACTAACAAATACATTATTTTTCTCTTGCTTTCGGTCGGTGACGGGATGACCTCAAGGGATCTTTCGTCAAAAAAAAAAACCTCAAGGGATCTCGCAGAACTTCACCCAAATACATATGTGCCCTTGCCAACAAAATAGCCTAAAATCTAGCTAGGTATCTATCAACTACCAAACAAGGTTAGAATTGAACGTATGCATGGATTAAATTGCCATGGCAAGGATAGTCTCTGCTGCAAGATCCTCTAGGAATAGCTCTATGATCGACGATCGACTGCGCAGCTTGACCCAGTGGTCAACCTGGCCGGCGCCGCCGTCCAGTCCCAGGACCCCGCCGCCGAGTCACTACTGGCTGTTTCGTGTGCTGAGTTGATCCGCCAGGTCGTCATCAACATGGATGGCGCCCACGTGAGGACTATGGAGCAGAAGGTGGAAGCGGCAAACAACGAAATAAATGAACAACTTCACCAATGGGTACAAAGCCGCAAGTGGATCTTCAGCCTGCTCAGCATCGTTCGTGGCTCATCTTCTGCTGCCGCTGCCGGTCTCTTTGTTCGCCTACAACCGTCTGTTTCATGTGCCAGGGATCCAAGGACGGGCATGAGCAGGTGTGTTCATCAACGCCGATGCCATCTACTTGATGCATGTCCAGAGGAGATCGATGGGGAGACTAGCTCAATGTATTGTCCGACGTCCACGCCATCTACATCATTACAGCGGCCACACCTACGATGTCCACGCCATCTACATCATTGCAGAAGCCGCGCCTACCGGCTAGAGGTGTGTCTATCTTGCTAGATCCCATAATTAAAATTTAATTTCTCCTATAATGTACCAAATTTTGTCATCTTTGCTCAATGACAATAATTACAATTTAATTTGTCTGCTTTTCTTTTATTCCATTTCGGTGTGACAACAAAACTTTAATGTTATTTGTCTCCTTTTATTTTATACTGTTTTTGGTATGGTTACTAAAACTTTAGGCGAGATTCGATAGACCAGGAAAAGAATTGTGAAAATGAAAGCAAGAGTTACGTGAACAAATAAGTCATGATATGATCGTTATTGACAATTGGTTATAATTTTCATTTTAATTCTATTTCCCTTGGATTACTTTGAACGAATAAGTATTGATATAATCTTATTGACCATCGTGTATAATTTTTGATTGCTTTTATTTTTTCCATTAGATTACTTTGAGTTTACATGTTAATGATGTTGAAAAATTAGAGACTACGATCCATGGAGTTATTAATAAAGCCTATATGGAAAAACTCAAACTTCCACAATTAAAAACGATAACCAATTAATCTCCAAATATTTTTAATAAACTATCCACCCCTATCACTATATAGATAATGCCTTGAAACTTGGTTTGCATTCAAATTACTCATACCTAGCATTATGAAAGATAATATAATGTTATATATGCCTATATAATTCATAACTAAATTATCCATCTCAACCATTATAAAATAGTAATATCTCAAATCTACATGTAAAAGCTAATATAAGGTACTATGAAAAATAATTTAACACCTATGTTCCAGTGCGTAGACCGAGGGAATATGTATACATTAGGTAAATATTTATTTTATATGCTTATCAAGCATGGGAAAATTCTTAGCAACCACATAGTAATGACACTTACAATCCACTTTAAGTTATATTAATACTTATGGTAATAAAATTTGCAAGTCATTATCTTTAAAAACAAAGGTTTGAACAATTTAATTGAAACATTATATTATGTGAATATTAGTAATTTAATTTTAGACTTTTTTTCTAATAAAACAATAATAATATAATAAAATAAATTCAATATCTTTGAGTCCATGGTGCATGCTGAAACAACAATCTATGCCATTGTAAGAATTAGGAGTGTAACCTAAGACCTAGAATATTAATAAAATAAAAAATGAAAATTTTGAATAAACCATACAATAAGCATTGCGATTTTTGATTAACACATGTATAAATATTAAAACAACTACATCAAAAGCTGAAAGCTAAAACATATATTTTTATGGTATATCACGTAAAGTGATGAAATAAGAGTATGTATAGTTTAAGTTTATGTTTGTATCTACCTAATACATATCTTGCTAAAAAATATTAATCCCTATAAATTATAACTCATGAAACGATAGAAATAAAAAGACAAATCCTAAAATTCTTATAGAAACCTATAACATTTTGGCATCAAATTGGTGGACTATATTCACCATTGAAAATAATAAATGTTGTATCTTCGCAAATGATAACCTCCAAACTTAGGTTCGTGTCATCAAAATATAGACTATAGCTATATCCATCATAGTTTAAACAAATGGTTGCAAAGGAGCTATGTAAATAAAAAAACAATGGATATGGATGAAAAGTACATAAAAATCAATAATTGATAGATTATCATAACTGAGTATCGAGAATAAAGTACCTATTATAGCTATTATTTTAGAACATTAGTGAAGAAAAATATTAGATATAAGATTCTAACCCGTGCGAGAGCACGGGTTGATGAACTAGTATATATTTAATAATAAATCAAAACTCTATAGTGTGTAATTATTGAAAGTTGAATGGGAGGACTGTTGGCCTGTTGGCTTGCCTCTTGGCTGCCCACGTGAGATGGGCCTTTGGCCTTTGGTTTGCCTATGTGAGGTGGTTGTGTCCTTTCATTTCTTTAGCTTGTCTCTTCACTTATCCATCGTGAGGGATAAGAGGGAGATAGTAGCTATCATTTGAGATTCAAGAGAACAAAACAAATTCCGAGAAACTCAATTCCGTTGCTATGAAGGTCATCTCCATCTCGTAACTCCGCGCACGGAGGAGCGAGAGGGAAGGTGCCTCGAAGCCCTTGCCGCTCGAGACCTTACACGGGGGATCGGCAATTAGGGTTTTGGGGAGCGTCTACATGACTGTCCGAACCGCCGCCACCGTCCGTCGTCGTCTTCTTCCTCGAGCGCCGGTGGATTTCATCATCTCCCTCTTCATGGTGGAGAGATCATCTTCATCTTCTCCGACATAACAAAGGAAGTTGGACAAAGTTCGGGATCCTTGGAGCGCATGGGTGGGTATGATCGGTTCATTTCCTCTCTGTTTTTCGTTCTGCAGTTCTTATATGTTTCGCTAGTTCATCCCTGTTATTTCGTATGCTTTGTTATGAGTCTGTTTCATTAGTTCTGTCATATCGTATCATGTGATGGCTGATGCTTGCTTGTTGTTTCGTATGCTACTATGAGTCTGTTTCACTAGTTACGTCATATCGTATCATGAGATGTCGATGCCCATTCCTCGCTAGTAATATGCCATGCCTGTTTGTTTTGAGTTTTTACTGACTATATGTGTCAGTAGTCCTGTTACATCGTTTCATATGTTTCATTGTTCTGTTATGTTATATGTATTATGCTTATATGTTTATGATATTTATATGCTTCACATGCTTCTAGTTCACGTGTACTATATTGTTATGGATACATTTGATATCATCTTGTCAATGATTTAATATCTTTTATATGTCGTCGTTATAATGTTAATTTATGGAATTAAAATGACATGAAAATTGCCTAAATGTCTAACACTAAGAGCCTCGCGAGAAACGAGGAATTTGGTTTTTCAATACGGATCATGTCTATCCGCACGCTTGCCCACAAATTATGACTGCTGAGCCTGTGGTTACTGAAGATGGGGTCGTTGGTCGCGTAATCCTCATTCACTTCCTGTTGCATTTCGAGGTCGTGTGCCCTTATCACTCCAACAAGAGGCAGCCATCCATAACCTTCACCTCCATGAAGTGACTTTTGTTTGCTCCACGCCATTTGTCATCATCCAGTCAACGTGTGGGCAGCCCTACCGTCGGGGATACCCAATGCTGATGAAGTTTGGAGATAATGCCGAGTTGTCGGACGACAACCGTTGAAGTTTCCTGACAGCGCGAGCAAAGTGAAGAAGGGAGTCAATGACGGGCCGACTTTGTCCGGCCCCAAGCGAACCGCAAGCCCAACAAAGAAATATGCGGGGCCCAATGGGGTGTGAGCCGTCTCCACCATCGTGTTCGTCAAAAGGGAAAGGAGAACTGGTTTTGGGGACAAGTTGAATCTATTAGGCATAGACAGGCCGGCCGTGCGTGCGGAGTCGACGGCGGCGAGCTCGTTGCTCGTCCGACCGGGTGTATCCGCTTACTCCTTGTAAACCCCGGCAATCCGTTCGTTAATGTTCATCGTTGGATCCCGAATCTATATCTGTTAGTTGTTTGTATTGCGGATGCTTACATTTGGTACTCGGAGCTGTTGATCCTCGGCGGAAAAATTTCGCGCCGCGGCGAGGTTGGGCGTGTCGCCCGGCGAATCTGGGCCGCGTCCGGATTATCTTCTCCGCCCTCGCACTGCCGGACTTCATGCGAGAAGAAGTTGGTGGCGATGGAGTCCCAACTCGAAGATCTCGCAAAGATTGTTGAAGCGGATGGAATCCAAATTCGACACCAAGTTTGAAGAGCGTAAGAACTCCATGAAGCAATCGCCGACGCCAACACTTCGCCCTCCAGAGTTTGTGACCGGAAGCCCAAGGTACAAGCCGATGTGGTTCACCGCGAGGCGCGTGTCAAGGAACTCAACGCCAAGTTGGATCGCTTCATCCCGAATCGGGCGAATGTCCGAACCCCGCTTACTAGGTATTCGATGTTGAGCATCTGAACTTTCCATCTAAACCACCTGTGATTGTTCAGAATGGGGGATCTACCGGAGTGGTTGGTGATCGATCATCCGGTCTCCGGGTCATGGTGTGGTGACAAAGAAGATTCATACTCCACCACCGGGTCATTCACCATCAGTCTTTGTTGCTCCAACTCTTCCCTCTCCAAGATCCCCAATACCATTCTACCTTGGTAACCCTATGTACACTGATGGTAGCCATATTCCTGCTAATCATGCATTACCTCTAGTGGAATTTCCTGAATTTGATGGTAGCAGTCCCAAGGTTTGGGTTCAGAAGTGTGAGAATTATTTTGACATGTATTTTGTGCCTGAGCATCTTAAGTCTAGGCTGGCTTCTATGAGGTTCTCTGGCAATGCTAATTTCTGGTCTCAGTCCTTGGACACCCCAGCACATAAAATACCTTGGCCCAAACTCAGTGCAATGATCTGTGAAAGGTTTGAGAAAGATCAGCACAATTCTCTTCTCAAGCAATTTTTTCGCATTAAGCAGACAGACACTGTTGCTGATTATGTGGAGAGATTTGATACATTAGTACATCAAATTCTGGCCCATGACCCCCAATTCAGTACTGCAACCATAACCAACAGATTCATTGATGGTTTAAGGGATGATATTAGAGCTGTGGTGTTAGTGCATAACCCTCCTAATTTGGATGCTGCTAGTCACCTTGCATTATTGCAGGAAGAAACAAAGGAGAATGTTTATAATCCTAAGAAAGATTTCAAGAAATCTGACAATAGCAGTTTCAAGTTCACTGGCAAGCCTGGTATTACCCCACTGGGGAATTCTTCTGCAAGCTCTAATTCCAAGAGAAATTCTGATCATAACAGTAAAAACAGCCATGCTTTGATGACAAAGCATCCGCTCTTATGCGATGTTAAAGGCTAAAGGATTGTGTTACAAGTGTGGGCAAAAGTGGCACCCCGCCATAAGTGTGCAAATTCTCTGTATCCTTGCATGTAGTTGAAGAAATGTGGGATATCTTTGTGGGAGATCAGCCATCAAATGAATCGGCCTCCTCACCTTTCTCGATAGTGATTCCGATTCGGATGAGTTATGTGTTTTGGCAACTAAGAAGGTGGGCAACAAACTGTCGCCTAATGCAGCTCGAGGTACGATGATCCAACAAAAACATTATTCAAGATAGTCAAAACTGAACTTCATATGAGTACTTCTTATCACCCCCAAATGGATGGCCAAACCGAGCGAGTGAATCGGTGCTTAGAAGCTTATCTTCGATGTTTTGTCCATAATTGTCCTCAACAATGGAAGAAGTGGCTATCATTGGCAGAATTTTGGTATAATTCTAGCTATCATTCCTCTCTTAATGCTACCCCATTTGAGATTCTTTATGGACAACCCCCGGGCACCTTGGCATTGATATTGTTGAATCTTGTGCTGTCCCTAACCTTGATGAATGGCTAACACGAGACACATGATGGTGAAACTGTTTAACAAAGAAGATTGATTAGAGCACAAAGAAAGGCAAAAGCATCGGTGACAAGCATAGAACTGAAAGGCATTTCAATGTGGGGGATTACGTGTTTGTCAAACTCCAACCTTATGTCCGACATCTGTGGGTTACAAGAGCAAATCACAAACTCTCTTTCAGATATTTTGGGCCTTATCTCATCCTGGAGAAAATTGGTACAGCGGCTTACAAGCTTCAACTTCCTGACTCTGCTCGAGTTCATCCAGTTTTTCATGTCAGCCAGCTCAAGAAGGCTCTACCTCCAGCAGTACAGGTTACATCTAATCTCCCCAACTTGTCTGAGGCTGATGCATTTCGTTTTCCTGTCAAGATCTTACAGCGTCGCCTTAAGCCTCAAGCTGATCACTTGGCTGCCGAGGTACTGGTGAAATGGTCTTCCTGGCCAACCTCTATGGCTACCTGGGAACTTGAGGACGAACTGAAGAAGATGTTTCCAGCAGCACCGGCAGGGTCAAGCGGTTTTTCAACAACCGGGAATGTCGGGATACCCAATGCCGATGAAGCCGGAGATAATGCCGAGTTGTCGGACGACACTCTTGTTGAAGTTTCCGGCAAGCGAGCAAAGTGAAGAAGGGGAGTCAATGACGGGCCGACTTTGTCCAGGCCCAAGCGGAACCGCAAGCCCAACAGCAAATATGCAGGGCCCAACTGGGTGTGAGCTGTCTCCACCATCGTCTTCGTCAAAAGGGAAAGGAGAACTGGTTTTGGGGACAAGTTGAATCTATTAGGCATAGACAGGCCAGCTGCGTGCTCGAGTCGACGGCGGCGAAGCTCGTTGCTCTGTCCGACCCGGTGTATCCAGTTACTCCTTGTAAAACCCCGTTAAATCCGTTCGTTAATGTTCATCGTTGGATCCTGAATCTATATCTGTTAGTTGTTTGTATTGCGGATGCTTACACCTACACTCCGAGTTTTTTAAAATCCCGGGAGAGAAAACACAGGCCCCGGAGCTCATCTGCCACATCATCGATGGCTGCTACAAATTCCTGTATAGGCTTCTCAGACTGCAGCACCGCTCGGCGCTTGTACTACTCCATGGGCAGGAGATGGACCCAGTGACACGAACTGCGGACTATAAGCCTCGCTATCGGTTTTGTGCTTAATAAACTGCGGCACTGGATAGATGGAGTACCGATTCCACCGTGTGTCTTCAGCTATCTTCTCCATCTCGACCACCCAGCTAGAACTTGATGAGTTGACGTCAGACTTGTGCACCATATTATTAGGTAATTTTCACCTCACGTTTTCTTTGTTTTCCCAGTCCATGGAGTGGAACTCACCACCTATACATGAGCTCTTCTATTCATGTTATATTGGACAGGACTCTACCCTGAAGATGAAAAATAGAAAATGAAGGAAGGTGTAAACAATATGTTGAAGTTCGCAAAAGAAATCCTGCCGACACGGACAACAAGGTAGGTGAATCAGTTGCTCCTGCTGGAAAAGATGGGGAAGCTGAAGACGTCGAATGATATGTTGACATATAGCTACGTGGCAACTGATTCAAGATGTTGAGTCTGGCTTTTGGGATTTTGTTGGTCTGTCTAAGGTTGGCTGTTCTGGAAGGATGATGGCGCTATGTGATCAGTTAGGGGAGGTGATCCGCTTTGGTCGTTTTCTGGTATTTTAGTCTACAGTGTTGGTTGTTGCCTTTTTATAGCTCTGGATGGTTAGCTCTATCTGTCCCTGCCTGCAGTGATGAGGTCTTGGGCTGCTCCTTTGTTTTGTTACTAGTAACTTGGGTGCGCCCTTGCGTGCCAGTGGCCCATTTTATGTGAGGATGTATTGGCCTGTTTTGTCAGCCATTAGGCTAGCCCGGCTCTGTACTTTTCCGGACTGTCAATATCTCTATTTATTTGGAACTGGCGTGACGGTTAAAATCTGGCCCATTACTCTGATTTGTAAGAGGCGGCCTTGGAGGACAAAGAGGAAGGACGCCGCCTATTTGGTGGAAGTGCAGGAGGCGCGGCCTTGCGCGCCCGTCGCCATGCCCAGCTCATACTTCATTGGGCCCATAGTATTGTAGCACGCACGGACTGTGCGTACTGTCTTGTTTCAGTGGGATTGATAAGAATGGATATCTCGGACCCTTTTTTTGGGGGGGTTTGTACTTTCAGAGTCTTTTTTGTTGAGTAACTGGTGCGGCCCATTTAGTACATAGACGTCCGTCTAGATTGGGCTGTCTTATGGAGATGTATCATTTTTTCCCTGTGCGTTTTTTTTAAGGCATAAAAGTACTATAATGGGCCAGAAAGCAGCCTATCATATGTTAGCCGGTCCATTCTGTGGGTCTTGTTTACCTTTTTTTGGGTGGGCGATGCCCTTTGTAATCGATTTAGTCTGAGTGGCATGGTTCATGAACTGTTTTTTTGTGTGTGTTACAGAAGCATTATACATCGTATTGTCTGACAGTGTTGGTTACGTGAGTTTGATCAGGCCATTCTTTGGGCCATTTTTAAAATTTGAATGATTTGTGTGCTTTTCTTTTCTCCTAGTAAGAACGACAGAAAGAACACAGAAGTTATATTGATATTCATATCACAACTGACAGTTACAATAGATGTAGAATACGAGAAGTAGAGTTCACTGTTGAATCAGTTGTAGTGTATCTCTAGGGTTTGGAAGATGATTCATGGTCATCGTTGTTGCCCTGCCTTAAGCTGGGATCGTTGGAGCGTCATGACGCCGCGTGCTGCGAGACGGAAACGGAAAAGTACGGTAAGATACATAGACCATCAAAGCGACGAGCGTGGTTACTGTATACCAACATTAGGGTGGGACACTATCATTACCTTGTTTTTCTTGCGCTCGGATCGTGTTTTGTTGGCAGCGCTCGTTCGATCCCTCTGTGCTCTGACGGCCTGGTTCCCGCTGCAATCGCCAACGCTACCAATCTCGCGTTCGCGTGCCATGGCATCGTTATTGAGGACATAGTTGGCGAGGGCCTTGTTCTGGGGCCCTTTCACACTGTTGCAGTCATGAGCGTTGCCCTGAGCGTGGTTCAGGAGGTTGAGGAGACTCCAGTTGTGTTGCATGCGGCCGGGGCAGAAGCCGCAGGTGTAGTAGCGGCCGATGTGGTGGATCCGATAGGTGCCGCTCGTTGAAGCCGGGAGGATTCGATCTACCCGTTCGTTGTATCTTCGTCCTCGCTGAAGGTCTCGTAGAGATTGTCTTCGTTGTTGGCCGCCATTCTATAGCCTGTAGAGTATGATGTGCGATTGTTTTTTGTCGAATAAAGGGTGGAGGATTGGTGGTTGCTGATGGGAAAAGAATAAGGGTAGGCCGCAGATGACGATGCTTCAGTATCTACGGATTGAAAGGAATCGCATCAGCCAGTTACTCTGTGATATGTCGTTTGACCTGCGTCCTTTTTGGAATTTGTGCGAAGTCATTAACCGGCGTGAATGTGTCACCGGGGTGCCCTTGAATTCACATCTAATGGCGTTGATTGTTCTGCTTGCGCGCGCATCGTTATCTAGAAACTGGATCCAGTCAACCGGCCCATAATGCAATGGGCCTATCTACCAAGCTGGGAGCATCATGGGCTGCATATTTTTATTTGAGGTTGGGCAAGGGTAGCTCTCATTAACTGGCGTGATCATGTGACCGCACTATTGTTGTAAGTGTTAACCGAAGGTTCAAATTCACACCTAATGGTGCTGACATGGATCATCATCTAGGGGCTGTAGTGTGTAAATCAGGCCATCATGCAATGGGCCTATCCACCAGGTGGGGAGCATCATGGGCCTTGACATTTTTTATTTGCGTTTGGTGTAGGATGGCTGGGTCAAGGGCGTCAGAATTGAGAATTCGCCAAGCCCATCTCAGAATGTGTGCACGAAAGATGGAAAAGGATCGTGGGACTTTAGGATCTGTGTAATGGTTCATCTGTGTTCGGTCTATTTCAATTTGAATCATTCCGTCTGTATTGTAGGGCAGACGGAGCTATAGTAGTTCTGTAGTACACAAGGTTTTTTTTTCTAAAAAAAGTTTTGCAGTACACAACACATTACACGGACAAAAGGTGTCTTCAGAAATGAGATTACATATAAGGTACAATATACACCACAGATTAAACATGATTAACAAATTGGTAACCAAAATGTAGTTCTATTTGATTTGCGATCTCAAACGATAGAAAGGCGTCTATGCTAGCGTATCTAATCTGCTCTTCGATAACCGAAAGTCTCCCCAGTGGTGATGGCAGACGGTGCATTTCTGTTTTTGACGAGGAATCAGCAGGACCGACGCTAGAGTATCCAAAGTGAAGGGAAGCACCCAGGTTCTCGCTAGATTCTGGGTGCTTGACTAACACCGAGGAGCGGGGAACAATCTGCTGTAAGTCACGTGGATTGGAGATGTTTATGCCGCAGATCTTTTTCGGCCGCTCAACATCATTGGCTGTGGCTGCTCTGGTGAAGGCATGGCCCTCATCTTGGATAAATTGTTCTAAGATCATGGGTAACCGGTCGCCGGCTTGGTGCACTTGATATATAAGGCATCGATGGCCAACGCATAGCTGTAAAAGTGCGATCCTGTACTCTGTTTTGCGAGCCTTTTTTTTGGGCAGAATTCTCCATTCTAAGTCGATGCCAACAAGCATACCTTTAGCACTTGGGGGCTTCCCTCGTATTTCCCTGATGAAGTCCTCGACGATCGTCACGTCGGCTGTAACCATTGTGTCGATGGGGCGATATCAGCGGGCATTGAGTACGACATCTTGGCGATAGGTTTCTGGTTCCGATTGGTTTTGTTCGAATGCTGGTTGGGCATGGCATTGATAGTTGTTGTTAGATGAGCGCATTTTCCTCCTTACTGTTGTATGGAGGGAAGAAGAAACGGGCTCTGTAAATGGAGGTGGGGAGGCCGGTGGTCTATGCCACGATATGGCTAGCGATTGGGATCTGAAGGATAGAAGTCATTGGGGAACAGTTTTGATGCTTGAGCTCCGTTGTTTTGGGATTCGCGCAGCAGCCAGCATCGTGGACCTGTGACCCAATTGCAATTTAGCCGGCCTAGAAGGGTGTGTGTCCTACAGGCGCTCTGGCCGGAGAAGGTGCGTTACGTGGGCAAGCCACCCCATTATTGATTTGACCGCCTGTGTGTCTATATATTTGTATCGTGTACACTAGGCCGTTCTTTTTCTGACCAAACATCTAGACTGGCCCAGTTTGGGAAAGATGGCCCGTTATGTACGCAGCCCATTATTCTACTGAGCCGATGCTGGAAGATGCTCATCATGTGATAAAACTGGCAGAGCAGTGAAAAGTCCGGGTCATTTCAACGCTCCTCTAGATTCTCGGTTCATCTACCAGGCACTCATTTAGACTCCCCTACATTTCTTGTCCCTCGCAAACCATTCGTGAGGAGGAGACACCGCCGAGGTAGGCGATTTCCCGGAGGCTCGATGGCGAAGCGGATTGGTGCCCGATTCAGCCATGAGCGAGGGAGGCGATGAGGGCCAAAGCGATTGAGCTGGGATGGAGGGTACCGAGAGAAGAGGTGGTTAGTGTGACGAGGTGGTGCAAGATTCGGGACATCCCGCTCCTCCAAGTAAGGATGACGCGCCGTCAAGGACGGCCCGGCGGCAGCGGAAAACTGCACCCACCGTCTGCCTTTCCCCTCGTGCTACGTAGACAGGTGGGCCGACCTGAGGACCCACCGGTCAGTCACAGGGGTGACACACGGTGTAGAAACAGAGGGGAAAATGCTATGTATACACAGCTATTGTACACAGGGTTATAAAAGTACAGCTTCCCAATTCAGAAAAATTCTCAGAAAATTTGTAAATTCATTATTTTAATTATAGAATTTTATCATGTAATTAGTTTCATTTTTATTACATGATAAAATTATATCATAATATTACCCCGATGATTTAATTAGGGATTAATATTATAAAATCCATATCTCATGCAAATTAACTCCGTTTCACGTGAAACAACTTTCATAATTCATCTAAAATCTAGCTCTATGCAGCTAACCTATTGCCACCATAATGTTCCATGCTTGTTTTGGTTGCTCTAGTTCGAGCTAGGTATCGACATACGCGCCCGTAGTTCTACATCGACCCGATTAGGAGTTTTCCGCCCGAGTAAGCTAGAGACGTTCGACGCCGTGCCGATCGAGAAGAACCTCCCAGGCAAGTCCTTACCCACCCCCCTTAATAATCTTGACCTAAGTAATCAACCTAATCTTACAAAGATGATGATCATGGTTAGTCGCTTACGTGTGAACGTTGATGATGATGTGTTGCACGAGAGGTGCTTATGAGATTATTATGATATATGAGATTATTTTGCTGTGCATGAGATGATGATGAGTAACGTTATGACCATGATATGATCGAGTAATACGATTAATATAACCTGGATAATAATGTGAACCGTACCAACAAAAAGGTGAGTGGTGATAGTCCACATGGAGGTGGACCAATCACACTCGGGAATGAATCCCAGCGGAGAGATACTCACCTCCCTAAGGACCGGTTCATAGACCATCTACCTAGTGCGATATTACGTACAGCCACACGTCGGGATGGGGCGGCTTGATTCCACACCCCGTTGGGTTGAGGTATAATTTCGAACCAAGGTGGCCGGTGCAGGCAAACGACCTATCAGGAGCAGACATGGGGAGAGTGGCCCCATGGTCCGGTTGGCGTGGTTGCTATGTGATCCTCCACGTAAGTTGTTTTGGGGCACGGTGATGCCGTTTGTGCATAGATTTATGATTGATAATTTTTGAGTATGATGTTTGACAGTATTGGTTGGGTAATGAGGTATTACCCGTAAAGCCGTGGGTGATGTGGTATCACCTTATTGTCTAGGATGATGCGTCATCCTCTTCAACCCCTGAGAAGTCGTGGTAGGATTATACCAACATACACTAGTAACGATTCGATTTTTGCGGCGGGGGGCCATTTCTTTTCCGTGGCGGGCGCAATTTCAACCCGCCACGGAAATGATCTCGCCCCCGCTCCCGGCGGCGGCGCACTCTCACGTGGCGGGCGCCGCCACGCAAAAGATTTTAACCGTGGTGGCGGGCGCTAGCAGCCCGCCGCCACGCATAAAACATATTAAGCGTGGCGGGCGCGTTGCGGCGCCGCCACACGCTGCCTGCTTCTTTGCGTGGCGGGCAAGTTAGGGTGCCCGCCACGCAAAAGGCCGCGACCTATAAATTCTGGGCCGCCGCCCCTTCATCTTCTCCATGAACTTCCTCTTCCAACTCTTGTGGGGGGTTTCGATCAAAATTTTGACAAAAACTTTGATTTGGGTGTTTTGGCTTCGATTTGGGGAGGAGAAGACACTTATTGATCGGTAAATGCCTCTTTTCATCTTTCTTTCCCTCTTTTTCAGCCCCTCTCTAAATCTAGATCCATGAGGAGAGAGAAAACGCCTTTCTCTAGATCTAGATCTATGGTGGGACTTCTTCTCTTTTTTTTTTTTGGTTTGAGTACTATGTAATGGCACTAAGGTTTTTGGAAGAGCGAGGGGATCGGGATGGAGAGGCACCGAGCCTTTGGATGTATGAGATGAAGAGGGTTGATGACGAATACTTTGATGAGGTGAAGAAGTTTGTTGCTCGGCCGAAGCGACACAAATGAATAATTCAACGAGCGATCATCCGTTCGTGCGCCAAAAATGCAAGAATCTGAAAGCGTTCTCGACATGTGCGTGCGATCTCACCTAATCATGAATGGCTTCGCTGACTATTTGGTCCGGACTTTTCACGGCGAAGAAGTTCCACCCTTCGATCCACCGGTCGATCCAAGCACCGAGGCGTCCCCTACCGATGCGAACGAGAAAGTCCACCAAATTTCGGTCCAATTCCATCGATTTGTTCGAAAGCATCTGGCGACGCCGACGATGACGGCGATGACGGTGGTGGTGGTGGAGGGGACGGCGGCGGAGAATCCCTATGACGCGCACCGAGGATGTCCGGGTTTTTGAAGATTTGGTCAACCGACTCGATGAGGAGGCGGCATTCGCTTTGGGTGCCCCAGATGGTTGGAGAACTTCAAACGGATGAAGCAGTGCGAGCCAGATTGATCCGCTTTACAAAGATACAGTCGAGGGTTGCACGGCCCCGAGTTTTACCCCCGAATTTGCCGATGTTGAAGTCTCGCCATGGTCGGTCCGACACTAGCTTCAATGAGCTCGTAGTTACCCGCCTCCACATATCCAACGCCTAACAAGGTTCCCCGCTAGCACGTGATCGTGCTAAGAAGTTGATCCGCCAAAAAAGTGAAGAAGTTCGATGCCTGCCCCAACCATCGTATCCTATATCGGGGCGATCGGTGAATTTGACCGCTTGTCCGCGACTGCGGGCGCTAGTCGATACAAGCGAATGCCTGATGTCGCGTGGACGATGACCTCGATGAGGAAGCAGGATTCGCGAAAAAGAAGAAGAAGGGGGCGAAGAAAACCGCCAGCGCCGCAAAGAAGATCATGTCAACGCAGACGAGGAAGAGGAAGGTTACATGCGGAGGAAACGCCCAAACAAGCCAATGTGGTACCTTTCCGGCCATCGACGCGCTGCGGGGCTCTCTATGGGAACCCCGAGAGGATGCTAAGCACATGACGTGGCATGCATCTAGCGATCGTGGTAAAGGATGACGGGAAGCTACGGCACCCTTCGGATGCTAAGGCGCTGGCAAGACTTCGACGCCTACCCCGACTTTGCAGAGGAGCCCGTGAACGCTTCGTTCGCATTGAGTACCGACGGAATGAACCCATTCGGTGACTGAAAGCAAAGACACACAAAAGACGCGGGCCGGTCCGTCCTCACCATGTACAATCTACCTCCACATCTTTGTCAAAAGCGCAGGTATGTTTTGCTCACCATGCTCATTTACGGACCGGCGTAACGCAAGAATGATATAGATGTGTTCCCCGGAGCCGTTCATGGAGGAGATGCAGTATCTTGTTTGATGATGGGGTCAGCATGGTTGATTCGCATCGCAAGGAGAAGTTCACTCTTTGTGCCATCATCTTTGTCACCATCACCGATTACCCCGGCCTGTTTTCATTATCGGGGCGGATTAAAGGGAAGACCGCCTGTGTAGCTTGCATTGAAGAAACCTGCTCCACTTACCCGAAGGGATCCACCAAAATCGTGTACATGGAACACGGGCGCTTCCTCTCTGCGGCAAGCATAGGTACGAGAGATGCAAAAATGAATGTGTACTTTGACAATAAGGGCGAGTCGAAACCTCACCGGCACCACCGACTAGTTATGGTCCGAAGGTGTTTGACATGGTGAAGGACTTGGAGTGCGAGTTTGGAAAGAAGAAGAAGAAGAAAGATGATGATCGGGAAGACCGCACCTCCAAGACAAAGAAGTGAAAGAGGGATAAATCGAGGACGGCGCCTCCGGCCGTTCCTTTCAAGAAGAAGTCAATCTTCTTCAAGTATCTAAAGTAATCGAAGATATCGCATACACCCCACGCGATCGATCGGATGCACCTTGAGAAAAAAATGTCTTCAAAGCACGATCGGTCTCACGATGGATATCAAGACCAAGACGGCGGATGGTGTGAAGTCACGTCGATCTTGTTGACATGGGCATCCGACCGGAAATTCACGCTACACGGCTTCCGAACGGTAAAGTCCAACTCCCAAAGCGCCTACAACCTAACGAGAGATGAGAAGTTGGCTATGTGTCGGTTGATGCGGGGTATCAAGGTACCGACGGGTTTCTCTTCCAACATCAAGAGTCCGGTATCCATGAAAGACCTCACAATGACGAACTTCAACGCGCACGATGCTCACATCATGCCGACGGTGTTCCTTCCAATTGTGATCAAAGCTATTCGGCCCAAAATACGTGAAGATGGTGGTCACAAGGATGTCATACTTCTTTAACCAAATCAACCGTAAGGTAATTGCCAAAGCAGATCTACCCGCTACCGAAAGAGTTCATCGCGAAAACAATGTGCCGATAGAGATGTGTTTCCCACCGTCGTTCTTGACATTATGCCACACCCGATGATGCACATGGTTGATCGATAGAACAAACCGGGACCCGTGTACCTACAGCGATGTGGACCACCGAGCGACTAATGTCTACCCTCAATCGATTCAATCATAACCGCGCTTACCCGAGAGGGCTCTATGATCGAGGCATACACAAGCCGAGGCCGTGGAACTGGTGTGTGAAGTACATAAAAGATGGGAGGGCTATTGGGCTTCCGAGGCATCAACATGAAGGAAGAACCTCGGGGATGGGGTGCGGGGGCGAAAAGCACGCACCGACATACATAGGGACAAAGTGCTAGACGCTCACTACAACATCCTTCATCAATTGGTGATCATGGACCCGATACATGAAAAAGCACCTCAAAGAGCTCCGCCCGTGCAAGTAGGAAGCGCAAGAACTCGTCCGAAGGATTGGGCGAGAAGGAACACAAGAACACTTTCCTCCGGTGGCTCCAAAAGCGTAACATTCCCCGTGAGATGATGCGAGACTGTGAAGATGCTTGTGTCGGGGCCGTCCCATGCAGGTCACCACGTGGCAAGGGTAATGTGAACGGGTGCGGGTTCCACCACGTAAGAGAAGGACAAGAGGAGTGCATCACGTAACAACGGTGTTCGATATGAGGGCGGGAAACGGCGGATGGGGAGAAGATGACATGCTTCGCACAAGTCGAAGAAATATGGGAACTTGACTATGGCGGTAACCTACAGGTAACCGTTTTTTAGTTGCCGATGGGTCAAGCCTGCGGCGAGTTCTAGTGGACGATTTTGGGCTAACCAATCGTGAACCTTCAAAGTGTCCGGTACAAAGATGATCGGTGGGTGCTTGCATCGATGCCGCACAAGTAGCCTACTACATGAACGCGGAGAACACAAATAGACATATTGTCATGGCGGGAAAGCAAATGGATCGTGGGAGTTGATGGGGTCCGAGTCTCAAAACATACAACAACTATGATGAGTTCCACCTCTTTATAGATTTTCCAAAAAGATGAAGGCACCGAGGACGAGAATCAATCCCGACAAGACTAAAATGATGCCATGGACCGCCCGATGGCGAGAAGAAGACCACCAATGCACCGCACCAAAATGATATGTAGTTGCGATTATTCGATGTAAACGGTAGTCCAAAAACTACAGGGAGACTAGTGATTTTTGAACTACACGTTTGTAACACTTTCAGATATGCAAAAATGACCTATATATGGAATATAGATCTTGATGAGTTATGAACTTTCCGTATTCATGACTATTTGAATCTTGGTCGTCTGGGGCTTCAAATGTCGTCCGAATGTGTAAAATTCAAATTTTCAAATTTCGAGGCGTGGAAAGTTCGAAAAATGAAAAGTTGACACGCGGAGGGCATCCTAACCATTTTATAACAATTTATAACTATTTATAACAATTTGTAACAATTTCTAACCATTTATAACAATTTCTAACAATTTATAACCATTTATAACAATTTATAACAATTTTTAACAATTTATAACCATTTTTAACAATTTATAACTATTTTATAACAATTTATAACAATTTATAACCATTTTTAACAATTTATAACAATTTATAACAATTTATAACCATTTTTAACAATTTATAACCATTTTTAACAATTTATAAGAATACTTATCTCTTTATTCTCGAAAATAGTACACGCGGCGGGCATCCTAACCCGCCCGCCACAACGAACATTAACCGTGGCGGGCATCCTAATCCGCCCGCCACGTTAATATTTAGCATGGCGGGCATCCTTACCCACCCGCCACGCAAAACCCCGTTGCTATAATTAGTGGGGGCTTCTCGGAATCTCTAAGTCCTTGATCGTTCGATTTAGGACCCGAAGGGTCAGCCGGATTTTTCCCCAACCCTAACGCCCCAGCCGCCGGCGCCCGGATGCCGCCGTCGTGCACCTCGCCGTCGCGGGCCGACCTCGCCATGCCCCGCCCGCTGCTTCGTCGCGCTAGATCCGCCGCCGCCGTCCGCGAGCTTGGGGCGCGGCGGCGCCCTCCGCCACCGTCACCGCCGCCCTCCCCGCCACCGTCCTCGTCCCGTCACCGCCCAACGTCCTCCCTCCTGCGCCCCGTCCTCGTCCCCGTCACCGCCCCGTCCTCCTCCTGCGCCCCCGTCCCTCGTCCCCGTTCGGCCGTTCCGTGGTGGTGCTCTCGTCGGAACCCCACCTCCGCCGTCCCCGCCACCATCCTCCGTCCGCGCCGTGGTGGTGCTCGTGGTGGTGCCCCTCCTCCGATCTCCCGTGGTGCTGGGGTCCGGCCGCTTCGTGGTGGTGCTCGTGGTGGTGCTCTGCCGGAACCCCACCTCCGCCGTCCCGCCACCATCCTCCGTCCACGCCGTGGTGGTGCTCGTCGGAACCCTAACTCCGGCCACCGCGCCGTGGTGCCCGTGGTGCCGCCTGGTGCTCGTCCCGTGGTGCCGCCCGTGGTGCCGCACGGTGCTCCATCTTCTTCTCCTCTACACCGCCCGGTGCCCGTGGTGCTGCCTGGTTTACTTGCTCCTCCTTTGGTTATCTCGTATTTTTTAATTCATGAAATTCTTTGTTTCACCGCCATATTGTTGCCCGAATTAATGTCCACTTTGTGATGCCAAATTGGATAATCTGATTAGTTGAGTGTATGTGCCATTGCCCGATGCCAAATTGGATAATCGAGCATTTGAGTGTATCCGCCACCGACCGTGATGCAAAATTGGATAACTGAGCATATTTGTTTTGGATTTCCCTCAAAGCGATGACATATTTCTTGGCTCAGTAATTTGTCAATGTTTTTGCCTCTATTTTTGAATTGCTACATGTCAAGGCTTTGTGTTAGTGCAATCGTCATTAACTTGAATTCACTTGCTCTATGTCATTGATGACCATTTTATGTTTGTAAAGTTGATAATATAGCCCTTTATGTTTGTCAAGTTGATGATATTCACTTGAAAAGTAAATTCACTTGAACTATAAAATCACTTGCTCTATGTCAAACTGTTAGCTAGTGCCTTAGCTAGTCTTTGTCCATGAACTTCTATGTTGTCACTTTATATATATGTCCATATAGTGTTTGTTGGCCTATTCTCATATGTTGGCCTTTGGACATGCATGTTGGTATAGTTTAAAACGTGTTAGTGTTGTCCTATCGTCATGGTTTGTCGAGGGGCGACCCCCTACCTGTCATGTTTAAACACCTATTCTCATGGTCGATACCTACCTATTCCATATGTTAATTTTCTCAATATGGAGCATATTTTTTGAGACTTACCTACCTATGCCCCTGCCCCTTTTTTTTTTTTTGACTTAGCTTATGTCACTGTATATATGTCCTTTTTTCTAAATGTTGGTCTAGTGCTTTGTAATATTAGCCAATTTGGATGTTTTTTTGCTTGTACCCTCTTGTCATGTTTAAACTCATCCAAACTTGCTTGTACACGTGATGCTTAAACTCTACTACTATTTTTTAAGCTTGGCATGGGGCTGTTGTTTTGAACATATATGCAATGATGTGAACCCATTAGTGCTTGAGGCAAAGGGCATATATGCAATGACATGAACTTAATTATTGGGGCTGAGGCGTGGCGCTATGATGATTGAATGTCCCCTATACTTGGAAGCTTCTAAACTAGGGCGGCTTGTACAAAGCAACCGAGTTTAGAAGCGATGTGATCACAAGGGGGCTATATATCGAGCCAATCTTTTTTATTTCTTTCTTTCAAAGAATTTTAAATTAGTTTGTCTACTCGGCCTATATATTAGTACTAAAGCACTATATATTTGTAGCTTGAAATGTCGAATGAACAAGGTCACTGAACAAGGTCAGCCTCAACCGCAGCCTTGAATGGGAGTCGCCTAGCTCTAGCAACAAAAGTGGCAAAGCTCTAGTACTTCCTAGTTCCCAAAGCGGAGCGTCATTATAGCCCCGTGTAAGGGTAGAAGGAAACGTCTGAGAGGAGGAAGAAGATCCTAATTTCAACCCGAGGGACGGCACCTAAGCAAGAAGCGTCGGGGTTAAGGAAGTAATTTGAGAACGAGCCGCCACCGCTCCCTCCACAAGCAGCCAGAGCAACAACCCCCTTTCGTCCCACGGCCACCTCTTCGAGCAAAGCAAAGGGAGACAGCCAAAGCAGAAGGGGAGACCATGGGAGGCACAAGAAGATCGATGAGGTCCTTGTCATTCAAGAGTTGGGGCCGCAGGCGAGCCACCGCTGCCTCCCGTCGCCGCTGGCACAAAGACTCAAGTGTCGTGTTTCATGAAGGAAAAGGTCTCCATTCTAATCGAAGACTGGAAAGCCGTCCCCTACAATCGACAAGTTATGGGTGTTTGGCGAGGTTTCGAAACGGTTCCGGTATCCGCCAGGCGCCGATATGAAAAAGGTGGAGCAGCATGTATACGTCCTCGCAGGAAGAAGCTTCCGGAACTGGAAGTATAGGCTCAACGCAGACTTTCTGAAGAAAGGACGCCTACCCTTCACCAAGTATACCATGATCTCAGAAGAAGTATGGGAAGAGTTCTGCAAAAGGCTAAACACGCCCGAAAGCAAAGGCGAAGAGCGAGAAGTTCTCGAGCTAGCCAACGAACAAACTGCCCACTACATGGGCAGTGTTGGGTACGCCGGACACAAGCCGGCGTGGCGGGCGGAAGAAAGGAGAAGACAGGAAGCTGGGGAGCCGGATCCGTACGAGGGCTGTGATGAAAGGACCCGGGACTTCCTCTACGCCCACAAGCCCAAGAAGCCAGAGGCCCAAGCCCAGATGAAGGAGGTCGAGAAGAAGGTCATAGAGGCCACTGCGGCTAAGAACAGCGGGACCCTCGAGATTCGTCGGGGACACGATCCACTGACGTTGGCCTTGGGAAACCCCGAGCATCGCGGCCGCGTCCGTGGCATGAGCTCCAGGAAGAGTTGGGCGACGGTGGGCTCGTGGCAAAGCAGATGCTGCCTCGCATCACACGCGGGCGAGGTACAAGGAGGGTCCGAGACAGAAGGGCGTGATGAGGCCTTGCAAAGAAATGATCACCCAGTCCATCAAAGAGGCCCTCACGAGCAACGACCCCCAAATGGTCAAAGTCCGTATGGATGTTCCGCAACGCTGGTATGCCGATGCCCACCCCAAAACCCTAGCGGCACCCCCCCTCTTGACAGACAGGACCCGGTGGATGATATCACCGAAGAGACACGGTGCGTATTGTTGATACCGTGTCGGCAGGTTGGGCAAGAGGAAGCCGGTGGCCGAGGGGTGGTATTTCCTTCCTGATCTTGCAAAGAGTACGGCGCACGAGATCCCTCCAAAATGTGCTGAAGTCAACATTGGGTACGTGGTGCCGAGAACATGAAGATCGGGAGCTGGACTATCCCGGTCATAACGAGGTGAACACTCTAGGAGCTGCTCGTGTTTACAACGTCTTTGTGGGCCAAAGGTGGACATTGAGTTGAAGATGTCGAAATTGACTCCACCTTCCGGCCGCCAAAGAAGACAAAGAAGGCGACCCGAAAGTACGCCACCGGACCCCTATGGTGACTCTTCCGATGATGATGAAGATGGTGGGGACGGAGGCAACGACCCTCCCTCATGGTTCCAAGACCCCCTGCCGAGGACCCGGCACAAGACAAGCCTAAGGAGCCGACACCGAAGGAGCCGACACCTGAGGAGCCTAAGGAGGCGGCACCTGAAGAGCCTCAGGAGTCGACACCTCAGGAGCCGACACCTCAGGAGCCGGCACATGAGGGGCAGCCGATATACGAGGAAGCAACTAGCGAAAACACGTTGCCAGGTCCTGAGGAGAGAGTAGGGAGCGAGACACCCATCTACACTCAAGGCCTCCAATGGACAACACCTCAAGCGCCGGGGAAGCAGAAAGGAGCTAGACCTAGCAAATGCCCTCCACCACCGAAGAAGCCGACATTCGATGAAGAGGAGGTCGTAGCCGACAAGTACCCTAAACCCAAGAGGCCCCCAGTAATAGATGTTCGATCCAAAAGGTATGCCCCGCTGAAACAATGAGTTGTACTATGTTATTAGCTACTTCTTTTACGCAACCGTAGCTAACATTTGTACTTGCGCGCTTTTTGCAGGCCAAAATCCCCACCTTATGTCGGGTTTGTCTCGGAAGAATGCCTCGGCTCGTTCGAGTTTGGGAAGTTCATGATCCCAAAGGCCCAGCTCATCGATGCCGAGGACTGGGAGACTCGGAAGTTCCATGCGTGGTACATAGAGTGCAAAGCGTGGATTGCATACCTTCGGTGTCTTTCTTCCTAAGGAGTGCTTCCACTACCACACCGATCTCCGTCCTTGGTTACATTCGACGACATGTCGAGACTACTTCGTCGACAGGACATTGACGTTGCCCAAGTCACCTTGTTTACGATGTAAGCGCAATTTTACTTGCACATGTCCCTTGCATCCGTATATAGATTCTTTGTTTCAAAGGTACCTATGCCACAGCCACATGTCCTTGTAGGTTGAGCGCCGATGCAGGCCACAAGTTAAAGAATGGTATTATTTACCTCTCTCCATGGCACATCCGTGAGAGACAGTCATCGGTTATAAGCTAAGAGTGGACCATCCCGACCGGTGAACTTGACGGACGAGGAAAGACAAAAGATCCGGGATAAGAACGAAAGAGCTAAGAAGTTGGAGGTAGCGAGAGTACGTCATATCAGCGATGAAAAAGGTCAAGGAAAATGGGCATCGATGTATTACGGCGCCTTACCAATACGGAATGGGGCTCGTAGGACATTGGATCTGCTTTCATGATCTTTCCTCAGGGCGGGGGGCCGTTGTCTTTGACTCACTACGAGGCACAAACCCGCACGGCTACCGACAATTCGAAAAAAATCTTGAGATTGTAAGTGATCGATGAACTCCTTATTCAATTACTAGAGTCGAATATCATATATAGTTGACAATATAGTGCATTTCGCATGCGCTTACAAGCAATACTTGAAGGATCCAACTGGCCGGGATCGGCGATCCCGAAGTGTAAGGAGCGCAATGGAGATACACTCAAAATCAAGCGAGATTTCCGGTACGTAAATGAAACATAGTTTTTCTTAGTACGACTACCTAGCTATAGCTTCGATATTACTAATAACACCGGTTTATTGTGTGCGGTGCCTCAAACAACCAGCATGGATCAAACTTGTGTGGATTCTTCGTGCTCGTGAGTTCCTCGGGGCCTGCAAAAGGTACAAATCCAGCTACCGACAGCTCAAGGACTCAAAGAACCGGTGGAAAGGGGGTACTACAAAGGGCGACCGGCGAGATGCGGTTCAAAGCGCCTGAGACGGTACATCCGCAAGTTCGTTCTAGACATGGTAGTTCACGAAGGCCAGCCGTACTTCAATGTGGACAAATGAGCTGGGGGCTGTTTGTAGAGTATGCGCAGCTAAGGAGATGGGAAGAGCTAGGTCTTAAGGACTATCTTCATCCAAATCAACATATAGCTCGCAATTTTTGTATAGATGTTGTAATTAACTAGTACATGTTGGATATGAACAAATGGATCGATCGATCGGTGAAACTTGTATATATGAATCGATGTATATATATGTATATATGATATATATTAGAGTATCTGTCTTTCTTATATATATGTGTGTATGGATTGATAGATGTATATATATATATGTGTGTATATATATATATATATACATGGTATTTTATTTTTTTTTTAAAAATTCAAGCCGTGGCGGGCAACATAACCCTCCCGCCACGCATAATAAACTTAACCCGTGGCGGGTGGCGTAACGCGCCCGCCACGGATAAGATTATTTTGCGTGGCGGCGCGTTATGTTGCCCGCCACGCAACTTGATCTTATGCGTGGCGAGCACGCCGCCCGCCACGCAAAAAGGTCACGATTAACCATGACCTTTCGTTAGTGACGGGCCACCATGCCCGCCACTCAAAAGGTTTTTTGCCCGCCACAAAAGTGATTTTTCGGTACTAGTGATACCTAGGGTGACAGCCTAAGCGGGTACGGAATCTCGTTAGGCCTGTCTGAACCAATGACGTCTGGTGTAAGACTGTGCCTATCATGTGGGGAAATTTGTACAACCTCTGTAGAGTATACTAAATCTATTTGAATAGCCACGTCCTTGGAATGGGTAGATGCTAGGACAGATCATCTATGATTAGTTTCATGATTTATGACTAACCTGTTGTGACCATGCGATGATGATGATATGATATAACCCGGGAACTAGCGAGAGCAGTTTTAGAGACTCTGCTAGGGCCCAAACCCTTAATAATTACCACCCCCTGATTTGGACTTGCTGAGTACGTTTGTACTCACCCCTCTATTTTTTTACAGATATCAGCACATGTGAAGGTAAGATCAATGACATAGTAGAGGACCAGCGTATCGTAGGACTTCGCGAGGTGTTTGCTTAGGAGAAGAACGTTGAAGCCCAAAATTCATCCGTGCACAAGTTTGCCTGTGGAGTACGGGGCAGTGTTATAGTTCATCCACCGCTTCTCGGTTGGCTAACTCTGATATTGTAACCCAGACCGGTGACCCTCCATCCTATATTTATAAAGCTCGGATTATTACTATTTCTGGGTACCATTATCTGTGACTAATAGACGTGTTTGTGGCGTGATCCTGGTGCAAACACGTGTGATTAAGGACCCATTAAAGTGGGGGCCTGACACCAGTCTGGGTTACAATATCAGAGTTAGCCTACCGAGAAGCGGTGGATTTACTATGACACTACCCCCGCTCCACGAGGCAAACTTGTGCATGGATGAATTCAGGCTTCAACGTCTTTCTCCTAAGCAAACACCTTGCGAACTCCCTACGTATCTTTGATCCTCTACTTTGTCGCCGATGTTACCTTCACATGTGCCGATATCCGTAAAATAGAGGGGTGAGTACAAACGCGTGCTTTCAACAAAGTCCAAACCAGTGTGGTTGTAGTTATTAAGGGTTCGGCCCTAGCAGAGTCTCTAAAACTGCTCTCGCTAGTTCCCGAGTCGTATTGTATCATCATCATCACATGGTCACAACTGGTTAGTCGTCATTAGTATAATCTAATCATAGATGATCTGTCCTAGCATCTGCCCATTCCAAGGACGTGGCTATTTGAATAGATTTAGTAAACTCTGCAGAGGTTGTACAATTTCCCCACACGATGGACATACTCCTTCCGTGATCAGCGGACAAGAATAGTCCAACAAGATCTCGTACCCGCTTGGCTGCCAACCTAGATGTCTATATAATTCCCACCACGACTTCTCATGGATTGGAAGAGGATGACGCATCATCCTAGACAATATGGTGATACCAAATCACCCACGGCTTTACAGGTAATACCTCATTACCCAACCTATACTGTCCACAACATACTTATATCATAAATCATTAATCTATGCACAAACGGCGTCACTACGCCCAAAAAAACATACGTGGAGGGTCACATAGCAACCACGCCAACCGGACCATGGGGCCACTCTCCCCATGTCTTCTCCTGATAGACCGTTTGCCTTCTCCAGCCTCCTAGGTTAGAAATTATACTTTGACCTAACGGGGTGTGAGATCAAGCCGCCCCATCCCGACGTGTGGCTGTACGTGATATCGCACTAGGTAGATGGTCTATGAAGCGGTCCTTAGGGAGGTGAGTATCTCTCCGCAGGAATCCCTCGCGGCGATTCCCGATGTGGTATTTAGGCTCTACCAGACAACCACCACTCACCTTTTTTGGTTGGGTTCATCTTGTCATCTTTATTCATATTAATTAACAATCATGGCTATTATCGTATGTCCGCAACATCTCATCAATAACGGGCACCCAGCCCCTCAAATAACCCGACTCCAGGCTCCTCAATAACATTGGGCACCAGACCATTCATAGCATTGAGCACACAGCTCCTCATCAATACCGAGCACCTAGCTCATCATCATCTCATAATCGCATACGATAATAGCCCATGATCTATTCTCAATTAATCATCATTATTATTACTTAATTAAAGGTCATGATTAGGGGGGGCTAAGGACTTGCCTGGGATGTTCTTACTGATCGGCACGGCGTCGAACGCTCCTAGCTTCGCTCCGGACGGGAAGCTCCTAAACGGGTCGTCGGAAGCTACTTGCGATTGACGATAACCCTAGCTCGAACTATGGCATGAAAAACAAACATAGAACATTATGGTGGCAATGGGTTAGATGCATAGAGCTAGATTTTAGATGAATTATGGAAGTCGTTTCACGCGAAACGGAGTTAATTTGCATGAGATATGGATTTTATAATATTAATCCCTAATTAAATTATTAGGGTAATATTATAATATAATTGTATCATGTAATAAAAATAGAACTAATTACATGATAAAATTCTATAATTCAAATAATGAATTTACAAATTTTGTAGGAATTTTTCGACACGGGAGCTATGATTTCTAGAGTTACGTATACAATCATCGGTGGTCAGTAGCAATTAACTTTGTGTACACAAGATCTGTCTACGCACACGTGGGTGCCACGTGGGTCTAGGTGGATGCCACGGTGGCCGACACATCAGCGCCACGTGTATTATGGGGTTTCCCTAACAGTTCGTGACGGGGAGGAAACGGAGGCGGCGTGGCGCCTCCGGCTGGTGCCGATGCCTTGACGCCCGTTACGTTGGGAGGCGGCGGCGGCGGTTGCACGCCGTGCGTCGTGCCTTGGCGGCGGTGCTTCCACCGGAACCTCGCGGAGTGGGACGGTATTGCCCGTTGCTCACCGCGAGTCGTGCGGCATGTCCCTGTCCCCTCCCTCGACACAATGGCGTGCCTCGGGGACGACGGTAGGGGGCCCCACACCGCCGACGACGCTCGTGGCGTCCGGCGGTGCGCTCCAAGAACCTGGTCATTACAAGGCCAATACGAGCGTGATAGTTAGGGGAAACGAAAGAGGAGGAGTTGGTGTTGCGTACCACACGACCAATCGAATGACAACGACCTCAGACGACGGCGGCGCTCCGACCTAGCCTGCGACGGCGGACTTCTTCAATTTGGGGGAAATGTACCCCGCGCGGAAAGGAGGGGAGGAGGGGAGGAAATGGCGCGAGCACCGCGTGTTTTAGCTTGCCGCGTATCTCGGGAGTGAAGGGGCGGGTCGATTGGGCGAGCGCCGGAGTGTGGCTATTTATAGCCTCGCCGCCGGGCACCTCGCCAGCGCGATATTTTCTTCCGCCTCGAGATCTTTTCCGACCACATTCCTGTGTGCGCGGACTTCCAGCTGGATTCCGGTGTGATCAGGCTGTCGCTTGGCGCCACGTGCTCCGCGACCGGGCGAGTCATCCGTCTCGTCATCTACACCGCTGGCGGTTGTCCGCCAGGGTTGGATGCGCTGGCGCCCGGTCTGCGGCAGTCCTGTGGGCGTTGACGCTAGCTGCTGTGTGCTTGGCGGTGTATGGTTAGCTGGCCGGGGAGGTGAGTGGGTTCGCTGTGTCCCTCGTCGTCGTCTACATCGCCGGCGCTGTCCATTGCGGCGGCAGCTCTCCAGCTCGGGCACGTGTGGTCGCTGTGTGCGTTTACTCTAGCCCCTGTGCACGTCCTTGATGCGGGCTACGACGCAGATGGGCCTTGAGATGGCGCCCGCCGGTGGCCCCGTGTGGTGGTCGTCGGCGGCAGGCGGCGGACCGTGATGTCTCCGCGTCGCGCCGCGTCCCGACCGGAGGAAGACGACGACTTGCGGGGCCCGATCGTCAGCGAGTGGAGGGAAGTGGAGTTGGGCTCGGTTTCTTCCCTGGCTCGGTTTGTTGGATCGCTTGCTTATTTGGGCCAGCCTTTCGCGTTAAGGAGGAGAGAAGGGAAGAGAAGGGCTGGTTGGGCCGGGCCGAGAGAGGGAAAGAGGGGAGGAATTGAGCCCGAGAGCTCCTTCTTGATTTCCTTTTCCTTTTCTCTTTTCTATTTCTCTTTTATTCTTTCTCCATTTTCCTTTTCTCCCTTGTGTGCTTATATGTATATATATATATATTTATATTATTTGCTCAAGTACATGGACCTATATCCTCTTGATTCATTTATGAGAATATTCATTCCATAGTACTCATAAAAATAAATATATATATATGGGTGCACACACTTTTCCCCAATTCCATTATTTCATGTGTGATATATACATATATATATTTTATAAATATTTCCACAAGCACATTTATATTCCCATGACTTATTTGTTGAGAATATTTCTTAATTGTGCTTAGTGAATATATATATATATATATATATATATATATATATATATTGGTACACGTGTGTCTCGATGTATATTATTCCCAGAGAAAATTAAGTAATTCATTTCTCATGCAATATTCCATAATTACAATCTAGAACTTACCTTGCATCCTCGGTCACCATAAAGCTCAACAAGCAACAAACAATTTAAAGGAAAGCTATTTCTATATGGTGGGGTTTTAAATGAAGGTTTTTGAAAACGGGGTTTTTCGTTTTAGCGGGAAATTAAATCAAGTTTTAGTTTAATTTGAAAAGTTCAAAATTTTTAGTGATTTTTAAAATGGTGCAAAACACGGGTGTTACACTAACGGTAGATGAACCTTGTCGATCAAGGAAGGCGTCACGCTTTGATAACATAGCATCAACGGATGTCCGATCAAGGAAGGCGTCACGCTTTGGTAACATAGCATCAACGGATGGAAGTGTTGTCTCACCCGGCCTTTGATGGTTGGAGGGTCGCGGCCGTAGACCAAGTAGAATGGTGTTGTCTTGGTAGGCGAATGGTATGAAGCGTTATAGCAATATTCTACCCATGGTAGCCATCGTACCCAATCTTTTGGTTTATCACCAGTTAAGCAAAGTAGATACATTGTAATAATTTTGTTGACTACCTCTGCCTAGCCATCTGCTTGGGGATGATAAGCTGATGTGGGTGTAAGAATGACATTGGATAGTTTGAAGAGTTCTTGCCGGCGGCTTGTGAAAACTACATCTCGTCACTTAAAATAGATCTTGGTAGACCGTGTAATCTCGCAATTTTCGAGAAAAAATTTTGAGCCACTGAAGTTGCTGTGTATGGATGTGAAAGAGGTATGAAGTGGGCATACTTGGATAGGCGGTCGACCATGGTTAAGATGACATACTTTGTTCCCACCTTTGGAAGTGCCTCAATAAAGTCCATAGAGATGTCCTCCCAAATCTGTTCTGGAATTGGCAAGGGTTGGAGAAGTCCTACTGGATGCAAATGTTTTGTTTTGTTGCGTTGGCAAACCAAGCATTCATTCACGAACTCTTTAACAATGCGCCGATCATGTTTAATAAAGAATGTCTGACGGAATCTATGTAGTGCCTTTTCTATCCCTTCATGAGCTGAATCATGGATGGCATGTAGAAAGGTTGAAAGGTGTTTGGATGATGGTGAAAGCCATACCTTTTTATTGAATAGAATCAGTCCATTATGAACCTCCCAAGCTGAATCTTTACCGTTGATTATGGAATCAATAAGGCTTATTGCTTCCTCACTAATGCAATTTCCTCCCGTAATTGATCAAATAAGACGAATTGAATTTCTGAAATAGCGATCAGCTAAGATTCCTCAATGTTCTGTCTGGATAACGCGTCGACCACCACATTGGTTTTACCCGATTTGTATTCAACAGTGAAATCATAACCCAGTAATTTGCTGACCCATTGGTGTTGAGGAATAGTGGATAAACGTTGATCTAAGATATATTTCAAGCTGTAGTGATTTTGACCTTATGAGGAAGGGGCGGCCCAGAGGTAGGGTCTCCAATGTTTGACTGCTGTAACCAACCCTATGAGTTCTCATTCATAGGTTGCCAACTTCTTATACTTGTCAGACATCCATTTGCTGAAATAAGCTATTGGTCTATTGCTTTGATGTAACACAGCGCCCATACATGTACCAGAAGCATCACATTCTACCACAAATAGTTTGTTGAAGTCCAGAAGTTGAAGGACGGGTGCTGAGGATAATATTCTCTTTAGATGTTCAAAGGCTGAAGTTGCTAGAGGTGTACAAAGGAATGAATCCTTTTTAAGAAGATCTGTAAGCGATCGAGCAATCATACCATAATTCATGATGAATTTTCTGTAGTAACCAGCAAGTCCCAAGAATCCCCTGAGTTCCTTGAGAAGTGTAGGTTGTGGCCATGCTATGACTGCTTTTATCTTCTTAGGATCAACGACCACTCCCGTGTCCAATATAATGTGTCCCAAATAGCCAACTTGTGATTATCCAAAGAGGCATTTAGATTTTTTAAGAAGATGTTGTGTGATAGCAATACTTTGAATACCTCCTCCACATGAGATAAGTGCTCAGAACAGGTCTCACTGAAGATTAAAATATCATCAAAGAAAACCAGAACAAATTTGTGTAGGAACGTTCCCATAATATCATTCATTAAAGCTTGCAAGGTTGAAGGTGCATTGCATAAACCAAATGGCATAACCAAGAATTCAAAGTGTCCATGATGTGTTCTGAAGGCCGTTTTTTCTATATCTGGTGGATGCATGCGTACCTGGTGAGAACCCGAGCATAGATCTAGCTTGCTGAAAAATTTTACTCCTTGCAATTCATCCAATAATTTGGCAATCATTGGTATTGGGAATTTATCTTTCGAGGTGTTATCATTAAGTGCCCGGTAGTCAACGCAGAATCGCCATGTGTTGTCTTGTTTCTTAACTAGAAGAACAGGAGAAAAAGAATGGTGAAGTGTTATACCGTGATAATACCTTGTGATAGCATTTCGTTACACTGTCTCTCTAGCTCATTTTTCTGTATTTGTGGATAACGATATGGTCGGACAACTGTGGGTTGAGCAGATCTTTCGGATGAATACGATGATCATAGCATCTCTTAGGCGGAAGACCCGAGGGTTGTTTGAAGAGTTATTGAAATTTGTGCGCAGAGAGGTTCCATTGGGGGTCGGAGGATAGGGTATGAATACACGGGGAAGGGTCCTCTCCTTTGGATAAATCGTGCCAAATAATCGGTTGTCCGTGACGTCGAATTTCATGATCAACTTGTTAAAATTCCGCACAATGGTTCCCGTGAGAGCTCAACCATTCAACACCAAGAACAACATCATAGCCGCCCAATTTAATGTCAGAGAAATCCGCTTTGAACCCTTCATTAGCAATAGAGAACTCAATATCATCATATCGCCAACATTTGATATATGGTCCCCGTTGTACACGCTACTCGGAGGGATGAATGTGATGGTGAGCTTGGTAAGTTCAGTTTGATTGCTAGATCGTAATCCACAAAATTATGTGTCGAGCGAGTAATCCAATAAGGCCAGAAATTGATGCAATTTATTGTAATCATTAATTGCATAGTAGGACATGTAGTAATACCAGTCAATCCATGAACTTATATCTGAACTTCTGTATTTCGACGGATATGTACCTTTGATGAACGTTGCCATCGGGTTGATAAATAGAAACGTCTGGCCAGAGCCATAACAGTTTCTAGATCCGGTGGGTGATGCAATTGTACTTCTACCCGATTAAAGGGGCTAGTCCAGAGACATAGAGCATAACCTACTGCTGAGGCGAAAGTTGATGTACCTTATTTAGTCTCTCTGTGAATTTATCTGTGTAGGCATCCAAATCCCCTAGTTGGCGTGTATCTTTTAGATCACCGAGATGGTTGTGTTGCATTGGCGACTCAAAGCGCCTGTTGATTGCTGCTGAAAATTCCAGCCAAGTTGGCTGGCCCAATTCTTTTTCCCAACGAATAAAACAGGAGAGTGCGTACCCTTGGAGGTGGAACAACGCGAGCTGAATCTGGTCACTGCCCTTTGTTTCCTGAGTGAAAAAAAATTATTGCATTTGTGCGCATAAAGTCGCGAGGGATCTCCCTTATCATCTTACTCTGGAAAAAATAATTTGAGATTGTTGCTGCTCCTTTTGAGGGGTTCTGAAGAAATCTCTGAGCTGTCTGCAGGTGTTGGGAATTTGTCGGGGCGGAAGCGCGGTGGAAAGTGAACTCATCAGTGTTCACAGACAGAAGAGAGCGTTTGGAGGGCGGAACGTACTTGGCTGAGGGTGGGGGCGATGTTGCCTCCACTGCAGCGATGTAGTTGTTGATGATGTTGTTGACGTTCTCCATGAATTGCTTGCTCCATTCAGAGGCCATTGGATCGTCTGGTCTCCAGATACCAATCTGTCACAAACCGTTCTCCCGGTTAACGCGAGGGGGATGACGGAGTCGTGACGTAGCATAGAACGACGGCGGCGCGAGGGTAGCGCGCGCAAGACGCCGCCCGAGGTGGGCGGCGGCGACGGTAGGTGCGGCGGTGCCGGCAGGAGGCCGGAGGCGAGGGAATTAACCCTAAATTGTTTTGATTGATTGACCCAAAACAGTTGCCCCCATATTTATACGAGGGGTTTACAATTGCTAATGGGCCCGCCCAGTAGTCTTTTCAACCACACTTTAATTTAACTAAGTAAAATTACTAATAAAAGCTATTTCATAATTAAATATTCGCCACTGCGCTTATCCCGGGTGAATCATTGACTGAGTGTGACACCAGCGTATGCAATGAGGAGAGAGAGGCTGGCTGCAGACTAGTTTTGTCTTGGTACCTGTGATTTAGTCGGCGAAGAACCAAGCGCCGGCGCATCCTCTCTCTTGTATTCTTTGTCTGCCAAATCAACTTTTTTCCTGACGTGGACTCTATTTAGCTTGCTGACTCAACCTTATAATACTTGCTGTTATATTAGCTTGAATTAATCTACTTGTTCCAAAATCTACCCGACGTTGCCATTACTAAATTAGATTAGATCGTTTAGTGATGGTGACGTCGCGTAGATCCGGCTAGCGGCGCAAGCACGTGGATGGCTCGGTGCACCGACGAAGGGCTTAGCAGGCTTGTTCATATAGTTTTTTTTTTTTTTGTTCTAATTTATTTAAGTAGGCTTGCAATCTGACGACCTTTGTTAACAAGTACTCCCTCCATTTTAAATTATAATTCATTTGACCTTTTCAACCCCAAGTTTGACCACTCGTCTTATTCAAAAAAATTTGTACAAACATAGTCAAATTTAAGTAATTCTTAAGGACCTTTTGTTAATAAAGCATGCCACAAAAAAATAAATGATATTCTACACAAATTTTTGAATAAGACAAGTGGTCAAGCTTGGGGTTAAAAAGTCAAACAAATTATAATTTAGAACAAAGGGAATATTAACCATGGCGTCCAAAATGAAGAGACCCATGTCTTGTGCCGAATTGGGCCAGCCATGGGTGGCCTAAACAGCCCAACCGGCCACGGCCGACCAAGAAGGGGGGTGCGCTTGGGGCAAGAGGGGGCGGCGCTTCCTCGCGCCACCACCGCCGCCGCCGCCACCTTCCCCGTCTCCATCTCCGCTTTGTCATCAAGTTAAGATTATCTTAGGACTTTTGGTGTGCAAGGGATATTCCAATCATATAAGGAAAACCCTTATTAAGAAATAAATAAGATTGCTTGTAAAAGGTATTCCAATCGTATAAGGAAACCTTTAGAGAGATTGCCTTGATTACAAGTCCCACTAGCCGGGCTATATAAGTAAGGGGTCCTGTAATCTCTTGGGGAGACAAGCAATAAAGAAATATTCTCATGCCGCTCTCTCTCTCTCCTCCCCCCGCCGCCACGCCACCCCACGCCGCCGCCGCCGCCGCCGCTAACACGCCCTCCCCTACCACCGCCTCCACCCCCCGGCGGCCCCAATGCCGGCGCCATCGCCCCCGCCGCCGCCCGGAAAGCTGCCGCCGACGTGTCGCAACCGCCCAATCTAGCCGGTTTGTGACAACCGGTATCCCGAGTCCATGCGATTCCCACCACTGATGGCTTCCGAGATGCGCGAGTTCACCAAGGCGCCAAAGAGCTCCTCAACGACAACTACGCCAAGATCCGCCGCCGCTTCGACGAGATCGAGACGCCGTCTTCGCCGCATGGAGTACATTTACACCGCCCAAGATTCAACAACCTCCTCTCCGCCGACGACCACGACGACCACGCCGAGGATAGCCCGCGGGCGCCGTTGCCGGGCCTCGGGGCGCCCGGGCGCTACCCTAGGCGCCGCCACCGCCCGACGACGCCGCCATCGACGATGACTCGAACCTGCTCTCCTCCAAATGGACGAGGGTAGCGGCATTGTTCAGGCTGACGCACCGGCCATCACCGACATCGTCATCGACAACACACCGAGCACCGGCCTTCTTCTTCCTCTCCTCCGACGCCCGCAACCGCACAGGACTCTCCGGCGGCGAAGACGGCGCCACCCGTGTAACACCCTAGGTGTTAAGCATCTCATTAACATGTGCATTTGCATCACATAATCATCATTTCATGCATAATAGGGTCACTAATGATCTTTGTGTTTATTTTGTTCCAATACATGCTTGTTGTGATGTGTTAAAATGGTCTTTCATAATCGAAAAATCGTTGTCGACACTTTTCATAATGCAAAGTATTTTCATGCTATGTTTTAGTACCTTCTTGTGAATTTTGTGTAGAACTGTATGTGCATGTTCTTGTCATGAAATTTTTATGGTAGCCTTTGTAGACCAAGTAGGATGCTCCTGTAATTTTTGTAGATTTTTCTAAGGTGTTTACATATTTATCATATTTATGTTGCATGGAAAATACTATAGAAATGCATGTTTATGTTATGATAATAATTCTTGGATGGTGTACTAATTGTCCCTAGCATATTTAGAACCTGTTGGTCTGGTTGGTTTGCTGGTCTTGTGTTTTTGGAAAACTAGTGTAATTCTAATTTTTATATTTTAAAGTGTGCTTGTTTACTGTCTATATAGGGAATGTCATTTCATGTGAGTTAATGTATCTTTTGGCTGGATCAGTAGGTTTATTTGGTATATTATGGCTTGGTTTGCTTGCTGGAGAAGTATTAGATAAGGTAGAGGCTTGAGTGATTTATGGTAGGTGTTGTGAGTTGCAAGTTCTTTAGAAACAGAGTCTCTGTTTTTCCTGTTTTCGAGGCTGTAGATGTTAGAATCTGGTCGAGAGTGTTTTGTATTCATTGTAGGAAATTTTGTAAGCTTTCCAACGAGTATTTGTTTGCTGGATTTGGAGTTATAGAACTCCCCGTGTGATTGTTTTAGTGACAAAGATGTCTAGATGTCATTTTCCAAAGATTAATGAAATAGGGTGTTTTGCTTGATGTAGGTTACTAGGGTTTCTTGGGTGGTTATGATTGTGTTTCTACGAAGAGATATCCACTTACTAGTATCATACATCATAAAGCATTCATCCATCAATCCATTTTATTTATATGCAAGTATATTTCTTGCATTCGCAATATTCATTCACTCACATGCATCATGTTAGGATCGGGATAAGTGATCGAGGAGCTAATCGAGGAGTAGGAAGGGGAGCTTCACCACCTAGGAGTGCTGCCGAAGATCCCACCGGGAGGAGGAGAGTCGACCACCGAGCTTCCTGAGTGCCCGAGCACGTGCACGCTACTTTCCTAAAAGGCAAGCCCCTGCATTCTGCCTTTCCTATGCTTTCTAACTAATTTGACTTGCGTCCTATTTTAATGTTTGATGCATTAAGTATAGGAATGATTGAAACCGTTGATGCACAGATATCCTTGCTGAAGTTGTTATCCTATCATATTTAGGAGTCTAGGTTATAAATGCTCGGTATGGTGATTGCGATGAAACATGATTCCGGTCACTTGAGAGGATGTTGTGGTTAATCACATGGGTGATTAACAAAGTCATTCTTGAAAAAACTTGACTAATAAAACATGCTTAGATTGGATGGATATTGTGGTCTTCCATCCGATCAATTATGGACTTACCTTTGTCGGAAGGCGGTCGGAAGTTGAACGTACTGTTCATATAGTAGGCTCCGCCGGTCGCGGAGCCACGGCTAGTGGAAATGGTTGCAAGCCGGCACTTGCTTGCTTTATCGCTCCTCCTTGGCGTGGTAGGTTGGGACTGATTGGGCACAGGCAATTCCGGACGATGAGTGTTGCTTCGGCCGGAACCCCGAGGCCCGAGAAGGAGGGGGGATAGCCGGCGGGCCCGCGATTCTTGAACATTTCGGTGGTGATTAGGGCTACTCTTGCAAAGTAGACCTAGTTTATGATAGGGTATTCGCCACCGCTTTGTAATCGATTCGAATCACTATCTCTCTTGGACAAAGTGAGAACCCGGATGTTTCCGCGGTAATGTAGTCCAATATATCACAATAATGGTTATGATATTCATGTTGCTGCTGCTTAAAATATTGATCCAGTTACTTATGCTTTTATTTATATTACTGAGCATATGTTTAATCTTGACTATACAGGATCTATGGTTATTTATAATAATTAACCTTTTAATTTGGAAAAGTTCAAGTAGCATGTGTAGGCTCATTAATCAACTTTATTTATGAAATAAATGTGAGTCAGCCAAACTCTAGATAAAGCCTAGCATAATCCTTGGAGTCTTTAATTTATTTTGTCGGGTAAGTCTAGCTGAGTATTTGTGTACTCAGGGTTTTACTCCCATTGTTGTAGGTGATCATTTGTACCATGGATACTGTAAGACTTGTTTGTACCCTGCTGAAGAGGAGTAAAGGCCAGGGCAAGGCATTCCATATCCCTGTCTCGTGATGTTACAGGGGTGACATTATGTTGGCACTATCTTATTTTTATTTCCGCTGAACAAACTATTTGGTTTTCGAAAACTACTGCTTCCGTACTCTGAACCTGAATTGCAATAAATGGGTACATCGCACTCTGATGATATATATTCGAATTTGGTTTAAGATACCTGCGGATTTGAACTACTGAGCTCAACGATCTTGGTTGTATTGTTGATGAGTTTGGAATCACTCGGAGATTTCTGGAATACCGGGTTTATATGGACTCAAGTGTAGACTGTGATTGCTTCGGTATAAATTGATTTTTTATAAATTGGTCGGCTCTGTCACAAATGGCATCGAGCTTAGTTCAGTACTTGAAATTCGATCCGGTATTTAAGTTAAAATGAACCACTAATCTTTTGTTAAAATTTTGCGAAACTAAATCTTTTCAGTGGTGTGAGTAAAAGATTTACAAAATTAATAGTGCCATGGTCATACCCTTTATGCCCAATTAAGGATAGTCAGGTGGCTTTGCTAACTTGGGATGGGTTATTTCATCATATTTTATTGTTTGTGCTGGGTTGCCGTGCGGCTGAATGTATGGGGCTGTTCACTTGAACAGTTATGTATGGATCAAAATACCTCTATGCTTAAGGTAAGGGTTGTTCATTGCCTTTACGCCTGTGGTAAATGGTGTGAGCTATGAGAGCATGATCGGACAATCGCCGGTCTAGGGGGAAATAAAATCTTTTGAGAGCTCCATGTCGGGTAGTGCCCCAAGAGGGCTTGTGTATGGGTACACAAAAAAGGTGTGGTGTAAAATGTGTTTTTCCGCCCGTTGTGCGATGCCGTCCTCGTTGACGAAAGAAGGTATATGCAATTTAAATTCATGCATTGCATAAATATATTGTGGAGCTGAAATGGAATTGCAGGTACACTAACAAATAAAAAACGTGTGACCGACTAGATACGTTTTGTTTTCTCGTTGAGAGATCGTTGGATATGCCACCATTATTACGATTAGAAAATTTTCTTACCTAAATCTGTGAGATACGTAAGAAACGTCCATGCATCATGTTTAAATTTTTCATCATGTCGGGTCGTGCATCTTTCCACCTTTACCCCTCATTAGTACATGCCCTTTTTGGTTAAAACTGAATTATTGTTTCTCAATCTCACACAATCTCCTAAATCTTGCTACAGATGACTTCCCCTTTGAGCCACTTGAGCTTCCGGAGATTTGGGGGACACCAGCCCTGCTGCGGGAGACCTTGCAGACTTTGGGGTACGTTCAGGAGCCGATCTATATGTGGAGGAAGGACCATGGACGCGGTGCAGTGCCATGGATCTCAGTTGAGGTGACAGTGCCGTCACACCCCACTGATTCTCTGTGGCCAGCTTGGCAGCGCATTGGGCAGGGACCCGATGAGTGGATGGCAGCTCAGGTAGCAGCGTTGGGGGTGTTGGACCAGCTTGTAGAGGACCACGGGGCTGCACTGGCTGGCGGACCTGCTGCAGAGTTCCCACGTGACGTGCCAGTTTGTGAGATCATGTGATGAAAAATTGGTTTGAGATGAAATTGGCATTGCAAAGTGATTTGAATTATGGCATAGTGTGAAATGCATGTGCTACTTATATATACTTGTGATAGAATGATTATTTGGTATTGTTGCATGACATGCTCTATGAGGTGTTGTGCGGGTTGACTTGAGTCAAGTCATGGACTTGGGCTCGGACACGGTTTGCGTGTTTGTTCATGTGCAGGTGTTGCTTGATGCGGGACGTAGTCGATGACGGACTGGAACAAGGTTCAGAGAGGAACTAAGGCTTTGGGACTAAGTTCAGGGAGGAACTGAGGTCCTATCGGTCAAGGATGTCATGCGGAACGTTTGGGCTAGAGAACAATGTACGTGAAGTGAAGGCGACCACTCCGTGAGACGTGCACGGGAGATGTACGGGCTACGGTGTGGTGTTGGTTCTGGCTAGTGCAGAGCTAGGACCGTATTGTGCTTGATGCATGCATGGGTTTATGTGTTCATGTTTGGCTTGATCAAGTATGGCTCATGTATGGTGGCATGGAGCCGAATTGGTCTCTTGGTGACAGAAGTGCATGAGTGGTGCAACATGCACGGGTTGCGTGAGGGTGCATGGAGACAGTCATGGGTGCGTGATCCATGATTATCGTGGTACCTGGTGTTCACGTAAGGTTCTCTTGGCTTGCATGGAGTTCGGTCAAACCATGAGGCTAATTGGTTGTACGTGACTTGAGGCTAGGACCAGCATGCAATGTCTATGTTGGGCATCGCAGGGATGATGTGCCTGGCTAAAAGGAGAGTGAGGTGTGAACGTCGAGATGCGTGGTGAACAGCAGAATCGGCGTGTGTGCGACGAGAGGAGGATAGAAGAGGCAGTGCAGCGGTAGAAGTGTTGAGCCGGTGGCTGTTTTTATGGCTTAGGGATTTGAGAGAATTCCTTGTGTGGATGCTTGTGTGATGCATCTTGTAAACACTTCCTATGATTCAGTAAAGATCATGGTTTGAAAACTAATGTGTTGGTAATCTCTTATTTCTCCGTTCAGTCTACGACTTACTCCTTCTAGTTTATTGTCTTAGATTATTTTTGTAGATTACAAGTTGATACATGATTTAATCTATCTAAAACGCTGCTAGAGAATCATGCGTGTGATATGAGAAGTTTTGTTAGTCAATCTTTAATAGAATTTGTTTAATCACGAAATTAATGCATGATCATTTTCGTCACTTCCTGAATCAGCAAGCTTGTTATTTTTATATCTCAAGTTCTATACCTCGGATCGATGCGATTCAAGTTGTGTTAGTTCAATAATTTCATATACTTTGATACATAAAAGTTTGAGGTAAATTAGTAGCTATGGTTTGTGGTCGACATTCTTTTCATCAGAGGCATAATGTTCTATCCAGAATTCAAAAAAAGAGGCTTAATTCGGTTTTGTGTTTATGGTGAATTTTAAAGTTTTAATTTTGGCTTCCGCAATCATTCACCCCCTCTGATTGCCTATCCTAGTGTATATCGATCCTACAAGTTGAGGAGAACATGTGTTTTGGTGCCGCTGGTATGGCAGCTATGAGGGCCATGTTTGCAGTGATGAAGCTGAACGGGACACTTCTGGCATCTACAGCGGACGCCACTGCAGAGGCTACACGTGCGAGGGAGAGGCACGCGAGCTGAAGACTAGTCTCAAGAGGCTGCAGAGGTACACTGACCACCTTCAGGACCGTCTCAACGTCACCATTGGAGAGCGCAACCGGGCTGTAGACGACTTCACCGCAGCACGTCATCGCATCCGTCAGCTCTTGGGCGACAACAGCGAGGACTAGAGGCTGGAGACGCAGTGCCAGATGGAGAGGACCACCATGATGATCTTGTTGGAGACCAGACTTCGCGCACTTCCCAGGACTAGATGGCTATGTTTCCATTCCCTAGATGCACGCTAGATGTTAGCAAGTAGGCCCTAATCTAGAGAACGCACCCTTGTAGCCGAGTGGTGTTAGTGCTACCCTTATCATGTATTTCCCTTTTTATCATGAGATGTTGGCATGTAAGGCTTGGATCCGTATTATTTATCAGAACCATTATGTATCAGTTGAGACCTTAATCCAATGTGCAATATATGCGTGTCATGTTTTATGGTACTTGTGCAATGATCTCTACTTGCATAATGATGACCATTTCAAAGTGGCAACGTTTTGTTGCTATTATTATGGAATTTTGGATACACAAATTGCATCGGCATAGCTGTTATGATGATGAAAGATTGTATGGAGTTTATGGTTACCTATTATTGTTGATGAATTTATTCTCTCAATAAATTCAGCGTAACTTTAAATCCGATACATTTATACTTGGACAACATGATCTGATGGTTATTGTTGGTTCGAATTGTGCGGATGCCGCAAACTCGATCAGGTTTGGGGAGATCAACGGCGACCACCACCACCTCCTATGAACCGAGAAACAGTTCTTCAACCAGTTTACGGGTGAGTTGCGCAAACATCTCGCGCAACACTAAATAGGGAGGCGGAGGAAGAGGCCACAATGATGGTGCCGGAGATAGGTTCCATTCCTACAAGGAGTTTAAGGCCACAGAAACCGCCTAAGTTCACTATGGCAAATGAACCAATGGAAGCGGAAGAGTGGATCGGTTCAGTTGAGGAGAAGTTCCGGTTGGTGAATGTGGCCGGACTGATGTGCGAAGGCAGAATATGCTGCACACTTGCTTGAGGGACCTACAGGAGTATGGTGGAAGAATCACCGTACCACCTTTCCAGCAAATGTTCCTATTACTTGGTTCCGTTCACAGCAGTGTTTCATGACACCTACATTCCTCCCGGTGCCTTGGCAAAGAAGTTGGGAGAGTTTATCAAGCTCGCCCGGGATAACAAGACCGTGAATGAGTACCTATACAGGCTTTCAACAGTTTGTCCAGGTATGCTCCAGATATGGTTGACACTGAGGCCAAGAAGTTGGCTAGCTTCAAGAGAGGACTGAATCTGAAAATGCAGAAAACTATGGGAAATTCCACCAGGGATACTTTCCAGGCCTTTGTGACTGATTGCATTCATCAGGAGTCGAGCAACACCTTGGATGATGCTTCTAAAGGCAAGAAGAGGTCGTTTGAAGGAAACTCAGGGTAGAACAGTGCTCCATTTGCACATCGCCAGAACTATCGTGCACCTGCCGCACCTTCGCGGTATGCTCCGCCATAGAGAAAGCCTCGGACTGGAAACCTGCGCTTCAGGAAGGCGTATGTGACACCTGTGCAGAAGGGGAAGGCACCACAGGGAAATGCTTATCGCCCACCTACAGTCAACCACAACAATTGTTTCAATTGTGGTAAGCCCGGCATTCTCCAAGTTTTGCCCGCAGCCCCCAGGAAGAGCTATAAGCAACATGTTGGACAGGCACACTTCACCAATGTTGAGGAGATTCCAGAGGGAGAGACTGTGACAGCCGGTACGTGCTTAGTTAACAATCATAGTGATGTTGTTTTGTTTGATTATGGATCATCGCATTCATTCATGAGTTAGGATTTTGCAAAGAGGAATAATGAAAAGATAACCGACTTGGGATATGGGTACCGTATTAGTTCGACAGGGGGCTGATCAACTGACTAGACAGAGGGTCAGTGATGTGTAGATTAAGATTGGAGATTTAGAGATAGTAACTTCGTTAATAGTTTTACCCGGTTTGTGCTTGGATGTCATCCTAGGGATGAATTGGATGAAGAATTGGGGGGTTATTATAGACACTGTGAATAGAGTAGTTCACTTGAAACACCCACATGATAGGACAGAGCATCAGATCCTACTTCCCAAGGCTATTGACCTTAACCGTGTTTCAGCTGCCTTGCAAGTTACTAGTATCTCTGACATACCAGTAGTTTGTGAATTTCCGGATGTTTTCCCAGAAGACTTGCCTAGATTACCGCCAGATAGAGATGTTGAGTTTGCTATAGAGCTAATTCCAGGAACCGCCTCTATATCTAGGAGACCTTATGAGAATGCCACCCAATGAACTAGAAGAGTTGAAAGTGCGTATTCAAGAGTTGCTTGAGAAAGGTTTGATTAGACCTAGTTCCTCGCCATGGGGATCTCCAGCTTTGTTTGTGAAGAAGAAAGACCAGTTGTTGAGGATGTGTGTGGATTACAGGCCACTCAATGCGATAACCATTAAGAATAAATATCCTTTGCCCTGCATTGACATTCTCTTTGACCAGTTGTCCCGAGCTAGAGTGTTCTCAAAGATAGACCTTCATTCTGGGTACCACCAAATCAAAATCAGACCATAGGATATACCCAAAATAGCTTTCTCAACGAGATATGGGTTGTACGAGTATCTCATCATGTCCTTTGGCTTGACGAATGCTCCAGCTCATTTTATGTATTTGATGAATTCTGTGTTCTTGCCCGAATTAGATAAATTTGTGGTTATGTTCATTGATGACATCTTGGTATATTCGGAGAGTGAATAAGACCATGCTAAGCATTTGAGAGTAGTATTACAGCGACTCAGAGATCATCAGTTATATGGAAAGTTTAGCAAGTGCGAGTTTTGGCTCAAGAAAGTACATTTTCTAGGACATGTGTTATCTGAGAATGGAATATCAATAGACCCTAGTAAAGTGCAGGAAGTTATGGATTGGCAAGCGCCGACCTCTGTTTCAGAGATTCAGAGTTTTCTTGGGTTAGCAGGATACTATCATCGATTTATACCTGATTTCTCCAAGATAGCCAAACCCATGACCAGATTATTGCAGAAGGAAAAGAAATTTGTGTGGACATCGGAGTATGAGACATCCTTTCGTACACTACGAGAGTTATTAACCACCGCTCCTGTGCTTGCACAACCAAACATAGAGAAATCGTTTGATGTGTACTGTGACGCATGTGGTACAAGATTGGGATGTGTACTCATGCAAGAAGGCAGCATAATTGCATATGCATCTCGACAGCTAAGGAAACATGAGGTTAATTATCCGACCCATGATTTAGAACTAGCTGTCGTGGTACATGCTTTGAAGATTTGGCGTCATTACTTACTTGGAAATGTATGCCATGTCTATACTGATCACAAGAGCTTGAAATACATTTTTACACCGGAAGAACTAAATATGAGGCCGATGAAATGGTTAGAATTGATAAAGGACTATTGTTGACATTTCTTAACGCAATCACAAAAGAATGGATTAAGACCCACTCTTAGGACGGCACCAGAAATGTATAAATGGTATCTATCTAATAAGTTAGCTTGGATGTGGAGTTAATCTCACATTCCAATAAAAGTCAGAGCGGAGAGTTAATAAAGTTAGACGGTGTTAGTTATGGTGTGTGACTCTGCAACATTATCTATGGTGGAGTTAATCTCACCACGATAGGCACAAAAGCTATACCACACATTCTAGCATTGCCTACGAAACTAGTCTGTCACCCTAGTTAACAACGCTAAGAAATGCACGATGGTATTCTTAGTATGACACTTGATTCTCTTGCAATTAATATGAATATGATATCTGCAAGCGCCGCGTATAGAAACACCAATGTAGCACTTCACCGGGAGTAAGTCCGTATCGATTTTTATATATTACCACAAGGAAGGGGTAGGTTATGGTAGATTGATTTAGGTCACTTGCGGTGGTGTAAAGTAGAATAACCATATGTAATCTAACTACTCCGAACAGGGTAAGTCACATAAAGATAATAAAGATAAATGATAAGTACCAAGTCAAAGATCATCGTATGCCACTAGAATCTGTCATAAAAGGGCAAATAGTCGGTATAGGTAGCATAGACAGAATATTCCTATGTTACTCCTACTTATATGTCAATGCATACTAAGATTAGTGCAATACACCTAGCAATCATGGCGGAAAGCAATATATCTACACATGGTGAATATTACTAAGGAAGATTAGGAACAAAACCAACCTACCATAGTAACAAAGTTCAACTAGCCCTACATTCGGGGGTGGACTCCAAAGGACTCAATGGGAGTATCACATCCATGATCTACCACACGTCCCCGAATATAGGGTGATGTCGCAGCAAACGTTGTATAAACACCACATTTACACATTGTTGACCACTCACCCAAGGTACCATTAAGTGAGCGCTATACGACTCCATGCTTGAATATAAAGACAATCTAGCTATACTAAGCATATAATCATAATAAGCATAGAAGCATATAACTAAGAATATAATCATTAAATAGAATAAAAAGTCATGGCAATTGTATTCTAACAAATACTTACAAATGAGATACAAGAGAGAAGCCACGTGAAGCTTAAGCTTCCTCGCTACTTCTTGACTATCCTAATCCAAGACAATACTTGACTTCTTCTAGAGACTTGCCTAGATAGCTAATGCTCTAATATGGTGGAACTAGGGCTTGGGATCTTGACTTGATGACTTGGAGTTGGAATGAATTAGAATGAATTAGGGTTTCACCCGAGGGGTCGGGGGTCTTGTTATATAGCCCCGGAGGATGCACGGCGACCCTTGGATCAAACCGACCTTGATGGATGGACTAGATTGCTCCTCATAGGCGGTGCTGAACCGACCTAGAATGGGAGGTGACGGGGGTCCCACGAGGGGCGGCCGCCGCCATGCCCCAGTGGGCCACCGCTGGCTGCTGCGGGTAGGCCCCACCTTCCTTCTAGTGCTCTCCGGTCTCTTACGGAATGTTCTAGTGTATGTTCCATATTGGGTTATGTCACGGATACGTCTTTATGTCGTAAGTCTTGCAAACTCTTGGGCATTTTCTGTTTAATCCCTGAAAAATATATAAATCACCAAAACTAGTGGAATCATGTTAGTCAAGCCCCTATACTATGTTGATATTCATTTTAAGCCCTTATTTTCGTTTTAAAAACCTCTATATTTTATGCTATAAGGTATACCAACAACTATAACATGGAATTACACTATCATCCGGGCAAGGCCAATGTTGTCGCGGATGCCTTGAGTCGAAAATCGCATTGTATGCTAGGACAAGTCGAATCGAGGGAGGCTTTTCCTCCTATGCATCCGACTATACTATGCAATATTCAATTGCGAAGTGACCTTGAGATCGGGGATTATTGAGGGCCGGAGAACGGATAAAGGAATTTCATTTCTTAGGAAGAAGCTTGAGAAGGAGCCTAGTGATCATTTCCGATTGATGAGAATGGTATTCTATGGTATGACGATCGTCTAGTCATACCTAAAGATCGAGAGTTGAGAGACCAAATCCTAACAGAGGCACACTGTTGGCGTTTCTTAACGCAAACAGAAAGAGTTCCGCAAGTGCACGGAAATGCCATTGTAGCTTTCACCCAGAAGTATTCAGGGTATCGTATTTCCACAGGGAAGGCATGGTGTAAATGGTCTCTAATATGAACATGGACACGATAACATGACTATGCAATTGACCAAAGGTCATAACGGGATAGAACAGGTAGTAAGGATAACTTGACACACACATTCGAGCAATCTCAAGGATAAAGAAAACCTAAAAGCGGAGCAAGGCATATCCCGAATAGCTATGTTAGAGAGTAGGTATACAACATGCTTGTACCATTAGAGATTCTAAGTTAAGATAGCCATGGTCACTTTGTTGACTTACTTCGCACCGGCTTATACAGTGCGCGGTACCTACGACTTACAGCTCTACTCTGAACCCGTACGTGGGGGATTACAAGGGACGGGACGGGGGTCATCACCACCACCCGCCTACCACCTCAACCGTATGAGAACGATGCAAAAACGAAGGTAGCCTCTAGCCTAGACACCACGTCCAAGCTATTGACTACTACTCTAGCGTGTAACAAGGCTTACCCATCCCCGGGTCCTCTACTAGAGCATCCGCCATGAGGACGAACGACGATCCTGCAAACCAACAACGACCAATACCAACTCAAAGTAGAACTCTACAGCTCAACTTGGATTTGGTCTAAACATGTTTGTGTAATACATTAAGCATACAGTTCTATATGACAAGATCATAACATGAAAACTATATACTAGTTCATATGCTAAGATCATATCATAAGAACTATACTCTAGTTCATAAGCATAGCTATATTGATAATAAGAACAAGAACAAGATGAAGAACATGATATGAAGAACAATAAATTGATCATAACAAGTACCTCCATAGTTGATCTTGATCTTGTATCACATCTTGCCAAGCTCCTAATACTAACCAAAAAGTAAAAAGATACAAGTGGAGGAGAATGGCTCTTGTGTGGTGTGTATTGAGGTGAGAGCCCTCCCCATCTATTTGTACTAGTTAAGGTCAGTTTAGATGCGGGTAAATGAGGAAGCACCCCCGGAACCGCCTCTCCTCGCATTAATGATACCGCCGAGGAAGAAGGTCGGTTTGATTTGGCGGGATCGCCGATCCGGCCGGGACCCACCGATCCCGGCGGACCGGGCTTTAGCCCGTTCGCCACCGCCTTCTTACGGTGGGCTTGTGGGCTGGCCTGGATCATTAATCACTTTGTGCTTTGGTCCACTTGTTCTTTGAAGTGGGCTTTCTCTATTTCCCTTGATTACGCATTTCTAGAATATGTGTTACGCTTTGCACTTTCTTCTTTACTTCATGCATTTCCACTTGTTTCTGACGTTTGTCCTGCAAAACATGTTTTCTCGAGAAACAAGTGGAACTAGGTCATAACATATGTATATGTGTCATAAGTATGCTTGTTTCTCCGGATTTGGACAAAAATTGGCGGTATAAAATGGTCGATAACGACCGCCAACACACACTCATCTACGTTGTCTATTCATCCAAGTAGCAACAAGATGTACAGGGATTTGAGGACTAGATTTTGGTGGACCAAAATGAGAAAAGAAATTGCCGCACATGTAGCCAAGTGTGATAATTGTTGTAGAGTCAAAGCTATTCGGATGAAACCTGCGGGGATTGTTGCAACCATTGCCAATTCCTGATTGGAAATGGGACGATATCATAATGGACTTTATTGTTGGATTGCCACGCACCCAGGAAGGATTTGATTCAATTTGGGTGTTCGTGGATCGTTTGACTAAAGTTGCCCATTTTATTCCTATCAACATAACCTATGAACCTCACCAATATGCAGAGATCTACATTACTCAATTAGTTCGTTTGCATGGAGTGCCCAAATCTATAGTGTGGGATCGAGGATCAACTTGGACCAATCGATTTTGGGAAAGTTTACGAGGAAGCTCTAAATACAAATTTAGTTCGTAGTTCAGCCTACCATCCTCAAACCACGAGGCCAAACCGAACATGTAAACCAAATCTTAGAAGATATGTTGAGGGCATGTGTGTTGTCGACAAAAGGCTCATGGGATAAGTGGTTTCCATTAGCGAGTTTTTAGTATAACAACAGTTATCAAGCTAGTATCAAGATGGCACCATTTGAAGCGTTGTATGGTAGAAGGTGCGGGACACCCCTAAATTGGGTAGAAACAGGAGATCGGACTTATTATGGCATTGACCTTGTCGATGAAGCCGAGCGAAAGTGAGAATAATAAAGCAACATATGAAAGCAGCTCAAGCTCGTCGAGAAGAGTTTTTCTTGATAAGCCTTGAGGGAAACCAATAGTGTTTAATGTTGGTGATTATGTCTATCTTAAGGTATCACCAATGAGAAGAGTGCAATGTTTCGAGTCAAGCGGAAATTAGCACCTAGATTCGTAGGCCCTTATCGTATCATTGCTAGAAAAGGAGAGGTAGGTTACCAAGCTGCGGTTGCCACACGAGATGAGAACAATCTTTAGTGTTTTTCATGTGTCGCAATTGAAGAAATGTTTAAGAGTTCTGAAAGAACAAGTGTCACTTAGAAATGCTTTGAAGTTGATCAAGATTTGACTTACTATGAGAAACCCGTGAAAGTGTTGGACACCAAAGAGAGAGCCACAAGGAATAAGGTGGTTAAGCAATATAAAATCCTATGGAGTAATCATGGGGAAAATGATGCGACATAGGAAACCCTGAAATATCTTCAAAGGAATTATCCTCAATTTTACCATGAATGGTTAGTCTTACCAAATCTCGGGACGAGATTCTTTTTTAGGGGGAATATTTGTAACACCCTAGGTGTTAAGCATCTCATTAATTAACGTGTGCATTTGCATCACAAAATCATCATTTCATGCATAATAGGGTCACTAATGATCTTTGTGTTTGTTTTGTTCCAATACATGCTTGTTTGATCTAGCTACTATGAAATGTTTGCTATAATGTGGTTTTGGACCTAAACTATGCCTAGATATATTTATGACATAATTTAGGACCATGTTTAAGCTTATAAATCTTTTTTGGAAATTATTTGAGAAATTACCCTAGAGCTTTTTATCCTTTTGAGTCATTTTGAACTCTTTTCAAAAGTGCCCGATAAAGTGGTTTTTAGCCAAAGTGTTCTATATATGAAATGTAGTGCTTTTTATGTACATCAAAAAGTCTTCTACATTCTCTTTGTGAAAAATGCTTGTAAAAAGTTTCAAATAGGACCCAACAATTTGATCAAGTTTGAATTGATTTCAAACTACTGTTTTTCTCTAAGTCCATTTCAAACCTTTACGCTTTTAATTTATAACTCTAAATCTATGCCGAATCAGGGGAGCGTTCATATTGAGACTTTTGTAGCTTATGAAATTCTCTACAAAATCGGTATTTTGAGTTTTTCCAAATTCGGCACCGAATCTCTATGTATAGGCCAAAAATAGAGCAAAGGTCGAGGAGGGGGTGACACGTCGGCCACCGACCGCCCGATAGCGCCAGCGAGCCACGTGGCGCTATCCACCACCGATGTATGGCGCGGATGCCCTGTTCCGACCACGCCCGCCTTAAAAACCGCGCACATGTGTTGCCCTAACCCTAGCACGCATTTCCCGAGCGCCGCGCATGCTTTTCCGTGCTTTCCAAGCCGCCGCCCGAGCTTCAGCGCCGCCGCCGCCATCGCCCGCGTTCGCCGCCATCCACCCGCCAAACCTCACCAAAACGAATCCCTAGCTTCGCCTAACCTTGCTCTACCTCTTGCCATTGACGAAACAAGGTAAAAGCCAAGGTATCGCGCTCATTTCCGTATTTTCCGACCACCGGGTGACCGGTCCGCCATGGCCGCCGCCCGTGCTTGAGCTCGTCGAGCTTGTTTAGATCGGTCTTAGGGTCTCGTTTTCTGCGTTTTCAGATCCGTCGTCGCGATGCTTTAGCTTGAGTCAAGATGGTTCATCGATTGACGCCTTGAGTTGGCGAAACACGACCTGCGCCGTCGTGCCGCGTCGCCGCCCGCCGTGCATGCGCATGGTTCGAACTCGTCTTAGCTCCGTTGAGCTTGTTTTGTCCATGCATGTCTTAGTTGAGTAGAGGAGTAGAGAATGGGGTTTGTTGCTTTGAGCTTCGCCCTGGAACGGCTCAACGCCGTCGAGCAGCGCGCCGCCGTGCACCGTCGCTCGTCGTCGCCGCCAAGTGACGGTAGTTATTGTCAACTTTTACCATGAAATAATAGAACATTTGAGGACAAGAACAAATAAAAGATAGGGTTTATACTAATGATTTCCACATGTTTTGTATACACTCGGTTTTACAGTGAACTTTGAAAAAACCCGAAAAATCGAGAGAAAAAGAGGAGAAATCAAGACACCGAAGAAAAGGACCAAATCAAGGCGATTAGTACAATTTCCGGGGGTCTAAATGAGAAGACAAGACACCTCGCCAAGGTCGGGGCCCACACTTTCGACATGTGGGGCCGGGCAAAGACGGGGGAACCAATGATGAATGTAAACTTTCATCACAAAACAACATACTCATTGTCACAAAACAATAATGTCCATGCTTCAAAGACCAATTTGGGTCCCACCCCGAGTCCCACATGTTGGTACCATGGTCCCACTATTGTCGACGTGGCGATGTTGACCCCACCACAGCGGTCCCATGTTGTAAGCCACATGGCATTCCAATCAACGCGGGCCCCACCTCCACGGTCCCACCAACATCGACGAGGACCCCACTATAGTGGTCCCACACTATACTGGTACTGCTCCCATGTGGCGTTCCACGTCAACCGGAGCCCCAACACCACTGTCCCACCGGATAGAACCACATAACAATGTGGCATTGCAAGTCCGTGTGGTGACATGGACCCCACCACCATGGTCCGACGATGTAGACAGAATTGTGGGCCCCACTAGCTTGGTTCTACTAGACAGAATCGGTGGGCCACCATAGCTGGGTGCAGTCCTGTTGACACCTGTTATAGCATAATATTACTAGTCAACTAAACATGAAATAAGGGCATAAAATGAATATCAACATAAGTCTAGGGGCTTTACTAACATAATTTCATGAGCTTTGCTGATTTATTTATTTTCAGGGATTAAACAGATAAAAGCAGATAAGAACAGTGAGAAACCTAAGAGTTTACGTCCCATACGATGACAAGACTTGACCGTGAGGCAACTCAATCCAAAAAGTGGATTAAAACATTCTAGAAGACACCAGAAGACACCAGGCTGGGTCCACTTGTCAGCCTCTCCTTTCTATGGCGGTTTACCACCGACATTGAGGTTGTATCCATACCGTTGTTCAAGGTCGGTTTGATCCAATGGTCATCGTTCATCGCCAAGGCCTATATAAGCAGACCCCTTACCCCCAGGGTTAAACCCTAATTCATTATTCAACTCAATACTCAATAGGCTGAGGCCTGACCTCTCCTCTCTAGTTCCAATCTAGACTAGAACACCATGTAGAACTAGAAGCCTTAGAGTGAGTTGAAGAGCAAAGCATCAAGTTGAGAGATTAGATCTGTAGTATCCCAAGAGAGTGACTAGATCTAGTCTTGAGAGCTAAAGAGTGGGTAGAGGAGAAGAAGGGGAAGCACCGGACCTGTCGGTGACTCCTCTATGCTTGTACCTCTGGGATCAAAGGCCTCAAGGCACCTGATCCTGAGACTTCTATAGTGGATCAACTTCTTGTTTGAGTAAGTAATTATGTTCTTATTATTCTTATTGTTCACAACTCTTATTTGAGTACTTTAATCTGTAGGACGCTATAGATTAGAGGGGTAGCTTAGGTTTAGGCATGGTGCTTAGACCAAGGTTGCTTGTGAATGCACCCTACCTTCCGGAGCGTGGTAGTTCGTGGTAGTGACAAGTACCATTGATTCCTTTGGAGTCCACATCCCGTTGGATAGGCCAAGCGGGGACCACATTGCGGGAGGATTGCATGTTTCGTCCATGTTTTCCTTTGAGTACGTCCCCTTAAGACAATATCAACGTCGCTTACAAGGATAAGAACTAGACAACCATAGGAATCTTCTTACCTCTTTATCCTCTCAAGTCCTTGATTCTTTGCTTTCGAGGGGATTAGTTATATGCCTCGCTTATCTTCACATCATTCTCCCCAGTGGATTCGATATTAAAACCCTCTCGGGTGAAGTGCTCACCGTATCCGTTAAACTTGTGGATTATACAAACTATAAATATTTACGTAGGCTTATCAAATACCAACAAGCATTTTTGGCGCCGTTCTTGGAGAATGGTTGCTTTCGAGAAAACATTGAGTATAACTAATCTTGTACAATAATTTAGTGTAGTTTTTCTTTTTTTATATTTTCTCTTCTTTTTATATCTTTATGGGATCCTCGATTCCACACCTATCCTTGTGCTTTGCACCCATAAGCACAAGTTCATGCCACTAGAATCTATAGAACCTATCCTACCCCTTGGCTTTGAGCTGTGCCTACGGTTGATTCAAAATGATCATGAAACAACCCATTATAGGAGAGAATTCTATAGTTAACCTCAGGCCAAATCCTATCCTTTGGAAAAGGATAATGTATTTGGGTCTCATCCTAGAAAAGTTGTTCGCATGACCATCATGCAGTTTTTTGGAGGAACTTTTCTTTTCTAAAGCAAGGTTTGTCTTGACAAACTCAGCGGGTGTGATCTTTTCCTAGAATTTTTTATGAACACCCAAAGGAAGAAAAGGAATCATCCTCTAGACCAAAGAAGAAGTTTTGATAGCCAGACTATAATCATTCCAACCCCTTGATTTAGCTACCAATCCTAAGTCATCAATACTCTAGACCCCTCCAAGGGAAGAAGTAACTCTACCCTTGAATCTTTTATGGTGATGACCTTGGGAGACAAATTTCTAGCTTCACAGGAGACCTTTGAGTACCTATAAACCAAATCCTCTTAGAGAAGAGTCTCTTAGAGAGCATCCTTATTCTTATAAAGGACATTGGGAACTCAAGGATGGCATATATAATGACGCCATAGAAGGAGAGCAAAGCTATTTAGAATCCATTTATGTCTTCTCCCCTTCTATTTCAGACTAAATGACTTATCCAAACCCATTTTCAACCTCATCCTTGACCCCAATGAATCCTCTAGTGTTCTTTTTCTTGATTCTACCTACGATCTTAGAAATCCTAAGTATAGACATCTTGAAGGATCTAAGGAAGACCAGAAAGAATATTATCAATAGCTGGAGAACATCCATGAGCATAGGAGTTACTTCCTAAATATTCTATCCAATCCTTGCCCATGAGAGCAAACTCTTGAATTAATTGCCATCTCTAATCTTGCCACCTACAAGATCTCAAACCCCCTTGAGATAATTATTCGTAAGGATTTAGAAAGGGTGGTTATTGATCTTATTGGCTTGAAAGCTGAGATTGGTGATGTAGGGGAAAAACCTCTTTATCATCTTGACTTATATTTGAAGGTTTCCCAAGGACGAGCTTTTTGTCCTAAAACAAGCACTCTAGGGGGAAGTAATATAAGTATAGACCTTTTGCTATAACACCCCTTGTGTAGTGAGCGTAGAGATATAATTGTGAATATTCCTTCGGGTATTTTTGTTACTAACCATTTCAGGTTTAGAACAAAGACAATGGAGGTTGACAATGTAAAGGTATGTCCAACTAGTTATTGAGCAACATTGAATTACTCATATAATTCTTGCCATGTTGCTACCTTATCTTGGTTATCTTTACCTTTAAGACATGCTCAAGTTGCTACACTTTTTCATCTCCATTTGAGTAAATCCCTATGATGCCTTCATGCTACCCTTTGTTTATTATAGTATGCTTTAGGTTGAAATTACTCTATAGGCATATAGGGTATTATCAAAGGCTTTTAAATTAAGCGTGGTGCTTAGGTTAAAATGCCTTCCTTAATTAAATTAGACATGGAGTCTAGTTTGGTTATTGAACTAAATATTACTTGTGTAGACATTGGTATATTTTGTTGGACTAACCCCCTTGAAAAAGAAAAGGTTTCAAACAAGCTTGGGGAAGTCCTGAGATGAACTCACATTAGAGATGAAGCAAGAGAAAGAAGAGGAGTGCCACAAATAAAGTCTACAAACAAAAGCACTTGCTCAAGGATGAACTCAAGAGTGATCGGCACATGGAAGAGGAAAGACCAACTTCATCAACGATAATCCAATCGTGCTCTTCTTCCTCACATGCTCCCATCACTCCACACACCGGTTTTGCAACTTCTCTATTCCCTATTTACTCTTTTCTACAAGTTCGAATGATTTCGATGTATGAAAAGCAAACTTAAGGTTCACTAAAATCATTCCTTTAGAAAAGTAAGGTGAAACATGAGATAAAAAGATCTATGCTAAAATTTTCAAACTTTTCTCAGTAGCATAGAAAGTGACCTTTAGCCCCTGTAACAATACTATCCTCGTTACTACTTGTATATTCCTTTGGGTATGTGTTGTTCACTAATGACGCAGGAATAAAACCATGAGAGGAGCAAAAAGGTCCTAACACAATTCAAAGGAGAAGAAAGAAAGGGTGATACAATAAAGGAGACAAGTTAGGAGCAAGATATACGAGAGGCCAAATGAGGAAAGCTCTAAGCGAGAGGGAAAGAACCACCACAAGTTGTTACGGTCTTTGTCACATTCTAATAAAAGGTAATATCTTGAGGTAAGTTATCATTAACTAAGCTTTTCCCTAATTTTGGCATGCTCATAAATAAAGAATTAAACATGTTGGAGTCAAAATCTAACCTTATCCATCCAGCTTAGCTTCGCATGTTTAGTTCTTTTTTCCTAAACACCACTCTCTTGATTTCATAGTCCCCAATCATGTAAGCTAAAATGTTGCTCACCCCGTTTTGGAAGATAACTATAATCAATTAAACCATTGATGCTCTATCTTGTAACCTTATCACCCTCATCATAAATGGAGAAAACAAATAAACATTAACTCTGCCTTGTTTAATATGCCTAAGGTTAGAGAAGAATGAATAAAGTTTTGGTTTTGTTGGTGTTTTCCCACCAACAGGAATCCCGGCACTTGATCTCTACCTTGTCTTTGCAAGCGGGACATACTTTGAGCACAATATGGAAGAGTATGTCACTCCCCCAAGGTTCTACAAGGAAATGTCCTGACCCACAAAGCACGCACACTAAACAAGATGTTGCTCACTTCCACTGTCAAAGCTTCACTTCAAACCATGGGACAAGCAAGCAACATGGGTGATGCCATCCTCGAGAGATCACTATCTCGGGAGGCGCAGCCACCACCAAGATCGATGATGCACTTGAGGAGTGAGTAAAGTAAGAAGTCTAGTTCAGAGGACTTAAAACACTGAACCCTCGCTTGGAAGGTAAGATCGGTAGTTATCATGCATAAGCATATTTATTTCCTTGCATTGCATAATCATTTTTCCATTAGCATATTTACATTTTTGCATTAGCATTGCATTGAAAAATTCTCAAGCCCCATGTGAATAATCTTGTGGCGTATAACAACCCATAAGGATATTCACCGTGGTGGCATAAAAATAATTATGTATTCATCTAGCTGCATTTGCATCATAGTTCTTTGCATGCATATAAATATATAAAACTCCAAAAATATTTAAAAGAGAAATCTTGCTAAAGTTCTATCTGGAATAATCATGATCCATCTTAAATGTCTCTAGACATATGAAGCCTATGTGGCAAACCACTAACGCTTAATCAAGTTCCACTAGCTTTGTTGTCTATTTGAGTTTAGCAAGATTCAAAGGAGAGAAACATGATAGGGCGATACCCTCATCACTGTCTACCTCAACTCTCATAATAAACCCGACACTTCAATCTAGCTTGGGGAGAGCACCCCGCTTATCCCAATAAGTATCTCTACTACTATATTATTATATTATTAGCTAATATTTTGGTTTGCTTAGTTTGCTAAGAGTCTAGTTCATAAAGTTGTTTAAAGAGTCTTTAGTAGAGTGTGATCTTTAGGTCCGGAAATAAATAAATAAGTTTAGAGAGTGTACAAGAAGTTGTTTCTACGCCAAGATAAAATGAACCCTAAAATTAACAACTTGGAAATGATGAATAGTTGCTCCGTCGTAATTCCTTTTTCAGCACCTAGCTTTCAAGCTTAATTTCTCTTGAGCCTTAAATGCAAAACTGTTTTGACTTAAGATTTGCTCTGAACCTGAAAACTTGTGGGTTGCAAATGGCTTGCTCTAAAGTCTAGGTAATTGACGGATATGATATATAAGAGTCTCGAGCTGCAGTTGATCTTACTCCTAGTGATACTAGATTTTTGGAGATTTATTTTTGAAAATTTAAAATGCACATGATAAGTTCCTGTGTGGCAAAGTGTTGAACCTCCTACCACAGCCATATACATGCTCCATAGATTAGAAAAACCTTTTGACATATATATAGGCTGCTTACTTTGCGTTGAATTTGTTCAATCTTTGTCGACCCTTAGAAACTTGTCATGCTTGTATCATGTACACTCCACCTCATTCCATTTTACTCCACTCCACTCGACTCCACTCATTCATATGCTATTTCCACCCTAGAAGTATGCATCCACCACCACAAACCTCCATATTACATCCATTATATACCCACCAAAAATGTTCTACTCCTATCCTGGGAGAGAGCAACCAAAAATATTCCCTATACCCATCCATACATTTCTAGCCAATGTCTTACAAAAGCTCCAGAACATTTGTCTATCTCTCAAAAGTTATTGCAAAAGAGATTTGGGTTGTATTTAAAAAAAAAAAAGAAAAAAGAATAAAGAAGAGTTAAAAAAAAAAAGGGACAAGTGTCCGCTGAAAATAATGGGTACTTAGATGCTCGCCTCTCCATAAAAGAAAAATAGAGAAAGAAAGAAGTGCAACCCAAGTTCTCTCAAAGTTTTCAAGTTTCAAAAGAGAGATGATTCCTCAAGGAGCAAAAGTAGAATTAGGCTTTCCCCTCATTCATTCCATACACCTTACTATATTCCCTACCATATTCTATCCACCATACACATGCACCACTTGATCAGTGTGACTCTGACTTTGGATCCATTGCTTGAACTTACAATATATGCTTAGTAAGTAGATGTAGTTTTTCTCCCACCTATGAGCTCCAGATATAAGCCTTAGATATAGGGTGAGAGAGAAGAAGGCATAGTGTCCTACTTGCCTTAGTCCAAAAATACCGCATATTATGAGAGAAAGGCAAAACAACCTTGTTGCCTTAGTGAGGATCCACAAAATACCACAATTGAGAGACTTGAGAGAGTCATACAAGGAACTTTGAGTTTTATTTTGAAAACTTGCACAAACTCGGAATGATTTGTTGAACAAAGAGTTTGAGATATGGTGCTTGACTTGATTGTTCTATCTTTCAATTGCCCAAGATCAAAGAAAAGGCTATAAGCTCCATGGTTAAAGGTAATATGGGTAAGTTGAAGGTTGAACAGTTTATTCTTATCTGGAGGAGAAATTTTGTTTGAAAGCATGTGTACTTTTGAGGTGTGAAAGCGTTGCAGCAACTCCTGATCCATTGCTAAGTTTGGCTTTGCTAGGGACATGCAAAGGGTAAGCTTGGGGGAGCTTGTTGACACCTGTTATAGCATAGTATTACTAGTCAACTAAACATAAAATAAGGGCATAAAATAAATATCAACATAAGTCTAGGGGCTTTACTAACATAATTCCATAAGCTTTGGTGATTTATATCTTTTCAGGGATTAAACAGATAAAAGCAGATAAGAACAGTGAGAAACCTAAGAGTTTACATCCCATATGATGACAAGACTTGACCGTGAGGCAACTCAATCCAAAAAGTGGACTAAAACATTCTAGAAGACACCAGAAGACACCAGGAGGAAGGAGATGTCGTTGTGACACAGGACACTAGCGATCGCCGGCCAAGATCCTGGCGACCGCCAGGCTGGGTCCACCTGTCAGCCTCTCCTTTCTATGGCGGTTTACCACCGACATTGAGGTTGTATCCATACCGTTGTTCAAGGTCGGTTTGATCCAATGGTCATCGTTCATCCCCAAGGCCTATATAAGCAGACCCCTTACCCTCAGGGCTAAACCCTAATTCATTATTCAACTCAATACTCAATAGGCTGAGGCCTGACCTCTCCTCTCTAGTTCCAATCTAGACTAGAACACCATGTAGAACTAGAAGCCTTAGAGTGAGTTGAAGAGCAAAGCATCAAGTTGAGAGTTTAGATCTGTAGTACCCCAAGAGAGTGACTAGATCTAGTCTTGAGAGCTAAAGAGTGGGTAGAGGAGAAGAAGGGGAAGCACCGGACCTGTCGGTGACTCCTCTATGCTTGTACCTCTGGGATCAAAGGCCTCAAGGCACCTGATCCTGAGACTTCTATAGTGGATCAACTTCTTGTTTGAGTAAGTAATTATGTTCTTATTATTCTTATTGTTCACAACTCTTATTTGAGTACTTTAATCTGTAGGGGCGCTATAGATTAGAGGGGTAGCTTAGGTTTAGGCATGGTGCTTAGACCGAGGTTGCTTGTGAATGCACCCTACCTTCCTGAGAGTGGTAGTTCATGGTAGTGACAGTACCATTGATTCCTTTGGAGTCCACATCCCTTTGGATAGGCCAAGCGGGACCCTGTTCTTTGGAGGATTGCATATTTAGTCCATGTTTTCCTTTGAGTACGTCCCCTTAAGACAATATCAACATAAACTTACAAGGATAAGAACTAGACAACCATAGGAATCTTCTTACCTCTTTATCCTCTCAAGTCCTTGATTGCTGCTTAGGGATTAGTTATATGCCTCAGTTATCTTCACATCATTCTCCCTGTGGATTCGATATTAAAACCCTCTCCCGGGTGAAGTGCTCACCGGTATCCATTCGCTTGCGGATTATACAAACTATAAATATTTCTGTAGGCTTATCAAATACCAACAAGCATTTTTGGCGCCGTTGCCGGGGAGAATGGTTGCTCAGAAAACATTGAGTATAACTAATCTTGTACAATAATTTAGTGTAGTTTTTCTTTTTATATTTTCTCTTCTTTTTATATCTTTATGGGATCCTCGGATTCCACACCTATCCTTGTGCTGCACCCATAAGCACAAGTTCATGCCACTAGAATCTATAGAACCTATCCTACCCCTTGGCTTTGAGCTGTGCCTACGGTTGATTCAAAATGATCATGAAACAACCCATTATAGGAGAGAATTCTGTAGTTAACCTCAGGGACAAATCCTATCCTTTGGAAAAGGATAATGTATTTGGGTCTCATCCTAGAAAAGTTGTTCGCATGACCATCATGCAGTTTTTGGAGGAACTTTTTTTTTTTCTAAAGCAAGGTTTGTCTTGACAAACTCAAATAGTGTGATCTTTTTTCCTAGAATTTTTTATGAACACCCAAAGGAAGAAAAGGAATCATCCTCTAGACCAAAAGAAGAAGTTTTGATAGCCGACTATAATCATTCCAACCCCTTGATTTAGCTACCAATCCTAAGTCATCAATACTCTAGACCCCTCCAAGGGAAGAAGTAACTCTACCCTTGAATCTTTTATGGTGATGACCTTGGGAGACAAATTTCTAGCTTCACAGAGACCTTTGAGTACCTATAAACCAAATCCTCTTAGAGAAGAGTCTCTTAGAGAGCATCCTTATTCTTATAAAGGACATTGGGAACTCAAGGATGGCATATATAATGACGCCATAGAAGGAGAGCGAAGCTATTTAGAATCCATTTATGTCTTCTCCCCTTCTATTTCAGACTAAATGACTTATCCAAACCCATTTTCAACCTCATCCTTGACCCCAATGAATCCTCTAGTGTTCTTTTTCTTGATTCTACCTACGATCTTAGAAATCCTAAGTATAGACATCTTGAAGGATCTAAGGAAGACCAGAAAGAATATTATCAATAGCTGGAGAACATCCATGAGCATAGGAGTTACTTCCTAAATATTCTATCCAATCCTTGCCCATGAGAGCAAACTCTTGAATTAATTGCCATCTCTAATCTTGCCACCTACAAGATCTCAAACCCCCCTGAGATAATTATTCGTAAGGATTTAGAAAGGGTGGTTATTGATCTTATTGGCTTGAAAGCTGAGATTGGTGATGTAGGGGAAAAACCTCTTTATCATCTTGACTTATATTTGAAGGTTTCCCAAGGACGAGCTTTTTGTCCTAAAACAAGCACTCTAGGGGAAGTAATATAAGTATAGACCTTTTGCTATAACACCCCTTGTGTAGTGAGCGTAGAGATATAATTGTGAATATTCCTTCGGATATAATTGTGAACTTACAATATATGCTTCTTGAGTGCCCGAGCACGTGCACGCTACTTTCCCCGAAAGGCAAGGCCCGGTGCATTCTCGCCTTCCTATGCTTTCTAACTAATTTGACTTGTGTCCTGTTTTTATGTTTGATGCAATAAGTATAGGAATGGTTGAAACCGTTGATGCACAAATATTGTCGGGTGTCAAACTATACGACACCCTCGACGCAATCAACCAAGGAAGTAACCAGCCTCGACACATCATCAACGTGCAAGGCCGCCCGGGAGGAGGCCTTCACCGAGGGCCCCGGTGGGGCGGAAATCAGGCTGTCGCCCCGATCCCCTCTCGGGGAACGGATCGACGGCCCGCCGAGACCCGCCCCGGGCCGAGCACCCCTCGGCATCCGCCATTCAGCAAATCTGGACGCGACAACAAGGATGGGCGGATGTCCGCTACCGACAAAGCGACCGCGACCGACGCCCCGGATTCCTCGCCGGACCCCCGTGGTGGTCAAATCCTTCTCGCGACACCGCCGGCCGTCCCGAACGCATCGTGAGGCGCCGTTTCGCTACCACCGCAATCGTGGACAACACCCCCGTAATGCCATCTCATCTCACGTGCCCATCCCTAAGGGTCTGATGACACCGTAGCCACGACGCCAACCCCTGGGCAGCAACGACGCTCCCCGGCCACCATCGGGCCAGACTTTCGACACCTTAAGCCGCCCACCTCGCAGAAGATCCGCCTTTGTAAAGGCCGGGGCTCGAGGTCAATGGCCCCTCGCATGAATCATTGCAGATCCACGTTACCCAAGAAGACACCGAAGATCGGGGAAGGACACCTTCCTTCCACGACGACATCCAAGGACGCCCCTTCTCTCGCAACACGGGTACAAGGCACCGGCCAAGCAATTTCCTACACCTAGAGGACGTGTACTGCGCCGGCCCTCCTTGGGACTATAAAAGGGGGTGCCCGGCATAGAGTAGGGCAAGTCAAAGCACACATGCCTTGACTTCACACCATTGGCAACTTAGCTCAATCACCACGCCCGACGGAGACTTGAGGTTCCGGCCGTCTCTCTCACCCCGCTTGTATTCCCTACTACGAGCACCTCGGTGCATATACCGCACCATTCACCGGGATCGGGCGTAGGGCCGACGTTGGCCTGAACCAAGATACATCTTGTGTCATCTCGCACCAACCATCCGGTTCACGGGGCCAAGCCGCGAAGACAATTACTAGTCGGTTAGACGTACCCCGGTTCAAACACCGACGGATATCCTTGCTGAAGTTGTTATCCTATCATATTTAGGAGTCTAGGTTATAAATGCTCGCGATGGTGATTGCGGAAACAAAGGATTCCTGGTCACTTGAGAGGATGTTGTGGTTAATCACATGGGTGATTAACAAAGCTGCTGCTGAAAACTTGACTAATAAAACATGCTTAGATTGGATGGATATTGTGGTCTTCCATCTGATCGATTAAGGACTTACCTTTTGTCGAAAGGCAGTCGGAAGTTGAACGTACCTGTTCATATAGTAGGCTCCGTCGGGTTGTGAGCCACGAAGCTAGTGGAAATTGTTGCAAGCCAGCACTTGCTCGCTTTATCGCTCCTCCTTGGCGTGGTAGGTTGGGACTGATTGGGCACAGGCAATTCCAGACGATAAGTGTTGCTTCGGGTCGGAACCCTAGGTGGCCCGAGAAGGAGGGGGTAGCCGGCAGGCCCGCGATTCTTGAACATTTCTGGTGGTGATTAGGGCTACTCTTGCAAAGTAGGCCTAGTTTATGATAGGGTATTTGCCGCCTGGTTTGTAATCGATTCGAATCGCCATCTCTCCTAGACAAAGGAGAACTTCGGATGTTTCCGCAAAGAATGTAGTCTAATATATCACAATAATGGTTATGATATTCATGTTGCTTTGCTGCTTAAAATATTGATCCAAGCACTTATGTTGTTATTTATATTACTGAGCATATGTTTAATCTTGACTATATAGGATCTATGGTTATTTATAATAATTAACCTTTTTAATTTGGAAAAGTTCAAGTAGCATGTGTAGGCTCATTAATCAACTTTATTTATGAAATAAATGCGAGTCAATCAAACTCTAGATAAAGCCTAGCATAATCCTTGGAGTCTTTAATTTATTTTGTCGGGTAAGTCTAGCTAAGTATTTGTGTACTCAGGGTTTTACTCCCATTGTTGTAGGTGATCATTTGTACCATGGGTACCGTAAGACTTGTTTGTACCCTACTGATGAGGAGTAAAGGCCAGGGCAAGGCATTCCATATCCCTGTCTCGTGCTGTTATTGGGGTGACATTATGTTGGCACTATCTTATTTTTATTTCCGCTGAACAAATTATTTGGTTTTTGAAAACTACTGCTTCCGTACTCTGAACCTGAATTGTAATAAATGGGTACATCACACTCTGATTATATATATTCGAATTTGGTTTACGATACCTGCGGATTTGAACTACTGAGCTCAACGATCTTGGTTGAATTGTTGATGAGTTTGAAATCACTCGGAGATTTCCGGAATACCGGGTTTATATGGACTCAAGTGTAGATCGCGATTGCTTCGTAATTATGAATTATACTTGATTTCTTATAAATTGGCCGGCTCATCACAAATACGCGCCTTGCCCGTGGTGCCACCCGCGGTGCCTCGTCACCATGTCAACGGACCTACCCCCCTCTCTACGTCGCCCGTCTTGACATCCCGGAGTACGACGGCAGCGACAACCCCGACCTCTGGATACGCAAGATGGAGCTGCTATTTGAGTGAAGGGCGGCATCGATCCCGACTTCTATGCCCGGTATGCTGCCTTCCATCCGACAGTCCCGCCGCAGCTTTGGTTCCACAAGTCGTCCCGAGGAGGCCGTTGGTCGAGGGGGACGTGTTCACCCACTACCCAGGCGCGACTTCGACCCCCCATCGTCACCGACACCATTGGGGGAGTTTGCCCTCCCGTCAGGGAGGCAAGCCGGACGACTACATCACCGCTTTTGAGGGCTATGCACCGCGATGGACCTTGAGAGCCGCCTCCACCGCGTCAACCTCTTCATCGGTGGTTTACGCGACACGCTCAGACGGGTGCGAGAGTGGTTCGAGCCTCGTTTGATGAAGGAGGCCATCGACGTTGCTCGCCGCTACGATGACGAGCTACCGGCGCCCGGCAGCCTCAGACGCAGGTGACCACCGTGCCGACCATAATGATGACGTCGCCGACATCGACAATGACATTGATGCCACCGCCGACCGGGCGCTAGGGCGGCAGCACTGGCGCGCTATGGAGGCGATCGACGACCGTACATCGGGCGACCTCCTCACCGAGCTGCACCACTGGTACTTCGACGAACTAGGAGCTCGGCATCATTGCTAGCGCCATCGAGCTCAGCGATCGCACTGAAAGTGGAGCCTCTTCTACGGCATCGTGAGGTACTTCCACCGCTACTACATCCCTACAGCTTCGAAGCTCCCGCAAGACTTCCTCCTCGAAGGTGGCGCCCCACGCATGGCGTCGCAAAGGCTTCCACCTCCCAAACCGCCCGCGTGAAGACCAAAGTTCGTTCGGCGAGCGTGCTCCTCCTCCGTGCATGACCAAACGTCAAGCTCGAGGACGTCACGGTCCTCCTTTTTCGACAACCACGGCAACGAGTTCCTCCGCATCGACAACGCCATCGTCGACGCGCCCGACAACCCCGGCGCCCCAGGTTGGGCCGCCCATCAAGACGACCGGTGACCTCCTATACGGCCGCCTACTACGCCTCTTCTCGACGCCGGTCACGTCGATTCGTCATGTGTTCTGCGGGCACATACATGCTCGGAACATGTGCCAACCACGCATTACCTTCCAGGCTCCTCTAGCTACTCGCCCGGACACTTTCGAGCTCTCCCGCATCCTCGGCGCCTCCGTCATGCAAAGCAAGCATGGATGGACCGCCCCTTCGCGCAGACCCGGCACGAGCTATAAGTTCAGCATCTATTTTGGGAACCTGCACTTCGAGTTCTCCTTCGCCGACGAGGAAGCCAGCATTTGCAATGATGACAATGACATGTCGGGTCCCCCATCCTCGCCTCACGGACCCGGCGTTGCAACATCCCCGATCGGCATCGCCTTCGCGCCAACCTGGTGGGTTGGGCGACACGCATGCGTCCCCTCGTCGAACGGTGGGGAGATGTCATGTGCCAGAATTGGGCCCAGCATGGGTGGGCTAAACAGCCCAACCGGCCACGGCCGGCCCAAGAGGGGGCGCGCGAGAGCGAGAGGGGGGTCTCGCGCCTTCTACGCCGCGCCGCCACCTTCCCCCGTCTCGCCTCCGCCGTCATCAAGTTAGGATTATCTTAGGACTTTTTGGTGTGCAAGGGATATTCCAATCATATAAGGAAAACCCTTATTAGGAAATAAATACGATTGCTTGTAAAAGGTATTCCAATCGTATAAGGAAACCTTTAGAGAGATTGCTTGGATTACAAGTCCCACTAGCCGGGCTATATAAGTAAGGGGTCTGTAATCTCTTGGGGAGACAAGCAATAAAGAAATATTCTCGTCGCCCCCCAACGCCGCTGCCCTACCCTAGCACCGCCTCCACCCCGGTCGGCCCCCAACGCCCGGCGCCGCCGCCCCCACGGCCGCCCTACGCCGCTGCCGCCGCCCGGAAAGCTGCCACCGACATGTCGCAACCGGCCCAATCTAGCCGGTTTTGTGACAGCCCACCTCCATAGGTCTAGATTAATGGCAACCTTTGGATGGAGGCGGTTGCATTGTCTGCCTCCAAAAATCCAAAATGCCAACCTCCATTAATTCTATTGTAGTAGTGTAATTTGAGTACCATAGTATATAGCCCAGTTTATTCAAATAAACTCTCCGTAAATAAGGTCTCATATTGTTAGAGCATCTGAAGAGTTCTCCACACTTCCCTCTTAGTTCCAAAATTAAGGTTTATCTAACAAAAGTCACCCAATAACATAGTCTTAACATCCTAAATTTACGTAGGAGTGAAATTTTTACAGAGGATTTTCTTTTAGCATGTACCCATATGTGAGGATTTAGGGAATTAAGTTCAAGAGAACTCAAAATATATATTTCTAGAAGTGTCTAATTATCTGTCAATAGATTTTTGTTGTCAATCTGAGACACAATAAAATCTTGGTGTGGGACTCGAAGCAAAAACCACTTTCTCTTCTGGATCCACTAGTAGAGTTGCTGAACTGGTAAGTGACCCTAATAACATATTAATTTTGACATCACGTGTGTGATGCAAGTTAGTTGCTCACTATTTTCTAACCCACAGTATATATTTGATGCTTGTGAGACCGGTACAATTGAATTCTAACTAGTAGATTCTACTACTACTACTTTTCTAACCCACAGTATAAGCTCAACTCTCTCTATATAGGCCCTTTTGTTAGGTCTTTAGACCACTAATCTGAACTTGATATCATCATAGTGCATTCTATTTTTTTCCCTTTTCACTCTTTTTAATGTGGCTCAGTGTCCGAGAAAGAAAACTCGGGGCTTCCTTTGTCCCATTCAAGGTTGATAGAATAGGGGAAAATGTGCCTCGGTTAGAGCAGCCACCGGCGAACGATCATTGGCGGTTTCTATGTAATGTGGGCGTGTTTAAATTCCTCCGCTGAAAACGACACAACACGACGAAACTGTGTATACTCCCCAATTCATTTGGTTTTTTTGAATAATTCAATAAAATGATCTACTGATTCATATATATTTTCTAAATGATAGCGCATGAAATGCAACCACCACCAGATCCTACCGTCGGAGATTGCAGCACTGCAAGAGGAGCTGGCCAAATTCATCATAGATGAGGTATTGTCAAAAGCAGGACGATTTTCCATTGCAAAGTCTGTGTTGTATGCGTGTGATTATACAACAAACGATATCAATAGACTACTGTAGTTTGTTGTTGATGTTGTGAGAGATCTGAACATGTGAGCTACTGTATCTGTTCGATGTCTTGGCTGCTGACCAAGACCCTGTGATCTAAACTTGTGAGCTATTGTAACTGTTAGACTACTTGGCTGCTGACCAAGACCCCTCGTGATGTGGATATGTGATTATGATAATGTTTTGTTGATAAACCAGGACATTCTACGTTGCTGTAACTACCTATCATTCTAATTTTCTAACGCTGTCGGCTATTACAAACCGGCACTGTTGGCATAGCAATTACTGCGGACGTCCAAAAAACGGTAGTGCGACCGTTCTACAACACTGTCGGTTTCAAAACAACCCGGCGGTGTAGGCACAACCAACACTTTCGGTTGCAATTGTAACTAGCAGTGTGATCGTAAACATCTCTATCGGTTGACGCACAGCCGACAGTGTTCTTTACTATGGTACTGCCGGTTGCGATACACAACCGAAAATGTTTTGTTCCTCAACACTACTGGCTCCGTTGCATACCAGTAGTGTTATTTCAAGTCATTCCGTCGGGTCGTATTGACACCCGGCAGTGTTGCCTCAAATCACCGCCGGTGTTTTGACTCGGCAGTGTTTCGAACCCCACATCACTACCGCTTTGGTTCTGCCGGTTCATTTTTCGGTACTGAAGGGGGGTTGGAAACCGGCAGTGATGTACAATTCTGTAGTAGTGACTGCTTTTGTTTTAATGATGAGCACAGACATCTAGAGAGATCAATAATATGGTGCAAGTTCTTTTGCAAGTTCCATGCTTTGATGAAGGCATGGACAAGCTAGGACTCCACTTCCTAGACATATTACACACAAAAGCTACTGTGGCATCGCTCCGCAATCGGAAGCATACGATAAATATGAGCCTAGCACACCATGCGCAGTTGAGCTGGCCGAGGCTGGGATCCAGTTCAAGACGAAGGACACTAAAAGCATCCACGATGTCGACTTCAAAAACGGTGTGTTGAGCTTGCCGTTGTTCGAAGTCAACGATGATACGGGGGCAGAGTTGCTCAACTTGATGGCATTCGAGTGGTTGCACCACGATTCAAATTTCTACGTGGGCTCGTACATATCATTTCTGGATGATATTGTCGTGTCAGAAAGGGATGCTGCACTTCTAAGATCCAAAAGGATCTGTGTCAACACGATAGGCAGCGACGAGAAGGTGGTTGAGATGTTCGACACCCTCACAAAGTTAGTAATGACACCAGATGAAGGTAGCAAGCTAGGCTACGTCAATTGGAAGGTAAACAGCCACTGCAAGAAGCGACGGAACAGGTGGCGAGCCTGCTTCATGAATACTTATCTGAGCAACCCTTGGGTGATTACCTCCATGGTGGCTGCCTTCATCTTACTCGTCGCCACCCTCATGCAGACCATCTACACAGTTGTTCCGTTCCACACCAAGGGTTAACAAGAAGGGCTTTGCTCAGGTACAAACTTTACCTCTTAGGAGGTAATATTTCAAATCAATCTGAGCCCTTGATTATTTCACATTTTAGAAATTAAATAATAGATGAAAAAAATTAAGAAAACAAAATAAGATATGGCCATCCACAGATGACGGGAGGAAATCCAGGGAACGTAACGACATGCAGGCATGCGGCGTGTGATTGGCCCCCTCTAATCTCAACAACATAAAAAGAACGAAGATGAGACATCGTTTTGGTGCGACATTTTACTGTGGGACCATCGTCCTGCCTCATGCGATCCTACACACGCCGCCCGTCCTTGTGTCATTGCGATAAAAATAGGAAGGAAGAAATCTCGGGAAAAAAATTCACCGGCTCCTGCAACTCCACCGGCGTCCGTGGTCTGATAAATAGGAAGTGAAGCAATCTCTATTTTTAGAAACAAAGTGAAGAAATCTCGGAGGGAAAAAAAATCGCATGCAACTCTCTATTTTTAGAAACAAAGTGAAGAAATCTCGGAGGGAAAAAATCCGCATGCAACTCTTGTCATCTGCCTGTCGGTCCTTGCAAATAAAAAGGAAGGAAGAAAACTCGTGGAAAAAAAAAATCCGCTTAATTTTTTATGCTTGCAGATAGAAGGGACATGAGTAACTGCTGAAATGGATTTTCTCGGATAGCAAAATATCCTGTTAGAAGCATAGTTGCAGTTCAGCAATGGTTACTTCATTATTTTCCACAAAACGATCGACTCATCAATCATCAGGAATATACTACAACATCGACAAATTCTACGTCGTCTTTGTGGCTGCAGCTTTTGCATCAGATCAAGTCTAAGGATCTCACTATTTCCAAAGGCTTGCTGCATTTTCCACAGTTTGGGGACCTGGTTTGGATGAGGACTACTGCAACACCATGAAACGATATCAGGTTTAGCACGATTGCCCCATATCTGGGACAAATTTTATTTAGTTAGTTAATTACATACAGTGTAGGGAGAACTAGAGAAGTCAATTTAAGGAATTTGCTATGGTTGACCGGTCTGAGTTGTTATAAGCTATAAATGTAATTTATGGCCTCCAAATCATGCTTTGATAAGGTGGTCCATGTTAATAGATTCCTTATAGAAATAGTCGCCTACCACACATGGTGCGCCACAAGGGCGCAACCTTCATCCCCCGCTGCCACACCTTACGTCGCCTCTGCTCTCGCGAGCTCTGGGTCAACCATGGCAACTGCCCGCTCTACAATGGTTTCATCTAGGAGATCTTCGACATCATCACTGAGTATTCAAGTATGTTTGTAAGTTGCAGTAAAATGGTACAGTATTATGCAATATGGGCATTGTAAAATGTGTTGCATACAGATTGTAAAGGAGGATGAAATGTTTCAGGTCAATTTTCTATAGTACTGCCAGTGCTATAGTTTAGGAATCCGATGGCTATGAATTTTGAAAATGTGTGAAAGAAATCCAAGACGGAGAGACTTGGTTCCAGGGTCTTCAATTCAGTGATGAACTCTGACCTACGACGCCACGCTCTCTATGGTTGTGTTAATTTTAAAAACTTTAACTTCGGTATTTAATTTCACATTGTTGTTATCTTTTCATGCGATCTATAAGTTTTTAGTATAGAATCTTTTATTCCGTAGCAACGCACGGGCGCGATACTAGTCACGGACTAATCTCGTGACGCACGGGTGGAGCGCGCAGGCTGGAGTCAGGGGGGCACTACGCCACTCATCAAACATGTATATGCATGACACGCTCAACACACACACACATGTAATCAGCATAACCATGTACAACACACACTGACACACGCTCACGGTACACAACACACGTACTAGCCGCTCATGGCTGTACATTACACGTACACGCCGCTCGCGGCTCACCAGACACACGTTACACGTAAACGCTAGCCGCTAACGGCTCACCACACGTGCACACGGCTCACCACAACCACGTGCACACGGCTCACCACACGTTATTAACCGCGTACATACACATGTTAATCATGTAAACATTCAAATCTTACCACATGTAAAATCAAATGTATAATAAAGTTACATACGAAACAATATGATCATAAAGAAATGGCGGTTCGCGTCGAGAGCGCTCTCGCGGGCGACTACGGAGGCGATGCGGAGGGCGACCCGGCGGCTTTCCGCGATCGCCTCCACTTCCGGCCACCGCGTCCGCGACTGTGAGCATGATCGATTCCCTCCTCTTACCTCCCTTTCTCTGTCATCGCCAGCATCGGGAAGCCCCCGCTTTGTTGTTCGCAATTTCCGCCCGCCTCGTGCGGTTCAGGTGGGGCAAACTCGAACTCAAGCCCGTACATGTTTCCCATGGATCCTTCTCCGAGAAACCTCAATCGATGGCCATGGCGGCCAAGTTCCCCTTCGAGAATGTCTCGGAGTCGGGGGTGAAGCTTAAACACGCTCCTATTGAACTGCACTGGGGTCAGGGTTCCGCCATGGGCGAGAGCCAGGAAACTCCAAAACAAGGGAGAAGAGAGAAAAGCAAACTACCGGTGGGGGTCGAATGTCAGTCACTGTGGTTCCGTTCACCGCCCAAGGTAAGGATAGTCCCAGAATCCTAGGGCCTATACCGAACCCGGGGCACGCTTGCCGAGAATCGAAGCCGATCTCGGGCCGGTGAGCAGGAGGTGGAAGATGACCTCGAGTTAGGGGCACCAAGAGCCCGAGGTGAAGACTCAATCGCCCCAACCCAAAACCCTAGTCCTTCATCCCAATCCAATCTCGCCAAGTTCGTTGGTCATCTCGGAAGAATCCACCCACCAAATCCTTTGCGGAAGCAGTAAAATCAAAACCAGCACCAGTGGTGCGGGTCATCATGAATCAAAACCGCGGAGGGGGAAGGAAGAGGATCGGCGAAATCAATGGGGAAGGAATAGAGGCGGATGGGGTGGAAGGAGATCTGAGCAGGGAGGTCGTGGTGGAGGACGGGGTGGCCACGATGAGGGTGGCCGCCCGGGCCATGGTGGATCTGCTGGTTTTCAGGGTGGCTATATGTAGGGAATCCACAGAGCCATGGTACTCCTCAGGGCCATGGAGCTGATGCCAATCGTGGAAGAGTGTGGTAGAGGAAAGCTGATTCCAAAGAGAATCCATCAGGCAAGAATTCAGCGCGAGAAGGAGGTGAAGAAGTCGAGTGTCCTCATGGAGAAGCAGAAGGCTCCAAGTGGGAAGCCCACAAGGAGCGGCCTATCCCAAAAGAGACTACATGGGGAACAAAAGGGGATGTTGGCGGTTCAAGCAGCTCCCAAGCTCCTCCTGAGCCAAGCAAGAAATTCTCTAAGGTACCTCCTGACTCGATCAAAACCATGGTTGTGAGATATGCGGATACACGAATCATACAACTAGTGAGTGCCGTAGAATGTTCTGCGAAATCTGCAATGATAACACCCATAGTACATATGATTGCACTGCTTGTCTTCCATGGAATTATGGGCCTAAGCTTTGTGCTGCCCAAGTGGAGGGTCAGAGTTTTTTCCACATTGATGAGATCCTAGATTCAAAATTGTCTAGAGATAGAGCAAGTACTGCTGTCATTACTGTCTTATCTGGGAATGTTACTGGTAAAGACATTGAGCAACTTTTCACTAACCTGCTGGGATCTGAATACTGGAAGTGGTCAGCCAAATACAAATCTGAAAAGTCTTACACCCTTAGATTCCCAAATGCCAAGATGGTGAATCAATGGAGTCAGATGAGAACAATGGTTATCAAAGGGGTGAAGCTAAAATTCAGATTGATCGGTGGAATTCTTCACCGGGTAGCAAGGGAAGGCTGCAGCAAGGTTGGTTTAGAGTTTCCAACATTCCTGATGACCAGAGATCTCTCTTAACTCCGCCAAGATGGGGCTCTAGTGGGAAAAGTGGCTGAGATAGATGAAAAAACAAGGTTCAGAGCGACTATGTTAGAATGTTGATAGCCCGCAGGATTTGACAAGAGTTCCTAAAAACTGCTCAAGCAATTCGGGTTTTGATGATTATGAGTTTGGCTTTGAAAGAGAATACATTGAAGCCGAGAAGCCAAAACAGCTCCAGAGTGGCATATATATCAATGATGATCAGCCACCCAATAAAAAGTCCAAAGGTGATTTTGATAGTGGTGATATAAGCAAAGAAAAGCTGGGAGATGCTGGAACTAGTATTGAAAAAGGCTTTGGCAAACATGTTACTAGCTCAGCTCCACCCAAATTCCAGCAGGGGAAGTTGCCATGAGGGCAGCAAGTTTATGATGGATGCTCAAAAATCTTATTACAGCATGCCTACCTCTCTCGTCCGAAAAAAACAAATGATCGTACGCACATGAATGCATCGACTCGATAATGACTCTTTGGTGCCACTCTTGTTCAACTGAATGTTAAAGGGCAGAAACATGAACCAAATTTCAAGCATTGTAAAAGCTGGAGCATGTAAGAAGTGCCTGAAGCTAATATGTATTTGAAAGAATCTGTGATTCAAGAAATAGTGTCAAAGGAAAAGGAATCCAATATCATGTTGGATAAAGAACATATAGTTGCCGTATATCTCACTCTCCCCGAGGTGTTTATTTCTGATGACAACATTGTCAATACTCAAGAGAGCCAGCCTGTGGAGGAGAATGAGGTGGAAAATTATCATGAAATCAATCTATCTTATGCTGATGATGTTGGTGATGGGGAAAAACAAGGGGACAAAAATGAAGCTGCCATTGATGAGAACAATGGCATGAAAGTTACTGTTGAGATGCCTATGGCAAGTTCCAAGGGGATCAATGAAGCAAAAGTAGATGATTCTAAATAGATCAGAAGGAGTAAGAGGTTGATGAAGGATGCTGCCTTCACAACCATGGAGAAAAATGACAAGATATCCAAGAAGAGAAACCTAGAAGGTAACAACTCCTCCCAAAATATGTTCTCTCGCTTTTACCTATTGATGATATTGATGAATTAGCTTTAAATATGGGTATTGAGATAGAAAGTGATAAGATGCAAACTTTCAATTTACTTAGAGAGCTTGAATGTGCTAGGCATGATATTTTTTCTAAGCAAACTGCAAAGAATGTGACTAGTCAATCTGATATAGATATTGTAGTCGAGAACCAGTCCCCTAATGCTGAGATAGGCAGAGAGGAACTATCGATTCGAGGAATTTGTTTTAGTTCTATCCAAGAAGAAGAAAAGGGAGAAAAAAAAAAACACAGCTTAAGTTCTCTCCAAGTGCTTTAAAACGAAAGTCCGGCTCGGGAAAGTCCCGTCCAAAAAAAAAAAAGGGTAGGAAGCCTAACCCCGGTAACATCAAGAACTTGAGAAGTAAAGTGTCATAATGCAAGGTCTCATTTGGAACTGTAGGGGCCTCTCGAAGTGTGGGGTCTCTACATTCTTAAAGGATCTCATGCTTCAATATGATCTGCATTTTCTAGGAATACAGGAAACTATGGTGCAAGAGTATGATGAGAAAATTCTTAGAAATATTGACTACAACCAAGATTATCTGTGGATGTGGAATCCTTCCAAAAAGAAGGTCCGGGGAATCTTAGTTGGTGTTAAGAGAGAGTTATATGATGTTGCTAGCTTTAAACAAGGGGAGTATATGATTCAATTGAACTTATGGGATAAAAGAAATAAAGCAAAATGGAATTTACTAGTTGTATATGGCCCTTCTCATGATGAACAAAAAGATGATTTCATTCTTTGAGTTAGCCTCCTTACGCTCAACAAACAATGAACCCATGTTAGTTGGGGGTGGGGGTTTCAATATAATTAGATATGCCAATGAAAAAAACAAAGGTGGAGGAGTGCATCAACATACTGACCTGTTCAATTCATTGATTAATACTTTTGAGCTCGGGGAACTAATTATGTTAGGTGTAAAGTTCACCTGGACAAACAATCGAAAAAACCCTACACTTGTAAAGCTTGATAGAGTATTAATGACTCATGATTGGGAAGATATGTTCCCATTAGCTATGATCAAGAAACTTCCAAGGGAAATTTCTCGATCACAATCCTCTCCTTGTTCTAACTGATGTTGGGCAGCGTAAAAAAATCTAAATCTATACAGTTTAAGTTTGAATTCAGTTGGTTGAAAAATCCTCGAGTTTTATACTCAAGTTGCTAGAATATGGGAAAAACCCTGCTATGCAAAATCTGTATGGATAAGATCCAGCAAAAATTGAAGCTATGCAAGCAATATCTTAAGGGTTGGGGTGTTAATGAGAATTCTAATATGAGAAAGAGAAGAAAAGAGCTATTAGAAGAAATAGTTTTATTGGAAGAAAAGGAAGAGCTTGATGTTTTGTCACCCGATCAATGGATCAGGAAGACAGAGGTGATGAAAGAAAATCTTAAGATGCTGGAAGATGAGGAGTTGTATTGGTACAACAGATCACATGAGAGTTGGCTCAAAAGTGATGATTTGAATACAAAAGTACTTTCATAGGGTGGCTAATGGGAGAAAGAGTAAAAACACCATCCTCGGTTTGAGAAAGATGGGAATTTAATTGAGGGAGATGAAAACCTTTTAGCACATGCCACCGAGTACTACATCAACTCTTTGGGCCTGCCCTGTTTTTGATATAAATATGAATGATGAAATATGGGTGGATGCTAACTCATTAGAGGAATATGATAATGATGAGTCGTGTAAGCCATTTTCCGAAGCGAGAAATATGGAATGCTCTTTCACAAATGGAAAAAACAAAAAGCTGCTGGCCCGATAGCATACCAATTGAATTTTATCAATCTTGTTGGAATATTGTGAAAAGTGATATTATTCTCATTATTCTCGACTTTCATGAATCCAAAGTGGATATAAGCGGGATCAATTATGGGATAATAACTCTTCTTCCTAAAGTAACCGATGCTTGCAAAAATACAGCAGAAGACAGGCCCATTTGTTTGCTAAACTACTTATACAAATTGATTACAAAAGTGTTGACTCTTAGAATGGAGATTGTAGCTGAGAAAACTAATTCATCAAGCTCAATCTGCTTTCATGAAAGGTAGGAATATCATGAATGGAGCTATGTCTCTTCATGAAATTCTACATGAAACAAAAAGAAGAAAAGAATGTGGAATAGTCCTAAAGTTAGACTTTGAGAAGGCCTATGACAAGGTCAATTGGTCCGTCTTTGTTTAAATGTTTAAAAGCCGAGAGGTTTTTGTGAGAAATGGTGTAAGTGGATAGCACAAGTGGTTTTACGTGGCAATCGTTAGTGTCAAAGTCAATAACTCAATTGGGCCATATATCAAGAGCTTCAAAGGTGTTAGACAGGGAGATCCCCTGTCCCCAATCTTGTTTAATTTTGTGGCGAACTGTCTAACAAGAATGGTGATACATGCCCAGAAAAAATAAAATTGTTGTAGGGCTTATTGAACATATCATCCCTAATGGAGTGGTCATTCTCAATATCACGAGATGACACCATTGTGCGCCCTAAACATGATTTTGAGAAAGCCGGGAATATGAAACCGCTTCTATATTTTTTTTGAAATGATGGCTGGACTCAAAATCAATTTTAATAAGAGTGAAGTAATCATAATCAATGACTTTGAGAATGTGGGACCAATTTACGCAAAATTTTTTAAGCGTCAGATTGGTTATTTCCCCATCAAATACACAGGGTTTACGTTAGCCCCAGTAGATTACATGTCATAGACATGGGCACCTTTACTTGATAAAAGTGCCAAGAGACTTGAAATTTGGAGAGGGTCCACTCTTACTATGGCTGGCAGGGGCAACATTGATTACATCTAGTTTAAACAATGCTCCCATTTACTATATGTCAATATATCTTTTTTCCTAAAACTGTGGTGAATAAAATTGATAAATATAGAAGAACCTTTTTCTGGTAAGGTGGCCACACAAAAAGGAAATATCATTTGGTTAAATGGGTAAAGATATGTAAAAGTAAGAAAAAAAAAAGTGGGCTAGGAATTAAGAATATAAGGAAAATGAATCTCAGCTTGCTATGTAAGTGGTGGTGGAAGTTGGAGAATGAAAACCGACTATGGCAGGATATTGTCACGTTCAAATATCTGAGAAAAAGATTCCATCACCACAGTCAAGCATAAGCAAAAGTGACTCACCTATATGGGATGACCTGTTAAAGGTTAAGGATTTATACTTACAGGGAAGAAAAATGATTATCAGGGGATGGAATGCATACTTTAGTTTGGCATGATGCTTGGCTGGAGGATAAACCTCTGTGCATTACTCATCCTATTTTGTTCAAGCTATGCAAGCAGAAAAATATTAATGTGAATCAAATGATAAGTGGTTCTAGTCGGATCACTTTTTAGTAGATGGTTGTGTGGTGATTTGTTGAATGATTGGTTATCTCTCAAGGAGAGAATTTTAAATCTAGATCTGTCATTTGGGCAGGATATTTGTTATTGGAAACTTGAGAAAAATGGTAAGTTTAGTGTGAAATCAACTTACAATGCTTTAACCACATCTGAGAATGGCCCGTATCATAAGAAAATCCGGAAAGCTAGAGTCCCAGCCACAATGAAGTTTTTCATGTGGTTAGTTGCAAACAAATCTATTCTTACCAAAGATAACATGATTAGGAGGAACTGGCAGGGTGATCCTACATGTTATTTCTGTGACCAGCAAGAAAATGTTGACCATTTACTGTTCACCTGTTCTATTGCTAAATGCATTTGGTCAATTATAGCAGCTAGTGTTGGTGCAAATGAAATACCGACATCCTTGGAACAAGGATGGAGATGGTGTGAGAAGTGGATTCCAAAAAACAATCAATTTCATGCAATTGGGCTATCCGCCATCTCATTGGGCCTTATGGAAAAGAAGGAATTCAGTATGTTTTGATGGAAAAGTGCTCAAAAATCCATTAGAGATATTGAGCCATGCTTGTGCTTTGATGAAATATTAGGCAGGTTTGCTTGAAGGAAGAAGACAAGGAGACGTGGATCCAAGTCGCCGGCAACTCTCAGTTAAGCCGTCAACCGCTGCATCAAGACCAGGGTGGGCACGCTAAGCCGCTGTCGAGAGACGTTGAGGATGCTGTTGGAAACGAGCAAGAGTAGAAGACCAATCTCCATGAAGGGCTGCAAGCTTTAGCGTGCTGGACCGGCATTCTTTTGTAATAATCGTTGTGGTTACTTTGGGGTTGATGTGGATCCCCTTCTTGTCGTAGTTTTTCGTTTCTGAACCGTCTGCGCCTCAAACACTCTCGAACTGCTGTATTTCCGTTATCTTAATGGAAATGGGGAAGCCCCCTTGATCGAAAAAAATATGATCACAAAAATAAATCAAGTTTGAAGTTACTAAATAAGAAGATTTACCATATCACCAAGAGATCACACATGCATCAGCCAAATCTAGAAAAAAGATTTTTATATCATAAACTTTCCTTATTTATCTTTTTAATATAATAATAAATAAATAAAAACATACATTTGAACCACCACGACTGTCCGATAGAAATAAATAGACGGTTCACAGTCATTAGAGGGTACCGTAGCAAAAGCCTAACAAGAAATCGTGGTTAATTTCTCACTACTATTACTGCATACAATTTGGTGAGGTTATTGGATTGTATCATTGTGAGTTTATTTCAGCTCTTAATCTTTGCCTTTGTGTGTATCGGTATTTGTGGACTGATACTATTCCCTCCATTATTCTTGCGTACAAGAATTAATACTGCAAGTTTGGGCTCTAATATTCCTCGGCCTCTTCTATATACTACCTTTGTCCCTAAATAAGTGTCACCGTTGGTGTGTAGTGCCACAACTTTGACTTGATTTGTAGAAAAATCATGCTACATTTGTGTCTCCAAATAATTTTGTTAAAAACTAGCTTCAAATATTTTTCCAATGATACTAATTTTGTATCGCAGGTACTAATATTTTTAAATATGTGGTGACTTCGAACTTCAAGATTTGCCGGCTCAGTCCTTCGAAGGTGCTCATAGGGGTAGGGTTTTGCGTCGTGTGTTCATAGGGGTGAGTGTGCGTGCGTGTTGAGCATCTGCGTTGTACTGTGTAATCTCAAAAAAAAAAAAAATATAAAATTAGCCAAAGTTATTTTTCAGGAAGCGCAAACGACACTTATTTAGGGACGGAGGGAGTATTGCTTATGGCCTGTTATATGGACCAGCTTTGGACCAGGCCGAACACATTCTCACGGGGCCATGGCCTGTTATCGCCCTCCTCGCCCTCCAGGCTTGCTCCTCGATCTCCCGTGATATTCTGCTTATGCATCTACCAATGAGCTTAGGTGTCCATAACAGTTGTTCCTACTTTCTTAGTTCTAGTCAGAGCAACATTTTCTACAACTTTGGTTGTCTAATTGTCTTAGCTACACTACTGTAAGTTTGCACGCGCATTCATATGTGTCCCGAACCGACGATATCAACAAAGCATATGCATTCGGGCCGCCTGGCAGTAGCATCCTGCTGTGCTCCGCTCTGTTAATTTACACAAATAAAGCAACATCACCTGCGTATTGTGTACATTTGTTTTATTACTACCTTGTACTGTATGTGTGCATCTGATCAAAGCGCCTTGTTATATATACCTTGTTAGTTGTCGGCTTGTCCTTTTGTTCTTGACCCCCAACCAAAGCAAGCCAAAGCCACCGCTGAAAACGTCAAAATGACGTCCCCTACACATTTCCTGAAAGGGCAGGCACCAACAAATCCCTTTCAATTCGATATATAGATAGAAGAGCTCATGTATAGGCTGTGGTGAGTGCCACTCCACATGAACTGGGAGAAAGCAGAAAACATAAGGTCAACATTAACACGGAAATTTTGCTCTGCGAAGCACATGCTCTATGCAGCCGTTGATGTCGTTTTGAGATCTGTGCCACCTTTACGTATACTACTTGTATTTTGTATTGAGCATTTTCTAATCACCGTATTCAACCCCGACATCTAACAACGTTTTCTTCTCTCCTATCTTCTCCATTCGCTGCAACACGGTATCCTTTTCTGCAGCACTGTCCTTTTTTTCTAGCAATCACTAGCTCTCTCTCTCTGAAACTGAAACTCTCTCTCTCTCCCTCTCCCATTCAGTTTGCAACTCTCTCTCCCCCCCATGGAGTTTGCAAACACATCAACATTATCACATACTTTCTAAGATGAAAAGTCATATCTTCTAAACCAAGTATCATAACAACAATCCGATTGCACCATCATGTTCGTTGCAATAAACTCTTTCAAAAAACAAGACCCCATATAGATATATATTTTGATAATTTTTTAATAAACATTTATCTCATAATAATATTTTATTTAATAATAATCGCTGAACATCACGTTAACACTACACAAAACATCCAAAAAGAAGCATAGAACATCCTATGCATACTATGCAAACAACGTGTATATATATACGATGTTCATAATTGCATAAAAAATTACAAATATATTATTTTTGAACATGAGATAACACATAAAAAGATACACAAATACTATGTTCCCATCCTCCAAACGTGATACATTGTTGATATAGTTTTAATTATATTTTACTCAAAACTTCTCTCTACGTTCTAAAATACTTAGTTTTATAGCATTTTAAATTATGTTTTAAATTATATTACAAAACAATTTGCATTCTCTTTCCATTCATTCCTTTTTACGTATCATATTAGCTTTGTGTCCTTTTTACGAAATGTACCAGTTGTGTGCATATGTATAGTTTTGACAAACATGGTGTATTCTTGCAAAAATCAAGTTTTTCTTCCTTATACCAAATCAAGTTGGTCTTTGCCGAGACAACCACCTAGCGCGAGAGTATATCCATACACTGGCACCCAACTATCTTTTTGACTACACAAAAATGATTTTTTTAAGTTTCACAAACTGCAACAACTTGATCGCAAAAAAACAAAAATCTAGAACTTATCTGCTCTTCTCATTAATACACCGCAACAGTCACAACCTGCAACCGATGCCAAAGAATTGTAGTAGTGAAGTGCTAGAATTGTGAAGTCCACATGAGCAATTGTTGCAGCACTGTTGCAGCACACCTCCATGTGTTGCAGGATAAGAAGCTGAGAAGACGAGAGGGGCCTACGTCATGGTGCCAACCCAGGCCCCCGCCTGACATGTGTGGGTCCCAATGTATTCCATGTATTCTGAATTATCTTGTGGCTAGAGTTAAAGTGACACAAATCTAAAAGAAACTCATCCAACGGCTCCATGTGTGGGAGCATGTGCTCTGCAGAGCAAATTTAACTTTCTGCAACATTACCTAGTAATATGGAGCACAAGTCTGACATCAAAGCATCAAGTTCTAGCTGGGTGGTCGAAATGGAGAAGATGCGCGAAGACGTCAACCCCTCGGTGGAGATGGCGCGGTGGAATCGGAACTCCATCTATCGAGTGCCACAGTTTATTAAGCACAAGACCAATAGCGAGGCTTATAGTCCGCAGTTCGTGTCACTGGGCCCCTTACACCATGGCGAGCCCCATCCCCTGTCCATGGAGGAGCACACGCGCCGGGCCGTGCTGGGAAGCCTGCACAGGAATTTGTAGCAGCCATAGATGAAGTGGTAAATGAGCCTCTAGGCTGCCTACAATGACGTGGATGACAAATGGCTTGGAGCAAACAAGGGCGGCTTCATAGCGATGATGGTTATGGACGGCTGCTTCGTGTTGAGGGGCAAGGACAGTAGGAATCGTAATAGAAGGCGGATATGTTGCCGTTGATTACGCCACCAATGATCCTGACTTCAGTATAGGAAGCTGTAATAAACTGTGGGCAACCATACGGAGAGACATGATCGCTATGGAAACCAACTACCACTAGTCATTGTGCAGAGGCTTTGGGTGTTCGGAGTGGCAAATTCCCGGTATCGTGGCAAGGTGCATTATTAGAAGTAGGCTATCAACCCTCCATTGAGTGGCCTCCATCTTTTTCCAAAAAGAAAAAAGAAAGAAAAAAAGAGTGGCCTCTATCCAATTACTAATAGTTACACTTCAAACTTGGTCTTTTCCCTCAAAGAAAAAAAAAACTTAAGACTTGGTCTTCTTCAAGTATATTTTCAACCACTACTGTAATCTTATAGTTTTATGTTAATAAATATTAGAATATAGAAAAATTGTATGTTTTTATGAAACTATCTTTTCAAAAAAAAAATATATGTACCATTTCCAAGAATTTGAACGCTACATATAAAAAAAGTATTTCGTCAGATTCGGGTTTGGAAACATTGATTCATGACAACCCAAACATTATTTTCTTCATTTAAAAATAAGTATGCACATTAATGCAATTAAAATTGATATTATTAGACTCGTATTGAAGAGAATTTATTATCTCTACGGTTATGTTTTTTGTATGTAACATAAATACACATATTAATACAGCAATTATTCATCATCACAAATAGTATGCCTACAATTTTCAATCTGCTTAATCCAGAGCAAACAGAGTAGTTAAACTGCAATTTCTTTTAAAAGGTACTTAAATAGACAAGTTAGAAAGACATGATGACATGGCTAGACATGATTAGGTGGTACGCGTTCGGTTCATGTAATCGTGGTGCGATAGAAAAAGATGAAGGCATGATTCGATCTAGCCTCTCGATCATTTCAATTTTCAATGGCCACGACAAAGTAGTTTACGCACAACTATAACAAGTTGCTATATATTTACCTCTTTTTGCAGCAAGTTGCAGGCATTTTTCCATGCTCAGTAATTTAAGTGACAGTCGACACCCGCCCAAGGTCAAATCATAGGGTCCCAAAAACTGATTTGCACATAGTATATATAGAGCTTAGCAGAAAGCACATACTCATGCTTAGATCAAGGCCCCGTGTGCAAGGAGCGCAAGGCATTAGGAAACTATAGACCAGAAACAAAATCGAGGAGGTGTCTGCGCAAGACTGTAAAAGAAGAGGTTCTAACGGGGAGAGGGTTCAGTGATTGGTTGATGCAGTGAAGGATATGGGGAGTAGTCGCAGCTTGGCAGATGTGGAGATGTAGAAGATGCCTAACCACTCTGTTCTTGATATGAGAAGCTGGTAGGAGAGGGTTTCGTGACAACCAGAGCCCAGACGAAGGCACGGGCTGGTGTTGTCCTCAAACCCACAAATAGGTTTAGTTTTGACAGGTCGCTCGAACCTGAAAAATTGAGCTTATTTACAGCTTCGCAAACAAACTTGCTTCCTTTTTTTTTTCCTAAAAAACAAACTTGCTTACATCCCTAGTCACCTAGTAGATCCACCATGCATGCCATAACAAATTGCCAGCGTTGACCCTCCGGGTGCCTCCGGCTGAACCATAATATAATGCAAAGCAATGAGGAGTTCGGGACCCCGAGACACATGGGATGAGCGGGCCAGTTTGGTACTTCGGCTGCTTCATGTGACAAGGAGCAGGCGATGACAATTGCTGTACTACCAACCACGCTACCACCCAAAACGATGAGTAACGCTTTGCGCATGTAGTGTATATATAGAGGGGAGCTGAATAGCAGCAGCCCCGAGCTAACGCAAAAGGCTATCGCAAACTCAGCTACAAAATCAACTCAAGGGTGGTGTGGGTGTGTGCAAGTAGAGGATCTAATGGAGGAGGGTTCGGTTGTGACTGGGGCAGGCAACGGGATGGCGAGTGATAGCCGTAGCTTGGCGGTGGAGATCGAGATGTACAAGATGCCGGAGGACTATGGTGGTGGAGGCAGCGAGGATCCGATGGAGGCGTCAGAGTCAGACGCCACAATTATAATACCTACTTATCCATGTCGTCTTTCAATCCTGCTTTTCGTTTTTCAGTCATCTCCCGGTTTCTCATATCCAACTTATTTGAATAAAATTCCTTTAATCTTTAGAACACTACTATTACAAAAAGGGTTGTAGAAGTAGTTAGTAGAAACCTTTATAAAGGCAGCTTCTGGTCTACAGTCCACCTCTACCTGTCTCTACAAATCTTCGATTTCTATAGGCAGCTATTCAAAACATATATTTAAAGTAGAATTTTGTTCACCGACATTTATAAAAACGTCAAATATGGTGTTGGACACCGCAAAAGTCAAAATATGCCTAGTACCATTATCAAATCTTTTTTTTGACAACAACCATTATCAAATCTTAATTCTTTGTTGTTGGACACCTCAGCTATTAAAAATATTTATTTCGGTGGTTATGGAGAGAGAAAGGACGTGAATAGACCAAATTGCTCTTGCGAAGTCATCTTCGTCCATGGCTGATGACTGTCCATGCACGTTGGTCAGGGAGAGGGTTGGGGCGGCTCTAGCAAAGCCTGAGCCAACAGCACGACAAACATCGGGCGCCGCTGGCATGCGTAGCTGCTACCTCCATTTCTGCTGCGCCATTATATTGTCTATTTCCCCCCACGCACCAGGGCGCTAGAGCCGGCCCACCAATGTCGTGCTCCCGCCGCCGAAGCTGTACCGGCGAGGTCCCGCCGCGAAGCTGTACCCCAGCTTCCGCCATCCTCGACAAGGCCGCAGTATCCCTAGCGACGGCCGTGCCCCTCGGCAAGATCGAGAGCTCCTGAGGTGAGGCGCCCCCTCACTACCACATAAAACACAATAGGGCGGCTCAAAAGCCACCAGAGGGGCGGTTTTTGCAACCGGCCCGCCGCTAACTCTCGCTCCTACAAAAGCTTTCATGGTAGGGGCGGTTGGTGATGCAACCGTCCCACCGTATGAGCCGCCCCTACCGTACCCAAATTGTATTAGTGGTGTTTGCGACGTTCCGCCGACGACCAGTCACCTATGGTGACTCGAGAATCTCCAGATCCGTCGGCCGGCCCAATCCTTCCTGGAGGTGCTCATAGGGGTAGGGTTTTTGTACGTGTGTTCATAGGGTGAGTAAAAGGCGTCGCGTGTTGTGAGTGTCCTCGCGTTATGGTGTATTCAAAAAAAAAAAAAGAAATTGTATTTTAAAATTTTTCAAAAATAGCAAAACATATTTTTTAATCAAGCCGCCACATGCCCTACACATGGTCATGTTTTCACGCTTTTTGCAAATATTGCGTCCATAGGGTTCGAACCCGCGAACTCACACTCATGTGCGACCCCTCCCCTCCACTAAGGCTATACATGTGTCCATACCTCATTCCGGATCCCCACATATTATATAAATCTGAGTGCATTGAGTATTTGAGGCCCCAAACGGTTTCAAATTAAAAGTGGTCAACTACAAAGTTTCAAAACTTTTCAAGATGTACAATTTTCATTTGGGGTGTTTGTCCATCCGAGGTCATTTATGAAATTTGAATTTCAAATTTGAGACATTTGAACGTACGTTTTGCATGACTAGATGAATTTAAATCAAAAAGTAGTCAACTACAAAGTTTGATAACTTTTCAAGATCTATAATTCTTATTTAGGAAGTTTTTCCATCCGAGATCATTTGAAAAAAAATCAAATTTTAAAATTTAGACATTCAAACCCCATATTTTTGAGGCATCAAATTAAGTCAAATGAAAAAATGTTAACAACAAAGATTCATAACTTTTCGAGATCTACAATTCTTATTTAGGAAGTTTTTTCATCTAAGGTCATTTTAAAAAAATTATTTTTAGTGTCTCATTTTAAAATTTGACAACCCACTATAGGGGCACCTCAATATAGAGCCGTCCTACTGTGGACCACAAGAAGGGGCGGCCGGATATTCGAACCTTCCCTATTAATAGGGGCGACTAAAAACAAAAACTACCCCTACCGTGGATACCGTAAGGGCGGCCGGACTAGTAGAGGAATTTGTTGCACTATAGGGGCGGCTCAAACAAAACCATCCCTACTCAAAAAGGGGGGGCGTTCTCATAAGAAGATTTTGTAGTAGTGCCCGCCCTAGGCCGTGGTTACCACTCAGGCGGCACGCCGCCACGCAGGGTTGCCATTCCCTATGAGGTTGCACGTCCCGCCCAGTCGCGAAGCCCTAGACGCCCCCCCGACAGGCTTCCCGCCCCTAGGCCACGTGGCGTGCCCCCCGACGAGGTCGCACCGCCCGACCATTGCCACACCCCGGGTGAGGTCACGAGCCCCCGCAAAGACGGCACCTGCCCTATACCGTAGTCGCCGTCGCAGTAAAGATGTAGCGCCCCAGCTAGGTCACGAGCCCCTCGCGAGGTCGCGCCTACCCCATTCTATGACCGCCGCTCGCAACAAGTATTATAAGTGGTTGTTAGAAGGCCGAATGCCGAGGTGGAAGAGAGAGGAGAGAAGAGAGAGGGGGAAGTTCGCCTAAGCTTACATCCGGCTTAGCACGGAACTTCAAAAACTCGTGGAGACGCAAGCAAGTGGGCCAAATATTAAATGTTGAGACTACAAGTTGGTCGAGAGGTAGGCCGCAAGAATCCTATACCAACAGCCACCGTATGATAATACTTTGCTCTGGGACACTGCTGACGCCGTGCCTGCTCCCTACTCGTTGCTGGTGGCATAGATCTAGGGTGCGGCAGCCCAATAGTAGCGACACATCGGGTGGTGCATATGGCACCCACTACCCACTGTGGCGGTCCCTTGGCGGCGAATCCAAGGCTAGCGTGCTCTGTGATGGCGTCTAAGGCGGGACCTTCCTTGGCAACAGATCGAGGCTGGGCGTGACCAGGTCTGGTGATGGCAACGGCGATGACTACAACGATGGTGCGCAGATGCAGCTAGCGGCGACGCGTGGATGGGCTCGGTGCGCCCAATGATGGGCTTGTCCATGGGTGTTTTCTTTTTTTTTCTATTTTATTTACGTAGGCAGGCAATATGACCGGTTCATTAACTGGGATTAACCTAGGCACGGAGAAGTGCCCCACCTCCATAAGTCCGATTAATGACAACCTTTGGACAGAGGCGGTTGCATTGCCGGCCTCCAAAAATCCAACACACCCCACCTCCATTAATTCTACTGTAGTAGTGTAATTTGAGAACAATAGTATATAGGCCACAAGCAGTAACGTACAATCATACGTATAGTAATATAACAAATTTGGTACCGAAAAAATATACAAACAGACAAATTGGTACAATATCTTGGCACTAACTACTGCTTTTGTTTTAATGGTGAGCACAGGCGGCTAGACATGTCAATAATATGGTGCGATGTATTTTGGGAGTTCCATGCTTTGATGAGGGCATGGAAAATCTAGGACTTCACTTCCTAGACATATTTCACAAAAGCTATTGTGGCACCTCTCCACAATCGGAAGGATCCAATAAATATGATCCTCGCACACCATGCGCGGTTGAGCTGGCCGAGGCAGGGATCCAGTTCAAGAAGACAAACACTAATAGCATCCACGATGTTGACTTCAAAAACGGTGTGCTGAGCATGCCCTTCTTCCAGCTGCACGACGACACAGAGGTATTTCTCCTCAACCTGATGGCATTTGAGCGGCTGCACCCTAGTTCCAATTTGTATGTGTCATCGTACGTATCCTCTGTGGATAAACTTATCGGGTCAGAAAGAGATGTGGGACTTCTAAGATCCCAAGGGATCTTTTGAAAACATGATAGGCAGCGACAAGAAGGTGGTTGAGATGTTCAACACACTCACAAAGTTAGCATGGACACCAGATAATGGCAGCAAGCTAGGAGAGGTGATTTGGAAGGTAAACAACCACTGCAAGAAGCGACGAGCCAGTTTCATGAACACATATCTGGGCAAACCTTGGTTGTTCACCTCCATGGTGGCCGCCATCATCTTACTCATCGCTACCCTCCTGCAGACCATCTACACGGTTGTTCCGTTCTACACCAAGGGTTAAGAATAACTCGTAGTTAATTTCTCACTACTATTATTGCTGCAATTTGGGGAGGTTATTGGATTGTATTATTGTGAGTTTCAGCTCTCTTGATCTTTGCCTTGGTGTATCGATATTTGTGGACTGATTTTATTCCCTCTATTATTCTTGCATATACAAGAATTAATACTACTACTACCGTTGTACTACCGTTGTACTGTATGTGCTCATCTGATCAAAGCGGACGCCACCCTCCATGCATGGCAAGGGAAAGGTATATATTCCTTGCTAGTTGTCGGCTTATCCTTTAATTTGTTCTTGATGACCCCCGACCAAAGCAAGCCAAAGCCATTGGTTGCGGCTTTACCTTTTGTTCTTGACCCCCGACCAAAGCAAGACAAAGCCACCGGAGAGTGAGCGTCGAAATGACGTCGATCCCCAGCACATTTCGATGAACACACGACAGGCACCAACAAACCTTTTTCAATTCAGATATATATATACAGAGAAGAGCTCATGTATGGTATGACACTGGTAAGCCTGTGAGTGCCACCAGGCCCCCTGAGTGCCACCCCATGAACTGGGAAAACACAGAAAACGTGAGGTGTGAGAATTACCCAATAATGGAGCACAGGAATGACATCAACACCACAGCAAGTTCTAGCTGGGTGGTGGAGATCGAGAAGATGCTCGAGGACGCCAACTCCGCGGTGGAGGGCGCGCGGTGGAGTGGGCACTCTATCTATCGGGTGCCGCAGTATATGAAGGACATGACCAATAGCGGGGCGTACAGGCCTCGGTTCGTGTCACTGGGTCCCTTACACCATGGCGAGACCCATCTCCTGCCCATGGAGGAGCACAAGCGCCGGGCGGTGGCGCACATAGTTAAGCGGTCTGGGAAGCCTCTACAGGAATTTGTTGCTGCCATTGATGAAGTGGCAGATGAGCTGCAGGCTGCCTACAATGACCTGGACGACAAATGGCTTGGAGCAAACAAGGGCCGTTTTCTGGAGATGATGGTTATGGACGGCTGCTTCTTGTTGGAGTGGATAAGAGCGATATTTCTCGGAAGAGAAGGGAAAGTGGACAAGGATTACGCGACGAACGACCCCATCTTCAGTAACAGCAACAGTAATAGTGTCTTTGCAATTATGGTGGGAGACATGACCCGTATGGAAAACCAAATACCTCTAGTTGTTCTGCAGAGGCTCTTAGCTATTCAGCGTGGCACATCCGTGGTATGTACTTCTTTACTATTGACATGAGGTTGGTAGTTAATAAGTAGTTTGGTCAGTACCCTACTCGTTGATAAGTGCTATGTTTTTACTTAAATATATTATATAGGTTTTACAGTAGCTGCCATTACTTAAGAGGCTGAGTCCGATCCTAGGCTCGCACTAAGAGGGACGAATTTTAGGGGCTTAGGGTAAAAAAAATCGCATCCTTTGTCCCACACCATCCGTCCTTATGGGGATGTGGTTCGGTCGTATATGGGTGGGAGTAGGGTTCGGTGATTTTCTTGATCTACGGAGAAGATCATTTCTTTAGTGAAACACCTGGTGGGACTTCATCCCCTGTGGATTGAGTTTTTTTATATAGACACAACATGACTCGACATGATAAAAAACATTATGGTTCATTTTCTTATTTAAAATCATTTAGGAGCTAAAAGATTCTATACAATATTCAAAAAGAATTAATATGAAACAATATATATAGCATTCAACACGCGCTGACTGTGTGACGTTGTGGTAAGGGTTGTTCATTTGAGGGTGAGGTTAGATAATCTCCCATGAGCTACACATGAGTATTCTATTTTCGGTTTCTCTAAGCGGGATGAAGAAAAATCCCTACTGTCTCCATTTTAATTTGTACTCCTAAGACAACAAACATAAAAACATAATTAGAATTAAATATTACTAGTCTCTCCATCTTAAATTTTAAAGTCATTCTAACTACCTCTAGGAAAGAAAGCCAAAGAAAAGGGGAGAATAGATGCCCGGGAGAAGAGCCCTGAGATCAGATTCAGTCACCTGACTCAACAACGTCCCCACCCCTGCCGAGCGGGCCCCACATGAACTACGCTGCACAATACCACTAGCAGCCTCCACGCCAATCTGCCCGTAGCGCCGTCATGCCCGCTGCCCAGCCCTTTCGTGGATCTGAGCTAGAATGCTAAGGGGAACACAGCTAACAACTGAAAGGACTATCGCTAGAACCTGGAGAGGAAGACGTTGGATCCCACAAAGGGCGCTCCACCCCACCCATGGAGGGCAGACCACCTAACTGCGCCAAACACCCACTTCCCAAGCCACCTTCGGCTTTGTTCCTTGTACCCTAGCTAGAGGCGAGCCACCACGCCCACCATGCATGCACCGACCAATGACCACATGATCCAGCCGAAGGAGCCAAACTGTTGGCTGGACTTGCCCCGCTCCTCTAGATCCACACGAAGGACTTGCACTGCCCTTGATGAAGAGCCAACAACCCGCAAGATAGAGCATCCACCATGGCCGCCTCTAATGCCTCATGCGCCTCCACTCCACCAGTGACCTAGCTGGCCCAAGCTCAAAGGCGACTGATCCGGGCCGTTGTAGAGACCGACTGCCCCATGCTCCCCTGGCCATGTGAGCAAGTGCTCCACGGAGAGAGAGAGAGAGAGAGAGAGAGAGAGAGAGAGAGAGAGAGAGAAATTGTAGCCGCCGCCATCCATTACTTGACGCCGACCCTCGGGCCAAACTCCAAATGGCGACGATTGGGCTGAGGAGGCATGGGCGCGGTGCTCGTGACTCGGTGCACAAGTGTGCACCATGTCAGAAGCCATTGGATTTGCTTTAAGATTCGTACGAATCCGACACTATAAACTATAGACTACACACCAAATCAAACCCTAATCTATATATTAAGCCCTTAAACCTAATCTCTATATTAAGCCCTGAACCCTAATCTCTATATTAAGCCCTAAACCTTAATCTCTATGTTAAACCATGCACCCTAATCTCTAAATTACGCCCTTAACCCTAATCTCTATGCACGGATCTTAAAGCAGATCCAAGTGTCTCGGCGGGGTGCACACATGTGCACCGAGGCACCCACACCTTTGGTGGGGGAGGAGGACCCGCGATTGAGGTGGCTGCTCATGCATGACCCCTGGAGAAAGCAAGCCTAAGCCACGAGAGGGCGTCGAAATGGGAAAAAAAAGGGTGCACCCCGGTGCACCCCCCCACCCCGATGCATGCCACGTGGCACAAAGAAAACATCCAACATCCGTATGAGCTGCATGGATTTTGTGGGTTGCATGCGTGCATGCATCTTCTATCTAGTTGCATGATTTTAGGTGATGTCTCACACTACCGTCAGATCCATAAAAGTGGCCATGTGACATGCATCGGGGTGAGGGTGCGCAGTAGGCATGGTGCACCCAATTTTCTTCCTCTAAATGAGGTCGCTCCCCTGAATAAAGAAAAAATACCTTAATTTGTATCCGTCTGCTTTGACACGTAGCTGCAATATCTTGGCTCTAAATACTTCTTTTTTGTTTTAATGGTGACCACAGACAGCTAGAGAGATCAATATTAAAATGGTGCAACGTCTTCTGGGAGTTCCACGCTTTGATGAAGGCATGGACAAGTAGGACTCCACTTCCTAGACATATTTCACAAATGCTATTATAGTGGCACCTCTCCGCAATGGGAAGGATCCGATAAATATGATCCTCGCACACCATGTGCGGTTGAGCTCGCGGAGGCAGGGATCCGGTTCAAGAAGAGCGACACCAACAACATCCACGATGTTGACTTCAAAAACGGTGTGCTGAGCATGCCCCTCTTGGTGGTGTACGACGACACGGAGGTATATCTCCTGAACGTGATGGCATTTGAGAGGCTGCATCCTGGTTCCAATTTCTACGTGTCGTGGTACGTAGCCTTTCTGGATGATATTATTATGTCTGTAAGAGATGCGGAACTTCTAGGATCCAAAGGGGTCTTGCAAAATATGATAGGCAGTGACAAGAAAGTGGTTGAGATGTTCAATACACTCACAGAGTTAGCAAAGATACCAGTTGAAGGCAGCAAGATAGGCTACCTGAACTGGAAGTTGAACAACCACCGCAAGAAGCGACGGAACAAGTGGCGAGCCAGTTTCATGAACACTTATCTGAGCAACCCTTGGGTGATCACCTCCATGGTGGCTGCCTTCATCTTACTCGTCGCCGCCGTCATGCAGACCGTCTACACGGTTGTTCCGTTCTACACCAAGGGTTAACAAGAACTCGTAGTTAATTTCTCACTATTACTATATATTATTGCGTAGAATTTGGTGAGGTTATTAGATTGTATTATTGTGAATTTTAGCTCTTGATCTTTGCCTTTGTGTATCGGTATTTGTGAACTGATTTTATTCCCTCCATTATCCTTGCGTACAAGAATTAATATTGCATGTTTGGGCTCTAATCCTGGGCCTCTTCTGTATACTGCTTGTGGACTGTTAGGGGCCTCCGCAATGGGAGGGAATAAGGGGGTAGGAAGGAATAAAGAATGCCTTGCTACCGGGAAGAAGCATTGTGGGCATCGGTAACAAGTACTTCCAGGTAGTAGTCTTACTACCGGGTAACAAGCAATAGAAAAATGAGATGAGGACAGCATGCTTGCTTCTCCTTCCTTCTCTCTCCATGACTTTACTGCTCTGCTTGTGTTAGGCCCCACCTTATTACCGGTTTAACATTGTGAGATGCATGAATCACTCTTCCCCACTGTGCTTTGAACCCACGCTCTGACCTTACTTCCGGATCAACATTGCGGTTGCTCTTATGGACCAGACCTAACACATTCTCACTGCCCATGGCCTGTTATATCGCCCACCTCCTTCGTGCTTGCTCCTTGCCCGTGATATTCTGCTTATGCATCTGCTGATGAGCTTAGGAGTCCGTGACAGTTGTTCCTATTTTCTTAGTTCTAGAGCAACATTTTATATAATTAACTTTGGTTGTCTAATTGTCTTAGCTACGACTGCTGCAAGTGTGCACGCATTCATAAGCGTCCTGGGCCGACGATATCAACTAGTAGTATATGCATTCGTGCCGCCTGGCAGCATCATCCTGTGCTCCGCTCTCTGTTTACACATAAAAGGCAGCAGCACCTGCGTATTGTGTACATTTGTTTTACTACTGCCCTGTATTGTATGTGCGCATCTGATCAAAGCGGACACCACACTCCATCTGAAATGAAAAATCCTTTTCTTCTAGACCCCCGAACAAAGCAAGCCAAAGGCACATTTCGCTGAACGGCAGGCAACAACTGATCATCCTTTCAATTCGACATATAGATAGAAGAGCTCTTTTTTACACACCGGATCATCCATTTCCATTTGAGATAAAACAAAAATATAGAGTTTTTTTTTTTTTTTGAAACGAAAAATATAGAGTTTTGACAGACCACGTTGAGAAGAGATCTCGAATAAGAGAACCCCAGGACTCCGCCGCAGCCCGAGGCTATCCACGTTGCCCGCGAGCGCCCGGCCGCCGGATGCCGCAGACGACGGCGCAGCGGGCCGCCCCGCGGGCCCGGCCCCAGCGGCCGGTGGGATCCGCGCGCTGCGCGTCCCCCGTCCCGGCTGTCCGAACGGCGCGACCCCCCACCTCGCCGATTCGCGCCCAGCCCCGGAGGCCCCCCGACCACGCTGCGGCGCTCTTGCGGCGGTCTCGATTCCCCCGCCGACCCCACCGAAGGAGGCGAATTCGTTCGCGGCGTTCTCGCCCCCCCGCCCGCCCGCGCGTCCTCGTCCGCGCGCCGCGACCGGCCGGTCACCGAGTGGGCGGGCCCAATCCCCTCCGGGCCCGCGTGCTCCGCCGGAGGACGCGTTGACTCCGCTCTCCCCCGCCCACGCCGCCAGCGCGCGCCCACCGACCGGGCGGGCACAATCCTGCGACCTCGCCGCCCACAGCGTCGTGGACGCCGCGCGTGTGGAGTGGCTCGGATTGCCTCTTTCCCGTCGACCCCGCGTAAGTCTCAGGTCATCAAGGTCTCGGGCGGTCGCCGCCGCACACATGTACGTAACACGGTCACCGAGTCGGCGGGGCCGGTCTTATGGAAACTGGACAAGTCGCAGCCCACCACGTCGCGAGCGCCACACGCGCACGCCACTCCGGGTTGCCGCCTTACCCGGGCGCGCGGGTTGTAGCATACTCTGTCCATTGACGTGCCGACTCCAGTCTCTCGTGCGCCGCGTCCGGATGGGGAGTCTCGATCCAACGACACACTGGTCGCCTCCGTCACATCGTTCCCCGCTGCACGGGCATGCGGTGCAACTGCCGTTCACGCAACGGCCACAGTATCGTGCCTGTCGTGCCGTGTTAACGGTAATCGTGGTACGTGTAGCATCTGACACGTTGTCGTCACGCCACGAATATCCCCTTCGCCCATTCTCACAGCCGATCGTCACATACTCCGTGACGGTCTGTTCCAAACAGGGGCTATTGGCGCCCGTTGATCGATCTTTATTGGTTACGCTTTGCAAATACGTGTCCTGCTGTTTCGTGGGTCCCTATTCGTTCCACCGATACAGCCACCGGTACCACTTATGGCATGTTTTAGCTCAGAGAGGCTTCGAGACGTTGTCGATTTCCCATTGGTCTGCAGCCATGGGGGCCCCAGCATGGACACACGGGTGCCACAGTTTGGTCGTGTTTTTGTAGCGTTCCAGCCGTGGTACAGCCCATGATGGTTGTATCCGCCGCCTTTCGGACGCTGTGCACCTGGTCCCATCGAGCTGCTTTAAGCTGCCTGGCCCAGGTGTAAGCGATTATTTCGTGCCACGGAGAGATGAGGTTTCGATAAAGGGAAGCTAGGTGCCTGTGTCCACGCCTCTGTTTCACTCTCCTCAGCCTTGCTCTCGAAGGTAAGCCATGGCGGCCTAGGTTTTTGCTCCTCCTACTGTGTCTTACATCTGGTGATTTTGCTCTTATTTTGTTAGATTTAGGTAACCTCCGGAGTGGCACCGGCTTGGATCTAAGCGATCTGAGCTGGATCTGTGCGCGGCGACCCTAAAACGGGGCCGTTCGGCTTACGCCATGAAGTCTGGTACAGTTTTCCTACGCCTCATCTTCCTCTTGTGACCTCATGGATCTCGCTGACCTCTGGATTGTGTGCCTTGTTTATTTTACGATGTTGTTCTTCGCCATATTGTCCTGCTTGCTTGGGTCCTGCTTTTTGAATCCTAGTTTACGTTTACATCAAAACTAATGACGAAATCCATGCCTTTTGTGCAAACTTCCTTCCTGTCGCTGTTGCAAAAAGTGGTGTCCCACTGCAGCCTGGCTTACGCTTCCATAGTGTTTGAGATGGCCGGGGATGGTTCGCCTGTTTATGGCATCGAAGTTACACTGCCTTGTGATGCACCGGTGGATCCATGTCGAACGTTTTTTTTTTGGGCGACTGGAGATGCTTTTCCAGTTTCTGGATATGAGCAGGCTGCTTTCCAGGTGATTGTTTTCCTACAGAGAATGTATGGATTTGTTGTAGAAGACTACAGCTTCCACACGGTTGTTGTAAAGTGAAACCTTGCCGCTGCAGCTGTCTCTGTCACTGCTAGAGCAGTAGGAATTCTACGTGCTGTTGCCAGGGAGAGTGAGGATCAGGTTTTGAAGTCTGAGTGCCTTATGAAAGAAGTCTGTTCGTTGAGTCTTATTGTTTGATTATTCGTCCTGTGGTGAATACTGTGTAGTAATGTGCGCCTGTATTAGGCCACAAAAAAAATAATAAAGAGGAGACAGAGAGATGTATGCTTTGAATCTCTTCAATCCACTTATTCTTACTTTGAGATGCAGAACATATCTGTCTGGCAAGCACCCATAATGGAATCTAAGTTGCAGGATAGTAGAGGTCTCATCCAATCATATTATTTTTCCTTTTTTTCCTGCATTTTGCCCGGTTTCTCCTACAGTGACATCAATGACGTACGCCCTGTTGCCCTTTCTCCGTCCTCGGACATGGCACAATACCATCTGTGTTGGCGTACATTCAAAGTGGAAGTTTTGTGGTGGTAGCTACGATGGACTGATACATCGCATTGATTTTGTGCTGCTCGATGAAATGGTAGTTCCTTCCATTCTCTACTTTTCTGTTTTCATCAGTGTAGGCCATGTCATATAATATCTGCCATGCTTTTGTTATAGGGAAACAGCATCCATGATGGGATTGTAGAAAATGAGGGTGAAGAGAAAAGTGCTCAGGTAGAGGAGGGTGCCATCTATGTTACTAGTCGTTTCAGGTTGTCTAATTCAGAGGCTCCACTGATTTCAGGTTCAGGTGTGTAAACTAGCTTTTCTCTAGCGCTATTTTGCATCAGCGTATTTGCATGTGATGTGCCTTTCTGGTTTAGTAAAAAGGAAGCAGAAGGGGTGTATCCAATCTACCCACTATGCTGGTGGTGGTCATGATGATCGAGGAAAACGTTATTAGGAATTGCTCAGAAACATATTGTTATATTTCAAATCCCTTCAATCCACTTATTCTTACTTTAGAGTGCACAACTTATCTATCTGGCAAGCACCCAGAATGGAATCTAAGTTGCAAGATAGTAGAGTTCTGAAACAATTGTATTATCTTTGCCTTTTTGCTTTGCGTTTGACTCGGTTTCCCCCTACAGTGCTAGTGATGCCATACGTGCGCTCACTTCTCTCCATCCTGGCACACGGCACAGCACCATCTGTGTAAGTGTATATTGAAAGCGAGAAGGCCCTGGTGGTAGCGACGATGGACTGATACAGCACATTGATTTTGTACTGCTCGATGAAAAGGTAGTTCCTTCCATTGTGCAAGCTTTCTGTTTTCATCAGGGAAACAACATCGATGCTGGGATCTTAGGACCTGAGGTTCAAAAGAAAAATACTCAGGTAGAGGGGGGTGCCATCTATGTTACCAGTCGTTTCAGGGTGTCTAATTCAAAGTCTCCACTGATTTCAGGTTCGGGTGTGTATACCATCTGTGGAGGCGTACATTCAGAGTGGAAGTTCTGTGGTGGTAGCTACAATGGACTGATACAGCACATTGATTTTGTGTTGCTCGATGAAATGGTAGTTCCTTCCATTCTCTACTCTTTCTATTTTCTTCAGTGTAGGCCACGTCATTTAATATCTACCATGCTTTTGTTACAGGGAAAAAGCATCCATGATGCGATTGTAGGAAATGAGGGTGAAGAGAAAGTACCGAGGTACAGGAGGGTGCCATCTATGTTACCAGTCGTTTCAGGTTGTCTAATTCAGAGGCTCCACTGATTTCATGTTCAGGTGTGTAAACCAGCTTTTCTCCAGCGATATTTTGCATCAACGTATTTGAATGTGATGTGCCTTTCTGGTTTAGTAAAAAGGAAGTAGAAGGGGTGTATCCAACCTACCCACTATGCTGGTGGTGGTCATGATGATCGAGGAAAACGTTATTAGGAATTGCTCAGAAACATATTGTTATATGTCGAATCCCTTCAATCCACTTATTCTTACGTTAGAGTGCACAACTTATCTGTCTGGCAAGCACCCAGAATGAAATCTAAGTTGCAAGATAGTAGAGTTCTGAAACAATCGTTTTATCTTTGCCTTTTTGGTTTGTGTTTGACTCGGTTTCCCCCTACAATGCCAGTGATGCCATACGTCCGCTCACTTCTCTCCATCCTGGCACATGGCACAGCACCATCTGTGTAAGTGTATATCGAAAGCGAGAAGGCCCTGGTGGTAGCGACGATGGAGTGATACAGCACATTGATTCTGTACTGCTCGATGAAAAGGTACTTCCTTCCATTGTGCAAGCTTTCTATTTTCATCAGTGTAGGCCACGTCATATAATATCTGCCATGCTTTTGTTACAGGGAAACAACATCAATGCTGGGATCTTAGGACCTGAGGTTCAAAAGAAACATACTCAGGTAGAGGGGGTGCTATCTATGTTATCAGTCGTTTCAGGGTGTCTAATTCAAAGTCTCCCCTGATTTCAGGTTCGGGTGTGTATACCAGCCCTTCTCAGGCGCTATTTTGCATCATCGTATCTGCATGTTATGTGCTTTTCTGGTTTTTTTTTTTTTAGAAGAAGGTTCAAGCCTTGTTTCCTTGTGCGCAATCATATGGATGAAGCAGAAATGATCTGCTTCGGTGATGGTGCATACCCGTTGATTGACAACGCTATTCAGCGTGTGCTCAGGACATCTACACCAGCCTGGCAGTGTAACACCAGCATCCAAGAAGTAAACGGGTGTCATCGACTGTCATCACTGGGAAGAAACATCCAACAAATTGTCACGACCTTCAGTTCACGAGGCTCGCCTCAGCGATGCAGACCGCAGCGGATGTTTTGCTATGTGCACTTTGTTAGTAAAATCAGCTTACAAGAAGACTCCATAGGCGTCCTCTATAAACCAGTTCATTGGTGGCTGATCGTTCAGGATATATATTCCGGGTTCTGATTACGTTCTGTGTTACAGATAATGTATCCAGAAAAATTAATGATTTTTTCCATCCGCCTTTATCTTGCCTACGAACTACCACCTCTGTCCTAGAAAACATGCAGCTCTCGCTTCTCGCGAGGTCAACAAATTGTAGCCTGGACTAAATTTAGATACAAGATTAGTAACACTTATAATACCGAATTAGTATGCATAGATTTGTGCCGGAGTATATTTTAGTGGCAAAATTCCTTTTGGGACATAAACGATAGTATTAGTCCCTACAAACTTTGTAAAAGCTTTAGCCAAATTGACCGGGACGGTTCTCGTAGCTGCATGTTTTTGGAGACAGAGGAAGTAATTAGCAGCGGTGTGTAGCGACAATGAAACACGATATGGACCAGGGTAGCAAAACATGTGCACTGGTAGACGCATTCTACCTACTAACGTGCGCTGGTTCATTTGACAGCCCATTTATTTGTCTCTCTTTGCCCACCTAAAAAAAAGGGTCCGTCCCAGGCGCATCGCTAAGCACAGCCGGGAAACGCTGACACATCGTATACTCAACTCGGTCACTGGTTGGTCTGGCCTCTACGCCACGGCTAAAGCCAAAGGAGAGGCGCTTGATTGTGTTTGTCGACATCTCATTGGGCACTGAGTGTGGGGTAACGTGGAAGAGATACACGAGTATCCCCCTCTCGTGTAGGCCCTACTCTATCTGGTGTCACCGGCGAATTGTACCACGCTCACTGACTACACGGTCCCATCCCCCACTGTGAGCAACATGACCCATCTGGCGGCGTCGACCGCGACCGTGTGTAACCGCACGACACATTCAATGACAAAAAAATAAACAATAAAAATCGTACCCTGTGCTTCGTCCAGCCGGTCCCTTACCGACCAGCCTGCTATGACCCAACCTAGCCATGGATTCGTTGGTCCACCTCCAGAGACTTCCTTAGACATTTCTAGATCTAGACCACTAGCAACACCGTTCCTCCACCTCTAGAGACTTCCTTAGATCCATTGTTCCTTCTTCGGCCATGGATTCCAACCAGAACCCTATCGAGCTCACCGCCAGCCGCTAGGAACCCTTGACAACAAAGGTAACGCGACGGATTCATATAGCTCACTACGCTCGACCTTTTATTGTTCTGTCCATCTCTCTTATGTTAGTTTGTTCTACGGTATCAGATCCCCTTGGTTCTTAGCCTCGATAGAAAGGGGATACTCGGCTTCTTACTCGATGAAGAGCGGACCGTACGTGTCGGCAATCGGTTTATAACTGTGGTTAGATTTGATCCTCCCTACATACCACACTATGAGGAGAAAAAACTGCACAGATTCGCGGTGAGCTCGCATCTTCTGAACATTATTTTGCTATACAGAGTGCTTACCAGAATGCTTTAGAGTATCTAGAAAAACAAAATGTGCTTGAGATTGATGACTACAACGCTGACTGTAACTTGCAGCTTCATAAGAATGTCTCTTTCTCCGACATTTGCTATGCATACCCTGAGATGGACCCAACATCACTCGAAAGGAAAATTAAGGCAGCGAGCTATTCACTCTGCAAGATCCTATTTGCTATCGATGGTCACAACCTATGTATGCTTCCTAAACAACAGGGACTTTATGATTCCTTGGCAACACTACATGCAAGATTAACATCTATTCTTAATGCTACATCTATCTTAGATATGGTAACTGAATCCAAGGAGAGGAAAAGGAAACTCATAGGTCTGTCCTCTACTTCTACGCCTATTAGAACACCATGTCATTTTTAACAGCTTTATGCGCTGCCTCTGTTTGCTATCCAGGAAACGATCAGTACAACCCAACCACGCCACCAAGGAACAAGATCTCATACCTCACGGTGCCAACCACATGCCCTGGAGCTCCCAAAAAACCACGATTCAAGCAAGTGTCCAGGGAACAACAACAACATCACTCTACCACCAAATCAACCTGGGTCACACACATCAACCTCCAGCTGAATGACTTACAGTGCCTATTCCATACCCGCCCAGTGACAATCATCAGCCATGACGAAGACAGTGACTAAGTCAAAGGTTCATACATGCTTTTGCTCTTAGTCTGTTTATGCTACGTGCCGAGCTACGCTGCTTCAGTTCTTACTATGCAATGTTGTTTTAATTCAGCTACTCTAAACAAACCTCCACTATTTTTAGCTGCCTACCCCGTATTGGTTCCTTAAGTGATATCAAAACAATGTTTCGGTTCACAGAAATTGCACTCTACCTCTTCTATATGTTTACGAGTGGTACCTGAGTTTTCTATATGGCTGCACACATGGGTTTACTCTTATATGGTCGTTTTCCCTACATAACCTGTGTCTAAACCACTGCCTTCTTAACACAGAAACAACACCAATAGTACGAAATTATAGCTATGTTACGATGCAAAACAGAGTTATGGTCCACATACTATATTAGCAATGTCAACAGCCTCCAACCAAAGGTTTGACCAGGCTAAACAGAAACGACAGACCGTTCCAAATAGCTTATATCTTAACATAGCCCACACAAGAAGGAACTAAGAAAGGACACTGACCATGAGATTGTGTCTTCAGTTGTGGGCATTGCGGGACCAGCACCGTCATCGTCCTCAATGGTGTTCGCCCTGCGACAGCCACATGGTGTATAGATCTTGACTGCAACAAGAGAGGTGGCTTCATGATAGGTGAACGTGACAAAATCTATCGGCTGAATCTTCTTAGCCTGCACGAACTCTTGCCACCCATGCTTCAGATGCAGCGTACCATTCTTTCCACACATCTGGGCTTTCACCCGCCATATGTCCCCGGTGTCCCCATCCATCTATAGGTTCAGACGTTGCTTGCCTCCAAGGTATTCACCAAAATGCCTAGGCAGCTCCTACACACGGTGGAAGATAAAATCAGAACAACATGCAGGCAAAATATAGACATCCTATTGGGATAGAATAGAGCCCGAAAAGGAAAACCATTCTTTCAATGTAGACGAAATAGATTAAGGGAGAAATGTGTCTCGATGGAGCAACTAGAATAGGAAAACCCCTCTTGGTACGCCCCAGAACAAGACCCAACAAGGACAAAAGAAGGGTATTTGGATAGAATATGCCTAGGGTAAAAAAAAGGGGAAAACGATAGAAAGGAAACAAAGAAAACCCACCTCGATGGAATCCAGCCGGATCAGGAAAAAAAGCTATGCCGATACCCCCAAAACAAGATCCAACCAGAGTACGTAAACCCTAATTTGATACAGTACCAAAAGAAAAAGAAAGACCTCCTTTCAATAAAGAAGGAACACCAGAAAAAGAAAAAAAAAAACTATGCAGGAAATCCGAACAGACTAAAAAATATCTAAATAGTTTGGAATCGGGATAGGAGTACTTCCTTTTGATGGAAAGGAAACAGAGTAAAAAAACCCTCTCTCGATGAAATCCAATCAGAATAGAAACAACCCTCCTGGATGGAACCCAACTACGCTTAAAAACCTCTCTCAATGCCCAAGAAAATGTACACATACCAATCGTTCCTCATAGTGTCCTCGCACAATCACCTTGTAGAACTCAAACGTCCCTTGTCCTCGTGGATCACACGTGTGCCTCGGCCTAGGCACGAGATGAATCTACTAGACGTCTCAAGGAGATCTGGAGGCGCACCCACACCACTAGGGGGAGCTAGCGGCGCCGGTTTGTACGGTGCGATGCTTCTGCTTGTTGTTGTTCATCCAGGTCTTGAACTGGAGGAGCAGGATGTCCTGACTCTTGCACCATCTCGTCACACTAACCACCTCTTCTCTCGGTACCCTCCATCCCAGCTCAATCGCTTTGGCCCTCATCGCCTCCCTCCGCTCATGGCTGAATCGGCACCAATCCGCTTATATCGAGCCTCCGAAAGATCGCCTACCTCAGCGGTGTCGCCTCCTCACGGATGGTTTGCGAGGACAATAAATGTAGGGGAGTCTAAATGAGTGCCTGGTAGATGAACCGAGAATCTAGAGGAGCGTTGAAATGACCGGACTTTTTCACTGCTCTGCCAGTTTTATCACATGATGAGCATCTTCCAGCATCGGCTCAGTAGAATAATGGGCTGCGTACATAACGGGCCATCTTTCCCAAACTGGGCCAGTCTAGATGTTTGGTCAGAAAAAGAACGGCCTAGTGTACACGATACAAATATATAGACACAGGCCGGTCAAATCAATAATGGGGTGGCTTGCCCACAGAACGCACCTTCAGCAGGAGCGCCTCTGTAGGACACACACCCTTCTAGGCCGGCTAAATTGCAATTGGGTCGCAGGTCCACGATCTTTGGCTGCTTGCGCGAATCCCAAAACAACGGAGCTCAAGCGTCAAAACTGTTCCCCGATGACTTCTATCCTTCAGATCCCAATCGCTAGCCATATCGTGGCATAGACCACCGGCCTCCCCACCTCCATTTATAGAGCCGTTTCTTCTTCCCTCCATACAACAGTAAGGAGGAAAATGCGCTCATCTAACAACAACTATCAATGCCATGCCCAACCAGCATTCGAACAAAACCAATCGAACCGAAAACCTATCGCCAAGATGTCGGTACTCAATGCTGGCGATATCGCCCCCATCGACACAATGGTTACAGCCGATGTGACGATCGTCGAGGACTTCATCAGGGAAATCCGAGGGAAGCCCCCAAGTGCTAAAGGTATGCTTGTTGGCATCGACTTAGAATGGAGAATTCTGCCCAAAAAAAAGGCTCGCAAAACAGAGTACAGGATCGCACTTTTACAGCTATGCGTTGGCCATCGATGCCTTATATATCAAGTGCACCAAGCCGGCGACCGGTTACCCATGATCTTAGAACAATTTATCCAAGATGAGGGCCATGCCTTCACCAGAGCAGCCACAGCCAATGATGTTGAGTGGCTTCGAAAAGACTGCGGCATAAACATCTCCAATCCACGTGACTTACAGCAGATTGTTCCCTGCTCTCGGTGTTAGTCAGTACCAGAATCTAGCAGAACCTGGGTGCTTCCCTTCACTGGATACTCTAGCGTCAGCGGTCCTACTGATTCCTCATCAAAAACAGAAACGAACCGTCTGCCATCACCACTAGGGAGACTTTCGGTTATCAGAAGAGCAGATTAGATACGCTAGCATAGACGCCTTTCTATCGTTTGAGATCGCAAATCAAATAGAACTACATTTTGGTTACCAATTTGTTAATCATGTTTAATCTGTGGTGTATATTGTACCTTATATGTAATCTCATTTCTGAAGACACCTTTTGTCCGTGTAATGTGTTGTGTACTGCAAAACTTTTTTTTTTAAAAAAAAAAAACCTTGTGTACTACAGAACTACTATAGCTCCGTCTGCCCTACAATACAGACGGAATGATTCAAATTGAAATAGACCGAACACAGATGAACCATTACACAGATCCTTCAGTCCCACGATCCTTTTCTATCTTTCGTGCACACATTCTGAGATGGGCTTGGCGAATTCTCAATTCTGACGCCCTTGACCCAGCCATCCTACACCAAACGCAAATAAAAAATGTCAAGCCCATGATGCTCCCCACCTGGTGGATAGGCCCATTGCATGATGGCCTGATTTACACACTCCAGCCCCTAGATGATGATCCATGTCAGCACCATTAGGTGTGAATTTGAACCTTCGGTTAACACTTACAACAATAGTGCGGTCACATGATCACGCCAGTTAATGAGAGCTACCCTTGCCCAACCTCAAATAAAAATATGCAGCCCATGATGCTCCCAGCTTGGTAGATAGGCCCATTGCATAATGGGCCGGTTGACTGGATCCCGTTTCTAGATAACGATGCGCGCGCGCAGAACAATCAACGCCATTAGATGTGAATTCAAGGGCACCCCGGTGACACATTCACGCCGGTTAATGACTTCGCACAAATTCCAAAGGACGCAGGTCAAATGACGTATCACAGAGTAACTGGCTGATGCGATTCCTTTCAATCCGTAGATACTGAAGCGTCGTCATCTGCTTAGTATATAAAGCGGCCTACCCTTATTCTTTCCCCATCAGCAACCACCAATCCTCCTCCCTTTATTCGACAAAAAACAATCGCACATCATACTCTACAGGCTATAGAATGGCGGCCAACAACGAAGACAATCTCTACGAGACCTTTAGCGAGGACGAAGATACAACGAACGGGTAGATGGAATCCTACGCGGCTTCAACGACGGCACCTATCGGATCCACCACATCGGCCGCTACTACACTGCGGCTTCGCCCCGCCGCATGCAACACAACTGGAGTCTCCTCAACCTCCTGAACCACGCCAGGGCAACGCTCATGACTGCAACAGTGTGAAAGGGCCCCAGAACAAGGCCCTCGCCAACTATGTCCTCAATAACGATGCCATGGCACGCGAACGCGAGATTGGTCGCGTTGGCGATTGCAGCGGAACCAGGCCGTCGAGCACGAGAGGGATCGAACGAGCGCTGCCAACAAAACACGATCCGGCGCAAGAAAAACAAGGTAATGATAGTGTCCCACCCTAATGTTGGTATACAGTAACCACGCTCGTCGCTTTGATGGTCTATGTATCTTACCGTACTTTTTCTGTTTTCGTCTCGCAGCACGCGGCGTCATGACGCTCCAACGATCTCAGCTTAAGGCAGGGCAACAACGTTGACCATGAATCATCTTCCAAACCCTAGAGATACACTACAACTGATTCAACAGTGAACTCTACTTCTCGTATTCTACATCTATTGTAACTGTCAGTTGTGATATGAATATCAATATAACTTCTGTGTTCTTTCTGTCGTTCTTACTAGGAGAAAAGAAAAGCACACAAATCATTCAAATTTTAAAAATGGCCCAAAGAATGGCCTGATCAAACTCACGTAACCAACACTGTCAGACAATACGATGTATAATGCTTTTGTAACACACAAAAAAAACAGTTCATGAACCATGCCACTCAGACTAAATCGATTACAAAGGGCATCGCCCACCCAAAAAAAGGTAAACAAGACCCACAGAATGGACCGGCTAACATATGATAGGCTGCTTTCTGGCCCATTATAGTACTTTTATGCCTTAAAAAAAAAACGCAGGGAAAAAATGATACATCTCCATAAGACAGCCCAATCTAGACGGACGTCTATGTACTAAATGGGCCGCGCCAGTTACTCAACAAAAAAGACTCCGAAAGTACAAACCCCCCCAAAAAAAGGGTCCGAGATATCCATTCTTATCAATCCCACTGAGACAAGACAGTACGCACAGTCCATGCGTGCTACAATACTATGGGCCCAATGAAGTATGAGCTGGGCATGGCGATGGGCGCGCAAGGCCATGCCTCCTGCACTTCCACCAAATAGGCGGCGTCCTTCCTCTTTGTCCTCCAAGGCCGCCTCTTACAAATCAGAGTAATGGGCCAGATTTTAACCGTCACGCCAGTTCCAAATAAATAGAGATATTGACAGTCCGGAAAAGTACAGAGCCGGGCTAGCCTAATGGCTGCAAAACAGGCCAATACATCCTCACATAAAATGGGCCACTGGCACGCAAGGGCGCGCCCAAGTTACTAGTAACAAAACAAAGGAGCAGCCCAAGACCTCATCACTGCAGGCAGGGACAGATAGAGCTGCGAATTGGCTTGTAGTCGATGGTAGGGACGGTCCAGGTGGGGCGCTACCCACCGGGATTCAAATCCCGGTGCTCGCGACCTTTTCTCGGGATTTTCCCAAGGATTTACCGGCGTTATGCATTAAGTGGTAGCGACGTTCCGTCGGCGACGAGGCGCCTATGGTGACTTCGAGAATCTCCGAGATCTGCCGGCCGCCCAGTCTTCGGAGGTGCTCATAGGGGTAGGGTTTGCGTGCGTGTTTCATAGGGGTGAGTGTGCGTGCGTGTTGTGAAATCTGCGTTGTCTTGTGTAATTCTCAAAAAAAAAAAAAAAAAAAAGGGACAGATAGAGCTAACCATCCAGAGCTATAAAAGGCAGCAACCAACACTGTAGACTAAAAATCTATATCTATCTATACTATAAAAAGAGCGTTGGAATTGGAAGGTTTTGTTACTCAAAATTTTCCCTACCCAAACACTCTATGACATGTGGACCCGTACAAAGAAAGCAGGCAGGAACATACGGAACAACTACGTTCCACACTTCCGCCGGACGGAAACCACGGTCTTTTTTCACGCGCTCCTACTCTACCCGCCCCCGTACACATCGCTGGCAAAGGTGGGAAACGTCGCGACGCCTTGCTGCCTTCGGTTGTTTGGAGTCGCAGCGCTAGCGCTAGCGCTACTACGCACGCTCGTCCAAAGCCATCGCGCGCGGTCTCTCCCGTCGACGCGCGGCCCAAGCAGCCACTGCACCGACGCCGGACGTCGACCACCCTTTGGCGCGCGCCAGCGCTAGGCCAAGTCACGGCGGCGGCGGCACGTCGACCGTGTCGTCGGAGGCGATCCTTTGCCAGCCGTGTCGTACGCCACAATGGTGTGTCGTCGAGGAACCGTCGTTCCTGCTTTGGCCGCGACTCGCGGCGAGCCCCGTTCGCCCCCTTCGCTCCATCTGTCGCGGTATCTCACGGCGGCGGCGGCACGTCGAGGGCGTCGTCGGAGGCGAAGAGGCGATCATGTGCCAGCCGTGCCGTAGGCCACAACAGCGTGTCGTCGAACAACCGTAGCTTCTGCTTTGGCCGCGACTGGCGAGTGGCGGCGAGTCCAGTTCGCCCCTTCGCTCGATCTCTCGCGATATCTCCCGTCGACGCGTCCAAAGCAGCCACTGCACCGACGCCGGTAGACGGCCACCCTCAGGAGGCCGGCGCAACACTAATCCCGTCGTGGAGAAAAAAAAAGAGGAAGTGGAGGATCTGCGCCTGCACACAGGTGCGTGTGCTTGCCGCTTTACGGCTACGAGATGATCAGAGTAGAAACTAATCGACAATTCTTGTACTGATTCATGCATAAAACAATTGGTGTACTAATCCATGCAGCAACTCATCTCCTTGCGAAGCGGCACCGGCAACCTGTTACGATCCAGTCTGGTACGCTTGGGAACGCCCCTACGAGATGATCAGAGTACGAGCTGATCGCCAATTCTTGTACTAGCTAATCCATGCATAAACCAGTTCGTGTACCAATCTGTGCAGCGGCGCTGACGATGGACCTTGTCGCTCATCTCTTCTTGCGAAGCGGCCACATTCAACATCCTACATCTTCCTGTAGGCGAAGCGTATCCGCGCGACGACTGATGAAGCCGATGTCCTCCAGTTCGACCTTCTTCACACATATCATCAACCATCGCCGCCTGCACCACACTTCTGTCAACAACCGGCTTGATCAATACTCTGCATATGACATCGCTGGCCCAGGAAGCAGAGCCGTGGAGGTGCAAGTCGACGGCGATTAGCGCACCTACACAAACCAGCGAGTGCCCTGCATCATGCATGCCCACAAAGCCAGAGTACGTCCTTTGTAGCTATTGCTTTCTTTTATATACATATATTTGATCTTCGCTCCATCCATTCCACCTCATGCAATTTTGATCCTTTTTTATTTATATCAATATCAATATCAACTCAGCCGATGTCATCAAAATATTTCCATATTTACTTTGTCTAAATTCTATAGTTAGTATGAACCACAGTTTGGATTTTGCTCCTTTGGTCACCGTCCCTTTAGTAGTCAACAATCAAAGGAAATTCTACTAGAAGCATTAAAGCATTCCTGTGAAATAAAATCTCCTCAAAACTGCCTTTTTTTTTTTTTTTTCCACCTGTGTATTTCAAATTAGAATATTGTTATTACATATCATTTTTAAAGATTTATATGATAGCAGCCTACCTTGGGGGCATACTGCAGGACCAATGTTGGTGGTTTTCACATAATCACATCACTGATTTTCTTTGGCAACTTCTCTCTCTAAAATATCTTTATCAAACGTAGGTGAGAGCAGTGTATATTTGTGAATTACAAATATTTTTATTTTTCCAAACATGTAACCGTACCATTTTACATTGAACAGTTGGGAAAGGCTGAAGAGCCGAAGAAGGAGCACATTGTTATAGAGTATATGGCAGAGTTGCGGATATTGAAAGTATGAAACTTGTATATATATTTCTGTGGTAATATAAAGCTTTGAGTTCTTGCATTCTTGTTTTGAATAATTTTCGATACAGTGCATATTGTATTTTAGAAATTAGATTTGATCTTCGCTCCATCCATTCCACCTCATGCAATTTTGATCCTTTTTATTTATATCAATATCAATATCAACTCAGCCGATGTCATCCTGATATTTCCATATTTACTTTGTCTAAATTCTATAGTTAGTATGAACCACAGTTTGGATTTTGCTCCTTTGGTCATCGTCCCTTTAGTAGTCAACAATCAAAGGAAATTCTAATAGAAGCATTAAAGTATTCCTGTGAAATAAAATCTCCTCAAAACTGCCTTTTTTTTTTTCCAGTTGTGTATTTCAAATTAGAATATTGTTATTACATATCATTTTTAAAGATTTATATGGTAGCAGCCTGCCTTGGGGGCATGCTGCAGGACCAATGTTGGTGGTTTTCACATAATCACATCACTAATTTTCTTTGGCAACTTCTCTCTCCAAAATATCTTTATCAAACGTAGGTAAGAGCAGTGTATATTTGTGAATTACATATATTTTTATTTTTCCTAACATGTAACCGTACCATTTTACATTGAACAGTTGGGAAAGGCTGAAGAGGCGAAGAAGGAGCACATTGTTATAGAGTATATGGCAGAGTTGCTGATATTGAAAGTATGAAACTTGTATATATATTTCTGTGGTTATATAAGGTTTTGAGTTCTTGCATTCTTGTTTTGAATAATTTTCGATACAGTGCATATTGTATTTTAGAAATTAGTTTTTTATATATATTTTTTGAAAACTAGCTAACTGGTAATATGTATATACGTTGTCGCTATTAAATGGAAAATGGAAAAACTTAAGACTGAAGGGTTACAAAGTTGCTTGTTAAAATTAAAAGCATTTAATGCTGATTTAGTCACAGCTTAGGAATCCTTTTGTTTACAATGATTTATATTGGCTCTTAACGATGGCAAAAGAATTATTCAAAAAGTCATGATATTAACCACAAATTTAGCGATAGGACTTGTATAAAGTGCATAGGGCTCATGGATCCATATATTTCATAGTAATCGAGCCAAATGTTTCATAATGAATCATCATGCTTTAAATTACAAATTGTTATTACATATCATTTTTAAAGATTTATATGATAGCAGCTTGCCTTGGGGCATGCTGCAGGACCAATGTTGGTGGTTTTCACATAATCACATCACTGATTTTCTTTGGCAATATCTTCGTAACATGTATTAGTAAGAAACACAACACTTTTCCTATCAAAGAAAAATATTTTTTTAGACACGTGCGTGTCGCACGTGCTTTCCACTAGTACCAGAAAACGACCAAAGCGGATCACCTCCCCTAACTGATCACATAGCGCCATCATCCTTCCAGAACAGCCAACCTTAGACAGACCAACAAAATCCCAAAAGCCAGACTCAACATCTTGAATCAGTTGCCACGTAGCTATATGTCAACATATCATTCGACGTCTTCAGCTTCCCCATCTTTTCCAGCAGGAGCAACTGATTCACCTGCCTTGTTGTCCGTGTCGGCAGGATTTCTTTTGCGAACTTCAACATATTGTTTACACCTTCCTTCATTTTCTATTTTTTCATCTTCAGGGTAGAGTCCTGTCCAGTATAACATGAATAGAAGAGCTGACGTATAGGTGGTGAGTTCCACCCATGGACTGGGAAAACAAAGAAAACGTGAGGTGAAAATTACCTAATAATATGGTGCACAAGTCTGACGTCAACTCATCAAGTTCTAGCTGGGTGGTCAAGATGGAGAAGATAGCTGAAGACACACGGTGGAATCGGTACTCCATCTATCCAGTGCCGCAGTTTATTAAGCACAAAACCGATAGCGAGGCTTATAGTCCGCAGTTCGTGTCACTGGGTCCATCTCCTGCCCATGGAGTAGTACAAGCGCCGAGCGGTGCTGCAGTCTGAGAAGCCTATACAGGAATTTGTAGCAGCCATCGATGATGTGGCAGATGAGCTCCGGGGCCTGTGTTTTCTCTCCCGGTATTTTAAAAACTCGGAGTGTAGGCTGCCTACAGTGACCTGGATGATGACAAATGGCGTGGAGCAAACAAAAGTCACTTCGTGGAGGTGAAGGTTATGGATGGCTGCCTCTTGTTGGAGTGATAAGGGCACACGACCTCGAAATGCAACAGGAAGTGAACGAGGATTACGCGACCAATGACCCCATCTTCAGTAACCACAGGCTCAGCAGTCATAATTTGTGGGCAACTGTGCGGATAGACATGATCTGTATTGAAAAAACCAAATTCCTCTGTTCTGCTGAGGCTCTTAGTGTTAGACATTTAGGCAATTTTCATGTCATTTTAATTCCATAAATTAACATTATAACGACGACATATAAAAGATATTAAATCATTGACTGCATGATATCAAATGTATCCATAACAATATAGTACACGTGAACTAGAAGCATGTGAAGCATATAAATATCATAAACATATAAGCATAATACATGTAACATAACAGAACAACTGAAAAACATATGAAACGATGTAACAGGACTACTTGACACATATAGCTGTAAAACTGAAACAAACAGGCATGGCATATTACTAGCGAGGAATGGCATCGACATCTCATGATACGATATGACAGAACTAGTGAAATGTACTCATAGTAGCATACGAAACAACAAGCAAGCATCAGCCATCACATGATACGATATGACAGAACTAATGAAACAGACTCATAACAAAGCATACGAAAATAACAGGGGATGAACTAGCGAAACATATAAGAACTGCAGAACGAAAAAATAGAGAGGAAATGAACCGATCATACCCACCCATGCGCTCCAAGGATCCCGAACTTTGTCCAACTTCCTTTGTTATGTCGGAGAAGATGAAGATGATCTCTCCACCATGAAGAGGGAGATGATGAAATCCACCGGCACTCGAGGAAGAAGACCGACAACGGACGGTGGCGGCGGTTCGGACAGTCATGTAGACGCTCCCCAAAAACCTAATTGCCGATCCCCCGTGTAAGGTCTCGAACGGCAAGGGCTTCGGAGGCACCTTCCCTCTCGCTCCTCCGTGCGCGGAGTTACGAGATGGAGATGACCTTCATAGCAACGGAATTGAGTTTCTGAATTTGTTTTGTTCTCTTGAATCTCAAATGATAGCTACTATCTCCCTCTTATCCCTCACGATGGATAAGTGAAGAGACAAGCTAAAGAAATGAAAGGACACAACCACCTCACATAGGCAAACCAAAGGCCAAAGGCCCATCTCACGTGGGCAGCCAAGAGGCAAGCCAACAGGCCAACAGTCCTCCCATTCAACTTTCAATAATTACACACTATAGAGTTTTGATTTATTATTAAATATATACTAGTTCATCAACCCGTGCTCTCGGGGTTAGAATCTTATATCTAATATTTTTCTTCACTAATGTTCTAAAATAATAGCTATAATAGGTACTTTATTCTCGATACTCAGTTATGATAATCTATCAATTATTGATTTTTATGTACTTTTCATCCATATCCATTGTTTTTATTTACATAGCTCCTTTGCAACCATTTGTTTAAACTATGATGGATATAGCTATAGTCTATATTTTGATGACACGAACCTAAGTTTGGAGGTTATCATTTGCGAAGATACAACATTTATTATTTTCAATGGTGAATATAGTCCACCAATTTGATGCCAAAATGTTATAGGTTTCTATAAGAATTTTAGGATTTGTCTTTTTATTTCTATCGTTTCATGAGTTATAATTTATAGGGATTAATATTTTTTAGCAAGATATGTATTAGGTAGATACAAACATAAACTTAAACTATACATACTCTTATTTCATCACTTTACGTGATATACCATAAAAATATATGTTTTAGCTTTCAGCTTTTGATGTAGTTGTTTTAATATTTATACATGTGTTAATCAAAAATCGCAATGCTTATTGTATGGTTTATTCAAAATTTTCATTTTTATTTTATTAATATTCTAGGTCTTAGGTTACACTCCTAATTCTTACAATGGCATAGATTGTTGTTTCAGCATGCACCATGGACTCAAAGATATTGAATTTATTTTATTATATTATTATTGTTTTATTAGAAAAAAGTCTAAAATTAAATTACTAATATTCACATAATATAATGTTTCAATTAAATTGTTCAAACCTTTGTTTTTAAAGATAATGACTTGCAAATTTTATTACCATAAGTATTAATATAACTTAAAGTGGATTGTAAGTGTCATTACTATGTGGTTGCTAAGAATTTTCCCATGCTTGATAAGCATATAAAATAAATATTTACCTAATGTATACATATTCCCTCGGTCTACGCACTGGAACATAGGTGTTAAATTATTTTTCATAGTACCTTATATTAGCTTTTACATGTAGATTTGAGATATTACTATTTTATAATGGTTGAGATGGATAATTTAGTTATGAATTATATAGGCATATATAACATTATATTATCTTTCATAATGCTAGGTATGAGTAATTTGAATGCAAACCAAGTTTCAAGGCATTATCTATATAGTGATAGGGGTGGATAGTTTATTAAAAATATTTGGAGATTAATTGGTTATCGTTTTTAATTGTGGAAGTTTGAGTTTTTCCATATAGGCTTTATTAATAACTCCATGGATCGTAGTCTCTAATTTTTCAACATCATTAACATGTAAACTCAAAGTAATCTAATGGAAAAAATAAAAGCAATCAAAAAAATTATACACGATGGTCAATAAGATTATATCAATACTTATTCGTTCAAAGTAATCCAAGGGAAATAGAATTAAAATGAAAATTATAACCAATTGTCAATAACGATCATATCATGACTTATTTGTTCACGTAACTCTTGCTTTCATTTTCACAATTCTTTTCCTGGTCTATCTAATCTCGCCTAAAGTTTTAGTAACCATACCAAAACAGTATAAAATAAAAAGGAGACAAATAACATTAAAGTTTTGTTGTCACACCGAAATGGAATAAAATAAAAGCAGACAAATTAAATTGTAATCATGGTCATTGAGCAAAGATGACAAAATTTGGTACATTATAGGAGAAATTAAATTTTAATTATGGGATCTAGCAAGATAGACACACCTCTAGCCGGTAGGCGCGGCTTCTGCAATGATGTAGATGGCGTGGACATCGTAGGTGTGGCCGCTGTAATGATGTAGATGGCATGGACGTCGGAGAATACGTTGAGCTAGTCTCCCCATCGATCTCCTCTGGACATGCATCAAGTAGATGGCATCGGCGTTGATGAACACACCTGCTCATGCCCGTCCTTGGATCCCCGGCACATGAAACAGACGGTTGTAGGCGAACAAAGAGACCGGCAGGCTGCACCAGAAGATGAGCCACGAACGATGCTGAGCAGGCTGAAGATCCACTTGCGGCTTTGTACCCATTGGTGAAGTTGTTCATTTATTTCGTTGTTTGCCGCTTCCACCTTCTGCTCCATAGTCCTCACGCGAGCGCCATCCATGTTGATGACGACCTGGCGGATCAACTCAGCACACGAAACAGCCAGTAGTGACTCGGCGGCGGGGTCCTGGGACTGGACGGCGGCGCCGGCCAGGTTGACCACTGGGTCAAGCTGCGCAGTCGATCGTCGATCATAGAGCTATTCCTAGAGGATCTTGCAGCAGAGACTATCCTTGCCATGGCAATTTAATCCATGCATACGTTCAATTCTAACCTTGTTTGGTAGTTGATAGATACCTAGCTAGATTTTAGGCTATTTTGTTGGCAAGGGCACATATGTATTTGGGTGAAGTTCTGCGAGATCCCTTGAGGTTTTTTTTTGACGAAAGATCCCTTGAGGTTATCCGTCACCGACCGAAAGCAAGAGAAAAATAATGTATTTGTTAGTAATATATTTATTGTCTTTTCTTTTTTTTCCTGGTACGTATACCTTAAAATAATATTTATTTTTTTTTTTTTTTATTTATAATAATGGCACAGGTGGGTAATTTTCTAGAAAAATAAAATAGATCTAATGGTTTTAAATCACAAAAGCCCATAATAAATCTAACACTTAGCTGTTCAGCGTGGCACATCTGTGGTACGTACTTCTTTACCCTGTATATGAGATTCGTACTAAATAAGTAGCTTGGACAGTACCCTACATGTTGTTAAGGCTCTGTTTTTACTCAAAGCTCAATTGCATGCACACGAGCTCCAGAACGTGGCAGCCGTGTACGTTGGTAGTCATGGCCTAAGAATCACTCACTAGCTCGGCATGCAGTCATGACTGGCGAACGTGGTCCGTGGGGATGGATGCACACTCTCGCGCCCGCACTACTACTACAATACCCAACTTTAGGGGCGGCTGGTGATGAACATCGGGGGCCGGTTTTCCCAGCCGCCCCTAAATAAGCGCCCCTAATGTTCATCCACATTAGGGGCGGTTGTCTCACCGCCCCTAATGTGGATATAGCAGGGGCGGTTCACCTCATTATAAACCCCCCCTAATCTCTCTAACTGTAGGGGCGGTTTAATCCAAACCCGCCCCTACAGTTGAATTTCACACCAAAAAAATATATAAATATATAATTCACAGATTCAATTGATAATTGACATAATGTCTCCATACTTCAAATAAACATATATGCATCATGCAAAACTCACATACTTCAACGTACAATTCACATAACATACGAAGATATCGAGATACAATTCACATACTAATTACTATGGCTTTGTCGCAACCTCATCTTCTGGGTCGAAGTCCTTGTCCAGCTCGTCCGCAGTTGGCCTATGCCTGGGTTCTTGTGGGAAAGGATCCTCAGGACTCACATATCCGTCGTCACCATCATCATCGTCATCGAGTCGTCATCGAGTCGTCCCTCGTCATCTCCTTCTTTTTCCATTTCTCCCTCCTTGAATGGATCAATGGTACGCATCGCTGCTATATCCTTGTCTACCTCATTGTTGAACTCCTCCTGACTCATGTGAGCTGGTTCTTCCTGTTCTAAGGCTTCCTTGTCCTTAGAGCTTTTGGCTGTAGTGTCTCTTGGCGGGGACATTTTATGATTTAGTCTAATCAAATAGAAGGAAAAAGATTTGGCATTAGACAATGAGAGAGAGCTTCAGCTTAGCTACAGGGAGAGGAGGCTACAGAGAGAGAGAGAGAGCTTCAGCTTAGCTGCTGTAGCATATAGAAAACAGTGAGCATATAACTCTCAATGAAAAAACATTTGGTACAAATTTGGCTCAGATTTGCCCCCTTGTCATCTCATCCATTCTTAACTGGTTGCTTATAGAAGCCATCCTAGTTTAGAAGGTCACAGGGGGTCTCAAAATCATCATAGCCGCCGCCTCAGCCCAATAAAAAATTTCATCATTGCACATCATTGCATATGCCACTGCCTCATCCCAATAAAAAATTTCATCATTGCACATGTAGATAGCTTGCCAAAATTCATATAGCCAACAGCAAGTAGATAGCAGTAGATAGCTTGGCAAATAAACACTCACAAATAGATAGCCAATAACATGTGATTTCAGTAATAGTACAACAAGCTGAGACAAAAAAAAGTTGGCATTTACTTTGCAGCAGCAGCAGTATGGCAGCAGCAGGAACATCCCAAAAGGAGATGACACAGGTTATAACTTAGAAGCAATGACATAGGAGCAATGACATAGGAGTACATAAATAGTTAAGACCATTAGGGGTGACTCAAAATTTGTGCATATGGCAGCAGTACTCAAAATTTTAATGGTAAAATAAGATTATGTCCAAGTACATAACACCATGCTCTTACTAATGTGATTATAAGACAACCAAAATAGCAGTTTGAAATAAATAAAACCACCTCAATTTCTTAAACTCCCATCAGTTACAATGTAGATAATGTAGCGGAAAAATTCAGAAGATACATATACTCTTTAGTGTGCACAGTTTGTAAGAAATTGGATAAAACACATGGAACTTGAATATGGCAGCAGTAATCAAAATATGGCAGAGATGAAGGCATTTGGTACTTGCAAAATATAGCACTGTTATATACATGATCAATACAGAAATGAAGGCAATATGAATGTGTACACAGTGAGAATTTGTGTGCAACTTGAATATGGCAGCAGTAATCAAAATATGGCAGCAGTACTCAAAATATGGCAGCAGTACTTGGACTCAAAATTTGTGCCTATGGCCAACTTGCAAATCATCTCAAAAAATAAGCATATTCATCTCAGTAATAGATAGGCATCATAGGCAGTGGCTGCTGAAACTAGCATAACATGTGCTCATCTCAAATAAATTGGCATCATAGGCAGCAATCATAAACCGGCATCTCAAATTCATCTCACCGGGGCACCAGCAGTCCAGCAAGGGGAAGAATTCAGGGACTCACCAAAGAGTGGAGCGAGCACGGGACTCACCAAAGAAGGGGACTCACCAAAGAAGGGAAGAATTCGGGGAACGAGCACGGGCGGTCCAAGACCAGTTCAGCGAAGCGGTTCAGCAGTCCGGGCGAGCACGGGCACCAAAGACAAGGCCAAGGCGAGCACAGCACCAGCACAAGGCGGCGAGCTCCCCACCAGCACAAGCCGGCGAGCTCCCAAAGAAGACAGACACAGGCACCACCAGCGGCATGGCGAAGGCGGGGCCGGCGGATCTCGTCGGCGGCTAGGGTTTCCCTAGCCCCTCGGCCGGATCTCGTCGGGGTAGATGTAGAGGGCGAGGAGAGGCGGCCGTGGGGCGCCGGCGTAGGAGAGGGCGGAGAGGAGGGGGGGGGGAGGGACGGAGGAGAGGCGGAGACGGGGGGCGGCGGCCCTCGCGGGGGGGCGGCCGCGCGGGCGAGCCTCTCTCGGATCCGCCCGCCGCGCGGAGACAGGACGGGAGGCGGCCCTCGCGCGCGGGAGACGGGGCGGCGGCGCTCGTGGAGACGGACGGGGAGGCAAGGACGAGGGCGGCGGCCCTGGCGGCGTGGCGGCGCGGCGGCCCTCCCGGATCCGCCGTGACGGAGGCCGAGACGGAAGCCGGGGGGCGACCCTCCCGATCCTCTGATCCGGACGGGAGGTAACCGCGGCGGCGACGGGAGACAGGGAGGGACGGGAGGCGGCGGGGGATGGGGAGACGGGGATGGGAGACGGCGGCGGTAGATTTTGGCAGCCTGACGCCGCCAGAAGAAGAATACGCGCCCAAGACTTAGCCAAATTAGGGATCCAAAATGTAGCTGGGTATATATGTTGGCGGTGCTTTTTTGATTAGGGGCGGCTGGTGGGAGCCGCCCTTAATGTTAGTTTTCACTTTTTTTCTGAAATTACAATATTGTTTAAAGTTTTATATTATAAATATATTACCTGATAAATAAAAAACAAAAAGATGGTTACAAATTAAAAAATTATAATTAAAAATTTTTGTTATCTTATAAATATCATTTAGTGCTTCGTTTGACCTCGTTTGACCAAGTTTGACTTTTCAATTCAAACTAAAGACGCCTTTTGGAGCCCTAGATGTCCTCATTTTCAGAAGTCACGAACACCGAGTTTGTGTAGCTCCTCAAGATCTACACTCTATATATATAACTTTTTTTGGATTCAAAAGATTTTGAACCCCTCAAATTTTGAATTTCAAATGTTTTTTGAGAGTTTTCAGTTTTAGGGCCCTAAATGGCTGAGAATTTAAAAGTCATGAATACCAATTCGACTCACCTCGTCGAGATCTACAATGCTTATGTAGGTCATTTTTGCAATCGACAAAGTTTTTTGATAGGCGTTCTTCACTCCTGGACACATCTCTCTTAAGGTTTCATAAACTACAAGTGTGATTCAAGATTTTTGTGACTAGTGTTTACTAACACTTTCTTAAAAGCCAAAATGACCCATATAACTAATGTTGATCTCGATGAGCTCTAACACGTTTGTATTCAAAGTTTTTTTCGATTTGGTCATTTAGTGCTTCGTTTGACCTCGTTTGACCAAGTTTGACTTTTTCAATTCAAACTAAAGACGCCTTTTTTGAGCCCTAGATGTCCTCATTTTCAAAAAGTCACGAACACCGACTTTATGTAGCTCCTCAAGATCTACACTCTATATATACAACTTTTTGGATTCAAAAGATTTTGAACCGCTCAAATTTTGAATTTCAAATGTTTTTTGAGAGTTTTCAGTTTTTTGGGCCCTAAATGGCTGAGAATTTAAAAGTCATGAATACCAATTCGACTCACCTCGTCGAGATCTACAATGCGTATGTAGGTCATTTTTGTTATCGACAAAGTTTTGATAGACGTTCTTCACACCCCTGACACATCTCTCTTAAGGTTTCATAAACTACAAGTGTGATTCAAGATTTTATGACAAGTGTTTACTAACACTTTCTTAAAAAGCCAAAATGACCCATATAACTAATGTTGATCTCGATGAGCTCTAACACGTTTGTATTCAAAGTTTTTCGAATTCAGGTCATTTAGTGCTTCGTTTGACCTCGTTTGACCAAGTTTGACTTTTTTCAATTCAAACTAAAGACGCCTTTTGGAGCCCTAGATGTCCTCATTTTCAAAAGTCACGAACACCGACTTTGTGTAGCTCCTCAAGATCTACACTCTATATATACAACTTTTTGGATTCAAAAGATTTTGAACCACTCAAATTTTGAATTTCAAATGGTTTTTGAGAGTTTTCGGTTTTTCGGGCCCTAAATGGCTGAGAATTTAAAAGTCATGAAAACCAATTCGACTCACCTCGTCGAGATCTACAATGCGTATGTAGGTCATTTTTGCGATCGACAAAGTTTTGATAGACGTTCTTCACACCTAGACACATCTCTCTTAAGGTTTCATAAACTACAAGTGTGATTCAAGATTTTGTGACTAGTGTTTACTAACACTTTCTTAAAACCAAAATGACCCATATAACTAATGTTGATCTCGATGACCTCTAACGCGTTTGTATTCAAAGTTTTTTCGATTTTAGGTCATTTAGTGCTTCGGTTGACCTCGTTTGACCAAGTTTGACTTTTCCAATTCAAACTAAAGACGCTTTTTGAGCCCTAGATGTCCTCATTTTCAAAAGTCATGAAAACCGACTTTGTGTAGCTCCTCAAGATCTACACTCTATATATACAACTTTTGTATTCAAAGTTTTTCGATTTGAGGTCATTTAGTGCTTCGTTTGACCAAGTTTGACCAACTTACATTAGGGGTGGTTTGTATATATAAGCGCCCACGATTTCAGATTACATTAGGGGTGGCGATATATAACCGCCCCGATAAGAGGTTACATTAGGGGTGGCTGATATAACCGCCCCTAATGTGTCGAGTAACATTAGGAGCGGGCTCGTAACTTGAGCGCCCCTAATGTGTCAACAACTGATAAAGGCGGTTTGTTTCTACCCAGGATTTTCGTATGAGCCGCCCCTAATATAAATCCCAGGCGCTCCCTTAGTTGGCTTTTGTAGTAGTGACGCCGTGGCTGCGCTGCTCTTTGTAAGTTTACAATACATGCATCGAAAAACGCTGTGCTTTCCAGCCAAGACAAAATCGATTGCGTTCTTGCTTTCGCTACCTTGCCACAGCTTGTGTTGACCTCGCCGGTGTTCACGGACGTTCGATTTCTAACATATAGTTGTATTCCTTTAAATTTGAGTATCTGCGACTACCTAAAAATGACTTTTTAAAGACGCTCTTGCTTATGCTGGATGTGCTTTTTATCAACTACGGTTAGAGATGCCTCTCTCCAACAAGTACCCTATAAATTTCTCCCAATATTAATGAGTTTAGGATCTCCCAAAAAACAATAGGGTAGGAAAATATTACCAATCTCCAACAAGTACCCTATAATTGCCTCCCAATAACTAAACTTGGGCCCACTAGGTGAGATTAGTTGGCCAGGTCGTTGGGTCTTGGAACCGCGCGCTGCCAGGTCCCGTCCTCGCGCGATCATCTTCCCGTCGAAGAAGTCCTCGCGCGACCTTCCAGGTATCGCCGCCGCCCACTTCCTTGTCATCGCACGATCATCCTCGCCGGCCCTAGCGCGGTGCATCGATGGTACCATCTCCTCCCTAGATCAGGATTACTGTATTCGGCACTTTTTAAGTTTACTGTTCAAGCACTTTTTAGTTTCCTGTTCAAGCATTGTATTGTATTTATATGTTTGCGTGTGTACTCAAAGAATCAGCTTGAGCATCGCTGTGCATGCCTGATGCTCTCTGCTTTCGGTAATCAATGAGCTAATGATTGGCAGCACAAGTACGGGCTTTTGGTAATCAATGAGCTAATGAGTATTTGTTTGCGTGTGTATATGGAGTGCAGAACAGAGGATCAGCATAGATTTTTGTTTGACGACGACAGAACTGACGTGAGCTCCCGTCAGATGCCTGCTGCCTGAACAGGATCAAAGCCATGCTCAGCTGAGATGACCACGTGAACAGGATCAAAGCCATGCTCAGCTGAGATGACCACGTGAACAGGAATCAAAGCCATGCACCGCACAGGAAATTTAAGTCGCTACTCAATAGTCAAACATAAACAATTGTTCACTCAATACTAATATATATAATTGTTTTGTAGAAACAAAATGAGGTAAACTAAAAACAAAGGTTCATTCAAGACTACAATAAATAATTGTCTTGGAGAAACAAAGGTTCACTCAAAACTAATTTTCATTGGCCACTCGCTCAAGGATCTTCTTCTGCTTGATCTCAATATATTGCAGCTGAATCGGATCGAGCTTGGACTTGTCCACTAGCATTATGGTGTTTTCTTCTTTCAGCAACTTTGCTTCGGCTACCATTTTTTTCATTTGATAGACGCTCCTTCTCTAACTGAACTGAAACGCTGAACCTTTCATCTCTCTTCTTCTCCTTTTCAATGTCTAAAGCTCCTTTCTTTTCCCACATTTTGTCGAAAGCCGCTACGGAAGCTTCTCCAGCTCGGTTTTGCCAAAAGAGCTTCTTTTGCTTTCTTGTTACCTATTGGCCTCTTTTCGTTCTTCTGAACTAGGGGCTTCAGGTTCGGCGCCTTCTCCAGTTGGGTTAACTTCATCATTCGTTGCAGATGAGTTCATGCCAGCCTTCTGTTTTTTTTGCCCCTCTGCTGCTCTTGCAACTCACGCCTCTTTGCCTTCCACTTGTCCTCGTCCTTCAGTCTTGTATGACAATGTGTTAGAGTGAATGACTTCTCATGTCGATCTAAATTCTTATACATCTCATATGCTTCATTGGTCTGCAAGTATTCATACTATAAAATATTGTATCTACACATATGAACAAAAAAATGAATAAACAAATATGAAATTAAACAGTACCATGTCTTGGATAGTTTTGCCACTTTCATTCCTTCCAATAATTTGATCGAGGTATGAACAGAACTTGTTCACTTCCGTCTGAATAGTCATCCACCTATGCTGAATCGAGCTCTCGGATCTAACAATTGAAGTTTTTTGTATTTGTCAAAGAGAGCACGCACTTTAGCCCAGAACGTGCAACGCTGTTGATTCGCCCCTTGAATGGGATCTTTGCCCACCTTCAACCAAGCCTTGCATAGAGCTACATCCTCGTCCTGATCAAAGTTTTTAGTCCTCCCCTGGTTAGGCCTGATAGGGCGAGACGGACGAGGCACTTCTTGGACTTCAGTAGGTGATGCAACTACATTTTGCATCAGTGAATCAATTTCTTGGACTTCGGAGAACATCTCATTTGTTTGATGCAACTCATTTGACATCGGGATGGTGAAATCATTCAATCCTGGAGATTCAGCATCAGCACTCGTCATCATGTCTGTCCAATAATTAGTACCTCCGTCCATTGGGATCAGTCTACAAAAAATAAATAAAAATGAATGACAGAATCACTTATTTGCATATACAAAGAACAACCAGTATCGCACCAAAGTTGTGCATCAATCTAAGACGCAAATGCATATGTATAAAAGAAAGACGAAATCAAACTGATATAGTGTCGATGTACCCTGACTGACTGATATAGTTCATCCTCAAAAGTTGCCTCATTCCAGGACCAAGCTTAAAAAAAATAGAGTGCTGACATGACTACGTACACATGAATCAAGAGCCATGAGTATATTAGCACTGCAAATGAGTTCTGATCAGTATGGTATGATCGAGAGGCTAATCTACTCGACGACGATGAGCACTGCAAATTGTTATGACCACCGATCGGTAGTCATGGAGTGTACGATCGAGTAAAGCTGTGGCACCCAAGATCAAGTGTAAGTGCCACGTCCGGCGGCCGAGAACGTGCTGGGCGGCCGAGAAGACCGTGGCGGCCGAAGCACGCTGAGTACGTGCCAGGTCCGGCGGCCGAGTACGCGAGTACGCAAGAAGACCCTGGCGGCCGAGAAGACCCGGCGGCGGCGCCCATGCCTAGTATGCGAGGGCGGCCGAGAAGTCCTGGCGGGGGCGCCCTTGCCGAAATGTACGCGAAGGTTCTGGTCCGGCGGCCAAATGCGCGACGAACGTAACAGGTCCTGGCAGCCGAAAGTACGCGCAACGTAACAGGTCCGGCGGCCGCGAGAAGACCTGGCGGCGGCGCCCTTCCGGGTACATCGCCACACGTTTGTTGGCGGCGCCCAAAACCTATCCACGACAACTTGACGGAAAGTAGAGGATCATCGGCAAGGGGAAGGAGAGGTACCTCGACGGCGAACGGAGACCGGCAAATACGCGGCAGAAACCCTAGCTCCGCGGCGCGAAGGAAGTTCGCGTGAAACTTCTCTCCGCACGAAACCTTCTTTGGGACGAGGATAGGAGCGCGTGTCGAGCGCGGAGATATACGCGTTCCTTGCCAGTGTTTTGGAGTTGCCCAAAGATTGGGACATGGTATTGGGTACTGTTGGAGGAGAGTTTTTCACCTTTTCCCCCAAAACACAGGATTGGGAGATGGTTTAGGGTACTGTTGGAGATGCTAAGGATACCTAACTAACTTGTTGCTTCTGAAATGGGACTCCAAAGAAAATGACATAGCCAGGCACCGGGAGAAATCTTGATTTTAGAAGTGGGGTGATTTTTTATTTGTAGAGGCAGCTGATGTTTCGGAGTGGTCCTATAAATCATGCCAAGACTTTTATTGTTGCCCAGGCATACCACTGTTGCCTAGGCATACCACGAGAGGCCGAACATCAGGAGGTCAGCTTGAACTAAGGTTCACATGGATTGAATTGAAATGGCAAGCTACAGAGTTCGGTTATAGACCATGTGCAGTTGTCCTAGCATATTCTTTGCATAAAGCAAAGATGCCTTAGGTTACATAGCTACCAAGGTTCCTCATGAACATGGAAGCCAAGGCAACTACTGGATACAGTAAATGTAAATTGCATAAAGTAAGATACACTAGCAGTAGGCTTAACCGCTGTCAATCTCCCCCTATGCCTAGTGCTAGGTGATCTGCTTTAGACCGATCCTCCTCCGAAACTCCTAGAACTTGGCCATTCCTATGTTTACAAGTTGATCAGTAGTTAGAATGTGGTCGGCCTTGATGCTCCCGTCCTCCTAGCAAGCCCTGATGAAGTGGTACTTGATCCGGATGTGCTTGCTCCCCGTCAAGGAAGACCGGTTTCTTGGCGAGGGCCAAAACAGACTTGTTGTCCACCTTCAACTCCACCACATCCACCTTCCTGCCCAGAAGTTCCACGAGCGACCTAGACGGACCGCAGAGCCTTAGTGGCTGCAAGGTGGCTATGCACTCGCCTCACAGCTTCGACCTTACGCTTGATCGATTTGCCACCTGACCAAGTAGTCACCCAAGAAGAACAATGTCCCGCTTGTGCTCTTGCTTGTATCGATGTTGCCGGCAAGGTTGTTTTCCGCAGTAGATGATGATGAAGTGTGCCATGTCGGGACCCCTCTTGTAGTGTAGACCATAGTCAAGGGTCCCAGCTACGTAGCGAAGAATGCGCTTGATAGCCTGCAGGTGCTCTACCATGGGTTGTTCCATGAACTAGCTCACGTACCCGACGGCGAATGCCAAGTCCGGATGGGTATGCACGAGGTACCAAAGGCTACCGACCAGCCACCGGTTGTGCATGGAGTCCACCTCCTCCACCTTGCTCTTATGACTGAGTCGAAGCTTCTCCTCCATTGGTATGTGGGCGGGGTTGCAACCGGCCATCTCGAACTCAAGAATCCGCTTGGCGTAATGAGCTTGACAGAGGGTGATGCCGCTGGCATCGTGGAACACCTCGATGCCGAGTTAGTAGCTGAGGAGGCCGAGGTCGCTCATGTTGAACATCTCCTTCATGGCTGCCTTGAACTTCTGTACCTCCCCCTGATCGGCGCCGGCTATGATGAGGTCGTCGACGCAGATGTCGACTAGCAGGACAGCTCGCCCACTACGTCACCGATACACCGCTACCTCATGTGCGCTCTGTTGGAAGCCACCATCTTTAGTGTGGCATCCAACTTCGTGTTCCAAGCTCGCGGTGCGTGCCTAAGCGTGTACATCGCCTTGTGCAGATAATACACTTTGCCTTCCTCTCCTACGACGGTGAAGCCCGGCAGTTGCCGCATGTAGATCTCCTCCTTGAGGTCATCATTGAGGAACATAGACTTCATGTCCATGTGATGCACCCGCCATCCCTCCTAGGCCTCTAGAGGACGTTGGCGGACTCCATCCGCGCTATCGGCTTGAACGTGGACGAACTCCGTCCAGGCTACTGTTGACACCTATTATAGCATAATATTATTAGTCAACTAAACATGAAATAAGGGCATAAAATGAATAATCACATAGACTAGGGGCTTGACTAACATAGTTCCATGAGGTTTGGTGATTTATATCTTTATAGGGACTTAACAGATAAAAGCAGATAAGAGCAGTGAAAAGCCCGAAGAGTTTGCATCTCATACGATGACAAGACTTGACCGTGAGGCAACTCAACCCAAAAAGTGGACTAAAACATTCCAGAAGACACCAGAAGACACCAGGAGAAACCAGAAGTGGTTGTGCAACAGGGTCCTGGCGATCGCCAGGAAGATCCATGGCGACCGCCAGGTGGGACCCACCTGTCAGCCTCATCTTCTTAGGTCGGTTTCTAACCGACATTGAGGTTGTATCTACACCATTGCCAAGGTCGGTTTGATCCAAGGGCTATCGTTCATCGCCAAGGGCTATATAAGCAGACCCCCTGACTCCAGGGTGAAACCCTAATTCATTCTAATTCATTCCACTCATATCTTTTGACCTATTGGTCATTGAGGTGTCCCAATGTGAGGACAACCTCTTCACTAGAGAATTAGGGCTAGACTCTTCAATGTAATAGATTAGTAACTAGAGAGTTAGGGAGAGCGGAGCTACGCTCCGGTTCTGGAGATGTCTACAGAGTTTGGTATGTTTTGTATCCTTTCTTTGTAAGACTTATGATTCATATATTTATCTTCTCTATTTACTTCCATGACTTTCATATATTTGGTTAAGTATAGTTGTTATGCTATTGCATGGGATCTCCGCTCGTATTGAGGGCTCTAGTTATGCTAGTTAGCTAGAGTAGTAATCGATAGTGTAGACTTGGTGTCTAGGCTATAGGTTACCTGAGGTTGCGCCCAAACCTACGGATAGTTGTGGTAGCCCCGAGGGTGACAGCTCTGACCGGCCGATGTAGTCCACCACGTACGGGTTGGTGTTTCAGTAGAGCTTTTTGGTGGCCTTCCCCCGGCTACCCCTTCCCAGTCTAATCGAGAGCTGGAAAGGTACCATTGCTCCAAAGTGCATTGGTATGATTGCTATCAAAGAACCAAAGTAATAGAGAAGTACGTAGGAACCTTGATCTCTCCCTTGTCCTCTCAACTTGCTAGCTATACATTCATCATGGAATTCTCTTGTGTGTGATATTGTTCATAACTCCTATCATCTACCATTTACCCCTCACTTTAGTCTAGTGGTTTGCTAAGTTAGTAGATGCATGATTGTGACTTATTAGATTCTTTTAGCCAAAGCTTCCTTGTGGATACGATACTCTAGAATACTCTCCTAGGGAAAAGCTACAATGGTATTCTGTAAGCTTGTGGAACCTTCATATTCTATTAGCACTTAATAAATACCAACAAGCTTTTTTTTGCCGTGTCTTAGGGGAAGCAATTGGTGTAAAGATTTTAATAATGATCATGATGTCTGCTAATTTAGTGTATCACTAGGTTTAGTAGGATTACCCTTGTTCTGTTGAGTTGTGGAATCGACAGGACAAAAAGATGTCGTTGCGACCTTCCGACAAGAATCCACAAGAAAAGAAAAGAAGAAATATTGAAGAATCCAGGGTGCCTGATCATTCAAGATTCATCAACATGGGAACCCTGCTATCTCAAGGTATGCATTTAAATATATATATTATTCTAACCATGTATAGATTGAAGAAGAAGTCGCCGTCACAAGAATTCAATGAACACATCTCAAGTGACGTATATAGAAGTTGCACATCATGGTAAGTATGATTAATAAAGGTGAGAAAGTCTTGCTCATGGACTTTAAACCTTTTGAGTAGTTATCATTTAATTTCTTGCATTGCATTGCATGTTTACTTGATCAACTCATGCATTCACTCTGCTTAGTTTATGTTTTATCATAGTAGATCCATTGCATGTTTAGTCCTTTGCATACATCCATGTCATTTGCACCTAAAAAAAATCCTCACCATGATCATGCTCTTTTCGTCTCTATTTGAGTAAATCTACTGTGATGCTTTCATGTTACCTTTGTTTGCTATAATATGCTAAGGTTTGGGAATATCTTCATACATCTCTTAAATGAAGCATGGTGCTTAGTTTAGGAGTGGTGATTTTACTTCCATTGGCTTTTAAATTAAGCGTGATGCTTAGGTTAAAAAGCCTTCCTAAATCAAATTGGACGTGGTGTCTATGTTGATTTTTTGAACCAATAGTATGTTGTAGTAGATGCTTGGTATATTCTGCTCGACTAACCCCTTACAAAAACTCTTAAATCCAATTCGGGAAAGTCAAGAGATGAACTTAGATCAGAGATGAAGCAAGGCATATGATGAACTCCAACCTTGTGCAAAAGACACGGCTCATTCATCATTGATGGAAGAATTGTAAGTATCAAATATCATTCGCGCTTTCTTTTTGCTACAAGTTACATTTGCCTTGATCCTTACACTAGAGTGCAGCCACAAACAAAATATGTATAAGACATGAATAAATAAAATCTGTGCTAAGGTAATCAAAGAACCACCTTCTCATTAGCATATATGAGATCTTATGAACTTTGGACAACAACCCCTACTTCAACCTTGTTGTATTCCCTCAGGTATGTGTCCATTAACATTTTGCAGGAATGGATTATGCTAAGCCTATTCATATAGTGCAATGAACACTGTAAACCAAACCACCACTTTAGAGATGGAACAAAGAATGACATTAGTGTCATATATGAGAAAAAACTCTCACTCAAAGGAAGTGGATAGACAAAGCAACATGCCACAAGAACATCAAAGACAGGTAAGTGAATATAAATCTCATATTTGTATCCAACTTTTGTCTTATGTTCTAAAGAAAAAAAAAATAATAATAATATATATCGAGCACATGAAGGCTCATGCTAAAAGAAACATGTTCCTAGGACAAGTTCCCTTCGGGTATTCTTGGTCACTAAACTTGCAGGAACAAAGGATGAACAACGTCTAAGGACATGGTGATTGCAACACACAACTAGGGATGGTTCAAAGATTCACACTTAAAGTGTCAAGTAACGAGGAAGGCTCGAGCATGGGGGAGGAAGGTCGATTCCTCTAAAGATCATCCGACATACTCTTCCTCTACTCAAGCTCCTGTCACTCACTCGACATGCTGGTTTGCAATCCCTCTACTCACAATTACTTTATCTCCCTAAGTTTGAATGGTTAATAAATGTCATGCATAAAAATCAAACTTAAGATATAATAAAATTTCCCACTAGAGAAAAAGTAAGAGTGAACATATGCTAATTAAAATATCAAACTTTCTTTTGTAGCATAGACGCAACCTCTAGCTCCGTGACAATCCTACCATTATTACTTGTATATTCCTTCGGGTATGTGTTGTCAACTAATACTGCAGGAATAAAACCATGAGAGGAGCAAAAAGGTCCTAGCACAATTTAAAGAACAAGAAAGAAAGTACGATGCAATAAAAGAGATAAGGGAGGAGCAAGATACACAAGAGGCCAAAGAAGGAAAGCTTCGAGTAGAAGAAAAGGACCACCACAAGGTGTTACGATGTTGTCACATTCCAATAATAAGGTAACATCTTGAGGTAAGTTGTCATTACTTAAGCTTTACCTAAAGTATGGCTTGTTCATAAATAAAGAATAAAACATGTTAGAGTAACAACCTTGTCTGATCCAACTTCATTAGCTCAACATGTTTTGTTTCTTTAGTTGTTCCTACCACCATTCTCTTGATCTCTTAGTCCTCATCTTATAAGCCAGAATACTGCTTACCTTGCTTTGGAAGAAGATAATCATAATCATGCCATTGATACATCTTAGATAAGAAAACCTTTCAAAGAGTCAAGGAGTTTGATTCAATTAGTCGAAAGTTTTAATTGCAACAATCATGCTCAATCTTCTGATCTTGTCACCCAAACTAAGATTCAGAAAAGCATATAAGAAATCAACTCTATCTTGTTTGTTGTGCCTATGGTTAGAGAAGAATGAATGAAGTTTTGGTTCTGTTGGTGTTTTCCCACCAACAGAGCCCATGCACTTGATCTCTACCATGACTTTGCAAACAGAACACACTTTGAGCAGAAAGGTGGAGAAGCTTATCAGTCTCTCCAAAATTCAATAAGTGAATGTCTTACAAGCATGCACACTAAACAAGATGTTGCCTACATCAAACTTCACTCCAACTCATAAGACCAGCAAAGAACATGGGTGACGCCATCCTTCACCATCTCATGGAGCACGACTGTCAAGATCAGATAATACACTCAAAGAAACAACAAGGTAAGAAGTCACGTTCAGAGGACTTAAAACACTGAACCCTCGCCGAAAGGTAAGATCGGTAGTTATCTATATGCATTGTTTGACGAGATTTTGTACAAACTTTTCTCTGACATGTGCATATACATTAATATGTGCTATCAAGAAATATTTTGTACTCAACGGTGTGCCATATATGTTTGTATGAGATGAGAAGCAAAGCTAATAATTATATATTGGCTTTGGGTACGCATATCGTATCCTCAAGATCAATGGTCGAGCTGACAGCCAGTATACGCATGGCGTCTAGCAGCTATAAGGAGAGGAGTGCATATATGTATATACTCCAAGTTACATATATATACATACACTTTAATCTTTGTATGTGCTTATGACAAGCTAGTGTGTGTATGGCTGCACCTATACGTCCGCATGTGCGTCAATATGAGATAAACCTTTTCAAACATGTGGAACCATGTACTTATGTACGGTTGATAACGTGAACTAGGCAAGCAACGTATCTGTGCATCTTATTGGTTTGTCCAGTATACGTACAATATATATAATTATACGGCAACCAGGCGTACGTGTAGTACACAACTACATGTCGAAGCCAGGCGCACAGATCAGTGGTAGGGAAGCTAATCTAATAAGCCCCTTAACCGAGACGGCACACATATATCTTAATCGGTTGGATGGATAGGTACGACTCGAACCGATAAGCACTGGAGGACCGGAGATTTCGGGGAGGCCACAACGAACTCCCTGGCGGCGCGTGCGTGTTGCCATCAGGGCTCCCTGTACCCTAACCCTTGCCTATATAAATGACTACCAGGACTTCACGATGGAGGGGGGACTCTTGGCATCCAGGCGCCGCCGTCAGGCTGCCTAACAAGAAGCACGTGGGCACGGTCACCATCTGCATCCGGAGGGCTGCGGAGGCAGCCGCTGGCACGGCGTTGGCTTCCTCCAGCCTGATCTACATCGTGATGCCAAGCCACGCGACGCCGAGCAGCAAGGAGACACCAGCAGCTGGTCTACCAGCGCCATCGTCCACAAGATGAGATGCTGCCCGCATGGATGCACCGTCTCTGGCCAATATTCATCCATGACCCGGCCATCCTCACGTCAAGAGGAGGGCATCAATGGGCAGGTCGCCGATCAAGCCATCATTAAGACGGCGACGCAAAGGATGCCCAGCTCGTTGGATCGGCCGCCGCCACGACGCCGTCCACCAGGAGCACGGAGCGGACGACGATGGAGGATCAGACTTGGCATCCACATGCCGTCAGGCTGCTGCTGCACGGCGCCATAGATCGATAGGCTTGAGGCCGGAGGCGCATCACAGCTACGTGTGCCACTTCTATCCGCCGCCAGCGGCCAAGATCCATTCATGGCCAGGCCATCCTCATATCAAGAGGAGGGCGCCATGCAACGCAACCTGTACGTTCGATCTACACGGCGCCAGCGATCCATCCATAAGCAATCCGCCGGCCAAGCCATCATCAAGACAACAGAGGTCGTTCGTCTTCGTGAGTCCTCAGCAAGTGATGCATGCAACGGCGAAGTACTAGCTGGCTCGGTTCACCTCTGTACGTGATCCAAGGGAGACAGCAGCCACAACACGATGACATAGCAAGCTGGAGGGCCGCCTACGCGTGTCCCAGGGATCGGAGCATCTACTATGCGCCTATCGACGCCGGCGAGGCAGACACCACATCTGGCTGCGCCACGAACATCTACTACGCCGACTACGCACCGGGCTGCCGGCCAACATCATCTTCGTCTGCACCGGCGACATCGCTGCACCGCACGGAGGTGAGCCGGGACGTACGCCGTCATCAATGGCTCCACATCTACGCCGGCTTCCGCAGGCCAACAACATCACGCCAAGCAACGGCTGATCAAGGCACGACCATGCCTTCTAGCGCCTCAGGCGAGATTGCGGCGAGGTACTCTGAAGCGCCGCGATGCATCGGCAATGCATGCTTGCACATGCATGTGCGATTGCACGTACGTGCTCATATGCAAGCTAATAGCCAAGAGGACACCAACAACTATCTCGAGCCAGCTGCACGCGTATATGGCCGTGCGCCTGAATTGTCTCTACACGCAAAGCACACCATCGGGAGCTCGGCTGATCTTCGAGCCCTTAATTAATATTTGTAATTTCATCTTATATGTTTTCAGGTGAAGCTGCCCAGACATGCGAGCCGTGCGTCCTACTACGGCTCCATCTACTACCACCACTACACCCCAGCCAACGCCGACGAGGCGGACGACGTAGACGAGTTCAAGTCTTCATCAACTACTACTACTTCGACTACTCCACGCGATTAAGTTCCACGGCGTACCACAACGACGCGTTGCCGAGGAAGTCCAAATCAGTCCAAGCTACATCAACCATGCAAGTGCTCCTACCACTACAACAACGTGTCGCTCGACACCGACGAGGCGAACGACACACGCGGCGGCGTACTCTAGCCTAGCCCACGTTCTACCGCTCATGGACCGACAAGGCCATGGATACGCCGACGCCAACCCCATCTACACCAACACACATGCATGGAGAAGTGAAGCGAAGACCGACGACGACGACCAACGCAGCTTAATCGGAGGTACTCTGTGAGCTACTTCACAGGGGTAATTAAGTAGGTGCCTTCCGAGGCCCTATGAACCATGAAGACTACAATCGCCTATGTCGAGATTGCCGCCAAAGAGGCTACCCATGGAGCGCACATGTACTAGGGAACATATATTTGTATTTTCATTAAATATGAATAAAGTTCGTGTTCCCTCTATTTATTTCTTTTTGTGTACTTTAGTACACCGCACGCCTCGCACATTTATTTTTATTCGCACGTAGAGATCCTCCCCGCTTGAGTGATTTTTTCTGCGAAAAACAATTGGCACGCCCGGTGGGACCTGGTTCTCCTCCCATCTTTGCTGTGCAATAATTGTCGCCGCCTTCGATGCTCATGCCTTCTCCAATATACATGTGGCGGTAACAATGGTGCTAATTTGGATGTCTCACCTGGATTGAGACTCCTCGTATGATAGCCCAAATCTTCTCTGGGTAGTTATTATTTCTACCCAGTTTGTTTTCTTTTTGTGTCCTTTGTGTAGGGACCAAGGTGGATGCTTGTGCTTTGACAAATCTGAGGGCGTATCTACTATGCTGATGAGGTCAAAGTCCATCTCCACGCTGGGGGCAATCTTGCCTGCCATCTCCGGTTCTTCATGCTGGGGGCAATTTGGCTTGCCATGATGCGGCAACCATGAGAACCCCTTCGTGCTCCTTGGAGGATCCAGAAGTCGCTGTTCCACCTTATGATGAGCACAGCTACAACAATGCCGGTCGGCGCACATCTATGCCGACGGCATGACGGGTGCAATCGACAGTTCCTGGTTGGGACTCACAACAACGTGCCCCTGTTTAGTCGCTAGGGGCAGCTCCATCAAAGCCGATGCAAGGACGCACCTTGCCACACACATGAGGACTCCATTGGGCCGCTCGACTTGTTCGCGGCACAAAGCAAGATGTCCTCGTTGCGCCAGCAAGACGCATGCCCAATGGGGCGGTGAGTTCGCCGATTCTAATGAGCCCACAACACTAAGTGGGACAGAGGTCTCGCGGGACGACGGCTTCACCAACTTTGGTGCTGATCTAGTAGCACTGAGGTGGAGAATGCCCTCCTACACGAACCTACAAGCTGGTGGCTCTAGTCGATGTTTACAAAACAAGGCTGCTTTACCGGGTGGCGCTAATGATGGCATTGAGGGCACCACAAGGCCGACATCTACACGTACATGTCGGACACACACCTTCCCGAGCACTCCATGTTCGTCTCGTCGTCTCGTCGTCAAAGCAGTTGCAGCCTGCGCCTGGTTGCGGCCGGCGATATCATGTCTGCTACCCACACCCGTGACCAGATGGAGAGCAAGCGCCTCGAGGAGCTTGAACCGAGATGAAGACGCATAGTACGCGGCTTGCCTGACAAGCAGCGTACATATGTCGTCCTCATCGGCCTATGTTGTACATAGTGTGGTGTGTGGCTAGCTTCACTTTTGCCAACCCTAGCGTGGCCGTTGGAGGCCATCAAGGAGCGGAAGACTTTGTCGACACGGTCGCAACCGGCCGGGAGATGACAACCTGGAAGAGAAGCCGGAGCAACAAGTTTTGACTCCATATGAGACTTCAGCAAGTCTCTGGCTATGGCGAGCCCTCGGATATCTGCACGTACGGAGGCACCACTACGCGCGGGCAAGACAAGACAGTCTGGCCTCGCGCGCCGAATTTGCCATCCGGAGCGACACGCCCGTATGTCGCCCAACAACATATATAGGGTGTTCTTGTGCTTGATTCCATCATGATGGCAAGCGAGTACCCCATACAACATGAGAGTTATGTTGCTGCAAGCCAACTAGTTCTCGTGCATACGTGATTAATTAACCGTACATGCACGTGCGTGCTGCAGTCACCAGCCAAGCTAACAAGGTAGGCATTGTGTACCCGCCGTGTACGCTGCCTATAGTCTTCCACGGCTTGCTCGAACCACGTGTCGTCCAGCTTCAACACTGCTAGCTGTCATAGTAGCCCCGCTACTCAGATGATGCGCCTCATTACCCAGCGCTCATTTCCAAATAACTTTCCAGGAAGCTTTGTTGATGATGCTCCGACGACTACATCAACATCGGTGCCGGAATCCATATCTACCGCACATCTACGGCAAGTCTCCATCGAGGCATCGAGGCTGCCGATGGGTCCTCCAATGGGACGCAGACTCCACATGGCGGCGACTATGTTGACCGGCCGGGACGCTGAACTAGCGTCTCTGACCTGGAGTCAACTTCGATGCTGAACTAGTGATAACATCAAGCTGGAGGACGTCCTGCTGCTGCAGCAAGCCGCAGCATAACACCGATGGTGGCTGTGTGGTCATCGCCGCAGCACAAGCTAGCTAGCCAGGCGGCCACCTGCTGCCTCGCAGGTTGCAGGAGGCGCTATAATGGCAGCGTCAAGTTCGTGCTGAAGCTCGTCACCGCGAATACATGACACGCCAGGCAGAAAATGAAGGCGCAAGCGCTGGTGCGTTTTCTATTCGCATGCATGTGTTGTTCAAGGCAAGGATAAAGTATATGTGTGCATGTACAATTACCATTAAACAAACTAGTCTGTCCATGCGTAGAGGCATACATTAATTTGTGCTACGACCACGGGCTACCAAGCAATTTATCAAGATTGGAGCTCTACACCGGAGCCCAGTAGCGCGCCTGCTATCAAATCTGGCATTAATTATGTGATGCCTGGGTCCATTGCGATACTCCTGAACGCTCTCGGCTCTACGAGATGGCGATGATGAGGTACACGCCCAAGCTCTACTATCTAGCGCCCCGAGCAGGCTGCTAGTTCAAACTCCGCCAAGTTGTCACCATCAACAAGCTGACAGCCAGGCTCATCATGTCGAGGGCGGCACCATACGGCCCGGACACAAAGACGGTCTTGGGACGTCACCTCTTCTACATCAGCAACACACTGGGGGCAGCATCACAACTCTCCAGTGTCCTACAATGCCGGTTGTCATCCGGCGATGTCTTCTGCATCAACAACTCACGGGAGCTGCACCATAGCCCCCCATTGTCCTATGGTGCCGATGTTCTGCCGGTGCCCGCAGCGGAAGGCTTCATCAGCACATAGCTGAGGAGGATGTCTACACGCGCGCAAGCGGAAGGACGTGTCGGAACGTCTACCTGGGATGCCTCGTGGGCGTCAGCTCCACAACGCCGAGAACACGAAAAAGGATTCATGTCGTCACTCTATGTCTGCATCGCCAGATGTAAAAGCCAAGGAGATGCTAGGACGCGCTAGACGAGTGCGCCAAGCCGAAGGATACACCAAGCACAAGCGCTCCTTCACATCAGCACGATGACGGCGTCAAGCGTCCTTCGCGTCGACATGACGGCGTCAAGCATTCCTTCTCGTCGACATGACGGCAAGCAACCCTCTGCACCGGCACAATGACGATGGCGGCAAGCGCTCCATTTGCATCGGCATGACGGCGATCGGCTTCGACACGCCCCTCTACCATGGCATACTGCGTCACTGAGGCAGATCAACATGCTGATTCCTCACGAGGCCACGACGGAGACTGTGGGCATTAAGTCGTCCTACACTAACTTATCAAGAAGCCACGCTTGCTGATGGCAGGTGCAACAGGCGCCATCTATCCTAGGCCGCGGGAGCTGTACCCGAAGTCCTGCCCGAGCGCCATATGCTGATCCCGCCAATGTGATGATAAGGGCGCCTGACTAATCTCACGCGCCCACGCACACATCCTCGCGGCGCAAGAAGAGAGGAGCGCCCTGGAGCTGGTACAAGCCAGCCCTGCATAGAGGCGTCTGCAATTGTTGAGATCATCAGTCTTAGCAAGCGCCACCCAGAGCGAACGACGCAGCTGTCGCCGCGCGCGCTGTGTCTGGACTCCGAAGGCGAGAGGACGCGTCCAGCACCAACGGTGGCTGTAAAGAAGCGTGCTAGCAGCTCAAGTGTGGGTATATGTGTATGCACACATGCAGCATGGTTGCACATACGTACGCACCTGTACATGGATGGTTGCTGACGAACTAATTAGCAAGCCATAACTTAATCCACGCACAAGCCAAAGATAATAAGCAAGCCAAGCAAGATTGCTGCACGTTCGTGCGCAAATGACAGTCCAACAAGCAAGAGGCTTTTGCACCTCACTGATGCACTTCCACACGAGGCTGACCATATCGGCGGACCCTGGAGGAGTAGTACATGAAGCAAGCCTACTGCGTTGCTACACTTCTATAGTGCTACCCTCGACACGGAGCAGGCCATCACTTGGTCTGGACTTTGCCAAGCGTTGTCGTCACCATTTCCAGAGTCGACGCCGAGGTCCACACCACAAGCGGGCGGCTCCGCCAAGCTCATCACCGGGGGCAGCAGTACACTACCCTGGTCCCCTGTGACGCCGACAGCCTACTGGCGTCATCTTCATCATCAACAACCTCGGAAGACAGCATGCCATATCCTGAGTTTCCGATGGACGTCGTTGATCTTCCGGCGTTGCATTCTACAACAACACCGGGGGCAGCACCATTGCTTTTCGGTGCCATATGATGTCGATTGCCCTCAAGCGACGTCTATATCAACAACACACTGGGGGCAGCAACACAGCAGCTCCCCGGTGTCCTACAACGCCGGTCGTGATCCGGTGTCGTCTTCTACATCATCAACACATACTGGGGCAACATATCATAACCCCAAGTTCTCTACGACGCCAACATTCTTTCGGCGTCGCCTCCTACATCAACAATACTCGGGGTGTCACACACCTCCCCCGTTTTGTGCGATGCCGATGGTCTTCCAGCGCCGCATTCAACATCGTCAACATGCTGGGAGTAGCACCACGCCTCCCCGGTCGTCTACACCACCAACCGCAAAGGCACCTTGGTCTACATCGACAAACCCAAGGGGCGGTGTCACACCACCTAGCTCATCTCCCATGCCAATTGAATTTTGGCGTGTCCTTCAAGAACGGCAGCACTAGGAGCAATAGTGCGCCTATGCAAGAATCTACATCGCGGAAGGCCTTTCGACAACGCCTCCAAGCTCGCCAGCCGGTGCTCCACATCGATGGGAGGTTCTTGATTTTTGTTTATTTTGCATATTTTTTTAATCCATTTTTTTAGAGTAGCATGCATTTTCCATTGCATCACTCAGCCACCTCCCTATAAAAGAAACCGAAAAGGCTCTCCCTAGCAGGCTATAGCTGCAGTGGAAGATCCGACTGTCTTGGGACCTCTCCAGAAGGGCCGGGGCAATGACCTTGCAGGTGGAACTTGCGACAAGCCACCACATCACGGATAACACGACAGACGCCGAACATGTTTCCGCTGGGGGCAGTGGGAAGACGGCTCGAGCCGCTCCTAAGCAGCGAGGCGACCATGCCACTCGCGCTTCCAGACATGAAGCGACACACACTCCGGGGAAGACTATAGAAGAAGAGCAAGAAAGGGCTACCTGGTGCAACACAAGTTCCACCAAGTGTGCAGCCTCTTGCCACCCTGGAAGGTGACAACAAGGGACCAATAAAAAAATGCCAGCGAGGATTCACCTAGATACAAAAAGGTGAATGGCTACACTCCAAGTTCCTCAGATGCTAAAAAAAAAAAAAAAAAAAAAAAAATGAGCAAAGAAAAATGGTCACCAAAGATGTGGCGGGCAGCTCAAATATCAAAATGGAAGGCGGAAGTAGCCATTCACCATCCTCGGCAAAAGTGATGGCAAATTCTCCCGCCGTTACCCAAAACCAAACACCCAATCAGCCGTACCTACGCCTCCATGTCAGAGAGAGCGAGTGGGCTGTGGTTCAACTCAACGCAAGGGAGTCTTGACCAAGAATTCCCTTCACCCGGTGGAGACATCTAAGCAGAAGTCTACACATTCAAGCACACAACGGGGCGAAATCGTAGGAGCCACGTTGCTATGGTTACGCAACGGCACCTAATGGTTATGTCCCCCGGCTGTCCTATCACAAGCTGCACATATAGCTTATGCCCATGGGAGAGCCAACATTTTCAAAAATATTTCAAAAAAAAAAATCCAAACAATATATTCAACTTGATGACTTTTGCCTCATCATTAACTCTTACTAGCTACGTCATCTATCACCAGACAAGCTAGTTGTTTATTGTAGTGTTGCAGGTCCATCGTTGCACTACAATCGGGAGCGGTGCGATACGCCAGTGCGGTTAGTATCAAGCTGATGAAACCCTTCAATCCAGCCATATCACGCCACAATGCAAGGTGGCACTGGGTTGATAAAACCACACTTCGGGAGCAGTGCGATGCGCCAGTGCGGCCAGTGTCAAGCTGTGAAACCCTTCAACCGGGTTGTTTCATGCCACGATCACAAGGTGGCTCCTTGGTTGATAAAAGCTTTCGTCAAGTACCACGGTCCTTATACCGTATGGCCAAAGCAACTCAAGGGCGTCCGATTGGCTAATGTCATCATTCGGACCTAATGGATACATCATTGGACAATGCCGCAACATGGCCCCAATGAAGCCCTACTTCGTCCCGTTGGCCGACGCCGCCACGCGGCTCCAACGGAGTTCAACGTTGGCCCGTTGGCCAACGCCGCTACGCGGCTCCAACGGAGTTCAACCTCGTCCCGTTGGCCGACGCCGCTACGCGGCTCCAACGGGGTTCAACACCGTCCCGTTGGCCGACGCCGCCACGCGGCTCCAACGGAGTTCAACACCGTCCCGTTGGCCGACGCCGCCATGCGGCTCCAACGGAGTTCTACACCGTCCCGTTGGCCGACGCCGCCACGCGGCTCCAACGGAGTTCAATCATTGTCCCATTGGCCTACGCCGCAACGCGGCTCCAATGGAGTTCCAGCGCCATGCCTTGGAGTCAACACCATGCTACCCGAGGTACGTTTTTGTTTTTATTTATTGATATTTATTTTTGTGTGGTTCTCTTTCTCTCTTTGTCCCTCTTCTCGATCTGTTCATGAGAAGAGCAGGGGAGTATCCACAACCAGGGTGCCCCATGTAAGAGATGTCGCCACTGCAACAGCTTAGATGACGCACGAAAGCTGCTCAATGGCAGGGGGCAACACCAGATGACTGAGGCGTGGATGACCTTGGATAGGCAGTCCAATCGCCGACGCGTCTGCTCTGCTAGCCGGGCTGTGATAAACTCACGCTTGAACTGGGGGCGGAGGAACATAACAACTTTGTGCTATCTGTTGTGGATGCATGAATTAGATGACAAATTTTTACCAGACTCTACTCAAGAGTCTCACACGTGTATTCATGTACATGTGTACGTTCGACCAAGAAGCAATAAAGAAAAAGATTTGTCAAAATGTCTTGTGTCAATTGAAGTGTACAGATATATTCTGTGCAAATAACATCCATCGACGTACATACAAATAGCTCGGTATCGCAAGATTTGCGAACTGAAATAAAAATACTATGTTACGGCTGCCCTGATAGTTCATCTGAGTACTGTCAGATTGCATGAATGAAAGTGCGGGGCGGTTAATACCCTGTGCTTTACTAACGTCGACATATCAGTACATAAACAAATCCATGAATAAGACAAAGATGCTTTACTTTGTCAAATGACATGTTGAGCCGTAGGTGATCAAGCCTGGGCAACAGCCGCTTGTTGGGCAGTTTTGCATGTCTGCAAGCGCCAACAGCCTCTCACCGTTTGCGTTTGCGGTGGGAATTAGTGATGTATGCAAGTTCAAGTTGGGTACGGCAATGCCGACTTCGGGTTTGTCCTTCTGTTATCGAGAGGAAACCGAAAGTTCCAACACCTGCAAAGCGGCAATCGTATACACTCGTCGAAGCCGCGTGATGTAAGCCGCATATGAACCGCCAAACGAATTTCTGGTTGTTTCGCTCAGGCAACGAGCTCGAGCTGGAGTCATCGTCTCGCGCGCACCAAGGCAGAGCGCGGCAGAGCGCAGTAGCCCGGTGTGGTGTGGTTTTGTCCAAGCTCCCGAGGTCTCTTGCTGTATGCGCTGTTGCAGGCGCTGCGACTAGCGGCAAGTTTTGCTAGAATGCTTATTCTCAGCACCACCAGTCATCTGTTAGCTAGCTCGGTCAGGTGCGCAACACGATATTAGTCAAGTGTCGTGCAAGCTGCTGCTAGGGGACTGGCTCAACCCGGTTCCTGCTGCCTGACAGGGCAGATGCGTTGCTATGGGGCAGAAGTTGACTTCGTCGGACGCCGGGCGTCCACGTCGTGCCACGCACGCCCGTTCCCCGCAATGGGCATGTTTGTCACAACACCTAGTGGTCGCAGGATGGTTAGCAATTGTAAAGACGCCCATGATGGTGCTGATGCTAATGATACCCCAGACCAAGATGACATCGGGGTGCGATAACGCTGCGACCACGTCGGCAGCTTGGCGTTTCACCCGGCGATGTCACTTCGATGGCGAAGTGCGTCAACTATGCATTCGTTGGCGGTCGTCCTCCAACAGCACCAACAAGAGGGCAAAGGTCAACCAGCAGCAGATCTCCATCTCCGATCCATGCTGCTTCTTGTGCTAGTCTCATGGCGGCTCGGCAAGCTCGGCGCCACGCGACTTACTTGCAGGCGTCGGCTACATTCGGTGCAGCAACCTAGACAACAGCATGGATATGATGAAGTTCCTCAAAGGAATGAAGCAATGTCAAGCGACTAAGGCGCGCGGGACCTTGTGTGTACGTGGCCTGGACATTGGCGCATTCGTGCTACTTACCGAGCTGTGGTGAAGTCACGCTTGAGCTGGGGGCAAACGGATGTGACCACTTTGTGCTATCTATTGTATATGCATGAATCAATGATAAACTTCGATGGGACTCTACCCAAGAGTCTCACAACATGTACTCAAGTGTATTATGCATAATTTTGGCGAGCAATATAAACAGCTTAGCAAGTATTGTGCACTTACACATTATCTGATTAACTAAGGTGTGCATATATATGCATTGGCAGCCAACAAGGCGCCTCAGCGGTCCAGTGGCACTGTCATTCTGCATGAGATGGCATCTAGGGCGTGACGCGCTGCTGTTCCAGCGAGAGCGACCGAGCATGCAGCTCCGACGGCCACTACATCAACACCTTGATCGTGGTTTTAGCAGCTTGAACATGCACTATCTCGATGATGAGCGAAGTGGCCACCTTGATCGTGGCTTTAGCAGCTTGAACATGCGCTATCTCGATGATGAGCGAAGTGGCCGTGAGCACTTCGGCACTAATCCCTTCAGAAGTTGCTCGAGCTCGATCGCCTCAACGGATGCCCCAACAGAGGCTGGTGTCCATCCTCCATCAACCATGCATGGCGCGGTCATGGACTTCTCCGTTCATCACCAAGGCAACGCCGGGTATATCGACACCCTCGATACCCTCACAACAACAGCTGCAATCTAGCAGCGCCTTCTCATCAACGGGCGCTGCATTAACCCAGTGACCGGTGACCACTTCGGCAGCCCAACATTTCTTCGCCTAGGCATGTCACTTCGACGGCGAGGTGGATCGTGATCGAGGCTCGAGCGATCAGCCATTCACGGCGATTGTCATGTTGCTGCTGCCAATAGACTCAACACGCTTGGCAGGCTCAGCACCATGACTCTCGATCACTGCCTTCGGCAGCTCCAGGCGCTAGCAAAGTTCGGTGCAGTGATCTCTCGGCAATGGTTCGCACCTACACCATTGCAATAGTTCATATGGTGGCATCATATACATGCACACTAGTCCGATGAGCTAGAAAAGCCAGCTAATTATAAACAAGTATGACACATTGACACGTACATGTCCAAAAAGCATCGCAAAAAAAAAAAACATGCCCAAAAGGCCGCATTTCCATTGCGCCATCTCAGTCAAAAATAATTGTATCTTCACCAAGTCGAGCTCGAATTTGCTCCGCAATTCAAACTTAACTTGGTGGGGGGCATTTGTTTGACGAGATTTTGTACAAACTTTTCTCTGACATGTGCATATACATTAATATGTGCTATCAAGAAATATTTTGTACTCAACGGTGTGCCATATATGTTTGTATGAGATGAGAAGCAAAGCTAATAATTATATATTGGCTTTGGGTACGCATATCGTATCCTCAAGATCAATGGTCGAGCTGACAGCCAGTATACGCATGGCGTCTAGCAGCTATAAGGAGAGGAGTGCATATATGTATATACTCCAAGTTATATATATATACATACACTTTAATCTTTGTATGTGCTTATGACAAGCTAGTGTGTGTATGGCTGCACCTATACGTCCGCATGTGCGCCAATATGAGATAAACCTTTTCAAACATGTGGAACCATGTACTTATGTACGGTTGATAACGTGAACTAGGCAAGCAACGTATCTGTGCATCTTATTGGTTTGTCCAGTATACGTACAATATATATAATTATACGGCAACCAGGCGTACGTGTAGTACACAACTACATGTCGAAGCCAGGCCCACAGATCAGTGGTAGGGAAGCTAATCTAATAAGCCCCTTAACCGAGACGGCACACATATATCTTAATCGGTTGGATGGATAGGTACGACTCGAACCGATAAGCACTGGAGGACCGGAGATTTCGGGAGGCCACAACGAACTCCTGGCGGCGCGTGCGTGTTGCCATCAGGGCTCCCTGTACCCTAACCCTTGCCTATATAAATGACTACCAGGACTTCACGATGGAGGGGGACTCTTGGCATCCAGGCGCCGCCGTCAGGCTGCCTAACAAGAAGCACGTGGGCACGGTCACCATCTGCATCCGGAGGGCTGCGGAGGCAGCCGCTGGCACGGCGTTGGCTTCCTCCAGCCTGATCTACATCGTGATGCCAAGCCACGCGACGCCGAGCAGCAAGGAGACACCAGCAGCTGGTCTACCAGCGCCATCGTCCACAAGATGAGATGCTGCCCGCATGGATGCACCGTCTCTGGCCAATATTCATCCATGACCCGGCCATCCTCACGTCAAGAGGAGGGCATCAATGGGCAGGTCGCCGATCAAGCCATCATTAAGACGGCGACGCAAAGGATGCCCAGCTCGTTGGATCGGCCGCCGCCACGACGCCGTCCACCAGGAGCACGGAGCGGACGACGATGGAGGATCAGACTTGGCATCCACATGCCGTCAGGCTGCTGCTGCACGGCGCCATAGATCGATAGGCTTGGAGGCCGGAGGCGCATCACAGCTACGTGTGCCACTTCTATCCGCCGCCAGCGGCCAAGATCCATTCATGGCCAGGCCATCCTCATATCAAGAGGAGGGCGCCATGCAACGCAACCTGTACGTTCGATCTACACGGCGCCAGCGATCCATCCATAAGCAATCCGCCGGCCAAGCCATCATCAAGACAACAGAGGTCGTTCGTCTTCGTGAGTCCTCAGCAAGTGATGCATGCAACGGCGAAGTACTAGCTGGCTCGGTTCACCTCTGTACGTGATCCAAGGGAGACAGCAGCCACAACACGATGACATAGCAAGCTGGAGGGCCGCCTACGCGTGTCCCAGGGATCGGAGCATCTACTATGCGCCTATCGACGCCGGCGAGGCAGACACCACATCTGGCTGCGCCACGAACATCTACTACGCCGACTACGCACCGGGCTGCCGGCCAACATCATCTTCGTCTACACCGGCGACATCGCTGCACCGCACGGAGGTGAGCCGGGACGTACGCCGTCATCAATGGCTCCACATCTACGCCGGCTTCCGCAGGCCAACAACATCACGCCAAGCAACGGCTGATCAAGGCACGACCATGCCTTCTAGCGCCTCAGGCGAGATTGCGGCGAGGTACTCTGAAGTGCCGCGATGCATCGGCAATGCATGCTTGCACATGCATGTGCGATTGCACGTACGTGCTCATATGCAAGCTAATAGCCAAGAGGACACCAACAACTATCTCGAGCCAGCTGCACGCGTATATGGCCGTGCGCCTGAATTGTCTCTACACGCAAAGCACACCGTCGGGAGCTCGGCTGATCTTCGAGCCCTTAATTAATATTTGTAATTTCATCTTATATGTTTTCAGGTGAAGCTGCCCAGACATGCGAGCCGTGCGTCCTACTACGGCTCCATCTACTCCCACCACTACACCCCCAGCCAACGCCGACGAGGCGGACGACGTAGACGAGTTCAAGTCTTCATCAACTACTACTACTTCGACTACTCCACGCGATTAAGTTCCACGGCGTACCACAACGGCGTTGCGAGGAAGTCCAAATCAGTCCAAGCTACATCAACCATGCAAGTGCTCCTACCACTACAACAACGTGCCGTTCGACACCGACGAGGCGAACGACACAGCGGCGTGGCTAAGACTCTAGCCCACGTTCTACCGGCTCATGGACCGACAAGGCCATGGATACGCCGACGCCAACCCCATCTACACCAACACACATGCATGGAGAAGTGAAGCGAAGACCGGCGGCGGCGACCAACGCAGCCTTAATCGGAGGTACTGTGAGAGCTACTTCACAGGGGGGTAATTAAGTAGGTGCCTTCCGGGGCCCTATGAACCATGAAGACTACAATCGCCTATGTCAGATTGCCGCTAGCAGGCTACCCATCACTACTAGGAATGTGGTGATACATGACCGGTATTAGTTTGTCATAGAGGCCTTGAAAACCGTCATAGTTAACTATCCATGATGGTCTAACAATTGGTCACGAGAATCGTCATAATTCTTGATTTCTTTGAAAAAAACCGCCACGGATGCACCGAATCGGTGGCGATCGCAAACGTCACGGGATAGCTGTTTGGTTGGTTTTGAAGCATCGTCGGTGACTAAACCGAACGTCATGGACATGTGCCACGTTAGCACCGCCATCTCAACATAGTGAGGTGGAAGCTAACGTGGTTTCGGCTGACAGTCAGCTTGTGACATGTCGGTGACGTGGCCCAACATGCCACATCAGATTTTTTTCAAAAATTATTTTTCGAGTACCAAAATTTTGGATTGGCTGGGCCAACAGGACAGATTGGGCCTACCTACTTTTGCACGGCCCATTTTCATTTTAAATAGTCCTCAGCCCAACATATATGAATGAACATGCAAAAAAATTAAAGCAGTACCAACTACATATAAAAGTATATATTGACCATCCAAGTTCCATTCAAATAATACACAAATCAGTAGACCACGAATAGAATCAGCATATATATCATATCATATATACAGAGATGATATATTGTCATCTGCATGTTCAACTTGAATACTACAATGATTTCACAAACATGGATATGGAAAAACAAACCAAACTATTTTTTTCTAGTTCAACCAATAGTAGACTACTTCACCAAGCACTCCATCTGTACCTGGTAAACAAAGATATATTCAGACAAGGATCTAGTACTCTAAAAAAATTTGGCTTTCATTGAGGAAAGTGGCGACAACTCAGTACCTTTCATCTCTAGCAACATCCTGTGATGCAACAACATATGGGGAATTAACATGCATCCTAGACTGCTTTAACCATTATGCTACCTGCCAAAAAGATTGTGAACCCATGAATTAGTAACATCAAGGAACTCAGTTCATTCAATCACAGTAGCAAGGAAATCCTACTGCAATTTTTATATTTCAACGACAAATTGGGCTCCATGAGCAACTACAGATGGGGCTCCATCCCAGACTGTATCAGAAATTACAGTATCAATTGTATATACCAAATGGGGCTCCATCTACACAAGTGAAAGGAATAATTTCCAAATTAAATTTGGCAAACCAACTGGATCACAAGCCAGGGGTGTCAGGTACAGGTAAATCCAGTAGTGAATCTGCAAACACATGGAGGCCAACAACGGATAACAGGTACAGGTAAATCCAGTAGTGAATCAAAGTAGTGAATCCAACGGATAAACACATGGAGGTCAACAATCTAGTAGCGAACACCACACATAACAGGTACAGGTAAATCCAGTAGTGAATCAAAGGAAAAGGTACCAGTAGTGAATCTGCAGACCTAGCACACAACATATCAGAAACTCTATTACGGTGAGAAAAGGTACCAGTTTTCTGGACTAACGCCGCGCTCTCGAGCCTTCTACTTCGACAAGGACGGTCAGGCGAACTCGGCCGCCATCCACCATGGTGCCTATCCTCCTCGTCGATGCGGCCTCCAGGATGCGGAGCTCGCCTTACTCGCGTGCGGCATCCATCGAGCGGCTGAAGGAGCCGAGCGCGAGGCAGGCTGTGACGAGCAACCACGCGCAGCGCTCCTCCATCCGGCGGCGGCCAGGAGGGCCTGCGCGTCGTGCCCCCTCCAGCAGGATTGCGGCTGCCATGAGATCCGCCGCCGCCATGAGGTCAATCCTGGCGCGCACCGCACACTCAGGCCTTAGGAAGTTAGGATTGCGGCTGAGAAGGTGTGGAGAGTGACGGCGTTTAGGTTTTGACCTCTTTTATACTAGTACACTTTAGATGGACAAATCTCAACCGTCTATTGAGATGGACGGCTAATATCACTCATCTGTTAGGTCTTTTCCTGGGCCGGGCCGAACGAACTGCTCAGTGGGCTGCGCTAAGTTTTACAATTTCTAGAATTTAGTTTTCAATTTGTCATTTTCATCCGTAATTTAGTCAATGCTTTAAGTCTATCGTCAACAACAAAGGAATCAAAAAAATTATGCAGAAAAAATTATTTGTTCTGTGTGTGATTACTATTTTTCCGTGCGTATTATAGAAACAAACGGAAAAATTGTAATTTTTTTTGTGAGTAATGATTTTTTCCGTGTGTCTAATGACAAGTGTGTATTGGAGAAAAAACCACGTAAAAAAAATTAAAAACGCTCGAACTAATCGATTTTCCAAAGTAGTGTTCCTTTAGATATAAAGTGAAGGTTACTTCATCAAGATCACAAACTATTTGTTCACAATAAGCAGGTGTTGAGGTACAGTAGGAATACATCATTTTTTTCCAACCTAACAACTTCTAAAATAGGATTTTTTTGACAAATCCAATTAGTGCCTGATCAAGTTATGATGATATAATCCATAATTTAGAAATAAGCATAAAAAAAAAAGGTTATACAATACATCGATATTTACAATCATTTTATTAGACGAGTTTGTTTGAACAATTAAAAAATTAAATTTCAAGTTATGAGAATTCCAAAAAAGGACATGTCACCATGACTTCCACGTCACTAGGGGACTTACCATCCATGTCACCATATACTCCTCTGTGATGTTTATTCTAAAGCGTCATAGATAAGTATGGAGGCGACAAATTGTTGAAATCATCATAGAGTTAGCACCTAATTTTCAAACCGTCATAAGGCCGTCATAGATTTAGTATGCGATGACATATTCGAAAAACCGTCACCGTGAAACCGTCATGTATCAACACATTTCTAGTAGTGCATGGAGCGCACATGTACTAGGGAACATATATTTGTATTTTCATTAAATATGAATAAAGTTCGTGTTCCCTCTATTTATTTCTTTTGTGTACTTTAGTACACCGGCACGCCCGCACATTTATTTTTATTCGCACGAGAGATCCTCCCCGCTTGAGTGATTTTTCTGCGAAAAACATGCATAGCATATTTACCTCCTTGCATTGCATAATTATTTTCTTTTAGCATATTTACATTATAGCACTAGCCTTACATTAGAAAAGAAAATAAATAATTGTTTGTTGCATATACATTGAAAAAAGCTCTAAGCCCCATGTAAGTAATTTTGTGGTGTGTAACAACCCACAAGGATATTTATTGTGGTGGCATAAAAATAACATAAATATGCATGCATCATCATTTGCATAGAAAATCCAAAAAAAAAAAAATATTAACGCTACTTGAACTATTGTCTTAAAGGAATAATCATAATCATTGGCAACAAGAAGCTAAGTGGCTAAAACCACTAACGCTTAACTAGTTCCACTAGCTTTGTTGTTTATTTGAGTTCAGCAGGATTCAAGGAAGAGAGACATGATGGGATGACACCATCGCCGTTGTCTACCTTTACTTCCACATCATCATCAAAGACTATGTCAACATCCGGCTTGGGGGAGGGCAACCCCCATGTATCCGCATAAGTATCCCTCTGTCTTATATATATTAGCTAGATTTGTTTGCTTTATTGGAAAGAAATAAAAAGACGCATAACTAAGGAAACCAAATAAATAGAGTCTATCTAGTCTTTATTAAAGAGTCTTTATTAGAGTGTGAGAATAAAATAAACTCAAAGATAATCTCTAGCCTTGGAGATGATGAATAGTTGTTCCGTCGTAATTCCTTTCAAGTACCTACCTTTCAAGCTTAATTTCTCTTGAGCTTTTTAATGCAACTCGCTTTGACTTGAGATTTGCTCTGAACCCGAAACCTGTGGGTAGCAAATGCTTGCTCTAAAGTCTAGGTGATTGACGGAGATGATATATGAGAGTTTGAGTCGCTATTTATCTTACTCCTAGTGATACTAGAGTTACGGAGATTTATCTTTTGAAAATTAAAAGTGCACATGATGAGTTCCTATATGACGAGTGTTGAGACTCCTACCATAGCCATATATATAACGTGCTCTCTAGATAGGAAAACCCTTTTTGTTATATATAGGCTACTTACTTTTTGCACTGAGTTTGGTCAATCTTTGTTGACCCTTAGAAACTTGACATACTGCTACTCATTCACACACTCTATTCCACTCCACTCCACTCTATTTCACTTGCATTTATGCTACTTCTACCTTAGAAGTACGCATCCACCAAATGTCCACAGATCCACAAAAAAAATGTTCTACTCCTACCCTAGGAGAGAGCAACCAAAAATATTCCTCTCACATATCCACTTAGCCAACATCTCATAACGCTCCTTTATCCCTGTTTCTATCTCTCTACAAGTTTATTGCAAAAAGAGGCTTGGGTTGTATAGTCGGAAAAAAAAAAAAAAGAGAAAGAAGAAAAAGGGAGATGAAAAATGGACAAGTGTCCTACGGGCGAGTAGAGCCTACCTCCCTAAAAAAAAAAAAAAAAAGAATAAAGGAGAGTTAAAAAAATGGACAAGTGTCCACAATAAAACAATGGGTACTTAGATGCCCGCCTCCATGGAAAAAAAATATAGAGAGAGAAAAAAAAAAAAAATTTTAGAAAGAGTATACAACCCAGGTTCTCCCAAATACTTTCAAAGTCCTAAAGAGAGAGATATGTTTCCTACAGGAGCAAAGTAGAATTAGGCTTTCACTTCATTCGCCTCATACACCTATCATCATATTCATGCCAATACACCATACACATGCACATGCAGTATGACTCGTGGCTTTGGATCCATTGCTTGAACTTACAATATATGCTTAGTAAGTAGATTTAGTTTTCTCCCACCTAGAGCTCCAGATATAAGCTTTAGATATATGGTGAGAGAGAAGAAGGCATAGTGTCCTACTGCCTTATTCCAAAAATACCACATATTGTGAGAGAAAGGCAACACAACATTAATGCCTAAGTGAGGATCCACAAATACCACCAATAAGAGACTTGAAAGGGTCATACAAAAGGAACTTTGAGTTTTATTTTGAAAACTTGCAAAAACTCCAGAATGAAGGTTGAACGAAGAGTTTGAGACATGGTGCTTGGCTTGATTGTTCTATCTTTCAATTGCCCAAGATCCTAAGAAAAGGCTATAAGCTCCATGGTTAAAGGTAATATGGGTAAGTTGAAGGTTGAAAAAGTTTTTTTTCTAACATAGAGGAGAAATTTTGTTTGAAAGCATGTGTACTTTTGAGGCGTGAAAGCGTTGTAGCAACTCCCCCGATCTATTGCTAAGTTTGGCTTTGCTAGGGACCAAAGAAAGGGTAAGCTTGGGGAACTTGTTGACACCTGTTATAGCATAATATTATTAGTCAACTAAACATGAAATAAGGGCATAAAATGAATAATCACATAGACTAGGGGCTTGACTAACATAGTTCCACGAGGTTTGGTGATTTATATCTTTACAGGGACTTAACAGATAAAAGCAGATAAGAGCAGTGAAAAGCCCGAAGAGTTTGCATCTCATACGATGACAAGACTTGACCGTGAGGCAACTCAACCCAAAAAAGTGGACTAAAACATTCTAGAAGACACCAGAAGACACCAGGAGAAACCAGAAGTGGTTGTGCAACGTGGTCCCGGCGACGCCCGAAAAAGATCCATGGCGGCCGCTAGGTGGGACCCACCTGTCAGCCTCATCTTCTTAGGTCGGTTTCTAACCGACATTGAGGTTGTATCTACACCGTTGCCAAGGTCGGTTTGATCCAAGGGCTATCGTTCATCGCCAAGGGCTATATAAGCAGACCCCCTGACCCCAGGGTGAAACCCTAATTCATTCCACTCATATCTTTTGACCTATTGGTCATTGAGGTGTCCCAATGTGAGGACAACCTCTTCACTAGAGAATTAGGGCTAGACTCTTCAATGTAATAGATTAGTAACTAGAGAGTTAGGGAGAGGCGGAGCTACGCTCAGGTTCGAGATGTCTACAGTTTGGTATGTTTTGTATCCTTTCTTTGTAAGACTTATGATTCATATATTTATCTTCTCTATTTACTTCCATGACTTTCATATATTTGGTTAAGTATAGTTGTTATGCTATTGCATGGGATCTCCGCTCGTATTGAGGGCTCTAGTTATGCTAGTTAGCTAGAGTAGTAATCGATAGTGTAGACTTGGTGTCTAGGCTATAGGTTACCTGAGGTTGCGCCCAAACCTACGGATAGTTGTGGTAGCCCCAGAGGTGATAGCTCTGACCGGCCGATGTAGTCCACCACGTACGGGTTGGTGTTTCATAGAGCTTTTTGGCGGCCTTCCCCCGGCTACCCCTTCCCAGTCTAATCGAGAGCTGGAAAGGTACCGTTGCTCCAAAGTGCATTGGTATGATTGCTATCAAAGAACCAAAGTAATAGAGAAGTACGTAGGAACCTTGATCTCTCCCGCTGTCCTCTCAACTTGCTAGCTATACATTCATCATGGAATTCTCTTGTGTGTGATATTGTTCATAACTCCTATCATCTACCATTTACCCCCTCACTTTAGTCTAGTGGTTTGCTAAGTTAGTAGATGCATGATTGTGACTTATTAGATTCTTTAGCCAAAGCTTCCCTGTGGATACGATACTCTAGAATACTCTCCTAGGGAAAAGCTACAATGGTATTCTGTGCGCTTGCGGAACCTTCATATTCTATTAGCACTTAATAAATACCAACAGCTACCGACACGAACACGTCGTCGTCGTCGATGCCCTCTTGTGAGACAAAGCCCCATGCCACCATCCTTGCCTTGTGCTTGACGATCATGCCCTTTTTGTCCTTCTTCAACTTGAAGACCCACTTCAAGGATATCGGGTGGTGGCCGGTCGTCGAGCTCCCATGTACGGTTCTTTTGCATGGATTCATGCTCCTGCTTTATCGCCACGAGCCATGTCGGGTCGCCCTGTGCCTCAGCATATGTGGTCAGCTCACCAACATGAGTCAAGTGCAGCTGCACAAATGTGTGGTACCAGAGGGGCTATCCATCGTAGATGGCCTCCAGACGGTCCTCATCATCCTCCAGAGTCGTACCCAGCTCGAATGGGGCATGGTCATTAGGTGGTGGTGTTGAAGAGGTCGGTGATGCATGTCAGTAGTTGGTAACCTTGGGGAAGAGGTCAATGACACAAGGGTAGAGGACAGAGAGCTCAACGAAGAGGCTAACGAGCTCAGGGAAGAGGTCGATGACCTCTACAAGGTGGTCGGAGAGGATGATGGAGTAGAGTTGGTTGCCGCAGAGCTCCCAAACTCCCCTAGAGCTGGCGAATGTGGCGGGGAAGTCGCTGATGAGGGTGGTGAAGTCCCAATGGTCAAAGTGCAATAGCAACATGATCTCCAGGATGTGCATTACAATAGCACCATGCAACCACTCCCTGACCAGTCGTTGGTGAGTACTCCAAGTCTCCAACCAATCGCGCACGTGTCAACATGACATAGAGGAGTGTAGGGTTTGAGGAATAAGGTGACTTATCTTTTCTTCACATATCTTCTCCTCACTTCTTTTTTCACTAGCCATCCCTCTTAGGCCTCTAGAGGACGTGGACGGACTCCATCTGTGCTACCGGCATGAACACGTCGTCGTTGTCGATCCCCTCTAGTGAGATGAAGCCCCACACCACCATCCTTGCCTTGTGTTTGACAATCGCGCCCTTTTTCGTCCTCCTTCAACTTGAAGATCCACTTCAAGGAGATCGGGCGGTGGCCGATCGTCGAGCTCCGATGTACGGTTCTTTTGCACAGATTCAAGGTATTGCTTCATCGCCACGAACTATGTCGGGTCGCCCTGTGCCTCATCATATGTTACCGGCTCACCAGCATGAGTTAGGTGCAGATGCTTAAACAATCGTGGCATCTCCTGCGAGTGGTCTAGTCCCCAATGATGCTTGACAATGTGCGGTATCAGAGGGGCTCGCCATTGTAGATGGTGTCTAGACGGTCCTCATCCTCCTCCAGAGTTGTACCCAGCTTGAATGGGGCATGGTCGAGAGGCGGTGGTGTTGTAGAGGTTAGTAATGCAGGTCCAATAGTTGGTAACCTTGGGGAAGAGGTCGACGACCCAAGGGTAGAGGACGGTGAGCTTGAAGAAGAGGCCGACGAGTGTAATCTCATGTTTGGTTTTGACAATTGTTGACACCATGTTATGCTAATCATCTACTCTAAGTGTGCTTATGAGATAGTGATAGCATTGGTGATGAGGAGCTACATGATCTTGAACATGGACGTGGTGATGGACATGGTGGATCATCGAGCTCAAGGTGTGTGAAGGAAAGGAACCCGAGAGATCAAGGCAAAGGTTTGCTCGATAGGGTTTTCCTTTCGGTGATCAAGACACTTAGAGAGTGTGATCACACTTAGGATAGATAGCCAACTATCAAGAGGGAAATCATCGGCTTTCTCAAATTGGAAGTGCCTCTAGATTCATCCTGACTTGCATATGCTTTGTGAATCGAGTGCACTAACCGCTTCTTGCTAACCGGTGGCGTTGCGCTTGAAAAAAGAGGTTTGGCAAACTGGACTGTCCGGTCCTGCTGGGGCGGACAAATCCACCCTGCCACTTCGTGGAGACGTAGTGTTTCTGGTCTTCTTTGGTTGTGTCTTTGGAAGAATAGCGCGGACTGTCTGCGCCCTATGGGCGATCGTCACGCCTTCACCGGCAGCGTAGTCGCCGCTCGCTTTCGGGTTCTCGCCGGCTTGTCAGGACGGATCGTCCCCCTGGGGCGACCGTCATAAAGTCATCTCTAGCCGACGAGCGTATCGCTGCCTCCTCGTCTCCTCGCCCGCGTCGTTCAATGTCGGACCGTCCGCCCCGAGTGGCGGATCGTCCGCGCTTTTTCGCCAAGCGTAGCCGCTTCTCCGGTTCCCGCAAAGCAAAGGTGAACGGCGGACAGTCCGGCACCATGGGCGGACTGTCCGCATGTGCCGAGTTTGAACAAATTTGAAACCAACGGCTAGTTTCTTATGAGTCGGACTGTCCGAGCTCTGTGAGGCGGACTGTCCGCGTATCTCGAAGGAAAGGGAAAACGGCTAGTTTTCGGGGCCACCTCTATATAGTTGGTTGGCCGGTTGGGGGAGCTCCTCTTGCCCATTTGAAACACTCCTACTCTTTGTGAGCTTGAGAACTCCCCTCAACTCATCTCCTTCCACTAATTGCGATCTTTGGTGAGATTGAGTGAGATTCAAGTGCATTGATCTTGGTGGTTGCATCTAGAGGCACTTGTTCTTCGGAGGAGCCGCGGGTTTCTTGTTTCTCTTGGGAATTTGCCCGGTTCCCTAGCGGCTTGGAGTTTGGTTGGGTGTTGAGCTCGACCGGTGATTGTGCGAGGCCACACCGGTGGTTCTTGTGAGGGGTCGTTCCTTACCCCACGGGAGATTCGAAAAGGAGCACTAGTGGATTGCTCGTGGCTTGTGAATCCCCTCTTGTGATTGGTGTGCTTGAGCTCCCACCGTGGGATTTGGCACCGTGCCATTAAGCTTAGCAACCATCAAGTGGGTGTATCGCCACAACGGGGACTAGCGTGCCGGCAAGCACGTGAACCTCGGTGAAAAATCATCGTGTCTCTTGTCTTGTGCTCGTTGGAGATTTTACATTGTACACGGTGATTGGCGACAACCTCGACACTACAACGGTGGTATTGTATCCTAGTCCCCTTGCATTACTTTCACTAGTTAGCTTGTGTAGTTTGTTTTAGTTGATTAGCCTTGTTTAGCTCCTAGTGGTAGAATTAGTTAGTTTATCTTGTCCACCTAGGAGTAACTTAGCAACCCAGCTCTTGAGTGTGATTAGAGATTATAGAATTGCTAGAATTGCTAGAAGGCTTGCATAGCTAGAGAGAAGCATTGCTTATTTGCTACGCCGTCTTTTGTCTAACATCTTGCCTTAAGTGTTGTTGTAGAAATTTTTATAGGCTATTCACCCCCCTCTAGCCATTAGGACCTTTCAAGTGGTATCGGAGCCGAGGCACCGTTTTAAGAGGGCTTAACAACCTACGGTGACAAAATGGCATTGAGTTTGCATATCAACAACACCAAGAAGGCACTACCCTTCGATGGCACCAATTTTGCATATTAGAAGTCGAAGATGACCGTACACCTTAAGTCAGTCAATCAATAGAGAAGTGTGGTTTGTGACCGAGAAGAAGTTTGAGGTAGGAAAAGGGGATGCCCCAACACCGGTTGAGGAAAAGAAGCTTCAAGCAAATGATATTGCCGTGAGCTCATTTCATGAAGCATTCAATGATCGTGTGTTTGAGCAAGTCAAGTCACTCACACGTGCCAATGACATTTGGAAGAAGCTAGAAGAGTGCTATGAGGGCACCGAAGGCGTCAAGCAAGCAAAGGCCTACATAAAGCTTGAGCAATTCAATAGCTTCAAGATGGAAGAGGATGAGAGTGTTCCGGAGATGTTTCACCGCATGCAAGTGTTGGTGAATGATCTCAATGCTCTTGGAGAAGAGATCAAGGACAAGACCTTCAACATGAAGTTCTTGAGATGCCTATCGGAGAGGTTTGGGATGTTCATCACCGTGCTTGTGAGGACAAACTTGAAGGATTTGACTCCCAACCAATTGCTTGATGAGGTCATGACCGATGACTCATATAGAGATGACAAGAAGAAGCAAGAGCTCATCAACAAGGCAAACAAGAAGAAAGATAAGGATGATGACAAGAAAGATGAGAAGAAGAATGTGACATTCAAGGCTAGCTTATCATCATCCAAGGGCAAGTCCAAGAAAGAAGAGTCTAGTGATGAAGAGTCAAGTGATGAAGAAGAATACACTTCTAGGAGTGGAAGTGACATTGATGATCACATGGCTCTATTTGTGAAGAAATTGGGTAAATATGTCAAGAAGAGCTACATCTCCAAGAAGAAGAAGAAGCACTCATCCAAGAGGAAAGATGGCAAGAATGAAGGCAACATGAAGTGTTGTAGATGCCATGATGATTGTCATCTAGTTGCCGAATGCCCATATGATAGTGAAGATGAGAAGGGCATCAAGAAGGCAAGAAAGAAGAATGACAAGAAGAATGGGAAGAATGACACTTCCCACAAGACAAAGAAGAAGAATGAGTCTCATGTTGCTACATGGGATAGTGATGCTTCATCGTCCTCAAGTGATGAAGAAGAGGACAAGAAGAGCAAGAAGAAGAAGGGTCACGCTCACATGGCCATGCATGATAAGATTTCACTCTTCGACACACCTTCTTCATGCTTCATGGCTAAGGCCACTAAGGTATAATCTATCACTAAGAATGATGATGATGATAGTGATAGTGATAGTGATAGTGATGATGAGGAACCAACTCACACTGTGGAGGAGTTGTAAATCATGCTTGATGATTGTATTGATATGTACAAGGAAAGTAGGAAGGAATGCAAGGGCTTGAATAAGGAAAAGAAAAGCCTTAAGCAAGAACTTGATGAGCTTCGGGAATCTTATGAGAGTCTAAAGGTAAACCATAAGAAGCTTGAGAAGTCTCACTCCAAGCTTGAAAAAGCTCATTCCTCTCTACTCAACGAGCATGAGTTGACTTTGATTAAGGACAAGGTTGAAACATGCAATGCTAGCATTTCTTGTGATATTCTAGTTGATCAATCAAACCCCATGTGTGTTGCCTCCACTAGCACTACCACTAGCACATTTATTTCTAGTGAAGATTCTTGCAATCCCATGCTTATTCATGAAAATTCTTGTTTAAAAAGGGAAGTGAAAGAGCTCAATCACACCTTGGCTAAGGCTTATGGTGGTGAGGACCGCTTGCTTATGTGCTTGGGTAGTCAAAGAGCATCTCTCTACAAAGAGGGATTGGGCTATATCGCCAAGAAAGGCAAGGCCGCCCTTGTTACTCACAAGACTCGTATTGTGAAGAACAATGGTAGATATTGCAAAGCTTACAAGCAAGTTGGTCATGTAGAGCAAAAAGTGCATGAACAAGAAAACTAATGTTTCTTCCATCAAGCTTGATAATGCATATATGCTTGTGAAGGGAAACAATGGTGTTCGTGTAAGGTACATTGGTACACCATGGATGGGCTCAAAGAAGAAAGCCATTTGGGTACCAAAGACCTTGGTGACTAACCTTGAAGGACCCAAGCAAAGTTGGGTACCTAAGAAGAATTGATCTCTTTTTGTAGGTCAATTACCGTCTTTGGGAGGAGAGCATTGGATTCTTGATAGTGGGTGCACTCAACACATGACCGGGGATTCTCACATGTTCAAATCCATTAGCATCAAGGGCACTGATGAGTATGAATCTATCACTTTCGGCAATGACAAGAAGGGTAGTGTTTTGGGTCTTGGAAAGATAGCAATTACTCAAGAAAAGAGCATATCCAAAGTGTTGCTTGTTGACAATCTTGATTACAACCTCTTGTCGGTTTCTCAACTTTGTGATCTTGGTTACAAATGCATATTCACTAGCCAAGAAGTTGAAGTGGTTAGCATGGATGGAATCAATTTGATATTCAAGGGCTTTAGACATGGTGATCTTTATCTTGTGGATTTCAACTCAAAAGAAGCCAAATTGACAACATGCTTACTCTCAAGAACAAGTAAAGGTTGGTTGTGGCATAGAAGGCTTGGTCATGTTGGAATGAAGCAATTGAACTGGTTAGTGAAGCATGACTTGGTTAGAGGCTTGAATGATGTCACATTTGAGAAGGACAAGCCTTGTAGTGCATGTCAAGCCGGCAAGCAACATGGTAATGCACATCCATCCAAGAGTTTAATGAGTACAAGCAAAGCATTTGAGTTGTTGCACATGGACTTATTTGGGCCAACAACATACACTAGCATTGGTGGAAGCAAGTATGGTTTTGTCATTGTGGATGACTACACTAGATACACTTGGGTGTTCTTTCTCCATGACAAGAGTGAAGTGCTTGAAATATTCAAAACCTTTGTCAAGAGATGTCAAAATGAGTTTGAAACATCCATCAAGAAGATTAGAAGTGACAATGGGAGTGAGTTCAAGAACACAAGATTGGAAGAATTTTGTGATGAGCTTGAATTGGGCATCAATTCTCACCAACATACACTCCTCAATCCAATGGTGTAGTAGAAAGGAAGAATAGAACCTTGATTAAAATGGCAAGATCAATGCTTAGTGAATACAATGTTAGCCATTCCTTTTGGGCCGAAGCAATCAACACGGCATGCTATTGTAGCAACCGACTCTATTGCCATGGGAAGCTTGGGAAGACACCTTATGAATTGTTGAATGGAAGGAAGCCCAACATTGGTTACTTTCGGGTATTTAGTTGCAAATGCTATATTCTCAAGAAAGGCACAAGGTTGGGCAAGTTTGACAAGAAGTGTGATGAGGGATTCCTAGTTGGATACTCAACCATAAGCAAGGCATATAGAGTTTGGAACTTGAGTAGTGGTCAACTTGAAGAAGTTCATGATGTTGAATTTGATGAAACTCAAGGCTCCCAATGTGAAGTTAAAAATCATGATGATGTGAGTGGATCCAACCTAGAGAATGCTATGAGGAACATGGACATTGGTGATCTTAGGCCAAGACAAGTTGATGATGATGATGTTGCTCCATTGCCAAATACAACGATTGATACAAATGAAGCAAACACTAGTGGTACTCATGATGAAAATCAACAAGCTAGTACACCATCTCATCCTAGTCATGACGTGCAAGTGATGCAACCTTCAAACATAGCAAGAGATCATCCACTTGATCAAATTGTTGGTGACATCAATAGTGGAGTGATAACAAGAGGGAGATTGGCATCCTTTTGTGCACACCATGCCTTTGTTGCTCAAGAAGAACCAAAGAATGTTGAAAAGGCATTGGAAAAGGAAGATTGATAAATGCAATGCATGAAGAGTTGAACAACTTCAAGAGAAATGATGTTTGGGAGTTGGTGGAAAGACCAAAGGATCATAATGTGATTGGAACCAAATGGGTATTCAAGAACAAGCAAGATCAAGATGGAATTGTGATAAGAAACAAAGCAAGACTAGTGGCTCAAGGTTATTCACAAGTTGAGGGTCTTGACTTTGGTGAAACATATGCTCCGGTTGCTAGATTGGAAGCAATTAGGATCTTGCTAGCTTATGCATGTGCTCATGATATCAAGTTATATCAAATGGATGTGAAGAGTGCATTCTTGAATGGATTCATAAATGAGTTGGTCTATGTTGAACAACCACCCAGTTTTGAAGATGAGAAGAAGCCCAACCATGTGTACAAGTTGAAGAAAGCATTGTATGGCTTAAAACAAGAACCTAGAGCATGGTATGAAAGATTGAGAGATTTTCTCAAGTCTAAGGGGTTCAAGATGGGAAAGGTTGACACCACTCTTTTCACCAAAAAGATTGGAGATGACTTGTTTGTATTGCAAATCTATGTTGATGACATTATATTTGGCTTAACCAATCAAGACTTTTGTGAAGAGTTTGCAAAGATGATGGCCAATGAGTTTGAAATGTCTATGCTTGGTGAACTCACATACTTCCTTGGACTTCAAGTCAAGCAAATGAAGAACGGCACATTTGTGAGTCAAGGCAAGTACATCAAGGATATGATCAAGAAGTTTGGGCTAGAAGATGCAAAGACAATATCCACCCCTATGGCAACTAATGGAGGCCTAGAGCCGGATCCAAGTGGAAATATGGTTGAACATAAGCACTATCGGTCTATGATTGAAAGTCTACTCTATGCAACCGCATCAAGACCGGATATTGCATTTAGTGTGGGGATGTGTGCTAGGTATCAATCCTATCCAAGAGAAAGTCACCTCAAGGCATGCAAGAGAATGTTAAGATACTTGAAGGGGACACAAAATGTTGGACTTTGGTATCCAAAGGGATCCAAGTTTGAGCTTATTGGATATTCGGATTCGACTATGGAGGATGCAAAATTAATAGAATGAGCACAAGTGGCACATGTCAATTCCTTGGAAGATCACTTGTTTCATGGTCTTCAAAGAAACAAAATAGTGTTGCTCTCTCTTCCGCCGAAGGGTTTAATACATTAGTGCGGGGAAGTTGTTGCACTCAATTGCTTTGGATGAGGTCTACTTTGAAGGATTTTGGATTCAAGTTCAACAAGGTACCATTGTTTTGTGACAATGAAAGTGCAATCAAGATGACACAAAATCCGGTTCAACATCCTAGAACAAAGCACATTGACATAAGGCACCACTTCATAAGAGATCATCAACAAAAGGGTGATATTTGTATCATGGGCATTGGTACCGAAGATCAACTAGCCGACATATTCACCAAGCCACTTGATGAAAAGAGGTTTTGTATGCTAAAGGGAGAATTGAACATTATGGATATCTCCAACTTGAGTTGATGCACCCCACATATATATATATATGACATACCTCTCCTTCGACAATGCAAGGTAAAAGTTGATTGACATGGCATTCATAATATCTAAGGACTTGTTTAGTGCATCTAGCCACAATGCATATATAAGATCATTCATGGAAAAACAAATGTTTTCAATGTATGTATGACACCACTATTGCTTCTATGTTTCTATGATCTAGTGGTGACATATGACATGTTTGTGGGCTTGAAACTCCTAGTGTTAATTCTAGAAAATGAGCTCATGATGTGTATTTTAACATGGTGCAAGATAACCCTTATTCATATGAGGTGTGAAGAAGCTTGTCCTTGGTTCAAACTTAAATACATATTTATGGCAAGTGATCTAGATGAGACCGCTTGTGTGTGACTTTCATTGACTTGATTTCTCTCATTTACACCTTTTTGGTGATTGTTGACAAAGGGGGAGAAATAAGTCACAAAGATGTTGACAAGAGAGCACACAAATAGGGGAGCAAGCTCATGGACTATTTGTGCATTTGTATGTGCATGATCATGATGAAATTTTGCATTGCAATCTAAATTCAATATACATGATTGCTTGGTGTATGCTAGTTTTTGAAACTTGAATGGTGTATTGACCAACTAGCATGCATAGGATGTATCTAGACATTGCTCACATTTATGCCTATAATGTTGATCTCATGGGGTATGTTGAGTTTTGATGAATGTCTAGTTACAAAAGATGCTAAGGACTCCGATTGGTATCACGCTTCAAAGGTCCGAATTTCTTATACCTTAGCATCTCTTTGGTAATAGTATCTCTTCCACGATTTCTATCAATACATATGTGCCAATTTGATCCAAACACAAGGAAGCACATATGTAGGGGAGCTACTACTACCAAAACGGGGACTAGCGTGCCGGCAAGCACGTGAACCTCGGTGAAAAATCATCGTGTCTCTTGTCTTGTGCTCGTTGGAGATTTCACATTGTACACGGTGATTGGCGACAACCTCGACACTACAACGGTGGTATTGTATCCTAGTCCCCTTGCATTACTTTCACTAGTTAGCTTGTGTAGCTTGTGTAGTTTGTTTTAGTTGATTAGCCTTGTTTAGCTCCTAGTGGTAGAATTAGTTAGTTTATCTTGTTCACCTAGGAGTAACTTAGCAACCTAGCTCTTGAGTGTGATTAGAGATTATAGAATTGCTAGAAGGCTTGCATAGCTAGAGAGAAGCATTGCTTATTTGCTACGCCGTCTTTTTGTCTAACATCTTGCCTTAAGTGTTGTTGTAGAAATTTCTATAGGCTATTCACCCCCCCCTCGTAGCCATTAGGACCTTTCAATGAGCTCGGGGAAGAGGTCAACGATCTCTGCGAGGTGGTCAAAGAGGTCGACGGAGTAGAGTTGGTGTCCGTAGAGCTCCTAGACTCCCATGGCGCTTGCAAGTGTGGCGGGGAAGAAGTCGGTGATGAGGACGGTGAAGTCCCAACGGTCGAAGTGCAATAGCACCATGCTCTCCAAGATGCGCATTACAATAGCACCATGCAACCGCTTCCTAACCAATCGTTGGTGAGTACTCCAAGTCTCCAACCAATCACACACGTGTCAACATGACATAGAGATGTGTAGGGTTTGAGGAACTCCAACGAATGTGACTGCTCCTAGTCCTAGTTCCTAACTATCGATGTGCACTCGCACATGGAGGTAAAGCAAGAGACAAAAGTCCAGTCATTGAACTCGTAGATGGAATGGAGTACCAAATTGATGCGCAGCTCAATCAATGTCTCTCTCTCGATAATGCCCAATCCTCACACCAAAAAAAAAGGGTAAATACAGTTCGACCACAAAGCAAAACTAACGAAGGAACTGAGCAAGTTGTACATAAAGACATGAGTGATTGGGAAAACACACATGTGAAATCACTGAAGTGGGTTATGGGAGAAACGAAGATGGACACTTTGATGTTTATTCAAGACTAGAAACAAACATAATTACTCAAGGCAAGTTTAACCGAATCCCCCTTCCCACAAAAACCCTATCCAGCTTGATTAATATTTTAGAATGAATGCCCTACAGACTGAATGCTACTTACATTGCCTTATCGGCTAGGAGTACAACGGGACTCAAATGAACCAATCCAATCCAATCCAATCCTTAGTAACAAAGGCGTGGCGCATGATCGATTGATCGAGTGGAGCCGGACCTTGTGGGGCGTTGGCTTGGAGAGCCTCAACGAAGAACCATTGGGATGTTAGTCGACACAATGGGGACGTAGCTTGTCGGTTCACAAGTGAACCCTAGGGATTAATCATTGTGTCATCTTGTCTCACGGTAATTGGATTCATCTTTGTGTTGATTGTATATTCATATTCATCTTGGTGGTCGGTGGTTCCAGGCATGGGAAGAAATCACCATCAATCTGCCTTGTGTCAGATCAGATCAATCATGGCAACACTATGGCATATCGGCCAAAGATAGTGTCCATGGGGCCGCTGCACTACAACGAGGCTGACCTGATTCCCATGGAGCGTCACAAGAAGGGGCTCGTCTTGTAGAAGTCAAGCACTTTGGAAAGCATCTACTAGAGTGCCTAGCATCTATACAAGAGGTTGTTGATGTTGTTGTTGTGTTGCTGGGTGAGTATGAAAACCTTGATGAAAAATGGCGCACTGAAGGTAGTGGAGTTTGTACAAATGATGGTCATGGATGGATGCTTCTTACGGGAGTTGATACAGTGCTACTTCAATTACTCAGCTGGCAACCCCGTCTTTAGTTATCACGGCTAATTCAATTACCCAACATGCAACCATGTCTTCAGTTATCATGCCTACCTCACCATGTATACAACAATCAAATCTAATTGTCTCTATGGAGAATCAACTCCCGTTGCTTGTGATTTTCTACACCAAAAATATTCTTTTAAATGAGGGTAATCGTGCATGGATGGCCTTCATAGAATCTAAGCCGTTGAGTGCGACACATCCTCACTAAGTATATTTAAATACTGGAAATTTATGATGCCATTATGAAAGTTTAAAACAACAATCTAAATTATCCAGTGGCTAATCGACCACCAGGGTGGGGGCTCCCCCCCCCCTACCGCAGTAATACTGAGGCATATCGGCCAAAGCTAGTGTCCATGGGTCCATTGCATTACAACGAGGCTGAACTGATTCACATGGAGCATCATTTGTCAAGCTTTCTGGGAAGCTTCTAGTGGAGTACCTAGCGTCTATACAAGAGGTTGTTGATGAGTTGCTTGCTGAGTGCGACAACCTTGATGAAAAATGGCGCACTGAAGGTAGAGAGGAGTTTGTGAAGATAACGGTCACGGATGGATGTTTCTTACTATTGGAGTCGATACAGTGCTACTTCGATTACCCGACAGGCAACCCCGTCTTTAGTTATCACGGCTGCCTCACCTTGTATACATCAATCCAATCAGACATTGTCGTCATAGAGAATCAGCTGCCATTGCTTGTTCTGCATAGAATCCTAGCTAGCCGTTGAATGCAACACAGCCCCAGTAAGTATATTTAAATACTAGAAATTTATAATGTGGTTTTGAAAGTTTAAAACAACAATCTAAATTATCCGGCGGATCGACCACTAGGGTTGGGGGCTCGTGCCCCCCCCCCCACGGTCACACCAAGGAGTCCTAAAAAGTTTAGGCATCTCATATAAACCTTAGCTATGGTAGTAAGATTAGGAGGCAAGGGCAAAGCGAGGATAAAATGTCACTGGAGTTGGTCGAAATAATGGTTTCAAAATTTCGACTGGTTTTCACCGAAAATTAGTGTTTTTTGTTTCTACGATTGATCCTTGGTAAATGTACATACCATCTATTCCATTTCATTCAAATATTTTTTTTAAAAAAATGAAATACCTACATTTTCTAATTATCAATCGATCGATATTTACTACTTCGTTTCTATTCAACAAGTAGGCTGAACATTGGTCCAAATACAGGGGATATTAGTGTAAAACTAGACGAGAGAAAAAAAGTATAATGCATTCTAAAATACAAGCAAACAATCCGAAGCGAGAAGCCGAGAACGAAGATGCAGTATTCTGTGCAAAGGCCAAAGACCAACCATTGGCTCCAGCTGTGTTGCACGTCCACGAAGGCCGAGGGCCTAGGCAAAAGCCTATGGGCTTGCCGTTTGAATGCTCTTTTGGTACCTGCGGCGCATTGTTGCGTTGTGTTGCATCTAAGGGCAGTCCTTATGCATGGTTTCTATGCACAGCTTCCAAGACAAAAAAGAGAGTAATTAATTGACATAGAAACTAGTCTTCCCAACCCATAGACTTAAATGCAGTTTCTATACACAATAAGACTTAAATGCACCTCAAAAATGTGCTGGATCAACTGTGGCACAATTGACATGTTTCAGAGTACAACACAAGCTCGCAAAGAAACGGCAACCAAAACACTTCCAGAAAACACACGGTGCCACATTTTAACGAAACACTTGCAGAACCATACATTTTCAGTACCACATTTTACTAATAATAGCAATCCAGAAATAAAGATAATAGGTACCATATTGTTCACAACAGATGGCAATACATTGTCGCAACAAGATTCATATAGTTGGGCAACAAGTTAACTTATATAATAGTATCTAAAGATAGTATCGTGCACAGCATCATCTCAGGAAGGATCAAACGTCCTCCAGAAGCCATCAGACTGCAGAAGTCCTCCAAAAGCCATCAGTTTTCATACAAATAACTATTCAGCTCCTACCTAGAAAGCCATCAGTGTCACCTAGAAACCCATCAGTTGACAAATAAGCTTCTGGACACCAAGTAGTTAAACTGCATATAGCAAATACCTGAATTAACACCAAGTAATTATCACAAAGTAATTGACAAACCAAGTATTTAACAAATACCTAAATTATCAGTAGCAAATAAGGCCAACCTCATACTCTCCAGTGCTTTCTCCCTCTCAGCCAAAGCATGAGAATGGCGTGAGAATTACCGCAGGAGTAGCTCCAGGGGTGGCGGCGGCCGAGCACCTCCAGGGGGCGGCGGCGGCGCGAGCAGCCCGGGGTGGCGGCGGCTGAGAGCACCACCGGGGCGGCGACGACGGGAGAAGCCCAGGGGCGGCGGCCATGGGAGCACCTCCAAGGGCGGCGGGCGCGGAGCACCTCGGCCAACGACGGTGGCAGATCCACCCCTCCCCGCCCTCAATGGCCCGGAGGTTGAGGATGGTGGACGAAGGGGATTCATGGCGGTCGAAGGAGATGGGGAATTATTGGGTACGGCGATTTAGATTTCCACATCTATTAGATGACGCTACATCATACTACGACAAGCGCTGAAGAGAGCGTGCAAGCGCTGGAAAGGGAATGTGAGCGCTGGGGATGGCTTGGCGCTGGGAGCGCCGCGCGAATGGGGAGGCAAGCGCGATTTGGCCATCGGCGGCGGCGGCGCAGGGGATCGGCATTGATGGCTATAGAAACGACTTCGTGTCTCCCCATCGGCGCTGCGTGGTTTCTAGGTGCATCGTTGCTAGCGCCGACCCGGGTTTCTCAAGAAACCGATTCTAGCACTGTGCTCTCTCTCTTCATAAATTTTGCACGCCTCCTCATCAATTTACCCTCTTAAATGAAGATGGAAACCACGTATTTATTAGCGTTGGGACTGCCCTAAAGGCTGGCCAATTGGGCCATGCCGCTAGGATGCTACGTGAGTGAATGCGTGTTGGGCTTGAGTAATTCTTTTGCACGGGTCTTGGGGTGTGTTTAGAGCCTCAAGTTTCTCTCCAAAATTTATCTGCACTCCCATCACATCCCATCACATCAAAACAATAAATACACCAAAAGACGATATCCGAGTACGAAATGTTGGTAAAAAAATAAACTAAATACACAGTTTAGATGTACATTGCGAGGCGATTCTTTTGAGTCTAGTTACCCCATGGTAGGATAATATTTATCACAAACAAACGAAACGTGCTACAGTGTGCGATGTGACATGCATGTGACATGCATGCAAAATTTTGCCTAAAATTTGGGCCTCTAAACACAGCCGGTAAGAAATTGTGTGGTACATGTTGTTTGGTTGATGTACCAGTAGAGCCTGCCTACCTGGGAACCAGGCTCACATGCAACCTTGTTGTGTTTGGTTGACCACATCAACTAAGCTTTGTTGAGAAAAGTTGTGGTTTGGCTGCCTGTATAAGATGGGTTGTATGAGATAAAAAATATTAAAAGATCACAATTATATTTTTTATTTCATTCAAATACACTCGTAAAGGTCTTATTTTATCTAACCATGTAATAATTATCCTTAAAACGTATTAATATCACTTTTACTAATCATACACTAATACATCATTAGTGAGAGAAACAATTGCATTAGCCGAGCTTGGCTCGATAGAAACGTTCAGGACAGAGACCGGCTGCGGGGCATTGTTTGTATGGCGAGAGCCTGGCTCGATGCGGCGAGCAGGCAACCCACGCCCCCTGCATCCGGCCAGCCTGGTCTGGGTGGATGCAGACAACCAAACGGCCCCAAGTCGGCAGGACGTAGTAGGATGGCATTGCGCAATTCAGATTTTCAAGTGTCGCTACAACGGAAAACATGGCGGATCGACAGGCTACCTTGGATTGGATCTGAAGTGATTGATCTTTGACGATTCAGAAACAGAGCAGGATAGCAGCAACTCAACTCATCAAAGAAACAGAGAGGTCGAAATACGCCAAGCTTTACACCATCTTTACCGGGGACCGGACTTTTACAGCCTGCACAGAAGCAAGGCCACCTGCGGACGTCATCTTCCCAAAACAGATAAGCATGGGGTTAACGCTAATCCTCCTACGTAAGGTTAGTTGGCGATGGTGAGATCGCCGGACGGCGGGTGGAGCCGTAATTTGACACGATCGGATCAGTTGGCCACGCGGTTGTACTTATACCGCTGCGTTTGGTTGACCGCGGCGGCTGATAGGAGCGCCTGCATCTGCTCGTAGGGCAAACACGAACTGCGCTTGCACCGCCATGCCACCAGGTTGAAGACCGAGAAAGATCGCCGGAGTGGAATAGAGGCAAGAAGAGGTCAAATGACTCGTCGTATATATAGCCGAGCTGGCAGCGCCACGTGGACCGGCGGGGAAGAAGGAGAGAAGCCACAACGAAAGCCGCGCTCGGTTACTGCAATAAATAGAAAACTTATTATTATTATTATTATTACTATTTTTTTTTTTTTTTGATAGGGTCCTTGAGCGTTTTGAATAGTACGATCCAGATCCTCTGCCGCCGTCGCTCGGTTACCAGAAGTTCATTTGACCGTATGTATGAATGTATTTTTTTTTTCAGGGAATCTTTGTACTACAAAAAAATGATGCTAAGTTGCAGTGTTGTGAGGTGTCTGATGACAGCCACCATCGGGTCTCAGTTCCTCCCCTGAACTTAGTCCCGAAGCCTTAGTTCCTCTCTGAACCTTGTTCCAGTCCGTCATCGACTACGTCCCGCATCAAGCAACACCTGCACATGAACAAACACGCAAACCGTGTCCGAGCCCAAGTCCATGACTTGACTCAAGTCAACCCGCACAACACCTCATAGAGCATGTCATGCAACAATACCAAATAATCATTCTATCACAAGTATATATAAGTAGCACATGCATTTCACACTATGCCATAATTCAAATCACTTTGCAATGCCAATTTCATCTCAAACCAATTTTTCATCACATGATCTCACAAACTGGCACGTCACGTGGGAGCTCTGCAGCAGGTCCGCCAGCCAGTGTAGCCCCGTGGTCCTCTGCAAGCTGGTCCAACACCCCCAACGCTGCTACCTGAGCTGCCATCCACTCATCGGGTCCCTGCCCAATGCGCTGCCAAGCTGGCCACTAATCAGTGGGGTGTGACGGCACTGTCACCTCAACTGAGATCCATGGCACTGCACCGCGTCCATGGTCCTTCCTCCACATATAGATCGGCTCTTGAATGTACCCCAAAGTCTGCAAGGTCTCCCGCAGCAGGGCTGGTGTCCCCCAAATCTCCGGAAGCTCAAGTGGCTCAAAAGAGGAAGTCATCTGTAGCAGGATTTAGGAGATTGTGTGAGATTGAGAAACAATAGTTCAGTTTTTAACCAAAAAGGGCATGTACTAATTAGGGGTAAAGGTGGAAAGATGCACGACTGACATGATGAAAAATTTAAACATGATGCATGGACGTTTCTTACGTATCTCACAGATTTAGGTAAGAAAATTTTCTAATCGTAATAATGGTGGCATATCCAACGATCTCTCAACAGAAAACAAAACGTATCTAGTCGGTCTACATGTTTTGCGCTGTTAGTGTACCTGCAATTCCATTTCAGCTCCACAATATATTTATGCAATGCATGAATTTAAATTGCATATACCTTCTTCGTCAACCAGACGGCATCGCACAACGGGCGGAAAAACATATTTTACACCCTGCACACCTGTGTACCCATACACAAGCCTACTGGGGCACTACCCGACATGGAGCTCTCAAAAAAGATTTTATTTCCCCCTAGACCGGCGATTGTCCGATCATGCTCTCACAAAATCACACCATTTACCCGGGCGTAGAGGCAATGAACAACCCTTACCTTAAGCATAGAGGTATTTTGATCCATACATAACTGTTCAAGTGAACAGCCCCATACATTCAAAAATTCACGGCAACCCAAAGAAAACAACAAAATATGATGAAATAACCCATCCCAATTTAGCAAAGCCACCGACTATCCTTAATTGGGCATAAAGGGTATGACCATGGCACTATTAATTTTGTAAATCATTTACTCACACCACCGAAAAGATTTAGTTTCGCCAAAAAATTTTAACAAAAGATTAGTGGTTCATTTTAACTTAAATACCGGATCGAATTTCAAGTCTTGAACTAAGCTCGATGCCACCGTGACAGAGCCGACCAATTTATAAAAATCAATTTATACCGGAAGCAATCGCACTCTACACTTGAGTCCATATAAACCCGGGATTCCGAAATCTCCGAAAGTGATTTCAAACTCATCAACAATACAACCAAGATCGTTGAGCTCGATGAGTTCAAATCGCGGTATCTTAAACCAAATTCAATATATATCATCGAGTGCGATGTACCCATTTATTGCAATTCAGGTTCGAGTACGAAGCGAAGGTTTTTCAAAAACCAAATAGTTTGTTCAAAAAAATAAAAATAAGATAGTGCCAACATAATATCACCCCCAGAACATCACGAGACAGGGGATATGGAATGCCTTGCCCCGGCCTTTACTCCTCTTCTCAGGGGTACAAACAAGTCTTACAAGATCCATGGTACAAATGATCACCTACAACAATGGGAGTAAAACCCCGAGTACACAAATACTCAAATAGACTTACCCGACAAAAATAAATTAAAGACTCCAAGGATTATGTTAGGCTTTATCTAGAGTTTGGTGACTCACATTTATTTTATAAATAAAGTTGATTAATGAGCCTACACATGCTACTTGAACTTTTCCAAATTAAAAGGTTAATTATTATAAATAACCATAGATCTGTATAGTCAAGATTAAACATATGCTCAAGAATATAAATAAAAGCATAAATAACGGATCAATATTTTAAGCGGCGGCAACATGAATATCATAACCATTATTGTGATATATTAGACTACATTGCCGCGGAAACATCCGGGTTCTCACCGTCCAAGAGAGATAGCGATTCGAATCGATTACAAAGCGGTGGCGAATACCCTATCATAAACTAGGTCTACTTTGCAAGAGTAGCCCCAATCACCACCAGAAATGTTCAAGAATCGCGGGCCTGCCGGCTACCCCCCTCCTTCTCAAGCCTCCCAGGGTTCTGACCCGAAGCAACACTCATCGTCCGGAATTGCCTGTGCCCAATCAGTCCCAACCTACCACGCCAAGGAGGAGCGATAAAGCGAGCAAGTGCCGCCTTGCAACAATTTCCACTAGCTTCGTGGCTCACGACCGTGCGGAGCCTACTATATGAACAGTGCGTTCAACTTCCGACCGCCTTCGACAAAAGGTAAGTCCATAATTGATCGATGGAAGACCACAATATCCATCCAATCTAAGCATGTTTTATTAGTCAAGTTTTCAAGCAACAGCTTTGTTAATCACCCATGTGATTAACCACAACATCCTCTCAAGTGACCGGAATCACTATTTAATTTGCAATCACCATACTGAGCATTTATAACCTAGACTCCTAAATATGATAGGATAACAACTTCAGCAAGGATATCTATGCATCAACGGTTTCAATCATTCCTATACTTAATGCATCAAACATTAAAACAGGACGCAAGTCAAATTAGTTAGAAAGCATAGGAAAGGCAGAATGCACCGGGGCTTGCCTTTCAGGAAAGTAGCAGGCACGTGCTCGGGCACTTAGGAAGCTTCGGTGGTTGACTCTCCTCCTCCTCGTGGGATCTTCCGGCAAAGCACTCCTAGGTGGTGAAGCTCCCTTCCTACTCCTCGATTAGCTCCTCGATCACTTATCCCGATCCTAACAAGATGCATGTGAGTGAATGAAAATTGTGAATGCACGTAAATATACTTGCATATAAATAAAATGGATTGATGGATGAATGCTTTATGATGTATGATACTAGTAAGTGGATATCTCTTCTGTAGAAAACACAATCATAACCACCCAAGAAACCCTAGTAACCTACATCAAGCAAATGACATCTAGACATGCTTTGTCACTAAAACAATCATAACCACCCAATCATCACTTGAAAATGACATCTAGACATGCCATCACTAAAACAATCACACAGGGGAGTTCTATAACTCCAAATCCAAAGAAACAAATACTCGTTGGAAAGCTTACAAAATTTCCTACAATGAATACAGAACACTCTCGACCAGATTCTAACATCTACAGCCTTGAAAACAGGAAAAACAGAGACTACGCTTTTCAAGAACTTGCAACTCACAACACCTACCATAAATCACTCAAGCCTCTACCTTATCTAATCCTTCTCCAGCAAGCAAACCAAGCCATAATATACCAAATAAACCTACTGATCCAGCCAAAAGATACGTTAACTCACATGAAATGACATTCCCTAAATAGACACTAAACAAGCACACTATAAAATATAAAAATTAGAATTACACTAGTTTTCCAAAAACACAAGACCAGAAAACCAACCCGGACCAACAGGTTCTAAATATGCTAGGGACAATTAGTACACCATCCAAGAATTATTATCATAACATAAACATGCATTTCTATAGTATTTTCCATGCAACATAAATATGATAAATATGTAAACACCTTAGAAAAATCTACAAAAATTACAGGGAGCATCCTACTTGGTCTACAAAGGCTACCATAAAATTTCATGATAAGAACATGCACATACAGTTCTACACAAAATTCACAAGAAGGTATTAAAACATAGCATGAAAATACTTTGCATTATGAAAAGTGTCGGACAACAGTTTTTCGATTATGAAAGACCATTTTAACACATCACAACAAGCATGTATTGGAACAAAATAAACACAAAGATCATTAGTGACCCTATTATGCATGAAATGATGATTATGTGATGCAAATGCACATGTTAATGAGATGCTTAACACCTAGGGTGTTACACGGGTGGCGCCGTCTTCGCCGCCGGAAAGTCCTGCGCTGATTGCGTGTGTCGGAGGAGAGGAAGAAGCGGCCGGTGCTGCGGTGTTGTCGATGACGATGTCGGTGATGGCGGTGCGTCGGCCAACAATGCCGCTACCCTCGTCCCGGCTGGAGGAGAGCAGGTTCGAGTCGCCGTCGATGGCGGCATCGGGGCGGTGGCGGCGCCCTAGGGTAGCGCCGGGGCGCCCTGTGCCAGCGGCGGCGGCCCCACCGGGCTATCCTCCGGCGTGGTCGCCGTGGTCGCCGAGCGGAGAGGAGGTTGTTGAATCTTCGAGGCGGTGTAAATGTACTCCATGCGGCGAAGACGCGTCTCGATCTCGCCGGCGCGCGCATCTTGGCGTGGTTGTCGTTGAGGAGCTCTTTCAGCGCCTTGGTGAACTCACGCGATCTCGGAAGCCATCAATGGTGGGAATCGTCTTCGGACTCGGATACCGGTATCACAACCGGCTAGATTGGGCCGGTTCGCGACACGTCGGCAGCGACTTCCGGGCGGCGGCGGTGGTGGGGGCGGCGGCGCCGGCATTGGGGGCCGGCCGGGGTGGAGGCGGTGGTAGTGGAGGGTTGTGTTGCGGCGGCGCCGGCGGGCGGCGACGATGGGCGGCGTGGCGGCGACGGTGGAGAGGAGAGAGAGAGGCACGAGAATATTTCTTTATTGCTTGTCTCCCCAAGAGATTACACTCCCTTACTTATATAGCCCGGCTAGTGGGACTTGTAATCAAGGTAATCTCTCTAAAGGTTTCCTTATACGATTGGAATACCTTTTACAAGCAATCTTATTTATTTCTTAATAAGGGTTTTTCTTATATGATTGGAATATCCCTTGCACACCAAAAAAAGTTCTAAGATAATCTTAACTTGATGACAAAGCGGAGACGGAGGGGGGGAAGGTGGCGGCGGCGGCGGGCGGTGGCGGCGCAGAAGCGCCGCCCCCCTCTTGCCCGCAAGCACCCCCCTTCTTGGTTGGCCGTGGCCGGTTGGGCCTGTTTAGGCCACCCATGGCTGGCCCAATTCGACACATGACATGGGTCTCTTTATTTTCCACGCCATGGTTAATATTCCCATTGTTCTAAATTATAATTTGTTTGACTTTTTAACCCCAAGCTTGACCACTTGTCTTATTCAAAAATTTATGTAGAATATCATTTATTTTTTTGTGGCATGCTTTATTGACAAAAGGTCCTTAAGAATTACTTAAATTTGACTATGTTCGGTACAAATTTTTCGAATAAGACGAGTGGTCAAACTTGGGGGTTGAAAAAGTCAAATGAATTATAATTTAAAATGGAGGGAGTACTAGTTAACAAAGGTCGTCAGATTGCAAGCCTACTTAAGTAAATTAGAACAAAAGAAAAAAAAACTATATGGACAAGCCTGCTAAGCCCTTCGTCGGTGCACCGAGCCATCCACGTGCTTGCGCCGCTAGCCGGATCTACGCGACGTCACCATCACTAAACGATCTAATCTAATTTAGTAATGGCAACGTCGGGTAGATTTTGGAACAAGTAGATTAATTCAAGCTAATATAAGAGCAAGTATTATAAGGTTGAGTCGGCAAGCTAAATAGAGTCCACGTCGAGAAAAAAAGATGATTTGGCGGACAAAGAATACGAGAGAGAGGATGCGCCGGCGCTTGGTTCTTCGCCGACTAAATCACAGGTACCAAGACAAAACTAGTCTGCAGCCAGCCTCTCTCCTCATCGCATACGCTGGTGTCACACTCTACCAACGATTCACCCGGGATAAGCGCAAAGGGGCCGAATATTTAATTATGAAATAGCTTTTATTAGTAATTTTACTTAGTTAAATTAAAGTGAGGTTGAAAAGATTACCGGGCCGGGCCCATTAGCAATTGTAAACCCCTCGTATAAATATGGGGGCAACTGTTTTTGGGTCAATCAATCAAAAACAATTTAGGGTTAATTCCCTCGCCTCCCTCCTCCCTCCCGCACCGCCGCCGCACCCCCGCCGCCGCCGCCCACCTCGGGCGTGCGCTACAAGCGCACCTCAGCGCCGCCATCGTTTCTACGCTTCGTCACGACTCCGTCATCCCCTTTGCGTTAACCGGGAGAACGGTTTGTGACAGATTGGTATCCGGAGACCGAGACGATCCAATGGCCTCTCGAATGGAGCAAGCAATTCATGGAGAACGTCAACAACATCATCAACAACTACATCGTTGCGGTGGAGGCAACATCGCCCCCACCCTCAGCCAAAATGCGTTCCGCCCTCCAAACGTTCTCTTACGTGAACACCGATGAGTTCACTTTCCACCGCGCTTCCGCCCGACAAATTCCCAACACCTGCAGACATTTCGGAGATTTCTTCCTCGAGAACCCCTCAAAAGGAGTAGCAACAATCTCAAATTATTTTTTCCAGAGTAAGATGGTAAGGGAGATCCCTCGCGACCGGCTGCACAAATGCAATAATTTTTTTCACTCGTGAAAACAAAGGGCAGTGACCAGATTCAGCTCGCGTCATTCCACCTCCAAGGGTACGCACTCTCTGTTTTTATTCGTTGGGAAAAGAATTGGGCCACCAACTTGGCTGGAATTTTCAGCAAAGAATCAACGGCGCTTTGAGTCGCCAATGCAACACAACCATTTCGGCGATCTAAAAGATACACGCCAACTAGGGGATTTGGATGCCTACGTATAAATTCACGAGAGAGACTAAATAAGGTACATCAACTTTCGCCTCGGCAGTAGGTTATGCTCTATGTCTCTCGGACTAGCCCCTTTAATCCGGGTAGAAGTACAATTGCATCACCCACCGGATCTAGAAACTGTTATGGCTCAGGCCAGACGTTTCTATTTATCAACCCGATGGCAACGTTCATCAAAGGTACATATCCGTCGAAATACAGAAGTTCAGATATAAGTTCATGGATTGACTGGTATTACTACATGTCCTACTATGCAATTAATGATTACAATAAATTGCATCAATTTACTGGCCTTATTGGATTCTGGCTCGACACATAATTTTGTGGATTCTGATCTAGCAATCAAACTGAACTTACCAAGCTCACCATCACATTCATCCCTCCGAGTAGCAGTGGCCAACGGGGACCATATATCAAATGTTGGCAGATATGATGATATTGAGTTCTCTATTGCTAATGAAGGGTTCAAAGCGGATTTCTACAGCATTAAATTGGGCGGCTATGATGTTGTTCTCGGTGTTGAATGGTTGAGCTCTCTGGGAACCATTGTCTGGAATTTTAACAAGTTGATCATGAAATTCTGACATCACGGACAACCGATTATTTGGCACAGTTTATCCAAAGGAGAGGACCCTTCCCCAGGTATTCATACCCTATCCTCCGACCCCCAATGGAACCTCTATGCACAAATTTCAATAACTCTTCAAACAACCCTCGGGTCTTCCGCCTAAGAGATGCTATGATCATCGTATTCATCTAAAAGATCCGACTCAACCCACAGTTGTCCGACCATATCGTTATCCACAAATATAGAAAAATGAGCTAGAGAGACAATGTAACGAAATGCTATCACAAGGTATTATCCGTATAACACTTCACTATTCTTTTCTCCTGTTCTTCTAGTTAAGAAACAAGACAAGACATGGCGATTCTGCGTTGACTACGGGCACTTAATGATAACACCACGAAGATAAATTCCCAATACCTATGATTGCCGAATTATTGGATGAATTGCAAGGAGTAAAATTTTTCAAAGAAGCTAGATCTATGCTCGGGTTATCACCGTGCACGCATGCATCCACCGATATAGAAAAACGGCCTTCGTAAACACATCATGGACACTTTGAATTCTTGGTTATGCCATTTGGTTTATGCAATGCACCTTCAACCTTGCAAGCTTTAATGAATGATATTATGGGAACGTTCCTACACAAATTTGTTCTCGGTTTTCTTTGATGATATTTTAATCTTCATAAGACCTCGCTACGAAAGCACTTATCTCATGTGGAGGAGGTATTCAAAGTATTGCTATCACACAACATCTTCTTAAAAATCTAACTCGCCTCATTGGACAATCACAACTTGGCTATTTGGGACACATTATATTGGACACGGGAGTGGTCGTTGATCCTAAGAAGATAAAAGCAGTCATAGCATGGCCACAACCTACACTTCTCGGGAACTCGGGGGGATTCTTGGGACTTGCCGTTTACTACGTAAAATTCATCATGAATTATGGTATGATTGCTCGACCGCTTACAAATCTTCTTAAAAAGGATTCATTCCTTTGTACACCTCTAGCAACTTACGCCTTTGAACATCTAAAGAGAATATTATCCTCGGCACCGTCCTTCAACTTCGGACTTCAACAAACTATTTATGGTAGAATGTGATGCTTCTCGGTACATGTATGGGCGTTGTGTTACATCAAAGCAATAGACCAATAGCTTATTTCAAAGAAATGGATGTTTGACAAGTATAAGAAGTTGGCAACCTATGAATGAGAACTCATAGGGTTGGTTACGTGAGCCAAACATTGGAGACCCTACCTCCGGGCCGCCCTTCCTCATAAGGTCAAAATCACTACAGACTTTTGAAATATATCTTAGATCAACGTTTATCCACTATTCCTCAACACCAATGGGTCAGAAATTACCGGGTTATGATTTCACCGTTGAATACAAACCGGTAAAACCAATGTGGTGGTCGACGCATTATCCGCATGAGAACATTGAGGAATCTTAGCCGACGCTATTTCGAAATTCAATTGCCTTATTTGATCAATTACGGAGGAAATTGCATTTAGTGAGGAAGCAATAAGCCTTATTGATTCCATAATCAACGGTAAAGATTCAGCTTGGGAGGTTCATAATGGACTGATTCTATTCAATAAAAGGTATGGCTTTCACCATCATCCAAACACCTTTCAACCTTTCTACATGCCATCCATGATTCAACTCATGAAGGGATAGAAAAGGCACTACATAGATTCCCTCGGACATTCTTTATTAAACATGATCGGTGCATTGTTAAAGAGTTCGTGAATGAATGCTTGGCTTGCCAACGCAACAAAAACAAAACATTTGCATCCAAAGTAGGACTTCTCCAACCCTTGCCAATTCGAACAGTTTGGGAGGACATCTCTATGGACTTTATTGAGGCACTTCCAAAGGTGGGAACAAAGTATGTCATCTTAACCATGGTCGACCGCCTATCCAAGTATGCCCACTTCATACCTCTTTCACATCCATACACGGCAACTCAAAGGGCTCAAAATTTTTCTCGAAAATTGTGAGATTACACGGTCTACCTAGATCTATTTTAAGTGATAGAGATGTAGTTTTCACAAGCCGCCCGGCAAGAAGTCTTCAAACTATCCAATGTCATTCTTAGACCCACATCGACTTATCATCCCCAAGCAGATGGCTAGGCAGAGGTAGTCAACAAAATTATTACAATGTATCTACTTTGCTTAACTGGTGATAAACCAAAAGATTGGGTACGATGGCTACCATGGGTAGAATATTGCTATAACGCTTCATACCATTCATCTACCAAGACAACACCATTCTACTTGGTCTACGGCGCGACCCTCCAACCATCAAAGGCCGGGTGAGACAACACTTCCATCCGTTGATGCTATGTTATCAAAGCGTGACGCCTTCCTTGATCGTACAAAAGTTCATCTACCGTTAGTGTAACACCCGTGTTTTTTTGCACCATTTTAAAAAATCACTAAAATTTGAACTTTTTAATTAAACTAAAACTTGATTTAATTTCCCGCTAAACCGAAACCCCGTTTTCAAAAACCTGCATTTAAAACCCCACCTTATAGAAATAGCTTTCCTTTAAATTGTTTGTTGCTTGTTGAGCTTTATGGTGACCGAGGATGCAAGGTAAGTTCTAGATTGTAATTATGGAATATTGCATGAGAAATGAATTACGAATTTTCTCTGGGAATAATATACATCGACACACGCGTGCACCAATATATATATATATATGTATATATATTTATTTTCACTAAGCACAATTAAGAAATATTCTCAACAAATAAGTCATGGGAATATAAATGTGCTTGTGGAAATATTTATAAAATATATATATGTATATATCACACATGAAATAATGGAATTGGGGAAAAGTGTGTGCACCCATATATATTTATATTTATTTTTATGAGTACTATGGAATAAATATTCTCATAAATGAATCAAGAGGATATAGGTCCATGTACTTGAGCAAATAATATAAATATATATATATACATATAAGCACACAAGGGAGAAAAGGAAAATGGAGAAAGAATAAAAGACAAATAGAAAAGAGAAAAGGAAAAGGAAATCAAGAAGGAGCTCTCGCTCAATTCCTCCCCTCTTTCCTTCTCTCGCCCGCCCAACCGGCCCTTCTCTTCCCTTCTCTCCTCCTTAACGCGAGCAGGCCGGCCCAAATAAGAATCTCCAACAAACCGAGCCCGGAAGAAACCGAGCCTTAACTCCACTTCCTCCACTCGCCGACGATCGGGCCCCGCGTCGCCGGCCTTCCCTCCGGCTGGGCGCGGCGCGCGCGGAGACATCACCTGTCCCGCCCCGCCGCCGCCGACCGACCACCGCACAGGCCACCGGCCGGCGCCATCTCAAGTCGTCGTGAGTAGCCCGCATCAGGACATGCACGGGCTAGAGTAAACGCACACACACCACACGCGTTCGAAGCCGAGAGCCGGCGCCGCAATGGATACGCCGGGGATGTAGACGACGATCGGGACACTGAACCCACTCACCTCCCGGCCAAACCATACACCGCTAACCGCACACGCAAAGCTTAGCGTAACGCCCACAGATCGCGCGCCAGCCGGGCGCTGCCAGACCCAACCTCATGGACAACCGCCAGCCGTAGATGACGACCGACGACCCGCCGGGCCGCGAGCACGCGTGGCGCACGCTAAGGACCCGGACACACCGGAATCCACTGAAGTCCGCGCACATGAACGTGGTCGAAAAAGATCTCGAGGCGGAAGAAAATATCGCTACCCGGGCGAGAGCCCGCGGCGAGGCTATAAATAGCCACCCTCCGGCGCTGAATCGACCCGCCTTCACTCCCGAGCTCGCGGCAAAGCTTAGAACACTGTGATTGCTTTCGCCATTTCCTCCCTCCTTTCCGCTGGGTACATTTCCCCCCAAATCGAAGAAGTCCGCCGTCGCAGGCTAGGTCGAGCGCCGCCAGTTGTTCGAGGTTGTCGCCATTCGATTGGTCGTGTGGTCTTGCAACACCAACTCCTCCTCTTTCATTTCCCCTAACTATCACGCCATTATTGGCCTTGTAATGACCAGCCGGAGCGCCGCCCCAACGCTGCGGGCACTTGCCGCCGTGGGGCCACCCCCTACCGCCGCCCCGAGGCACGCCATTGTGTCGGGGAGGGGACAGGACATGCCGCACGACTCGCGGGCGCAGCAACGGGCAATACCGCCCTACTCCGGGCGAGGTTCCGGCTGAAGCACCGCCGCAAGCCACGAAGGCACCGGAACCGGGCCCAACCAACCGCCGCCTTCCCAACGTAACGGGCGTCCAAGGCATCGACCAACCGGAGGAGGCCGCCACGCCGCCCTCGCTTTCTCCCCCGCCACGAACCGCTAGGGAAACCCCATAATACACGTGGCGCTGATGTGTCGGCCACCGTGGCGTCCACTGACCCACGTGGCACCCACGTGTTGCGCCGACAACGCTTTGTGTACACAAAGTTAATTGCTACAAACTACCCGATGATTGTACACGTAACTCTAGAAATCATAGCTCCCGTGTCGAAAAAATTCCTAGAAAATTTGTAAATTCATTATTTGAATTATAGAATTTTATCATGTAATTAGTCCTATTTTTATTACATGGTAAAATTATATTATAATATTACCCTAAAGATTTAATTAGGGATTAATATTATAAAAATCCATATCTCATGCAAATTAACTCCGCTTTCACGTGAAACGACTTCCATAATTCATCTAAAATCTAGCTCTATGCATCTAACCCATTGCCACCATAATGTTCTATGTTTGTTTTTCATGCCATAGTTCGAGCTAGGGTTATCGCCAATCGCAAGTAGCTTCCAATGACCCGTTTAGGAGCTTCCCCGTCCGGAGCGAAGCTAGAGCGTGCTCGACGCCGCGTCGATCAAGAAGAACATCCTGTGCAAGTCCTTAGCCCCCCCAATCATGACCTTTAATTAAGTAATAATAATGATGATTAATTGAGAATAGATCATGGGCTATTATCGTATGCGATTATGAGATGATGATGAGCTAGGTGCTCGGTATTGATGAGGAGCTGTGTGCTCAATGCTATGAATGGTTGTGTGCCCAATGTTATTGAGGAGCTGAGAGCTCGAGTTATTTGAGGGGTCGGGTGCCCGCTATTGATGAGATGTTGCGACATACGATAATAGCCATGATTGTTAATTAATATGAATAATGATGACAAGATGAACCCAACCAAAAAGGTGAGTGGTGGTAGTCTGGTAGAGCCTAAATACCACATCGGGAATCGCCGCGAGGGATTCCTGCGGAGAGATACTCACCTCCCTAAGGACCTGTTCATAGACCATCTACCTAGTGCGATATCACGCACCCACACGTCGGGATGGGGCGGCTTTGATCTCACACCCGTTAGGTCAAAGTATAATTTCTAACCTAGGAGGCCGGAGAAGGCAAACGGTCTATCGAGCGCATACATGGGGAGAGTGGCCCCATGGTCCTGGTTGCTATGTGACCCTCCATGTATGTTGTTTTGGGCGTAGTGACGCCGTTTGTGCATAGATTAATGATTTATGATATAAGTATGTTGTGGACAGTATAGGTTGGGTAATGAGGTATTACCTGTAAAGTCGTGGGTGATTTGGTATCACCATATTGTCTAGGATGATGCGTCATCCTCTTCCAATCCCTAAGAAGCCGTGGTGGGATTATTATATAGAGACCTAGGTTGGCGACCTGCCGGGTACGAGATCTTGTTGGACTATTCTTGTCCGCCGATCACGGAAGGAGTATGTCCATCATGTGGGGAAATTGTACAACCTCTGCGGAGTTTACTAAATCTATTCAATAGCCCGCGTCCTTGGAATGGGCGGATGCTAGACAGATCATCTATGATTAGATTATACTAATGACGACTAACTTTGTGACCATGTGATGATGATGATACGATACACTTCGGGGAACTAGCGAGCAAGCGATTTTAGAGACTTCTGCTAGGGCCTAACCCCTTAATAACTACAACCACCCCTCGGTTTTGGACTTGCCGAAATACGTTTGTACTCACCCCCTCTATTTTTACGATATCGGCACATGTGAAGGTAAGATCGACGACAAAAGTAGAGGATCGGCATACGTAGGGAGTTCGCAAGGTGTTTGCTTAGGAGAAAGATGTTGAAGCCTAGAATTCATCCATGCACAAGTTTGCCTGTGGAGTACCGGGTAGTGTCATAGTAAATCCACCGCTTCTCGGTAGGCTAACTCGATATTGTAACCCGTGATCGGGTGTCGCCCCCACTTTAATGGGTCCTAATCACACGTGTTTGCACCAGGATCACGCCGCAAAAACACGCCTATTAGTCACGTATAATGGTACCCGTAAATAGTAATAATCCGAGCTTTATAAATATAGGATGGAGGGTCACCTGGCCTCGGTTACAATATCGAAGTTAGCCAACCGAGAAGCGTGGATGAACTATAACACTGCGCCTGCACTCCACAGTGCAAACTTGTGCACGGGTGAATTTTGGGCTTCAACGTTCTTCTCCTAAGCAAACACCTCACACTAAGTCCTACGATACGCCGGGTCCTCTACTATGTCATCGATCTTACCTTCACATGTGCTAATATCCAGAAAAAATAGTGGGTGAGTACAAACGCATTCTCGTCCAGTCCAAACCAGGGGTGGTAATTATTAAGGGTTTGGGTCAGAAAGGTAGTTCTAAAATCTTCCTCGCTAGTTCCCTAAGTTATATCATATCATCATCATCGCATGGTCACAACAGTTAGTCATAAATCATGAAACTAATCATAGATGATCCGTCCTAGCATCCGCCCATTCCAAGGACATGGCTATTCGAATAGATTTAGTAAACTCGCAGAGGTTGTACAAATTTCCCCACACGATAGGCACATGCCTTACACCGCACGCCATTGGTTCGCATTGTGCCTAACGAGATTCCGCACCCGCTAGGCCGTCACCCTAGGTATGTTGGTATAATCCTACCACGACTTCTCGGGTTGAAGAGGATGACGCATCATCCTAGACAATAAGGTGATACCACATCACCCATGGCTTTACTGCGTAATACCTCATTACCCAACCAATACCGCCAAACATCATACTCAAAAATCATCAATCATAAATCTATGCACAAACGGCATCACCATGCCCCAAAAACAACTTACGGGAGGATCACATAGCAACCACGCCAACCGACCATGGGGCCACTCTCCCCATGTCTCGCCCCGATAGGTTGTTTGCTCAGACCGCCACCTTGGTTCGAAATTATACCTCAACCCAACGGGGTGTGGAATCGCCGCCCATCCCGACGCGGTGGCCGTATCGTAATATCGCACAAGGTAGATGGACTATGAACCGTCCTTAGGGAGGTGAGTATCTCTCCGCGGATTCATTCCCGAAAGTGTGATTGGTCCACCTCCATGTGGACTATCACCACTCACCTTTTTGTTTGTATGGTTCACATTATTATCCGTGTTATATTAATCTTATTACTCGATCATATCATGGTCATAACGTTACTCATCATCATCTCATGCACAAAGAAAATAATCTCATATATCATAATAATCTCATAAGCACCTCTCGTGCAACACATCATCATCAACGCTCACACGTAATCCACTAACCATGATCATCATCTTTGTAAGATTAGGTTGATTACTTAGGTCAAGATTATTAAGGGGGTAAGGACTTGCCTGGGAGGTTCTTACGATTGGCACGGCGTCGAACGCCTCTAGCTTACTCCGGGCTTAAAAACTCCTAATCGGGTCGATGTAGAACTACGGCGTATGTCGATACCTAGCTCGAACTAGAGCAACCAAAACAAGCATGGAACATTATGGTGGCAATAGGTTAGCTGCATAGAGCTAGATTTTAGATGAATTATGGAAGTTGTTTCACGCGAAACGGAGTTAATTTGCATGAGATATGGATTTTATAATATTAATCCCTAATTAAATCATCGTAATATTATGATATAATTTTATCATGTAATAAAAATGAAACTAATTACATGATAAAATTCTATAATTAAAATAATGAATTTACAAATTTTCTCGAGAATTTTTCTCGAATTGGGAAGTCAGACTTTTATAACCCCGCGGTACAATAGCCGTATACATAGCATTTTCCCCTCTCGTTTCTACACCGTGTCACCCCCCGTGATCGACCGGGGTCCTCGGTCGGCCCACCTGTCTACGTAGCACGAGGGGAAAGGCGGTGGTGGCGCGCTTCCGCTGTCGCTTCATGCCGCCCTGACGGCCACATATCCTTACGGCCCACGGGCAACAAGAGGGTGACCGCCGCCGTGGCCGGGTGGCGACGGTAGTCCGCGGGCTAATCGCCATCTAGTTCGAGCGGCGCGCATCGCCGAATCCTTCGCCGCCGCTGGGTCCGCCGGGTCTCCCCGGTCACCCCGACCCGTTGGTAGGTGTTGGGGTGGCGAGGCACGGTTCCTTCCACGGCGGCGACGGGTGTAGGCGGCTCCCGATGACGGTGACGCTTGGGGGTAGGGCTTCACAAAGATAATCGTAGGGAAATAGTAAGGCAAAACGAAGAGGGGAGGTTGGGAAAGCGTACCAGGCCACTATTTGCTACTGACGACGACCAAATCGACGGCGCCTCCTGTTTTCGGCGTGGCGGCGGCGGAATCCCTAATTGGGGGGAAACTCACCGTCGTGGTGAGGGAAGGGAGGAGGGGAGGAATAGAGGTGAGCCCGGGCGTGTTCCAAATAAGAAGTGAGCTCCTGGGAGCGAGACGGCTCGGTCAATTGAGCACCCGGAGGGCCTATTTATAGGCTCGCCGCGCGGGGTGTCGCCGGCGAGATATTTTTCCGTCGTCGTGATATTTCCCGACCGCACTTACTATGTCCATGGACCTTGGGTTGGTGTTCCGCCGCCCGGTGCGCCGCTTCGCCCCCGCAAGTGAGCCGGTGAGGCCGGGCAGCCATGTGGTCACGCCGTCCGTGATGCCGGCGCCATGGTGGCAACGCCGCACCTTGGTCCGCGTGGCCACCGTGGTTGCCGACCCGCCCCTCGTGGCGTGGGGTGCCAACCGCTCTACGCCGCCCCCGCTGCACGCATCGCCGCGCGTGGGCTGGCTCACCGCCGAAGTTGCGCGCCGCCCACACCGCCGCCGGGTGTCCGCTGTGGTGGCAAGGTCACGCACTAGGTCCGCGGTGGTGCTATTGGCGTTGAGCTCTTCCCTTTGTGTGCATGGACAGCTGTGGATGCATTGGCGCACACGTGTCTCGTGTCCGGTTGCGACTCGCCGCCCCGCCCCATCCCCGCGCCGGGCGAGGTTCTGGGCGGTGGCGCCGTGGCGTGGTTGTCGAGGCGAGAGGGGAGCACTGCTGGCTGGACGTCCCGCATAAGGCGGCGGATTCGCTTCATCGCGCCTCGTCGCCACCAATGGGGAGGGGAACATGGTGGGAGGCGGGTGGGTTCCGGCGCCGCGGCCGCGACGCGCTGGAGGAGGAGGATGGTGGGGGAAGACGATGGCGGACCCGGGCGCGCTGGGCGGGATGTGTGGCCACGGCACGGTCGGGCTTGTCGCTAGGTCGGGCCTCCTCGCCGATCCCGCCGTTGGGCCGCCTGCTCACATGAATGAGAAGGGAAGAGGGGGGAATGGTCGGGCTGGGCCCAAAGAGGGAGAAGCGAGAGTGAGCCCGAGACTCTTATCTACTTCCTTTCTCTTTTCTATTTCTTTCTCCCCTTTTATTTCTCCTTTTCTATTTTCCCCTCTCTATTCTTTTGTGTGTGTAGATATATATTGTAAACATTTATACAAGCACTCTTATATATCCTCATGACTCTCATTCATGAAAATATTTATTTAATTGTACTTGTATAAATATGTGTATATATATGTGCACACACATTTTCCCTGCCTCAGCGTTATTTCATGTGTAATATATATTATAAATATTTATACAAGCACATTTATATTCCCATGACTTTTTATGGTCGAGAATATTTATTTATTGTGCTTATAAAATATTCATATATATACCTTTAGCACACACGTGTTTCGGTGTATATTATTCCCAGAAAAAATTCATAAATCATTTCTCATGCAATTACTTCCATAAATATGATCTAGAACTTACCTTGCATCCTTGGCCACCATAAAGCTCAACAAGCAACAAACAATTTAAAAGGGAAGCTATTTTCTACATGGTGAGATTTTAAATGTGTTTTTTCAAAACCGTGGTTTCGGGTTTAGCTGAAAAGTAAATCAAGTTTTAGTTGTATTTCAAAAAAGTTTAAATTTTTAGTGATTTTTAAAATGATGCAAAAACACGGGTGTTACAAATCTACCCCACTTAGATGAATCTCGCTCCCGAGATTCCAAGTCTACGAGTGAAGGTCCCGATTAGGGCCTAAAGGGATAGAGATAGAGAGAGAGAGAAAACTTTCCATTGCTTACGTTGTTGTCTTTGCAGAGCCTCTACTATTATCGTGCCACTCTATTTTTAGGGCAACACGATATACGTGGGAGGGCATGCCTTCTGCTGTCTCGACAATTACTACCGCTTTTACCCCATCTTCTTGTCTTGTGTCCGGCTTCGTGATCTTCGGTCTTCCTCGGCGGCTACCCCACTTAGAGGATTTATTCCTCTAGTGTCTTTAGTCTTCTCGTGTCTTCTCGAGGTCTTCTAGTGCCCATCTTCTTGCTTGTTCCTTTGTGGTCTCCTCGTGATGTACCTCGTTGTCCGGATTCTTCCGTAACAATCATCGTACTTGGGATTCCATTTCTTGTTTGAAACCCTAAGTTTTTCGTTGCTCTTTATTTCCTCATCTTAGCCCATTTCCATATTTCTCCTGCTTTCTTTTCCGGTTATTGCCCGATTTGTTCTTTCTTCCTCTTGCTTTCACCCGTTAGTATTTTCTCTTCTTCTTTTTGCATATAGCACTACCCACTTAGAAAAAAATTCTTCTTATCATTATTTGCTCTATGGCATTATGTTTAGGCACCCAACAAATTTCTCTTTGTCGGTACTCGCATATTGACCGTGGATCAATAACGTGAATTCTGATTACTCTGTGGGGATTACAACAAAGAGAGCGGAAAGGATGTGCTACTCTACGGTTACATCTCCCTTGGGAGTGATGTTTCTACATGGTCGGACATGGTGGCTTCCGCAGGTTCGTTTTCTGCCTCGAGCCGGGAGCCTCTTCTCTCGGGTGGTGGCCGACCGAGCGGCAGGGTGGTCCTTCTTGTTGGTCTTCTCGTCGGTGATGGTGGCCTCGTGGAGTCCGTTCTTCTTCCGTGAAGGGATTGGCAAACATCCCTTCAGAAGTTGTAGGTTCTCGCCGTGCAATGGCGTATCTCCCACGCCCGGATCCGTGGTGATGTGGGTGTCCCCGCCTCCCGGGCGTGTCGCCCCGAATGGTCTTCATGGTCTCGGCAAGTGTAACCTTGTCGGGCCGTGAGGTCGTGGCGACTTGCTCTCTTGCATGGGGCGTGTTCGCGGAGAAGTTGCCGAACATAGCATTCAGCCATTCTCGCCGACGGATCCGCTTCTCGTGGCGGTGTCTTGACGGGTCGTATCGCTTCATCGAGAGCGAAAGGTAGGATAGCAGGTGCTTGATGACGGGGCTGCCTTTTGGACCTTGTAGGCTTTCTAGGCGAGCAATCCGTGCAGGATGATTCTTCCCTTCAGGTGGCAGGTACCTCATGGGGGTGCGGGCGATGGGTTCCTTATAGATCTGGCAAAGGCGGTGTAGTGCCTTGCGAGCTACAGCTTGGTAAGTGTCGGAGAAGCGAAAACCAATGGCGGTCACGCTCCATTCTTCTGTGATGGTGGGGTAGTCCTGAATCTTGGCGATGTAGATGGCGACTTCGCAGCGATGGGTGCCACGTTCTTCGTACTCGCTGCCTTCATACTCGTGGAGTTCTCGGATGCCAAGGTTCTGCGTGGTGTTGTAGAGAAGTTGGGGAAATCCAGGGGTATTGATGCACCGGCCGCTAACCCAAGTGCCGCCATTTTTGCGGCGTTTGGTGATGGTTCAAGAAGGCAAAAGGTTAGCAATGGAATGGTTGGAGTGGGATGGTGATGAGAGCGGTGGGGGTGCTCTTTTATAGTGGGTCGAGAGTAATGGCTTATGAGGGAAGCTTGGTCGACTGGCATCGTGGCTATGGTGTGTGGTGGTGTGTGGTGGAAGGAATGGGAGTGAGTCTCCTGTATTCATTGACCTTGCAATAGTGGCATGGTCATTGAGACCGTGTGGTCTTGGCCGGTGGACTTCCTACAATGGAAATTGTGTGTCCTCTCTACTGTCGGGCGTATCGCTTCATGGCATCTCCGTATGCACTCTGGGGTATCTGTTTGCTTTTCGAGCGTAACTCCTTTTTCTCGGGCTTTGATGACTCGCCTTCACCATCGGGTTCCTCTCGATTATCTTCGCCTTCGCGCATTTTTTTTTTTTTTCATCTTGATCTATTGGCACCGGTTGCCACTTGAACTGCTGCACGGGTCTTGAACGGCTTCGCCGGTCCGTGGTTCGGGGTCAAGCAATGCCAGTAGCGAAGCTTTCGGCGCGAGGCGACAACATGTCGGCAATGTTGCACGGTCGTCGGCATAGTAATACTGAGGCGACGGCGTGTGACGGCTGTAAAGTGGGCGCTGGTGCGGTTCAACGACTACAGTCATGGAGTGTGTCGTTGTCTTCATGTCTCCTGCAGGTTAACTCCTAATCTATTTGGACTAGAGTGGGTTGGGAGGGATAAGCACAAGGTACGATAGGGGTCTACCTAACTAAGGATTAGAGGGAAAGCAAGTATTTTGGGTAGGGATAGAATTTGGGGTATCCTAGTAACACGGGTGTTGAGAGGCAACACAAACTTACCTGGTGTGGAACGTATGAAAAGTTAGTCACGGCGAACTAAGTTTATGCGAAACTTGTCTTTTTACTCGTGACTTGAGGAAATTTTCAGTACGTTCACATATCCTATCGGAATCTTCCTTCCATTGATCACTATGAGTAGAAAAATGGAGAAATTTCCCATAGGATTGGAAAAGAATAAAGCATTATATTAAACAAACAAGCGCGGCAATAGGTTTCATCACAGGTCAATCACCCAGATCATACTGGGTCACATCACACACAAAGACTACCATGATGATTATTGCGCGCGACTTTGCACCTACAAAAAGCCTTGAAGCCTAGACATCTATGACTACGAGTGAACGCTTAGCAACTAATGCTAAGACATTGCTTGCTCAACAAGCTTGCAAAAAGGATTTTGCTACTCATTTGCTGCCTGGACTCATATGCCTGGCGGAGGTTCCATCAAATGCTAGACTTGCACATTACATTAGCGCGCATTTAGGTACTCGGACGTTCTTGGCATTCCCAGTTGATCTACTAGATAGCACTTGACAGTCCTTCCTGTTGGGAGCTTTGGGAAGCGTACAAGTTCATTAAGTACTTCGATACTTGGTCTTCATGAAACTATGAATTTTAATATCGAGGAAGGCCAAAGTATCCTTGGCACTTTAGCATCTCTAAGAGGAGTTGTGGAAATTCTCCTTTGGTTCAGGCAGTCCGATTCAGATCATCCTTACTAGTCCATTGCTGCTAGAGTTTCGATGTTGTCATCGATTCCGCAACATACCAACTATTTTAGTAAGGCGTACTCGAAGCAACAAGTTTAAAAGTAGTTATCCTATGTGGAGTTAAAATTCTGCTAACCCGATTTCATCCTATGGACAAGCTCGGCTCCGATACCACTCTGCAGGCCCCCACTTTAATGGGTCCTTAATCTGCGTGTTTGCGCCATGATCACGCCACAAACACGCCTATTAGTCACGTATAATGGTACCCGAAATAGTAATAATCCGAGCTTTATAAATATAGGATGGAAGGGGCTTACAGTGGCGACGAAGGGTCACCGGTCTAGGTTACAATATCAGAGTTAGCCAACCGAGAAGCGGTGGATGAACTATGACACTGCCCCGTACTCCACAGGCAAACTTGTGCACGGATGAATTCTGGGCTTCAACGTTCTTCTCCTAAGCAAACACCTCGCGAACTCCTACGATACGCTGGTCCCCTACTATGTCGTCGATCTTACCTTCACATGTGGTGATATCTGTAAAAAAATAGAGAGGTGAGTACAAACGTACTCAGCAAGTCCAAACCAGGGGGTGGTAATTATTAAGGGTTTGGGCCCTAGCAGAGTCTCTAAAACTGCTCTCGCTAGTTCCCGGGATATATCAAATCATCATCATCGCATGGTCACAATAAATCATGAAACTAATCATAGATGATCTATCCTAGCATCTGCCCATTCCAAGGACGTGGCTATTCGAATAGATTTAGTAAACACTACAGAGGTTGTACAAATTTCCCCACACGATAGGCATAGTCTTACACCAGACGTCATTGGTTCAGACAGGCCTAACGAGATTCCGTACCCGCTTAGGCCATCACCCTAGGTATGTTGGTATAATCCTACCACGACTTCTCAGGGGTTGAAGAGGATGACGCATCATCCTAGACAATACGGTGATACCACATCACCCACGGCTTTATGGGTAATACCCCATTACCCAACCAATATTGTCAAACATCATACTCAAAAATCATCAATCATAAATCTATGCACAAACGGCATCACCATGCCCCAAAACAACTTACGTGGAGGATCACATAGCAACCCGCGCCAAGCGATGACCCATGCCCCTCGATAGGTTGTTTACCGCACGCCACCTTGTTCAAAATTATACCTTGTTCAACGGGTGGGAATACGTTTATCCGCATGGCCGCACGCATCGCATGCCCACACGTCGGGATGGGGCGGCTTGATCTCACACCCCGCTAGGTCAAAGTATAATTTCTAACCTAGGAGGCCTGAGAAGGCAAACGGTCTATCGAGAGCGCATGGGGAGAGGGCCCCATGGTCCGGCTGGCGGGTTGCTATGTGACCCTCCACGTATGTTGTTTTGGGGCGTAGTGACGCCTCGCTTGTGCACGTGATTAATGATTTATGATATGAGTATGTTGTGGACAGTATAGGTTGGGTAATGAGGTATTACCCGTGAAAGCCGCGGGTGATTTGGTATCACCATATTGTCTAGATGACGCCACATCCTCTTCCAATCCTGAGAAGCCGTGGGTGGGAATTATATAGAGACCTAGGTTGGCTGCCAATTAAGCGGGTACGGGATCTTGTTGGACTATTCTTGTCCGCTGATCATGGAAGGAGTATGTCCATCGTGGTGGGGAAATTGTACAACCTCTGCAGAGTTTACTAAATCTATTCGAATAACCACGTCCTTGGAATGGGCAGATGCTAGGACAGATCATCTATGATTAGATTATACTAATGACAACTAACCTGTTGTGACCATGCGATGATGATGATATGATACGACTCGGGAACTAGCGAGAGCAGTTTTAGAGACTCTGCTAGGGCCCAACCCTTAATAACTACAACAACCCCTGGTTTGGAATTGCTGAGTACGTTTGTACTCATCCCTCTATTTTTACAGATATCGGCACATGTGAAGGTAAGATCGACGACAAAGTAGAGGATCAGCGTACGTAGGAGTTCGCAAGGTGTTTCCTTAGGAGAAAGACGTTGAAGCCCAGAATTCATCCATGCACAAGTTTGCCTGTGGAGTACGGGGCAGTGTCATAGTAAATCCATCGCTTCTCGGTTGGCTGACTCTGATATGGTAACCCAGACTGGTGACCCTTCGTTGCCATAGTAAGCCCCTTTCTATCCTATATTTATACAGCTCAGATTACTATTATTTCTATATACCATTATCTGAAACTAATAGACGTGTTTGTGGCATGATCCTGGCGCAAACATGTGTGATTAAGGACCCATTAAAGTGGGGGCCTGACAGTTAGCACAAGATTACTACCGCAAATATTTTGATGCTAAACATACTAAAAGACAATTTAAAGTGGGTGACTATGTCTGGCTCAAATTATTATCACAATCTGTGGCAACAATATCACCACTATATAAATTCAAGCTTTCTCCCATATACTTTGGACCCTTTAACATCACTAAGATTCTTACTCCCATTACATATGAGTTACACCTACCGGCTGGAACCTGTATACACAATGCCTTTCATGTCAGTATGCTTAAGCCACATCGAGTAGAGATACCTTCTGAAATACCGAATCGCCACGCATACATGAAGGTACACCCGCCTCTCGAACCCAAAATTATGCTCAAGTCAAGAGCTCCGGGCAAGGTCAGCTTCAGTGCTCATCAAATGGAAGAACAGAATAGCAGCAGATGCTTCATGGGAACATGCGGACTTAGGGGGTGTTTGGCATGGCTCCAACTCCATGTGGAGCAGCTCCACCCAAAACCTCAGGAGCCGACTCGCATGGAGTTGGAGCCGATTTATTGGGGTGTTTGGCTAGCGGCTCCAAAAAAAAAAAAAAGTGTTTTCAACGTTGATGCCATTGCTGCCCTTGCTTTGTCCCACGTGCCAGCCTCCTTCCGCAGCCTCATCTCATCCCCAACCTCACAACCGAGCCTTATCTCGCATCGAGCCGCATCCCCGCTTCCCCACCGCCGTCTGGACTTCTTCCCCGCGAGCATCGTCCGGCAGATGGTTCGGCTTCCTCCAGCATCGACTCATCCTCGGCATCGACGACGCAAACAAGAAGCGGGTGGCCACGGCCCTCGCCATGGACGCCCTGGATAGGAAACTCTACGGATCCCGTCAAGCCACCGCCCACGGCAGGTCGCGCCGCACTGGGGGCGACAGGGCCAGCCTCACGAGCCCTCCCTGAGCCGAGGATGGCGACCGAGGAAGATATCCATGGTGCTGTCGGAGTTTCTTCACATCTAGGGTTAGGGGTGGAGGGGCAGGGAGTGGAGAGGAAGGGGAAGGAGACACAAAGAGGATGAGAGAGGGCGGCAAAGCCCGACGTGGGCGAGCACGGGGCGGCAAATGGGCGCGAGGTGGCCACCGGCGGTGGACGCGGCGGACGGGCGCAGGCGTCGCGCGACTTGGCGAGAGAGACGCGCGCTCGGCTCCGCATGTACGGGCGGGTGCGGGTGAAAGGGTGTGGGGCTGAAAAATAGAAAAATAACGCTTCGACCGTGTAACCGATAGCAAGGCGGGTAATTTTGTTAGAACTCCATGTCCACGCCTGTTTTGAAGGGTTCTGGAGCTGCGAGAGAGATGCTCCAAAACTCCACCCTCATTTGCACTACACTCCCAGTTTTGGAGGTCCATGAAGTTTTAGAGCTGGGGTGTTTGGCTAGCTCCATCCAGCTCCACCCCGGAATTCGGCCCGGAGACATGCCAAACACCCCTTATTCAACAAAATCTATCCGACTTTCAGCTCGAGGGGCCGAGCTGAATCTCCAAAGAGATGTCACACTCAACAACGATTCGCCCTCGGATAAGCGCATTGGCTGAATATTTAATTATTAAATAGCTTTTAGTAATTTTATTTAGTTAAATTAAAGTGAGCTTGAAAAGACAAATGGGGCCCGGCCCGTTAGCAATTGTAAATCCCTCATATAAATATGGGGGGGAACTGTTTTGGGTCAATCAATCAAGAACAATTTAGGGTTAATTCCCTCGCCTTCTGCCTCCTACCGCCGCCGCCGCACCGCCGCCGCCGCCGCCGCCGCCCACTCGGGCCGCGTCGGCGCGCGCGCACTCCTTGTGCAGCTGTCATTCTACGCTTCGCCACGCCTCCATCATCCCCTCGCGTTGACCGGAGAACGTTTTGTGACATTTGGCCATACAAACAAATAATAATTAAAAATCCTTACAGCTGAGCTAGACTATTACTCTGTGTGTTTGCTACTACCGGCTAGGAATGACCTGGCCTGCTATCCAGCCGGCTGCCGGCGAAATTGTTAAACTTGCTCGAAATGGGTACTAGTTACATGGGAAGAAAAGTACGTACAAAGAATTTGCCAGTCTCAACAGCTACAAGCCTTTGCAGAACGATAAGAGGTAGTTGATTTTCCATAGCGATCATGTCTGTCCGTATGGTTCCCCACAATTTATTATAGCTTGTACCACTGAAGATGGGGTCGTTGGTCGCGTAATCATGAGCTTTCCATGGCCAATTCAACAAGAAGCAGCCGTCCATAACCATCATCTCCACAAAACGGCCCTTGTTGGGTCCAAGCCATTTTTCGTCCAGGTCATTGTGGGCAGCCTGGAGCTCATCTGCCACTTCATCGATGGTTGCGACTAAGAGTTGAAGAGGCTTCCTAGACCGCTTAACTGTGTGCGCCACTGCCCAGCGCTTGGGCTCCTCCATGAGCAGGAGATGGGGCTCGCCATGGTGTAATGGGCCCAGTGACACGAACTTAGGCCTGTAGCCTCGCTATTGGTCATGTCCTTCATAAACTGCGGCACCCAATAGATCGAGTGCTGACTCCAGCGCGCCCTCTCTGCCGTGGAGTTGGCGTCCTCGAGTATCTTCTCGATCTCCACCACCCAGCTAGAACTTGTTGCGGTGTTGATGTCATTCTTGTGCTCCATTAATGGGTAATTCTCACCTCACGTTTTCTGTGTTTTCACAGTTCATGGAGTGGCACTGAGGGGGCCTGGTGGCACTCACAGGCTTCCCAGTGTCATACATAAGCTCTTCTCTCTGTATATCCATGTTGAAGAAGGTTTGTTGGTGCCTGTCGTGTTCATGGAAATGTGCGGGCGATCGACGTCATTTAGACGCTCTCTCAGGTGGCTTTGGCTTGCTTTGGTCGGGGTCAAGAACAAAAGGATAAGCCGACAACCAACAAGGAATATATACCTTTCCTTCCCTTGCCATGGAGGTGGCGTCCGCTTTGTGCACAAAACACATGTGAAGATTCTTTGTGTAAGCAGGGAACGGAGCAAAGGATGTTGCTGTATGCTGTCAGGCCGCACGAATGCATATACTAAGCTGATATCGTCGGTTCAGGACACATACAAATGCATCCATCGTAGCTAAGAAAGACAAGAAAGGTTATGGAAAATGCTGCTCTAGAACTAAGATAGCAGGAACAAGCAGGATATGGCCGGCCAAGCAGGATATCACGGGAGAGGAGCAAAGCCTACAGGAGGTGGGCGATAATAGGCCATGGGCCATGAGAATGTATTCGTCCTGGTCCAAAACTGGTCCATAACAGGCCCACAAGCAGCATACAGAAGAGGCCCAGGATTAGAGCTCAAACATACGGTACTAATTCTTGTACGCAAGAATAATTGTTGGGACATGGTCCCGGTAGTAGGCGGAGGTTCTAACTGTTGGAACATGTTAAACTAAAGTTGTGAAGGTTTTGGACCACTACAACTTATACTGACTGAGTTATTAAGATATGCAGGATGAGTAGGAAGAACCTTCGCTCGGCTGACCCCTGAGTGGGCGGAGGCCTGGAGGCAAGCCTGGAGGCAAAGCTGGAGCGAAGGTCCGGCTCAGGACAGGAGGGCCTAGAACAAGAGAGGCGGAGGTCCATCTAAGACGCCGATTGCGGAGGCTCGAGAGCTCCGCCTCAAGGCTCGATCCATACGAAGGTCTCGAGCCTTGGCTCGATCTCCGACTGGAAGCAATGCAGAGCATGGTGAGAAAGAAGATGAACATCACTCAACAAAGAAGCGAGGCAAAACCCAGAAGCAGGCGAAGGTTCGCGGAGCAAATGGAGGTTTTGGAGGAGAAGAGAAACTCTAACACGTCTCCTCCTGGCAAAATGGACTCCGCTACCCTCGACATGTATGTGTCAGATAAGAGAATATTCCAGGAATATGCCTTGGGCAGTATTGTAAAATGACTATAGCTGTAAGCAAGTGCTATAAAAGGGGCCTTGACCCTCATGTACGCCGGTTGGTGAATACATCAATTGAGCATTGAGTTTGCTATGTGCACATATTCTCACTACTACTTTGCATTGATTTTCCGTGGCGGTTTTTTTTTTTTCGTTGGCGGGCATTGAAACCGCCACGCAGCCTAGGGTCACGGTTAATCGAACGCGGTTTCCTCGCCCCCACGGAAAATCGATTAACCGTGGCGGTTATTTAACAAAACCGCCACGGTTAATAGATTAACCGTGGGCGATCGTTTTTATAGCCCGCCATGGCGGTTTTTGTAATATAACCGCCATGGTTAATTAATTCAGGATTAATAAAAAAATAAATCATAAATATTATAAAATTATAAATTATGATCTACACCATATATTTAATAATAAAATAAGAGAATATTTACGTAAATCTTGAACATGCATCATTCGACATTCAAGTGACATGGACATTCAAGCACTTAGAGTTTAAAAGTGACCATCAGTTTTACAAACACGATCGAACGATCGATCAAGTTTAGGTTACAAATTTACAAATCGACATCTAATCCAAAAAAGGGCCACCCCACTTATAGTCCGCATGTCTAACTTATTCCTCCAAATCCGTAGTTCCCATAACCCTTCGCGTGCAGAGCAAGTCGCTCTCGTGGTCGAAGAAGTGGCTGGTAGGTAGCACAACGCCGTCGCTGACGGCCCTACGGATGTTGCCAACCGCTTGAACGTAAGGTCCTTGCGCACGTCTTTCATCCAAAAAATTTTATGTGGTTCTCTTCTTCAGCTTCGTGCGGGTACTACGGTACACGCCACTGCGTCATGACCCGACAGCATAGAAACCACATTGGGATGTGCTGCTGCAGGCCGCTTAGGGCACTTTGCATGCGCGATAGATGTACCGAGAAAAATGGTTAGAATATTATGAGAGCATTCAATATGGACGAGCAAACGAGAGTAATGCTACATACCTCGTAATCTCGCCTAATCTTCATTTGGTCCCGATGTATCCTTCTGCGTATGTTGGTCCTCCGATCGATTGAATTGGGGTCGGCCAAGTAATCCTTGTAAGCCCTGTACGAAATCCAAGAGTGTCAACAACTATATATGTATGTCAAACTTAATATGTATATTGTGTGGTATGAAATAATATAGAAGTGTCGTGACTTACGATTCGCTGAGAGCCTCTTCAAAATGTTTATAGAGGCCTTTTGGCACATCATGCAACGAGTCCATCCTAAGGGCACATCCATCCCGAGGGAAGATTATCCAAGTAATCCAAAGGCCAATGTTTGCTGTTGTACATATACCGCCCAGGCTACACCATTTTATTTGATTAGATATAGATTCCAAGTGTTCAAAAAATAAAAGTATTGAATAATTAACCTAGTATGCTTTTGACTTACTTGATATGTTGGGCGCAATGAGACACCCCTCCTATTTGACCTTCTTCATGCACTTACGGATGTAGTCTGCCATCTCTAACTTTTTGATCGACCCGTTGTTTATAGTGTGCATATTGTGCTTGCTTGCCCAACTTCTTGAGCTCTTGGTTCTTCTCGCTCTCTAGCCAATATCCGTAAATTTACGCCATGTCTATATACGCCGGACATAGATACACAATTGGCTCATTCATCTCTCGGGCTATGAATGCTTGCATCCTCGCAAGCACATGTCGCCATGTCATTATAGGAGGAGTGCTAGAATTAGTGGTGTACGAGCGGGTAATGCATAAACAAAAACTCACGCAAAGAAAGAGTGTGACAACGGATTGGTCGAGGTCCTTGCGCCGTAGCAACCGCCACATTTAAAAGTCGAAGCCTAATGGGATGGAAATATCAAAGTCCAAGTGAAAGAGCTCTTTGGGAACCACCGTAATGAAACTCCGACACCCCTCGCTTAGTTGCATGCTCATATAATATGTGGAACCTCCGAGTCTCCCACTCCTCGTCCTCGAGTAGCTGGCCCTTGGGCACCATGAACTTGCCAAGCTCAAAGAAGTCTAGGCATTCCGGGCTGACCCATTGTCCCCGCTTAGGGGATGCATATCTCCCTATACGTAGGAGATGTACGTTAGCATCATCTAGCTACGTACGCATACGTAATATGTTTGACTAAGTTTGGTTGAGATTAGCATACATATATCGTACCTACTACTGCCGGTCTTCACAGCCCCCGGTTCTTCTTAGCCAATCGGAGGTTCTTTTCTTTCTCCGCTAGCTCCGCCCCTGTCCGCATCATCTAAGTATTTGGTGGTCATAGCAAGAACTTCCTCATCTTCTTTTGATAGCTTCTTCTTCGGCGCTGGGGGGGGGGACATTCAACCTTATTGTCCTTCTGACCGCTATGAGGCGGTGTTCACAATCCTATGCATGTGAATTGAACTTAATTAGCCACCAATTAATGCATAGTACAAGTTAGCCATGTATTTTTTTGCTATACCTGTCACATTTTCTGAAACCTCCTCGACCATTGGGCGCTTGAACGGCGTGGGAGGACGGCGAGCCCCCTTGTCACGCGGAGGAGAAGGTGTTCTCTCGCCTGAGCCATAACAGGGTGTCTTGCCGCCGTCTTCTCTCCTTCCGGTTGTTCCCGAGGTGGGCTCGGACGAGGACTTCCCGCACCTCGCCACCATCGTCATTGTTATCATCATCGTCATCGCCGCCACCACCCGGGAGACGGAGGGGGTTCATGGGGCGCCGCCGTCGAGGTGTCGGCGCTTGATAAGGATGATGTCATCCTTGTTCCATAGGTAGTGTGTATAGGGCGAAGGTGCTTGATCAATGTTTCTCCGTGTTCACCGAATATCGATCTCCTCATCACCACAATTTGGGTCATGAACACACCTCCACCACGACATAGTCGGGTGGGACCGGCTTGCTGTTGTACGTGACTCCTTCCATGGTAGTGCCACCGCCTGGATACCCAATGCCATCGGCCACCTCCTTCTTCTTTCCCTTCCAGCCAACGGGTATCTGGAGAGAGCACCTTGGCGGGTTCGACGAGATCGCCGATTGGGTTCTTCTTTGGCTCCAAAGCCGTGAGTCAAACCATGGTTGCAAAACATAGTGGCCCGCAGATCTTGAAGCTTGGGGTTGTTGCTCGTGAATACCTCTTCTATTTTCTTCTCGACTATGTCCTTTATGGCTTCCTCATAGCCTTGCATCCTTAGGTCTTCCTTGTACCTCCGCCTCGTGTGGTAGTTGGTCGCGTTGGATGCCCAGAATCCACGGTCTTCCGGCTATGCCTCGAGCCCTTGCCCCGAACTCGGCCACGGTGCTCGGGTCTTCCGATTGCCTCGGTCAGCTCGTCGTGCTCCCTCCTAGGTTTGAACTCCCCGCGCTCCTTGGCCTCTTCGACAAGCATCACCTTCTTCTCCACCTCGCCGATCTTTGGGTCATTGTACTTGGGCGTGCTTTTGCCCACCTTTGGTTTTTTGGGCCGACGGCATAGAAGAAGTCACGTGCCCTCCTGTGAAGGGGTTTCAACGAATTTTCTATCCCTTTCTCGCCTTCCTCCCTTTCTTTCGCGCGCCATGCATCCCTATGACCGGCATATCCTATCGAGCGGGTTGTGCCTGAGTTCGTTCTTCTTCAGAGTTCTTTACCCATTTTAGACTTGGCTTCATACTCTTCGCTAGTCGTAAGGTTGTCGAACTCATCCCGCACTTCACGCTTTATGAAGTTGTAGACTTGAAAGGGTGATCGCCCGTCTACACATAGTTTGTGTAGAGATTGTTCCGTAGGGGTGCGGCGCTTTGCTTGCAATGGCCCACACATGCTTCCTGCATTTTATTTTGTCATAGCCTTCCTCTTTCCCCTCGGATAACGGAACAGACCTTCACGCCTTTCCACACCTTCTTCTTGATATCCTCCGACATTCCTCTAGTCTAGGTAAGTGATGGGCACAAAGTCCTTGGCTACTACGGCGACCGGTTGCTAAAGGTGGCCAAGACGCTTTTCGCTCCAAGGGCTCTCCATGCGGCCCTATCCTCAATATATGACACACCACTTCGACTTTCTTGTGCCTCTCGTGCCGGCCTCTTTTCAAGCCCGACTTCTTGGTAGTCGGGGTCGCCGAAGTCTTTGGGGGTGGGACCGGATGCTTGCGCCTCGACTCGGCTCCCGCTTCACGAAACTCTAGACGCAGAGGCACCATTGGTAACTGTGGCGACAACAAGAACTAGAATTAGTCGTGTACTTACATGAGGCACACGACGCTTGTGTTAGTCGTATACTTACGTCGGGCCTTTGAGTTTCATGTTGTGCACCGCGAGAACCCCGTGTGTTGGGCTCCTCCGGTTGCCGGTCCGATCAACTTCCTCCTCCCTAGGACGTTTCTTCTTCGTGGGCCCTCGGTGGTGTTACCTCTTCGCTCATATCCACCGGCCGATTCGTAATCGGGGCGTGGAGGCAACTTCCTCCTCATGTTCGCTCTCGCCACCCATTGCACGATCTTTATCGGTTGGTTCGATGCCATTGGATTCTACGGAACACAAAGCATTTTATTATAGTAATTTATAGTGAAGAGTAAAGTATAGTGGTAGTATGTAGTAGAGCCATCACAGAGTCATCTCGTAACATATATTTATTGTATTCCTCTCATGATTACATATATAGTTTTCCATTTTACATAGAGTAGTTAAAAAAATTAACAAAAATAGATAAAGTAGGTACATATTTTCCCTTTTACATAGTAGATACAAAAAAATACAAAAAAATGTGTGACCCCGGCCGTGGAATAGGCTAAGTCCTCCCCGGCTCATTTCTCACCCCGAAGGGTCGCTAAAATTTTTACGTCGACCGACACCATAGAACGTAAGCATGTCTTGAAGCAAAATTCATCTCAATTTGGACAAAAATTAACAAAAAATGTGTAAGAATAATAAAAAATGTGTAAAATACAAATTTGGCTCGAAATACCCAACTATCCTTATCACATCGCCTAAACCGGTTGCTTGTATATGATATACCAAATAGACCTCGTTTAGCCGCTCATAAGTATCGGGACATTTCATCATCGCCGCCGCCCCTCGGCAGATAAAAATATTCACTTCATCGCATATGCCACGCCTCAAAGACTAAGTATACAAATAGTTCATCATACGTCATTGCAAATGCCTCAAGTAGATAGTAAGGTAGTAGTAAATGCCATGGAAAACCCAAAAAACGCTACGGATCGAAGTTCAACTAAGTAGTAGGCTAAGACCATGAATAGTTCTTGCATGATTTAAAAATACAATCTTTAATTGACAAGTTTGGAGCCATTTTGAGATGTACTAGATCGAGTCGGGAGTCGGTTTTCGAGCAAGTGCGGCGATCCATTACATATTTGGTTCTATTACATAAATGTCATGACATACATATTTGGTTCTATTACATAAATGTCGTGGGACATACATATTTGGTTCTATTACAAAGGATAGACTTATTTTTTTGCCGGCTGCCATCGCTGTCTTCTTCTGACCGTCCGTGCGGCACCAGGGCTTTGTCTTGGTCCTGATGACATTCCCCCACACGCGGGTCTCGACTTCCTTGATCTTGTTTGGATGATCGGTAAAGAGCGTAAACTCTGCGTAGTTGTTGTACTCTTCGGGACTCGCACTCCATCGGCTCCCATGATCCTTTGCTTCCCTCCCACGACCACATGTAGATGCTTTTTGCCCTCGGTTTTGGGCATCGTGTAGTAGGCTACCTGAGCCACGCGACTTTGCGAGTACCCACTCATCATCCAAGTACTTTTCGAGCTGAACGGTGGTTAACCCAAAGTTGTCCACGCCAACCGCCGCTGACTTGACCCACCGGCACCTAAAAAGGGTATCTGTAGCTCTCGCCATAATCAAGTTCCCAAATCTCTTGGATTTGCCCATAGTATGTCTTGAGCTTCCCGGTGGACATGTCCCCGCCATACCGAACGCCGCTGTTCGTGACGCGCTCTTGTTGTCCTTTTCTTTCGTGTGGAACCCGTATCCATTGATGTCATAACCTTGCCATGTGATGATTTGGCTAGATGGGCCGTATGCAAGCATCGATTCTTCGCATCCGCGTTTAGGGGTAACCCCTCGTTCTCGGATCCACGTTGTGAAATTCATCCGGTGTTGTCTCGCACCCACCCCTCCGTGCGCTGACGACACTTTGCCGCGATCGGGGGCCGATGCTTCTCAACCCACGTTTCCATTGATACTATCCGGTTTAGAGCGCTGTCATGGGATTCTTCAATTGTTTCTTGGTCTATATCGGTTCGTACTTTTCTCCCCGCGCATCCCATCCCCGCGGTTCTGCCTTCGTGCGGGTGGTCGGGTAGGCCGATTGCATTTCCATCCTGGATGTATCTAGTGCGGCAGCTAACGCCTCCCGTGTTGTGTATGCCTCGATCATAGAGCCCTCTCGGGTATGCACGGTTAAGGACGGATCTCGTTAAGAGAGGACATGAACCGCCGTTTGTCCACATCTCTTGCGGGTAGAGAGGCCCCAGTTCTTCTATCTGATCGACCATGTGTATCATGAGGTGTGGCATAATATTGAAGAAAGATGGTGGTAAGCACATCTCGAGCTAGCACATAGTCTCCTCGCGATGAACTCTTTCGTCTTGCGGGAGGTCCTTTTCAAATGATGACCTTCTCTCGTGATGCGATTAAAAAAGTAGCACGTGCATGTAACGACCATCTTCACAAACTCGGGCCGATGCACCTAATCACAATTAGAAGGAACACCGTCGGATGACATGGCAGTCATGGGCCTTGAAGTTTGATAGTGTGAGGTCTTTCATCGATACAATGCTCTTGATGTTGGAACGAAACCGCCGGCACTTTGACATCCCCGAGCCATTTGCAAAAATCCCTCTTTTCATCCCTGCGGTCGTTGTAGCTCGCGGCTAGAAGGTGGTCGACTTTTTCGCTATTCCCCGAGGGGGTCGAGTGAAGTTCGGGTCCCGATGCCCATGTTGGCAAGATCCCGACGCGTGACTTGACACCGCCCCTTCATCTTAGACTTGATGTCTAGCAAAATCCCGACCAAGCTCTCGAAGACATTCTTCTCGTAGATGCATGTTATCGATGGCATGGGGTGTATAGAGCATCTTCCAAAGATGGCGTACTTGAAGAAAATCAACCGCTTCTTGAACGGGACTTTTGGGCGGTGTCGGATTGGGTTCTCGTCGCTTCTTCTTCTTCTTCCACTGCCGTTTGTTCGCTTTAAGCTTCTTCTTTGGCTTTGGACCACCGGCTTTCTTCTTCTTTCTCGAACTCGTGGTTTATGTTCTTCACCATTTCAAACACCTTTGGCCCGTACTTTACCCTTTCCGCTCCTCTGTTTTCACCTCGGCTCACCGTCAAAGAACTCATCCATCAAAGTTTCCTAAGACTGTTTCTTTGCAGAGGAATTTACGATGCTTCATATACACCGCCTTTTGGGATCCACTAAGGTAAATGGAGCGTATTCTCAATGCAAACCGTGCAAGCTATCTTCCCTTTAATCCGCCCGACAATGAGAAGAGAGCAGGGTAATCACCGATGGTGGCCATTATCATGGCCATTATCACCCTCACCATAATGTTGACCCCTTTCCATAGTTCCGCCATTTCCTCCATTATCGCTCAATGAGCACATCTATATCATTGCCCGGCTACTTCGGTCCGAAATTAGCATGGCCAATAGAATATATTTGCGCGCTCGCACACTCGTAGGGAGGCAGGTTGTATATGGTGAGGGTGACCGCCAAAAAGTCCGCGTCGCGTCTTCGCCGAGGTCTCTCGAACGGATTCATCCCGCCGCACTCAATCGCGAACCTTACGATCCCGGGCTCGTCCCCTAAACTCGAGAACATGTCATTGATGTGTTTCCATGTTTTGGCATCCGAGGGGTGTCGCAGCCTTGCCATCGCCCTTCGTCGGCGTTCCGCCCGATGCATGCCGGACATCGCCTTGGCATCCTCCGGGTTCCCAAAAATTGCACGCAGCGATCGAAAGCACGGGTAGGTACCACAATCGATAGGGCAGGATCTTCCTCTCAGGTGTAACCCTCTTCTTCCTCGTCCCTCGAGGTGGCATCCGCTTCTTCTTGCCCGTCTTCTCGCTTCTTGGGCCCTCTCAACGGTCCCTCCTCATCGGCGCGCACGACAACCAAAGATTCCTCTTGTAACGACTCACGCCACAAAGGCGGACAGGTTACGCAAGTCCTTATACCGATCACCCCTTATAGAATACAATGGTTAGGCATGCATGAAACTTCCTAAGCTTCATCGCCACAGACGAATCAGCTTCTTCGCCCGATAGGCATTGGCGGGCACCTTATTCCCTCCCAGTAAAATAGTGTCACCGAGGACCCGTAAAGTCATTGAAGCCGGTGTCCGACCACCCGTGGCGAGCCTTCAAAGATCAACATCGTTAGGTTAAAACGTAGCACCGTGCAATGCTTCGAGACATTTGCCGTCATCTTTGTAGAGGGGGTCAATTGCCGCCGCTTCATCTGTCTAAAATTCTTGAGCCATCTTGGATTGCCAAACAACACGTCATCTTCATCTTTGAGGTTAGCAATATCCTCGAAAAGCTCAAAGATCCTCGGGCGACATGTCATCAACTATCGACCGCCACCATCATCTCCACCGCATTGTCTTCGGCGCAAGTCTTCAAGCGCTTCATTTATGGTGATGTAATCACGATTATCAACCGCTTCTCCATCTGATGGTGGGGTTGTTCTCGCCCTTCGTCCCACCACCGTTGTTTCCGCCGTTGTCGCCGAGGGTCCTCCGGATGAACCGGCCGCGACACTTTCGGTTCTTTGCCATGATACTTCCACACGGTGTACCTCGGCTCCCCGATGAAACCAAACCGTACCAAGTGCTCCATCACGACATCATCCTTGTGTAAGAACATATGCTTGCAGCGATAGCACGGGCACACCATTTCTTCAACCTCGATCGATTCGATGCTTCTCGCGCGACGGCATAAACTTCTTTCGCACATCATCAACGAAATCCACACTTATCCTCGGCCTGTACATCCAATCCCTCGCTCGGCGCCATGACGCACGGCCTGCTCAAATTAATTAAAACCAGAGAGCAAAGAGATCGAGCGATCGATGATTAGAGATCGAGGGATCGAATTGAGGGATATATATATATAGAGAGAGTTAATTAAGTGTAAAAGATAGGAATTGGAGAGAGAGAGGGGGAGAGAGAGAGAGGGAAAGAGAGCACTCAAATGAGAGGGAGAGAGAGGGAGAGAGAGAGGGGGAGAGAGAGGGGAGGAGAGAGGGAGAGAGAGAGAGGGAGAGAGAGAGGGGAGGAGAGAGGGAGAGAGAGGGAGAGAGAGAGGGGGAGAGGGAGGGAGAAAGAGAGGGGAGAGAGAGATCGAGGACCAACTAGATCTCAAAAGAGAGGGAGAGAGAGAGGGAGAGAGATAGGAGGAGAGAGATGGAGAGAGAGAGGGAGAGAGAGAGAGGGAGAGAGATAGGGGGAGAGAGGGAGAGAGAGAGCACACCATTCAATTAGATCTCAAAGAGAGGGACCATTGTTGGTATTTGATAAGCCTACAGAAATATTTATAGTTTGTATAATCCGCAAGCGAACAGATACCGGTGAGCACTTCACCCGGGAGAGGGTTTTAATATCGAATCAACAGGGAGAATGATGTGAAGATAACTGAGGCATATAACTAATCCCTGAGCAGCAATCAAGGACTTGAGAGGATAAAGAGGTAAGGAGATTCCTATGGTTGTCTAGTTCTTATCCTTGTAAGCGATGTTGATATTGTCTTAAGGGGACGTACTCAAAGGAAAACATGGACGAAACATGCAATCCTCCAGCAACAAGGTCCTGCTTGGCCTATCCAACGGGATGTGGACTCCAAAGGAATCAATGGTACTGTCACTACCACAAACTACCACGCTCCGGAAGGTAGGGTGCATTCACAAGCAACCTCGGTCTAAGCACCATGCCTAAACCTAAGCTACCCCTCTAATCTATAGCGTCCTACAGATTAAAGTACTCAAATAAGAGTTGTGAACAATAAGAATAATAAGAACATAATTACTTACTCAAACAAGAAGTTGATCCACCATAGAAGTCTCGGGATCAAAAGCCACGAGGCCTTTGATCCCGTGAGGTACAAGCATAGAGGAGTCACCGACAGTCCTGCTTCCCCTTCTTCTCCTCTACCCACTCTTTAGCTCTCAAGACTAGATCTAGTCACTCTCTTGGGGTACTACAGATCTAATCTCTCAACTTGATGCTTTGCTCTTCAACTCACTCTAAGGCTTCTAGTTCTACATGGTGTTCTAGTCTAGATTGGAACGAGAGAGAAGAGGTCGGGCCCTCACTTGTTGAGTATTGAGTTGAATAATGAATTAGGGTTTAACCCCCGGGGTAAGGGGTCCGCTTATATAGGCCTTGGCGATGAACGATGACCATTGGATCAAACCGACCTTGAACAACGGTATGGATACAACCTCAATGTCGGTGGTAAACCGCCATAGAAAGGAGAGGCCGACAGTGGACCCAAATGCTGCCGCCAGATCTTGGCCGGTGATCGCCCGGTGTCCCCGTGTCACAACGACATCTCCTTCCTCCTGGTGTCTTCTAGTGTCTTCTAGAATGTTTTAGTCCACTTTTTGGATTGAGTTGCCTCACGGTCAAGTCTTGTCATCGTATGGGATGTAAACTCTTAGGTTTCTCACCGTTCTTATCTCGCTTTTATCCGCTTAATCCCCTCGAAAAGATATAAATCACCAAAGCTCGTGGAATTATGTTAGTAAAGCCCCTAGACTTATGTTGATATTCCTTTTATGCCCTTATTTCATGTTTAGTTGACTAGTAATATTAAACTATAACAGGTGTCAACAAGCTCCCCAAGCTTACCCTTTGCTAGTCCCTAGCAAAGCCAAACTTAGCAATGGATCAGAGTTACTACAACGCTTTCACACCTCAAAAGTACACATGCTTTCAAACAAAATTTCTCCTCCGCAAAGAATAAAAACTGTTCAACCTTCAACTTACCCATATTACCTTTAACCATGGAGCTTATAGCCTTTTCTTTGATCTTGGGCAATTAAAAGATAGAACAATCAAGTCAAGCACCATATCTCAAACTCTTTGTTCAACAAATCATTCTGGGAGTTTGTGCAAGTTTTCAAAATAAAACTCAAAGTTCCTTGTATGACTCTCTCAAGTCTCTCAATTGTGGTATTTTGTGTATCCTCACTAAGGCAACAAGGTTGTTTTGCCTTTCTCTCATAATATGCGGTATTTTTGGACTAAGGCAAGAGGACACTATGCCTTCTTCTCTCTCACCCTATATCTAAGGCTTATATCTAGAGCTCATAGGTGGGAGAAAAAACTACATCTACTTACTAAGCATATATTGTAAGTTTAAGCAATGAATCCAAAGTCACGAGTCACACCGATCAAGTGGTGCATGTGTATGGTGGATAGAATATGGTAGGGAATATAGTAAGGTGTATGGAATGAATGAGGGAAAGCCTAATTCTACTTTTGCTCCTTGAGGAATCATCTCTTTTTGAAACTTGAAAACTTTGAGAGAACTTGGGTTGCACTTCTTTCTTTCTCTATTTTTCTTTTTATGGAGAGGCGAGCATCTAAGTACCCATTGTTTTCAAATGGACACTTGTCCATTTTTTAACTCTCCTTTATTCTTTTTTCTCTTTTTTAAATACAACCCAAATCTCTTTTGCAATAACTTTTGAGAGATAGACAAATGTTCCGGAGCTTTTGTAAGACATTGGCTAGAAATGTATGGATGGGTATAGGGAATATTTTTGGTTGCTCTCTCCCGGATAGGAGTAGAACATTTTTTTTGGTGGATATATAATGGATGTAATATGGAGGTTTGTGGTGGTGGATGCGTACTTCCGTGGTGGAAATAGCATATGAATGAGTGGAGTCGAGTGGAGTGGAGTAAAATGGAATGAGGTGGAGTGAAGTGGAGTGTACATGATCAAAGATGACAAGTTTCTAAGGGTCGACAAAGATTGAACAAACTCAACGCAAAAGTAAGCAGCCTATATATATGTCAAAAGTTTTTCCTAATCTAGGGAGCATGTATATGGTCGTGGTAGGAGGTTCAACACTTTGTCACACAGAACTTATCATGTGCATTTTAAATTTTCAAAATAAATCTCCGTAAATCTAGTATCACTAGGAGTAAGATCAACAAAGAGCTCAGACTCTTATATATCATATCCGTTAATTACCTAGACTTTAGAGCAAGCCATTTGCAACCCACAAGTTTCGTGTTCGAGAGCAAATCTTAAGTCAAAACAGTTTTGCATTTAAGGCTCAAGAGAAATTAAGCTTGAAAGCTAGGTAATTGAAAAGGAATTACGACGAGCAACTATTCATCATTTCCAAGTTGTTAATTTTAGGGTTCATTTTATCTTGGCAGAAACAACTTCTTGTACACTCTCTAAACTTATTTATTTATTTCCAAACCTAAAGATCACACTCTACTAAAGACTCTTTAAACAACTTTATGAACTAGACTCTTAGCAAACTAAGCAAACCAAAATATTAGCTAATAATATAATAATATAATAGTAGAGATACTTATCGGGATAATCGGGGTGCTCTCCCCAAGCTAGATTGAAGTGTCGGGTTTTATTGTGAGAGTTGAGGTAGACAAAGGACGAGGGTATCGCCCTATCATGTTTCTCTCCTTTGAATCTCGCGAACTCAAATAGACAACAAAGCTAGTGGAACTTGATTAAGCGTTAGTGGTTTGCCACATAGGCTTCATATGTCTAGAGACATTTAAGATGGATCATGATTATTCCGGATAGAACTTCAGCAAGATTTCTCTTTTAAATATTTTTGGAGTTTTATATATTTATATGCATGCAAAGAACTATGATGCAAATGCAGCTAGATGAATACATAATTATTTTTATGCCACCACGGTGAATATCCTTATGGGTTGTTATACGCCACAAGATTATTCACATGGGGCTTGAGAATTTTTCAATGCAATGCTAATGCATAAATGTAAATATGCTAAAGGAAAAATGATTATGCAATGCAAGGAAATAAATATGCTTATGCATGATAACTACCGATCTTACCTTCCGACGAGGGTTCAAAGTGTTTTAAGTCCTCTCGAACTAGACTTCTTACTTTACTCACTCCTCAAGTGCATCATCTCGATCTTGGTGGTCGCGCTCCCGAGATAGTGATCTCGAGGATGGCATCACCCATGTTGCTTGCTTGTCCCATGGTTTGAAGTGAAGCTTTGACAAAGGGAAGTGAGCAACATCTTGTTTAGTGTGCGTGCTTTGTGGGTCGACATTTCCTTGTAGAACCTTGGGGGTGACATACTCTTCCATATTGTGCTCAAAGTATGTCCTCGCTTGCAAAGACAAGGTAGAGATCAAGTGCGGGGATCCCATTGGTGGGAAAACACCAACGTAAACCAAAACTTTATTCATTCTTCTCTAACCTTAGGCATATTAAACAAGGCGAGTTAATGTTTATTTGTTTCTTTTCATGATGAGGGTGATAAGATCAAGAGATTGAGCATCAACGGTTTAATTGATTATAATTATCTTCGAGCAGGGGTGAGCAACATTTTAGCTTACATGATTGGGGACTATGAAATCAAGAGAGTGGTGTTTAGGAACAAAGAACTAAACATGCGAAGCTAAGCGGGGATGGATAAGGTTAGATTTTGACTCCAACATGTTTGATTCTTTATTTATGAGCATGCCAAAATTAGGGAAAAGCTTAGTTAATGATAACTTACCTCAAGATGTTACCTTTTATTAGAATGTGACAAAGACTTTGTAACAACTTGTGGTGGTTCTTTCCCTCTCGCTTAGAGCTTTCCTCATTTGGCCTCTCGTATATCTTGCTCCTAACTTGTCTCCTTTATGGTATCATCCTTTCTTTCTTCTCCTTTGAATTGTGTTAGGACCTTTTTGCTCCTCTCATGGTTTTATTCCTGCGTCATTAGTGAACAACACATACCCGAAGGAATATACAAGTAGTAACAAGAATAGTGTTGTCACAGGGCTAAAGGCCACTTTCTATGCTACAGTAAAAGTTTGGTTGAAAATTTTAGCATAGATCTTTTTATCTCATGTTTCACCATACTTTTCTAAAGGAATGATTTTAGTGAACCTTAAGTTTGCTTTTCATGCATCGAAATCATTCGAACTTGTAGGAAAGAGTAATAGTGAATAGAGAAGTTGCAAACCAGTGTGTGGAGTGATGGGAGCATGTGAGGAAGAAGAGCACGATTGGATTATCCTTGATGAAGTTGGTCTTTCCTCTTCTATATGCCTATCACTCTTGAGTTCATCCTTGAGTAAGTGCTTTTGTTTGTAGACTTTTATTTGTGGCACTCTTCTTCTTTCTCTTGCTTCATCTCGAATGTGAGTTCATCTCGGGACTTCCCCAAGCTTGTTTGAAACCTTTTTCTTTCTCAAGCAGGGGTTAGTCCAACAAAATATACCAATGTCTACACAAGTAATATTTAGTTCAATAACCAAACTAGACTCCATGTCTAATTTAATTAAGGAAGGCATTTTAACCTAAGCACCACGCTTAATTTAAAAGCCTTTGATAATACCCTATATGCTTATAGAGTAATTTCAAACTAAAGCATACTATAATAAACAAAGGGTAGCATGAAGGCATCATAGGGATTTACTCAAATGGAGATGAAAAAGTGTAGCAACTTGAGCATGTCTTAAAGGTAAAGACAACCAAGATAAGGTAGCAACATGGCAAGAATTATATGAGTGATTCAATGTTGCATGATAATTGGTTGGACATACCTTTACATTGTCATCCTTCGTTCTTTTTGCTCTTGACCTAAAATGGTTAGTAACAAAAATACCCGAAGGAATATTCTCATAATTATATCTCTATGCTCACTACACAAGGGGGTGTTATAGCAAAAGATCTATACTTATATTACTTCCCCTAGAGTGCTTGTTTTAGGACAAAAAGCTCGTCCTTGGGAAACCTTCAAATATAAGTCAAGATGATGAAAAAGTTTCCCTTATATCACCAATCTCAACATTCAAGCCAATAAGATCAACAACCACCCTTTCTAAATCCTTATGAACAATTATCTCAAGGGGGTTTGAGATCTTGTAGGTGGCAAGATTAGAGATGGCAATTAATTCAGAGTTTGCTCACATGGGCAAGAATTGGATAGAATATTTAGGATGTAACTCCTATGCTCATGGATGTTCTCCAGCCATTGATAATGCTCTATTTGGTCTTCATTAGATCTTTCATGATGTCTATACTTAGAATTTCTAGGATTGTAGGTAGACTCAAGAAAAAGAACATTAGAGGATTTATTGGGGTCAAGGATGAGATTGAAGATGGGGTTAGATAAATTATCTAATCTGAAATAGAAGGGGAGAAAACATAAATGGATTCTAAATAGCTTCGCTCTCCTTCTATGGCGTCATTATATATGCCATCCTTGAGTTCCCAATGTCCTTTATAAGAATAAGGATGCTCTCTAAGAGACTCTTCTCTAAGAGAATTTGGTTTATAGGTACTCAAAGGTCTCCTGTGAAGCTAGAAGTTTGTCTCCCAAGGTCATCACCATAAAAGATTCAAGGGTAGAGTTACTTCTTCCCTTGGAGGGTCTAGAGTATTGATGACTTAGGATTGGTAGCTAAATCAAGGGGTTGGAATGATTATGGTCAACCAAAATGGAAGCCAAGCCTTTCATGGTTCAAAAAACGCCGAATCTCGTCCCGAATCATCATTTGTTAGGACTTTTCGAGTAAGTTCTTTGGCTTGGACAGGACATTTAGTTCATGTTGCTATTCCCTGATCCGTGGGGAGTACGTTCGATGAAATAATTTCTTAGATGTATTACCCTATCCCCAGGGGTTGGGTCCCCTTCCGACGGTCATGGAATCTTTATGCCCAAAATCCTCGATACGAGTAATCATTTATTTGGTACCACTCAAGGAGCGGGAACGCCATTCTAACCCTTCTTGGGATTCCATCCACAAACACAAAGTTTGTGGTCGACCGATATTGCTCATCATCATTTAGCTATTGCATTTATTTTTCTCATTGCCGGTCATATGTATCGAACTAACTTCGGATAGGCTCGAAACGTAAGTAATAAAGTACATAAAAGTCGGCAATCTAAATATTCCTACCTAATATATCGGGGCGGTCTTATTAATAATTCTAATGAGTTATCTTGGAATTTGGAATCGAATCAAAAATCTATATTATGCTCACTCAAGGAAAGTAGATGTAGATAGGGGCTTATACCCTCGGGGAAAAAAATACACTAGCTTCTTAAATTAAAACGTAAAAAAGATTTTTTTTTTTATGTCGGGAAATAATTTTCCGTAATAACCAATGTCCGATTAGGCACCTAATCCTTTTAAATTATATTAGAAACCCCTTGAACGCATATCCCATTTTTGTCTTGACAAACTTCTTCTAGAGGATGATTTCTTTTCTTCCTTTGGGTGTTCATAAAAATTCTAGAAAAAAGATCATACCCGCCGAGTTTGTCAAGACAAACCTTGCTTTAGAAAAGAAGAGAAAAAGTTCCTCCGAAATCGCATGATGGTCATGCGAACAACTTTCCTAGGATGAGACCCAAATACATTATCCTTTTCCAAAGGATAGGATTTGGCCTTGAGGTTAACTACAGAATTCTCTCCTATAATGGGTTGTTTCATGATCATTTTGATCAACCGTAGGCATAGCTCATAGCCAAGTGATAGGATAAGTTCTAAAGATTCTAGTGGCCCGAAGCTTGTGCTTATGGGTGCAGTATAAAGATAGGTGTGGAATCCGAGGATCCCATAAAGATATAAAAAGAAGAGAAAATATAAAAAGAAAGACTACACTAAATTATTGTACAAGATTAGTTATACTCAATGTTTTCTCAAAGAACCATTCTCCCCGCAAGAACGGCGCCAAAATGCTTGTTGGTATTTGATAAGCCTACGAGAAATATTTATAGTTTGTATAATCCGCAGTTTAACGGATACCGGTGAGCACTTCACCCGGGAGAGGGTTTTAATATCGAATCCACAGGGGAGAATGATGTGAAGATAATCGAGGCATATAACTAATCCCGGCAAAGCAATCAAGGACTTGAGAGGATAAAGAGGTAAGGAGATTCCTATGGTTGTCTAGTTCTTATCCTTGTGGCGATGTTGATATTGTCTTAAGGGGATGTACTCAAAGGAAAACATGGACCGAAACATGCAATCCTCCAAAGAATGGGGTCCCGCTTGGCCTATCCAACGGGATGTGGACTCCAAAGGAATCAATGGTACTTGTCACTACCACGAACTACCACGCTCCGAAGGTAGGGTGCATTCACAAGCAACCTCGGTCTAAGCACCATGCCTAAACCTAAGCTACCCCTCTAATCTATAGCGTCCTACAGATTAAAGTACTCAAATAAGAGTTGTAAACAATAAGAATAATAAGAACATAATTACTTACTCAAACAAGAAGTTGATCCACCATAGAAGTCTCAGGATCAGGTGCCATGAGGCCTTTGATCCCAGAGGTACAAGCATAGAGGAGTCACCGACAGTCCGTCAGTTACTTCCCTTCTTCTCCTCTACCCACTCTTTAGCTCTCAAGACTAGATCTAGTCACTCTCTTGGGGTACTACAGATCTAATCTCTCAACTTGTTGCTTTGCTCTTCAACTCACTCTAAGGCTTCTAGTTCTACATGGTGTTCTAGTCTAGATTGGAACTAGAGAGAAGAGGTCGCCCTCGGCCTTGTTGAGTATTGAGTTGAATAATGAATTAGGGTTTAACCAGGGGGGTAAGGGGTCCGCTTATATAGGCCTTGGCGATGAACAATGACCATTGGATCAAACCGACCTTTGAACAACGGTATGGATACAACCTCAATGTCGATGGTAAACCGCCATAGAAAGGAGAGGGCGACAGTGGACCCGACCGGCGGGTCGCCAGATCTTGGCCTACGATCGCTAGTGTCTGTGTCTAACGACATCTCCTTCCTCCCGGTGTCTTCTCGGTGTCTTCTAGAATGTTTTAGTCCACTTTTTCGGATTGAGTTGCCTCACGGTCAAGTCTTGTCATCGTATGGGATGTAAACTCTTAGGTTTCTCCTTTGTTTTTATACGCTTTTATTTGTTTAATCCCTAAAAAGATATAAATCACCAAAGCTCATGGAATTATGTTAGTAAAGCCCCTAGACTTATGTTGATATTCATTTTATGCCCTTATTTCATGTTTAGTTCACTAGTAATATTATGCTATAACAAAAAGTCAGCCATGCATGCAAAGAGAGGGAGAGAGAGGAGACATACCCCTTGCGGTGCCAAACTTCAACAAATCCAAGGGCAAAACTCCCCGAAATGGTGATTTTTAGGGTTTTGAAGCTCAAAACCCTAAAAAATGGACAAATCCCGCGGGAAAGAAGAAGGGTGGGGCTGTTTTTATAGCCCAGCCTTTTCCGTTGCGGTTTTTAACAATGCCCACCACGGTTAATAGGGATTAACTGCGTGGCGTTTTTAACAATGCCCGCCACGGTTAATAGGGATTAACCGTGGTGGTTATTTTATAAAACCGCCACGGTTAATCGATTAACCGTGGCGGTTTTTCCCCCGGCCGGGTGGGTGCGGACCACCTATTTTCCGTGGCGGTTTTCTCAAATGCCCGCCATGGAAAATAAAAAAAACCAACACCACGCAAAATCAATCCCGTAGTAGTGTCTCATACTTTACCATCCCGACCTTACTCCGCCGGGGCATCGACCGAGCGGGAGGTCCCCATCACATGAGACCTCGGTTTCTATGTTACACTTAGACGCTCATGCTCGGGACACCGGATGAGTGAAGTTTAAGCGGAGGTCTCCCTCCTTTGTTAGGAACCAAGGTTTCAACAGTGGCGCCCACCGTGGGGCTCGAACCCACGACCAGAAGGTTAAGACAATACCCAACACCTCCGCCCACTGCCAGAGAAGTTGAGGCCAAAGGCTCGTATTCACTTTAAACCTTAGCCCTCAAGGGGGGAACTGTTGGGACATGGTCCCGGCAGTAGGCGGAGGTTCTAACTGTTGGAACATGTTGAACTAAAGTTGTGAAGGTTTTGGACCACTGCAACTTATATCGACTGAGTTATTAAGATATGCAGGATGAGCAGGAAGAACCTTCGCTCGGCTGACCCCTGAGTGGGCGGAGGCCTGGAGGCAAAGCTGGAGCGAAGGTCCGGCTCAGGACAGGAGGGCCTAGAACAAGAGAGGCGAAGGTCCATCTAAGACGCCGAGTGCGGAGGCTCGAGACCTCCGCCTCAAGGCTCGATCCATGCGATGGTCTCGAGCCTTGGCTCGATCTCCGATTGGAATCGGTCACGAGCATGGTGAGAAAGAAGATCAACATCACTCAACAAAGAAGCGAGGCAAAACCTAGAAGAAGGCGAAAGGATTGCGGAGCAAATGGAGGTTCCGGAGGAGAAGAGAAAATCTAACACGTCTCCTCCTGGCAAAATGGACTCCGCTACCCTCGACATGTATGTGTCGATAAGAGAATATTCCAGGAATATGCCTTGGGCATTATTGTAAAATGACTATAGCTGTAAGCAAGTGTTATAAATAGGGGCCTTGACCCTCATGTACGCTGGTTGGTGAATACATTAATTGAGCATTGAGTTTGCTATGTGCACATGTTCTCATACTTTACCATCGCGACCTTACTCCGCTCAGGGCATCGACCGAGCGGAGGTCCCCCATCACATGAGACCTCAGTTTCTATGTTACACTTAGACGCTCATGCTCGGGACACCGGATGAGTGATGTTTAAGTGGAGGTCTCCCCCTCCTTTGTTAGGAACCAAGGTTTCAACAATAATGGAGGAAATAATATCAATCCATAAATACCGATACACAAAGGCAAAGATTAAGAGCTGAAATAATCTCACAATAATACAATCCAATAACGTCACCAAATTGTATGCAATAATAATAGTGAGAAATTAACCATGAGTTCTTGTTAGCCCTTGGTGTAGAATGGAACAACCGTGTAGACGGTCTGCAGGAGGGTGGCAACGAGTAAGATGGTGGCAGCCACCATGGAGGTGAACACCCAAGGGTTGTTCATATAATTGTTCATGAAGTTGGCTCGCCACTTGTTCCGTCGCTTCTTGTAGTGGTTGTTTAACTTCCAATTCACGTAGCCTATATTGATGCCTTCACTTGGTGTCAATGCTAGCTTTGTGAGTATTGAATATCTCAACCACTTTCTGTCGCTGCCTATCCTGTTTTGCAAGACCTCTTCGGATCCTAGAAGTGCCACAATAATATCATCCAGGAAGGCTACGTACACGACACGCACAAAGTGGTACCAGGGTGCAGCCACTCAAATGCCATCGGGTTGAGGAGATATATCTCCGTGTCGTCGTACACCGTGAAGAGGGGCATGCTCAGCACAACGTTTATCTTGTTCTTAGTGAAACTATATCTGAAGATTTATTTTTGAAAATTTAAAATCTTTCATGATAAGCTCTTGTTTGGCAGGGTATTAAATTCCTACCAAAGCCATATTTATGATATTTAGATTAGGAAAACTTTCCAGTTACATACGCTGTTTGCTTTGGATTGAATAGTTCAAGCTTTGTCGTTACCTGTGAGAGTTCAGTCATGAAAAGACAAGTTTTATCCACACACACACACCTTCCACATATATTCGTATATTTCATTCCTACACTGGAAATAAACAATCCATAAAGCTAATAGGAAGCCCATTATTATATATACTCCAGTATTCTTATTGTTATCTCTCATAAGTTTATCAAGTAGAAAGAGATTTGGGTTGCTGCTAAAAAAAGAAAAAGAAGAGAGGGAAAAAAACAACAAGTGCCCACAATAAAACAATGGATACTTAGATGCCCGCCTCTAAAAAAAAAAAGAAAGAAAAAAGAAAGCATGCAACCCACGTTCTCTCAAAATTTCTAAGTTTCAAGAGAGATATGTGTATTCTTTAAAGTAGTAAAAGTAGAATTAGCTTTAGCCACCAAATATATACCTATTCTCCATTTTCCATACACATGCTACTCTTGTTTTGATTGGCTGAACTCTCTACGGATCCATTGTTTGAACTATAATTTTTTTTTTTTGCATGTATGCTATATTATTTAAGAGTGCCACTCCTATGAGCTCAAGATAAGCCTTATTAAAAGAGTGAGTGAATAAAAGAGATATGAGAGAAGGCTTAATATATTCATCCTTGTTCTACACAAATACTGCATATTTTTAAGAGAGAAGGCATCATACTATTATTGCCTTAGTGAGGATCCCTAAATACCACATACTTGAGAGATTGAGAGTGCCATTCACGCAAAGCTCTAAGTTTTATTTTGAAAATTTATAAAAACTCCGAATATTGGTTGATCGAAGACTTTGAGACATAGTGTTTGACTTGATTGTTCTGTCTTTGAATTACTCAAGACCCATGTGAGAGTTAAAGCTCCATGGTTTAAGGTACTATGGGTGAGTTTTGAGTCGAGAATGATTGTTATCCCATCCGGAGTAGAGTTTCTTTTTGAAAGCATGTGTACTTTTTAAGAATGAAAGCAATGAAGCAACTCCTAATCCAAGCTTGTTTTTAATAAATAGCTTTGCTAAGGGTCTAGCAAAGGGTAAGTTTGGGGAAGCTTGTTGACAGTCCTTATACACCAAATATAACCATCAACTTTTGCATGAAATGATACAAAAGGAATCACAAATACTAGATGTAGGGTTTGATTCTAACAAATTCCACGAGTTTGGTGTTCTCATTTGTCTTGTAGGTTTTCACTGAATAAAATTATCTCAAATAATGGATTAGAGTGGACCATTGCGAAGAGCTCATCGAGACGATCGAAATGGACATATCATTTGCCACTTTTCGAGTCCGTAATCAAAAGTTATGAATCGCGACCATTAGTATGAATTCCAAGAACCTAAAGGACACCAGAAGACGGCTCACCGGCTGGACCTACATGTCACAGGAGGAGGCTGCCTGGCCTAGTTCGTGGGGCCACGTGGCCCTCCACGCAGGCGCCACATCACCGGCTTCGGAACCTAAGGGATTGTCGAAATTAGATCTAACCGTTGATTTAAGTCGGTTTAAGGTCGTTTTGACCCAACGACTCCGATTCATCCCTCAGGGCTACAAATATAGAGGCAGACCTCACCCCTGAAACTCTAATTCATTATTCGTTATTCTCTTTTGGATCAGAGGTGTCCCTTGTAAGGATCTACCTCATAGCTAGTTATCAATAAAAGATTAGTTCTCATTAGATCTAATCTAGAAAATAGGGAGAGAGGAGAGGTGAGAGATCATAAGGAGCTTCCGTATTTGTCGGATTCTCGTCGAGCCTTGTACTTCTACGAATCTACTTCTTCATTAAATTCATGTTCTTTATTCTAAGTTCTCTATTTACTTTACTTTAGTATTTACTTTCAGTTTATTTATTAGATTCTTGCTTGCATCAAGTGCCCTAGTCTTTGCAACGCTAGAGTAGTAATTATTAGATTAGGTGTGGTGCTTAGTCTAGTGGTTACCTGGAATTACACTCAATCCTACGGATAGTTGTGGTAGCCCCAGGTGGTGACAGCTCTGACGGCCGACATATTCCACCACGTTCGGGTTGGTGTTTGTAGGACTATAGTTAGAGCTTCCTAGCCCCTTTCTCACCCCTTTCTGTGGCTAGTGTTCTGATGTCCCAAAATAAATAAACCTTCGAGTATCTTTGATTCTTAGATTAATTAGAGAAATCTTAGAATCCTATTCTCTCTCCATAAAAACATATAGTTATCCTTGGACGACCTTGACCCTTGATTAGTACACTTCGCGTTCCCCGTGGAAATCGATACCTTGGAATACTCTTAGGTGAAGGCTACATCGGTATCCGTGCGCTTGCAGATTTTTCTGTGTGCGTTAATTTATACCAACAACCATGACAATGACGACATCACTAACATGTTCATGATTTTAGGTACATCACAATCCACTGTTTGTGACTGTTACCCAATGTACCATGCAGGAGCAGTGTTGGACACCAATGCCAACATATTGGTTGACACAAGCACCATGCACAACTACATTGACATCTTCACCAACTACGTGCTCTATGTCGTTGGCTTCAACAGATCCACCAAGTCCACCTCTTTGCCAATGACCTTGAGGATATACTCAAGGTGACAGTTGAGTAGAACCCTCAGCGAGAGATGGAGGTGGCTATCCTCCTATCCCATGCTCTAAAGGCTCAAGCACTAGTCGCACCCAAGGCAGCGCACATCTTCACCAAGCCAGTCTTCCCTGACAACGACAACCAACTAGATCACCCGAGGGAGCTAAACATCGACATCCCATCAACCGAGATGGGAGACGATCAACCCAAACCACGCCGTTGACAATGTCAGCACCCAACATCACCTCAGAAACAACAGTACCTCCAGGACTCAGCACCGATGTTCCCACTGACAATTGTCATGCCATCAATGACTTCATTGATCCAACCGTCCTCATCGAGCTTCGCCTAGTGACCACATACGACCACAAGTTCCAGACGATCAATACCACCATCGGGCTCTTGGCTGCAGCTCGCATGGTCTCTACACCGAGTATCATCCACAACAACAAGCCTTGCTCTTCGCTGAATGCCTTCGGTGAGTGTATGATCGGCAACACACTAATCTTGGCTCACGACACCGCCGATCGTATACCGACGGCTCCTATAGGCTCATCCTCTTTAGCATCGATAACTGTCTAAACAAATGTGCTTCCATGCCATGAACCATGCACCACTCCACATTGACAACAACATGGGAAATGGTGGAACCTCAAACTCCTACCTCTTTGGCTACTTCGCTCCTAGCACTATGCTTCATGATCATCGCCATCGACATCAACAACAAACCAGCCGACGACAACATGGAGCATCTCCTTATCCAAATTACGGTGGCAAATGACGTCTTGATTGGAGAACGGGGGTCGACACGCCCAACGTTGGCCATGAACCTCTCAAGGAGAAAACGGACCAACACGGACCGAGGAGGGGCACCGGCTGGACCTCGTGATCATGCCTTAGGGCAGTGTGCGCTTGGGAAGGAGGGGAGCGCTACCGCTGCCCCATGAACAGTACCGTGGGTACTATAGTGTTGTATCTTGTAGAACCACACCGTTGCCGCTGCGGCCAGTCCCGTCGTTGTTATCAAGTTACCTTATCGAGTCCAAGTAGATTTGGAAAGAGTTGGTTAGAGTTAGAGTTTTATAGGAAAGGAGAATCCAAATCCTATAAGGATCTCCGAGATTGCTTACGAGTCAAGTCTCGCTAGCTGGGACTATAAATACTAGCGACACGTAACCATTGCAAATCAAGAAAGGAATAGTTGATATATAGACTTTTAAACCCAGCTCTCAGCTCTCTAACGCGCCTCTCTCTCTCTCTCTTTTGTCTCTTCTTCCCCTGCGCTGCCACTTTCCCCTGTGCCCTAACCTAAGCTGCCGTCGCCCGGCCACACCGCCGGTGGACCCCCGGCAAACCCCCTGACAAGAAGTTTGATGGAGACATTAAATTTATCGTGAAATTACACTAGTTATTTTTACTCCGGTAGAAGTTGGATAGAGACACTAAAATAGATATATTACGGTCCATACATTCTAAGATCAAGCCCATGAGTTTTGAAACTGGAGCTATGCCAAATAGACCCTAATCGAACCGTGTTCATATACATAAGTTTTGATTTTTACTTGGGTAGAAGTTTGTTGGAGACATTAAAATTTATCACGAAATTACACTTACTGAATGATTGATATACATAAACATCATATATGTTGCAAGTTTATACTATGCCACAAGAGTTTGCTCTCCAAATTACATGTACTGCATCACAAACAGTAGAACAGAGATACACGTAGTTCAAAAAGATACACGTAGTTCAAGTGTGATGAAATGACAAACACGAAAGACTTGTGGAAATATCGTGTGAAGCATGCTCGATCCTTCAAGGTTTATAGAAATCCATGACAGCATAGATGGTCTGCAGGAGTGTGGCGATTACGAGGATTGAGGCAGCCATGAGGGAAATGAAAACCCACGGGTTGCTCGTGTAGGTGTGCTGGAAAATGGACCTCCACCTGTTCCAAGGCTTCGTGCAGTGAGTATTCACCTTTCGACGCACTTCGTGTAGCCTGCTGTATGGGTTCAACACCGCCCCTCTGCTCAGGTTGTTGAACAGCTGTGCTGCCTCCTTGTCGCTGCTCAACAAGTTTCTGATGATCCCTTTGGATCTCAGCAGTGCCACATCTCTTTCAGAATCAATGATGTTGTCCATGAAGATCATATAGTCTGCCGCCTCACTCCCGGCGCCACTATGTAGCCGTTCAAACGCCATCATGTTAAGGAAGATTTTTGCTGTGCCCTCATGGTCGATGGAGATCGTTGGTAGGCTAAGCACACGACTTTTGTAATCGATGACATGAGTATTGTCGCACTTCATCAAATGGATCCCTGCTTCTTTCAGTTCCACAGCACAGTGCATGCTTGACTCCCACCTCATTTCTGTTCCTTGTTCGGCTGGATGCAGACCACAGAAATTTTTGTGATAAATGTCCAGTGAGTGGAGACACAGTTTCTCGACTTTGATGCGATCCCGCGGCATGTATTCCTTGATAGGATCCCACACAAAATCAAGCACCAAATTGTTGATTTCTTGCTCGCTCTGTCATAATGGTTGACAAGGGGTGTATAAGAGCCAAGGTTACATACATCCTACTACATTTGATCATAATGCAAGTTCATACAGGGTTGTTCTAATAATGTTGACCATCAATTTCTGAACAAAATCAAACAGCTTGAAAAAAATAAGATTTGTATTACTAGAACCATTATTGAAGGCTTTCAAATTACGTAGCTCATCTATTTAAAATACTAAGATCCTCAATAATAATAATCGGTAGTATATTTTTTTGCAAAGTTTAGGTATTGATGCCCAAATGAAAAATATATTTCAGTTAGTACCATATGGATCTTTTTAGAGGATACTGTAAAACAAATTATAGTTTGGACCCTGCATCTTAGTACTCCAGCAAGAACCGTTCCTCATTCAACTTTTGAGAACTGATTGGCGAAAACGTTGTGAAGCAAAACCCCCTAATCAAGCAGCTCTCAATGTTAGTGCTAGGTCGCACAATTACACCGCCTGCTCGGCCCCGCATCGTCCCGATGCATCCCGAGTGACACGGTGGCGGCCCGAAACCACCACCTTCGCCGGCCCCTTCGACCATGCCCCCACCGTTCTTTGCTTTCGAGCCCGCCGGCGGGGCGGGGGTGTTATACGTCGACCACCCTAGAGGTGGGCCGGCCCAGCAAAGACCCCCCCGGCTCCTCTTCCTTCGTCTTCCTCACGCGCCCGTTCGTCCTCCTTGCGCCCCGCGGCGCCCCCCCCCCTCTCTTCTTCTCCTTGGCCAAACCCCACCCTAGCGCATCCATGGCCGTCGCTGCAAGCTCCGACTCGACCTCCGGCCATGGCGCCCGCGGCGACCTGGCCCAACCGCCCCCACCACGGCCAACCGCACCTAAGCCGCCCGGCGACCATGCCGCACCGGGCCTACATTACCTCCCCCCCGCCCCATTCTATAGCCCCACGAAGCTGGCGGGATTGATCCCCGCTCGCCATCGTCCGCTGCCGCTCGCCTCCTCCTCCGGCTGCGCCTCTGCTCGTCACGGCGAGGCCTCCATGGGCCAAGCGGAGGGCTGTGGGGTCAAGGGCGGGCGCGGCCCCACCAAGGGTGGTTAGCGCGGTGATGGCGGCGACCTGGTCGGCGCATAACATTGCCCCGGTCGGGCGGGTGGCTGTCTTGGTCGATGAAGGCAGCAGGGGGCCCTACACCTCTCCTCTCCTTTTTTCTCTTCCTTCCTTTTTCCACGGTTGCCGATTTTCTTGGGCGGTGATGGTGTCGCCGCTCGGCAATGAGCAAATCCACGTGGGAGACGGCCCGATCCATTCTCCTCCACCACAGATTTTTCTCTCCCTCGCCCTCCGGTGTGGGCTTGCCGAGCTCTCATGGATAGCGCGGCGAGAGGACCCGAGGGTCACACCGCGAGACGACCGGATGGCCATGGTGCGCGAGGGATCCGCAAGGGCGCCGCTTGCTGGACTTCCCCGGCGGTGGCGGTGGCGGCAGCTCCCCTCCCACTAGATCTGGCCTGGGCGGATGCGGGTTGGGGGAGTGCCCGAGGCAGCCAGCGGAGGCCAACAACGACGCGATGACGGACGCCCGAGACAGCGAGACCTCGACGTGCAGCAGTGTTGCATGGGGCTAGATTTGTGGTCCTGCTGGCCGGCAAGACTACCGACGGCATGCATGGTTGGCGGCCGCAGGTGGCATTACTGTTGGGTGGCGGCCCATGCAGTGAGTGGTTGGAAAAACGAAGATGTGATGTTACCAACCATGCAATGGCAATGATAGGTGGAGTCTAGAGGCCATATAAACTTTATGGCATGGAGAACCATTGCAGAAGGAGGTGTAGTTAATTAACCAAACTACCAACGAATAATGTCTCAGGTTGACGGTCTGGGTAACTCAAGCCTAGACATTGACACACATCATGGTGATGTGCATGAATCTCTGTGGTGGGGTCACTCCTAAATGTGGGATCAAAAAAAGGAGGTAACCCACTTGCAGCGAATTCTTGGAGGAGCACAATGACTTCAAAGGACTAGAGTCAAGTGTAGATTGTTGTATGGTGATTCAAATCATACTTGGACTAGGAATCCTTAGAGTATGCTATTAGAAATCCTAAGTCTATTAGGACTTGAATGTGAATCCTACTAGGAATAGGACTCCTACTTGTATGTGAGATTGAATCCATGGGAAAAAACTGAGCCAACACAAGGGTCTCATCCAAGGCCTGTGTGGAGAAGAGGATTGGTATAAGGCCAGCGTCAAGCATCCAAGAGGGTTAATTATGGTTGCGAGATAGCAAAAAATCACTTGTACTCTTTTTAAAATTGTGCTTAAAGAATTCACAGATAGTAACTCGATCCTAATCGACATGGCTTTCTATGAGATTCATCTACATCATTTCTAATATTGTGTAAGTTTTTGTTACACAAAATTCAAAGATCCAAGGGTTACTACACACAAATGAAGGTATCAGATTCTAAGAATAGTGTGGATCATTAGTATCCAAAGAACCTAGACAATAAGCAGCGTCAGCAATGTAAACAAGTAGTGATGAAAAGCAGGCATATATTTCTTTATATATCGGTTTTCACCCAAAAGGGTTTAAAGACTACTTTCTCTGTCCCAAAATAGAAGTCGTTCTCGCTTCTAGAGAAGTCATTTTTTAACTTTGAAAATTTATTATATAAGAAAGAATATATATTAATGTTGTAATAAACAATTAGTATTATTAGATAGATTGTTGAATATACTTTCACAATAAACTTACTTGAAGATAGAAATGCTACACACATTTTCTACAAAGCTAGTCAAAGTTGAGACTGGCTGGGATTACTCATATATTCCCTCCATTTCAAAATAGAAGTTGCAGGTCAAATGTGTTGGTGGTGTGGTCACCCCTGGGTCGCTCTTTTCTTTGTATTTGTTCCTGTTTCAGTTATGCAGTTCTTTGGGTGCCCGGGGAATGTATGAGTGTGTTTGGTTCGTTTTTCCGATCAGCCCGGCTAAGCACAACTTAGCCTGGTCCAACTAAGCCAATAGGCAGTTGTTTGGTTTTCTGCATTGGGTTAGCCTGGCTAGACATGTGGTTTATCTGGTTGGATGGTTTGCTCTGCGTGAGTTACCTCTTCTCTCTGAGCTGGTGAACTCACTCCCCTTTGAGGCATTTTGTAGAACAGCTGGTGGGCATGTTCTGCACAAGGCGAACATGGCAAGCACGGCGACCAAGACGAGCAGCATGGCTTGTAGAAAAGGAAAGACAGGAAGAAGAGGGTCGGCCTTCACATCGCATGGAGCAGAGCCTGCACCTATGGCATCCTTGCCGAGGGCGGCCGACAACGGAGGGGACCAGCTCGTGCGCCTAGCCACGAGCGTCCGTGGATCACGGACGCCCGCGCCTTCCTGGCTACTACGGCGTGACTGTTCGTGGATCTCGCCAGCCATGGGCTCGCCATGGTACGACAGACCGTGCGCCGCGGTGTGCTACGTGGAGGGACGGGGATGCCGGGGACCGTGCGTTGCGGCTTGTCGCCCGAGAACCTTCGTGGCAGGGTCGGCGACGACAAAGGAGGCCGGCTTCCTAGGCACCGGCCGCCGGGACAATGCAGGCTTTTTTGCTCCTCCCGGCGCCGCGGCGGCGCACTGGTGGTGCGGTGGCGAGGAAGAGGAACTTCTCTGTATTGTCGCTGTGGCTACAGCCCACCACGAGGTCGCTAATGTGGCGCCATCGTGCCATCGACCGTCGGTGAGCGCCAACGGGGAGGGGCGAGCACCAAGGCGGAGGAGCACGAAGGACTGGGGGTAACGGAACTAGGAGAGATGGCTAGCCCAAGCCTTGCTCTGAAAAGAACGACCCGGGTGGTCGTTCAATCACGGCCTGGCTAAAGGGGTACTTTTGGCCAGCTCTGGCCAGGCCCCAGACGCCGTACAAGCAACCAAACAACGAAAAACGGGCTCCAGTGAGCTTAGCTAGGAGATAGTCACACCCAACCAAACACAAACTATGTGTGGGGGGGTCTCACTGTTTTTGTTAAAAAAAAAAGTATCCACTATAAACGAAATTTCAAATCTGCACATACTTAAATATTGATTTATGATACGTATATGAAGCACATCACGATATCCAATGCATCTGACACCATCCGTATTTGACTTAAAATCCAAGAAAAAAACTAGTACCCGTATTCTGTATCAGTAATATGTGTTCGTATCTGAAAAGGTTCCATCAAAACAAAGTGCAGGGCTTCAGCCATCAAATTTAATTGGCTCAACATTTGCATGAGAAAAATAGGAGAACAAGTTTCTTAAGAAAATTTTGTTAGATGCTATCTCGCTCGCTCACTAATCATGACAAACTAAATGTACTTATAAGGTGTAACCAGAATATGGTAGCACATATACTAGAAGTGGTGTCATAATAGTACTAATAAATATTGTGCTTCATATGTGCCAGAGAGTGCTACTTAGATGTACATACCAGAGGTTCCGTGCTGCGCCAAATTTCTTCAAGCTTATACAATGCAAGTAGAGGAATCTGGTTTTCAATTACGAGCATATCACACCGGATGCCTACCCACAAACAAAGCATGCCATGGATGCTGAAGACTGGATCGTTGGGCGCGTAGTCATCAGGGGCCTTCTTAACTGAAAGCCCCTTCAACATCTCCAACAAGAAGCACCCGTCTAGCACCATCATCTTCACAAAGAGGTGTCTATCTGCTTTGCGCCATCTGTCATCCAGATTGTCGTATGCGTCCAGCAGCATGTCTGCGACCCCCTCAATGGCGGCAGTGAACGCCCTCAGAGGTTTGCCGGACCGCTTGACTATGTGCAGCACCGCTCGGCGCTTGTGCTCCTCCATGTGGGCAAGGTGATCCTCTCCATGGTGGAAGGGACCTAGTGACACCAAAAACGGCCGGTAGGCATCCTGGCCGTCGATGGTCATCTTCTTGACCCACTCCGGGACCCAGTAGATCGAGGGCTTGCTCCAACGCGCCATCTCCACTGACCGGTCAGTGCCCCCTAGCATGTTCTCCATCTCCACTACCCAGCTTAGGCAGGAAGTACCATGGACAGGCTCCCCGTCCATGACCTGAATCTCCTCAGTCCTCACGATCGATGTTGTGGTTTCCTAATGCCAGCAATGGCACTCAACTCACTGCGTGTAAACATGTGCGAGTGAGATATATACGCCCTACGTATAGATATATAGATAGAATTGGAAAGATCGGCAGTTTCTTGCGGACGCATAGGCATGCTTGATCCAGAGGTCAGGAATAAACTTTGATCAGATAAGCACGTATGAAGATAAGAATCAGAAAATGCCTTAGCACAAAGAGAGTGATTGGCGATTCGAACTGGTTCACAAAGGTGTCCCAAACGGCTTAATCAAGCAAGGCATTTGTACTGTGACAAAGTGATTGATTTCGCTACAGAAAACATAGTAGGCAGAAGACAGAGGAAGCTTCAGGTGTGGCCTTCGATAGCACAAACCTCAATCAGTGTCGGAACTATATGGTGTCGTCATAAAGAAATTTTGCAAATGTGAGTCTGATCACAAGAGAAGAGCAGAAGAGGAATCTAACCTCGCTGACAAATCCAAAATGATCAAAACTAAAATTGTAATCAACCTAAAACAAACAGCTTCGAGCAAAAGCACAGGCAAAGTATATTCTCTCCCCCAACCGCGCTTGTTTGGTATGGCTTTTTGTACCAGCTTCACAATGTTATTTTCAGCTGCTTCTTCTACAGACAGGCCCGGATAAAAACTTCTCTCATATAGAATGTAAGATAGATAGAATCTCCTCAGTTCTATTTTTCTGCTTCTCCTGCATGCAACCTGAAAATACAAGTTTGTCCTAGCCTTCTCTCTGCTAGCTACTATCTTCCATGAAAAGTTATTTTATAAAAAGCTTTCTAAAAATTGTTTGATGCCATCGACGTCATTTCGACGCTCTCACTGGTGGCTTTTGCTCGCTTTAGTCGGGGTCCGTCAAGAACACAAAAGGACAAGGCCGATAACCAATAAGGCATATATACACTCCCGGCCTCCCCTTGCCCTGGAGTGTTGTGTCCGCTGTGATCAGATGCGCACATACAGTACATCAATAGTAGTAAATTTAAATGTGCACAATACGGAGGTGCTGGTGCTTTGCTCAAACACAGAGCGGAGCACAGGTTGCGGCTGTTGGGCGGTACGAATGCATCTACATACTAAGTTGATATCGTTGGCTCAGGACCCATATTTGCAGTAGTCATAGCTAAGACAATAGACAAGCAAGGTTGTAGAAAATGTTGCTCTAGAACTAAAATAATAAAAGAATAACTGTCAGGGACTCCTAGCTCATCCGCATGTGCATATGGCCAAGCAGAATATCACGGGAACAGGCCATGGGCCGTGAGAATGTGTTCGGCCTGGTCTAAAACTGGTCCATAACAGGTCACAAGCAGTATATAGAAGGCTTAGAGCCCAAACATGCAGTACTAATATCAGTCCACAAATACCGATACACAAAGGCAAAGATCAAGAGCTGAAAATAAACTTACAATAATACAATCCAATAACCTCACCAAATAATTGTACGCAATAATAGTAGTGAGAAATTAACCACGAGTTCTTGTTAACCCTTGGTGTAGAAGGGAACAACTGTGTAGATAGTCTGCAGGAGGGTGGCGGCGAGTAAGATGATGGCGGCCACCATGGAAGTGAACACCCAAGGGTTGCCCAGATAAGCTTTCGTGAAGCTGGCTCGCCACTTGTTCCGTCGCTTCTTGCAGTGGTTGTTTACCTTCCAGTTCACGTAGCCTAGCTTGCTGCCTCTCCATGTTATCGGCGTTAACTTTGTGAGGGTGTTGAACATCTCAACCACCTTCTTGTCGCTGCCTATCATGTTTTCAAACAGCCCTTGGGATCTTAGAAGTCCCACATCTCTTTCTGACTCGATAAGTTTATCCACAAAGGATACGTACGATGCCACGTAGAAATGGGAACCTGGGTGCAGCCACTCAAATGCCATCAGGTTGAGGAGAAACATCTCTGTGTCGTCGTGCAGCTCGAAGAGGGGCATGCTCAGCACACCGTTTTTGAAGTCAACATCATGGATGCTGTCAGTGTTGCTCTTCTTGAACCGGATCCCTGCCTCGGCCAGCTCAACCGCGCATGGCGTGCGAGGCACATATTTGTCGGAGGATATCCTTCCAATGGCGGAGTGATGCCACAGTAGCTTTTGTGAAAAATATCTAGGAAGTGGAGTCCTAGTTTGTCCATGCCTTCATCAAAGCATTGGACTCCCAAGGCACCTAGCACCATTTTATTGATCTCCCTAGCTTCCTGTGCTCACCATTAAAACAAAAGCTGCATGCAGTTAGAGCCAAGACATTGTAGCCATTGCCATGTTTACTTCCTAAAAAGTTTCAAGATTTCCCGTCACATCGAATCTTTTAATGCATTCATGAAGTATTAAATGCAGGTAAACAAAATAACTAATTGCACAGTTTGGCTATAATGTGCGAGACGAATCTTTTGAGGCTAGCCCATGATTAAAAAAATAATTACCAAATACAAATAAAAAAGTGTTACAGTAGCGAAACCCAAAATATTTCGTGAACTAAACAAGGCTGATGTGTCAAAGCAGACCGATACAAACTAAGGTGTTTTTTTCTTTATTTAAAACGTTTTTTGCTCATAGGGTCTATTTGGAACACTTGATTTTAGAGAAATTAGAATCTAATTAATGGATTAACCTATTTGGTTTGGAATTTGATTCCATAACTTTCCAAAGTCAACATATAAATCTCAAATTCATAGGGTGAGAGATGGAAAAGGATTATCTGGATCACCATGCTGCTATGTTTGTACTCTCCAACTTAATTAAAGTTATAGAAAGTATATAGCCTCTATTAATGGTAACTACTCAAATTGTAAAAAAGACTATATATATTATATAGTGGTAACTACTCAAATTGAAAAAACAAGACTATATTCTATCTTTGAGTAAAAAACAGAGCACTTTGCAATGAGTGAGTAGGGTACATGCTAATAGTACACGGGTTGTGGACACATCATCATACACGGGCCAGAAAGAAAAGTACGTACCAAGAATTCGCCAGTCTCAACAGCTAAAAGCCTCTGCAGAACGACTAGAGGTAGTTGGTTTTCCATAGCGATGATGTCTGTCATCATGATTGCCCCCAATTTTTCATAGCTTGTCAGACTGAAGATGGGATCGTTGGTCGGGTAATCATGTGCCCATGCCCACTCCTTCAAGAAGCAGCCGTCCATAACCATCATCTCCACAAAGCGACCCTTGTTTGCTCCAAACCATTTGTCATCCAGGTCATTGTAGGCAGCCAGGAGCTCATCTGCCACTTCTTCGATGGCTGCCACAAAGTCCTGCAGAGGCTTCCCAGACCGCTTAACTGTGTGCACCACCGCCCGGCGCTTGTGCTCCTCCATGGGCAGGAGATGGGGCTCGCCATGGTGTAAGGGCCCCAGTGACACGAACTGAGGGCTGTAAGCCTTGCTGTTGGTCATGTCCTTCATATACTGCGGCACCCGATAGATCGAGTGTCGATTCCACCGCGCCCTCTCCACCGTGGGATCCACGTCCTTGAGCATCTTCTGCATCTCTACCACCCAGCTGCTACAACTTCCCTTCTCCACGATTCTCTTGGCGTCTGACTCTGAAACCTTTATGACCAGCTTCTCGTTGGCTCCACCGTCGTGCTCCGGCAACTTATCCAGCATCTCCATCTCCACCACCAAGCTGCGGCTACCACTCGACTTCCCGTTGCCAGCCCCAGTCACAACCGAACCCTCCGCCATTAGATTCTGTACTTGCACACAACCACACCACCCTCGACTTGATTTTGTAGTTGACTTTGCGATTGCCTTTTGCGTTAGCTCGGGCTGCTGCTGTTCAGCCCCCCTCTCTATATATGCTACGTCCTCAAAGCGTTATTCATCGTTTTGTGTGGTAGCGTGCTGCGTGGTTGGTAGCCGTCGCCTGCTCATCCCCTGCCGAAGTGCCAAACTGGCCCGGTCACGCCATGTGTCTCGGAGGGGGTCAACGCTGGCAATTTGTTACGGCATGCATGGTGCATGTGTACTAAGCAAGTTTGTTTGCCAAGCTGTAAATAGGCTCAATTTTTCAGGTGCGAGTGACGTGTAAAACCTGAACCTATTTGTGGGTTTGAGGACAACACCGGTCCGTGCCTTTGTGTGGGCTCTGGTTGTCACGAAACCCTCTCCTTCCAGCTTCCCATACCAGCTTCTCATATCAAGAACAGAGTGGTTAGGCATCTTGTACATCTCCACATCCGCGAACAAGCTGCTACTACACGTCTACACACCATTTCCTTGACTGCATCAGCCAATCACCGAACCCTCTCCCGATTAGAACCTCTTCTTGCAGTCTTGCGCAGACACATCCTCGATTTGGGAAAAGTCTACTTAACCTCCTCACCTATGAAGGGTGGTTGACTTCACACCCTCAACTATGAAACGGTCTAATTTACTCCTAAACCGTTTATTTTACCCCTCAGATGGTTTTTCAATGGTAGTTTCGCTACAATAACAGGGTTTTGCTTTAATAATCATATATTCTACTCTTAAAGCTACTGCAACTTGCCACGATATGAGAATAAAATTATAGGACTAACTACCATTTGTTCATAAGATTATTAAGTCAAGGTCAACAATATGGTTGAGGTTCTCCTAACATAATTTCTGTTTATTCTATCATATAAATACTAAATTGACAGGAAGTACATACGAAAGACGATGAATATGGGCAAGTTGGTTAGTTTACATGTCAGCAATGGTTACCCCAAACATTTTGTATAGTTAAGGTGTGAAGTAGACTTTTTCCCCTCGATTTTGTTTCTTGTCTATCGTTTCCATTGCTTTTGCTCTCCGCTTGCTCATGCAAGCCTTCATTGAGTGAGTGTCGACGACTGCACTTAAATTACTGAGCATGGAAAAATTCCTGCACAACTTGCTGCAAAAAGAGGTAAATGTATAGCAACTTGTTATAGTTGTGCGCAAACTACTTTGTCATGGCCATTGAAATAATCGAGCTAGGCTAGCTAGCTACATCGAATCATGCCCTCATCTTTTTTATTGCACCATGACTACATGAACCGAACGTACTACCAGATCATGTCTAGCCACGCCTTACAGCATTGTTCTAATAATGCACCTTGCCACGGTAGGGAAAAAAAAATTATAGGACTTGCTACAGTTTTTGCATTGCAATTATTACTAACTCATGGTCAACAATATATATGGCTGAGGTGTAGGTTAAAATAAATAATACTCCCTCCGTCCCATTGAGTTTGTCACCCCGATTCCATGCTATCATTTTCGATCATTCGTCTTATTCAAATTTTTTACATAAATATAATTTATCTTTTTATGGCTTATTTATCAATAAAGATACTTGAATATTGATTAATTTATTTTATTATTTGCATAAATATTTTGAATAAGACGGATGGTCAAATATTAAGTTCAAAAGTCAAAAACGACAAACTCCATGAGACAGAGGGAGTATGGAGGAGGTTCCCCAAACATATTTTGACTTTTTATTCTATCTTGTGTATATTGTATAAAGACTATATTAAGAGGACGTACGTAACGACGGACAACTTGCTTATTAGTTTGACTGAGCTACATTTTGATGCAAACCATGTGAAATAAGTTCCTCTGACGATCATAAAAAAGAAGAAGTACATAAATTGCAAACCAAGTCAGAAAGGCAAAAATTTAATTTAACATAGACGGCCTCCATAAGCGACCTAATAATTCATAGCAATACATTTTTTTTTTGACAGATAGTTTCATACAAAACATATAAATTTTCTGCATCTTAAGATACGTATTAATATAAAGTATAATAAACGATTGCAATAGTTGTGACACAACAAACCAAAATGTCATTTATTTGTTGCTGAAAATGAACTTTGAAGAATACCAGGCCTTAAGTATTTGACAATAATTATTTGCGTGCAACAAGTAAAATATCAAGGAAATACACAATTGATCTTTATAAATTTCCCATTGCTATATTCTTCTCCTAAAACTACATACTACAACTTGCCACGATATAGGGAATAAAATTATAGGTCATCTCCAAGAGTTTGCCAAATTTTACTTGGCAAATCTTGAGTTTTGGCAACTTCTAAAAATATATGCCGAAAGTAAAAAAGAGTTTATCTCTAATAGTTTGGCATAATTCACTTGCCAAATATAGATGTAACTTGCATCAGAAACCCCGAGAGAAATAAAATTATGTTTATGCCCTTTCACCCCTTAAAAACTTACATCAAGAACCCCGAGACAGAAACAATTATACTCTTCCACCTCTTCTAATACTTAACAGATGCGCCGTGGATACGCGTGCGAAGAGGAAAAAATAGCAAGTTGGGAAAGATGGAAACCTCATGTATTAAACTGTTGGAGAGTTAATTTTCATGTTTTGCCAAATTTAATTTTTAAGGATAACAACCTCATTTAGCAAACTGTTGGAGTTGCTTTTGCCAGTTTGTTCATATGATTATTAAGTCAGGGTCAACAATATGGTTGAGGTTCTCCAAACATATTTTCTGTTTATTCTATCGTATAAAGACTAAATTAACAGGAAGTACGTACGAAAGACGATGGAGATGGGCAATTTGGTTAGTTTACATGTCACCAATGGTTACTTCAAACAGATCGATGACGACAGCTGGATATCGATGTCAAAGCGTGCTGGTGTGTGCATGCTGCGCGCTCCGCTGCGCTTGGTCCAGTGCACCGTTGGCGGTGCACTATACGTATGCAAGTGTGGACAGCGAATTGCGGTACAAACTGTCTACCAATCACTCGGTTGTTTCAGCGACTCTCAACAACCCACAGCGACATGGGCCGGAAAGAAACCCATTACCAATACCAATGCAATGATAAAACAACAGACGAATTTTATACCACTCGATCCTATAATCTAATCAAACTACGGAAACCATATTTTCTCCGATTGCCTCCCTGGTGCCACGCGAGGTTGCACTCCCTGAACTTCCAGGTCTCCGATGGGGGTCATCGATCTCCTTGCCGAATAGCTAGGGCGGGTCGACCTACTCCTAGCTAGCCCAGGTTCGGCTGGACATGGTTCTCATCAGTCATCATTCGGTGCCAAATGTGGACGGCTCGGAACTCAATGACCTTCGACGCGGAAGACGTCACGCTGGATGGTGTGCCCTGCGATCTGCTGCCGGAGATATGGACTGTTCGTTCTGCCGTTACAAAGAGCTAGCATAAGCCGCTTGTTTTAATTCGGAAGGACTATGTTTTAACTAGGTTTTTTTTTTTTTTTTGAAGCTATGCTTTAACTAGCTGTAACAACGTGTAATATCCCCCCTCACTTCTCCTGTTGTCACTTGTACCGCTGGCCTGCTCCCTGGGTAAGTGTATCTGCACACTGCCAATACGTTGGGAATCTCGTTCAAAACAAAGTAGCTGGAGCTTTGCCCCCTCCCTCTGTTGATTCAAAAAAAAAAAAAAAAAAAAAAAAATCTAAAAACTAAAAACTTTGTGCAACCCACAGTGCTTGCCAATAGCTGTTGTTTCATGTTTTGTTTGGCCTTTTTGGGAAAGTCTTCTGGCCCATGCATGTGTTTGGAAATGTTATATATGTACCACATCAATTAATTGTACTCTTCTGGCGCATGTCGATCTTGTTCTTTACTGTTCAATTGTAAGTGAGGCGGTTCTCTGCACCAGTTTCCCTTGTGTCATTATATCACATCCCACTACTACTGAAACGATTTTCCGCGGCGTTTTTTCGATTTTCCGTGGTGGACATTGAAACCGCCACGCCAGCTAGGGTCATGGTTAATCGAACGATTAACCGTGGTGGTTTCAATGCCCGCCACGAAAAATCGATTAACCGTGGGCGGTCTTCTTACAATGCCCGCCATGGTAAATAAAATAAAAAATAAAAAAAAAAAGCCTGCATCCAGGCCCAAATGGGCCCGTATCTGGCTCGCCCCGCTAGGGTTTCCCCTCGCCGCCGCCGGCGGGGCGACCGCCCACGCCAGGGAGAGGCCACCCACGCGTCCCACGTGTGAGGAGAGGGGAGGCTCGCCGCCCGCCGCCCGGATCCCGCCGCCAGAGGGCGCCAGCCGATGCCGATCCAGCGCCCCGCCGCCCTTTGACGCCGGATCCCGACCGCCGGGAGGCACTGACGCCGAATCCCGCTGCCGGAGCCGCGCGACGGCCGGATCCTCGCGCGGCCCCGCCTTCGACGCCGGATCCCGAGCCTGACGCCGGATCCCGCCGGACACCGGATCCCGCCGCAGGAGGGCGCATGACCGGGCGGGAGTGAGGGAGGGGGCCGGTGGCTTAGGAGTGGGAAGAGGGAGGAAGAAGGGGGGGGGGCTCTCTGCAGCAGAGGGGAGGAAGAAGGAGGGGGGGGGCTGCTCGCTCGCAGAGGAGAAGAAGGAGGGGGGCCGCCGGCGCGGAGTGAAGAGGAGATGCGTTACGGGTTGGAGGCCGGGCCGGGGAGGGGTGAGAGAGTGATTGAGTGATGCCGAGTTAGGGTTTGTGGTGCTATATATACATGAACGTATTAACGGGCCATTTGGGCTTTTCTTATAGTGGGTCGGTGGCTTTTAACCGTGGGCGGGCTTTTTATAAAAACCGCCACGTTAATCCATTTACCGTGGCGGTTATTTTACAATGCCCGCCACGGTTAATCCCTATTAACCGTGGACGGTTATTTTACAATGCCCGCCACGGTTAATCGATTAACCGTGGCGGTTTTTCTCCTGGCCGGAGGTGGTGCGAGCCACCTATTTTCCATAGCGGTTTCTTAAATGCCCGCCACGGAAAATAAAATCGTAACACCACGTAAAATCAATCCTATAGTAGTGATCTTACATTTTTTAGCTTACATCACTACTACATAAGCCTTCTATAGGGCGGCTGGTGTGCCTCTCTAGGGCGGTTTTGCCAAATAATAATCTCCCGTTCCTACAGTTGTTTTACAGTAGGGGCGGTTGGTGATCCAACCGCCCCTACCGTATGAGCCGCCCCCGTACTCTATACCCGAAAATCGTGTTTTCAAAATACAAAAAAAAAAAGTACCAAAACATTTCTATTATATCGAGGGAGCACCCCATCGGTTTAATTTCAATCTAGATGCAAGTACACCATATGGTTTACTAGGTTGTATAGCTTCAGAACTCCACATTTGTTCTCTGCGTTGTTCTATGGTTCTGCCTCTACAAGTTCAGAGCTATACGTGACGCTAGCCTGTGTTATAACAATGTGAGCAAAAGCAAGAGTGGTTATAGAGTGGCTTCTGTTCAAAGTCTATATTGAGAAGCACAAGTTTTGAGCTTGTTCAATGCCTCGTGTTGAGCTAATGATGCTGAGCGCACAGACAATAGTGTGGATGTAATATGTAATACTAGGCATGCCTTTTCTTTTGGTCATGCTTCTCTTCTGCATCGTTCGTTAGCCAATGCCTACACCATGTTTTGCTGCCACTGCTCCGAGTACAGCTCCTTTTTTATGGTATTTCCAGCATCTTAGTATATGAATGAATGTTTCCCTAACATTGTATCTTCAAATTGTTGTTCCCATGTATTCCTATGTATGAATCTTGTCTGTCCTGAAAATTCTTGGCAGCTGTAGGGTCCTCACCTCAACTTACTTATCAGCAATTTAGAGTTCATCGTACTATCAGCTTCTTGATTATGGAATTTTGTAATGTATAGTTGAACACAAGTATGATGATTCATAATTTGCGTCATGGATTTGATTTGATATCCTTCATTTTAGCTACTGACACTAACGTACGGTGATAATGGCATTGAATTAGCATGTCCCCTCAAATTTCACTGTAATAAATTAGTCATTTGACGGTCTTATTGGTATGTGCCCTCAAATCATTGCATGGCGCCCGATAGGGCACCTGATGTTCTAGTTCAGTATAAAGTAGGTGGAGCATTGCACCCCTCCCTCCGTTGATTAAAAAAAAAATACTTGGGGCAGGCACAGGGGGGTTGTTGGCGCCGACCGGTCGGCGGATCCGTCCGTCCACGACCACCGCAGCCCAGCTCCCATGCGCAGCAAGCGTGCGGCCCAGCCCCACCGCAGCGCAGCAGCAGGCAAGGCCCACAGCAGGCGCGCGGCCCAACCTACCGTTTGCGCAGCAGCCAAGGCCCACCGGCGCGCGCAGCCCAACTATAAAAATCGCTACAGTCAAGGCCCACCTTTGGTTTGTCAAAGCAGTTCCACTCCACTACTACACTACTCATACCTTTTAATTTTTTTTTTTTAAAATACAACACTTGAAATATATCATAGAAGATGTCAAGGGAAATAAAAGATATCAAAGGAAGAATGAAATAAAAATATAATAATCAAAATTTATATTGAACATCAAAAATAATAAATTAGAGTTAAATAAAAAGAATAAAAAGCTAACCAAACGTCGTTGTAGTGTTGGAACTACACTATTAGTATTATATTATACTGTTTATTTATATATAATATATAAATATCAGCTGCAACGTGACCGACGTCTCACTGAATACTTTGAATCGCATATTACTATGCTGATTATTCTGATCCATCGAGCCGTTCGTGGTACTTCGTCGTGTGCGGCATCAAAGAGCAAACTAAGGTTGCTTCGTTCTCCCTGCATGCGCACATTGTAGGACTATACATACATGTGCTGGTTGGAGAAGTTTAGTAAATCTATAGTTACAACTTTACACGAGGTCACGAGTCCAGCAGATGACCTCAATCAAACACCCTCTTATTTCAAATGTCCTAGAGCATCATTGTACGTGTTACTAAACATCATAGAACAAGAAAAAATATATATATCATATAATATTACAAAATATATCCTAGGTCATTGGTGTATGTTTTATCGAACATCATAAAATATATCCTAGAACATTGCAAAATGTATCGTAGAACATCAACGTATATGTTAATGAACATCACAAAATATATCCTAGAACATCAATGTATGTTTTACCAAACATCACAAAAATATATCCTAAAACATAATAAATAGCTGGATTTTATGGAACATCGCAAGAAACACGTAGAACGCCAAACACACTACTAGGACCGGCTATTTTCAACCCCCGTAAATAGCCGGATTTTACAGCTTCATCGCAAATGTACACTCCAGAACATCGCTACTAGGATACCGCTATTTTTAATCCATAGATACACTCTAGAACATCACATGTATAAGAGAACATCCTATATACATCTTAGAATATCACATGTACACTAAGAAAACATTTTTGTACACATCGCAGTAACATCACATGTATACTAAGAGAACATCCGCGTCGTAACATCACATGGATACCAAGTGAACATCACATATATACTAAGAACATCCATATATGCATCACAAAACATCACATGTGTACTAAGAGAACATCCATATACACATCTCGTAACCCAGTATAATTTAGCATTTCTCTAAAATACATGAGAGGACATTGTATATGTGAAATTTAAAACAAAAACTTTATAAATAGAATAAAATAAGGAAAAATTAGAAAGAGAAAAAATCAAAAATAGAAAGAGAAAACAAAAAGAATAATAGAAAGAAAAAAATAGAAAGAGAAAGATCAAAAATAGAAAGAGAAAACAAAAAGAATAATAAAATACAAAAAAATGCTAAAATGAAAAAATAAAGTAAGTAAGAAAGAAGAAATGAAATGGAAAATAAATAAAGAATTTAAGAAGAAATGAAAGAAAATAGAAAAGAAAAAATGCTCAAAGAAATAAAATAGAAAAAATAAAAACAATGAAACAGGAATACATATATAGGCGGATCGAGAATCAGTCCTACAGAATTGAGAAACAGGAATAAAAACACGATACGTAAAAAGAGAAATAAAAAGGAAAAAAAAAAAAAGTTACCTATGCCAGCCCTACAGTACAGAACCGCGAAACAGAAATAAATATATAGGCGGTATTTCGTGTTTATCACAAAATGATCATGTGTCGTAGTGGTAGGTGCTGAACGTAAGAGCAGGACATCTTGGGATCGAATCCCCTGTTGCGGCTCTTTTTTTTTTTTTAATCGCGCATCGAGAATCAGTCGTTGCTGGGCTGGAAACTAGAAACTGGCCTCTGGTGGGCGCATCGAGAATCAGTCGTTGCTGGGCTGGAAACTAGAAACAGGCCTCTGCTGGAACAGAAACTAGAAACAGGCTGGAAATGAGAAACAGACTTGCTGTGCTGGGCCGGGTGGTCAGCGTGACTTGCTGGGCTGGGCCGGGTGGTCGGCGGGATGTTATCTGCCGACTGGAACATTCCCGTAGGCATAGAGTGTTCGCCAACAACTGTTGTCATGTTTTATTGGGCCTTTGTTTTTGGAAAGTCTTCTGGCCCATGCATTTTTTTCCGATCATGGCCCATGGATGTGTTTGATAATATTACATATACAGAATTACCACATCAATAATTCAACGGTAATGCTATGTATCTTCCGTCCTACCGATAGTAAGGTGAAACTCGGTGGGTTTTTCGCCCGCACGGCCCAGCTCCCCTCGCCCAACTTCCTCCACCGCCTCTCGGGCAAACGGGCAAGGGCGAACGGCAGCTTCTCATTTCGCATCTGGTTGCCTCCCCAAATCGGGGTTTCTTCGACAAGACGCCCACGGGCGTTTCCCCACCGTATTCAATCGCCGCACCGCCGGGAAGGGTGTCGCCCGGCCACGCCACCCGGGCCGCGGAGCGGCATCCGCGCACCCGCGTCGCTCCCACGGCCGACGCCCACCTCCCGCCAGAACCAACCGGGCCGCCGCCGGGCCGCGCGGGGCTAAGGCGCTCAAACAAAGGCTAAGGTCGGTGCCGGTGGCGTGGCGCCACATCGCCGCCGGGTGCTGGGTGCGACTCCAAACGAAGCCAAACCACGTAGCTTAGGCGCTGGTGCTCGCAAGACCACCACTCGGCAGCGCCTTCCAACCCTCGGGCGGTTGGAATCGACCGCCGCCGTGTTCTGCCTTCTTGTACCGCTAGTCAGCTTCCACGCTGGCGACACAGACAGGCTTAACGCGGCCGGCACTCCACTCGCTGAACCAACCACCGCTTTAAGGGAGGCGGGCCATGCTCAACAGTTAAGGCGGCCGTGGCGGTGGCGCCGCGACGCTGCCGGGCCAGCAGTGTGACCGTCTAAAACGAGCCAAACCAGGTGCTTGTGGCGCTGGTGCTCAGTCTTTACCCACCACTGCGGACAGCTCCAACCCGGCGGTTGGAATCGACCGCCATGGCCTTGCCCTCTTGTACCGCTGTCACGCTTCCACGCCGGGCGATAAACAGGCGAAACGTGGTCGCGCCTCCACTCGCCGGAACCAACCGCCGCACCGCCGGGGAGGCGGGGTGTGCTCGAACAAGTCAAGGCCGGAGCCCGCGGGCGGTGGTGCGCACGCGTCGCTGGTGCTAGTGCAGCCGCCCAAACGCTCCAAACTAGGTGCTTGTGGCGGGTGCTTTCGTACACCGCCACTCGCGACCAGCTCCAACCCGCGGTGGGTCTTGCCCTCTTGTATGTTGCATATGCATGTTTCCATTGTTTCAGTTGCTTCAACTACATGTTGCAATTGGCTAATTTTTATGTGCAAAAATAGATCGTGGTTTAGTTGCAAATCGGACGCCCGGTTCCTTGCATACGCTGCAATCCGTGCGTCCCGAGCCCTAACCCAAGAGCTCCTTGGCGCCAAAAAATCCTCATCGGGCGCCAGTCTCCTGTGATCAGCTCTGGACACACCGATGATCCAAGTGACGATTCTGCGGTTACATCGGACGCTGAGAAGTCTCCCCGACGCATCGGATGATCGGGTCCTTGTCTCCCGAAATCACCGCAACAGCGGGCGCTCCACCAGGCCGCATCTGATGTGTCAGATGCGCCCGGACGCGTCGGTTGCTTGCTTCCCGTGGACCCGAAAGACCTCTGTCAACTTGTTTTCTTCACGTTCTTTGCTTCGAGCTCGGTTTCATCTTCATGGCTTGGACTATGCTTGATCTTGGGGTCTACTCTTGAGCTTCTAAGGTCTTGCTTGAGGTGTCGATCTTCGATCATCACGTCGCCTTTTATCCAAGTCATGTCTTGCAAACTATAGGACTGCAAAATAAACACTTACAAACTAGTTAGTCCTATTTAGTCATGTTGGTCATTCAAACACCAAAATCCAAATTAAATGGGCCGAGGTCCATTTTCCTTACAAATAAAATGATTTTTCGTCATGGTTGAAAACGATCTTCAGTGCCGGTTCTAAAATTTTTCTATAGCATTGACGATCGTAAAAAATATAAGTGATTTTAGGGATGGTTCTCTTTAAAACCATTAGTAGGAATCGATTTTCAGGTATGGTTCGGGTAAAACAATTGCCCTCAAAAAGATGTTTTTAGGGTCAATTTTGTTAGGTCCATCACCACTGAAAATAATTTTTTTGACATAAAACCACTGAAAATAATTATTAGGGGCAGTTGATTTAAGTTAATTGTCCCTAAAAATAATTTTCAAACTTGAGTCAAACACCGGTTTGAAGCCATGAACCTGCAGTGATAGCCTGTTTTGCACAAAACAATTTATAAATTTTTCGTATGACATTGGATTAAGATAACCCGTTGTATAAAAAGTTAGAGTTTTTTTTTTTTTTTTTTGACAAGAAGGTGTAGAGTTTTAAGAGGTCTAAAACTTGTAGTTGACAAACTTTAGATGTGAGATGGTTTAGATGGCCAAATATGCACATATATAAGTTCTTAGATCAGATTTTGATGATTAACAATGTCTAATGGACATGGAGTCAATGAAGTACTCGACGAGATCTATAACTTCATTTGCAGTTTACAACTTTTTATTTGAGCTCATTTAAAGTGTTAAATATACAACATAAGATTCAAAAGTTTGTAGTTAAAAAGATAAGCCAGCTACGTAGTCGCCTGTGTTGCATAGCGCAGTTGGTATGCGCGCTTGTGTAGACGTTAACGTTGAGATCTCAGGTTGGATGTAGTGAACCTTAAGGGCACTTCACAATGCAGACTCTACCATAGAGTCTAACCTTATTTATTACCATCATATTTATTGCACTTTACTGATGTAGGCGTTGATGTGGTAGTATATTTATGGAAGAGAGAGGAAGAAATAACAAGACTCCAAGTCTTATTTAGACTCCAAGTCCACGTTAACCAATGTAATAAATAATCTTAGACTTTATGGTAGAGTCTGTATTGTGAGTGCCCTAATAGACATATTGTGCATTGAGCCTTTTAAAATTTTCCTATGGATTAACTGGTGGGAGGTTCACGTGCACCTGGAAATGTGGAATAAGATCGACGATATGTCATTTAGTTTGTCTATCTCAGTGACTCAATAATCCGATTGTGTTGGTCTGAAATAATAAAAGAACGAACCGGTATCCATCATAACCAGTGGCGGGTAGCTAAAAAGCAGGGTCTAGACTGCTTTCAAATTTGTACTAGGCCATAAGTAGTATATAGATGAGGCCCAAGATTAGAGCCCAATCTCGTAGTATTAATTCTTGTTTGCAAGAATAATGGAGGAAATAATATCAGTCTACAAATACCGATACACAAAGGCAAAGCTCAAGAGCTGAAACTCACAATAATACAATCCAATAACCTCACCAAATTGTACGCAATAATAATAGTGAGAAATAACCACGAGTTCTTGTGCTAACCCTTGGTGTAGAATGGAACAACCGTGTAGACCGTCTGCAGGAGGGTGGCGACGAGTAAGATGATGGCACCAACCATGGACATGAACACCCAAGGGTTGCTCAAATATTTGTTCATGAAGATGGCTCGCCACTTATCCCGTAGATAGGCGTTCATGAAGATGGCTCGCCACTTGTTCCGTCGCTTCTTGAGGTGGCGGTTTACCTTCCAATTTACGTAGCCTTGCTTGCTACCTTGCATTGGCTCCTTTGCTAACATTGTAAGTATGTTGAACATCTCAACCGCCTTCCTGTCGCTACCTACGATGTTTTCAAAGAGGCCTTGGTATCTTAAAAGTGCCACATCTGTTTCTGATTTGATAATTTTGTCCACAAAGTATACGTATGACGACAGATAGAAATTGGAACCAGGGTGCAGCTGCTTAAATGCCATCAGATTGAGGAAATATATCTCCGTGCTGTCATGCAGCTCGAAGAAGGGCACACTCAGCACAATCGTTTTCAAATCAACATCGTGGATGCTGTTAGTGTCGCTCTTCTTGAACCGGATCCCTGCCTCGGCCAGCTCAACCGCGCATGGCGTGCGAGGATCATATTTATAGAGTTGATATTTATAGAATTCCGATTGGGGAGAGGTGCCACAATAGCTTTTGTGCAATATATCTAGGAAGTGGAGTCCTAGTTTGTCCATGCCTTCATCAAAGCGTGGAGCTTCCAAAAAGAAGTTGCACCATATTATTGATCTCTCTAGCTCCCTGTGCGCACCATTAAAACAAAAAAAAATTATTTAGAGCCAAGATATATTGCAGCTACGTGTCAAAGCAGAGGGATACAACCTAAGGCGTTTTTGCTTTATTCATAACGTTTTTTCTCATAGGGTCCGTTTGGAACCCTTCATTTCGAGAAATTAGAATCTATTTAATGTATTTGCCTATTTTTTGAACTGAAATGTATTTGCCTATATATGGCTTGGAACTTGAGATTCCATAACTTTTCAAAGATGACATATAAAACCTATCTAAAATTCATAGGGTGGGAGATAAAAATGGATTATATAGATCACAATGCTATGTTTGTACTCTCCAACTTAGTTAAAGTTATAGAAAGTATATAGCCACTATTAGTGGTAATAACTACTCAAATTGTAAAGAACGACTATCTTCTGTAGTGGTAACTACTCAAATTGTTCCCTCAAAAAAAAAAAAAAAAAACTACTCAAATTGTAAAAATGACTATATTCTATCTTTCAGTAAAAACAGAGCACTTTGCAATGAATAAACTAATTTTAATAGTGCACGGGTTCTGAAGACATCATACATGGGCCATTGAGAAAAGTACGTACCGTAAATATACCACTCTGAACAGCTAAAAAGCCTTTGCAGAATGACTAGAGGTAGTTGGTTTTCCATCGCGATCATGTCTCTCCGTATCATTGGCCTCAGTGTTCTATAGCCTCGCCAACTGAAGACGGGGTTGTTGGTGGCATAATCAACGGCAACATATCCACCTTCTATTCCGATTCCGACTGTCCTTGCCCACTCCAACAGGAAGCAGCCGTCCATAACCATCATCTCCACAAAGCGAGCCTTGTTTGCTCCAAGCCATTTGTCATCCAGGTCATTGTAGGCAGCCTGGAGCTCATCTGCCACTTCATCGATGGTTGCGACAAAGTCCTGTAGAGGCTTCCCAGACCGCTTAACTATGTGCGCCACCGCCTGGCGCTTGTGCTCCTCCATGGGCAGGAGATGGGGCTCGCCATGGTGTAAGGGACCCAGTGACACGAACCGAGGGCTGTACGCCTCACTATTGGTCATTTCCTTGAAAAACTGTGGCACCCGATAGATAGAGTGCCCACTCGACTGCGCGCCCTCCACCATGGAGTTGGCGTCCTCGACCATCTTCTCGATCTCCACCACAAAGCTGCTACAGCAACTTCCCTCCTCCATGATTCCGGTGGCGCCTGACTCTAACGCCTCCATCAGCTTCTTGGTAGCTCCACCAATGTAGTGCTCTGGCATATTGTCCATCTCGATTTCCACCGCCAAGCTACGGCTATCACTCGCCTTACCGTTGCCTGCCCCAATCAAAACCGAATCCTCTTCCATTATAGATCCTCCGTACAAACACACGCGCCCCGGCCCTCGACTTTATAATTTGTATTTGAGTCTCCGATTGTATTTAGTGTTAGATCGGGCAGCTGCTGAGCTCTCTATATACATGCGCAAAGCATTAGTTACACCGTTTTGTGTGGTAGCGTGGTGAGATGTCCATAGCATGGTAGGTCCAGCCATCGTCCTCGCCTGTTCATGTGTCTGTCACGTCCCATGCATGTGTCTGTCACGTCCACAATTGCATGATTGGTTCACCCGGATTCCCGCGGATGGGGCAACGCTGTCAATTCTTTATGGCAATGGTGGATCTAGATAGGTGAGTCAGGGATGTAGTTAAACGGGTTGTTTGCGAACCTAAACAGATTTAAGTTTTTTAGTAGTAAGAGCAACTCTAGCAAAGAGCCCCCCTAAAACAGGGGCCCCTGTTTTTCATGTGGGTGCTTCCCCTACTTTTGGGGTCTCTATTTTTAGTCTGAACTCTAGCAAGAGTAGCTCCAAAAACAGGGCCCCTACTTCTTAATTCCCTCTATTTTCTCACACACACTATATGTATAATGTGCTTGAGAACATCATAATATAAAATTATTTACTTAAACAATGACAATAAAAACACCACACATAAAAGTACAAATAAAATATGAATTTTTAAATTTAAATTCAAATACAATTTTGGTCCTAATTTAATGATAGTCGATCACAACATAATCCACACCAAAGTTTGCAAATCAATTAGCATAATCATGAAACATGAAGTCGAACAAAAGAATTAACTTGCGCCATGTCGTTGCCACAAATGCTCCACAAGATCATTTTGAAGTTTCTCATATCCCTCTTTATCTTCAATCTCCTTGTGTACCCCGAAAGCAACTCGGACATCACATTTGGATTGCAAAGTGTTGGTATTCCTCCCGCCTTTAACTCCTCACCGCCATCCTGATCATAGTCATGCCCCCCAACATCATCGTCATCTCTCTCATTCTCAATTATCATATTATGCAAGATCACACATGCTATCAAAATGTACCACAACACCTCCTTGCCCCAAAATCTTGCAGGACCCCTAATCATGGCAAAGCGTGACTGCAAACACCAAATGCTCTCTCAACATCCTTCCTAGCCGCTTCTTGAGCTTGTGTGAAGTGAGAATTCTTGTTACCTTGTGGCCTTTTGTAGCTCTTCACAAATGTTGCCCAAGAAGGATATATCCCATCTGCCAAATAATAACCCATGGTGTACTTATTTCCATTCACAGTATACTCAATTGGAGGTGAAGTTCCTGAAGTTAGTCGCTGAAAAAGGGGAGACCTTCGAGGATCATAGTTGGACCATCCACATGTCTAGTGTACATACCTTTCCATGCAGTTGGGCAATTCTTCCACCTCCAATGCATACAGTCAATGCTTCCAAGCATACCTGGCCAACCCCTTTTGTTGTTTATCTCTAGTAACCTTGCAGTATCCTCAATAGTGGGTGGCCTCAAGTATTGCTCCCCAAAAACATCAACCACTGCTCGAACAAAGTGATTGAAAGACTCAATCATATGGTGCTCTCAGCAATTCTGACAACCTCGTCCATGGAATCTGCAGGAACATCATAAGCTAACATCCTAAAAGCCCTAACAACTTTCTGTAGAGCAGTTGCTCCAAGCAACCCAACTGCATTTGGCCTCTGCCTAAAATAGTCATCATGTGCCTCAACTCCTTGGACAATTCTCAAAAACAATGGTTTAGACATTCTAAATCTCCTCCGAAAGAATCTATCATTGTAAATTGAGGATCTGCAAAATAATCGGCAACAATGCGCAAGTTACCTGCATGCATGTCTCTTGGCACCACTTGACGACCAGGCACTGATCCACGGTGCTGCTTCATCTGACTCCTTTTCTGTTCAGCAAGCGTTAGCAGTAGCTCAACCAAATCATCATCATCTGATTCTTCTTCCTGCCACCATTGGTGGAAAAAAATCATCTTCATTGTCGGTAAACACCATCTGCAGTATCATTGTCACATATTAATTTACAATTTCAGCAGAACATAGTCATCAGACAAGAATCAATGCTCAAGAAGCCACACACACTACTGAGGTGCCGCCTCTACCGAGCTAAAAGCGCCAATAAAGGCTTAATAGCGCCGGTAGAGGCTCTACCGAGGGCTGCGCTCGGTAGCAGCCCCTCGGTGAAAGATCGCATGGGAACGAAGCTTCTACCGAAGCGCTATTAACGGGTCGCCGGGTACAGCCTCTACCGAGGGCCTTTCCCTTTGCTAAACCTGGTTCGAAATTGACGGGCGCTTTGCCACCGCCGACGTCAACTTCAGCGAGAGCCCCCCTCTCTCGCCAAAGGAGTGTAGTTCACCGAGGGCCACCCACGAACACACTCGATGAAGCTTTTTTTTTTAAAAAAACTTTAAAACAATTTCTACCGAGCGCCTTGTCAGTGGGACGCTCGGTAGATTTCGATTTTAAAAAACAGGGAAACCATCTCTACCGAGCGCCACATCAGCCCCGCCACTTTCGGTAGAGCTATGGTCGTTCACCGAGGGCGTGGCCGCGCCGGTGAATCGACCATAGTTACACCGGGCGCCACCGAGCGCCACGCTCTCAGATACACAGGGAATATGGGGATCCCAGGCCCCCATATTCCTAGATTTACCGAAAGTACTACCCTTGGTACAATGTGGTTTACCGAGCGCAAACCCTCGGTGGAGTGACCAAATTTTTGTTTTTTTTTCTGTTTTTCTGTTCCACCTTTACAAATGTAACATATAGATCACATATCACATATATTTGACATCCATGCACTAATACAACTCAATTATCACATATATATCACATGCATGATCGAAACATAGATTAATTGGTCCAATATCCCGCACAAGTCTAGTTACACTGATACAACTCATAGTCATCAAGTTTCAATGTACTCAACAAAACCAACAACAAAACCTAGAGCCTAATGGGTTAACCTGCGTTGGTGGAGCTTGCACCAAAGAAGGGTGGTCCAAATTAGCAATGTACTCAAAGATAGGAAGCATCTCAGAGCTGCTCTCGTGGCGAAACTTCTTGTGATCAAGCATGGGAAAACCACTCACCTGCCATTGCATTTTGCCCAGCTATCATAGACTCCAAGAACCTCACCACGGTATACAACATACCAAGCCATAGCCTTAAAAAAGTAGAAACAAATGTTAGTCACGGTTTGATAACAAACATGAGGTAATATAGATGGGGCCTCAACATTAGATAGTGTAGCCTTCTGCTAAAAAGAACATAGAGCCCCGCACCTCCCCTTGATGCTCTCAGACCATGAACAATCGAGGATCATGGAGAAAGTGCGGAGCTCTATGTTCTTTCTGATGAGCAAATGCAGATAAGCTTTCCTTCACAAAGGCCAAGCCCAAAATGAGATAGGACAACAATAGAATGAAAATATATAAGAGCAAAGCTTCCATAGGTGGCAAGAAAAGGAGGTAGCCTCGCCGTTTGGAAAAGGTTTGTATCATAGGTCGCTAAAAACAAGATTCCACTCCTCACTTCTCCTTGATGCTCCGAGATCATGAATAAGAGATCATGGAGAAAGTGAGGAGCAGCATGTTCTTTTCATTGAGCAGCGGCAAAAACTTTGCATCACAAAAGCCACCATTGCATAAAGGGACTCACCATAAAATGTAAGCATTCCGAACCAATTTTCAAAAAAATAAGGCCTTAGCTTTTCGTGAAGGTTTGTATCATAGGTTGCTAAAAAAACATGCCACTCCTCACTTCTCCTTGATGCTCTTAGATCATGAATAAGAGATCACGGAGAAAGTGAGGAGTAGCATGTTCTTTCTGTTGAGCAGCAGCAAAAGCTTTGCATCACAGGCCACCATTGCATAAAGGACTTCGGGCATAGGTGCACATTGATCATCCTTGCTGCCAAAGCAATTTCATGGTAGCCATGGAACCATGACTCAGTCCATCCTCGGCTATGAGGGAGGCATGGAACTGACTCCATCATTGCCTGGGAATGGATGTGAGCCATGGTTTGATGACCACCATGAGGTAATAAAGATAATGCATCTCAGATTCTTGGCACTAACATCATAGTCAAAAAATGTAAGCATTCCAGAACCGATATATAAGCATAGCCTTAAAATTAAATGTCCTTTTCTTTAATATTTGAACTTGGAGCATAAGGACCAATAGATAACAAAGTTCATGGCAGCCATGAAACCATGGAAAACGCCCAAATAGCCATCGTCATCGAGGTGGACAATAGTTGCTAGGCATGGATGTTTCCCATGGTTCGATGACAGGCATGAGAACATAAACAGGTCCTAGGCATGGAAGTCTCACTGGGCATTGTAAAGCATCACAGGCATAAAAGGACAAAATTTCGACCACAACCATCATGACCACTCCACCATCACGACCACAACCATCATGACCACTCGACCATAACCATCATGACCACTCCACCATCACGGCCTCACCTTTGACGTTGGAGCTAAAATCGATGGGAATCCTTACCTTCGCAGACGAAGGGATGAGTTGAAGACGGTGATGGCCTGGCGGTGTGGGGCGGGGCTGCACCGGGCATGGTCCTCCTCCCTGCGTTGCCTTCTTGCGGCAGTCGAGGGTGGTCGCTGCGGGGCGCCGCCGCGGCGAGGTCCTCCTCCCCGTTGCCTTCTTGCAGCCAGTCGGGGGTGGTCGCGGGTCTTCCTTTCTCCTCCTCTTCCCTCTTCCCTCCTCCTTCCTCTTCCCTTCTTCTTCCCTACTCCATCCTCCTCCTCCCCTTCCTGCTGGCGGCGAGGGCCGGCAGGCGAGTTGGCGGCCGGCGGATTGACGGGCGATGGAGGTGGCGGGGCCGACGAGGATGGCGGCGGGGCGCGAGCCGGCAACCGACGAAAGTGTGAGTGAGTGAGTGAGTGTGAGTGGGGGAAATGGATAAGATACGAATGGATAAGTACCAGCCCTCCCGGGTTAGGGGCTTCTACCGAGGGCCGGCTCGAGGCCTCACGGTAGAGTTTACCGAGGGCGGATTTGGCGGGGCTCTCGGTAGAAGACCTAACCCAGGACGGCCGGTACTTATCCATTTGTATCTTATCCATTCCCCCCACCCACTCATGTTTATCGAGAGCTGCGACAAACTCTCGGTAAAATTTGGTCACTTTACCGAGGGCTAGGATGCAGGGCCCTCCGTAAAAGCATTGTACCGAGCGCCCAAACTCTGGCCCTCGGTGAAGTTATCTCTTTTATTTTAATTTTTGGATCCAAATTTTTGTGTGTGGTTTGTACAATGTCTCATAGCTCATGTTCAAATTTGAGAATTTTTCAAAACTATTTAGTATATGTTTTGATTTTATTTCTTTTAATTGAATTTTCGATCTATTAGCCAAATTTGAACTGAAGCCGCTCGAATAGAGGGGAGACATGAACCGAAAAATTATATTCATATTCGTGAGTGCAATGTGAGGCGGAACAGACACAAATAATTGGCAATCTTGGAAGACTGACAGGTCGTGTGAGGTACAAATAATAGTGAACAGATAAATATATATATTCTGTAATTTAAATACCATTTTTGGTCAAAGTACAATCCAAAATAGAAATCATTTATTATGGGGAGCCTTATCGTCTATATATAAGTTTGGAAAAGTCAAAATCACCTATGGACGTATTATCTATAGGTACATATGAAGCCCAATTCTTTCTATTTGAAGTAGATGAAGATGAAACATCTGAATCCATAGGGCACTATGATCATACGCAACATGAACAGCACCATTCTCTGCTTGTCTGCGAATAAAAAGGAAAGCTATCACCGTGATTAGCAGATATAGTTAAACATATGGTGTATGATGCATGGAAAAGTGAATTTGTGAGCTAATATGTAGTCAACTAAGCATATATGAGTCAATGTGCAGATTGAACTATCCTTGAGATCTAAACATTGACATAAATTCCTTTTGAACAGTGTACAGTACATTATGTGAAACAAAGATAAATACAAGGAAGACGCCACCACCATGTTTGAAGGAAAGTTTAATGAGGACGATTTATATGAAATTAATCGAGTGTAAAACAAAAAATGAGCAGGCACATATGAAGGCCTATGCAACTTAATCCACTACGTTATTGGCCGCATTGTGAAGGCACACCTCAGAAGTGGAACAACCACAGAATATGGTAATAACTAACATAATTGGCTGCCAATTATTTGAAGCCGTCACATCCCATCAACCAAGCCATGTGGAAGGGATCATGAACCATAAAAAAAATGTGTATATTCTTGTCCATGGTGTTTCAAGAGTGGTCCTTTCCACGTTTTATGTACAGGCTGTGGACCCGTTGAATCTAAATTGAAAGGAATAGCCACCCCTTTGTGTTTTTATTGGGCTAGCTTGGATGTACATGTCGACTAATTAGAAGAGTAAATTATTCAGTAGGTGACTAAAGGACAGAGAACAAAGGGATAGCATTTATCATCATGCCTCGTGTGCCCAATGGTCGTTGACACCTTGAAAGGCTACCTAGGCATTACACTGGCCAAACCATAAGTGAACATAGGAAGATATATAATATAAGGATACATAGAGATAAGGAGAAATGGGCAGACTGAGACATGAAAGTAGCGCCGAGTACCTGAAATTTTTCTGGAAGGTTGAGGAGATGGGTTGCCATGACGGGTGCAAGATGAGGATGAGTCACTACTACAGAATTGTCCATCGCCGCCGGGCTCCAACCCCCCACCACCGAAAACTGAACCGGCAGAACCATAGCGTAGTGATGTAGGGTTTGAAACACTACCGGGTCAAAACACCGGGCGTGATTCGAGGAGAGACTGCCGGTTTGATATCGAACCGGCAGCGCGATCGTCACCAACACCGCCGGGTGTTCCACGGCCCGACAAAGATTTTTGATCCAAGCAATGCAGGTTCGAAGTCGGTAAATGCGAGTTGATAGTGGGAGCACCGTCGGGCTTTAACGAACCGACAAAATCGGGGGGATAACACTATCGGGTTGTATTGAGCCGACAAAGTTGTATCGAAAAAGCTAACAATGGCGGCTTACTTTGGACCCGCCGCTGAACTTTTACGTGAACACCGCCGGCTGATTTCAACCCGAAAAGCGTTATTAGAGTGAAGACTATCGGTTGATTAGTGCAGCCGACAAAGGATGTTTCGCTATAGAAGACGGTTTGTAATTCAAACCGATAGTGTTCGGTGTAGTTACACTACCGGTTTGTATGTCATTCACTGTCGGGCCCATGCCACCCGGCGTTTTTGTTTAAAATTTTTGAATTTATTCTTGAAATCAGCTCTTTTAAATCCAAAAATCATCATACATTAATATCGTCAAAACATTACAGGATTTAATGGTTACATACAACAAAAATCCACCTAATGTTCTAGAAACTAAGCCTACATCAACTTCTAAAATAAAAAGACTAATGACCATAGAGTCATAGACATAAATAAAAAGCATCACATCTTTCCAAAACCAATTAAGCAAAAATTCTCGCAATCTTCATAAGTATGTGGAGTGGCTTCTCTTCAATCTTGACAAGTATGTGGGGGTGGCTTCTCTTCAATTAGCAAAATAAGCGTAGCCTTGGACTTGAGCATAGCAATCTTCCTAGGTTAGATAGATCCCCAAGAAGACCAACAAACACTACGCCATGCTTGCCTATACATGTAACCAAAAATAGGATCATAATGCTATGTTATTCATAAATGTTGTACAAGAAGTTAATGACATATATTTAAAAATCCAAACCGGATTTCGAACAACACTAACTCATGAATTTCATTGAAATTCGAAAGCACAAAGCTGCGCGACCGAGGCGGGCATTTCAACGAACACCTCAAGGGTAGTGACCGACGCACTCACCCAAGCTTTCAGGCGCCTCGCGGGCGCCTCTATCTTGTCTTGGAGGATTTGAGGAGGACAAGGTCGCGGGACGGTACGGGCTGGGCGTGAAGAGGAAGACGACGTGAGGTCATGACGGCAGAGAGGTGTGGCGGCAGTCCTCCGTCGACGTGGAGGAACGACCAATTGCGGGCGATGCGCGAGGCTAGGACAGCTGCGAATTAGTTCTCATTCTCATAGGTAAAACCTCAACACCTAAAGGGATAATTAGTTCTCACCGTGGAAGGGGCCGAAGGGCGTAGGATGCCGCCGCGACGCTGGGGACGCCGGAGTGGAGGAGCGCTGGCGTGGGAGAACGCCGCCAAGCCTCGATTCCGCCGGAGCGAACGACCGATGCGCGAACGACGGCCCGGCGGCGGGGGGACGACGAACGGCGACGTTTGAGTTGGTGGTGCCCGTCGCCGAATCCGTGCTCTTTTGGCGCCGGTGGGGAACGAATGGCGCGGTGTTCAAATGGCTTGCCAAAATTTCGCCCCCAGCCACTCACCTATATATGTAGCTAAGGCTGGTTTTGGGCGCCGTGGGGAACAAAATGGCGGAGGTTCGTGATAGATTTGGAAAATTTCACCCCAATCCTATTCACTTTGCCGGTTATTACCCGCAACCCGGCAAAGGAAATAGAAATGCTTTGCCACTTCATGGATGATCATGTACCTTTGTGAAGGATGTGTAATCCTCCTTGGTGGAAATGGCTTGAATTTTTTTCCAGTCATGTACACCCAAAATACGACCCCACACAATATGTTAGGTTTTTCTCGATAAATATTTTAATTACTATGATTTTCTTCGAGCTAAATCGGCGATATGAAGGCTAATTAAACCATGGAAACACAAGAATTTTTCTTGAAGTCCACGGTGATTTGCCTCCTAGGGCACATGAGACCCTCGTGGAAAAGTCTAGCAAAGATTTCGCTCTTTTCATGGCTACGCCATTCAAACTATAATTACAAGGTGGCGTCAGAGAAATTCAAATAAACCGAAAAAAGTACCAAACCAACTCCAAAAATCTCAAACTTAAGTGGGTGCTTCCCCATTTGCATGTGAAAGGCTCAAAAAAGTTTGAGACCACTACAACACCGGCAAACATATGAACCACATGGAGCACAAGAACTACAATCAGATAGTCCCGGTTCGATGGTAGGGATCATGTGCCTCTATGAAGGATGTGTAATCCTCCTTGGTGAAAATGGCTTGAATTTTTTTTTCAAATCATGTACACCCAAAATATGACCCCACACAAGTTCTTAGGTTTTTCTAATAAATATTTTAGTTACTATGATTTTCTTCGAGCTAAATCAAGGCGACAAGAAGGCTAATTAAACCATGGAAACACAAGAATTTTTCTTAGACCTCCACGGTGATTTGCCTCCTAGGGCACACGAGACCCTCGTGGAAAAGTCTAGCAGCATTCCGGCTCTTTTCGTGGGTACGCCAGTTCAAACTATAATTACACCTGGAGTCGCCGCTAAAATTCAAAAAACTGGAAAAGTACCAAACCAACTCCGAAAAATCTCCTACTTCGTGGGTGTGCTTCCCCATTTGCATGTGAAAGGTTGAGAAAAAGTTTGAGACCACATGGGCCACAAGAACATTACAAATTAATTAGGAACCATACAACCTTACAAAAAATTAACATAGTAAACACACTCATAATCATCATCGCCGCCGGGATCAATATTGGGTCCAGCTTGTGATCCATGCACACAAATGTAGGATTGTAGAAATATCGGGTAATTGATGTCACGGATTAAGTATCCGCTTGAGTCGATGAAGGTCAATGCCCTTATGATTGCACTCTCTCGCCCCTCGCAAGGACGTAAAATGCTCGACCATAGATATAACCTACTTTGAATCGACCGCTGTCTAAGTTAGTAAACCTTATGCGATTGTCGCCCTTCCGTAGTTTGCTGGCCGAGGTGTGCAATGTAAGTCCCAATCGCATTCGAGTCGGTCCGTAGCTTGGTCGAAATGGCCGCCAAGCCACATGCGCAAAAGATAAGTAAGATCGTGGAGCAAAATCTGCAAGTGGGAGAATCAAAATGAATGAGGATGATGTGAATCTATGTAATATGCATTGCCGAAATGATGAATTTAATTTATTACCACATCATCATGGTTGTAACTCCCAACATTGTCACACACGGTTTTCCAAAGAATACCAAGCGCTAACTATATGTGTGCCCGTGAAGTCCACACGACACATATAGAGACAAATATGGAGAATATCAAGAACAATGCTTTATTATGTATCGAATATAGTTACAACAAGACTTACAACAATTACAAAGCATAGCACGAACTATTCTATATCTACTCTTCGGTCTCCATACTCCACGGGGGCGGTTGACCGGGGAAGCACTCGCCTAGTACTCATGGACTCCTTTGGAAAACTCATCTCTTGATCCACCATCCGGTACCCATCCGGGATTTTCATTGGTGATACAACAAGCGTAAACTCACCATGCTCGGCAAGTATAACATGAGGGGATGCAAGGCTCAAAAGGCTAGACACGGCCGAATCAAGGGTAAGCATTTTTAGTTTGTCATATTTTATTAATTTAAACCCGAAAGTAACTATGTTATGCTTAAGCTCCCAAGGTGAGAAGTATAATTATTATTATCAAGATTACTCATCATCCCAAACCATCCATAGAACCAACTATCTCAAAAAGGATCCAGCCGCCGTGGACCGTGAGCACGTCCCGATATATCGGTTGATCAAACTCTGCCGCAGAGGTGTACACTTTCACCATGAGCCGTGATTTACCCTTTCGCCCGAGGTGATCAGCCTCTTGACCCACTACCAAGGTAGGTCAGCGGTTCACTATGAAGCCTTTCAAAGGTTCGCCTAACAAGTTAGTGGCCGCTAGGTTTCCGTGGCAAGTGTGTATAGGTGCAACCCTCGAGAGGCACATGTAGTCGTGGTAATCGTACACACCAAGTAGGGGCGCCGCTATACACCCCAAGGCACACGCCTTTTGCGCCTTTCGGTAACCACTAACAAGCTAGAAAAGGTCCTCATACTTGACCAAAGCCAGTGCCATGTAGCACTCATGGTTGTACTTGTAAGTCCCGGGTTGCCGCTTTAAGATTCAGTCCCACGGAGGGGCGACTAGAGCACCCATAAAGGCCCAATGCTCTAGCCCCCCGATATCCATGTTGCTACAAAGCATCCTTTTAACAATTATTCCATAAATCATTAATCAAGATTAACATTAACTTTGGTGATTGCAGGCTAAGCAGAACTACCCATGTGCATAACCCAAAGGTAACAAGGAATACAGGATATCAAGTACTAGGTGAAGTCCTTAGCATCATATTAGACACATGCATATGAAAGTGATTAAATGGTTATTGGGTAAACAAGGGGACTCATGTTACACTTGCCTCAAACAGTGTTCAAACTTGTCCAACTCTCCTTCTAGATCATCCTTGTATAGCCTCTTCTAACGATCGCAACAATCATCACAATCATCATAGATAAACCTAGAAGCAATACATCAATCAATATACATATAAATAAGACAAATCTTTTTAAAACACGTGGGGCTGTAGCTACGTTCGTTGAGCGCAAAAAAACAACTAAAACAGGAGACACACTTTAAAAAGATATGCAAGATCAAAGGTAGAGGCAAGGAGGATTCGTGAATGACAGAATGGAGAAAACATGATGGATATAGGCTAACTTGGAAGATAGGTAGTATATGGAGCATGTTGTGGCAAAAAGGACATGATATTTCGACCATCGGTTAGCTGGGAAACGCGATTGCAATATCTGGGTGGCTGCTGTTTGGACAGCAGGAGTAGCAACCACTATGGGCTCAATATCTTTGCCATAATATCATGGATGCCTACTGAAACTTGTAGAGTCATGTGCAAGGATATGGTGGATTTGTTCGGTGAAGGGTTTGGTGATTTGGATAGTGGATTAGCGGGGAACGCTAGTGCAATGTAGAGCGGTACAGCAATCAAGGCAGCAGAGCAGTGAACATATAAATGATGATATCTCCAGCATCTCACATTCTATGGCCATGATATTTTACAGAGGCATGTGCAAGGATGTGATACACAATGTGGCAAAAGGGTTTGATGATAGCAGCTCTAGATCACTGGGAACGCGAATGCTAACTGGGAGCAGCACCGCTGCGATACAGCAGGGGCAGCAAGAACAATAACAGTGATATATCTTTTGTCTTGGATCCTATGGACATGAGATTTATATGAGGTGTGTGCAGGTATATAATACACACGTGTATCAAAGTAATTGCAAAACAGAGGTGTGGATCGCTGGGAACGCGCTTGGCAACCAGCAGCTGCGCAGCTGTGAGGCAGCAGGGACAGCAAGCACAAAACTGACGATATCTCTTTGATCTTGATTTGTTTGGCAAAACCGTTTTGTATAGACATGTGCAACTACAGGAACTACATCATGACCAATTGGCTCGATTACAGGGGCGCTAGATCACTGGGAACACGGACGGCAACAAGCAGCAATGATGCTGTCTGCAAAGGACAGAGACAAGATTGTGTCGAAACTTCGTCGGGATTCAACCAAGCGTAGATTATGACATGTATCCTACTGCAAGTAACATATAAACAATAGTAGGGAATGATTTGAGTCCTCACATTGGGATTAGCTGCAGGTGGGGATGAAATTAGTGGCAGCCGTAATCGATGATGGGGTGACGATAGGGACCATGATGTACAAGTCAGCGCAAATTCCACATTGGAGCTGATCTGCACCACACGAGAGATCTATGAGATGGATGAGAGATAAAAGAGCATCAAGATCAGAGAGGAGAGAGGGTGGGGCGTCCTTACTGCAGTGAGGGTCAGCGATGGTGGCAGCGCCATGGGTATGGTGATCAACGGGGCTGCTGCAGATCTCCTCGGAGATGATTTGTGACGTGTGAAGGAATCAAGAGGTGGATGAGAGGGGCATGGACTGAAAAATCATAGATGAGATGGGGAGGGACGACCTCACCACGGCTGTACAGAAGAGGCAGCGACAACGTCTTTCTCCAAACAAATGCTCCAGTGATCGGGATTTGGATTGCTGTAGAAAACCGATTCATGGTGGCCTCCAGACTTCGTTTTGGTGGAGGAACATCAGAGGAAGAGAGGTAGGAGATGTGGAGGGGGCGTCCATGGTGGAGGAAGGGGAAGAGAGGAGTTGCTGCTGCTATTCTGGTCGAGCAAAGAAGAAAAGGAGAGGAGAGGATGCGCATCAATTCTGTAGGGAGAGAAGAGAAGGTGCATGCTGGTTTCATTAGTCATTCATACCTGCAGTTAGAGAGTGTGGTGAATGAGAATAAAGAGGGGATGTAAAGGAAATTGAAGGAGTAATACTTGTTGCAATTTCTGCATGGGAGAAAAGGAAAGATCTTCAGCATCTAGACAAGATGGCGACCAGGTAGGTGATGTCCACTTGCTTGGGCGTGAGGGAGGGAGGAAGGAGAGATAATGCTTGCATCTCTACTGCATGTATGCATGCAGAAATAGAAGGAAGGGGATGAAGAACGCCTGCCTAAGTATAGGGTGGAGATTAAGAAGGAATTATAAGCATTGAGGGGTGTTACTTTTGCATGAGAGAAGGGGATTGTGCAAGGGAAAGAAAGGGCGTGCTGATCAAATGAAGAAGAGGGAGGAGCATGTTTATTTTCTTAATGCAATTGAAGAGGAGATAAGTGGGGCTAAATGATTGAGGAGTATTGTGTGTTGCTGCTATTTGCATGAGGGGAAAGAGAATTCGGCAGCAAGAAGATGAGAGACGGCGACCAAGGAGTGGTGTCCATCTATTGTGCATGATGGATTGAGGGAGGAGAGAAGAGATGCATCTATGTTGCATGTGTGCATGTAAGAGAGGAGGATGCCACGATTGTTTCATCTGCCATCATCAAAGCAGTAATGTGTGATTGATGGAGAGACTAAGGGAGATTGTGTGGCCAGGAAATTAAGATAAGAAACATTATATGTGCTGTTTTTGCATGAGAGAAAAAAAGGAGCATGCGCCATAAGAATAAGAGAGGGAGAGACATAGCTGCCACTGCATGCAGCTGTTTAGAGATGAAAATTGATGGAGTCAGGGAATTAAGTGGAATTATGTTTGCAAGAGGAAGGCAGAGAAAAGGCATGTGAGAAGCACTACAAGCTAGCTGGACATGTTGTCACGCTTTCTTCAGTTGAGTAATTGCACAAAAAGAAAAGAGAGATTAAGGGGTGATTATGGGGAGATAGTTCCAACAAGTTAGGGAGGACTATTATTTGTTGCTGTCATGTTTGCATTAAGAGGCACAATAGGGGCTACAGAGAGGGGGTGCTGTTTTCACGTGAGAGAGGGAGGATATTGATGTGGTGTGGGAGAAAGAGAGAGTGATATTGGGCTGATTTGTGCATGACCCAAAAGCAAGAGGAACAAAGTAAGGATTAAGTCCATTGTCGACAAAGAGGAGGTTGGGCTGCTATTCATCTTAGTAAGAGAGTGTGGGTCAGCGTAAGCTTAACCCAGTTTGAGATGAACTTTCATTAAAACAAAATTGACAGGAAACACTTGGCTCATATTGTGAATGATATGCTAAAAGAGATAAAGGAAGAGAAAGACACAACATGGATTAGGTAGGATTTAAGTAGGATCTCAATGATGATGAGATTGGGATCAAACCCTAAGCGCATCTTGAAAACATTTAAATTCATTTTTCAAACATAAACACTATGCAAAAGCATGAATGCAACAAACCATTAAATTGAGTTGCAAAAATTTTAGAAACACACATTTTCCTTATCTAGATTATCAACAACCTAACTAAAGTTGGGAAATTTTAGAAAAATGATAAAACCATTTAACTTTATTTAGTGTTTTCTACGTCACATCCCAAAGATAGAAATTTTGGGGTGTCACAACATATTCGCTATATTGCCATGGGGGCATATTCGAGAAGACAAAGCAAATATCTTGAAGTGCGAGAAATCGGGCACAATGTAGCAAACACGCCGGCGCATCTAAGCACAAGGAAACGGCATGGTACTCGGTGTTTTGCAATCGTCGTTCTCTCGTTTCCCCTCTCGTGGATTAGGTGGCTGTTGTGTCCTAAAAATCCTCGAAGGGATGTAAAAACTTATTTCGCACGATATAGTTTATGACTATGTGACGATGCTCTAGATGTCGTGGTCTCCACAAAACGGAGATAGAGAACCAAATAAGTCTTTGTTTCTAGCCATTGCACTTTAGGGATAAAGTCCGTGACACATATAAATGCAACAAAATGGCGTACGATTGTTTCTCCACAATAACTAATTGTCCATGTATTTGTTATAGTAAAATAAGAAATAAAAAATGTTAGAAAAAAATTACATACGATGACCGGATAAGGGAATGGCCTTGTGTCCACACCGGGGTGAATGGCTCATCGCCCGGCGTGGAAACCTGTTTGTTGTGGTGGCGGCAAAAGGCGGAGGACCGCTCATACCACCACCGAATTGATAAAAAAGGAAAAAAAAAGGGACAAAGCTCATAAATATATATAGTATATATATATGTATTGTTTATATGCATATATATAGGAATTCTAGACAAGAAAAAAATATCCTTACCAATGTAATATCCCGGAGCCATGAACAAATCTCCTAGAAAGAGAGAGAGAGTGAAAGAGCTGAGTGGATGAGTGACCGGAGCTCGTGGGTGCGTGCTTGGGTATGTGTGTGGATGCGGTAGGGCGCCTTGATTTATAGCATTGATCGGTCTTGTACATCACCGCCGGTATTAAGATATACCCGTTTGTGATAACAACATGACTACCGGTTATTTGAATGGAGCCGGCAGTGAATACAATATCACTACCGGTTGTTTGTATGTATCCGGCAAAGGAATTCACAATGTTGTCACTTCACTTTCGGTTTGCATGCATGCATTGTTGCGATCTTCTTTGCATATGTATGCAGTAGATGCTTCCACGCAAGCTGGGGTTTTGGTTATCTGTTCTTAAGGGGATATGGATGTGAATAAAATTCATTATCTATTCTTTGTTTTTTTGTTACATATATAACTTTATTTCATTCACATTAGATTTGGATATACATTTGAATTTTTCTCACAATATGCAACATATTTCATTGACGCAACCGTCTTTATTATGTTCAAGAAGGGTAAAAAAATGGGAAATCAAAGATATCGAATAGACAATCAACATTCATAACAAAACGCGAATACAACTGTATAAGAAATTTGATTACATATATTTCCATAACAAAGACCTTACATTACATATATTTCTATAGCAAAGACCTTACATAAAACTAAATATACGGGTAATAAAGACCAATTCACGATAGGTCAATGCTACAATCAAAGTGTACAAACACATTAAAATTTAACCACCTCTGTAAGTCTCTTGTAGCACCTCTCTCGGATCGAAGAAGTGGCGAGGCTGCTACATGCACCGACCGAGGAGGTTGGAGGATGAGATTCACCGGGAGCTTCATCTTCAGCCCAAACTTGACCATTGGACCAAGGATGAAATCACGAAGAACTTGGTCCAATGAGGATTGTTTTTTATGGATGCACCATATGATTCGAGATACTATATGCCCATGTGCACGGGGTTTTGGTTGGACATTTCCACCCCAAAAGCACGAGGACTCGGACTCTTAATATGAGTCCGAGTTCGATCTTGATAATCATGGCACCCACGTAAGCAAGCCCCTGTCTCTCTATCATCGGTAAGACTCTTCTAGCACCTTTTCTAAAACCATTTTCTTGGACTAGACATGTATCAGTATGTGGAGGGCTTTCTCCCAAAGAAAGGCCATATGTATGTGGAACTGGAAAGTACTTTGCTAGCAAAGAAGATCGAGGACCGAAGAACAAGGAAAATAAGGAGAAAAAAAGATTTCCTAGATCCAAAACCCATGACACTAAAATTCAAAACTAAGCCCTCAGTATTTTGAGGAGAGGGTTAGGAACTACTGGGACGAACCAAGAATGCAAGAACGATAGTAGGAGAAACCGGGTGCAAAACACAAATACCCCCCTTGCCGTTTAAATAGGCGAGATGGCGTGGTTGAGTCGACCGTCGTTATGCGGAGGACGGGCAAAGAAAGGCGCCAAAGATTGGTGCGAAGGGTCAACCAAATCGAGTTGAGAACTGTGGCGGTCGTTGAATTTTTACGAAATCACCGCCGGGTCTAAGTTTTCACCCGGCAATGATGTCGAATACCACCGCGTAAAAGATCCGCACCGCCGCTGATCTACACATCACCGCCGGGTGTAAAACTACACCCGCGCGGTGTTTTAACCGACATTGATTTAACCCGTCGACGCCGCAGGTGGTGCCACGTGCTTTTTCTCATCGATTCGAGACACCAGCTTGTTTCCTAACCGGCGGCGAATACTACTAGCAACGCTTTTCTCCAAGCGGCGGCATGCATGCAAAGACAGGCCTCTCGTGAACATGCTAAGTGAACGTGACGACTACAGATATATTGTGGTCAAAAAATAAAAAAAGTGATGGCTATCCGTTGGGCGGTACAAGTTTGATTCTTTAAATAGCCCGACAGTGTTGTGGACGTGCTACGGCTTAGTTGAGTGTCATTTGTTCGTGCTCCAGCTAGCAGAAGTCTCGTCTCCCTCCTCGGCCTGCTCCCTCACCCGGCGGCATCGAAGGTACGTGTGGTTCATCCCGTAGCAATGGTAAACAATGTAAAGCATGCATTCCTTGTTTCAAAATAACAATGGTAAACTCGAGCATCGTTCTTGAAAAAATGGTCAAAAACTGGCTTGTTGGGGATCGAACCGGGATTTCGGGATTGGGTGTTGGGAAACGCCGTGCCCGGCCGAGAAGCGGCCATTGGAAACGCTGCAAGCAAGCGCCGTAGCCGGGTCGCCCTTGGTTGTCGGCTAATTAAAGCGTGGGGATTGGAGATCAAAACGCTGCGTGCACGCATAACCGCGACCGGCCTTCGTGGGGAGGCGGATTACGATCGCGACGGCCATTGGATGAGCCGGTTATTTGTTGATCATTTTTTCATGGCATTAGAGCACACCACAAGATTGCACCAAGTCATCCAAATATACCAGAAGGAGATCAAAAGATAGATAAAAGCACAACCATATATTAAGGCAAACTTAAAAAGGTAGCAGACCAAGGTGTTCCAAAAGGTGCACCAACACCACATACAAATCAAGACTTATTAAACCGAACGTGCTCACGGTGAAGTTTACTCAAAGATAGCAAAAGATGATAAAGCAGCATCGTCCTATGGATCGGTCAGCTAGGGCGAAATGCTAGGCGGCTTAATCATCTAGATCATCTGCGGCGAGGAGGGCAGCGGCCTACCTCGAGCGGTGCATCGGGGAAAGCCAATACCAATGCCACCCAGAACTTCCTTGTTTAGATAAGGGGCAACATTGTTGCCATCGGTGGGATCATGGCAAGGGGACCACCTCTTCAACTTGCATGGTAATTGTTCTTCTTCGGGTCTTGCCCTTCTTGGTGGTTTTTCTTCTTGCCGGCACTCTTGTTGCTTGGACTAGCTTCAAGGTGGGTCTTGGCTTCTTCAGCAGTCTTGAATCCTTTCTTCGTCTCAGACAGCTGTTGACGGTAACCAACGACATATTTTTCCCGTCAACTTACTACCATAAAGGGAGTAAAATTAAACCTTTTTATACTCATATACTTTTATCACTAATAAATTCCACTTGTAGTGTCTTGTATTTTATTTTGCAGATTTATAATAAAAGCAAGTGGAAAATCGACCAAAGTGCGCCTTCCGAGAAAGCGCATTATTGCAAAACCCAAGCCCAAGAGTAAATCGACCCAAAACATCAAATCTGGGCGAGCACGGCCCGACCCACAACTTTTCGAGGCGAAAGACGACACCCCACCGAGACCGGGCGGCCGAGCCCAGGAGGTGCTTGGCCGCGCACCACCCAGTGCGGCCGCACCCCTCCCCGAGGCGGTTTCGGCCCAGCCTCGGGGAGGCGGTTCGTGCACTTTCCAAGCGGGGTTTCCGCCTGCGTTGGTCGGTTTTTATGCATACAAGGAAGGTTTACGGTGTCGGTTTTGATGTAAATTAGCACTTAGGCCCCTCCTCCAAGTGTATAAGTAGGCCCCCTCTCTCCCTCTCTCAACACACACCACTTGGAGTCCACAAACCAAAGAATCTCTCTCTCTCTACCACCTCTACCTCTCTCTCTTCTACTTCTTCTTTCTTCTTCTTCTTTCTTCTTTATTCTTTCTTAGTTAACACTTGGAGTAGAAGAGCTACAAGGAGGGCTTGTCTCCTAGAAGAAAGTGCTTTGGTAATACATCCACTCTATGGAGCATTCTTCTATTTGCAAGTCTTATATTTATGTTCTTGGCCTAACTTATGAACTAGAGTATAGTTTTGTTCATGTTCTTGTGTTGGTATATGAACTAGCATATAGTTTACATATCATAATCTTGACATGTTCATTACAGTTCATCATCGATCATCATATGCCTAACTTGATTAGAGGTGGGATATCGGTTCGTTGTTCCTTCGGGTTTGCTCTTGTTCTAGTCCGTCCATTCGACGAAAGTGGGGATCCTGGGGACAAGAGTAGTGCTCTAATATGCGGCATGGTGCCCGGTATTACGACACCTAGCGATATGAGGGCATGCCACGGTTGAGGGGTAGGCGGCTTGGTCGTGACAAGCCTTGACCGTCCCTTGAAATCCCCCCACGTTAAGTATGTTACGTAGGAGTTCGTAAATGCTTCCTATCGGGCCGTATGGTATCCGGGGAGTCTCCCCGCTATCCTAGACCTAACCATGATTAAATCGGTTTGCATATGATCCTAACTATTTATTTGTATGGCCATGACTAGATACATTAGAACTACTCCATTAGGTTATTCATTTATTCATTTATTCTTTATCTATTTTCTTTATCCTTTTCTTTGGTGGATTCTTAAGTGTGTGTCACACACTATCCATGAACCGTTATTGCTTACCCCCATTATGAACATTTTGGTCTAAGCAAACACATGTTCCTCTATTCGAGATGCCATGCTAATTTATTAATCACATGCATTCCTTTGGGAAAATATAAATAACGATACCCCGAATACTTCCGGGTGAAATGCTACAATGATAGATCCGTGGCGCTTGCGGATGAATATCTAAGATGGCAAGATCTATCCCGATTGACAGTTCCATTTCTGGATCACCGACATGGTGGTTTACTTAGGAATGTCGTGCGCATTTACGGCGCTCTTATTGGGGATGGGTTTTATACTGTTTCCTTTGATTGCGTTAAGAAATGCCAACAACAGCCTCCCATCAAGGCTTGCGAAGTCATCCTCTAGCCGTTCCTTCACCTTGATAAACTTCTTCTTGGAGGGAGTCTTGAAAACATCAGGGGTGTTGACAAGGATCTCCAGCTCTGAGTCACTATCAGTCTTGTCTTCTTCAATGCTTTATGCGAGCCAAGCACGGGGTTCCATCTGCATCACTTGCATCTTCCATCTCCATATCCAGGTCTTCATCCAGATAAGTCAGAGCTAGTTTGTTCAGAGCTTCATCACCAAACTGTGGATTAAAAATCCAAGATAGATAAGTTAGGAGAGGTCTATCAGAGAAGAACCTTGGGATGATAAAGTCTTGTTACGATAGAAAGCAATTCAGACTTCTCAAGAAAACAGGTGATGGTAATGCGGTATGAAGTAGTACGGCGTTGAAGATTGTTGCTACCTTTTCCTTCGGGAGGGATGGGATCACTTTGTCACCATTGGTTCAAGGCGAGGGAGGGGCCAATGATCACTGACTTCACCTTTGGAGTAGAGCTGGTGGCCTTGGGCGGGTAGCTCTCCTTGGAGGTGGGAGAGGAGGCGACCAACTTCGCATACATGGTGACTGCAGAATCATACGATTGGGGTTGGTAGATGAAAAACTGATGATGGGGATAATATTACTAGGAAAGTGTATCTTACCATCATTCACATTACCAAGCTGTTGGAGGAGAGGATTGTTGCATTTCTTAAAAGCGCAATCACTAGAAACGAGTTTAGAACCCATCTCTAATAACGGGCGCCGAAAATGCGCCGTTGACGTTCCCAAGTAAAACCACCATGTCGGTGATCCTAATGGGAACGTCAACGGGATAGACCTTGCCAAACAAGATATTCATCCGCAAGCGCCGCGGATCTATCATTGTAGCATTTCACCCGAAATATTCGTGGTATCGTTATTTATATTTTTCCCAAAGGAAGGCATGGTGTAAAAGTCTCTAATTCGGACATGGTCAAGATGACACGAATGTATAATAGACCAATGCTCATAATAGGGGTAGAATAAAGTAGGTAGATAAGATAACTTGACACACACACTTTCGAGCCAATCTCAAGGATAAATATAAAAAAGAATGAATAAAAGAATAAATCTAATATGGAGCGGGCATATCCTAGATAGTCATGTCAAGATAGCGAGATACACACATGTTCAAGCAAGTAGAGATTCTAGTTCAAAGAAAGCCAAGGTCTCTGCCGAATTACTTTCGGGCACCGCCCACGCCCAAAGAAACGATGTCCGGCAATTAGCAACTGCGCCGCGCCGAGCGGGGGGATTTCAAGGGGCGGACAAGGCTTGTCACGACCAAGCCGCCTACCCCCTCAACCGTGGGATGCGCCACAAAAGATAGGCAACCCCTAGCCCGGACACCACGTCTACACTAGTGATTATTACTGCGGCGTGTTAACAAGGCTTACCCGTCCCCCCGGGTCCTTCTACCGAGCACCCCCCCGAGGAAACGACTATCAATCCCAACCCAACATCAACCAAGGCTAACTCTAGGTAGAACTCATTATATCGATCTAGCTCTTTGGTCTAAACATGTATGTATGATAGACTAAGCACGAAGTTCTATAAGACAAGATCATGATATAGGAACTATAGACTAGTTCTTCAACCAAGATTATATCACAAGAACTTTGCTCTAATTCAAGAACATGACTATATTGATAAGTAGAGAACAAGAACAAGATGAAGAACTCTAAATTGCTCATACCGAATAGCTCCAAAATGTCTTGTCTCCTTTATTTCTTTGCCCAACTCCTCCTAAGTACAAACTAAAAAGAAGAAGAAAGAGGAAGAAGAAGAAGAAGAAGAAAGAAGAAGAAGAAAGGGAGAGGAAGAAGAAGAAGAAGAAGAAGAAGAGAGAGGCTACATTGTGTGGTGTGTGTTACAAGTGAGGGAGTGCCCATCTATTTATAGGACCTTCACCATGGGATCCTCTCTTGGCTAAGCCATTTGGTACTAATCCCGCACCGTCTTACGGGCAAGCAAACACCGCCTCCGGACTTTTCGGTCGAGATGGGCCGCCGGGGCGAAGATGGGCCGTTTTGGCCTCCCGGAGGGTGCGGGCGCACCACTTGGCGCGCCGCACCAAGATTTCGTCCGTTTGGGCTGAAACTTTGCATGAGCACGTGGGCCTCGGAGTTAGCTTCGTTTCGAAAGTATTCGTTCGCTGAAATCCGATTTCGTATGAGAAAGTTATGCCCAAAATATTGAACCCATGTCCTGCGCCCGTTTATCATTTCATGTTGGATTCGGTCTCGACCTCTTGGGCTTGTGCTTGGATATTGATATTTTATGGACTTTTCTCCCTTGGGCTTGATGTTCTCGTGAATGCGCTTTCCGGAGAGGCCTTTTGGTGCCTTTTCCACTTGGTTTTTATATAAATCACGCAAAACATTATTTGGCACTACAAGTGGAATTATGTCAATAATAAATGTATATGTGTGTAGTAAGGTATAGTTTCAACCCCTTATTGGTAGAATGTTGACGTTAAGAATATGTCGTTGGTGGCCGTCAACAAACTCCCCAAGCTTACCCCTTTGCGCTGTCCTCGAGCAAAGATAAGTACTTGGTTGTTGATCGAGGGAGTTGCTACTATGCGATTATGTTTCACAAGTGTCGGGGTTATAATAAGATTTTCTACTAGAGTTTGAATAAAATGGCATGCCTTTGCTCACCCTTTATTACCTTTCATCGTTAGCGGGGCTTTTTAGCTTTTCTCAAAGCCTTAGGCGGTTGCTAGATAGAACGGTTATAAATGAAATACTTTTCATTCATCCTTTTGATCAACTTTCTCATCCGGGATTTATTTGTTTAAATTATATTTTGCTTTTTCGAGAAAGTATGGGCTTTATTGCTATATATATATTTTTTTTTTTTTTTGGAGAGGTGGGCTCAACACCTAGACTTTTGTCTTTTATTTCCTCTCTTGTTTTTTTTTTTTTTTTTGAGATGTGGGCTCTACTGGCCCTCGGACACATGTCCATTTTTCATCTCTCTTTTTTTTTTTTTTTTTTTAGCATAGCCCATATCGCAGTTCTCTTTTTTTTTTTTCAAATTAGATTCCCGGATGTCAAGTCTCTCTTTTTGGACAAAATCATAGCAAATCCATTTGTACCATATCATACTTGGCAACAACTTAGACTAGATAGAGCCTATGCAACCCACATGAATCGAGGTTTTTTTTTTTTTTAGGATGAGTTTTTAGACTTAGCCACTAAACCCAAACTTTAGAGAAATTCGAATTATAAACTAGGCACGGGCAAAACATAAGATAGAGCAACTATTCATCATTTCAAACAGGGGTAAAACTAAAACATTTCTACAACACATATATATGGAATGGAAAAAATCTCCTCTCTCTCTTTCTTCTTCCCCTCTTTTTTTTTTTTTTTCTCTTTTTTTTTTTTTTTTTATTCTCATACCTCATCATTCATATAAGATAAGAAAATAACTGAATGGAATGTGAGATACGAGTTACCTTTGTGGGAGTCCTCCCCAAGCTAGCTTTTAACTTACCTTCAGGTTTGTGAATGTTGCTAGCTTGTGAACGCTATAAATGGATCTTTGATTAACATCGTCTTTTGAGCGTGCGGTGACTCCCCCGGACTTGTCTTGTGATGATCTTGAAGAGCGGGACAACCATTCTTAGGGTTTCAAAGGTTTTTATTTATTTATTTTATCATTATCATTATTATTATTATTATATTTTTTTTTTTTGGTTCACCAAACAACTTCGATCTCCATTGTCATCTCTTGGACTCACCCTCATGATGTTGATAAATTCCTGCTGGGGGTTAGTCCATATGGTCGCCCAAATGCTACACTAGCAGCTCTCGATTCAATAATCAAACTCGACTCCATGTCTAATCTGATTAAGGTAGACTTTTTTGACCTAAGCACCATGCTCAATTCAAAAAAGTCTATGAAAGTATGACCATCATGAATGATCACCACTCCCAAACCATAACATGCTAGCATAGAAAAAAGGAAGCATGAATTGATAAACAAGATTCATCCAATGGAGATAAAAGGCATTGTGAGGCGAACAAAATGATTATAGTTTTTTTATATATATACTTAAAAATTTATTTATAAAATATGTTTTATTTCGAAAAATATTTCTCTTAGGTTTTTTTTAATAGAAGAATTTATTTTATTTATTTAGATTTTTTTTTATATATATAGATTTTATAATAATTTTTATTTATTTTGATAATAAAATATTTTATAAAACATATATATATATATATTATTTTTTTAAATATACCCCATTTTTTTTCTTTTTGAAATATACCCCATTTTTTTTTTTCTTTTTGAAATATACCCCATTTTTTTTAAAAAAAATATTTACTTTTAGATTTTTGTGTAGTAAATATTTTTGTTTATTTTGATAATTAAATATTTTAGAAATCACATTTTTTTTTTTTTGGAAGGTAATGGACAGAGGATGAGAGTGTAAGGTTCACATTACCATGTTTTTTGGTCCTCCCCAAGCTAGCTCAAAACCCATTGGATCGGGGTTTTACTCCCCAGCTACGGTTTTTCTGCATGGTTAGTATATGGTAGATTCACGAGTGGATTTACATCCTCCGTGATTACCAAAATTCAAAGCATATGCGAGGAAGGAGCATTTCGAGCAAGCTAGGTGTTCAATTTTTTTTTATTTTTTTTTTTTAATTTTATTATAAAGGGAGGACAAAAAGCTTCACCAAACTTTTCATACTCAAACAAGGCTAAGATAAAGATGCAAAGATAAAGTCTAACCTTGTTTTATCTCCATGATAAAATATTTTTTATATATATATATATATATATATATATGGAGATAAGTATGAGTAAAAAGAATTGGTGAATTATTACCTTTGGTGCACTGAGTGTGTGTGTACCAACCACGCATGAAGGAAAAAACGTTGAGACTCCCGTGATGGTAGCTTGATGATCCATCTCGAGGCGGGCCACAAGGCTTAGGTGATACACACATGTAGTGTATATGGACCATGGGCCTTAGTGGTCACAAAGGTGTAAAGGAGGATGTCCCTCCTTTCCTTTACCCTTTCTTTTTTTTTTCTCTCTTTTTTTTTTTTTTTTTTTGGACCTTTGCATACACGAGGTGTACTTGGCCAGGCTTGAGGATAGAGTTCATGATTGCCGCATCGGTAGCGTGATGATCTTGGTTTGGTTATGACTTCCCGGCGGGAGCGGAGGGAGGCATACCGAACTCACTTTCGAGGTGCAACGAAGGTCTTGGGAGAGAAAGATCCCTTCTTGCTTACATGGAAGCAATGCGGGGTGGAGTCGTGTCTTCATTGTTTACTTTGACCATATGGGGTCAACTGCTCCTCTCTCCTCTTATTTCTTTTTTTTTTTTTCTTCTTTATATATACTTTTTTTTTTTTTTTTTTTTTAACAACCATTTTTTTTTTTGTAGTTTTTTTTTCAATAACACTTCTCTCTTTTTTTATATATCTCTTTTTTTTCAACTCCTTTTTTTTTTTTTTTTATATCAAGGGGAGGCTAATCTCTTATTTATCTCTCTTTTTTTTTTTTTTTTTTTTTTTCTTTTTTTTTTTTTTCTCTTTTTTTTTTTTTTTGATCCCCTTGCACGGAACTTGATATATCACCGTCCTCCCTCTCACACTTGGACTTTCATGAAAAAGTCAAGTGTGAAAAGTCGTGGTCTCCTTTTGAGTGTGTTCCTCCCGCCCAAGAGCATCAACGTTTTCTTGATGTAGCCCCCATGTTTTCAAGTGTCGCGTGCCCTTTGTTCTTCTTAGTCTCCACCTGAAATGGTTAGTGACAAGAATACCCGAAGGTGCATACTAACATGATAACAAGTCCTTGCTTTTTATTTATAAGTTTTTTTTTTCTTTTTATAAGAGTTTTTTTATATAAATATAAAAGAGATTTTTTTTTTTTTAGATAAGCCTAAGATGAACAAAGATCAATACACATGCATAAAATCAAGAACATGTCCTAATAGGTCATCCCTTTAACCAACGCCTTCCTAAACGGCCGCCGAAATGCTTGTTGCATTTCTTAAGCACAATCACTAGAAAACGGGTTTAGAACCCATCTCTAATAACGGCGCCCGAAAATGCTTGCCGTTGACATTCCCAAGTAAAACCACCATGTCGGTGATCCGAATGGGAACGTCAACGGGATAGACCTTGCCAAACAAGATATTCATCCGCAAGCGCGCGGATCTATCATTGTAGCATTTCACAGGAAATATTCAGGGTATCGTTATTTATATTTTTCCCAAAGGAAGGCATGGTGTAAAAGTCTCTAATTGAGACATGGTCAAGATGACACGAATGTATAATAGACCAATGCTCATAATAGGGGTAGAATAAAGTAGGTAGATAAGATAACTTGACACCTGCTTCGAGCCAATCTCAAGGATAAATATAAAAGAATGAATAAAAGAATAAATCTAATATGGAGCGGGCATATCCTAGATAGTCATGTCAAGATAGCGATACACACATGTTCAACTCTGTTAGAGATTCTAGTTCAAGAAAGCCAAGGTCTACGCCAAATTACTTGGGCACCGCCCCGCCCAAAGAAGCGATTGTCCGGCAATTAGCACTTTGCGCCTCACCCGAGCGTGGGGGGATTTCAAGGGGCGGACAAGGCTTGTCACGACCAAGCCGCCTACCCCCTCAACCGTGGGATGCGCCACAAAAGATAGGCAACCCCTAGCCCGCATACACCACGTCTACACTAGTGATTATTACTGCGGGCGTGTTAACAAGGCTTACCCGTCCCCGGTCCTTCTACGAGCACCCCCAGAAGGAACGACTATCAATCCCGCAACCCAACATCAACCAAGGCTAACTCTAGGTAGAACTCATTATATCGATCTAGCTCTTTTGGTCTAAACATGTATGTATGATAGACTAAGAACGAAGTTCTATAAGACAAGATCATGATATAGGAACTATAGACTAGTTCTTCAACCAAGATTATATCACAAGAACTTTGCTCTAATTCAAGAACATGACTATATTGATAAGTAGAGAACAAGAACAAGATGAAGAACTCTAAATTGCTCATACCGAATAGCTCCAAAATGTCTTGTCTCCTTTATTTCTTTGCCCAACTCCTCCTAAGTACAAACTAAAAAAAAGAAGAAGAAAGAGGAAGAAGAAGAAGAAGAAGAAAGAAGAAGAAGAAAAGGGAGAGGAAGAAGAAGAAGAAGAAGAGAGAGGCTACATTGTGTGGTGTGTGTTACAAGTGAGGGAGTGCCCATCTATTTATAGGACCTTCAACATGGGATCCTCTCTTGGCTAAGCCATTTGGTACTAATCCCGCACCGCCGTCTTACGGGCAAGCAAACACCGCCTCGGACTTTTTTGGTCGAGATGGGCCGCCCGGGGCGAAGATGGGCCGTTTTTGGCCTCCCGGGGAGGGTGCGGGGCGCACCACTTGGCACGGCCGCACCAAGATTTCGTCCGTTTGGGCTGAAACTTTGCATGAGCACGTGGGCCTCGGAGTTAGCTTTGTTTGAGTATTGGATTCGCTGAAATCCGATTTAAGATGAGAAAGTTATGCCCAAAATATTGAACCCATGTCCTGCGGCCCGTTTATCATTTCATGTTGGATTCGGTCTCGACCTCTTGGGCTTGTGCTTGGATATTGATATTTTATGGACTTTTCTCCCTTGGGCTTGATGTTCTCGAATGCGCTTTCGAGGGGAGGCGCCTTTTGGTGCCTTTTTCCACTTGGTTTTTATATAAATCCTGCAAAACATTATTTGGCACTACAAGTGGAATTATGTCAATAATAAATGTATATGTGTGTAGTAAGGTATAGTTTCAACCCCTTATTGGTAGAATGTTGGCGTTAAGAATATGTCGTTGGTGACCGTCAACAAGGATCCATCGGCCAGTGCGAACCTCATCATCCAACGAGAGGTACACGCACCAAAGATGTCTTGCCAGTTCCTTGGCCTACGCGAGAAGGAGCTCCATTGTTGCGGGTTGACCCAAATTTGAATCCAAATGGGGGGTGGAATGGGATGAAGAGGCCCCATTGTCACAAAGGCTTCCTCATCCGGGGTGGGTTGATTCCATTCTTCTTTAGTACATAACGGGGGAGGTCCATGACAGTCCTTGTGGGGGATACCTGCATCTATCTTGACATCATCACGGGATTTTGCCCTCATCATTCAGATAGACACGCACCACAACTTTAGCGGGGATCTCCAACACCAAACCCGGTCGATCATGATCCCAAATCCGAGAGACAGCCTTAGCAATGATTGCACTAGTTTTGAGATCCTCATTAAATCCAAGAAGCATCACCCGCACCTCACGATCTAACCGAAGGTATGCGTGCATTTTTCCCCCTCATGGAATTTTTTGATGAAATACATGCCGTAAGCTCCTAGTGGAAAGATCGGGACCCAAGAAACGTTCCCTACTGCATCGGAGTAACAAATCTGACATAAGCCTCTCCTAGGGGACATTGCGGTACCTCATGGGCGTGCACACCGTGCATCCGGAAGAACTCCCCGGCTGCGGCAAGCTGCTCGAAGTCGTCCTTGTGCACGCTCGGGCTTGTCTTGACAATGGCGAGATCTTCATGAAGCTTGGGTAGCACCCGATCACGTAGACCTCCCCGATGGCGCACCGGTCCCGGCCGGGCGAGGACCAGGTGAAGCCTTCTCCGGACGGCATCATCGCTGGTCGACCTCCTGGATTAAGCCATGGACGGTTTCGTCGAGGAGGAGGGTTTTGGGAACAAGGTGCTCGATTGAGGCGGTGGATTGGGGGAGAAAGGATGACCGAGGCGCCAAGAAGGGGGACTCGTCACGAGCTTTCATTTATATTAGGGGCAGGAGACTCTTCAACTTCGAACGGGAAAGTGGACCGAAACGCCGTTGATGGCGCGATTTCCAATGGCAAGAGAGGGATACGTGTCCGTAATTGTAGCAGATTTTGCATCGCACCTGCCTTGTACAAACTTTCCCAGTGACCAAAGCCCAAGCGGTGGGAAACGAGGGCCTCCAATTCGCCCAATTTCGACTTTCCAATCGTGTCAATTCTATAGGTTGACGGGCTGGGCCATCATCCAAATTTAAATTTGAATTCGAAAATAGCTGATCCGTTGGCTTGGATATGCATTTTCTCCTTGATCACCGCACTTTGGAGTTACTTTCCTTAACACGCCCGGCGAAGAACACGGTGATAGACCTTTTGATGAACTGGTCTATGATTTGAGGGCTTTGGAGGAGAGGATTGGGTAGGGCGATTTGGAGATGGTTGTTTCAACCGATTGGGAGGCAAAGCAGTGTCACCGCCCGAAAGCTGCTAAGAAAATTTGGTGATAATCAGCCGGATAGACAAGTCTCCTAAACACGCTTGATCTAGCTGGGGGTTTTGACAACCTCGGCAAAGCTTTTGGCCAGCTTTCCTTTGGATCCAATAAGGGTCCATTCTTTTTTTTTTCATTTTCTAGGCACCAAAGATTAAAATCTTTTTTCCAATTAGGACCCCTCCACCCCAAAAGGTGGAAGAAAGCTGAGAAAGCTTTGCAAGTAAGGATGAAGCTTTGTAAATCATAAGGCCCACTGATTTACAGGAGACATCAAATTTAAACATCCATCCCGACAAGTGGGTGACATTGAAAAGTTCAGCAATTCCACCTGTGCAGGATTGAAGAATCGAGACTAACCGAAGTCTCTATTTAGACGAAAAGAGGATCTCCCAAAACTGACAACCAAATGGAAAACTTGCTTAGAGCAGGGCTCGATTGGACTCACCGAGCAACCAAAACGGTCAAAAACCAGAGCAGAGAACTTGGTGCCAAGATCAAAGGGTAGGTCCGAGAGCCCGAGTCCACGATCGCCATCCTCGGGGGTGGAGGTGAACTCGGCGGGGCGCCCGAAGGAGGAGGAGGAGGGCTTTGACGCCGGGCGAGGGAGGGGACGCCGTTAACCGAGGAAGGAGAGGCGGTCGGCAGCGAGGTTGGGTGGCGGAGGGAGGTGGCTAGGACACCATGGTGTTAGTGTGTAGTACCGCGCACCACTGCTCACAATCAGATTTGGTATTTTGTGCATAATAAATCCTTCATGATGAGCAAATTTACCTGAGGCGTTCTGCCTATCTTGCTCAGAGACTCAGACAATGGAACTTAATTAGCCGCGGCTGTTCGAAAAAACGTTGTTGGTTCAGCTAGACAGTTCCTTCACAAGAATAAAGACTAAATCTATTAACCAAAGGGCATGTCACCTAATTTTCACAGGCAATTTGATTGTAAAATTATACAAAATATGAGCTTCTCTTCAACATTAGAGGCAAGATCATTGGGCAGTAGGAAAACTACTACCTCATTGGGCAGTAGGAAAACTACTACCTCAGAGATTGCTAGAAAGTGTGGAAAACAGATGTGACTAATTCATGTTTCTAAAACATCCTATGACCAGTCTACTAGCCATATATATGACATGTAGTGGTTGATCAATAACATTTGAACATTGCATACATGACAATGAAGAAAAAAACGCTCTCCTATATGATGCACAAATTCAAATAGGCTACACAGTACCTGAGGTGTGTTCTGCCTATCTTTCTCAGAGTCTCGGACAATGGACCTTAGCCATAGCTTTTGGTCGACGTTGCCACTTGAGCTAGATAGTTCATGCATAAAATAAATACAAAATCCGTTTAGCCAAATGTATATCACGTTCAAATTCGTACATGCAATTTGATTATAAATTTAAACACTTCAACACTAGAGAGTCAAGTTGAGTCACGACATCAGCAAAGATCAGATCAGTAGACAACAGGAAAACTGCTACGTACATCGGAAATTGCTAAAAAGTGGAAAAACATATGTGACTAATCCAAGTGTGCAAAACATCCTAAGACCAGACTAGTAACTATGTACAGTATAAGACTAGTATTAGTAGATCAACAACAATTCGCATACATAGAAACCTAGAGGAAATTTGCAGTCATGCATAAGGCACAGTATAATAGGTGGTCCCTATGAGAATTTTTATTTGAAAAAAATGGACAAAGAACTTTTCAGAAACATATAGCTTTATGTGCAATTAAAATAACACTAGTCTCAAAACATTCTTCAATATATCTTGTCCTTGCCGATTATTAACCAAATATTTTTTCTTGGCGAAAAGAAAATCCATATAGCATGCAATTGGAGGAAAAATAAGGACATTTCTTATGTCTTCATGCTGCATGCTCCCAAAATCAAACATGAAACATTTTCCGAAAATTTGTACCATCCTACCAAAGCTACAAGCCACGTAAGGGCTTCAGAAAGCCCAAAATTGTTCAGACCTTGTTCACAATAAACCCCTTCCAAGTAGATCTAAGCTGGATATGAAATTTAGTCTGCTGGCATCGACTTTTAATCAACTCAAATGTCACATATCCAACCGCGATCAGCTTCTTGATAAGAACAGATTATAGACTAAATTCTTGTCAGTGACCTTTTTTGTGCATATATACCAAGATTCTTGATAATAACAAAGACCAATTCCTTCATTACGATGGGCAAATGAAAATTAGGCTACAGTATACAGTACATGACTACCTGAGTCGTTCTGCCTAGCTTGCTTGGAGTCTCTCGGACAGTGGAAATTAACTTTGCTGCGGCCGTTAGGACAACTCAACTGGACCGTTCCTTCATAAGAGTAAGGAACAAATCCATTTAGCAAAGGGTATGAGACATTAAAATTTTCACACGCAATTCGATTGTAAAGTTAAACAAAGGCGAGCGTTAGAGGCCATGAGTCACTGGATCGGCAAGGACCAGATCAGTCAACACCAGGAAAACCATTATACCAAAAAAGTTCGAGAATTTTTTTTTTTTTTTTTTTTTTGAAGAATCAGGAGGAGCCAGTAGATCCTACTGCCAATGCATATTTAAAATGAGAAAAAAAAAACAGAGTTCAAGTACAGAAAACAACAAGACCGAAAGCAAGGCAGATCAAGGGACAGAGAAAGAAGGAAAAAACCACAAGCAGATTGCGTATTCAAAGAGATCCAGGATTCTAAGAGGGAGAGAGCCTAGGCTTGATCCTGTGCAGCAGCAGGAGGGCTTCTGTTGCAACATACCGCTCGCTCCCGTAGGAGAGCCAAATCGGCTCGCCCGGAGGGCGAGCCCTCCCCCCGCTGGCCGACGCAGCGAGCAAGGCAAGGCGCTGCTGATGCTGAAGTGCTGAACTTCTACGCAGAGGGCGAGGCTAGCTCCCAGTGCCGAGTTATGCAGCAGGGCTGAGGGAGTGAGAGTGAGGCGAGGTAGTGAAGGATTGTGCTGTCTACTCCGGCTAGCACTCGTTGCTTTACTGTGTTTTGTAAGCATGCGTGAGCAGGGTGTCGCTCAGCAGTCTGGGCCGGACTGTGATTCGTACGCAGTGCAGATGACGAAGCGACAAACACGATGCTTCATCTCACTGCTGCGTGCCCTGGTCCGTGGACCAGATAACCATGCCATGCATGCATCCATCCATGCATGCGTCATGGCCAGCAAGCTGATACGTAAAACTTTTCGCATCAAGTGCCACTGTCTTCTTTTTGCTTGCAAATGGCGTCATGTATGTATTTTTTTTTTCAAAAATATTTCTTTGCGGGTACATCAAATTCGAGAACGGATGCTTTTTTTTTGCCAAATTGCTGATTTTCAACAGTATCAATCCAATTTGGCGGTTCAGTTGAGAAAATTGCTTTTCTTCCTTGAGCATTTAGCAAAATCTTTTTTTTTTTTTTTTTTTTTTTTTTGAAAGGAACGACAACAGCTTTGTCGTTGTTTTTATTAGACGATATAAATAGAAAAAAAAAAAAGGTACAAACTACCGACATCTCAACACTGTACACCTCAACTTTGCCCCCGTGCAAAACAACCTAGTCCCTAGAGATTATAGCTAAGTAGACGCGTACGCTCTTTATTGTAGGCCTGCGATGGAGGGCGAAAAGAAGAAAAAAGAACAAAAATGTACAACTCCCCCTTAGAACAGACTATCACACTTCTATCAAAATTTTAAAAAAGCTTCTCTATGTATCTTGGTCGGTTGGAGCAGTTGGGGACTTTGCTATACGGTATTGGTTTATGTCATGCTTGCATAAGTAGGCTACTTGCACCGGTTGCAGTTCTTGATGCTGAAAAATTCTCCTATTGCGTTCCTTCCACACATTCCACCAGAAGTATATCAAAATACCGTCAACTTCCTTTCTGATGTTTTTATTGAACTTGCGTCGACATCTCCACCAAAACGCATGTATCGATCCTGCTTCATTAACATTATCTAGGATAGTCAAGTTATACCATTGCTTTACATAACTCCACACTTCTTTGGTGAATGGACAATCTGCGGGATGGGTGCGTTCGTTGCGAAAAATTGCAAAACCTATTTCGGTAGTGGGATTATTGTGCACTCTTGCTATACGCTGTCCTGTCGCATCGGAGGCATGCATGGTTTCTATTTTGGTGCTAGGAGCGACAGCTAAAGTAGTTCATGCTGCTTTTTGCAACGCGACACGTTTTACTCCATCAATCGACCTGCGCAGGCGTCGTTGTGGAGCGCGCCTGTCGCATTCTGTGTGCGGTGCAAACTCTGCACGGCGTCACATGAAGGAGAAATGAGAGGCACGAACGCAACACGAGCCAGTGTGACAGAAGGCGCTGTTGAATGTGGTTGAGGACTTTCCTCTACTAGTAGTGCCTGCGTGCGTGCATCTCGATGGCTTTACTGGTCGTCCTTGCGTCTTTCACCTACGCTCTGCTCAATGTGTAGACCATGCACGGTGAGGTATTAGTACCCATACTAGCGGACGTGACCAGAAGGAATATAATCAAGCTCGACAATGTGCTCAAGAAATTGAGCTGCATGAAACATTTCGAAAAATCCAGAAAGAAATAATCCATGAGACTTCATTTTTACGTACATCACGTGCCATTTGGTCTTTGATGTCCGTGAAAAGCAGTTGCAAAAGACTGTAATTGCTCGTGTCGTAGACACAGAAACACGTCACGACGATGTAGAAGTCCAAGCCATGGATGCAAGTGCAGTGTTGGCTCTCCGGCTCACCCACGATACGTATGTTGAGCGCGCGGCACCATCGTGCGTATCATGGATGTGTGTATGTGCCCATTTTCTCCTGTTGACGATAGCGTGAGCAGGGATGCCATCAGTTCTGTACCATGCACTGGTCCTTTTCGTCTGAAGCCAAGCACAGTTCCTTTTATTCTGTTGACGATTAGCATCAGCTGGGACAGCTAGCAGCCAAAACAACAGCCGCATGTACTACATCCATATCTATATGAGCATGTTATCTGTATTTGAACCATGTTGTTAGCCTGCATTTATGCGAAGTTCCAAATCTTCAACCATCCATATTTTTTTTTTCAATCAGGCAAAAGCCTTGCACATTTTATATTAAGAGAGAAAATATTTGGGTACAACAAGGATAACAAGGGATTCCCAAGAAGTTTAGGGAATCCCCAACCTAGAAACACTAGGTATCCTATTACTTGTTAAAGAAGACAGCCGAGTTTCTTTCGGCCTGCCCAACCAAGGGCTTGGGACAAATCAAGCCCGAGGCTTGGCGGTGGCAACACTTTCGCGCACCGACCTCACAGCAGAACTCCGTAAGGGGCTACATGCTTTCTCGGTTTTGGCCGAAGACTAGGTCGTACTTCATCTTGGATGTTCACTCGTCCTTTAGCAGAGCTGCTTGACCAATCCTTTTCTTTATAAGGTATTCTCCCCGCTTGGAAACAGGTTTGCGGGAGATGCTGCAGGCCCACGATTCGTATGTTGCACGTGGGCATCCTCGGCCACGACGTGTCGCCGTTCTGCACATGCAATGACAACAACTGCGACGGTCATGGCTTCTTGATCATGTCAATGAAGTTCTTGAGATGACGCTAGGTTGAAACTGAGTTCGCGAGCAGTGGCGGCGTGCATTGTCCCGCATTAGGCAGGGGTGTGCACAACGCTCCGTCCTGCGCACCTCCGGTGGCTCATCATGAGGGGGGCGATGTGACTATCCCCATAAATGATGTGGGACAATGTGGGGGCCTCCTAATCCAGCGTGACCTAGGCCGCATCCACCATACTTGTTTACGCCTGCATCGGACCAAAGCATGGTGGGCAGCCCACCTCACCAACTGTGGGCGCATCAACATTCATGGAGCCCTCGAACACCAATAGCTTAGGCGGGATCGACCGACCCGGGAGCGCCTCCACGGGGGCGACGTAGTGCGCGAAGGTGGTGCCTGCAACATCGAGTGGCACGGAACCTCTGTTCAGGCGCTGTCAACCACGTGTTGGGCCTCCTCCTCCTACCGTGCGCACAACGGAGACAGCGGGGTGGAGGCTCTCCCCGCCGAGACGGACGACGGCGCGCCCGGCCCTGCGTGCACATGGGAGGGGCGTGTTGACAGAACTAGGAGGAGAAGGTGCAGGAGTGGTGGATCCAGGCGATGTTGGGGCAGGGCAATGGCGAGCATCTTGGCCGGGGGGCGGTAGTGGCCAGTAAGGCAGGAAGGGTTAGGATTTGGAGAGATGGCTAACAATTTCATGCTGCTTATAGTGAGACCATGCATGTTGCGAGACCTTGATGTCACTGAATTTCAAGGATGAGGTAAATAGTGAACATACATTTGTCTTCAATTGTATACAATCAACTCCGATCAGTCAGCCTAAGAACGATACAGGAAAGAAGTCATTGGATACTTATCCCCGTGGCCGTGGTATTCTGCTCTCTATTCTACGCTGGCAGGTGCTTCCCTGTCGCATCGGAGGCGTGGTTTCTATTTCCGTCTCTTCCTTGGGAATAGGATGCACTACTGTTCTGCTCAATCATATCGATCTGCCCAGGCGTCGTGGCGGAGCGTCCCATTCCTGCCTACTGTACGCGGTGAGAAGAGCCTGTCAACAGCACAGCACACCGATGGCATGTGAAGAAATCAGAGGCCCGAACTTGATCGATCGACGCAACACGAGCGAGTGGGACAGAAGGCGCTAGTTGCTCAATGTGTGATTGAGGCGGACTGGTGGTCGTCCTTGCGTGCGTGCGCGAATATCTCGCTTTACTGGTCGTCCTTTCGTCTTTCACCTACACTCGCTGCACTCGACTACGGTTACCACAAGAGAGCGTTGGCTTGCTGGAATCCAAATGGACGGTATGAACGATAGCCAAACAAAAACGTCAGGTCATGTCGAAGTGTCCAAGTTTCAAACACAAGTCACGTCACTCTCTCTGCTCCACTCAGCTTCCCAACAGCATAAAAGTAGATCGCGTGTTTACGTGCGCGACAAAATAGCAGAGCCTTTTTTTATTTTCGGCAATTTGCCTTTAATTCATGGCCTTCAATCCTTGCCCTAGATAGCATAATCTTGTTCTGGTTTTGGTTGGGACCTGAAGCACCACCAAGCATACATTCTAACATGATGTGCTACCTTTTCGTCAGATGCCAAGCTGTTCCTTTTTCTTCTCTGTTGACCAAAACTTCAGCAGCGACAGCTACTAGCCAAAGCAACAACAAGAGAACAACAGCATGCATGTGTATATGATATAGTACGTACGTCCATCTCAGGATGCTATCTGTAATTCTTTGTATTTCAACCATGTTGTTAGCCGGGTTTTAATCTTTATTATCAACTTAATTAACGAAATTCCTAGTCTTTTGTTGCCTGCCAACATATCCTATTTGACTCGATTAAATTTATTGAACCACCCCACCCTTGTGCCTCCTTCTTTTATTCGAAAGAATTGTTAATTTGATAAAAATGTTGCCAACTCTGGAAGCTTGCCAACTCTGAACGTTCATTCTCTAGATTCAGTAAGATCCATACTTGTTGCGCCAATCTGTACAGCTTGAAAAATAAGTGCCCTCCATCCTCCCCTACGCTGTTGCAAACAACACATCTCTCTCCTATTTTCATGCCACGGTGGACAAGATTACTTCTAAGTGTGGATGGGAGTTATGAGCCATGCGCCAAATGAAGTGCTTTAATTTATTCCGGCACTTGGTCTTCCAAATATTTTTCCACACTGGGTCAGGCACGTTGAACTAGCACGGCTAGTTCAGAGTTAAAAATGCATTAAAAATATCAACCCGCGGTAAACCTTATAGGCATTTTTAACGCTGAACTAGCCGTGCTCGTCGAAGTGCCAGGCCAGGGAATTTTCTCTTCCTTCATGCACAGGCAAAGCAAGGATCAGTTCCGCGTCCTCAGGCCAAAAGATTTCATTAACCAACTCATAGTCCCAGCCACCAACGACAGGATCGATAAGTTTAGAAACTCGGGTGATCAAAGCAGTGCCTCTAGGGTGTGATCAGTTTCCTTGAGAAGTACCTCGGCATCCATAGATCTTTCCAGATATGCAAATTTTCCCCGTCTCCTACATGCCATTTTTTTAACCAGCTCCAATCCATGCAGAATACTCTGTGTTGGCATAATATTTAGCTTTCAGTACTTGCGCACATAGCGACTCCGGATTACACAACAAGCGCCAAGCTTGTTTTGCTAACATTGCAAATTGCAATGTTGAAAGCATGAGTATCCCTGAAGCCCAATCCTCCTTCTTCCTTTGTTGTCATCAAGCGATCTTTGCCCAGCCAGTGCATTTTAATTTGTGCTTACCTGCCTGTTGGTTCCACCAGAACCGACAAATCATCGTTCTAATTTGGTCGCACAAATTCTTGGATATATCAAAGAAACTCATGGCAAACGTAGGGATTGCCTAAGCGACCGCCTTAATTAGACTTTCCTTTCCTGCCCAAGATAAAAGAAATTTCATTCCATCCTTCCATCATATTCCAGATGCGGTCTTTCAGATACGCAAATGCATCTGATTTTGACCGATCCACATGTATCGGTAAACCCAGGTACCGTTCACTCATAGTCTCCTTGGTTACTTGCAAAATGTCACAGACTAGTTTCTTTTGATGTGATTTTGTATTGCGGCTAAAGAGCACAGCTGATTTAATTTTATTAATCATTTGTCCTGAGAATTGCTCATATAGCTGGAGTATGTTCTGTAGTTGCAAGCTATCCCCCTCTGTAGCACGAATCAAAATAAGTGAGTCATCGGCAAACGGAAGGTGTGATACACTTAGGTGCATTCTGTCAGATTTTAACTCCTGCTAATAGGCCATCTCTTTCCCCTTTCTTAAGCAAAACGGAGAAGGCTTCAGCACAAAGAAGGAAGAGGTATGGTGATAGGGGGTCGCCCTGCCGCAACCCTCCTTGTGGGACAAAACTTGTTGAAAGCTCACCTTTTACCTTCACTCTATATGATACTGTGGTAACACATTCCATATTAAGCTTAATCCACATTTCAGCAAAACCCAATCTCCTCGTTATGTTTACTAGAAAATTCCATTTCACTCTGTCGTAAGCTTTTACTTCATAACTAATTTCAGAGCAGCATACCCTAAATTTCCCTTCCTTTTGTTTAACAGAAAATGGGTGATTGGGTTTTGCTGAAATGTGGTTTAAGCTTAGAGGCATAGCCCATACCTGCTGGCATAGCCGCCGCCACTTGGCCAAGGTCACTACTACAAATGCCTTCTTTAGGGGCGGCTCCAGATGCTCATTATGGACGGTTTTTGGAGCCGCCCCTAATGTGCTTCCACTTTAGGGGTGGTTCCCTCATCCGCCCCTAATAAGGCCACATCAGGGGCGGCTCGTGTACCAACCGCCCCTAATGTGAATTCCAGATTTCACATTTTCAAAATTTAGAAAACAAATAGCAAAAATCAGGGGAGGACCCCACCGGCCAGCCAACCACATCCCCTACACATGGTCATTTTTTCACGCTTTTTGCAAATGTTGCGGCCGCCAAGTTTTGAAACCGGGACCGGGCGCTCGCGCACGGAGAGCTCCCACCACTATGCTACACATACACATGTATTTGTGTCCATGTCTCATTCCGCATCCCCATATATTATACAAATCCGGTGAAAGTTGACTATTTGAGACCCTAAACGGATCCAAATCAAAAAATGGTCAACTACAAAGTTTCATAACTTTTCAAGGTCTACAATTTTCATTTAGGATGTTTCTCCATCCGAGATCATTTAAGAAATTCGAATTTCAAATTTGAGACATTTGAACATAGCTTTTGTATGGCTAAATGATTTCAAATCAAAGAGTGGTCAACTACAAAGTTTCATAAGTTTTTAGAGATCTACAATTGTTATTTAGGAAGTTTTTCCATAAAAGGTCGTTTGAAAAATTCAAATTTCAAAATTTACACATTCAAACCCACTTTTAAGGCATCAAATAAATGCAAATGAAAAAGTGGTCAACAACAAAAGATTCATAACTTTTCAAGATCTACAATTGTTATTTAGGAAGTTTTTCCATCTGAGGTCGTTTCTTAAATTTTAATTTTAGTGCCTAATTTTAAAATTCGGCAACCCACCTGTAGGGATGCCTCGATATAGAGCCGCCCCTATTGTGGACCGTAGTAGGGGCGGCTGGTGATTGAACCACCCCTGATAACAGTAGGGGCGGCTGGTACACGAGCCGCCCCTAATGTGCCATCAGTAGGAGCGGCTTGTCTCCCGCAAGGATTTTCGCATACTATAAGGGCGGCTCAAAGTATGAGCCACTCCTAATCAAAATACCGGGTGCCCCCTTAGTAGCCTTTTGTAGTAGTGGGGTTTTCTTTGTGGCATGGAAGTCTAGAGGCGAGCTATGTGCGAGAGACGACCTTAGATGCTTAGTGACTATCCATTGTGCACCTATGCTTTAGGCTGTTGGTGGAAACCGGTCCAATAAAGTAAGAATTTAGGTCTTGTAATGTAATTGTGACTTTGGACTCAAACACTACCACACACAGGGCATCGACCGAGCGCCACAAGGTGTACCGAGAGCATGACATCCAGCGCTCGGTAACAACGGACTATCGATAGATGATCAATTCACCGGGGGTCCAACCCTCGGTAACACTAGACCCTCGGTAGATGAATACTTCACCGAGAGCCCCCCTCCCAGTAAAGCTCACTTTTCGGTCGTGTTAATGAGTGTTGGCCTTGGCGTCCGGTAGGAGGCAAACGCCCCTATGCCGTCAACTCTACCGAGGCGGCGTTAGGCGCTTCGGTAGAGTTTGGACATTTTACCGGGGCCGGGATGCGGGGCTGTCGGTAAAATATATTACCGAGCGCCACATTTGTGGCCCTCCGTGAAATTACCTTTTTATGAATTTTGGATCTAAATTTTTTTGTGTGTGGTTTGTACAATGTCTTATATTGTTGGGAATATGCCCTAGAGATAATCATAGAGATGATTGTATCACAGGTACCCATGATATATTATGTGTTCATAAATATCCATTAAAGACAACTTGTATCGATTGGCAATTATGTGAATTGTTTGTGAGACTCTTTACTAGTATGGTTATTCTATAATTGTCCACGGGTCGGAGTTCATGTGAGGACACACATGAATATTAGATCGACACACATTGGTTGATGACTATGTTTCACAAGTCATAGACATGGAGATGTCAAACTAATAGTGTGGGCACCTGTATGACATGGGGCTGGATTGACCCGACATGAGATGTTACTATTATTGTCTCTTTACACATCATGTACGTTATGTCCTTACACCCGAGATTGCCGTATGTACTCAAGATGTGACGACCTACTTAGGGACTATCAAACGTTACTCCAACTGGGTAGCTATAAAGGTGGTCTTCGGGTTTGTCGGGGAAGCATCTTTGTGAGGCATAGTCAATCAAGATGGAATTGCCCCTCTCCATGAGAGAGAGATATCACTAGACCACTTTCGAGCGATTGGATCAAGAAATGCATGGCCGTGCTTGGGTTAAGTGTTAACCCACGAGGTGGACCAAATATCGTGAGGCAAGGGAATAACATGTATGTGAGTTTGTGGTGGTTCGTCGATATGATCATTTTTTTTTTTTTTTGCACATGGGGAGTTGACACGTCTTGCTAGAGGCCGCTATCGGCTATTGGTAGAGTAGGAGTACTCGGTCCATGTCTATGTGTGCGTGAGCCCATAGGGTCGCACGCTTAAGGGAAGAAGTCCTAATTCGATCGATCCAATTAGACGAGGCTTAGGGTTACTAATGGGCCTCCAGGCTCGGGAGCTTGTTAGGGATGCCTATATATATGAGAGGTGGGCGCGGGCGGGTAATCCACCCACTTTGGCGGCCGCCACCGCCCACGCCCTCGCCTCTTGCTCCTCGCGGACCTAGCATTCCGGAGGCGCATCGCTTCCTCCCCGTACATGTGGGATACCTCGGAGGTCTTGCATCTCGGAGCATAAGGACGAACCGCACGTGGAGGAAAGGGCGTGAGCAACTGCACGGCACTTTTGCTGCTTACGCGCACATCTTCGTCGGGGGTCGACACTTCCATTTGCACCTGCGCATCTAGTGGTAATCCCGTGATCTATAACTAGCAGTAGATCCTTGGTTTATGGGTAGAAAAATTTTGTTTTCGGCTAGCGTAGCGATCCATATTCCTTCATATAGCTCATGTTTAAATTTGAGATTTTTTTCAAAACTATTTAGTATATATTTTGATTTTATTTACATTAATTGAATTTTCTTCTATAAGTCAAATTTGAACTAGAAACCATTCGAATCTGAGGGAGACATGAACCGAAAAATGAGATTCATATTCGTGAGTGCAATGTGTGGCGTCATCCAAAGTGATATATGATTTATATGTTACATTTGTAAAGGTGGAATCCAAAAATAGAATTCTAAAACTGGGAAAATAGGGCTTTGGGATCCACATTTTCCTAGGTATACCGAGCACAACACTTTCGGTAAATAGGGCGCTTTCGGTAGAAATATGGTCGATTCACCGAGCGCATCCTTGGCACTCGGTGAAACGACCATATTACTACCGAGAGCATCCTTGGGGCTCGGTAGAGGGTGTCACCTTAGGTTTTAAAAGGTTTTTAAAATTAAAACTTCACCGGGTTGTTGGGGGGGGGGGCAAGTTGGGGCCTCGGTGAAGTGGGCGCCGTCGTCGGCGTTCACCTCCGTTTGCCGAGAGGGATGGGGCTGTCGCTGAAGTTGACGTCGACGGTGGCAAGCCGCCGTCGACGTCGGGCCCCGACTTTTAGCGAGTGGGGACTCGGCGCTCGGTAGAGGCATGCCGAATGCCCCGCTTACGAGCTCTCGGTAGAAGCTTCGTTCCGTGCAAAGTTTCACCGGGGGCTGCTACCGAGAGCGGCCCTCGGTAGAGTCTCTACCGAGCACTATTAAGCCTTTACTTAGCGCTTTTTTAGCGCTCGGTAGAGACTTCGAGTCCTTGCTGTTGTGCAAGACGCATTACTCAATATAGACGCCGGATCCAACCATGGATCGTGTTAGCACCTATGTTTTAGGTTGTTGGTGGAAACTGATCCACAGGGGATGAGAGAGATCCTGGAAGATGGGAGGGAGAAATTAGCTAGCTAGTCAGGGAGTGGGTAAGTGAGGAGGACCAAAGAAGGGGACACGCATCTTGGAAAAAGATGCTCCTGTGTCATGATGATGCAGTCAGGGTCGAGGTCGATTAGATGGACATGAGCGCTAAAACTGATGTAAATTAGAGGCGTGAAATTTAGAGGCATCATCATGACTGAATGTAACACCCTAAATTTTGTATTTTTTTGGAAATAGAGGTAAATTAATTTAATTTTGAAATTTTGTGCTCATGAAATATAGGAAAATAATGATTTTAATAAATTAAAATTTATTATAAGAAGTAGAAACTTGTTTGAGCACACATGCCACTGCATTTTGTAATTTTTTTTTTTGCGTGGATTTTGTTTCAACGATCAAATAAATTCAAATGCTTTTGAAATTGTGTTTTGAAATAGCTTTGAAATAAAAGAAAAAGGTTTTACCTCTTTCCCTCCACCATTTTCCTGGCTTTTGGTCCGGCCTGCTGCTGCTCCCTCTCTCACGGCCCATCTCTTTTCTCTGCCTCAGCTTGGCAGTAGCCCAGCTCCGTCTTGAAACAGGCCGGCCCACTCCTTGTAATAGCCCGAGTGGCGTTTTCTTTGGATTGGCCCGCTCGCCTTCTCCTTTGGGCCGCCGAGCCAAGAAGTCGGCCCAGCACCGAAGCAGGGCAGCGTCGTCTTCCTTCCTCTGCATGTTCGAACGGGACTCGAACCCGACTCCACAACGAACCGTACTCCTTCCAAAATCGGACGCGTCTTTCGCCTATACTCCGTATAAACCAAGCCGCACGCGCTGGCTCCTTTTCCCTTTTTCCCAGCTACACGTAGCTGTCTCCATCGCTCAGCTCATGGTCGCGCAACCCAAACAGCCGCCACCCAATCGAGCTCGAAATTCGTCGCGGAATTTGCCTCTTCGTCGATGTAAGTTTGTCCCGGAGCTTCGTATCGACTACGCGAACTCATTGGTGCTGCTATTGTTGATCGATTTTGCTCATCTCGCTACCTCGCCGGTTGTAGATCATTGCCGACCGCCATCTCGAGCCGTGTGCCATCCTTGGAGCCTCCTCGATCGCGTTTTTCATCTCGGTAAGGTCCCCTTGACCTCCTCTTTCGTTTGGTACCGGTATTGTGTATTTTGGTGGCAAATAGGGCCGGTTCTAAGAACTCCGGCGAGTTTTGTGGTCGCCGGCCATGGCTGACAGCCACGAGCGGCTAATTCCGGCGGGTGCACCGCCAAGGCCTAGCCAGATCTAATCCCGATCGTTGGTCCCAGGTCCGTCGACAGTCCTGTGCGTGGATACCCTTTCGGCATGGCAGTTTTGCAAAAAGGCCCCTCCATTTATTTAAGTAAATCAGTCGCATCCTTGGCGTATTCCAGCTTTCACGTTTCCTCACTGGAAAACATATTTCCTGCTTCGGTTCAAATTGCGCTTTCCAGTATTTACAGTTGTGCCATTATTTTCAAATGCTTATAACTTGTTCGTTTTGAACCCAAATTGACCCATTCAAATTGCGTTGGATTCATAATTCCGTAACCTAGGTGTTTAGGCTACTGTTAAGTAGGTTTTCAACTTTTAAATTTCGTGGTCATATTTATTTTATTCATGCAAAAGTTGTAAAATATGTATCTTCTCCGTTCTAGCTCAGTTTTTCGGTGATCTTAACGTCCTGTGTGATCGTAGTGACATGTAGATTAGTTTTAAAGCTTTTCAACTTGATTTTCTACTGTTGGTGTACTGTTCTAATTATAATCTTGTTTATTATCCATGATTGGATCCAAATGTTTGTGTGTTCTTGATTGGAATCAAGTAGGCCGGTGAGCTTTACGTTGTTGATCTTGAATAAGTTTGCAATCAAGAAGAAGTTGTTGTCAAGAAGGATTTATTTCAAAGGTTTGGAAGTGAAGAAGGATCTCAATATTAAGGCAAGTTTAGTTTTGGAATATGCTAGCTTTAAATCATGATCTTATAGCTTATTTAATGTTTATGCAATGAGCGTTAAAAATGAATATTTGACAATTTGATGATTTGTCCCATATTAGAGGGCGGGATTTATAGTACAGCTATGGGGGTTATATTGCTCGACATTAGTTCCCTAGAGATCATTTTTCTAGCAACTTGGAGGAATTGCCGAATTGGATATAGTATGCCCTCTATCCACGAAGATATGTGTATAGGCTGCGGTAATGTGCCATATTGGAGGGGGGGTTCTATGTCGGCGACTTAGGCTGCCTCAACTTGTTAGACGAACCTTTGGGGGCTTCTTAGTGGTTTTTGGTGCATGGACCTAATTAACCCATGCATTTGGGAATCGCGACTCATAGTGAAAGTGTACACCTCTCTGCAGAGTTTGATAAAGCTGGTATACTAGCCTTGCCCAAGGACACGGGCGGCCTTGGAACTCTTTGCATCAACGACGATGACTTCTATTTGCTAAGCGGTTCATAGTTATCATTTTATGCTATTCATTATTTATGTTATAACGATCATGGTATTTGGGCAAGATATTGCCTTGCCATTCTTGTTGAGTTCGACATGGACTCACTCTTGCTATTCCTCCGCACCTCAGGTGAAGTTTGGGCTTGTGATCAACCAGTCAGTCGTTCCCTGTGGAGTCTACACCCGAGAATCGGAGTGCTTTTCCGTTGTCTGCTAGCTGAGGTTACGTTCTTTATATTATGTTAAGTTATAATTTAAGCATTGTTGATTTGATACTACCCTTTATTTGTAGCTATCACGTGAGATTTGACTTCGGGGGTGTACATTTGGTTTTGTCCTTAAAACCGGGTGTTACACTGAAAAAAGTTCATATTACACTTACTGGATGATTAGAGGCCTGAAAATAAGTTCATATACAGATGTTTTGATTTTTATTTGGATAGAATCTTTTTGGAGACTTTAAGAATTTATCAAAAAATTTACTTACTGAATGATTGACATTACATAAACATCATATATGTTGATGGTTCATACTGTCGTCCCACAAGAGTTTGTTCACAAAATGACATGTACTGCATCACAAATACTCTTAAGTAATATCAGGGAGTAGTATAAACTGGATATTGAGTGCAAGTATGGTGATATATAACATACGTGGACATGTATATACTTAAGAATATCAGGGATTGTAGTAGAATGTCACGACAGTGTAGATGGTCTGCAGGAGGGTGGCGATGAGGAGGATTGCGGCAGCCATGAGTGAAATTAATACCCATGGGTTGCTCACGTAGGTGTGTTGGAATATGGCCCTCCACCTGTTCCAAGGCCTTGCGCAGTGGGCATTCACCTTTCGACGCACTTCGTACAGCCTGCTGAATGGACTCAACACCGCCCCCCTGCTCAGGTTGTTGAACAGCTGTGCTGCCTCCTTATCGCTGCTCAACAAATTTTTGATGATCCCCTTGGATCTCAGCAGTGCCACATCTCTTTCAGAATCAATGATGTTGTCCATGAAGATCATATAGTCTGTCGCTTCACTCCCAGCATCACTATGTAGCCGTTCGAACGCCAACAAGTTAAGGAAGATTTTCGCTGTACCATCGTGGTCAATGGAGACTGTTGGTATGCTAAGCACACAATTTTTGTAATCAATGACATGAGTGTTGTCGCACTTCGTCAAATGGATCCCTGCTTCTTTCAGTTCCACAGCACAGCGCATGCTTGACTCCCACCTCGTTTTTGTTCTTTGTTTGGCTGGATGCAGACCGCAGAAGTTTTGTGATAAATGTCCAGTGGGTGGAGACACAGTCTGTCGACTTTGATGTGAACCCGCGGCATGTATTCCTTGATAGGATCCGACACAAAATCAAGCACCAAATTGTTGATTTCTTGCTCGCTCTGTCATAATGGTTGACAAGGGGTGTATAAGAGCGAAGGTTATATACATGCTACTACATTTGATCATAATGCAAGTTCATACAGGGTTGTTCTAATAATGTTGACCATCAATTTCTGAACAAAATCAAAAAGCTTGACAAAAATAAGATTTGTATTACTAGAACCATTATTGAAGACTTTCATATTACGTAGCTCAACTATTTAAAATACTCAGATCTTCAATTATAATAATCGGTAGAAATTTTTTTGCATAATTTAGGTATTGATTCCCAAATGAAAAAATATATTTCAGTTAATTCCATATGGATCTTTTTAGAGGATACTGTAAAACAAATTATAGTTTGGACCCGGCATCTTAGTGCTCCAGCAAGAACCGTTCTTCATTCAACTTTTGAGAACTGATTGGCGAAAACGTTGTGAAGCAAAACCCCTAATCAAGCAGCTCTCAATGTTAGCGCTATGTCTCACAATTACACCTGCTTGGCCCCTGCGTCGTCCCGTATATACATCCTGAGTGACACAGGCGGCGGCCCCCAACCACCACCTTTGTCGGCCCCTTCCCACCCATCCCCATGCCACTGCTCAAGCCTGTCGGCGGGTGGCTGTGCGAAGTCCATGAAGGCAGCAGCGGGGCCCTATAAGGCTGTCACGATCCTGGTAGGAGTGACGACGATAAGGCTGGCGAACGCGCTCGGCAGAGAGGGTAGTGAAGGATTTGCTGGCGAATGCGCACTGCGAGGCTGTTTCAAGCAGAGAAGAGGGAAGGAAGACGATAGAGTTAGGAGATAACGAATTGTTCATATTTGATGCCGGGCAATCCACAGGTGCACATATAGTTTAATTATATAGGCCAAGCCGAACACATAACTGGCACGCAGGCCCAAACACTCAACCTATCAACTACTCATAATTAGCCCATGGCTAAGGTTATACCTTCTCCTCTCCTTGTTCCTCTTCCTTCCTTTTTCCACGACTGCCGATTTTCTTGGACGGTGATGGTGTGGCCGCGCAGGCAATGAACAAATCTGCGTGGGAGACGGCCTGATCCATTCTCCTTCACCACAGATCTTCCTCTCCTCACCCTCTGGTGTGGGCTTGCCAGGCTCATGGTTGTGTGGCGAGGACCAGAGGGTCACACCGTGTGACAACCAGATGGTGATGGTGCACAGGATCGTGCTTGCTGGACTTCCTGGCGGTGGCGGGGGCTCCTCTCCCACCAGACCTTTGGGCGGATCCGAGGCTAGGGAGTGCCCGAGGCGGAACAACGGAGGCCAACAACGATGATGACAGACACCACGGGCGGCGAGGCCTCGGCGTGTAGCGGTGTTGCATGGGGCTAGATTCGGGTCCTGGCGGGCTAGCAAGTACTACCAAGGGCATGCATGGTTGGTGGCTGCGGGTGGCTTTATTCTTCGGGTCACTACCAGACTAGAGCTTTTTCCTGACGGCCACTAACCGATAGGAAAAGCCAAAACCAGCCGGGAATAACATTCCCGATGGCCGGCTGGCCGTCGGGGTTAAGCCGACGGGAGTCCGTTGGGGGCAATGGTGACTACGACGTCTGGGGAAGCCCCTTGGGGACCGCGGCGGCGGCGGCGGGCACCGAGGGAGGCCTCTAGGGCGGGACCGTGCATGAGGTGGGGGGTGAGGGCCTCGGGGCTGCGCATACACGCGCGGGTGGCGGGGAGCCCCTAGTGGAGGCGAAGGTGCGGGGGTGGGGGGAGCTCCTCGGGCAGCCTTCTAGGGTTTGGGCGAAGGAGATGGTGGCGGGTGAAGGAGATGAGCGGGCGGGAGTATTGGCGGCTAGGGTTTGGGAGTCGGTGGCGAGTTTTATCTTTCCTAGGTCGGGGCCCACAAGTTAGGTGCGCCCTCAATTGGGCCACAACACGAGGGAGCAAGGGAAGCATTTCCGCATGAGTGGGAGGATTCCGTCGGTTAGGAGTATGGCCATCGGGGAGTTATTCGTTTGTTCCCGATGGGTTCGTATCTCTGTGGGGTTTTCAAAACCGGCAGGGAACAATTTGACTCATTCTTGACGACGTTAGCTTCGAAGTCCGTGGTGCGTAGTGGGTGGTGGCCGATGTAGTGAGTGTTTGGAAGAACGAAAATGTGATGGCACCAACCATGCAATGGCAATGATAGGTGGAGTCTAGAGGCAATATAAACTTATGGCATGGAGAACCTTTGCAGAAGGAGGTGTAGTTAACCAAACTACCAACGAATAATGTCTCGGGTTGGCGGTGCAGGTACTCAAGCCTAGACATTGACACACATCATGGTGATGTGCATGAATCTCTGTGGTGGGGTCACTCCTAAATGTGGGGTCAAAGAGGAGGTAACCATCTTGCAGCGAATTCTTGGAGGAGGACAATGACTTCAAAGATCAGCAAAAAAGAAGGAGAGGACGAAAGAGGGTTGGCAGAAACTACCGATGGAGAGATTATGCTAAATGTCGACGCAAGTTACAAGATGCGGGATGGATTGGCAGCATTGTTGCAATCATAAGAGACTCGAAGGGGGCGTTCATAGCAGCTGCCTCTTGCTATGTTGATATGGTGGTGGATGTAGTGATGGCTGAAGTTTTAGCACTTTCGGAGAAGGCCTGGCTCTGGCTCAACAAATTGGAATCAACCGTATCATGATCCAATCGGACTGTCAGGAGGTTGTGCACACAATGTGAGATGGTGGGTTTTCAGCGACAGCAGGCGCGCCGATCTATGATGAGTGTAACATATTATGGCAAGAGTTTGGTTCAATATCCATTATGCATTGCAATCGAGAATGTAATAAGGTAGCGCATGAGTTAGGAAGATTAGCTATGTTATCTAAATCTACTTGTATTTGGGTCAATGAACCCCCTAGTTTCCTCATAGAACATTTGGTGAATGATGTAACTATTATCAATGATCAATAAAGTGCGCAGAATGGCTTCCCTCGATAAAAAAAGTGGAGATTGTTGTATGGTGATTCAAATCATACTTGGACTAGGAATCCTTAAGAGTATGCTATTAGAAATCCTAATTCTTTTAAGACTTGAATGTGAATCCTACTTGGAATAGGACTCGTACTTGTCTGAATCCCTTGGAGGGGACTATATAAACAAGGAGATTGAATCCATGGGAATAAACTGAGCCAGCACAAGGCCTGTGTAGAGAAGAGGATTAGGCTAGACGTACATTTCTATTGCACTTTATTACTATATATAAGGCCAGCGTCAAGCATCCAAGAGGGTTAATTATGGTTGCGATATAGCAAAAAATCACTTGCACTCTTTTAAAAATGTGCTTAAAGAATTCACAGATAGTAATTAACTCGATCCTAATTGACATGGCTTTCTATGAGATTCATCTACATCATTTCTAATATTGTGCAAGTAATATTACTATGTGATTCTGTATCAGTAATATATGTTCGTATCTGATAAGGTTCCATCAAAACAAAGGGCAGGGATTCAGCCATCAAATTTAATTGGCTCAACATTTGCATGAGAAAAATAGGAGCACAAGTTTCCTAAGATTCTATTTATTTGGTGTTACCAGATGAATAAATATGAGTACCAATAAATATTATGCTTCATATGTGCCAGAGAGTGCTACTTAAATGTACATACCAGAGGTTCTGTGCCGCGACAAATTTCTTCAAGCTTATACAATGCAAGTAGAGGAATCTGGTTTTCAATCACAAGCATATCACACTGGATGCCTAAGCACACACAAAGCATGCCATGGACGCTGAAGACTGGATCATTGGGCGCGTAGTCATCAGGTGCCTCTTTATATGCAAGTCTCTTCAACATTTCCAACAAGAAGCACCCGTCCAGCACCATCATCTTCACAAAGAGGTGCCTCTGTGCTTTGCGCCATCTGTCATCTACATTATGGTATGCGTCCAGCAGCTTGTCTGCGACCTCCTCAATGGCGGCAGTGAACGCCCTTAGCGGTTTGCCGGACCGCTTGACTGTGTGCAGCACCGCTCGGCGCTTGTGCTCCTCCATGTGGGCAAGGTGATCATCTCCATGGTGGAAGGGACCTAGTGACACCAAAAACGGCCGGTAGGCATCCTGGCCGTCAATGGTCATATTCTTGACCCACTCCGGGACGCGGTAGATCGAGGGATTTCTCCAACGTGCCATCTCCACCGACCGGTCAGTGTCCACTAGCATGTTCTCCATCTCCACTACCCAGCTTGGGCTGGAATTACCATGGACAGGCTCCCCGTCCATGACTTGAATCTCCTCAGTCCTCACGATTGATGTTGTGGTTTCCTAATGCCAGCAGTGGCGCTCAATTCACCGTGTAAACATGTGCGAGTGCGATACATACGCCCTACATATATAGATAGATAGAATTGGAGAGACCGGCAGTTTCTTGCGGACGCAGATAGAGGCATGCTTGATCTAGAGGCCAGGAATAAACTTTGATCAGATAAGCACGTATGAAGACAAGAATCAGAAAATGCCTTAGCACAAAGAGAGTGCTTGGCGATTCGAACTGGTTCACACTTCACAAAGGTGTCCCAAACGGCTTAATAAAGCAAGGCATTTGTACTGTGACAAAGTGATTGATTTCGCTACAGAAAAACATAGTAGGAAGAAGACAGAGGAAGCTTCAGGTGTGGCCTTCCATAGCACAAACCTCAATCAGTGTCAGAACTATATGTTGTCTTCATAAAATTTTTTTGCAAATGTGAGTATGATCACAAGAGAAGAGCAGAAGAGGAATCCAAACTGATCAAAACTAAAATTGTAATCAACCCAAAACAAACAGCTTCGAGCAAAAGCACAGGCAAAGTATATTCTCTCCCCAACCGCGCTTGTTTGGTATGGCTATTGTACCAGCTTCACAATGTTATTTTCAGCTTCTTCTCCTACCAGACAGGCCCGGATAAAAACTTCTCTCATATAGATAGATAGGATCTCCTCAGTTCTATTTTTCTGCTTCTCCTGCATGCAACCTGAAAATACAAGTTTGTCCTAGCCTTCTCTCTGCTAGCTACTATCTTCCATGAAAAGTTACTTTACAAAAAGCTTTCTAAAAATTGTTTCATGCCATCGACGTCATTTCGACGCTCTCACCGGTGGCTTTGGCTCGCTTTAGTCGGGGTCCGTCAACAACACAAAAGGACAAGGCCGATAACGAATATGGCATACACTCCCGGCCTCCCCTTGCCCTGGAATGTTGTGTCCGCTGTGATCAGATGCGCACATACAGTACAGCAATAGTAGTAAATTTAAATGTGCGCAATACGCAGGTGCTGGTGCTTTGCTCAAACACAGAGCGGAGCACAGGTTGCTTGGCGGCACGAATGCATCTACATACTAAGTTGATATCGTTGGCTCAGGACGCATATTTGCAGTAGTCATAGCTAAGACAATAGACAAGCAAGGTTGTAGAAAATGTTGCTCTAGAACTAAGATAATAAAAGGATAACTGTCAGGGACTCCTAGCTCATCCGCATGTGCATATGGCCAAGCAGAATATCACGGGAACAGGCCATGGGCCGTGAGAATGTGTTCGGCCTGGTCTAAAACTGGTCCATAACAGGTCACAAGCAGTATATAGAAGGCTTAGAGCCCAAACATGCAGTACTAATATCAGTCCACAAATACCGATACACAAAGGCAAAGATCAAGAGCTGAAAATAAACTCACAATAATACAATCCAATAACCTCACCAAATAATTGTACGCAATAATAGTAGTGAGAAATTAACCACGAGTTCTTGCTAACCCTTGGTGTAGAACGGAACAACTGTGTAGATGGTCTGCTGGAGGGTGGCGACGAGTAAGATGATGGCGGCCACCATGGAGGTGAACAACCAAGGGTTTCCCAGATATGTGTTCATGAAACTGGCTCGCCACTTGTTCCGTCGCTTCTTGCAGTGGCTGTTTACCTTCCAATTCACGTGGCCTAGCTCGCTGCCTCTCCATGGCGCCAGTGTTAACTTTGTGAGGGTGTTGAACATCTTAACCACCTTCTTGTCGCTGCCTATCATGTTTTCAATGAGACCATGGGATCTTAGAAGTCCCACATCTCTTTCTGACTTGATAATTTTATCCACAAAGGCTATGTACGACGCCACGTAGGAATTGGAATCAGGGTGCAGCCGCTCAAATGCCATCAGGTTGAGGAGACGTATCTCCGTGCTGTCATACAGCTTCAAGAGCGGCATGCTCAGCACACCATTTTCGAAGTCAACATCGTGGATTCTGTCATTGTCGCTCTTCTTGAACCGGATCCCTGCCTCGGCCAGCTCAACCGCGCATGGTGTGCGAGGATCATATTTATCAGATCGTTCGGATTGCGGAGAGGTGCCACGACAATAGCTTTTGTGAAATATGTCTAGGAAGTGGAGTCCTAGCTTGTCCATGCCTTCATCAAAGCGTGGAACTTCCAAAAGACGTTGCACCATATTATTGATCTCTCTAGCTGTCTGTGCTCACCATTAAAACAAAAAAAAATATTTAGAGCCAAGATTTTGCAGCTACGTGTCAAAGCAGACAGATACAATCTAAGGCATTTTTTTCTTTATTCAGAACGTTTTTTTCCCCATAGGCTCGGTTCGGAACCCTTCATTTCGGAGAAATTATAATCTACTTAATGGATCAGCGTATTTGGCTTGAAATTTAAGATTCTATAACTTTGCATAGTTGACATATAAACCTATCTTAAATTTATAGGGTAGGTGACGGAAATGGACTATATAGATCACCATGCTATATTCGTGCTCTCCAATTTAATTAAGGTTATAGCAAGTATATAGCCTTTATTAGTGGTAACTACTCAAATTGCAAAAGCTGACTATATTCTATAGCAGTAAGAGCATCTCCAAGAGCTTTGGCAAAAATGATTTGGCAAATTCTCCAATTGCCAAATGTGAAATGCAAATGCCAAGTCCAAAAAATACCTTTCTCCAATAGTTTTGGCAATTTGGGCTTTGCAAATTGAAAAGTGGGGCTAGGGGAGAGCGGTAGTTGGTTCCTCGTCGCATCCTGTTCGCAAGTCGCCATGCCTATAGACAAGCATCCGATCGGATGATTTTTTTTTTTTTATGAAAAATCCGATCGGATGAATTGAACAAGCAGCTATGATACAACGATGACTCACCTGCTCATGCTAGTAGATACGCAACTAGCTAGCTAGGCGACCCGGAGGTGCGGGCGTCCACCATGGGTACCGTCGCTACGCATAGATCACCGCACCGCACTCCAGCGTCAGCCCCGCCTCACTAAAATGCCAAAGGGGTTTGTAAAACTGTTGGAGCATTGTTTTCTAGCTTTTTGGCAAAAAATACAAATGTCAAACCCATTTACAACATTGTTGGAGATGCTCTAACTACTCAAATTGTAAAAAACGACTATATTCCATCTTTGAGTAAAAACAGAATTGCAATGAGTAGGGTATAAACTCATGCTAATAGTACAGGATCAGGATACATCATACACGGGCCAGAGAGAAAAGTACGTACCAGAAATTTACCACTCCGAACAGCTAAAAGACTTTGCAGAATAAGTAGAGGTAGTTGGTTTTCCATTGCTATCATGTCTCTTATCATGGTTGGCCACAATGTTATATAGCTTCTGAAACTGAAGAGATCCTTTAGTGGCGTAATCAACGGCAACATATTGGCCTTCTGTTTCGATTCCTACTGCCCTTGCCCACTCCAATAGGAAGCAGCCGTCCATAACCATCATCTCCACGAAGCGATCCTTGTTTGCTCCAAGCCATTTGTCGTCCAGGTCATTGTAGGCAGCCTGGAGCTCATCTGCCACTGCATCGATGACTGCCACAAATTCCTGTACAGGCTTCCTAGACTGCTTAACTATGTGCGCCATGGCCCGGCGTTTGTGCTCCTCCATGGGCAAGAGATGGGGGCTCGCCATGGTGTAAGGGGCCCAGTGACACGAACCGCGGGCTGTAAGCCTCGCTATTGGTCTCGTCCTTCATATACTGCGGCACCCGATAGATCGAGTGCCGACTCCACCGCGCCCTCTCGACCGTGGAGTTGGCGTCCTCCAGCATCTTCTCGATCTCCACCACCCAGCTAGAACTTGGTGCGATGTTGATGTCTTTCTTGTGCTCCATTATTGGGTAATTCTCACCTCACGTTTATGTGTTTTCCCAGTTCATGGGGTGGCACTCGGGGGCTGGTGGCGCTCACAGGCTTGCCAATGTCATACATGCATGAGCTCTTGTCTCTATATATCCGAAGAAGGTTTGTTGGTGCCTGTCGTGTTCATCGAAATGTCACTACAAGAATACCGATTTTTTATGACAAAACGACCTCGTGACGGGGCCCAAAATCGTCATATAATGTACCATAATATGACAAAAACCTCGATGTCGTCACAAAATGACAGGCACCATCACTATTTGTGATGGAAGACTTTTGGTCGTCATATAAGAGTGCACTATATATGACGAAGCAGTTTGCTTTTGTCATAGAATATGATTGCCGTGAGCGGCTGTTTTTTGTGACACCACGTGATGGGTTTTTGTGACTTAGTCAAACTGTCATTGAAATAAATAGCAAAATGTGTGGCGCATGGGGATTGAACCTTGGACCTTTGGAACAAAAGATGATGTCTTAACCACTAGGCCAATGTTCAGTTTGTGCTATAAAGGGACGTTTTTTACTCTTTATATATATTAAAAATAATAAATCATGTAAAACGAAATTGAAAAAATCTGTAGCACATGAGAATCGAACCTAGCACCTTTGGAACAAAACATGACACCTTAACCAATCGAGAGAAGTCTTCATTTGCGATAAAAAGGGGCGTTTTGTGTTTTTATCTATGAATTGGAAAGAAATAAATCTTATAAAATGTGTGGCATTCAAAAAATGTGTGGTAAGTGTGAATCGAACCTTAGACCTCTCTAAGAGGGAAGCTAAGTCATACCACCAAACTATTCAAGTGTTTGTGAGAGAATCGTTTTTTTTCCTTTTATCACGTAGATATCCCAAGTACGAAAACCTAGAACCGACCCACATTGAAAAATGAAGAACATGAACACAAGGTTTTTTTTCTTTTTTGATCTCTAGTTAAAACGTGTAACTAGTCTTTCTTTCACATATTAACTCCAAATTTGATGATTTTTTTTCTACTATTTTCTAAAATCAAGTTCTATCAATTAATTGTGTTCACTTTAGTAATCTCATATATAGTTTATGAAACTCTGTGAGAGAATTGTGATTTTAGAACTACAGTTTCCGAACACTTTCTCAAATGGAAAAATGACCTAAATACCGAATGTAGATCTCGATGAGTTATGAATTTTTTGGTATTCATGACTTTTCAAATCGAGACCATCTAGTGCTTCGAAAACCCGTTCGAGTCGTAAAAATTTCAAATTTCAAATTTCGAGGCATGAAAAGTTCAAAAAATGAAAAGTTGACTCTAATACCAAATGTAGATCTTGAAGAGTACTACAAAACTCGTATTCATAACTTTTCAAATCGAGACCGCCTAGTGCTTCAAAACCCGTTCGGAGCCGTAAAAAAATTCAAATTTCAAATTTCGAGGCTTCAAAAGTTCGAAAACTGAAAAGTTGACTCTAATACCAAATGTAGATCTTGACGAGTACTACAAAACTCGTATTCATGACTTTTCAAATCGAGACCGTCTAGTGCTTGAAAAAACCCGTTCGAAGCGTAAAAAATTTGAAATTTGAAATTTCAAGGCATGAAAAGTTTGAAATTTGAAAAGTTGACTCTAATACCAAATGTAGATCTTGAAGAGTTCTACAAAACTCGTATTCATGACTTTTCAAATCGAGACCGTCTAGTGCTTCAAAACCCGTTCGAGTCGTAAAAATTCAAATTTCAAATTTTGAGGCTTCAAAAGTTCAAAAACTGAAAAGTTGACTCTAATACCAAATGTAGATCTTCATGAGTACTACAAAACTCGTATTCATGACTTTTTAAATCGAGACCGTCTAGTGCTTCAAAACCCGTTTGGAGCCGTAAAAAATTCAAATTTCAAATTTCGAGGCTTCAAAAGTTCGAAAAACTGAAAAGTTGACTCTAATACCAAATGTAGATCTTGACGAGTACTACAAAACTCGTATTCATGACTTTTCAAATCGAGACCGTCTAGTGCTTCGAAAACCCGTTCGGAGCCGTAAAAATTTGAAATTTCAAATTTCGAGGCTTCAAAAGTTCGAAAACGGAAAAGTTGACTCTAATACCAAATGTAGATCTTGGCGAGTACTACAAAACTCGTATTCATGACTTTTCAAATCGAGACCGTCTAGTGCTTCGAAAACCCGTTCGCACCATAAAAATTTGAAATTTCAAATTTCGAGGCATGAAAAGTTCGAAATTTGAAAAGTTGACTCTAATACCAAATGTAGATCTTGAAGAGTTCTACAAAACTCGTATTCATGACTTTTCAAATCGAGACCATCTAGTGCTTCGAAAACCCGTTCGGGAGCCGTAAAAAAATTCAAATTTCAAATTTCGAGGCTTCAAAAGTTCGAAAACTGAAACGTTGACTCTAATACCAAATGTAGATCTTGACGAGTACTACAAAACTCGTATTCATGACTTTTCAAATCGAGACCGTCTAGTGCTTCGAAAACCCGTTTGGAGCCGTAAAAATTCAAATTTCAAATTTCAAGGCTTCAAAAGTTCGAAAACTGAAAAGTTGACTCTAATACCAAATGTAGATCTTGGCGAGTACTACAAAACTCGTATTCATGACTTTTCAAATCGAGACCGTCTAGTGCTTCGAAAACCCGTTCGGCCGTAAAAAATTTAAAATTTCAAATTACGAGGCATGAAAAGTTCGAAATTTGAAAAGTTGACTCTAATACCAAATATAGATCTTGAAGAGTTCTACAAAACTCGTATTCATGACTTTTCAAATCGAGACCGTCTAGTGCTTGAAAACCGTTCGAGCGTAAACATTTGAAATTTTAAATTTCGAGGCATGAAAAGTTCGAAATTTGAAAAGTTGACTCTAATACCAAATGTAGATCTTGAAGAGTTCTACAAAACTCATATTCATGACTTTTCAAATCGAGACTGTCTAGTGCTTGAAAACCCGTTCGGGCCGTAAAAATTTGAAATTTCAAATTTCGAGGCATGAAAAGTTCGAAATTTGAAAAAGTTGACTCTAATACCAAATGTAGATCTTGAAGAGTTCTACAAAACTCGTATTCATGACTTTTCAAATCGAGACCGTCTAGTGCTTCGAAAACCCGTTCGGAGCAATTCAAGTTTTAATTCAAACTTTGACTTCGGTCAAAACTCAGTCAAACGGAACACGAAATGAACTCGGTTGAAAAACTTTTTGAACACGAAAGTTTCATAACTCATCGAGACCAACAAAGTTTATGTAGGTCAAATTTCTATTTGAGAAAGTGGTAATAACATGTAGTTCAAATATAACAAGTCTCTCACATAGTTTTAAAAACTATGTGAGGAGACTTGTTATATTTGAACTATAACACTCAACTTTGTCGAAATGGCTTGAGATTTTTCTGGTAGTCATTTATAGCTAAAATATGGTCCCACACAAGAACTTACTTTTTTTGGACAATGATTTTTATTATTATAATTTTTTTTTTCGTCTTTGGGTGAGACAAAATTTGGTGAATTATACATTGAAAACACTAGAACTATGCAACGACCTCCACATGTATTTGTTTCCTAGGGCATAAGCTACCTTGTGACAAAGTTTGGGGCGCCATTAGGATCTTTTTTCGGGGTGGACCTAGTTCAGCATAATTACGTGAAGTCGCCTTGAGAAATTCAATTAAAGCGAAAAAAAGTATCAAGCGATTTCTAAAAAATCTCAAACTTGGTGGTTGCTTCAAAAAGGCATTTGGAAGCATGAGAAAATGTTTGAGAGCAATACAATACTTGGAGCCTTTCATCGAACCATGTCTATGCACTAGGGTTCTTAGGGATTATCTTTGTCCAAGTATGGTATTGGTCTCAAACTTTTTCTCGTGCTTCCAAATGCCTTTTGTGAAGCAACCACCAAGTTTGAGAGATTTTTCAGAATTCGTTTGGTACTTTTTTTAGTTTATTTGATTTTCCGTAGCGACTTCACATGTAATTATGCGTTGAACTAGGTCCACCCCAAAAAGATCGTGAATGGCGCCAAACTTTTGCCACAACGCCTCTTATGCCATAGGAAACAAATACATGTGGAGGTCACCGATAGTTCTAGTGTTTTCAATGCATAATTCACCAAATTTTGTCTCACCCAAAGACGGAAAAAAATTATAGTAATAAAAATAGTTGTCCGAAAAATATAAGTTCTTGTGTGGGACCATATTTTGGCTATAAATCACTTTAAAAAAAATCTCAACCCATTTCGACAAAGTTGGAAGTGCTTAGATAGTTCAAAATATAACAAGTCACTCACATAGTTTCGGGGAACTATGTGCGAGACTTGTTATATTTGAACTACATGTTATTACCACTTCCTCAAATGAAAATTTGACCTACATAAACTTTGTTGGTCTTGATGAGTTATGAAACCGTAAATGTTCAAAAGATTTTCAATCGAGTTCATTTCGCGGCTCCGCTTGATCGAAGTTTTGACCAAGTCAAAGTTCCGAATTCAAAACTTGAATTGCTCAAATTTTGGCTCATGAAGAGGTGACCGAATCCAACACCATAACGTGATGTAGCATGATTTTAGAAAAATTTAGGAAAAAAGAATCACCTCATTTGGAGTTCGTTATGAGGGAGAACGACTAGTTACAAGTTCTAAAAAACTACTTTTAAATGATCTAAATAAGAATATAAGGGCACATATAAATATATAAACTTGTATTCGAGGGGTCAAATGAAGTATTGTCAGAGACAGAAAAAATCTTTAAAATTACAAAAATTTGTAAGGTCTTATATGTAATTTTCGCGTATCAAATCGAAATTGGCTGTGAGCAACGTGCGCGACCGCGCGTCCATCTCCGCGGCACTCAAAACCAAATTTTGAATGCGAAATGACAGTTTTGTCCATACAAATTCTAGAATCTCTTCACTTAGACAAGGGTAGCATGATAATTTGACACTGCCGAACCTAGATTGAACCTAAGTCTAGCGTGACCTCTCCCTCTCTTCACTCACTTAGGCCGCCGCCACTTGCCCTCCTCTCCCTCCAAAGAAGCCGGCCGCCCTCTCCTAGAATGGCGAGATCCGCGAGGATGGCGAGATTCGCGTGGGGGGAGGCCAGATCCGCGTCGCCGGCCAACTTCTTCCTCTTCTCCGCGCGGCCGCTCCACCATGCTCTCCATCGTCATGGCCGCGCGCCCACGTCCAACTCCTGCTCCACTCCCTCCTGCGTCGGGTGGCCTGAGCGGGCTGGGCAGCAGCCCGGGCACGTCGGAGGCGTCGGCGGCGCTGGCGCAGGGCCCCGATGAGGGCCTACGCGCCTCGGCCCTCCCGCGGCTTCCGTCTGTGGCCGACAGCCTCCCTGGCCCATGGCCGGAGCTCGATGGGGACAGGTAGCGCCAGAAGAAAAGGGGATGAGGCAAAGGCAGATGCGGCCTTGGGCACACGAACGGCGAAGGACATGTACCGATGAGGCCGTCCGCGCGCACCGCCCGCACCAGGCCGCGCTTCTCAACTTCCGCCACTACGGCACCCCGGGTCCTGCTCCACCTCGCCCCCGTCTTCCACGCCCGCGACGGCATCCTGCTCCACTTCCTCAACGTCCAGGTGCTCATCGCCGCCACACTCGGGGCGGGGTCGCTGCGTGCCGCGACGAGGCCAGGGATCTCCCCTGCGCTACCCATGCGTGGAAGGTGTTTGTCGATATGGACAAGCGAGGTCAGTGTGGCTGCCTGTGTAGCAGTACTCCATAGTATGTTCGGTTACAACAAGCTAACTGATCTAGTGGCCAGCAACAAAGATGCAGCTCGATTGGCATCCCAGCACTCAACATGCCAATTATTTATGCTAGTGATGCTTTTACATCAGTAACAGGTAGTTGTTCTTGAGTATGCATTCTAAAATTTTTTGAAGTACAATATGTAATATGTGCAGCTTCTGATATATCTCTGTTATATTTTCATATAATGTTTTCACTGCCTAAAGTTAGTCAAACTGATCTAGGTGCATGTGTGCATAAAACTCATGTCTTTTGGTATTATCATGTGAAAGATATAGAAAATTTTCACCCCTGCAATAGACATAATCCTAGCATGTTTTTTTTATTTATAAGATGGGAGTATGGGCTACATTTTTTAATTTGTCAAGGTCAAATGATGATGCCTTCGAGTTTGCCCCCATAGTGATGAACTATGTCATTTTTGCCACTGAGACATCTGAGTAACCATTTTTGCCACTGAGACATCTGAGTAGTGGTGTTTCTTTTTATTTTGTAGTGTTCAGATAAATGCCAATGAAATTTTAATTTACTATACTACCATTTTTGACCTTGTATGGTTAACTGTTGTCATGGGGGCTTTGCTGGTTAGAACAAAATAAACCTTGATTGAAGATATAGCAGGGGCAAATGCATGTGCTTATGTCTGCATGAAATCTTTTTATCTGCAGCCTTTCCTTATGTCTTAATTGAGATAATATAATCTGAGCCACACCAACTGTACCTGATTGTCTGAATATTGAATGTAACATGTTTTGGCTGCTCCTATTCTAATGATAGCATTTTAAATTCTAATGCTCTGGAAAATTCAAACATTGTTTGATTGCCTTCTTTTTGGTCTATCCTTCGAGAATATCTGTTTTTTTAGCCTGTGCAAGTCCCGCTTGGCAAGATAACATGCATGTTCTTTGTTCAGGTGAGTTCTGCCATTCCAACTTTATTGAATGTAACATGTTCATTGAGATGCATGTTTCAAAAGACAAATTATCTATTTAATTTTATCATCGATCATTACTTCTGCCAGCAAAATAACAATTTGCCCGGTTCTGTGTTACAGGCACATTTAGGACAAGGAGCAAGCTGATGGTGTATTTTTTTAAGCGTGCCAAAATACTTTTGCCCAGCTCCTACCAGCACTCGACTTTTGTTGTGTCATACCGACACAACATCCAAGCACACAGTACGTGATGTTTGCATCAGTATTACTCACAACCAGTGTGCTGCTGAACAGTACTAATCAATAACTATGGTCCGGTTTTCTCTTGACTGTAGCAGTCTTCTTGTTGTATGTCGGTTCTAATCTTTGCTTTTTTTCTACCTTTGCTACTACTACTATAATTAGCTATCCTACTTTGTCTTGTTTTCCTTTGGCTGTAGTAGTCTTTGTTACCTACTTGCATTGAATTCTGTCCTTAATTCATGGTCACTTAATGTGAAATATTTATTAGAGTGTAATTAGTAGTGTACTGAACATGTCCAGTGGGAGTGTATCAAGTCCAGCAAGCCTTTTTTTCATAAGATTATACTTGCCACTTTTTACAAGTTAACAATTTTTTCCCAAGTGGCAACTTTCTCAGATTATGCTGCCAACAACTATTTATTGATTTACAGAATACTATGCTATATATATTCTCAGCAGTACCTGTCTTTTGGTTCTCTGATCAACAGGTCATATTCTACTTGGACCAATACAAAGGGGAACGTGATTTAATCCAACGAAGCCGAGACACTATTGAGTGGCCCTGTATTTACCTTCTGTTATCTTAAACGTATGTATCACTCCAATATGTTAGCTTGTGGATTCAATCTAAAATCTAGGTGTGCTGATAGGGAAGATCTATATATATGTGTGACCATGGACTGTGATAGAAACTACATACATAAACTTATTTGCATAGGACATTTTTCTGAGATCAATATAATGACTTCATTATTTTGTTTTCTTCTGTTTGCTAGGATGTTGGTTGATGTTGGTGGTGCAAGAACTTGGTGCTGGCTGTTGGCTACAATTTAGCGCTGGCTGATGGCAACAACTTGGCGCTGATTATTAGCTACAACTTGGTTCTAGATGCTAGAATTTATTTAGAGTGCTAGGTGCTAGAATTTATTTAGTTGGTTGGATTATTTTCTTTTCATGTTTTGTTGTACTTTAGTATGAAACATGAGAAACATGCGATACGGAACATGCACTTTTGTATGGTCATTATGATAATATATAATTGATTTTGTGGTTTATTATTATCCCTATTATTATTGTTTCAATTGGGTTGGGCCCATAATATGGGCCTGGACCCCAAATCCAGGACCTCACAATATATGACAGCTTCTAACCATGGTTAACTATGTATACATGAAAGCTTCTTATCGTCACAAAAGCTAGCATAAACTAGCGGTTTAACCATGGTTAACATACTATATATGACACAAGAATGTATTACAAGGCGCGTTGACCCGGTGTCACAAAATGTAGTATTATATGACGGTACCGTCACATAATGTTTTGTGATTTTGTGACAGAGAACACCCAAATCCGTCCGCGGGACATTTTGTGGCCGGCCGATTATATGACGGACGCCATGACGGGACGGATTTAAGTCATGAATGCACTTTTTGTGGCGGATTTTTGGGCTATACATGACAAAATTGATCTGTCTTGGAATGTCGATTTCTTGTAGTGTGTGCAAGGGATCGACGTCATGCCGACGCACTCTCCGGTGGCTTTGCCTTGCTTTTGGGGGTGTGTGTGTGTGTGTGTGTGTGTGGGGTGGGGGGGGGTCGACAACCAACAAGGAATATATACCTTTCCTTCTCTTGCCATGGAGAGGGTGGCGTCCGCTTTGTGCACAAAACGCAGGTGACGGTTCTTTGTGTAAGTAGGGAGCGGAGCAAAGGATGTTGCTGTATGCTGTTATAGGCGCCGCACGAATGTGCATATACTAAAAGCTGATATCGTTTCAGGACACATACTAAAAGCTTATCGGTATATGCATATGGCCAGCCAAGCAGAATATCACGGGAGAGGAGCAAGCCTAAAAAAGGTGGGCGACAATAGGCCATGGGCTGTGAGAATATAATCGGCCTTGTCCTAAACTGGTCCATATATAACAGGCCACAAGCAGTATATAAAAGAGGCCCAGGATTGGAGCCCAAACCCACAATATTAATTCTTGTACGTAAGAATAATGGAGGGAATAATATCAGTCCACAGATACAGATACACAAAGGCAAAAAAAAAATAAAAAAATATCAAGATCTGAAACTCACAATAGTACATTCCAATGACCTCGCCAAATTGTACGCAATAATATGTAGTAGTGAGAAATTAACCATGAGTTCTTGTTAACCCTTGGTGTAGAAGGGAACAACCGTGTAGATGGTCTGCAGGAGGGTGGCGACGAGTAAGATGCTGGCAGCCACCATGGAGGTAATCACCCAGGGGTTGCTCAGATAAGTGTTTATGAAGCTGGCTCGCCACTTGTTCCGTCGTTTCTTGCAGTGATTGTTTACCTTCGAAATCACCTCTGCTAGCTTGCTCCCTTGGTATGGACTCCGTGTGAACTTTGTGAGTACATTGAACAACTCAACTACCTTCTTGTCGCTGCCTATCATGTTTTTAAAGAGCCCTTCGGATCTTAGAAGTGCCACGTCTTTTTTCTGCCACGACCATTTGATCCAAAAAGCAAACGTACGACGACATATAGAAATTGGAATCAGGGTGCAGCCACTCAAATGCCATCAGGTTGAGGAGTTCTATCTCCGTCTCGCTGTACAGCTCGACGAGTGGCATGCTCAGCACACCGTTTTCGAAATCAACATCGTGGATGCTGCATGTGTCGCTCTTCTTGAACTGGATCCCTGCCTCGGCCAGCTCAACCGCGCATGGCATGCGAGGAACATATTCATCTGATCCTTCCGATTGCAAAGAGGTGCCACAATAATAGCTTTTGTGAAATATGTCTAGGAAGTGGAGTCCTAGCTTGTCCATGCCTTCATCAAAGCTTGGAACTTCCAAATGACGTTGCACCATTTTATTGATCTCTCTAGCTGTCTGTGCTCACCATTAAAACAAAAGTTGCATGTAGTTAGAGCCAAGACATTGTAGCCTTAAATAGCTAGCTATAGAAAATAGCAGCACCGTTTTTTTCAAAAGCTACGCGCTATAGTGAAACTAAGCCAGATAGCTTTTTATAAAAACAATATATGAAAACACCAATAATTAAAGCCAAAACCGTGAAAAATATAAAATTTGATGAATATAAATATGCTTCTAAGGTTCCAGAAGTCTAAAATAATATTACAACATGACATTACAACATGGTTCATAAAAGTTTGGTTGTCCAAAATATCAAATTAGTAGCAAATGATAACGATAAGCAGGAAAAAAATACCAAATTAGCTATTTTTCCAAATGATAAATGTCCTAAATATCAAATTAGCTAGTTTTTAGGGGTTCATAATAAAAAAAAAAAATAGCGGAAAAAACATCTTACACTTAAACAAATTGTCATAGTGGACAAAAGAACAACAGCTTACCGCCGTGCCTCTCGCGCAGCTATAGCTAGCTATTTTTTTCATGGCATTGTAGCCTTGTGTCAAAGTAAACTGATACAAACTAAGGCGTTTTTCATTATTCAAAACATTCTTCCCCATAGTGTCTATTTGGAACCCTTGATTTCGGAGAAATTAGAATCTAATTAATGGATTAGCCTATTTGGCTTGGAATTTGAGATTCCATAACTTTTCAAAGCGACATATAAACGTATAAATTCATGGTGAGAGATGTAAATCGATTATATAGACTACGCTATGTTTGTACTCTCAACATAATTAAAGTTATAGAAAGTATGTGCATGGCCTCTATTAGTGCTACTCAAATGTCAAAAACGACTATATTCTATAGTGGTAACTACTCAAATTGTAATAAAAAAAAACCCAACTATATTCTATCTTAGAGTAAAAACAGAGCAGTTTTTTTTTTTCAAAGCGAGCTTAGCTCGTTCTTCATTAAGGGAAGTCGGATAACAAGCAAACGAATTACAAACCCGCTCTCACGTCCATGATGAGGTGCTAGGGGGCGAGATGGGCTAACACACAACACAAATCACCGGCTAAAACGGTGGCGCTTAGAGTTTTATTCTAACTAAGAAACAATTCTGCTATAAAAGGAGGGGTTCTAGATACATCATACACAAGCCACAAAGAAAAGTACATACCGGGAATTTGCCACTCTGAACATCAAAAAAACCCCTGAGGTAGTTGGTTTTCTATAGCAATCATGATTGGCCACCATGTTATAAAGCATCGCGTACAGAAGACGTGGTCGTTGGTGGCGTAATCAACGCTAACATTATCTGCCTTCTATTCCAATTCCTACGTGCCCTTGCCCACTCCAACAGGAAGCAGCCATCCATAACCATCATCTCTCCACGAAGCAACCCTTGTTTGCTCCACGCCCTTTGTCATCCTCCAGGTCATTGTAGCAGCTTGGAGCTCATCTACCACTTCATCAATGGCTACCACAAATTCCTATAGAGGCTTCCCAGACCGGTTCACCATGTGCAGCACTGTCCGGCGCTTGTGCTCCTCCATGAGCAGGAGATGGAGCCTGCCATGGTGTAAGGGGCAAGTGACAAGAACTGAGGAATGTATGCCTCGCTATAGATCGAGTGCCACCTCTATCGGGCCTTCTCCACCGAGGAGTTGGTGTCCTCCAGCATCTTCTCTATCTCCACCACCCAACTGCTACAATAACTTCCCTTCTCCATGACACTGGTGGCGTTGACTATGACGCTTCCGTCAACCTCTCACTGGCTCCACTAGACCACCACCATAGTGCTTCAGCATCTTGTCCATCTCGATCCCTACCACCAGAGCTTGTTCGGCTGGCTGGTTCAGCCACCAGCCAACAGTGTTTTTCTCTCACAACAAATCAACACCAGCCCGTCAGTCAGCAGTACTTTTCTGACACAACAAATCAACACCAACAAGCTAGCACTAGCCAGTCGACTAAGGCTAAGCTCCAGCTATCACTCGCCATCCCATTGCTTGCCACAGTCGAAACCAAACCCTCCTCTAATTGATCCTCTACTTGCACACACCTACACCACCCTGGACTTGATTTTGTGATTGAGTTTCCTGTTATTGCCTTTTACGTCAGCTCGGGCTGCTGCTAATCAGCTCCTTGAGAGAGACACACACTAACTATATGCGCAAAGCGTTATTCATGGTTTTGTGTGGTAGCGTGCTTCGTAGTACAGCAACTGGCATCGCCTGCTCCTTATGACAAAGGTACAGCCAAAGTGCCAAACTCCCCGTGTGTCTCGTAAGTTCCCAACTCCCCATTGCTTGCATTATATTATGGTTCAGCCGGAGGCCCGGAGGGACGACCCTAGCAATTTGTTATGGCATGCATGATGCATGGTGTGTACTACTCCCCTCCGTACGTTCGAAATTATAATTCGTTTGACATTTTCAACCTAAGTTCAAATACTCATCTTATTCACAAATTTGTGCAAAATATCACTTCTTTTGTTGTGCAATGCTTTATTGACAAAAGGTCTTTAAAAATGACTTAAATCTGATTATGTTTGCACAAAATTTTTAAATAAGACGAGTGATATCAAGCTTGGGTTTAAAAAAGTCAAACGAATTATAATTTGGAACGGAGGGAGTAGGTGACAATTTGGATGTAAGCAAGTTTGTTTGTTTCAAACTGTAAATAAGCTCATTTTTTCAAGTTCCGGTGACATGTAAAAAAACTAAACCTGTTCGGTTTGAGGACAACACCTGCCCGTTGTTCCGTCAGGGCTCTCGTTGAAACGGAACTCCCTCCTACCAGCTTCTCATATCAAGAACAGAGTGGTTAGGCATCTTGTACATCTCCACATCTATCAACAAGCTGCTACTATTCCTCCATATCATTCACCGCATGAAGAGGGCGAATCTGCGCCACCACCCACTTCTTCTGCTGCCGATCCACGCCCGGCCGGGATGCGCAAAGTTGTCCTACATCCTGCCCGGCGCGGATCCGGGGAGGAGCCAACAACGGAAGTCGGGCCTGCGCACCACCGCTAGGAAGGGAGCCCGCAGCGTGCGCCCTGCCCGACGCCGGATCCAAGAGGAGCCGCCATCGGGAGCCAAGCTCGCGAACCGCCACGGGTGGATCCACGCACCGCCGCCCGGGAGCCATCATAGGGACGGTGTGTTGAATTGGGGCCACCTGTAGGGAGGTGGGGAGGCGGGGGTTGTGGAGGGACCTGCCGGGGGGAGATGGGGAGGAAGAATTGGGGAGGGAACAAGAGGGAGGGAGAAGAAGGGCCCCGAGTGGGGGACGGTTGGGATGCCGAGATGATTGGTGGCTCATGAGAGAATCTCCGGAAATTGCCCCAAACCAGTCCCCTATTTTTTATTTGGGTGCCCAACCCCATTTTTGTTGGCCCAACAAACTTTATTCACTCCAGCAGAAGACCGCCAAATAAGGCCCCCAAATGTATATTACCGGACAATGACATGTGGGGCCAACACGTCATTGAGTTAAACAATTGTTCCCCATCCTTCCGTGCAGAGTCCCTCCGCCGCCATTGTCCGACCGTGCTGGTGAGGCCTAGGATCCGCACCTCACCTGCCGCGAGCAGTAGCTACCCGTCGGCTACGCCCGCGCCGCCCATTTCAGCGCCGCCGGCCCTATAGGCCACGCGTGGGATCCTCACGCCGACGGGTTTGGCCTCAGGAAAGACCTAAGCCACTCCACTAGGCACGGGTGCGCAACCACAGGATCAGACATGGCAGCCTCGACGTGAACCAGGCACACGCAAAGCACGGGCACAGGCCTGCCCGTCGCTAGCTGCCACACCGCCTAGAGCTCAAGCTCGACAGAACCTGGATGGCTCACGCTCGTGCCTCGTCGTAGTTCGGCGGGGAAGAAGAGGTGTGGCAGGGTAGAGTGTCGGCAGCCGACGCGGTGGTGCGGTCGTGGCGGGGCCGGGCGTTAGACTTTTGGGTGCCGGGGAGTGACCCAACAAATTTGTTGGGTCTGGGGCGATTTTGTTGGCCCAACAAATTTCGGGGCCCTAGTAGGGGCCTCACTGGAGCAAGTTTGTTTTTTTGCCCTGAGCCCCATATATAGCTATGAGAGCTTAATTAGGGGTCCTGCTGGAGTTGCTCTAATAGACAGAGGGATTTGGGGCCTTAGGGTTTCATCTTGGTTATATACTAGCACCTAACTTCTAGGCTGAGCTGGGTGTTTGGCCTTTGCCTTTTCGGTGATGTGCACAATAAAATGCCTGCCATGGTTAATATATATTAACCGAGGTGCGTATTTTAAGTTGCTGACTATGCTTAATCAATGGTAAATAAAAAACGTCTTCCATCGTTAATTCAACTAAGTTGGATATGAGAAACTAGAGATGACTGAAAAGCGGGATTGAAAGTTGACGTGGATAAGTAGGTATTGTAATTGTATACGATGTGCCAGTTATAGCTATATATACCATGTTTGAAAAAAAAAACAGAGTTTTGCAACGAGTAGGTTGACTCAAGCTAATATAAATGGGTATACTATAGTTACATGGGAAGAAAAGTACGTACCAAGAATTTGCCGGTCTCAACAGCTAAAATCCTCTGCAGAACGATAAGAGGTAGTTGGTTTTCCATAGAGAGCATGTCCATCCGCATGATTCCCCAAATTTATTACAGCTGAAGATGGGGTCGTTGGTCGCGTAATCATCAACTTCATATGCCCTATCCAACAAGAAGCAGCCGTCCATAACCATCATCTCCACGAAGCGACCCTTGTTCGCTCCATGCCATTTGTCATCCAAGTCACTATAGGCAGCCTGGAGCTCATCTACCACTTCATCGATGGTTGCGACAAAGTCCTGTAGAGTCTTCCCAGACCGCTTAACTGTGTGGGCCACCGCCCGACTCTTGTGCTCCTCCATGGGCAGAAGATGGGGCTCGCCATGGTGTAAGGGGCCCAGTGACACGAACCGAGGGCTGTACGCCCGCTATTGGTGAGGTCCTTCATAAACTGTGGCACCCGATAGATGGCGCCCACTCCACCGGCGCTCTCCACCTTGGGATTGGCGTGCTTCAGCATCTCCTCCATCTCCACCACCCGGTACACGCTACAACTTCCCTTCTCGTATATATGTGCATCGGGCCATGCCGGCCCGGCCCGGCGACCCGGCGTGCCGTGCCGTGCCGGCTGCGCCGTCGTGCCCTCGTCGTGCCACCGTGCGGCCGTGCGGCGTGCCGTGCCCGGCGTGCTGATGCTGGCCGGCGGACCAAAGGCCGCGGCCCGTGGGCCCGTCGGGCGGCCCGAAGCCGCCGTGCGCCCGTGCCGGCGACCGCCATGGTCGCGCCCGCGTCGCGAATCCGGCGTGGATGGAGGCGATTGGAGACGGCCCGTCGGCGCGAGCGCGAGGAAGCCGTTGCCCGATGTGGCGCGCCCCGCGACACATGTGCGTGGAGGAGGTGCAGCCGCGGCTGCGCGGCGCCGCCCGTCAGCCGGAGGCTTGGTGCGGGCGTGAGGAAGGAGGCGCGAGATCCGACTCGGCGAGTGCGTGCGCGTGTCGCCCGGTGGAGGGCCGACGGGGCGCCGGAGCTTGGTGGCGTCGGAGCGGCCCGCGGAGAGGGAGGTTGGGGTGAGGGAGAGGCGCGGTGCGGCGAGGCGTCGAGGCCGACCGGCGTGGGAGCGAGCGGCGGGCGTGGGGTTGGGATGTGAAGGAGCGACACTCGGACTCGGGAGGACACGGGAGAGAAGGCTGTGGCTGTGACGGGATCACGGGAGTTAGGGTTAGAAAATAGAGAATGAAACACTTGTAATACTTGTGGACCTGGGCCAAATTCACTAGTTCTTGTATTTCATCGGGCCACCGGGCCGTGCCTATGCCGTGCCACGGGCCGGTGTGCGGCCCAGGCACGGCCTGGTCACCGGGCCGTGCGATGCCACGGGCCAAGATCGTCGTGCCGTGCCGTGCTTAGGCCGGGCCAAATCTCCGTGCCGCGGGCCGTGCTACCGGGCTCCGTGCTGCATGCACATATATACCTTCTCGATGATTCTCGTGGCGTCTGACTCTGACACCTTTATGAGCAGCTTGTCGTTGGCTCCACCGTCGTGCTCCGGCAACTTATCCAGCATCTCCATCTCCACCACCAAGCTGCGGCTACCACTCGCCTTCCCGTTGCCTGCCCCAATCACAACCGAACCCTCCGCCATTAGATCCTCTACTTGCACACACCCACACCACCCTCGACTTGATTTTGTAGTTGACTTTGCGATTGCCTTTTGCGTTAGCTCGGGCTGCTGCTATTCAGCTCCCCTCTATATACTGCTACACGCCCAAAAAAGCGTCATTAGTTACATTATTTTGTGTGGTAGCGTGGTTAAGCGCGGTGGGTGGTAACAGCCATTGTCGTCGCCTGCTCCTAGTCACATGGTACAGCCAAACTGGCCCCATATGCGTTGTGATACCATGTGTGTGTCTCGCCGATCCCCATTGCATGCATTATATTATGGTTCAGCGCGTGGGACGGGGGCAACGCCAACGCTGTCAATATATGGCATGGTGGATGTAGTAGTAGGCGCGATTGATCATTGATGTAATGTAAGCAGGTTTGTTTATCTAAGTCATAACTTGTGTAAAAACGAAACCTATTGGTGGGTTCGAGGACAACACCCCTTTCCTTTGTCTGGGCTCTCGTTGTCATGGAATCCTCTCCTACCAGCTTCTCATTAAGCACGGAGTGCTTGAGCACATCTTGTACATCTCGAAATCTGCCAGCAAGCTGCTACTACTCTCACCTTATCCTTCACTGCCTCAGGCCATCACAGAACCCTCCTCCGTTAGAACCTCTACATGCAGTGTTGCACAGACACCTCTCGATTTGGTTTCTTGTCTAGTTTCCTAATGCCTTTGCGCTCGATCCGCTTTTTCACATCGGGGCCCTTGATGATTCAAGCATGCGCATATATATATATGCTCAAGTAACCTGTAAAAACTAAATCTTGTGGCTTCGAGGACAACACCTCTTGCCTTCGTCTGGGCTCTCGTTGTCACGGAACCCTCTCCTACCAGCATCTCATCCACCACGGAGTTTTTTTAGAGTTTAGATCAATCACGGAGTGCTTTGGCATCTTGCGCATATCGCGACATCAGCCACCAAGTTATCCTTCACCGCCAGATCAGCCATCACCGAACCCTCCTCCGTTAGAAGGCAGTCTAGCACAAACAACCCCTCGGTTTTGTTTCTTGTCTAGTTTCCTAATGCCTCAGCGCTCCGCTTGCACATGCGAGGCCAGCTGGATCTAAGCATTATGCGCATGTGCTTTCTGCTATGCTCTATATGTATACTATGTGTAAATCATTTTTCCGGGACCTTGGTCATGGAAAAATTCCAGCACAACTTGCTGCAAAATGGAACAAATATATAGCAACTTGTAGTTGTGTAAACTACTTTGTCAAGGCCATTGTAACGATTGAGGCTAGATCGAATCTTGCTCTCATCTTTCAATGGCACCACAACAACTAGACGAACCGGACCTAATCATGCTCTAGCCATATGGCTTGTAGCACCATATATGTTTTTCCAACTTCTCTATTTGAGTACTTTTTTAGAGAAAATGCCGTTTAATTACTCCGTTTGCTCTCAATTAAGTAGACTGAAAATTATAGGTGTATCATGTTTTGTTATGACCAATAATTACTGTATTAATATGTTATTAATTTTTGTAATATACAAAAAAGCATACCGTATAGGTAATAAATTATATTGAACATGAAACTGATAATGTATTAATATGCATACTTATTTCTAACAAAGAGAAAAATGTTTTTTACAAGGCCTGCGGCTTTCCCCAACAGTTTTCTTTCACTAGTTTTTACTGTTTTCAAAGTGGCCTTGATAACATTTTAATTCATTTTTCCTGGTCGTTGGAGACGTTCTAAAATGTCACTGGATGCCGTTGGTGTTGGAGTAAGCATGAGAGCATGGGATGCAGTCAACAATGCTAGAGTTCTAAAAAACAAAAAAAAAAAAACAATGCTAGTCCCAGCAGCAGCTAATTCATCATAATAGACACACCGATAATAATTTGAGAGACAAACAAGGAAATCACCACAAGTACTCCAGTCTCTAAACATAACATCCATAAGCTAGGGAATATTAATTAATACAGGTTTCGAAATGGGTTGACTCTACGGTGCTCCACTATACTTGACGGAAATATACATCATCATAATAGAAATAAAGGCGCAAATCACAACAGTAAACTTCCTCCTTTTCATGGCGACAATATCCATATCTGTATGTTCTAGCATACAGCAAGCTTCCTGAATCAAGAAGTCCCTCCTGGAGGCAAATTATGAGAGACCCGGTCCTTCCGTTATCTGAGAGACCCCGTTCCTTTACGCGACACGTGGTACTGCATTGATCTTCAAGCAACCTTCCACCGTTTCCCTCGTAGTTACTGTCGGGCCACCAACGTCAACTCGTACACGCCGTTGACCACTAATGGTTTACAGATTTAGATCTTGCTCCCTGTGGTATGCTAAGTAGATGATATCCATGATATCTTGTATGATCGCTTTGTTTCCCCAGAGTTATTACTTGTTTCTCGCAGTGTCAATACAGCTGCACATGAACTTGCTATTTAAGTTTGTGCCGGGACCCTGTCCAATTCCAAGTGTGGGATGGACCCCTCCCAGAAATTGTAATTGTTCAAGTGACTTTGTAACAATTGACTCTGGCCCCGTGCAGCGGAGGACAACGGCTCCGGCCCCGTGCGGCGGAGGAAGGCAGCTCCGGCCCCGTGCAGCGGAGGACGGCGGCGAGTGATGGAGGGTGGTTTTTGAGTCATGCTCCTCATCTACGTGCTAACTGACTCAGGTGCAATCCCAAATTAGCCCCATCACCATGTTACTTTATCTCTGAACACACGTGCTTGACACTTTTAGTTGCTAACTGACTTCTTGCTTTCCATCTCTGATCACAATCTCCTGGAGCCACCTAAAAATTCTATATGCTAGTTTCAGTACTTGTTGTCATTCAGGTAACCTGTACTCCCTCCGTCTCAAAATAATTCATCATGTTGAGTTTAAGACATTATGGTTGACCGCTCGTCTTATTTAAATTATTTATACAATTTAGGAAATAAATAAATCATTATTAAAATATCTCTAATAATAAAATAAGTCACCTCAAAATGGATGATGTTTATATAAAAAAATTTAAATAAGACGAAGAGTCAAACATGATATCTTAAAGTCAAAATGATGAGTTATTTTGAGACGGGAGGGACTACTCCGTGAAGTCATCTATCTTGCGGCTAACCTGACCACATAAGCTAATTAATTAGCTGACATCTCCTTCTCACGGGCTACATTGCTGCCACACTACTATTTGCATTGAACCTGGGAAAGTTTCTGTCACTGCACTCTGTTCTAAAAATCACTACTGAACTTGGGCAGACTGAAGTACCTGGCATTGTTTTAGAGCTAGCTAATTACATTTTTTTTAGATAATGGATAACAAATATCCAGCCTCTACATCCAAAGGGATGTACACAGCCCATTATTACAAGCTTTGAAAAATGCGAGAGAGAAAGCCTCGGTCATAAATTGGCGGGGAAGCTAAGACAAACAATATAAATGTTTCCATCCATTGTTGGATATCTCTAAAGCAATAAATTCTAATTTCTTGCTTATTGTTGAGAGCGCGCTTCCTTGGTTATCTCTTCACGCTTTGCAGTGTGTGCCCGATAAGCGTAACCAATACGCACCTCTGAAAATTACCTGCATAATAGAATTAGATTTCTTTACATTAAAAACCACATCATTTTAAGATCTCCAGAGAGCCCAAATATATGGCAGCCATCCCTACCCAAATCAATTCTCTAATCTTTTTATTTTTGATTAGTTAGCCAATTCCCGAACATATGGCTAATTGATCTAGGTTGAGTCGATCCAAAGAGCAAAAAGAGATAATCCTCCAAATCATTCGGTAAGGGGCAGTCTAGGAATAAGTGTTGAATAGTCTCATTCCCATTACAAACAAACGCACTTTTGACTCCCTTTCTAGTTTTTTAGCAAGATTATCTTTAGTCAATATAACCCCCTCTGTAAAAAACCAGAGAAAGATTTTAATTTTTAGAGGAATCTTTATCTTCCAAATCATCCTATGCGAAAAAGGTGTTTGTGTATCAATGAGGTCAAGGTACATTGAGCGGACCAGAGAATAGTCCCGATTTGGTTAGGCTCCATCTAAAATAATCCGGCCCTTTCCACCAATTCGACATTTGAGATTCGTGCTACTAGACTAAGCCATTACTCAGTAAGTTTGTTATCCACCGGAGCCCTCCTAAAAGAGATGTTTAGAGGGTTGGAATCCATCACTTTTGAAACGGTTATTTAGCGTGAGGATTTCGAACTATATTATATAAAGATGGATAGCAATCTTTCAGAGGATTCTCTCCTACCCATTTATCGTCCCAAAATCTAGTGGTAGTTCCATCTCTGATATCGAAGGAACCTTTAGCCAACACCTCCTCTTTGATATGCATGAGGCCCCTCCAAAAATGAGAGTCATTGGGCTTGGCGGTCACTTGATTTAGGGATTTTTGAATGTAGGTATTTATTCCTTAAGAGCGACCACCACATGCCCTTTGTGTTCAACAAATTAACCAACCATTTGGCTAGAAGGCATTTATTTTGCAGTTCTAAAATAAGGATACCTAGTCCCCTTTGATCTTTAGGGCGACCACGGGATGTCCCTTCGGCAAGTCTAAATCTATGTTTTTCTCAAGAGCCTTGCGAGGAAGAACCTTGATCTATAAAAATCGAGGTTTTTAATCACCCCTTTAGGTATTTCAAAGAAAGACATCATGAAAATAGGTAGGCTGCTTAGGACTGAATTAAGCGAGAATTAGTTTCCCCATAAGACAGGTATTTTGCTTTCCAAAGAAGAGAGTTTACGTTTGAAAACGTTCTTCTACATTTCTCCATTCAGAGTTCGTGAGTTGTCTATGATGCATTGGGATTCCAAGATATCTAAAAGGATATTCCCCAATATTGCAACCAAAGAGAGTAGTATAAAAGGATTCCATCTCCTTAGCTGCACCATAACAAAAGATTTCACTCTTATGAAAGTTGATCTTCAGCCCAGATAATTGTTCAAAAGCACAAAGCAAAAGTTTAAGATTTTGTGCTTGCTCGGGTCATGATCCGAGAAAGATAATGGTGTCATCTCGCATATTGAAGTATAGACAACCCATCATCTATAAGGTGGGGGAGGACACCTCTTATTTGACCATCAGCTTTCGCTCTATTAATTAGAAGAGCTAACATATCTGCAATGATGTTAAATAAGATTGGTGACATAGGATCTCCCTGTCTAAGTCCTCGCTTAGTCTGGAAGTAGGGACCTACGCCATCATTGACTTTGATCCCTACACTCCCCCGAGGACCATAGTTTCAACCCACCTACACCATTTGGGAGAGAAACCTTTCATTCGTAGCGTTTGTTGAAGGAAAGACCACTTCACTTTGTTGTATGCCTTTTCAAAATCAATTTTGAAGATGACACCGCCACGCTTTTTGGTGTGAAGTTCATGAATGGTTTCGTGTAAGATAACGACCCCTTCCATTATATTCTGCCGGGCATAAAGGCGATGTCTGTGGTTGGCCTCACCACGCTTTTTGGTCGCCAAATTAAGCCTATTTGTGCCTACTTTAATGAATATCTTAAAACTCACATTAAGAACACAGATTGGCCTGTATTGCTGAATTTTGATAGCATTATCCACCTTTGGAATTAAGGTGATAATACCAAAATTCAAACTGCATGTCAAGATCCTCCCTATGTAGCTCAAAGAAATAAGGATAAAAAATCATCCTTGATGATACCCCAAAACACACCTGGTAGAATTCCTTGGAAAACCATCCGGCCTCGGGGCTTTGTTATGTTCCATTCGAAGACCGCCTCCCTCACTTCCGATTCGGTGAACGGGCCGATGAGGATATCATTTTCCCGTGTGAAACCACGTGGAATATCCGGTTTTGGTCTTCGCTAAGGGAGATATCAAAATTTTACGTTGGCCAAAGAGGTCTTTGTAATAAGACGTAATATGACTCTTGAGCGATCATCACCGACACCACACCTTGATCATTCTCAAGTTTAAAAATATATGTTGCTTACGGTGTTTTGCATTGGCAACTAGATGAAAGAACCTAGTATTAGCATCCCCTTCCAAAGGGGTTTTAACTTTGGCTCTCTCATACCATTTTAGTTCCTCCTCTCTTAGGAGGTTAACTAAACGTTCTTTTAGATAGTGCTTCATATCAATCTCTTGTTCGGATAAGGGAGAGATCTCACTTTCTTGTCTATATTCTCTAAGATAGCCAACGAGTCTTTTTTTTTTTTTTTCTATAAGACCTGCAGTATGTTTAAGCCCAACCCTTAGATATTGTCCGAGCCTCACGAATCTTGAATTGCCAACGTTCAAGAGGGGTGAGCTCGTGAAGCGGAGATTGCCAAATATTTGCAACCATTTCATAAAATCCCTCTCGTAACAACCATCCCCTCTCAAATTTGAAAGGACGGTTGTGGGTTGGGTGGGTCGAAGCACCCGTCTTGAGAACTAGGGGAGTGTGGTCGAGATATTTCTATCCCTAGGTTGTACAGGTTAACAATGGAAACATGAGTTCCCATTCCGTGCTAACTAGTACTCTATCCAACTTTTCAAAGGTTGGATTATCCCCCTCGTCCCGCCATGTGTATTGACGGCCTGTCATTGAAATCTCCTTCGATTCGGAGATTCAATGACAAATAAAAGAGGTTTTAAGCCATTTATGGTCAAAATCTCGGAACTCTTATCTTCGGACCCTCTCATTATGTTAAAAATCTCCTCCTATCATATATGGAAGAGTTTCTTTGGAGCACGTGTTGGCGAGTTACGCTAAGAAAGCACTCTTATTCTGTAGTTGTCTTTGGTCCGTAAAACCGTATAAAAGCACAAATTTGAAGTCATTTGATTTGACTCTTAGGGTAAATTTTACATAAAAGTCTCCTCGGAATGGCTCCAATGTCGAAGACATTCAAGTCCGCACCTAGCAAAATGCCCCCGATCTTCCATGGGGTGCCATGGTGTGCCAAATAAAATCATGCCCCCGCACAAAATTTTTTAAGGACATGATCCGGAAGGAATCCGGCTGTTTCGGAGAGAGCAATAAAATTAATTTGCTCTTCCTTAACCAATTCCGCCAAAAACCTATGTTTAGCCAAGTCACCTGGACCTCCTGCTATTCCGGAAAATTCCCTTCATTTTATATTAATTTTGGAGGGGTTTTTGGTTTTCTGGGAAGTTTGCCATTTTTATATTTTTGGCATTATGATATTTCTTCCTTCGGGCGGAGTGGAGAAAGATCTATAATTTGATCATTCTCCTCCTCCTGCAAGTTCTCATTTAGAATTCCACAGGCGTGGCTGAGAACTGCATCAATTTGGTTATCCTGCTCATCCTCACTTTCAAGATTGAAGGATTTAGGAACAATTCCTTTCTTTCTATTAGCACTAAAAGCTAATCTGTCAATCTCTAAATTTTTTATTGAGATTATTGCTGATGAGCCTAGGTTGATGCCTACCCTACCAAGGTTTGAAACAACTTTAGAATCTGGAAAGGTATTGAAGGAGTTACCTGGGAATTCAAGGTTCTTCTTCGCTGCCATCCGGTCCACCTTGTGTAGTGTGTGGACGTCCCGCCATTGCCGCATTCACGGAGCTACGGACGCGGCACTTTGATAGGTGCTGCCAGTAGCTACTGAGTGCCGCGATCCCCCACCACCGGGAGGTAGTGGCGCGGACGGTGAGCCGTCCGGCCTCTCGCCCCACGGTGGCGGGGCGATGGGGCGTGGGCGTGCCCCACCACCACCACCAGAAGGCGTCGGGCGTCCTCGGTGGCAAGGGGCGAGGGGGTAGAGAGCGAGCCCCCCACCTCCCCGGCCGTCGGGGGCAAGGGGCGGGGGGTAGAGAGCAATCCCCCACCTCCCCGCAGCGTTGGGGCGTCCTCATTGGCAAGGGGCGGGGGTAGGGGAAAGAGCCCCCACCTCCCCCGTCGTCGGGGCGCCAGGGACAAGGGGTGAGGGGGTGAGGGGGCTAGCTAATTACATTGTCGACTGACACTCACATCTTAATTTGTCTTACACTATAAATAAGGTCGTCAGCTCTAAGCCATTTTCTATATTACAAAGACTCTCTCATTTACTGAAACTTCAAGTTCCCACTTTTGTCCTGAGTCAAACTTCTGTAACTTTTGTCCTGTTTCATCTTGCAAACTCAGGAAACACAGGGGTGGACGAGGATGATAACAAGGAAGCAGAAGATCTGAGAAGTGATCCAGACTGATGAGATGTTGTAGATGGATGACTGGATGATATGTTTGATCTCCAATTATGTTTGAATTTTAACAAGGACTGCGGCGCCCGGCGCACCTGTTCGGCATCTTCGACGGGGTTTTCAACTAGCTGCGAAGAGTTCCTATAACTAGAGAAACTGAGAGTAGCAAGTTAAAAGGCTGATTGCCGTTTTGTTCTGAAATTGTTTCGTAAAATTGCCGTCCAAATGGCACATGATACACATTGTGCATTTTTTAATCTGAAATACCTATGGCATCTTGGCAGAGTTGAATCCCATATACACGATTGTTTTTGCTGAAAATGGTTACACTGAAACAATCAAAACTGAATCTTATAGGTGGCCTTTTAAAGCTGGAATCTTATACATAAATACCAAAATCCATTCCAAAATAAATCATACTTAATAAAACAGTGCTGCAAGGTGACAACTTGATAACAACACAGTTACATATATGTTCTTATACATAAATACATATGGCAAACGGCAAACCTATCAACAACCAGGAGATGGAGAAGCTACTGCTCGCCTACAATAATTCAGTTTCTTGGATAGCATGAAGCTAGCAAATTACTTATAAATTACTTTTTCTTATAAATATGCACCACTGACCTCTGGATGTGCTGAAGCACTTTCTTCATATTTCTCATCGTCATAGTTGAAAGATCCACCGCCATCCTCAAAGTTGTGGCAAGAGATTTCACCCACATCACCACGAACAGTTGGCTGCAACATTGGGGGAAGCAAAGATCTGTCGAGACTGAACCCAAGGCCTTCACGATCGCGTCCCTCAGCCTGTGTGCGCCACAGCAGAAATCCCGTTCAATCCATTACCCAATCTGATCACGTCCCTCAGCCTGCGTTCGAGTTGTAGGCACCTTTCAGAAATTTCAACGAAATTTCAACGCTGAGCTGATGCACTCATCCAGGTGGCTACAGATGTTGTATAAGTGATGGGGGGATTGTGCCTGAGTTTTGCTTCAACTTTGAAATTTGAAGCAGTAGCTTGGCAGCAACGTTTTGAGGATCAACCTGTACAATTAACGCTGGTTCGAAAATGCAGTTAACGATGGTTCAAAAATGACAATTAGAATAAGTTCTTAGGAAACAAAAAAGGGGCAAATCTGTACAGCAGTTCAGAAATATTAACTTGAATATGCATACCACAGAGAGATAATGAGTTAGATCAGCACCATCATAGCAGCAACAGGACAAGGTACACAATGCTCCCGTTCGATTCAAGCTAGAACAAAAAAAAAATTCGGTGAATGCATAAGCATACCGATGCATCGACAATGAGGAAGTGCTCTAATACCCTAATTAAGCAAAGATGCTTCAACTCTACCAGGATTGAGCACTGGATCAGGACTGGACCGTACCTTGAATGATTTCCAAGGCTGATGAAGATGGGACCTCCGTCCGATTTGCACACGGCCGTCGATGCCGCGCCACTTCGATCAACGCTTGGCCGAGGCACACAGCATAATTTAAGGAAGGCGATGGCGAGATCGACGAGGGCCGCGATAGGCAACGACGGGAGAAAAGGCGCAGATCGAGCCGAAGGCGGTGGCACTGACGGGGCTTGGCTGTCGCAGCGGCCGCCGATGGCTTCGCATGCAAGCAACGCTTGGGCGTCTCGGTGGCCTCCGATAGCTTCGCATTTGCAAGGAAAAGACTTAACGTCGTATGTTGCCGTCCCAAACTGAGGAAGTTGTGGTTGTTTGCTTTGAGATCTGTGCATGCCACGTGCAAGTAAAAGAAGGGGTCTTTTTAGATCTGAAAAAGACAAGGTCTCTCTAAATTTGCACCTCATCGAGCATGCTGAACGGGCTCATCAGTGCCCCACTGCCAAGGCTATTGATCAGCTGCGCCAATTCCTCGTCACTGCTCAGCAAGTTCTTTATTACCCCTTCAAACCTCAGCAACTTAGGGCCTGTTTGGGACCGCGTTTCTAAAACTCGCTTATAAGCTGAGCGGACTTATCTAATATGCGCGATTTGGAGAATCTGCTTTTTAAATAAGCGGGGGTGTTTGGTTGTCCTTATTATTTTGGGTGGATTATCTGTTCAAGGTGTAAAAAGACAATACTGCCCCTTATCCTAGACAATCCATCTCTCCCAACTCCCGTATGACGAGGCTTCTCCCTCGCCGCAACGGGCGTTGCCTCGTAGCGGCCGCACTGCCGCTTGGGGAGCAGCAAGAGCCCAAGCTCCCGTCCCGAGCTGGAAGGCGGCGAGGGCGTCACGTATACTCTCGACGAGCGGCCACGGGTTCCACGACACATGCATGTACGGGTGGCTCGCGGTCAAGCGTATCTGCGTCTGCCAAGCCGCCCCGTCCCCCGCCCGCGCTGGTGCGTGCTCGCTTGTTGGGGCTCGGGGCTCGAGGGGGGAGTAGTCCGCTCGGTGGTGAGGGGGGGGACGGCGGCGCCCGGCGTCGGCCACGGTGGGGAGGGTAGGGAGGCGGTGGTGGTTAGCCGGGGGGGAGGGAGGAGGCCAGTGGTGGGGAGGGGAGGAGGCCGGTGGGGGAGGGAGGAGGCGGTGGTGGTCTTTGAGTCCGCCACGCGCGGGGAGTGGAGGAGGCCGTGATCCGGATCCGGCGCCAATGTTTCCGTCGGAGGAGAGAGGTGTCGGGGAGGAGTGCGGGGAAGGGATGGGGAAAAACGTTTTGCTTATTTCGAACGCAGCTCGGGGTCGATTATTGAAACGCTTGTTGTTGAGGCGCTTATCCCGCGATGGCGTTGCGAGGTCGCTGGGTCGGATAAGCGTGGTGTTTGGCAGAATTATTTTGCTCATTCCACGTAAAATCAAAGCAACGGGGTCCCAAACAGGGCCTTAACATCTTTCCCGGTGTTGTCTAAGTTGGCCAGAAAGTAGATGTAGGACAACACCTAATGGCCAGTGCTAGGATACAACTTCTCAAAGGCCAGCTGATTTAGAATATACTTCTTGGTGTCATCATGTGCATTGAACACTGGCATGCTAAGCACGCAATTTTTAAAGTTGATGTCATGGATGAACTGAGTTTTGCTCGACTTGAAATGAATCCCAGCATCAGTAAGTTCGGCCGCGGAAGGCATGCATGGTACCATCCCATTGTATGCCAACATAGTTGAGTTTCGGGCCACACATGACGTGTAACAATTCCAGAGGGTGACGGCCCAAACTGTCCAGATTGGCCCCGTAGGAGAAACCCAAGAAACCCAGCACTATTGTGTTGACCTCTGCAACCAGCTGTGTAGTCATCATGAGATTATTAGTCGCCGTCATATAAACCTATCTTAGAGCTAGACTTTTAGCAGCGCTATTCCTTTACTTATATATGTCAGAAACTAAACTTATTATTACTAACTGAAGACATTTTAAAAAACTCAATTTTACAAAATGTACTGTAGTACATGATACATTTAACAAAAAGCAAAACATTTGGCCATTATTTGGTTGTAGCATCTAAATTGCATCTAGGAACTACATCTCAACATGGCTTAATCGCGAAAAGAAAATGGCACTTTTGCCTTTACAAAATTATCAGTAACTTATATCTTACTATTACTAATTGGAGGCTCCAAATCGGAAGCACCACATTAATCCTCACGAGACATGCTAGAAAAAAAGAAAAAAATCCTCAAAATTCTCACAAAAATTAGAAAGATCTAGCCATCGATTTAACGGACTCTAATCACCATTTATATCAATAGCCGTTAGATCTATTATTATGTTTTTTCTAGGAAATTACCCACCTTGCCATTACAACAATACCCTAAAGTAACCCCCTAAACTTAGACCTTAATTACCCACCTTTGCCATTATTAAAACGTAATGCACTTAATTAATGATATTAAAACTCATGCACGGCTAAAACAGATCTATTTAAAATACAAAAACAAAAAATAGATCTATTTAGTCACCGAGCGGCTTCAACCCTTCCATCCTGCCATGCGGAGCTTCCTGATTCCCTTCCATTCACGTCGTACCTCCGGTAGGTCCAATTTTTGGCAGAGCTCCGGCCCGTGACCCCTATGATGTAGTAAGTAGTCCATGTCCTTTAATTTGTTTTCTTATCTCCTATTTGAATCTGAGTACACATGTTTAATTTAGTACATCAGCAGGTAGCAGCATGCATATGCCGGATTTAGCATGCATGCATATGGTCTCATGGGTGAACTGGCGCTGGGACACAGGTACCCACGAGAGATAAAAAACCAGCATCCTTTTGCACATGCACATATATATTTGTAAAAAAATGAAGTGAAAGATGTGGACAATGAAGTGCAAGAGGGGCAAGATTTGGACAATAAAATGCAAGAGGGGCATGCGGCTGCGTGATGGAGCTCACCACCTGGCCCTAGAGAAAAAGATCAATTCAATTCAGCCTCTCCACCGCACGATCCTTGCCATGCATCAAGGTTAGAGTTTGGGTTAGCATGCACAAGTCTTTTGACTAAACCAATGAAACCTTAGATACCGTGTATTATGCAGTATGTCTGTACTGGCCGGTTCAGCTACATCTAGCAAATACAAATTCATCTCTAATAGCACCACATGGACAGATCATCATCAGTATCAGTAGATTAATTTATCAAACAAAAATAACATGCACAAGTCAAGCGCTCTTCTAAAGTTAGTTCTTTCAATTTTTTCATAGTTGGATGCAGTTTTTACAACATTAAAAATTAGACCAATCCCTCAAAAACAATAAAAATTAGACCTCTAAATTTGTTTTTTGTGCATCAATTTTAAATTTCTTTTTAGCCAAAACAAGTAATAAACATTTTTTTTTTTTTTTGCGATAAACAAGTAATAAACATTAGATAGAGTGATGTTGTGTAAAACTAAGTGTATCAGATTAATGGTGTTTTATCAAAAATTTTTTAACTAATTAAATAATGACCAATCGCTACATATATCATGATTATTGTTCAAATTCTTCATCCACTGCATGTTGCTATGATTTTTATTAGCGGAAATAAATATAATATATCCCTTATATTTGAACATGCATACATAAAACCATATTTGTTGCTGCATATGTTGAAATATTTGCATAGACTCTATTCAAATGTCCTAAAAAATACAGTATTGCCAATACACACAAATGCAAATAAAAGTAGAGAAAAATATACCCATCTTATACATAAATCAGTCGTTGGTCTGTCAATACAAATCCATACCTATTAATAGGATTATGGAAGAATTTCGATGATAAGATTAACCATGTTGTGACCTAACTAAAAGGTGCATGGGAAGGAAGTGAAAAAAGAATGCAAATTAATCACATCATATATTTTATAAGTTTTGTTGGCATCTAAATTTTATTGCTTTAAAGACAATTTTGTAATAATATTCCAATTGATGACAAAATAATATTGAAATTACATTAACCTATGTGATATAGTGATCTATATATAATCCATAGTACAAATATATCAATACACTATTTTATTAGTATATGAAAAGGTAGAACAACTAATTTGAAAACAAATAGTATATAACCGTCTAAAAAATTACATTTATTGAAAGTTATATAAGTTGCTATCCCATGCGAAGGCATGGTTAATATACCAGTTTATATCTAATTACTCACCTTCTATGATGATAGATAATCTATATAATTCATTAAAGTTGCATCTAAATTACTATTTCTATTATTATTATTAAAAAACCTCAAAACAAATATAAATTATCACATCTTCTATTACAAGTTTAAATTACCATGAAGCATATATATGTTCATGTGTTACCCACTTCTATTAGTATTAACATATTCAAATTTGAATAAAACAAAAATTCAAGTGTGCCATCATGCAAATCAAGTACACATGCATGCATGAGCATATATAGACATATATATATGTTATGTGTTGGCAATCATGGGAAAAAATTCATTAAAGACTCATGTAATATTGGTAATAACAAAATTTTTTGAAAACATTTTATTCAACATATAATACTATACATTTTTGAGAGATATATATGCTGAAAATATAACCATTAATGCAACAAGTAGTTCCTTGATAAGAAAATTCAAACATCTGAGAAGTGAGCGAGGTTAATATAGCACATACAAACAGTGGCTATGTGTTCTTATCCTTCAAGATTTCTTTTACAATAAATATTCATTGAATGGCTTAAATATTAATATCCTCTTGAGATTAGCACTATATTACCGCCATCTTAAATCTAACTTTAAGCTAAACCATCAATCTTAAACGATGTGGTGTAGGTATTGAATGATTGTTTATGCACCATAGTACTTAGGAGTAGTATGCGATCTAAATTGTTATTTTTTCATAAGTTCAAATGGAGAACTAATAAAAGAATAGACAAGCACAAGATCGGTTTTTCAACTTAGTTGAGGACTCATGAAAATCTTTCACACAATATGCACCATAGTTTAGAATAAGTTTTTTGGTAATTGTGGTTAACATACACCAAGGTCCTCCCCTCCATGTTCCCAAAAGAATGTTGATTTGGGTTTTTAAACTTTGACTACAAATATTTTTTTTTGGTTGAGTTTGGAAATATGTAAGTGATGTAAGTAGATTTATCTCGAGATGTAGTTTTATAAAAGCATATATTGAATTTATTTTACAAACATTTTGTAGCATAAAAAGAGCAGTCAAAGTTGTTTTTAGACCAATATCCAAAAACGATTTTCTTTAGAGCAAGTATAATAGTAGGTTGTAAGCCGGCTAAATCTTGACGTGGAGGAGAAAATGGAGGAGAGAGAGGAGAAGCGGGCTTACACAGCGGCTTGGGTACAAGAACCAAGAAATTCTAAGAGAGACAAGTGTGCCCTGTATTAATTGTGAGTGGCTAACTACTATATGAAGAAGAGGCTGGGAGAAGACTACAAATAGCCTTACAACCAATGACAGATTTGTAACTATTAACCTTGCTCTTAGGGACATGGAGGGAGTACCATGTAAAGGGAAAAAAACTGGCAAGAGAGTTGCCCGGTATATTAGAAAGGAGACACCTAGACAGGCACCCCGCTATATTAATTGATAAGTTCATTACTAATAGATAGACACCACAGAGCATATATATATTATGCCTATTATGGTAGAAAATGAACAAAGGGTAATGCTTATTAGTCACACTCCTAATTAGGATTGTGTACCATCGTAGTTTACCAAATCTTTCAAGTAAATGTATATTGCAGATACACAGAGGAAGAACGCCAAGTAAAGAAAAAAAGAACTATAAACATGGATAAAGGGTACCTATTATTTAAAATATTAGTGAAGAGAAAAGATATATATTATATAGTTAGTGTCTCATAAGATTCTAACCCGTGCGAGGAAAGCACGGGTTGATGAACTAGTGTTTACATAATAGTTAATCATTTCTTTACTTTGTGAATTTTATGAAAAACAAACTCAGAATTCTTCATCAAAACTAACATTATGCCTTCATGGAAATAAACCTATGATTACCCAAAATTGGCATATGGATTATTGACCCTGGGACTACAAAACTTATTAAGATAAACTATGCTCTAAGTTTGCTAGTGTTAAGAATAAATGGCTAAAAAATTGCTAAACCCACATTTGAATCTATTATTGTCTCAACAGAAAAGTAAGAAATTGTAAATATATCGGTCCTAGTAGAGAATTACCAAGTAAGAATACTGCATCTATATTTAAATATACTTACTTCGGCTGTGTCGACGTCACGCTCAACGGCTAGGATTTTCTGCAAAACAAGTAGTGGGAGTTGATTCTCCATGATGACAATGTCTGATTGGATTGCTGTATACAAGGTGAGGCAGCCGTGATAACTGAAGACAGGGTTGCCTATTGGGTAATCGAAGTAGCGCTCTATCGACTCCAGTAAGAAGCATCCATCCATCACCATCATCTGGACAAACTCTTCTCTACCTTGAGTGCGCCATTTTTCATCGAGGTTGTCGTACTCATCTAGCAACTCATCAGCAACCTCTTGTATAGACCCCAGATACTCCACTAGAGGCTTCCCAAAGCGCTTGACGCGCTGCAAGACGGCCTCCTTCTTGTGACGCTCCATGGGCATCAGGTCAGCCTCGCCATAGTGCAGCGGGCCCATGGATACCAGCTTTGGCCGATATGCCTCAGTGTTGCCGTGCTTGATCCGATCCGGCACAAGGTAGATTGACGGTGGTTTCTTCCCAACCACCGACCAGCGGCTATTGTCGAGTGTCTCTTCCATCTCGACTATCCAACTGGTACAGCCGACCTCCATGACTCTAATTGCCTCCCCCAAGTTAATCTCCTCTTCCTCCTCGAAAATCTCCTGCACATGGTGGTGGTGGTGCTGCTCCTCTTGGTGCTGCTGCTGCTGCCCCTATTGGTTCTGCTGCTCCTCCTCTTGCTGCTGTTGCTGCTGCTCCTCTTGGTGCTGCTGCTGCTGCCCGTCTTGGTGCTGCTGCTGCTGCCCCTCTTGGTGCTGCTCCTCAGCCTCTTGGTGGTGCTGGTGCTGCTCCTCCTCCTGCTGTTGCTCCTGCTCCTCTTGGTGATGGTGCTCCTCCTCCTGCTGTTGCTCCTGCTCCTCTTGGTGATGGTACTCCTCCTCCTGCTGCTGCCCCTCTTGGTACTGCTCCTCTTGGTGGTGCTGGTGCTGCTCCTCCTCCAGCTGTTGCTCCTGCTCCTCTTGGTGGTGGTGCTCCTCCTCCTCCTCCTGCTGCTGCTGCTGCTGGACATTCCCCAGCACGGGCTGCTGCTGCTGCTCAACAAACTCCAGCACAGGTTGTTCTTGCTGCTGCTGCTGCTCGACATCCTCGGGGCGCTGCTCTTCCATCTGCACAACTTACTGCAAAGGACTAGATCAGTGAACAACAGGAAAACTACTACATGAGTAAGTGCTAGAAAGTGGAAAACAGATGTGGTCGATTGAAGTGTCCAAATCATCCTAAGACCAGGCTACTACCTATATATAGGACCAGTATTGGTTGACAAATAAGACAGCAAAATTTGAACATTGCAGAGAGGAACATATAGTAATATTTTCTCACATAGATGAGGCATTGTATAACTATAACATATGGTCTTTTTGAGATTATTTTATATGAAAAACTGGAGAAAGAACTTTTCAGAATCCTATAGCTTTATAAGCAAACTAACACTGATATAAAAACATTCTTCAGTATATCTTGTTCTTTCCAGCTATTGATATGATAAATCTTCTCATTGCAAAAATATCACATATCAACTGGATCAGCCTTATTGATACTAAATCTTTTTGTAGGTGCCTTTTTTTGCAACTCAAATTTGGTATTTTGTGCGTAATAAATCCTTCATGATGAGCAAATTTACCTGAGGCGTTCTGCCTATCTTGCTCAGAGACTCAGACAAATGGAACTTAATTGGCCGCGGCTGTTCCGAAAACGTTGTTGGTTCAGCTAGACAGTTCCTTCACAAGAATAAAGACTAAATCCATTAACCAAAGGGCATGTCACCTAATTTTCACAGGCAATTTGATTGTAAAATTATACAAAATATGAGCTTCTCTTCAACATTAGAGGCAAGATGAGTTAATACATAATAAGCAAGGACTAGATCATCGGGCAGTAGGAAAACTACTACCTCAGAGATTGCTAGAAAGTGTGGAAAACAGATCTGACTAATTCATGTTTCTAAAACATCCTATGACCAGTCTACTAGCCATATATATGACATGTAGTGCTTGATCAATAACATTTGAACATTGCATACATGACAATGAAGAAAAAAAAACGCTCTCCTATATGATGCACAAATTCAAATAGGCTATACAGTACCTGAGGTGTGTTCTGCCTATCTTCCTCAGAGTCTCGGACAATGGACCTTAGCCATAGCTCTTCGGTCAACGTTGCCACTTGAGCTATATTTTTTTAGAAAAGGACACTTGAGCTAGATAGTTCCTTCACAAAATAAATACAAAATCCGTTTAACCAAATGTATATCACGTTCAAATTCGTACATGCAATTTGATTATACATTTAAACACTTCAACACTAGAGAGTCAAGTTGAGTCACTACATCAGCAAAGATCAGATCAGTCGACAACAGGAAAACTGCTACAGTGCTACGTACATCGGAAATTGCTAAAAAGTGGAAAACATATGTGACTAATCCAAGTGTGCAAAACATCCTAAGACCAGACTAGTAACTATATATAAGACTAGTATTAGTAGATCAACAACAATTCGCATACATAGAAACCTAGAGGAAATTTGCAGTCATGCATAAGGCACAGTATAATAGGTGGTCCCATGAGATTTTTTATTTGAAAAAATGGACAAAGAACTTTTCAGAAACATATAGCTTTATGTGCAATTAAAATAACACTAGTCTCAAAACATTCTTTAATATATCTTGTCCTTGCCGATTATTAACCAAATTTTTTTTTCTTGACGAAAAGAAATTCCATATAGCATGCAATTGGAGGAAAAATAAGGACATTTCTTATGTCTTCATGCTGCATGCTCCCAAAATCCAAACATGAAACATTTTCCGAAAATTTGTACCATCCTACCAAAGATACAAGGCACGTAAGGGCTTCAGAAAGCCCAAAATTGTTCAGACCTTGTTCACAATAAACCCCTTCCAAGTAGATCTAAGCTGGATATGAAATTTAGTCTGCTGGCATCGACTTTTAATCAACTCAAATGTCACATATCCAATCGCGATCAGCTTCTTGATGAGAACAGATTAAAGACTAAATTCTTGTCAGTGACCTTTTTTTGTGCATATATACCAAGATTCTTAATAATAACAAAGACCAATTCCTTGAAGAATCAGGAGGAGCCAGTGGCTCCTACTGCCAATGCATATTTAAAATGAGAAAAAAAGAACAGAGTTTAAGTACAGAAAACAACAAGACCGAAAAAGCAAGGCAGATCAAGGGACAAAGAAAGAAGGAAAAACCACAAGCAGATTGCATATTCAAAGAGATCCAGGATTCTAAGAGGGGAGAGAGCCTAGGCTTGATCCTGTGCAGCAGCAGGAGGGCTTCTGTTGCAACATACCGCTCGCTCCCGTAGGAGAGCCAAATCGGCTCGCCCGGAGGGCGAGCCCCTCCCCCGCCGGCCGACGCAGCGAGGCAAGGCAAGGCGCTGCTGATGCTGAAGTGCTGAACTTGTACGCAGAGGGCCAGGCTAGCTCCCAGTGCTGAGTTATGCAGCAGGGCTGAGGGAGTGAGAGTGAGGCGAGGTAGTGAAGGATTGTGCTGTCTACTCCGGCTAGCACTCCTTGCTTTACTGTGTTTTGTAAGCATGCGTGAGCAGGGTGTCGCTCAGCAGTCTGGGCCGGACTGTGATTCGTACGCTGCTTCATCTCACTGCGGCGTGCCCTGGTCCGTGGACCAGATAACCATGCCATGCATCCATCCATGCATATATGCGTCATGGCCAGCAAGCTGATACGTAAAACTTTTCGCATCAAGTGCCACTGTCTTCTTTTTGCTTGCAAATGGCGTCATGTATTCTTTTTTTTTTTCAACATATGTCTTTGCGGGTACATCCCTTTTGCCAAATTGCTGATTTTCAACAGTATCAATCCAATTTGACGGTTCAGGTGAGAAAATTGGTTGGGTAATAGTATACTAAATTTCCTTGGGCATTTATCAAAATCTATTTCCGTGGGATTATTGTGCACTCTTGCTACGCTGCCCTGTCGCATCGGAGGCGTGGTTTCTATTTTGGTGCTAGGAGCGACAGCTAAAGTAGTTCATGCTGCTTTTTGCAACGCGACACGTTTTACTCCATCAATCGACCTGCGCAGGCGTCGTTGTGGAGCGCGCCTACTGTGTGCGGTGCAAACTCTGCACGGCGTCACATGAAGGAGAAATGAGAGGCCCGAACGCAACACGAGCCAGTGTGTGACAGAAGGTGCTGCTGAATGTGATTGAGGACTTTCCTCTACTAGCAGTGCATGCGTCTTTCACTGTCTGGCCGTCCTTGCGTCCTTCACCTACACTCTGCTCAATGTAGACCGTGGACGGTGAGGTATTAGTGGGCAAACCCATACTACCGGACGTGACCAGAAGGAACATAATCAAGTTCGACAATGTCCTTAAGAAATTGAGCTGCATGAAACATTTCGAAAACTCCAGAAAGAAATAATCCATGAGACTTCATTTTACATACATCACGTGCCATTTGGTCTTTGATGTCCCTGACAAGCAGTTCAACATGGCATTTTTTTTGCTTGCAAATGACATCACTTCATTTTTATCCTGTTGACGATAGCGTCAGAAGGGATGCCATCAGTTCCTGTACCATGCGCTGGTCCTTTTCGTCAGAAGCCAAGCTGTTCCTTTTATTCTGTTGACGATTAGCATCAGCAGGGACAGCTAGCAGCCAAAACAACAGCAGCATGTACTACATCCATATCTAAATGAGCATGCTATCTGTATTTGAACCATGTTGTTAGCCTGCATTTATGCAAAGTTCCAAATCTTCAACCATCCATATTTTTTTTTTTTTCAATCAGGCGAAAGCCTTTCACATTTTATATTAAGAGAGAAAAATATTTGGGTACAACAAGGATAACAAGTGATTCCCAAGAAGTTTAGGGAATCCCCAATTAACCTAGAAACACTAGGTATCCTATTACTCGTTGAAGAAGACAACCGAAGTTTCTTTTGGGCCTGCCCAACCAAGGACTTGGGAGAAATCAAGCCCCGAGGCTTGGCGGTGGCAACACTTTTCGCAAGAATCCGACCTCACAGCAGAGCTCCGTGGGGGCTACATGCTTTCTCGGGTTTGGCCGAAGACTAGGTCGTACTTCATCTTGGATGTTCACTCGCCCTTTAAGCGAGCTGCTTGACCAATCCTTTTCTTTATAAGGTATTCTCCCCGCTTTGGAAACAGGTTTTGGGGGAGATGCTCTAGGCCACAATTCATCTGTTGCACGTGGGCATCCTCGGCCATGACGTGTCGTCGTTCTGCACATGCAATGACAACAGCTGCGACGGTCATGGCTTCTTGATCATGTCAATGAAGTTCTTGAGACGGCGCTAGGTCCGAGTTCACGGCGTGGCGGTGTGCATTGTCCCGCATTAGGCAGGGGGTGTGCACAACGCTCCGTCCCCGCGCCTCTAGCCGGCTCATCATGAGAGGACGGTGTGACTATCCCCATAAATGATGTGGGACAATGTGGAAGCCTCATAATCCAGCGTGACCTAGGCCGCATCCACCATACTTGTTTCCGCCGCATCGGACCAAAGCATGGTGGGCAGCCCACCTCACCAACCGTGGGCGCATCAACGTCCCGTGGAGCCGTCGACACCAATAGCTTAGGCGGGATCGACCGACAGCGCGGAGCCTCCACCGGAGGCGATGTAGTGCGCAAAGGTGGTGCCTCGCAGCATCGAAAGGGCACGTAACCTCGTGCGGCGCCGTCAACCACGTGTTGGGCCTCCTCCTCCGACCGTGCGCACAACGGAGACAGCGGGGTGGAGGCTGACACGGTCCATGCGGAGACGAACGGGCGGCGCCGCGCCCCCGCATGCACATGGGAGGGGCGTGTTGACAGAACTAGGAGGAGAAGGTGCAGGAGTGGTGGATCCAGCGAAGCTGGGGCAATAGCGAGCATCTTGGCGGGGGGGGAGGGGGGGGGGGGAGAGTGGCTAGTAAGGCAGGAAGGGTTAGGGAATTTGGAGAGATGGCTTATAATTTCATGCTGCTTATAGTGAGACCATGCATGTTGTGAGACCTTGATGTCACATAATTTCAAGGATGAGGTAAATAGTAAACATACATTTGTCTTCAATTGTATACAATCAACTCCGATCAGTCAGCCTAAGAACGACACAGGAAAGAAGTCATTGGATACTTATCCTCGTGCCCGTGGTATTCTGCTCCCTGTCGCATCTCGGAGGCGTGGTTTCTATTTTCGTCTGTTCCTTGGGAATGGGATGCACTACTGTTCTGCTCAATCATATCGATCTGCCCAGGCATCGTGGCGGAGCGCCCTGTCCTATTCCTGCCTACTGTACGCGATGAGAAGAGCCTGTCAACAGCACAGTCCGCCCGATGGCATCAGAGGCCCGAACTTGATCGATCGACGCAAGTCACGCAACACGAGCGAGTGGGACAGAAGGCGCTAGCTGCTCAATGTGTCATTGAGGCGGACTGGTGGTCGTCCATGCATGCCTGCGTGAATATCTCGCTTTACTGGTCGCCCTGAATGCAAATGTACGGCGACAGTGACACAGGAGGCCCTAGTGGCGTTGTAGCCGGATCGGTGCGTTGAATTTTGGCTGTCGGTGTTAAAATTGACGGATTCAAGGAATCCGGATCGGTGTGTGAGGCTTTTCATCCAACCCTGCCTCGGGCCAGACTCATCATATGGTATCAAAGGAACCATAGACGCTAAAAGGATTAGTGGTCTGCGACAGCCAATTAGCCTAACAAAAACATCAGGTCATGTCGACGTGTCCAAGTTTCAAACACAAGTCACGTCACTCTCTCCGCTCCGGCCACTCAGCTGCCCAACAGCATAAAAAGTAGATCGAGTGTTTACGTGCGCGACAAACATGCATAGCCTTTTTTTATTTCTGGCAATTCGCCTTTAATTTATGGCCTTCAAGCCTTGCCCTAGCATAGTGGAGCGTGCGGTGCACTGATGACACTGGAGGATTCACTCATGAAAAATCCTGTGATAGCGACGCACCATCCGTTCTGGTTGGGATGGCCTGGAAGTGCTAGATGCATTATGGGGCCGGGCCGGCACGGCACGGGCGGGCTACATCGGGCCACGGCCGATCGGGTCGGGCCACCACCGTGCCATTACGGGCCGGTGCGGGCCACGCACGACCCACCAGATCGTCGTGCCGGCCCGAGAGCTGTCGGGCCACCGGGCGGCACAGCACGCCTAATCGGCCGCCGCTGCCGCCGCTGCGCCCGGCGGACGCCAACGCCCGCCGGGCCGCCATCGCCACCGCGCCGCCCGCCGTTGGGCGCCACCGCCGCTGAACCGCCGCGGCGCTTGCTGCGCCAGCGGCGCTCCCGCGCCACGCCGGGCACCGCCTCGCTCCGGCAGCAGTAGCCGCCGCCGCGCCGCCCTGCAGCCGGCGCTTTCGCACGCGCATAGCACTCCCGCAAAGCCGCCTGCAGGGATTTCCGCCGCCGCTTACGCGCTGCCGCTCCCGGCAGGGCCGCCATCGCGCCGCTTTGCCAGCGCCCCGCCAAGAAAGCCGCGCCTCCGCCCGGGCCTACGAGAGGAAGAGGAGTGCAGCCCCCGGCGTTAGGATGGGGGATGGGGTCACCACGGAATATGGTTGGCGTTGGGATGGGGATGGAGTCACGGAATGGCCGAATGAGATAGGGTTGGCAACATGGGCCTTTAGCTCATTAGCAGGCCAAGGCCAAAATGTCACCGGGCCACCATCGGGCCGCATACTTGACCGGGCCGGACCAGTCCCCGTGCCTCGGGCCGAGGAGACGCCCATGGCCCGTCCGCCATCGGGCCGCGTGCCGCCCGGGCCCCACACACACACATCGGACTGGGCCGTGCCACAGATCGGGCCAAAAAAAAAAAAAACGGGCCAAATGTACATATATAGCCTGAAGCACCACCAAGCATGCATTCTAACATGTGCTGCCTTTTCGTCAGATGCCAAGCTGTTCCTTTTTCTTCTCTGTTGACCAAAACTTCAGCAGCGACAGCTACGTACTAGCCAAAGCAACGACAAACAACAGCATGCATGTGTATATAGTACGTACGTCCATCTCAGGATGCTATCTGTAATTCTTTGTATTTCAACCATGTTGTTAGCCAGGTTTTAATTTTTATTATCAACTTAATTAACGAAATTCCTAGTCTTTTGTTGCCTGTCAACATATCCTATTTGACTCGATTAAATTTATTGAACCACCCCACCCTTGTGCCTCCTCTTATTCGAAAGAATTGTTAATTTGATAAAAATGTTGCCAACTCTGAACGTTCATTCTCTAGATTCAGTAAGATCCATACTTGTTGCGCCAATCTGTACTGCTTGAAAAATAAGCGCCCTCCATCCTCCCCTATGCTGTTGCAAACAACACATCTCTCTCCTATTTTCATGCCACGGACGGCGAACCCAGAGCAAATGGATGGGGGGTGTCTAAAGTAGTTTGGTGGACTTCAAAGCCTGTGGGGGTGCCTGATACTAGGCTGTGAGGGGTGCCTAGAGTGCCAAAATTACCGAACACTAAGAATTTTTTGGAATTGAGGGTGCCTGGGCACCCGGCGTGCCCTCAGTAGCTTCGCCCCAGACGGTGGACAAGACTACTTCTGAGTGTGGATGGGAGTTATGCGCCATGCGCCAAATGAAGTGCTTTAATTTATTCCGGCACTTGGTCTTCCAAATATTTTTCCACACTGGGTCAAGCACGTTCCTACTGTTTCCTTGGCATCTGTTCCGAATCAGATCAACCCGGTAAAGGCTATTCGCAAAAAAAAGAAAAAAACCCGGTAAATCTTATATGCACGCTGAACTAGCCATGCTCGTCGAAGTGCCAGGCCAGGGAATTTTCCCTTCCTTCGTGCACAGGCAAAGCAAGGATCAGTTCTGCGTCCTCAGGCCAGAGGATTTCATTCACAACTCATATCCAGCCACCAACGACAGGATCGATATGTTCAGAAAAAACTCGGGTGATCAAAGTAGCGCTTCTAGTTTTTTTTTTTTATATATGGATAATCATATCCGCTCTCTACATCCAAGGATGTACACAGCCAATTATTACACAATCTTTCAATGAAAGAAAAGAGAAATAATTTCTAATTTCTCTATTACACAACCTTTATTGGAAATCTCTAGAGCAATAATTTCTAATTTCTTGCTCGTCGTTGAGAGTGCTTCCTTGGCTGTCTCAACACGCTGCAGCAGGGCCCAAGAGCGTAACCAAAGACGCTCCTCTGAAAAATTATCTCGCAAAATGGAGTTAGATTTCATTTGATTAAAAATAACATCATTACGACATCTCTAGATAGCCCAAAGACACATAGCAGCCACACCCACCCAAATCAAATTTCTAATCTTTTTATTTTGATTAGCTAGCCAATTCCCCTAACATATGGCTAATTGATCGAGGTTGAGTTAGACTAGTAGCATAAAAAGATAATCCTCCAAATCATTTTGGTAAGGGGACAGTCTAGAAAATAAATGTTGGATAGTTTCATTCCTATTACACCATATGCACTTCAGACTCCCTTTCCAATTTTTCTTAGCGAGGTTGTCTTTGGTCAAGACTACACCCCTCTGTAAAAACCAAAGAAAGGTCTTAATTTTTAGAGGAATTTTTATCTTCCAAATATTCTTATGACGAAAAGGTGTCTGTGTATTCATTAGGTCAAGGTACGTTGAGCGGACAGAGAATAACCCTGATTTAGTTAGGCTCCATCTAAAGTAGTCCAACCCATCCACCACCAGAGCCCTTCTAAAAGAGATGTTTAGTGGGCTAGTAGCCATCACATTAGCTACGGTTGTGTGCGGATCTCGCACAATATTATATAAAGATGGATATCTAGCTTTCAAAGGCTTATCTCCTACCCATGTATTGTCCCAAAATCTAGTGGTGGTTCCATCTCTAATAACGAAAGAACCTTTAGTCAACACCTCCTCTTTAATATGCATGAGGCCTCTCCAAAAATGAGAGTCATTAGGTTTGGCTATCACTTGAGTTAGGGATTTGGAATTTAGGTTTATTCCTTATAAGAGATTGCCACATGCCATCCATGTTCATCAAGTTAACCAACCATTTGGCTATAAGGCACTTATTTTGCAACTCTAGATTTAGGATACCTAGTCCCCCTTGGTCTTTAGGACGACACAGGATGTCCCATCTGGCAAGTCTATATCTATGTTAATCGGAAGAGCCTTGCCGGAAGAACCTTGATCTATAATAATCAAGTTTTTTAATCACCCCTTTAGGTATCTCAAAGAATGACATCATAAACATAGGTAGGCCGCTTAAGACCGAATTAAGCGTAACTAGTTTTCCCCATATCACGTATTTTGCTTTCCAAAGAAGATAGTTTCTGCTCGAAACGACCTTCCACCTTTCTCCATTCAGAGTTCACGAGTTGTCTATGGTACATTGGGATTCCTAAATATCTAAATGGATACTCCCCAATATTGCATCCGAAGAGATTGGTATAAAAGGATTCCATCTCTTTAGCTGCACCATAGCAGAATATTTCGCTCTTGTGAAAGTTGATCTTGAGCCCAGATAATTGCTCAAAGGCACAAAACAACAATTTCAGATTTTGTGCTTGTTCTGGGTCGTGATCAATAAATAGAATAGTGTCATCCGCATATTGTAGTATGGATAACCCATCATCTATAAGGTGAGGGACGACACCTCTTATCTGGCCATCGGCTTTCGCTCTATTAATGAGAAGAGATAGCATAACAGCAACGATGTTGAATAAGATCGGTGACATAGGGTCTCCCTGCCTGAGACCGCGTTTGGTTTGGAAGTAGGGTCCTACGTCATCATTGACTTTTATCCCCACGCTTCCTCCAGTGACCATATTGTGAACCCACTGACACCATTTGGGGGACAAACACATTGCTGCGATGATGGAAGATGAAGCTCGAGATGTTGTCACAACACTACATGTCATTCTCTTCGGACAATTATTTGGACAACAAAAGTTAGAGTCGAGGACGACTCCTTTTCAAGGGAGGGAGGATGATATGACCACGCTAGCCATGGCGACCTCATTAGCGGCATCTCCGATCTATATGTCAACCAACGTCTTTGATGGATTAATTACAAAGCTACAACAAGAGGTGCACGCGCTACTTTGTGAATTTCAATTAAATACCAATGAGAATTTTATGCTACCTAAGTCGTGCATGTTTACATTGCTTAGCTTCACCAAAGAAGAGGACCCGAGCACATCAAGGATGCAACAGGAAGGAGGAACTCGCTCGAGCCAGACCAGCGTGACAGAACTGTCAGAAAGAAACAGTCAGTTATGAAGGAAAATGAGCACTTGTTGGAAAGCCCTTCAAGTCTAGTTTCCAAAGGTGCAAGCCACGACCGGTGTGGATACTTCATCAAGGCGCCGACCAGATTTAGTGCCGACCGGGTCGCTGAGTCGAAAGACTCGCTTGAAGTCCAAATGTTCGGTGCCAAACTGTACCAATCTACAACACTTCATGAAGCAAGAGATACATGGTGTGAAAGCTTATCAAGTTAGCTTTCAAACGCATCAAGTCGCACAAAGATTTGAAGATTACTAGGTGGAGTTATGATCAAAACACCAAGGCTGCGTAGAAGTCAAACAGCCACGCGGAATCAGCTCGAGTCCATTCCGAGGTTTCCCTTTCACATGGTCGACGAGTCCAGTTTCTTTTCATGTTTCCACCCACCTAGGAGGGTTGTTCCTAGTATAAATACCCCCATATGTAAGCTATCGACAGATTTTGATGAATTGAGATTATCCTCGGTGATATTGCAAAATGCCGCCGAAGTTGCTTACTCAACCCTTGTTCTTCTTGGACTTGTGAAGAGATCCCTCCGGGATCCACTACTTCGTGCTCTACGGCTTCCGTTCGACCGCGCCGTATTGTGTGGATTAGCTCGATTGTGGTTTCATGGTCGTTTGGAGATCGAGTCGAAGTCCTCGCGGTTTCGGTGCCTCTCTCCCCGCCGCTTGGTCGCATCCAACCTTGGCCGGGTATAAAGCTAGTTATCCGGGCCGTTTCTACTGACAAGTTATCCCCACCATCTTCAACAAGGTTATCTCCGCGCCCAATATCAAGTTATCTTGTTCGTTGACCTACGCCGTGAAGATCGGGCCACCCTCATGCCGTGATCGGTTCGGTACCTATCAGGTTACCATAAGGCTCACAACTACTAGCATTGCTACTAGAGGTCTAGCGAAGAAGGTTCGTAGTTACAACAAGCATGCGATCGTGGCTACTTAACTTAGGACATTACTACTTAACTAGGACTTGTCACATAATCGGTGCCTTGTGGGATCTTGCTTCTAGGTACTCTTGCACAATTACTTTGAGGCAACGAGGACTCATTTTGGGTTCTGCCGGGTCTTCAATAGTGACACCTTCTTTTCTTTTGGACATGGGTGTCTACTTTGGGTGGCTTCCGTACTCCTTGCAATAGGCTCGAAGGGTTCTTAATGCAAGCTTACGGCAAGTGTCCCATAATTCGTTCCTTGTTCAAGGAAAATCCAGGTGGCCCTTCTCGATGTGGAAACATCGGGGTGTGCAATTGCATCACACATTCGGTATTCCATTCTCATCGGACACTTTCGGTAGTAGTACCGAGGCTTCGAGTGTACCCTAGTTGTGAGAGAATATCCCAAAGAAGCTTTGGAAATGTCCCAAAGGTCATTCCATTCCAGTATGACCATCCGACCATCCGCTGCATATAATATCAACGACATGTAAGCAACGTAGGGGTATCGGATTGGTGCTCAAGTCTCTAAGTAGAAATCCTTAAGTAAAATTTTTAGAAGTATGTGCCAATAATCTAATCTAGATTTTTCCATCCTATACGGTAAAGCTCGCTCGATACCACTCTGTCACGCCCTACTTTTAATGGGACATTAATCTCGCGTATTGGCGCCCGGGATCACGCTACCAATACGTTTACCGAGTCACAAAGAAATGGAAATCAGTTATAGATGAACTATTCGAGCATATATTGACATAGGATAGAAGATCTTACAAATGGTGATGAAGACACCACTCGATTATATTGATCGAGTAGCCAACCGTGAAGCGTTGGTTTATCTCGCGGACGGGTCTACTAAGGTGCTAGACCGCCGGGGCACAACTCCATGTTCCACGGGCAACTTGAGCGCGGATGGAAATCCTGGGCTTCTATATCTTTCTCCTAAGCAACGTCTTGCAAACTCCTACGTCGTTGGTCTCCTACTTCGACAACGATCTTACCTTCGGATATGCCAATATCTGTAAAAATAGAGGGGTGAGTACAAAGGTACTCAGCAAGTCCAAACCAGGGGTGGTTTGGTATATTAAGGGTTTTGGGCCCTAGCAGAGTCTCAAAAACTGCTCTCGCTAGTTCCTGGGGTTATCTCATATCATCACCTTCACATTATCACAAACGTTAGTTATAAGCTAATCATAGATGTTCAGGCCTAGCATTTGTCCATTCCAAGGGCGTGGCTATTCGAATAGATTCAATAAACTCTGCAGAGGTTGTACAAATTTCCCCACACGATGGACACATCCTCTTCCATGATCGATGGTTCGACAGAGGTCCAACGAGATCCGTACCGGCTTGGGTGCTACCCTAGGTATATTGGTATAATCTTCACCACGACTTCTCGAGGGGGTTGGAAGGATGACGCATCATCCTAGACAATATGGTGATACCAAATCACCCATGGCTTTACAGGTAATACCCTATTACCCAACCTATACTGTCAAACACCATACCCAATCATTAATCATAATTATGTGCACCTAGCACCTGCGCCCTTCAAGCCCAAACACCTTACGTGGAAGATCACTCGGATCCACGCCAACCGCACCATGGGGCCACTCTCCCCATGTTCGCTCCTAATAGGTCGTTAAGCCTACTCCGCCACCTTGGCTCCCAATTATACCTCAACCCAACGGGGTGTGAATCAAACCATCCCAACTCGGGCGTGTGGTCGTACGAAATATCGCACTAGGTAGAAGGTCTATGAACCAGTCCTTAGGGAGGCGAGTATCTCTCCACAGAATCCCTCACGGCGATTCCGTAGCAATCCATCTCTATGGATTACTATCACCCACCTCTTTTGTTGGTTAGGGTTCATTAGGCGATCTCATATTACTCTTTAATTATAACGTATGAGCATAGATAATGTGGATGAGTACGCCATCCCGCTTAGCTCCATAGCTACATTATCGCTCTCATACCACGCTTATACTAAACAAGTTATTGTAGGCACAAAAATCCTACTCCTTGCGCCACAAGACACCGACAAGCCGAATAGCCGGGCTTTACCGGCTGTTCGAGCGTCTTGAGGCGTGCCGATCAATTTGACCTAATTGACAAGGAGGTAACGGTGAGATCTCGAACATGCCCGGTGAGACCAAGACAGCTCCGCATGTATGGCTCTAAGGCGGATGTAAAGACATATAGCTATGAGAGCTATCTCGTCGACAGATATAATGAATGCATTCGGTAAGCATGTAAAAAGATATGAATAACAATAGTTGCGAATGATCATAAAAGACATGTTTGAACAAGAAAAGTCGATCATCATGACATGACATAATAAAGCTCTATTGCATGGATCGAATTAATTGACAACATGGAACAAAAAGCGTGTAACTCGTAAATATAAACCTAATCTAAATGACACATGCATAGGTTTCATCCAACTAGTCTCCGCACGCCTAGCCTTCCTAAACCCGTCAAGCTTAAACCCTTGCAAGCTAATCCACCGCATGATATCACTTGCTACAGATATAAACCACTTACCACAACTAGATCAATCCACCGCATGATACAATCTAACTATGATAAGCTAAAAGCACGCATACATCTAAATAGATCTATAAATACTCATTACTCGTTGAAGCGTGTATGCATAGACAAGTAAAGTACACATGCAAACCTAATCTAAAGCAAAGCCGTGGATTCGTCCCAATCAGTCCCTAACAAAGAATCCACCGCATGATACACTTTGCAACAAGCTAATCCACCGCATGATACGCTTGCTAGACTTAACCGTTCTAAACCCTCTTCGCCCTAACAAAGAATCCACCGCATGATACACCGCAACAAGCTAATCCACCGTATGATACGGCTTGCCGTGACTAGACTCTAACGATAGGTAGACTTACACATACAAGACACAAGTAAACACATAATCAGTATTCGCAAGCTTGCCGAATTCAGTGGTCCATGAAGAAGAAACTTACACGTAAAACCTTAGCCTCGCCGCATCGACTCATGACTAAACGCGCAAGAACCGCAACAACACGTGACAACCTAGATTGATCTAGGCTCGCTTATGAAAGAACGGATAGATCAAAATGACAAGCTAATGATAAACATTGAAAGTATTGATGACAAATAGATCTAACAAAAGATAAAGCCGAGCTACATCAATCTAGATTGGGCAAAGAGTGTGTGCAAATTATTATAATAATAAATAAATGAATAAGAAGCTTGCACCACTCGGTAACTTAATGAATTCATTAGATTGCCAAGTCTAATGAAGCCGATAACTAGCTCTTAACCGCATCTTAGCCCACCGGATGGCTCATGATCGACAAAAAGAACCCTCTTGCCCCGATAGCTTAAATCCGCCGACGATACCAAGCGTGAACAAGACTTCTTGCAATAATCTAAATCCGCCGACGATACTAGACATGGTGCAAGGTTGCCGGTACTTCACGGAGGTTGATTTTGTCGATGAATCCTCTCGCATGAGAGATCGACGACACGACTAGACTCGAAGGGTGGCCGGAGCCAAGGCACGGGAGCCGGGTTGATTGTATTTGATTTGGTAGATCGCTTTTTACGCTTGTCGGGGGTCTCATATTTATACCCCGGGCCCGACGAGTCCTAACTAATTACGAATAATAATAACAAAAAATATCTAGCTAAGATACATTGTTCTCCAAGTCTTCTCGAGTCGTAGAATTTGCACGTGATGTGGGCCCTCGTCCTCGAATATTCTCCTTGGTGCTCCATGCTTGCCGAACCATCTCTTGCTCAGCTCCTTCTCGGACTCGGGTTCCCTAGCCGAATAACGGCCGCTTCCCGAATGCTACAATTAATCGCCGCTTGTCTTTTGCTAGCCGAATGACCCCTTACCGAACCATCATGTGCGGTCTATCTCGTCATCCGGGCTCTACCAAATTTTGGTGTTAACATATGCCCCCTCAATTTTAGAGTAAAAGAGGCTCTTTTGCTTTGAAATTGACCATGATCTACAAAAATTCGGGCCAAACCTTTTCTTTTTACTGGCTAGAATTAACAAGGCCCATTTTCCGGAAGCTTCTGCAAAGATTTATTTAACCCTTCAGTTGCTTCTTTGGGCCTTGTGCCACCGAAATTTCTACCAATGTGAATCGGCAAGCCGTGTCGCCTCCGCTTCTCAAGATAAGCACCGAATAGATCTTTTTCATATCCGCCTTTGGGCTTTCTTCCCGCATATAAGCGTAGGCAAAACTCCTTCAAAGAACCATCCAGATTCCTTTCTTCTCCAATCCTCCTTTCTCTTCTTTTTCGGATCTGAAGTGTTTGGCTAACCCTAGCCCTGAGCAATGGAGTAAGTTTTCCTTCCATTTGTACCTTCCTTGCTTTATATGCCGAATCTAACCCTTCCTTTTCCCGATGATATCTCGAAGTCCTCGTGATGCCGAGATTGCCGAGCTCCGCCGCCAACTTGCGGCAAAGGCAGAGGCACTCGGGTTGGAGCGCGAGGCACACGAGCAAGCTGTCGAAGACATGGAAGATATCGAAGAGGATCTCGGACATTTTTGCCGAAACCGTAACTTCTATGAATGGAATTTCAATCGTAAGCCTTTAAAATTGGTTCTCATGTCATTTCACTTCTCGTACTAGCCTCGCTTATCATCCCTTCTCAATCTTGAAGGCTTGCCGAAGGTTTGCTCTCTTGATCGGTGCATCCCGTCCGAATGATTAGGATGGTAGAAACACCGTGCCCCTCGACCGCCCAATGAGGATGCGGGGCCGCATTCAGGCCAAGGAAGTTTATGATAGTTTCTTTGTAAATGATGATATGCAATCCCATTGCTGTAGGCACAAAAATCCTGCTCCTTGCGCCAAGACACACCGACAAGCCGAATACCTGGCTTTACTCTGCCTCGAAAGTGTCTTGAATTCGATGGCGTGCGATCAATTTGACCTGTTAATTGACAAGGAGGTAAGCGTGAAATCGGAACATGCCCGGTGAGACCAAGACAGTTCCGCATGTATGGCTCTAAGGCCGGATGTAAAGACGTATAGCTATGAGAGCTATCTCGTTAACGATAATGAGTGCATTCGGTAAGCAAATATAAAGATGTAACGTAACAAAGTTGCCGAATGAATCATAGAAGACATGTTTGAACAAGTAAAGTTGATCATCATGATATGATATCATAGAGCTCTATTGCATGGATCGAATTAATTGACAACATGGAATAAAAAGCGTGCAACTCATAAATATAAACCTAATCTAAACGACACATGCATAGGTCTCGGCCCAACTAGTCTCGCCGCACGCCTAGCCTTTCTAAACCCGTCAAGCTTAAACCCTTGCAAGCTAATCCACCGCATGATACCACTTGCTACAGATATAAACCACTTACCACAATTAGATCAATCCACCGCATGATACAATCTAACCATGATAAGCTAAAAGCACGCATACATCTAAATAGATCTATAAATACTCATTACTCGTTGAGGCGTGTATGCATAGACAGTAAAGTGCACATGCAAACCTAATCTAAAGCAAAGCCGTGGCTTCGTCCCGATCAGTCCCTAACAAAGAATCCACCGCATGATACACCGCAACAAGCTAATCCACCGCATGATACGGCATGCCGGACTTAACCGTTCTAAACCCTCTTCGCCCTAACAAAGAATCCACCGCATGATACACCGCAACAAGCTAATCCACCGCATGATACGGCTTGCCGACTAGACTCTAACGATAGGTAGACTTACACATGAAAGATACAAGTAAATACATAATCAGATTCGGCAAAGCTTTGCCGAATCCAGGTCCATGAAGAAGAAACTCACACGTAAAACCTTAGCCTCGCCGCACGACTCATGACTAAACGCGCAAGAACCCGCAAGATTGATCTAGACTCGGCTATGAAAGCACAGATAGATCTAATGACAAGCTAATGATAAACATTGAAAGTATTGATGGCATATAGATCTAACAAAGGATAAAGTCGAGACACATCAATCTAGATTGGGCAAAGTGTGTGTGCAAACATAATCAAATAAATAGATGAACAAATAAGAATCATGCACCACTTTCGGTAACTTAATGAATTCACTAGATTGCCAAATCTAATGAAGCCGATAACTAGCTCCAAGCTAGACCTTAGCCTGCCGCACAACTCATGATCTAACAAAGAACCCTCTTGCTCCATAGCCTAAATCCGCCGCACGATACTAAGCATGGTAACAAGACTACTTGCAACATAATCTAAATCCGCCGCACGATACTAGACATGGTACAAGGTTGCTGGTACTTACGGAGGTCGACGGGTCGATGTATCCCCTCGCAGTAGATCGACGACACGACTGGACTCGAAGGGTGGCCGGAGCCAAGGCACGGAGCCGGGTTGGTTGTATTTGATTTGGTAGATCTTTACAATGTGCCGCATCCCTCTATATTTATAGGGCTGCTGGACCTAGGTTCCGGCGTGCAATTCACGCGTAGGAAGCAAACTAATTACAACTTGACTTTTCAAAAGAAATATCTAAATTAAGATACACGGACTCTATTTTCCTTTATTTAGAATCCTTGTCAACGAAGCTTTCTTTTGGCCGACGTGTCTTCTGCTGCCTTGGCTGTAAAGGATCTGTACGTAAACAAGTCACCGTGATATCTAACCGGCCATGCAAATGAATGATGGACTGATATACGCATATACGCATGCCTCCTTTTTTAGTCTTCTTTGCTTCACGTGATATTTTGGCCAGCTGTCTTCTTTTCTTCTTTCTTTAATTAACCTTGTACGCGTTCGACCCTTTTGATTATGCAAGCCGACCGGTATCACGTATGCATGCATATCTTGATGACGTTAATGACCACACGTTGCCCTTATCCTTGTCTTGCATGTCGCCGAGGTAAATTATCATGCGCTGATTACCGAATGCCACTGTGCTTGCTGAACACTTGACCAGTTGCCGACTCCGATACAGTGATGTCAGCCTTGCCGAATGCTCGTTTCTTTCCCTTTCAAGTCGGCAGTCTCTTATTCGCCATGATTTCTTGGCCGAGTCTTCCTTGACCAAAATCTGGTGTTAACAATTGCAACAATCATGCTTTCCTTTCAATTCAATGAAAACCGGTTTCAGTTCCACCTTTTAGCTCGTCTTCATGAATTGATCTCCACACATCTTGATCTGGCTGTCTTAACTCTGATCTGGATGTTGCCGAATCGCTCTGTCTTACTAAACGACCAGAAAAGCTTAAATAACCTAAAATTGCTTTGGCCCATTTATTATTCGCCCAACATATATTTTTAAGCCCACGTGATGGTTTCGAGCTATAAAAATATCTCTCCATTAACTCCAAAACCAAAACCGTTCTTGCTTTCCAATCTGTTCATCTTCTCCCTTACCGAGTAGAGAAAACCCTCAATCTTTGACGAAAGTCCGTGGCGGTGGTGACATCAACCGTGGGTAAGCGTCCGGCTGAGAACGAAGCAAGTGGAAGCCGAATTCCCGTCGGCAATGTCTTGAGTAAGAAAATTTATTTCCCCCTTTTTAGTGACTCATCGATTCTTTTTCATCTTCTTGTTTCTCAATCGACCAATATTTTTTCTCGATCTGATTTTTCTTCTCTTGGTCGGACCGATTCTCATCCCTCGCTTCCTCAATGCCTGCTCCAAGCTCTCCTCTTCCCCAACCGAACCTTCTTCCCCGTATTGGAGTACCTCTCGGATTCGAGGGAAGATTTGTGGTACCTTCGGGAGAAGGAGAAGAAGGATGAGATTATCAAGGAGTTTGGCGAGTACTCCATGAAGGCCTGCACCAAGAATCTTGATCAAGAAGATTCCATCAGGCAGCTCTGCAGCACCAACACTGGTCAGTTTCAAATCTGGATTCTATTTACTGCATTGTATCCTTTCTATCTGACGCTCCGTTGGTCTATTTCAGCCTTGTTTGAAGAAAACCAGCAGCTTCTAGCAGAAATCGCTCGGTTGCAGGCTGAAAATGCACGTTTGACGGTAGCCGCCATTCGTGCTGCTGACAAGGTGAAGGCGCGAGGCGAGACGGTGGCGGAGCGTCTTGAAGATGTTGCAGACAACCGCATCGATGACGTCGCCATCCAAGGCATGCATCTGGGTGCGGCCATGAGCCTGACAGCCTTGTCGACTCAGACTGGTGAAGACTACTCCATCCACCCGGTTGGCTTCCGTGAAGCTCCAGAGGACATCGACAACATTGAAGAATCCATGGATGTGTATGAAGATCACGCTACTGCTGTAGTCCTGTCCAATGAGCCGCAAGCTGTCTTCAATCTCTTGGAGGATTAGTTTGTACTTAGGGCAGACGAGCAAATACTTTCCAGTCGAATCCTTAACCTCTTTGCTGTGTATTTCTGCTGAAACTTTTACCAAACAGCCTACTGCCGAATGGATGACGTCATCTCTTACTGGGCTTTCAAAATAATATTAAAATCTAGCTTCCAGATAATATAAGCATGTTCATCCATGGCATTGAATGCATCCCGGCTTCCCCCTTTTCCAATAAACCAACCAAAGGTAAAGAATGTCAGTCTGAAGGGAAGTGGCATAAGCAATGCTAGCTTTCTCAGTAAGCAGTTTCCGTAGGAATATTTTATTTGGCCAATCATTTCGTTCTTCACAGGATAACTGGCCCCTTCTTCATTACTTGGCCTGATTACCTCATATTTGGTATTATAATCTTTTCCTGCAAATCTCTTTCCTTTTCTGTTCAACTGCTCTTTTGATGAAACGGTGAATTTACCAATGCTACACACCCAGGAGACCGTCGACAAGATCAAGGATGCCATGTAGGAGAAGTGAAGACCTACGATTGGGATCTTTTGCCGAATGGTACTTAGGATTAGGATTAAGTAGAAATCCCTTGTAATATGTTCGAAAATCCTTTGTAATGTATTCGGCAATACTTTTGTAACAAACTCTTGGATTTCCTGAATAAAGACTCCCTTTGTCTTTATATTGATATTGTTGTTTCATATTTTTTTTTTTAAAGGCGACATAACAATATTTATGCCAGCTGTTCTCTCGGTTTCATGGAGTATTTTTTCTGCTAAAGGCGATGATTTACACATTGGCTGTCTCTTATGAACAAAACAAATCTTCTTTGCTCAAAACCATTAAACTCATACGTGTCGGCCAATCACATCCGGCAACAACTGATTCTTCGTAGTTTTAACCCGAAATCTTTCCTTAGAAATTACTATGAGAGCCGACTATCTCGATCGGGTGCTTTGGTCTTTTTGTAACGAGTATCTTGACAGGGACCTTCTTCCCATTCTCTTCCCGAGAAGCACTCCACGCCAGATTCCCGAGCGATGGCTCAATAGCTGCAATGCTTACCGAATCGTCGGCTTGCACTATCTCAACGTCATCACCGTTCCACTGGATGAGGACTTGATGCATGGTGGATGGAACGCAACAGTTAGCATGGATCCAATCTCTTCCAAGTAATAAGCTGTAGGACCCCTTACTGTCGACCACAAAGAAGGTAGTGATCAAAGTCTTTGAGCCGATCATCAACTCAACGTGAACGGCTCCATGGGTATCTGAAGGATTTCCAGCAAAGTCCCTGAGTACAATGTCTGTCTTGAGCAAATCCTCCTTGGTCATCCCCAGCTTTCTGAAGGTTGTATATGGCATGATATTGATTGCAGCTCCTCCATTGACGAACATATGAGTCAGAGGTTTTCCATTAACATATCCCTTCAAGTATAGAGGCTTCAAATGATTGTGCTTCCTAGGTCTGTCGAACCGGCCTGCCTTGGTAAAGCCAACTGCCCTAGGAGATCAATCATCTCTTTGTTGTCAAAATCAGAATAGGCCTCTTCATCTGAATAAGCATCTTGCTCCTCGGGATCCGTGGTAGCTTGTTCTCGTAGGTGCTTTGCAAACTCTATAGGGATGAAGAAAACCATGCTAACATCTGCCCGCGCCCACTTACCGAATACTCCTCTGCCGAATGGCTGGCTTCCCGAGTTTTTCTTCTTTGGGCGCCATACTTGTTTCGCGTTAAATTTGTTGCTTCCTTAAGCTCCTTGTTCCCGAGACGTTGGACTCTTCTTTTACGGCTCTTCCTTAGACCGGGGAGGGCACCACTTGTCCCTTTTGCCACACATACTCTTGAGGAGAGTCCATGTCATCATCGGGAATCCTCCACATCGGCCCATGCTTGATCTCGCAATTCTCTTATTGACGTGAGGTGTACTTGTCTTCATTTTTAAACGCCGATCATCCTGCGGGAAGCGTGCCCCGATCTTTCTTGGATGGGGCGGCGGTTGACTCGTGCTGTCGTAGCCATGATATTGTTCATGCATTCAGGGCGGTTATTCCTAGCGAGGCGACTTCAAGCCTTCATTCGGCAATGCCTAAAGAAAGGGCGGTCCCAATGAGACTCCTCTCGTTCCTTCATGTACTCCTCCTGTTCTTGGTGATACATCTCCTCCTCGTTACCTCTGCTGTTCTCTTGCAAGCTATCGATCCTGCGATCTTTGCTTCTCTTCTTTGTCTTTGCCATTTGTTTAGCAAGATCACGAGATGTCACCCTTGGTTTGGAGATTTCTCCTTTCTCGTTCGGCTATTTGGGAACCGAACCGCGATCTTTCTTTGAGCTCCGCACTAGACACTTACCGACTAGGGTCAACCGAACCACTTTGCTTTGCCCTTTCGGAAGTCAGCACTTTCATTGGGGCTTTGCCCTTAGGATCAATGGCGCGTAAAACCATGCACGAATCGAAAAGCAACCATGTTTTGCGAGGGAAGGGCTCCTTATCCACCTTCATGTTGTTGTTGAACTTGAGGAGACCCCCGTTGTATAGCCCTCTCGAATCTGTTGCTTGAAGATTCGGCGGTCGATGTGTTGTGAGTGATCATATCATGGAAGCCACAATACTTGCCAATCTTGACCCAATCTAGACGCTTCATAGAATGATTATCTGGTAGCTTGATACGTCCTTCCTTGACCAAGAACTCAAAGAGCTTCTCCGACTTGGAGACGTCGAAGTCATATGCCCCCTTGAGTGTCTTCATCCGGTATTGGTTAACCCGGACGGGCTCCTTGCCCCAAGCGAATTCGGCGGTACCGCTATGTCCTCCCGGCCATCAACTTCATCTTCCCCTCTTCCAGGAAGTGGTGGTATGCCCGATAAGACACGTTGCCCCCTTTCAAAAACGGGTGTCCTTCTTGATACTCTGGAACTGATTGGCCATGAGTGACAAGCGCCTTGAAAGTTGTCCTAGGTCATCAAACTCCATGCCGGCCAGCTTTTCCCTGATGGCTGGATGCATACCCCGAATGGCCACAGCCGGCAACTGATGGTCTGGCAAGTTCAAAGAGTAGCAAGAATTCCTTGTCTCTCTGAGCCTGCGTAAGAACTCCTGTGGTGTCTCATTATACTTCTGTGTCAACCCCATCAAGTCAACGAGCTCTTTTTTTCATTGGAACCGTTTGTAGAAGTATGAATGGAATTTGTCTTCTAGCTCAGCCCATGTTCCAATAGAGTTGGCCGGCAATGTAGCAAACCATGTGAAAGCCGGCCCTGTAAGGGATGATGGGAAGAAACGAATCCTCCATGCTTCATCATTGGCAAGCTCTCCTAACTGAATCAAATACCGACTGATGTGTTCGGTAGTAGAGGTGTTATCTTGTCCAGAGAACTTGGTCAAGTCAGTTGGAGGCTTCAATCTAGAAGGAAGCACCACTCTATTGTACCAATCAGGATAGGGTGACTGATACACATAGGGCCGATTTTTGGGCTTAATCCCAAATTGGTGTTGCATCATATCGGCCATCCTCGCTAGGAGTATATCCACATTTGAATTCTGTGGTCCATGATATTGTCCCACACCGGCCCATCGGTGGCCTATACCTAGGATTTGGCATAGCATGAATTGTGGAGTAGTCAACGAACTCTGTGTAACCAGGGCCAAAGGGATTTCTCTGCAACCCACTGGCCATTGGAGCTATTGAGTAGGTGTTGTATCTTTGGAGGATTCCCAGGTGCACCGAACGCCCGCTTCTCCATGTGTCTTGGCTCGGATCCCTCTGGTCTTTTCGGTGTCTTGTTTTCTCCTCCGTTCCTGATTTGTAGCTCCTTTCTTTGGTGGTGGCTTAGGCGTATGTATGTATCTTGGCCCCGAAAGCTCACCAAGCCGAGCCTCAAAGTGTTGATCAAACTTCGGGTCCAAAGCTAGCCTTCATGATATCGAGGAAAGTGTTGAAGAACACCGTGTTGTGATTGGTCATTGCATTCCCAACGGCAATTTTGCAACAATCTCTTCCATCCGGCGAATTTCTTGAGGACTTGGTTCCTCATCTTCCTTTCCTGCCCCCTCTTACGTAGCCGAAAACTTGCTTTGGGCATATTCCTTATCACCGGGCATCACTACTTTTGGAAGATCGTCTTACGGATGATTGTACCGCTCTTGTTCTTGGAGAAGCATGACATGCACTTTTCTTGAAGGTTTTGCATACATATCTCTCACTTTGTGGCCTCAGTCGGTGGAAGGTCATCCATCCGGAGCTAAATGACATTGCTCTTGTCGACATTGTCGGGGCATCGCGTTTTGATCTTGAGTGGTCCCACCGGCGTGCCAAAAAGTGTGTAGGCACAAAAATCCTACTCCTTGCGCCGCGCACAGCGACAAGCCGGAATAGCTGGCTTTACCGGTTGCGGCGTCTTGAGCGTGCCGATCAATTTGACCTATTAATTGACAAGGAGGTAACGTGAGATCTCGAACATGCACGGTGAGACCAAGACAGTTCCGCATGTATGGCTTTAAGGCGGATGTAAAGACATATAGCTATGAGAGCTATCTGTCGACCAGATAATGAATGCATTCGGTAAGCATGTAAAAAGATATGAATAACAACGATTTGCGAATGATCATAAAAGACATGTTTGAACAAGAAAAGTCGATCATCATGACATGACATCATAAAGCTCTATTGCATGGATCGAATTAATTGACAACATGGAACAAAAGCGGTAACTTCGTAAATATAAACCTAATCTAAATGACACATGCATAGGTTTCATCCAACTAGTGCGCCGCGACGTCTAGCCTTCCTAAACCCGTCAAGCTTAAACCCTTGCAAGCTAATCCACCGCATGATACCACTTGCTACAGATATAAACCACTTATCACAACTAGATCAATCCACCGCATGATACAATCTAACTATGATAAGCTAAAAGCACGCATACATCTAAATAGATCTATAAATACTCATTACTCGTTGAAGCGTGTATGCATAGACAAGTAAAGTACACATGCAAACCTAATCTAAAGCAAAGCCGAGGGATTAGGCCCCGGTCCCCTAACAGACAATCCACCGCATGATACACTTGCAACAAGCTAATCCACCGCATGATACGGCTTGCCAGACTTAACCGTTCTAAACCCTCTTCGTCCCCTAACGAAGAATCCACCGCGATGATACACCGCAACAAGCTAATCCACCGCATGATACGGCTTGCCGGACTAGACTCTAATGATAGGTAGACTTACACATGCAAGACACAAGTAAACACATAATCGTATTCGGCAAGCTTGCCGAATCCGAGGTCCATGAAGAAGAAACTTACACGTAAAACCTTAGCCCGCCGCGCGACTCATGACTAAACACGCAAGAACCCAAGAACACGTGACAACCTAGATTGATCTAGGCTCGGCTATGAAAGAAACGGATAGATCTAATGACAAGCTAATGATAAACGTTGAAAGTATTGATGACAAATAGATCTAACAAAAGATAAAGCCGAGCTACATCAATCTAGATTGGGCAAAAAGTGTGTGCAAATTATTATAATAATAAATAAACAAATAAGAAGCATGCACCACTCGGTAACTTAATGAATTCATTAGATTGCCAAGTCTACATCAATCTAGATTGGGCAAAAAGTGTGTGCAAATTATTATAATAATAAATAAACAAATAAGAAGCATGCACCACTCGGTAACTTAATGAATTCATTAGCTTGTCATTAGAACAGATAGATCTAATGACAAGCTAATGATAAACGTTAAAGTATTGATGACAACTAGATCTAACAAAAGATAAAGCCGAGCTACATCAATCTAGATTGGGCAAAAGAGTGTGTGCAAACGTGATTAAATAAATAGATAAACAAATAAGAATCATGCACCACTTTCGATAACTTAATGAATTCATTAGGGTGCCAAGCCTAATGAAGCCAATAACTAGCTCTCGGCCGGATCTTAGCCCACCGGATGGTTCATGATCGACCAAAAGAACCCTCTTGCCCCCGATAGCTTAAATCCGCGGACGATACTAAGCGTGAACAAGACTTCTTGCAATAATCTAAATCCGCGACGATACTAGACATGGTGCAAGGTTGCCGGTACTTACGGAGGTCGGCGGGTCGATGAATCCTCTCGCAGATCGATCGGCGACACAACCGGACTCGAAGGGTGGCCGGGCCAAGGCACGGAGCCGGGTTGATTGTATTTGATTTGGTAGATCGTTTTTACGGTTCTTGGGGGTCTCATATTTATACCACGGGCCCGACGAGTCCTAACTAATTACAAATAATAATAACGAAAAATATCTAGCTAAGATACATTGTTCTCCAAGTCTTCTCCGAGTCGTAGAATTTTGCACGTGATGTGGGCCCTTGTCCTCGAATATTCTCCTTGGTGCTCCACGCTTGCGAACCATCTCTTGCTTTCGGCTCCTTCTCGGACTCGGGTTCCCCTAGCCGAATAATAGCGGCTTCGAATGCTACAGTGTCATTTGCTTGTCTTTTGCTAGCCGAATGACCCCTTACCGAACCATCGTGTGCGGTCTATCGTAGATCCGTGCTCTACCAAATTTTGGTGTTAACGGTTATCATCATCATTATCATTACATTACTTTAGGTCATGATTAGGGGGTAAGGACTTGCCTGGATGTTCTTCTTACGATCGGCCTTTGGCGTCGAACGTCTCTAGCGTACTCACGGGGGAGAACCTCTAATCCGATCGTCGAAAGCTACCATGCGATCGGGCGATAAACCTAGCTCGAACTATAGCACACAAAACAAACATAGAACATTATGGTGGCAATGGGTTAGATGCATAGAGCTAGATTTTAGATGAATTATGGAAGTCGTTTCACACGAAACGGAGTTTATATGCATGAGATATGGATTTTATAATATTAATCCCTAATTAAATCATTAGGGTAATATTATAATAGAATTTTATCATGTAATAAAATGGAGCTAATTACATGATAAAATTCTATAAATCAAATAATGAATTTACAAAATTTCTAATTTTTCGACACGGGAAGGTATATTTATAATATTACGTGTACATCGGTCGGGTAGACATAACATTTAAATGAGTGTACACGAGAAATGGCTCCCCCGCGTGGGTGCCACGTGGGTCAGTGGGCGCCACTTTGTGGCAGCCACGTAGGCGCCACGTGTGTCGTGGGGCGGATGGATGGCACCGGACGGCGGTTGACGGGTCTGGCGGGAGGGACGGCGTGTCGGCCTACGGTTGGTCGATGTCGTGACACCGTTCTCGTTGTTGACGGCGACGGCGGCCGAAAGTGCCATCCGTGCTCCCAGCGGCGAGACTTCGCCCGATGGTTCGCCGGAATCGGGCATCCATAGACCAAAGCTTGCCGCATGGAGTCCATTCGACTCCCCACATCGCTCTGGATGTGATGGCATGGTTAGGGCGGGCGGGCGGCGTTCCTACTGCGGCGGCGGGTTCGGCGGCGGTCGGCGGCGACGGTGCTCGGGGTGCCCTACATAGCACAAGAGCGAGGGAGAAGGAGGGGATTTGAATGGAAATAGGTTGGTAAGGCGTACCACACTGCCCAAGCGAACGACGGTGACTCCGGATGACGACGGGTTCCCGATTTGGGGAAAAAACGGCGCGACGGGGAGGGAGAGGGGGGGAGGAAGGAAGCCGAGGCACGCGCCGCGCTGTTCTAGCCCTGGGGCGGAGCTTGCGGGGAGCGGGCCGAGCTCGATTGGTAACCGGGGGGGGACTATTTATAGGCGCGGCCATGGAGCTCCCGCCGGCGGGATCTCTTCCTCCGCCCGCGATATTTTTCGACATGGCTCCCTGTCGCGCGCGGACCTTGGACTGGTGCTCGTGGCTGGGGCCGCGTTGTGCACGCCTTCCGGTGAGCTGGCCGAATGTCGAGTCGTGTGTCGTCCCACAGCGGCTGTCGCCCGCCATCATGGCGGCAACTACCATTCTCGATCCGGCGGCCCGGCCCCATGGGTTAATCGATCGTATTAACTGCGATCTCCAGCTGAGTTTACTGTCTCGTTCGGCCTTTTTGTCCCTAAGTGCGCGCCCGGCTTGCCGTCTTGTCACATCAGCGGCCCGAGGTCCAGTAGTCGGGTTTGTCTTGTTCCGTTGGCGGCGAAGGGGGGGAGCGGTAGCGGCGCGCAGCGTCGTTTGCGGATGCTCGCGTGGTGGCCCCGTGGCTGGGTCTTCGTCTCCGACCCGGTGTAGTTGGCCCGCTGTCCGGGCTCGCCGTGGCGGCAGGGGTTGCCGGCCACGTGGCGGCGAGCAAGCGGCGTGGGCTTTGACCACCTCATCGCTCCTTGGCGTAGGTGTGGCGAGGAAATCGATGTGACGACTCACGGCGCCAGCGTGCTCGTTGTCCGTTCGTCCGACACGGCGAGGGGCGGGTGGCCGATGCGGCCGGGCTGCTCCCTGCGTCGCGCGCGTCGTCGAAGACGGAGGTAGAAACGGCAACAGGGCGATGATGGGCTTCGTCTGGGTCGGGCTTGTGTTCGGATGGGCGGCCTACTCGGTTGGGAGAGAAGGAGGAAAGAAGGAGGCTGCTGGGGTGGGCGAAAAAGGGAAGGGGAGGAGATCAAGCCCGTGGCTCTTTCGATTTCTAATCCCTTTCTTCCTTTATTCTTTCTCTCATTTCCTTCCCTATTATTCCATGTGTGTCACATATCTATATTTATGTTATAAACATTTATACAAGTACATGTATATTCCCATGATTTTCATTCATGAAAATATTTATCAATTGTACTTGTATGAATATTTATATATATTTATGCACACATGTTTTTTCCCGAAAGCTCTCGTTATTTTATGTGCACTATATATTTTATAAATATTTATACAAGCACCTTTATATTCCCGTGACCTTTATGGCCGAGAATATTTATTTATTGTGCTTATAAAAATATTCATATATATACTTTGGTACACACGTGTTTCGGTACTTATTGTTCCCAGAGAAATTCGTAATTCGATTCTCATGCAATATATTCCATAATTCAAATCTAGGGCTTACCTTGCATCCTTGGCCACCATAAAGCTCACAAGCAACAAACAAAGAGAACCTAATATTCTAGATGGTGAGAGTTCGAATGCGGGTTTTTAAAAACAGGGGTTTCGGTTTAGCGGAAATTAAATCAAGTTTTAGTTGTAATTCGAAAAGTTCAAATTTTTAGTGAATTTTAAAATGATGCAAAAACACGGGTGTTACAATAGGCGTTTGTTGAAAAAATACCACTTCACTTTGTCGTATGCCTTTTCAAAATCAATTTTGAAAATGACACCGTCTCTCTTTTTGGTGTGAAGTTCATGAATGGTTTTAGTGTAAGATTACGACCCCTTCCATTATATTTCTACCGGGCGTAAAGGCGTGCGTGTTGGCCTCACCACAGTTTTAGCTACTAAATTAAGCCTATTTGTGCCATCTTTAGTGAATATCTTAAATCACACATTAAGAACACCAATAGGTCTGTATTGCTGAATTTTTATTGCATTATTCACCTTTGGAATTAAAGTAATAATACCAAAATTCAGGTCAAAGGACAAGAGCCTCTCTATGCAGCTCAGACAAATAAGGATAAAAGATCTTCCTTAATGACTCCCCAAAACACACGATAGAATTACGCGAGGGAATCCATCTGGGCCCGGGACTTTATTATGCTCCATTTGGAAAACCGCCTCCCTCACTTCAGTTCGGTGAACTAGCTAATGAGGATATCATTTTCCTCCGGTGATACCGTGGGATGTCCAGGTTTTGGTCTTCCATCGTGGGAGATATTGGAATTTTCCTACTGGCCAAAGAGGTCTTTGTAGTAAGTCGTAATATGACTTTTGAGGTGATCATAACCTATGACAATGCCTTGATCATTTTCAAGTTTATAAGTATGTTGCTTTCGATGTTTCCCATTGGCCACTAGATGAAAGAACCGAGTATTAGCATCCCCTTCTAAGAGGGCTTTGACTTTGGCTCTTTCATACCATTTTAGTTCCTCCTCTCTCAGAAGACTAACTAAACGTTCTTTTAGATAGTGCTTCAGATCAATCTCTTGACCAGATAGGGGAGAGATCTCAGCTTTTTTATCAATGTTGTCTAAAAGAGCCAACAGAGTCTTTTTTCCTTTTTGATATGACCCTGCTTTGTATGTTTCGTCCAGCCCCTAAGATATTGTCTGAGTCTATGGATCTTGAATTGCCACCTTTCAAGAGGGGTAGACCCGGAGCATGGAGATTGCCAGATATTTGCAACCATATCATAAAATCCATCTCATATCAACCATCCCCTCTCAAATTTGAAAGGACGGTTGTGGGTGAGGTGGGTCGAAGTGCCAGTGTTAAGCACTAGGGTGGTGTGGTCGAGATAATCCTATTCCTAGGCTCTACTGTTGTTAATGGGAACATGATTTCCCAATCCGTGCTTACTAGAACTCTATCCAACTTTTTAAAGGTTGGATTGTCCCCTGGCCCCGCCCATGTGTATTGGCAGCCTGCCATTGTGATTTCCTTAAGCATCAGAGATTCAATGACAGCATTAAAAAGATTTGGCCATTTAGGGTCAAAATCCCCAGAACTCTTATCTTCTGGCCTTCTCATTATGTTGCAATCTCCACCTATAATATATGGAAGGCTTTCTTTGGAGCACGTGTTGGCGAGTTCTATTAAGAGAGCACTCTTGTTCTGAAGGTGTGCTGGCCCATAAACCGTATGTAGCACAAATTTGAAGTCATTTGATTTGACTCTTAAGGTGAATTTAACAAAAAATTCTCCCTCATCAATGGCTCTAATGTCGAAGACATTCAAGTCTACACCTAGCAGGATACCCCCCGACCTTCCGTGGGGTGCCATGGTGTGCCAAAAGAAAATCATGTCCTGCATAAAGATTTTTGAGGACATGATCCGGAAGGAATCCAGGGCTTTGTTTTTGGATAGAGCAATAAAATTAATTTGCTCTTCCTTACCTAATTCAGCCAAGAACCTATGTTTAGCCAAGTCTCCAAGACCTCTGCTATTTCGAGAAAAACTCCCTTCATTTTAAAACAATTTTAGAAGGGTTTTTTGGCTTCTTGGGAAGTTTGCCATTTTTAGTATTCTTGGCATTATTATATTTCTTCTAGCGGCGGGAGGAGAGATCTATGATTTGATCATTCTCCTGCTCCTGCAAATTCTAATTTAGATTACCACAGGCGTGGCTGAGAATTGCATCAAGTTGGTTATCCTGCTCATCCTCACTCTCAAGATTGGTGGGATGTTTAGATTTAGCGAACCTTTCTTTTTAGAAGAACTTACAACTAACCTATCAACCTCTAAGTTTTTTATTTAACTACTGGTGAGGTGCCTAGGTTGATGCCTACCCTACCAAGGTTTGATAAAACTTTGGAATCTGGAAAGGTAGTGAAAGAGTTACACGGAAATTCGAGGTTCTTCTTTGCCGCCAGGTCTGTCACCCTTGAGGAAGGTATGGGCGTCGCCGTTGCAGCGTTTTTGGAGCTGCGACGGCCTTGATGGAATGCATTTGTAATTCGCGAGAGCCATCTCCCCGACCCGCGGACTTGAGCACCGCTGTGCAAAGGTCGCGGTTGGCGTGCCCGTGGTAGGTGTGGGGTGGCGGCGGCGAAGTGGCGATATCGAGGTGCCACCTGCTGCCATGGTGTCCTTTCGCCCAGTGTTTATCGCCCACCTTCACACCCAGCGTCCACGAGGCGAGGAGCCCCGAGCAAAACTCCCCCCCTCCTCGGTCATAGTAGGAATCAAAGGAGCTGCTATCGCACCCACCTTGTCAGACGCCGTAGTCGGAGAAGCCGTGAGTAAGCGTGCCCCCTCGGGGACAGGCAGCCCGGCCCGATGCCGCCCGTCCACCTTGGCTCCACCCGCCTCCATGGGTGAAGCGAGGGAAAGCGAAGCGGCGGGCGCTCCTCCCCTCTCGAGGGCGCCGCGGTGGAGGAGTGGCGGCGGTGTGCCCCCCCTCTAGGGGCCAAGGCGGCCAGCGGCGGGCAGCACGACCCCAACCTCCATAGCTCCCACCCCACCTTGGAAGATAAGGCGGTGGTGGAGCCCGTTCGCGCCCGAAGATGCGGCGAGGGACCGACGAGGGAGTGCGGTCTCGACCAACCGGGGCGTAGCCAAGGAAGCAACACCGTCGCCTTCAGAAGGGGCAGCCAAAGCCTCCTCCACAAGGGTGGGAGAGCGAGGGGCGAAGGCAAAGTAGAGCCCTAGACCCTCCCCAAAGTGTCACCGGCAACAGCGATGCCAGCCCCTCGCCAAGTGTTCCGCCCGATTGTGTCTCAACAAAAAGAAGAAGATTGCAAATTATTAGTGGATATAATATTATAAGCAACCACTTCTTCTTCAATCGGTGGAGAGTAAGTCTTCTGCGGAGACCCATTATCTGGCTCAAGCATGACTTTGAGACTGATCTCATTTAGGAGTTGTTCAACCGCCACATCAACAACCTCATTCACCAAAGCTACCTATTTTTGAGGAGGAAGACTCTGGGAAGGATGTGAAGTCTCCCGAGAAGTGGTGTCATTACCCCCTGAGTGTTTTGCGGTGTCTTGATTTTTTCGCCTCTTCCATCTCATGGTCTCTTCCTCTTTGGATCTTTATCACCGTCATTCAACAGATCTTCATCCCCCTCCAACGGGATCAACCGTAATAGCCGCTAATCGGGCTTGAAATAGAGGCAAGAAATACCGGTCTTTACCGCACAAACATCGGCATATTCGGGATTTTTTAACATAATATACCCACTAGAATCGCATGCCTGACCCGTCGCCTCGCAGTGTATCATATCCACCTTCGAGTAGCCCCGATGATGGTACCAACAGCCACAAAGGGACTAAAATAACGAATTGCCCTAGGGACTCCGGTGGATCGCACTCATGCCTCGCTCCAATAGCTTTATGGGTTGGACATCATCCACATATTCAAAGAAAAGTGATAGTGCCTTCCTTGTTCTTTGTGTTGATGGTGACGATGGTTACCATGCGATCAAGTTCTTCCTTGCTAGGAAAAGGTACAACATAAGTCTTTGCCCCGATTCTTGCACTTCCTAGTCCCAACGAGCGGGGATGATCCATGCCGGCTCGGCTTGTAACAAGCGGCGTAAACCTCTCTCCCGCTTCAACTATGATGAGAGCAAACCGGTGATGACTTAAAGGTTTCCACCACGGGACTGTTCCTTGCGGCCTGAATGTGGAAGAACCCCATCCCATCCTCAGCGGCGCCGCACAAAGCGACAGATGGTTTGGGGCCCCACAGCAATAAGCATTGGTGAAGTGCTCCTCCATGCAAATAGAGCACTCCTTCTTGACGGTACGTTTCCTCTTCTTGCCCGGATCAGCAGCTCCTGTCGTGCCTTGTTCGGTGTGGCCCTCGGCTCCAACTCCCCCTCCCTGGGGATCGATGGCGCTTTCTTTGCCACCGTGTCGAGGCCGCTGCGTCGGCGGCCTAAATGCTTGGTCTAGGATGGCCCGCGACCCCGGTAGGGTCGGCGTTGGGTCCGACCACCAGTCGGTGTGGGATCGCCGCGACCACCTCCACGGCCACGTCCACGAACGCGATACGCGGCCGCGGCCAGACCCCGTCCCGCGAGCACGCTCGCGCGCCCATGAACGGCTCGCCATGCCCAGCGGTCTTGGTAAGCGCCCAGCGGAGTCTAGCGGCGCCATGACCTCGATCGTCTTGGCGCCGTGCCCACCACCTGGCCCGGTGCGGCGGCCGTGACCCGTCGTGTCCGGGGGCACCGCGACCTCTTCCGCATCTCCGTCCTCCTCTTCCCACATCTCCACGTCCTCCTCTTCTCACATCTCAGCCCACCATAATTCGTCTCGGTAAGATCTCCGGCGGGTGGTGGGCGTGTTTACCAGCGTCGGGGCGCCCTTTTGATTCGGCCTGCTGGTCGCGGCGTATGTCCAGCGCCCGGGGCGGACGTGCTTTGATGGTAGCAGCGGGCCCGCCAAGACCGGTCGGGGAACTCTGGCGGTTGCAAAGAGCTCCCGGTCGAGACCGCACCATGGTCGGACTGGTCGAGTCGGACCACGCCGGTGGTGTCCGGTTTCAAAATTTGAATTTGCGCGTATGCGGATCGAGACCTGCCCGGCCCGCGGGAGATTCTTCACGCCGCCGGATGTAATCACCGAGGGAGGCCACCAAAGATGACCCTTGGTGGGGAGCGCCCTACCAAGCCCTCGGCCCGGCGGCTTGATCCGTCGTGGTGAAGGAGGCGTCGGAGAAGCCGCCCGTTGCGGCGTAGACGAAGGTGCGGATGCACGTAGTGCCCTGCGCCGGTGCCGACAAGGCCGGCCTCGCAATGAGCTCCAAACGCGTGCTAGCCGCCAATGTCTTCGCATTCCGAGCCTGAGTCTTGATCCCGCATTTCCCATGGATTGCAATGAAGATTGACAAGCCGGTGTGGAGGTGACGATTAGAAATTGGTTCCTTCGCCGTGATTCGGCGAAAGAGCGTCTGTAGAAGGAAGCAATGGAGACGGTACGCCATCCCCATCACCAAGGTGTGGCGTTAGGCCCCGCGGCGGCGGCGCCCGGCACGCCGTTAGCGCAGAATCGAGGAGGGTGGGTCATCGCCTCCTGTCAGAGATCATTAGTGTGGGGGATCGATATTTGGGATGCCAATACAAAGGCACCCAATCCGTTATCGGCAAACCAAAAACTACTCCGGACCTCGATGCGCCCACGAGGAACATGGCATGGCAAAGGCGTCCCTCCGAGACACAAGAGGACTTAAGCCCGCGCGCCGAGCTCTCGATACAAGGACAAGCCTCCCGCTGGCGCTCGAGCTCTCACACAAGAGCTCCCGAGGCGAGGCCGTCCTTCCGCTTTGTCGAGCTCTCGACAGCGGGCTCTCTCGCCTTCACCGAGCTCTCGGATGAGACCTCTTTCCCCCTCGCTCGAGCTCCCCAGCGACGAGCCTTGCGGCGGCGGCCTCAAGGCTCATCCGCCCGCCTTCTCGGAGAAGCCTGCGGGTGCGGGTTGGTCAACAACTCCCCCTCGACAAGCTCAACAACTCTCGACAACCACTTGTAGCCACGGCGGAATTCTGATGGGGAAAGAGCTATCAGCCGGTCACCTCACAACGCCCGTCGACTCCAACCACTCCGTCATAGTGCCGCGCGGGTACATACGGGTACATCCTCCCCCATCCTCGGTATGGGCATACCCACGCCGAGAAGGCGTCTTCCTACTGCGATTAGAGAAGGGGCGACGCCCCACTGCCCAAACGGCGATTCCAGCGTCACGGCGGCGACCAATTTCAACATCCAGGGCGCCCGGAGCTCGAAGGGAGCTCTTGTATGTTCGGTGAGCTCGTCTATGAGCTCTTTTATGCGTCCACCACTCTATAAACTCCATTCTCGTTTCTTCTAGACCTCGGCCGAGAGGAGCTCATGTACCACACCCTCCTTACGACTATAAAGGGGAGGTAGGCCTCGAGGTTGAGGCAAGGTCCAAGGATTTCATAGTCCACACACCGCGGCCACACCTCCGTAGACTTCGATATTGGCACTAGCCTCAATCAAAGAGACTTGGGAGCCCACCCCCTCGACTTGCTTGTTCTCGCCCGGTATGAGCATTTGAGCTCGAGATAGTGATCACACTTGGACTAGGGAGCCCGATTTGCCACAACGGTATAAATCTTGTGTCATTGTCTCTAGAGCTAGGCCATCGAACACGCATTAGCCGACATTATTCGTGTGCGGTGGTATTAGACCCGGACGGTTAGTGCGCCGTAGGGGCGGCGCTAGTCTTTGCGTTTCCCCTCCGATGGCTTCTCCCTCTGCTTCACCGACGCCTTGCGCGGCGCTAGCGATGCGCCCGGCTTTCATCGACTTCTCCGGCCGCCGAGCGGGCGATCACTTTCGCCGGGCTGTCTTCACCCGCGATCGCGGCGTGAGGACATCGGACGCCTCGGCGCCCGCCGACTCCGTCCTCCGCGAGCATGGGGCGAAACTCGACTTCGGCGCCCGGTCAGCCCATCCGCGTCGCGCCTTGACCCGCTTCGCCGTCTCATCAAGGGCGTGCTCCCGAGGCATCACGGCGCGAGCCAAACGCCGGGGCTCTATTCTGCGATGACCTTCTCCACCTTAACGTCGTCCACTCAGGCTTCGCCCGGCGAGAGGCCGGCTTTGTCGGTCGACGAATTCCGCGGCGGCCTACGCCCGGGGATGTACCCGGCGGGCAGCTTGGCCCTCCCCACTCGCGGGGCGGCGAGGCCCGGCGAGATAGCGTCCACGAGGAAGGGCGCCCTCGGCGGATGAGCCTCATGGGACCTGACCCCACGCGCCGGTGCTACATATTGCCCACACCCGGGTGCGGTAGAAACACCCATCGGCGGCTCGAGCACACGCCTCGGGAACTCCGCCTGCGCTTCGCGCGAGCCGCTTTGTCGACAGCGTCAAGGCCCGGCTGGAAGAGCTCGAGGCTCGGCGCGGGGCAACTCAGGAGCGCGAAGCCACTCACCCGGCGGGGGCAAGGCCGGCAATCGCGGGGCGCGGCTCGAGGCTCGCAATGTACCTACACCGCATCCGCCACCGACGGGTCGAGCGGCTCCCCGCCGGTGTTTGGGAGGCGTCCCCGGGCCTGGCGGCCGCCCGTGCTGCTCCTTACGCCAGCGTTGCCCGGCCGAGGAGCCCGAGGCACGGAGAACCCATGAGTAGCTCAAGGGCTCCTCGCCGGGCGGCGGTCCGAAGAAGCGGCGAAGCGCGTCGCATCGCCGGCCGCAAGAGGAGCACGCAGGCCTCCTCCCATCCCGACGTCCACGCGGCTGCCGGGCGGATCGGCGGGAACCGCGACGCAGGGACACCATCAGCGCCGGCCGCCAAGGCGAAGCTCAGGCCCGACAGAGCGTGCCCCGAGACACGGCAAACACCACCCGGCGACCCGCGACAAATCGCCCTCTGCCAGCAACCCGATCGCGGTGGCGCCATGACAGCCGAAGGAAGACAAGAGCGCCCCCACGCCGGTGCGCCGCCCTTGATCCGTCTCCCAAGCGGGATACGCCCGGCACTTCGAGCTCGAGCTCGAGGAGGCCCGAAGGCTTTCGGCTCCCGCATCCGCGATGCCCCATTCCCTTCCGCTTCGAGCTCCGACCTCGGTGCGAGAAGTACAATGGGAGGCCGACCCGCCACGGCTCGAGGACTACCGCCTCGGATGCGGTCGGGCGCCGGCAAATTACTACTTCATCATCCGCAACCTCCGCTTTATCTCGCGGATTCAGCGGTCGTGGCTCGAACCTCCCGGAGAATCACCATCCATAAGCGGGAGGACTGCCCGGCGTCTTCCCGTCGGCAACTTCGAGAACACCTACACCCGGCCGAGCCACGACGTTGGACCTGCGAGGATGCAAGCGAGAAAAAAAGGGGAAGGCCTGGCGACTACATCGGCGCTTCTCAAGCTCTGCAACAACCTCTCAAAGGCCTCCGACTCGGTCATCACCGCCTTCACGTTCGGCACCACTGCGGACCCCGATCCACGAGCTCGGCGTCGAAGCCCGAGGACCGTGAAGGAGCTCCTCGACCTCGCCACCCGCCATGCCGGGAGAGATGATGTCTCCGCCGTCCACGGGCAAGGGCAGGCCCAAGGCCGGCGATGATGTCGCCGAGGGATCCGGCTCCAGCGGGCAAGAAGAGAAGAACAAGAAGAACAAGCGTCCCCACGACGGCGACGACGACGAGTTCGTCGCGTGTGGCGGTTTCAAGCGCAAAGAACGGCGCGAACCGTGCCCAAAGAGCACTTTCGACAAGATGCTCGAGGCTCGCGTGCCCCCACCACGAGGGCCCTGGTCAAGCACAAGATGAAGGACTGCTGCCTCTAAAGAAGCACGTGATGGGCATCGCTGCGGGGAGGAGACAAGGGCGGCGACAAGGCCGCTGGCCGGCCCCGAACGGCAGTTCGACGGCGACGTCTACATCGAGGGGCGGCGCCGTCAATGTAAATCTTCGGGGGCTCCGGCTATGAGTCCAGGCGTCGACGAAGCTCACCGCCCGCGAGTCCTCTTCACCCCCGCCCGCGCTGCCTACCTTAAGTGGTCGAGGCTCGGCGATCCGCGTTCGACAAAGCGGACCATCCACGGCACATTCCGGTACCGGGAGGTACCCGCTCGTCGTCGACCCCATCGCCGGCACCGGCGCCTGCGGCAAGGTGCTAATGGGCCGGCGGCTCAACCTCCTCTACATCCACGCTCCAAGCCCTTGGCATCCCCAAAGGCGGCGTCTCCGCCCTTCACGGGGCCAATCCCACGGAGTGGTGCGGAAGCGCCCGATAGTCCCACTTCGGGCGGATCGACCTCCACATCACCTTCGGCACCAGGACAACTTCCGCGGAGGTCCTCCGCGTTCGGAGTGCTCCCGTTCAGGGAATGCCTACCCGCCAGCTCTTGGGGGCGGCCGTGCTATCGCGAGTTCATGGCCGTCCCCAGCTACCCTACCTCAAGCTCAAGATCCCGGGCGAGCAGGGGTCATCACCGTCGACTCCACCTTCAGCACACCTTCGGCTGCGAGGCCGCCTCCGATCGATAGACGCCGCGGTCGAGATCGGCGAATGCTGCGGATAATGGCCTGGGCCAACGCCGAGACTCCCCGAGCTCAAGGGTGGTGAGCACGAGCTCGGCGGTGAGCTCCAGCAAGGTGGGGAGCTCGAGCTCTCCTGGCGAAACTCGACAAGGTCATCGCACGCGTTCGAGCCCGAAAGGCGCCAAGAAGGTCAAGGTTGACGGGGATGGGCACACCCTCTGCGTGGGGTGTGAGCTCACCCCCAAATAGGAAAGCGAAGCTCGTCGACTTCCTCGGCCGAACCTCGGCGTATTGGCGTGGAGAGCCTCGACATGCCCGGCATACGGGGAAGTCGCCGAGCACTCCTTGAACATCAAACCCGGCTCGGCCGGTGAAGCAAAAACTTAGACGTTTCGACGGCGATCGATGCCGGGCAATCGCCGAGGAGATAGATAAGCTCTTAGCCGCTAGGTTTTATCAAGGAGGTGTATCATCCCGGAGGATAGCCAACCACGCACTAGTTAAGAAGAAGAATGGGAAATGGAGAATGTGTGTTGATTACACGAGTCTCAACAAGGCATGCCCGAAGGATCCGTTTCCTTTGCCGCGCATCGACCAAATCGTTGACTCCACCTCCGGTGCGAGACACTCTGTTTTTCTCGATGCCTACTCCGGCTACCACCGTCGCGATGAATGAGCTCGATCAGCTCGCCACCTCCTTCATCACTCCGTTTGGTGCATTTTGTTACGTAACGATGCCCTTCGGATTGAAAAATGCTGGCGCCACCTTCCAAAGGTGCATGCAGAAAGTCTTCAAAGAGCTCCTCGGAAAGCTCGTAGAAGCATACGTCGGCGACATTGTCAAGACAAAACGCCGAAAGAGCTCATCCTGACCTCGAAAAGGTCTTCGCCAAAGCTCCGTGAGTATGGGGTCAAGCTCAACCCCGAAAAGTGCGTTTGGGGTCCTCGAAGTTGCTGCGGCTTCATCGTCTCGAGCAGCGGCATCGAGGCCAACCCCAAAAAATGCGCCCAGCCATCACGAGCATGGGGCCGATTAAAAACGTCAAGTGTGTCAACTCACGGGATGTCTAGCCGCGCTAAGTCGTTTCATAGCTCGACTTCGGGGAAGCGAAGCCTCCCTCTACAAATTCTTCTGAAGAAGACCGAGCGCTTTGCACGGACTGGCGAAGCCCAGCGAGCTCGACTGTTGAAGCAGCTTCTCGCCAATCCGCCCGTTAACAAATGGCTCCCACGGCCAGCGAACCAATCCTCCTCTACATCCTGGCCGCCGAAGGTGGTGAGCACCGGCGCTCGTCGTCGAGAGGAGGAAGGACACGTGCTCAAGATACGGCGCGGTGTACTTCATCAGCGAAAGTCCTCACCGACACCAAGACCCGCTACACACAGCTTCAGCTTCGAAAATGCAGCGTTAGCGATTACCGGCGCAAAATCGGACACTACCGACTCCCACCCGATCCGCGGTCATCTCCAAGTATCCACTTGGCGAGTCATCGCAGCCAGGAGTCGCGGGCGCATGGCCAAATGGGCTATCGAGCTCATGGGAGCCGACATCACCTCTGGCGCCCGGGGGCGCCATAAAGTCGAGCCACTGGCAGACTTCATCGCGAGTGGACCCGAGGATTCGAGCGGCCGCCAGACCCGGCGATGCTCGAATCTTGGGCCTGTACTTGGCGGATCCGTGAAGAAGTATGGCGCGTCGGCCTCCGTCTTCATCTCCCCCAAACAAGGTGCGCGCCAGAAGTACTCAATCCGTCTCAGCTTCCCGCATCCAACAATGTGGCGAAATGCGAAGCTACGGTAAATGTCTTGCGCATCAGCGCCTGAGCTCGGCGTCCAGCACCTCGAGGTCGAGGCGACTCGAGCTCATGAAAAATAAGTCATGAAGGAAGTCATTGCGTCAACCGAAGATGATCGCGTACCACCCGGAGGGTCCGTGAGCTCGAGGAACACTTCCACGGGCTCGAGGTCATCCATGTCCATCGCCACCTCAACAACGACGCCGGCGTCCTCATGCTTCGCATCGGACCGCTTGCCGTTCGTAGGGGCGTCTTCATGCACGAAAGCAGCACAAGCCATCGATCACGGCTCAAGGCGAACCCGCTGACGGACAGACGCGAACTCGATCGCCGACGCCCCGGTTCAAACCCCATGGAGGTTGACGCTCCCACGAGCCCGAGCTCGCCGAACCGCGAAAGGCTTGCCCTGATTCTGAGCTTCGAGTCCTATGGGCTCGGGGCTGGCTCGGGGCTGGGTCAAACTTCGACCACGATGGCCCCAAGCTTTGATTAGCGGGTCCCTCTCCCTCTGATGGTTCGGGAAGGCAAGCTACCCCGGGCAAGAGGAGTCGAGGCGCCGGGCGAGGCCAAGTCCTTTGTCCTCGTCGGAGAAGAGCTCTACCCGACGCGGGGCCTCGGCGTCCTCAGTGGCTGCATCGCCTTCGAGCAAGGGGAAGAGCTCATCAAGGAAATCCACGCCGGCGAATGTGGCCACCCAGCGGCGCCCGCGAGCTCTCATCGGGGAAGGCTTTCCGTCAAGGCTTCTCTTGGCCGACCGCCGCGCCGGTGCCGCCATACGAGTCGTTCAACACTGCGAGGATGCCAGTTCTTAGCCAAGCAAACACACCTCCCGGCGCGATCCCTCCAAAGCGATCCCTCTCACGGCCATTCGCGGTGCGGGGGCTTTCGACATGGTGGGACCTTCAAAAAGACGCCGGGAGCTACACACCTCCTCGTCGCCATCGACAAGTTCTCCAAAGTGGATTGAGGTCATGCCCATCACCGCGGTGTCGAGCGAGGAGACCGTCAAGTTCTTCACCGGCATCATCCACCCGGTTTGGGGTCCCCGAACTCCATCATCACCGACAATGGCACGAACTTCATGGGAGAGGTCTTCATCGGCCCGGTGCAACGATCCGCGGCATCCCGCGTTGACATGGCCTCCGTCGGCCACCCGAGGACCAGCGGCGCGGGTAGAAGAGCTAGCAGCATGATCTGCGGGGCGTGAAGTCGCGCATCTTCAAGGAGGCTGGGAGAAATACGCCCGGCCGTGGCTGCCGAGCTCCCTTATGGTATGGATCTCCGCCCGCGGCGCCCGGCGAGAGCGCAGGCGGGGCGCCATTCTTCCCTCTTCGGATCCGAGGCCGTGCTCCCCACCCACCTCGATGCGGCTGACTCGCCTCGCGTCAGGCCTTCCGCCGAGCACAACAACGGGCGCTGCTTTCGAAAGGCGCCGCCGACCCATTTCGATGGCTTCGAGACATCGGCTCATCCACTACGCCAAGTACTGCGGTCCATGAGGCGCTACCACGACCGCCACGTCAAGGGCGAGCCCGGCGTCGGCGACTTCGTCTGCGCGAGTCGAGGCTCGAAGGACAAGCACAAGCTCAGCGGCGCCGTGGGAGGGTCCCTTCACCATCGACCAAGTGCTTTCGGGCACGCACGTACAAGCTCAAGGACCACCAAGGCCGAGTCCTCACCAACGCGTGGAACATCGAACGACTACGTCACTTCTACCCCAAAATTGTATTTCGAAATCTTGTAGCCGCAAGAGCTCAATAAAAGCACAAATTCGATGCAAAAACATGTGCAAGCATTTCAATTCTTTCCTTAGTATACTTGAGCAACGACCGCCCTTTGCCCCGGCAAAGACCCACCCTGCTCTCGGGGCTACAAGGAGCGGGGTGCACACCCCACGTTTTTTAACACACCGTTTTTTCGCAAAAGCGAACAAGTTCAGAGCTCAGCGACGAGCTCAAACTCACGAACTTGCGCTCTCTCTCTTCTTAACTCAAACGATGTTCGAAATGACTAAGTCATGAGCTCACGCTTTTTAGAGCGTGGCGCGGCCGACGCGACCTCCAGCGCCCGCCGGGCGAGGAATGGCCCGCCACCCGGCTCTCGAATCATGAGCTCACTAAAAGTCAAAGTAGAAATAGAGTACGACAAAGGAGAAGAAACGCAACATCCATTGAGCGCAAAGCTCCCATAGTTTCTAGATTGCCTCAACCACGAGGACTTAAAAACTCATTACAAAAAAGAGGCCTAGCCTCGAGCTCTCATTCTTGCGCTAGAGGGGTCTTGGTCCATCGGCTCGGGGCGGGGGCGTCTGCACGGCTTCCTCCTCCTCGACGGGCTCCTCTGCGCTCCGTCTCCACCGATAAGGCTCAAAGACCTCGAGCTCCTCGGTGGCGAGCTTGAAGAGCTCTCGACAGCGGCTCCTTGGTGGCGACCTCGGCGGCGGCAACTTTTTCGCTCCCACGTCGGCGTCGTCAACGCCGGCGCCCACCCCTTCTTCACGACGTCGACCTCAAAGTAGGGGTAGTGGGTGAAGACGACGGTGACGCCTTGTGGACCACACGGCCCGCGTCCTCCGTCACCTTGCGGCGGGATGGCCGACACCCGCTCGGCCGGGTCCGCCCGTCTTCCACGCCAAAGGGCGTCGCCAGGCAACCTCGACCTACCGGACCGCGAGGCCTTGTAACCTTCGAGCTCGGCCTCCTCCGCGACCTTAGCGATGGTACTCACGGGAGGCTCGGGCTCCTTCCTCGCCCCGACGAGGTCGCTGGTCGGCTAGCGAGGTCGCCTCCTTCTCTGCAGCGCGAGCTGCGTGTGTGCTCAAGGGAGGCTTCGGAGGCGGCGAGCCCCCGATTCTTGTCCTCGAGCTCTCGCGTCGCCTTGAGGGGAGTTCCGGCTTCTCGTTTTGCAAACAAAGACAAAGTCGAGACACAAGCCACGAGACCATGAAGCGCCAAAGGAGCGGCCGCTTACTCCATAGCTCGTCGTAGAGCTCACGCTCGTTGTGCCAGGCTCATAGTTCTCGGCTTCAAATCGAATCCGCTCCGCCTCAGAGGCGCGGAGGGTTGCACCACAGCTCGGGCTTACGTGGTCATAGGCTAAAGCCCGCCCGACGAGGACCATCGGCCCTAAGCGATGTCGCGCGGGAGAAAAAGACAGGGCCGGGGGCGCTTACTCTCAAGCTCCGGCGTCACGATGGGCGGAGTTGCTCGGCGGCTCGTCCTTGTCCTTCCGGAGGGACTCGGCGGCTCGGCTCGGCGCCCGGCGCTTCCGAGCTCCTTGTCATCGAGCATCCGTGAGAAGTCGGAGTCGAGCTCCTCACCGCATCTTCTGCGCGGCTCTTCTGTGGGGAGAGCCCGAGCTCCTCCTCCCGCGGGGCGCTTCCAAGCGGCGGCCTCCCACCTTTTCAGGGCCTCCTTGGCGGCCCGCTCCTCCGCCCGCGAATGAGGTCGGCCGCCTCCTTCGCCCGGGCCTCCGGGGGCCGATGCTTTGGGCGGAGCCAAGCTCGTCGCACATCTCAGCGCCTGGCCCGTCGGCCGCCCGGCGAAACCACCGGCCCTCAAGGAGGTCTTTGTCGGCGGTTATGCCCCGATGGCCTCACACGCGCACAAACCACAAACAATCACTATGTAAAAAAGGCTAATAACCGCCCGGTGAGCCCGGAGGCGTCGCTAATAACGGCGTCGTGTTGTGACTTTGTCTTGACCAGCGCGGTGCAGGCGACCCGTCGATAATAAGGCGTCGGATGGTCCCACAAGACCAATACGGCGTTAGTAATAGAGGTCATTACGAGGGCGTGTTCATGCCAGCGTCTGTTTCCGTAATCGGGCAGCGTTTTCATTGGGCAAGAGCCCAGGCGGCGACTCACGGCGAGGCTTTTTGAAACCCGGTATGCGCGGAATTCAAGCGTATCTCAGACCGCAGCGTTTCATCACGAGCGCATTTTTCGAGACCGTCGACTGTGGATGCAACCCCTAATTCAGGGCGCGTTTTTGCTTCACGGACACCTTTTTCGGCGCCGCCAAATGCAGCATGCCGGGTCACGAGTATTCTGGCGCGAGCGTGGATTCCGCAGAACTCGGCGTGGTCGATACCCGTCCATGTTGCTTGACACCCCGGTACAGACGCGTCTCACGCGAATCCGGCGCTTGAGCGGTACAAAGTGCGTAACAGCCATGTAAATTAAAATCGGCGTTTATTTTTAGGGCGAGTTGTGTTAGGGAGGTGTGCGTACATGTCACAACCACCTACCGGCGCGTTTATTTTCAGGCGAGTTGTGTTAGAAGGTGTGCATGCATACATGCAACCACTACCGTCTTGGCGTTTATTTTCAGACGAGTTGTGTTAGGAGGTGTGCGTACATGTCGCCCACCACTACCGGCGGCGTTTATTTTGAGGGGCGAGTTGTGTTAGGAGGTGTCTTTACATGCCGCTCAACCACTCACCGGCGTAGCGTTTATTTTGAGGCGAATTGTGTTAGCGGGTATGCGTACATGTCTCGACCACTACCGGCGCGTATAGTTTCGGACGAGATGTGTTAGCGGTGTGTACGTACATGGGCATAACCGCTACCGGCAGCGTATAGTTTCGAACGAGATGTGTTAGCGGGTATACGTACATGTGTTTAACCGCTACCCGTAGCGCGATCATTCTGGGCGTGTGTTGTCGCCCGGTATGCATCTTTGTTTCTTTGGTATTCGCGGACACATGTCGGTGGCGAGACGCTTCGGCGGGTGCAGCGCTGTATTTGTCTCGAGTCTTCTGATGCCGCCCGTCGCTAGAGGCGATGGATGTTGACAGCGTCATACGGGCCCGATTTGGGTGGGCTGCATCCGGTTTTGAGCGGGCCTCCGCTTTGCTCGTGCCCGGCCCTTCCTTTGGGCCTGAATTTGGACACGCATGTTAGGCCCGTTCTCTTGTGGTACAACAATTTGGGCCGTTTTCGGCTGCGTGGGTTATAACACTGCGGACATATTATTATTTATATTATTATATATATATATAATGCGTTGCCACACACTTGAATGGTGGTGGCGGCACACCGCGAGGGTGTTGGGGGTGTGGGTGGGGGGGGGCAGCGGAGGAGCGCGGCGCCTGGGGCCGGCAACTATATCTTGTTGATGATTGATTTGCTACGCTCGCTTGCTCACGGGTATATACTCTTTGTATTTGGATCGCCTCCTTGGTGTCCGGTAATCTTCTTAACCCCTGCGGCGACGCGACCGGGCTCCAAGTTGGAAGTTGTTCCTCTGTTGGATGCGGCGGTGGAGGATCTTCTGCTCGAGCGCAGGTCCTCCGGCGGTTGCAACAGAAGCTTTACGTCGTCACGGCATCCGGAGCGGCATAGTTTCTCAGTTGAATGGAGGCTAGGGTTTTTCCTTACCCCATACATGCTTCCCGAGAAGCAATCTCAACCGTTGAATCCAACCGAGATCAGCAAAGGCACAAGCTTTGGGCTTGTCGCCGGTTTGGGCTGCTTTGATGGGCTCAAATTCATCCTCCATGTGGAAGGATAGCCCAACAAAATCTGTTCCTAATCATACACAAACTCACAAAGACGAGGCTTTACGCCTTTGCTTCATTTCATTGTAATCCAATCCACAAGCATCTCGCAAATTCAGCATAGGTAGCCTCTAGTTTTGCGGTGCTTGTCCTCGAGTGTGGGGAAACAATAAAAAAATAAAAATATAAAAACCCCTTCCTAATGACCCTTCCATTCCAGTCTTGCTTCATTGCCATGGTAAAAAGCTCAATCCGCATAATTAGAATGCATTGACAACACTAGCCTTCACACAACCAAAGTAATCGCTACGGATGTGTACACAAAGAAATTAGTTCCAAACCACAAGCGGTCATCCCGACAAAGTTTCAATAAACTATAAAACTGCACTATCAACCGTGCGGCGAAAGTGCCCGCAATAAACAAACAAGCTCACGTCATTAGTCTTATGAAGTCAGCATCTCAATTTTTAAAATATGATAAAAGAAAAAGATGACAAGCTAGACGTTCATGAGTAGAAGTTCCATCCATTGTAAACTCGGACAATGTACAAAATACGACACAAAGAGTTTACAAAAATGTTGGTCGTAATGCTCGGTCACACACAACGCATGCTCATAAAGATCAACAATACTCCTATCATGCATATCCCCTGATGTGCACAATGTCAAGGTAGAGCCCGCCACAAGGCAAAAATGTTACTTTTTATGTCCTTAGAAGCCACGACCTCTAGTTTCAGGTTTAAACTTCTTTGTTCATCCACATATTCGAGAATCGGATTTGGCATGCTCTGTCCAAATTCTATTTTCTCCGAACTTTAGGAGATATACAGACACATCATCGTACTGATATACAACATTATTAGCTTTCAAACCAAGTGTGGAATAATAGAACTACCGAGTAGGGCTCAAATAAAAATAAAAACTTCAAATGGCCCTTCCATTCCATCTTGCTTCATGCCCATCATAATAAAAAGCTCAATCCGGACGACCGCAATGCATTGACAACACTAGCGTTCACACAACCAAAGTAATCACTTACACTTGTATATTAATGGAATGGCTAGCACTTACACTAGGTGGATACATCATGGGGAACCATTGGAGGTTATACTATATGAAAATGAGGGCCTTGCCGATGGAACCGTGACTAGTATCAATGATGATCTTTGCATGAGTGTGGATGAACAAGATGGCCATGATGGTGGAATTTATGATATGGTGCACGAGGGAATTGTATACGGTGAAGACGAAGGTAAAAGAAAAAGGTCTATGTTTGCAATTATATTGGAAGAGATGAAGCAAAGAACTCAAAGGCGATAAGGGTGGCATCTCCATTGGCGAGGACGAAGTTTTTTCCTCCATTTTTCCCCCCAGTTTTCTCAATCGAAAAAAATAGAGTAGCCAATAAGATACGACTATGACAGGGGAGTCGCTAAACCATTACTTCCTAGCAGCTTCATGTGTACAATTTAAAATGACAGCATATCCAAGAGTTTGCTAAACTAGTTTGCCATCCTTGGATTTTTGCAAATGAAAAAAAAACTTGGCTCCAACGAGAAGAGATAGTTACTGGACGGCCCATCAATCGTACATGGGAAATGTAACCAACGAGAAGAGGTAAAGGAAGGGTGGAAATATAATTTAGTTTCACTCTCAAGGCTCTTGATGCAAGTTTGCTAGAGTGGGAAGTTTGTAGATCTGGGGATTGGTTTAGTTAGTGGAAAATGAAATGCGCTTTGGGATTAGATTCGGCGTTTACGCAAAGAAGATGTGCCTTCAAAGAACGCTATATCTCCTTGTGCTTCTTGGGACTCCTCATCCTTTTATAATCTCCCGCGTGGGTCTTTGGGTTTGTACCTAGGATCAATCATCAGAAAAAGGATTTTAAGACGACAAAATTATTGAGCAATGTTGTACAAGCTAGATAGCAAACCTTTTTAGAGCCATTGAAAAAACCCTTCAAAAAAGGAAGGATAATGCACTTTACAATCAATATGCCATCACCAGCCATTGTACTAGTAACAAATTAAAAAGTCATGAATTAGCATAGGGCACCAAATTATACGTGTCACTCTCAAAGTTTTCAAGTGGAGCGTGGACCAAATTATTCTTCGGCTGTAATGAATTAGCATAGGGCCACTAATTGTTTGAAATTCATATTCATTCATATAGCAATAAAAGTACCAGATTAAAAACCCCAAGGAGAAGTGCCTAGGCAATAAGTTACATGTGGATTATGTAGCGTAAAAGCGGTCTTTTCTATGTGATGCAAAACAAATCAGAGCGCCTTGGAGCCAAAGCTCCGGTTCTTTGCTAGCAAACAAAGCTCCAGTGAACACATCCACATATAGCTAAACAGTTAGCCCGAGAATCGTCAACCATTTTAATTTTCCTAAATCAAACTAATGAGATGTCATTAGCTGTATGCAAGCTAGAAGTGTTGCATCAGTATATATGCAGCGGCTTTTGCATCATCAACCAATATGCTTACACAAGAGCATGCATATGTATGTTAGCCATTAAAAGGATCGATAGCATGCAAGACATCTGAATTTGAGGATCCCTACGACTCAATCAATATGCTTACACAAGAGCATCAATATAACACACACAACTGAATTTGAGGATCCATACGACTCTACACACATAACGAGATTGAGGATGCAAACCTTCCAGGATGGTTGGATGCCGGGCAGAAGTCTTTGGGAAGGAGCCGCTGCGGCGTTGGGCAATAACGGCGTCTGCCCGGGGAGCGATGGGCGGGCGGCGCCTACGCCGACGAGCAGCAGCAGGAGGGCACCACCTCGGCGCCCGCGGTAGTCTTGGGCAGACGGCGTCAGCGAGGATGTTTGCGGTCTTTCTTTGTCGTCAGCGTGGGCGAGGCGGGGCGGGGGCGACGCCGCGGGGCGCCCAGCGTCAGCGGGGGCGAAACGAGCGGCGCGGCGGCGGGGCGAACCGCCGTGCACCCGTGTCGGCGGGGCTGGTCGCGGTCGCGCGCCCGCGTGGAAGCGACGAGGGCGCCGGAGCTGCTGTCGCGTCGTCGGAAGCGGCCCGGCGCCCGTGCTCTGTTCTCTCTCTTTTTTTGATAGAAGGTGGCGGCTGGTTGGGGTGAATGAGTGAGCTTCTAGGGTAAAATTTGGGGGCTTTTATTTGGTGGCAAATCGGGCGGGCTTCTACAATATTTGGGCCCAAATTTTGGTGCCCACAGCTTCAAAATTCCAAAATTTTTAGGCGGTAGGAGCAATATACCTAACCCTAGCGGTAGACGCGATATTTCGAAATTACGGAAATTTCGCCCGAAATTTTTCAGATGCTTCACCCTTTTTGACCTCGCCTTCAAAGATACCTCCAAATGAAACAAACAAAAAATGTCCGAGCTGAACACACAAAAACGTAGTGACAACGATTGCACAATTTGACTAAATAAACTTTCATTCGGACATAATTTGGATTACACATAAACAAATTCAATTCATAAATATCAACAAATATCACCTACATTTGAGCGTGTTAAAAAATCTCTTCAAGCAATATAAGCTAGAAACTAAATGTGGAATGTAAGGTACATATAAATTTTTTGATCCAAATGTTAGTTACCTTCACATAGAGCTTTTGGAGGGCGGGGAAACATTTCAGAAGACTAACAACATCATCAATGTCGAGGAGATGGCATGCACACAACCAAAACTTTAATAGTTCCCATCGAGATGACATTGCCGGAGCGCAACTCCGCCGTGCCGCCATGGTCGCGTGGCGAGCATCTCATCGCTAACCCTCGGTGAGCTCTCATCTAAATTTCTAATAATTATATTACAGCTCAACACGGGGAAACAAACACATGTTGCAAAATAAAGCGAGAACCGATGTTTACACAACAATATGACAACGAAAACCAAATAATGCTAGTTTAGGGACATCTTGCACATCCTAATGAAGGCGTATGCCGCTAAAGCTGCCCAATTTGAGCGGCAAGAATATGAACTCAAAACGGAGGCGGCACCGGCGGAGCAAGTACGGACGGCGCCGCTCCCCTAAGCCCTCGTGGGTCATGCATTCTTCCGGCCGCATACGAGGCGTGTTTGTCGCCGACGCCAGCACTCTACACCGGCGAAGCGGTAGGGACACCTGAATCAAGGTTGGGTTGAGGCACACAACCGCGTTGAGGTCCTTTGGGCCCAAAATACGGGCTTTCGGCGGGGAGATGGTTCGCCCACCTGCGTCGGGTTGCGGGCCGCCCGATTCCATGGAGCGGCGCCCGGCGCTTGGTCGTGGGGTTCCGACCGCACAACGGGCGCGCCAAAGTAAGCCACGCCCCGGAGTCCCGGCATCGGCTCTCTCCCGAGGGCTCGGCCCCTTGGGATCCCACGGCGCCGCCATCATCTTCACCATCCCCTCGTAGCATATGGCCTCCGGATGCTCGGCCTTGAGGAAGCGCTGGCGAGGCTCCTAGGGGAACTCTTTGTTTCGGCCGCAGGCGTGCGTGACGAATCCCCAGCGGGCGACACGAAGCGAATCGCCTCCTTGGTGTCGATTATCTTGCCGGAACTTGCCACAGACGCGACGAAGCTCCATGTACATTGCATCGGCAACTTGTTCCTTCTGCTGGAGGCAGCGGCCGGAGGATCTCCCCGCCAGGCGGGTCCTCCGGCACAACAACAAAGAAGCACGCCGTCACGGCATCCGGCCGCCATCGCCAACTTCTTCTCCTTCATCGCCTTGGGGGCGGGGAGGGGAGGGGCAAATGGTGCGCGTTGCTGGGGGATAATAACGAGGAGTGGAAAGCGAGAGTGGAGAGGAGTGAACTAGTAGTGAAGACAAGTGCGGACGGGTTAGACACGCACATGATGGACCCAGGGCACCTATTTTATATTTCAATTTGCTTGGAGTGTTGGTTTCCTACGAAAAGGACACAAAACTGTCTCCACTCCTTCAAGATCTACCATGGCGGACAATAATGGTAAGCGCCCGGTTGGGAGTCCAACGAGGACAACTCTTCCCGTCCCTCGTAAGAAGCATCAAGGAGGAGAATGTATTATGGGGTGTTTAGTTGGTGAAATATTTTGGGTTCGGCATCTTGAAGCACTTTTTGTTTGTATTTGGTAATTATTGTCCCACCATAGACTAATTAGGCTCAAAAGATTCGCCTCGTACTTTTCAGCCAAACTACGTAATTAGTTTTTTATTTATCTACATTTAATACTCCATACATGCGTTAAGAAATTCGATGTGATAGGAAACCGTAGCACTTTTTGGGTTGGTGGTGGGTATGGAATATTGTAAATATTATGTTTGCCTATACTAGTATGCTTCAATGTTGATGCAGTTTGATTTCTTATCATAACTCATACTCCCTCCGGGATGGTATTAGAAGTCGTTTAGGACAAATGACACGGTCTCCAAAATATAACTTTGACCGCTTATTATTATAAAAATATTTATGGAGATGTGATATATGTATACTTTTATCAAAGTATTTTTTAAGACAAATCTACTCATATAATTTTTACATTTACAAACTCAACAACTTAAAAGTTATTGATGATTTATATTCCCGATGTTTGACCCAAACCTTGTCCAAAAAATGTTTAGATACTCATATTAACGCTAGCCTAGATTTTACTACGAAAATTTTTTGAAGGAACCCATATTTTTCATATATACAAATAAATCACTACTTGCTCTATATAAACAAAGTATATCCACATATTCTACATATCCACCTACCCTAGATAGTCTAGTATGATCATATACTTAATCCCCATACACTCGCCAGCCTTTTACCACGATATCCAAAGGGCGTGCCCTACTGTTTGAACTAACTAAAAAATGTTATAACTCACAAACCAAAAAAATCAAATTAAATTCTGATTACACCATTGAATTCCTTTTAATAAATCTTGCAAAACAAGACCTCATATGGATATATTTCGATAAAATTATAGTTGGCCCCACTGATGATAGTTGGTAGTATAGATTAAAGTAAAAAAAAAAAAAGAATGGTAAAAGGGACAAACTCCATGAGACGGATGATCAAACATGAAGTTCAAAAGTTAAAATGACAAACTCCATGAGACGGAGGGAGTAGTGATATTCTAACTCATCTCGGACACAAATAAAAACTAAAAAATATAGCTAGTTTTGGGGACGTACACATCTGCTGAAGGCGTGCATCATTGCGACATCAATTCCGCGACCGGAACCAGATTCTGAACTCAAGATCGATCGCGGCGCAATCGAAGCCGCAAAGATGGGATGACGGTTCCTCGGAAAAGCGGTCGCGGTAGCGGTGGTGCACGCGGCTTGCATCCTTCCGGCCATGCACAGACGTGGGGATCAACATCGGCGACGGCGCGCCGCTCGCGTACCGTCGGGATCAACCAAGGTTGGGTTGCGGCTAGCGCGGCCTCGATGAGGTCCTCCTCGCCCAATATCGCGCTTCCGCAGTTATGGTTCACCCACCGGCCGCCGGGGCTCGGGGCGCCGCCCGATTCCATGGAGCGGCGCCCGGCCCTTCTTGGTCCGCGGGGTTTTGACGATGCAAAGCAGCATCGCCAAAAAGCCCGGCGCCGAGGTCCGCGGCATTAGCGGCTTTCGAGGAGCTCCGGCCCCTTGGGATCGCGACGGCGCCCGTCGTCATCCTCACCATCCCCTCGTAGCATATGGCCTCCGGACGATTGGCCTTGAAGAAGCACCCCCCCGAGCTCCGGGGAAACTTTGTGCATCGCCCGGCAGCCGACGAATCCGGCGGAAGCGACACGAGTCGGATCGCCTCCTCGGTGTTGGTGTCTTTGCGGAACTTGCGGCGGGCCGACGCGAGATCCATGTACCTTACTTCTTGATACTCCTTCTTGCCCTGCATGATGCAGCTGGAGGATCTGCTGCCGGGCGGTTCCTCCGGCCCACCGCCGGCAGCGCACTGCGTCGTCACGGCATCTGCCGCCATCGCCTCTAGCGGTGTTGCCGGCCTCTTGCCCTTCATCTTCCTCGCTCGCCCTCCTTGCCCTCCAGAGTAGCCGGCCTCTTGCCCTCCCGCACCGCAAAGACGGGAAACCGGCGCTTACGCCACACGCAACCCCGGAAGCAATAATGAACCGCCCGGCCCGGCCGCGCCGAGTCCCAATAAAAGTAAGGATGTTTTGGTCAAACAGTTCGAGAATATAAAAATCATCATCAAAATACCTCGTCGTTGGCGGCACCGTATTCTTGTAGACCACGAGAGCCTTTTCCACCACACGGCTCCTTAACTACGGGACGCGGCGTGTATAGGGTACATCGCGAATCCTTTGCGTAATCCTACACACCTCGGCCAGTAGGATAGGGCCCACGTCTCGCCATTGTCGTTCCGTCCAATCCTTGGTGTAGGCCGTGCTCCCCTGGTTGCGGTGCCATACGCACCGCACGGTGCTCGAACGGCCCAGGCACCGACCGGAAGACGACAACACGCAAGGACGCCTACTACTCTTACGGGCTCCTTTTTTTTGGCTTATTTCAGCTTATTCTCTCTCACGTAATACTATTAAATCAAATTTAACCGCTCTATATTTCAGCGCCTGAAAAAATAGTGTACAGTACTCCCTCCGTCTCAAAATAATTCACCATATTGACTCTAAGACATCATGTTTGACCGCTCGTCTTATTCAAATTATTTATACAATTTAGGAAATAAATAAATTATTATTAAAGTATCTCTAATAATAAACTAAGTCACATCAAAATGGATGATGTTTATATAAAAAATTTGAATAAGACGAAGCGGTCAAAATTTGCCGCAATGGGTCTCTTGGGAACCTACGCCACCCAACGTAACCAGCTCCAAGTTCGCCAGGGAATCCGTGCCTTCCCGTGTGGTGTGCGCCACGGGGCCACGTCGGATGAGCAGCGAGAGGCACACGAGAGTCGCGGGAGACGGTGCATGCGCCCGGGCGGGGCCCACTATGCAAACTACTACCTTAAAAACTAGATTACACCATTGAAGAAGTAGTAAATAGAGAAACACGAGTGCGAGATAGCCCTCATCATTTATCTTCTTCGTCTCGCCGCCCTCTCGTTTCAGCTACCCCGCCACCGGCCACCACCCCCCCGGCCCTAGCGAAGCTCCGGCCAACCCTAGCGCCCGTGGCGTACACCCGCTTCCCCACGAGAGAATCACATATCACAGAGCTTTCTATAGGAAGAACAACTCACGAGGGGGAGGGGGATCGGAGGAGGAAGAGAGGAGAAGGACATCCAAACAAAGACAAATTTGGAAAAAAATATAACACATTGCATGATTACGACTAATAAAATATCTTAGTTTTCATGCATACTCCTACTCGTGATCTTTTCAACATAAACCATGCATATGATCGATCAAATTAATCCCGTTCGACGAGAACATCAACCATCACGTGAAGCTATCCAATTCGGTTTGTTTGATTGACAACACCATCCGGAGAAAGAGGAGGTAGCAATAGATCGGTGCCGGCTAGCACTACAAATAGAAAGTTTGATTGTGTGAAGATCACAAACCCGAGACAACGTGAATGATATCCGTGCTTTCCAGCGATATCTACCGCAAAAAGATTGATCGACCGAAGAACCTCATACACTCGCCGCGATCCTACACTCCTCGCTGCGAGAACACGGAAAGCACACCACACACCCACCGAGACGCGGGACGGCCGCACCGTTTTGGTCGGTTGCACCGATGCCCGTCATGGCGAGGCACCATTTGGGCTATAGGATGGGATGTACGCCACTCTTCTCCGTATATGCTCCGCCAAGTCGCCCAACCTAAAACTCCATGCATGTCGGCGGGGCCGAAGTACACTTGATGCTCTTCCACGTCCCGGCCGTCGCCGGTTGTCACCTTCGATATCCCGCAACACCCGGGGCATAGTCGCTGTCCAGCGGCACGGTGTTAGCCCTCAGAGAGCACAAGAGCAAGAACATAGTCGGCGGCTTCATGCCCTAACGCTGGCAGCACGCTACAGCATCGATCGAGTGACGGTTTGCTGGTCGCGTGCCTTCGCCCGAGGCGACATACATGCCGGCTCGGCACGCCCGGGTTGCCGACGGCAAGGAGGTCGGGTGCAAAGACTCGCGATACTTGAGCGAGTAGTACAATGACCCCGACGCCGACCCGCCCGGTGCAGCACTGGTCTAGTCGGATGCTCCGTCCCACGGGTCGCCGCCGCGACGCTTTCATCTCGCGAACATGTGGCCCGCAGATTGGCGAGGGCCCCCATGGGATTCGCTGCGTCCTTGGCGACTCGAATCGCAATCGCCGCAAGCATGTCACGCGGAAGGTTTTCCATGGCACGAGGCGCGACGCGGGCGGGGCTTTTGGTGGAAGCTCGAGCGCCCTCTAGCTATGGTTTGTGCAATTGTGCCGCGAAGAATGGTCGTCACCACGAGGCGGTGAGTTGAACAGCAGGTGGGCGCCGATTGGTGAGCAGCAATAATTTGGCCGGCCGGTGCTTTGGCCGGGCCGGTGCTTGGCTTGTTGTGAGAGAAAAGTACCGCTGGGCCGGCTGCCCGGTGCTAGTTTCTTGTGAGAAAAAAACATGGCATTGGTGGTGGCTGAACCCGGCAAGCCGAACAAGGCGAATCTTGGGTGCGTGGGTCGGGTGCAGGGACGTAATGAGCGGGCCTGCTGGTGCACTATCCCAATGCTCGTCTGTAAGATACGGAGTAGTACGTACTACAAAATGTTTTCAAACTGCTACACCCTCCGTCCCACAAATAAAAGTCCGTGTTTGACTTCTACAATCCTTGTTTGACCATTCGCCTTATTCAAAATGTTTTAAAAATTTAGATATTTTGTTATGATTTATTTTATCGTTAGAGATACTTTTTATAATCATTTATTTATTTTATTATTTGCATAAAAAATTAAATAAGACGAATGGTCAAACAGGGATTGTAAAAGTCAAAAACGGACTTTTATTTGTGGGACGGAGAGTGTATATGTTTTCCATGACAAGATGATCTCAAATCAAAAGGTTGTAAACTACAAAGTTTCATAATTGAGAACTACAATCGGTATGTTGGTGGTTTGTCTATCCGACGTCACTTAAAACATTTAAATTTCATTTATTTATTTATTTTTGAATTTGAGACCTAGTTTTCCATTACAAGATAATGTCAAATCAAAAAGTTCTAAACTAGAGAGTTTCGAACTTAGCAAGATCTACAATTTTATTTTAGTTTTCCCCATCCAACATAGTGCTAGTGACATTGTTCACAAATCTTAGAAATCTCTCTCGTAGTTTCATAAACGCCGAGACATGTGTAACTCGCGAACAATGTTACCGCGACGTCGTCGGATCAAGAAATGACCCGCGGAACAAACCGCAATGGAATGAGCAGACGGCTTTATTTTTCGTGACGCATTTCTATCCCAATGGTCATCTGTAAGATTTCTTCCGTTAAAATCACTAGGTGCTCCAAAATTGATGTTTGGAGTTGTGATTTTTGAAATTTAAAATTGAAATGTTATCGATGAAACATGACAAGAGTAATAGAAGTAAGAATACAATCGCCTGATAGAGCATGATTTGACAAAAATTTAGAAAGAAAAACCATCATTTTTGGAGTTACTATGATGGAGAAAGACTAGTTACAAGTTTTGACCACGGACTAAAAAGAAAAATTAGGGTTCTTGAGCCCCGAAGGTCTCAGACGTGGCGGCACACCGGCGTCTTGCGGATGTTAGTGGAGATGAGGTCTCTTTGACCGGAGGACCACCACCGTGATCCCCATAACCTAGCGTTACTAGTATGCGCTATTGGATGAGCGGGTTTAGTCTCCTTCCGAGCCTCGACAATCGACGGTGGCGGTACGGGCGGAGTGGGGATCGACGCTCGCCAATGACGACAAGCCAAGGTCAAATAGACGTTATGGAAAGCACCAAAGAACGCAGTAAATTCCTTTGAACACACCTGGCCGAGGGGGACGGTCGGAGAGGGGTTGCCGCCATGGAGAACGACGAACGCCGCGGGCGGACATGGCAGTGTTCCGTGGCGGCGACAACGGCACATACGCGCGATAAGCATAACCGCTCAAGCCGACGAGCCTCGAGGTGCCGGTGGTAAGAGAGAAGGCAAATATCGAAGTTCATCCGAGGCGGCTAGGCACGCCGAGGTGCTCGCGGCGACCATTGCCGCGTGGTCCGGCGGACACGCAGCCGCGCTTCGAGGCGATGTCAACGGCACGTGCATAACCTCCAAGCCGACGAGCCTCGAGGTTCCAAGGTAGAGAAGGGTGTGACCGCGGTGAGTTCAGCCCGAGGCGGCTAGCTAGCCACGCCGAGGTGTCGCTCGCGGGCGCCATGGCTACGTGGCCGCCACGGCGCGAATCATAAATAAATTTAACACATGAATACACCATTGTCGCCCGTTCACTCATCATTTCAGCTACAATCAAACATCCACGTAGCACATGATTTAGAGAAATACAACACATATATTAAATCACAAACACAATACCACAAGACACAATTAAAATATAACACAAGGATTACAACGAATTAAAACATCTCACCGTGTTCATCAATCGCATGCTACTCGAGAATCAATCGAACATCAACCAATCCATGCATGCACACAACCAAAAGCTAGCAAAAGTCGTTTGATCCATCTAGATCATGTAGCTAGAGAGCTAAGCTATAGATAAATGTACACACGTATACACACACACACACATATATAGACCGCCTGCCGCTTATACCAACGCCAGTAGAAATGAAGAACATACCACACTCGGCGCGGATCCTACACCCTCGCCGCAAGACACCCACCGCGCCCGGGTGGCCCCCATTCCGCCTGGCGCCGCAGCTTGTCTCCCAATATGCACCGATGCCCGCCGCGGGCGAGGCTCCGGGTTGGGCCGGAGGAGGAGGATGCCGCCACTCTTGATAGCGAGGGCACAACGCCGTTCATCACTTCTATTGCCTCGCCCGGGCGCTTCGGCGCGCTACTTACTCGAGTCGAGGCGGCGTCCGCGCCGCCGTGTTGTGCGGGATCTCCGTAACACCTCTCGGGCATGGTCGCCATCGGCGGGCGGTGGCGTTCCGCTGTAGAGCGTAAGAGCGCGTGCGCATCGGGCGAGCACATGCCCCGAAGTCGGGCGTTTGTTTTAGCTTGTCGAGGCGGCGAGACGGTGAGGCGACCTTCCACGAACACGCGGCGGACATGCTCGCTCAAGGCACGCCTCGGGGTTGCCGACCTCGGCGAAGCTTGCCGATGAGACTGCGCGTACTCGTTATCAGTGGTACAACGGCCCGACCCGGGCAGTAGCCGTCGGCGTCGACCCGACGCGCCGCGTCGTTGCAGCACCCGGTCTAGTGGGATGCTCCGGTCCGATGTCGCCCAAGACACGCTTCGTGTCAGTACAGGTGGCCCGTAGATTGTAGAGGTCCTCCATAGGATCCTCTCATGCCATGGCGGCGTGGGAGCGCAATGTCCTCAAGCAACTCCGTGGAAGGTTGTCCAGGTTCTCCATGGCTCGAGGCAGCGGCGCCGGTGGGGGCTTTTTGTTGGAAACTTTGAGCGCGGGCGGGCGGAGGTGAATAGCAGCAATAATACGGGTGGCGCCGGGCGGGTGCGTTCCCGTGCAGCCCGTGTTTTTTTAGGAGCGGCGGAGAGGCTTGCGGCGACATGACCGGTGTACAAATTTATTTTTCGAGATCGCGCCGTCGCTGGCGTAAAATTCATCTAGAACAGTTTATTTTCGCGACCGCGCTAAATTTTTTTTTCAAGAGCACGCCTAGGCGCCGTTTTCATTAAGCGTAAAAGAGTGTTACGCCTAGGCGCCAATGAATACCAACGCCTTTTGATAGAGCGCGCTCAGAACCTTTGCACCGGTGTGTGCGTGTGTAGGTGTATCCTTTATGGGAGAGCTCGCGGCGAAACGTCCGCCATCGACCTCGGATTCCGTGCCATCTTTTTTCGATCGTCCGTCTTATTCAAATTTTTTACATAAATATAATTTATTTTGTTATTTTATCAATATTGATACTTGAATATTGATTAATTTATTTTATGATTTACATAAATATTTTAAATAAGACGGATGGTCAAACATATGAAATTCAAAAGTCAAAAAAAGAGAAACTCCATGGGATAGAGGGAGTATATCACAAATTCACAATTAATCACAACTAATAAAAAGTTCTCGCCACCAGCACGCCGCGCACATACAATGTGGATCGACATCAAGCATCACGCACGCACCAAAAAGCTATGGAATTAAGTTTGTTCGACGAGGTCTCCATCTAGAGCACTAGAAATAGAAAGTTTGATCGTAAGAAGATCACCAACCACGGCAAAAGATTAAGTTGAGTGAAGAACCTCGACACTCGCCGCGGATCCTGCACTCCTCGCCGCGTAACACGCAACACACATCACCCGAGCCCTCACCCGAGACGGCACTACGGCAAAGACCGCCCCGGCGGGTGCATGGATGCCCGCCATGGCGAGGCACCATTTGGGCTATAGGACGGCGGCACTCTTTTCCGTATATGCGCCGCCAAGTAGCCCACCATACTGCTTCCATGCCTCGGCGGGGGCCGAAGTACGATTGATGTTCTTCCACGCCCCGGCCGTTGCGGCGATGCCGCCGATCTCCGTCCGCGGCACCGGGCCGCTGGCCTCAGAGCACAAGAGCAAGAACATACTTGGCGCTTTCATGCCGACGCTACGCGCGCGCGCAAAGATCTCGAGCGACGGCGTGGACGGTGAAGCGACCTTCGACATAGACGGCATTCATGCCGGCTATGAAGCACGCATCCGGTTGCCGACGGCGGCGAAGCTTGGTGACAAGACTCGCGATCCTGAGCGACACCCACTACGCCGGGCGGGCACGTAAACATCCGGTCTAGTCGGATGCCCGGCCCCACCGGGGGTCGCCACACGCCGCTTTCATCATCCGCGAGCGGTGGCCCGCAGATTGGCGAGGTCCCCATGGGATCTGCGGCGCCCTTGGCGACTCGAATCGCACTGTGCAAGCATGTCACGCCGAAGGATTTCCATGGCGCGGGGCGCGCGCGGGGGGGGCTTTTTTTGGTGGAAGCTTTGAGCGCCGCTCTAGCTATGTTTTGTGCGGGAGCTGAACAAATAGCTTGGTGAGCAAAGGCGTAGCACGGTGCACGGACGTGGGATTTTATGAGCGGGCCGGGTGGTGCACTCCGGCGGCGGTATCGAGCTAGCGACGCACTATTCCAAGGCTCGTCTGTAATATTTCTTCTGTTAAAATCACTAGGTGGTCCAAAATTGATGTTTGGAGTTGTAATTTTTGAAATTTAAAATTGAAATGTTATCGATGATACATGACAAGAGCATGATTTGACAAAAAAATTTAGAAAGAAAAACCATCATTTTTGGAGTTACTATGAGGGAGAAAGACTAGTTACAACTTTTGACCATAGATTAAAAAGAAAAATTAGGGTTCTTGAGCCCTGAAGGTCTCACCATCGCAAACGTGAATATAACACGAATTACCACATATATACATCAACCATCACGCACCAAAAGTAAGATAGATTCATGCAACTCCACGCCCATCGTGCAACACGGAAGAACTTACTACACTCGGCGCGGATCCTACACTCCTCGGTGCGAGCAGGGGGTTTGTATGCCATAGGTCGCGTGCCCCCCATTCGCACGTGGTGCCGCGATGTCTCCCATGTGCAGCGATGCCCGTCTGGCGAGGGCACGGTTGTGCTAGGGAAGACAAAGATATCGCCTCTCTCGCATATGGCGCCACCAACAAGTCGTTACGCAACACTTCCATCGCCTATTGCCGGGAGTTCACGCGCATTTGACCCCTCCGGTGGTGCCAGCCATCGCCGCCGCCAGAAACAGCTCGGCTCCGCAGAATATCGCCGGCGCGATCGTCATCAGATGGCGCGCATTCCGCCTCGGCAAGCGAAAGAATGCACATACCGAAAGTGCATGCGAGTTAGCGGCTTGTTCCAACAAGCCGAAAGCGTGGCGGCGAGCGGTGCCGCTGACCTTCCGAACACGGCTCTGGCGTAATGCACGCTCTAAAGCACGCCCGGGTTGCCGACCTCGAGGAAGCTTAGCGATGAGACTTCGCGCCGGTACTCGCCGCGAGTAGTACAAATCTGGCCAGCGCGAGCATCAACCGTCGACCCGCCGCGCGTCGTCGTAGCACCCGTCTAGTGGGATGCTCCGGTCCAATATGGCCGGCTGCACGCTTTTCGTGTCTAGGTACAAAAATTCGGATTGTAGAGGGCCTGCATAGGATCCCCGTGGCGGCCTGGCGGCGCGCGCTGAGCGCAACGCCCTCGACCAACTCCGGAAGGTTCTACAAAGATGGCTCGGGGGCTCGCAAGCACGGTTTTCCTCGGCTCGCGCCCCGGTCCGGGGAAAGGAAGATGAACAAAGTGTTCTCGCCGATAATGCGAGATGGAGGGCGTAAAAGCACCGCCGGCTGGCTAGCCGGTGCTGATTTGTTGTGACTTGTGAGAGAAAAAAGCACCGCCGGGCGAACGAATCCACCGAGAGTGAGTTGGGATTATTACCGAGTACACCAAAGTGGGCGGTCGTCGGGCCGGCGTAGAGGTCGAAAGTGACAAACATGACTTGGGACGTCCGATCATATCCACGTTCCACACATGACACACCTTGCATGCTTATCTTTGCGTACGCCGTATCCATGACGGGGTTTTAGGTTTTTGGGTCTCGGGTTTCTTGGTATGGGAGGGCGATTTTTTTTTGACGAATAGAGGGAGAGGGTTTGATTTTTGGTTGGTGTGTGTGTGGAATGGGGGTGGGGCCGGGTGGTAGTGCTTGTGTGGACGGCCGGGTGGCATGTGTATATGGCTTGGGTGGGGTAGGCGGGGCCCGGTGGCAAGTGAAGGAGAAGGGTCGGTTAACTCGTGAGTGGTTCGTGGGGCGGTATGTGGTGGTGAGTTGGAGTAGATTCAAATGTAAGAAAAATAGAAATATATATATATACCCGGTGCACTTTCTATACACCTACACCCATATTCAAAAAATCACATTCGGTTTGAGTATGTTTAGATACTCATTAAGATACTCTAGATCTTACTACACGAAAAAAAATTTCAAGGAACCTATATTTTTAATATATTACATAAAATGCCACTATCGCCAGATATATAAAAAAAGTATATCCATATACTCAACGTATGAATACATGCTTAACATATATACCACCATGGATGGTCTAGTATGATCATATACTTCATCCACATGCACTTCGCTTTCGGTCATGTATACGGCGCGCTTGGGGATATGACGTGTGAAGGACGGTTCAAGAGATTAAATCATCTACCAAGGATTTCCTCAAATAAATTATTATATATGTTTTATTACATTACGTAAGTTGTCACCCGGCCCAACATATCTAAATATTTCTATTCGATATTGGTTCAGCTTTTTGAGTTTAAACATAAGATTAAATAATCTTTATGCAAATGAGTATATACTCTATTTCATACATTTAAGTTCTTCGTTACTAACTTTGTTTCTAACCCTGCACAAGCAAAGTAATTCTGCTCAATAGCTAATTGTGATCGATTTCACAACGATTACAATTTTTTTTTTTTTGAGATTAAACAAAGACAATAATTCAATCCTTTAACAATACCCTTTCCTACCCGCAAAGAATGCGGGGAATTCTCGCTAGTATTTAGATAAAATTATAAGTGGGCCCCATTGATGGTAGTTGTTTAGAGTAGAGATAAATGAGGCATGAGTGCGGAAGAAAGTCTTTGTAAAGGAAGGAATCTTGATGACTATAGGCCATATAGAGGATCGAGGCAAATAGAGATACATCAGGAGTGGGAAGAAAGTATCAGTAAAGGAGGGAAATCTTGATGATGAAGATGTATAGAGGAAGTAAATAGAGAAACATTGCGGACGGGCGAGGTGCACTCGCTAACTCCATGCGCACAATATATTTTTGTACAATATTCAAGATATGGATAATGGGTTACATGATGGGGTTAAAAAAACCTAGGAAGCTACTCATTTCTCGTAGCAAGGCGGTAGCAAAGCAAGAATCGCGACAAAGCCGGGAAAAAAATAGGACGTCTTGATCAATCTCAAATACATCTTAGCCCTCCTAATCTATGTAATTACGAATAAAAATTTAGGTGGGGCTTATTAGGTAGGGCTCGTGTAATTTTCATCGATTGGGGGCTATAGAGCCCAACCTACTCATTTCTCGTACCAAGGCGGTAGTGGGAGTAGTCGATAGTGTGGAGTGATTGCCTTGTGTACGTGGAGGAGAATAGATTCATGTTGCGCGTGTGTATAGCAAATATAGGTTTCAAAATTAATTTTTTTTCCATGACCTTGCATGCGTATCCTTTGCATATCCCACACACCCCTCTCGCCAAGAGGGCGCACGCCCGCCATTGTTAGCGCTAGCCTCCATCAAGATCGATGCTCGTCTCGATCGGGGAGGCACCGATTGGGCCGTGACGAGGATCGAAGGACGGACGCGAAGTATACGCATTCGCTTATCTTATTTCAGCTTATTCTCTCTCTCACGTAATACTATTCAATCACCCATCACCCAAAAATCAGCCGAACAGCTATTTTTTTTCGAAAGCACGGGTTCAGAACATACACCCTCCGTCCCCACAAATAAAAGTCCGTTTTTGACTTTTACAATCCCCTGTTTGACCATTCGCCTTATTTACAATCCCCCTGCTTTGACCATTCGCTACGCTTTTTGACCACGATTAAAATTCTTGAGCCCCGAAAAGTTCTCCGACATGGGCAGCACACCGGGCGCTTGGCGCTGATGTCATTTGAGATGAGGTCTCTAGAGACGGGTGGACAACCACCGCATCCGAACCTAGAGCATTGCTATCTATGCTATCGAATGAGCGAGAAGGGTGAGAGTCCAGCCCGAAGTCGGCTAGCTCGTCGCGGCGAGGTGCTCGCAGCGCCATGGTCGTATCGCCGGGCGGTGAGAATCGCAAATAAATTTAACACATGGATTACAACGAATTAAAACATCTCGGTGTTCATCATCGCTACTCGAGGATCGACGAACATCAACCAATGCATACATGCATCACCGCTACAGATGCATGCACACAACAGACGCCGCCGCCGGACCGCATCATCATCCTCTAGATCAAAGCCCACCGCTCTGCGGTGAGAGATTAACCTATCACACTCGCCGCGAATCCTACACTCCTCGCTGCGGTACACCCCGTGACTTCGCCTGCGGCATTGTGGATAAAATCCTGCTAGCACTATACTCATCGTTCGACAATGCCGCCCGCGATTAAATAGTAAAATCATGGTGCCTCATCTTCCCATCCGTGACCGATGCCCGTCATGGCGAGGCACCGGTTGGGCGCAGGAGGAAGACGAAGGTTGCTACCTTCAATGGCGTCCGTCACCACGCCATTGCATTGTTGAAGTGCAAAGGCGGTTCAAGCTCCCCAACATTTTTGCCACCTCGCCGTATCTTCTTCCTCAATCTCCCGCAACACCTCTCGGGCATGGTCATCATCGGGCGGCGGCGTTCGCTCTTTGTAGGAGCATAAAAGGCGTGCACATAGCGGCGGTGCATGCCCCCGAAGTCGGCGGCTTGTTTCAGCTTGTCGAGGCGGCGAGAGGCGGTGTCGCGGACCTTCCACGAACACGCCGGACATGCTCGCTCACGAAGCACGCCTCCGGGTTACCCGGGCCTCGAAGCTTCGGTGATGAGACTTCGCGATACTGCGCGTAGTAATCTGGCGCCCGGAGCGCGGGCGTAGCCGCCGTCGGCGTCGACCAGCCGCCGCCGTCGTTCACGGCACCGGTCTAGTGGGATGCTCGGTCCAAAGATGGCGCCGCGGCACGCTTCGTGTCGAGTACGGGTGGCCACGATTGTAGAGGTCCTCCATAGGATCCTCTGCGGCCATGGCGACGCTGAGCGCAACGTCCTCAAGCAACTCCCGCGGAAGGTTACGCAACATGGCTCGGGGCTCGCCGCACGGTTTTCCCTCGGAAGCTTCGCTCTCGGGTCCGGGAAAGGAAGATGAACAGTGTTCTCGCTCGATAATGCGAGATGGAGGGAAGAAAAGTAATCTTGCCGGCTAGCCGGGTCTTGCTGATTTGTTGTGACTTGTGAGAGAAAAGCAATCGCTGGCGGCCGAACGACCGAGAGTGAGTTGGGATTATTACCGGAGTACACCCGGTGGGCCGTCTTTGCCGGGCGCCGCGTAGAGGTCGAAAGTGACAAACATGACTTGGGATGTGCCGATCATATCCACAGCTTCCACACATGACACACCTTGCATGCGTATCTTTGCGTATCGCCGTATCCATGACGGGGTTTCGGTTTTTCGGTCTCGGGTTTCTTGGTATGGGAGGGCGATTTTTTTTTTGACGTAATAGAGGGAGAGGGTTTGATTTTTGGTTGGTGTGTGCGTGGAATGGGGGGTGGGGCCGGGTGGTAGTGCAATCGTGTGGACGGCCGGGTGGCATGTGTATATGGCTTGGGTGGGGTAGGCGGGGCCCCGGTGGCAAGTGAAGGAGAAGGGTCGGTTAACTTCGTGAGTGGTTCGTGGGCGGTATGTGGTGGTGAGTTGGAGTAGATTCGAAATGTAAGAAAAATAGAAATATATATATATACCCGGTGCACTTTCTATACACCTACACCCATATTCAAAAAATCACATTCGGTTTGAGTATGTTTAGATACTCATTAAGATACTCTAGATCTTACTACACGAAAAAATTTCGAAGGAACCTATATTTTTAATATATTACATAAAATGCCACTACAAATGTATATAAAAAAGTATATCCATATACTCAACGTATGAATACATGCTTAACATATATACCACCATGGATGGTCTAGTATGATCATATACTTCATCCACATGCACTTCGTTCGGTCATGTACGGCAACGCGCAGGGATATGACGCGTGAAGGACGAAGTTCAAGAGATTAAATCATCTACCAAGGATTTCCTCAAATAAATTATTATATATGTTTTATTACATTACCAGAAGTTGTCACCCGTCCAACATATCTAAATATTTCTATTCGATATTGGTTCAGCTTTTGGAGTTTAAACATAAGATTAAATAATCTTTATGCAAATGAGTATATACTCTATTTCATACATTTAAGTTCTTCGTTACTAACTTTGTTTCTAACCTGCACAAGCAAAGTAATTCTGCTCAATAGCTAATTGTGATCAGATTTCACAACGATTACAATTCTTTTTTTTTCGGATTAAACAAGACAATAATTCAATCCTTTAACAATACCCTTTCCTACCCGCGGCAATGTGCGGGGAATTCCGCTAGTATTTAGATAAAATTATAAGTGGGCCCCATTGATGGTAGTTGTATAGAGTAGAAATAAATGAGGCATGAGTGCGGAAGAAAGTGCTATAAAGGAAGGAATCTTGATGACTATAGGCCATATAGAGGATCAAGGCAAATAGAGATACATCGGTCTTGAGTGCGGAAGAAAGTATCAGAAATGAGGGAAATCTTGATGATGAAGATTTATAGAGGAAGTAAATAGAGAAACATTGCGGACGGGCGAGGCGCACTCGCTAACTCCATGCGCACAATATATTTTTTGTACAATATTCGAAGATATGGATAATGGGTTACACGACGGGGTTAAAAAAAACCTAGGAAGCTACTCATTTCTCGTAGCAAGGCGGTAGCAAAGAATAATCGGTGACAAAGCCGGGAAAAAAAAAAATAGGATGGGGCTGATCAATCTCAACTACATCTTAGCCCTCCTAATCTATGTAATTACGAATAAAAATTTAGGTGGGGCTTATTAGGTAGGGCTACGTGTAATTTTCATCGATAGGGGGCTATAGAGCCCAACCTACTCATTTCTCGGTAGCAAGGCGGTAGTGGGAGTAGTCGATAGTGTGGAGTGATTGCCTTGTGTACATGGAGGAGAATAGATTCATGTTGCACGTGTGTATAGCAAATATAGGTTTCAAAATTAATTTTTTTCCATGACCTTGCATGCGTATCCTTTGCATATCCCACACACCCCTCTACCAAGAGGGCGCGTCGTGCTGCCATCGTTAGCGCAGCCCATCCATCGAGATCGATGCCCGTCTCGACCGCGAGGCACCGATTGGGCGACGAGGGACGAAGACCGGACGCGAGTATACAGACTCGCTTATCTTATTTCAGCTTATTCTCTCTCTCACAGAATACTATTCAATCAGCCATCAGCCAAAATCAGCCGAACAGCTATTTTTTTCGAGCACGGGTCTGAACATACACCCTCCGTCCCCACAAATAAAAGTCCGTTTTGACTTTTACAATCCCTGCTTTGACCATTCGTCTTATTTACAATCCCCCGTTTGACCATTCGCTACGCGCTTTGACCACGCATTAAAATTCTTGAGCCCCGAAAAGTTCTCCGACATGGGCGACACACGGCGTGCCGCGGATGTCACGGATATGAGGTCTCTAGAGACGGGTGGACAACCACCGCACCCGAACCTAGAGCGTTGCTATCTATGCTATTGAATGAGCGAGAAGGGTGAGAGTCCGGCCCGAGTCAGCTAGCTCGTCGCGGCGAGGTGCGCGCAGCGGCCATGGGCGTGTGGCGCCGGGCGGTGAGAATCGCAAATAAATTTAACACATGGATTACAACGAATTAAAACATCTCGGGGTTCATCATCGCTACTCGGAGGATCGATCGAGCATCAACCAATGCATAATGCATCGCCACGCCGTATGCATGCACACAACAGACGCCTTCGCTCGGACCGCATCATCCTCTAGATCGAGCCCAGCCGCTCTGCGGTAGAGATTAACCTATCACACTCGCCCGCGAATCCTACACTCCTCGGCTTTTGTACACCCCGTGACTCGCACGGCATTGTGGATAAAATCCTGCTAGCACTATACTCATCGTTCCGCAATGCCGCCGCGGTCATAGTAAAATCTGTGGTGCCTCATCTTCCCATCTGCACCGATGCCCGTCATGGCGAGGCACCGGTTGGGCGAGAAGGAGGAAGACGAAGCCGCTTACCTTCAATGGCGTCCGTCACCACCGCCATTGCATTGTTGAAGTGCGGCGGCAGTTCAAGCTCCCCAACATTTTTGCCACCTCGCCGTATCTTCTTCCTCAATCTCCCGCAACACCTCTCGGGCATGGTCGTCATCGGCGGCGGCGCATTCCGCTGTAGAGCGAGAAGGCGTGCACATAGCGGCGGTGCATGCCCCGGTCGGCGGCTTGTTTCAGCTTGTCGAGAGGCGGCGAGGCGGTGTCGCCGCCTTCCACGAACACGTCGGACATGCCCGCTGCGAAGCACGCCTCGGGTTGCCGACCTCGGGCGAGCTGGTGATGAGACTCGCGCGATACTTCGCGAGTAGTGCAATGCCGCCCCGGAGCGCGTGAGCCGCTGCCGGCGCCGTCCACGCCGCCCGCCGTCGTTGCGGCACCGGTCTAGTGGGATGCTCCGGTCCAAGATGGCGCCGCGGCACGCTTCGTGTCAGTGCGGGTGGCCCACAAGTTGTAGAGGTCCTCCATAGGGATCCTCTGCGGCCATGGCGGCGTGAAGCGCAATGTCCTCAAGCAACTCCTGCGGAAGGTTCTCCATGGCAAGAGGCAGCGGTGCCGGTGCGGTGGGGGGGCTTTTTTTGCTTGAGCTTTGGCCGCGGCGACGTGAACGGGCGGCCCTTAGGCGGTGAGCAGCAATAATACGGGTGCGTTCGCAATATATATAATGCGGTGCGTTACGAGGAGCCGGCCGGTGAGCACTCCACGGGCGGGAGCGTCGGCGGCGTGCGTACATGCATGGCCCGCGGAACGCATCAAAGCAAGTAAATGGACGGACGCCGCTCTTTCCCAATACGCGATCAGATGTCTCGAATCGTTGCATGTTTATCCATGACAAGATGATCTCAAATCAAAAGCTTGTAAACTACAAAGTTTCATGGAAATTTGGGAACTACAGTCTTTAATCTTTACATTGGTAGTTTGTCGGAGGTCATTCAAAAAATTAAATTTCCAAATTTCATTTGTTTTACTTTATTTTAAAAAATTGAGACCTAGTTTTCCATTACAAGATAATGCCAAATCAAAATGTTTTAGACTAGAAAGTTTCATAACTTAGTAAGATCTACAATTAATTCTCAATTTGGTTGTTTCCCCATCCGACATCCATGCTAGAGATTGTTCACGAATCTTAATTATACACCACAGCAAACATGAATATATCACTGTTCATTCATCATCTCGAGGTGTAATTAGAGCACTCACAATGCAGACTCTACCATGGTTTTTATCCTCATTTATTACCCCTCTATTTATTGCTTTTGCTGATGTGGCGCTATATTTATTGAAGAGAGAGAGGAAATAAAAACACAAGAAACCAAGTCTAACTAAGAAACCGTGAGGGTCTTCACGTAAAACCAAGACAATTTGTGAGAGTGACAAGTGGGCCATATGACATCATGATAGAAAATTGTATTGTGGGAGATAGTTTCTTGACACAATGTCCAAGACTTTAGAAACCATGATATAGTTTCTAGCATTGTGAGTGCCCTTAATAATCAAACATCCACGCAAAGATGATTTACAAATACACAATGCCACCTCACCACCCCACTATCACCCCACTAGCATGCCACCTCACCAGCCCACTAACCCTTCCTTGTGCCACATCATCAACATGTCCCACATGTCTATGGGCATAAAAAGGGTTATAACTCTTGAACCAAAAAAATAAATCAAATTCTGATTGCACCATTAAATTTATTTTAATAAAACCTTTAAAATAAGATCTCACATGGATATATTTTGATAAAATTATAAGTAGGACCTGTTGGTATAGAAAAAAAAAAAGAAAAGTAAAAGAAAATTAAAAAAAGGAGAAAAAAAAGAAAGAAAAAGAATAGGAGGGTGATAGTAATATTGTAACACTGTTTGTAAAAGTAAAAAAATTGCGTTTATTTTGGGACGGAGGGAGTAGGCTTTTTTTTTAGGAGCGGGCCGCGACCGGTGAGGCCTGCGACGACATGACCGGTGCTAGTTGTACTACAGCGTAATGAATGCCAACGCCTTTTGATAGAGCGCGTCTCTAAACATTTACACCTTGCGTGCGTGCATACCTTTGCGTAGAGTAGCTTAGGCTAGTCTCGCTCGCGCGCCTCTGTCTGCCATCGGGCGCAGTGTCATCATTATACTGATGCCCGTCTCCATCGGCGAGGCACCAGACGAGGACGAAGGACTGACTCCGGCCTAGTACTCCTACTTCTGTACAGACCAGCTCTGTACGTTACCCCGAATACTTCCCTGATTTGGCTTGTCGGTATCGAGATACGTACTATCTGATACACAGATATACGGTACTGTACTCCTGCCGCCGCAGAAGACGCCCGCCTTTCAGAGCAAGTATTATGGTAGGCTGTAAGCGGGCTGTAAAGCTTACAGCCGGCTTGGGCACAAGAACAATATGTGAGATAGACAAGTGGGTCCTATATTAATTAGAAAGAGCTAACTACTGTATGGGTGGGGCTGGGAGAAGGCTGTACAGCCGGCTTGCTGGCTGTATTACTTGCTCTCAAGCGGCGGAGCAGCCTCGCGGCCTCGTCGCGTGGACGACCGCGTCCTTCTGCTAGGCATGCCACCTGGGACAAAGCGGCGTTGAATTCTGCCGCGGCGGCGGCAAAAGCGCCATCCGCTCATTGATCCTCATACATACATTTGTCTATTCCTCGATTCTCCCGTGCATGCTTGGTGAGGCAGGCCATAGTGCCAATGTAGCCCGTCTGGACTATTTCTATTTTTTTAAAATTTGTTTCATTTTTTCAATAGAAAATAAAAGGAAAACACCCTCAAATGCTTCATAGGAGTAGCTAGAGATGCCTATTTTTATTTGCTCCGCTAGAGTAAAATTGTCCTAATTATACTGGTGTGCAACATACTGTATATATGCTTTCAAATTGACAGATAATTTGGATAGATTTCATTAGAACTGTCACTCTGTTCAGTAGCAAACATCCACACATATTTGAGAAATAAATATATAGCACATGGATTATGTAGTTAGTACTATATATCACAACTAATAACACACATGTATCAAATCGAAGTGTGGCAAGATTCTTAGGCAAAACAAGTGTGGCAAATTACTAAAAGGCTTTAGAACAGCCTTCCGAAGACCTTTGCTAGAGGGATGGCTCGGCGATGTCGGGGCGTGCTCGTCATATCACGGTGAACAACGACTGCGGATCGGTGTCGGTTCGCCGGGTTATTGGTGCTGAAGCCCGTCGGGTAGCGGGGAGAGGTCTTCCTCCGCTGCGTCGCCATCGCCGCCACGCTCATGCCCGCACCGATGAAGAGGCCGTGGCGCAGCGAGATCATCGATCGCGGTCGTTTACGCGTCGAGGCGGTCGGGACAATTGTCGCACCGCGGGCGTTCACCTTGTCCGCGATCACGGTGCCGATAGCCGTCATCCGGGCGTTTTCGGCAGATAGCGCTGCAATTGAAAGATCAGATTCTACCGGGGGAAAGCAAAGTGTTGAATCGAGATAGATCGGGGTTTTCAGAAGACAAACCACCGATCGCGCGACGAATTGCCGTCGCTGCTCCTCCCATTCCAGCTCCTCGGACATCTTTTGAGAGTACCTGGAGTACTCATTCTGAACCCGCCTCGTCTCCGCGCAGATGCTCTCGACGTAGGAGCGTGAATACTCCAACTCCGATCCTGATGAAGAGGATGAAGAATCGGAAGAGGCCGAGTTTGCACCCCATACCGGGATGACCGGGCGGAGCTGTTTTCCTCGCATCGGGAAGTACGTGCCCCCCTGCCTCTACCTCTGGCCGAGGAATCTCTAAACAAAAGCGAAGGGTTGCGTTAGGAACAGATTACAAGAAAAACAAGAAGCAGATCAAGTAATGAAACTCACCCAACTCGGCGATGAGGACCGCGGCTTCCTCCTTGTTAACACCAGATTTTGGTCAAGGAGGACTCAGACCAGAAATCATGGCGAACAGAGAATGCCGACTTGAAGATGAAAGAGCATTCGGCAAAGATCGATGACGTCATCTAGAATCGGTAAAGCAACGACCAACCGGTAAAGTCCTGAATCGGAAATACATGCAGAGCAGCTGAATGTGCGTGGTGCATATACACGTATATACTGGTTACCATGGAAAATCTCCGAGTTTGGCTAAATAAGGAGCTTCACGTATGTGCCAACAAAGTATCCATGCATATATTTAGATACGTGAAACAAGGAGAGCCAATGGAAATTAGAGAAAGGCAAGCGTGTGCGGGATTAAAGGAAGAGAAGATCGACTTGTATATTGCCATGCGAGAAGGTTCCAAGGATCGGCCACGAAGACACGATATCCTGTACGTCTTATTGCATCATGATATTGAAGGGACTAGGATACGTGATGTGTATACACGTATATGTATATGGCAGGCCAGATATTTCGCATGGCGGCTCGTCGGCCAAGACTTCATCGGCAAGGATTCTACAGAAAGGAGAGATAGAGTCCGTGTATCTTTAATATTTTCTTTATTAGATTAAAGTAGTCAAATTGTAATTGCTTTAGCTTCCCATGCGTGAGTTGCACGCCAGGACGTCCAGCAGCCCTATAAATATAAAGGGTGCGCGTTCATTGTAAAAATCTACCAAATCAAATACAACCAACCCGGCTCCGTGCCTTGGCTCCGGCCACCCTTCGAGTCCAGTCGTGTCGTCGATCTACTGCGAGAGGATTCATCGACCCGTCGACCTCCGTAAGTACCGGCAACCTTGCACCATGTCTAGTATCGTCAGGCGGATTTAGATTATTGCAAGAAGTCTTGTTCACGCTTAGTATCGTCAAGCGGATTTAAGCTATCAGGGGCAAGAGGGTTCTTTTGTCGATCATGAGCCATCCGGTGGGCTAAGATTTGGCTAAGAGCTAGTTATCGGCTTCATTAGGCTTGGCACCCTAATGAATTCATTAAGTTACCGAGTTGTGCATGGTTCTTATTTGATTATCTATTTATTTATTTACGTTTGCACACACTCTTTGCCCAATCTAGATTGATGTGGCTCGGCTTTATCTTTTGTTAGATCTAGTTGTCATCTATACTTTCAATGTTTTATCACTAGCTTGTCATTAGATCTATCTGTGCTTTCATAGCCGAGCTTAGATCAATCTAGGTTGCCACGTGTTCTGCGGGTTCTTGCGCCGTTTAGTCATGAGTCATGCGCGGGCTAAGGTTTTACGTGTGAGTTTCTTCTTCATGGACCCCGGATTCGCAAGCTTGCCGAATACGCTTATGTATTTTACTTGTATCTTTCATGTGTAAGTCTACCTATCGTTAGAGTCTAGTCTGGCAAGCCGTATCATGCGGTGGATTAGCTTGTTGCAGTGTATCATGCGGTGGATTGCTGTTAGGACGAAGAGGGTTTAGAACGGTTAAGTCTGGCAAGCCGTATCATGCGGTGGATTAGCTTGTTGCAGTGTATCATGCGGTGGATTGCTGTTAGGACTGATCGGGACGAATCCCTGGCTTTGCTTTAGATTAGGTTTGCATGTGCACTTTACCTGTCTATGCATACACGCCTCAATGAGTAATGAGTATTTATAGATCTATTTAGATGTATGCGTGCTTTTAGCTTATCATGGTTAGATTGTATCATGCGGTGGATTGATCTAATTGTGGTAAGTGGTTTATATCTGTAGCAAGTGGTATCATGCGGTGGATTAGCTTGCAAGGGTTTAAGCTTGACGGGTTTAGGAAGGCTAGACGTGCGGCAGACTAGTTGGACGAAACCAATGCATGTGTCGTTTAGATTAGGTTTATATTTATGAGTTGCATGCTTTTTGTTCCATGTTGTCAATTAATTCGATCCACGCAGTAGAGCTCTATGATGTCATATCATGATGATCGACTTTACTTGTTCAAACATGTCTTCTATGATTCATTCGGCAACTGTTGTTACGTTACATCTTTATATTTGCTTACCGAATGCACTCATTATCTGTTGACAGATAGCTCTCATAGCTATGTGTCTTTACATCTGGCCTTACAGCCATACATGCGGAACTGTCTTGGTCTCACCAGGCATGTTCCAGATCTCACGTTTACCTCCTTGTCAATTAACAGGTCAAATTGACTGGCACGCCATCGGATTCAAGACACTCGGGCAGAGTAAAGCCAGCTATTCCGGCTTGTCAGTGTGCGCGGCGCAAGGAGCAGGATTTTTGTGCCTACACACTTTTTGGCACGCCCGGTGGGACACAATCATTTTGATCGGAAGTCAGATCGTTTCTGAATATTTTATTAGATTCCAGATCAGCGTGTACGATCAGCTCGTGCTCCAACCATGAGGTATCTTTCCCACAGCTTGAAGGCTTTTGCAAAGGGGATTATCTTTTGTTCGGCAGGCAAGAAAAAAAAAAGATCTTGTACCAGAAAAGATCATGTGCCGTTTGGATAAAGAGCTAGAAGAATATCATTGCCGAACAGAAATCATTATTAGAAAAGATAAAGATGGAGAATATGTGCATCTATAAGACATCCAGCGTGTTGCACAATGCAACTGCGTACGCACAGTCGGATTTGCTAATGGCCGTGGAGAATCAAGAAAGTGAGGAGTTTTATTCTGGCACATAATTGACTTGGCTAACAAACAAGTTATCGTATCACCAAGTCCATCAGGAGGATAAACTGGTCATGATTATTTTGATCGTTGTTGCATCTGGCCGGCCGGAAGATGTTTATTAAAATATCTGAAGCAGGTTTCAAGGCTGGTGCTAGTACGAAATTGGACGTCTCATGGGGAAGAACAATACGTGATCCAACGAGCAGTCCGTGCTGTATATGAAGCCATCTGAAGCTAATTGACCAAGACCAAATGCATAGAGATTGGCCTGGGGGCCATCATGATTCAGAAGGCTTGGCTTGGTAGATGCAATATGGCTAACTCAGACGAAGGCTTGGCTTGGTATGCGTTCAGCACCGGGAAGGTGTTTCAACGACGTACGGCCATCTACTGCTCACTATTCGGTCGAGTATTATCCGGTTTCCAGATTAAATAAAGCGACTCAAGAAGAGTAAAATCAGCTACTAGCTCAGGGGTCAATACTTTGCGAAAGGTTTCAATTTGTGATAGCCGATATCCACGTCTAACAGGAGTCAGTACTGGACGAAGGAGATGTGAAGATACTGACTGATGGAGAAATTCCTAAAGCCGGGCCACGTAGCGCTGCATGCAAGGTAGCATTCATGATATGGATGATTGGAGTTCAGGAGTTAAGGGCCATCATCAGGTTGCCGCAGGAGTTGGTGCCAGGAAATCAAAAGATGAGCACGTTCGGCATCTCCTGCATCAAACTCGGGGGCCCTAAGCCCATCGCGCGCATATCTGTAGACAGCTGAGCTTATCTTCATCCTCTGCGGCGCAAAAGGAATCATTGCGAGAGCATGATTGTCAGAAGAAGATCAGATTAAATTAATGATGGTTGTTCTAGCACCTGGAGATCAGCTATTTATGTTGGCTTACTGGCAATCAGAGAAGAAGCTAACAAAAGATTCAAGAGATTAACATGACCGGCTAAGTCACAGGTTGATGACAGATCAGGAAAAGCACAAAGCCTATGGCTTGCCGAATGACACTATGGTTTGCCGAATGACTTGCTCTGTACATCATTCGGCAACTGAAGATAGTTTATATATGATGCACTGTACATCACTCGGCAACCGACGGCCGATAGCCAAAAGAATATTGGCTCCGATTATTTTGCTTACTCTTGTAGAAGCTCATCGCTCTGGCACAAGTCTCCTCTTCCCATGGCAGTTACCAGAGACGGTTAAGTAGATTCATCTGCTCTTTGGTTAGAGAACAACACGATCTTATCTGAGATAATCAGGTGACAAAAGAAAGAGGAGCTATGTTCGTTCAATGCGTGCAGACAGCTGATATCATTAATGAAGAAATGCATCGGCTAATAAAATTGTCATCAGGCTATCAACGAGGTGCAATACAGCAGGAGTCTTGCACGACGAAGAAAAGGAAATAATTTCGAACATGGAAGCAAGCATATTCAGAATACATCACGTGCTTGGACTACATTGGAGTGAAAAACAAAATATTGTATTTGGATCGGCAAGTCAGGGCAAACATATGAAGTCTGATTACTCTGGAGTATCAGCGTTCAAGGCAAGAGGAGATTATCCGATGAAGTATTTCACCGATGGAAATATTTTATTGAATGGAAGCTCCAGGCAAATAGCAGTTTGGGTACGGTTAGCCGATGACGGCGATGGCTGTCCTGGTTATAGCACAAAAAGATTTACCAGCCGGCGCAGCTACGGTACTCGGCAAAGTGGATCGATCGCTTTAGCATTACCAGAGCCACACCTACATACCTAGATTGGTGCTGCGGAATTCATTGGTGTTCATCTGCTGTTCAATCTTCAATCCAGAGGTGTCTACTTCCCGATCAAAGCAAACAAATGCCAGAGCTACTGATCTACATAGATCGACTAACACAGAATATAATCAGCTATTGGACTAAAATTGGTATGATTCAAGAGAGGCACGTCAAAGTCAGCAAAGCAGAGGATCGTGTGCAGCACAGAACGGTCTCCAGCTCTTCACGGATATGGTGCCTATTTGGGATCATGCATAAGATAAAATTAAGCAGATCAAAAGCGCTACATGTTCCCCCAATCAGGCCAGCTAAAGTCCATATGAGAAAGAACAAGATGGTTGGCTGCATGTGTGAGAGGAAGAAAGAATTGTGTCCGTTCAACGTGTGCATGGATTGATGCAGGCAGCCGAAACCACTCATAGAAAGGTGTATCGGCTGATACGGAAAATATTATCAATAAGATGCCAATAAGGTATATCACAATGGAGGCATTGGCAGGATCAACCAATCAGAGAGAAGATTGTCAACTCGAACAAATCCCATGCAAGATGGAATTGACCGCCGTTGATGATTTCTCCAACAACTTAGCCAAGCCTGACGGCCGCTGACGATGCTATCGACTCGTTACTAAAGCCAGGATTGATGAATAAGTTTGGCATCTCAACGGCTGCGTTCAGCCTGGGGGGCCTGAACTTACGGCGCACATGTCTACATGCCGCTGAAATCTTCATCGCCATCACATTCTTTAGAGCTACCTGTGAGTTGTCCGATGGTGTGCTCACCTCAGGTCTCCCAAAGAGAAAACCGAAGGCGAAATAAATAGGAAGCAGCGACAGTAGGCAACAGACAAATATAGCATGAAAGCATGAATAAGAAGCAAGGTGGGCTACAGCATGGAAGATGCTTCAGAACCTCCAAATTAACGCTGATCCTGTGCTGGTCGAGGTAACCGAGCTTAGAAAGCTACGCATGTTCAAAGGTGACTCGGCTTGGATTTGTGAGGAACCTTAAAGATAAGAAAATCCAGCAGACACATGTACATTGAGAGAATTGCAGCAGAGGCGAAACCAAGAGCTAACAGAATAAAGATGAGGGGGTTTGCTTTTGGAAAGTTCGTGTGCATGAGCTGGAGTTGTTAAATGTCAACCTCTGACTTCATCGATGAACAAGGTTGCATCGGAAAGCATCAAAGGGTTCTGTAATCTGACAGCCGATAGGAGGCCATCGGTTAAAATATCAGAAGAATACGAGCAGCAATGAGGAGATCAAAAGCATAAATGTCAGGGCGAGATTCAAAAAGGAAGGGGTCACTGATATCAAGTTACATACTGTCCAAATCTCACAATGCAACGGCCGATTTCAAGTCATCAAAATCTTCATCGGCCTAGAAAAAAGATGCAAACAAGAACTGATGGCAAAGAAAATTCTCGCGGTAAACACGCTCGGCGCCTCAAGATCATGTATCAGCCGTGCCTCGGGGGCTTGGACTCGCACGCACACATGTTGTGCAACATCGAGCGATCTATTGTGAAGAAGGACAAGACGAATGACTTCCATTGATTCCTTCATCTTCAACGATGGTTTGTGCATCTATACCCTTATTTCTTCGACAGTTTCAAGGTTTGAAATTAAAAATATTAAAATGCAAAACTGTTAATTGAGATGAAAATCTTGAGAATTATTATGCTCCATATGTGATATAAATGTTTTGGTTCATCCATTGCTGAAATGATAAATAGATGCTCTTTTTTATGTTTCACCCGTGTCTAGTTTATAACTTCGATCTCTTTAAGATTTGGGTTTAGTGGTTGTAATATTTGTCCTAAAATCTTTGAAAATTTGTGGGTCGCATAAAGTTTGAGCTTTGTCTGAAGTCGTCGTGAAATCTGAATGGAAATAGAATTTGCTATGACATTGTTCTAAGAGATACTCGAGATCCGGAGAATTTTGTAAGAAAATTTGCTTGATGTCATATTGAGCTTTGTCGAACTGTTGTGACCGCTAGTGAGATTATAGTCATATTCCCAAGATCAAGAATCATATACACGTTATGAATAATAAATTCCTTGATGAGGCGTGGATATTCTCTCTTTGATTAGAATAAGATATGAGGCTATTCTAAAATATATTATACAGAAAAAAACGACGGGCACGTGTCCGCCAAGATTAAAACAATGGGTACTCCGATGCCCGCCCTAAAGAAAAAAATGACGGTCACGTGATCGCCAAATAAAGATAAAAGATGGCCGAAGGCCCAATAGCCTCATAGTTTTAAAATGATTAGAGAGAATGACATGTATGAGGAAAATAAAAATTAAAATATTCACTTGCACTTCTTGGTCTAAGTATATGACTTGTATCTCCTTATGGTTCAGTTTTGACTTTGCAATATTATGTGATACAATTTTATATGGTGATAAGATAAATATAAATAAATAAAAACTCCGGAAGGAAAGTGATCGAAGGATGAAAGATAAGCAATTCTTTGGCTGTTCTATTTTGCAATTGCCTAAGGACTTAGCACAAACTAAAAGCCCCATGGTTGAAGAGATAGATGGATGAGTAAAGTACCATTTTATTCAAATTTTTGAAGAGATTTAAGTTATAGGCATGATACTCTTGAAATGTGATCGGCATTGCAGCATCACTTGATCAACAGAAAATGGGTAGGATTATAACATTCATACGCATATACTTTTGTTGCTGACCTGTTTCCACATGTATTGGAGAGTTATTGTTTTTTCAGGGACTTGCGTGCATTTAAAATGTGGGAAAATAGTGGAAGTTGTTCTTTCCATATAAGCATATTTGAAGGGAACAAGAGACCCACCGGCAATGATGGGAGACGGCTGGATCAAAATAAGTTCGAAGCGTGAAAATTCATACTCGAACTTGGGGGCCTATGTTAACACCAGATTTTGGTCAAGGAGGACTCAGACCAGAAATCATGGCGAACAGAGAATGCCGACTTGAAGATGAAAGAGCATTCGGCAAAGATCGATGACGTCATCTAGAATCGGTAAAGCAACGACCAACCGGTAAAGTCCTGAATCGGAAATACATGCAGAGCAGCTGAATGTGCGTGGTGCATATACACGTATATACTGGTTACCATGGAAAATCACCGAGTTTGGCTAAATAAGGAGCTTCACGTATGTGCCAACAAAGTATCCATGCATATATTTAGATACGTGAAACAAGGAGAGCCAATGGAAATTAGAGAAAGGCAAGCGTGTGCGGGATTAAAGGAAGAGAAGATCGACTTGTATATTGCCATGCGAGAAGGTTCCAAGGATCGGCAACGAAGACACGATATCCTGTACGTCTTATTGCATCATGATATTGAAGGGACAAGGATACGTGATGTGTATACACGTATATGTATATGGCAGGCCAGATATTTCGCATGGCGGCTCGTCGGCCAAGACTTCATCGGCAAGGATTCTACAGAAAGGAGAGATAGAGTCCGTGTATCTTTAATATTTTCTTTATTAGATTAAAGTAGTCAAATTGTAATTGCTTTAGCTTCCCATGCGTGAGTTGCACGCCAGGACGTCCAGCAGCCCTATAAATATAAAAGGGTGCGCGTTCATTGTAAAAATCTACCAAATCAAATACAACCAACCCGGCTCCGTGCCTTGGCTCCGGCCACCCTTCGAGTCCAGTCGTGTCGTCGATCTACTGCGAGAGGATTCATCGACCTGTCGACCTCCGTAAGTACCGGCAACCTTGCACCATGTCTAGTATCGTCGGGGCGGATTTAGATTATTGCAAGAAGTCTTGTTCACGCTTAGTATCGTCGTCGGCGGATTTAAGCTATCGGGGGCAAGAGGGTTCTTTTGTCGATCATGAGCCATCCGGTGGGCTAAGATTTGGCTAAGAGCTAGTTATCGGCTTCATTAGGCTTGGCACCCTAATGAATTCATTAAGTTACCGAGTTGTGCATGGTTCTTATTTGATTATCTATTTATTTATTTACGTTTGCACACACTCTTTGCCCAATCTAGATTGATGTGGCTCGGCTTTATCTTTTGTTAGATCTAGTTGTCATCTATACTTTCAATGTTTTATCACTAGCTTGTCATTAGATCTATCTGTGCTTTCATAGCCGAGCTTAGATCAATCTAGGTTGCCACGTTCTTGGGTTCTTGCTTGCGTTTAGTCATGAGTCGTGCGGCAGGCTAAGGTTTTACGTGTGAGTTTCTTCTTCATGGACCACGGATTCGGCAAGCTTGCCGAATACGCTATGTATTTACTTGTATCTTTCATGTATAAGTCTACCTATCGTTAGAGTCTAGTCGGCAAGCCGTATCATGCGGTGGATTAGCTTGTTGCGCGTGTGTATCATGCGGTGGATTCTTTGTTAGGGACGAAGAGGGTTTAGAACGGTTAAGTCCGGCAAGCCGTATCATGCGGTGGATTAGCTTGTTGCGGTGTATCATGCGGTGGATTGCTGTTAGGACCGATTGGGACGAATCCACGGCTTTGCTTTAGATTAGGTTTGCATGTGCACTTTACCTGTCTATGCATACACGCCTCAACGAGTAATGAGTATTTATAGATCTATTTAGATGTATGTGTGCTTTTAGCTTATCATGGTTAGATTGTATCATGCGGTGGATTGATCTAATTGTGGTAAGTGGTTTATATCTGTAGCAAGTGGTATCATGCGGTGGATTAGCTTGCAAGGGTTTAAGCTTGACGGGTTTAGGAAGGCTAGACGTCTTGGCAGACTAGTTGGGCGAAACCTATGCATGTGTCGTTTAGATTAGGTTTATATTTATGAGTTGCACTGCTTTTTGTTCCATGTTGTCAATTAATTCGATCCACGCGGTAGAGCTCTATGATGTCATATCATGATGATCGACTTTACTTGTTCAAACATGTCTTCTATGATTCATTCGGCAAATCTGTTGTTACGTTACATCTTTATATTTGCTTACCGAATGCACTCATTATCTCGTTGACGATATAGCTCTCATAGCTATGTGTCTTTACATCCGCCTTAGAGCCATACATGCGAACTGTCTTGGTCTCACCAGGCATATTCCGGATCTCACGTTTACCTCCTTGTCAATTAACAGTCAAATTGATGGCACGCCATTGGATTCAAGACACTCGAAAGAGTAAAGCCAGCTATTCCGGCTTGTCGGTGTGCGCGGCGCAAGGAGCGGGATTTTTGTGCCTACACTCTGTCTCTTCCTCGGCTCCGCTTGCCAAGGTTGCGTATTGGACCGGCCATCGGTGAGCTTGATATTTTAGTGAAGCGAGAGGGCAAGAAGGCGTAGACAGAGATGAAGGAGTATACTTTGGATTGAGGTAAAGGAGAGAGCGGGTAAAGCTTCGTCTTATTTATCAGTAGGCCGAAATGGGGGATCGTGGGAAACCATGAATGAGATCGTGGCGCGTATCCCTAAAACAAATTGGAATGCCGAACGGCACGTTGGGAAGTTTCCTGAACAACCGTTCAAGTGGGCTTGATTTCTTCTTGAAATGCCCCGGTCCATTAAAGGTTTGGTTCAGGTTTTTATTCGGAAAAAGAATTCGGTGTTGATTCTCGAGGACTATGGACAATTTTGGAGCAAAAGGTACTTTTACCCAAAAATCGAGGAGGCATGTGTTAACACTTGAAATTTGGTAGGCTGGATGATAAACTGGCGATTGCAAGATGCTAATATCGAACTAATATACCAAATATGTACAATATTATACCAAGTATATGTACAATATTATACCAAGTATATGTACAATATTATCACCATTATATTTGCCACCGAGCCTCACCGTGCCTCCCCTTTCTTAACGTGTCGGGCCGTCTTGTGCCCCGTGCTTGAGGGGGTCGCCCCAAGCACGCACTTTTGCCCCGTGCCATGACCGGGGGTGTGCCGTGCTCGGGCCGGGCCAAAATATCGTGCTTAGATGCCATGCCGTCGTGCCTCGGGCCGCATGGAAATCTATAATCCTAGTGCGGTCTCAGTAAGATAAATGTTTTCAAACTCTACATGTTTTCCCATGACAAGATGATCTCAAATCAAAAGGTTGTAAACTACAAAGTTTCATGGATATTTGGTAGTTTGTCTTTTGGAGGTCATTTAAAACTTTTTTTTTCAAATTTCTTTTTGAAATTGAGACCTAGCTAGTATTCCATTACAAGATATTGTCAAATCAAAAAGTTTGAACGTAGAGAGTTTCATAACTTAGTGAGATCTACAATTAATTCTCAATTTGGTTGTTTCCACATCCGACATCGTGCTAGTGATTGTTCACGAATCTTATACTTCTGTCTCATTCATGAGACGAGAATAATAAATTTAACACCATCGCAAAACATGAATATACACCATTGTCACTCTCACACTCATCATTTCAGCTGCAATCAAAAACATCTACGCAGCACATGATTTAGAGAAATACAACACAACATAGATAATTAGATATTAATCACAAACACCATATCCCCCACACAAAAATATAACATGTGGATTACAACAAATTAAAACATCTCACCGGTGTTCATCATTGCATGCTACTCGTGAGGATCAATCGAACATTGGTGGTTTGGCTATCCGAGGTCACTTAAAACATTTAAATTTTAATTTTCATTTTTTTTTTTTGAAATTGAGACCTCTAGTTTCCCTTTACAAGACAAATGCCAAATCAAAAAGTTTTAAACTAGAGACTTTCATATCTTATTAGCAAGATCTTCCCATTTTTAATTTGGTTATTATTTCCCCATCCGGCAATATACTAGTTACATTGTTCACTAATCTTATACATCTCGCTCGTAGTTTCATCAACTATATGAGACATGTGTAAATCTTGTGAATTGATAAAATTTTACAATAGTCATAGCTGTGTAAGAATAGCATGATAGAGAATGATTTTACAACATTTTAGAAAGAAAAAACATCAATTTTAGAATTACTATGAGAGAGAACGAAATTGATACGATCTTATACAACTTTTTTGAATAAGACGGATGGTCAAACACGATGTCTAAAAAGTCAAAAACGTCATTCTTTTTGGGATGGAGGGTAGTTTCCAAAAAAATATTTGCCTTATGTGCATGTTGGTTGTGTGTGCCCCGGATTCGGTAACCAACGGAAATTACCGCTTAAATACGGGAATCTTCGGAAACGATCGGAAGAGGGCAAAACTGTTTCCACTTTCATTTCCGTTTATTTTTACCATTATCATTTTCATTTTTTCGCGGTTACCACTTCCGTTTCCGTTTAGGCAACAATCGGAAAAAACTTCGAAAACGACTACGGAAAAATCGGAAACTACCATTTTCGTTTTTTTTTTTTTGAAAATATGTATTCATACGCACTTTTGAGAATACTATCATTTTCGTTTTCCTCACAGGCGAATCATTTCACTCTTCACCCCGCCTCCTCAGAGTTTTTCATCCTGACAGGAAGGTCCCACCACGCGCCTTCTCCCGGATCGGGGAGAGGCGACTGCACTGGTATCTTTGGGAGGTTTCCTCCATACGGGTTTGCGATAAAATCTCCGCACCGCCTACTTGGAGCCAAATCAGATGCTCCCGTAACTCCCCTCGTTCTGGAAGTTCGGCGTCGTAGCGGAGCCTCCCGACGCCGCGACCGCGGGCCCGCGTGGTTCAGCTTCTTCTTTGCCAGGGAGGGAGGAAGGGAGGGAAGGTGAGAGAAAGGCGGGCCCCACTACTTTATGTGACTTTAAAATGTTATAACTCACAAATGAAAAGGCTAAATTAAAATTCGATTGCACCATTAAATTCGTATCAATAAATCCTTCAAAACTAGATCTCACATGAATATATTTAGATATCGTTATAAGTGGGTCCCACTGAGAGTAGTTGGTATAGAGTAGAGATATAAAGAAGAGATGAGTGCGGGCAAAAGTACTGTAAAAGAGAGAATCTTGATTACTAATAGGATACATAGAGGAAGTAAATAGAGAAACATGAGTGCGGAGATCTTTACCTTGTGCGCCCATTCCAAAAATTTGCGCGCCCGGCGATTCGCAAAAACGCAAAACCCTATCCGCCTCCTCACAGGCGATTCATTTCACTCCTCATCCGCGTCCTCACAGCGATTCTAGGGTATACGGCGCCGCCGCCCGCCGTTGACAACCACCACCGCCGCATCCAACCACCGCCCTCACCATTCTCGGGTTTCAAGCCAACGGCGCATCAGCGCGTGACCACCGTCCAACCCACCTCCGATCCATCTGCGACGCGATCTGCCGATAATAATCTGCTACGGCTCACGACGAGGCCATCCTCCCCACCGTCCCGCAACTTCAATCCACCAGGTACGAGGCACCATCTCTAGGGGAGACCGCAGTCCGCCCGACCACCTTCTACGCCGGCTTCATCCTCCACCCGAGCAAGCGGGAGCACCGCTTCGTCATCTCCAACAAATACCGCCTCCTCCTCGATCTCCTAGCCTACATTTTGTTGGATACCGAACTACACTTTGTTTATTCCTCTATTTCTGAACTACATTGTTTTTGTTCTCTGCCTCTTTGGTTTGTTTAGTCCTCATAGACCGCCTATTACATAATTTATCTGGCGTAATTATCCTAAGATGGATATACCGAGTTGTACATCTTGAACCCGACACCCGATTGCTACAATGTTGTTATCTAGTATTTTTGTCGTAGGAAACCGCAACTCACTGCCGCATATTTTCTTGATAGATGATTATGCGTGCTCAAGAAACATGACACTATCTATAATACTATCTTGTCTTAAAAAATTGCCTATTACATGAATGGTTCTTGAACTACGTGGCACTTGTAGATACTTGAACTTGACACCGACCGCTACTATAATGTAGTTATCTGTGTGTTTTTGTCGTCATAGGAAACCGCAAATACCGCCGCTTAATTTTCTTTATACATGAATATACGTGCTCGAGAACAATGACCGCTCTCGGAGAGTACTTAAACTATCTTGTCTTACACGAATGTCCTTGTTAAAACAACGACTACTAAAGTACGCTTTGATTATATTCCTCTATTCCCGAACTACATTGGTTTTTTTTTTTCGCCTCGCCTGGTTTGTGTAGTCCTCATAGACGCCTATTATAAAATTGAACTATATAATATTAGGTCCCGCTAATTTTCAGGCGACTGAAATTTTCAAATCTGTTCGAGCGATGAAGCTACTTGATGATTTCCATCCAACAAATGGGCATCAACGCATCATCGGTGGATAGATAGAGAGCATGCGTGTCGGCTGAATTTTTCGATCGCCTATACATGAGGAAAGGTGATAATTTTGTCCTCGATGGATACATGGAGTTGTAGATACCGAACAATACACCTAACTTCTACTATAATGTTATTATCTCAGGTGTTTTTGCTACTATAATGTTATTATCTCGTGTGTTTTGTCATAGGAAACTGCAACTCTTTCGCTGCTTGTTCTCTTCATAGATGAATATGCGTGCTCAAGAAACACGACGCTTCAGAGAGTACAACTATCTTACAAAAATGATCCTATTAAACCAACCGTTTTGCTAAACTACGCTTTGTTTATATTCCTCTATTTCTAAACTACATTTTTTTGTTCTCTGCCTCTTTGGTTTGTTTAGTCCTCACAGGACGGCCTATTACAGAATTGAACTGCACAATTTTATCCTCGATGGATATGTCGAGTTGTAGATACTTGAACCCGACACCGAGTGCTACTATAATGTTGTTATACGTGTGTTTTACATCATAGAAAACTGCAAATACTGCTCCTTATTTTCTTTATACATGAATATACATGCTCAAGAACAATGACTACTAGAGTTCTTCAACTATCTTGCCTTACAGAATGTCCTTATTAAAACAAGCGTTATTAAAGTACGGTTTTGTTTATATTCCTCTATTCCTGAACTTTATTTTGTTGTTCTCGCCTCGGTGGTTTTGTGTAGTCCTCATAGAGTGCCTATTACGTAATGAACCGTATAATATTAGGCTCTCGCTTTTTTTTGGTGACCGAAATTTTTCAAATCTGTTCGAGCGGCGAAGCAACTTCGGTGATTTCCATCCAACAGCGGGCATCAACGTATCATCGGGGAAGAGATAGGAGCACACAATTAATCGCCTGTAAGTGAGGAAAAGGTGATAATTTTGTCCTCGGATGGATATATGGTGTTGTAGATACCGAACAAAGACACCCGACTTCTACTATAATGTTGATATCTGTGTATTTTTGTCATAGGAAATCGCTACTACTGGCTGTTTATTGTCGTAGCGCCAATAGAGCAGCTCGTGCTACGTTATTGCACTTTTTGGCGCTATTCGCTATTGGCGCTATAGCGCACTAAGCTCAAATAAGCGTCATAGCGCTATTATGGCGCTATTGGCAAATTGATCGACCCTAGCCTAATTGTTAGTGATTGAGTGATTTCGGAACTTTATGGTTGTTTGCTTATGTACTTGACTTGATGCCTTAATGGTTGTTTGCCTTCATGGTTGTTTGTTTTGAGGATGAGAACTTTATTATATGGTTATCATTATCACTTATCAAATTATAATTGTATACTTGTCCTGATTTCCTTTTATTTGAAACAAATAGCGCTATAGCGTGAAATGCATGCTTGACGTTATGTTGCAAATAGTGCGCTATAGCACGACCATAGCGCCGCTATAGCACGACCATAAGCGCCGCTATAGCGACCGCTATAGCGGCAATAGCATCCGAAACAGCTGCCTCTAAATTTCATAGCCGCGATCTAAAACATGGGTCGTAGGAAACCTGCGTGACTCTTGTTTCATATTTTCTTTATAGATGAATATACATGCTCAAGAACAATGATTGCTCAGAGAGTACTACTACTACTTTGTCTTACAAAAATGTGCCTATTAAATGAACTGTTACTAAACTACGGTTTGTTCATATTCCTCTATTCCTGAACCACATTTTTTATGATCCGTTGCCTCTGTGGTTTGTGTAGTCCTCATAGACTGCCTAATCTGAGATTGAACTCGTATAATATTAGGGCCTTGCTAATTTCCGAGGCGACTGAAATTTTCAAATCTGTTCAGGTGATGAAGCTACTTGGTGATTTCGATCCAACAAAGCAACAACAACACATCATCGGGCGGAAGAGACAAAGACGCGCGGTGTAGCCTGAATTTTTCGATCGCCTATTAAATGAGGTGCCTTGGGATAGTTGATTATGCGGCACTCTCCAAAGAGTGGGCGAAGGAGGACAGGGAGTTGGCCGCCAAAGGAATCCAGAATCCTTGGGACAAATATCCACAGAACCTTGCTCGGGCTTTTTTGCGTGCATTGAGCATACTACCAGTGTCAGGTGACAAGGCTGAAATTGTTTGGACCTGTGAAGAGGCTCGGTTTTTATCTCGAGATAGTTTTAGAGAAGACAGCCCGTCCTTCGATGTCATTGGTGTAAGGGAAAGATATGAGCTCACGGGGGCCACTGGCACCCCGCAACGCATGAGCGGCGTCTGCGTGGTATGTCTACATGGGTTGATTGGAAGACAGATGATGGTTCCACAGGGGTGGCTTCACGGGAGATGTTACTACGAGGGGCGGGCATCCGGCATGTGGGTGGTATGTACGGTTCGGTTGGTTGGAAGCCTTGGTGTTTGCGACATGTGCATAGATGAGCTCGGGGCTAAGCCGGAGGCGATGGAATTACAAGGCCACTTTGTTCAACGCCCGCCAACACCTCTAGCCCCGTAGGTGGTGCGCAGAGCAGGCGCCTTAGCCATTGACGCAGGCCGGACCGGATGCTGCGGTTGAGATGGAATTGGAGGCCGAAGCGCTTAGAGCGAGCACGGGTTGCAATAGATGAGCTCGGGGACCTGCGGTTGGGAGTGGTTTCGAATGCCCTTACGCTCACACTTGCCCAACCCTAACTACCGAAGATGGATCTCCAATGCTATCACCCGAAGATCTTCAAAAGGCGGGGCCTTCTTGTGCTTTGCTCTTCATGAGTGGTACGCGCGACAAGCGACCACAAACAAAGGCAAAATGTGGCGTTCTTCGCGGTGCCCCCGAAAGAGGTTTTTTGGCGTGACACGCACGAAGAGGCTGCGATCAATGTGTGGGTTTCGACGATTTGTTTGACCTCATGGCACTGGATGTATTGGATGTGTCCATCCTTCGCCGCATGACACCGTGTGAGTACAATTTCTTCTATTCCCGCACTCACTTGGGATGCCTCTTCATCTATTTGCTTGCTAAATTTGCTTTGCATGCCTCTATTCCTAGATGCCTGCTTTCGGGGAAGCTAGGGCCATGTCTTTGTCGGTTGGCTTTCTTGATCCCGAACCATTGACCTTCGAAGGGTGGACCGGGCGGGCCCGGCAAAGATGGGCATTACATATCAAGAATGGGGCCTAAGGAAACATCTTGACAAGGATTTTGTCATGTTTGCGCATAACCCCGGTGGACACCGGATTGCCGTTGTCATTGCTATCAAGTGGAGGAGGGTTTATTTCGTTGACTCGCACCCGGCTTGAAGTCGATACGCTTCCGTTGAAAACCGCAATAAAAAAGTGAGTGTTTCCTAACCTACAACTGACCCATGCATTTTTTCTTAATTATGTTACTAAAAAAAAAAAAAAGAATGTGACATTTTACATTTTACTCATGTGTAGGCTTACTTGGCGTGTTTTCAATCCCACGGCTAAGGAGGTGACGAGGACGCAAAAAAGTTTTTGGTTCACCGCAAATATAAAAGTAAGTAGAGTGCTTCAATTGAAGTTGTGCGCTATGCGTTTCCATTCGATGAATAACCACCGTGTTGTTGAGATATTAGGCAATTTCAGTTAATTTCATAAAAGTAAATCATGACCAAACGGCGGGTAGATTAAGCATGTGTACTAGCATAACACAAAAGCATATCAAGATCATAGCATGATTCAACATCATATAGCATAACATGATCATAACAACTAGTGCAAACATTTGTATCATACTAGCATGACTTAGCATCATATAACGAGCATAGTCAGATCCAAAGCGATAAGTTCTCGCTCTACGGTTGATTTAGTCAAAATAGTCTTTTACAAGACCTCCATGACACCGTGCCACCCCCAAGAGTCAAAAACATACCCACTAGTGGCGTAGATTTGATCAATATCGAAAATCCGGTTCGCATCACTATATCCCCTCTAGCACAACCGGGTGCCCTAATAGTGAATCACTGAATCCCATAACTCATTGTACCTTTAAAATAGCATAAGGCCCTTTAAGTCCGGTTGCACTAGCTAGATACATGAGTGGACCAACAATTTTAGAGCACGAACTTCAATTGATCTCTCGGTACACTTCTTATTCTTTTGCAATGTCACACTAGGATCATAAGGTGTTGGAGAAGACTTTCTGTCCATAAAGCCAAATCAGCTCAGGACCTTCTCAACATAGTGAGATTGTGATAAAGTAATCCCACTCTCTTCCACACCTTTTGCTCTTCACTTTTTACCACAAACCCATCGGTGATCCATGTAAATCTCCTCATCCAACTCTCCATTAAGAAAAAAGCTGTCTTCACATCCATTTGATGAATGATCGGACCATATGAGGCAACCATAGCCTTCACCAATAATTTGTCCATGCTTAGACATAACTACTTTATTAGACTCCAACACTACCTTAAACCCAACTCTTAAAAGTGACCAAGCTCTCCACTAGTGTAGCAAGGCACATCATCATTGTTTTTCTTCTTCTCGGTGGTAGTTGTTAATTTGGCATTGGAAGATTTATTCCTACCTTTGGTCTTGCCATGTGGGTTTTCCTAAACCAAATTCGTGCGAGAATGGCTCGGTTCCCCCTTCTCAATAGTGTTCTTTGCCCGAATCTTTTCCTCAACATCAAGCGATGCTATCGGGTTTTCAACTATATTTTCTAGCTCTTCTATGAAGAAGGCAACTTAGCATTAATGCATACGGCTACAAACTCGTCGGGTATGACACACTTAAGGAGTTCAAGTTCTTTTGCCATGTGCTGAATCTCATTAGCTTGCTTGACTATAGATCGGTTAGCAACCATCTTGTAGTCATGAAAGCTCTCCATAATGCACAACTTAGAATATATATCTGATGGTTGCATTCAGTCGATAGTGTTGCCCCCCCGAATCTTCTCTCTAGAGATATTTCCCTCGGGCAAGCCAACAATAATCCAAAACATTTTAGCCTCAGTAGCTAGAGCATGGCCTTAACTTCGCCGCCTCTTAAAATTTGCACTAGAAATTTTTTTCTAGCCTCGCCACGTCGCTGAAAAAAAAAGCCATAGTTAAATCAAGAAAAAGGCTATAATAAGGTTTTTGGATTGTTGAGATATTAGGCAATTTTCAGATTAATTTCATAAAAAAAATCATGACGAACTCGAAAGCTAGATTAAACATGTGAAGCATACTAGCATAACACAAAAAAGCATATCAAGATCATAGCATGATTCAACATCATATAGCATAACATGATCATAACAACTAGTGTAAACATGTGTATCATACTAGCATGACTTAGCATCGTATAACAAAGCATATCATGATCTAAAAGCATATAGCGAAGCATGACATGATCCAATAGTATATAAGAAAGCATGATCATGGCAACCGATGTAAACATAGCGGTTCACCGCATGCATTGAACATGATGAACAATAAGATTAGAACACGGATGTAATACCCGCCCGATGTAGAAGTACCGGTGGTGTTGATGCGGGGACGATCACGCAAGCTTAGTCGATGAGTGTTCCTTGTTGATGATCCCGCCAAGCCTTATGACGACGGGATGACGACCGATGAAGAGAAAACCGCCGTGGAAGATTTGGGAGCGATCCACGCCAAAGAGCGCTTCCCAAAACCTTATTCGACGGACGGGATGGAGAGACTATGTGCGTAGAGGGGAAAAGGAAAATATTATTTTTACTACTTTAGGATTTTCTAATTGGAAGGGCTGGCCCGATGCAAGTGGTGCAAGTGGTCTCACATGTTGTAACCGAAGGGTCGGGTTCAAGCAACGACCTCCGCATATTGCACATGGTGCGGGTAAGGCTTGGCGCTAAAATACCCTTCCCTGCACCTCGCGCAAGTCGCGGGGAGCCTACTGGCGGCGGGTAAATGCCCTTTAGGATTTTCTAATTAAAACTCCCAATTATAGTTGTGGTGTTGTGTCTAATCCCAAAGAGGCTTGGTACAAATATATAGGGAGGAAAACTCCCTACCACCACATCAACCGGCGGTATGATACTAATTGATATCGCACCTCGCACCTTTACTCATGGGCTCGAAACAATAAAGCCCATTAGGGAACACAACTATTGGGCCTTTGAGATTTATCATAATTTCTTCATATGAATTTTAGGAGAACTATTCATCATATATAAATTCTAGCATGTGTTTCATATGTTTTGCGATTACTTTTTGCAAACTAATAAAGTGATAACAAGACATGTTGGTTAATATTTCTTTCTTTCTAGTTAATTTTCAACTTCAGCCTTAAAAGATTTTAAAAAGTCTAATAATGCCTCATCTTTATAGTGTTGGAGTCCAATAAAGTAGTTATGTCTAAGCATGGACAATTTATTGGTGAAGGCTATGGTTCTGGAGGTTTGTTTCGCCTAAGTTTGGCGATTTTTTGTAATAAGTCGGTGAATCGATTTGTGACACAATTAATGATAATTCGAGTATTTGGCATTCTCGTTTGTGTCATGTGAAAGTTTGGTGTCACATCTATCTAGCTTGCGCTTAATTCTAGATGTGAATTTTAGTGAGCTTGCGCTTAATTCTAGATTTCACCATTACCAAAGGTTCTAAGTGTCATAATTGTGTGCAATCTAAGCAACCTCGAAAAGCCTCACAAGGCGGTGGAGGAGAGGCTCTTAGCACCTCTAGAACTCATACATTCTGATCTATGTGAGATGAATGGTGTGTGGAAAGAGATATTTCATGTCATTAATTGATGATGCTTCTAGATTTTGCTATATTTACTTGTTTGGGTAAACTTTAGATCTACTGTATGTTTGCAAATATTTTTTTTTTTTTGAGAATATATGTTTGCAGATATTGGGAACACAGATATTGGGCCTTTGAGATTTATCGAATTTCTTCATATGATTGCGGTGCACATTTGCAAACCGATAACAAGACATGTGGGTTCTACACGGTGCACCACTTGATGGCTGCGATGAAACAAGTTCATTTGGATCGCCACGAGGTAACTTCGAAGTGCAGCTCCATCTTGTGCCTACCTTTGTTTGGCAATATAGACCATGTGTACACAAACACTTACGCCTACCTTTCTTTGTATTAGGATTTTGACTTGACGGGAGATTCCATCAATTTGGAGGATATTAGAGAGAAGATGGCCAAGTTTCTTATGGAACATGTCATCAGCCCCTGAAGCGGCGAGCATTTCGTTTCGTAAACCGTGAGTTGATTCTGTTTCCCTTTGCCGCATGACGATCGAGGTGGATACATGCATGTGAACTGTATTCTTGTTTCCCTTGCCGCATGACGATCAAAGCCGGATACATGCATGTGAACTGTGTTATTTGTGTTGTGAACAATGCGTGCCCCATACTGAAGAACCGGGTACATCCGCGTGTGAACAATCGAGATACACCAATTTGCAATGCCGCTGCCGTCTGTCATTTGTTTGTGATCGGACCTGTCCATCTGTATTATTTGTGTTTGCGGTGTCTACCATTTTCAATTTCGCCGCATAGTTGAAACGGTTCGTTATCTATGTACGGACCACACGGTGGCGCCTTGCGCGCTGTAGGTTTAAATTACTAAATGTCGTCGTCGTAGAAAAAAAAGAAACGTCTCAAACACCGAACAAGCGTGCGAAAAATACGTAACGTTTACGGTCGTGCGAAATCAAAACGGTCGTCTATAAAAACGACTAAATCTCACGCCGGCGTGGTTACGAAAGAACGCCCTGTAATAGCTGAAAGGAACGCAGACGAGCTTACTAAAACGCGTCGTCGTAGCTCGTGTGTTACTTCGACACACCATTGCGAACAACCGTCTCGTAACACGGGGGGCACATTAGCGGACGATCGTTTTAAACATGCGACCGTAGTTACGTATGAGTTACGATCGAACGCGACCCCACGGAAGCGTCTGAAAGTGCATTAAGGTTCACAGACGGTAGTACAAAACAAGTGTCTGTGAACTGGAGTGTAGTTACAGTCGAGCGATCTAACTGCGTCTGTAGCTCTGTAGGCGACACAGACACGTGTACCACAGGCGTCTGTAAGTACGAAGATATCATCGCGAATCGGCTGCGTTCCACACGGGTCTGTATTTGAATAACGGTTTACAGACCCTTATAGTGATCGGGTGTCTGTGAATGGATAATAGTTAGAGGCGCGCGATGCATACAAGCGTCTGTCGTGTGCGTTAGTGGCACGCGCGCCTTCTTGTGTAATGCTGCGTCACGCACATTCGAACTATTACGATGCATACCGGCCCCGTGTGTCACTACTTTTGGGCGCGTGCGGTCGAATCACGATGCCGCTGGTGCGTGACGTTTCAGAGGTGCGGTCGCATGTTAGACAATCATGTCTCAGATACCGTGAGACCCGCGGTCGAGCAAAACCCGGGACCGCGACGTTCCACGGCGCCAGCGTGTAACAAGGGCTCACTACGGGCAGGGGAAGTTTGAGACGCCACGAAATCCCGTCAGTATTAAAGCCCGTTGCGACGCTCATTACGGACAGTGTCGTAAAAGTCGGACATTTAGAGACCCTAATGGGCGGCAGCGCCGCGCGATCGTAGAAGCCCTCAACGTGCGATCAGTAGGGCCTTTTTTACATAGTGAATTAAACTAGGTGGAAGGCATGAAACAAAGCCCCGACTACCATGACATCAACAAACCTCCGAAAGGGAGACAGGCGCACTTCTCGCCGGCACCAACGGCCGACGACTCGCCTCCTCCGGCAACGGGGGACCGCCCAGCGGGCGACCCGGGCGTAGGTCGGGGAAGAACGATGTCCACGCCGGCGGAGGGCGCGCGTCCGACAAAAGAGACGGACACCCGCCCCATCGACCTCGATCGTCCCGTGGCAAGGAACGGCACCCCGGAAAGCAGCAGCAACATCCAAGGTGGCGGCGCCTTCCCCGGCCTCGCGTCCTCTAGGCCCTCATCTTCGGTCCGCGTCGCCCTCGCAGCAGCGTCGGCATCCTCGTCATCGGAGACGTTGGCGACCTCCTCGGCTTTGAGATGGACCCTCCGACCTCGACCTCGCGGGCTCCTCTCGGCCGCTCCTCGGTGGCCGGAGTCTCCTCCGAACTGTCTTCTCCGTCTCCATCGCCGCCGAGGAGCTCTCGCGGGCGCGCTTGAGTGCCGGGTGCCCCGGTGAGGCCCGTCGGCCGAGGCCCGATCGAGCTTCCGCACGGTCCTTAGCGCCGACCCACAGGGGCGGTCGGGCCCGATGGGAGCCCCAGGCGCGGGAGGCCCCGAGTCGGCCGAGGCGCTGGTCGACGTCCCCTTGAAGGGGGAACAGCGCCATCATCTTCGACCCGAGCCCGTCGTCACGCCCGCCATCCTTGATCCCGAGCTCGCCATCGAGCTCCGTCGCCATCGCCCTCGAGCCGCTGGTCGCCTCCCCGAGCTCATGGGCAATGAGCCGATGACGACGACAACGCCGAGCTCGCCGCCGCTAAGCGAGCCCACACCGCTGAGCTTCGTACATCCGTCCGCGAGCGTTTCACGGTACCACCGCCGCCGCCCGAACACAAGCGAGTCGCACTCGTGGCCAAACCATTACAACCGACGACAACGCAAAGGGCGGAGAGCTTACCCGGTGGCCACCCTCTTCTCGTTTCTTCTTCTTCGCGCCTTGGCCGCTCCAGCCCCGAGCCGCCCCGACCGGACACCCGACTTTGCGTCGAGGGCTTAGGGCGTTGGAGCCGGCCGAGGCTGGGGGGCAGGCGCCGCCTCGCCGATAAGCGCCACCGGGGCGGGAGCTCACAAGCCCCGTGAGGTCTCGGCCTCTCTAGCCGCGGGGCGTCGCCCTCATCGAAGGCTCACCACGCAGCTCGACGCCGGGCTCCACCTCCTCCCGATCGCCGCTGCCGCCTCCGCGGACGAGCCCGCCCCCTCATTCCGTATGGGAGCCCGCGGAGAACATTGGCGGGCATCGGTCTCGGGAAGAGGAGGGGCGGGAGCCCAGAAGGACTCCATCACGCCGACCTATAGAGCTCGAGCTCGTCACCAAATTCAGAACAACGAAAAGAACAACGCGTAGTGCGATGAGCACCCTACCGGCGCCAAGGTCTCGGGTTGGGGAGGATCAGGAGGAGCTCCGGCGCCCTCTCCCCGTCCTCGTCATTTGGTTCATCCACCATTCCACCTGGTCGACGGTGAGTCCGGGGCATTCGCCGTCCCCACGAATCCGGGGCGAGCTCCTCCTTCATCTCCCGCATACGGAGAGCTCGTCGCTGAAGGGGAACCACTGCCTTAGAGAGCCAGGCCCCGATGATGTGATTCACCGTCGGCCCGGCGTCCCGGCACCTTGATCTTGGCCACCGCTGCCTCCACCTGCTCCTCGAGGTTGTCGTGCGGGCCCTCACGCCACAGCCCCGCCGGCCTTGTTGAAGGTGCGGCCGGTGAACCGCGGCGAGAGGATGGGAGGGGTCGCTCTTCTTCGTAGAACCACTCCCCCCTCCACCCGGGGTTGGCCGGAGTCGGAAGTCGCCCACCGGAAGAACTCGTGGACCTTCCTCCGCGTAGCCGCATCATGACGCAGCGATCGGGCCGGGCCGCCTCCCCTGCCTGGCAGGGGCTGGATCTTCGCGTACACAAAGTACTTGAAGAGCTCCCGCTTGGGGATCCCCAACCACCCTTCGCAGAGCATGGTGAAGGCCGGAAGAGCAGCACCCGTTCGGCGCCAAGTCTTTGGAGCTCGACGCCCCGCACGCGATGAGGCTGCGGAAGAAGTCGCCGGGCCGGCAGGGGCGAGTCCGCGCTCGTGGAAGGCCACGAACGAGATGACGTACCCCTCCGGCGGGTTGGGAGTCTCGTGCGATGATGGTGGGATGATCCACTCCTTCGCCGCCCGTCGGTACGGAGCCCGCCGACGAGGCTACACCGCCGATCAACCCCTTGGTCGCCCGTCGATCGCTGCCGAGGAACCCATCTTGCCGCGTCGAGGGCGGATCGTCGGTGGGAGCAAGGGAGATGGAAGGTTAGATCTACGAGCGAATGGCGGACGGATGATCTCTCTCTCTCTCTCTGCGAAGGAAGGCGAAGTGGGAAGGTGAATCCGCTCCCGACCTCTGCCTATTTATAGAGCTCCGCGGGCGAAGGCGGCGAGGTAAAACCGCCGAGGGGCCCACCACGCACCACGCCCGCCAGCAAATCGACGCCGCGAGACACTGGGCGGAAAGCCAAACGGCCGCTGCATTAATGGGATAACTCCCCCCAACGGTAAGATCCCAACGGCTATTACACATGGGGTGAGTTCTCGCGCAAACGGCTAGATCGCCGGAAGTTTCAAAGCCGAGCTCGAAGCACGAGCTTCCGCCCTGGGTTCAAAGGCCGCCTCAGCCTCGTGAGCTCGAGCCGCCCCTCGGGATACCACGAGCGAGAGCGCCCTGCGAAAAGCGCATCGACGCCCACGCCTCGAGCTCGAAAAGGGCCCGCGGCTTTTTTTGCGCCGCCCGGGTCGCCGAGGGCTACGACCGACTCGAGCTGACCTCTCCGATGAGGAAGCACCTCGTCCCCGCACATCGCCGGGGCTCGAGAACCACGGAAGTCGAGCTCGGAACCCGAGGTTGATCCACCCACTAATCAAACGAACGAAGTCGGACGAGGCTCGGCCTCACCTAGACTATCCGATGGCAGCTCACCGAGCACTCGATCTCGGCCAACGAGGTAAGATCGAGCTCGAGCTCACCACCTCTGCGAACCCTCGCAGGCAACGAATCAACGAGCCCACGAAAATTCTAAAAAGCCTCCGCAAGAACCTCATTGTTCTCACGGAGCCTCGGGGAACTACACCGGCGAGGTGCTTCCGCGCACCCACGAACAAACATCAATACTATGACGAGAACCCCCTCCGCAAGAGCGTCGCGTAGCGAGAACGAGATCACAGGAGAGACCTCTTCTCCCCAAATGCTCGGGGGAACTACTTGTGGGGATCGATATTTGGGGCGCCAATACAAGAGCACCCAATCCGTTATCGGCAAACCAAAGCTACTCCAGACCTCGGTCGCCGCGAGGAACATGGCATGGCAAAGGCGTCCCTCCGAGACACAAGAGGACTTCGCCCACGCCGAGCTCTCGATACAAGGACAAGCCTCGGCTGCCGCTTCGAGCTCTCACACAAGAGCTCCCAGGCGAGGCCCGTCCCTTCCGCCCCGATCGAGCTCTCCCGACAACGGGCTCTCTCGCCTTCACCAGGCTCTCTCCCGGATGAGACCTCTTTCCGCCTCCGCTCGAGCTCCCCCAGCGACGAGCCTTGCGGCGACGGCCTCCGAGAGCTCATCCGCCCCGCCTTCGGAGAAGCCTGCGGTGCGGGAGTTGGTCAACAACTCCCTGACAAGCTCAACAACTCTCTGACAACCACTGTAGCCACGCTGGGTTACAAGTGGGGAAAGAGCTGTCGGCCGGTCACCTCACAACGCCCGTCGACTCCAACCACTCCGTCCGCGGTGCGGCTTGCACGTACATACGGGGTACATCCTCCCCATCCTCGGTATGGGCATACCCACGCCGAGAAGACGTCTTCCTACTGCGATTAGAGATGGGGCGACGCCTGACCACCGCCCAAACCGCGATTCCCGCGTACGACGACGACCAATTTCAACATCCAGGACGCTCCGGAGCTCGAAGGGAGCTCTTGTATGTTCGGTGAGCTCGTCTGTGAGCTCTTTTATGCATCCACCACTCTGTAAACTCCATTCTGTTTCTTCTAGACCTCAGCCCGAGAGGAGCTCATGTACCACACCCTCCTTACGACTATAAAAGGGGAGGTAGGCCTCCGGGTTGAGGCAAGGTCCAAGGATTTCATAGTCCACACACACAGCCACACCTCCGCCGACTCGATATTGGCACTAGCCTCAATCAAAAGACTTGGGAGCCCACTCCCTCTCTCGACTTGCTTGTACTCGCCCCGGTATGAGCATTTGAGCTCGGATAGTGATCACACTGGACTAGGGAGCCCGATTTGCCCCGAACCATTATAAATCTTGTGTCATTGTCTCTAGAGCTAGGCCATCGGAGCACGCATTAGCCAGACATTACTGTGATGGTGGTATTAGACCACGACAATTAGAGCTGCACAGAATTCCAATTCATGGAGAGGGACCTGATTCTGTGCTCTCTGGTCGGTTCAGTAGCGCTTCTAGGTGTGATCGGTTTTCTTGAGAAGTACCTCGGTATCCATGGATCTTTCCAGATATGCAAATTTTCCCCATCTCCTACACGCCATATCATTCCTTTTTTAACCATCAGCTCCAATCCACGCAGAATACTCCACCAACAATATGATATTGCAGCCTTTGGTTTTGCTTCCAAAATCTCCGTGTTGGCATAATATTTAGCTATCAGTACTTGCGCACATAGCGAATCCGGATTACACAACAAGCGCCAAGCTTGTTTTGCTAACATTGCTACGTTGAAAGCATGAATATCCCTGAAGCCCAATCCTCCTTCCTTTGTTGTCATCAAGCGATCTTTGCCCAGCCAGAGTATTTTGTGCTTACCATCCTGTTGGTTCCACCAGAACCGACAAATCATCGTACTAATTTGTTCGCACAAATTTTTGGATATATCAAAGTAACCCATGGCAAATGTAGGGCCATTCCCTCTGATAATTTTTTTTTCCTTTCCTGCCCAAGATATAAAAAAATCATTCCATCCTTGCATTCTAGTCCAGATGCGGTCCTTCAGATACACAAATGCGTCTTATTTTGAACGACCCACATGTACCGGTAAACCCAAGTACTGTTCACTCTCATAGTCTCCTTGGTTAATTGCAAAATGTCACAGACTAGTTTCTTTTGATGTGGATTTGTATTGCGGCTAAAGAGCACAGCTGATTTCAATCTATTAATCATTTGTCCTGAGAATTGCTCATATAGCTGGAGTATGTTCTGTAGTTGCAAGCTATCCCCTCTGTAGCACGAATCAAAATAAGTGAATCATTGGCAAACAGAAGGTGTGATACACTTGGTGCATTCCGGCAGATCTTAACTCCTGCTAATAATCCATCTCTTTCCCCTTTCTTAAGCAGAGCCGAGAAGGCTTCAGCACAAAGAAGGAAGAGGTATCGTGACAGGGGGTCGCCCTGCCGCAACCCTCTTTGTGGGACAAAACTTGTTGAAAGATCACCATTTACCTTTACTCTATATGATACTGTGGTAACACATTCCATAATAAGCTTAATCCACATTTCAGCAAAACCCAATTTCCTCATTATGTTTTATAGAAAATTCCATTCTACTCTGTTGTAAGCTTTACTTCATATCTAATTTCAGGGCAGCATACCCTAAATTTCCCTCCCTTTTGTTTAACAGAAAATGGGTGATTGGGTTTTGCTGAAATGTGGATTAAGATTACAGGCATAGCCCATACCTGCTGGCATAGCCGCCGCCACTTTGCCGCCACTTTGCCGAGGGTTTTCTTTGTGCATGGAAGTCTAGAGGCAGAGCTATGTGTGGAGACGACCTTAGATGCTGCTGACTATCCACTGTGCACCTATGTTTTAGGCTGTTGGTGGAAACTAATCCACAGGGGAGAGGAATCCTGGAAGATCCAATAAAGCAGGAATTAAGGTCCTGTAATGTAATTGTGACGGACGTGAGCGCTAAAAACTGATGTAAATTAGAGGTGTGAAATTTAGAGGCATCATCATGACTGAAAAAAGTTCATATTACACTTGCTGAATGATTAGAGGCCTGAAAATAAGTTCATATACAGAAGTTCATATTACACTTACTGAAAATAAGTTCATATTACAGTTACATGCGCCGGGAACAACCGAACATCTGGGATAGGGGCTCCATTAGCATATAACAAGTAAAAACAGCCTCCTTAACCTCGGACTCCTCAAATGGTGCAATGAGGAGAACATTTTCTTCTTCAGTCAGTCTTTCATCTTGTTCCCAAAAGCCCTACGCTAAAAGTGAATCTTAGATCTCTTCCTTCTAAACAACACCTTATAAAAATTCGCAGCCAACCCTACCATGGTTCTTTGGTCCTCTACTTTACCATTAGGCCCATCCCCAACATCTATTTTTTTTTTTGTTGAATGAAAAACATCTATTTTCTTTTTCCTACTTGGATTTGCAACTGGATGAAATTAAGCAATATTCCTATCTCCTTCCAAAACATTTTTCTATATATCTAGATCTTTTGCCTAGCTTTAATTATTTCTTCTAAAGCCCAAATCTTCTCCAACTCTCTTTCCACAATATCCAGTCTATCTAATTCTGAGTTAATTAGTGAGGTCTCTGTTTTCTCTGTCCATATTCAAAACATTATACTCCAAATCTAAATCAACTTTTACTAATTTAGTAAGCCTTGCTCTACTTCATTCAAGGCCCTGCCCTGGACTAGCCTTCTAAATATACTTATTCTGAATTGCCAAACATCCTTACTATTAGTAGCTACACAATGGGTATCCCCAGGCTTTCTTAACCACCTAACTATCCATTTGAAACACCTTTTTTTTCAAAATTGCAAAAATGCATGTTGCTGCCAACCTCCACCAATAGTAGATTATGGTCACTAGGCATCCTCTCTAAGCATTTCTCCTTTGTTGACAAAGGGAAACTACTTTACCACTCAATTGTAACAAAAAAAATATATATTCTTGCCATAATCCTATTATCATGATTTTTTATCCAAGTATACTTCCTACTTCTAATGTCTAACTCTTGGAAGCCCATTTATTTATCCACTCATTAAAGAAGTGGGTCCCTTTAAAGTTAATCACACACCATTACTTTTATCTGAACCAGACCTCACTAAATTAAAGTAACCGCCAACTAAGATAGGACCCTACCACTTCTGCATAGCAGAATGAACCTCATTTAGAAAATCTGGTGGCATCCTGTGCTTTTTGTCATGATCATAACACTAACAGTAAAATCCAAAATATCCGCTACTATGACGCCACAAACTTGTCACTACTGCAGCCAGGATGCCACAAATAGAGCCTTTTTCTGGAAGAAAAAATCACTCAAAGGTATATTTCCAGTTAAACAATAAAGCTAAGGCGACCCTGAGAAAAAGGATTCCTCTATTTTGTTCTAGTGATACCTACAAAATCTGCATGAGTACTTCCGATTCTATCTACTAACATTACTACACAGAAAGGTTAATCACTTTTCACCATCGGTTTCGAGATAAATGGCAGTGACATTTACCGGCTTATGTCCTAAAGGTCCCCTTCTGGGTAACCCACCGGCACTGATAAACGTTTTCACTGCCGGCTCAGCGTATGATCCGTCGGTGAACATAGTGCCGGTCTTCACCAACGCATCGTATGTTCAACCGGCGGTAGAACATTTAGCACCACCGGTTCAATACTACACAAATGATTTTTGCGACACGGTGCACTTATATTGACCGAGGTAGCCAAAAAATATAACCGCCTCGTAAAATGCATGGGGATTTTTGGAGATGGACGTTTTCATTTACGAAGGCTGTCAGGATTGCCTGCCTGATAAAATCGATTTACGAAGGCAGAAAAAAGAACCGCCTAATAAAATCTATTTATAGGTAGGCATACATTTTTCGGAGGTAGACCTCCTAATTAAAAACCCGCTTAGAAAAAAGACCGAGGCCCAATAGGCACAGGCAAGGCCCGTATGTGTTCGACTATAAATACTAAACTTCGAATTTTTGGAGGTCAATTTGCTCATCTTTGCCTTTGAATCTCACACAATTCCCCAGGAATCTGTTATTGTCTGTATCTTTGATGGTGAAACTACCTAATGGATATATCATTGTCGTCTTTACATTCTAAGCTTCAGCATAGTTTTGAAACTAAAGCTATACTAATTACCAAATTAACACTAATCGAACCTTGTCCGTATACATATTAGTTTTGTTTTTTACTTGGGTGGAAGTTTGATGGAGACATTAAATTTATCACGAAATTACACTACTTATTTTTACTCGGGGTATAGAAGTTTGATGGAGACATTAAAATAGGTATACTATGGTCCATACATTCTAAGCTCCAGCCCATGAGTTTTGAAATTGAGCTATACCAAATTGACCCTAATCGAACCTTATTTTTATACATACGGAGTAGGTTCTGATCTTTACTTGGGTAGAAGAGTTTGTTGGAGACATTAAAATTTGGTATTCCACTTACTGAATGATTGATATACATATACATCATATATGTTGCAGGTTCATACAATGCCACACAAGTTTACTCACCAAATTACATGCATGTACTGCATCACAAACAGTACGTATAGACCGGATACAGAGTTCAAGTTTGATGAATGAGAACATGCATGTTCATGTATACAGTTAAGATAGAAATCAGGCTTGTGGAATTATCGTGTGACGCATGCTCTGTCCTTCAGTGTTTGTAGAAATCCATGACAGCGTAGATGGTCTGCAGCAGGGTGGCGATGAGGAGGATTGCAGCAGCCATGAGGGAAATGAAAACCCATGGGTTCCTCATGTAGGTGTGTCGGAAGATGGCCCAACACCTGTTCCAAGGCCTCCTGCAATGTGCATTCACCTTTCGACGAATTTCATGCAGCCTGCTGTATGGGTTTAACACCGCCCCCTGCTAAGGTTGTTGAACAGCTGTGCCGTCTCCTTGTCGCTGCTCAACAAGTTTCTGATGATCCCTTTGGATCTCAGCAGTGCCACATCTCTTTCAGAGTTAATGATGTTGTCCATGAAGATCATATAGTCTGTCGCCTCACTCCCGGCATCACTATGTAGCCGTTCAAACGCCATCATATTAAGGAAGATTTTCGCAGTGCCATCATGGTCAATGGAGATTGTTGGTAAGCTAAGCACACGACTTTTTGTAATTCATGACATTAGTGTTGTTGCACTTCCTCAAATGGATCCCTGCTTCTTTGAGTTCTACAGCACAGTGCATGCTCGGTTCCCACTTCATTTGCGTTCCTTGTGTGGCCGGATGGAGACCACAGAAGTGTTTATGATAAATGTCCAGTGGGTGGAGACACAGTTTGTCGTCGACAATGCGTTCCGTTTGCTTGTCTTTGTCTTCGAGTGGGTCCCACACAAAATTAAGCACCAAATTATTGATGTCTCTCGCGCTCTATGATCATGGTTAACAAGGAGATAGTATAAGAGCCAAGGTGGCATACATGTTACTACTTCTGATCATAAATATAAGTTTATATAGTGATGTTCTAATAATTAAGTAAAACATTATTTAATAAAATTGACCATCATCAATTTTTGTGTTCGGTATAGTATGGTATATATGCAAAAGACAGAAAATCTAGTTGAGGAGCAAAGACTAGACTCGTGTAATCTAAAATGAATGGACACCTTAAAATATTCCAGTAAAACACATATTGTTGCCAAAGCAGTTGGTAGCCTCCATTGGAAGTGATTCACTAACCAGGAAAGGTACCACTTGCTTGGGGCGCCTCAGGCCAAGTAAGAACCATAGGGACTGATAGAGGACATTTAGAGGAATGGTCCTTCTGAAGGTCAGCAACCCTCAACCACGGGAGGAATGAAAAGAGAGAGTAGAGGGTAATTCATGGACCGAATACTTAGAAAGCCAATGAATCCTATGGTCCAAGATGAGTCCCAGACGACGAAAGAAGAAAGTAGAAGCCTAAAGCACTACTTGGACATGAAATATGGGAGGCACATGAACTTGTAGGACCAAAAAAGAAATAAGAGGTCACCCAGCGGATATGGACCTCTCACCGCCCTGAAAAAATTCACTGTAGTACAAGGAAGAGGCCCAAGACAAACCCTCCAAAGGCAACCAAAGTAGTCCCAATGGAGGAGAGGGATGAAACCCCTTCAAAAAGAAGAAAGGACCTTTCTTCAAAAAAGAAGAAGAAAGGACCGCAAAAGGGGATGCCAAGAAGGTGGAAGTAGGGTGCTCATCCCCCTGTGTAAAGGTATACACTGGTTTTAGGTCCAGCAATTTTGGTTTTGTGTATAGTTTTGGACCCACGGTTTTTGGGTTCGGATACCTAAACTGTAGCGGGTTTGGAGGTAGATCCTAGTTCCCCACCCCAACCCCAACCCCTACCCCGGCATCACTAAAGGAGCCCCGAAAATGTTTAGCCCACTAGCATCCCATCTAATAACATATGTATATAAGTGAAACTCTCAACCCCGGACCGACCCTCTTTGGCCTTGGCTCTCACTGACCCCACCTGACCCGCCATCCATGTTCACCAAGACCTCAGGCCCTCACGGCCCGTGTCACTCACTAGCGTATCAACGATCAGCGGCGGGGCTATGTCGCCCCTCTTCCTCTCAGTCCCTATCGCTCATGGTCTCTCTCGCTCACCATTACCTCTCCCTCTCTATCCCTCCCGCTTGATGGCACCAATACCACCACCGTATCCACCCATCACCACTAGTAGACGAGCTGCCCGCGCAGCAAACCAGCAGGGAACGGCTGCCGAGAGTTGAGCCTGGCTGGCCACAGGAGGCGGCACGATGGCCCCCAGGCCCTAGCTATAAATCCACAGGCGGTCGCGCCCTCCAGACATTGGTGCATCACACGGCGAGCACATCCTCACAGATTCTTGTCTAAGGTTTTGGGTTTTGGATAATATGTCAAGTTTTGGGGATCAAGGATTTTGGTTGAGAGGAAATATTTTCACCTGAACTAATGTTCGGGGCAGATTTGGGTTTTCAGTTGGGGTTTCAGTTTTCGATGCCTAAAGACTACGCTATATACCCAATGCCAGCTAATCAAGAAGATAACAAATATTTGAACCAGACTGTTGTCTTTGAATGTTATGAAGTGGGCCTAAGGGCAAGGACTTGGAAAGCCCCCAAGTATGCCCGATTGATACCTTCATGGTACACATGAGTATAACACGGTTTGTTTCCAATCATGGCTCCGAGATGTACTTCATACAAATAAACATGCCCATGGTCCAAGTCTTGGGGAAACAAGTGGAATTGACTCATAATATATCTAGGCTGTATCTCTTCTTGTATCCATTCCTCAAAACGAGAACGTTTGTACACATGGAGAAGTATTTTGCAATGAATCAAAGTTATCAAGGAGGGGGTGAATTGGAGGATGGGGAATAATAATGGAGTGAAACTCAAGAAATGGCAGACCTGTGGCTCCCTAGGGATGTGATCTGGAAGTTAATTACTCCAAGGGGAACTAATTTACTGTAGCATGGAAGGAGCTAATTGACCTGATAATTTAACAATGGGACACTCAACTCCTGTCCCCTAACCTTTTGAGAGGATGTCATCGGGGATAATCTAGTCACAACCCATTCATTCATGTCGAAATGGAGGATGCAATGGGTTGGCACTATGACAACAATCGTCAGTTATTAGTATCATCTACTTATAAGGTGCACAAAGCGATCGGGGCAAGAAAGCATAGAGAGAGCTAGGCTAGGGGATCTGAGGGAAGTCGAGGAAGGGATGGTTTCTAGAAGCAGCTTTGGAAGATTGAATACCCACCAAAAAGTTATGCATTGTCTATGGAGACTAAGACATAGCACCTTGGCTGTTAGGAAGGTGCTTCAAAAATGGGGCATGAAACTTGATACTAAGTATGTGTTGTATGTGCAAAAGGATGGATGAGGATGGTTCACACCTTCTGTGGAAATGCGAAGGGGTGAAGGACAATGGACATTTGGTATGATTATGTTTAGTATTGGAAACATTGGTGTGCGCCTTCATCATTGATGTGTTCCCACCCTAAGAAAACTAGCGCATGCCTCTTCCATGGAAGGTCTAACAACATTCTAGGTGCCATCCTTCTCCCTCATCAATTGATGCAATGCATTATTTTCTTCATCTATGATGTCTTCTCCTTTGTGCCATCATCATAAAGGTGTGCCCTCATGAGCCAGTGGCTTCTTGCGTGGCTCTACACTGCCTTAGGCAGCCTTGAAAGCCACATTTACCATGAGAATCCTCATGCTACTTTGGCTCATGCAACATTAACTAGATATTGGCACAAAGGGCTACCATCTCCCATGAGAAAGATTCTTTGGCTGAAGCTACAACTTAGGGAGAGTCTGCACCACTTTTGGATTCAAGGTCATAGGGAGGTAGAGGAGATGAAGGGATTCCAATTAGGGTAGCTAGGGAGTGGGAATCATACTGCGGGCCGGTTAGCCTGATTCCATGGATGTGTGCTCTAGATCTGGCTGTGCACTAGCCCCACATTCCTAGTTGCCAACCAACACCGCCGTTCTACTCACCAGCCCCACCACCCTTCATCATCACCTCTCCATCTGAACCCGTCGGTAGTCACAACTTGAGTGGCCCGCCTGAATTGCATTTATCTACCCAACGTTTTCTATCATATGGTGAGCCACATGTCCTTCAAGAAGGAAAATGAGAACGGAAAGCTGAATAGGGGCTGCATTCTTGTGAGTGGGAGAGAGACATTTTGGGGCAATATGGTGTGCATGGGCTAGATGGTGTTATGAGCAAAGTAGAGCGTATGTGTATTGTTAGATGAACATATTTTAATGGTTAGGTTACAATATGACCAATATTAATGGTATATATCGCTCAATCATAATTAATGTAGTTGAATCATTTCAATGCGAATCATCACAATACGAATCTTGAGATACCAGCTAGCTGGAATGTCCTCAAGTGAGTCTCCACGTTAATCCATATATGTGTTATTAGAACTTACATGTGGATAGAAAGGTTTACAACAACTAATAAGATTAAGATGACATGATACGATTCCAAAAATGTATATTAACTGATGTCACCGAAACAGTATCCTCCTATTCCGAATACTTTTAAGCAGTAATAATATACTACCACTAGTTATAGCACAGAATCCACTAGGAGACATTTGGTTGGCAAAGTTTATACTAAATGTTGAATGTTAAAACACTAGGAGAACCACACATCACTAGGAGAAGTTGCATAATCTAGTTGTGAAAGTAAAAATTGATACAACTTAAGCTAAGGTTTCAACTAAATACATACTAAAAATCACATAGATAGAGCAACTCAAACATAAAAACACTTATAGAGTATTCTCTCCATTCTAAATTATAAGTCGCTTTGACTTTTTTTGTTATATATATTTTGCTATTCATCTAGATCTACATTCTATCTAGATTCACAACAAAATGGATGTATCAAAAAATCAAAGTGACTTAGTAATTGATAATTGTTAGTGAGCAAAGCGGAATCTAGCCGGGAATTATACCCCCCGAGCCGGTGCTTTAGGTCCAACGGAGTCCACAACGACAAGAACTTGGGCCTAACTCAACCCAAAAGACTAGCCACGATGGGTGAGGACTGCCCCCACCTTTATGTTGTGCTCCTCCAACATCAATTTTCGATGTGGACTAAACCCAACAATCTCCCCGTCACACATCGGACCCAACTCTTCAATCATGACAAGCCATGTGATCTCACGGGAAGATTTTACATGCCCCGAAGTTTTAATTCTCCAGTCACAAGGCTTTTCGTGACCCTTTAGAGACACGGGCTCCCCAGTCAACATATGACCCGGAGATGTTTTCAAAAGTTTTTCCCGACCTTCGGTTTTGATACCACTTGTTAGTGAGCACAGCGGAATCCAGCCCGGGCGGGGCCGGCGCTTAAACAGTCCTAGGTCTAACGAAGTCCACAACAATAAGAACTTGGGCCTAACTCTACCCAAAAACTAGCCCTGATAGGTGAGGACTGCCCTACACCTTTATGTTGTGCTCCTCCAACATCAATTTCCGATGTGGGACTAAACCCAACAATAATATATCATAACTTGATACAGATTATAGTATATTTAAGGAGGTATTGTATTATGAAAGTGTGCTAAATTTACATAAAGTGCACTAAATAAATGTACATACCAGAAGTGTCGTGCCGCGCCAAATTTCTTCTAGCTTATACAATGCAAGAAGAGGAATCTGGTTCTCAATTACGAGCATATCACACCGGAGGCCTACCCACAAACAGAGCATGCCATGCACGCTGAAGACTGGATCGTTGGTTGCGTAATCACGAGGTGCTTCTTTATCTAAAACCCCCTTCAACATCTCCAACAAGAAGCACCCATCTAGCACCATCATCTTCACAAAGAGGTGTCTCTCTGCTTTGCGCCATTTCTCTTCCAGATTATCGTAAGCGTCCAGTAGCTCATCTGCGACCCCGTCAATCGCGGCGATGAACTGACTGAGCGGCTTGCCGGACCGCTTGACTATGTGCAGCACCGCTCGGCGTTTGTGCTCCTCCATGTCGGCGAGGTGACCCTCGCCATGGTGGAAGGGACCTAGAGACACCAACGACGGCCGGTAGGCAGCCTGGCTGATGGTTGTCATATTCTTGACCCACTCCGGCACGCGGTAGATGGAGGGCTTGCTCCAACGTGCCATCTCCCCAAACAGGTCAGTCTTCACTAGCATCTCCTTCATGTCCACTACCCAGCTTCGACCGGAATTAGCACTATTGACAGGCTCCCTGTCCATCTCAAACTCGTCAAGATGGATGTTGTGTGGTTTCCTAATAATGCCTAATGCAAGCAGTACGTGGCCCTCAACATACTGTGTACATAGGTGCAATGCGGGCTACATATATAGATAGATAGAATCATAGAATAGGAGACCGGCAGTTTGTTGCGGACGTATAGTCATACTTAATCCATAGGCCAGGAATAAAGTTCAACAAGTTAAGCACAAATGAAGATAAGAATAAGAAAATGCATTTGTGTGAAGAAACTGTAATGTGGCGATTCAAACTGGTTCACAACGGCGTCCCAAACGGCTTAATAAAGCAAGGCATTTGTGTGACAAAAGTGATTGGCATCACTACAGGAAACTTGGTATGCTGGAAGAAGATAGAGGGAAGCTTCGGGTGGGGCCTTCGAGTACACAAGTGAAGCACCACGAGGACGACAAACTACAATCATATAGTATATGAACTATATACACGGTGTCATACAGAAATTTTGACGCAGATCACAAGAGGAGAGCAGGAGAATAAGCTAAACTTCGGTCACAATTAATTTCAAATAAATGATCATTACCAAAATTGGAATCGACCCAAAACAAATAGTTTGCAGCAAAAGCAAGGGCAAAGTAGTTTGGCTCCCTGGGATCAAGTCATCAACCAAGTGCGCAATGAAAATGCAACGTCAACAGAAAGCTACTTTCAAGGAAAAAAAAACACGCTACCAAGAAAGAACATTTAATACTCGTAATATAACATATATATGTTCTATCTTGTATATGACAAACGAACGACACACATAAAAAAATTGTCCAAATATAAATAAAAGCATAGAAAAAATAGAAGTGGAAACAAAACCGGTAGCCAAACCGACAGTAAACTGTACCTAATTATTAGCTTGTGAGGAATGAGATGGTGACAGATCAACTCATTCTTTTTTTCTTTTTTTTTTTTTTTTTTTTTTTTTTGCGATGAGATCAACTCATTCAATTACACAAACCAAAATAAGAAGTGAGGAAAAGATAAGTCAACCTTGTTCCTCAAACCAAACACACCTCTATGTCATGTTGACACGTGCGTGATTGGTTGGAGACTTGGAGTACTCACCAACGATTGGTCAGGGAGCGGCTGCATGGTGCTATTGTACTGTGCATCCTGGAGAGCATGGTGCTATTGCACTTGGACCGTTGGGACTTCACCGTCCTCATCACCGACTTCTTCCCCGCCACACTCGCCAGCTCCGGGGGAGTCTGGGAGCTCTGCGGCGACCAACTCTACTCCCTTGACCTCTCCGACCACCTCGCAGAGGTCGTCGACCTCTTCCCCGATCTCGTTGGCCTCTTCTTCGAGCTCCTCTCGTCCCTATACCCTTGGGACGTAGACCTCATCCCCAAGGTTACCAACTACTGGACCTGCATCACCGACCTCTGCAACACCACCGCCTATCAACCATGCCCCATTCGAGCTGGGTACGACTCTGGAGGATGATGCGGACTGTCTAGACGCCATCTACGATGGTGAGCCCTTCCGGTACCACACAATGTCAAGCATCATCGGGGATTGAACCACTCCAGAGGAGACACCATTGCTGTTAGCGCAGCGGCACCTGACTCATGCTAGTGAGCCGAACACGTATGCTGAGGCGCTCGGCGACCCGACATGGCTCGTGGCAATGAAGCGTGAGCTTGAATCCGTGCAAAAGAACCGCACATGGGAGCTTGATGACCGGCCACTATATATGGGCATGCAGCCCGAGCCCGCCGGCCCGGCCCGTGGCCGGTGATTTGGCCCGGCCCGAGCCCGGCACGGCCCGGCTGTACCGTGCCCGTGCCGGCCCGCCCGGTGGGCGTGCCGTGCCCGGGCCGCGAGCCCATGGCATGGCCCGGTGTCCGTGGCCCAACATCAAATTTCCTAGCCCACGAAGACAACCCAACAATTCCCTAACACAACCGCAGCCCCAGCCCAAAATCCCAACAGTCCTCGGCATGTCGCATCCCTCTCCCCGGGCTCCTCCCGTTTGCGCCACGACCGCGAGCCGCCCACGTTCTCCGCTGATGCCGACGGCGCGATGCCTTGCTCCTAGTTTTGCCCGCAGCGGCAAAGAGCTCCCGCGGCCGAGCGAGGCTCCCTCGCCACCTCCCGCTCCTCCATGAACGACGCGGCGGCGCGGCCATCTCCATCCCCGCTGCCGGAGCTCTCCCCATCTCCCCCATCCGCGGCTGTCTCCACCGCACGCCGCGACCGCGCGCCAGGCCCCCACGGCCACGGCGCGGCTCCTCCATAGACCGGCGCCGCAGCGACCGGCCGCTCCTCGCACGCGGCGGCGCGGCCATATCCCTCCCGCCCCGCCCTCCCGTGGGAGCTCGCACGGGCGGCACGCGCGCACGCCGTCTTGCCCGGCGGCCCGACGGCCCACGTGCCGCGCCCCCGGGCGAGGCTAGGCACGAGCACGGCCATAGCTTGGCACGAGCGGCACGATGGCGTGTCATGCCGCACGGCCCGATCGCGCATGTATACCGGCCACCGCCGATCTCCTTGAAGTGGGTCTTCAAGTTGAAGGACAAGAAGGGAACGATCATCAAGCACAAGGCAAAGATGGTGGCACGGGACTTCGCCTCACAATAGGACATTCGCGCCAAGACGATGATGCATCGACACGATGATGCATTCGTGCCGGTAGCGCGGACGGAGTCCGGCCCATGTTCATGCCTAGCACGGATGGAGTCCGTCAATAGTACAAAAATCTTTTGCAAGGCACTTCAAAAATATTAACCATGACGGTTTTTTAGAAAATCGCCACCATAGATCACAGCCGGATCAAGCATCCGGCCTAGGCAAAAGCCATCATGGTTAATATCCATTTACCGTGGTGGTTGTTTTTAATTAACAAAGGCGGTTATAAAACTGTCCACGTTAAATCTATTAACTGTGGTGTTCTTATAAAATAACCACCGCGGTTAATAAGGCCAAGCCCACTATAATCCATAAAAGCCCATCTCCGCCTGATACAACGCTTAGCGTAAATAAACCAACCCAAATCCTAACACACTCACTCCTCTCTCACCCATCAACTACCTCCGCTCCCTCCCTCACATCTCTCCAGTTGGCCTCCCTCCCTGACTTTTCTCTCCAGTCGATCTCCCTCCCTTACTTCTCTCCCAAAGACGGGCGCGGCGTTGCTCGAGCGAGCGGCCCGGCGTGGAGGAGGAGGTGCGGCTCACATGGGTGGCCCAAAGTGTGGATGGCACATGCGGACAACGTGGCGACGGCGGGCTTACGCGCGACGATGTCTCCTCCACCTCACCATAGGCAGATCTAGTGGTGGACCAGCCTCCCCTCCTCTCCGGCCACCGACGAAGCGGTGGACGCAAGGCCCGCTGACCATGTGAGGTCAAACGCGAACCACGGCGACAAAATCTAGGCAAACGGCGACGGCCAAACGCGACGGCGGCAGCGGCGGCGGCCTCCCACCGGCGACGCCGCCCACTGGACAACCAAAAACCCTAGATGCGGCGGCCTCCACCATGGATCCCGGCTGCGGCGATGCAGCCCGTTAGGGTCAGGTTTGGGCCATGGTGGCCCATTAGGGTTAGGTTTGGGCTTTTCTTTCCTTTTTTATTTTCTTTTTTTTGGATTAATCGTGGCGGGTTTCTTTCAAAAAATCCATCAGTTAATATTTACCATGGTAGTTTTTGATGGTTGGAAAAACTACCATGGTTAATCGAATGATTAACGGTGACCCTAGCTCGGTGGGCGTTACGAAAACCACCACGGTTAATCGAACGATTAACTCGTGACCCTAGCTCGGTGGCGATTACGAAAACCACGACTAAAAATAAAAAACTACCACGAAAAAAAATGTGTAGTAGTGCGTCCCACGTCCTCTGGAGGCCTAGGAGGGATGGTGGGTGCATCACATGGACATGAAGTCCGTGTTCCTCACCGGTGTCGATGTTTTACGACCGAGAGCCCGCCACGGGGTGAACCGGGCGGTTTGTTCGGGCCTCGACGAACCCGAGCCCGGCGGTTTGTTGCGCAAATGACATGGAGAGCGGGGTTTTTATACCGGTTCGGGAGAGAGGGTTGTTAAAGAGGAACCGAACACCCGAACTCTAAACAAGGTAACCTGACTAGTGTTCTATCCTAGTTACAACAAGTCACACCGTAGCTATGCTTCTATTGCCTTCGGGAGTTGTTTGTGGCCGCAGCTTGGATAGAACCCCGCGAACAACTCGGTAGAGTTCCTTGGTGATCCTCAGATCCACAAGCCCCCGAGCATCTCAAGGTCGAGTTTTGAGAGTTGTCTTGCTCTTCTCGGGCGAGGCCTTGATATGGTCTTCAAGATCATCTTCACAGTGCAATTTTGAAAAAAGTGCACCCGTAGGGTGTAGCCCCCGAGCTTCTCGCTTTTTGGTACAAAGAGCCGGAAGGTCTTTGAGTTCTTCTCCTCCGTCTTCGAGTTCTTCTCGCCGTCGGAGCTCTTCTTTCTTCGAAAGGAGAGCCTTGCTCTGCTAGCCCCGAGAGCATCTCGGGTTTGAGTCATGAGAGCCGCCCCGCTCTTCTCGGGTGCGGCCTTGACGCGGTCCTTGTTGTCTTCATACGGTGTGCACTTTTGCTGAAAAAGTGCACCCGTAGGGTGTAGCCCCCGAGCTTCTTGCTTTTTGGTACAAAGAGCTGGAAGGTCTTTGAGTTCTTCTCCTCCATCTTCGAGTTCTTCTCGCCGCCGGAGCTCTTTTTGAAAAAAATCTTGCCCGGGTATCCGTCCGTCGTTCGAGCCCGACACAAGGTCACGGAGAGCCCGGGACGAGAGTTAGAACCTCGGCGTTCTATGGGAAGTCGATAGTAAATGCGAGGAAACACGATTTATCTTGGTTCGGGCGTGCCGGATGGCACCCTACGCCCGCCGCCTGGGAGTGGAATATATCGCGCCCGCGCTCTGGGAGCTTAGGCCCGGGAGGTCTGAACTGCTGTGATCAAGCCCGCCGATCTAGGGAGCCCCGCCCTCCATTATATAGTCCTCGGGGCGGAGTCCTAGTCGGTTACAAAGTGAGGGTTCCTAGTAGGATTACATGGGAGTTCTACTAGGATTACAAGTGGGGAAACCTAGTAGGACTAGAGTTTCTCCCTTGTGACGTTCTTTGGTAGTACGTAGTACTTTAGTGATCCCGTATCCACAAGCCCCTCGTTAAGGCACGTGCTACTTGAGAAGCTTAGCGGCCGTTAAGAGAAGACTAGAGCAATTTCTTTGACCGAAAAAATGCATGATGACAGTTTTACGTCTTCCCTCCGCTAGGCCGGTTAATTTCCGAAGTAAGTTGGCCTGTTAAGAACCTTTATCGCACCGAATCTCGCCCCCACTAGCCCCCGAGCATCTTAGGTTTGAGTCATGAGAGCTGTCTTCACTCTTCTCGGATGAAGCCTTGACGTGGTTTAGGCTCACGAGAGGACAAGGTCGGCGTGTGCTTACTCGGAATATTAGCGACTATTAAGGGAAGACGATCTGTCGTAGAGGCAACATCACCACGTTTAAATCGCCGCCGCCCTTTTGGCGTTCTTCCGAAGGGGGCAAGGTCGAATTGAGCTCCGAGAGCTCTCGGGCGGCGAGCCGGTTTGGGTGGAGCCAACCACGACCCAGACATAGGTGTAGAGGCATGAATAATATCCGGAATAAAATAATAAATATGACTTAGCTGTTTTTGACGTCCGTGTCAATCAATCACCGCGACCGAGTTGTCGGAGTTGCCGTCACGACATGCCGAGTACTCGCTAGCGATAGTGATGGAGTTGTTGAAGTCCGACGTCTTGCCGTTTGAACACCTTGGATGGATGTCTTGGCCTTGCTTGGCTTGGCGTGGCGTAGCTCTTCTTCCGACTATTCTTGGTCGTAGCTTGCATGTCTTGATATCTTCTTGCATGCTTTCTTCTTCCTTCGTTCGTACATGCATCTCTCTTGCATGTTCTTGGAGCATGTTGGAGTAGGACTCGCCGTTGCCTTGTCCGGTTCGTGGGTCGAAGTTGTCTCGGATGAGGTTGAACCGACCGCGCCTTGACATTTGGAAGAGGCTGGTAGTGCACGTGTTGGAGTCGTATCCGCCTCACGAATCCAATTGTGCCTTCAAACGCCGGGTTATCGTCGTGTTGGAAATCGATTCGCCGAGAATGTCGACGAAATGCTTCGGTTGTTGGCTATCTCGAACGCTTGATGATGAGAGCCGCAAATGAGTTGCCAATGATGATGGTTGACGAGTTGTCGGCGAAGCCGACGAGATCCGCGGCGAGTTGTTGACGAGTCGATGAGTACTGCCGTGAGTCTTGATCTTGTGGTCCATCGAGTTCTTGATCGCGCAGCGCCTTCGCCCCACGGTGGGCGCCGGTTGTCGCCGTTCGGATAATCGACACAAGGTCACGGAGAGCCCGCGACGAGTTAGAGCCTCGGTAGCGTTGCGGGAAGTCGATAGTAAACGCGAGGAAACACGATTTATACCGGTTCGGCTTGCCAGATGGCACCCTACGTCCGCCTGGAGTGGAATATATCGCGCCTGGCGCTCCGGGAGCTCGAGGCCCGGAGGTCCGAACCGGTGATCAAGCCTGCCGATCTAGGGAGCCCCGCCCTCCATTATATAGTCCTCAAAGGCGGGAGTCCTAGTCGGTTACAAAGTGAGGGTTCCTAGTAGGATTACATGGGAGTTCTACTAGGATTACAAGTGGGGAAACCTAGTAGGACTAGAGTTTCTCCCTTGTGACGTTCTTTGGTAGTACAGTACTTTGGTGATCCCTGTATCCACGGTTATCCTCGTAGCCCCCAGCATCTAAGAGTTCTTTTGTATATAGAGCTCTTAGAGGTTCTTCATATTTTAAAGGGATTTTTGACCGTTTCTCTTTTTCCGTGCGATCCGCGGAGTCACGCGAGGCGCTTTTTGCGCTCCGTTTTTCGAGAAACGTCGATTGCATGGCGATCATTGCCATTAAATCCCTTCTCGTGATTTGAGGTGACCGCTCCTTTTTTGGTGGTTGCCTCGTCTTCCGTGGACTTGGTCCATAGGCGTCTTTGGTTCCGCCTATAAATGTGGCCCATTTTACTTCGGTGAGGATGGAGAGTGTCTTTCTTCTTCTCTGCTTCTTCTTCCTCTAGAAAGTCTCTCTTCTCGTAGAAAAAGCTTCGTTCTGAGCTTCGGATCCATGCGGTGCCTCTGAGTGAGTTGGATCAGCCCCCGGGCGTCTTCTTTCGCCTTTCTAGGGTTCTTCTATGAGTGAGGGATGTCTTGTGAAACGGAGTAGAAGGGGACTACTCCGGCGGCAGTTCCACTCTTGGACGTGGCTAGCGGTGGGAAAGGGATGCCTTGCGATCGAGTTTTCCTTCGCTCCGTCGTCCTATCCCACTTCGCTGGCCTTTGAAGATGAGTGGGGCAGTCTACTTCCAGTAGCTCCTTAGCTTGAGGAGGGCTAAGGTGCTTTCTTGGTCGGCTAGACTGATCCTCACGATGTCCTTCGGCTTGAGTTTCTTGGAGAGGATAGCACCTGCTGCCTAGTTCAAGGGGGTTATCTTTCTCCAGATTCTTGCCTTTGAGTCTTGAGGAACTGCCGTGTCCGTACTCTTGTGGTACTTTGCTCCTTTCCAGGGTGTTGTGCCGGCGAGGGTTCTTTTTCCCTAGGCCAGCAGCTTTGGAACTCTGTGGTCCGTTGGTTCCATGTTTGTTTTGGGTTCTTTGGGCTTCCGGTACTTCTGTGCTGATGCTGATTCCTCCGTGGTCTTCTTAGCGCCCTTTGGTGCTTTGAGCTCCCGTGTAATGGTCTTGACTTCTTGGTCAAGATATGGAGGGGTCTTCTTCTCGGCGGTTGAAGTCGGCTTGGTGGAGTTTGGAAACAGGTCCTGGCGCTCTATCTTCGTCGCTCTTGGACACGGACTCCTCGCGCCTTCTTTGAAGTACTCTTCGAGTTGTTGGGCTTCGGCCTTCTTTGTATCTTGTACACGGGAGTTCTTATTGGGCTCCCCGTGCATCCGAGTCTTCTTTGTATCTTGTAGGGAGTTGTTTCCCATGTAACTTGTAATCTTCAAGATGTTGAATGAAGATATCCTGTCCCTTTATCCATTTTGTACTTGTACTTTTGTATGACTCGATCCGCCTTCGTGCGTCTTGTTGCGCTTTGTCCTCTCGCTTGTCATTGTTGTGGCCTTCCGAGTTCTTCTTTTTCGATGACTTGTTGAGATTGCGCCTTTAGAGTTCTTCCTTAGGCTTCCGGCTCTTATGTCCTTCATGTAGGTTCGTGCCGAGCTGTTTTGAGTCACTTCGGTGTTGTGACACCAAGTGTTGTTTCTACCGATGATCCGGCTTGCCTTTTCAGACTTGGTCGTTTCATAGTATTGAAGTCCTCGCTTCGAAGTTTTCGTGGTTGTTTTCCCCGACTTGTCGGCTTGTCTTCTTGTAGATCTGGCTGAAGTTACCGTAGGAACTTGTCCTTGTGCGCCTTTGGGTTATTCCTTCCTTGACTCGTCGGTTTAGCCTTTCCGTAGTTGATTGGAGTCTTCGCATTTCTGAGTTCTTTCTTCCGAAGGAATCGCCTTGCCTGCTTTACGTAGACTTGGCCGAAGGTAGCTCAAGTTCTTCTCCCGAATTCCGTCTTTACTGCTTTTTTCTGGAGAGTCAACCCGCCTTTTCGTAGACTTGGCCGAGGGTTATTGTAGAGTCATGCTCGTTTTGTCGTGGTTGTTTTCTTTTGACAAATGACTTCCTCTTCTTCTTGAGACTTGTCGTGATGAGAGGAGTCTTGCTCTTGGGTTCCAGAGTTCTTCTTTCTGGAGTATCAGCTCGTCTTATCTCGTAGATTAGCTGAATATAGTTGTAGAGGCTTTCTCCCGGTCTTCGGGTTGTTCTTCTGAAGATTTAGCTTATCCTCTCTATGGATTTGCTGAAAGTGATAGAGTCTTGCTCTCGGTCTTTAGGGTTCTTCTTCTGAAGATTCAGCTCGCCCTTTCTGTAGACTTGCTGATTGTAGTTGAGTCTTGCTCTTGGTCTTCAGTGTTGTTCTTCTGAAGATTCAGCTCGTCCTTTCTATAGACTTGCCGATGGTGGTTGAGTCTTGCTCTTGGTCTTCAGAGTTTTTCTTCTGAAGATTCAGCTTTCGCCCTTTCGTAGACTTGGTCAAAGGTGGTTGGGGTGTCCCCCGTTTTGCCAGGGTTGTTTTCCTCTGGCGTGTGACTTGGCGTCTTGCTCGAGACTTGTCACGATTGTTCGGAGGGTTTCTCCAGGCCGTTAGGTTTCTCCTTTTTTAGGCCCTCTAGCATTTGTCCTTTCTTGAACATGCTAGTGTATTTTTGGTGGAGTCGTGCTCCCCGAAAGAGTTGTTCTAACTCGGGGGTTGCCTCTTACGGGCTAGGGCTCTCCCATGCAGGTCCGATGGACTATCGCATGACGTCCCCTTGAAGGGTTCTCGATCCGGGCCCATTTAAGTGCATCTTCTGGATTGAAGGTCAAGATGGTTGGGTTCCTATTTCATAACACTACAATCCACCTTGCCCGGTTTGGGCTGCTCTGCTTCGAGAGACTTGTGTGAGACGATGGGTTTCTATTTCACAACACTACACCATTCACGCCCGATTCGAAAAGGCCGTCCGCCGTCATTGGACATAGTGGCACTTTCGGACCCTTGATGGCCTCTGCGACCTAGACGGGCGATCCCAACGTCCTCTTTCTTCAAGAGTCGAAGTTCACGATCTTCCGCTAGGATTTAAGGTGTGGACGCTATTCTAGAGCTAGGACTTCGTGGTTCCACCCTTGGAATTTGACCTCCGTTCGGTGGTCGGGTTTTGCCTTCTTTTTGGTCGACTTCTTCTTGCGGTGCCAATTCGGGCTGTTTTGTTCTTCTCCGTCGGAGGCATGCGGCTTCACCGTGGGCAGCTTGTTTTCGTTGAGGTGCCCGGTGGCTGCGTATTTCGTGACCTCTTTAGATGGTCCGGAGTTCTTCTCGTGGCTTGATCTTCTTCTTCTTGAAGTATCGGAGAGTTGTTATTGCGTTCGCTTCTCTTACGTTGCCTTGAGTTCCTCGATTATGGATAGAACCTTCGAGCTGGTTTATGTGCCAAGAATTTCGATTTCTTCTCCTTGCATTGTCATCGGCTTGTAGGTTCCTAGTCCCGCGACTCCTTTGACGATATATGGTCCTTCCCATGGGCCGAAAGCGGTTTGTGCTTGCCTTCCGTCTTTTGATTTCTCTTGAGTACTTGATCTCCCGGGTTGAGTTTTCTTGGGCGTGTGCTCTTGTCGTAGTGCCTTCGAGTCCTTGCGTATACCTTGCGCTTACGTAGGATGGCGTTTGTTCGACTTCTCCCGCACACAGTCGATTTCTAGTCTTCTTGTCTGCTCTCCTTCTCCTTCTTCAAATTGCTCGATCCTTGGAGAGCTCCATATAAGGTCTCGGCCGGTAGAACGGCTTCGATCCATAGGTCGAAGAAGGGTGAGTAGCCCGTTGCTCTGGCGATTTGAGTTCTTAGGCCCCGCACAACTTTTGGGAGTTCTTCAATCCACTTGGCTCCGTAGTCCTTGAGTTCTTCGTATAATCTTGGCTTTAGTCCAGCAAGGATGAGTCCGTTTGCTCTCTCGACTTGTCCGTTAGCTTGAGGGTGTGCTACGGAGGCGTAGTCTATCCGTATGCCGCGATCTTGTGCCCAATCTTCGACCCCGCCGTGAACGGTGATCCGAGGTCGATGATGATCCCGTTGGGTATCCCGAATCGTGCATGATCTCTTGGATGAACTCGACGCCTTGTTGGGCCGTAAGTGACCAATGGCTTGTACTCTATCCATTTGGTGAATTTGTCGATGGCGACGAAGATATATTCGTATCCTCCTTTGGCTCTTTTAAGTGGTCCGACTTGATCTAGTCCCCAGCACGAAAAAGGCCATGATGGTGGTATGCAGATCGGGTTGTGTGTCGGCACATGAGCTTGTCTTGCAAACATCCGTATCCTTTGCATGTTTTGACGAGTTCTTCGCATCTTTGAGGGTCATTAGCCGCAGTATCCTGATCTCAATGCTTTTCCCACGAGGGTTCTTGACGCCTGCGTGGTTTCCACAAAGATCCGAGTGGATTTCTTGGAGGATGTCTTTTCCTTCTTCAGAGCTTATGCACTTGAGTAGTACTCCTGATGATGCTGCTCTCTTGTAAAGCTTGTCTTTGATGAGCACGTAGTTCTTGCTTCTTCTCAAGATCCTGGTTGCTTTAGCTTTGTCTTCGGGTAGTGTCTTGTTCTTGATGAAGTTTATGATGTCTTCGATCCGTGGAGTTGTTCTTCGACCGGAGAGATTATCATTACTCCATTTAGAGCTGATTGCTCCATGTTGTCTTCTTCTGGGTTCTCCTTGATGGATGGTTTCAAGAGTTCTTCGACGAACACTCCTGGTGGGACTTGGGCTCTGTCAGATCCGAGTTTGGCTAGCACGTCTGCCGCCACGTTCGCCTCTCGAGCACGTGTAGGATCTCAAGGCCTTGGAAGTTCTTTTCCAATTTGCGTATTTCTCGCGCAATAGAGGCCCATGTTGTCCTTTGTGCAGTCCCAGTCCTTGTTGACTTGATTGATGACAACCGCGGAGTCGCCGTATACTTGTAGTCTCTTGATTCCCGAGTTCTTGCTATCTTGAGGCCATGGATGAGTGCTTCATACTCGCCTCGTTGTTTGTAGCTTGCCACATGATCTCGCAAAGACGCATTTGAGTTGTCTTCCTTCGAGATATGAATAAAATCCCGGCCCTCGCTCCCCTAGCTTCAACGATCCATCGAAGTACATGTTCCAATGTTTCTTGTTGTCATCGGATATGGGTTGTTGGAGCTCTATCCATTCTCGCTATGAAATCCGGTAGCGCCTCGGGATTTGATTGCTCTTCTTGGGGTGAACTCTAGATTCGCTGCTCGAGTTCTACCGCCCATTTTGATATGCGCCTGTTGAATCTCTCCTTCCTCGTGATGTCGCCTAGTGGTGAGTCGGTTACCATCAAGTATCTTGTGACCCACAAAAGTAGTGACGTAGCTTCCTTGATGTGATCAGTATGGTGTAGAGTAGTTTTTGTACGTGAGGATATCGGGCCTTGGACTCGGATAGAACTTTGCTCACAAAGTAAACTGGCCTCTAGACCTTGTTGGGTTGCTCGGGCTCCTCTCTTTTTCACGATGATTGCTGAGCTGACCACTGTGTTCGTTGCTGCTATGTATAGCAGGAGTTCTTCTTGATCCTTTGGAGGTGTTAGGACTGGAGCTGTTGTAAGGTATTGCTTGAGTTTTTCAAACGCCTTGTTTGCTTCCTCTGTCCACTTGAATTCTCCTTTGGTTTTGATGAGTTTGAAGAAGGATAGCCCTTTCTCTCCAAGCTTTGATATGAATCTGTTGAGTGCCGCCATGCACCCTGTAAGCTTCTGGACGTCTTTTACGCTTCGGGGCTGTGTCATCTCGTTGATTGCCTTGATTTGCTTGGTACTGGCTTCAATGCCTCTGTTGCTGACCAAGAAACCTAGTAGCTGTCCCGAAGGTACTCCAAGGACGCATTTTGTTGGATTGAGCTTCCATTTCCACTTGTTGAGGTTCTTGAAAGTCTCTTCTAGATCTTGAATTAGAGTTTCTGGTTCTCTGGTCTTCACCACCACGTCGTCTACGTATGCTTCGCATTTTGCCAATCTGCTCTCCTAAACAAGTCTCAGACGCTCTTTGATACGTTGTCGGGCGTTCTTCAATCCGAAGGACATCGTTTTGTAGCAAAGAGGGCACCGAAGGGGGTGATAAAAGAGGTCTTGCTCTGATCTTCTTTCTTTAGTGCAATCTGATGATATCCTGAGTAGCAATCCAAGAACGATAGTAGAGCTGATCCTGCTGTTGAGTCCACTATTTGGTCAATCCTTGGTAGCCCGAAGGGGTCTTTTGGGCAATGCTTGTTCAGGTCTGTGTAATCCACACACATTTGCCACCGGAGGTGTTCTTTTTTTCGAACCGTAACCGGGTTGGCTAGCCAATCGTGATGTAGGATTTCTCCGATGAATCCCTGCCGCGAGTAATTTTACAATCTCCTTTTGATGGCTTCCTTCTTCTCCGGGTGAGAACCTCCTTAGTCTTTCACTATGTAAAAAGGCTAATAACCGCCGAGAGCCCGGAGATGTCGCTAATAACGAGTGTACGTGTTGACATTATCGCGCGGCGGGTCCGGCGACCGCCGGTAATAGGCGTCGGATGGTCCCACAAGACCAATACGCGTCGATAATAGGAGGTCATTACGCACGCGTGTTCATGTAACGCGACCGTTTCGTGAATCCAAACGCTTTTCATTGGTCGGGCACGCACGCAAGCGGCTACGACGCTGATGCTTTTTGAAACCGAAAGGTGTCCGCACCACCGTATCTCGGACACGCCGTTTCATCACAAAGCATTTTCGAGACCGATCGACCGTGGATGCAACCCCCTAATTCAGACGCCGCTTGCTTACGTGACACCTTTTTCGGCCCGCCCGTCATACCGTTACGAGTATTACGACGCTGCGTGGATTCACAGACTCGCGTGGTGGTCGATACCGTCCGTGTTGCTTGACACCACCGATTTCCCAAGGTGCGCGGATACGGCGCTTGGAACAAGACAAGGGTCCGTAACGGCCACGTAAATTAAAGTCGCGCGTTTTTTTTCGCATCGAGTTGTGTTAGGAGGTGTCCGTACATGTCGCAACCACTACCGACGCCGCTTTATTTTTCGAGACGAGTTGTGTTAGGAGGTGTCCGCATACATGTCGCAACCACTACCGACGCAGCGCGTTTATTTTTCGGGCGAGAGTTGTGTTAGCGGGGGTTCGACATGTCGCAGCTACTACCGATGATAACGTATAGTTTCGTGACGAGTTGTGTTAGGAGGTGTCTCGTACATGTCGCAACCACTACCGCGGCACGTTTATTTTCGCACGAAGTTGTGTTAGCGGGGGTGCGTACATGTCGCAGCTACTACCGACGCCACGGTCATTTACGTGACGCGTGTGTTGTCGCCAAACCCTGTCTGCCGCTTGCTGGTATTATGACACGTATTCGTAAAACGGACGATGGATGTTGACACGCGCGTGCGTACTAGACTGAATTTGGCCGGCCTGCATCCGGTTTGAACGGGCCTCCGCTTCGCTCCGTGGCCGGCCTTCCTTTGGGCCTGGGTTTGGACCTCCGCATGTTAGCCCGTTCTCTTATGGTGCAACGAAGTTGGGCGTTTCGCCGACGATGGATGTCGGCATGCGTGTGTCGCTGGGCACATCGCTACGTGACGCCAGCGCCACGTTCGTTGGTTACAGCGCGTATGTGGTACCATGTGTCTCAGAACTATAGTACTCCTACCTAGTAGCGTATATGTTTGTAAGCGCACCGGTTAGGGTTATCCTGTTAGCGACAATTCTTTAGTACGTGCGCCCGTACCTTGTGTCACGTGCGTCGGGTTAGCCGCTTTCGGGTTCTGCGTCGCGGATATATATAAGGCGTTGCTGCCACACACTTGAGCATCGCCTCTCTCGGCGGTGGCGGCACACCGCAGGGGGCGCGAGGAGCGCGACGCACGCCACGGGGCGGCTGCGTTGGTGTGTGCTCCGCCATATCGAGCCGTAAGTACCGCGGGCGTGCTTAGAGCTCTCCCCCTTTGTCACCGTTCCTCTCCGGCATTATATTGGTGCTCGTGCGTTTTAGGCGAGCGACGCCAGAAGAAGGGCGCACGCGTGCTCCAGCCGCCATCGCCGTGTCGAGGCATGCTCGCCAGACCCTCGCAGGATTTCGCCGGCGGGCCGGGCCGTGCTCCGCCAAATTCTCTGCAGGGTCGCCGGTGCGGTGGTCGCCGATCTCGAATCGTAGGTGAGCAAACCTAGCTACGACGCTTCTAATTAAAATACAATAGTGCTTCTACATCGATTAATGCATAATGGCTGAGATAGAATTAAAGCATCTAGTTGTTGGCAACAATATCTTGACTTAAATTGGTCGAGGATTTCTTCCATTTCCACCATGCTTAATTTTGTAGACGATGGGGGATCGAAGCCACCGGATGTACCGGGTGAGACGCGACGGTCCGTGAGTACATAGATGGGTTGCAATCTTTCCTAGCCGCCGCAGAGGCCGATATGCGCGAGACCCGGATGCCGGGTTTGTGGTGCCCATGTGGTGGACTCAGCAGAACCGGATGCAATACTCGAAGTTCGTTTACGTCCATGCCCACCTAATCCTTCGAGGTTTCATTGCCGGGTACACAAGTTGGAACAAGCATGGAGAAGGTGTCAACGACGGAGAACAAGCGCAGTTCCTCGAAAAGTGGTGCCGGTGGCGAGGAAGAAGCGACATTTGAGGATGAGGAAATAATTATCGATGATGAAGTAGCAGAGCTTGCTGCGAGCCCCGGCCCCTACTTTGTTGAGGATATGGACAAGTTGGTGCGTGATGGCATGGGCTACGATGAATACACTGCTGAAGAGTTAAAGAAGCCGGAACAACTCTTGAAAGATATGAGGACACCACTCTCTTTGCTTAGCGTAAAAGAGTTTTTCCAAGCTATCTGGTACACTAAAAAGCTTCTCCAACTCAAGGCGTAGAACCATTGGACCGACAAGAGCTTTAGACAATTGCTAGGGGTGATTGGGGATATGCTTCCCCCCACAGAATGTGTTGCCAAAGACGACATATGAGGCCAAAAAGATCGTTTGTCCACCGGGATTGAAGTTCGAGAAAATTCATGCTTGCATGTATGATCGCATCCCCGTTCCGGGTGACTATGCAAATCTTGCCGCATGCCCCAAGTGTAAAACCTCTCGTTACAAATGAACAACCGATGATGGTGAAGAGGGCGGGAGGTGCGCCGTAAAGTTCCTCGGAAGGTTGCATGGTACTTTCCAATAATTCCTCGCATAAAACGTTTTTTACAACCTCCGAGGACGCACGACCGATGACATGGCACTTGGATGGCCTAAGCGTGATGATTATATAAGGCACCCGGCCAGATGGTATTCAGTGGTGGGACATTGATCACAAACATAAAACTTTTTCTCGATGACCCAAGGAATATTCGGTTTGCACCGAAAGCACGGATGGCATGAACCCCTTTGGTAACATGAGTAGCACACATAGTGTCCGGCCGGTGCTATTAACTATGTACAATCTTCCACCGTGGTCGTGTAACACGAGGAGGTACATGATGATGTCGGTCTTGATCTCTCGGTCCTCATCAACCGGTATTGACATCGATGTGTACCGAGGCCGCTTGTTGATGATATCAAGGAGCTCGAAAAGAGGGTGGTGTCGCAGTGTACGATGCTTACAAGAAAGAGCGCTTCAATTTACGTGCCCCGCTCTTCACCACAATCACTGATATTCCAGACACCGTAGCGTGTCCGGGCAAGAGCAAAGGAGAGAAAGACTGCTTTCATTGCTTAGATGACACCGAGACCGCTTTTGGTCAATAACTCAAAGAAGAGGGTTTATGTAAAGCACCGACGTTTCCTTCCTACAAAGCATCCATACCGTGAGATGAAACGCCGCTTGATGGGACGAAGGAGAAAGCAACGCATGTTGGCATTTGTTAAGTGCTAAAAGAATTTGAAGGATTCTCGCGCAAGTTTACGTAACACCTACCATTGTAGCTTTTCCCTAGGATGAGTATTCTAGAGTATCGTATCCACAGGGAAGCTTTGGCTAAAGATTTCTAATAAGTCACAATCATGTATCCACTAACCGAAAGCAAACCACTAGACTATAGTGAGGGGTAATTGATAAAGGATAAGTTAATATCAAAGCATAAAATAATAAGCTACCTAAGGTGTCAAAGAATAACTAAACTAATCAAGAGGTCAAAGGGAGAGATCAAGGTTCCCGGTATCTCTATTACTTAGGTTCTATGATAGCAATCATACCATAACACTTCGACATCGTAACACTAGCCACGTAAAGAGATGAGAAGGGGGCTAGGAAGCTCCGACTACGGTCCTACAAACACCAACCCTAACGTGGTGGAATACGCCGGCCGCCGTGGCCGCCACCACCGGGGCTACCACAAACTATCCGTGGGGTTGGGTGCAATCTCGGTAACCAATAGCCTAGACACTAAGTCTACACTATCAATTACTACTCTAGCTACCTTGCATAACTAGAGCCCTCAATACGAGCGGAGATCCCATGCAATAATATAATAACTATACTTAACCATATATGGAAAGCATAAAGTAATAGAGAAGATAAATATTAAAGCATAATTCTTCCAAAGATAAGATATGAAACATACCAAACTCTCAGATATCTCCGTAACCAAAGTATAGTTCAACTCTCCTTACTCTTGATTAGATCTAAGTTAGATCTAATCTTCTACTACTTACATGGCCAATCTATCTCTAATTACATGACTAATCTACTTCTAATTCACTAATCCCAGAGAGAGGTTATCCTTACATTGGGACACCTCTACAACTGAGAGTTAATGAATAGAATGAGATAGAATGAATTAGGTTTCACCCCCGGGGTCGGGGGTCTTCTTATATAGGCCTTGGCAATGAATGATAGCCCTTGGATCAAACCGACCTTGGCAACGGTGTAGATACAACCTCAATGTCGGTGGTAAACCGCCATAGAAAGGAGAGGATGACAGGGGGACCCACCTGGCGGCCTAAATGGGCTCAAGCGCCGCTGGCCCCTCCTCGCCTCCTCGGTTCCTTCCGTGTTCTCTCGATACTTTCTAGAATGTTTTAGTCCACTTTTGGATTGAGTTGCTTCACGGTCAAGTCTTGTCATCATATGTCTTGTATACCCGAACTTTCTCCATCTTTTCTCTGCATTTATCTGTTAAGTCCCCTCGAAATATATAAATCACCAAAGCTCATGGAATTATGTTAGCAAAACCCCCTAGTCTATGTTCATATTCATTTTACGCCCTTATTTCATGTTTAGTTAACTATTAATATTATGCTATAACAGGTGTCAACAAGTTCCCCCAAGCTTACCCTTTGCTAGTCCCTAGCAAAGCCAAACTTAGCAATGGATCAGGAGTTGCTACAACACTTTCACACCTCAAAAGTACACATGCTTTCAAACAAAAATTTCTCTCTAGATAAAGATAAAGTTTTCAAAACTTCAACTTACCCAATTTCCTTTTACCTTTTGGGGCTTATAATCTTTTTCTTCAATCTTGGGTAATTGAAAGATAGAACAGTCCAAGTCGAACACTATATTTCAAACTCTTTTGATCAACTGGTCCTTCTCGAGTTTTTGCTAGTTTTCAAATAAAACTCAAAGTTCCTCAAGATGACTCTCTCTAATCTCTCATTTGTGGTATTTGTGGATCCTCTCTTAGGCAATAAGGTAGTGTTGCCCTTCTCTCATAGTATGTAGTATTTTTGGAATAAGGCAGTAGGACACTATGCCTTCTTCTCTCTCACCATAAATCTAAGGTTTTATATCTGGAGTTCATAGGTGGGAGAAACTAATTCTACTTACTAAACATATATTGTAAATTCAAGCAATGGATCCAAAGTTACAAGTCACACTGATCAAATGGTGCATGTGTATGGTGGATAGAATATAGATGATAGGGAATGTAGTAAAGCATGTAGTGAAGTGAATAGAATAGATGATGGGAAATCTTACTTTTGCTCCTTGAGGAATCTTCTCTCTTTTGAATTTGGAAACTTTATAGAGAACCCGGGTTGTATCACTTTCTTTTTTTTATTATTTTTTTTAGAGAGGTGGGTTCTACTCACCCTCGGACTTGTGTCCATTTTTCTCTCTCTCTCTTTTAGAGATGTGGGCTCTACTCGCCCTCGAACACTTGTTCATTTTTCATCTCTTTTAGGGAGGTAGGCTCTACTCGCCCGTAGGACACTTGTCCATTTTTCATCTCCCCTTTTTTTTTCTTAGGGAGGTAGGCTCTACTCGCCCGTAGGACTTTTGTCCATTTTTCATCTCCCTTTCTCTTTTTTTTTTTTTTTTTTTTTTTTTTTTAAAAATCTACAACCCGCATCTCTTTTGTAATAACTTTTGAGAGATAAACAAATGTAATGGAGATTTTGTAAGATATTGGCTAGCAATGGATGAGTGGATGGGTATAGGGAATATTTTTGGTTGCTCTCTCCCGTGATAGGAGCGTAACATTTTTGTGGATATTTGGTGGATGCTTTGTGGATGCGTGCTTCCGTAGTAGAAGTAGCATAAATGCAAGTGGATTGTACATGATCAGCATGACAAGTTTCTAAGGGTCGACAAAGATTGAACAAACTCAATGCAAAGCAAGCAGCCTATATATATGTCAAAGGGTTTTCCTAATCTAGGAGCATGTATATATGGCTATGGTAGGAGGTTCAACACTCTTGTCACACGTGAAAACTTATCATGTGCACTTTAATTAAAATATAAATCTCCAGAAATCTAGTGTCACTAGGAGTAAGATCAAATAACAAACTCAAACTATCATATATCATATCCGTCAATTACCTAGACTTTAGAGCAAGCATTTGCTACCCACAGTGTTTCAGGGATCGAGCAAATCTCAAGTCAAATCAATTGCATTAAAAACTCGAGAGAAATTAAGTTTGAAAGGTAGGTACTTGAAAGGAATTATGACGGAGCAACTATTCATCATCTCCAAGGCTAGAGATTATCTTCGAGTTTATTTTATTCTCACACTCTAATTAAGACTCTTTAATAAAGACTAGATAGACTCTTTTTATTTCGTTTCCTTAGTTATGCAACTTTTTATTTCATTCTAATAAAGCAAACAAATCTAGCTAATATTAAATATGGTATAATAATACTTATCCGATAATGTGTAGGGGTTGCCCTCCCCAAGCCGGATGTTGACATAGTCTTCGATGTTCTTGATGGTTGGAAGTAGAGGTAGATAGTGATGGTGGTCGATTGATCTTCTTTTAATGCCGGACACCATGTGTGTCATGTCTCTCTTTCCTTGGGATCCCGCTGAACTCAAATATACAACAAAACTAGTGGAACTTGATTAAGCTGCTAGTGGTTTTAGCCACTTAGCTTTTTGTTGCCAAAGATGATAATTCCATTAAAACAAGAGTCCAAAAAAAGATTAAATATTTTTGAGGTTTTCTATGCAAATAAAGAATGATGATGATGCATGCATATTTATTTTATTTTTATGCCACCGCAATAAATATCCTTGTGGGTTGTTACACACCACAAAATTACTCATATGGGGCTTAGAGTTTCTCAATGTATATGCAACAAACATTTATTTATTTTTTCTTTTCTAATGCAAGGCTAGTAATATAAATATGCTAAAGGAAAAATGATTATGCAATGCAAGGAAATAAATATGGATAACTACCGATCTTACCTTTTCGGCGAGGGTTCGGTGTTTTAAGTCCTCTGAACAAGACTTCTTACCTTGTCGCTTCTTTGAGTGTATTATCTCGATCTTGACGGTTGTGCTCCTTGAGATGGTGAAAAGATGGCATCACCCATGTTCTTTTGCCTTATGAGTTGGAGTGAAGCATTGATGTAGGCAAATGTCTTGTTTAGTATGCATGCTTTAAGACATTCACTTGTTGAATTTTGGAGAGACTGATAGGCTTCTCCACCTTTTTGCTCAAAGTGTGTCCCCGCTTGCAAAGTCATGGTAGAGATCAAGTGCATGAGCTCGCTCGGTGGGAAAACACCAACGTAACCAAAACTTCATTCATTCTTCTCTAACCATAGGTGCAACAAACAAGAAAGAGTTGATTTCTTAAATGCTTTGCTTAAACCTATTTTGGGTAACAAGATCAAAGATTGAGCATGATTGTTTGTGGTTAAAAAACTTTTGTCAGATCAAATCAAGCTCATTGACTCTTGGAAGGGTTTTCTTATCTAAACATCAAAAGCATGATTATGATTCTTCCAAAGCAAGGTAAACAACTTTCTCGGCTTACAAGATTAGGACTATGAGATTAAGAGAGTGGTGGTAAGAACAACTTAACGAAACATGTTGAGCTAATGAAGATGGATCAAGCAAGGGTGTTGCTCTAACATGTTTGGCTCTTTGTTTATAAACATGCCATAGTTAAGGGTAAGCTTATTTATTGACAACTTACCTCAAGATGTTACCTTATTATTGGAGTGTGATGACATCGTAACACCTTGTGGTGGTCCTTCTCTTCTCGCTTGAAGCTTTCCTTCTTTGGCCTCTTATGTATCTTGCTCCTCACTTGTCTCTTTTATTACATCGTCCTTTTTTTTCTTGTCTTTAAATTGTGCTTAGACCTTTTTGCTCCTCTCATGATTTATTCCCTGTAATATTAGTTGACAAACAGATACCCGAAGGAATACAAGTAATTGTAAACAAGGGTAGAACTGCCATGGAGCTTAAGGTTGCTTTTATGCCGAAGAAGTTTTGATTGGATATTTATATGCTCACCATTACTTTCTCTCTATTTGGAAATTTTATGATATCTTAAGTTTGATTTTGATGTATAACATTTATTAACTATTCAAACTTAGGGAGATAAAGTAATTGTGAGTAGAGGGATTGCAAAACCAGCATGTCGAGAGATGGGAGCTTGAGTACAGGAAGAGTAATGTTGGATGATCTTTAGAAGAGTCGACCTTCCTCCCCATGCTTGAGCCTTCCCTGCCACTCAAAGACTTCAAGTGTGAATGCTGGACCGTCCCCTAATCATGTGTTGTAATCACCATGTCCTTAGATGTTGTTCATCCTTGGTTTCTGCAAGGTTAGTGACAAAGAATACCCGAAGGGAACTTGTCCTAGGAACATGTTACTTTTTACCATGAGCCATCATGTGCTTAGATTTATATATATTATTTTTATTTTCTTTTAGAACATAAGACGAAGTTGTATATAATTATGAGATTTATATTCACTTACCCGTCTTTTGATGTTCTTTTGGTCTATTGCTTTGTCCATCCACTTCTTTCGAAAGTGATAGCTTTTCTAGATTGTGTTGTATGACACTCTTCTTTATTGAATAGACATAGCACAAATTCTTTCCTACAAAAATATCGGTGGACACATACCCAAAGGAATATACAACATGGTTGAAGCAGGGTTGTTGTCCAAGGTTCATATGATCTCATCTATGCTAATGAAAATATGGTTCTATGATTATTCTTAGCACAAATTTTATTTCTCATGTCTTATAGCAAACTTTATTTATACGATTGCACTCTAGCATGTGGATCAAGGCAAAGGTAACTTGTAGCAAAAGACAGAGTGAATGATTTGATACTTACAATTCTTCCATCAATGATGAATGAGCCGTGTCTTTTTTGCACAAGATTGGAGTTCATTAGATGCCTTGCTTCATCTCTCGATCCGAGTTCATCTCTTAACTTACCCAAATTGGATTTGAGAGTTTTCTGCAGGGGGTTAGTCCAACACAATAACCAATGTCTACGCAAGCAATTCTAGTTCAATAACTAAACTAGACTCCATGTCTAATTCAATTAAGGAAGGCCGTTTAACCTAAGCACCACGCTTAATTTAAAAGCCTTTGGAAGTACTCATGAAGTATTTCCAAACCAAAAGCTTACTATAGCAAACAAAGGTAACATCAAAGCACTATAGAGATTTAATCAAAAAGAGATAAAAGAGCATGATTATGGTGAGGATTATATATATATTATTTATATATATATATATATATATATATTTTTTTCTTTTAGATGCAAATGACATGACTGTATGTAAGAAATTAAACATGCAATGGATCAACTATGAGAAAATTTAAACTAAGCGGAGTGAATGCATGAGTTGATCAAGTAAACATGCAATGCAATGCAGGAAATTAAATGGTAACTACTCAATCAATTTATAGTCCATGAGCAAGACTTTCTTACCATTATTCATCATACTTATCACGATGTGCGGCTTCTATGTACGCCACTTGAGATGTGTTCATTGAATTCTTGTGACGGCGACTTCTTCTTTAATCTATACATGGTTAGAATAATATATATTTAAATACATACCTTGAGATAGCAGGGTTCCAATGTTGATGAATCTTTAATGATCAGCACCTCGGGTTTCTTCAATCTGTCTTCTTTTCTCGTGGAATCTTGTCTAAGATCGCAACGACATCTTTTGTCCCGTCTATTCCACAACTCAACAGAACAAGGGTAATCCTACTAAAGCTAGTGATATACTAAATTAGCGACATCATGATCATTATCAAAATCTTTAGGTCAATTGCTTCACCACAAGAATCGGCCATAAAAGCTTGTTGGCATTTGTTAAGTGCTAAAAGAATTTGAAGGATTCTGCAAGCGCCACGTAACACCTACCATTGTAGCTTTTCCCTAGGATGAGTATTCTAGAGTATCGTATCCACAGGGAAGCTTTGGCTAAAGATTTCTAATAAGTCACAATCATGTATCCACTAACCGAAAGCAAACCACTAGACTATAGTGAGGGGGTAATTGATAAAGGATAAGTTAATATCAAAGCATAAAATAATAAGCTACCTAAGGTGTCAAAGAATAACTAAACTAATCAAGAGGTCAAAGGGAGAGATCAAGGTTCCTAGGTATCTCTATTACTTAGGTTCTATGATAGCAATCATACCATAACACTTCGGGACATCGAACACTAGCCACGTAAAAGAGATGAGAAGGGGGCTAGGAAGCTCCGACTACGGTCCTACAAACACCAACCCGAACGTGGTGGAATACGCCGGCCGCCGTGGTGTCACCACCACAGGGCTACCACAAACTATCCGTGGGGTTGGGTGCAATCTCGGGTAACCAATAGCCTAGACACCAAGTCTACACTATCAATTACTACTCTAGCTACCTTGCATAACTAGAGCCCTCAATACGAGCGGAGATCCCATGCAATAATATAATAACTATACTTAACCATATATGGAAAGCATAAAGTAATAGAGAAGATAAATATTAAAGCATAAGTCTTCCAAAGATAAGATATGAAACATACCAAACTCTGTAGATATCTCCAGAACCAAAGTATAGTTCAACTCTCCTTTACTCTTGATTAGATCTAAGTTAGATCTAATCTTCTACTAATTACATGGCTAATCTATCTCTAATTACATGACTAATCTACTTCTAATTCACTAATCCCAGAGAGAGGTTATCCTTACATTGGGACACCTCTACAACTGAGAGTTAATGAATAGAATGAGATAGAATGAATTAGGGTTTCACCCTGGGGTCAGGGGGTCTTCTTATATAGGCCTTGGCAATGAATGATAGCCCTTGGATCAAACCGACCTTGGCAACGGTGTAGATACAACCTCAATGTCGGTGGTAAACCGCCACGTAAAGGAGAGGATGACGTGGGGACCCACCGGGCGGCCGGCCTAAATGGGCTCGGCGGCCGCCGCTGGCCTGCCTCTCCTCGGCCTCCGGTTCCTTCCCGGTGTTCTCTCGATACTTTCTAAAATGTTTTAGTCCACTTTTCGGATTGAGTTGCTTCACGGTCAAGTCTTGTCATCATATGTCTTGTATACTCGGAACTTTCTCCATCTTTCTCTGCATTTATCTGTTAAGTCCCTGGAAATATATAAATCACCAAAGATCATGGAATTATGTTAGCAAAACCCCTAGTCTATGTTGATATTCATTTTACACCATTATTTCATGTTTAGTTAACTATTAATATTATGCTATAACAGTGTCAACACCGCACCAAGGCATTTCAATGGGGAATAGGTTTACGAGCAGGTGGTAAAGGATACGACCGCCCCGCCCGACGAACGAAAGGAAACAAAGAGAAAGAGAAAGAGAAAGAGAAAGAGAAAGCAGCTCAAGAGCCGAAAAACCGCAAAAAAGCCTGCCGATAAGAAGAGGTGGAAGAAAATGTCAATCCTATGGGAGCTACCTTACTGGAAAGACATAGTGGTTCGCCACAAAGATAGATATCATGCACGTGAAAAAGAACGTCTTTGGAAGTTTGCTTGGGACACTCATGAATGACAAATGGAAATCGAAGGACCATGATAAAGCAAGAGCTGACCTAGAGGAGATGGACATAAGGCCCGAGCTCCTTCCTAACGACGAAACCAGTGCCCGTCCACCTTTGTCTGCCGTAAACCTGACCCGTCGAGAGAAGCAGGAGTTGTGCGACTTCTTTCGTAGTGTCAAACTTCCCTCTGGATACGCAGCCCAGGTCCGGAAACTTGTGCCTGCTAAAGAGAACAAAATGCTTCCGATGAAGGCTCACGATTGCGATGTCATGCTCACGACGATGCTTGCAGTCGGGATCCGAAACATATTGCCGAAAAGGTCCGAAAGGCTATCATCACCGCGCCTTCTTTAATGCAATCTCGAAGGTGATCGACGAACGAAAAATCGAACGATCTTGAAAAGAACATATGTGACACGATGTGTCTCCTTGAGGCTTACTTCCCCCGCCGACTTTCTTCGACATATCCGTCCATCTCATGGTCCATCCGGTTAAGGAGATCGGTATCTTGGACCGATGTACCTCCACCACATGTATCCGTATGAGAGATTTATGAGTACTCAACAAGTTTTCAAAGAGTCGGGTTCACCCCGAGGGAAGCATGGCACGCTGCTATTCTATTCGAGGAGGTGGTCGATTGGTGTCTCCGTTATATCGACCCCAAGAATCCAATCGGCATCTCCAAGTCTCGCCATGACGGAAGGCTAGCGGGGGCAGGGTTTCTTGGGGAGAAGCAAATTACTCCGAAGAAAGACGACTTTGACAAAGCCCACTCTCTTGTGATGCTACACCTAAATAGAGATAGATCCTTACATCGCAGAGCATTATCGCTTGTTGCGAAGAAGAAAATCCGGATTGGACCGAGTCTCGCTTAACGAGGGCGCATATTAGACGGTTCAACATCCGGATCGGAGACCGACTTGCCGCCTCGTACGAACGACTCTTTTGACAACGAAAAAGCTCGACACCGGCAAAGGGGCCTTTCTTCACATCACAACTTATCGGGGCTATGACATAAATGGCTACACCTTTCACACCGCTGATCAAGACAAGAAAAGTGTGTACCAGAACTCGGTGTTCGTATTGTTTCAACCGATTCTCGAAGGTGCGGAAACCATACTACAAATAAGCGATTGAAGAGATATGGGAACTCTCGTATCCGTGAGACATGAAGTACGCCATTTTTCGGTGTAGATGGGTTCCCCGATAATCAAAGGTGTCTCAAGAAAGACAAATACGGCTACACTTGCGTTGACCTTGACAGGCCGGGAACACGCAAGAGCCATTTGTACTGCAAATCAGGTTAGCCAAGTCTTCTATGTGCGCCGACACTAGAAGCAAGAACCTACTAGTGGCTCTCCCCGAAAAAAAGGGTTATCGGACTTGAAAATCCAAAGGGAAGAGGAAGGTATCTATGAGTTCAGTGAAATCCCTTCTTTTGATGCAAAAATCATCCCTAGGATTCTCGCGAGCGAGCTGACTCCATACCTCGAGAGATGGACATAAAGAGAAGGAGGGCCCCGTGGCAAAAAAGGCGCGAAAAAGCCGGTGCGCAAATGAGTATGCATAGCTATTGCTATTGTTAAAGCTCATGTGACATGTGTAGGTTTATGGTGTGGTTTGAGTGTTTGAACTGGTTGTTGTTCTTTTGTTATAAAAGTACCTCTAGCTTTTTATTTTCCTCGCTTTATGTGGTGACATATTGGCCTTGAGGTTGATTTGAGATGGCATACCATCTCTCAATGCTTTAAAATGAACATGGTCTCAAAGTTGTAAAAACCTAAAACATGGTCTATGCTGTAAAATTAAATAGCTAGCTATATATGCATATATGTATGTGTGGTCAACAATTTGTACGAACAAGCTACTAGCTTCATATATTTTATCAAATTGAGCAAGCAGTCATCGAGTTTGCATCGATCATCACACATAGTTTTAATACTAACTTAGCTAGATAGTACATCATCACCAAAAGTAAGTCAAGACAAAGATAAGATCGATCACATTAATTAGTGTGGTGTCGGCATCGAACGAATGGCACCCCGCACCCTCGTCCCCGAAAGCATTGTACCGCTTCTCACCCTTAATTCTTCACGTACTCAACAGCCAGACTCAACAGCCCTAAGACGACGTCGAGCTTTTGCATCATGAGCCTCTCCTTCTCGCCCTTCCCTTTGTTGAGATCCTCAATAGCCCCGAAACTTTCCGGAGCTTCCGCGCATGATGGGTTTCACAACCACCACCTCCGTGCACTACATATATATATGCAAGAAACAATTACATGTGGGGTCCGGATGAGATCGTGTCAACAAAAAAAAATCAAATCACAATCCTCAAATTAAATCACGCTCGTAAACCGCAAATGATGAAGAAAAGTGAACTATGCCAAAACTGGTGGCTAGAGAACTACTACGCTTTGACCATTCACGTAACTATATATATGCCAAAATAGCTATTGGTTTCCACAATTTTAAGTTTTAAACAAGTATGTATATATATATATACCAGAAGATGGCGGGATGGAAGACCGAGAAGTGCTCGTGAAAAGGAGATCCGAAAATCATGAGGATACCGCAAGTAACATGTTCTCGCAAGAATCGAAAAGGTCTATAATCTATATATATGACGTGGAGGCCATGTTAATAGGCTAGATGATTAGAAGCCGGGAGTTAATAGGCTAGAGGGCTTAGTCTACTTTTGGTGTTTGTCGTTACCGCTTGAACTCATTGCCGTTGTCCGATTGCCCGTGATATATGGGTTCAAGGGAGGTTACGTTGTGTTCGGTTTTAAGCTTAGTAGAGTCTCTTAGGCATGTCCTCGCGCTTTTTTTGTAGCTTCTCTTCTCAGAAAACTTCTAATGAATGCTTGTGTTTCGTAATCAAAAGTAATGGAAATGGGGTCATCCCCGAGTGGAAAAAAAGTTTTAAACGAGGCATTATTACCCGCGCCAACGACGAGCTCGCTTCCTTCTCCTTCGGCGGCCGCTCCGCCGCCTTCCTCACCGCTTGCCTCGACGCCGCCGCCGAGGACTTCTCCGCCGCCCTCACCTCCGCCGCCTTCCCGGCCGCTAGCCGCCTCAACGACGCCGCCTGCGGAGGCGAAGTACAAGGCCTCTCGAACGGTAGCGGGCGTCGCGCGCCGCATCGACCCAGCATGTGGTGCCCCTGGCGGGGTGGCGCCTCCAACTCCAAAGTGTTGCGGGGCGCAACTCCTCCAACGCCATCGCCGCATGCCGCGCTTCTCCATCATCACCGCCGCTAGGGTTTGATGCCCGTGGAGTGGCCACGGAGCTTCTAGTCTTCCACGAGACAAGGACGGCGGCAAAGAAGCCCAGCTTGTTGTACCCCGTGGAGGCGGCCGGGACGCCCTTGTTGAACCTTGGCGGTGTCGCCACCTCCGCCCTCACCTCCGTCGACATCGCCAGGGGACGAGGAACCGGGACGAACCTCCCCTCTTTGGGTCCCTCTCCCGTGCCACTTCATCTTCGACGGCAAAGGGGGGAGGGGAGAGGGCGAGGAGGAATGGAGGCGGCGGCGCGCGTGGTGGGCGGGAAGAGGCTAGGAACGCAGCGCGCACGCCCGGGGCGGGAAGTGAAGGAGTTGAAGCAGAGGGAGCACGCTTTCGAAAAAAAGAGTGGAGGGAAGGAGTTGAAGCAAGACGTATAGGCTACGACGCGGGGATTTTACAAATGCATGTATCCAACACGGGTCCAAGTATAAAAAAAATGTCAAGAGTTATTGAACCCCGATCCTCTCGGTCCAAAAAAAAATTGGGATAGACGGCACGACGCCAAACGGTCAAAATTGATGCCACAAGGCAATTTGGTCAAATTAGATTTTAAAAAGTCAAAGAATTGCGTTTTTTGTTGGACACCTCAAACAAATCTCAACCCCCGCCACGTCCTAAGTTAGATTCGAGTCCCCATCTCCCATAGAACAATATTTTACATGAACAAATCGTGACAACCCGACATGTTTGAACAATATTACAAGCATGAATAAATATATATTCTTTTTTTAGAACTTAGAACCAATAAATATATATATATATATATATTCTTTTTTTATAAGAATAAATACATATTCTAGGAGGCGCCACGGATGGGGTACGGGCGCAAAATCGACCGCCAACCACGAAGGGAGGAGGGGAAGGGTTTTTCCGACGGCGGCCCGCCACACCTTTTTGTTTTTTTTGAAAAGGGAGGGGAAGAGTTCAGGCTTTGCCCCCCCCCCCGCGCGGGTTCACTCCACTCTTTGTCCTGCTCCTCTTCCGCACCCATCATCTTGTACCACTCCTACTTGTGAGCACGATGGAGGGTGGTTCTACGGCCGGAGCCGAGCCGGGGGTCTCGGGCGCCCACACCGCAACCCGGCCCCCGCCGCCGCCGCTGGACCCACGCCGGGGTTGTGGCTCCCCCGCTCCACGTGCTCCCGATCCGGCCCATCTCCTCCTCCTCCCACCCGAGTGAGCGCCGCCAAAGACCTGAATTCCATGTATGACCCGGGCCGCCGGTATGGAGCAGAGATGGCGCTCCTTCCATCCGGCCGGAGAACGCCGACTTCCACCTCGCCGGTGAGTCACTTGATTGCCCTTGTGCTTACGCCGGTTTTCCTAATCCCGCCGCTTGCTTGCGCGCCGCAAAGGCATACCCAGAGTTGAGGCGGTGCAGAACCGCACGCCGTGACGCGGTGGTACGCGGCATTCGTCCGTGGCGCCGTGATGGCACCGGGGCGATGGCGGGTCGGCGGTGCAGCGGACCCTGGGCGGGGTGGAGGGGTTCCTCGGAAGGGCAAGACCGGGCGACCACGCAGATCCTCCTCGACGGCTACGCGCCTCGGCGGACGACGCGCGGTGGTCCACGAGGTCGACATCGACGCCTTATCAACGAGGGAGATGCTTAGTTTGTAGTACCCAGCACGGTTGAGGTGAGAAAGAAATTGGGCGAAGTTGGGAGATCAAAATGGATGTTTTTTTGTATGGTTCGTAGTTTGGTGAACTCAGAGGTCGTTAGAAAGTGCCCGTGATGGCTGTTCTTTTGGTTGCTATGCACGGCACGGTGAATCGAGCTGTAAACATTCTTAGTAATGGGGTCATCCTCGGTAGCTGAAATGCACAAATGAGATCTCTTCAAATACTTCCACTAGAAACCGCATTTCTATAAATAATAACCTCGCCAGCAAAGTATGTTCCTCCGTGGTTCAAAAACAATAAAAGACCCTACCAACCAAATTGTGAAACATAGGTTTAAGCCAAGTTGAAAAGCTATTTTAGAGGCAAGAGATACAATCATACTACAATGCAAGGAATTTTGGTAATAATAACATTACAGAGAAACGGGTTGTTCGCTAACTACCGATTAATTAGTATCCCGTGAGACAAAATAAGATGAAGCAAGATGAAGCAAGAACAAGCAAACATTGTTGAAGAAAGAAAGACCTAAGCTACGAAGACAAATATGGACGTAGTTCTTTGTGGTTGTACCGGGATCAACCCAAAAAGGTATTTAAGACAACACAATTTTTGTACAAGTTAGATAGCAGCAAATACACATAAATTTGTAACATAAGACAAGATACATGTTCCGCCGCTCATGCCGATCCGTGCTAGATCCTCGCCTCCCAAGGTCGCCCTCATGGTCCGCATCAACAAAGACGATGAGGGTGGAGGATGGATCATCCGACGACGGGCGAGGCCTCCGCCGCCATGATGGGGAGCCGGACATTGAACAATCTTTTTTCCATCTCCTTCTCCTTCGCGTGAGTTCAAATATAATAGGGTTCCCGATGGAGCGCCTCCCACACTTTTATAATCTCCCGCATAGATCTTTGTGTTTATACCCGAATCAATCGGAAAAAGGTATTTAAGATGTATAAAATGAATCACACATGATATGCAAGACAAAAACAAAATCTTTTTAGAGCCAATCAAATACAAGTAGTAAGTGGATTCGCCCTCCGCCGTATTTATTCTAGTTACACCCTCCGCCTCACAAATACAAGAACGCAATTATTTGACTTCTACGAATCCTCTTTGACCATTCGCCTTATTTTTAGATTTTTGTGTGGAAATAATAAAATAAATAAATAATTTTGAAAATATCTCTAACGAAAAAAGTAAGTCATGGGAACGGTGAAAATAATTTTTTTAATAAAGACGAACGGTGAAACGGTAATCGTTGAAGTCAAAGAATTGCGCTTATTTGTGAGACGAGGGACATGGGAAACGTAAACGGACGAGAAGAGGTAAAACTAAGGGTGCAAATATAATAGGGTTCCCGATGCAAGTTTGCTAGAGTGGGAAGTTTATAGATCCGAGATTGGTTGGTTAGTGGAAAATGAAATGCACTTAGGATTAGATTCAGCGCTTACCTAAGAAGATATGCATGCGAAGCTAGCGAGATGATAGTCGCCGCAACGAGATTTCTTGCGCACTATTTCCTTCGTGAGCTCAAATATAATAGGGTTGAGCGCCTCACTTTTATAATCTCCCGCATAGATCTTTTGTGTTTATACCGAATCAATCGGAAAAAGGTATTTAAGACAGATAAAATGAATCACACGTATATGCAAGACAAAACAAAACCTTTTTAGAGCCAATAAAAAAACCTTCAAAAAAAGGGTAATGCACTTTACAATTTAGATTTAGGTGTTTACCCAACAAGACGTGCTTCTCTTGCGACTTTTTCTTCGACGCGCCCCAACCCACTAGTAAAACACCCGTAGATCCGAGCGGCCGACTTCTCGAACACGGCGCCGCCGGCAAATCCAATTGTGAACGCCGCGATAAACGCCTCGTTCTCCGCCGCGCCCCATGCCGGCCGGGATCATCGGTGAGGAAGTCAAGACGATGGCGCGATCTCGCCAGAGCCGCCACGGAGGCCCCACGACGGACCCCCGATTCCGCAACCACCCAAGAACTTCAGATTTGTCGCTTCAAAAACGACATCAAAAATCATATCTAGATCCATGGGTGTGATAAAGAGGTGCACCCGCCAAGGATGTAGAAGCGAGGCGCCGAGGGCGGCTGCACCCTCGCGGTCGGACCGCTCTCTACTCTCTTTGTTTGGTGAGAAGAGTTTGGAAGTCGCCAGTGGTGGCGAAGAGGGGCACTACTAGTACTAGTAAGTACAAGACGGAGAAGGAAGTGACGAGAGATCATGAGAGAGACGCATAATACTACTAGTACCAGATTGTTCGGGTGCGCATACCATGGCCCCACGGGCACCCGGTTTTCGACGCAAGTTTGCTAGTAGGGGCGATCAGAACTTGTGTACTACTAGTAGTATTTGGAATTTGAAACAGAGTTTGGAGTTAGGAGGGAGAAAGACTAGGCTTTTGGCGGCACTCACGGCACTCCCGCATTAAAAATAGAAATCGGGGGGTTTTTTTTTTGTGACGGGGTCGAGCGAGGAGCCGAGGACATTGGCGCCGTGCTCGCCCGAATTTCAATTTTGAGCGGAGGGCGGAGGAGAGAGGGAGAAAGCGAGAGTTGTTTTGTTTCACTTCCAAATAGGGACACCGCACCGAATGAGTTTTTGTAGTGAGCGTGGGTTGGACTTCAAAATGTATTCAAATTAGGAAATTTGCCAAACTTTGTATAGATAAATACTCTCTCGATCTTAAGTTATTTATTTCAAGATTCTTGAGAGCTAGAGCATTCCAAATTTGAACAAAATTTTGATAATAATAACATTACAAAGAAACGGGTTGTTCTCGCTAAAGGCCGATTTCGGGCCGATTTAATAGTACCCTATGAGACAATATAAGATGAAACAAGATGAAGCAAGAACATTGTCGAAGAAAGACCTAGGGAAAATATGTAGTGCAAAGAACATTGTCTTACGTTTAAACCCGGTAAACCATGGCAAAAAAAGTCATCTAAATTACCAAAAAATTCACATATAGATGATTTGATGAATTTATTTATCCAAACTCGATATAAAAATAACAAATTTTTGTCCAATCAATTTGTTAGAAATTTGTTATTTTTATAACTCTCACAAACGGAGTCGAGTTTGGACATGATATTTTACAAGGCTGTATCATCATATCATCTACATGTGTGATTTTTTTGATGAATTTACATAATTTTTTTGCCGTGGTTTACACAAGTTTACACCTAAGATGGTGGTTTGCACTACTTATTTTGCCGAAAGACCTAAGCTACGAAGACAAATATGGACATCCCTCGGGTCCGCACTCGAATAAAGACGACAACACCATCGAGACGCTTTGTGGCCCCTCAACAGATTATAATCTCCAAAGATAGGTCTTAAGCGCCAGCCATGGCCATGACCGTGGCTCGAGACCTACACGGGAGATTATAGTCCTACGGCCACGAGCCCCTCTCTTAGATGTTAAAAGGGAGGATAGAGAGCTACTACCGCCGTATATTCACATGGACCGCACCACAACTTGTGCCCACAACACAAGATCTATTATCTTCAAATTGCTCCAAAGAGGATAGATAGATGTATATATGATCTTCTTTTGATCCTTTTAAAATCTTCTTTGTGGTTGTACTGGGATCAACCCGAAAAAAAGGTATTTAAGACAACACAATTTTTATACAAGTTAGATGGCAGAGTCACATAAATTTGTAACACAAGAAGATACCTTTCCCGGCGTTTCTCGCGGGATCCGATGCTAGATAGTGCCTCCAAGGTCGCCCTCATGGTCCGCATCAACAAAGACGATGAGGGAGACATCTCCCCGACAGAGGCCTCCCTCCCCATTATGGGGCAAAGGTACTTAGGTGTGAGCAGAGTGTTAATATTATCAACCGACATGGAGGAATTATTTTCTTCACCTTCCTCCAAATTTTTTGTCCAAGTTTTTGCCCTCAAAAAAATATAGTCAACAAGATATGAGTATGATAGAGAGTCGCTAAACCATTGCTTCAGAAAGCAGCCTTCATGTACTACAATTAACAATAAAATGACAAAGATCTCCCGCCGTGTGTTTGGTTGCGCCTCTAATTTTGCGAGCGGAGTCATCTCCTAGAGTTTGCTAAACTAGTTTGCCATCCTTGGATTTTTGTAAAAAAAAAAAAAAAAAAAAAAACTTGGCTCCAACCGTAAGAGGTAGTTAGTGCCTAGTGGACGGCCCATCTATCGTATATGGGAAACGTAATGCACGAGAAGAGGTAAACGAAGGGTGGAAATACTAGTAGCACATGTACTATACTACACAAGTTACGCCGCTCTTAGCAAAGTTATAGCCTAGTGGACGGCCCATCTATCGCATACATGGGAACACCTCAAAAAAAAAAAAAAAAAAAAACACGAGAAGAGGTAAACGAAGGGTGGAAATATAATTTAGTTTCACTCTCGTGGTTCCCGACGCAAGTTTGCTAAAGTGGGAAGTTTATAGATCCGGGATTGGTTGGTTAGTGAAAAATGAAATGCACTTTGGGATTAGATTCGGGGTTTACCTAGGAAGAAATGTGTTTTTTTTCCACGCTTTTCTTAGGCCTCCTCCCACACTTTTATAATCTCCCGCATAGATCTTTGTGTTTATACCCGAATCAATCGAAAAAGGTATTTAAGACAGATAAAATGAATCACACAGATATGCAAGACAAAAACAAAACCCTTTTAGAGCCATTCAAAAAAAAAAAAAAAAAAAAAAAAAGGGTAATGCACTTTACAATTTAGATTTAGGTGTTTACCCAACAAGATGTGCTTCTCATGCGACTTTTCTTCTACCCCCCCAACCCACAAGTAAAACACCGTAGATCCGAGCGTACGGACTTTGCGCAGACGACGGCGTTTCAAGAATCCCGTCGAACGCCGCGATAAACGCCTCGCTCTCCTCCGCCGCGCCCCACGCCGGCCGGGATCCCCTGGCCGTGAAAGTCAAGACGATGACGCGACCTCACCGTAGCCGCTACTGGGGACACGAGGCCCCGACGGATCCCGATCTACAACCACCCAAAAAACTTGTATTTGCTATTTCAAAACCACATGAAAAATCATATCTAGAACCATGGGTGTGATAAAGAGGTGCACCTCGCCAAGGATGGAGACGCTGAGGCGACGAGGACGAGGCGATCCCTATGTCGGACCGCTTCTCTACTCTTTATTTGGTAAGATTTGGTGAGAAGAGTTTGGAAGTCGCCAGAAGAGGCGAAGAGTGGTGGTACCGTGGTACTACTAGTACCGGTATGGGAGGAGAAGGAAGCGACGAGTGAGTGACGAGACTGGGAGAGAGAAAAGACAAGAACTTTTTGTAGAGTGTTCGATGCGGACACCATGGCCCCACGGGCACCCGGTTTTTTTCGACACAACTTTGCTAAGAGCGACTATAACTTGTGTAATACACGTGTACACCTAGTATTTCGAATTTAAACGAGTTTGGAGGAGGGAGACAAATGTTTTAGGCTTTTGGAGCCACGCCCTCCGAATTTCAATTTTGAGCAGAGGGTGGGAGGAGGGTGGAGAAAGCAAGAGTAGTTTTGTTTCATTTCACTTCCAAAGAGGGACACTTGTAGCGAGTGTGGGTTGGACTTCAAATACAAGATGTATTCAAATCAGAAATTTGCCAAAGAAAGGAAGACAGACCTAAGCTACGAAGACAAATATGGACGTCCCCTCGGGTCCGCACTCGAATAGGGATGACAACAACACCGTTGAGACGCTTTGCGGCCCTCGGCAGATTATAATGTCCAAATGGCGGGTCTTAAGCGCTAGCCATGTCCATGACCGAGCTCGAGACCTATATGGAAGATTATTAATTATTATAGTCCTACGGCCACGAGCCCCTCTCGCCGATGTTAGCAGGGACAATGAGTACCAACTACGCCTACTACTACTATTCACTTGGACCGACCGGGCGGAAGGAGGCACACCAAATTTACCAGCTGGTGGTTAGATCCTTTTGAGCACCCGTAACGTTGTGGAGAGTCTTAGCATCCAGCTTTACACCTTGAAAAATAGAATAGCCAACAAGATATGAGTACTACAGGGAGCTAATAAACCATTGCTTCTTCATGTATATAATTATTAACAAGAAAATATGTTACCTCCACAAGTTGTCGAAAATGTCTTTTTCTTCACTTTCATTGAGTTTTTCACCCTAAAGAATAGAATAGCCAACAAGATATATGAGTACTATAGGAGCTAAACTATTGCTTCCTAGCAGCTTCATGTATACATTTAACAAAGAAATGACATAGCATCTACAAGAGTTTGCTAAACTAGTTTGCCATCCTTGGATTTTATGCAAAAAAAAAAAAAAAAAAGTTGGCTTATCTTATTTCAAATTATAATACTATTCAATCACCAAAAATCAAATTTAACATATTCAATATGTAGTAGTAGTACTGTAGAGTGTTTGATGTCGACACCATGGCCCCACGCACCCTAAGCTAATGTAGGGCGACACATTTTTGCTTCTTAAATCTTGCTAAGGGCGATCAGAATTTGTGTACTATTTCGAATTTGAAATAGAGTTTGGATTAATAGGAGGGAGAAAGACTGCTTTAGGCTTTTTTGAGTTGCCTCTTACTGGGTACGCTTGTAGTATCTGCTCATACACACTCACACACACACACTACACGCACACGACACACACTACCCGTGTACTACAAACCGCACCTAACTACAACTAGTACACACACTATCCCGAATCGAACTAGCGCCCGTTGCTCGCTCACCGGGCGAAGCTAACCAACCGAAGCTACGCCGTCCCTCGATCGTTAGGGCTTTTTTGGCGGCACTCCCGCATTAAAAATAGAAATCATTTTTTTTTTCTTTTTTTCTTTTGTGAAGAGTCGAGCGAGGAGCCGGGACAGGGGCCCGGGGCCCCGGAGTAGTACTGTGATACCGTGCATGCGAATCCTCCGAGTACAATAGGGCCCACGCCCGCCGTTCGCCCATCCTGGTGCAGTCGCCGCTGTCATCCGCACCCGGCCGTTCGGCCCATCCTTGGTGCAGTCGTCGCCTGTCATCTCGCACCTAGACCGACTTTTTTTCCATGACCGCCCGTAGGGTCACATATGGAGTCATTTGACAGCCCTGCTCGATGCAAGACTCGGAGAAGGAAGAGACGAGAGGCGCATAGAGACAGAGAGAGAGAGAGAGTTTGGCCAAGCTCCTTCATCTCCATTTGATATAGGGTCGCCAAATTTGTTTCGGCACAATTACTAGTTGGTGAAATATTCTCGATCGAAGCACTTTTCGCTTTGTATTTGGTATTTATTGTCTTACCATAGAGTAATTAGGCTTAAGATTCATCTCGCTTTTTTCAAACCTAAACTATGTAATTAGTTTTTTTTTGTTTCTCTATATTTAAATACTCCATGCATGCGTTAAAAGATTTGATGTGCCACGCATCGTAGCACTTTTTGGGTTGCATGAGAACTAAACACCCTCCATTTGCACAAAGGCACCATCGACCGCACACCTACTCCTACTACTATTCACTTGGACCGCACCACAAACATCTACTATTATCTTCAAATTGCTCGAGCACCATAGATAGATGGATATGATCTTCTTTTTAATCCTTTTATAATTTCCCCCCCACTAGTTCTTTGTGGTTGTACAGATCAACCCGAAAAAAAGATATTTAAGACAACACAATTTTTGTACAAGTTAGATTGAGTCACATACGTAGTAGATTTGTAAGATGACACAAACAGCACTGCTTCCTAGCGCTTTGCGCTTAGATCCGTGCCGGATCTCGCTCTCCAAGGTCGTCCACATGGTCTACATCCACAAAGATCATGAGGTTGGTAAGACAGATGACAAGGCCACCCTAGGTGTGGGCAGGAGTGTTAGTATCGAAGTTTTTCATCTAGATTTTCGCCCCTAAAAAAATACGACAGGAGTCGCTTTGTAGTAGAGTAGTAGCCAACAAGATATGACTACGAAAGGGAGTCGCTTAGTAGAGTAGCCAACAAGATATGACTACGACAGGAGCTACTAAACCATTGCTTCCTAGCGCCTTCATTTATACAATTAACGAGAAATTATGAAATTTAACCCATTATCGTGTGCCGCTAGAAATATGACCCTCGAATTCGCATGCCTTATGAAATATGACCCATGTCGCTACGAAGTTCTTATGAAATCGGATTTTTTTTTTGGGATTTTTGTATTTTCTATAAATTTAGAAAATTTCTTTAACTGTTTGAGAATGGGAAAGGACATCATTACCCTTTCCTCAATTCCTCTTGAGCCCGTCGCCGCTCACTGAGAGTCGACCGAGCACGACCTTCATCTTGAGTCCGCTGGCGTGCACAAGATAGCGCCGCCACCGCCCGAACCGCCGTCCGCCGCCCCAAGTCTACACGCCACGCGCTCTCCATCATCGCTCCTCCTCCAAATACCTCATTTGCCAAGCCCACATCCATAGGGTGGCCGCCCGGCGTGGCAAGCCGCACGACGCCGGCGGCTGCTGGTAGGCGCCCCGATGCCCTAAAACAAAAAAAATGGCCCCTCGTAATTATTGAAATCTGAAAATTCGAAAAGTCTAGATTTCATAGCAAATCGCACAACATGGGTCATATTTCGTAAAAGCAAATTCTCATGGTCATATTTCTAGCTGCAGATTAAATTTCACAATTTCTCACAATTAAAAGTAAAATGACAAGGCGCCTCCAAGAGTTTGCTAAACTAGTCTACGCACCATCCTTGGATTTTTGCAAAAACGAAAAAAATTGACTCACGCTCTCCTCTATTTGCTTCCTTTAGAAGGAATATTCTCGCCCTAGTCATCAAGATTCCCGCCTCAGATTCATTATGTGGGCCCACTTGTAATTTTCTAAATACGTATATCCATGTGACATCTTGTTTTGAAGAATTAATTGAAACAAATTTAATGGTGTAATCGAATTTAATTTAGATTTTTGGTTTGTCGCTAAAACATTTTTTAGGTATTTTAAATTGTGGGGCTCGCCCGGTGGCCATGCTCTCTCTCATCTATAATTAATCCGACGCCGCGACAAGGAACCGTAGGTTGCTCACATTGGCATCGGGCCGCCGGCTTCGCCTCTCCCGGCCAGCCGCGAGTCCCCGTAGTATTTGTTGGAAAAGGGTTTGGGTCAAAACTTTTTGGGAATATAAAAACTCGCCGTTCGGCCCATCCTCGCAGTTGTCATCTCGCACTCAAAGACGGGTCTCAGAAATCACCGATGATACGTAGGTGTACTGCATAATCGTGGGTCACGTATGGAGTCATTTCACATGCCTGCTCGATGAGAGAGAGAGAGAGAGAGAGAGAGAAGGAGGTGAGTGTTCGATGCCAAATTTGTTTCAACACAAGGCCAAAATTTGCCTCTTTACTTTAACAAATAAAGTGAATTGTTTTGAGCCACAATGCACAAACTAGCAATACAGTTCGATACGCATTCGAGTAGGGAGCATCTATTTAGAAGGCGCCTCCTCCCCGTCCCGCACTGCAGAGACAACAAAGACCGCCGAGACGCTTTTGCCCTTGGCGATTATATAATCTCCAACAGTTCTCCTGTACAAAGATGCGCATCGCCACACGCGCCACGCCCACGCCGCGTGTGGCGTTACACATCCGGGTGGCGCAAAACGGCCGCCACACTTGCCACACTCGCCACACACTAAACGACGAGCAAAAAATAGAAAAACGGACGTACATGCATGCGGTGTAGCGCCACCGCAGTAAAAATCAAACACTCGCCTTTGGGTCCGCGGCATGCCTAATTAATCTTATGAAGGCGAAGTTGGGGCGTGATCCCGACACTCGTTAAGCTCTAGCCATGCGCATGATACGTGAAGTGGAATCCACGTGAAGCAAGGCGAGGCCACCGATAGCATGCAAGAAGAAGGTTGAGAGGTGGAAAAGGATCTCCAAGCGAAGAAGATGTGCTTTTCTTGTGACATTTTCACCACCTCCTCCCCATCCTTTTATAATCTCCCGCGTAGGTCTTTATGTTTGTACCTTTGTACTCTGAAGAAATCGGGAAAAGGTATAAGACAGCAAAAATAATTGAGCAATGTTGTACAAGCTAGTAGATAGCATGAGTCACACGATATGCAAGACAAAAACAAAACCTTTTATAGCCATTCAAAAAACCCTTCAAAAAAAGGAAGGATAATGCACTTTTTACAATCTAGATTTCGGTGCTTACCCAAGAAGATGTGCTTCCGCGACGGACCCCGATCCGCAACCACCGTAAAAAGAAAAGAAGATGTGCTTCCCGCGACGGACCCAGATCTGCAACCACCAAAAAAGGAAAACTTTTGTATTAGCCGCCTAAAACCACATGAAAACCATATCTAGCGCCATGGATGTGATAAAGAGCACCACCCGCCTAGGATGAGACGAAGGCGAAGGCGAGGCCCCCCGGTTGTCGGAAGCTCTATACTACTCGGTTTGGTTGAGATGAATTTGGAAAGTCCGGACGGAGAAGAGGTGAGAAGAGTACTAGTAGGTGTAGTATGGGAGAAGGAAGAGACGAGAGACTCTAGAGAGAGAAAAACCCCCCATAGTAGCACTATAAAGGAATCTGAGGTGGCAACCCTGTAGAGTGTTCGATGCAACTATAAAGGAATCCGAGGTGGCAATCGTAGAGTGTTCGATGCAGACACCATGGTCGCATCTGGTTAATGTAAAAGGGTAACTTATGTGCTATTTCAAAATTTTAAACATTATTTGGAGTAATAGGACTAGGGAGAATTAGGAATTGTGTAACACCCGAAATTTTTGCATGAATTTAAAATAGCTTAATTGATTTAATTATGCAATTTACGTGATGCATTGAATATAGGAAAATAAATATTTTTGATAAATTAAAAATTTGTCATGAGGTAGAAACATGTTGTGCACTCATGCTGGAAGCATATTTTATTTATGTGGTGTCTGCTTTTTGTTTGGTATAAAACCTGTTTGCGAAATCCTTTGAAAAGCAAATTCAAATAAAAGAAAAGGTCATTTTATTTGCTTCATCATCTTCCTCAGAACTCCAGCCCGAGGCCACTTGTCTTGGCCGCCTAGCCTCTTGCTCTTGGGCCGAAGGCCAAAGAACCGGCCCAACTCGGAGGGCAGCAGCAGATCGCTGTTTCCTTCTTCCCTTGTTCGCTGACAAGTGGAGCCCGCACCCATCCCCTTCTCTGTGTCAAATTCGACCGAGAGCCCGAGCTCGTGTTCGAGCCGAACGTGGGCACTGACCCGGACGCGATTTCCTTCGGGAATTGTTGCAAAACCGCGTCTTCGCGACCTATATATTCCTAGCAGCACCGCAGCCGCAAGCCCCTAGTCCAATCTACTCGCGCCGCCAGCCCTAGCTCGAGCAGCAGCAGAGAACATTGCCGCCGCCGTCAATTTCCGCCGCCAAGCTCGATTCGCCGCGAGTCGTCCTTCGGTCTCTCCGTAAGTGGTACCTAGTGTTTTGTTTTGATCTTGCGCACGTGTTGGCGCTGCCTAACCCGGTCCTTTCGGATGTCTACATGTCGCCGGCGTGACCAGATTCTCGCCGACCGCCTTCTTCAGCCGTGAGCCGTCCTCAAGCCCTAATCGACCGCGAGATCAGTCCAGGTGAGATCGCGTCGTCTTCCTCTTTCTTTTGAGCCAAACCGCGTCGAAAACGGTCAAGTGTAGCGTCAGTTTCATCTTCTCCGGCGAAGTTCCGCCGCGGTCCGGCCATGGCGCCGCCGTCTTCATCGTGTCCGGCGAGTAGCGCCGCCGGGTCACCTGGCTCTAATCTCGGCCGCCGATTTTAAATCGCGCGGTCGATATGATCCCGCACTTCGGGTAGAAACTTGCAGATTAAACCCCCGCCGTTACGGTTTAATTCCGTAAGAACCCTTGGCGTGTTTCGGGCTTTACGCTATGCTGGGAAAGCGTATTTTCATCTTAACAGCAGCAGTTTGCGCTTTCAGCTATTTACAGTTTTGCCATCCAGATTCAAACTCTTATATCTTTGTCAATTTAAACTGCTTTTGAGTCGCTCAAGATTCGTTAGATTCGTAATTTCGTAATCTACATGTTAGTATCACTGTTAGTCAGGTTTTGAACTTTTAATTTCGAATAATTATTTAGTTTATTATTTTATTACTAGTAAACTTGTAAAATTCATAACCACACCGCTTCTAGCTCCGATTTTTGTGATCTTTATATCGATGTGATCGTAGCGACGAGTAGAGTAGTTTTCTGAGCATTTCAAACTGTTATCTTACTGTATGGTGTACTGTTATCTTATTTTGGCAATGTCTGCTTCGTGTTTGATTGCATGTTCGATTGTGTGTTGCCGCGTGATCGATTGAGTAGACGGTGATCAATTCGAACGGTTCGAGCATCCTTGGGAAGAAGACCAGCAAGCTCAAGGCTTCAATCAAGGCAAGTATAGCTTGGGATCATCCTTGATGTCCTATTCACCTTAATCATTAATTCATGATGCATGTGTCCTCCTTTGTTTACCATTAAGGACTTACCTAGTCTTGATTACTTGATCCTTGTCTCCTATGGGTTATGCATTTGGGTAGTAAATTGCTAGCGCCAACCAACGCACATTATTTATTTGTTGCTTTGTGGATTAAATCGAGATGATTAGTTGATGATGCCATGGTACATAGGGCGAAAGAGTCGTTGTTGTTTATTTATGAAGCTCTTAGCTCTCCATAAGGACTTATTCATTTGTGATCATCCGGATATACAATACAGCTATGGGGGTCACATGGCTCGCTTTGGTCGCTTCAGGGGATAGTGTTTACTCGTGTCGGTGGTTACCGAAATGGAAGAGAATGGGTTGTAGCCCTATCGCTATCCCAAGATGTTTAGATAACCCCTTTGAAAGGCCTTATAATGGTTTCTGGGTTTGGGAGTTATAGACCCGTGCTTTGGGGAAAACATTAACCCGTAGTGAAAGTGTACACCTCTGCGCAGAGTTAAAAACTGTTATAACAGCCGTGTTCGCAGTCATGAACGGCCTTGGAGACATCTATGAATAGAATTGCTTGTTTATTATGTTGATGATATTAAATCGATGTTGATATCCTGCTCACACTTGTGATTGAAGGGTTAATGGGATTTCCTTTATGCTTAAGCCTAAAACTTGACCAACATTAAAAGCAACCGCAGTTAAGACAAGTGTCAGCCTTCTTAGCCTCATAACCCCCCCTGGCTATGCTTGCGGAGTTCGACATGGACTCATCCTTGCTATATCACATTAAACGATCAAGGTGGGTATGATGACTACGATGATAACTACCGTGATGAGTACTACTAGGCTTGTGGTTCACCAGCTTGGCTATCCCCCCCGTGGAGTTGGAGCAACCATGGAGTGTTTTTATCAGTCTTCCGTTTGTGCTAGAACTTTGATATTATTCTTGTAATGGATATTATTTGTTTTGTAATAAAGTCTCGGATATGATACTCCAAAGTAATTTGTCATACATATGTGAGATTGATCTCTGGCACATATGTATTCTATACTCATTTTTGTCCTTTAAAAATGGGTATGACAAATTGGCCCCGAAAAAAGTTTGTCCTACTTATCCCAACCGCCATCGTGTGGGCCCACTGTTAATTTTATCTAAATACTATATCCATGTGAAGTCTTGTTTTAAAGAATTAATTGAAACAAATTTACGGTGTAATCGAATTTAATTTAGATTTTTGGTTTGTCGGCTAAAACATTTTTTAGGTATTTTAAATTGTGGGGCCCCTCAACGTGCCTCGAACCCACGATCGTTGTTGTTGTTTAAATTGTGGGGCCGCCGTGGCCATGCTCTCTCATCTAGTATACTATATAATTAATCCGACGCTTCGCGACAAGGAACCGTGGCGTTCACGCCGCTGCCGGGCACGGCCGGCCGGCTCGCCGCTCCGACGGCCGCGCGAGTCCCCGCTGATTGTTGGAAAAGGTTTTGGTCAAAACTTTTTTGGGAATATAAAAACTCGCCGTTCCGGCCCATCCTCGCAGCTGTCATCCGCACCAAAGACGGGTCTCAGAGAATCGTAATCATGATGATGACATGCTCGAACACCGTACGCAGAGGTGTACCGTACATCGTGGGTCACGTATGGAGTCATTTCACATGCCTGCTCGACGAGAGAGAGAGAGAGAGAAGGAGGTGAGTGTTCGATGCCAAATTTGTTTCAACACAAGGCCAAAATTTGCCTCTTTACTGAACAAATCAAGTCGAATTCGCTTTGTTGAGCCACAATGCACAAACTAGCAATACAGTTCAATACGTATTCTTGAGAGCCGAGCATTCCAAATTTGAACAATTTTTTTGATAATATAACAACATTACGAGAACAAAGTTGTTTTGCTAGCGCCTGATTTTGGCTGATTTAATAGTATTCCGTGAGACATAACAAGTCGAAAACAAGATGAAGCAAGAGCAAGCGAACATTGTCAAAAAGAGGAAGCAAGACCTAAGCTACAAAGGCACTCAGAGCGCAAGAGCCGAGCCGGGGGAGCCCCAAAATCGAGCTTCCCGGCTCCTAGCGACATGGCCCAATGTCGAGAGGGGAGAGGGAGGGAGAGAGAGAAAAGTGGCTCCTAGCTGCAGTGGAGTGCAGGAGGAGCCGTAGAGCCAAAGCTTCTTTTGCCAAACTTGTTGAGCCGAGTCGGCGACTCACTCAAAAATGGTCGACTTCAAGAGAGAGGTGAGTGGCCCCGCCAAATGACCTCCAAAGACCCATACTTTTATAATCCCCCGCGTAGGTCTTTGTGGTTGTACAAGCTATAGCATGAATCACACAAATATACAAGACAAAACAAAACCTTTTTAGAGCCACTAAAAAAACTTCAAAAAAGAAGTGCATTTCGAGAGATCTCAAGAAGAGTGTTTACCCAAGAAGATGTGCTTCTTTGCGACATTTTCTTCGGCCTCCTTCCCAACCCAACACTAGCTAAAACACGAGATCGAGCGGCCGGGACTTCGAGACCACATGAAGTCGAGATCCGAACGGCCGGGACTCGATCCAGACCGCAACCACCAAAAAAAGAAAAAACTTCTCATTTGCCGCTTCAAAACCACATGAAAAACCATATCTAGGATGTGATAAAGAGCACCACCGCCTGTGATGGAGACGGGCGAAGGCGAGGCGCACCACCCGTGTCGGACCGCCTCGTACTCAGTTTGGTTGAGATGAGTTAAAAAAGTCGACGGAGAAGAGGTGAGAAGAGTACTAACTAGTACAATAGGTGTAGTATGGGAGAAGGAAGAGACGAGAGACTCATGAGAAAAACTGCCCATAGTAGCACTATAAGGAACCGAGGTGGCAACTCGTAGAGTGTTCGATGCGTACACCATGGTCCCATGGTTAATGTAAAAGGGCGACTATAACTTGTGTGCTATTTCAAAATTTCAAACATTGTTTGGAGTAATAGGAAGGACTATGGGAGAATTAGAATTTGGCCCTCAAATAAGTTTGTCTTAGAATCTCAAAACCATTTTTTTTGAATTTGGGAATCGCCCCCAAACAAAAATTTGTTAGAATCCGCCTTTCGTCACTTTTTGGAAAATATGCATGGTTACTACTAACAAAACATCCAACTTTTCATCACGCATGTGATCGATAGATCGATCAATCCCAATTTAAAACTTGTTTATAGTGCCCACACAACACCACGTAAGAAACTTTCACACTCCTTGTGGATCCTACACTCCTCGGGCCGCAGAGCATCCTCCACGCCTGAAATGAATCACCCCATCCGTGAATGGCGGTGCACCGCCGCCTCTCGCACCGATGCCCGCCATGGCGAGGCACCTGGTGGTGCCGAGGACGGTATTCTCTACTCCAATTTGGCGGTATATGTGCCGCCATCAAGTCGCCCCTCAAGAAATCCCATGCATGTCACCAGGGCCGCTCAGCGAGTTCCATTCTTGCCGCAGCTCACGACGTCCCGCCAACCGCCGCCGGTGGTCGCCGATCTCACGCAACACCCGCCGCGCATAGTCAAGCCGTCAGCGTAATCGGTGTTGGCCCCAGAGAGCACAAGAGCAAGAACATACTTTGGCGGTTTCATGCCCTGAGCGCGGCGGCACGCCCGCAGCTTCGAGCGACACGGCGTGACGGTGGCGGGCGGCCGACGGCGACGGCATACATGCCGGCTTAGAAGCACGCCTCCGGGTTGCCGACGGCGGCGAAGCTTGGTGATAAGATTCTCGCGATCCTGAGCGAGTAGTACGGCCACCAGCCCCCGCCACGGCAAGATAAAGACACCGGTCCAACGGATGCTCGTCACACTAGGGGTCGCCGCACGCCGCCCATCCGTTAACGTGTGGCCCGCAGATTGTGGAGGTCCTCCATGGGATTCTCTCGAGACCTTGGCAACACCAATCGCAATCTCTACAAGCATGTCACGCGGAAGGTTTCCATGGGCGCGGGCGCGGCGCGCGCGGCCGGAGCTTTTGGTGGGGCGCGCTAGCTACGCTTTGTGCGGCGAAGAGTTGGTCGGCAAAGAATAATGCGGGTGCGAAGACCGTGGTGCAGGGCGCGCGTTATGGGCGGGCACAAGGGCCGGTGCACTCGGGCGCAAAGTCCCAAAGGCGCTCCCCAAAGATAAATGTTTTCAAACTGTTACATGTTTTCCCGTGACAAGATGATCTCAAATCAAAATGTTGTAAGCTATAAAGTTTCATGGATATTTGAGAACTACAATCATTATGTTGGTGGTTTGTCTATCCGACGTCACTTAAAAAAATTTAAATTTAAATTTCCAATTTTTGAAATTGAGACCTATATATATATAGTTTATCTTTTGCAAGATAATGTGAAACCAAAAAAGTTTTCAACTAGAGAGTTTCACAACTTAGCAAGACCTACAATTCTTATTTTGGTTGTTTCCCATCCGACATAGTGCTAGTGACATTGTTCACGAATCTTAGAAATTTGTCTTCTACTTTCATAAACTCTATGACACATGTGTAAATCTCGTGGACAAGGTGTTACCGCGACATCATCATATGAACAAATGACCTACATAAAAGATGTACATCTTAAGAAGTTATACAAGTTTTGACCATAGATTAAAAAAAAAAAATTAGGGTTCTTGTTGGAAGCTCGGGAGGTGAACAAAAAAGTTGGCGCTTCGGGCGTAACGGCCGAAAGTGACGGACATGACCGCGGAGCGTGAACACGCCCAAGGAAATGGGCGAGACACCTTTTCTTCGCATCGAAAATATATATCCCAATGCGCTGCCTCTAAGCTAAATGTTTTCAATCTGCTACATGTTTTTCCATGACAAGATGATGCCAAATCAAAACGTTGTAAACTACAAAGTTTCATGGATAATTGAGAGTTACAATCGTCATGTTGGTGGTTTGTCTATCCGAGGTCACTTAAAACATTTAAATTTCTATTTCCATTTTTTTTTGAAATTGAGACCTAGATTTCCTTTACAAGGTAATGTCAAACCAAAAAGTTTTCAACTAGAGAGTTTCGTAACCTAGCAAGATCTACATTTTTTTTGGTTGTTTCCCCATCCGACATAGTAGTGCTAGTGACATTGTTCACAAATCTTAGAAATCAATCTCATAGTTTCATCAACTATATATGAGATATGTGTAAATCTTGTGAACAATGTTACCGCGACATCGTCGGATGAAGAAATGGCCAATATAAAAGGTGTAGTACATCTTTAGAAGTTATACAACTTTTTACGTGCTTGACTTCTTCTCGCTGAAATCATTGGATGAACCAAAAATGTTGTTCGAAGTTATAATTTTGAAATTCAAATTTCAAATGTTCTCAATAAAACATGACAAAAGTAATAGCAAAGTAAGAATACAATATCTTGATATATACAAAGATTATTCTTTAAAAAAAAGAGAAAGAAAAACTATCACATTTGGAGTTACTATGAGGGAGAAAGACTAGTTACAAGTTTTGGCCACAGTTAAAAAGAAAAATCGTAGTTCTTGAGTCCGAAGGCCTCGCAAGCATGTCTCCATATGCAGTCCTGGCCAACAGATCCGCGCCGCTTAGGGCGAGCCAGATATGCGGGTGAGTTAAACCCAAGCAGATCACGACATCGCGAAGTCGCAGACGTGGGATTTTAAGGCGTGTTTGGTGCCCCGGATATGCCCCAGCCAGGCTCCGTCGTCAAAGGTCCCAAGTTTGGTTACCTGCTCGCCCCCCGAGCCAAGCTCCCCTTTCGTGCAAAAAGTGCTCCACGGCCGAGCTCGAGAAACGGCCGACCGGCGTTCCCCCCGGCGGGCCGCCTCCGTGCTCCCCTCGTCTTGCGCTCCGGGCGATTTCGCCGCCCTGGATCGGAGATGACAACTCTCTACGGTTTCCTCCCTCCCTTCGCGCCAATCTCCGCCTATATATCCCCTCGCTCCCTCCTCCCCGCTCTTTCCCGCCGCTCGAGTTCTTCGCCACCTGGCCGGTTTTTCTCTCCCCTCTCGATTTGTTCTTGCTTTGTGAATTGTGGATCCGAGGCCTCTCTCTCTCTTGTGTTGTAGCAAAGGGATCCCGAGCCCCTCCCTCTCTTAGGTGATTTTTTTTTCCTCTCTCCTTGTTCTTCAAACCCTAGCCTGGGATTACATATGCCTTATTGCCCTGTGATGTTTTTCCTATACTTTAAGCACATGCCTTAGGGCCGTGATCATTGTTCCTATAATCTGAGCACATGACCTAGCCAATGATGTTTCTACATGAACTCGAGCACACATAAGCCATGCGTGTTATGTTTCCTACAATTTGTTTCTTTTTGCAAAGAATGGCATGGTATGTGGTTCATCATGGTAGGGAACCCGGGGTGTACTCAACCCGGAAAGAAGCACACGAGCAAGTACATAAGTTCCGTGGAAATTGCTACAGAAATATAACACAAAAGTGGAGGCCAAGCAAGCTTTTTGCACCGGTCGTGGGATGCCAGGGATCCACCCCTTCTACTACCACTTGTTAATCCACCAGAAACCAACCTCGTTGGAGATCGGGCACCGCTTACTAGTGCTCGTAGTAGTCCTAATTATTGTTGTAGTCATAGGGTTTTTAGTTTGGAAGCTATGGTAAAAGACTAGTTACTTTTATTGTGATCGGCTTGTAGCTTGTGACAATTTGAATGTGATGCAACTAGCATGTATGCAGCAACCAAACAACAACCATGCATGCACAAATTTAAATCTCACGCAAATGCATGGTCCCAAACAACAGCTCTAGCTAGCCCGGTTGGGTTCATGCAGCAACCAAAATAGAGGGGGCTCGCTGCATGCATTTGGCATGGCCAAATTAACCTCGCCAGCCGAGCCATGCGAGCGCCTCGAGTCCGATGCTGCCACGTGCAACCAAACACGCCCTTAATGATCGGGCCGGCCGGTGCACTCGCGCAATAGCGACATGACGCTGCTGTAGCAAAAAAAAATTGCGGCGCCTTTTCCTACAGACTCATCTATACTACTTACACAAAATCGCATCTATACACACCCTTGCATGTGAATCCTTTGCATATCCTACACACCTCGTTCCGTCCATCTTTTGTCCGCAGTCAGCAAGAAGGTGTCATCTGCAGTGACCTGCAGACCGATCGTTAAAATTTGGGTCGGTTCAAATGCACCACCAAGAGTGCTTTTCTCTCACAAAGGCCACCCGCCTAGCGCAATTTTCTCACACAACAAATCAGCACCACCCAATAGAGGCAACCGACCGGGCCGACGAGAACGAAGGACGGACGCCCACTACTACAGACTCCTTGTTCCCAAAGACGGGCCTCAGAATTTGTTTTTTCACTCTGCTCACTAATTCTTATTTTAATTTGGTTGTTTTCCCATCCGACATAGTGTTAGACATTGTTCACAAATCTTAGAGATGTCTCTCGTAGTTTCATATAAACTATATGTGGATGTGTAAATCTTGAACAATGTTACCGTGACGCCGTCGGGTGAAGAAATGACCAAAGTAAAAGGTGTACATCATAAGAAGTTGTACAACTTTTATATGTTCATGACTTCTTCTCGCTGAAATCATTAGATGCTCCAAAAATGTTGTTTGAAGTTGTAATTTTGAAATTCAAATTTCAAATGTTATCGATGAAACATGACAAATAGTAATAGAAGTAATAATAATAATACAATCGCCGATAGAGCATGATTTTAAAAAAATAGAAAGAAAAACCATCAATTTTGGAGTTACTATGAGGGAGAAAGACTAGTTACAAGTTCTCGACCGTAGATTAAAAAGGAAAATTAGAGTTCTCTTGAGCCCTGTACACTACCGTTTTAAATAGCCCGCTAGCCTTTCGAGGCGGGTGCCGCTATTTCTGCTCATGCAAGTACAATTTAAGCCGCCCGCTATAGCCCGCTATTAGCTCCGCTATAGTCGTTTTTTAGAGGTAAACCGCTAAACACCCTTAGCCCGCTATTTAAAACTACCGCTGATCGTGGGAATTCCAAGCGGTTGCGTTGACGCCGCGCTCGATCGTGGGGAAGTGGAGCACCCTGCTAACTCACTATTTAAGCACACACTCGATCATGGCGTTCATCCTTTTCCGCCTTCTCTAATCCAGCCACATTCTCTTTGCAATCATCAACGCTATGGCTGCCTCGGGCTCAGATCCAACAAGCGCACTGTGGAGGAGATGGAGGTGGCGAGGGCAAGGGCAAGGATCCGGTGGTGGAGGCGCCGGCGGCCGACCGGTCCGACGACAACGACGACCGACCCCACGTCCCGCCCTCTCCTGCGGGACCGCATGGAGGTTCTAGCCTCCCCCGTGCCAGAGCAGCGGCCGATGAGCTTGCCCGATCGGCCGCTATCGAGAGGTAATCGAGAGGGATTTCACCCTCGATCGCCTCCCGGCCAGCCTTCATGAAGCCGGCGGAGTCGGGCGGACGGCCATGGTCTTCTTCAAGGGTGGATCGACCTCCGATGAAAAGATCAACCACTACGCCCCCAAGGTGGAAGAGTTGGCCGATCGCCCTCAAGGCCTTGGCCAAGAAGGACGACGCCGGCCGAGGAAGAGAAGGAGGAGGACGACGACGACGAGGACTAGGCCGGCGGCCTTCCTTTTTTTAATATATGTTACGTTTTTTTTGTTTGTATATATTAACAAAATATATATTATATTAAATTTGATTTGAATCTTAACTTGTTCAATGTAAAATTTGCCAAAAACAAACAATTAATTAACTGTCGGTTGTGCTTTGGAAAATACACCGCCGTTGAGTGCCGAGAAGACGGCCATTGGGCGCAGCGGCCGCCGGTTACGTTTTCCGAGCAACCGTGTTTTGGAAACGCCACATTATACCCCGCCCCCCCCCTCCCGTTATCCAACACTAACTTCTCTTTCGTGCCCCTCTCACAGAAAGCCGGACTCGCCGCCCACGATCGTCGACATGGCCGCCACCCGGGAGGAGATGAAGTTCGCCGTGGGAGCGCCTCGCCGCCCCCTCACCAAGCTGAATGGCCCGGCCGACGATGTTGGCCTGCCAAAGGTGAATCTGCCCCTCGAGGAGAGGGCCAACTTCTACGCCTCCGATCGAATCTACGGCCGATACCCTCGCCGAGGGATACCGCCAAACCGGAGGAGGCGGCCGGGAAGAAGGCGGCCGCCGAAGCTGCTGCTGGTGGCCAAGAAGGCCAAGAAGGCGGCCTAGGTTCTCTTCTTTTTTTTTCTTATGTTAATTTATCATTGTCTAATTTGTGTGGATGTGTAAGATACAATAATCGGTGGTTAATTTGCTAAGGAATCGCTTGTTGGTTAATCTGTTGCATGGCAATCTCTTTATCTTTTCGTCAATTTGGGTTATATTGTTTCCTTGTATCGGTTTAATTAATATGATGCGTGTCAATCTTTTTCTATCATTTGGCGTTCTCTTGTTCCTCGTCTTAGAAACCGCGCCAACGGTGAATCACCCCCTTCGAGGAGAAGTCCATCATGGCGCGGCACACGGGAGATGATGTCTCTAGCGACGGGAGGGCGAACACCGTGATCCCCGTAACCTAGCGTTCCTATCTATGCTATCGGATGACCGGGTTTGAATGGGCTCGCCTACCGCGAGCTTCGACACCGACGTTGGCGGGCGGCACGCGGGCGGAGCGGGGAGCGACACTCTCCGGCGACCGAGGACAGGCCGAGTGCAGCATAAACGGTTTTCAAAACTCGGGTCGAGGCGGGACGGGTCCCGAGGGGTTGTTGCCGTCATGGTGAACGCTTAGCTCGAACGCGGCCGGCCGGCGCGGTGAACCGGCGACACGGCAGCGTTCCAAGGTGACCTCAATGGCACAGAATAGCGCGCCTTCAAGCGACGAGCCTCGAGGAGGCAAAAGAAGGGAGAGAGTTCAGCCCGAGAGGCGGCTAACTATAGCCATGCCGGCCGGGTGCTCGCGGCGCCATGGTCGCTGGCGCGCGGCGAGAATTAATGGTAGACACCGAAAACGTAAGTGAGCATTATAACACACGGATTATATTACAACTAATTAAAACATCTCGGTCTTCGTTCCATCCGGATCTACGCTTCTTGAACATCACCGCTAGGTAAGGATCGAACATATGCACACCATATATGCATCACCTACGACGCGTGCACACTTCCAAAAGCTACCAAAAGTTGTTATATCTAGCTAGGCGTCACCGCAAATCGTGAGCAACTCCCCGCATTGGAAGAACGGTACACTCATGCCCACAAGCCATCAATGAAGAACAAAGTAGACTCATCGCTGATCCTCGCGACGCCACTGCAAGTACACTCCCCACGGTTGCCTTCCACGCTCCGACTCCGACCATCCGGCAATGTCGCCACAGCCCGGCACGCCGCATCGAAGATGCCCGTGTTGGCGGGCACCGGGCGGTTGGGCGAGCGAGGAGACGACGGAGAAACCGAAAACCCGCTGGATACGGGCGCCACCATCAGCTCGCCGCTCAACACCGCTATTGCTCGTGGCGCGAGGCGCGCACGCTATCGGTGCCCCACGCCGCCGCCGCCACCGCGTTGCCTTGATCCCCCGCAACACCTTTCGTGCGAAAGGTCGCCGCGTCGCGGGCGCCGGTGTTCATCCTATAGAGAGCAAGGGCGTGTGCGTGCGGCATGCAGTTCATGCCCCGCATCGGGCGCGCCGCGCAAGATGTCGAAGCGGGGCGCGACGGCAGCCGCGGCCATCGACGAACAGGCGCATGTGCCTGCTCAAGCACGCGCCTCCGGGTTGCCGACGATGGCAAGATTGGTGACGAGGGTACGCCATTCCCTCGCTTCGTTGGAAAACCCGCTCCAATGGGATGCCCGGCCCCACCATGGCGCCGCCAAGACACCTCTCGCCATCTCGCTTCAAAAGCGGCGCGAATGGTGAGGTCGCCCATGGGATCCTCGCCTCCTTGGCGACGGATGGCAACCAATGCAAGCATCTCCGATGGAAGCCGCTGCATGGTGCGCGGCGAGACGCGGCGCCGGCCGCGGCGGTGGTATGTGGAAGGTGACGCGTGAAGCTAAGCTTATAGCGGCGACGGCGGCGGCGGCGACGACGAGATAGATGTAGCCGGGCGCGGAGGTGAGTTCGCGGCCCAATGGCGCAATCTTGTAGAGGTGGCGGGGCGGCGTCGTAGAGTAGACTCGGACAGTGCGATCACTTTATTACTCACACGCTTTTTAGTGTCGGCGTGTGCGTAGTTCGCGAACCCACGCAGCGGTCGGCAAATGTGGAGTACTCCGTCCAACCAAAAAACCGCAATTCTTTGACCTTTCAAAATCTAATTTGACCATTCGTTTTATTTGAATAATGTATATAAATATTATCAATTTTGTTATGACTTATTAGATCATTAAAGATATTACAACAATAGCTAATTTATTTTGGAATTTACACAAACATGTTGAGCAAGACGAATAGTCAAATTAGATTTTGAAAAGGTCAAAAAATTACGTTTTTTTTTATGAACGGAGGGAGTATCACTCACGCCTTTACACAACGCGGTCAACGGATGACATCCCTATTAAGCACGGTGGATCCACTCCACTCGCTTGACTTTTCACAAAAGCGTAATCTTGACACCAAGCATGCATTGCACCGACGGCGTTGTGATATTCGCAAATTACCACAATAATAACATTGCATCGGGCATTACATGTTTACAAAGATACATCGAACACATCCAATGACAACACGGACAAGAGACGAGAATAATAAACATGTTCGCCTTCCTCATCAAGTCCTCCAAAGATCTGCTCCAAGTTTTTCTTCTTGGTGTCACCACTTGGACCGCCCACTCGAAGCTTCTTCATCCAAAGACCAGCTCCTCTTTCCACCAAGGGCGAACAGCTATGATGCCAAGATCCTTCAAGACCTCGAAGTATTCCTTTTCAAATCGGTAGTAATTACACTGCTTTGCTTATTAGGGTACGTAAAAACAGGCACACAAAATTAGTGCAAAACTAGGGGCGAGGAGGCCCGGACAACACGCCAACACTAGAGAACGAAATACTCACCCCATTTCCTAACACACTTGAAGTAGAGTCGGCCCAAGGTTATCACCATCCTTCTTGGTCCGCACCTCCACCACCCGAGCAAGACCGCAGCCCGGACAACCGATGAGCGGGAACCCGCCGAGCTCACCAACTGGATCCCATTGAAGCCTATTCCTCGCCCGGCCCACCTCTAGACGACTCCGCCAAAGGAGACCGAGACATCGGGCCGGAGCTCACCGGGAGAAGGGATGGAAGAGAGCGAGAGATGGAATGAATCGCGAGAGGCGTAAGGTATACGTAGGGAGAGCAAACGCAGTAGTAGATCCCGACAGACGGCCCCTCCACGGGTGTGCACTATGACCCCGACAGGGACCCCCACCACGCGCCGCCGCAACCTGAAGTCGCTCTTTCACGAAATAATACTATTCAATCAGCCAAAATCGGTCGAACAAATTTTATTATACTCCCTCCGATGGTATTAAAAGTCGTTTTGGACAAGGTTTGGGTCAAACATCGGGAATATAAATCATCAATAACTTTTAAGTTGTTGAGTTTGTAAATGTAAAAATTATATGAGTAGATTTGTCTTAAAAATACTTTGATAAAAGTATACATATATCACATCTCCATAAATATTTTTATAATAATAAGCGGTCAAAGTTATGTTTTGGAGACCGTGTCGCCGTCCTAAATGACTTCTAACCATCCCGGAGGGAGTACGTTTTACTTGTGCCCGCCCAATTTTTCGCTCACGATTTTTACGCGCCGAGCCTTTACAAAACTCAAAAATTTTACCCGCCTCGTCACAGTAAAAGATTCATTTCGATCGGTGTTTGGTTCCTAGCCACACTCCTCACAAAGCGACTCTAGGGTTTCCGGCCGCCTCATCAGCCCGCCACCCGCCCGACGCATCCGCGCGCCATTCAAGCCGACGCCGCTTCCGCCCGGCGACCTCCTTCTCCGACGGCTTCTTCCTCCACCCGAGCCGGCCGCCATTCTAGGGTTTGATATCTAGCCCATCAATCTTGTCCGTGCCTTCATTCTTGAACTACGCTTGTTAGATTCCACTATTCCCCGAACTACCTTTTTTTGTTTTTCCGTGATCTCGTGCCTCTCAAGCCTTGTTAAACTTGTGTTTAATATATAGTATTCTGTACGTGAGAGAGAATAAGCTGAAACAAGATGAAGCAAGCACAAGCGAACAGGTCAACTAGTCCTCACATACTGTCTATTACGCATGTAATTGAACTATAATTGTATCCTCATAATATGGATATAATTGAGTTGTACATACCGAACTTGACACCTCACCGCTACCGTGCCCGATCGCTACTATATATAACTATAATGTTGTTGTTATCCATCGCCGCTTATTTTCTTTATAGATGAATATGCGTGCTCAAGTAAACACGACCGCCTCAGAGTACTACAGGTATCTTGTCATACAAAAATGTGCATATTAAATGAACCGTCACGAAACTATAGTTTCTTTATACTCCACTATTCCTGAACTACCTTTTTTTTTGGTGATCTGTGCCCCTGAGAGCCTGTTCGCTTGTTTAATAGTATCCTGTGAGAGAATAAGCTGAAACAAGATGAAGCAAGATTGCAAGAACAAGCGAACAGGCTCTCGTCTACTCCTCATACACCTATTACGTAATTGAACTGTATAATCTGTATCCTCGATGGATGTATTGAGTTGTACATGCTAAACTTGACACCGCCTACTACATTAATGTTGTTACCTTTATGTTTTTGTTTTAGGAGACTCGCAACTACTAATTTGCTATTTTCTTTATAGATAAATATATACACGCTCAAGAACAATGACACTCCTATTAAATGAAATGTTACTAAACTGCAGCTTTGTCTATACTATTCTATTCCCCGAACTACATTTAATTTATTTTGTGTTCTGTGACTCTGTGGTTACTTGTAGTCCTAATAGACGCCTATTGCAGAATTGAACTCGTATAATATTAGCCTCACATGGATACTTCAAGTGATTTCCATCCAACATCGGGCATCAACGCGCCATCCTGTGTCGCTGAATTTTTTCGCCGCCACGAAATGAGGAAAGGTGATACTTCGCCGCTTATTTTCTTCATAGATGAATACACAAGATCGAGAACACTAACCGCTTCCTGTCGAGTACAACTACTATCTTGTCTTACAAAAATTTTCCCGCTAAATGAACTATTGCTAAACTACAGTTTGTTTATATTCTTCTATTCCTAAACTACTTCCTCCGCTTCATTTGTAAATCACTTTAACTTTTTTGGTACATCCATTTAGCTATGTATCTAGATACAATAATATGCCTGGATACATAGTAAAATGGATCGAACCATAAAAGTCAAAGCGACTTTACAATTTGGAACGGAGGGAGTGCAATTTTTGTGATCTCGTGCCTCTATCCATTAGAGTGGCTATTTTTTACGCCGGTTCGCCAAACTTAACGCAACCCTCCTCCTTTACCCGGGTTTGGGACCTCTGTTTAGGTGACGGCTACTTCAGTGATTTCCATCCAACAAAGAGGTATCAACGCATCATCATCCTGTCGCTGAATTTTTCGCCGCCAGAAGTGAGGAAAGGTGATAATTTCCGCCGCTTATCTTCTTCATAGATGAATACAAAAGCTTGAGAACACTAACCGCTCTGTCAAGTACTACTACTATCTTGTCTTACAAAAATTTTTCCACTAAACGAACTGTTGCTAAACTACAGGTTGTTTATATTCCTCTATTGTGAACTACTTCTTCATTTTAATTTGTAAGTCGCTTTGACTTTTTGGTACATCCATTTAGCTATATATCTAGATACAATAATATGCCCGGATACATAGCAAAATGGATCGAACCAAAAAGTCAAAGCGACTTACAATTTGGAACGAGGAGGGAGTGCAATTTTTGTGATCTGTGCCTCTGTCCATTAGAGTGGCTATTTTTTACTGTTCGCCAAACTTAACGCAACCCTCCTCCTTTTTACCCGGGTTTGGGACCTCTGTTCGGTGACGGCTACTTGGATTTCCCATCCAACAAAGGCATCAACACATCATCCGGTGTCGCCTGAATTTTTCGATCGCCGGAAGTGAGGAAAGGTGATAATTTCGCCGCTTATTTTCTTCACGAGATGATACAAAAGCTTGAGAACACTAACCGCTTTGTCAAGTACTACTACTATCTTGTCTTACAAAAATTTTCCCACTAAATGAATCGTTGCTAAACTACAAAGGTTGTTTATATTTATATTCCTCTATTCCTGAACTACTTCTTCCGTTTTTTATTATGTAAAATTCCTTTGACTTTTTTTTGTACATCCATTTAGCTATGTATCTCGATACAATAATATGCCTCGGATACATAGCAAAATGGATCGAACCAAAAAAGTCAAAGCGACTTACAATTTGGAAACGGAGGGAGTGCAATTTTTTGTAATCTGCACCTCGTGGATTGTGTAATCCTCACAGCTGCCTATTACGTAATTGAAACCGTATAATATTAGGGCCTTGCTAATTTCGGTGACTGAAATTTTCAAATCTTTTCAGGCGACGAAGCTTTTTTTTTTTTTTTGATAATGGATGAGAAAAAAACATCCGGCCTCTACAATCGAGGATGTACCTGACCAATTATTACAAGTAGTGGATAAAAAGGTAGAGCAAAACAAGTCTCTAAAAACAGATAAAGAGAACTAAAGCAAATGATAAATGTGCTTCCACCCTCTATAGGAAACTCCAAAGTAACCATTTCTAGTTTTACGCTAATTAGCGAGTGTGTTTCTTGTCTTGTTCATCACGCCGCAACCGGGCTCGCATCACCGCGGCCAATAGGCTCATCTAAAAATAACCTTCGACAACGAGAAAACTTTCATTTTGTTAAAGATAATATCGTTTCGACAATTTTAAATGGCCCAAAGATATAGTCGTGACGCCAACCCAAATCAAGTTTCTAATCCTTTTATTCGATTATTAAGCCATGTACCAAACATATGGCTTATGTAGATCTAGGCCGTTTAGGCCAAGTAGCATAAAAGATGATCCTCCATACCATTTTCGAATCACGGACAATCTAGGAAAATGTGTTGGATGGTCTCATTCATATTACAACCAACACATTTCTGGCTTCCTTTCCAGTTTTTTCCTAGTGAGGAAAGGCGATAATTCTCGCTGCTTATTTTCTTCATAGATGAATACACATGCGCAAGAACACCGACCGCTTTCTGTCGAGTACTACTACTATCTTGTCTTACAAAAATTTTCCTACTAAACGAACATTTGCTAAATTACGGTTTGTTTATATTCTTCTATTCCCCGAACTACTTCCTCCGCTTGAGTAAGTCGCTTTGACTTTTTGGTACATCCATTTAGCTATGTATCTAGATACAATAATATGCCTCGGATACATAGCAAAATGGACGAACCAAAAAGTCAAAGCGACTTACAACTTGGAACGGAGGGAGTGCAATTTTTGTGATCATTGCCTCTCGTGGATTGTGTAGTCCTCACAGGCTGCCTATTACTGTAATTGAATCGTATAATATTAGGGCCTTGCTAATTTCGAGGTGACTGAAATTTTCAAATCTTTTCGAGCGACGAAGCTTTTTTTTTAGATAATGGATGAGAAAAACATCCGCCTCTACATCCGAGGATGTACACGACCAATTATTACAAGTAGTGGATAAAAAGGTAGAGCAAAAACAAGTCTCTAAAAAGGTAAAGAGAACTAAAGCAAATGATAAATGTGCTTCCACCCTCTATAGGGAAACTCCAAAGTAATCATTTCTAGTTTTACGCTAATTAGCGAGAGTGTGTTCTTGTCTTGTTCATCACGCCGCAAGCGGGCTCGATATCGCAGCCAATAGGCTCATCTGAAAATAACCTTCGACAACGAAAAACTTTCATTTTGTTAAAGATAATATCGTTTCGACAAATACCAAACGGCCCGAAAGATATAGTCATCACGCCAACCCAAATCAAGTTTCTAATCCTTTTATTCTCGATTAGTATGCCATGTACCAAACATATGGCTTATATAGATCTAGGGCCTGGTTTAGGCCAAGAGCATAAAAAGATGATCCTCCATACCATTTTCGAATACGGACAATCTAGAAAAGGTGTTGGATGGTCTCATTCATATTACAACCAACACATTTCGGCTTCCTTTCCAGTTTTTCCTAGTGAGGAAAGGCGATAATTCTGCCGCTTATTTTCTTCATAGATGAATAGACATGCGCAAGAACACCGACCGCTCTGTCGAAAGTACTACTACTATCTTGTCTTACAAAAATTTTCCTACTAAACGAACCGTTGCTATATTACGCTTTTGTTTATATTCTTCTATTCCTGAACTACTTCCTTCGCTCAGTTTGTAAGTCGCTTTGACTTTTTTTGGTACATCCATTTAGCTATGTATCTAGATACAATAATATGCCCGGATACATAGCAAAATGGACGAACCAAAAAAGTCAAAGCGACTTACAATTTGGAAACGGAGGGAGTGCAATTTTTTGTGATCTGTTGCCTCTCGTGGATTGTGTAGTCCTCATAGACTGCCTATTACGTAATTGAATCAGTATAATATTAGGGCCTTGCTAATTTCGGTGACTGAAATTTTCAAATGCTCGTTCGGCGACATAGCTACTTCGGTGATTTCCAAAGGCCAACGCATCATCCGGTGTCACCAATTTTTCATTCGCCAAGTAGTGAGGAATGGTGATAATTTCAACGCTTATTTTCTTTATAGATGAATACACAAGCTTGAGAACACCGACTGGCGTAATCGAGTACTACTACTATCTTGTGTTACAAAAATTTTCCCACTAAACGAATCAACTGTTGCTAAACGCCTAAACTACGCTTTGTTTATATTCCTCTATTCCTGAACTACTTCTTCCGTTTGATTTTGTAAAGTCGCTTTGACTTTTTTGGTACATCCATTTAGTTATATATCTAGATACAATAATATGCCCGGATACATAGCAAAATGGACGAACCAAAAAAGTCAAAGCGACTTACAATTTGGAAACGGAGGGAGTGTAATTTTTTGTGATCTGTGCCTCGTGGATTGTGTAGTCCTCACAGCATCGCCTATTACTGTAATTGAACTCGTATAATATTAGGGCCTTGCTAATTTTTTAGTGACTGAAATTTTCAAATCTGTTCCGGCGATGAAGCTTTTTTTAGATAATGATGAGAAAAACATCCGGCCTCTACATCCGAGGATGTACACGACCAGCTATTACAAGTCTTGGATAAAAAGGTAGAGCAAAACAAGTCTCTAAAACAGGATAAAGAGAACTAAAGCAAATGATAAATGTGCTTCCACCCTCTATAGGGAAACTCCAAAGTAAACACTTCTAGTTTTCTCGCTAATTAGCGAGAGTGTGTTCTTGTCTTGTTCATCATGCTTTGCAAATGGGCTCGCATCGCAGCCCAATAGGCTCATCTCGAAAATAACCTTCGACAACGAGAAAACTTTCATTTTGTTAAATATAATATCGTTTTGATAAATAAAATGGCCCAAAGATATAGTCGTGACGCCAACCCAAATCAAGTTTCTAATCCTTTTATTCTGATTAGTAGGCCATGTACCAAACATATGGCTTATGTAGATCTAGGCTTGGTTTAGGCCAAGAGCATAAAAGATGATCCTCCATACCGTTTTCGAATACGGACAATCTAGGAAAATGTGTTTGATGGTCTCATTCATATTACAACCAACACATTTCGCTTCCTTTCCATTTTTCCTAGTGAGGAAAGGCGATAATTCTGCTGCTTATTTTCTTCATAGATGAATACACAAGCTCAAGAACACCGACCGCTATAGTGCTATTAAACTACTACTACTATCTTGTCTTACAAAAATTTCCTACTAAACGAATCCATTGCTAAACGACGCTTTGTTTATATTCATCTATTCCCCCGAGAACTACTTCTTCCATTTTCGTTTGTAAGTCGCTTTGACTTTTTTGGTACATCCATTTAGCTATGTATCTAGATACAATAATATGCCCGGATATATAGCAAAAATGGACAAACCAAAAAGTCAAAGCGACTTTCAATTTGGAACGGAGGGAGTGCAATTTTTGTGATCTGCCTCTCTCAGGATTGTGTAGTCCTCACATCGCCTATTATTGAATTGAACTCGTATAATATTAGGGCCTTGCTAATTTCAGTGTGACCGAAATTTTCAAACTGCTCAAGCGACGAAGCTTTTTTAGATAATGGATGAGAAAAACATCCGGCCTCTACATCCGAGGATGTACCACGACCCGCTTATTACAAGTACTTGGATAAAAAAGGTAGAGCAAAACAAGTCTCTAAAACGGATAAAGAGAACTAAAGCAAATGATAAATGTGCTTCCACCCTCTATAGGGAAACTTCAAAGTAAACACTTCTAGTTTTACGCTAATTAGCGAGAGTGTGTTCTTGTCTTGTTCATCACGCCGCAAATGGGCTCGCATCAGCAGCCAATAGGCTCATCTGAAAATTACCTTCGACAACGAGAAAACTTTCATTTTGTTAAAGATAATATCGCTTTCGACAATGCCAAATGGCCCAAAGATATAGGCGTGGCGCCAACCCAAATCAAGTTTCTAATCCTTTTATTCTGATTAGTAGGCCATGTACCAAACATATGGCTTATGTAGATCTAGGCTGGTTTAGGCCAAGAGCATAAAAGATGATCCTCTATACCGCTTTTTCGAATACGGACAATCTAGGAAAAGGTGTTGGATGGTCTCATTCATATTACAACCAACATATTTTTCGGCTTCCTTTCCGCTTTTCCTAGTGAGGAAAGGTGATAATTCTGCCGCTTATTTTCTTCATAGATGAATACACATGCGCAAGAACACCGACCGCTTCCTGTCGAAATTACTACTACTATCTTGTCTTACAAAAATTTTCCTACTAAACGAACAAGTTGCTAAATTACAGGTTTGTTTATATTCTTCTATTCTGAACTACTTCCTCCGCTTTAGTTTGTAAATCGCTTTGACTTTTTGGTACATCCATCTAGCTATGTATCTAGATACAATAATATGCCCGGATACATAGCAAAATGGACGAACCAAAAAAAGTCAAAGCGACTTACAATTTGGAACGGAGGGAGTGCTATTTTTTGTGATCTCGTGCCTCTGTCCATTACAAAGGCTATTTTTACGCTGGTTCTCCAAACTTAACGCAACCCTCGTCCCTGGGACCTCTGTTCGGTGTCCAAGCTACTTCCAGTGATTTCCATCCAACAAAGGCATCAACGGTGTCGCCGAATTTTTCGCCGCCAGGAAATGAGGAAAGGTGATAATTTCGCCGCTTCTTTTCTTCATAGATGAATACACAAGCTTGAAAACACTAAGCGCTGCGTCGCCGAGTGCTACTACTAGCTTGTCTCTAAAACAGATAAAGGGAACTAAAGCAAATGATAAAGAGAACTAAAGCAAAACAAGTCTCTAAAATGTATAAAGAGAACTAAAGCAAATGATAAATGTGCTTCCACCACTCTATAGGGAAACTCCAAAGTAATCACTTCTAGTTTTACGCTAATTAGCGAGAGTGTGTTCTTGTCCTATTCATCACGCTGCAACCGGGCTCGAAGACCGCAGCCAATAGGCTCATCTGAAAATAACCTTCGACAACGAAAAACTTTCATTTTGTTAAAGATAATATCGTTTCGACAAAGACCAAATGGCCCAAAGATATAGGCCGTGACTCAAGTTTCTAAACCTTTATTTCGATTAGTAAGCCATGTACCAAACATATGGCTTATATAGATCTAGACCGGTTTAGGCCAAGGCATAAAAGATGATCCTCCATACCGCTTTTAATCACGGACAATCTAGGAAAAGGTGTTGGATGGTCTCATTCATATTACAACCAACACATTTAAAACTTCCTTTCCGCTTTTTCTCGACATTTTATTTGTTCTCTCGCCTCGGTGGTTTGTTTAGTCCTCATAAGAAAGCCTATTACAGAATTGAACTTGTATAATTTTATCCTCACATGGATATTTTCGGTTGTAGATACTGAACTTGACACCGAAAGTGTTACTATAATGTTGTTATCTTTGTGGTTTTGTCATAGAAAACTGCAACTACTGCTGCTTATTTTATTTATAGAGATGAATATACGTGCTCAAGATAGAACAATGATCGCACCTTTTCCTCGCCCCTAGAACCGCCGGTGAAGCTTTGTCGTGTGTGTCGGGCCGCCGACGACGCCGAAAATGGTAAGTCGCAGCTTTGTGATATACAAACCCTACTTATTGTTAGCTTTTTGCTTAGTGCGGAGCCGTTGACTTCTCTGTGTAACCTAAATCTGTTTGATGTAGGTGTCTGTTGGCACATTTACAATATCATCCGGCAACGAAACAACTTATTCTCTAGAGGATGGTCGGAGAGCTACATATGAAGAGACAGAGCAAGAGATAGATGATGGTACCACGCGACGGGGGCAAGAGAGAGATGATGGTACCATAGGGGGCGTTCGGGATTTTTTATGGAGAGGGGCAGCCATCCGGCTTTCCGGTCTGCGAGAAGGTCGGGTCACACACACACAAGGTGGCCGAAGGCAAGATAGTTGTCACGGCGCTCAAGCCGAACGGGCTTCCCACCGAGAAGGTGGCCATGCTAAGAATGAAGAGACTTGCCGGGTCGATTGCTAGACAAAAGGTCCCCTTGCTCACATATTCAGCCTCTTCCTTAAAAGCCCAAAACAAAGGAATTGTTATTTGAGAACCGTGTCCGAAATTCATTGGAGTTTGTAGGCAACTTAAGGCGCATAGCATATATGAAGCTGTGGCAGTCAGTAGGCAAAAGTTTTAGGACCTTCAAAAGCGATCTAGTGCGGAATTACATCATGAAGAGGTTGGATGCCACGGTGAAGCACCCATACATCACCAAGGACGATTGGGCGCTTTTACGTTGAAGCGAAGAGCAAAGAAAGAGGCACCGGCAACAAGTGAGAGATACAAGCGGCTTAGGGAAGAAGAACAAGCATGACCACTTTGCTTGGGTACGAGGAGGTTATGAGGCAAAGTTCGAAGTGTGGGAGAAGGAGGACACTTACTTACTCCACAATAGCATCAAGAATCCTTGGCATGAATTTCTAGTGAACCGCTCGGCATTTTTTGCGTGCACGGTGCGATCTGGGCCGTCGTCGTAATAAGGCCGCAATTGTTTGGTCGGTGAAGAGTCTCGGTCTTTATCCGAGAAGGTTTTAGAGAAGACCGCCCCGTGCTTCTTCCGAGGGCACCGGTGTAAGGGAAAGAGATATGCTCACAGAGGTCCCGGGCACCCTCCCCGCGCATGTAGGCGTGTGCGTGGTATGTCTAGTATGACTGGTTGGAAGTTTTGGCCGGCTTGCGCCGACATGTACAGAAAGAGGAAGTCTCTAGGTGCGTTGGCCGAAGCATATAGAGAAGAGTTTGGACCTCAACTAGATGAGCTCACAGCTAAGGTGGCGGCGTTGGAATCAGGAGGACATGGTTCACTGCCTGCCAACACCCCTAGCCGTGTAGGTGGTGTGAAGAGCATTTTGCATGCGAAAGCCGATTCGGGCGGATGCCGCAGCTTGAGATACTTTCCACGTCGGCACCATGTACCCTTGCAAAGAAGACTCGAGGCTATCTCGGTTGAGGTAGCAAGGGGAATGGTATACCCGAATCAACTACATCTTAAAGGTCAACCAATACCGGAAGGACATTCTATTGTTTTTATTGATCATGTAACTCCCCGGTTTTGAGGCTACACTCATCGATCCGCCGACAAAGCGAGATTAAAACTCTTGGGCCGAGCTATGTGTAAGATGATCCATGGAGCGAGCCCGCCTTATCGTAGCATTCCTAAAGCTCTCTTCTTTTACCGCCCCAAAACCTCCAGGCCTACTTACCGCCTCAATGAAAGTCAATCTAAAGGACCGTATGACACGCGGCTTAAATGGGAATGACGGCAATGATCGAGTCCCTCTCGGCCGCAATGGATGGGAATGCGGCGACTTCGCCGCATGCCAATGACGGTCGAGTGCCTTGCGCGAGTGCATCGGCTAACGATGTGGAAACCGGCTCGCAAGGCAAGGATGACCAGAGTGCCTCGCAGGCCGCGGGGCCGAGAATGCGGGAGTGGCTCGCATGACAAGAATGTCCGAGTGCCTCTCGAGTGCGGCCGCCGAGAATCAAGCGCGTGGCTCAACAAAGACGGCAAGGTCCAAACAAGCATGTTTCGGGCAAGAAGCATGGAGGTCCAAACAAGTATGTACGAAGAAGTAGTGCTTCAGTTGGAGTTCTCGCACTCGTGACGTGTTTCCATTCAGTGAATAACCACTGTGTTTCATATGTTTGCGGTGCCGCAAAACCGATGAAAAGACATGTGGATTCTACACGACCCACCACTTCACCTGGCTGCGATGAAACAAGTTCATCTCGACCATCACGAGGTAACTTCGAAGTGCGGCTCCATCATGTGCCTACCTTTGTTTGGCAATAAAGACCATGTGTACAACGAACACTTATGCCTACCTTTCTTTGTATTAGGATTTCAATTTGTCCGGAAATTCGATTAATTTGGAGGATATTAGAGAGGAGATCGCCAAGTTTGTTATGGAAGAGATCATCAGCCCCGGCGGCGTAGTATTCGTTTAAACCGGAACCGTGAGTTCCTTCGTTTCCCTTGCCGCATGACGATCGGTGGATACATGCATTTGAACTGTGTTATTTGTGTTATGAACAATCCGTGTGGCGTGCCCTGAATAATTGGGTATGTCTCGTGTGAAGAACATTCGAGATACACATGAATTTTAGAGATACACATGAATTTTAAGAAATACACATGAATTTTCCATGCCGCAGCGTCGCCATTTGTTTGTGATCGGACCTCGTACGCGTCTCTAGTCTCGGCACGATGCAGACCCATCTTAACCTCGTCGTAATAACTGAATAAGTACGAGACCACCGCGGCTAACGAGCGTCCGTGGGTTTCGAAATAGTTTTTAAATGTGAATCCGTGCTCGTAATATCTAAATTATTAACGACGGGTGTTTCCGATGCGTCTGTGAACCACCGTCGTAGTCTCGCATCGGTTTAAATCGAGCACGGGACGCTGTCTGAAATAGAAACCTCGACGCGAACACGAAAGGGACACGTATCTCGTAATTTCCGGTAGCTCACGATTGAGCATCCGCTATCAAGCGTCAAAATGCGAAACGATTCTGATCCAAAAAGACCGCGTCAGAAACTAAAAGCGAAAGATACGAGCGTGGCGGACAAAATGAACGTCGTAAAAAGGGTTGCGGAACTACAGACGGGCAATCTACACACGCCAGCGTCTAAATGAAGCGAAACCCACGAACCGCGGGTTTGGCGTATGTTCGTAACCGCCCAGACATTACGGTCGGTTATCGTCCGCTGCGGGTGTTGTATTTTACTAATGCTTTACGAGGCGGTTCAGCGGCGGTGTATGCGTGCCGGTGTACGATTCTTACGGCGTGGTACGCGCCGCGCGCGTCGACATCGGCGTCATTATTCTGAGCGCCAGCTTTGTAAAATGGGTCCGTGCGGTCGAAAGCTTCTATAGTCGTATCTTTGCTAATGGGCGTCACTACTTTTGGGCGCTGATACAGTCGATGCGATGCCGCGGTCCGTGGACGTTTCCAGAGGTACCGATCGCATCTTAGGAAATCATGTCCAGAGATACCGTAGACCACGGTCGAGCAAATCCCGTGACACTGGCGTTCCCGCGGCGGCGTGTGTAACAAGGGCTCACTACTGACGGGGAAGTTTGAGACGCTCGAAATCCCGTCGTATTAAAGCCCGTTGCGGACGCTCGTTATGGGCAGTGTCAGTAAAGTCGACATTTAGAGACCCTAATGGCGTCGGCAAGGCTACAAGGATCGAGAAGCCCTCAACGCCGCGATCAGAGGCCTTTTTTTACATAGTGACAGTGCCGGTTTGTAATAGCCGGCGGCGTTAGAAAAATAAGAATGACCGGTGATCACAACAACGTATAATGTCGGGTTTATCAACAAACCATTATCATAATCACATGTCCACATCACGGGGTCTTGGTCGCCAGTCAAATAGTGTAACAGCTTATAATAGCTCACAAGTTTAGAGGGTCTTGGTCAAAACACCAAGACATCGAGTAGCTCACATGTTCAGATCTCTCACAACATCAACAACAAACTACAGTAGTTGAAAGGTCCTAAATGGCTAGAGGGGGTGAATAGCCTAATAAAATTTTCTATAAAATAATAGACAAACTTGTTAGAATAACAAATGGTGATAAACGCGTTTGCTCTAGCTCTACTTGTCGGCAAGCCTCCTATTGTCAATTCTAGATGATATGATCTCTAGTTCACACTCAAAGGCTAAGTCACTACTTTACCAACTAGATGAGCAAGCTAGATTACTCTAAACAAGGCTAAGCAACTAAGCAATTCTACTCCAACTACACTAGCACAATATATATGAATGTAAAGCAAGAGTGTAGAGGAGATATACCACAATGTAGAGGCTAGTCAATCCAATCACCAAGGATGAAACAATATGATAACCAATTCGAAGCCAATCACCGAGAGACAAATGGAGACACGAGATTTAACCCGAAGTTCACTTGAGCACCCTCAAGCTAATCTCCGTTGTGCCGACCTTCTCACGTGTGGGTCGAGGTGGAGCTCACCTCAAGCCAAATGCCTTTAGGCTTCTCGCACCCAAAGCAAATGAGAGGTACCCAAGACACGAGCAATAGATTACTCACACTTTGTCTTCCCGACGAGGAGTGTGTGACCCTCTCACAAATCACCGTAGGTGGCCAAGAACATTCACCTTCTCTTGCCAACGCCTCCACCGTTGCGTTCCTAAGCGCAAGTGCCAAAAAGGCAAGAGCACGGGAACCACAAAGTTGACTTCCCACAACGACTTCACCGGAATTGTTACATTCCAGCTACCATCGCCACGGGATGTCGGGTGGCATTCTCGTAGCATTCTGACGTAACAAGTCATAGCGCACGGAAATACCGTTGTAGCATTTCACCCGAGATATTCAGGTATCGTTATTTATATTTTCCCAAAGGAAGGCATGGTGTAGGACTCTAGCAGGGGCATGATCAAGACAACATGTCTATGCAGGTTGACCAATACTCAATACGGGGTAAGTCATGATAGTTTAAGATAGTGTGACACACACTTGGGCCAACCTCAAGGATAAAAAGGAAAATAAAGAATAAAGAATATTCCTAAGTGGAGCAGTGGCATTCTAAAGTAGTCGTGCAAAGAACCGCTTAATAATCATGCAAACATAGATGACTAGAGTTTTAGGCCGAGAGTGAGATGGACAGGGGAGACCTCTCGGAGCATCCGCCCCGAAGGAAGGCATTTACGAACTCCCTACAAAGACACACACGAACGTGGGGATTTCAAGGGACGGACAAGGCTTGTCACGACCAAGCCGCCTACCCCCCCTCAACCGTGGCATGCACTCATATTCGAAGGATACCGGCATCCGACACCACGCACGATACTAGGACACTACTCATGTCCCCATGGCCCCCACCCTACGGATGGACGGAATAGAACACGAGCAAACCCGAAGGGCAAACGAACTACCACCTCAAAGACAACTCTTACTCTACTCAAATACATGGCACGAATGGTTAGGCCCTAAGTTCTATACGACTAACCACGACATAGGAACTATAGTCTAGTTCTTCTATCATGATTGTGTCGAGAACAACATGTCAAGAATATAACATGTAAATACTCTAGCTCTATTGCACAAGCATATGAGATCAAGACTTGAGGATAAACCATAAATGTATTCATACCGAATATTCCTTCTCCCAAGTACAAGCTCTCCAATGAAGCTTAGCCTTGCTCCAAATACTACTAAAGACTAAAAGAACTAGAGAAGTGGAGGAGTAGAGAGGAGAGGAGTAGAGAGGAGAGGAGAAGAAGAGTAGAAAGTGAGGAGGCTCCAAATGGTGTGTGTTGAGAGAGGGAGAGAGGGCCTACTTATACACTTGGAGGAGGGGCCTAAGTGCTAAATTACACCAAACCGACCTGGTAAACCTTCCTTGTGTGCGCAAACCGACCAACTAAGGGCGGAAACCCCGCTTTGGAAGGTGCACGAACCGCCTCCCCGAGGTCGGGCCGAAACCGCCTCGGGGAGGGTCGCACCCGCACCACCGGTGTCTTGCACCCACCCCGGGCTCGGCTGGCCCGGGTCTTGGTGGGGTGTCGCCTTCGCCCCGAGAGTTGTGGGCGGGCTTTGCTCGCCCATTTTTGATGTTTTGGGTCGATTTGCTCCCGGGCTTGAGTTTTGCAACAATGCGCTTCCCCTCGAAGGCGTACTTTGGTCGATTTTCCACTTGCTTTTATTATAAATCTGCAAAATAAAATACAAGATACTACAAGTGGAATTTATTAGTGATAAATGCATATGAGTATAAAAAAGGTTTAATTTTACTCCCTTTATGATAGTAAGTTGACGGGAAAAAATATGTCGCTGGTTACCGTCAACATCCACCAATCACCAAGCCGGCTAGGAGTGGTGCTCTCCAAGAGCAACAAGAAAAACCACCGGCTCACAACGATCCACAAGTGCCACTAGATGCAAAGATCAAAGCAAGTGCACTTGAATCACCTCAACTCACTAGAATGAATGCTCTCAAGCAAAGGAGTGAGGAGGAGGATGAGTGCTCAGCTCTAGAGGTGTTAGGATTGATTCAAAATGACCAAGAGACCTCCTAGAACCGGCCAAAGGGGTATAAATACCCCCACCACGAAATGTGGCCGTTGGGGTGCAATCTGCGCAAAAATCAAGCGACCGACGCGACCGACCGGACTCACGGGTCCGGTCACAACCGACAACCCCAACCTGAACCGGCCGACCGGCTCTGCCGAGTGGGTCCGGTCACGCGTCCGATCGGTGCTTCCGTCAGCACCGAAGCATCCGTCGGTGCGTCCCGGCCGGCCCTCGGCCGAACCCCGAAAACATGCTCTCCGCCAGACGCACCCACCGGAGCGCCCGGCCGGTAAAACGCGTCGTCGTCGGGGGTCCGGCCATCAGCGGCCCGGTCGGCAGCCGCGAATTTTCGTCGTTCCTTCGCCGCCTTTGCTCCAACATGCTATCCACCAAGTGTACCAACTTGAGAACAAGGACTAGCATGTTTTTACCACCACGATGCATCCGGCGCAATAGAAAATAGACGTTTCATTTTCTCAAAAGCGCCGAATCCCGCCGTAAGTAAGCTCGGCGGGAGGGTGAGCGGTACCCAAACCCATCTCAACCCTGCAACCATCACCGCCTTCGCAAATGTGCCAACACCACCATGTGTACATCACCATGTGCTCGTGTGTTAGCATTTTCACAATCAATTTCGAAGGTTGGGTTAGCTCTCTAGGTTAGAATGCATGCAAATGATTTTGAACCTAGAGGCACATGAGGATCGATATGTACGATAGTTTTCCCCTCTTTATAGTACGGCTTATCGATCCTATAATCACTCACACCCTCTATGGTGTCTTGAGTGTAAAATCAAAATGGCCCTATGGATATACCTTTGCCTTGAGCCCATTTTGATCCTCGATCCACTCCAAGTCATGCACTTGATCATCATTTGAATCATCTCGATCCATCCACCATGACCATCATGCACCAACCTTGGCTTGACCAATCTCTAACTAACATAACACTTAGCATAGAGAGATTAGTCCTAAGGATGTCACTAATTAGCCAAAACCAATCTAGAGATCTTCGTTAGTCTCTTGATAAGTTGTGGTGTATTTTGGTGCTTATACAACCTAGCCTTTGCAATGAAAAATCGTCCCGATTTTGACAATACCTCATCTATGATGAATTTGGCCAGCTCCTCTTGCAAAGGCCGCAATCTCCGACTCAGAGGATATTGTTGGACTTGAGTTTCTTTGCGCTGTCATTCAGAAAATATATATGAATCAGTAGATCAGTTTATTGAATTATTTAAAAAAACCAAATGAATTGGGGAGTATACACATAGTTTCGTCTTTTGTTGTTTCGTTTGCCCGCGGAGGAATTTAAACATCGCCCACATTGCATAGAAACTGCGATCGATCGTTTCGCCACGGTGGCTGATCTAACCGAGGCATAATATTTTCCCCATTTTTTCAACCTTGAATGGGACAAATGAAGGCCCGAGTTTTGCTTCACGGACACCGAGCCACATTAAAAAGAGTGAAAAGAGGAAAAATTAGAATGCACTATGATGATATCAAGTTCAGATTAGTGGTCTAAAAGACCTAACAAAAGGGCCTATATAGAGAGAGTTGAGCTTATACCGTGGGTTAGAAAAGTAATAGTAGTAGAATCTAGTTAGAATTCAATTGTACCAGTCTCACAAGCATCAAATGTATACTGTGGGTTAGAAAAGTAGTAGTAGTATAATCTAGTTACAATACAATTGTACCAGTCTCACAAGCATCAAATATATACTGTGGGTTAGAAAATAGTGAGCAACTAACTTGCATCACACACGTGATGTCAAAATTAATAGGTTATTAGGGTCACTTACCTGTTCAGCAACTTTACTAGTGGATCCAGAAGAGAAAGTGGTTTATCCTTCGAATCCCACACCAAGATTTCATTGCATCTAAGATTGACAACAACGAAGACAAAATGGTGGCTGCAATCACAAATTCCTAATTATCGAATCACCTTAATGAGAAAGATGCGTACATATGAATTAAAAGCGGTGAACACATACTCGCAGTTGTGGGCTAGTAAGATTTCTGTTTTCCCCGAGGAATACAAATTCATCAATAACATCCATCAAATTTTGCTTCAGTTGTAGCAGGTCTTCTCCATTTAGTCCTCTGACGCTGACTTCAGAGAATTGGTCCAGGGTGCACTACATATTCCTGATCGCGTCACGGGAACATCAGGTGCGTACAGCACAGAGTACAGTTTGTATCTATTACATTTCCATTGTATGTTCTTTGAGCTTTGTATGTTCTAAACTTGGCTCTGCGGCCGCTGAGGTTGGAGACAATTCCATTTTCTAAACAAAAAAGCTTCATACGTTTTGATGTTGCACTCTTTACATATTCCATTTTCTAACAGGAACTTGACAATGCTGTTGGCTAGCTTACATTTTAATCATTTGGCAGGGGCTGCCCCATCAGCACCCTTTGATGTCCTGGGGCCTCGCCTCGTTGCTGCTCCTCAGCAACAGGAGGCATTGGTGCCGCCGTGCTTCACATTCAGTTCTGGATCATCTCCCCATGCTGAAGCTGAACGACACGGAATGGACTGTTACAGGCCGTTGCAACATGACAATGCCTTAAGCAGTGCCTTCGATGGGCTTTCTTTGCGCGACGATCATCCTGGATCCAGTGCCACAGCTGTTGAAGCAGACTCCTTGGACACCGGTAATATATTCCTCTGTTCTGCTTGCTCTCGGACTGGTGGGTCGACCAATAGCATCTCCAAGCTTCAACTATTTGTTAGTTCACTAGTCCTAGTCCATACAATCCAACTATTCTGGGCTAACAACTAGTTGTAGTCTATAGTAGTACTTGTTAGTCCTTGATTCAAATATGACTGAACTAATCACTAGTCACCTAACTATTAGTCAGCTAATCACTAGTCCTAGTTTATCCAAAACAAGCCCTTAATTATTTGGCACTCCATTCTCCTTTTGTTCTGAATACACTGGACACATTTCTTCCTTTATGCTTTTGGATTTATGGGATGTGCTTCTTATATACTAGTCCATGAACCCATGATCTTGAATGGGCTAATATTTTAGATACATAAGCATTAGTTTTTGCTTTTTATATACTAGTCCATCGATGTATGCTCTTGTACGAGATAGTATCTTGGGATACGTAAGCATCATTTTTTTAATACAATTCACTAACAAAGTTATTTATATTAAATTGCATATTTTCTCTATTCATTTTCGACAGTTGGTATAACAGATACTCGATAGTCTCTATCTGTTATTATAAACTTATAAATCACTAATCTATATATGTTTTTCATCCATATCCATAGTTGTTTATTTAGAAATTACTGGTCTAGATATTTTTTTCATCTATATCTATATTTTTTTTTTTCTATCTACATGACACTTCTGGATATCTTGAACATGCATTTAGTTGGAATCTTAGCTTAAACTATGGTAGCTATTGTTGCACCACATATCTTTTTATTCAAAATTTTCATTTTTATGTTTTCAAAATATTATAGGTCATAGGTTACCCTCTTAGTTCTTATAATTGCAAAAATGGTTAGTTCAGCTTGCACCACGACACCTAAACTTTAATCGTTTTACAGGGGCTGCCCCAGCGCCCTCTGATGTTCTGGGGCCTCTACTCATTGTTGCTCCTCAGCAACAGGGAGCATTTGTGCCGCCATGCTTCACATTCAGTTCCAAATCACCTCCAACGTTGAACCTGAACAATAGGCAACAATGGACTGTTACAAGCCGTCCCAACATAACGATGCAGCAAATGCCTTCAGCCACGCCTTCGACGCACCCTGGTCCCAGTGCCACGGCTGTCGAATCAGCTTCCTCGGACACTGGTAATGTTTTCCTCTGTTCCACTTGCTCTGAGCCTCCTCTTGTTCTGAATGTACTAGCTCTTCCGTACTGCTTTTGACCTGTGGGACGTGCTTACTACTGTATGTTCTGCCTAGCCTAGTAAGGGGCAGAAATCTTAAAAGTAGCACTGTATATATGTAGCATGTGTTTACTTTTGCACCGTAGCCCAAATCTATTTTGCTAACTACTACATAAAGCAAACCTCACTCCCTGGCATATGTACTTTGCTACAGTCTGTTACAAGCTAATGGAGAGTGGAAATAAAGCTGCCCTTTTGTTTCAGTTTATAGAATAGTAAAAAGGCAAGTCAACCCAAAATCCTAAGCTAAAACAAATAGGGCATTAGAGAGTTCTACATACACAATTTTTGTTTATACTAGAACAGAATTCAGGATTCGAATTTGCACAATGGCTTTTGCACAACTCACAAAAAGCAGTGGAGAAATCGGAGAAAGACCCTTTCTGAGAACTGAGAAGCAAGTTTCAAAAGCTACCTATATTTGTTTGAAAAGCAATCGTCTTTCAAAAATAAATTTCGTGAAAAGCAGATTTCTTTCGTAACGTTTTCTGACTAGCTAGCTTCTTACAACTTGTGGCAGGAACTCAAATAAACGGGCCCATGTGTAGGATCTTGGTGCCAAGGAGGAGGAGGTCGTCAGGAGGAACAGCAAAGTGATCACAACCTCGTCGCACTCCAGTTCCATCACCTTGATCATGTACTTGCAGTGATAGGTTTCCAAACATGCTCATATCTGAACCTTTTTATTATGTGGAAGATTCAAGCTTGCTCGGCTGCTTCGCAGCCCCACAGCTGCGGCTGTTTATTGTAGCATGAACTATATATATGTCGATTTCGAAAACAGTTTGAGGCACCATGTTGTCTTAATAACCCGTTCAAAAAAAAAGAATAAATATTACAAATGAGATCAATATATTTTTCTTAACATTTTGCTTTTTTTTGTCAAAAAAGCATCAGCATTTATTACCTACTGTTAAGGCATTTTGATAATGCATTTACTCCTATATCTAAACAGATGTATTTAGAAAATCTGAAGCGTTCACATTTTCACACAAACTGCGTGTTAAGTTATCAAAAAAATTGTTGAATCGAATCATATTCAATGTCAAATTTAAAAACTATTAGTAATTTTGAACGATACAAAACACAAAAAAAAAAGGAACCGATAAAAACCAAAGAATTCATTTTTTGACCAAGAACAAATGATTTTTTTTTGAAACAGTGAAATTGGACCCAAGCATAGGACATTATAGGACATTATTGAGCTCCATTTTTTGTGTGTGTGGTGTGTGTGTGTTCTGAGCAAAGCTTCAAAATATTTAGCTGGCCATGGGAATTCCCATGTATCCAATATAGGACCAAAAGCCAACGGATGAGCAGCCCACAAGCCACAAGAGACAGCCGTAGCGGCCAACGTTGCACCCTTCGCCCCGGGCCTGTGTCCCTTTGTTGGTTTGTGGGTCAACTGGGCTGTTTGATCTCCTAGCTCGTTCCTCGCATTCCAACTTTTTGTAGTTCCTTGTTTTCATTCATGTCCCAAGGCCCAACTAGCGCCCTTCATCGATTTGGTCATTCAGTCCAGCAAAATCATAGGAGCTGTTCTGGCGAGAAAAAAATTATTTGCGCTGTAAGTGCATCCCCAGCCCAAGCTCAATAAGGGCAGGTACATTGCTACACGTAAGCGGTCTCATACTAAAAAAAAAAAACCTAGGATTTTCTAGGGTTCTACGACCTCTCCGGCGATCACGTCGGTGAGGGTGTGCAACGGTGATCTGGCCAATCTCCCCGAGATCCGGCCGAGCGGCGAGTGCTCGGGCTGATTAAGGGTCGGCTCGTCCGACTACCCGGCCTTGGCGCCTGCGAAGCTCTAGGGTTTTGGCGAGATATGGCGGTAGAATCGCCCAAGATGGGGAGATGAAGGGCGGCGTTGGTGTGGATGATGATCTGTTGAAAAAACTCCACCTCAGCGAAGCGGAGCAAGGCGTGTGGGTAATCGAACTGAGGAACGGAGCAGCTCCCGGTGGTGAAGTGGATGGCGGCGGCAAAGCTCTTGACGCCGAAGAAGTTTAGCGACACATCGCCGCTGGCTACGACTTGAGATCTGCATGGAATCCGGCTAAAGAGGTGACGTTCCGTTCGATGGAAAATAACTTGTTCGGCCGCCCGGCGTCTTGCTTGGGTGATTGGAAGAAGATCATGGAGGAGGGGCCATGGTCGTTCTCAGGCTATGCGCTCATGCTTGAGGAGTTTGATGGATCTACTCAAGTGCCAAGGGTCATACCGAGCAAGGTGATTGCTTGGATCCAGATCCACAAAGTTCCCCACTTGTTCCGTACGGTGGCGATCCTAAAGATGCTGGCGGCGAAGGTGGGCGAAGTGATTGAAGTGGAGGCGAAGGCGGTCACAACAAGGTGCGGTGACTTTCGGCCGGGCTAGGGTCTTTCTCGCCATCGGAGAGGGCTCTCGTCCCGCTTTTGTTTCACCGGTGCCGGATGGGAAGGAAAAATTATTCCTCCAAGTTATGAGAAGAACCCATGCTTTTGTGGATTCTGTGGTCTGATGGGCCATACTCACCTCGAGTGTGGCACAGGAGAACATCCGGTTGAGAAGCTGCAATATGGGGAGTGGATGGTAGCAAGTTGGGAGACATGGAGTCCAGGAACACCGCGATTGCGCAATCCTGGAGCTCCAATGGGACGCGAGTACCAGCAAGATAGCCCAAAACCAAATCGTGGGGGACGATCCCAAACTAGGGGAAGGGGAAGAACCTCGGCATGGAGGGAGAAGGAGAAGGTGAACCCTGAGAAGAGTGACTCGGGCTCGAGGAAGCGCCCCTCCATGGGGGGGAGATGGAAGGGAAGGACAATGACCTTACTGATTCTGCCACAAGCCCAATGAAGCCATCTAAGGCGCAGGAGGGAGCAGAAGGTTCAGGAAACATGGATGGGAGCAGCAGGGTGTTCCACCACCTCCTCCCGCCTATATGTCTCCAAGGGACAAGAAGAGGGTTAAGAGAGCCCAGCTGTTTGAAAACAAAGCTACCGAAAAGGCGGGACTCCCTCGAGGAGAAATGCCAGGCCAAATGAGTTGCTTTAGTTGGAACTGTCGGGGTATTGGCAATGCCTCGACAGTGAAGGAGCTTCGCGAGTTCGCGAAGAAATTTGCCCCTACCATTTTATGTATTCTTGAAACTCAGGTGCATAAGTCTCGTGTAGAGGGTCTAAAGAAGACACTAGGCTATGATAATGCTTTCGCTGATAGCAGTAATGGCCGTAGTGGAGGTTTGGGAATTTTTTGGAACAATAATACAAGTGTGTCGTTATTACCATATTCACAGTATCATATTGATGCCATTATTTCAGAGGGAGGCGACAATCCCTGGAGAATTACTTGTGTTTACGAGGAAGCTCAGCAGGCAGAGAGGCATAAGACTTGGGACCTTCTCAAGTTCATCAAGTCCACGTCCTCGCTACCCTGGGTATGCATTGGCGATTTTAATGAGGTTTTACACCAATCGGAACATGCAGTGTGTGCAGATGGCGCACGGCCGCATTGCGGCTTTCCGTGACGTGGTGGATGTGTGCGGCTTTCTTGATCTTGGCTGTTCGGGCGTCCCCGACATTCGAGAAGAAAGTCAGCGGTGGAGTTTACTTGTCGAGTACGGCCGGACCGTGCCTTAGCGACGGGTGACAGGGACATCTCGTTTTTTACTTTGTCGAAAGTGTTGAAATCTCTCGGCCTCCGACCTCCCCATCATGGCCCAATTTTACTAACTTGGAGACCAAGTGAGAGAAGGAAGCCGGGCCCTAGGAGGTTCAAGTTTGAGGTGATGTGGGAGGAACATGAAAATTTCTCTTCATCATTATCGAGGCATGGAGTAAGAGTTGCAAGGTTGTTTCCATGGATGGCCTCCGACAAAAATTATCAGGTGTCTCAAACCATCCGAGCAAATGGGAGCGCCACAGCTTTTGGCCACGTTGGGCGGGAGTTGAAGAAACTAAAAGAGGAGCTAGAGAAATTGCAAGAACTGCCTGGCCGTGACAGGGCCATCCCATGCTGAGCTAAAGATTATTAAGAAAATCAACGAAGTTGCACCACGGGGAGGAGATTATGTGGAAGCAAAGATCAAGAGTGCAATGGCTTGCGCTTGGAGACGAGAACACAAGATTTTTTCCACCTCCCAAGCGAAGTCAAAGAAAAAGAAAAATATGATTTCAGCCCCAAGATGTCGAGTAGTGATATGACTTCGTGACGTGCATGTTATGGGAGCGTTAACCACCTCTTTTTATAAAGAATTGTACACGCCGAGGGTGTAAATAATATGAATGAGGTACTTGACAAGTGTGCTCAAGTAAAGTTACGGGGAGATGAATGAGGTACTCGTTGCTCCTTTTTCAGAAAGAGAAGTCAAGGAGGCCCTTTTCCAAATGTTTCCAACAAAGGCCCTAGGGCCTGATGGTTTCCCGGCCCACTTTTTTTCAGCGTCATTGGGAACTATGTGGGAAGGAGGTTACCGCTGCTGTACTTGGTGTTCTAAGCGGTAAAGAGGATCCGGCTGTGATTAATGACACGATTATTGTGCTCATACCAAAAGTAGCAAGCCCGGAGGAATCGGCGCAGATTCGGACGATCGGCACGTGCAATGTTGTCTACAAGATTGTTTCTAAAGTGGCAAATGAATGCAGGCATCAAGGTGGTACTTGCCTCGAGATTATTTCATAAGAGCAAACCGCTTTTGTTCCGCGGCGGCTCATCACTGACAACATTATAACGGCATATGAATGCTTACATTTTATGAAGCGAGTGTGAAGCCAAATGGATGAAGGTGTTGTGCCCCGAAACTTGATATGAAAAAAAGCTTATGACGGTGTTGAATGGCCATATCTTCAAGCAATTATGACAAGGCCGGGTTTTCACCGCTTTGGGTCCAAATTAATCATGAGGTTAGTAACAACAAGGTGTCCTTCGCTTATGTTGAATGGCAATTGTCCGGATTCTTTCAAACCATCTAGAGGAATTCGCCAAGGTGATCCTATCTCCCCATATTTGTTCCTGTTAGCGGCAGAGGGCCTTTCGGGCCTATTAAAAACAAAAATTCAGTCATCAGTACTAAGTGGAATTATGGTAGCCCCATCTGCACCGATGGTCAGCCACCTACTATTTGCGATGACAAAATTGCTTCGCTTTTCGTGAGCTAATCGGAAGAATGCGGATGTGGTGAAAGATGTTTTGAAACTATACTGTGATGCTTCGGGTCAACGGATCAATGAGCAGAAATCCTCTATTCTCTTTGCAAAGAAGTGTCATCGATGTTCGAAATGAAATCATGTCAGTCCTTAATGTCAACAATGAATGCTTAAGTGAAAAATACCTAGGGATGCCATCCGATGTGGGAGCCAATGTGAATGGGGCTTTCAAATTCCTCGGGACGAGTGTGGGGCAAGGTACGGGGATGGATGGAGCAATGTTTGGCACGAGCTGGTAAAGAGGTCCTGATCAAATCGGTTGCTCAAGCAATCCCAACTTACTCCATGTCTTGTTTTAAGCTGCCGAAGGGACTTTGCAATCACCTAACCAGTTTAGTCCGTAACTTTTGGTGGGGAAGTAAGGCAGAAAGCGGAAGACATGCTTTGGGTAGCATGGGATGAGATGATTATGCCAAAGTCGATGGGTGGTTTAGGCTTCAGAGACTTCGAGATGTTCAATTTGGCTTTACTTGCGAAACAAGCCTGGCGGGTGCTTCATGATCCGTCGTCTCTAAGTGCAAAAATATTAAAAGCAGTCTACTTTCTAGAGAATGATTTTTTGTAAGCTAGACCGGGAGTACCCCGTGAAAAATTTGGCGCTCGATCCTTGATGGAAGAGAGGTCCTACAATTGGGCTTAATCGAGAAATTGGTACGGGTCAATCGACTTTCATTTGGTCCATGGACCGGTTACCATCTAAGGGTTTGAGGAGACCATTCAAGGGGGTTCCCAACCCGCCTATCAAGGTCATTGAACTGATCGAGCAGACAACCATGACATGGGACTTGGCGAAGCTGCAAGAATTCTTCTCCCCACCCGACATTGAAGTTATTTGTAACATCCCGCTATGCTTCAGAATTCAAGATGATTTTTGGGCTTGGCATTTTGAGAAGAATGGTGTCTTTTCAAAGACGCCGGCTTATCGGATGCTCGGTCAGAGGCGGATACTGTCGGAGAAGGAGACTATTTCTAACCAAAAAAAGGGAGAACGAGAGTGGAAATCTCTTTGGCAAGTTCAGGTCCCTCCGAGAGTGAGCGTATTTCTTTGGAGGCTGTCAAAGTGTTCATTACCTTCAACAGATGTCTTACACCATAGAAACATGTCAGATAATGAGCTATGTGCTATCCGCGGCGCTAATGATTCTTGGAGACATTCTTTGTTGGAGTGTCACATGGCAAAGTGCGCCCGGGCATTGGAGCAGAAGATATCATTGAACATTTGTGTACTATCCAGATCAAGACCCCAACCGGGCCGGGTAGGGTCTGTTTGAAACTACAACTCACAAAGTGAAGCGTTGAGGGTAGCGGTGACCTTGTGGGCAATCCGGGTTTGGTAGGAGAAAAGCTATTCACGAGAATACCTATCGAGTCCGTTATCGACTCATGGCTTTATAACCGATCTCGCGAGGAGTTGAAAGATACCCGTGTGCGAAAAACCAAAGGCAAATACTCAAGGCATTCAGCCAAGAGTTCGCCGTTGGATTCCTCCCCGAGCGGGACAATCGAAGATAAATGTTGACGCCGTTGTCTAAGAACGGCGAAGGGTCGTTGTTGCCGCTATTGCCCGAGATCGGGATGGTGTTTTTGTAGGAGCCGCCGCTTGGTCTTTGATGGAATATCTCGATCCGAAACGGGCGAGGCGCCGCCCGAGCTTGGTCTTCGATGGAATATCTGATCCGTAAACGGCGGAGGCACTCGCCCTTTGCCGTGAGGGCATGGACCTTGCAAGCGATTTGGGTCGTCATCCTTCCGTCTCGCCTCGGATTGTGAGAGTGTCGTCAAAAATCTCAAAGGACCAGGGATGGGAGCTTATGGACGGATCATCAAAGAACCGGGAAGGCTCGAGCTTTGGAGTTTGAAGCGGTGGAATATGTACATGAAAGTAGAAATTCAAACGTGGACGCCATGTAATAGCTAGAAGCCTTGTATCGCCAGAAACGCGGCAGATTTGCACGGTTTATGTCGCCACCCGATGGCGTTTGTAATCATGTAAACCCTCTTTGAATAAAGCGAGTGGTTCTCGCCTCAAAAAAAACGTAAGCGGTCTCATATGTTTCTCATGCATCGCCACGTAGGATTTTTGATGACGTGGAGGAAAGAGAGATGTGAGAGAGAATGAGGTAGTTGCTTCACAACAACACCTCATGAGCTAAAATTTAGGACCATGGGACAACTATTTTACCTTTGTATGAGTTGTTGTCGCCATGCACCTCACAATCCTATATTTTTACTCTCTCCATAAATTAAGGAAATACGAGTTGCTATGAGACAACTTAGAAAGACAACCATTGTACATATAATTTATTAAGTCGCTTTTTAAATTACGTGGCACTATATGAGACTAGTTATAAGACAACACCAATGTACTTGCCCTAAGGCTTCCAAATGGGCTCTTATTTTTCATTATGTCTTAAACTAGCAAAAAGTGCCCGTGACGTTACAAAACGGATGATTGACAAATATATCGCTATACCACCGATTCAAATTTTAAGGGCCCATAATTACGTTTCATTTTGAAGTTTACTATATCTTGTATGGCGTCATTAAGCGTGTATTTTTATTATTTCTATAAGTTTTATCTAACTAACATGGGCTTAAAAACTACTTTAATACGACCTACTACTAACCTAGTTTATTTAGAATTTTTTCTAGAAATTTTTATGTAATTAATTAGCTTATGTGTTTAATATCCTGTAAATGCGATTTCATGTATGCCCAGCAGGGGAATTGCGTGTTGTAGTGTTCTATAGACCAACCCATATTCCAGCTTGCCTATGGTTGATACCAAACCGAGTGCACACCGAAGAAGATCATTGACAAGCTCATTGACAAGCGGGGCTATCTTTTTCCCCTCTTTTCTGCATTGGGCCTGGGCCTCAAGAATTTGAGGGCAGCACCTTATCAAATGGAAAAAATCGCGACCCTCCCTAACTATCACGAAAGTTCACTTTTTCCTCCCTCAACTTCAAAACCCGGACAAATCACCTCCCTCAACTTTTCAAACCATGCAAATTACCTCCCTCGAGCGGTTTTGAAGGCGGATTTGCTACAGTAACCGCGGTTTTACTACAGTGTCAGCGGGTTGCTACAGTGACAGTGACTTTTCCTTTTCTTTTTTATAAAAATTCCTGTTGAATCTTTAAAAAATCATCGTAAATCACGAAAAAATCATAAAATAAAAAATCTAATTTTGTTGGACTCCACATGATTAGACCTACACATTGAATATATAATATGATATGCTTTAGTACAAAGTTTTTTTGCTACGAAGGTTTTGTCTTTTTCTTTTATATTTATTTGGTCGAATCTTTAAAAATTATAGTAAATCACAGAAAAATCATAAAATAGAAAATCTAATTTTGTTAGACTCCACATGCGCATGTCTACACAGTGAATATATAATATGGTATGCTTTAGTACAAAATTTTGGTTATAGCTTTAGATCTATGCTTTTTTGTAATTAATTGAAATAATTACGTAGCTGCAACTTCATAATTATTTTGTTGGACTAAAACATACCATATTATATATTCAATGTGTAGATCTACTCATGTGGAGTCTAACAAAATTGGATTTTCTATTTTATGATTTTTCTATGATTTACTATTATTTTTCAAAGATTCAGCCAAATAAATAAAAAAAAAGAAAAAGACAAAACCTTTGTAGCAAAAAAACTTTATACTAAAGCATATCATATTATATATTCACTGTGTAGATCTAATCATGTGGAGTCCAACAAAATTAGATTTTTTATTTTATGATTTTCTATGATTTATTATGATTTTTCAAAGATTCAACAGATTTTTTTGAAAAAAAGAAAAACAAAGTCACTGTCACTGTAGCAACCCGCTGACACTGTAGCAAAAACCGCGGTTATTGTAGCAAATCCGCCTTCAAAACCGCTCGAGGGAGGTAATTTGCATGGTTTGAAAAGTTGAGGAAGGTGATTTGTCCGGGCTTTGGAGTTGAGGGAGGAAAAGTGAACTTTCGTGATAGTTGGAGGAGGGAATCCGACTTTTTCCTATCCAAATTCACCACTGTTGGGCTCTTTTTTCGTTGTTGAAGAATGAGAATAACTAGCCACTAACCCGCATAAAAGCGCTGGCAAGAAACTACATAATATTAGTAAAAATTTTATGTCAAAGAATGGAGGAACGTAAATTGAATTGATGCAATATATGCCGCGTCATAAGTCTGGAACATGTGGGGATGCCTCAATTCATGATGCAGCCTCATTCGCAGCTGAATAGAGCGCCAATAGTAGGTGAGCAGAGGAACACGGCTGAGAGCTTGAGAGTACTATGTAGTTGGTATAACTTGTAGTCCCAATATTGTCGGTCTGAACCGTAGGATGAACACGGTCTCTTGGAGACTATAGCAACATCTGGAGTCGCATCAGCTCATTGGAAGGCAGTGGGTGGTGCGCTGTAGTGTGGACGGGTGGTGCAGAAAAGTTCGTCATGAGTAATCCCACTGAGTTTTGCTGTAGTAAAAGGAATGAAATTATATGCACTATTTTACATTGTCGACCATAAAAAAAAGGAAATATTAGTAGTTTAATTAGGTTTAAGGTTGTAAATCAAAGGGAACGTATTTGAAGTCAATTTGAGGGGCGAGCAAATTAACAAAAATGGGGCAACTGTACTAAGTCATTCTGCCAAGGTTTGCTTAGCGACATGACCACTTTAACATATGTCTCATGTATGAGAATTCATAAACATCTCCTTAATTTAATTAAAACAATTCCTCATTTGCTATAATTCTAGGAACCCTTAAATGGCTGACAGTGTGGCACCAAGTTGTGGTCATACTTATCTAGAATTATGTGCCATGTGAAAATGTCTCTAGTCAATACTGAACAAACTGAATGGCAATATCTTTAAAAGGTTAAAGACTTCACATGTTTTGAAAATTGTGAAGACTACTACAGATCGGACACAATCCCTAGCATTGGAGAACTTATATTTGTCATGTTACATATGGTAGTCTTATCCTGGACATGTACAATATATATAGAGCTTTATCAACAGAAATGAGAAAGGAAGCAGTGGAGAAGGCAAGATAACTCACCTGACCTATGAGGACATGGGCAAAGAGGTTTTTTTTTTTTTTGGTAGCTCCCAATGGTAGATCCATGCTGATTGGAATCTGATTCATTTCTGATATACAGAATCCACGCTGCTGATATTGGAAATGGAATCCGCAGAACTGAAACAGTAACAACTAAGCATGTGTAGTATGATTCATATGAGATGGGCTGTGAAATGACCTGAAACAGAGGTGTGAAAACTGAAGCAAAATAGTAGCGGATGTGGTTGGTCTGGTCACTACTTAGAGAACGTGTCAGTGACAAACTGATATCTGTAGTAAAATGAATCGGTAAATTCTCACTGTGAACTATACCTTTAAGATAACTTGTTAATATGAAGAGGAAGCAGCGATAATCAGATGAATAGACATGTTGATAAGATGAAACATCACTCGAAAGGCAAAGCAGAAAAATTACATGTCAGTTGTGCTTCTTATTTGCTTATTCAACATATAGGACTCCTTGTCAGGAATAGATATGTGCATCTGCATCTTTGTGCCTGCAAAAAGCTTAGCATGGTTATTTGGTTAGGAACAAAAATTGTTGCAGAGGCAATTCGTCGAGCACGTGGTGTGCATCATTCATGAGTGAGGCATTCATTAGCAGAAGATGAGATCGGAAGGGGATACCATGATGGCCACTATTGTTGGTCCATGTCGCGGTGATGGAATGTGCAGGCACGCTGAAGGCACAACCGGCCCGGCTGTCCGACGGGGACGCGGACGGTGCTGCAGGCTCGACGCTCCGGCGGGTTCGCAGGCGCGGTGATGGAAGGTGCAGACACGCTGAAGGCACAACCGGCCCGGCTGTCCGAGGGGTCACGGGCGGTGCTGCAGGCTCGACGCTCCGGCAGGTTCGCAGGCGCGGTGTAGGTCGCTCGGCGGCGGCTGGCAGAGCCGTGATGCGGTGAAGGCCGCACCGCTCCTCGCGAGGTGAATGTCGGGCGATGTCGAGCGTGGCGGCTGTAGGGCGTTGGAATGCTGGCGCGATGACGGAGCCGGAGGAGGGAGGCGACGCGGTGCGCAGGACCCAATCGCGCGAGGCGGCGGCGGAGGTCGTGTGCTGGAGAAGATGAGGTCGGGCAGTGTTCGGTTGGTTCCAGAAGGTGGAACGCGTGTACGGTTGGGATTGGGAGACAGGCAATCGAACGGTGGGTGAGAGGTACTGTGCTGGGTACAATGAATTGAGTCTAGCGATCGAGATCGCGAGTTGCACGAAAATAAGGGTTTATGTTAGATTCGGTTGCCGAACAAATTATTGATTCAGTTTGCCAAAGCAAATACTTGTTCAACAGAGATTGGTACATTTGTTTCCCTATAGGTGTAGACTTTTGTATCCGTTTCCAACTCCTACACGTAAAGCCGCTGATGCGGACAGGAAAGGGGTGAAAGATTTTTTGGTAAACCAAAATTTTAGTGGACTGAAATTACCTTGCTTTATTAATAGGTATAGATATAGATTATTATAGTATCAAGCCCATAAGAATAGGATCCTCCTATCCTCCGTCTCATATGTGCATCCCATCCCACTTTCTCTACTTTACCACTAAGATATGGTCTTATGCCGCTTTCTTCGCCGGAGTTGGGAGTCAAGTTGGGCCTCTATTTTTTTGCAAGCCTAGAATTTTGAGGCCTGAATTTGAAAGCCTCCACTAGAGATACTACCGCTGTTGTGTCGACTTGTACCGCAATGGCTGCACGAACACCAAGTCGACGGGCTTATTCGGTCACTGACCGACGACGACGACGCCAAGTCGTCGACGACCGACGTCAAGTCGCCAACGACTGACGTACGTAGGCAACGGCTACCGGCAATGTGGAATGCTTCTCCGGTGAATAGAACTCTAAAAAATTTAGAACAAAAAAGCAGAGCAAACAGAGTTAGGGGACAGGCAGAGCCTGCCCACCGACTCCAGCTGGCTAACACACTTGCCAACCGTCTAACTAACCGACTCAAGTTAGCTGACCGGCGTCAAGCAAAACTGACGGCATCCGACTCCTGTAGACCATCCGGCAATAGATCCGTGCCCATCTTCTTCCTGAACCTGACACACGTGATTTGTTCTATCTTGCGTTACCAATGGCCAACAAGATAAGGTGACAAATGATGCGGGCGTATGTGCATGTGTTAGTACTTAGTAGCATCCTTTAAAAATACTAAATTCCGATTTAATATTAAAATATTTGTAGAAATTTGTATTTAACTCAGAAAAAAAGTGAACCAATTTCATATTTTATCTAAAAAATCATGATCTACATCTTTTTTTCTTGTGTTGAATTATCTGATTATTATATGATCATTGATCTCCTAAAGCTTAAAATTTAATAGAGGATATGCATGCCAGCCAAAACGAAATCCGTGTTCGAGTGTTTTTTTTTTTTCTGAGAAACGATTAATCATTAATCATGTAGCCAAAAGCCCAAATAAAAACCAGGCGTCGGTGACAACCTCGACGCCCTGATCGGCCGCCGCCATCGCCATCATATCGCCATTGCCATTGCCATCGCCATCGCCATGGGGACGGGGGTGCTCACCAGGCGAAGAAGGAGGAGGCTGGGAACGGAAGAGCGCCACGCCGACCGGATCGCCAGCCTCGGCGACGGCGTTCTCGGTGACATCATCTCTCTTCTCCCCACGACGGACGGCGCCCGCACGCAGGTGCTCTCACCCCAGCGGCGCCACCTATGGCGCTCCGCACCTCTCAACCTCGAGGACACAACCACCGAGCTGTCTCCCGCATCCTCTCCTCGCACCGGCCCGCCCCCGCCCGCTTCTCAATCTCTTACGGCCTCGGCCTCAACCCCCAAACAGCACTGTGCCGCGGCTCCCGCCCGGCCCTCGACAAGCTATGGGAGCTCGAGCTCGACCGCGTTAATCTGGTTCCGGAATCGGCACTCGTCGCGTCAAGTCCCACTCTTCGTGTCGCCACCTTCGGCAACTCGCATTTTCGGCATGATTTTCGGAATTCGTGTCCAATTCGGTTACCACTTCTCAAGCATCTAAGCCTTGTGGATAACACAATTCATGATCACGCATTCCAATCTATGATCGCCGCCGCCCAAACCCTGCGGAGCTTGCTGCTCACGTTGTGGCCCGGGAAGACTTCCCTCGAAAGTGCGGATCGTGTCACCCCTAGCCTCATAAGCATCGGCGTGCATTCTGGCTCGACAAACTATGATTTTTGTACCACAGCTTTCGTCATCGGGGGCGCCCGTGTCTAAAAAGATTGTTGTTTTTTTGGGAGGAATTAGGATCTACGTGTGGGTAATCTCTGCGCCAAGATTGCAGATTTTGGGAAAACTCTGTGATAATTTTTATCCCATGTTTGTACAGGTATAGCCATCTACGTTTGCTTAGATGCATACATGGTGTTAATTCTAAACAACCTTTAAATTAAACTTCGAGGATCGAATATTATGGGTAGCATGACGCCGGTGGTCAGCAGTGTCAAGGTTCTAGCATTATCTATTGCGAAACTCTGTATGAATGTGGTTTCTAACTTAATCAAGTGCTTTCCCCACTTGGAGAGCTATACATCCAGGTGACACTTGTACTAGAGTGTGCTCCTATAACATCGATGATTGCCCTAAATATAACGGTTAGCATTGAAGCTTCACTTTTGTTTTCCAGATAACACATCTTGAGGTGGAAAATTGGTTTTACATGTCGAGGAAAACATTGGTGCCCTAGACAACGGTCTAAGGAAAATTGTGCTAGCAAACTATCGGGGCAACAAGTCACATGTTCAGTTGGCCAAGTTGTTTATATCAAATGTAAGAATGCTGGAGTTAATGAGGTTTGAGTTAGTATTTGAAAATGTTAGCTATGAATGGATTGAAAGGCAACATAGTCTGCTCGAGCTTGAAAAGAGGGCTTCCATGGGTGCACAATTCGATTTTTGTATGTGAAAAAAAACTTCATTGGGTCATGCACACGATATGATGAAGTACATGATTTGTCAATAATGGACCCCTTCCAAAGGATTCATGGGTAGGTAGGTCTGATGACACAAATGAAAGATATTTTATTTTCAGGTAGGACATTCTAGCAAGGTTTCATTTAGTCAGTTTGATGTACATACATTTGATATTTGGTTAACTGGAAGACTGTAATCTCTGCCAACTTGTTTGATGCTAATTTTTCTGTTTAATAAATGGAGAAGAGCTTTTGAAATATCTACATTCTTATTTTCCACCATGTTGTCGAGTATAGTGATTGCAATTTGTATCTATGCCCATCTAATCATAAATACAGTCTAACCCTTTCAATTTTCTCCCAAAAAGGGATTGTCGTTACTCATTACCTACTGTTTGCTTGTTTGATTAATTAGTAGCCACATGCCCTTATCTTGTTGGCCATTGGTTACACATGATAGAACAAATGGTGGGTGTTAGCTTCAGGAAGAAGATGGGCACGGCTCTATTGCCGGATGGTCTACAGGAGTTGAGATGACGTCAGTTTTGCTTGACGCCAATCAGCTAGCAAGTCTGTTAGTCGTCATTCTGTTAGCCAACTGATTGAACCATCGATGAAATCAATACAGACTCTCTGTCCCCTAACTCTGATTACTCTGCTTTTCCTTCTGAATCCCCCTCCAACTCTTCCGGTTCATCCTGAACCCTATCCAGTTCCAGTATCCCGTCAAGTTCTTGTTTGTTTTGTTTTGGTAACAAAATGAGTCAAACAAATTAAATTTGCTTCGTTGAATTGCGACACCTGCTCTAACCTTCACTGGATATGGATATGTTCAGAGACTATCGTCTAACTCAATCGACGTGCCGTCAACCTCTTTTCGTCCTGGTGACACCTTGTTTGTTTTGTTTTGTTAATAAAATGAGTCAAACAAATTAAAATGTTTGACATACATTTGATATCTGGTTTCCTGGAAGACTGTAATCTCTGCCAACTTATTTGATGCTAAATGTTTTACGTTTAATAAATGGAGAAGAGCTCTTGAGATATCTACATTCTTATTTTCCACCATGTTGTCAGTATAGTGATTGCAATTTGCATCTATCCCCATCTAATCATAAATACAGTCTAACCCTTTCAATTTTCTCCCAAAAAGGGATTGTCGTTACTCATTACCTACTGTTTGCTTGTTTGATTAATTAGTAGCCACATGCCCTTATCTTGTTGGCCATTGGCTGCTGTGTGGAAGTGTGGATTGTAATAAACTTAAGCTCATTGGGAGTGAAAAATTGATTCAACAGTATAGCTAAACTTAACTTTTAAAGTTGTATCTTTTTTGCATTACTTATTGTAGCAGCCTCTATATTATATATGTAGTTACCAAGGGCTGGTTACAAACATTGGAAAATCCTCACTGCCCTGATAAAATCCGAAAACCTTTAAAAATGCCACTAGGAGGCCCATGCATGTCTTTGACACATTGATGGCATGTAAGGGATTGCAAGTTTTCAATAGGGCAAAAGAAATTTACCCACAAACTTGAGGTAGGAAGACTTCTCATTTAAGTTTAGATTGGCTTGGAGGGATGGAAAATAGAATGAAATTATGCTGGACGCTACTACTTAACATTAATGAAATTAGTGCTAAACTTCAATTCTTGAGCGTCTTTTTGTGTTTCGCTTGATGGCTAATCTCCTAATGTTCTTAAAATCTCATCAGCTTTATTGGGCTTGCCTGTAAGCAGGTAAGACTTTAATGTCTACTGCTGAACTTCAATTTGCAATGCAGTGAAGAATGGATGCGGTCCTTTTGTTATAAGAAAGCAAATGAGTATTTGAATCAAGATAGTGAAACCGCTGAGTTGTTTCTACCTAATTTTACTCATGGACCAACATCTTTTGGCTTCAAATTTGGTGCATATATGCAGTGACGAACATTGTCATATGCTCTATAGTGACATCACCCTGTGTGAAGACACTGAAATCAATATGTGTTCTTCGAATACAAAAATCGAGCAGCTAATTGGACAGATATTCAAGTAAAGCTCAATAGTATAGCTACTAATCAAACAAAACAAACTTACTTGACGTCAGACTGAACTGAAGGGTGTCGCCATATTAAACAATGAACAAGACTGATCAGTGCTCCTGCTACGAAGAAGTTTCTATTGCAGCGCAAGCGAATTAACATCAATAATAAACCACAACCTGCTGCTTCGCAATGACCAAAGTAGCAACATTTCAGGAATGAAGTCGATTCAAACCTAAACAATTAATATGGAGATTCTAAGGCAGAATTACAGAAACAATAAGCTTCAGTTTGCAGTATCCATCTAAAGACTTCAGGCGAGATCACGGTTGAAGTGCCACAAGATGACGTCTGTAGAAGTTGAAATCCACATGACAGGGAACAAATCAAGTTTGATTAGTCTTCAGAGACCAAGTTCAGCTATCATATGCTCACTTCCCCAGTGGCCTATTCCTGGCCACGATACAATAAGTAATGTGGAGTGACAGATATGGATTGACAATGTACATGGCATGGCTTGGCTATCCATAGTCAATGTCTCCCATGCAGCCTACATGGATACATCTGACCCTTCAGAGCTTGGATCAAGCGTCTCTTTGGCCAGACCTATACACCATTGGGTTTCGTGAATCGCAATGGCGCGTGGGCAGGGGCAACTGCACCATGAGCACAGCAACAGCAGTTCCATGCACTACTACATAATTGATTTTACAAGACACTCCAGAAACATTTTCCGTGGCGGGCTTTTAAAAAAACCCCACGGTTAATATCTCAATTAACCGTGGCGGTTATTTTTTTATTTTCCGTGGTGGTTATAATAACTGTCATGGTAAATGAGATTAACGTGGCGGTTTTTATTAAAAACCGCCATGGTTAATGTGGCCCAAGACCCAGCCCAAAAGCCCAGAAAAAAAGCCCAAAAATCGGGCTGGCATATATATAGAAGAGTGGGAGGACTTAGGGTTTCAGACTCCCAAAAATCGAAAGCGGCGCTCAGTCCCTCCCTTCTCTCCCCACGCGCCCGACACCACCTCCCTCTTCTCTCTCCCTCGACGGCGCTCCTCCCTCTTCTCTCTCCTCGGCGGTCCGCGAGCGGCGGGGCGCGGGGCGGATCCGGCGGCGCTCCTGTCCCTCGCGGATCCGCGAAGCGCGCCCTCCTCCGTCGAAGCGGCGGTCCAGGCGCTGGGCGGATCCAGCAGCGGCGAAGCGGCGGGCGGTCGGCATGCCGGCGGATCGGCGCCGGCGCGACGACGATCAAAAGCGGCCGGGGCGGATTGAAGCCGCGGCGGCGGATCGAGGCGGCGGCGGATCAGCGGGCGCGACGCGGATGGCGGATCGGCGCTTGGCGGATCGATCGCGTACGCGCGGATCCGCGGCGGGCGGCGCCGCGGATCCGACCCCGCGGCCGATCCAGGCGGCGGATCCCGCCCGCGCGGCGGATCCGGCGACCCTAAGCGGCAGCGGATTCGGGCGGGCGGCGGGCCCGTGATCCAGCCGGATTTGGGTTTTTTTGATTAACGGTGGCGGTTATTGAAAACCGCCACGGTTAACCATTTTCCGTGACCCTAGCACCACGAAAATCAAAAAGCCCGCCACCTAAAATCTAATGAGTAGTAGTGATGGATGTGTGATAAAGTCATCTGCGTGCAGCCTCAGTGACTACTGCATAGCACCGCCATCACCTTCAACACCCTTTTGACCTGCTCTATATATATTGACATCTCACGCTGTTCATATTTTTTTTACAACAGACATCACCCTGTTCATATTGGTACACCAAGAGCCACATTATAACTTATTGTAGGCAAGTGTCAAGCGGTTCATCCTTATACCTAACTAGAGGATACCTCGCGTTGCGGCGAATCGGCAGGGTAGGTATACATAAGAATGAACAAATTTTTATGCATATGATTATTCAATATTATGTGTTAAACTGCAAGATTTCAAAACTTAAAGCAGTAGTACTTAGACATGTTGGATTGTTGACAACGTTTAGTAGTATAATAAACTATATATAATAAATTATATATAATAATTTTATTCCTCTAGCTTTGCCCTTGACGTGTTTTTCTGAGATGAACTTGAGAAGTTACCTACATTGAAAACATGGTAATATAAGATTAGTGAATTGGATGTAACAAAGAGAGGGTAGCATAGACATAAAAGGTTTGCAAAAAAAAAAAAAAAAAATTATAAGGTACATCGGTGTCAACAACTTGTAGTTATTGTAAGGTTTCCAAAAATAGCTGAGCAGCATGTAATGCCCATTGCATGTGCTATTTGAATAGGTAGACACTGAACTGAAATAGGGCTGGAGATAATTTTGAGTTAAGTGTTCAGAAGAATGAATGACAGCATGGGTGTCAGGTACTTAGTTCCATCTGGCTGCGGATAGGCCGTATAATAATGCTTGGTTTCTATATCTATGAAGAGTTTCGAAAAATATAGCTGAGCAGCGTGTAATGGCCCATTGTATGTGCTATTTTGATAGGTAAATACTGAACTGAAACAGGGCTGGAGCTAATTTTGAATTCAGAGTTCAGAAGAATGGATGACATAACATGGGTGCTAGTTACTCAGCTCCATTAGCTAATTTTGAATTCAGAGTTCAGAAGAATGGATGACATAACATGGGTTCTAGTTACTCAGCTCCATTAGGCTGCGGCATAGGTTTTATAATAATGCTTGGCTTCTATATGTATGAAAATATCAATGAGTGTCATAACAGTTGCAGCACATGATGGAATATTATGCAGCATGGATCTGTTCATAGGAAACTGACAGAGAGAGCAAGCAGAGGAACACAGGTGAATGGTAAAAAAGTTTTTTGAAGTATATATGAAGTAACACTTACTGTTTCTTCTGTTGCTTGTTTTCAGTTTCAACTGGTTCAACTTGATCCACATCGAGCTTCCTTTTGGTCTGTGAGCTGTTGTGGAATTGAAGTAAATGTCAAATAACAGCTATGTATTTGAATACTTGTGTATATTAGTAAACAGCAGGCCACTGATGCGTATTCTAAAATGTAATTATGACATGAGTTAATTAGTAGATATGTTCAATGTACAGCTGTGGACCAAAGGATGGAAGTATATCATGGGCTTTAGTATGATCCTATTGCAAGTAGTAAACAGCAGGCCACTGATGCATATTCTAAAATGTAATTATGACATGAGTTAATCTTCAGTGAGGAGGTAGTGAGGAGGTAGTGACATGTTTGTGTATGTGCTGTTGAGAAAAAAGAAAACATGTTAACCATGTATGAACTTTTACTGCATATAAAATATAAACTGCTTCATGTACTAACAGCTCCCTCACTAATGCATTTTTCAGTGCATCACACAACTACTAAACAAAAAAAAAAGATATAAACTGCTTCATGTACTAACAGCTCCCTCACTAATGCATTTTTCAGTGCATCACACAACTACTAAACAAAAACATTGGTAGGCTTCTTCCCAATATGTAACCCATACAACTTAAAATATTTTAAAAATATCTTTTTAAACAGAGGGTACAATGATTTGAATAGCTGAAGCAACTTTGTATTCAAAAAAAATTATATTGCTACTTCAAAGATTAAAAAATAAATTCATCAAAGATGTAGAGGTTTACAAAACTGAAACAAATATATGTTTACGGATAACTATCTTCTATTGTCCATTTAAGATTTAAGATCTTTTTTTAGATTTTTTCCATGACTCTGCTAGTAGCTGCAGTTGTTTTTACTAAAATGAATTTGGTTATAGATATCAAAGGTTTTGCTGCACTTGTCCGTGCGAGCTTCGACCTAAATCTAGTATAGGTCCAGCATTAAAGAACAATGCTAATCTCTTTCTCTCTATCTATCTCTCTCTCTTGTCAAGCCAAATGGTTGCAACTAATGTAGTTTACATTTACACAATTCAGGGGTGGCCATGGCCCTGCCACTGCTTGTAATCATATTACTGGATAGATATCCCAATTTCAGATATAATAGAATGCCCCTAACTACTTGATCTCTTTTTTTTTATCTACCATATATTGCACAAATTCAGGGGGTGGCCATGGCACTGAGAACCTGAAAATATTTGATGGAATATAGAGACACTGGGGAATGAAGCATCCTCTGTATGTCAAATATTAGGACCAAACAATAATAGGTCCAATGTGAGACCATACAATATTCACTTCTATTCCGAATAGCGATTGAATAAATACCTGAGTCATCTCTTCTATTTCAGATTTCAGATATAGACATTTGTTTCCTGAACCATGTATTTTTTCAGAACCACGTATTTTTTTTCAGAACCATGTATTTCAGATATAGACATTTGCTACGATTCCATGAACCATGTATTTTTTCAGATGTACTATCACAGACATTCAAGAGCTCAGTTTGTTCACAATTAGAGAGGAACAATGCCCCTAACTACTTGATCTCTTTTTTTATCTACCATGTATAGAATGTTTCATACAGAGGCACAATCATCAAGAGATAAGCATGGAGTTTCATATCGAGTTTCAAAGATATGGTTTCAAGACAAACCCATTTTGAACAGAGAAATCGTGAATCTTTATGCAGGGCCAATTTCTTAATCCATCGCTCTGTATATAACCTGCATCGGGAAAAATAGCAGAATGACTGTAGATTATCATAAACCCGGTCAACATACTGAATCAGCACATGTGGGAAGAAGGAAACGATTTGGTACCTGTTCTTGCAGCGGGGACTATTAATCCATCGCTCTATATCATATAACCTGCATCGAAAAAAATAGCACAATGACTGTAGATTATCACAAACCCGGTGAACATACTGAATCAGCACATGTGGGAAGAAGGAAACGATTTGGTACCTGTTCTTGCAGCGGGGACTATAAACTGAGAGCAATTCGCATAGAACTGCTACATATATAGGCCTCAAAATGCAATTAGGAGCCATGTAACTGAATAGATCGACCATTACTGCAGGGGGGAAGACGGATGGCGGCAAGGAAGTGGAAAGATATGGTTTAAAGGAATGGCTGCACATGGGGATAACGACGCCCCAAAGGTAGGGCGGACGGGGACGCGGCACGCACGCCAAGCTAAAACCCAAATCGCAGCTCGGCTCCGCGAAGGGCCGCTCTCGACCGATTCGCTCTCGACCGATCGATCTCAGCATTGAGGTCACGCCGGTAACCGCCGAAGCGGCCGGTGGGAGAAACGGATGTGGCCAGGGGAGGCACCGGACCCGCATAATCAGCGGAAGGAGGTAGGCAGCCGGGTTCGCCGCGGGATTCAAAGCTACCCAGGTCAAGCGACGCCTCAGCCGAGGCGGTGGGGAAAAAGGGCTTAAATTTACTTTTGGCGTTCGTGAATGGGGAAGGATCGGTAGTGGGAGGATGACGTGGATCAACCACAGGGCAGAGAAACTCCATAGTGGGTTCCCTTTACAGGGGGTTATAGATACAATTCAGATGGTGTATATTGTTATAGAGGTAGTCATGAAAATTATTGAACTTTCTTAGTCTTTGACACAGTGATCCCTTGTTCTTTCATCATATCTTTTGTTAAACAGATATATATACTTAGATTTTATACCTTATATGATATTAGGATAAACACTATTGTTCATTTGATAATCACATTTCATTTTTCACTCAACAAAACAAGAATCATAGTTTAAAGAATTTTACTAAAAGTAGAGTTGTGCAGTATTTCGCTTGCTACTTAAGACTATATATTCATCTTGTAATTTGGTAATTGTCCAGAAATTGAGGAACAGCATAGATAATGGTTAAGATGTTTGGGCACTAGATGCCATTCTTATCAATGGAAGGGGACCTTACAGATATAACAGTATCCTAATTCCAGCGGACAGAAAACTAGATTATCCTAGGTCAACTCGGATAGCCTAGTAAAGTCCATCCAGAACCTGACCACTGTTATATCTGTAAGAGGCCCTTCAAGTGATCAGAATAGCATGCCCCTAGATCCTGTAATGCCCCTAGATCCTGACCGTCCTTTAGCATGTTCAACAATTTATAGTTGGACATTCTTAAATTATAAGATGAATTTGCAAAGTCTTGAAGTACCAAGCAACATATTGGACAACTCTATTTTTACGAAATCTCATACTACAATTCATATTCCATTAAGTTATAAATTGATTGCGATTCTCAAATGAAAACAAATACTATTTTCCTAATATCCTACATGGAAATAATTTAAGCATCTATTTGTGCAACAATAAATGTACCAAGAAAATCAAAGCACTATGTCTAAGTCCAACAAAGCTCAATAATTTACATAACCAAGCCATCTAAATTGCATTGATAGACAAGAAGTGATTACTTTCAAGTTATGTGGCCCTCGGTGCACTAATCCCCCATGAATAAGGTGATGTCGGATGTTCAAAGCGGGACTAACATGATGGCGCGGTTGTTGAGAATGATGATGGGACCACATTGTACCATGGAATGGCATGCAAATGACGTTACCGCACATCCACATATGGGAAACACGCAAGCCACAAGCCATATCATTGTTGCGAGTATTGTAACCCATGGACCCATATCATTGTGCTAAGCGTGGTGTTGCACCCCCTCCTAGCGAGGGCTAGGCATCGCCCTGCACTGTGAAGCCCATGTGTAGCTTCACTAATATTGTGTCATTCACAATAGACACATTGAGACTATGAGCATAAATTGTCATGCATAGCAATGGCTCTTTCATCTGTGTGACACAACAAGATCCAACAACATAGATCTAGACTAATAAGAAATGCTAGATCCAGGCTAGGAGGGGCCAAATCTATCGGCACAAGCCACGAGAGTGGTTATGATCGTGACCAGCCATGCCATGGGGACCATCCCATGTCGCTCACTCCACTTGACACATCATGTCATGGACGACAACAGACAGTACCATTAGGGGAAGCGAACCTACATTTGTGTCCTCATTGAAGTATAAACACTTTGATGCCTCCCACACAATGGCTAAGGAAGAAGGCCACCAGATCTAAGGAGCTAGCTTTGGCGATAGTAACAAGAAAGGGGCATGTCGAAGGAGATGACTACCTCACCAAAGGAGCACTACTATTGTATTTTTTGGTAGGCGATCAGAATCGATTTACCCAGGCGAGGAAGTAGTCCGCCTGCAATCAAAGTTCTCTATTAGTTGCTTTTTAAACGAGATGGTCAAAAGTACCAAATTGTAAGTACCTTTTTGAACGCCGACACACTGTCATCGGGATCCTCCACGCTCACCACTCATTGCCCTCCATGCACCCATCCTGGTGTCCCCTAGATCTATCGGCTCCAAAGTCCCACCGCCCATAGATCTACAAAGGGGAGAGGAATGAGAGAGAGATGAAGAGGGGAAGAGACAAAGGGAGAGAAAGAGAGAGAGAGAGAGAGAGAGAGTTGTACCTACCCCGCCACCGCCTTCCATGGGATCTAGTCGCCTTTCACCAGATCTGACCCCCTCCACATAAGATTCCATCAGATGGAACCTGCAAGATGTCGGACATCAGAGAAGCAAGCCCACAAGACACACGGGAGTCCTTCCATGGCCACCCGTTGCCAGGGCACCCGGCCACACCACCGGAGGAGGGCCCATGCTCCGCCACCTATGTTGAAGGAGGGCTCGTCGGCCCCGCCAACAGAGGGAGAGAGTAACGGCTGCTTCTTTGAGTGATGTGGAGAGGCATAGCACATAGAGAAGCATAGGCCGGAGAGATGTGGAGAGGGAGTGACAGTTGCTGCTCCGCTCTAGGTGTTCAGAGTCGCGAGCGCAAGAGAGAGTCAGGCATATGTGCGGCGGCTGAGAGGTGGAGCAGTGGAGACAGAAGGTACAGTTGCCTTTTTATGTTAGGTTTTGGAGTGGGCTGCTAATGGGACTCAGGCCGTTAACCGAGACGGCCGCCCAAGGGGGCTCCAAAAATGGATCCAAGTTTGAGGCAGGCCTCTCCTTAAACTAAGTTTATGAGGTCTGCCTCTCAGAATCGACTTTAGGTGAAATGTTCATCGCCTTCATAAATCAATTTTACAAGACGAGCAATATTGAATGCCCCTCAGAAATGCATTTTGAGAGACAGTTAATAGTATCCGCCTCTATAAATAAAAACATCTACCACCAAACTGTAGACTTTTTACGATATGGTTTGATTTTGTGACGATCTCTGTTAATGTTTGGGCATTATCTTGCAATTTGTGAGGACAGACATTAGGAGAGAGAAAGTGTGGAAAAATAATAAGAGGGAAGAGATGACAGGAGGAGGGGCAGATATTGATGAGCATACCATGTGCAAACATTATAACCCGTTGGCGCAACATGAATTAGAGGGGGCGAAAGCGAAGTCGGTATGTGTTTCCATGCTCGCTCCTATACGCGACTAACAAACAAAAGTGAAAACTTCACGGGGTATGTGTTTCCCCTTGATAAAAAGAAGGAGGTTAATGTGTAATAAATCTTTACACGCGAGTGTTCCTAGTTGTCGAGCCTACTTGCCTCAACCCATGCCTTGTTCACCGCCCAAGCCAACGCACCCCTGTCACTGCCACATTACCCATTGCCCACCCCGCCGAACACTAACCTCAATCAAAGGAGGAAGAATGGCCGTTCGCCTCTACCATGAGCTCTTCCCAATAGGTTGTCTTCCACTTCGCAGGCTCGGCGCCCCTCCGCCGCCGCGTCTCTCGAACCTGCCACCACCATCTATCCGCCCCTCTCAAGGTCGATCTCCCTTCTAAGCCCATCAATAATGGAGGTACCCAAAGGGTCCATTTGGCAGAGTTGTGCTTCCTAATTCTGTGGTAAAATGATTCGGTAAGCGAAAGTAATCATGTCTGATATTTTAGCATAAACTTTCAAAATCAAGATGGAGAATCACTTCACACAGAAAGAACAAAGAATCACTTCTCGAAAAAAAATGTGTTTTTCAGCCAATCTCATGTATCATTTTATTATCACAATAATATCATCCAAAATGTTCCAGTTGTCCTATGAAACATTGACACGATACTCCTATATTTTAATAGTAAATAAATCAATTAACAGTATCGTGGGCATGCATTCGTGCTTGCAACAATTTTAGTGGCCTCGTGTGTGCGTGCTGTCACTTCCCTTCCTCTTTCCCCCATCTCTCCGCTCGGTGATTTGGCGCCTGCGAATGGCGGGCGGAAGCGGCGAGGCGGCGATGTCTCCGCCGTCCTCCGGCGGCAGCGGGAAGCGCGGGCGGGACCCGGAGGAGGACGTGTACGTGGACAATCTCCACTCCCACAAGCGGTACCTCAGCGAGGTCCGTCCCGTCCCATGCTCCTCTGCGTTCCCTCTCTCGTTTCAATCTGGGTGGATGCCTCTCGGGCTGGGCAACGAGAGTGTCCGGAAAGGGAGTGCAGGTTCCGGGTGGTTCCTTGGCCAATTCATCGGATACAGCCGTTGCAGGTCTCGAATCGATTGTGTTGCCTGCTTCTCACTCTGGGCTCCAGGGATTGGATTGGGTGTTAATTCCTCGGATTCGATGGCTACTAGATGCGGTTCGGGTCGATTTCAGTCTGTAGCTGCATTGTAGTCTTCTGATTTTGTTTCGATTTGTGCTTGTTTACCTCAAACGTTGGTTGGTGTTGAAACCTAGCTTTGGCCTCATTGTGGAATGCCCCTGCTCTCTGAAACTGGTGCTGCTTTTTATCCCCTCCAAATCCTTAGTGAAAACTTGGTGATTTGCTAGTTCCGAAGCCGCCGCACATTGCTCTGTACCAATCTCTTCTCCTCTCCAAATCAGAATGGCTGAGCAATTCACGTTCTGACGATTTGCAGATAATGGCGTCCAGTCTGAATGGACTATCTGTTGGGGACTCACTGCCTGACAACATCATGGAGTCCCCTGCAAGGTCAGAGACTACTTCCTGCTTCAGGTCTGTGTGCTCTCATCTCATATACATTATTAATTACAAACAATTTATAAATTGATTGATTATAGAGGAGTAGCCTTTGTAGCATGGATGCTAGTTTGTTGTCAGATTCAATTGCCATTTCCATCTCATTTCTGCCTACACTTGTGTTTGCACTTGCACGCCACTGCAACTTAGTGTCTTCTGAAATCGAGAATTGATTCTTCATACTTTTTACTTGTTTCAAACTAAGTTCCATGCTATAACAGAACATGTATGCACGATCTTTCACTATACATGGTTACAGAAATTATTTTGACTCTGTGTTAGTAAGTCTGGAGATTTCAGAGATAGTATGATCGCTCACACATAATTGCTCCAGTGGTTGCACTCACATGTAAGCAATTAAGTATTGAACATGTTTTAAACATAATATGTCTGTTTAATGTTCCAGGTCGTGTCGAGTTATCGATATGTAGTTGATGTTATTACTTGATGGTGCATGTGGCTATGAACATTGATGTCCGTCACACTTTGTTGGTAATTAATTACATGGTTAGCCATGTGGGAACTGTGGTCAGGAAGCATGAAAATACACTCGTAGACATCTTGTTTTTTGTGGGTTTTACTTCTGTTGATTTGGCACTTCTACTTCTCAGCAATTATATTGTGCTGCATTGATGATATGAATTTTATACTGATCATACTTGCCTCCTTTCAGGGATGAGATATTATCCCAATACTAGCCAATGTCAGAAGACTCGATGATTACCGGTGCTATGACACTCAATTAAACCCCAGTGGGAATCATCCTGATGCGATGATCAGCCCTTCAACTAGTCCAATGTCATCTCCTCACCCGACACCAGAGACCACAGTCTCCTTTGTTACCTTCAAACCCATACCCTCTCCCAAGCTGCTCCCTTTCATCAGTAGTCTGCTCTCATGCTCGGCGTGGCTCTGACAATGAAGGCCGGTTCCCATCCTCACCAAATGACATGTGCCACGGGGCAGATTTGAGACGAACAGCACTACTGAGGTCAGTGCAAATGAGGGTGCAGGGACCGCATTCGTATGACCTATCATTCGGCATGAGACAAGGACAAGAACATGTACATGAGCATGAAGATGAACATGAGCATGAACATCTAGAGGATTTGGAAAGGACAGAAAGATCGTCATCTTGCAATAAGTCAATGGTTGACGAAATTGCGTACCAGAGATCTGACCACAATTTTGGTCGACCAGAGCACGAGATAGATTACATCAACAACTGCACATCAGATGATTGTCCAAGTGACCAAAAATTTAAGCAAGAAGATAAGAGCCATAGTAAATTTGATAACCGTATGGACAAGAGTGCATAGCACAGGGAACATACTGTATCGCTTTCATAATAACTTTTTGGATTATAGCTCTGCTTAACTTTGTTGTAGTTTTGATGGCTGTCTTATCTACTGTTGTCCATGGTGCTCTGAATAGAGATATTCTAATATTTGAGTAAAATAACCTCTGAAGTGTTGCAATGCCATTAGATTGTATGTAAGATCACCGGCAAAATTGATTGAAATGGAGACTTTTGTGCTGCAAATGGATCTGTCTTTTGGTTTTAATCGAAAGGCTGGGGAGATATTGCTCTCAAACTCTAAAAAAATTGTTTGAAATGGCACATTAGCCCTTGTAATGCAACTAAAGTAGCAAACAGGAAATTTGTTCTGATAACGAACAGTTAAGTTCTAGCAGAAACTGGCGCAAAAAGGAGTTCTTGTCATTCAAATGCGATCATAAGTATTGTGAATCAGCACCTTTTTTTTTACAAAAAACCAGATAATATTCATTAATTAACAGCAGGCTGCCGATAGAGGATAATACATGTCATAGAGTGCTGAGTTCAGAGCAGTTGTCAGAACACAACCACAAGCATGACTAGAGCTAGAACAGGTTACATGAAACCAGCCAGGTGAGCTCCGCTTCGACCTATAGGTCCTATTTGCTAGAAGATGGGCCATTACATTCTGGCTTCTGTCGAGCTTGAGAATCTTGTGCTCCATCACATTGACGCTGTTGAAGAATCTCTCAGTGAAGGGTTTGATCCTCCAGTCGAGGGGCTCATTTTCTTTGCCTCCAGATAGATAGGTTGATAGAATTTGACTATCAGTGAAGGACACCACAGGTGCATTTAGCTTTCTGAGGATGTCGGCGGCTAAAGCAAGTGCAGCTGCTTCGCCCATGACCACTGAGCTGTGTTTGGGTCGGGCATGGATCTTGCAACACCAATCGTGCTGCCAGGATGAATCTGCACTGTTTATGGCCGACGCATTGTTTCTTGGGTGCAGAAAGAGGCACCAGCCAGCGTCTTCATGTTCGTGCAATGCAGATTGCTGCTGGATTCTCCTATGGCCAGGACCAGTGATGGAGAAACCACCGGCTCATTCATCAGATTGCAGGTACCTGCAGAAGCTGCAATTTTGGTCATCCTGCAGCTGACAGTTAACATCTTGCCTGGTTTTGGTATTGAAAGCTACCTTGATGTCAGCTTCCACAAAATGCTGTACCTGCAAGAAAGTCCAATTATTTCTTTCAAACCTTACCTCATTTCTGGCTCTCCATAGATACCCGAGGGTAGTGAATTCCCTCGATATTTCCTCTTCTGTTGAAGCAGGGGTGATGATAAGTCGAAGAGCTTCCTGGACTCCCTCCTGTTCTTCTGGCAGAACTGATGATCTGAGAGCAGGTTTTGAAGAAAACCAGACAGCCCTTGCAAAGTCACAATAAAAGACAAAGTGAGTATCATTCTCCTCTTTACCACAGAGGGCACAATGTTTGTTAATGTGAACTGACAGGGATCCTGCTCTTTTCCCTGTAGGTAGTGCATTCCTTATCAAAAACCAGGAAAAGACCTTGATGTTAGGCGGCATAACCTTTGATTTCCAGACCCTGCTTAAGATCGACAACGCTGATGATGTAATCCCCCTAGGTCCCTGAGTAGGCAGGACAACTTGAGTTTGGGAGTTTAGAAAACCAAAAGCTTCTTTGGTGGAGCAAGTTCCTTCCCTAGACTGGGTCCAGATGAGATTGCCTGCCATCAGATTCTGAGGGAATAAGGGTGGTGTTTTTGATGGAGGTTGCAGCAGTTTGGTCAAAGAGTTGATCAATAAGATTAGCATTCCAGGAATTGTTATCTGGGAGCTTTAGGTCTGAGATAATATCAGGAAGTTTTGAGACAGCAACGGGCAGGTTAAGGAGATTATATTTGTTTTTACCATGTTTTGACTAGTTGTATTTTTTAAAGAACCGCAACTGGCATCACAAGCACACGAATAACCGTCTGGCCAACAACAATTTAAGTAATTCACATGTTGCCAGCTCCCAGAGTGACCAATCCAAATAAGATGCATCAAGATTTCACCTTTCACCGGATTACATTAGGGAAAAATAACTCGTAGAAGCCGAATAACCAATTTATTGGATCAAAAACAAAGTATGGGTTGTTATCACAGGATGGCTACAAAAACCTTCTTCTGTGTGAAGTAAACTGTGGGTACGAAGTCAATCCCTGGAACCAGAAAAGACAAAAGGGATCTACGTGCATGAACTAGCTCTCTGCCAGTACTTGACTTTCACTACCACCTTTCTCTCATATCATCCTATTTCTTCTGTTTTTCCTTTCCTCAAAAAAGGGTGGTTGCACTATCAGCTCAGCTCAAGTCACTGGCAGGCTGTGGCTGAGTCATCATATTCAAGAAGAGAATGTCGAAAGAATGTTCTTCTTAATGATGAACTCATCAGCTTTGGAAGGACTGATCGACTGCAATACGATGAAATATATGGAAATTAGCTTCTGAATTGTTAGTAATATAGTTGACTGATTGAATGGGGGCGTGAAAACTTATATGCACACCTTCTCCAGCAAGCGGTGGAGCCTCTCAGTCTCCTTCTTAGTGTAGTCAGAGCCCTTGTCCATAATCTTCTTTGCAGCAGTCACATATATCTTTCCGTGCCTGGTTTAGAAGAAAAATAGTTACTACTAGTAATTTGTCAATGCTATTACCAACATAAAAATGTTAGACCAATCAAGTAGCCTGCAAACATGGTGGAGGGAAAGGTGGAAGAAAGTACTTGGCAGCAGAACCGCTGAGCTTAGCAACATCCTCTTCTATTTTAGATAGGACTTCCTTCCGTTTGTCATCAGCAGCATTGAGAAACTTCTTCACAAGAGGATTCAAGCTTGCCACAAGCCCAGCCTACAGAAGTGAACAGAATTGTTGACACCCAAAATTGTTCGATATTATTTCAGAATTTGGGATGCATCAAATTGATTTATAAACATGGACAAAATCAAATAACAGAGTCAAAATGACCTCCGATCGGGACCTCCACCGCCGAGGTCGAGGACCTCTGCCTTTGTGTTGACATCAAAACGGGCTTCTCCGAGGTGACCGGACGCCGCGACCTGCGCGTCCGTCAACGCTTACGCCGGTCCTGCGCGTCCGTCGCAGCGTCCGTCAGCCAGCGTTCCGCGGTGCAATTTCAGAGCTCTAGAACCGACCGGACGCTAGTGACCTGCGCGTCCGGTCGGCCCGACTCAGCGTCCGGTCAAACGCGACGGGCCGCGTATCCATACGATCTCGAACCGATCTCTTTCCTGATCGTGTTTAGGTCGGTTTCTGGAGATTGGAAACGTCAAGGACGGTTTCCTAAAAGGATAAGACCACCCTCCTCTATATAATAAAGAGGTTCAAGGCCGATTTGATCCCATCTACATCCAATCGTCATACACCGACATATCCCTCTACTTTTTACCTCTTCCAAACCCTAACTCTGCTGTTCGACGACGTTCTCGACGAATTTCGCCGGGCGTTCTAGGTGGCCTTGCCGACCCTAGAGCATCCTTCGCGCGTCGCCCCTCCCGATGGATCCTTTCGAGGTCGTTCGGTTCTCGCGGCCGAGATCACGCTCTACATCGCCCTTACCAAACCCTAGATCGGTTTGGGTGATTACGTGGTGAGTCTTGCTGCGTTTTACAGGTTGATCGCAACCTCGTAGGCGTCCAAAGCCCTCCCGGTGTGTTGGTGCGAAGCCCAAGTTTCGCGTCAACATACTTTTTGGCGACTCCGCTGGGGAAGACAAGGCGTCAACTCCAGTACGACATTGAAACTAGCGCTATGGCCCCAGGCGATGACGCTAGCAAGAAGGCAGAGATTTCGAGACTAACATTCGGCGTCGAATCCATAGATGAGCTCCCCTCGAAGATTTGAGAAAGAAGCTCCAGGAGAAGATGGATGCCATTCAACAAGCCTTCATGAAGAGTTGCTGCAAGGATAGGCAAGATCGAGTAACTCAATACACAGAGCCTGTCTACGGTGAAGCTCCCGTGTCAAAGGAGGTAATCCCTGTAGGCACTTTACCCATTTATGATGAAGCTTATCTCACACATGACAATATTGCTAAGATGCTAGTTGATCAAAAGACTACTTTAGTAGATTTAGTTACAAGGTTAGCCGGCAATCAGATTCTCATTTGAAAACGTTACAGGGAATTCCAACCGATAATACACAATCGGGTGTGGTTCCTCAACCTGAGTTTGGCATGCCTTTGGACATGGTCTTGCATTCTAGCCAACCACAATCGGCTCCTTCGGCTTCTGCCGTTAGAACCGGTACCGGTGGGGCTTGCACATCTTTTAATAACCAAGGATCGGCTCAACCATTAAGAACCGATCATGAGACTTCTAGGAATTCGGGGGTGCATAATCCTTTGCCAAATCGTAATGTGAATGCATGAAACACTAGAGCTACCACCGACTTTGATGCTATTCTAGCTCAATTTAGAGAAGATTTCTCTAAATCTTTAGAGAAAAGCTTGGGAGTTCGTCTTGATTCCATCAACACCTCATACCAAAAGCCGTACCCTTCTGCTCTTGATTTTCTAGAAGCACCCCCTGGGTGGAAGGTACCTGACTTTCAAAAGTTTAGTGGTAATGATGGTAAAACTACTATGGAGCATGTTAGTATGTATCTTGCACAACTAGGAACTGCTAGTACTAAAGATTACATGAAAGTTCGTAACTTTCCTTTATCTCTTACTGGTACAGCTTTTTCATGGTTTTCATCTTTACCTGCTTGTTCCATTAGTACTTGGGCTGAGTTAGAAGAAAAGTTTCATGCTCATTTTTATACTGGAGTCCAAGAAACTAGATTGTCCCATCTTGCATGTGTTAGACAAGGGCATGATGAGCTTGCCTTAGATTTCTTTAAGAGGTTTAGGGAAATTAAGAGCCGTTGTTTTAATTTGCAAATTTCTAAAAGGGACCTAGTTGATTTTGGCTTTGATGACTTCGATCTAGTATTAAAGAGAAGCTTGAATTTCATCAATTTACTAATCTTAATCAATTGATAGAGAGGGCCGTTTCAGCTGAATCGCACCTTAAAGAGTCTCATGATGGCAATTACCATTCTCAACGTGCCAATATACATGCGCCGATGGCTATTCTTCATCTGGACGATGAGAACAGGGAAGTGTTGGCTGCTGAAATTAGGTGGCCAGCTGAGAACAAACAAGTGACTTGCCCTTCTCTCAAACCGATTAGCAAGAATCGAGTCGAAGTAAAGTTCACTTTTGATGTATCCAAATGTGACCGCATTTTTATGAATTATTAAAAATCGGATGCATTAGGATTAATTACACTATGCCTTCTCGCAGATGAGTTAAAGAAGAGAGCTAATTGCAAATTCCATAATTCTAACTCTCATGCCACTAATGATTGCAATGTCTTCCGTCGACAGATACAATCGGCCCTTAATGAGGGACGATTAAGCCTTCTTGAGATGCAACTTGACAAGAATCTGCTCCCGGCTCATGTGAATGTGGTGGAATCCAAAGCACCTATCTTGATTCGCCCGAGCAAGTCGCTACGACACACGGGGAAGAATGTGATCATTGGTGAGCCACAACCTGTACCGAACGTTCCTAAGAATTCGGGGCGGCAAGTGCTAGCGAATGAATGAGGAAGGCAAAGCCAAGCTTACTATTGTTGCAAGTTCACCACAGGCATTGCATCGTCAAGCATGGTTAGACGGTCGAGCAACGCAAAACCGTCCATATAGGCCGATTAATTCAATCGCCATGATGACGTCTGAGAGCAGCACCAAGCGGCTAAGCCGGCACCCAAGGTCGGTCAAGCCGAGACAAAAAGAGAGAGTCATCGCCTCCTAAGCGTAATGAAACGAAGAATAAGCAAATGGCTATGATTCCTTCGAATTCTTCTTCTTATGTGCAGGTTACTCGACAACGGGTGTCTCGTTGGGGACCACCGTTGCCACCGGTGACGCCACTACCTCAATGGGGACCGGGGGCGTGTTTGTGCCTTATCCTTCGGCTCCCAAGAGGGAGGAAGCTGCTGGACCTTAAGCCAAAGCCAACCGCTTTTAGCCGATTGGGTCCACAATCGAGCTCTAGTGGTATGGGGAAGAAGGAAGTGCCTACGCCTCGCTCACTCACACTTGAGCAATTAGGGAAAGCGCCCATGCAGCAAATTTATGTTCCTAAGAAGGTGGAAGTGGACGTGAAGCCCACTCAAGTTGCTACTCCTTCACCTTCCATTGTTATCGGTTCGATGACAAAGACCTATTGATGATGTCAACAAACCGATTGATTGGGGGCAAGACCCGGAAGATGATCAAGATCAAGCTATTGAAGGAGTTCCTGAAGCTCAAGCTAAGGAGAAGAAGCCAATAGATCCTCAGTTCCAACAACCCAAATGGTGCCCGGTTGATATTGACAAGACTCAAAAGAGGAAGCTTCAGCGAGCACATCAGAAAATGCTTAAGTGCAAGGCTATTTGCTCAAGGACAAGGGCCTATCTTGCCTGAGATCACACAAGAGATCAAGCAAAAGGAGGCCGAGATGGTTGCTATTGCTAAGAGGTTACCTCAACTGGTTGCTAAATCGGTTAAGTCAGTTGTGGTCCAAGAGCAACCGCCTAAGCCGCTTGAGGAAGTGCCTCGAGCCGATTTGTCGATCTTTTAGTACTTCTAGCAAATGGGGCAACTAAGGCAAATTGAGGAAGTTGACAAATCGCCAAGGTGGACAACGGGGCTGCTAGTGCCCAAACCTCGAATTTACCGACTTCCGAGTCGGTTGAGCCTATTGCTATTATTTCTAATTTGTCCAGTAGGCGATAACGAAGATTTCGCTGCTGCTATCTCCGCCATGGTTGGAATTGAAGCGCCCGGTGAAGACGGCGACGAGGAGATGGTGGACTATGAGCCCTCACCACCACGTCTTTGACATGAACACCATCTTTCTCTCACCCGATTATTATGTGATCGGGCGGGGAGATGATGAAGTTGCCTGCCGCAGAGTTGGCATTTGGTATGGAGGACGCCGTGTTCAAGAAGCCTCGCCATGCCAAATGGACATCTCAAGCCATTGCACGTGAAAGGGCACATTAATGGAGCACCGGTTCGAAAGATGCTAGTGGATGGGGGGGCAATTGTTAATCTTATGCCCTATTCACTCTTCAAAAAAGCTTGGATGCAAGGACGAGGAGCTCATATAGACCAACATGACCATCACCGGGCGTAGGGGAGGCACCCCAATTCCTTCCAAGGGCATTGCCAATGTCGAAATGACCGTGGGGAGCAAGACTTTGGCTTTCTTCGTTGTCGATGTGGAAGGTAGCTATGAACTTATACTTGGTCATGATTGGATTCATGCCAATCCATGTGTTCCTTCTAGCTTGCACCCGCCCTCATCCAATGGGTGGGAGATGCCATAGAGATCGTTCATGCGGATGATTCGGTTGAGATTTCTACAACCGAAGTTTAAGCCCGACGGCTCGGTTTGCTTGTCTTTCAGGTAGAGATCTATCCAATTATGAATACATAAGCTATGATGAGCGCGGATTTGTACCTGTGACTTTGAAACCGATGAATAATCGGTTCAATATCATTATATAAACATTGTTTATCAATGTAAGGAGCAAACTTGCTTGCTCATCGGCATCCGGTTTGAGGTAAATGGCATATTTTCATTTGCAACATTTGCCGATGCATAAAAAAGTTTGTTCGATTCAGATTCAGGTAAAAATTCGGTTCAACCATCTAATTTAGTTGGACAAACAGATGTTACTTATAATTTGGGACAGCAAAGAAACAAGTGGAGAACGCATGCGAAGGTGATTATCGGGAGGTATTTGAAAAAATATTTCCCTAGTGTTTGGCAAGAGGCCTAGTGCTCTCCAGACAATGGCCGATGCATGCATCGCCCTTAGAACAAAAAATGGCCGATACATAGTATCGACCTTAGTCGCCGGACAACCGATATGATGGGCGTTCGCGTTGTTTGGTTTTTTTATCTTGTTTTCAGGTTCATACACTCCTCGCCCGAAAAACAGGGGGCAAATGTTGACACCCAAAATTGTTCGATATTATTTCAGAATTTGGGATGCATCAAATTGATTTATAAACATGGACAAAATCAAATAACAGAGTCAAAATGACCGCCGCCGCCGAGGTCGAGGACCTCCGCCTTTGTGTTGACATCAAAACGGGCTTCTCTGGAGGTGACCGGACGCTAGCGACCTGCATGTCTGGTCAACGCTTACGCGTCCGGTCCTGCATCCGGTCGCAGCGTCCGGTCAGCCAGGCGTTCACGGTGCAATTTCAGAGCTCTCTGGAACCGACCGGACGCTAGTGACCTGCGCGTCCGGTCGGCCCGACTCAGCGTCCGGTCAAACGCGACGGGCCGCGTATCCGTACGATCTCAAACCGATCTCTTTCTTGATAGTGTTTAGGTCGGTTTCTGGAGATTGGAAACGTCCATGGACGGTTTCCTAAAAGGATAAGACCACCCTCCTCTATATAATAAAGAGGTTCATGGCCGATTTGATCCCATCTACATCCAATCATCATACACGACATATCTCTCTACTTTTTACCTCTTCCAAACCCTAACTCTGCTGTTCGACGACGTTCTCGACGAATTTCGCCGGCGTTCTAGGTGGCCTTGCCGACCCTAGAGCATCCTTCGCGTGCGCCCTCCCGATGGATCCTTCCGGAGGTCGTTCCGAAGTTCTCGCGGCCGAGATCACGCTCTACATCGCCCTTACCGAACCCTAGACCGGTTTGGGTGATTACGTGGTGAGTCTTGCTGCGTTTTACAGGTTGATCGCAACCTCGTGGGCGTCCAAAGCCCTCCCGATGTGTTGGTGTGAAGCCTTAGTTTCACGTCAACAAGAATGCATCAGGTTCATAATTCATCAGCTTGATTCCAAAATGAATTTGCTTAATTTTAATCAACCTCTGAATTCAGTTGGCCCTTTGAATCCCGACTGGTGCCACACTTCTCATTAATGAACTTGACAAAGTCATCCAAGTCCCGGCCACCATCATAATCTTCACCAGCTTTGTTTCGCTTAGGGAAGAACTTCAATGTGGGGAAACCTGAAACACCATACCTCCAAAGGTGACATATATTTTAAAAATTCTGTCGTGATCATGGAAGGACAGACGTAGCAAAACTTATTATAAATTCAGTCAGAGGTTGTGTTATCCCTAACAGTCTGTCAAATTACAAAAGAACCACTTCCGTATTTCCTCAGGAAAATATTCCATCATAATCAGTGTAAGATGAAAAAAATCCAACCATATTAAACTAAAGACAGAAAGCTAATGTACATAACAACCACTGAAATAGACTAGTTAGAATCCATACTTTTCAGCCAAATCAGTGTGCTTGTCAGCATCAAGATTGGCGATCACAACACCGTCGTCCTGCTTGAAAACTAAAGCCAGCTTCTCATAAACCTAAATCAAATACAAGTATAATGTTCAGTCCACTGAAAAATAAAGATCTGCTGCAATAACTTGGAAATTTTCAAGCTAATACTCTCTACTAACCGGAGCAAGATGCTTGCAGTGACCACACCTGTAAACAGAAGGGCCATCAATGGAATTAAATTTCAGTAAAGTAGTGTGATGAAAAGAATTTAGGTGGACATAAGTTGAGCACGATAACCAACCATGGGGCATAGAACTCAACAAGAACATCTTTGGTTTCATCAAGGACAATTGAGTCAAAGGTCTCTGGAGTCAGAACAACGACGCTTGAAGGAATGGCAGCTATCTTGACATTGGTACCTAGAACAAAATGCAAATTAGTTGATAATAGTCGATTCTTTAAGAAGTAGCACTTGATAGGACTTCGATCAAAATAAGATGCCATCATGTGAGTAAACATAATTAACTAGAAGAGATTTTTGCATGATATCAAATGGCTTAGGGGCTTATAGTGTGTTTTGGATTGCTACATGAAATGTTGATATTAAATATTAGTTATAATGTTTTGTGATTTTATAATGTTTTATTAATGATTGTTCACTAATTAATTCCTTAAGTTTGCTAATTAATTATTTTATTAACCCTAAATTCAAAATCAAAAAATTTTAAAACCTACTTTCAAAAAATATTTGGAATTTGATGATGGTCCAAAAAGCAAAGCTGTCAAATTTTTAAATTTTGAGCAACTTTTATTTTTGGAGATTTTAAAGTTGTTACGTAATTTTGAGAGTAATTTGAAAAGTTTGGGAAAACGGGTGTGCACGGCACGATGATGCTCTAGTGCCTACTCCCCACGACGAGGCCCCCGGCCGGGCGGAATGAGAGCTTCCATCGGTCTCCTCTCGCTCTGAAATGCATGAAGGACCTCACATGACAATTGAAAGTTTTTCGGGGCCTAATCGCACAACTTCGTGACTCAGTCAACAAAGGCGCTTTGGGTTTTTCTCTATTTTTTTGTTTTCAACTAAAACTTGTGATTTTCATAACTAATTATTGGTGCTTGTTAAAATTTTAAAAAAATTTGTGTAGCCTCTTCATGATGTGATCTACTTAGGAAAAATATGAAATCATGAATATCAATAGTTTTTGGATGTTTAAAAATTAGCTATTTTAATTAATAAATGCTTGTTCCATGATTTTTGTAGGCTAAAATAAATATCCAATGATAATGAAACTTTTTGTGTATCTGTTTTATGCTAATATCTACCTTCACAAAAAGTTTAGGATTAATTTGATAATGTTTAAATATATCCTTGGAACAATTTGATAATGTTTAAATATATCTACCCAAGCCATATTTATTAGTTAATAATTGTTAAATGATTAGCATAGATCATGAAATGACTTGGGTGAATTTTTGGAGTTGATTGTGGACCTTGGAACATGAGACCCCTCGCTGTTCCTTGGCAATGTATGTACTTGATTGATGTACTCATTATCAACTTGTTTAATAATAATTAAGACCGGTTTGTGAGTGATCAACTTGGTCATATCGTGAAGTAAAGTTGTTATGTCTTTCATACATGCACTTTCATGCATCATGCCATGCATTTCATCATGTTAAAGCATGCACCATTATTACGTGTAGTAAATGAGAGTAAGAAGGTTGGCAATGATCAAATCGGGAGGAAAATCATCCACCAATGGTGTTGATGTCAAGTTCGACTTCGGTGATTCTTCCGTGAACTCTCGACTTTCCCTGCTGAAGATCTCTAGTTTGGTTTTGGATAATTGATAACATCTTAGGACTAATCTCTCTATGCTAAGTGTATGAATTAGTTGTAGATTGGTCAAGCCAAGTGTGGAGCATGGTGGTCATGGTGGATGGATCGAGGTGATCCAAAAGATGATCAAGTGCTTGCTTGAGTGGATTTGAGAATCAAAATGGGCTCAAGGCAAAGGTATAACCATATGGCCATTTTGATTTTGCACTCAAGACACCATAGAAGGTGTGAGTGACTTAGGATCGATAGCCGGACTATCAAGAGGGGAAACGTCGAACCGGGTGATCCTCATGTGCCTCTAGGTTCAAAATCATGTGCATGCATTCTAACCTAGAGAGCTAACTTCGCCCGTGGAGAAAATGTTTTCAAAATGCTAACACACGTGCTTGGAAGTGATCTTCAACGTGTTGGCAACATGGAACAAGTGGCGAAGTTGAATCGAAGCAAAGGCGACAAAGAACGATGAAACTGCGATCTTTGAACGCTGGCTGCACGCCGGGTGCCGCGCCAGCGGTCATCGCGACCGACGCCGCTCGTAGCCCCGTCCCGGCGCGGATCGGGCGGGCGGCCGCTGCGCGGGCGTGGGCGCCGGACGCCGCGGGCGAAGCCGCTGGCGGCGCCGGGCGCGCGCGAGCGACGCAGTCCCGCGGCGGGTGATGCGCTGGCGTCTCCCGCCGGAGCCGCCGCGTCGCTCAGGCGCTGCACGCCCGCCGCGGCCCAACGGCTAGTTCCTCGCTGGGGCTTTGAACGCGATCGGGCGCTATGTAGGAAAGTGGGTTTGCCCCCCCAACGGCTCTATTTCGATGGGGGCCTATATATATGTGTTTGGCTGGCCATTGGGATTACTCTTGGACATTTTGATTGATCCTAACACATATTGAGCTAAGCCAACTCTCTCCCACTCTCTCCCATTGCTTGTGAGCACATTCTTGAGAGATTTATGGAGATTCAAGTGCATTGCTTTGAGAATTGCATTTAGAGGCACTTGAGGTTCATCATGGCCGACGGTTTTCTTGTTGCTCTTGGAGAGCACCACTCCTAGACCAGCTCGGTGATTGTTAGAGGCGTTTGGGAAGAGACGGTGAATGTTCTTGCACACCTCCCTGATTGTGAGGGGTTTGTGATCTTCCCCGTGAGTGCCAAATTGATACTCTAATACATTGCTCGTGTCATTGAGTTACCCCTCATTTGATTGGTGTCAAGTTGCCTAGAGTAGGCAAGGCGTGAGCGCCACCTTGAACCACACGCGTGAGACGGTCGACACAACGAGGAGAGTAGCTTGAGGGTGCTCAAGTAAACTTCGGTGGAAAAATCAAGTGTCATCTCTTGTGATTGATTGTCTCCCGATGATTGGCCTTCATCGTTTACATATTCTATTATCATCTTCCAGTGATTGGATTGACTAGCCTCTAAACGTTGGTATATCACACTACTCCTCTCTTGCATTACTTTGATATATATATATCTTGTGCCTGAGTAGATTGTGTAGAATTGCTAGTTGGTTAGTGTAATCTAGTTTGTTCACCTTGTTGGTAACCTAGTGACTTAGTTTTGAGTGATCTAGAGACTATAGCAACTAGAATTGTGACTAGGTGGCTTGCCGACAAGTAGAGCTAAAGCAAACGCATCTACGCTTTGTTATTGTCTAACAATTTGCTCTAGTGCTTTTGTAGAAATTTTATTAGGCTATTCACCCCCCCCCCCCTCTCGCCATTTAGGACCTTACACGTGGTATCAAAGCCGTGGTCACCGTGTTAGCAAGGATTAACACCCTTCGGTGTAAGTAATGGCTACTATTGTGTTCAACCATGTTGGGGGAAAGCCTCCTCACTTTGATGGTGAGAGTTCTTTTGATCATTGGAAGAGAAAGATAACTATGTACCTTGGCTCTATACAAGAGAGAGTGTTGGAGGTCACGGAGAATGATTTTGTCATCCTTGATCCAACCAAGCTCACCGATGAGGATAGGGCAAATAGAACTTGCAACTGGATGGCACTCAACACCATATACAATAGCCTTGATACAAAGATATTTGAGGGCATCAAGGATTTGGATCGTGCTAGTGAGGTGTGGACTAGATTAGGTGAAACATATGAGGGCACTAAAGTTGTCAAGAGTGCCAAGCTATATAGACTCAAGAGTGTTTTTGAGACCTTTGAGAAGAAGGAATGTGAAACAATCCTAGAGATGTTTCATAGGTTGCAAGTCATTGTGAATGATCTCAAGAGCTTAGGGTACAAGACACAAGATCAAGACTTTTATCACAAGTTCTTGATAAGCTTACCTCCAAGATTCAAGATGTTGATTTTGTTGTTGCAAAGAGATGGGCTTGATACAAAGAAGCCAAATAATTTGCTTGGAGAGGTTTTGACCTTTGACAAATATGATCCTGATGTCGATGCAAAAGGGAAGAAAGAGGAGAAGAAGGTTGATGACAAGAAGTCAATGGCATTCAAGGCATCTACCTCCTCCAAGGGCAAGGCCAAAGCTCAAGAAGAAGAAAATGAGGAGATAGGCTAGAAGAAGTTGATGAGGCCCTAGCATTAGTTGTCAAGAAATTTGGCAATATGCTCAAGTACAAGAAGAGATTTGGGCAAAAGAAGAGAGTTGATACATCAAAGGGCAATGATGATATAAGTCTATGTTGGAGATGTGATAGTCCCGATCATATCTTTGATGATTGTCCTCATAGAAAGGATAAGGACAAGAACCACAAGGATTATAGAAGAGGCAAGAACAAGGCAACCTTCAAGAAAGGCAAGGATGGTGCCTATGTGGTAACTTGGGATAGTGATGAGTCCTCCGGTGAAGAGGACAATGACCAAGAGAAGAGGAAGGCAATGGTGGCTATGGGCTTTCACAAGAAGTCATCTCTATTTGATTCTTCCTCCGATTCATGCTTCATGGCCAAGGGCCCAAAGGTATCACTTGATGATGAACCTTATGCTAATGAAGTAAAATATGATAGTGATAGTGAATATGATGAAGACAATAAACCCACTAAGGAAGATTTGCTTGAGATGATTGAGCAAGCCAATATTGTCCTTATGGCTAAGGTCAAGGAATGTAAGACTTTGAATAAGAGAGTTGCCTCTCTTGAACAAAGCCTTAGGGAGCAAGAAGCTTCTTATGAGTGTCTAAAGGAAGACCATGAAGAGCTTGAACTTGCTCACACAAAGCTTCAAAAAGCTCATTCCTTGCTTTTAGCAAAGAAAGACAAGGTTGTCTTGACCTCAAAGAAGGATGTTGGTTCAACATGTGATATCATAGAGGAACCATTTGTGTTTGATTTCATTGCATTCAAACATTCCTTCCACATCCACATCAACCCACTCTATCTCTATTAGTAGTGATGAAGTTATTTTAGATTCATCATTGGTGGTTGAGAATGAGACTCTCAAAAGAGAGGTGGATGAGCTCACCCATGCCTTCGGTAAGGCATATGGTGGGGATGCCAAATTGCTTAAGTGCTTGGGTAGCCAAAGATTTTCCCTTAACAAGGAAGGCTTAGGCTATATCCCCAAGAAGGGAAAGAAGGCCTTTGTGACCCCAAAGCCTAGCTTTGTGAGGAGCAATGGTTCTTATTGCTATAGATGCAAGCAAGTTGGGCATCAAGAGCAACAATGTGCTAAAATGAACAAGAACAAGAAAGTAAACAATGTGCATTTCATTTGCTTTGATTCTTGTTATTTGCTTACCAAGGGTGAGAAAGGTATAAAGGCAAAGTTCATTGGTACACTAATTGTGGGACCAAACAAGAAGTCCATTTGGGTGCCAAAGTCTTTGGTGACTAACCTCCAAGGACCCAAGCAAGCATGGGTACCTAAATCTCATTGATTTGTTTTGTAGGTGGACTACAAGGCCAGAGGGAAGCATTGGATAATTAATAGTGGGTGCACTCAACACATGACCGGTGATGCAAGAATGTTCAAATCTATTGAATCTCAATCTCATGGTGGCAATACTATCACATTTGGTGATAATAGCAAAGGCAAGGTTAGAGGACTTGGTAAGATTGCAATCACCAATGAATTGAGCATATCTAATGTGGCACTAGTTGACAAGGTGAATTTTAATTTGCTATCGGTGGCACAAATATGTGATCTTGGATTCAAATGCATATTTGGTGTTGATGACATAGAGGTTGTTAGTGTTGATGGCTCAAACTTGATATTCAAAGGATTTAGACATGACAATCTCTATCTAGTTGATTTTGAAACTAGTGAAGCTAAATTGAGTACATGCTTGATCTCAAAAATCTAGTATGGGTTGGTTATGGTATAGAAGACTTGGTCATGTTGGCATGAAACAATTGAACAAGCTTATGAAGCATGACTTAGTAAGAGGCTTGAATGGAGTTGAGTTTGAGAAAGGCAAACTATGTAGTGCATGTCAAGCCGGCAAGCAAGTAGGCAACACTCATCCCAAGAAGAACATCATGAGCACTTGCAAGCCATTTGAGTTGATGCATATGGATTTGTTTGGACCAACTACATACACTAGCATTGGTGGCAACAAGTATGGATTTGTGATTGTGGATGATTTCACTAGATATACTTGGGTATTCTTTCTCAATGACAAGAGTGAGACATATTCTATCTTCAAGTCATTTCTCAAGCAAGTTAACAATGAGTTTGATGTTGTCATCAAGAAAGTGAGAAGTGACAATGGAAGTGAGTTCAAGAATACAAGAGTTGAAGAGCTATGTGATGACTATGGAATTAGGCATCAATTCTCGGCCAAGTATACACCACAATCCAATGGCCTAGTTGAAAGGAAGAATATGACTCTCATGGACATGGCAAGATCAATGCTTAGTGAGTATGATGTGAGTCAATCCTTTTTGGGCTGAAGCAATCAATATCGCTTGCTACTACATCGACCGACTATATTGTCATCCTATGATGAGCATAACACCCTATGAGCTATTGAATGGAAGAAAGCCAAACATTGCATATTTTAGAGTCTTTGGTTGCAGATGTTATATCTTGAACAAAGGAACTAGATTGGACAAGTTTGACAAGAAGTGTGATGTGGGATTCTTGCTTGGTTATTCCACTACAAGCAAAGCATATAGAGTGTGGAATAGTTCAAGTGGTCAACTTGAGGAAGTTCATGATGTTGAATTTGATGAAACCAATGGGTCCCAAGATGAAGAAGAAAATCTCAATGATGTTGGTGGTACTCGATTGGTGGAAGCAATGAAGAACATGGACATTGGGTATATTAGGCCAACTCAAGTGATTGACATCTAAGATGACAAGGATCAAGTGATATCATCTCCAATGGGTCAAGCTAGTGGTTCTCAAGTACAAGATCAACAAGCTAGTACATCATCTCAAGTGCAAGCCATAACAAGTGATCAACCAAGCTCAAGCAATCAACTTCCAATACTCCAAAATTCAAGTGTTGCTAGAGATCACTTGCGGCCTTTTGTGAACACTTTGCATTTGTGTCTCAAGAAGAGCCAAAGGACATTGACAAAGCCATGAAAGATGAAGAATGGGTCTTGGCAATGCAAGAGGAGCTAAACAACCGATAGAAATGAAGTTTGGGAGTTGGTAGAAATGCCAACCAAATACAATGTTATTGAAACCAAGTGGGTGTTCAAGAACAAGCAAGATCAAGATGGCATTGTGGTTAGAAACAAAGCAAGACTTATTGCACATGGTTATACTCAAGTTGAGGGTCTTGACTTTGGAGAAATATATGCTCCGGTTACAAGATTAGAGGCAATTAGAATACTATTAGCCTATGCATGTGCCCATGACATCAAGCTCTATCAAATGGATGTGAAGAGTGCATTTCTCAATGGCTATATCAATGAGCTTGTCTATGTTGAGCAACCTCCCGGTTTTGAAGATTTTCACAAGCCCGACCATGTTTCCACGTTATCCTAAACAGTTTTAAACGGCCGTCTAAACGCGTCTAAACGGTAGACGACACCCTACCATGGAGTTTAGGCCCTGATCGGACAGTTAAATGGGTTTCCCATTTAAACGGTCAAAAACGGAGTTAAACGTTGAAAACGGTCGACACGGGGACGGTGGGGAACGGAACGGGCGTCCTGAATGGACGTTTTATGTCGCGTTCTGCGATGGCTCCTCGCGCGGGAAAAGCAGGAGGGAAGGGAAGGGATTTCGCGGGCGATTTCGCGGGCAATACAAGTACCGGCGGCTAGGGTTTAGTAATTGGGGAAAGAATTACCGCAAGATGCGCCGCCGGCTCGCCGCCGCGCTTCGCCGCGCGGATGACTCCGCCCGCCGCTTCGGTCTCAAGACGGAAGCCGTGCCGCCGCTCTCGCAAGACACGCCTCCACCGCGGCCAGCCCTCCCGCGACACCTCCGCCGCCTGCTGCCTCCCCCGCCCTGCGTCCCCCGCTCCAGACGCCCCCCGCCTCCGAGCGGCGTAAGATCGACCGGACGGCCTCCCCCGTGTGATGCTCGTTCCCTCACTTTTCCTTATATCCTCATTCATGCAATCGATTTTGCTCAGTACTTTGTCCCATGCAATGTTTAGCTCGTTGTGTTGTATGCTGCACCTTTTGCTTGCTCAGAGTCTGTATTAGCTCGGTTATGCTCCTTTAGTTGCTCTGTTATGCTTTGATTTAAAGGTCCATGACATGCCATTTGTAGGATGTCATCTCGCCGGAGCTAGTAGTGACCTGCCCTTAAGAGAAATTCGGTGATGTGGGGTGGGAGTATGGAGTTTTGGTTGATCCAAAAGATCTGAATGTACTATGTTGTGTGTTGGCTGTTTGTGAACCATTTGTGAACTATTTGTCTATTTGTGTGAACCATTTGTCTACTGGCTGCATGTTCCTTTAGTTTGCAAATAGCTAAATACTTGTACCTTTGACTGCTTTCATGCTTTGTCTAACAATTTTTATTTTCTCCTATATGTACATAGTTTTTATGGAGTCAAAGGAGTGGACATGGAGTTATGCAAATTCAGAAACTCAAATTATGCAAGGTATGTGCAATTCTGTGACTTCTGCCATTTTTACTTGTAAAATATTCTTTGTTACATGTAAAATTGGCATTTATATATGCACAAAACTGCTGAAACCTTGCTACAGTACAAAAACCATTTAATCCGTTTAGACGCCGTCTACACGGTGTCTAAACAGCCTAAATGCTAAAAGAAGGGTCACCGCCCGTGTAGTGTTTACCGTTTAGGAAAACGTGGCCATGTTTACAAGTTGAAGAAGGCATTATATGGCTTGAAGCAAGCACCAAGAGCATGGTATGAGAGGTTGAGAGACTTCCTACTCAAGAAGGGTTTCAAGATGGGAAAGGTTGATACTACTCTCTTCACCAAGAAGATTGGCAAGGATTTGTTCATCTTGCAAATATATGTGGATGATCACTACTACAGATTTGATTTTGCGTTGCACTTGCAAAACATTTACCGTTGCGGTTATTTAAAAAACCGCAACCATTAATCGGAGCCCGATCAGCCCCAAAAACGGGGTAAAACCGCAACGGTTAATCATTAACCGTTGCGGTTTTGTAAAATAACCATCACGGTTAATTCCTATTAACCGTTGCAGTTTTTTAAATAAAAACCGCAACGGTTAATGTGGTCCAACCACCCAGGCCCAAAGAGCCCATAAAATCCATCGGCCCATTCCTCTTATCGGGTTTATATATATATGTAGCAGCTAGGTTTCCAATCTCTCAGTCTCTCCTCCCCTCTCAGCCGCTCCTCATCCGCCCGACACCTCCCCTCCCTCCCCGCGCCGCTCATCCGCCCCTCTCCCACCGGCCCTCCCCTCCCTCGCGCTCCCTCCCTCAAGCTCCACCGGGCGCCTCTCCTCCCTCGCGCTCCCACCCTCAAGCTCCACCGGCGCCTCCCCTCCCTCCATGGCTCCTTCCCTTCACCCTCCCTCACTCGCGCAAATTCCCCGGCCGGCGCGAGGCGCTGCCGCGGCCGCCGGCGGCGAGAGGTGCAGACCCGCGCCCGGCAAATAAGAGCATCCCGGCCTTGGCGGCCGTGTGTGCGTGGCCGGGCCGCCCACGGCGGCTAATCGGCTGGCTGGCGGCGTGGATCCTCAGCGGTGGCGGCCGTATCCCGCGACGACGGCGGATCCCAGGGCGCGGACGGATCCCGGATCGCGGGCGGACGATCCCGCGGCCGGGGGACGGATCCCACGGTGGTGGCCTCTGATCCCGCGGTGGTGGGATCCCGTCCGGCGGGGCACGTGAAACCCTAACGGCCCCTACGGCCCAGACCGGGCCCGTTAGGGTTTTGATTGGGTTTTTCTTTATATTTTTTATTTATTAACCGCTGCGTTTTTTGAGGTCCTAAAACTGCAATGGTTAATCTATCTATTTACCTTTCCCTTCCTTCGCTATGTTCCAATAACCGCAACGGAAAATAAAAAAAAAAACCGCAAACGGAAAATAAAAATCTGTAGTAGTGGATATCAAATTTGGATCAATAAATCAAGACTATTGTGAAGAGTTTGGTAAAATGATGGCCAAAGAATTTGAAATGTCTATGCTTGGTGAACTCATATACTTCCTTCGACTTCAAATCAAGCAAATGAAGAATGGCACATTCATAAGTCAAGGCAAGTACATTAGAGACATGATCAAGAAGTTTGGCATGCAAGATGCTACGGGCATTACTACACCAATGGGTACAAGTGGATCATTGGATAGTGATGAAAGTGGCAATATGGTTGATCAAAGGCTTTTTCGGTCTATGATTGAAGCCTACTCTATGTGACCGCATCAAGGCCGGATGTCATGTTTAGTGTATGCATGTGTGCAAGATTGCAAGCCTCACCAAGAGAAAGTCATCTCAAGGCCACAAAGAGAATATTGAGGTACTTGAAGCATACACAAGATGTTGGCTTATGGTATCCCAAGGGGTCTAGCTTTGAGCTTATTGGATATTCTGACTCCGACTATGGGGGTTGCAAAGTCAATAGAAGAAGCACTAGTGGCACTTGTCAATTCCTTGGAAGATCTCTTGTGTCATGGTCCTCAAAGAAGCAAACAAGTGTGACACTCTCTCCGTTGAAGCTTTAATATGTTATTGCGGGAGTTGTTGTTGTCAATTGCTTTGGATGAGATCAACATTGAAAGATTATGGATTTGATTTCAACCATGTGCCCTTGTATTGTGACAATGAGAGTGCTTGCAAGATGACTCAAAATCTGGTGCAACATACAAGAACAAAGCATATTGATATAAGGCACCATTTCATTAGAGAGCATCAACAAAAAGGGTGACATTGCAATCTATCCTATTGGTACCGAAGATCAACTTGCCGATATTTTTACCAAGCCACTTGATGAGAAGAGATTTTGCAAGCTAAGAAATGAATTGAACATTCTTGACTTCTCCAATATGAGTTGAATGCACCCCACATATATGACATGCCCTCCACCAAGCAAAGCAAAGGTGAAATTGTTTGACATGTCATTCATGATATCTAAGGACTTGTTAGAACATATAGACATACAACTTGGTTCCTTAGGTTGCATTCATGGAAAAGCAATGAATTTCAATGTATGTATGCCATCACTATTGCTCTTTATGCTTGAATGATCTAGTGATGACATATGACATACTTGTGGGCTTGCAATCTCAAATGTTGAATTTGGATATATTGTCAAATATGTGATTCAACATAGACATGATAACCCTTTCATGAGGTGTGAAGAAGCTTGTCTTTTGGCTCAAACCGATTTATATGTTTGGCAAGCTATCCAAATTTGACCCAATTTGAAAACTAATCTTTTCAATATCAAAAGAACCCGATCAATCCTTTTGTGTCAATTGTTGACAAAGGGGGAGAGATTAGTGCATAAAGATTAGAAGGGGATCAAAAATTTTCGAAGTAGGAGGAGCAAGCTCATAAGCCATTTGTTGCATTTGTTTGTGCACTAACATCTGACTTGCTCTTGCACATGTATTTAAATTCCATATATACATGCTTGTGTGGTGTATGCTAGTGGTACATTGATTGATGGTTGATCAACTAGCATGCATAGGAAGATATCTAGATGTTTCCAAATTTCGCACTAAATTCAAGTACCTTGCTTACAATATGATCTCACATGGTACTTTGAGTTTTGATGAAATATCTAGTTATCCTTGATGCTAAATATGGTGAGCAAGGCACAACTCCGATTGGTATCATGCTTCAAAGGTCCATTCTTTCACCATAGCATCATTTTGGTAACATAGCTCACTCCCACAATTTCAATATTCATACATGTATGCAAAGCTTCATTCCAAACTCTTAGCATACATGTAGGGGGAGCTCATGCTACCAAAACCGAACTTATGATGTTTGTCCAATCCTATAATCATGAGCAAATTGCTTGGACAACCATGATAAGATCAAAAATCTTTTATCATAAAATCTTTATGCGGGTTGTCACCAATTACCAAAAAGGGGGAGATTGAAGATCTCTAGTTTGGTTTTGGATAATTGATGACATCCTAGGACTAATCTCTCTATGCTAAGTGTACGAATTAGTTGGAGATTGGTCAAGCCAAGTGTGGAGCATGGTGGTCATGGTGGATGGATCGAGGTGATCCAAAAGATGATCAAGTGCTCGCTTGGAGTGGATTCAAGAATCAAAATGGGCTCAAGGCAAAGGTATAACCATAGGGCCATTTTGATTTTGCACTCAAGACACCATAGAGGGTGTGAGTGACTTAGGATCGATAAATTTGGACTATCAAGAGGGGAAAAACGCCGAAACCGGTGATCCTCATGTGCCTCTAGGTTCAAAATCATGTGCATGCATTCTAACCTAGAGAGCTAACTTCACCCGTGGAGAAAATGTTTTCAAAATGCTAACACACGTGCTTGGAAGTGATCTTCAACATGTTGGCAACATGGAACAAGTGGCGGAAGTTGAATCAAAGCAAAGGCGACAAAGAATGACGAAACTTCAGATCTTTGAACGTGATGGTGCCCGGGTGCCGCGCCAGCGGTCATGCGACCGACGCCGCAGCCCCGGGGCCCGGCCGGGTGGATCGGGCGGGCGGCGGGTTGCACGGGCGCGGCGGCACCGGACGCCGCGGCGAAGCGCGCCAGTGCGCTCGGGCGTGCGCTTAGACGCAAATTCAAAGGCGCGGGGTTGCGCTACGGGCATCCCGCGGACGCCAGCGAGCCGGGCGCCCGGGCGCTTTCCGCCAATGGCTATCGTCCTTTACCGCTGGCTTTGAACGCGATCGGGCGCGCTACCGCCGGCACGCCCGGCCGCTATGTAGCAGAGTGGGTTTGCCCCCCAACCGGCTCTATTTCAATGGGGGCCTATATATATGTGTTTGGCCGGCCGTTGGGATTACTCTTGGACATTTTGATTGATCCTAACACATATTGAGCTGAGCCAACTCTCTCCCACTCTCTCCCATTGCTTGTGAGCACATTCTTGAGAGATTTGTGGAGATTCAAGTGCATTGCTTTGAGAATTGCATTTAGAGGCACTTGAGGTTCATCGTGGCCGGCGGTTTTCTTGTTGCTCTTGGAGAGCACCACTCCTAGACCGGCTCGGTGATTGTTGGAGGCGTTGGGAAGAGACGGTGATTGTTTTTGCCCACCTCCCGGTGATTGTGAGGGGTTTGTGATCTTCCCTGGCGGAGTGCCAAATTGATACTCTAATACATTGCTCGTGTCATTGAGTTACCCCTCATTTGCTTGGTGTCAAGTTGCCTAGAGTAGGCAAGGCGTGAGCGCCACCTTGAACCACACGTGAGACGGTCGACACAACGGAGAGTAGCTTGAGGGTGCTCAAGTAAACTTCGGGTGGAAAAATCAAGTGTCATCTATTGTGATTGATTGTCTCCCGGTGATTGGCCTTCATCGTTTACATATTGTGTTATCATCTTCTGGTGATTGAATTGACTAGCCTCTACACATTGGTGTATCACACTACTCCTCTCTTGCATTACTTTGATATATATATCTTGTGCTTGAGTAGATTGTGTAGAATTGCTAGTTGCTTAGTGTAATCTAGTTTGTTCACCTAGTTGGTAACCTAGCTAGCGACTTAGTTTTGACTGATCTAGAGACTATAGCAACTAGAATTATGACTAGGTGGCTTGCCGACAAGTAGAGCTAGAGCAAACACATTTACGCTTTGTTATTGTCTAACAATTTTCTCTATTGCTTTTGTAGAAATTTTATTAGGCTATTCACCCCCTGTAGCCATTTAGGACCTTACACCTGCAATACAGGCAAGCCCCGGAGCATTCAAACCCTGTCCTTGTATTTTATTATAAATATTTATCACACGTTAATTCTCGAAAGATGTGCATTAGGTACAATAGGTAATGGTTGGAAACCTATTGCTGCATGCTTGCCTTGATATACAATACCTATCCTTTTTAACTATAATATGGTAGGCTAGTGCTGCTTAGCCATGCTTAGTTAATTAGAATGGAAGGATAAGTTCATCTTTCGCAATGATTCTATATCTTGGATACGACTTGAAGATTAAATATGGAAAGCAAATGAAATGAAGACTGGGCGGGTGTTAGCTTGCATTAAGAATGGAGTCTCAATGTAGTGTTCCGCCTATGTCGATTAAGGACCGTTCGTTGTAGATCCGTTTGATCAAGATTGAAAGTACTTAACTGCATGCCCTCAGTAAGCCTAGTACCTCGGCTATTTCATTATGAGAAAGGACAACGCGCACTGGGAGTGGAGAGATGGCGGGAGTAGCGTGTACCCACCATGCGATAAACGTCCGGGACGGCGTAGGAAAGTGGTGTACTATGCTCTCTCGGTGGCGCAAAACCTGTTCACATTTTGGAGCATCCGAAGGAATGGTTGATATATGTAGGTCCTGGACACGCATATGTTGTCTTTGGTTAAGGTTGACTCTGGCCGGATGTACATTGATTCGAATCGCCGTCTCCCGGATAGTGGGAAACGTGATCACCGACCGCATCGTAGTTAATCAATGGAACATGGTGATTATGGAAAAAGAGATGAAGAGATGAAATGAGATGTGTTGTCCAAAGCAAGTGATTGAGATAGTTCAGTGCAAATCTAACTATAATAAGCTTCACTAACATTGATGCTAAAACTTGACTAAAAGATTGAAAGTAAGGATCCACTTGTAGTAAAACTTTTCCGCAAAAAACTCCTCTTTTTCTAGCTCTACTACCCTCCTTAAGCCAAAGATATCCTTAGAGTCTTTTCTTTTTTTGTCCCAGGTAAGTCTTGGAGTACAATTGTGTACCCAGGGTTTGTTAACCCCCGCTGCGATCTTGACTCGTCTTTGCCAATCAAGGTCATGTCGATTGGGTTTGACATGATCCGTTTGTCCCTCAGAGTTCTACTACGCTTCGCAATTAAGTTAAGTTTACTCAAAAGTAACTTACTCATATTTTGTAAATTAATGTTACTATTCTTCCGCGACTCCGATTTATATTTTTGTAACAAATGTGGTAATGTTGTAGTTACTCCTTTGTTGATCCCGGTATGAGTTGTAAAATGTGGTTGAATCGGGGTTCTCAGGACACCCGACAGACTACTACGGATTATCGGCTTTCTTGTGCCGCAAATGAGGTCTTTAGGACAATGACGGGTGCACGTGGGCCATATAATTAGGGTGGTTCTGCCACACGAGTCTGAGATGAAAAACATGAAATAATTAACCGAATTGATCAACAATTGAATTGAACTTATTAAATGAGTGCATCAATACATACCCGTACATGAAAAACCAATATGCACAAAATCATTTGGTAAAGGAAGGAAGAACAAATGTGGAAAGAAACAAGACAAAGAGAGATGGGAAGGGAGGGACGCACTGGCCTGGTCTCGCCGGGCCAGCACCTCCACGAGGGGAGCGAACACCGTCGCGAGGGGCAAGGCCGCCGATGGGCGATGACGGCGATGTAACACAGCCTAGGGTTTCTTGGAGCATGGAAGCACCGAGTGAACCCCGGAGGAATGAGGCGGCGCGGGGCGCCGGAGTGCCGGCCCGGCAACCGTTAGGGCCCGCCGCCGCCATGGGCGGGGACCACCGCCGCCGGGCCACGTGCACGCCTGGCCACGGGCGGAGCGCCGCCGTGGTCGACGATCGGGTACGCCGAGACGCGCGGCGTTGCGGCAGCCGCCTTTGGGAGAGGGGCGGAAGGAGGAGCCGCCGCGGCCGCCGGCACGCCCGCCCTCGCCGGGCGCCACCCAGGCGCATCGGGAAGACGACGGAGAGAGAGCGTGGAGCTGAGAAGCATCGGGAAAGAGTCGGAGGAGGAAAAGAGTTGGGGAAGGAGAAGCGTAAGGCGCTATTTTATTTGCTTCGGTGGCTTCGAAAGCTGAATCCATTCGACCTGAGCTGTACCTTTACAGAGCGAGAAGCTGGATGCGGCGACAAACAACGAGAAGCCAACGCTAGCGAAGCGGCTCCACTAAATCGTGGCCATCTATGTCCGTATTGAACGGCGGACAACAATTCAGGTGACGTGGGCGGGTGTCCTGCTCGAGGAGCTGTCCAGGTTTATAGGGGTTAATATGCATGATTTCCGCAAAAAGGTCTGGCTAGCTTGTCTTTTGCTGCGTGTTCCCACAAAAATCATCCTTATCTCTCTCTTCATTTGCTTAGACATCATGTAAATTAATCAATGCAATATTCACCAGCTAAAACACTCATCAGCCAAACACCCTTTTTCACAATATCATTTAATTGCCCAATTGATCAAACTTAAGCACAGGTCCGCAAATCAATTTATAAGTCAAATTTGGCTATAATTTCTGTAAAAATAGAACTGAGCCAAATTTGAGTGTCAACAGCACGCGCCACGCGCCGTGAGAATTTTGTGGTGACTCAGCCTGGGCGCCAAAAAAAATAACCAAAATAACCGAACTGAACCGAGCGGACCCGAATCATCGGTCTTGGTCCAAATAGACCGAACCGAATAGGGCCGAACTCAGCGTCGGTTATGGGTTACGGATTTTTAATTACCCGAAACCAATAAGACCTTCGGTTTAGTTGGTGAAATATTTTGGGTTGAAATTTCTTTATGCAACTTTTAGTTTGTATTTGGTAATTGTTGTCCAATCATAGATTAATTAGGCTTAAAACATTACCGCACTTTTCAACGTCGGTTATCGGGTTTTTATTTCGGTTTACCCGAGAAATACGTTAACAAGACCGAGTTCTGGACAACTTTTTGGGTTCCTGAACGCGGCCTTCTGGACAACTTCCGTTCCACTCTCCGTTCGACGCGGCCTCCACTCGAGTCGTCCTCCTGTTCGACGCGGCACCCGTGCGCCCGCGCCGCCGCCGTCGGTCTTTGCCGACCGGCCGCCGCCGGCGCTCGGTGCCTCCATTGCCCCGCTGCCTCGCCTCCTTCCCATCTTCTCCTAGCCCCTAGCCTCCACTCCCCTGCGCCTCCACTCCCCTAACCCTAACCCTCGACGAGAAGAAGGCTGGCGTCCTCCTCATTCAAGGCCGGCGTCCTCCTCATCCACGGCCGGCGGATCCCTTCGCGGGTAGTGGCAGGAGTATGGCTACAAGGAGCACAGAGTCCCATCGCAGTTCGCAGGTACCACCAAGCATCCGCCTCCTTTGTTAGTTGGTTTGGTTCTTGCCTTGTTGGATTAGGATGGTAGAATCCGTAGTCCTCCTCCTGCTGCTGCCGCTTCTTGCTACTGCCGGAGCCGCCGTAGTAATGGTGCGCGAGCCGCCGTAGTAGTGGATCAGCCGCATGCCGCATCCTGTTCGTGATCTGATCTGAAATTCTGAAGTGAAGTGAACTGAACTGAACCTGAACTCCTTAGTACTTGATTTGGTGGATTTGGTGTGTGGATTTGGTGGATGCGTTGTGCTTGATTTGCAGCAGCCAGCCAGCATTTGTAACAGCCAGTAGTTCTTTTGTTCAGGTTAGACGTAGCTGCATTTGTGCATTGGCAAGCATACTGTATGCATGACTGAATGAATGGATCCATCTACGGTTTTGCACTTTAACTCCTATTTTGGGACACTGAACAAGCAATGCAAATAGAGAGGCATTTCTAACCTGAACATGCTTAGTTCCATGACATTTTTTTAGTTGCACTCTGATTTGCAGTTGGGTACTTAGGAACTGAGCTGGTGATTTGGGTTTACCATGATCTGAAATATAGCATATTTAAACTAGCATAGTGTTACTTTAGTCTGATGTGTCTATCCTTAATATATTAGTCTGATGTGTCTGATCCTTAACATAAATAATTGTCAACTTGTACAGTTTATGTGACCTGAATTAGCTTGCGCAAATCTGTTGGCTTGTATGAATAATCACATTATGTTCACTTCTACAGTTTGTATTTCGACAAAAAATAAACTTCAACAGTTTGTGATAATGTTTATCTTCCTGATTTGAAGCTGTCATCACTTCTGCTAGTAGCATTTGTTAATTCTTTGGTTTGCTGTATCGATTAATTCCAGAAAATTCAATGTCAGAACAACAGAGGATATGGAACTAGAGGATACAGAACTAGAGGATACAGGAGGAAGGCACAGTATGGAGGTAATGGAAGTACTTGAGGAAGAGGAAGGAGAGAATGGTGAAGATGGAGATGGCAATGGCAAGGAGAAAAATACAAGGAAACAAATGGCAGAAAGGTCTGAAATCTGGTAGCACTTCACCAAGATAAAAGATGACAATGATGTGGTGAAGAAGGCAAAATGCAAGTACTGTGGTCGGGAACTCAAGGCAGATTCATATCAAAACGGTACTACTGCATTGAGGAGGCATTTAAATATTTGCAAGCTCAATCCTGATGCCAAGAACAAGGATCCCAAGCCGACAACTTTGGCAGCAACTAAAGGAGAAGGCATTACATGGAAGTATGATCCTGAAGCTATGAAGCAAGCTTTTGCCGAAATGGTGATAGAAGACGAAATGCCTTTTGTAACTGGAGAGAAAAAAGGATTCAAGAAATTTATGAGTGTAGCTTGCCCAGGTTGGAGTCCATCTCGAAGGACAGCAACTAGGTACACTGTTCAGGCTTATTTTCAAGAGAAAGCAAAGCTGAAGCTGTTTTTCAAGGATAATTGTGAAAGGGTTTGCTGAACCACTGATGGTTGGACTTCTCAACAGCAAGAATGCTACATGGCAGTGACCGCGCAGACTTCATTGACAAGAATTGGCAATCGACAGGAAAGTCATCAGCTTCTTCAAAGTAAAAAGGGCCATAAGGGGGATGACATTGGAAAGAATTTGCAAAGGTGCTTGCTTGATTGGGGGCTAGAAAAGGTCATGTGTGTCACGGTTGACAATGCAAGCTCCAATGATAGCGGTGTAAGTTACTTGAGGAGGCTCATGAATAGTGCAAAAAAAGTATTGCTGAAGGAAAGTATCTTCACTTTAGGTGTGCAGCCCACATTGTCAATCTTATTGTACAAGATGGACTTAAAGAAGTGGATACTTTAGTGAAGCGTGTTCGAGCTGCTGTTAGGTACATCAAGGATGGTACTTCTAGATTAGCAAAGTTCAAGGAGATTGTCGAGGAAGAGAAGGTTGAGACCAAGGCATTTATGAACCTAGACATTTGCACTAGGTGGAACTCCACATATCTAATGTTGCAAGCAGCCACTAGCTATGACAAGGTATTTCAAAGGTACTATGATGAGGATCCTCGCTATGCTATTGACTTGTCACCAATTAACAAAGGTCCAAGGCATCCGGATGAAGAAGACTGGGAGAAAGCAAAGAAGATGGCTGAATTTCTTGGTCACTTCTACAGACTCACCGAGTGTCTCTCTAAAAATTTGCATGTCAACGCACACAATTTTCTGTTTGAGATAGCTCAAGTCAATTACTTGATTGGCAACTGGATGAGCAGTAAGGATCCTTGGGGAAGAGAATGAAACAAAAGTTTGATAAATATTGGGGAAATTGGCATGATCAGCCGGCTACTGAAGTCAGACCTGTGAATGAGAGAGGGAAGGGGAAGGGAAAGGACAAGGAGAAGGAGAATCTGAACCTGCTGATTTTTGTTGCTGTAGTCCTTGACCCAAGATACAAGCTGACAGACTACACCAAACTAACAATTGATGAGATATTTACTGAGGAAAATAGACCAAAAGTTTGGGCTGCTGTTAAATCTTGTGTTCATGAGCTGTTTGAAGAATATAGGAACATATATGCTCCATCGTCCAATGCGACAGTGCAAACTGATAATTCCCAGGAACCACCTGAAGCAGAAGCAGTGAAGCACAGAATTGCCAAGAAGCTGAAGCAGCATGGTGCTGCAAGTGGAGGTGTCAAGTCTGAACTTGACAAGTATCTTAGTGAAGATACTGAACCTAAAGACAACAAGTTTGACATTCTAACATGGTGGAAGGTTAATTCCTCACGGTTCCCAGTATTAGCACAACTGGCTCATGATGTATTACCAATTCAGATATCAACCGCCTCTTCGAGTCAGTATTTAGCACAACTGGTCGCATACTTGATGATTTTAGGACTTCCCTCACTCCTTTCATGGTGGAAGCACTTGTCTGTACTCAAGATTGGTTGCGAATTGCCACTCCCATGAATATCTAGGAGGACATGGAGCAACTAGGTGAACTAGAGAAAGGTATTGAGGCTACTTTGGTCTCTTCATATTGTTTGTACTGTACATGGAATAAGCACTAATTGTTTCATCTCAATTTCAGAGTTGATTGAAGAATATGCTGATGGGAAAGGTAAACGCAAGGCTGATTCACAATCAACCACTACCTGCATTTCCTAGTTGAAGTGGAGATGGTGATGACTGTCTGGTGGCTGCTGTAGCAGAGGTAATGCAATGTTGAGTTGGTTCCTTTATATCTAAAAACAATATAAGTTAGATTGCACAACAACTATGTTTGGTAGTCATGCTATTTTCAGGCACTAAAATTAATGTTAATCATGATCTGGAAGTTTTTATTGCTATTGAAAGTGCAAGCCACTTATGCTTTGTCTGATATCTGAATGAGATTGTTAGTTATCTCTGAATCCTAGATCATTTAAGTGCTAAATAAATTTTGGTATTTGCTTGCTGCTCTTATGAGGGAACAACAAGAGATGGTTTCTCTGAATTTCCATTTGTTCAGATGATCTTCCTGTTTCACTGTGTGTTTCTCTGAACATACTAAAAGGTTCTGAATTTTGTATCATGTGGGTGTTTCCCTAAGTCAATGCCTTACAGTCTTGAAAACTTAGTATAGCTACGTGATATTTTTCTAGTATATTCTTGTACCAATTGGGTATGGAAGCCATTCTGTGACTCATATTTGATATTTCATAATTTCAAACAGATCTCCGTGGCAAGGAGATGAAGGATCTTACCAGGCATGAACTAGCGTTCTGGGGGTCCGACTAATGTGATGTCAGCTTCGTGTATCTGATCTTAAGCGAGGAGTTCAATAGTTTTTTGTTAGCAAACATGTGATTGAAAGGCTTCATTGAGTTCGCGAAGCACTGATCTTGCTTGTGAAACTGTGACTCAGGCACTCAGCTCTTGATGCCTTGTTTGGTTAACATGAAGTCGTAAGATGGAACTTCTGTATGTTTGCCCCAATGTTGGAATGATATTGTCTTCTCTAGTTAATGGATTAAGACTTACGTATAATGCATTCAGTTAATTTTGCTTTCAATCTATAATGAGTATATCTGCCATTTGTTTAGTGTTTGAACTGATGCATATCGGTCTTTTCGGCTTTTAGGGTAAAACTGAAAAGACCGAACCCGAAGACCGAAGACCGAACCGTTAGGTTCTCGGGTAACCCGAAGACCGAACAAAGACCGAAATAAAACCCAAAAACCCGACCCGAATTTTCGGGTAAAGACCGAACGCCCACTGAAAAATAAAGATCTGCCTTCACAAAAAGTTTGGGATTAATTTGATATTGTTTAAATATATCCTTAATTATATGCCTTAATTATTAGTTAATAATTATTAAATGATTAGCATAGATCGTGAAATGGCTTGGGTGAATTTTTGGAGTTGATTGTGGACCTTGGAACATGAGCCCCTGCTGTTCCTTGGCAATGTATGTACTTGATTGATGTACTCATTATCAACTTGTTTAATAATAATTAAAACTTGTTTCTGAGTGATCAACTTGGTCATATCGTGAAGTAAAGTTGTTATGTCTTTCATCCATGCACTTTCATGCATCATGCCATGCATTTCATCATGTTAAAGCATGCACCATTATTACGTGTAGTAAACGAGAGTAAGAAGGTTGGCAATGATCAAATCGGAGAAAATCATCCACCAATGGTGTTGATATCAAGTTTGACTTCAGGTGATTCTTTTGTGAACTCTTGACTTTCCCTGCAATATAGGCAAGCCCCGAGCATTCAAACCCTGTCCTTGTGTTTTTTATAAATATTTATCACACGTTAATTCTCGAAAGATGTGCATTAGGTACAATAGGTAATGGTTGGAAACCTATTGCTGCATGCTTGCCTTGATATACAATACCTATCCTTTTTAACTATAATATGGTAGGCTAGTGCTGCTTAGCCATGCTTAGCTGATTAGAATGGAAGGATAAGTTCATCTTTCGCAATGATTCTATATCTTGGATACGACTTGAAAATTAAATATGGAAAGCAAATGAAATGAAGACTGGGCGGGTGTTAGCTTGCATTGAGAATGGAGTCTCAATGTAGTGTTCCGCCTGTGTCGATTAAGGACCGTTCGTTGTAGACCCGTTTGATCAAGATTGAAAGTACTTAACTGCATGCCCTCAGTAAGCCTAGTACCTCAGCTATTTCATTATGAGAGGACAACGCGCACTGGGAGTGGAGAGATGGCAGGAGTAGTGTGTACTCACCATGCGATAACGTCCGGGACGGCGTAGGAAAGTGGTGTACTGTACTCTCGGGTGGCGCGAACCTGTTCACATTTTGGAGGATCCGAAGGAATGGTTGATATATGTAGGTCCGGGACATGCATATGTCGTGCTGGTTAAGGTTGACTCCTGCTGGATGTACATCGATTTGAATCGCCGTCTCCCCCGGATAGTGGGAAACTTGATCACTGATCTGCATCGTAGTTAATCAATGGAACATGGTGATTATGGAAAAAGAGATGAAGAGATAAAATGAGATGTGTTGTTCAAAGCAAGTGATTGAGATAGTTCAGGTGCAAATCTAACTATAATAAGCTTCACTAACATTGATGCTAAAACTTGACTAAAAGATTGAAAGTAAGGATCCACTTGTAGTAAGCCTTTCCGCAAAACTCCTCTTTTCTAGCTCTACTACCCCCCTTAAGCCAGCATATCCTTAGAGTCTTTTCTTTTTGTCAGGTAAGTCTTGCGGAGTAGAATTGTGTACTCAGGGTTTGTTAACCCCTGCTAATCAAGGTCATGTGAGTGGGCTCGACATGATCTGGTTGTCCCTGTAGTTCTACTCTGCTTCCGCAATTAAGTTAAGTTTACTCAAAAGTAACTTACTCATATTTTGTAAATTAATGTTATTATTCTTCCGCACTCCGATTTATATTTTTGTAACAAATGTGGTAATGTTGTAGTTACTCCTTTGTTGATCCTGGTATGAGTTGTAAAATGTGGTTGAATCGGGGTTCTCCGAGAACACCCGATAGACTACCTGATTATCTGGCTTTCGTGTGCCGCAGTCAGAGGTCTTTAGGACAATGACGGGTGCACGTGGGCCATATAATTAGGGTGGTTCTGCCACACGAGCGCATGAGACGAAAACATGAAATAATTAACCAAATTGATCAACAATTGAATTGAACTTATTAAATGAGCGCATCAATACATACCCGTACATGAAAAAACCAATATGCACAAAAATCGCTTTGTAAAGGAAGGAAGAATAGATGTGGAAAGAAACAAGACAGAGGAGATGGGAAGGAGGGACAGCTGCCCTGGTGGCCCGCTGGTCTCGGGCGAGCACCTCCAAGCGATGGGCGGTGACGAGATGGAACACAGCTAGGGTTTCTTGGAGCATGGAAGCACGAGTGAACCCAGGGGATGAGGCAAATACAGGGGCGCAGCCATGCCGGCGGCAACCGTTAGGGGCTCGCCACGCCATGGCTGGGGACAGCCACCCGGTGCCACGTACCACGCTGCCGCCAGGCGGCGCCGCCGCCGTGCTCAGCGACCGGTAGATCGGGAGACGGCGGCGCTGGCCAGCCGTGACGCCGGGAGAGGGACGGAAGGAGGAGGGCGGCCGCACACGCCCGCGCCCCGGTGCCACCCCACTGGCGCGCCAGAAGACGACGGAGAGAGAGCGCTGGCGGAGCGGAGAAGCATCGGGAAAGAGTCGGGAGGAGGAAAAGAGTTGGGAAGGAGAAGTAGAAGCTGGCTATTATATTTGCTTCAGTGGCTTCGAAAGCTGAATCCAGATTCGAATTGGAGCTGTACCTTTATAGAGAGCGAGAAGCTAGATGCGACGACAAACAACGAGAAGCCAACGCTAGCAGAAGCGGCTCTACTAAATCGTGGACATCTATGTCTAGATTGAACGGCGGACAACAATTCGGGTGACGTGGACGGGTGTCCTGCTCGAGGAGCTGTCCAGGTTTATAGGGGTTAACTAGTAGAATGGCGCGCGCCTCCACGCGCCCCTCCAGGTGTGAAATTTCTGGAGAGAATAATAATCGCAGTTGGTAGCAGCAGCATAGTTATATGAAGTCATTACACCATCAAGATGCGAGAAAGGTATTATTGTCTTCCTGAGAATAGCTATTATACATTGGTTACAATACGATGGTGTTGACCAAAAGCCTGGCATATTTGCCTGTTTTTCTTTTCCTGCACCGGTTGGTCATCAATTTTCTGCATGGACATGCTGCTTCCAACACATCTGGACATCTAATCTGTCCATGTAAATTGTCATGAGCCCTAAATAGTCACAGGCCCGTTGCCAGACTCTCCTGTCTATGGTTTGAGAACGAGCGACGACCTGCAGAAACTGAAGCAATTTAGATGCTCTGTGAGAAGTAACATACTTAATGATGGACACACTGATCATTTATCTTACGCGGCAAGGATCAAGTCAGTACCTTACCCAAGACACGCGTGCTCTCGGAATCAACTCACTGTGGCATGTTGCTAGTTTTTGTAATGGCAGTCACCACAAAGCAGAGAAACCTGGCTTGGGATGACTTTCTAAATGATGCACCCATGGAATCAGATCCAGGCTGCTGGCTTAATACCAAACGGCTTGATAACAAATGAAAGAAGTCAATTATGTGTAATATCATGGAAATGCAGTCAGAAGACATAGCAGAGTAGGGCCCCACCTAGTTGCAAGGTTTTCATACAATAATAACTCCAAATTTTCAAATAGTTCACGAGCTACCTCTTTTGTGATCTGTCCCTCCAGCTCCATGCTCACAATGGCCCAGCACAAGTGCAATGCTACTCTGTCTACACTGGCCACAATCCATCAGCACAAGTTGCAATGAGAAAGATAATTAGCCATTTAAGGAAATCAGGAGAAGGATAGGAAGGTCAGGAATTGGTATAGCAGTTTCAGTGGCAATACGAACTTGAAAATACGAATTTGAAAGGTATACTTGCCTTTGCAGGATTATCATGAGCCTCACCAAGTCTGTCAGCAATAGGTTTGTGCAGAATGGTTCAAAATCATCATGCAGAACTATTTATAAAATCCTAATATATAAAGGAAACTTTCAAATAACTTCTTCATTGCCGCAAAGTGCTACATGACATGGCTGCCGCAAAGTGCTACATGACATGGGTTTTTAGTTCAGAGTTTTGACTTGTATGTCACTATGTCTAGTATGATATAAATCACCAAAAATTTACACACGTTACCTTCAGTACTGCAATGATATCAGAAAACCGCTGGAATGTAGCCAAAATGAAGTCTGAAAGCCTTTTTCTCACCTGCAACAGTATATAATATGATGGAACCTATAATATGCCATTGGAAGCTGAACTTACACAGGATATGTTAGGCAAATAATGAAGTCTATAGCCAAACAAGCCATATGGCATACCGATCTGAGGTAAAAGGTACTATGGTAAAAATTTAAGTTTGCACTTGTTTCATTTTATTCCATTCAATGTATTCTGACATAAAAGTACTATCACGCTACCCTATCAGTTAGATATTCAGAGCATCGTCTAGGGTGGCTTTCAGGATTATTCAGCCTCGTAAAAACTATAGCTCCAATAGTTCAATATATATGGTTGAACCCTTCAATTCAGATTGAGAAGTTTTGTTTATCAATTGCCTATAAATTGTTTAGCAAAAAATGCTTATAAATTGTTGTACTATGCAATTAATCAGTTATGTTAGACTAAGCATATAGAGATATAGTAATCAGTAGTAGACTAGGAAATTTAGAATAAATTAAGTTTGCCTACCTTGAAAGAGGAAGCCTTGTCTAGGAACATCGCAGCATATCTTGACATAACTACTGGAATAAGAGCACACAACAGTACTGGTCACCTAGCATGTGTAGCAAAAATAATAATAGATGCAACCTACAGTCATTAACATCCCACAATGCTGTTGCAAAATACAAAGTAAGAAAAGCGAGGTGCCATTTGCAATGACTGTTTCAATCTATCAGTTTTGGACTATATAATGCTCTTAACAGTTTTGGACTATATGATTCACTCATAGCTTCTAGGCCAATTCATTCTGAAGATTACCTCAGGAGCAACACTCTTCTGGATTGTAGCTATACTACTGCCAATAAGAGTTCCAGAACTTCTTTCCACCTTTTCCAATGCCAGCACCAACACTGGATAAAATTAAGAATGATGAGGAACAAAGTTGTTGAAATCAATATATTATAGTTGAACAAAAACCAATAATGCATGGTGAATGTTAAGTACATTAAGACAGAAGACAATTATCTAAATCAAGCCATAAAATCTGGTAGTCTCCAATTAATATCTATCACAACTAATTCATATTATGTGCAGTATTGGAACTCAAATGAAGAGTTATTTACTAAAAAGAATCTGAATAGTGTGGCAACCGTCTACTCCATGTTCACAAATAAAAAGTGAGTAACTGTACAGGACTACAGGATAAACAATCAGGCCAATAACAGGTCATGTATGTATGGTATACATTACAGAAATCTCACATATGGTAAGGAATGCACATCACATGAAAGCATAAACAATAATTTAATAATGCCATAGTGCACCTAACTCATCAGCTAATCAGCTAATTAGCATTCAAAACTTGTTTTCCAGTCTAGAATATTAGCAAACAAATTAGGTAGTTCAACAGGATTGCTATATGAAGTTCATGACAATAAGAGTACATACCTCTCACCATTTGATGCAATAAGCTTTAACAGCAAAGGATAGAACTGTATATAAACAAGAATGCATAAGCATTGGCATGTGCTAACATGATAAAGTTGAATTTGGAAAATGGGAAGAGACAAGTGAGAGATATTCTATAAAGGATCTTACAAAAAGATTTGGTTGAGTAGCTTATCATACAAATATGTTTTTTTTTTCTACCTATTTGGCCTACTGTAAAAAGTTTCTTTTCTTATTTCTTATGTGAGTTCATGGCAATGAGCCACAGACCTGTAAAGTCCAAATTGAAAAATAGCCATTTATGACTATTAAAAGCTCAGATGTCACTACCAGACAATGGACCTGGTGTTTCCAAAGCCCCCATCTTGCTAAAGCTTCCAAGCAAGGTGATCAGCACGTCAAGTATTTTTTTTGGTTTATTGGAAAAATTTTAATCGCAGAATTGTTGGAAAGATTGAAAGAGAGAGAAAAAAAGAGGGCTCAGCATCACCTTTGTTCAATCATAGAAACCAAGCCTCGCTTGCTGCACAATTTACTCATCCTAAGAGCATCTCCAATGGTTACCAAAAAATAATCGGTAAATGAATGAGACTTCCAAGTGGATAAAATAAGTTGAGAGCAATCTTTTTCAATCTTACTAAAAAGTACAAATCAAAAGTGGGCTTTGGAAACTATTGGAGATGCTCTAATGTTCGTGGAACTGTGCTGGTTGTCACGTATCCAAATGACCTTCCTAGGCAGAACCACAAACCAAAAGGATGATTAAATAGGCTTCAGAATGGGAGGGATTAGCTCTAATTAGATACCTGGAACTGCCTTGACTGCTCAATAGTATGCAATTCAGCAAAGGTAGAACATCATCGCCCTTCACCAACACTGCATTCACGCCCATTTCCATGTCCAGAACAAAGGAGATCAAGGCACACAAAAAACGACAGGTTGAGGCCGATTTTTTAATCTCATTAACGCCAACAAATCATCACATAATCTGATCTCATACCAAATGCCACCAAAGTGGGTAAACATTCATCACCCACTGTTGATCACTGCTGATCAATTTGTACATGTGTCTCAGGTTTAGTGCATAAAGCATTAACCATCATTGCACATGCCTAAAGTAGAAAATAGAAAAAAATAAGCATCATTGCATATGTTCAGTCTCAGTTCTAGTGTAGTAATCTTATAATAATAATAATAATCATCACATCTGTCCGATGTCTGAGATGAAGAGCATGAAAAACAAACATCATTGCATATGTCCGAAACATAGAGAGATTGAAGAAAGAAATAGTAATTCAACATACACGAAAAGGACATATGCTAAAATTCTTTACAGAAATATGTTGTGTTTAAAATTGCAATCATCATAGACATGGACATATGCTCAAATTAAACTTGGCAGCATCATAGACTTCGAGATTCACTCAGATTAAAGGGGGAACGAGAGGGGGATTAGATGTGTCATATACTTGATGGACCCTAAGCAAAAGCACAAGAACAATGACGAGGATGAGTTAGGGTTTCAAATCAATATGACACGGGAGGTTCAAGGGGGGCTGCCGCTCCGGGAGCGGACAGCGCGCAGGGCCCGGCACGCTCCAATCGCGGGGCGTTCCATGGTGGAGAGGCCGCCGCTGCTCGCTGGCGCCACCATCGCCCCGACCTCAGTGCTAGGGGTTTGGCGCAAGCGCATGGTCGCCCCGCCCGCCGCTACCCGAGGAGGGAAGGGAGAGGAGTAGGAGGAGACGCGGAGGAGGAGGAGGAGGGCGGCCACCATGGCACGCGCGGGCGGCGCTAGGGCCCCGCGCCATCGTAGTGCCGCCGCCGCTTCTATCGCCGCGTCGAGAGAGCGCGAGGGAGAGGACGGGAGATGCCGGCGTTTTTCAGCGTTTTTTTTTTTTTTGGAGTTGGGGGTCCGGAGAAGCTGGAGCTGGCGGGATCTAATCCTGACCGTCCATGCGGAGATCAAACGGGTGGGAACATTTTAGGACGATGTGGCGGTGGTTCCTGGCCGGGAAGCCATACACGCTTCTATCGTTTTAATTTAATATGCATGGTTTCCGCAAAAGGTCTGGCTAGCTTGTCTTTGCTGCGTGTTCCCACAAAATCATCCTTATCTCTCTTTCATTTGCTTAGACATCATGTAAATTAATCAATGCAATATTCACCAGCTAAAACACTTGATCGGCCAAACACCCTTTTTCACAATATCATTTAATAGCCGAATTGATCAAACTTAAGCACACGTCCGCAAATCAATTTATAAGTCAAATTTGGCTATAATTTCTGTAAAATAGAACTGAGCCAAATTTGAGTGTCAACGGCACGCGCCACGCGCCGTGAGAATTTTGTGGTGACTGGCAAGACGGTAGCGGTATGTGCCTAGCACCTTCCGGCCCTCTTGTGCCATGGCCAAACCGGCGTCCGATCGAACGCTGACGGCGGCACCGGAAGAAGGGTGGTAGTAAAACATGACGGTGACGTGAAAGGATTGGATTGGACTTGTGTGCTCGTCTGCCGCAAGTACTAGTACTGAGTACCACGGAGTAGTATAGTACTCCCTCCATCTCAGAATACTTGACGTTCTGGCATTCTAAAAAGGGATGTACGTCAGTGATAACGTGCCCATGATTGTGGCCTGTTTCATTTGAGACGTTCGCAGAGGGTTTTTTTTTTTTTTGGAAAACACTGGGGAGTCTCCCGGATACTAAAGAGGTGGGCGCCGGTTCGAGCCCGGGTGGCGACGCTCTCACCTGGAGCGCTCGACCAAACGAGCTAGCGCTCGTTCCCAGGCGTTCGCAGAGGATCACCGGCGGCTCCGCCCGGTCGTCGTCGCCCCGTCACCGATGACGAATGGAATGCGACACGCCTCCCAAGCTACTACGAGCTTTCCAGGAAGGACAAGGACTGACGTACTGCGCCAGTACGAAGATCCCAGCGAAGCTGGCCACTGATGAGCCAATCAGACCTTGTGTCGCCATGCAGCCACTTCTTGGTTTGGTTCGCCAGGTTGATTGCTACTACTTCTTGATGATGAAGTAAACAAAACCATGCGCCGAGATTCAAGCATTTTTCGAGAAATATCGCCTGCTACTGCTACCCAGTGCGATGACTTCGATGGCCACTGGAAGCGCAAGTTGCCCCCTACTTGCTGGATTGGCTCCCAGAAAAAGCTGCGTTGCCCGGCAGACTACTCTTCCTCCTGTATATATAACCCCGGAGTCTACAGAAAGCTGTACGCAGCTGAAACTGGGAGTAAACTCACGTACTCACGTCGTCACACCACACGACCTGAACTACAAGCTGTAGTATGGCGGTTGACAGGACGGAATCGGTTGCCGTGGTGGCCGTGCCGTTCCCGGCGCAGGGCCATCTGAACCAGCTGCTCCACTTGTCGCTGCTGCTGGCGTCGCGGGGGCTCTCCGTGCACTACGCGGCGGCGCCGCCGCACGTCCGGCAGGCGCGCGCGCGGATGCACGGCTGGGACCCCAAGGCGCTCGGCTCCATCGAGTTCCATGACCTCGACGTGTCGGCGTACGACTCCCCCGGCGCCCGACCTGGCCGCGCCGACGCCGTTCCCGAACCATCTCATGCCCATGTTCGAGACCTTCGCCGCCGCGGCGCGCGTCCCGCTCGCGGCGCTCCTCCAGCGCCTGTCCGCCACCCACCGCCGCGTGGCCGTCGTGTTTGACCGCCTCAACCCCTTCGCCGCCACGGAGGCGGCGCGGCTCGGCAACGGCGAGGCGTTCGGGCTGCAGTGCGTCGCCATCTCGTACGACCTCGGGTGGCTGGACCCCGGGCACCAGCTCATCAGTGACCACGGCCTCGAGTTCGTCGCCCCCGACGCCTGCATGTCCAAGGAGTTCCTGGATTTCGTCTACCGCATGGAGGAGGCCGAGCAGGGCTCGCCCGTCGCCGGCGTGGTCATGAACACGTGCCGCGCGCTGGAGGGCGAGTTCATCGACGTGGTCGCCGCGCAGCCGCCGTTCCAAGGCCAGAGGTTCTTCGCGGTCGGGCCGTTGAACCCGCTGCCCGTCGCGGACGCCCGGACGACGCCAGGACAGCCGCGGCACGAGTGCCTGGAGTGGCTCGACAAGCAGCCGCCGGCATCGGTGCTCTACGTCTCGTTTGGCACGACTTCGTGCCTCCACGGCGAGCAGGTCGCCGAGCTCGCCGCGGCACTCAAGGGCAGCAAGCAGCGTTTCATCTGGGTGCTGCGCGACGCCGACCGCGCCGACATATACGCCGACGAGTCCGGCGAGAGCCGGCACGCCAAGTTCCTGTCCGAGTTCACCGAGGAAACTCGAGGCGTCGGCCTGGTGATCACCGGGTGGGCGCCGCAGCTGGAGATCCTGGCGCACGGCGCCACGGCGGCGTTCATGAGCCACTGCGGCTGGAACTCGACCATGGAGAGCCTGAGCCAAGGGAAGCCGGTGCTTTGCTGGCCCATGCACTCCGACCAGCCCTGGGACTCGGAGCTGCTGTGCAAGTACCTCAAGGCGGGGCTCCTGGTGAGGCCCTGGGAGAAGCACGCTGACATCATCCCAGCGCAGGCCATCCAGAAGGTGATCGAGGAGGCGATGCTATCTGACAGCGGGATGGCGGTGCGGCAGCGGGCCAAGGAGCTCGGCGAGGCGGTTCGCGCCTCCGTGGCCGATGGCGGCAACTCCCGTAAGGATCTAGAAGACTTCATTGGCTACATCACAAGGTGATGAACGTACGACGATGACGACGCATGCACGTGATGTGGGGAATGAAAAACATACTAGAAACCCAGGGCGCGGCGTTGCCGCGCCTACCGTGAGCCTGCCAGTATATTAGTTGTATGAATGTTGTCATGTTTTTTTTTTGTTATAAATATATTGTCTTATGTCTTATATTTTATTTTATTAGCAGAAGAAGATTATTGGCATAGCTTATACTGTGTAGTGTGACGAAGTATAAAAAGAAGGTAAAATAAGTAACCTGTGTCTATAACAATTCCGCAAATTCACATTGTACGGTTAGCTGATTTTAGATGTTGAAATTTGCTGGAAAAGAGACAAATTCTTAGTGTATGCAAATTAGGCTGCAAATGGAATTGTTCAAAAGAAGGGCTATTTGCATTTTTGACAATCACCAAAAATTCAAAAAAAAGGATTTGAATATGTAGGGTTTTATTTTAGAAGTTTTTTGGAATAATTATGGGATTCGTGGTTAGGATGGATGAGATATAAACTTCCTAAGTTTATCGGGCAAAAAAAGCGAATAAGAGGAATTTGAAAATTATTCTGGATTTTTGGAGGACGAAGAAGGGGTGGAAAATTATGAAAAAAAGATTTGAATATGTAGGATTTTATTTTAGAAGATTTTTGTTGAAAGAATTACGTGATTCGAGTTAGGATGGATGACATATAAACTTCGTAAGTTTATCTCGCAAAAACGCCGAATGAGAGGAATTTGGAAATTATTCTGGACTTTTAGATGATAAAGAAGAGGTGAAAAATATTTGGGTAGGTTCTAGAGTGGTTCTAGTTTATTTAGGAATTTTCTGAAAAGGAAAAGAGCTTACATTAATCTTCTGGGTACGTTTCTCGTGTACACGTAGCAATTCTCCGGCTGTTATGTGAACAGTACACAAACAGTTGTAAATAGTATCTAGACATCGTTTGAGCTGTCCGATTGAGATCCAACGGCCGAGGATCTGCAGGCGACGTGCCTGGAAAGGAAAAGCGCTTACGTTAATCTTCTGGGTACGTACGCGAAGCAATTCTCCGGCTAACATGCGAACAGTATACAAACAATACATGAACCGTATCTAGACAGCGACTGTCGGTGTGGTTTGAGCCGTCCGATCGAGATCCAACGGCCGAGGATCTACAGACGACGTGGCCCGCTCCGTCGGCCGAGAATCCCAGGCGCTTTCGTTATGTAGAGATTACATATTACTTCTGAAAGCAACGCGCTGCCCCGTGGGATGCCTGCATTGTGGAGCCAGCTACGTGTAGGTCTTTTCCTTCTCAAGTTTATTATTTAGTAGCCTCTCAAAAAAAAAAAAAAGTTTATTATTTAGTATAAAATCGAAACATGAATAATCTTACAAAGGGCTCTGCTTGCTGGTCGGTGGCCACCGGCAGCGTCTGGTCGCTGTAGTGGGAGCTTGGCATCTCCCATACCAAATTGCCCTAGGGATATATAAGACTATATAAGTGAGTGATGGTGGCCGGCCAATCGGCACTTGCACGACGATCGTCGTGTGGGTGTCGTCGGAAGTGAAACTGGAGAAAACGAAACAGAGCAGGGGTCAACAACTCTGTTGCCTTGCTTACCCCTAACAGATGGTGGACCCCAGGGCTCTAATACAATTCACACCCACACCTCACACACACACAAATTCCTTGGTGCTTGGCGCGATCGACGCGCTGGGACCATGGGCGTGCCAGCAGTTCCTGTCTCCCCTAGCTTCTTCCCCTTTTTCTGACATACTATCCCAGTCATAAGAGCAAGGACAATAAGTTTGGCTATAAGCTAAGCTATGTCATCTAGAGCCAAGTTTAAAAGATTACTTGTACAATAACTTGGCTCCTCATGCTTCATAAAATAGTACTCTTTTAATAGTAAACGGGTCCCACCAGTGCCTTTCTCATCCCCTCCTCTCTCTCAGTTGCATGGGAGCAGGTAGTGGCGGCCCCCACAAAGCACAGGGAAGCGTGCTAGCGTCGGGCGCCGGTTGTGTCGCCAAGCATGCTCTCTTTCCTCTTTTCTCTCTCTTCCACCTAGACATTTGCTGACATGGCTTGGCTATAAGCCAAGCTGAGGTGTATTATTGTACCTGCTCTAACAGTTGGGAACCTGTTATTTTGAGACAACAATGGTTGCCGGCTTGTATGGAACATGTTGGGGGTAACATGCCATGGTCCGACCGTGTCGGACCCAAAGATCGCCAACCAACCCCCCTGCGGCTGCGCTCCCGTGTTTTTTTGGCCCAACGGCCCGCATCCCAGGCGAACACGCTTCCTTTTTGGAAAAGTCCAGTTTTGGTCCCTAAACTTTCAAAAAGTCTTTTGGTCCCTTAACTCTAAAAACCGGACAAAATAGCCCCTCAACTTTTGAAACCGTGCAGATTTCGTAGTTTTTTCCGTTGGTTTTGCTACAGTAACCAGGTTTGCTACAGTAAATGCGGTTTTGCTTTTTATCTTTTCTAATTTATTTCGGTTGAAATCTTCAAAAATTATAACTCTTCGATACGACATCGGATAAAGATGATTTTTATATGAAAATTATAGCTCTCGGCGAGATCTACAACTTTCTAATTTTGAGTTTTTTCATTTGACAATACTAAGGTGCTCAAAAAAAAATATAAAAAAGTACATCACCATAATAATCGCGTACTTCTGCATTGTCGCATTAGAAAATTAATATATTTTTTTGTTTGTTGTCAAATGAAGACACTTTGTATACCAAAAATTTAGCACTCTAAAAGATCTAGATTCTTGTAGTTTTGAGTTTTTATTCTTGAAGTTGTTAAGATGTCGATAAAACAACATATTATGTACGCGAAAGATGCCGAGGCTTTATACTCCCGCGCCTTGGTGGCGGTCTTCTTCGCCGAGGGTTCCCTCCTCTACCAGAAGCTTCCGCCCGGTTGCCGGCCGCGACCCGTGGCCGCCGCCGAGACGGCGGCGGATCCATGGAGGCTCGCCGCTTGCGCTAACCCTAGACGGCGCAGCATGTTTGACGGCGTCGGGGTGGCGATCTTGGGAGAATGAAGGAAGGGAGCGCGGGAGGATGGGGAAGGGAGCGCGGGATAGCGGGGAGGATGGGGAAAAATCCTCGGCAGCCTTGGAGGAAGAAGATGGTGGTGGCCGGCTCCGCGCGCACGGATCCGGAGGATGAAACGAAACCTCCTCTACGGGCGTTTCACGCGAAAGTGTCATCGTTTTGGAAACAAGGCGAAGGGTTTCACCTAGATGAAACTTTCATCTTCTCTCTCCTACCCATTTCATGCAAAGATGCTCTTTTTTTGTACTGATGTATCACCCTAATTAATGTGCATGACACTCCTATGAAATCCCTATAGAGACTGGCCTTAGGGTTTTATAATGGGCCAATTCTCGAAGTCTCAAAATCGTCAATAGGATAATGATTGTCACCTCGGGCCAGTGAGCGGGCGCCATCCAATCCAGGGAGTTGCTTTCAGAGTGCTCCACTACACATTTTTTATTCCGATGATTGTTGAAATGTGTCTGATGATAATTGCTTAGCAGTACACCTGGCGCGACATCTGCTGGACAACTTTATTATTGTAGTGTATCAAATCTCAAAATGATCTGCGTGGGACCCAGAGAGAATAGAGTAGTCGGTTTCGCAAAAAAAAAAAAGAGAGAATAGAGTAGTCTTCGTTCCTACGGAGAACTACTTACCCACCATGACCCTTCGTTCCTGCGGAGAAACCCCAGCTGTGTCTTCTTCGCCAACCCCTTCTTCTTTTCCCATGCGAGTTAAGACGTCTCTCCCCAAAGAATCTCCTAATGTAATCTCTGCTTCCAAATCCATGGCTAGAGCTGGATCCTAATTGGGCCGGCCTGTGGAGATTGGAGAATACGTTTTATAGAGCTACCGTCTGCATCCTATCCACGTAACCACGCCATCTGAACCGAACAAAAGCTCACAGCTTGTTCTGGGCGCCATGCCGGATTTCCTGGTGAGCGCAGCGACGGGGACCTTGGGCCCTGTCCTAAATAAGCTTGCTGCTCTGCTCAGCGATGAGTACAAGATTTTCAAAGGGGTGCAGCGTGAGGTCGAGTTCCTCAAGCGGGAATTGGAAGCCATGTACGCGTTCCTACTGAAGAAGTCGGAAGAGGAGAATCCTGATGCGCAAGACAAGGCATGGATGAAGGAGGTGCGAGAGCTCTCCTACGACATCGAGGACAGCCTTGATGACTTCAGAGTCCGTGTTGGTGACGACAGCTTGACAAAACCAGATACCTTCATCGACAAATGCAAGAACTTACTGGCCAAGACCAAGGCCCGCTGTCGGATTGCCAAAGCGATTAAGGATCTGAAAGTCCAAGTCAGGGAAGTCAGTGAAAGGAATGCAAGATACAAGCTGATCAGCAATACTGTTATGAACACAAGCGAAGTGACCGGGATCGGCAAAGTGACCGTGGATCCAAGAGCTCTTGCCATATTTGAGGATGCTTCAAGGCTTGTGGGTATGGATCGACCAAAACAGGAGGTAATTTCATTTCTGAAGAAGGATGATGGTGGCATTTCCTCACAACAACCGAAGATAGTCTCTATTGTGGGAACTGGAGGAATTGGCAAGACAACCCTTTGCAAACAGAGTGTATGAAGAGCTGAAGTATGAGTTTGAGTGCCGAGCTTTTTGTCGGTTTTTTCGCGGAAGGCAAGCATATATGCCTGTATTTCATTAAGAGGACAGAATGGTCATAAGACCTACACAATAAAGTTTTGAGACGCCGGCGAGTAGCCGTCCCTCACCACACACCACCTAACTACCGGATTCACAAAAGCCTATTACATAAATGGGGATGTTACGACCAAAGAGCTACGAAACCGCCATGGTTGACCCACAAACCTAACCTCGCTGTCTCCGCGCCTCCGGCGCCACGCCCATTGGCGAGATAGTAGGTCTCCATGGCGTTCTTGTCGACCCCCAAATGACAAAGGCAGTGCGGGGCGCGGGAACTCATCGAAGGAAGCCGTGTCTATCTCCTCGAGTCCGAACCTCAGCAGGCCGAGCTTGTTCATCGGTACCTTCCGTGCTTGTGCCTCGGCTTAGGCTCCCTGAACTTGCTCTTGGCCGCGAGCCTCGCACTCCTCTTTGGCACTAGTTCTTCATCGCCAAGGTGCCTACCACGGGCCGTAGTCGTCACCCCCGAGCTTTGGCGTCGAGAGAAGAGGCTCGCAACGGAGCCTTGAACCTTCTCGATGAAGTCGCCGACCGTGACTGACTCGCTCATCGCCGGTGCCTCGGCCGGCCTTGGTGCCGCCTCCTCGGCCGACGGCGGGCATCGGGCTCACAACATTTGCCGTGAGCATAAATCCTCCAACACCCGCCTCGACATCGGAGGAGTCCACCTCGACCATGGTCTCATGCAGCTCATGCTCATGCGACGCAAGCCGCTGCGAAGGTTTAGTCACCGCAATCTCCCATCTTCCAACTCTTCCCGAAACGACGCGTCGAATCGGGATGCAACCTCCGCCTCGGTAGCACCCGCATCGGAGCACCAACCTCCCCCACGCACACATCTCGGGACAAGTAGCTCCTGTGACGCTTAGCCGGGACACCTCTCCAAGCCCAGCCCAGCCGACTCTATTCACACACAAATCTCGACCACCAATCGAAGCCGAACTCGGGAGGAGGCTTGAGAGGCCGGTCTCGAGGGAGCAGCTCCAGCTAGCTTCACTTCGACGCGATCCCGGGGTGGGGTTGGCTCCGTGGAAAGCTGTGGACGAGGAGGTCGATGACACCACCCACTTGTCTTTGCTAACAAGGCGCATGTCCAATGGGGCGGTGGGGTTGCACGATGGCTGGCGAACACGCTTGCACTCCTTCGCTTGATGGCCGGTCCCATGGCAACGGAAGCATCGCGGCGAAGAGCGGCACCGGCGCTACATGGCGCGTCGAGGCGCTGAAACAACGACCGACCAGCCTCGAGGCACCGGCCGACGGCGCTGGTTCCGCGACGTTATCGTCGGCGTTGACGCCGACTCAAGACGTCCGAAACCGCCAGCGCCGATATCGATCACCCGCCCAACCGTTGAAACACGGGACCCTCGCGATGCCGCTTGCGGTCCAAAGGCGACGGTGCACGCCACACGCCGGGTGCATGTGTGCGCGACGCCGCCGGCGACGACGGGCGCAATCCCCCAAAGACGCCTCGCCTGGGGGGTACCTCCGCAACGGTGGTCGGATCGCGACGCAAACCGACAAGCCATCGCGGCAACCCGAGGTACGACCGGCGGCGGGCAGGGAGCGGGTTCGACTCGTCGTCCGAGCTCCCCGGCGGAGTCGCCCCCAGCCGCCGAAGCGCCCCACCGCCACCCGCCGGATGGAAGGGTGCCGCGTGGGGAGAGGGCCGACGGAATCTGGCCGCTTTCCGGTAGGGGAGGTTGCGCACGGTGGTGGACGGAGACGCCGGGAAGGAGGCACGGTGTCCTCATCACCAACGCCGCCAACCCCGCCGGTCGCCCACGACGATGGCGACATCGCCAGTGCCCCGCCCCTCGGTGCCGACGAGATGACCGGGCGATCGGGCAGACCGGGCAGCGTTGGAGGCCGGGCGGCGCTGGATCACCTCCGCCGGGCCGGAGGTCGGACGAGCGGGGGGACCCCGACAGGGTGGGTGCCCTGGGGGCGGGGGCAGCACCGTGGCACCGAGGCGGCCGACGGAGGGCTGGGGCGCCTCCGGACAGCCGGAATCGCCGGGAGCCCATGGCGACTGGGGAGGAGGGAGCGGCGCCGGCGAGACGGACAGGGGTCACCCCAACCTCCCCGCATGCAGCGGTGGTTGCACGGGAGGCCCCCGACGGCGGTGGCAGCAGCTGGGGCGGGACAACGCCGCGAGGCCGCCATGGGTGCCCGAGGTGGCCGGGCAGGGAGAGGCCTCCGGCGGGCTCGGGGTCGAAGAACACCCATGGAGCGGCGTATCCGGAGGTGGGGAAGCCGGAGGTGGTGCTGGATTGGAGGAAGAGGGGCTGAACAGGGAGATCGGCGTGGGGATGGAGGCGCCGCCGCCGCCGCCGCGAGGGCGGGTCGGGGGCTCTAACGGCTCGAACGGGTCCATCCTGTTGTATCCGGTCAGAGATCGACTAAAAAAAGAGCTTTTTGTCGGTGTCACGGAATCATGACATGTTTAATATTTTGAGAACTATTCTCAGCGAGGTGATGGCTGTACCTTACCGTGAGACAGAAGCAGGGAGCATACAGCAGTTGACCAAGAAAATAAGTGAATTCCTTCAGATAAAAAGGTACGCACGGGTGTGTGCTTTCAGCATGCCACATTCATTTGGATAAAAACATATTTTAATATCCTTATACCAAAGCTTTGGCCATTATAAGAAATTCCGTTGAAGGAAATTGACCTCTTTATTTTTTTTCTTGTTTTATCTAGGTCTTTTTTTTTTTCGAGAAGTTGTTTTATCTAGGTCTAATAGGCTTGAAAGTGCCCATAGTACACATGCAAACTATTGGTCACTTGATAAGGAGAAAATCCTTAAATTATCACTAAGTATTTATACCAGTGAGTTATAAGTATTTATACCAGTGAGTTATATTGTTCAATTGCAAACAGATTGATATATGAAGAGCATTTGTAAGGAACAATTTGATTTTCACTTGTAACTAGTTAGAGTTCGACTAAGTATTTCTCTCAGTATATTGCTAAAAGTTAGAAACGGATAACCAGCTTTTTGTAATATAATTCGAATAGTACAGTTTCCGCACCACTAAGCCTGTATATAGGCTGCCTAATTGTTTTGTCAAATGTACCAAAGTTTGCATCCACAAATACCAGTGCACATTATAGTTTTTTCTGCCTAAGTATGTTCTAAAGATTCTTCAGTGAGTTGTCTTCACAAATCTATAGGGCCCCTTTAGAACACAGGAATTAGTTCATTTTTGTAGGAAAAATATATAGGAACAGGAAAAAAAAAAACTCTCGCGTTCCAATGGGGCCTAAAAGTATAAAACAAGGGACTATTGTCAAATAGACCTTGTGTTAGAATCGATACACTAGGATAGCTTAGAGCATATCTAGATATTTTTTAATGCAAATGACAGGAATTCTGCCTATCCATTAAGAGGGAGAGTTATATTTATGAGAAGTCATATCTAGATAAATTTCATGTCAGTTTTAATTTCTAAATGTTGAAGCTTTAATTTTACAAATCCTAGTTTAGATGTATCCTCTTAGTACATCACGATGTTTTGTCGTGTCTTTGTTCTAGAAATCCTAAATCTACCTCTCTTCCTAATACCATTTCTGAGTGTGTGAAAATAAATGACATAGCTACAAATAGCCTTACATTGCTTACACATTACTAGAGTATAAGGTTATCATATTTTAAAGAATCGAGTTTCCTAAATTCTGGCTGTCTATCTTCTAGGGTACTAATTATCCGTGGAATATTTGCTTAAGCTTAAAAATTTATCCTTCCATACTAAATTGTTTTATCAAATCATGTCGTAGGTACTTGATTGTAGTCGATGATGTATGGGATGTGAAAACATGGGATGTAATTAAGCATGCATTGCAAAACAATAGTTGTGGTAGTGTGATAATAACAACAACTCGGATACATGATGTGGCCAAAGCATGTTGCTCCTTACATCCTGATGGTTGGGTTTATCAATCAAAGCCTCTTGAAGAAGATGACTCAAAAAGGTTGTTCCAGAACAGAATATTTGGTCCCAGGAATGAATGCCCAGAATACCTAAAAGAAGTCTCTGATAAGATCTTGAAGAAATGTGGAGGTTTGCCATTGGCCATTATTACAATATCTGGTTTGTTAGCTAACAAAGCACGGAACGGAGTTCACTCAGTCACAGAGTGGGATCAAGTTCAAACTTCTATTGGTCGTGGACTTGAGAGAGATTCGACTGTGGAGGGAATGATGGGAATATTATCACTCAGCTACTTTGATCTTCCTTCTCATTTAAAAGCTTGCCTATTATATCTTAGTACGTTCCCTGAAGATTATGAAATTTGGAAAGACCGTTTAGTATGGCTGTGGGTTGCAGAGGGGTTCATTCCTGCAGAATCTACATGCACCTTGTTTGAATCAGGGGAGAAGTCTTTTAATGAGCTCATCAATAGAAATTTAATCCTTCCGTGCCCATTACCAAATGAATGGACTGGCAAGGTGCATATATGTCGTCTCCATGATACAATTCTTGACTTTATCTTGATCAAGTCCACCGAAGACAACTTTGTTACAGTACATGATCCAAAACTAGCACCTCCACCAAGAATCAAGGTTCGTCGATTGAGTTTGCATGGTAAAACTGAAGGAGATGTGACCTTAGACTCGAACCAGAATTATGCAAATGTCCGGTCAATTATCAGTTTTGAACCCCCCTGTTCCTTGTTGGGTTTTCGATTCTTGCGTGTCCTTGACTTCACACGCTGTCAGGGCTTAGGAAACCACCATCTTGCAAACATTGGGGAATTACTCCAGCTGAGGTATTTGGGCCTCAGAGAGACATCGATAACTGAGCTCCCAGAACAGATCGGAGCTCTACAGTATTTGGAAACACTTGACATATGTCTCTGCAACATATCCCAATTACCTACAACTATAGTTCGACTAAAAAGACTTGTCAGCCTACTGATGGGTCCTGGGTTGCTTAACTGCTTTCCCAGTGGAATTAAAAACATGCAGGCATTGGAGAAGTTAAATTCAGTACATATTGACACAATGGCAGCAGCTATTTTTGTTGAAGAAATTGGCGATTTAACCAAGATGAGGCATCTGGATATATCATTCTTTTCCAAATCTGATATTATTGATGAGGAAAGATATGTGGATCTTGTAAAAAAGATGGTTTGTTCTTTTAAACAGCTAAATAAGCTTCAAACTTTAGACGTACAATTTCATGATTATGGAGAAGCAGGGAATGCCGTCATCTTCGATGGACATGACATCATCCTTAAGGTGCCGTGGTGCTCTGCTAGCCTAAGAAAGCTTGTTCTCAAGATGAATCCCATGTCAACGGTGCCAAGCTGGATGAAGTCACTTGTCAACATCGAAGAATTAGAGCTAAGATTATATAAATTGGACCAGGAAAGTCTTTGTATTCTTGGTGATCTACCAGTTCTTGTGGATCTAACACTGGAGATGGAGATGGTAAACAGCGTTGGAGGCGTACACTGGACAGACAAACATCTTCTAATCAGCAATAGGTATGGATACAGAAGCTTGAGGCATTTCAGCGTAGACGCCAATTCAGACGAGTATATGCACCCCAGTATCCCCATCCTGACGTTTGAAGCTGGATCCATGCCAAAGCTGGAACGACTCCATATTGATTTTGATGCAGATATAACAATTTCTATGAGTAATGGTCGTCTTGATTTTGGTCTCAACCATCTCTCCCAACTCACGGAGGTCCAGTGTGATATGTTCGGCACCGAACTTAATATTTTGTGTGTAGAAGCTGCCATTAAGAAAGCACTTGACAACCACCTGAAGCTTCCATGTTTCCTAAAACGTCGTTTCCCTTCAGCCGAAGGTGAGAGGAGCAACCGAGAGTTCACAGTTCACACAACACGGCCAAAGCCTCCCTCCATAGCTGACTTGTCGGAACAAGAAGTTGTTCAGGAGCCAGCTGATGATGTCGTCATCTGCACGTCAGGTATGGTTGGATTCTTCATCTGAGACAAAACCAGTACTCCATGCATCCCAACTTTTTGTCTTATTTCTCATTGAGTTTCATCGCCTTAAATGATACCACCACTTGTCGCTGCTATTACTAAGATCGCTATCTGTTTATGCAAATTTGCAGGTAGTGATGACAAGATGAGCCCCTCCTTGACTGCAGCGCTGCCACTACCAACGGACCTCTCCTTCACCATCCACCATCACGGTGCCTCCCCTGACATTGGCAGTCGACATCGTCAGCAACGGCGCCGACTGAAAGCTCGCCAGGGCGCCGCCATCCGTGTACGAGAATTGGTTCAATGTGCACCAGTTATTCCTGATGGCATCAAGGGAGCTTCAGGTATGGTTTTATGCGCATTATGGTTTTATGCACCAGTTATTCAGCTTCGTATGTTCTAAACTTAGCTGTGTGCGGTCACAGAGGCCGCAAACAATTCCATTTTCTGAAAAAAAAGGTTGTGTATGTTCTAATGCCACGCACCTTACACAGTCCATGTTCTAACAGAAACTTGACAAAGTCGTTGGCTTGCATTTTAATCATTTGGCAGGGGCTGCCCCAGCAACCTCTGCAGTTCTGGGGCCTCGACTCATTGCTGCTCCTCAGCAACAGGGCGCATTAGTGCCGCCGTGCTTCACATTCTGTTCTGGATCACCTCCCAACGCTGAAGCTGAACGACAGGCATCGCAACATGATGGCCTTGCAAATGCATTCAGCAGCGCCTTCAACAGCATTTCCTTGCGCGATGACGACCCTGGTTCCAGTGCTATGGCTGTTGAAGTATCATCCTCGGACACCGGTAATGTTTTCCTCTGCTCTGGGTCTCCTCTGTTCTGAAAGTAAAATTATCTGGAAGTTCATTTTCCTCTTGTTCTGAATGTACTGGCCTCATTTCTTCCTTACTGCCTTTTTACTTATGGGATGTGTTTACTTTTGCACAGAAAGCAAACCTCACACTCCTCTGGCATAGGGCCTGATAGATATGTACTATGCTACGGTGTGCTAGAAACCATTGGAGAGTGGATTGCAATAACCCTAACCCGGCAAGAGCTAGTTTGTTAAAATCTGTGTAGAAATAAAGCTGCTCATTTATTTCATTTTGGAACTGTAAATTAGGACAACCCAAAATCCTAATCTAAAACCAACAGGGCTTTAATTAGAGAGTTCTGCATACACAATTTTTTTTATTTGAACAGAAAAATTTGCTGTCCATTTTCCCCAAAAGCGGACTTCCTTGGTAGCTTTTCTGATAATTAAGCTAGTCTTCTGGCAGAAACTTAAACAATTGTGCTCTATGTAGGATCTTCATGCCAAGATGGAGGATGTCGTCAGGAAGAACAGTAAAGTGATCATGTACTTGCAGTGGTCAGCGTCTGCCAAGTGCCAACCTCATCTGCCACTTATTCACTTGCCTACGCTTAATCTCTTCGTTTCATCAGTAAACTTTTTTTTTTATCGTTAGTGTGAAATTTTGTCTAAGTACTATGAGTCTATATATTTTGGATATATTCATTCGTTTGCGAATGTTAGAGACCGACATATTTGTGTTCCTTAATAATAATATAAGAAACCAAGTCATTGGAGGCTGTGACATTGAGCATCCACTTACACACGTATCTCAACTTCGCTTTTGCTCTTGGCTGAGTGCTGGACGGAGTTCCTGCTCGGGGCGCCTTCCCCAACTGTACAAATTACATGCTAGGAGAGTCCAGGGTTTTTATAATGAGAAAAATTCTTGAGGTCCAAATCCTCTCTCTCCTTTGTCCTAAAAAAGAACGTAATTCCAGGTTTAGGACAAGTCAAGTTTTTTACATTTAACTAAATTTGCATAAAATGTTATCAATATTTATGTCTCTAAAATATGTTACTTTAAAGATATATATCATAACAAACTAAATGATATTCCTTTCTGTTCCGAATTATAAGTCGCTTTTTTAGTACATATATTTTGTCACGTATCTAGATATAACATATGTCTATGTACATAGCAAAAATTAATATACAAAAAAGTCAAAGCGACTTTTATAATTTGCAATGGAGGGAGTATTAATTTAACATCGTCAAAATGGTTTGAAGAGCTGATATATATATATTTATTTATTTATTTATTTATTTTGGAATGGAGAAAGTATAGGATAATCATTGAGCCCGCGCCATCCAGGGAGCTTTTGTAGTGCTGCACTGCTGCTGCGCACTGAACATTTTTTTTTTCGATTCTTGAAAAGTGGGCAACATATGTTAGGCAACTTTTGTATAAATAAAATCTCAAAATGCTCTGTTGGACCCAGGGAGAATAAAGCAGTCTTCTTTCCTACTACTTTCCCCCACAATGACCTGTGTTTCCCGTGAGAAACTTTGAGACCCAAAGAAAATACAGCAGTCTTCCTTGCTATCACTTTAACGACGACGACCTGTGTCTTCTTCGCCCACCCCTTCTTCTTCCCGTGAGACACTGAGAGCTGAGACATCTCTCTCAAAACAATCTCCTAAACTTATCTGTTTCCAAATCCATGGCGAGCTAGAGCGTAATAGGGCTGGCCTGTGGAGAATCCATTTCACAGAGCTACTGCCTGCATCCCATCCACGCAGCCATTCCAACTGAACCCAACAAAAGCTTTGAGCCTGTGTTTTTTACTAGCAGCCATGCCGGATTTCCTGGTGAGCGCAGCGACGGGGGCCTTGGGCCCTGTCCTAAATAAGCTTGCTGCTCTGCTCGGCGACGAGTACAAGCGTTTCAAAGGCGTGCGTAGTGAGGTCAAGTTCCTCATTCGGGAACTGGAAGCCATGCACGCGTTCCTTCTGAAGAAGTCTGAAGAGGAGCATCCTGATGTGCAAGACAAGGTGTGGATGAAGGAGGTGCGAGAGCTTTCCTACGACATCGAGGACAGCCTCGATGACTTCAGAGTCCGTGTTGATGATGACAAATGCAAGAATCTCTTGGACAAGACCAGGGCCCGCCGTTGGATTGCCAAGGAGATTGAAAAGCTGAAAGGTCAAGTTAAGGAGGTGAGTGAAAGGAATGCGAGATACAAGGTCTGGCGACACTATCATGAGCACAAGCAAAGCGACCGTGGATCCTAGAGCTCTTGTCATATTTGAGGATGCTTCAAAGCTCGTGGGGATCAATCGACCAAAACAAGAGGTAATTTCATTTCTGATGGAGGATGGTGGTATTTCCTCACAACAACCAAAGATAGTCTCTATCGTGGGAATTGGAGGAATCGGAAAGACAACTCTTGCAAACAGAGTATATAAAGAACTGAAGGATCAGTTCGAATGTCAAGCTTTCTTGTCGGTGTCACGGAATCCTGACATCTTTAGGATTTTTAGAACTATTTTCAGTCAGGTCACAGGTCAACGATATTCGGAGACAGAAGCAGGGAGCATCCAGCAGCTGATCATGGAAATCAATGAATTCCTTCAGGACAAAAGGTAACACCCTGTTTTTTCCAGCATGCAACATTTTTATCTATTCGGTTAAAAAACCTATTTTAATAAGAGAGTTTTTACCACGCTAGGGATTAATATAAGCCCTTCATTCTCTTAGATCCAATGGTTTAAAAAGTAGGAGGAACCAAGTTACGCATATGAACTGAAAATTATCATGGGACTGGAACTGAATTGTAATTAATTACGAAGGGTAGAATGGACTTTTCAGATTTTCAGCTCGGCCCCTCACACGGCTGCTCGTCGTCTAGCACCGGTGACGTCCGCACGGCCTCACGCCGCAGCCATGGCGGACTCACGCGCAGCTTCGCGTCGCGACCGCGGACGGCGCTTCGGCACCGCGGATGGTCCGCGCGGCTTCGGCTCGCACGACCGCGGTGGCCCTCTGCACGGCCTCACGCCGCGCCTCTCGCCAGAGCTCTGTCAATGACGACGGCCCCGCGCGGCCGGCCCGCGCGTACTCGTAGTTGCGGACAGGGACAGGCGCGGCTGCTCCGCAGCGTTGCGGCACCGCGAAGCCCGCGCGCGCGGCTTCGGCGCCCGACGGCCAGCGGAGACGGCGTCGGCAGCTGATGTGCACAGGTGCCGGCGGGCAGCGTTGAGTACTTCGCTTCTGTTAGCGTGGGCGCAGCCGGATGTCCGATCACCGGCACGCAGCAGTTGAACGAGCCAAGCAGCTCTACAGCCGACCGCGCCAGCGCTGGAAAGCTAGAGCTATACACTAGTTTTGCCTGAAAAGTCATCGTAACTAGCTCTACAGCCGACGGCGGACAACAGCTCCTCGTGCTCCTCCGCCGCATCCACGGCCACCACGGAGTCTAGCGCTTTGAAGCCGCCGGCTGCTGCACTACCAGGCGTCGCGGTCGGCGGAGACGTCGTCTCGCCGGTGGAGGAGCAGGCTGTGACGCCACAGCCGGCGGCGGCGGCGGCGCCGAGGGGGCTTCGCGGTTCACACGATCCATCGCAAACGACGACGAGAAGCGCTACGATGCGCGCGCGGCATGGGCGGCGTTCCTGCATTACCCGCTCCCGGACGAAGCGGACGACAGGCCTGGTGCAGCGGACCGTGGTGGTGGCGGCATGGGCGGCGTTCCCTGCATTACGCGCGCCTCTGCTCGGATTCGTGCTCGCGGCGGCGCAGAGCAGTTCGTGGATTCTGGAATTAGGATATAGAGCTCTAACAAAAAAAGTACTAAACTACCCCTAATTATAATTAAAAAGGGAGGAACCGGCTGAAAACACGTCAACGGGAGGAACCAACGGTTCCTCCAAGCACAGTAAAATTTCTTTTTAATAAACTATGGCCATCACACTTTTTTTTCCTGGAAGAAATTGGCTGTTCTCATGCCTTTGAACTAAACAGATGGTTAGAGAGAGAGTTAAATTATCATAAATGCTCTTTCTTTGTTGGTCTGATAGTTTTGTATGGTTCATCTTGAGGAGCCGGAGCCATTTCTCCTTTTTCCACCTAAAAGGACTTCAAATGGCTCCTCTTACTAAACTGTTCGATAGGACTCGCCCGAAAGAAACCCTACCAAACAGGGCTCCGTCACTTGGTAAGGAGAAAATTTCTTAATTATCACTAAGAGCATTTATAAGGTGTAATTTGATTGTTTTAGTTGTAATAATATAAAGTTCAATTAAGAACTGTCAATATATTTCTTAAATTCTCACTAAGAGAATCCCCATCTTTTTTTAGTATGAATCTAATTAATACTACAGTTTCTGCACCACTGGGCTGCCTAATTGTTGGGTCAAATGTATAAAAGTTTTTATTGAGAAATACCAGTGCCTATATATTTTTTGTTCTGCCTATATGTTGTAAAGATTCTTCAGTGAGTTGTCATTAGAAATCTATAAAAGAAGAAAATATTGCCAAGCATGTAAAAGAAAAAAATATGGAAATTGATAAAAAATATATAGATCCGTAATTGTTAAGTTTGCTAATACGTTACTCTGTCTTATAAGTTATAGCCCGTGTGAGAGCATAGGTTGATGAGCATGTGATCAATGCATATACAAAGTATAACTCACATGATAAGGAGGAAATCCATTAAACTATTACTCTCTTCATTTGAAATTGTAAGTCATTTGTAGAATCATGGAGAGTCAAAGCATGCAAAGTTTGACCAAAATTATGTAGAAAAAATGACAAATATTTGTGACGTCAAAATAGATATACGATGAAAATATAATTAATGAAGAATCTATTGATGTTTAGTTGACATCATAATGTTATTATCTTGTCATATAAATTTGGTCAAACTTGAGAAGTTTTGACTCTCTAAGACTCTTCGAATGACTTACAATTTAGGATGGAAGGAGTACTAAGTTTGTGAGGTGCACTTTGCCTTGTAATAATTTGTCGTCTTAGAATTTCACTCCCAACATGTTGCTAATAATTAGAAAACAATTAAGAAATGTAGTACTAATCCTTCTGCTCCACTATGCCTAATTTTTGTGTAAAAATGTAACCACAATTTTGATGCATACTTGCATGTGTGCACTATAATTTTGTTGCCGATAGTATAGTTCTTAAATATTCTGAGATGAGTGGAATATTTTTCTTTGAGATTAAACTGTGTTCTGTCATACTAAATTGTTCTATGAAATCATGCCATAGGTATCTAGTTGTTGTCGGCGATGTATGGGATGTGAAAACCTGGGAAACAATTAAGTGTGCATTGCCAAACAATAGTTGTGGTAGTGTGATAATAACCACAACTCGGATACATGACGTGGCCAAAGCATGTTGCTCCTTATATCCTGAAGGTTGGGTTTACCAACCAAAGCCTCTTAAAAAACATGAGTCAAAAAGGTTGTTCCAGAATAGAATATTTGGTCCCGGGAATGAATGCCCGAATACCTAAAAGAAGTCTCGATAAGATCTTGAAGAAATGTGCAGGGTTTACCATTGGCCATTATTACAATATCTGGTTTGTTAGCTAACAAAGCACGGAACGGAGTTCACTCGGTAATAGAGTGGGATCAAGTTAAAACTTCTATTGGTCGTGGACTTGAGAGAGATTCGACTGTGGAGGGAATGATGGGAATATTATCACTCAGTTACTTTGATCTTCCTTCTGATTTAAAAGCTTGCCTATTATATCTTAGTGCATTCCCTGAAGATTACAAAATTGAGAAAGAACATTTAGTACGGCTATGGGTTGCAGAGGGGTTCATTCATGCGAAATCAGGGGAGAAGTCTTTTAATGAGTTCATCAATAGAAATTTGATCCTTCCAGAGAAAATAAATAAGTGGACTGCAGAGGTGGACAGCTGTCGTCTCCATGATACAATTCTTGACTTCATAGTGTGCAAGTCCAATGAAGAGAACTTTGTTACAGTACATAGTACTCCAAGAATGAAGGTTCGTAGATTGAGTCTGCAAGGTAAAACCGAAGGAGATGTGACCTTACACTGGAACCAGAATTATGCAAATGTCCGGTCAATTATATGTTTTGGATTCCCCTGTTCCTTGTTGGGTGTTAGATTCTTGCGTGTCCTGGACTTCACGCACTGTTGGGGATCATTAGAAAACCATCATCTTGCAAACATTGGAGAATTACTCCAGCTGAGGTATTTGTGCCTCAGACATACATCAATAACTGAGCTTCCAGAACAGATCGGAGCGCTACAGTATTTGGAAACACTTGACATTAGGCACTGCGACATATTCCAGTTACCAACAGCTATAGTTCGACTAAAAAGACTTGTCAGCCTACTGATGGGTCCTCGGAAGCCAAATGGCTTTCCCAGTGGAATTAAAAACATGCAGGCATTGGAGGAGTTAAATTCAGTAAGAATTGACATAAAGGAAGCAGCTATTTTTTTGTTGAAGAAATTGGCGATTTAACCAAAATGAGGCTTCTGGGTATATCAGTCCTTTCCTATTCTGGTATTATTGACAAGGAAAGCTACATGGATCTTATAAAAAGATGGTTTCTTCTTTTCAACACCTAAATAAGCTTCAAACTTTAGACGTACGATTTGATATTTATAGCGAAACAGGGCATGACATCATCTTGAATGGAGATGACATCATCATTGAGGTGTCGTGGTGCTCTGTTAGCCTAAGAAAGCTTGTTTTCAAGATGAATCCCATGCCAACGGTACCAAGGTGGATGAAGTCACTTGTCAACATCGAAGAATTAGAGCTGAGAATAAAGAATTTGGATCAGGGAAGTCTTTGTATTCTCGGGGACCTACCACTTCTTGTCGAGCTAACATTGGAGATAGTAGTAAACAACGTTGAAGACATACCCTCCACAGACAAACGACGACTTTTGATCAGCAAAGGACATGGATACAGAAGCTTGAGGCGTTTCTGGATAGCGGCCAATTTATTTCTTGACGAATCAGTAGCCGCCAATCTATTGGGTAGTGGCCCCGGTATCTCCATGCTGACGTTTGAAGCTGGATCCATGCCAAAGCTGGAAGAATTCCGTGTTGTCTTTGATGCAGACATAACAGTTTATGTGAGTAATGGTCATCTTGATTTTGGTCTCAAGCATCTCTCCCAACTTATGGTGGTCTCTTGTGGCATATTCGGCACCTTTCTGCCTATCTGGCGTGTACAATATGCCATTGAGAAAGAGCTTGCCAACCACCCGAAGCTTCCACGTTTTGAAATCTGTCATTACCTTACAACTAAAGTACGGCTAATGCCGCTAAGACGCAGGCAGTCGACAGTTCACACAACACAGCCAAAGCCTCCCTCCGTAGCTGATTTGTCAGAACAACAAGTCATTCAGGAGAAACCAGACGATGCCATCGTCTGCACTTCAGGTATGGTTGGATTCTTCACCTGAAACAAAACCAGTACTTTCCTCTATTTCTCACTGATTTTCATCGCCTTGAATGATACCAATTGCCGCTCCTATTACTAAAATATAAATCTCCGTGTGTTCATGCAAATTTGCAGGTGGTGATGTGAAGACGAGCTCCACCACGGATGACAACACCTGCCAGTCGTCAACTGCAGCACTGCCACTACCCTCGGACCTCTCAATTGGTTCAGGGTGCACCAATTATTCCTGATGGCATCAATGGAGCTTCAGGTACAGTAATATATGCACCAAACAAACTGTTCCAGGGCGTGTTTTATGTGATTATTCCTTCAGCTTCGTATGTTCTAAACTTGGCTGTGCGGTCACATAGGCCGCAAACAATTTCATTTTCTAAAGAAAAGCTTTGTATGTTCTAGTGTCACGCACCTTACACGGTCCATGTTCTAACAGAAACTCAACAAACGCTGTTGGCTAAATTTGAATCATTTGGCAGGGTCTGCCCCAGAAACCTCTGCAGTTCAGGGGCCTTGACTCATTGCTGCTCCTCAGCTACAGGACGTCGAATATTTAAGAAAAAATATTCCACTCTTGTTCTAGTGCCACAGTTGTCGAAGCAGCATCTTCTGACACTGGTAATGTTTTCTTCTCTTCTGCTTGCTCTTGGTCTCCTCTATTTTGAAAGTAAATTATTAGTATTTGGCTGTTCATTCTCCACTTGCATTGTCCTGAATGTACTGGCCACATTTCTCCCTGGTTAGATCATATATTCCACATAGCCCACGTTCATTTATCTCAAATCTCAAGCTAGTCTGTTAAAATCTGTGTACAAATCTCCCTGCTTAGATCATATATTCCACATAGCCCACATTCACAGTGAAGCAGAAGCGCAAAAGCAAGCGGTGCTGACTTCCTTGGTAGCTTTTCTGATAATTATTAAGCTGTCTTCTAGCAAAGAAACTCAAACTATCAGGCTCTATGTAGGATCTTCATCATGCCAAGAAGGAGGAGGTCGTCAGAAACAAACAGTGAAGTGATCAATAACCTCGATGTACGCTCTCCAGCTCCATCAACACCTCGTTCATGCATGTACGTACTTTCAGTGGTCAGCATCTGCCAAGTGCCAACTTCGGCTGCCATTTGTTCACTTACCTACTCGCTGTCTCTTCGTTTTGTCATTAAACTTTTTTATTGTTACGTACGGTGGAATTTGGTCTAATAAATACTACAGTATGAGCCTGTAATCTTCGGATATACTCATTCATTTGCGAATGTTGGAAACCAAATCATTGGAAGGCTGTGACATGAGCAGCCACTTGCACATGTACGTCGACTTTGCTTTTGCTCTTGGGCTATGCTTTCTTTTGTTCGATCAATTTGGCCTAGCTTTTTCTACTCTCTATAGTCGGGACTCTGGGACAATGCAATCTGCGCCATTCAGGTTAATTCTGTGAATCCTGCCGGCAGCGCCTTTTGCTCATGAAGTTTTTGTGCTCTCATTCATTTTGTCAAATTCGTCCATATCTATACTAACCTATAATAATTTCTCTGCATCTTCAATGTTCGTGCATAAGACTCAGAACACTGTGCTGGCAACAGTATCAGGTACCAACCGTTGGATCCGCGTGCCTCAAAATCGGTAATGCTGTGTTTGGAGCGTCCTACCATTCGGACACCAAGCGTTGCTGGGCGGCGCAACGAGCTGGCCCATCTATTGTCACGTAACGGCTCGCTCCAAACCAACCCGTGCCCTCCTCTTCCGTTCCATTCCCCAAATCGTTGGGGTTTCTCTACTGCCGAGGCGGTGCGGGAAGGCGGTTGCCGCCCGTCGTCGGCGACGACGATCGGCGCCGGCGGGCCGCCATCGCTGGCCCTACTCGTCAGCATTCCGCTTTCCTCCCTCATCGCTGGTGAGTTTCTCCTGCCCGTCGCGGTCTTCGCTTCCGTCGATTTAGTTCGGTCGGTTGCCGTTCGGCGCCATCCGCCGCCGATCGTCTCCCTCGCCCGGTGTATCGCGCCACCCTCTCGTCTCCGCCCGTGCTTGTCCCTCCCTTCCCCACGCGCGCGCCCGTCGCATCGCGCCTCCTCCTCCGCATCCGTATCGACATGCTCGGCGTGCCTGCCCGCACTCCACCTCCCTTCTCCGGCGCACGCTGCGGTTCTCGCAAACCCTAGGGAGGCGCCCGCCGGAGAAAGCCAGTGTCGTCGGACCGGACGGCGAATCGGGTCGCATCAAAGCTGCCTAGTCATCCCTCTCCCCGCGCCAAAACTTCGTTGCGCATCCGTCGCCGTGGGGACGGCGAGGCGCCATCAGCGAGGCGGCACCCCGAAGAACCGCAGCCCGTCTCCCTAGCGGCTCGCTTCGGGGAGGTAGCTCTCGCGGCCGTGCTGCGGGGGCGGCGTGTTGCCAGTACTTGCGCGCCAGATTCATGGCGCCCATGGAGGTGAGGTTGACCACCGTATTGATTAAATCGCATTGTCTTGGTCGTGAGTTCGTTCGTCATATAGACTGGTTTTTCGTGGTGAGTTAGGGAAGAACGATGCGCACCTACATTCATTGTGAACCATAGAAAACCATGAGTCGACTATTGTGCGCTCTGCCTTATTGTGAGCTACGAGTGTCGGGCTCAATTTTGCTGATTTGCCCGGCTTCGAAGAATACCGGTGTTGCTCAATTGAGCTATGCAACTAAATTTTGGTCCTCGTGGTACAGACCTAGTAGTTGATGTGTTCTGGTAGCGTTGGACCCCTATTCCGCCATAGGCGGCGGCGTTTATGTTTTGTTTGTGTCGCGGGGGTAGTCTCGAGGCCGCGTTCGAATGTCAAAACCACCTAGGAAGGATTCATCCGAGAACATCAGCTCTCGATGGCGATGATTTTAAATCGGAATCATCTCGGCGGCCAGCGACTATGATGCCGGCGACTTCGACTTGCGACCTCGTGATGGAGAAGTCGGCATGACGGCCGCGTGCCGTGCGGCGGCCCGGGAAGGTGCCCTTGAGGAGGGCCACAAACAAGCATCGGGGCGAGCCTTCTTCAAGCAAAAGAGTGATGAAGTCGCCTGTCAAGGCGAAGCCTCCTATCAAAAAAGATGATGCCTGCTGTCCCCAAAGAATGTTTTCAAGAATAAGCTACCTTCAATCAAAGGGACCAAGCCCCCTCGTTCTGGTATTGATGTTAATTTGTTTCGGCATTACAATTTTTTTTTATTTATATGTTCATGTTACATCTGGTTATCATACAAGTATGAAGGACTAACATCCTGATTTATGTATCTGGAAATACTATGTTGAAATACCAATGTTTCATCTAGAAATATGATGTTACATCTGTTGCCAATTGAATATTTGGGTTTGCCTCAATGTTTCATCTATACTTGTTCTCTTGTTTGCATTTTGCTTTGTGCATGTTTCAAAAATAGTTGCAGCAGGCCACTTTACTTGTTTTAGGGTACAGAAAGTTAAAGGCGGGGAGTCGAAAGTGCATTAGTGTTGCATAATCTTAATCTCTTTCTACATAAAGAATGGCATTCCTTAGAGCTCCAAAAGGAGTTTTGTTTCATCAGTTCATGTTGTCAATAAGTTTTTTTTATTATTCTACCACCTAAGATCACGATAAGGTTCCAGGAAAATATGTTTGAAGATCGAGGATTTCACATTTTCATGCCAAAATCTCCTTTTATTTCAAACAAGGCTACAGCCCTTACGTATAAATTAGTGCATTAGTGCTCTGTTCCAAAAACTTGAAATGGTATGTTTCCGTGCTGAAACAATACATGTTTCACCTTCTCCCACTTTTTGTTTCAGCATTGCAAGACAAATGTTTGAAATAGTATGCTTTCTCCCGTGCATTTCTCTCATGTTTGCAATTTCCTTTGTGCATGTTTCATCATTCATCTATTATTTATACTTCACTAATACTCACATATTTCAACGATGGTTGCAATCCCATTGACATTCCAACCTTTAATGGTGTTGCATGCTTGCTGGCTTCTCTCAATTTGCTCATCAACCCCCATGTTTCACCTTTTTATATTTTTTGTTTCACCTTTATATTCAGAGTTGTCTCATTCAATTTGGCCATCGGCACCGCCTTTCATTATCAATGATCGTATAGGGTTCTTGTCCCACCTTCATCCTAGTTATCCCTTTTTCCTAACATATATCCCTCTTTTGTGCTTTTAAAACACCAATGTTTGTAGCAATGAAACATACAATTGTAACGTAACCAATGAGACATAAAAATTACTAAACTTTTAGTTGGTCGGTTCATTTATTTGTTTAATCTATTTTTATTTTACCTAAGTTTTCGGTTACATCTCGGGTTTCATATTATATAGACTTTATTAGTTTCAGGTTTAGTGTAATTTTTTGTTGAGTTTTTAATTAACTCTAGTTTTGTTTTAGTCAAGTTTTTTTAAGTTCTAGTTTAGTTTCCACTATTATGTCATCTTAATTTTATATTCACTATAGGTTGCTATTTTTTCTCCCAAACCTTCTCGGTATAACTTTTCTTGACTATAGCTTCAGTATATATCTTGAGTACAAGCTCTTGACATAATTCCATTAGAAGTAATATATATACATAAAATGTATATTCAGGGCTTTAGCTTACTTTTATTCTCTAATGGAGATAAGCAAAAAAAAAAGACTGATTATGTGTTGCGCCTTTATATCATTGGTGATTGAGTGTTGCATCTTTCATATCCTAACATGATTGATATGTGCACCGTATTTACTCAATGTTTGTGCTTTTCGGACTTTTAGTATGATCAGCTTCAAACTTTTACTTTTGTGTTCCGCCAATGAAATAGATAGATCTGTGGCTTACGTATTTTTTCACACCATTTATTGAGCATGTTTCGTTCTCTGTCTTGTGATGTTTCAGCATTATATGTCCAAAGTCTCAAACTGATTTTGTGTACCCCACTTTTTTTACTGAGTCTCTTGCAAAGAGATGATGTGCTTTAGAGTCCGATTTAAAATTGAAACATTTGTAACTAAACTCTTTGCAACACGAAGGGGATGAAATCAAACATAAATTCCGGGTGAAATGTGTTTCATGGTCACCCCGATTTATAGTTTCTAACAACACACATTGCCGTGAATGTGTTTCGTGATGAAAAGATTCTACAAGGAAGGTGCGTAAGCATTCAAAACATACCATGTTGCTGAAAATGAGGAGACCAAACATGCACGTGCTCCTACATAATGTTCAACCAAGATGGTCTCCTCGTGCACTCACATCCTAAACGTCTTCACCACAATCGATGTCTAGCAAATACCCGGAGGAATACTTGCTGCACGGGTGGTCGGAAGAAACAACGTTGAAAGTGCCTCGGCATTTCTTAGGTCCTGAACCGGTGTTTGCTTTGAAACAATAGTCATAGAACATAGAACACGAGAAATAAGTTAATGTAACATCTCAATACGTTTCTTTGAAACAATAGTCATAGAACACAATGCAACATCCGAAATAGAAATAATGAATATTCAAAATAAAGGAGATGAAACATTTCTAATAAATGTATAAAAAATAAACATGAGTGCTCACCGCAACACTAAGCATTCGAATAAGGGAATTTGCGAGAAAACATAATCTCCATAATGTTGCAACATGGGGATTCAAATCTTTATTACATCTTGAAAGAACTGATGAAACAACACGTTTGTGCTTTTTGCAACCGCGAAGGTCACTACAAAACAGGTAACATCACAAACAGTATGCAACTTGCTCCACTAGTATGCAACTTGCTCCACCATACGGGCGAGAAACCTTTGACACGGACAACAAAGCGCCAAACCCATCCTCATCTATCCATGATATCATATGCACGAAAACCTTGTCTAAAAAACATTCATTGGATGTCCTCGTTATAGAAACGGTTCCTTCACAAAAAGTGGGGTACACAAAATCGCTTTGAGACACTTTGGACATATAATCTTTGAAACATCACAAGACAAATGTAATTGAAACATGCTCAATAAATGGTGTGAAAAAATACGAAGCCACAACATCTATCTATTTCATTGGTGAACACAAAGTAAAGTTTGAAGTGATCATACTAAAAGTCCGTAAAGCACAAACATTGAGTAAATACGGTGCACATATCAATCATGTTAGGATATGAAAGATGCAACACTCAATCGGTCCAATGATATAAAGGCGCAACACATATCAGTCTTTTTTTTTTATCTCCATTAGAGAATAAAAAGTAAGCTAAAGCCTGAATATACATTTTATGTATATATATTACTTCTAATGGAATTATGTCAGTAGCTTGTACTCAAGATATATACTTTGAAGCTATAGTCAAGAAAAGTTATACTTGAGAAGGTTTGGGAGAAAAAATAGCAACCTATAGTGAATATAAAATTAAGATGACATAATAGTGGAAACTAAACTAGAACTTAAAAACTTGACTAAAAACAAAACTAGAGTTAATTAAAAACTCAACAAAAAATTACACTAAACACGAAACTAATAAAGTCTATATAATATGAAACCTGAGATGTAACAGAAAACTTAGGTAAAATAAAAATAGATTAAACAAATAAATGAACTGACCATCTACTTGCAAGAGATTAACAAATAAATAGATTAAACAAATAAAAAATAGATTAAACACATTTGTCTTGCCTTTTGCTCATACGCTCTCATTTCTTTTATTTTTTCAATCTTTGTCTCCCCAGTCATCTTCTTTGCACTACTTCTACCACAACGCAATACGGTGAAGCTAGATGACTTCATGGAGAAATATGATACCTCCAAGAAGACCTAATCAAATCGCTGCTATAGTACCTTAGGAGGTGTCGGAGAACCATGTGCATTGAGAACACTAGTTTTTTTTTCTCCTTCTTGTATATATATGGAGTGGAGTGCTGTTATGATATGTGTCAAAATGTGGATGATTTTTTATCTTAGGTCATCATAACCTGAAACATCCTCATTAGAGCTTTTCTAGATGTAGCAATTGGAAAATCATGTTGCTTCATGAGCACATTTGGGGAAATCATGTTGTTTCATGAGCACATTATTCTGGTGTAACAATAGTGAGACTTCGTTGTTCCATTGCATCATTTTTAGATGTCACATTTTGGATATCCTGTTGCTTCATGGTTACATTTTTCGGGTGTAACAATAGTGAGACTTTGCATCATTTTTAGGTGTAACAATAGTGAAACATGTTGATGCTATATGTAACAAGGAGTTGAAAACATTGAATCGCTACTACTCTTTTTGACCTTACATTTGTTACAAAAAAAAGCACAAACTTATTGTTTCATAAGTTTATGAGATATGTTTCATCGGCAATATTGTTTGTGTTTCGGTACTTGGGATGATATGTTTTGTGATGGACAAGTATATGTCTCGGCTTCTCATATTGTGTGTTCTGTTTAATATTATCTTAAATATTTCAAGTCATTTACTTCTTTGTCTTATGATTGTACATGCTTATGCTTTTTAGGAGGTCAAACATACTTTGAAACAACACCTGAAACATACCGAGACAACACATGAAACATAGGAGGTCAAACACTGCGTGGCCGCGCACCGGCCCAACACGCAACAATACTTCCTCCCCATTCTCGACCCGTCGCGGAGCCAGCCATGGCCGTCGCGCTCCTCGTCGATTCGGCCGGCGACTTCCTCCTCCTCGATTCGGCTCGTCGCGGGCGGCGGAGGAGGAGCGGCCCCGACGGCCGGGCAGCAGCCCTCGCGGGCGAGAGGAGCGGGGGCGGGGGTCGGCGACGAGCTCCTCGTGCGGCTGCATGGCGAAGCAGCGGCGGGCGAGCAGGCGCCAGATGGTGCGGCGGTTGCCGAGCTTCGCGGACGCAGCGGCGCGCGGCGGGCGAGCGCGCTGGCGCAGCCTACGCGTGCGGCGCGCCAGCGGCGAAGCGCGGCGATTACCGAGCGCGCTAACGTAGCGACGCCGCAGCCGGGCGTCGCGGCAGAACGCGGGCGGGCGACGGCGAACCTGCGCGCCCCGCGATCTGCTGGCGTGGATCGTGTGCGGCTTTCGGGCGGATGGCGATACCGTCGTGGCTTGTGCGGACGGCGACGTAGCAGCGAGCGGCTCGGGCGGGCGCCGCCAGATCCTTCGGCGGCTCGTGGGGAGCGGATAGACGCCGGGTCAGGTCCCGTGGGCTCTAGTTGGAAGCGTGTCCGATGGGCCTAAGGGCGATAGGACGTCCTAGCGCCAGCGCTCCCCGCCTCAAAAATTGTCGCCGTACACGTCTGACTAATTCCTCGCTCCCTCCAGAAAGTTCTCGCCTCCTTCCTGCCGCAGGAGAAAAGCGTCTCTGCCGCGTCCAGTCCGCTCTCGCTGATCGCCCCCCCTCCCCGTCCAGCCCGCTCGCCCCGGACTCTCCTCCGCGCCCTCAGTCATGCTCCTGCGCTGTTCCGCACCCTGCCTCGGTACAACAACCACTCCATCCCCAATCCTCGCCTCTCCGCCCCACTTCGGCCTTGCCGCGTCGCCCTCTGCTCGCGGGGCCTCGCTGCGTCGGTTGCATTGTTGCATCCACGGACGGTGAGTTCAATCTTCCCTCTCTTTGCCTAATTAGATTTGATTTGATTTGATCTTACCTAACCGCCTCACTGCATATCCGTCGCCGTCCAAATCCTTGCCTGAACACCAACAGCATCCTCCCTGAACACAGTACCACAGTACGCCCCCTTCTTCTACACCTTCCTGTTTGTTGCCCTTCACGTGCTCGATCAAATGTCAGAATGGGTCTGAGCCATCCTGTAAAAATGCAACAAACACGATCCATCTCAGTACAATGATTCATGCCCGTCCATGCATGCATTTTTGTAGTAGTGTACCAGCAGAGTATGAATGACGACTCTCTGACTCTCCAATTCATTCATTCTCTGGTCTTAGAACAAAAGGTTTATTTTTACCTCCTAAGGGCCCCTTTGGTTCGTGGGTGAAATGCAGGGAAAACGAAGGATTCGTTCCTATGGAATCGGATGACGTCGGCAGCCCTTTGGGAGGGCAGGAATCATTCTAGAGGAAACCGCCGAGGAAAGGAACGGGTCTCACTTGTTCACGCAGGATTCCAAAAATTTGCCTCGACTTCATGGAATCACGGGCGAGCTCGCTCCCCGGCGACCGCGCAGCCCCCCTTACGGTTGCGGGCCCGCCAAGCGACTCCAGCGTGGCCAGGCGCCCGGCGAGGACGCGGCGACGGAGGAGGATGAGGCCGGGTTGACGGCATCACGGACGAAGATGGCGGCGTCGGGCGGGCTCCGTGGCGAGGAACGAGCCGGGCCGTCCACCCGCCGCGCGCGGCGTCCGCCCACGTGAGTCGCCCGGACGATGGCGACCGCTAAGCGCGAGTCCGCCCGGACGGCGGCGTCGCGCCAGCGCGAGTCCGCCCGGCCGCGGCGGCGTCCGCCAGCGCGAGCGCCGGGCGCCACGGCGGCGACCGCCCCAGCGCGAGCGGGCCGTCCGCCCGCGAGCGAGTCCACCAGCACGGCGGCGACCGCCCGGCGCGAGCGGGGCCGTCCGCTGCGAGCGCCGGTCGCGCGAGGCCGTTCGCCAGCGCTGCCTCGCTTCGGCGCCGCCGCCGATGCGAGAGAGCGAGGAAGGAGGCAAGGAGCTCGGTGGAGAAGATAAGGTTTTTTTTTTTTTTGTTGAGGTGGGGAGAGGATAATACGTCCGATGCGGGGGCCGCTTCCCTTTCCTACGCACACAGGAATCTAGAGGAACGTGAACGCTTCCCTTTCGTACGCACACACGAATCCTATCCCTTTCCTTTGGCGTTCCCATGAGCCAAAGGGGCCCTAAGTAGTGATGGTCCAAATTTCGGTTGTACAACATACATGTTTGCAATACAGGTATACTCAATTACTGAGATCCTATAATACTCATTGTTCTTTACAACACCGAAGCTGAAGCTTTCAGGGCTTACTATGGTGCAAACTATGGCCATCAACCGGCCTTGGAGATTGAAGAGAAGCCACCTCCCATAAATATGAAGATTAAGAGAATTGCTCCTTGGCCTATGAAAGATGTCATGCTTTCATTTATGGCTATTGTCATTGTTTTTCTTATTTGGAAGTTGATGTCGTAGGCTTAGTTTCGTAGAACATTAGGCGGAGTTTGTTGTATGTAACGTTAAACCCTGTAATGTTTTGTTGATATTAATGCATGATGCGCTTAGGGATTTAAAAACAACTGAATTTCATGAATAAATTTAAAATTATAAAAATTTTAAAACAAAAATACCGGCTAGCATGGGCCCGACAGTGAATGACAAACAAACCGGTAGTGTTACCACACCAAACACCGTCAGTTTGAACTCGAAACGGTCATCGATGAGAGACCGCACCGCCGGCTGCATTAACCAACCGACAAGTGTCAACTGAAATAACGCTGTCGGGTTAATAATCAACCAACAGTGTTAACGAAATAACACCGTCGGGTTCTAAATAAACCGACGGTGTTCTTGCCGCTACCTTTGTCGGCACAATCTAGTCCGACAGTGTTATTTCTCAATACTTTGTCGGTTCTTTGAAGACCGGCGGTGTTCGAATATCAACGCTGCCGTTTGACTTCGAACCGGCATTGCTTGGATCGAGAAATGCCGCGGTCGAAAGAAGCACCCTGCAGTGTTCGATCACGATCTTGTCGGTTGGATAGTGAACCGGCGTCTCTCTTCAAATCACGCCCGGTGTTTTGACCCGGCAGTGATTTGAACCCCACATCACTACCGGTTTGGTTCTGCCAGTTCATTTTCCTAATTAGTGAAGGAAGGTTTGGACCCAGGCAGTGATGTACTGATCTGGGGTAGTGTGGTACAAGTAGTGAATAGAAATGACACGATTTTCAATAAAGCTAACTGCAATTCTTTTTCGCAACTGATTTTTAGGACGACTTACTAGATCCGACAGTGGTCCATGCTACGTACATACGAGGATCGACCTTCTTTCATCGCTGGTTACAAGTGTCGGGAGTCGCTGATGCTGATGGTGTTCTCTCCGTTTGGATGGAAGTGTCGGAATCGGCTCGTAGCGCTCATGGCCTAGACACTGTTAGGAGATTTCCGGTGTTTTCTTTTGTGCTGTGTGCGTGTTCACTAGTCGGACCATTTGTACAGCAGTCCGAACACTGAACTTTTTGGTGCTTTTGTATAAGCTGTGTGCCATCATCGGATGGTAGAGGTTGGAATTTTTGTTCCCTTATGTAAAAAAAAAAAAAAGTATCATTAACACCGAACTTGCATAATTAGATGCACTATTATCTAACCTCTTACTTTATAGCTGTATACCAAACTGGCACCCCGTGCGTCCACGTCGCGCGCTCCCCTCACAAAAACCACTGTTTGTGCTACAGCTCGGATCCGCTAGCTACAGTGATGGATCGATCAACTCAACAGTCCCACCCGTTAGCAATCCTGGCCTTCCGCATCGCCAGTATAAAGGAAAAAGTCTATATCACACCCCCATTTATGGGAGGTGAACTACATAACCCCTAACCTATGAAACGGTCTATATCACCCCCGAACTTTTTAAAAGCGATCAAATTACCCCCCTAAAGCAGTTTTGAAAAATCATAGTAAATCATAGAAAAATCATAAAATGGAAAATTCAATTGTGTTAGACTCTAAATGAGTAGATCTACGCAATGAACATATAATATGGTATGCTTTAATACATTTTTTTGTTGTAGCTTTAGATCTATATTTTTCTTCGTAGCTGTAAAAAAATATACTAAAACATACCATGTTACATGTTCATTGTGTAGATCTACTCATTTGGAGTCCAACACAATTAGATTTTCTATTTTTATGATTTTTCTATGATTTACTATGATTTTTCAAAATTGCTTTAGGGAGTAATTTGACCCGTTTAGAAAGTTCGGGGGGTGATATAGATCATTTCATAGGTTTAGAATGTAGTCCGCACCTCATAGTTTGGGGGTGATATGACTTTTTCCAAAAAAAAGGCCTCGAAGATTCGTCGCTCCTCCGCCGCCGCACCTCGCCCCGCATCGAACCCCCGCCTCCACGCGGACATCGCTCGCCCGCCGGGCTCGCTCTTCCTCCGCCGCACTCTCTCCCGCGATCGACCCCCCCCCCGCAGCGCGCTCGCTTCGCTTCGCTGCCGTCGTAGAAGGCCGCCACGCCCGCCCTGCTGCCGCCCGCAGCGCCGGCCCCTCCCCTTGCCTACCGTCCTCGCCGCCTTCCTCACCGCCCTTCGGACAGCACAGGTCGGCCACGGTTCCCTGCGGTCTTCGCCACCTCCCTCCCCACAACCACCACAACGCTCTCCTCCCGACCTTCTGCATCGTCTCCGCGACCTTCGGACAGCCACCACCACGCTCTCCGCCGTCCGACGCCGCCCAAGGCGCTAACGCACTTGCGTCGCCTACCGTCGCCTACCTACAACCGTTGCTACTGTGCCTTTCATGCTTTGCCTACGCCTCCTTCCATTGCTGCATCGATTTGTTATAATATAAGGATTTTCACTAACGCTACAACACTGTTCCGGCAATAACAACATGCCCCCTGATTGAATGTTTGTAAAAATGTCAAACCATTGAAACTCACTTTTTAAAACGCCTTGGTCTTCACCGTATTAAAAGACTTTTTCCAAATCTTCTGTGAATATTTTGAAATTTAAATTTTTTAGTGTTCATCATATTATGTGCTTGGATGCAGTTGTGGCAGTACAGAAATAGATTCCGTCTGACGCCTCTCATCTGGATACAGCTGTAGCATCTGTTCGTATACAGACACACACCTACACCACACACACGCACACCTCGCACACACCACCTATATACAACCAGACCTACAACTATACACAGATACCAAGACACATCCTTGGAGAGATCATTAGAGTCGAGGCCCCGGCGACGGGTGCGTCGCAGTCCCTTTGTGGCACCATGTGCTGAGAGGCACATCTGAAAATTTTGTTAGGGGCGTACCCGGTGAGAGACGCGAGTGCCAATCCTGGGATTCGAACTCGCGCCGGCTGCACGCCCACTGGCTGCCGCTCCGTGCCATAGCAGCTCAATGTTCTCCATACCAGCTTACTACAGTACACTCCGATTATTAGGCTGCTCCTTTAGGCCTTCAGGGTGTCCGGCCCGTCCCTTAACGCCGTCAATGTATACTGTTAATGCTTTGTTGCCGTTGCGCCTACCATTAGCTGTCTCCACTCACTGACCATGAACGAACGCTGCAGGAAAAGGCTGTACCTCAATCCCTACAAGGTCTGCCGCATCCATGCAACCGTCACAGAATCTGTTTACTTCATCTTTGCTGGCTTTAAACCATCTTCTTGTAAACTATATTTCTACAAATTCAGTCAAACATAAAAAACAATCAAATTAGGACAACTATAGAAATTGGATTATTGAGCAATAGGGGGAGTAGGTAAAAAATAGCTCTGATGACTTGCAGAATCTTCTAACGAGCAAATTAAAGGAAGTAGTAAATAGGATAGGTGGCTTCAATTAGTACCAGATGCAAATGGAGAAGTTATAGCCCCTGCAACTCCAAAGACCATATAAATTCCTATCCAGAAAACTATTGTTCTCCTACCCGGTTCCTTTTGAATTGCCATACGTTAAAACTGTAGTTCTCGTTTTGGCTTCTATGTAAAACTTATTAAACTCTGACAATCTTTGCAGATGTCTCGACAAACAACTTCCATACAAAAGCATCAGAATCCAGAAGCAAATAACACATTACATCATGAGCCGTTCCGAAACCTGTCTACATGGCTACACTTATTCTGCAGTCTGCACACATTTGTTGCAGGCCTGGCGCCACAGGACCAGCCTCGAACGAGGACCGGCGCTGCGCCGCGCACGTCTACTCCTCGGCCATGCCATCCTCGTGCTCCTCCATGATGCTCATATTCTTTATGGCCTACGTTGGTTGGCCCCGCCGCTTCGGACCACCTTGAGGTCCTTGACCTTGTAAGCCAGATTGTCCTTGGCGTCCGTCGCGTCGATGTGCACCATGTAGTTCTTGTCAGTCTCGCTCAGCATCTTGGACAACTTCGTCTCCACGTGCTCCTCGATCCACCTCCTGATGGGACACGTGCCAGACTCCTGTTTGATCCCAAAAAGTAGCAGAACAGAGTCAGGCCAGAGCACGAGAAGTTTCTCACGGATCAGGACGAAGGAATTCAGATGGTTGCTGTCATCACTTACCGGATCGTGAGACAGAGAAAGGATGACTTCCAGTGCGGCATTGGTCGCGGTGAGGGTGATGCCCCTCTGGGCAAGACGGGAGGTCACGTAAGCCATCTGAAGGCGCGCGACCTTAATCCCCTGTTTGTGGGACGGAGGACTGAACTTGTCGAGCCGGTTCAATATCGTGCTCAACTGCGGATGAATTATCACTCGAATTGAGCATCAAATTGCGAAGAAGAAAAATCTGTAGCAATTTCGTTGGATGGTTATGGACGTTTCGCGATGCCTACCTGCTGCCTCAGGAGGCCGCGCGCGACCTTCATCTGAAGTGCTTGGTGATTGCAGACACCAGATCTAGGCCTGGAGCCAATGTCAACCAATAAGATGCCTTAGATAGTGTTAGGAGCATGGCATCGCCTAATCTACTACTCCTATAAGAATAAATCTTACTAGCTATTTCTCTCAACATACAGGCTATCCACCTAGACAATGCACTGTCACATACAATTAATATCCACAAAGAAAAGACTCACTTATATGTCAAAACATGCAAGTTATCCAACTAAGCAATACACTATTACAAAATAATTAAAGTCTACTACCACATGCAACTACAATATCCATGTGAGCACGACACATGAGCATTTTATTGTCTGCGCCATCATGTCACACAATCCGCTAATTCTTAGTGATATATATTACACAATATCATGTTCTTGCATACATATACATCTCCTGATTTTTAATGATTAAAATTCTAACCCATTTAAATTCCTTCTTGAAACCAGCGACAACAACGCGAGAATCCTTCTAGTTACACAAGTGTGTGAGAGCATGTATAAGAAAATAAATCTACCCAGAAAGAAAACCCAATGGACATACGGACAAGACATGCGACACGCAACAAGAGAACCTGTCAGTGCCTTAAAAGAATATGAATATCTTGCATTAGAAATATGTGTGTATATCATTTTACTAAATTTTCAAGATATATTTAAATTTTGCACACACCTGCCTCTTTCGCCGGTTCCAAGCGCTTTCAGAAAATCATCCATGGTAACCTTAAAGCTTTCCACATCCAAAGCTTCACCCATGGCATTCTGACGGTCCACAGCAGATGAGACAGCACTTCTAACAAGACGTTCCAACTCTGCTCCACTGTATTTCTCTGTTCGTGCCGCTTCATTCAGAAGTTTGGGTGTCATTTCTATGTGGTTTTGACTATAATCAATCCATGTAATACATAAAAAACTTCCAATATAAACCGAGTGATAATGTATAGTGATGCTAAATGTAGTAAGACACCACAAATAGTACAAATGAAACAATAGCATAGCTCCTCAGATACTAAAACATCAACAACAGCACAAGCATGGTGCATCCAACTAACTAGTCCATAATATAAAAACCATTGGAAACCTTTGGTATAAAGTATAATGATGCAATGTATTGAAATAGTATCAATTTACAAAGAAAGAAAGACACACCTAGCTCCTGGAGATTAACATCCGGACAAATCCCTTTCAACTTATTTGCATGAATTTCAAGGATTTGCAAACGGCCGTTTTCGTCAGGTAGATTTATCTCAATGTGAACTTCTAATCGTCCAGGTCTGCAGCAGGTGTATAAGGGGTAATGAACTTATGCAAATAGCAACAAAGATACCAGCCTCTTTGTGGATTGCCACACCGGGGGCACTGGCAGGAGCTGAATGAAAGCCAAAAGTGGTATTACACACATTCAATGGTCTAATATGTTTATCAGGATCTAGTTTCAATTCATTTATTGACAATGTTACTATCTATAATGTCTCATCAGGTAACTCAGTAGTTTCATAATTACACATTTTGGGGCTGATAAACTCATGGCTTCACCAAATAGTAAGCGAAATGGTCCGAGGGAAAGGACATACCTCAATAAAGCTTTATCCAGCAAATCCTTATCATTGGTCGTTCCAATAAGCAACACATTGTTCAATGCCTTAGCACCATCTATCTAAAGTATGATCGGAACTCACCATTATATATATGTATATAGAAAAGAAACGAGTCTAAACTTCGAACTAAAGAAAAACACACCTTTGTTAGGAGCAGACTCACAATGCTATCTTGTCCACCTGTACCATCACGGGTAGATCCTCTAGACTGCAATCATAGTTTCATTTAGGCCAAGCTTGGTTATTGTTTAAACAAGACAGAATGATGATCGAATTACATAGTACAGTGGAGATGCATTAGACAAAAAAAAATTGCAATCTAGAGAAAATCCAGAAGAGATGGCAAGCTTGATGTAAGGCATACAAAAAAAAAAGGTAAAGATGTTAGGCTTAGTCCGGACTACTACAAAAATGATTTCTCCCGACGCTTGTCATTTTTTTCTACGGGAGGTTCATATATACAAACCGCCTATAAAAATTGATTTTTTACAGGCGGTTTCTTAATAAAACTGCCACTAGAAATGCATGATTCTACTAGTAGCGGCTTCTTAATAAACTGATTTTTTTAAAAAAATTTAAAACCACCTCGGACCGAAAAAAACTTATACAATGATAGTTGTAGGTCTCAAAAAGTCATGAAACTTATAGTTTCCAACTTTTTCATTTAAAATCATTTAGGCCCCCAAAGTTGTGTTTGAATTTCTAAAATTTGAAATTCAAATTTTACAAATGACCTAGGATGAAGAAACTTGAAACATCAAAGTTGTATATCTTGAAAAGTTACGAAACTTTGTAGTTTTGAACTTTTTCATTTAAATTCATTAAGAGAATCAAATAGTTATTTTAATACATGTTAAGTATAGAATAACATGAAGTAATATCGTAATAAGACACAAAGAGCAATGTGGTGTAGTGGTAAGATGAGGAGATGTGTGAGCCTGAGGTTGTGAGTTTGAATCTCACAGGCCGGCAACGTAGCTTGCGAAAAAATGTTACGACGTAGACGGGCGGGTGGCTGGTTGGTTGCTGTTGGGCCCTTCCTAGATTGAAATATTATTTTGCTATTTTTTGGAACCCGTATTTTATTTTTTTTAGAAAAATATTTGTATTGGCGGATCCTTAAGAGAACCACCAGTACAAATCTGATTTGTACTAGCGGTACCGCCGGTATATGCAAAATGTTTATTTCCACAGGCCACTCGATACAGGCGGTACAAAAAACGCCCGTATAAATATGCCTACAAAACCGCCACTAAAAATGTTTTCTAGTAACGTCCACATTGGTAATTGATGGTAGGGGAATGCAACATATAGGGGCGGGGTAACCCTCACCTATCAAACTAGTATTTTGGTTTGGCCGTGGTGTGTTATGGGCTCCAGTAGACCTAGGCCCGAGGGGGACACCGGCTTGTAGGTATAGCGACACAGGCCGGATCCGCCATTAACCGTCATAGTGGTATCAGATCCCATGGTCGGAAAACGTGGAAAGTGTCAAGGGTGACATGCTTACAGGGAGTCCATTAACGTATCCGAGGTCACACGGGTTGCGTGTGACACGGAGCATTGGACCCTTACCTATCAAGCTAGTCTTTTGGCTTGAATTAGGTGCTAAGCCTTGGTATGTTATGGGTTCCTGTGTACACGGGCCCGAGTAGGCGTCGGGTCGTGGGTATAGAGAGCTGACCGGATCCATTTGTGCACTCTAACAAAGATATGTTAGGGCATGTAATGCCCAGACTCCAAACAACTCAGATCCACTCTGCACACTGATTGAGCCACACCTACTACCATTCCACTTATGCTTTCGTCCCTCGCTTCGTGTAAATAGATTAGCTTGAGACGATGGGATGGACTCCAGAAGCCTTATTTATTGATCTAGCCCACATTTAGCAACCAAGGGTGGGATTAAACCACAATAATATCATTTTTTTTTTCGTGCACCCTATAATATCTCATTAACTACACATGGGCCAGAACAGGCCATATTTTAAACTGGGCCAAATGTCACAGGCCAATGTAGGTTCATGTAAAACAAATGGTGCCAAGAATAAACCAAGCCATTGAAAACTAGGTATTTTTTCCGGTATCTTTCCTATGAGACACGAGTACTCTGTAGCAACACACTTCAGGAGCAATATTAAAATCCGAACTCATAAGAACACCTGATATACTATCTAGTGATAGTTGAATTTGAAACATAGCTTTTGATTTGGCAACATGCGAAAGCTCAATGCAAATAAGAATAGTGCAACATGATGATGTAAATTAAAAGAAACTTATCCCCACCTTGCAGATAGCATCAATTTTATCAATTATGATAACATGGAGGTCACTCTTCTCACCTGTGTTCGAAAGGAAGTTCAAAGGGTTCAAGTGTTGAAAAGGTTTCACTTGAAATATCAAAAGACTTCTTCCTGATGAGGTAACATACCTTTTATCCTCTGCTCATCTTCAGCATCAGCAAACAACTTTCTCACTTTCTCCTCTGTTTCTCCAACATTGTTGCTCAAAATTTCAGATCCATTCACAATCTGAGGTTGGAATAAAGGTTTTAGACATGTAAGAGCTTAATGAACAGACATCTGGTGCCATACAGTAGGAACAAGGTTATATGTGGAGTCAGCTGATTGCACAGGCTTTTCAATCAAACCCTCTTACGACACCATGCTAAGCTATACTAGTCCAGCAGGTCGAATTGATTACTAGTCATAAAAGTACTCTCTACTGGCAAGGTTGGCCATGTATAAGCATATTGTTACATGCCAATTTATCAGCATCATAGGGACTATTTTTTTTTTTAGATAATGGATTAATGACAGCTTTTTTCTAATTCAATAATTATCTACAACAACAGAACGGAGAGGACCTGACAGATGCTGGTTCTGGTTGTCATCACCAAGTCAAATTTGAATCTAACAATCATATATAATAAGATGTCCTTCAACTCATATTAAAAACGAATCACTGATATTAAGACAGTAAGAAATTCGATACCTTGGGATCTTTTCCATTCAAAAACTTTCCAATTTGACGGGCAGTAAGGGACTTGCCAGTACCAGGATGTCCATGTAGCAAAATACCCTTACAAGGTTTGATGCCGAATCTAAAGTACTCGCTGGTTAGCAAAAGATCATCCATAACTGACAGTAGAAAAATAGAGAAGAAGGTATCTATTCTTACTTCTTACTAAAAGATTGGGCATATCGTACTCTTAAAACAATTGCCCTATTAATTTTTTCCAGTATTCTCCTTACTTAATCCACCTATCCCCCATTCTTCCGGTTTAAACATCTTGCAACGCTTGCTGCTAGCAGCTTCTGTTTGGTTGATAACCTACAGTACAATACGAAGCTTATTGTCATAAGTTACAAGCTTATAGATAATTCTCATGTGCCATTCACTACATATTAAAGGTAGAACTAACAAAGTGTATGGTATTCGAGAGAACCTCAATTCCAGAATTAGGAGCAGCCTCAAATATGATGTCTGTATCAATTGACAGGATTCCTCTGTGTGAAGGAGTGGAATTTTCTTGGCCCTCTCGCAAAAGCTTGTTTTACAGTGAATACATAGTTTGTTCCATTAAATTCAAATGCCACCCTTTGCCCCGAGGTCATGATCTGTAAACAACTCAAGCATAACCATTTTGAACACATACGTAGACAGTAGCAGAACTACAGAAATCCCTTGTCAAATAACACACAAGCGGCAACTCATGAATGCCATACAACTACCTACACCTAAAGTCATCCCAATCACACACACAAAAAACAGGGGGGGAGTGGTGACAGTTATCTGGTCGTGCCTACCTGATCAAGAAACCTCTCCCGGAGTTGTTGGGCAAGCACATCCGGATCCAGCTGAGAAAACCAACATCACGGATATGAGATCACAATGATCAAGCATTCACGAAATACCAGTCATAAGCTGTTCGATATTGCTTACCCCGTCATTCTGGTTAGCTCCCGCCCTAGCATACTCTAGCTCCACAGTGAGCGATGCCCACTTGAAATCGTCAGGAGGGGAAAAACTAGGCAGAAGAAATATCACGGCAATTTGGTTAGAAAACAAAGCATCATAAAAAAAAATACTCATTTCAGTGGAAAGCTGAGCTTCCCACCTGATTACGGTAACAGAATCCCCAGCGGAAACATTTGTTTGTTGACGCTGAATAGCATTCAAGGCAATGTGTCCACTGGTAACAGCATAATGGGCAGTGAATCTATACATTAAGGATCACACATAAAAGGAAGATAAAAAAAAAATGTATAGGAAGGTCAGCAGTCATTATATCAACCACTCTTCATATGATTCTGCCATCAAATGTCCTTAAACTTTAAGCGATGTAATGTCATTTTGACAAAATGGATTCTGGCTGCGATATCCAAAATTCAAATTGCCGTGAACCCAGCACAGAATGCTACAGTTAAATAATATTATATAGATTAATAGAACTACAGCACAGAATTGTCCCACGGTAATCAAATGCTTATTATGAAAGATGCGAAGTTCATTTCCAGGTTGATTCATCTCACAGAGCATAATTTCAGCAACAGTTAGAGATGTTGAGCTCAAACTTTTGATAAATCAGACATCATCTATCTAACAATACACTTTATCCCAGTGGCTATAATTTCCTTCAATCCAAATAAGCCATAATTAGAGCAGTGGAGTAAGATACCAAGCAGGCATCGGTGCTGAGATATATTCCAGAATTACTAAAATTTTAAAATAATCGAATTGCGGACCCACCATGGTGAGATTGATCACCCAAAAAAATCATTATATCCGTAAAACCAAAACGTGAGCGCACAATAATCACCACCAGAGGATTCAAACTTTATCAGCCAGGCCAGATCAAAGCGCTAGAGCAGCTCATGCCATTGAACGGCGTGACGACACGATCATCCATGATACTATCTAAAAAGGATATAGCAAAGTGAAGACCCAGGTGTTGTCGACGAGGATGCGCGCGTTGGGGAAGCGGCCGATATCCTCCAAGGAGACGTAGGCGCAGTTTGTGAGGGCCTGCTCCTGGTTCTGCGTGTGGACCACCACCATGGACGCGCCGCCGCCGCCGCCGCCGCCGCCGCCGCCGTGGCCATGGTAGAACCTCCCATCCATGGCCGGCGCTGCAGGGTGAGATCTCTCTCGAGGAAGGGACAGGTCGTGGGAAGAGCCAAAGAGGATTTCGATTGAACTCTGCTTCGGTCTCAAGGAATGGCTTTTGGGCCCGGCTAGATAATACTATGATATAAGCCTCGCTTTCACGGTGCAACGAAACTTCGACACGAAGAAGCGCAAGTGAACAGCACTCTTTGGTACTGTAGCGTGATGGCGTTTTGGTTTTTGAGGTGAAAAATAAACAGGAAAGAAGAGCAGGTGGAGCCATGTTCCAACTTCACCGTCTCCGTACTACAGTGGTGCTACAGAGACAGACAGTAACAGAACCCGACCTGGTGAGAGCAGCACCAAACCGCCTGTTAGTTGCTCGTTGCACTGACGGTCTCACGTGGTGACTTGGATAGCTGGTCACCTGGTCCAAAAAATAGAACACTCCTATGTATGTGCATAGTTATAAAATACTGTAGAAAAAGAAGCATGGTGAATTATATCTTGCTACAATAAAAACTGTGACCCTTTTTTATTCTGAATAGCTTGATGCTAGAAAAGTCGTCGAATCCTGATACCTGCTGCTAAGCAGTGGACGTTGATGCCAAAATTTTGCCCTTCTTCTATATATAATATACTACTATTAAATAAATAAACAACAGGCCTTGGCTTACAGTTATGGAAGATGCAAATGTATCGGCGGACTGAAATCCTCCATCCTGATGTTTGATTCAGTATCGGAAAATGAGACGAGAGGATATGATGTGGCCTTTGGTTCCAACAGCGCAAGTATTTGTTCAGATATCTGAACATGACATACCCTGAGTCTTACTCAGCAGAGCTGCTCGGAGTAAGAGTCCATTATGACCGTTCATGCTAGTGTGCCAGAATCAGCTGCTGAATTAAAAATCAAGTTATGGCAAGCACAGTAGCGGACGTCGCTCGCAAGGCTCTTCAGGCCACGTCTCCGCCATCGTTGAGGACTGTGAATGCATCGCACGACGTTGCGTCCGTGGAGGGTGCCCTCCGGAGGCCTACTGGGAGTAGGCGGCGGCGGCCGCGTCCAGCGGCGCAAGACAAGTATCCCACTGACGACGCAGCCCGCGCACGTGCATGTGCAGCATCGCCTTGGTTCGCAGCAGTCAGCAAGGGTCCCGGCACAACAACGGCTTGGTCCGCGGTGGCGAGTGTTGGGTCCTGACACGGCTCAGCGGCCTAGTCATGGGCCTTTCGTCGACGTCGATGGTTTTCGGACTGTCGTGAGTCGTCGACACCGACACCGACACCGACCGAAATCACGGTATCAAGCGATGAGGCCCAGTCCCGCCAGAGCTTGTGGGTGGCTCGCGTCAACTGCCTTCGCGCAACCACGTCGCCGCTTCGGTGTCGCTCTCCGTCGCTACGCTTCCGTTCTTGGGGTGCCGGCCATCGGGCAACGGCATGCAACCGTGGTCGCTCGTCGATACACATGCCTTCGGCCTCGATGGCACGGCGCCCCATCGGGGGTGGCAAGGTGCACCGGGAGGCGTGTTCGTCGCCGGAGGCCACGGCGCACTGAGACATGCTCGGGTTTCGATTACTCGGAGGGAGCCGTCGGACCTCGCCGATTCGCATGGCCATGGTGGCATCGCCGATCGCATGGCCTGGGAAGGGCCAAGCCGGTCACCACTGCCCCTGCCACCGGTGGTCACCGGCGCCGTCGGCGATGGTGCCGAACAAGCGGGCATGGGACATCGGTGCCGGTGGAGACGGCGGCGACGCTTCCGCTGCTCATGCGGGGCTGCTTCCACGAGCCCGACCCGTGGTTGGAGCCCCGCGTGAGCACCGTGCCGCCGCGCATGGATCGATCCAATGCTGGAGGAGTTCGCCGCCTCGCTTCGGAGGCTCGAGCTTTGTCGAACACCGCCTCCGGTGGCGGCTGCTCGGTGCCGACGGACCAGCACCCGTCCTCTGCCGTATGGTGGAGGAGGATCTGTTGGTGGCGAGCGGTCGTCGCCACGCGCCCTGTCCTCCAGCCTTCTGAGGAATCGGAGCCTTCCATGCTTGCTGCTCCCACTCTGCATGGTTCGCCTATGCATAGTTGTGGGTCACCGCACATGGACGGGCCTACTGATCTCGAGCCTGCTCTCGACAAGGCCACAATGGTGGACGTCTTCATCTCCTCCTTCATGAAGCTAGTGCAGCCGTCGATCATTCAGTCCACCCCGCTTCTCCGTAAGACACGCCGGCCATGAGGCTCGAAACACCGCACAACAGCGTCCCAAAAGGAGCGCCGGGGTTGGTGGCAAAGAGCGCGCACAGAGAGCCTAACCCTAAGGCTCAAGCGCGTAAAGTCATGTTGCGTCGGGCGGGGCTTCACGTGGAGACGGAGACACCTGATGAAGCTTCTTTCGACGAGCTCCATCAGGCACTCCTGGAACTACCCTTTGAGGAAACCCATGAAGCAATGGAAAGGCTCTTCAGGGGGAAGCGGCAGCGGACCTTGCGCCCTACCGCGTAGTCTCAAGCTGCTTCTCGTCGCCAAATTCTAGTTTTATGTAATCAAATTTGTTGGGACCCAGTAGCTAGGTCTGTTGTTTTGGTAATCTCCTGTTGGATTCTCGCCTCCAGAATGTTGCCGGTGTACATTTATTTTTTATCCTCTTAATGAAATACGGGTGATGAGCCCGATCTCGAAAAAAAAAAGCAAGCACAGTCGCAACACATATGGGAAGCTCCTCCCTTTGGAATGTAATCAAGAATGTTTCTTGCACTAGCACAAGGTACTAAGCTAAGTGTGCTGTTTTGTTCTTAATGAGAGCAGCAGCAACGCAGGCTAATAAGGGCATTGGCCCTAAAAGAAGTAATTGGCCAATGTACATATTATAATATCTTGGTTTCAATTTCCCCAATTAAAGTAATTGCTCTCCTCCAACATAGAAGTGGTCCACCGCATGCGATTGTTGTAACTTTGCGCACTGTGGACCATGGGAATCTCATGGTGAGGTTTTACTGCTCTCACTCCAATGCACTCGTGCATTACCAGTGTTTTATGCTTTTGTCAGATGAAGTGATAGCTTGTTACTTCTGCAGGCGGTACTGACGTCCTACGAGGCTACTCAAGGATTTGATTTGTCCACCGGTTGCATATGTGGATGTTGAGGGTAACAGCCATGGTATCGTGTTGGGGGAGCCCTAATGCTCTGAGAGTCTTTTCACTCACTGTCCAAATAGAAGTACTAATAAGAGAATACTAGGCCACAAGCAGAGTTTTCTCTGCATATATCTATAAATAGATAGATTTTCGTGCAACCTAACGTTTCCCGATCTAGACTCAGAACACTGTGCCCACAACAGTACCTAACTCCATCCATCCGATCCAGTCCTACAAAATCACAGCCGTCCACGTCCCCACCCTTCGAGCCTCCTCGCGAAAAGTTCTCTCATCGCCTCTGCATGCCTCCTGCGCTTCACTTTCTTCCCCTTCCTCTCCATACGGAATAGGTCCCCTTGAGTCCGGCGATTGGGATCCCTCCCCGTCGGCGAGTGGCACAGCTCCTTCCCTGGGCCAGCCGCACCGCAGCTCCGCAGACCCAATTCTAGGACTCTCCCGCGGGGGATCTCTGCCGAACGGCGTACTGCCTCAACCGCCACGGCGTAGCCTGCGGCACCGCCACCTCGCTTCCGGCAATCTTCCTCGAGGTGTTCGTCCTTCCTACTCATGCGGCGCCGACGGCCCGCGGTTGCAACATCACGTACCCACCTCCCCCGTCCGATGGCATCGCGTGCGCGACGGCGGCGTGGCGCAGCAACCACCCATCTCGGCATCAACCTCCCGTCGGCGGCAACCTACCCGTCGGTGACCCTACACGCGTGGATTCGTACCAAATCGGGGCGGTAAGGTCGGTCGCGGCGGATCCAAAGACCTCAATACAGATTTGGTTGGGGAAGTGGTACCTCCGGTGAAGCGACTCCCGCTTGGATGAGCGGTGGCTAGGAATGGGCAACCTCGCCGTGGAAAGCCCGCTACGGCCGCCGGGAGAGAGGCGGCGGTCGCCGGGAAAGACGTCAGCGGGGCGCGGACATACCATGACACTGCCGCGTCGCGCCCGGCTAGGCGGCGACCGGACGCCCGAGGAGGATCGAGATCGGCGGCGAGCGCTCCGCGCAAAGACGCGCGGCGGCGCCGAGGAGGGAGATGCAGCGCGGCGCCGGAGGGCGACCGCCCGAAGGCCAAGTCGTTGCGGGCGGGGGCGCGCCGGCAGCGGGGAGGAAGCGCCGGTGCGGCCACGGATCGGCGCCGCCCGTTTCGCCGGTTGGGTGAGAGAGGAGAGACGAGCGGGAGAGGAGAGAGAGGAGAGAGAGCGCTTGGGTCCCGAATTCGAACAGTGTAGGCGTGGGGCCCACAGTCGTTAGGTTTTTCCCCTCGCTCGCCATTGGACGGCCACGAGAAGAAGCTCCCGATCCGACGGCGCTGACGGGTGCGCAGGCGAGATCGCTCGCGCGTGCGTGCGCAAATACTAGTATTTAGGTTTTTAAAATGATGCAAAAACACGGGTGTTACTGAGAAAAACAGTAAATTACTTAAAATCTCTATGATAATTAGTCCAAATTCTAGTGTGGTCCGTGGCCCAGAGGGACCACTCCCCTAGCTATCGCTTGGTCCAAAATTGTATTTATTTGGCTGCACTTGTATTGGAGGGGTTTTGGGCTAAACCACACCAACATAACACAGGAGAGAAATATCTCCACCCGTGGCGTGGAAGTGGAAGTTGAACGGTGTGCTCCGTGTTTGCGACTTTGTGCCTGGTGCTCCATTCTTGCGTCATTGTACGCGGCCTTGCCGCACATGGACATGGTGGTGGGATTAGCTATCTCCAGATCATACATGGTTTCTTAAATCAGACGTGGATTGGGGGAGTGGCAAGGATTCACCAAATCCACTGGTGGACCTATTCATTCACTGAGTATTTCAAACGTGATTTGCCAAATGAAGCTTTATAAGTTTGTTATAAGAGTCTAATGATGCCATGCAACGCATTCTTGTTATAAGGTGTATGACATCGATGCCATACCAAACATACAAGTCCTTCCAATATATGGCAAATGTACTTTAATTAAAGAAAAATAACAAGTTGTTCCAGCAGACAAGAACTCATCGGTTTGGAGTCTGGCTATTCTTCGTCCTTCTTTTTCCTTGGACGGCTTATTATATACAAAACAAATAATGTGGACCCTGTTATAGTCTTATAGAGGTTCTGGTCTTCGTCCTGCGTGTTTGTTTGGTTGCGTGCGTGATTTCAAGAAAAAAAAAATGCCATGGCAGTTGAAAGCTTTTGGACCATATTCTAGTTGTGTGTCTTTTAGTTTGGCTAGTTTTGTTTTTCTTATTGTCACAAATGGACAATTTGTGATGCTGCCCTGCTGCTTCTCACTGCACATTTTTTATTCCGATTCTTGAAAACTGGCTGATTATAATGCTTACCAGCACATTGGGCGACATCTTAGACAACTATATTGTATAAATAAAAATGCTCAGTTGGACACAGGGAGATCTTCTTTCCTACTACTTTCCCACCATGACCCAGGCCCCTTCGTCGTTCCTCCCCTGAGAGACTGAGAGTTGAGACCTCTCTCCCAAAACCATCTCCTCTCTGTTTCCAAATCCATGGCGAGCTAGAGCATAATAAGGCCAGCCTGTGGAAAATCCGTTTCACAGAGCTACTGCCTCATCCCATTCCCATCCACACAGCCACCCTAACTGAACCCAACAAAAGCTTTGAGCTTGTGTTTTCTTAGTAGCCATGCCAGATTTTCTGGTGAGCGCAGCGACGGGGGCCTTGAGCCCCGTCCTGCATAAGCTTGCTGCTATGCTCGGCGACGAGTACAAGCGTTTCAAAGGCGTGCGTGGTGAGGTCAAGTTCCTCGTTCGGGAACTGGAAGCCATGCATGCGTTCCTACTGAAGAAGTCTGAGGAGGAGAATCCTGATGCCCAAGACAAAGTGTGGATGAAGGAGGTTCGGGAGCTATCCTACGACATCGAGGACAGCCTCGATGACTTCTTAGTCCGTGTTGATGATGACTCAGCAAAACCAGATGGCTTCATCGACAAATGCAAGAATCTACTGGCCAAGACCAAAGCCCGCCGTCGGATTGCCAAGGCGATTCAAGATCTCAAACTCCAAGTCAAGGAAGTGAGTGAAACGAATGCAAGATACAAGCAGATCGGCGAGACTGCCACAAACACAAAAAAAAAGTGACTGTGGATCCGAGAGCTCTTGCCATATTTGAGGATGCTTCAAGGCTTGTGGGTATTGATCAACCAAAACAAGAGGTAATTTCATTTTTGAAAGAGGAGGATGGAGGTACTTCATCACAACAGCCGAAGATAGTCTCCATTGTGGGAATTGGAGGAATAGGAAAGACAACCCTCGCAAACCAAGTGTATCAAGAGCTGAAGGATCAGTTCGAGTGCCGAGCTTTCTTGTCGGTGTCACGGAATCCTGATATGGTTAAGATTTTGAGAACTATTCTCAGCGAGGTGACAGGTCGACCTTATTATATGACAAGCAGGGAGCATACAGCAGCTGATCATGGAAATCAATGAACTCCTTCGACAAAAAGGTACACACGGGTGAATACTTTCAGCATGCAACATTTTTATACATTCGTTTAAGAAACCTATTTTAATTTCCTTCAAGTAAAGCTTTGGGCATTATACTTTTTATGTAAGAAATAGGCTGCTCTCATGGCGCTGAAGGAAAAGGATGGTTAGATCATAAATACTCTTTCTTTGTTGTTGCTTTATCTAGGTCCAATAGGCTTACAAATGTGCATATTACACATACAAAGTATCATTCAGTTGCTAAGGAGAAAATTTCTTAAATTATCACTAAGAGCATTTATAAGTCACAATTTGACTTTTCACTTGTAATAAATTAGAGTCCAATTAAGAATTTCTCTCTCAATATATTTCTAAAAATTAGAAAAAATAACCATATTTTTGTAATATAAATCTAATACTACAGTTTCCGCACCACTAGGCCTGTATATAGGCTGCCTAATTGTTAGGTCAAATGTACCAAAGTTTTTATCCACAAATACCAGTGTGTATTATAGTTTTCTTTGCCTAAATATGTTCTAAAGATTCTTTGAGTTGTCATTACAAATCTATAGGCCCCCTTGGAACACAGGAACTTCACGGAATTGTATAGTAATTTTACAGGAATCAGTTCATTTTTTACAAGAAAAATGTAGGAACAGGGAAAAATTGTGCATTCCAAATGGGGCCTAAAAGTATAAAACAAGAAACTATTGTCAAATAGGAACCTAGGGTGGAAAATTTTGGCACCTCCTTGTGTTAGAATCGATGCAATAGAATAGGCTACAACATATCTAGATAATTTTTTTAACGCAAATTACAGGAACTCCGCATATCCATTAAGAGGGAGGGGTAATATTTACAAGAAGTCATATCTAGATAAATTTCATGTAGGTTTTCATTTCTAAATGTTGGAGCTTTAATTTTACAAATCCTAGTTTAGATGTATCCTCTTAGTACATCATGATCTTTTGTCGTGTCTTTGTTCTAAAAATCTTAAATCATACCTCTCCTCCTAATACCATTTAGTGTGTGAAAATAAATGACATAGCTACAAATAGCCTTACATTTCTTACACATTACTAGAGTAGAAGGCTATCATATTTTAAAGAATCGAGTTTCCTAAATTCTGACTATCATTTTAGTGTATTAATTATCCTTGGAATATTTGTTTGAACTAAAAATGCATTCTTCCATACTAAATAGCTTTATCAAATCATGTTGTAGGTACATCATTGTAGTCGACGATGTATGGGATGTGGAAACATGGGACACAATTAAGTATGCATTGTCAAGCAATAGTTGTGGTAGTATGATAATAACCACAACTCGGATACATGATGTGGCCAAAGCATGTTGCTCATTATTTTCTAATGGTTGGGTTTACAAACCAAAGCCTCTAGAAGAACCGGACTCAAAAATGTTGTTCCAGAATAGAATATTTGGGCCTGGAAATGAATGCCCAGAAAACCTAAAAGAAGTGTCCGATAAGATCTTGAAGAAGTGTGGAGGTTTACCATTGGCCATTATTGCAATATCTGGTTTGTTAGCTAACAAAGCACGTAATGGAGTTCACTCGATCCACGAGTGGGATCAAGTTCAAACTACTATTGGCCATGGACTACAGAGAGATTCGACTATGGAGGGAATGATGGGAATATTATCACTTAGTTACTTTGATCTCCCTTACCATTTAAAAGCTTGCCTATTATATCTTAGTATATTTCCTGAAGATTATGAAATTGATAAAATGCGTTTAGTACGGCTATGGGTTGCAGAAGGGTTCATTCCTGCTGAATGTACATGCACCTTGTATGAATCGGGAGAGAAGTCTTTTAATGAGCTCATCAATAGAAATTTAATCCTTCCGAAGAAAATAAGTTACTGGACTGGCGAGGTGCACAGCTGTTATCTGCATGATACAATTCTTGACTTCATCGTGTGCAAGTCCACTGAAGACAACTTTGTAACAGTACATGGTGTCCCAAGACTAACACCTCCACCAGGAATCAAGGTTCGTCGATTGAGTCTGCAAGGTAAAACAGATGGAGAGGTGATCGTGCACTCGACCCAAAATTATGCAAATGTCCGATCAATCATTAGTTTTGGATTCCCCTGTTCCTTGTTGGGTCTTAGATTCTTGTGTGTCCTGGACTTCGACTGTTGGAGATCATTAGGAAACCATCATCTTGCAAACATTGGAGAATTACTCCAACTGAGGTATTTGAGCCTCAGGGATACATCCACAACTGAGCTTCCAGAACAGATTGGAGCGCTACAGTATTTGGAAACACTTGACACAAGGAAGTGCAACATATGCCCATTGCCAACAGCTATAGTTCGACTAAAAAGACTTGTCAACCTACTGATATGTAGAATTTCCTTGCCCGGTGGAATTAAAAACATGCAGGCATTGGAATGGTTAGATTCAGTACAAATTGACATGAAGGCAGCAGCTATTTTTGTTGAAGAAATTGGCGATTTAAGCAAGATGAGGCATCTGGATATATTATTCAATTCCTTTGATGGTAATATTGACGAGGAAAGCTATGTGGATCTTATTAAAAGATGGTTTCTTCTTTTCAACGGTTAAATAAGCTTCAAACTTTAGAAGTAGCATATAGAAATTATGGAGAAGTACGGCATGACGACATCATCAATGATTTTGGAGAAGTATGGCATGACGTCATCTTCAATGGAGATGACATCATCGTTGAGGTGTCGTGGTGCTCTGCTAGCCTAAGAAAGCTTGTTTTCATGATGAATCCCATGCCAAGGGTGCCAAGTGGATGAAGTCACTTGTCAACATTGAAGAATTGGAGCTCAGAATAAAGAAATTGGATCAGGAAAGTCTTTGTATTCTTGGTGACCTACCAGTTCTTGTCGAGCTAACACTGCAGATAGTAAACAACGTTGAAGGCATACACTCGACAGACAAAGAACGACTTGTGGTCCGCAACAGGCATGGATACAGAAGCTTGAGGGATTTCTGGTTATTCACCTCGTGGGGTACGCGCCGCAGTATCCCCATGCTGACGTTTGAAGCTCGATCCATGCCAATGCTGGAACGACTCAAGATTCAGTTTGATGGAGACATATCAATTTCTGTGAGTAATGGTCGTCTTGATTTTGGTCTCAAGCATCTCTCTCAACTCAGGGAGGTCACGTGTGATATGTTCGGCACCAAACTGAGTATTTTGTGTGTAGAAGCTGCCATTCAAAAAGAACTTGACAACCACCCGAAGCTTCCAGAATTCAATAAACACCATTACCCTTCAACTGCAGCAGCACTGGCACCTTCAACTGCAGCAGCACTGGCACTACCCACTGACCTCTCGTTCACCATCCACCAGTGGCGAAGCTAGAGAAGAATGGAGGGTGGTGCACTTGGCTTGTGGGTGCATATACTTGTACTCTAGAGGGTGCATATAGGGTGAAATTTTAGAAAAAAGACACTGTTTTCATAAATTTTGGGTGGTGCATTTGCACCCCCTAGGATATAAGTACCTTCGCCCCTGCCATCCACCATCTCAGCGCCTCCCCTGACCTTGGCCAGCGACAGCGCCGATCCAAAGCTCGCCAGGGCACCACCATCCGTGGACGAGAATTGGTTCAGGGTGCACTACATATTCCTGATCGCGTCAAGGGAACATCAGGTATGTACAGTATAGTTTATTTATTTCTATTTATGCCTACCGAACAACTGTTCCATAATGCGTTTTATTTGATTATTCCTTCAGCTTTGTATGTTCTAAACTTGGCTCTATATGGCCGCAGAGGCCGGAAACAATTCCATTTTATAAAAAAAAAGCTTCATATGTTTTAATGTTGCACGCCTTACATGTTCCATTTTCTAACAGAAACTTGACAATGCTGTTCGCTTACATTTTAATCATTTTGCAGGGGCTACCCCATCAGCACCCTCTGATGTTCTGGGGCCTCGCCCCATTGCTGCTCCTCAGCAACAGGGGGCATTGGCGCTGCCGTGCTTCACATCCAGTTCTGGATCACCTCCAAACGCCACAGCTGAACAACAGGCAAATGCCTTCAGCAGCGCCTTCAATGACCTTTCCTTACGCCCTGGTTCCAGTGCCATGGCTGTCGAAGCAGCCTCCTCTAACACTGGTAATGTACTCCTCTGTTCTGCTTGCTCTGAGTCTCCTATCTTTTGAAATGTTAGTATTTGCAGTGCATGCTCCTCTTGTTCTAAATGTAACGGCCACTTGCTGTCTTCCTTACTGATTTTGACTTGTGCGATGTGCTTAATATATATTCTGCCAAGACTAGTAACGGAAAAGCTTAAAATTAGGATCTATCTATATGCAACCAGAGTGACTTGAGGCCTTGGGTTACCCGAGTGATTTAACAACAGGTATTACACAAACATCTTGTTGGTAAGTCGAAGGTCACCTGAATAATGAATAGGGATAAATAACACAATAAAAAACAGTCATGCGATTTGAACCCTATCTAGTACACAGGTGACACCGGTAATGTTTTCCTCTGTTCTGCTTGCTCTCTATCTGCTCTGTTTTGAAAGTTAATTATTTTACAGTTCATTCTGCACTTATTCTGAATGTACTGCTGGCCACATTTCTCCCTTGCTGCTTTTGACTTACGGGATGTGCTTATATATTCCGCATAGCTCACGTTCATTTATCTCTAATAAATAAGGGAATTGGTATAACCCGATCGCCTGAGTTTTTTTTTTTCCAAAAAACAGGCGACAATCCACAGTCGTTGGATGTAAAACGGAACCTCCAGATTGGCTACTATTCATCTTCTTCCTCTCGCTCCGGCGGCAGCTCCTCTCGTTCTTGCACCATTGGCTTGGCGCTTGCTCCCCCCGCCCCCACCACCACCACCACCCCCGCCGCCACCACCCCCCCCGCCACCACGGACTACAAATCACAAGCCACAAAAATCACAAATTTACAAGCCACAGAGTACAATTTCTCTCTATGGAAGGACAAATACAGAGGAGAAGGAGATGCTCACCTGAAACCCTAGAGGAGGAGGAGGAGAAGTGGGGCTTAACTTCGCCGGGCGCTGCCTTGGCTGTCGCTGGATCCGCCTGTACCCTAGAGGAGGAGGATCCACCCGAACCCTAGAGGAGGAGGAGGAGGAGAGGGCCTATGTGGCTGCCACCGGGGTCGTAGAGGAGCCACCAGAGGGGAGGAGATAGAGGAGGAGCGGTTGGGCGCGGGCGTCGCATCGCCTAGGACGGACTAGGTGATGGTGCTATACGAAGTGTGAATAAATAAAGGAAAATAACCACCAAAAGTTGCCTGACCAATGGTCTGTATCCCAAAAGAGGAGCGAGGTATGGGTGTTTTAAACCTTTCCACTCAAAATGAGTGTCTTATGCTCAAGCATTTGCATAAATTCTATAACAGGGCTTGTATCCCTTGGGTTCAACTTGTTTGGGAGAAATATTATCTCATTGAATTTCGGGCCTTAAGTGATACCACTTGTGCCACTCCTATTAGCTTGATTTTTTTATACCACTTGTGCCTGCGACAGAAACTTAACAATGCCCTTAGCTTAATTATTTTTTGACAAGAGTTAGCTTGAATTTTAATCATTTGTCAGGGGATGCACCAACCTCCGATGTTCTGGATCACAGTGCTGCTCCTCAGCAACATGCAACAGTTGCGCCATTCTTCACATTCAGTTCTGGATCACCACCCATCGCTGAAGCTGAACAACAGACAATGGACAGTTATGAGCCGTCGCAACATGACGACCAAGTAAATGCCTTCAGCAGCACCTTCAACGGCCTTTCCTTGCACGATGACCACCCTGGTTCCAGTGCCACATCAGTTGAAGCAGCCTGGTCGGGCGCCGGTAATGTTTTCCTCTGTTCTGCTTGTTCTGCTCTGGGTCTCCTCTCTTTTGAAAAGTTAATACCAATATTTGCAGTGCACTCTCCTGTTGTTGTGAATGTACTGGCCACATTTCTTTCATACTGCATTTGTTTGAATTATGGGTATATTATGCATTTGTTCGACTTATGGCATGTGTTTACTTTTGCACCGTAACTCATATTTAACTCCAATAAAGGAAGATACTGACACAGGACACAAACCTCACTCCCTGGCATAGGGATAAATATGCCACTATACTACAGTCTGTTGGAAGCAATAGCAAGCTAGTTGTTAAAATCTGTGTACAAAGCTGCTGGTTTGTTTCAGGCTTTCAGCTTCGAATTATAAAAGGTACAATCCAAAATGCTAAGCAAAAACTAAAAGAGAGGGGAACAAATTAGAGAGTTTTGGGTACCCACAATCTTTGTTTATTAGAACAGAAAAGTGTTGTGTGCATCTGTTGTTTCAGCTTCTGATGGCTTTTTCGCAAAATTTCCAATGCAGTGAACAAATCGGAAAACAGAACTTTCTGAGCAGAAAGTTCCAAAAGTTGCATATATTTATTTGAAAAAGGCAAACGGCATTCAAAAATATTTTCCTCACAAGTGGACTTCATTCCGTGGTAGTTTTTCGGTTAATTAAGCTAGTCTTCTTGCACAAACTCAAACAATCATGCTCTATGTAGGATCTTCAACAGGAAAAGGAGGCGGTCGTCAGGAACAACAGTGAAGTGAGCAAAACCACGGCACTCTCCAGCTCAATCATCACCTCGATCATGCTTGTAGTACTTAAAGTTCCACACGTCTGCCAAGTGCCAAACCTTGGCCGCCACTTATTCACTTATTACCTAAACCTTAAACTTTGTTAATCCTTATGGTGAAATTTGGTCTAAATAGTAGTAGCATTTACTTTCCACAAATTTACATTCCAAAATGTAAAAGAGCTGCACTCTTTTTCCACTCAGGGGAAGTCCTTCGCAGGGTGATTGGTTTTTTAACGCGGTAGTCTCTATTGTAAATTCTCATATCAATATAAATGAGAAAGTAGTTTTCCCCACATTCTCTGTTTACAAAGCCGGAGAGCGAAACACGCACCTACATTGTCATCAATTAAAATATATACGTAGGTGCAATTTTGTAAAAATTAAATTGCTACCTACAATCCAATACAAAAAATATATATAATAATAATAAATAAAAAAAAAGAGAAGAAGAGAAAAAGTTTTCGCTCTCACTTCGTAAAAAGGAAGGAACGACGTTTTCAAATTCTCAATGGAGAAATTTAAACTTCAAATTAAAGTTTTCGCCTCCCACATCACAAAAAAAGGAAGGGGGCGACGTTTTCAAAATGTCTAAGGAGAAATTTAAATTTTAAATCGAAGTTTTCGCTCCCACTTTGCAAAAAGGAAGGGGACGATGTTTCCAAATTCTCTAACGAGAAATTTAAACTTCAATTTCGCTCCCACTTCATAAAAAAAGGAAGGGGATGATAGTTTCAAATTCTCTAAGGTGATATTTAAACTTTAAATAGAAGTTTTCGCTCCCACTACACAAAAAAAGGAAGAGGACAATGTTTTCAAATTCTCTAAGGAGAAATTTAAACTTCAAATCAATGTTTTTTCGCTCCCACTTTGCAAAAAAGAAAGGGGGCAACATTTTCAAATTCTTTAAGGAGAAATTTAAACTTCAAGTCGAAGTTTTTGCTACAACTTCGCAAAAAAAGAATTATAAAGCAATAGAACTTGAGCAAAAGCAAAATTTGTTCATACACTCATCACAAACTTACAATATAGTTACATATTTTATAGAATTCATACAAATAAAACAAAATACAAACTCATAAAAAAAATGAGTCATCTTCAGAAGCAACACTAGTTGCAACTTCATCTAATATATCCTTTACAGCCCCATCAATTGTTTCATCAACTTCGCTCTCAAAAATTCTTCCAAAAGAAAGATAGGTGATGCACTTGAACAACATGGCTAAAAAAATCAAAAGTTAGCATCCAAAACAAACTTCGAAGATAACCAGGCTATGAAACAAATCTTTTTCATACCTGCCCAAAAATTTCTAAAGTCAATAACATGAGGCATCTTATAACCGTATGAGAATTCCTATTCTATTCAACTTCGAATCTCTTCACCACAAAAAAGAATCAAAAGAAGATTCACCGAAAGCTTGGCAACCAAAGACTTGCAAGTTTCAAACACAAAGTTATCTTTTCCCATCATAAGCAACAATGCAATTATCACATCTTGCGTAGGCTTCACAGGAGGAACTTGTGCAGGATGTGATGACACCCAAAGCCAAGTCTAGGGGCCCAAAAACAAATAAAAATAGCATTAAATCAGAGATTACAGTCTTCCACGAAACCTGATATCAAATGTACGTTAAACTGACTAAATGAAACCTTGCTAGAATTTCCTATCAGACAATAAAATATCTTTCATTTGTGTCATCAGACCTACCTACCCATGAATCCTTTGGAAGGGGTCCGTTGTTGACAAATCATGTACTTCATCATGTCCTCTGCATGACCCAATGAAGTTTTTTTCACATACAAAATGAAATTGTGCACCCATGGAAACCTTGTTTTCTTAGCCGTCCAGGTCTCCAAGTGAGTCAAGAACATGAGGGCCATTTGCTGAGTGTTTGCATTGCAAAGCTTTTACATGTTAGGTTTTGAATTGGGCTATTTATAACGTATGTACTATTTTGTAATCCAGCGTGTCATTGAAGAAAAAAAAATAGGGTGATGCTGGCGCTCGGACGTCCTACGGGACAAACTGCATCGGACGGTTCCTTCTACAGGCCCGTCTCCATAGGCCCATCTCCCTCCCGCACGGCCTCCCGTCCGCCTGGAAAGCGCTTCTCGTTCCCCGCGCGTAGAGCGTGTCGTTCCCCTCCCCCCGCACGCACGGCCTGCCACAGAACCCAACCCCATCCGCGTGGCCCGCGTAAACCAAGGCCGACACAGATTTGTGCTTGTTGATGGCTGTAGCTATGCTAGGGTTAACTGTGGCTGGCCACACGCAAGCCACCATGGTCCGGGGGTAGGTAGAGGCTGCAATAACAACGAAAATTTGTTAATAACAACAAAAAATTATTGCAAACATCAAAAGACTATATAATCCAATCTGAAAAAAACTAGATGTTGCAACATCTCAAAATCCCTTATTGCAACAACTCAAAATCACCAGTTGCAACAACTCAAATCCACCAGTTGCAACACCTCGTGATTCACCAGTTGCAACAACTCAAATGCAAAATTGCAACAACTCAAATTCACCAGCTTGCAACAACTCAAATTCATAGTTGCAACAACTCAAATCAATAGTTGCAACAACTTCAAATTGACTATTCCAACATCAGACAATCGATAGTTGAAACATCGAATAAACACATATTGAAACATCTTGAAATTTGCTGTTGCAACATTCAAAATTGACTGTTGCAACATTCAAAAATTGACTGTTGCAACATCTACACTGCAAACGCGAATGAAAGGGGAACTAGGGAGGCACATGGGTAGGGCCGCTGCCGGGGTGTGCAAACAAGCCTCCTTCATGGTCGTCGTCTCTCGGTTGGGTGGAGGAGACCACCAAGCCCGTGGAGACCTTCCCGGGCGGGCCTGTCGTCGGTTCCTTATCCCCCGGCGGCAAGGCGGCGTGGATCTCGTCCGTGGTGGCATCCATGGCGGCGATGAGCGCATGGATCTCGCTGGAACTCGTGGTCGTTGTTGTCGCCGCCGCCGCCCATGGCGGCGATGAGCGCGTGGATATCGTCTCGCCAGCCGAGCAGAGGCCGGTAGGGGACCGGAGCAAAGACCGCTAGCTCCAGCCTTCCGCCCGCGGAGCTACGCTGCTGGCCATATGACGCTGGGCGCTAGGGAGTTGTCCCTGCCTTTGCCATGGATGCCGGGATGAGGAGAGAGAGAGAGAGGAAGAGGAACGGGAGTTGGTGGGTGGTGGGAAGGATAAGGAACGAGTGGATGAGAATAGAGCGCATGTGCAGGAACAGAGCAGCCGAGAATAGAGCGCATGTGCGGGAGCGGAGCAGTCAAGCAGAGCAGTCAAGTAGCATGCATGCGGCACACTACACACCCCCGTGGGCCGGGCCATGATGCGCTGCGGCGTCCGATTAGATTAGGACGCTCTAAGCATAGCATTACCGAAAAAAATAACGTGAGGTTGAAAGGAGGCAAGCAGCGGTCCCCGGGCTGGGCCGTCCGGGCCGAAAAAAGGCCCACCCCCACGCCGGGCCCTCAACAATGGCCCATTTTGACCCTTAGGCAACCAGGGTCTCCCGCACGTACATGGAAGCTCGGGCGCTCGCGGGGCGCCGCGCTCCGCCGTCCTCCACTACTCCCTCCCCTCGTCGGGCTCCCTCAGATCTAGCCCCCTACGACACGGCGGCCCCCGCCCACGGCCAAGCTGGGCTGTGTTCGGGCGCGCCGAGGCACCGAAGGTCCGAGCCGACAGCCGGTGAGCCATGAGAGGCAAAGATGGCAGCAGGTAGTAAAACATGGATGGGGGAGGAGACGGCCGAGCCGGCGATGCGTTAGCACGGCGAGTTGGTCGGGCAAGCGGTAACTCCTACTCTATTGAGCCGTAAATCGAAGCAAAGATAAGAAAATTGGTACTGTCATGCCATTAGCCCATTATCCATTGCAAATCATCATTTTTTATTTTGAGGGATTGCAAATTGTTAGTCAATTAACTAGAATAATAGACAGAGATTGATATTTGATTAGTGAAATGGATTTAATGGTTAATTGCTATTGCAGATTTGAAAAGCTTCTTTACTAGTACATACAAATTCATAAATGGAATCAACTTGGCACCTAGCTCATATTTGTTTGTTGAATTATATATTAGAACATAACTGTTATGTGAAATTACAATATAGATATGATATACATATACTAATTGATATTTTTTTTTTGACAAGAATACCAATTGATATATTGGTGAAGTTTTATATCTGTACGTAGTGATTCACCCTAGCTCATATTTTCGGCTGGTACCGCCACGCACAAATAGCCTTACATTGCTTACACATTACTATAGATTATAATGTTATCATATTTTAAAGAATCGAGTTTCAGAAAATTCTGGTTGTTTATCATTTTAGTGTATTAATTGTCCTTGGAATATTTGTTTGAACTCAAAATGTATTCTTGCATACTAAATAGCTTTATCAAATCATGTTGTAGGTACATCATTGTAGTCGACGATGTATGGGATGTGGAAACATGGGACACAACTAAGTATGCATTGTCAAGCAATAGTTGTGGAAGTGTGATAATAACCACAACTCAGATACATGATGTGGCCAAAGCATGTTGCTCATTATTTTCTCGATGGTTGGGTTCACAAACCAGAGCCTCTAAGAGAACATGACTCAAAAAATATTGTTCCGAGAATAGAATATTTGGGCCCGGAAATGATTGCCCGTAAAACCTAAAAGAAGTATCTGATAAGATCTTGAAGAAGTGTGGAGGTTTACCGTTGGCCATTATTGCAATATCTGGTTTGATAGCTAACAAAGCACGAAATGGAGTTCACTCACTCATAGAGTGGGATCAGGTTGAAACTTCTATTGGTCATGAACTTGAAAGAGATTCTACTTGTCGAGGGAATGATGAGAATATTATCACTCAGTTACTTTGATCTTCCTCATCATTTAAAAGCTTGCCTATTATATCTTGTATATTCCCTGAAGATTATCGTATTGAGAAAAGATGTTTAGTACTGCTATGGGTTGCAGAGAGGTTCATTCCTGCTGAATCTACATGCACCTTGTATGAGTCGGGAGAGAAGGCTTTTAATGAGCTCATCAATAGAAATTTAATCCTCGCGAAGAAAATAGATGAGTGGACTGGTGAGGCGGTGGACAGATGTCTTGTCCATGATATAATTCTCTTCCATGTCTTGTACATGGTATTCGAAGGCTATCACCTCCACCAGTAATCAAGGTTCGTCGACTGAGTTTGCAAGGTAAAACTGATAGAGATGCGACCTTACACTCGGACCAGAATTATGCAAATGTCCGGTCAATTATTATGTTTGGATTTCCTTGTTCCTGGTTGGGTTTTAGATTTGTGCGTGTCCTGGATCTCATGGGCTGTCAGACATTATTAGAAAACCATCATCTTGCAAACATTGGAGAATTACTCCAGCTGAGGTATTTGAGCCTAAGGGGTACATCCATAACTGAGCTTCCAGAACAGATCGGAGCGCTACAGTATTTGGAAACACTTGATTTGTGTGGCATAATCCAATTACCAACAGATATAGTTAAAAGACTTGTCAATCTACTAGTGGGCCCTGCTCCTGCGCCACTAATTTTCTTTCCTGGTGGAATTAAAAACATGAAGGCATTGGAATGGTTAGATTCAGTAGAAATTGACATGAAGGCAGCAGCTGTTTTTGTTGAAGAAATTGGTGATTTGACCAAGATGAGGCATCTGGATATATTATTCTCTTCCATTGATGGTAATATTGACAAGGAAAGCCATGCGGATCTTATAACAAAGATGGTTTCTTCTTTTCAACGGTTAATAAGCTTCAAACTTTAGCCGTAGTTTATAGAAATTTTGGAGAAGTAGGGCATGATGTCATCTTCAATGGAGATGACATCATCGTCGAGGTGTCGTGGTGCTCTGCTAGCCTAAGAAAGCTTGTTTGCAAGATGAACCCCATGCCAAGGGTGCCAAGGTGGATGAAGTCACTTGTCAACATTGAAGAATTGGATATGAGAATAAAAAAATTGGATCAGGAAAGTCTTTGTATTCTTGGGGACCTACCAGTTCTTGTTGATCTAACACTGGAGATAGTATACAGCGTTGAGGACATACCCTCGACAGACAAAGAACGACTTTTGATCAGCAACAGGCATGGATACAGAAGCTTGAGGCATTTCTGGGCTGCCAATGCATTGGGTAGGCACCCCAGTATCCCCATGCTGACATTTGAAGCTAGATCCATGCCAAAGCTGGAAGAATTCCATGTTGATTTTGATGCGGATATAACAATTTCTTTGAGTAATGATCATCTTGATTTTGGTCTCAAGCATCTCTCCCAACTCGAGGAGGTCGAGTGTGGCATATTCGGCACCAAACTGAATAGTTGGCGTGTAGAAAAATGCAATTAAGATAGCACTTGCCAACCACCCGAAGCTTCCACGTTATCATTACCCTTCAAATGAAGACAAGAGGAACAATCGAGTACGCCTAAGGCCGCGAAGACGCAGCCAGTCGACAGTTCACACAACACAGCCCAAGCCTCCCTCCATAGCTGACTTATCAGAACAAGAAGTTGTTCAGGAGCCAGCAGACATGTCGTCATCTGCACTTCAGGTATGTTTAAGTTCTTCATCTGAACTGAAACAAAACCAGTACTCCATGTATCCCGAGTTTTCTTTTTATTTCTCATTGAGTTTCATCACCTTAAATGATACCACTTGTCGCTCTTATTGCTAATAAAATCACCATATGTTTATGCAAATTTGCAGGTGATGAAAAGACGATCTCCTCCACCACGGACGACAACACCAGCGCCGGCCAGTCATTAACTGCAGCATTGACACTCCCCACGGACCTGTCCTTCACCATCCACCATCACGGTGCCTCCCCTGAACCTGGCCATCGACATGGCCAGCAACGACGCCGACCGAAAGCTCGCCAGGGCGCCACCATCCGTGGACGAGAATTGGTTCAGTGTGCACCAGCTATTCCTAATGGCATCAAGGGAGATTCAGGTATGTTTTTTAAGTGCATTTACGCCTACCAAACAACTGTTTCAGGGCGCGTTGTATCTGATTATTCCTTCAGCTTCGTATCTTCTAAACTTAGCTGTGAGATTTAGCTTTGTATGTTCTAAACTTACACAGTCCATGTTCTAACAGAAACTTGACAAAGTCGTTGGCTTGCATTTTAATAATTTGTCAGGGGCTGCCCCAGCAACCTCTGATGTTCTGGGGCCTTGAATCATTGCTGCTCCTCAGCAACATGGAGCATTCGTGGCGCCGTGCTTCACATTCAGTTCTGGATCACCTCCCAACGCTGAAGCTGAACGACAGGCAATGGACTGTTACGAGCCGTCGCAACATGATGGCCTTGCAAGTGCATTCAGTAGTGCCTTCAACACCCTTTCCATGCACGATGATGACCCTGGTTCCAGTGCCACGGCTGTTGAAGTATCGTCCTTGGACACCGGTAATGTTTTCCTCTGCTCTGGGTCTCCTCTGTTTTGGAAGTAAAATTATTTGGCAGTTCATTTTCCTCTTGTTCTGAATGTACTGGCCTCATTTCTTCCTTACTGCTTTTACTTATGGGATGTGTTTACTTTGCACCATAGCCAGATGGCCAGAAAGCAATCCTCACACTCCTCTGGCATAGGGCCAGATAGATAAGTACTATGCATGTTAGAAACCATTGGAGAGTGGATTGCAATAACCCTAACCCGCAAGAGCTAGTTTGTTAAAATCTGTGTAGAAATAAAGCTACTCGTTTATTTCATTTTTGAAACTGTAAAATAGTACAACCCAAAATCCTAATCTAAAACAAAATTAAAGAGTTCTCCATACACATTTTTTTTTTATTTGGACAGAAAAAAATGTGCTGTCCATTTGAAAACTTATAAAGGATAATAGCAACCAAACAAAGCACTGATCTCTTGATGGTGTCTATATATGGCCCCTGCTTGTTCAGGCTTCTAATGGCTTTGATCCGCACAACTTCCAAAGCAGTGTGGCAGATCGAAAAAGAATCTTTTCTGAGAAGAAAGCTTCAAAATTGTCTGTATTTATTTGAAAACAAGCTGCTTTCATAAATATTTTCCCTAAAAGCGGACTTCCTTGGCAGCTTTTCTGATAATTAAGCTAGTCTTCTGGCAGAAACTTAAACAATCATGCTCTATGTAGGATCTCCGTGCCAAGGAGGAGGTCGTCAGGAAGAACAGTAAAATGATCATGTACTTGCAGTGGTCAGCGTCTGCCAAGTGCCAACCTCAGCTGCCACTTATTCACTTGCCTACGCTTAATCTCTTCGTTTCGTCAGTAAACTTTGTTTATTGTTATTCTGAAATTTTTTGTCTAAGTACTATGAGTGTATATATTTTGGATATATTCATTCATTTGTGAATGTTAGAGACCGACATATTTGTGTTCCTTAATAATAATATAAGAAACCAAGTCATTGGAGGCTGTGACATTGAGCATCCACTTACTCCCTCCGTCCCACCGAGTTTGTCACCCCGGATTCCGTGCCATTTTTTTCGATGCTTCGTCTTATTCAAATTTTTTGCACAAATATAATTTATTTTGTTACGACTTATTTTATCAATAAAGATACTTGAATATTGATTATTTTATTTTATGATTTGCATAAATATTTTGAATAAGACGGATGGTCAAACATGAAATTCAAAAGTCAAAAACGACAAACTCCATGGGACAGAGGGAGTACACACGTATGTCAACATCGCTTTTGCTCTTGGCTGAGTGCTGGACGGGGTTCCTGCTCGGGGCGCCTTCCCCAACAGTACAAATTACATGCTAGGAGCATCCAGGCTTTTTATAATGAGAAAAATCTTGAGGTTCAAATCCTCTATCTCCTTTGTCCAAAAAAAAAAAAAAAAACGTAATTCCAGGTTTAGGACAAGTCAAAATTTTTTTACATTTAACTAAATTTGCATAAAATGTTATATCAATATTTATGTCTCTAAATATGTTACTATAAAGATATATTTCATAACAAACTAAATGATACTCCTTTTGTTCCAAATTATAAGTCACTTTGACTTTATTAGTAGGTATATTTTGCCATGTATCTAGATATAACATATGTCTACATACATAGCAAAATTAATGTAAAAAAAGTCAAAGCGACTTATAATTTGCAATGGAGGAAGTATTAATTTAACATCATCAAAATGGTTTGAAGAGCTGAGTTTTTTTTTTTTTTTTTTTTTTTTTTTTTTTTTTTTTTGAATGGAGAAAGTATAGGATAATCATTGAGCCCGCGCCATCCAGGGAGCTTTTGTAGTGCTTGCACTGCTGCTGCGCACTGAACATTTTGTTAGCCTACTGATGGGTCCTCGGAAGCCAAATGGATTTCCCAGTGGAATTAAAAACATGCAGGCATTGGAGGAGTTAAATTCAGTAAGAATTGACATAAAGGAAGCAGCTATTTTTGTTGAAGAAATTGGCGATTTAACCAAAATGAGGCTTCTGGGTATATCAGTCCTTTCCTATTCTGGTATTATTGACAAGGAAAGCTACATGGATCTTATAAAAAAGATGGTTTCTTCTTTTCAACACCTAAATAAGCTTCAAACTTTAGACGTACGATTTGATATTTATAGCGAAGCAGGGCATGACGTCATCTTGAATGGAGATGACATCATCATTGAGGTGTCGTGGTGCTCTGTTAGCCTAAGAAAGCTTGTTTTCAAGATGAATCCCATGCCAACGGTACCAAGGTGGATGAAGTCACTTGTCAACATCGAAGAATTAGAGCTGAGAGTAAAGAATTTGGATCAGGGAAGTCTTTGTATTCTCGGGGACCTACCACTTCTTGTCGAGCTAACATTGGAGATAGTAGTAAACAACGTTGAAGACATACCCTCGACAGACAAACAACGACTTTTGATCAGCAAAGGGCATGGATACAGAAGCCTGAGGCGTTTCTGGATAGCCGCCAACTTATTTTTTGACGAATCAGTAGCCGCCAATTTGTTGGGTAGTGGCCCCGGTATCTCCATGCTGACGTTTGAAGCTGGATCCATGCCAAAGCTGGAAGAATTCCGTGTTGTCTTTGATGCAGACATAACAGTTTATGTGAGTAATGGTCATCTTGATTTTGGTCTCAAGCATCTCTCCCAACTTATGGTGGTCTCTTGTGGCATATTCGGCACCTTTCTGCCTATCTGGCGTGTACAATATGCCATTGAGAAAGAGCTTGCCAACCACCCGAAGCTTCCACGTTTTGAAAACTGTCATTACCCTACAACTAAAGTACGCCTAATGCCGCTAAGACGTAGGCAGTCGACAGTTCACACAACACAGCCAAAGCCTCCCTCCGTAGCTCATTTGTCAGAACAACAAGTCATTCAGGAGAAACCAGACGATGCCATCGTCTGCACTTCAGGTATGGTTGGATTCTTCACCTGAAACAAAAAGCAGTACTCTATGCATCCCAACTTTCCTCTATTTCTCATTCATTTTCATCGCCTTGAATGATACCAATTGCCGCTCCTATTACTAAAATAAATTTACAGGTGGTGATGTGAAGACGAGCTCCTCCACCACGGATGACAACACCTGCCAGTCGTCGACTGCAGCACTGCCACTACCCTCGGACCTCTCAATTGGTTCAGGGTGCACCAATTATTCCTGATGGCATCAATGGACCTTCAGGTACAGTAATTTATGCACTTACGCCTACCAAACAAACTGTTCCAGGGCGTGTTTTATGTGATTATTCCTTCAGCTTCGTATGTTCTAAACTTGGCTGTGTGGTCACATAGGCCGCAAACAATTTCATTTTCTAAAGAAAAGCTTTGTATGTTCTAGTGTCATGCTCCTTACACGGTCCATGTTCTAACAGAAACTCGACAAACGCTGTTGGCTAAATTTGAATCATTTGGCAGGGTCTGCCCCAGAAACCTCTGCAGTTCTGGGGCCTTGACTCATTGCTGCTCCTCAGCTACAGGACGTCGAATATTTAAGAAAAAAATATTCCACCCTTGTTCTAGTGCCACAGTTGTTTTTTCGAAAGGCGGCAAAAAGCTTTTGCCGATTTTTATTAGACGATAGAAAAACAAAAAAAAGGTTTACAACCACCACAGAACCAAAACCACTACTACCATACCCACCCTACTGAATCTAAAAAACAGGGGAAAACAACTGAAGCAGATAACAGAAAGAAAAAAACCAGCACCCTATACAAATTGTCACAGTTGTCGAAGCAGCATCTTCGGACACTGGTAATGTTTTCTTCTCTTGTGCTTGCTCTTGGTCTCCTCTCTTTTGAAAGTAAATTATTAGTATTTGGCTGTTCATTCTCCACTTGCATTGTCCTGAATGTACTGGCCACATTTCTCCCTGCTTAGATCATATATTCCACATAGCCCACGTTCATTTATCTCAAATCTCAAGCTAGTCTGTTAAAATCTGTGTACAAATCTCCCTGCTTAGATCATATATTCCACAGAGTCCACATTCACAGTGAAGCAGAAGCTCAAAAGCAAGCGGTGCTGACTTCCTTGGTAGCTTTTCTGATAATTAAGCTGTCTTCTAGCAGAGAAACTCAAACTATCAGGCTCTATGTAGGATCTTCATCATGCCAAGAAGGAGGAGGTCGTCAGAGACAACAGTGAAGTGATCAATAACCTCGACGTACGCTCTCCAGCTCCATCAACACCTCGTTCATGCATGTACGTACTTGCAGTGGTCAGCATCTGTCAAGTGCCAACTTCGGCTGCCATTTGTTCACTTACCTGCTCGCTGTCTCTTCGTTTTGTCATTAAACTTTTTTATTGTTAGGGTGGAATTTGGTCTAATAAATACTACAGCATGAGTCTGTAATCTTCGGATATACTCATTCATTTGTGAATGTTGGAGACCGACACATATATTTTTGTTCCTTAATAATAAGAGCCCTTCTACAATACTTGATTTTGCCTACCATTGCCTCTCATTGCCTTCTCTAAATTCTTTTTTCATTTGAAAGGGTAACCATGTCATTAAACACCGCTAAACAATAATTACATCGCCACCCCTTCACTAACCCGACGCCGTCCCCAACCCCGCATCGCGGGCGAGACCCAGCGCCGCCCCCAACCCCCGACTTCAGCCGGGGACCCATCACCGACGCCCGCCCGCCCGCCATCGCCCGTCGCCTTCGCCGGTTCGCCCGCAGGGCCGCAGTACGCCACCATCCTCTCCCCTCGCCATAGCAGCTGCCTCTCCCTCGCCGGCATCCTCTCCCCTCCCCAAAACCGCCGCCACCGCGGCCCTCGCACAGCGCCGTGCCCGACATAGCACACTCACGTCGGCGTTCGTCCCTGTCCCCGTGGAGAACTCCTGATCCGCCACCGATTAGCCGCCGAAGAACTCTCTGATCTGCCAGCGATTCGCCGCGTGTCCATCGTCGCGTCGGCGTTCGTCCCTCTCCCCGTGGAGAACTCTATGTTCCGGCTCCGATCGATCCCCAATCGAAGAAGGCCAAGGTTGCTATCCTATACACGTGTTTTGAATTCGATTCATCTCATATTCCATGATTTGGGAATGCAGCAATGCATTTGTTTTGGATTTGTTGCATGAATTATTTGATGCCCATTTGAAAGTTGAACCTCTGTTATAGAATGATACTTAAATTTGTTGCATGAATTATTTGTTGATCTTGTCAATGTTTTTGTAATTAATCTTGGAGGCAGTTGCTCACCAATGGATGACTTAGAAATATGCTTGACTGAAATTCTTAATCTAAATATGTGTCGGATTCATAGAGGCTTTTCTGTACTAACCAGACTGTATGAACGTTAACAGTGGCGAAACATATTGTTGGATCTAACAATCTCTCATCAGTGGCTGACCAACAAACATGATTATATACCAACTGTGTATTGCTGTATTACACCTGGAGACAATTAGTGGATGATAAAATAAGCAAGCACAATTAATTATTCAGCTCGATCTGGTATTGATCCCGTGAATGTATTGTGATCCAACACGCTGCAAGAATTTTCCCAATAACTTGTCACCAGGAGTATAGCGGAAGGAAGCACAAGCACAGGAGAGCCGCAGCAATACCGTCATCCGAGGCAGATTCAGAGGTCCTGACGAAAGCACGCAGAGGAAGGAGACCATGAGCTGCCTCGCCATCGACATGTGCCGCTCCTCCCGGCCGCCGAGGCGTGGAAGGCCGGCGAACGGCGGCGCAGCGCGCCGGGCGCCGCACGGGAGGTGTGAGCGGGATGGATAGCCGACGCATTCGTGGGTGCGAGCGTGCGTGTGCTCGGGAATCCAGATCATGGTAGGGGCGGAGCGGTGCCCTGCGCCTGGCCCCTCTCATCGGCGGCGCCGGCAGCTCCTGTAGCAGGAACACGGCGGCGGGTGGAACCCTAGAATGAGCGGGACGGATGGCTGACGCAGTCGAGGGTGACAGCCCGCAGCAGCTCCAGCCCGCTCGGCGGTGGCTGCTCCTCTCTCTGCTTCTCCCCGAGTCCTCTTGCGGACGCCTCTGAGCGCCACGCCGGCGGATCAGCTGCGGCGGCGATCCCCCAACCACCGGTGCCGCCGACCTGACAAATGATAACCCTAGAACGAGGCGTTATTGAAAAAAACAAATCTAACTAACTACAGTAGTTATATTATCCACCCTAACTATACTAGATAAAACAATATTTTGTGTTTATGGAGTTACCATTTTACCCTTGATAAAAAAAAAGAATTACAATAATGCAATTACCGCCCATTCTTAACCTCTTCATTTTGTGGAGGCATTGAGAGGCAATTTTTGCTCCTATGACCCACTGTCATAGGCACAACAGGAGGCAATTTTTGCCTCCATGCCTTTGCCTCCCATTGCCTACAGCCTTTATAGCCGTCCGATCGGCCGCTCTCGATCGATATCAGCCATCGAATTTTTCCTCAATTATTATAGAAAATTTCTAATAATAATATGTAAGAAACCAAATCATTGGAGGCTGAGACATTGAGCAGCCACTTGCACATGTACGTCGACTTTGCTTTTGCTCTTGGGCTATGCTTTCTTTTGTTCCATCAATTTGGCCTAGCTTTTTCTACTCTATAGTCGGGACTTTGGGACAATGCAATCTGCGCCATTCAGGTTAATTCTGTGAATCCTGCCTGTGTAGTTCGGCAGCGCCTTTTGCTCATGTAGGTTTTGTGCTCTCATTCATTATGTCAAATTCGTCCATATTGTTATTATTATGTTGACAGATAAGGCACCTGTTTTTCCATTACATGTATATTACTCCTGGAAGCAATCTGCTGCCCGGTGGGATGCCTCATCGTGGAGCCAGCTACGTGCAAAAGAATTGATTCCCATCGTCTACTGATCATTACTGAAGTATCTGAAATTGCCTAATTGCATCCGCATGCTACATCATGTTCATGTAGTAGTTAACAAAATTTGAAAATCGGTGATCTGGATGATTTTAATCTATAAAACATTGTTTTATGACAACATCTTTGTGCAATTTTGCTATTAGCATGAGTCTTCAACTCCAGCTAGGTGATCGGATCTCTGCAAACCTCTGGTAGCAGTAATGGTTTGACAGAGGGTAAGCTATATAGCAGAGTCTGTGTTGTGCCTATTGGTAAACTGGCCAAACAGGAAGATAGATAGGGGTACAAGGGATGAGCCTCGTGCACAACATGTGCCGTTGAGTTACTGCAAACATGGATCTGAATTACTAGCTCTTGGTTCTTTATGTTATGGATATGGATCAAAGTAAAAAGCATTGAAAATTCTTATTTACTGCGACTTATTTCTGGGTTCTTCGTGTCGATACCTTTTCACTCAATAGAATCAACATAACTAGGGATTGCGGTTACTGTCTCCGTTGATGTTCTCCACCAGCAGTTCCTCCCTGGATTGTCCAATCTTTCACTTCTTCTTTGGCATCTATTCATGGAAAAAAGAAAATCTCCAGTCCTTCTGCACGTTACAGACCTACGTACAGTTGCTGACATATCATGGGCTGAACTGTGTGCCTTGTGCACCAGCTTGACCAAAGGGAGTACACATGAGATGATTATGGACCATTGACAATGGAAAATTGTTTTCCACCACCTTTGTGCCTGTACACCAGGCAAGGCAAGCTCTTCTTGGCTTCAAAAGATGAGAAGGATGGAAGGATGTAAGCGCACACTACGGCGTACTCTGACTCAGGATGAATTTACTCACGATATGTGTGCATTGCAATTGCGAAAGAGGAAGAGTTAACATGTTTAACGAGTAGGTTACAAGGTCCCCGCCGCTGTCGATCTGGACGCAGCTAGCCTATTCCTCTCTTTTTTTTCCTCGTCTCTCTCCTCTGTTCTCTCCCCTGTCCTTAGAGCATCTCCAGCGGCGGCATGCAAATTTGGCCCTCAAAAATTTATTTGCATGCTGACCAGCAAAAAATAAGGGCTCACATTGACACTCAACTCAAGTGAAAAAATCAACCCAAAACCCTATTTTTGGTGGGACCAGTTTGTCGGAGAAATAAGACCATTCAACCATACGCCGCGTTGTCGCACTCTCGCCCGCCACGTGCCTGCCGCCCGGCCTCCGGAACGGCGTGCGGGGACTGCTCGATGGAGAGCTCATGACCAGCAGCGGGATCTTGCCGACGGACGCACGTCTTGCGCCGCCTCGCCAGCGGCTCGGTGGCATGCGATTACTGCAGCTCGCCCTGCCCCACAGCAGGAGCAAGCTCCTGGTCGTGAGCCGCATCTCGGACAACAGGCGCGTCGGTCGCTCTTGGTCCCCGCCGCCACGCGCGTCGGCCCGCGAGCCCGCTCCCATTGCACGTGAACGGCAGCCGATGGTCGAAGAGCTTCACCTCCCACCCGTGTCGATGTCGGAGTCCGTTTCGACGTCGGGCGGGCGGCGAGCTCGAAGGGCGCGTCGGCGCCGGGGAACCCAGGGCCGAGCCCCGCGCGCACAATGGCGCGAAGCGGGAGTGCCGGCGGCGGGCCGACGAATGGCGAGGCGGTGGCCGCGGGCGTGGTGGCGAGGGTGGCGGCTGGGAGGAAACGGCGGCAGAGCGGCGGGGTGGAGACAGCCAGCGGCGGCGGGGTGGAGTGGCGCGCGGCGGCGGCGGGCGACGGCGGGGCGCGTGCGACGGAGATCGGGAGGGGAAGGGGAAAGTGAGTGGGACCCACTAGATGGGGCTTTCAGATTTGGGAGGTTGAGATGGTTGTGTGGAGGAAAGGCCGAGCACCTCTCGGGGAGCCATGTGAGGGCGACCCAGCCACCCCCGATGCCGTCTCGCCCCGGGCGGCCCTCCCCTACTCGTAGCCCCCTCCCACTTCCAGCCCCGGATCCGGCATCCTCGTCGCGGGCTCCGCGCTAAGGGGCGGCTCGACTCACCCCGCCCGGTGGACGAGGGAGATCGGCACGGCCTCCCCAAACCGCTTGCTCCCCTGGCGCGGCAATGGCAGCGCCCTCGTGAGCCTCCACCTCGGGCCTCGACAACCGCCGTAGCCACCCGTCGAATTCAAGAGGAGGACGGCCGGATCCAGTGGGAGTGCCCAAGGTGGAGGTCGAAGAGGAGAGGATGGGGTCGCAGATTCAGTGGTGACTTCCCGTCTTCGCTGACACGATGACCACGGCTGTTGCTCACACATTCTAACAGTGAGGAACGGTCTCTCTTTCTTCAGGGATAGGTGCTTCTCCAATGGAGACCATTCAACATCGCGATGCACCCTAGCAACCCGGTAACACGAGTCGGCGGCATATCCATCGCCGGATCTGATTCACATTCTGGTTTTTGGATCAAGCGTGGACCGGTTTGCCAGCTGCAATGGGGGATGTTTGGAAGGCGACATACCACTTTGCCTTCTCGACGGGCGCGTTGAGGTGGGGTGTCCATGGGTTCAATTCTTCGATGCTATGGATGCCGGTTGATCTTTAGTATATGTATCTTCATATACTAAAGTTTCTTTTGTTCTTAGATTCTGTAATAAGTTTGGTATTGTGTGATCACAGAGAGGCTTTGGCTGTGTGCGTTGCACAGAGGCCGAATGTAATTCCGTTATCTAAAAAAAAAAAAAGATTTTGGGAGGTTGAGATTAAAATTTGAGGGGATATGTAAAATGGGGCCCTGAGTAGGGACCCCATTGGAGTTTGATTTTTGTTTAAAACCCTAAAATTTAGGATAGGGCCCAAGTAGAGGCCCCCACCGGAGTTGTTCTTATCCCGACTCCACGCCAACTCGGTCACACCACCCCAGCTTGACGCACTTGGGGTTGGGTTTCTTGGTCCCTGCGGGCCTCGCTTCTCTTGCCGGCCAATGATTCTTCAAATGCGAACTTCTTATGTTGATTTCAGTCCAAATCCAAAATAAAATATTTATTCATACAACTTCATATTAGGTTGATTCAAAAGTTAATTTTTATATAATGGAAAAATACTCGGAGAATTCAAGGTTTTATAACGAGAAAAATTCTCGAGGTCCAAATCCTCTATAGGATAATCATTGTCACTTCGGCCCGCCATCCAGGGGCCTTGAGAGTGTTGCACTCCAGCTGCTCACTGCACATTTTTTTCTTGAGTCTGTCTGATTATAATACTTTCAATATAGTACTTTGGTAGTTGGACGACAGATGGTTGGACATCACTCCAGCTGCTCATAATGCTACGTGGGACTCGGGGACCATGAAGTGTTTTTTTTTTTTTTTTTTTTTTTTTTTTGGAAAAAGTCTATATTACCCCCTAACAATGGTGCTAGAACCACATAACCCTCTAACATTTGAAATGGTCTATATCACCCTGAACTTTCCAAAACTGGTTAAACTAACCCTTAAAGCACTTTTGAAAAATCATAGTAAATCACTAAAAAATCATAAAATAGAAAATCCAATTGTGTTGGACTCAATTGTGTTGAAAATCATAATATGCAATGAACATATAATATGGTATACTCATTGTGTATATCTACTCATTTGGAGTCCAACACAATTGATTTCCATTTTATGATTTTTCTATGATTTATTATGGTTTTTAAAACTGCTTGAGGGGGTAATTTGACCGTTTTGGAAAGTTCAAGCGATGATATAGACCATTTCATAGGTTGGGTTGTTATGTAGTCCAACCCCATAGGTGGGGATGTGATTTAGACTTAAATATAGCAAAAAAAAAAACACTTACATGAAGAATTAAATGTAGGTAAACAAAATAAATAATTGGACAATTTAGATGTACTTTGCAAGACGAATCCATGGTAGGACAATATTTACCACAAACAAATGAAAAGTGATACAATGTTTTTCAGTTCACTTTTCAGCCACTTTTTCAGGAACTAAACACAGCCAGAAGTGTCTTGATTAAATGCTTAACAGTACGCTTGGGCAGTTGGGAGATAGCTGTTGAAGAACTTTATTGTTGGGTATAATAAAAGCTCCGTGATGCTCCGTTAGACCCGAAGACAATTAATAAAGCTGTCTTCTTTCCTACTCCATCCATATAAGTTTAAAACTAGTCAAACTTTTGATTCTGTAGAAAATATTTATGTCTTCTTTATCAAAAAAATTTATATCTTCATAGATATACTACAAAATATATATTATAATCAACCTAATGATACCTATTTAATATAATAGTGTTATAAAAATGTTAATATCTATAAGGTGCTGTTTGGATTCTTTCATCTTGGAGAAATTGTAATCTACTTAATAGATTAAATTATTCAGCTTGAAATTTGATATTCCATAAATTTGTGAAGTTTATGTATAACACTTTCTCAAATTCATAGGGTGACACATGAAAATTGATTTTATAGATCACCATGCTATGATTCTGCTTTCTCTATCTCAAATTATAAGTCATTCTAAGAATCTTGCAGAGTCAAAAGCTTTTTCTCAAGTTTGATAAAATTTATATGACAAGATAATACATTCATGATGCCAACTAAGTATCATTTGATTTTATTGGCTCGTTCGGTTACTAAACACATTTATTCCATTTTCATCACTTCAAAATGGGAACTAAACACAATTATTCCATTTTCATCAAGAATAATTGTGTTTAGTTCCCATTTTTAGTGTTGTAAAATGTCACATCGGACATTTCGGTAATATTTGAGGTACTAAATGTGGTCTAATTACAAAATAAATTATAGATTCAGTTTGTAAACGACAAGACAAATTTTTTAAGCCTAATTAATCTGTCATTAGAGCATATGTTACTGTAGTAGTGTCACAAGACAGGAACGCCTAGCCCGGAGGGGGCGGGCGGCCTAGCCGGCCATGCCGGCCCATGAGGGGAGGCGGGCACGCGACGCTAGCGGGGCTGCCGCCGCCACCTCCTCCCTTCCCCACGCCGTCTTCAATTCGGATTAGGATTAGGACTTTTGGTGTGCGGGAGATATTCCAATCTATAAGGAAATCTCCTATTAGGAAAAGAATAAGAGTTTGCTTGTAAAAGGTATTCCAAAAATATAAGAAAAACTTTAGAGATTGCTTGAGATACAAGTCCCATAGGAGGGCTATTTAAACAAGGAGGATGTAATCTTTTCGGGGACTAGCAAATAGAAAATATTCCCGCTTCAGCTCCCAGCCCCACCCGCCGCCGCCCCTCCCATCGCGCGCACGCCCACGCCTCGCCTAGGGCAGCGCCGCCACCCCCAACCCGCCGCCGTGCCGGCCACCGCGGGTGCCGTCGGCCGTCTTTGCTGCCCCCCTTCAAGGCGGCCGTGACGGCTAGTATCCGGAGACCAGGGCGATTCCCACCACCGATGGCTTCCGAGAACCATGACTTCTTCATGGCTCTCAAGCGCCTCCTCGGCGATAGCTCCAACAAGATTGATCGCCGCTTCGATGAGATCGAAGAACGCCTTCGCAAGATGAAGAACGACCACGTCTACCCCAAGATTCGTCTCCCTCCACTCCGCCGATGTGGATGCCCGAGGATGGCCCGGCCATGGCCGCCGCCCTTGGCCGAGGGGCACCCCTAGGCACCACCATGGGCGCCACCTCCACCCCTCGACGACACCATCGGCGATGACACCGACCCACCATTCTCCACCTAGAAGAGGAGAGTGAGGCCGATCGGGACAGCCTCCCGGTCATCATCGACATCGCCATGGACGACATCTCGACTCCATCACCTGCAGCCGCGCCAGGTGCCAAAGGCGGTGCATATGGCGCCACTGGCGGCGCCCTTGCCACCGGTGACTTCCCACGCTCCACAGATCGCGGTTCGCCTGGAGGCACCGACGTACGATGGCAGTGATGACCCCGACCTGTGGATCAGCAAGATGGAGATGCTCTTTCAGCTTTAGAAAGAGATCGACCTAGAGTTCCACACACGGTATGCTGCTTTCCATCTTACAGGCATTGCAAAGCTCTGGTTCAACTGGCTGTCCAGGAGGAGACCGTTGGTCGACTGGGACGTCTTCACGCGCTACCTGAGGCGTGACTTCAGGCCACCCATCGACAACAACACTATGGGTGACCTGGCTCTGCCCAAGCAGGAGGGCGATCTGGACGACTACATCGCCGCTTTCGAGGCCTATGCCAGGCGCATGGACCTCCCGAGCCCGCTACACCGCGTCCACCTCTTTGTCGGCAGGCTCTGCACTGCTCTTCGCAAAGCTCTGACTTGGGAGGAGCCTCGCATGATGCACGAGGCGATCGACATCGTGCATCAGTACGACGGCCAGGCCCTGGAGGCGCCACCTGGAGCAGTGGCCAGCGACTTCGACTTCGGCTACAACAACTACAACGTCGTCAACATCGACACCGACATCTACAAGGCGCCGGAGGCTAGGGCGCCGTGCGGCCGCGCCCCGCACTAGACGTGGAGGCTATTGATGATCGGTACCGCACCGGGCGTCCTCACTAAACTACGCACGGGAGCCACGATGAACCAGGGAGCTCATGATCATAGCGGGCGCCATCGAGCTGCAGGCGACAACACCGGAGTGGACCCTAAACGGTGGCATCGTCATGTATTTCCAACGCTACTAAGTTTTGGCAGCTTCTACTCTGCTTCAGGACATCCTTCTAGAGCAAGGAGTCGCCTTGCATGGCGTCGTAGTGGGCTTCCACCTCCCGACGACCCGCCCGGACCCGATGGGGCCTTCTCGGCGAGCATCCCGCTCATGGCGGTCCGCCCGAACGTCAAGATGGATAATGTCACGATGCTGGCCGTTCGACAACAACGAAGCGGGGAGTTCATCCACATCGACAACATCAACATCGATGCCCCGCATGACGGCGCCCTAGCTCCGGCCAACAGTGATGACCGCCAGCGACCTCCTCTACGGCCGCCTCCTACGATTCAGCGTGACGCCAGTTGTGTCGATTCATCACGTGTTCTGCAGGCAGATACACTCCTAGGTGCACGTCCCTACGGTCTACTCCATCCCCGCACCACCAGCCTCTCTACGGATGATAGAGATGACTAGCGTCTTGGCGGCGCCATCATGAAGACCACAAGGGTAGCTAGGCCCTTCGTGCACCCCCGTTAAGCTACAAGTTCAGCATCTCGTTCGGCGACCCGAACCGACTTCTCCTTCGATGACGACACCTCGTATGTCAACGACAAGATGGGACAGCTCCAGCTCCGCTACGGTCCCAGTGTCTCATCCTCACCAGTCGCATTAGCTTTTGCGTCGAATGGTGGGTTGGGCGGCGCATGGGCGCACCACCTCATCGAACGGTGGGGAGATGTCACGATCTGAGACCGGCCTAGCCCGGAGGGGGCGGGGCGGCCCAGCCGGCGGCGTCGGCACATGAGGGGGCGGCCGCGCATGCCGGCGGGGCTGCCGCCACCGCCACCGCCGCCTCCTCCTTTCCCCACATCGTCTTCAATTCGGATTAGGATTAGGACTTTTGGTGAGTAGGAGATATTCCAATCTATAAGGAAATCACCTATTACGAAAAGAATAATAAGAGTTTGCTTGTAAAAGGTATTCTAAAAATATAAGGAAACCTTTAGAGATTGCTTGAGATACAAGTCCCATAGGAGGGCTATATAAACACTACGTGGTTTCCGATCAATTGCAACTAGACACTTAGGCAACACCACTCATTTGGGTGCAATAGGGGGTACTATGGCACCCAACCAAAAAATGGTAGTAATATGTGTCCATATTGCCACACAAAAATTGTGTTCGCGATATTTTTTTTGGTTGCAAAATGATGGCGCCATTGCACCCATTTTATGGATTTCTGTGGCAATTGGTGGAAAGTATTGCAACAACAATTTTATGTTGCATTAGCATGTCGTGTGTTGCAATAAAAATGAACTATGGCATCCATATTTGTGTTGGTTGCTTATGAACGGCGATATCACAACCACTTATTTGGGTTGCAATATTTTTTTGCACCTCGTGGCAATAGATTGGTGGGTATTGCGTCCTTTGTTGCCACAAGATGCAATAACATGTATGTATTGCCACAATTTTGTATGGTTGTAATACTATCCATATGGCGTTGCAACTTTAACACACCTATTGCAATGAACTTTTACTTGGTTGCACTTATGTTTGTCTATCGCCACGCTTGTTTAGGAGCTGGCCAGGTGCCCAATTAACGAAAAAAGAGCCCACTAAACGATCCTAGAGTAGAAGACGCTTGGAATACTCGGGGACTCTACGTTACGCATCCCGCTCGATCGCCCGGCGTCATGCATTCGGTGATCCACCCTTGGCGGCGTCCCCGCTTCCGGCCGGCGGCGGCGCCCTCTCAAGGCAAATTAAGGTAGCTATAAATATATCCCTGCATATATATATATATATATATATATATATATATATATATATATATATATATATATATATATATATATATATATATATGGGCATACGCTAGGTAGATCATGATCATTTTTCGTTGTGATCGTGAATGCTTTGATCAATATGCATCACACGAAGATAGGAGTTGGATGCGCTTGCCTCGACAATCGGAAGAGTGGAAGGATAATTTCAGAACTTGGATTGATAAGTATACCTCATCATCGTCTAGACCTATTGGATTGTCTCTTGTGTGCCCATGTGGTACATGTCAATGCAATACAAGATATAATGACAAGTTTCAGATTCAACTTCACTTAGTAAAAAGTGGGTTTGCTGATTGTTTCATCAATGAGTTCGAAGGCCAAACTTCTTCATCAGCTGATCGGGGTAGTACTTGGTATAACAGAACACGAAGATCACGCACAACCTATTCATGATGATGTTGGTGACAACGAAGGCTGCCACACCACCTTATTTTGGAGAAGACGATGAAGAAGATCCAAGTGATCACCCCTGCTGCCACTAATACCATGATTAGAAACATTATCGGTGGCTCTATACATGGAAAAATCATAGATGACAAACCAAATAAGCAGGCAGAGATATTTTTGAAATTATTAGAGGAGGCAAAGAAGGAATTGTATCCAGGATGCAAATCGGCAACAAAGGTTTCTTTTATCGTGCAACTTTTTCAGATAAAGTGCTTGTATGGTATTAGTAACGCATGTTTGGGGCCATACTTAATCTGTTCTTAAAGGTTCTCCCTGAAGGCCATTGTATCCCCGACTCCTTGGAAAAAGTGCAAAAGGTGGTTCGAGGGCTAGGATTGGACTACGTCAAGATACACGCATGTCGGAATGATTGTGTGTTATTTTTTGAAGAGCACACAAATTTGCTTGATCAAGTGATGGGATCGTTTAGGGTTCGTTCCAACAATGCAGTCTTTGGAAACTTATGTGTTTTTAAGTACTATGTATCAAGTTCGTGTGTGGTGGTTTGTTGAAACAATTGAGTGTTGGATTTTTATATCTTGAATGGCTAATTCGGTATATATACATATGCATGATATATTTATAAATGCATTATTATTATTGATCCTGTATTATATTGTTAAATTATTGGTGGTCCAAATAAATGAGCGTGGCGTAGAATAGACATGTGGCAATAGCTACAAAATTATGAAGCAACAACATTCGTGGGAAAAGATATTTTATCCTATCGCAACCTATTTTTTTGATGTCATAAAGGTTGAAGCAATAGAGGTGGCCACATGTAACAACCATTCAAACCGTGTGGTTTTGGTAGTAATATAATGGCCAACCTATAACAACCAATCCTAGTTGGTGGCAATTGTGGTGGTTATTTATAGCACCCACAAAACCTTTGGTGGCAATATTAGTAAACAACTATAGCATCCAAATACATTTCGTAGTAATAAATGGGGACACATATAGCACCCAAAAAAACCTTTGGTGGCAATATTGGTCAACAAGTATAGCATCCAAATAAATTTCGTAGTAATAAACAGGAACACATATAGCACCCAAAAAACCTTTGGTGGCAATATTGGTCATCAAGTATAGCATCCAAATAAATTTTGTAGTAATAAACAGGAACACATATAGCACCCAAAAAAACCTTTGATGGCAATATTGGTCATCAAGTATAGCATCTAAATTAATTTCGTAGCAATAGAAAGGAACACATATAGCACCCAAAAACCTTTGGTGGCAATATGGATCGACAAGTATAGCATCCAAAAAACAGTTCGTAGTAATAGAGGGGAACACATATAACACCCAAAGCAAGTTTGTGGCAAAAGAGTGTAGCAACCACAACTAGAGCGTAGCAATACAATCCTTTGAAACGCCTCTTTTTAGAATTGCAACGCTCGGTGTTAGATGCCATTGAGACCTCTAGCATCACCTGAAATGTTGCAATAGGATACAATAGCACCAACTAGAGCGTGGCAATATAGTCTTGTTTCAACACCTCATTGTGTTGCAATACAAAAAAAAATTGCAACACCCAAATGGTCATCGTGGTTGAAGGTTAATACCACGCACTTTTTGCGCATCTCAAGTTTACCAAATCTTTTGGTTGCAATTTCGAAATTGCACCCAAAAAGGGGCATATTACAACACAATTTGTGGGTTGCTATTGACCGGAAACTACGTAGTGAAACATGGATGATGTAATCTTTTAGGGACAAGCAAACAAACAAAATATTTCCCGCTTCAGCTCCACGCCCCCAAGCGTGCGGCCGCCCCTCCCCTCGCGCGCCGCGTCCAGCGCCTGCCCTAGGGCAGCGCCGCCACCCCAACCCGCCGCCACACCAGCCACCGTGGCGCCACTGGCCGTGTCGTCCGCGCCCCCTCCAAGGCGGCTGTAACAAGTACTTTAGTGTCTAATCATGGTCTAATTGGGCTCATTAGAGTCGTTTCATGATTTACATGCTAACGGTGCAATCGTTTTTTTTTATTTCGTCCTAATTTAGTGCTCCTTGCATGCGCCGACATATTTATGATACATAACTAGTATCATTGGAAAGATTTTTGAATCTTGTTTTATAACAAAATTTATTTAGAGATACAAATATTACACGTATTTTGTACAAATCGAGTCAAACTTGTGACATGGAAACCCGAAAAACGACGAACATTTTGGGACATAGGGTAGAAGATTTCTTACCTTTCGGCCAATAATGGTCCACATGAATTGGACAACTGCCACAACCAAAACCTGTTCGGCTGATTAGCTTATTCTCTCTCACAGAATACTATTAAATCAGTCAAAATTAGCCGTCGGCCGAAATCAGCGGAACAGGCTCTCTTTCCATGGCATTGGTTGCAAGAAAATATCCTACAACATTGAGAACTTGGTTTTAGCAAAGAAACAAAACCAAAGATGTTGACACAGAAAAACTATAACACGACAGATCACGAAAACAGAGAAACATGAATGTGTAAGGCCTGCTTGGTAGAGGTCCTGCCGCGGCTCCAGCTTCTGTGATGCATTCTCTATTCATGCACTATTGATAGGAGCTCTTTTATCCCTTCTTCACTTACAGAACCACTGGAAGCGCGTGAAGTAGTTTTTTTAGCTTCACCTGCTCCCACTGGCTCTATGTGAGAGGAAAGAAGAGAGATAAAAAAAAAAAGCTTCCGTAAACAGTACTATCTCTGTCCGAAAAAGCATATAAATCTCATTTCCGATGAGTCAAAGAATCTCTGAGTTTCACTAAATTTATAAATAAAGTTTTCTATATTTAAATCTCAAATTGTGTTTATTATGAAAATATATTTCATGACTAATCAATGATACTTATTACACATTATAAACATCAATATTTTATTATTTAAATTTGGTTAAAATTTAGAATTTTTGACTAGTACATAAACAGAGAAGCTGAAGCTGATGGGCCCTAGAAAAGTTCACACTACTTCGGTAGTTGGGTGACACCGGTTGGACATTGTATAAAAGCTCATAATGCTTCATGGGACCCGGGGACATAGTGAAGTTAAGGGCGTTCACACCAACAGCGCAAAAATCGCTAACAGTAAAGTTAAGGGCGTTCACACCAACAGCACAAAAGGAGAATGTGAGAGCGCAGAGCCATGAATGCTGGGAGAGTGATTTCGGGAAGAAAGGAGGGCCACGGGCACACCAAGCTTGACCGCAACAGAGGGTTCAATCAATCTATTCTTCAGCAACAAACCCCTTTCTTCTTCCCCTGTGACTTCTCTACCAAAAGGATCTCCTAAATATATCTCCGTCTCCAAATCCATGGCTAGATCAGCAATCCAGCAATAAGGACGTACGGGCTGCGTAGAATCCACTGTACAGAGCTGCTCCCTGCATCCTATCCTATCCAGCGAGCACACACAACCACGCCAACTGAACCCAATGAAAGCCTAGTGCTTTGTTCTACTAGCAGCCATGCCGGATTTCCTGGTGAGCGCAGCGACGGGGGCCTTGGGTCCTGTCGTGAATAAGCTTGCTGCTCTGCTCGGCGTCGAGTACAAGCGTTTCAAAGGGGTGCGTGACGAGGTCGAGTTTCTCATTCCAGAATTGGAAGCCATGCACGCGTTCCTGAAGAACAAGTCTAAAGGGGAGAATCCTAACGCACAAGAGGAGGAGTGGATGAAGGAGGTGCGGGAGCTCTCCTACGACATCGAGGACAGCCTTGATGACTTCAGAGTCCGTGTTGATGATGACTCGACGAAACCAGATGGCTTCATCGACAAATGCAAGAACCTATTGAAGAAGACCAAGGCCCGCCATCAGATTGCCAAGGAGATTGAAAAGCTGAAACGCCAAGTCAAGGAGGTGAGTGAAAGGAAACAAAGATATATCGGCGAGACAAGTGTTTTCATCAACACAAACAACGAGACCGTGGATCCCAGAGCTCTTGCCATATTTGAGGATGCTTCAAGGTTCGTGGGTATCGATCGAACAAAACAAAAGTTAATTTCATTTCTCATGAAGGATGATGGTGGTGTTTCATTACAACAACCGAAGGTAGTCTCTATTGTGGGGATTGGAGGAATTGGGAAGACAACTCTTGCAAATACAGTGTATGAAGAGCTGAAGAATCAGTTCCAGTGCCGAGCTATGTTGTCGGTTTCACGGAATCCTGACATGGCCAAGACTTTAAGAATTATTCTCAAGGAGGTGACAGGTCAACGTTATTGTGAGACAGAAGCTGGGAGCATACAACAGCTGGTCAAGGATTTCCTTGGGACCAAAAAGGTACACACGGGTGTTTTTCTTTCAGCATTCAACATTTTTATTGGTTCCGTTAAGAAACCTTATTTTAACTAGCTTTGGGCATTATACTGTTTTTCTATTAGGTTTTGCTGCTGCGAAACACATGGTTAGAGAGATAGTTAAATTATCATAGATGCTCTTTCGATAAGAAGGAGGAAACCCACGGTTTGAGATCGACATAGTTATATATCATCATTTTTCCTTCTCATCATGTTTTGTTTATTCACCAATCAAATTTGTATTAATCAGTTGATCGAGTGCCTCTGTTTTTTCCTTGTTCGATCTAGATTCTATTGTTCCAAAATATCAGTCCCCTGTATCTTTCTTTGTTATTGTTGAATCTAGATCTGATGGGATACAAAATGTGATAAATGCAAATACAAAGTATGAGTCACCTGATAGTTATGGAGAAAATCCATTAATTGGCTTTGGCCATTCGGTTAAAAAATTTATTTTAATAAGCATTGGCCATCATATTTTCTTCTTTACGAAATTGGCTGCTCTCCTGCCTTTGAAAAAAAAACAGATGGTTAAAGAGATTGTTAAATTTATCATAAATGCTCTTTCTTTGTTGTTGTTTTATCTAGGTCAGATAGTCTTGAAAATGTGCATGGTACACGTATAAAGTGTCGGGGTGTGTTTGGTAGGGCTCCTCTCCCCCAAGGGCTCCCCTGGAGGAGCCAGAGCCGTTTCTCCTTTTTTTCATTGAAAACGACTTCAAACGGCTCCTCTTGCTAAACCATTTGTTAGGACTCTTTCGGAGGAGCCATGGAGAAGCCCTACCAAACAGGTCCTCGATCGCTTGCTAACAGAAAAATTTCTTAAATTATCACTAAGAGCATTTATAAGGTGCAATTTGATTTTTCACTTGTAATAAATTAAAGTTCAATTAATAACTCTCAATATATATCTGAAAATTCGGAAAAGAAATTACCATCTTTTTGTAGTATAAATCTATTTCTACAGTTTCCGCACCACTAGGCTGCCTAATTGTTGGGTCAAATGTACCAAAGTTTTGTTGAGAAATACCAGTGCATATATATTTTTGTTCCGCCTATATGTTGTAAAGATTCTTCACTGAGTTGTCATTACAAATCTTTAAAACAAGAAACTATTGCCAAGCATGTAAAGGAAAAAAAAAATATGAAAATTGATAAAAAAAATATAGATATGTAATTGATAAGTTTGTTAATACTTTACCATGTCTTATAAGATTATAGCCCTTGTGAGAGCTTGTGTTGATGGACCAATGTGACCAATACAAATACAAAGTATCACTCACCCGATAAGGAGAAAATCCATTAAATTATTACTAAGTTTGTGAGGTGCAATTTGCCTTGTAATAATTTGTAATTCGACTCAGAATTTCACTTGCAATATGTTGTTAATAATTAGAAAACAATTACGAGAAAAATAATTTTAAAATTACTGATATAGAACTACTCCTTCTGCACCACTATGCCTAATTGTTGTGTGAAATGTAACAAAGTTTTGATGCAGACTTACCTGTGCACTATAATTTTATTGCCTAAAGTATAGTTCTTAAATATTTTGCGTTGAGTGGAATATTTTTTCTTTGTGCTTAAACTGTGTTCTGCCATACTAAATTGTTTTATCAAATCATGCCACAGGTATCTAGTTGTTATCGACGATGTATGGGATGTGAATACATGGGAAACAATTAAGGATGCATTGCCAAACAATAGTTGTGGAAGTGTGATAATAACCACAACTTCGGATACATGATGTGGCCAAAGCATGCCGCTCGTTATATCCTGATGGTTGTGTTTACCAACCAAAGCCTCTTCAAGAACATGACTCAAAAAGGTTATTCCGAATAGGATATTTGGTCTTGGAAATGAATGTCCAGAACACCTAAAAAAAGTGTCTGATAAGATCTTGAGGAAGTGTGAAGGTCTACCATTGGCCATTATTACAATATCTGGCTTGTTAGCTAACAAAGCACGGTCCGTCACCGAGTGGGAACAAGTTCAAACTTCTATTGGTCATAGACTTGAGAGAGATTCAACTGTGGACAAAATGATGGGAATATTATCGCTCAGTTACATTGATCTTCCTTTTGAGTTAAAAGCTTGTCTATTATATCTTAGCATATTTCCTGAAGATTATGAGATTGAGAAAGACCGTTTAGTACGGCTATGGGTTGCAGAGGGGTTCATTCCTGCGAATCTCCATGCACTTTGTATGAAACAGGAGAGAAGTATTTTAATGAGCTCATCAATAGAAACTTAATCCTTCCGTGCAACATACAAGGGTGGAATAACATCGTGTATAGCTGTCGTGTCCATGATAAGATAACTTTGGTACATTACATGATATTCCAAGAACACAATCAGGAATCAAGGTTCGTCGACTGAGTCTGCAAGGTGAAACTGAAGGAGATGTGGACTTACAATCGAAGGAGTATGCACATGTCAGGTCAATTATTTGTTTCAGATTCCCCTGTTCCTTGTTGGGTTTAAGATTCTTGCGTGTCCTAGACTTCATGGGCTGTCGGCGATCCAGATTCTCTGCAGTCCTTCACAAAAGTCACAGGTGACTTTTTCTATGCCCGATGCCGTCCATTTGCGATCCAACGGTGGGTGCGCATCTCAGCTTTCCCACTCCCAGCCTGGGCAGCCCAACCTAAAAAGCAGCCCAGTTAAGGCCCATTTCGTGGCTGAGGGACTGCTCAACCAATATTTTGGCGCTGGAACACTACTTTACGCGAAAAAAAATCACCGAGCGAAGGTTTTTGCCGTGCACTGTGTCGTTGCCGCCGCCGCCCGGTCGTGCTCGCCCTTGCCCTTGCGCCCGCCCGAGTCGCCGCGCCCGCTTGGGTTGTCGTTCCGTGGAGGCGACATCCTCGTCTGAAAGCTGCAATGTGAGGGCCGCGCACAAGGATGCTTCTTGTGACTGAGCGTGGTGTCTCGATTGGCGGAGTGGTGACGTGCTTGCTGGGAAGTTCTTGAACTGGGTGATATTTGCTTGTCATTTTGCTCTTCCTTCGTGTGGTACTAATGGCGGAACCCAACCAGTAAGTTATGCTTATATTTAATCCCCCTGTGTTTACTCTTCCTGACGTGTAGCAATGCTCATGTATTTATTTTCATACAGAGAGAGTGCAACTCCAATTATTTTAGCTAGTGTCAATATCTGTCTTTTTGTTTTCTACCTTTCATCTACCTTTGCATGGTTCCAGCGAAATTAATGAGGCTGCTCTTCAACATCTGCTTCAATTTGGTAGTTGTTCCAGCGAAATTAATTAGGCCTTCAATTTGGTAGTTGTCTCATGGGAGGGGGGAATTTTGTTCTTTTGAGATAATTGCTGAGCATCTGCGTGCTAAGTGATTGGTTGGGTGGAGATTATTTTGTTCTTTATATGTTGTACTGGTGGTTACTGGTGGACAATATATATTAACATGTAATATAAAAAGACTTAATTGAAATCCTTGCAGTATTAGTATACAACAACTGCTCTATTTGCGTTCGTGGGCCATGAGCTGGCCTGTTGTTCTCGTCTGGGCTGTGGGCTGTTCAGTAGGAGTAGGAGTGGGAAAGCTGAGATGCACAGCCGCCGTTGGATCGAAAATGGACGGCATCAGGCATAAAGAAAGTCACCTGTGACTTTTGTGAAGGACTGCAGAGAATCTGGATCGGGCTGTCGGAGCTTATTGAAAAACCATCATCTTGCAAACATTGTTAAATTGCTTCAGCTGAGGTATTTGAGCCTAAGACAAACATCGATAACTGAGCTCCCTGAACAGATCGGAAGGCTACAGTATTTGAAAACACTTGACTTGTCGTTATGTGACAACATAATCCAATTACCAACATCTATAGTTCTACTAAAAAGACTTGTCAACCTACTGGCTCCAAAGGAGCCTAAACTGCTTTCCCAGTGGAATTAAAAACATGCAGTCATTGGAGGAGTTAGATTCAGTATACCTTTTTTTTTTTTAAAGTTCCGACATCCGGCATTATATTAATAAGAGGGAACAGAGTTTTCTTACACGCGCGAGCTGCGCAATCTCATATCGCAGACTGCTCTATGAGAGGTAAAAAATAAAAGCTAACTACTCGCAGCTATGGCGGCTGTCCCTTGAGATAATGGCCTTCCCGCAAAGGCCAAGCTCCAGTTTGTGAAAGCGTCTTTTATTTGGGATGAGATCGAGCTCTCCTGTGATGACTGATCTCTGAAGACCCTTGCATTTCGTTCTGCCCAGATATGCCACAGGGTTAGGATCGCCAATGAGTGAGCCTGTGCACCGTCGCCCAAGGTGCGAACACATGGTTGATTTGTCTCAAATGTGTTTAGTTTTGATGTAGTGATTGTCAACACTCAACATTCTTTCTCTATTTTCTTTTTGTCTTTTCTGCTTCGGCTATGGTTCACCGGCACACGTGGAGTGTGTCGAAGACGTATCTCTTGGTTCGTGTTGTGCGGGTGTGGAGCTCGGAGATGGTAGGCGACGGAGAGGTGAAGGTGCCAAGGAGGGCGTGCGGGCTGACGGACCGTGGAGGTGAAGGACGGACGTGAGGCTTGGACCGAGGGACCGGGGTGCCGGGCGGCTAGCCGTGGTGGCTGACATCCGGGACATCGACGGATGCAAGAGGGCGTGGCGGGACCGTGTCGATCGAGTCAAGGCGGCGAAGCGTGCGGGCGGAGCGGGGAGCTCGGATGACTTGGCGACTCGGGTGGTCAAGACGGCGGTGACACGTGTCGAGGAGGTTTGGTGGTTTGCCCTCAAAACCATCGGCGCGGGTTTCGTGGTTTGGGCCTCAAAACCACGGGGCGGGTTTGGTGGTTTGTGCCTCAAAACCACGGCGCGCGGGTTTCGCGGGTTTGCGCCTCAAAACCCGAAGTGTTCAGGCGGACGGAAGGGCCGCACGCGGCGGCATCGGGGGAGATTGCGTGGAGGCAAGGCTACCGGTGAGGAAGGCGCGGTGGCCGTCGGATCGAAGATTACCCGAGTCGACGGAAATAGCCTTAGGGTTACAAAATCGACTCATGTATCCTAGGGGTAGTTTAGGCGAGAGGGAATAGGGGCTATTTAGCGAGGCATACCCCTTCATTCTCCCTTGCCTCTCATTTTCATATTTTCCAGTTAGGGTTCTGAGACTGAGGTGTGAGAGGTCCACCGATTTGTACCAAGATTTGCGAGCAAGGGCTAGCTGTGATTAGCCTCATCACGGGGTGACGTTTGGATCGATTGATCGGTGTTCTTTGTTGTTCTTGAGCTGTGATTTTGAGTTCTTCACTTGTTCTTCCCGAGTTCATCCTCTCCCCCTCTTTTCTCTTCGCGATTTCTTCGTTTTGGCACCGTTTGATCTCGTTTTTCTTGCGTTGATTCGTGCTAGGACGTGAGAGGATCATTTCCACCGAAGGGTTTGAGCTAATTCCTCACGAGCACGTAGATCGGGCGAGTTTTGGATCAAGGTGACCTTTTGGGTGTGTTCTTCGTGTGATCCGCGTTTTCTCTCGATTCACTCCATCAATCTCGAAATTTCCAAGGGGGAAATGGTCACCCACATGCCTAGATGCTATGGCTCAATTCTTGTGACCTGAGGTTTCGATTTGAGTGAGTTTGGATCGATTTTGGGGTGAGTCGCCGCCGGCGGGTGCTGCTTGCGCGCGCGTCGGAGTGACCGGACGCCTGACCGGACGCACGTCCGGGATTGACCGGACGCTCGGTGCTGTCCGTCCGCGTCGGGGTGACCGGACGCTCCGGCCGGACGCCGCGACCGGGCTGACCGGTCGGTCCGGTCGGTCGCGTCGCGAGAGGTTCGCCGAGGCGTCGGCCGGGCGCTCGACCGGGTTGCTGGACCCGGACTTCGCCCGGTGAGTCCGGTTAGTGAGTCCGGTCACTCTGCAGGGCTGTTTTCTTCCGTCTCTTGCGTGTTTGTTTCGTTCGGTTTCGGTTGATCCGCCTGTGAGTCTAGAGCAAACTCTAGCTCATCCACCTTGCATCCAAGGTCGTGATCATACCGTGTGGTGTGTGCTTTTTGCTCCGGGGGTCGTGAGAGCTACAAGTCATCTAATTCGAAAAGAATTTAATTGAGGCTCCCATTCACCCCCTCTCGGTCGCCGTTTCGTCCTTCAATTGGTATCGAGCAGGTTAAGGATCAAATCCACCTTAACCGGTTCTTGATCCGCGAGAAGCGACATGGAGAGGTTTGGTCACTTTGGTGGCAAGCCTCCTGAGTTCGATGGCACCAACTATCCCTATTGGAAGATTAAGATGCAAGCGCATCTCATGGGGATAGATTGGAGAGTGTGGGAGATCGTTGAGGATGAGAACTACCAAGTGCTTGCCGCTCGAGTGGGTGAGGATCAAATAGCCCAACACAATGCCAACAACCGAGCGAGGAGTGTCTTGTTCTCGAGCCTCAAGGAGAGCGAGTTTGAGAGGGTAGCCACTTGTGAGACCGCTAGAGAGGTGTGGAAGACTCTCGAGAGCTACCATGAGGGAACCCCACAAGTCAAGGCCCGCCTCTGAAACCTACAAGAGAGAGTACAATAACCTCATCCAAATTGATGGCGAGACCATCGATTCTCTCTTTGCTAGGTTTGAGACGATGCCGCAACAAGCCGTGCGAACAAGCCTTCGGAGAGGTTGGGCGAGCACGAGAAGCGTCGCGGCTCTTATGCGCCTGGATCGGAAGGTGTGGGATGTAAAGGTGTCCGCGATCATGGAGTCCGCCAACTCACGACACCCTCACACCCGGCGAGCTCTACAAACAAGCTCAAGTCTTCCGAGATCGAGGCTCGGATCCGAGCGAAGCCGAAGAACCCATCTGCGCGCCGAATGTTGCTCTCGTCTCGGGTAAGGGTGGTTCCAGTTCTTACGCTAACCCATCACGATTTGCTTTGCCTTGTCTTCCTTGGTGTCTATGACGGAGGAGCGGATGGAGAGCCTTGGGGATGATGAGCTTGCACTAGTCATCGGCCGATTCTCGCGGTTCCACAACAACCGCTTGAACCGTCGGCGTGGCGGCCCATCCAAGGGCGGATGCTTCGAGTGCGGAGATCCGGACCACTTCGCCGCCGCATGCCCCAAGAAGAACAAGGACAAGTACTCCGGCGAAAGTACTACTCCAACAAGTACGACTCCGACAAAGCGCAAGGACAAGCGCGTACACCTCCGGCAAGCACAAGTCCAAGAAGGGCTTCGACAAGGAGGCGATCAAGAAGAAGTACCTCAAGCGTGCCAAGGAGCACAAGCACGCCTTCCTTGCCTCCCTCAGCGACCTCGACAACGACTCTTCGGACGGGCAATCTTCCTCAAGCGATGAGGAGTCCGGCGCAAGGTCGAGGACAAGCTAAATGGACTTTGCTTCTTCACCGACTCCAAGCTCGGGGGCTTTGCACCATGGCCCTAGATGGAGCGGTGACCGACGGCCGCCAAGCCACACGGCAACGACTCCTCTCCCTCCGAGGTACCTCCTACAATCGAATCTCTCTCCGATGAGGTTGAATCTTTGGGCGATGCGCTTGTGTGTCAAGAGAAGTTGCTTAAAGCGTGCCGCTAGGGAGAGAAAGGAGTACAAGGAGAAGTGGGAGATGGTCGTGACGGAGATAGAGTTGCTTAGGAAGCCTGTCGATGTCTCTCGATGAGACGGAGTGTGATGCTTGTGCTGTGCATATGTCTAGCATCATGTCTTTGCGATCTAAGTATTCGGCTTTGCTAGATGAGCACGTTGATTTGAAGTCTAGGCCGATCTTTGTTGAGTGCGTGCAAGTCTGTCCCGACTTGCGATCCGAGTTGGCGAGAGAAGACTGCCAAGCTTGCTTTGTGCTTGAGAAGGCCAACTCGGATAGCACCATGCTTGGGATGTGCTAAGTGTGAAGCTTTGGAGTTGGAGCTCATGTCTTATAGGCATGACAAGGGGAGAGTCGAAGAGGAGATCAAGTATCTTCGCTCTGTCTTGAGTTGGGTGTCTTGTGGAGAGCCGCGGCTTGGCATGATGATGAGTCGGTTCAAGAGGGGGACCGACACATCGGGTTTAGGCTTTGCTATAGGTGGGAAGGGAGAAGTCATTTATGGCAAGGTTGGTCAAGGCGTGGTTTGAGCTCGAGTGAGAAACCAACCAACACTCCCAAATTGACCAAGATCACTCCACCCGAGCCTACCAAGCCTATTGTGCAAGATGGCATTCTCCAAGAGCCAACTAAGACTCCACCTCCCAAACAAGTGTGGCATCCCAAACCGAACCACCTCAAGAACCCACTTGACACTCGCCCGGGATCCCCGAGGAAACCCTTCCTAAGGCCAAGACCACAACAAGAGTGAACCATCCACCCAAGAGAGTGAACCAACCACCACCCAAGAGAGGGTGAGGTATCACTTTGTGAGTATTGTCGAGAGATGGTCACTTGGTTGAGTTTTGCTTTAGGAGGAAGAGGGATGCTAGGCGTCGAGTGGAGTTTGAGAACCGTGACATGTATCACCCACCACTTGGCATGTATGAGAGGGGTGTGCGGTCGGTTCGGAGGCGCTTTGCTAGGCTTGAAGGTAGGAGGCCTCGGAGGTTTGGACCACGGTTTGTGAGACCGTTTGGTGTGGTCGTGCTCCGCGAGTGGATGTAGATCCTCGCTTTGGGAGCTTTGAGGTTGATAAGAGGAGTGCACCACGCTTTGTTGTGCGTGGTAAGCGGTTTGGTAAGATGGGGCGTGGGATGGTTGTTTTGCCTAATGCATATTTGGGGCAAGATGGTCAACACCGGTACTCTTCCAAGTTTACTAACCCCTGTTGTGCCATATGCTCATCCCATGTTCTATCGTTGATCTGCCGGAAGGAATTTGGAGGACATGTGGCTCATTGACTCCGGCTGTTCTCGACACATGACCGGTAACTCAAAGTGGTTCTCCGGCCTCACCCCCATGAAGACGAAAAGAGTACATCACTTTCGGGGGCAAAGAACGAGAGGGAAGATTCTATCTCGAGGGTCAATCGGGATCAATGACCACTTTGTACTCAAGGATGTGGCGCTCGTCTCCAACCTTCACTTCAACCTTTGCTTTACGTCTCTCGGCTCATGGCGGATGGGTATGAGGTACGCTTTAAGGTTGGGTGTTCTCGAGTTTTGGACTCTCGCGATGATCTCATTTGCTGGATTGTGCCATTTGGGCAAGTCTTTCGTGCTGATTTTTCTCGAGGCTTTGGCACATCTTGTTGCTTGTTGGCGGGTCCTCCTCGATTTGTGGAAGTGGCATAGGAGACTAGGTCACTTGAGCTTCGACCTCCTTGCGAGGTTGAGTTCAATGGATATGATCCGAGGATTGCCTAAACTCAAATTTGAGAAGGATTTGGTTTGCCACCCCCTCGTCGTCACGGGAAGATGGTATCTGCTTCCCCCACCCGATTACTCGGTTATGACCTCGAGACCGGAGAGATCCTTCACATGGACACGATTGGTCCATCTCGGGTGAGGTCGGTCGGTGGGAAGTGGTATTGTCTAGTGATCGTTGGCGATTTTTCGAGATACTCTTGGGTCTTTTTCATGGAGGGCAAAGATGAGGCTTTTGGTTTTGCTCGTGATCTGATTTTGAGGCCGAGAACGAGTTACGAGAGACCCATTCGAGCGATTCGCAGTGACAATGGCACAGAATTCAAGAACTCTCAGTTCGAGTCTCTTTGTGCTAACTTGGGTGTCGAGCACCGGTTTTCTAGCCCTTATGTTCCGCAGCAGCGAGCGGGATTGTTGAGCGGAAGAACCGGACGCTTGTGGAGATGGCAAGGACCATGCTCGATGAACACAAGACTCAGGAAGTATTGGGCTGAGGCAATCAACACAAATGTGCCATGTTTCCAACCGCATTTTCCTTCGTGCTTTTACCAAGAAGACATCATATGAGCTGCGGTTTGGGAGATTGCCCAAGGTGAGTCACTTCCGTGTGTTTGGATGCGGTGTTTTCATTCTCAAGCAAGGTAATCTCGACAAGTTTGAGTCTCGATCAGGTGATGGCATTTTCCTTGGATATGCTTTGCACTCACATGCTTCTGAGTTCTAAATCTTGAGACTAACCGCGTTGTAGAGACATGTGAGGTTACTTTCGATGAGACTGCGCCTTGTTCCTCTTACGTGTTTGAGTGTGCGGGAAAGGATGAGATGGAGCGAGCATCTTTGTGGAGGAGGAGCGGGAAGACGTTGGTGGGGTGATCCCGGCGACTCCACCGCTTGCCCCGTCGACCTGCGGCGGCGACGGCGCTCCACGGACCAGACCTTTCTACCACTACTTCACGGGGTCCCGTCGGCGGCCTCCTCAAGGCAAGACGGCTGCACTTGAGGAGGTTCCCGATCCGGTCGAGGGGAGGCGACATCTACGCGCCTGGCGCCTCGACATTCAGCGTCGTCACCCCCGGGAGACCATGATTGGAGGGCTTGATCAAAGGGTAACTCGTTCCAAATCTTATGCCATGTGTCATTTTGCTCATTCCGCATTCGTTTCCACTATTGAGCCCAAAGATGTTGACACGGCTTTATCGATTCGGATTGGGTCAATGCCATGCATGAAGAGTTGCAAAACTTTGAGAGAAACCAAGTCTCGGATCTTAGTGCCACCTCCCGGCTCGGTGTCATCTCATAGGAACCAAGTGGGTGTTTAAGAACAAACGAGTGAGGATGGGGTGGTTGTGAGAAACAAAGCCGGATTAGTTGCCCGGGGGTTTTGTCGAAAAGGGAGTAGACTATGAGGAAACCTTTGCTCCTGTAGCCCGCATAGAAGCCATTAGGATCTTGCTTGCTTTCGCGGCCTCGAAGGGTTTCAAACTCTTCGGATGGATGTCAAGAGTGCTTTCTGAATGGGTTCATAGAGGAGGAGGTGTATGTGAGGCAACCCCGGGGTTTGAGCATCCTAAGCACCCGGACTATGTGTACAAGTTGTACAAGGCCTTGTGCGGCTGAAACAAGCCCCTAGAGCCTGGTATGAGCGACTGAAAGCTTTCCTATTAGCTAAGGGTTTTGTGATGGGGGCTGTAGACAAGACCTTGTTTACGCTTAGGAAGGGCAATGACATACTCCTAGTCCGGATATATGTGGATGATATCATCTTTGGTGGCTCTTCACATGCTATGGTATCGAGTTTTGCGAGATTATGAGCGGGGGAGTTCGAGATGAGCATGATGGGCGAGTTGACCTACTTCCTTGGACTTCAAATCAAGCAAACCAAGGATGGGATCTTCGTACACGGGGCAAGTACACGAAGGACATGATCCGCAAGTTTTCGCATGGGTGAGGCCAAGCCTCTTTTCGGCGCCCATGTCGGCGGCGGCGGACCCCGGGCGAAGACAAGGATGGAGAAGCCGTGGACCAAAGGGAGTCTGAAGCATGATCGGCTCTTGTGTACGGCGGCGGCGACGCCCCCACATCCGGTTCTTTGTGTGCCTCTGCGCCGCGGTTTCGATCTTCGCCCGCGCATCTCTCACTATCGGGCGGTGAAGAGGATCTTGGTACTTGCGGTTTACCCCGACTTTGGCCTATGGTACTTTCGGCTTCTTCCACTCTCTCCCTGGTTGGCTATTCGATTCGATTATGCTAGTGATCGTATGCATAGAAAGTCCACTACGGTACTTGTCGGTTTCTTGGTACTTCTCTTGTGTCTTGGTCGTCTCGTAAGCGATCGGTGTCGCTCGGTCGATTGTTGAAGCGAGTATGTTCTTCTTCTTTGTTGTTGTTCCCAATTGTTGTGGATGGTTGCCACTTTGAGAGACTTTGGTTTGAGCTTTTCACGTGTACCCTTGTTGTGTGATAGCATGGGAGGCGTGAGTGTAGCCAAGAACCCAGTCCTGCATTCCCGGACCAAACACATAGAGGTGAGGTACCACTTTTTGAGAGAGATCACCGGGAGAAAGGGGATATAGATGTTGACATGTGTACCTGAGAACAACAGATTGCGGACATTTTCACCAAGCCATTAGATCAAGTCCGTTTTGCCCGACCGAGGAGAGTTGGGCGTGTGCTATCCCTTTTGAGGGGTAGCTCGTGGTTGATGTCACGAGTTGTAGTGCTAGGTTGCTTTACTTTGTGCATCATCTTGTATCATATTGCATTCATCATGTACATTTTGCATCTTGAGCTTCTTGGTTATATTGATCACAATGAGACTATGCTCTGTTTAGTGTAACAATTACTTGTTGGTGCTTATAGCTTGTGCTCTTTACATTCAATTGGTATATGTTATGAGCAAAAGCTGTTTTTCATGTGAACTTGCTTAACAACGATGAATCTTGCAAAATGTTCACCATTGAGATAGTTCCTAGCATGTTTAAGTTGTTGAGATCCTTTGTGCTTATCATGTATGCTAAGGTGACTATGTCTCATTCACTGAGTTATACACTTGCTTAGATGACCACATGCTTTCATATGCTAAAATCTGAAATCTAAGTTAAGTGTATGGAAAAGATTGAGATGGGTCCATACCGTCCCACATCCAAGTCTTGGGACTGCTTCTCATTGCACTTGAGTTGAACCTGAGCTTGGTAGTGTTTGACCCGGACCATTGTCTTAAGCTTCGATTGCTCACATGCATAGGCTTGACATGGTTGATTAGTAAAGGCGAGACGGTTGTGGATAACCACTCGCACTCATGTCTTTGGACCAATGCTTGTATCCGCTAAATCTCGATAATCTTAAAATGTTGTTGGCAAGTGTTGGTTCTTTCTTTGGCATGATGGATAAACTTTGCTTGGGGTAGTCCTCTTGATATACATGTGTAGCACTTGGTAGATTTCCGACTTACTTATGCTATGTGCCATTCTTTGTGGTGGACACCTTTTACGAAATGCTTAAAAGCTGAATCAAAATGCTTTCAAGTCATATCTCATATCTTTTGATCGGTTTGAGCATCGTGTTAAGCACTTGATTTTGTTACCATGACACTACCTAGAGCATCTTCTCATTTGGATGACTATAAACTTGGAGCTCACTCATTGCACTTTGCATGCATTTTCATCGCTTGATTAGTGCATGTGCCAACAAGGGGAGAAAGATACAAAGGCGATGGAATTGTGAATTGGTATCTTCAGCGATCTTGCCTTTAGTCAAGGGGGGAGTAACTCCCGGGGGTATCTCTTTACCACTTTGAGCTAGATGTGTTGAGCCTTTGCCTCTGTCTTGAGGGTCTAGCTTGTGTGTGAAAGAAATTGGTAGAGATTGGTTTGGAGCTGTGCTAGTGGTGTTGAGCCTGTTCTACCTCTTCTTGAGGACTAGGCTGTTTAGCTTGGTTGTGTCGAGCCTTTTGCCCATGTCTTTGGGAACCAAGTTTTTTGCTCCATGTTTGCTATCCAGTTAGGTTGTTGTCTTAGCTTGCACGGATGTGCTTTCTTCTATCTTATTACGTCTTTGTGTTGAATGTTGACAATGCACTCATCAAGGGGGAGATTGCGAACACATGGTTGATTTGTCTCAAATGTGTTTAGTTTTGATGTAGTGATTGTCAACACTCAACATTCTTTCTCTATTTTTCTTTTGTCTTTTTGCTTCCGGCTATGGTTCACCGGCACACGTGGAGTGTGTCGAAGACGTATCTCTTGGTTCGTGTTGTGCGGGTGTGGAGCTCGGAGATGGTAGGCGACGGAGAGGTGAAGGTGCCAAGGAGGGCGTGCGGGCTGACGGACCGTGGAGGTGAAGGACGGACGTGAGGCTTGGACCGAGGGACCGGGGTGCCGGGCGGCTAGCCGTGGTGGGCGACATCCGGGACATCGGCGGATGCAAGGGACGTGGCGGGACCGTGTCGATCGAGTCAAGGCGGCGGCGTGCGAGGCGAGGCGGGGAGCTCGGATGACTTGGCGACTTCGGGTGGTCAAGGCGGGACGGTGACACGTGTCGAGGAGGTTTGGTGGTTTGCCCTCAAAACCATCGGCGCGGGTTTCGTGGTTTGGGCCTCAAAACCACGGGGCGGGTTTGGTGGTTTGTGCCTCAAAACCACAGGCGCGGGTTTCGCGGGTTTGCGCCTCAAAACCCGAAGTGTTCCGGCGGACGGAAGGACGGCACGTGGCGGCATCGGGGAGATTGCGTGGAGGCAAGGCTACCGGTGAGGAAGGCGCGGTGGCCGTCGGATCGAAGATTACCCGAGTCGACGGAAATAGCCTTAGGGTTACAAAATCGACTCATGTATCCTAGGGGTAGTTTAGGCGAGAGGGAATAGGGGCTATTTAGCGGAGGCATACCCCTTCATTCTCCCTTGCCTCTCATTTTCATATTTTCAGTTAGGGTTCTGGGGCGAGGTGTGAGAGGTCCACCGATTTGTACCAAGATTTGCAGAGCAAGGGCTAGCTGTGATTAGCCTGTCACAGGGTGACGTTTGGATCGATTGATCGGTGTTCTTTGTTGTTCTTGAGCTGTGATTTTGAGTTCTTCACTTGTTCTTCCCGAGTTCATCCTCTCCCCCTCTTTTCTCTTCGCGATTTCTTCGTTTTGGCACCGTTTGATCTCGTTTTTCTTGCGTTGATTCGTGCTAGGACGTGAGAGGATCATTTCCACCGAAGGGTTTGAGCTAATTCCTCACGAGCACGTAGATCGGGCGAGTTTTGGATCAAGGTGACCTTTTGGGTGTGTTCTTCGTGTGATCCGCGTTTTCTCTCGATTCACTCCATCAATCTCGAAATTTCCAAGGGGAAATGGTCACCCACATGCCTAGATGCTATGGCTCAATTCTTGTGACCTGAGGTTTCGATTTGAGTGAGTTTGGATCGATTTTTTAGGGTGAGTCGCCGCCGGGCGGGTGCTGCTTCTCGCGCTATCGTCGGATGACCGGACGCCGCGGCCGGGGCGCCGTCGGGATTGACCGGGCGCTCGGTGCTGTCCGCCTTGCCGGGGGTGACCGGACGCTCCGACCGGACGCTGCGACCAGGCTGGCCGGTCGGTCGGTCGGTCGCGTCTGGCGAGAGGTGCGCCAGGCGTCGGCCGGGGCTCGACGGACGCTGGACCGGACTTCGCCCGGTGAGTCCGGTCGGTGAGTCCGATCACTCTGCGGAGGCTGTTTTTCTTCCCGTCTCTTGCGTGTTTGTTTCGTTCGGTTTCGGTTGATCCGCTGTGAGTCTAGAGCAAACTCTAGCTCATCCACCTTGCATCCAAGGTCGTGATCATACCGTGTGGTGTGTGCTTTTTTGCTCCGAGGGGTCGTGAGAGCTACAAGTCATCTAATTCGAAAGAATTTAATTGAGGCTCCCATTCACCCCCCCTCTGGTCGCCGTTTCGGTCCTTCACAAGGTGATTGAGGTGAGCCATTCCTGCAGACTATCCTGCTCTGTCCAGTTTTGAGGCTGTAAGCTGTGGAAGCTGCTCCAGACTCCCACTCGTCTCCAAACCTCTCGTGCAAAGGGACATTCCACGAATAGATGGTTGGCCGTTTCAAGGTTCCGTACACAAAGCGCACAAAAATAGTTGTTTTCCCATCCTCTGATCTGTAGTCGCCCAGCTGTCCAAAGGCGGTCTTTTAGCAGTAGCCAGATGAAAAACTTACACCGCGGTGTTGCTTTTGCCTTCCAAATGAGGTCTGGAAAAGTTGATGAAATGTGGCCTGCAAATTGAATTTCGTATGCTGAGCGTGCTGTGTACAGTCCACTAGCCTCAAGTGACCATAGGATGGTGTCCTCTTCCTCTGAATTTTGGTCGAAATTCAGTGCTTGTATGTAATTGCTGAGGTCTAGAATCTCACTGATGAGGTCTACATTCAGGTCATAAGCCAAATCATCTATCCATTTGTCATCCTGCACCGCATCTCTGAAGGATCGGTTCTTTCTCCTACTGTGTTGGAAAAGACAGGGAAAAATTGTTGCCGGTGCCCTTCCATCAACCCATGTCGATTGCCAAAACGATGCCTTCCTTCCATTGTTTACTGTTACCCTCGTTGCCGCACTGAAGAGGGCAAGGTCGATGTCGTCTATCGGGAGGTCTCCCACCTGCCATGTTTCCTGTGTTTTTGTCCATGCTGTCCATAGCCATCGCAAGCGGAGCGCTCGGCTGAATCTATCAAGATCCAGGATTCCCAAACCGCCGAACATCGTTGGTTTTGCTACTCCTGTCCAGGCCACCTTGCAGCTGCCCCCGTGATCTCTCCATCACCTGCCCAAAGGAACTGCCTTCTCGCTTTATCGACGTCTTTTACTATTTGCTTTGGAGGCCTGATTGCCGTCAGCATGTAGACCGGGATGGCACTCAAAACCGATCTGACCAATTCACGTCGTCCTGCTGGATTGAGCAACCTGCCTTGCCAACCCGCAAGGTGCCTGCGTGTGTTGTCTAGAATGAATTGCAGGTGGATTACCTTAAGCCGCCCCAGCGCTAGTGGTAGTCCAAGATAGGTGATGGGAAAACCAACTCGCTGGCCCGTGAATCGTTGTAGGATGTGATCGAGGTCCAAGTTTTGACACCTGATGGGCGCGACTGAGCATTTAGTCCAGTTGAGTCTGAGGCCCGTTGCTTCTCCAAAATGGCGCAGGATGTTGAGGAGGGAGTCCACTTCTTCCCTTACGGATTCAGGAAAATGACAGCGTCATCAGCGTATAGTGACGTTCTGAACCTGGCCTGTCGTCCCCGGAGAGGTGATAGGATTCCTTCTTCCGTTGCCACTTCCAGCACTCTTTGCAGCGCATCAATTGCCAGAATGAATAGATAGGGTGAAAGCGGGTCTCCCTGCCTGAGGCCACGTTGATGTATGATGGTATCCCCGGGGTCCCATTTAGCAGTACAGTTGAGCTCGAAGTTCTGAACAACAGGGTAATCCAGTCTCTCCACCTCGTGCTGAAACCACGGTTTTGCATCATTTCTAGAATGAATTCCCATGAAACCGTGTCAAACGCCTTTGATATGTCCAATTTGAACAAGAGTGCCGGAGTTTTTCTTCTGTTGTATGCTCTTGCTAGGTTTCTGGCGTACATATAGCTCTCCTGGATGGACCTCCCTTTTATGAATGCACTCTGTGCTGGCGAGACAAGGCTGTCAATGTGCTTGGCAAGCCGGATGGCGAGAGTCTTGGATACTAATTTTCCAAATGAGTGTATTAAGCTGATCGGCCGGAAGTCGTTTGCCCGTTCTGAGACCTCAAGCTTTGGAATCAGTATTATGTTTGCCCTATTCAGTAGCTCCAGAGGGCCTGCCTGCAAATGGTAAAAACATTCCATTGCTCTGAAGACATCGCTCTTGATCGTGTGCCAGCAGGATTTATAGAAGGTGCCGGTGAGGCCATCTGGTCCTGGCGCCTTCTCTGATGGGGACATCTTGACTGCGTATTCCAATTCTTGCATCGTGAAAGGCCTGTCCATGCCTACATCTTCATCCTGTAATGTACTTAGCTGCAGCCGGTCCCAGTCCATCACTCGACCCCTCTCTAGCTTGGAGCCTAGCAGGTCTGAGTAGAACCCAAATAAGATACCTTCCTTTTCACTGTGGTTCCATATAATCTCCCCTGACGCTGATTTTAGGTATGCAATTAGGTTCCTTTTTCTCCTCCCGTTTGCTCGCTGGTGAAAAAATTTTGTGCATGCGTCGCCTTCTCTGATTTGGATGAGTCTTGAGCATTGACGGCGTCTGGAACGCTCAGCAGCTATTTATTTTGAAGAAATTGGCCATTTAACCAAGATGAGGCATCTGGTTATAAGATTGTTTTCCAATTCTGGTACTATTGACGAGGAAAGCTATGTGGATGTTATAGAAAAGATGGCTTCTTGTCTTCAACGGCTAAATAAGCTTCAGACTTTAGACATAGAATTCCATGCTACAAGAAAGATGGTACATGGAGGTGACGTCATCCTTGAGGTGCCGTGGTGCTCTGCTAGCCTAAAAAAGCTTGTTTTCATGATGAAAACCATGTCAAGGGTGCCAAGCTGGATGAAGTCACTTGTCAACCTCCAAAAATTAGTGCTGACAATGCAGAAACTGGATCAGGAAAATCTTTGTATTCTTGGTGACCTACCAGCTCTCGAGGATCTAAGACTGGAGATAGTAAACAACGTTGAAGACATACCCTCGACAGACAAACAACGACTTGTGATCAGCAACAGGTATAACAACAGATACACGAACTTGAAGCATTTCAGAGTAGGATCGTATGTTGTTAGGCGTCCCAGTATCCCCATGCTGACGTTTGAAGCTGGATCCATGCCAAAGCTAGAAATACTCGACATTGAGTTTGATGCAGATATAACAATTTCTGTGAGTAATGGTCGTCTTCATTCTGGTCTCAAGCATCTCTTGCAACTCACAAAGATCGTGTGTTATATACTCGGCACCGAACGTAGTTGCTGGCGTGTAAAAGCTGCCATTCAAAAAGAACTTGTCAACCACCCAAAGCATCCACGTTTCGTACCAGATGTTTTACCTTCAACTAAAGGCGAGAGGAGCAACCTAAGGCCGCGAAGACGCATGCAGTCGACACTTCACATAACATGGCTAAAGCCTCCCTCCATAGCTGACTTGTCGGAACAAGAAGTTGTTCAGGAGCCAGCAGACGATGTCGTCATCTGCACTTCAGGTATGGTTGGATTCTTCATCAGAAACAATACTTCTCATATTTTCCGTTTCAAAAACTAATCTCTTATTTCTCATTGAATTTTATCGCCTTAAATAATACCACTTGTCCCGCTCCTATTTATTACTAAAAGCGCTGTCTGTTTATGCACATTTGGAGACGATGACAAGATGAGATCCTCCACCACGGACGACATCACCGGCCAGTCGTTGGCTGCAGCACTGCCACTACCCACGGGCCTCTCCTTCAACATCGGCGCCTCCCCTGACCACGGACAAGCCAAAGCTCGCAAGGGTGACAGCACCACCATCCATGGACGAGAGTTGGTTCAGCGTGCACCACTTATTCTTCCTGATGGCATCAAGGGAACTTCAGGTATGGTTTTATGTGATTATTTCTTCAGTTTCGTATGTTTTAAACTTGGCTACGTGCGGTTGCAAGGCAAATTTTGTTGTAAATAATTCTCTGTATGTTCTAATGCTGTTGGCTTAAATTTTTTACCATTTGGCAGGGGCTGCCCAAGCGACCTCAGCTGTTGTGGGACCTCTGCTGTTGCTTCCTCAGCAACAGGAAGCAGTCGTGCCGCCGTTCTTCACATTCAGTTCTGGATCACTTCCCAATGCGGAAGCAGAACAACAGGCGATGGAGTGTTACAAGCCGTTGCAACGTGACGACCTAGCAAATGCCTTCAGAAGCGCCTTCGACGGGCTTTCCTCGTGCAACGACCAACCTGGTTCCAGTGCCACGGCTGTTGAAGCAGCCTCCTCGAACACCGGTAATGTATTCCTCTGTTCTGCTTGCTCTGGGTCTCCTCTGTTTTGGAAGTAAATTATTTTGCAGTTCATTCTCCACTTGTTCTGAATGCAGTGGCCACAGCATAGCCCATGTTCATTTATCTCTAAGCTATAAGCATGTTTGTCGTTTTACATTTCTATAAGCTTCCCACAGTTACAATTGTTAAAAGGGCATTAGAGTCAGTTTATTGTGTTCCCAGTTGTATGTATCTCCTGTACTATGATACTGCCCTTAAGGACTGTGGAATACAACCAACAAACAATCATCATCGCCTCCTCTCACATTAACACCAATACTTTTGCCTGCTGGCCCATTGAAGGAATTTCTGTTTGATAGATTCTTAGAACTTCTAAGATATCGAATAGCAACCTTTGGGAAATAAAAACTGCACCAAATTGGATCTTTTCCTTGGGCGCTAAAAAATAATCCAATAAAGATCTAGACACTATGCAAAATAAGCAAATCTATTCCAAGATGCCATAGTTATGATTCAATGACACAGCAGTTTCAAAAGATCTTTCCCTTTTCTTATTGGATCTTTTCCTTGGGTGCTAAAAAACAATGCAATAAAGATCTAGACACTATGCAAAATAGGGAAATCTATTCAAGATGCCATAATTATGATTCAATAATACAGCAGTTTCAAAAGATCTTTCCCTTTTCTTTTCAGATTATGACACATCTAAAAATTCACAGAGCATGTGAACTTCTAGTAACCCTGCACAATGATGTATTGCAATGCCTGAAAATCCAAAGCAAACGTCACACTCCCTGGCAACTTGGAAAGCTAGTATAAAATCTATGTACCAATCTGCTCAGCGCAACTTCAGATATTGTGTCGTGAAAATGCTAAGCTAAAACAAATAGGGCTTTGGAGAGTTCTGCATATATAGACAATCTTATTTTATTAAAACAGAAAAAATATTGTGTCCATTTGAAAACTTTCGGAGGAGAAAAGCAACCAAATTAAGCATAGATCCCTTGATGATGTTCATATATGGCCCAGCTTGTTTGGGCTTCTAAATTCAAATGGTTTTGGCGCAACTTCCAAAGCAGTGGGCAAACCAAAAAAGAACCTTTCTGAGAAGCAAGTTTAAAAAGTTGCCGATATTTACTTGAAAAAAAAAAATCAAGCGGCTTTCAAATTATTTTCCTCAAAAAGCTGATTTCATTCGATCGTACCTTTTCTGATAATTAAGCAATGTTCAGAGTTCTGACAGAAACTTGACAATGCCCTTATCTTGATTTTTGTTTGACAAGAGTTAGCTTGAATTTTAATCATCTGTCAGGGTCTGCCCCAACCTCTGATGCTCTGGGCCCTCAACACATTGCTGCTCCTCAGCAACGTGCAACAGTTGCGCCATTCTTCACATTCAGTTCTGGATCACCACCCATCCCTGAAGCTGAACAACAGACAATGGACAGTTATGAGCCGTCGCAACATGACGAGCAAGTAAATCCCTTCAGCAGCACCTTCAGCGGCCTTTCCTTGCACGATGACCACCCTGGTTCCAGTGCCACATCTGTTGAAGCAGCCTCGTTGGGCGCCGGTAATGTTTGCCTCTGTTCTGCTTGCTCTGCTCTGGGTCTCCTCTTTTTTGAAAAGTTAATACCAATATTTGCAGTGCACCCTCCTGTTGTTGTGAATGTACTGGCCACATTTCTTTCGTACTACATTTGTATGAATTATGGGTATATTATATATTATGCATTTATTGGAATTATGGCATGTGTTTACTTTGGCACCGTAATCCACATTTAACTACAATAAAGGAAGATACTGCACAGAACATAAACCTCACTCCCTGGCATAGGGATAAATATGCGACTATACTACAGTCTGTTGGAAGCAATAGCAAGCTAGTTGTTAAAATCTGTATACAAAGCTGCTGGTTTGTTTCAGGCATTCAGCTTCAAATTATAAAAGGTACAATCCAAAATGCTAAGCAAAAACTAAAGAGAGGGAACAAATTAGAGAGTTTTGGGTACCCACAATCTTTGTTTATTAGAACAGAAAAGTGTTGTGTGCATTTGCTTGTTTGAGCTTCTGATGGCTTTCGCAAAATTTCCAATGCAGTGGACAAATCGGAAAAAGAACTTTCTGAGCAGAAAGTTCCAAAAAGTTGCATATATTTATTTGAAAAAGGCAAACGGCATTCAAAAATATTTTCCTCACAAGTGGACTTCATTCCTTGGTAGTTTTTTTTGTGTTAATTAAGCTAGTCTTCTGGCACAAACTCAAACAATCATTCTCTATGTAGGATCTTCATCAGGAAAAGGACGCGGTCGTCAGGAACAACAGTGAAGTGAGCAATAACCACGTCACTCTCCAGCTCCATCGTCACCTCGATCATGCTTGTAGTACTAAAAATATTCACTTATTACCTAAACCTTTTCTCTTCGTTTCGTCAGTAAACTTTGTTAATCCTTATGGTGAAATTTGGTCTAAATAGTAGTAGCATTTACTTTCCACAAATTTACATTCCAAAATGTAAAAGAGCTGCACTCTTTTTTTTCCACTCAGGAAGCCCTTCTCGCAGGGTGAGTGGTTTTTTAACGAGGCAGTCTCTATTGTAAATTCTCATATCAATATAAACGAGAAAAGTAGTTTTCCCCACATTCTCTGTTTACAAAGCCGGAGAGCGAAAACACGCACCTACATTGGCATCAATTAAAATCTATACGTAGGTGCAATTTGTAAAAATTAAATTTCTACCTACAATCCAATACAAAAAATATATATAATAATAAAAAATAAAAAAAACAAAAAGAAGAGAAAAAAGTTTTTCGCTCTCACTTCGCAAAAGGAGGGATGAAGTTTTCAAATTTTCAAAGGAGAAATTTAAACTTCAAATCGAAGTTTTCGCTTCCACTTCACAAAAAAGGAAGGGGGCGTTTTCAAATTCTCTAAGGAGAAATTTAAATTTCAAATCGAAGTTTTCGTTCCCACTTCACGCAAAAAGGAAGGGGATGATGTTTCCAAATTCTCTAATGAGAAATTTAAACTTCAAATCAAAGTTTTTCGCTCCCACTTCGCAAAAAAGGAAGGGGACGATAGTTTCAAATTCTCTAATGTGAAATTTAAATTTCAAATAGAAGTTTTCACTCCCACTACACAAAAAAAGGAAGAGGACGATGTTTTCAAATTTTCTAAGGAGAAATTTAAACTTCAAATCAAAGTTTTTCACTCCCACTTTTCAAAAAAAAAAGAAAGAGGGCAACGTTTTCAAATTCTTTAAGGAGAAATTTAAACTTTGAATTGAAATTTTTGCTACAACTTCGCAAAAAAGAATTATAAAGCCATAGAACTTGAGCAAAATCAAAATTTGTTCATACACTCATCACAAACTTACAATATAGTTACGTATTTTACAGAATTCATACAAATAAAACAAAATCCAAACTCATAAGATCAATTGTTTCATCAGCTTCGGCTCTCAAAAATTCTTCCAAAAGAAAGATAGGTGATGCACTTGAACAACAGGACTAAAAAAAAATATCAAAAGTTGGCATCCAAAACAAACTTCGAAGATAACCAGGCTATGAAACAAATCTTTTTCATACCTGCCCAAAATTTCTAAAGTCAATAACACGAGGCATCTTATAACCGGTATGAGAATTCCTATTTTATTCAACTTCGAATCTCTTCAGCATAAAAGAATCAAAAAGAAGATTCACCGACAGCTTGGCAACCAAATACTCGCAAGTTTCAAACACAAAGTTTTCTTTTCCCATCATAAGCAGCAATGCAATTATCACATCTTGCGTAGGCTTGACATGTGGAACCTGCGCAGGATGTGATGACACCCAAAGCCAAGTCTAGGACCCAAAATTGGCATTTTAAAAGTAGAGAGACCTAGATGACACTCCGTGACAAATGGAGGGACCGGCCATGAATTTTTCTCGACAAATAAGGCACCCGTTTTCCATTACATATTACTCCTGAAGGCAGCACTCGCCCGGCCATGGATTGCAGCATTGTGGAAGCTGCCGACATGAACATGTGTCGGTCACACACAGCACACAGCAAGCTGGAAGGATCTGCCTCAGAGCAAGTCCTCTGAGATCCGTTAGCTTCAACACATGACCGGTTGGGGTCAACACATGCTTAGCACATAAAACAATGTAAATAGGCATGATCGGCAAATTATTTGTTTTAGCCGTTGTATAGATAAAGTATAAAAGTCCCAAAAAGGAGAAGTCTACGACAGACTAGCTATTTTTCCACCTATATATTTGAAAACAGGCCATGTCAATATACATTTCATCAAAATCCAATCGATCTTGATTTTCTTGCAATGATTGGATCCCACGGAATGCTCAGCTTCTCTCGATTGCTCGCCTAATAAAGTGCTGATTCTGGCGGTCACGGACTGCTGCCACCGCACGAGGTAATAGTTCCCCCTGTCAAGTTCCGGATCAAGAACCTGACGGGATACTGGAACCGGAAGAGTTGGATGGGAATTCAGAAGGAAACGCAGAGCAAACAGAGTTAGGGACAGACAGAGTCTGTATTACAGAGTCTGTATTCATTTCATCGATGGTTCATTCTGTTGCCAGACCAAGGCCCACTGACTCCAGCTGGCTAACAGAATGACGACTAAAAGACATGTTAACCATTGTCTAACTAACCGACTCAAGGCGCTGACGGGCACGAAGCAAAACTGACGACATCCGAACTCCTATAGACCATCCGGCAATAGAGCCCTGTCCATCTTCTTCCTGAACCTGGCACCCGCCATTTGTTCTATCATGCGTTACCTATGTCCAACATGATAAGGGCATGTGGCTACTAATCAAATAAGCGAACAGTAGGTAACGAGTAACGACAATATCTTTTTGGGAGAAAATTGAATGGCTTCGACTCTGTTTATGATTAGATGGGGAAAGATGCAAATTGCAACATTATATTGACAACATGGTTGAAAATAACGCAATGGATATCTCAAGACATCTTCTCCATTTGTTAGACAAAAATATGTAGCATCAAATCAGTTGGCAGAGATTACAGTCTTCCAGGAAACCAGATATCTGAACTCCTGAAGACCATCCGGCAATAGAGCCGTGGCCATCTTCCTCCTGAACCGGACACCCACCATTTGTTCTGTCATGCATTACCAATGACCAACTCTATAAAGGGCATGTGGCCACTAATCAAATAAGCAAACAGTAGGTAACAAGTAAGGGCAATTTCTTTTGGGGAGAAAATTGAATCGGTTCGACTGTATTTATGATTAGACAGGGGTGTCATGTGGGGTCGGCCGTATGTCCGGCGCCGGGCGAGCCCGTGATGTCAGGCGTGCCGCCGAGCGGGCCGCACACGCCAGGAAGAGCAGGCCGCAAATAGTGGCTAGATCAGCTAAGATAGATATTTGTTTCCCTTTTCATTATTTCCAAATTATCCTCCTTGATTCTAGGAGTGATTAGTTGAGCCCAAGGCTATTTATCTTGTAACCAACATACTTTGAAGGCAAGCAAGTTGGCAACGTATCCTATGCTAACTAGATTCGTATGCTAACTATGCTAACTCCGTTCTGGACCTCTCGATGAGCATCCGATGGATGACATAGGTGGGTTAATTTAGCACTTAAACCCTTCCACCATTAGCTTTTCTAATCAAATTTTCTAGCACTTAAACCCACCTACCTATGTCATCCATCGGATGCTCATCGAGAGGTCCGTGACGGAGTTAGCATAGTTAGCATACGAATCTAGTTAGCATAGGATACGTTAAGCAAGTTTATTCCCATCTAATCCTCCCCTATCTTCTCTAGGCCACAAGCCAGGGGGTATAACCCGGCTACGGCGGTGGACGTGGAGGAATAACCCGTCGCCTACCACGGAGCGAGACTACGAGCTCCGAGTCGAGGTCCGCCGTTGTTGGGGCTCACTACCCTTGACAGCCTAGTATATATCCACAGTCAGTCGTTCCTCGTCCTATCGATCCTAGTCCTCCTCCTTAGCCACACCACCCCTAAACCCTAGCCCTCCCACCCGCCAACATCCACCGCCGCCTCTGCCGCCATGGGCGATCAGCCAACCCTCGCCGATCTCATGGCCAAGTTGAACTCCCTCACCACCGACATGTCGGCTATGAAGGTCGACATCGCGGGCTTGAAGGGCTCGTCGTCGAGACCAGCGGCGGCAACCGCACCGACGCGCCGCGCGACATCGACCGCCCCCCCAAGTTCCAGAAGCTGGACTTCCCACGATTCGACGGCAAGTCGGATCCCCGGCTCTTCATCAACAAGTGTGAGTCCTATTTCCGTCAACAGCGCACCATGGCCGAGGAGCACGTCTAGATGGCGTCCTACAACCTCGAAGGTGTTGCCCAGGAGTGGTTCATGCAGCTCCGTGAGGGGGCGGCGGCACCCTGTCGTGGGGGCGTTTCAATGATCTCATTGATCTGCGATTCGGGCCGCCCGTTGCGATCGGCCCCCCTCTTCGAGCTATCGGAGTGCCGCCGCACTGCACCGTGGAGGAGTACTCCAACCGCTTCAGAGAATGCTCTTCCGTGCCGGCCCCTCAACGAGTCCCTTGTAGCGTCTAGCTGTTCATCGGCGGTCTCCTCCCCCGGTCATGCCGTCCGAATTCACAACCAGCGACATTGGCGCGGCCATGAGCCTCGCCGGCAAGTCGAGCCGATGGAGCTGGACAAGGGCGGTACACCGGCCAAGTCTGCGCCTCGCGCGCCCCACCGCCGGCTCCCGGCCGGGCGTTAGCCGCGCCACAGCGCCGCCCCCAGCGTTGCCTGCCCTGCGGGCTGGTGCTGCGCAGCGGGCGCGGCGGTAACTGTCGCCGCCTCTCAAGGAAGAACGGGGAGGAATGCCGCCCCGGGCTGCCGGTGTTTCAACTGCGATGAGAAGTACTTCCGTGGCCACAACCCGCACCTGCCGCCGCATCTTCTACGGTGATGGCATTGAGCTGGACACAAACGAGGGCGCGCCCGGCTGGCGACCCGGGGAGGAGGCCCCCCCGTTTACCGTTGCATCTTGTGGCGGTGTGTAGGGCTTCGACATGCTACAAGTCGCGCGCGCTCCTCGGGGCGGCCGTGCTGGTCGCCCTCCTCGACACGGGTCCACGCACAACTTCATCGGAACGCCGCGCACACCGCTCCCGGCTGCACATCCGACCCACGCCCACGACTCACGCGGCGGTGGCCAACGGCGAACGTATCGTGCGCCGGGGTCATCCGCAGCAGCGCCGATCCGCGGTGCGGCGAGACATTCGTGTCAACCCTCTTCGTCGGGCGCTGGCGGGTTTTGACCTCATCCTCGCACCCAATGGCTGGGCACCCTCGGGCCCATCGTTTGGGGACGTCGCCCGCGCGACCAGTCTGATTCAGCTCCGGCGGGCCAGCCGCCGCCTGCCCCGGACGGCAGCGCCTCCACCGCGATCCGGTCCTCCGTGCCATCACCGCGGCGCGGCGCCCGTCCCCGGCTGCGGCCGGCCGGGAGCCCCTCCTCGACGCCACGCTCCACTCCCGGCGGCGTCTTCGCCGAGCCCACCGCCCCTCCCACCCCGGCGCTCCCGTGACCACCGCGATCGTCCTCAAGCCGGGAGCGCGGTGCGATTCGGCGTATCTATACCCGGCACACAAAAAGACGAGCTCGGCGTCGGTCTTGGCCATGATCGAGCAGGGCATCGTCGCCGTGAAGGGGTCAAGCGCACCTTACACCGCCCTCGCCACGATTTTCATTTTCCTAACATGAAGCGGTGGTCCAAGATTATGTGCGGGAGTGTCCTACATGCCGCGCCATAAGTCCAAGCATCTACACCTGCCTCCTCCTCCTTCCTCTACCAATTCCGTAAGGAGTCCAGACGTGACGTGGCACCGGACTTTGTCGAGGCACCGCCCGGGTGCGTGGCAAGTCTGTCATCTTGTCGGTGGTGGTGGACAGGTTCAGCAAGTACTATCATTTTATACCCTTTGGCGCATCCTACTCGGCGGAGTCCGCCGCCTGCATTCTTCGCGGAGATTGTCCGCCTCCATGGTGTGCCGCGGTCCATGGTGTCGGACCGCGGCGTCGTCTTCACCTCCAAGTTCTGGAGAGCTCATGAGGTTGATGGGGACCAACCTTGGACATGACGTCGGCCTTCCACCCCTCGGTCGGACGCCCGGTCAAGTCGGGCGAAACAGGGTTATCGTCATGTACCCGTGGTGCCTCACGGGCGATCGGCCACGCCCGGTGGCCCGGTGGCTGCCGTGGACGGAGTTCATCTTCAACACCGCCTACCCGAGCTCCCTCCGCGACACATCGTTACGGATCCTCTATGGGCGTGACCCTCCCTCCTTCCGGTCCTATGAACCCAGGCGAGGCGCCGAAAGTGGCTGCTGTGGCCCTAATTCATGGAGGAGCGCGAGGGGTTCATCGCCGACGTGCGCCACCGACTTGAGAAGGCTCGGGCGGTCGGAAGAAGTACTACGACCAGGGGTCACCGCGCCATGACATATCGGGCGATTGGGTCTTGCTCGCCTCCCGCCAGCGGTCCCCTCCATCACCACCGAAGGCGCCGGCAAGCTGAAGCCTAGGTACTAGGGGCGATACTATGTTCTGGAGCTCATCAACGTGGTCGCAGTCCGCCTTGAGCTCCCGGCACGCGCCCGTATCCATGACGTGTTCCATGTGGGGGTCCTCAAGAAGTACCACGGCGCTCCTCGATTTGCTACACCGCCGTTGCCCGCTACACCATGGCGCCGTCACCCCGGAGCCGAACGGGCTGTGAAGTCAAGTCTCGCTCGCGGCGTCCGCCAGTGCTCATCCACTGGAAGGACTAGTCCCCCTATCCGCGACTTGGGAGGACGTCGACACCTTCTGCGCCAAGTTCCATTCCAGCTCTAGGACGAGCCGCCTCGAGGAGGGGAGAGATGTCATGTGGGGTCGGCCGTATGTCCGTGCTTTGGCGAGCCCGTCTTGTCGGGCGTGCCGCCCGAGCGGCCGCACGCGCTCAGGAAGAGCAGGCCGCAAATAGTGGCTAGATTAGCTAAGATAGATATTTGTTTCCCTTTTTATTATTTTCAAATTATCCTCCTTGATTCCAGGAGTGATTAGTTGAGCCCAAGGCTATTTATCTTGTAACCAACATACTTTGAAGGCAAGCAAGTTTATTCCCATCTAATCCTCCCCTATCTTCTCTAAGCCGCGAGGCAGGGGGTATAACCCGGCTGCGAGCAGCGACGTGGGGGAATAACCCCGCCTACCATGGAGTGAGACTACGAGCTCGAGTCGAGGTCCGCCGTCGTTGGGGATCACTGCCCTTGACACAGGGATAGATGCAAATTGCAATCATTATGTTGACAATATGGTGGAAAATAACAATATATGTCTCAAGAGCTCTTCTGCATTCATTAAACAAAAAAATATAGCATCAATTCAGTTTGCAGATTTACATTGTTCCAGCAAACTAACTAAATGAAACCTTGCCAGAATTGCCAACCAGAAAATAAAATATCTTTCATTTGTGTCATCAGACGTACCTACCCATGAATCCTTTGGAAGGGGTCCATTATTGACAAATCATGTACTTGATCGTATCGTGTGCATGACCCAATGAAGTTTTTTTCACATATGAAATTAAATTGTGCACCCATGGAAGCCCTCTTTTCTAGCTTGAGTAGACTATGTTGCCTTTCAATCCAATTATAGCTAACATTTGGAAATACTATCTCGAACCTCATTAACTCCAGCAGTCTTGCATTTGATATAAACAACTTGGCCAACTGAACCTGTGACTTGGAGCCCCGATAGTTTGCTAGCACAATTTTCCTTAGACCGATGTCTAGGGCGCCAATGTTTTCCTGGCAATTTTCCACCTCAAGATGTGTTATCTGGAAAACAAAAGTGAAGCGTCAATTCGAATCGTACGTTATATTTGGAGCAATCATCGATGATGTTATAGGCCGGAGTAAATGCAAAAGAATGCACACTCTGCTGTTACAAATGTCACCTGGATGTATAACCTCTCCAAGTCGGGGAAGCACTTTATTAACTTAATAACCTCATTCAGCAAGAGTTCCGCATCTAAAACTCCAATAAGCCTATCTCCCACTAGGGGCTTATTTTGGAATTCTCGGCTTCTGATTGGTTCCCCGTCATCTAACCTCCACCATGACTTCAATGCCGCCGGCCACGTCATCCGCGTATCTGCTGAATCGCCTTCCTCCGCTGCCACTGTTCGGCTTCCCCACCCGCAAGGTGATGCGTCGGACGACGGTCGCCTCCTCCCCTTTGAATCCCGGTGGCGTTTCCCCGCACCACAGCTGTTGGCCTTCGATAAACCCCCTCCCTCAACCCCATTCCTTTCAATCCCCAATCCCCAACTCTGCTCGCACCCCCCACCTGAAAACCCTAGCACAGGCACGGGACCTCCGTGTGCGTGCGCGTCGCCGGCATGGCGGCCCCCTCCACTCGGCCGGCCACAACGCCGCCGCCCGGGGGCAAGACCATACAGGAGATGTACCAGAAGAAGACGCAGCTGAATGTCTTCGACGAGATCCACCTCAACGCCGTCGACAACATGCAGCGGGATCCTACGATGGGCCGCTCAGCGTCGAGATCGGCGTCAAGGCTGCTGCATCTGCGTATCACGATCCACCTCAACGCCGTCGACAACAAGCAGCGGGATCCCACGATGGACGCGCTCCGCGTCGAGATCGGCGCCAAGGCTGCTGCATCTCCGTATACAACAACGGCGACGGGATCCCCGCCGAGGCCCACCGCCTCCTACGTGCCTGAGATGATTTTCAGCCACCTCCTCACCAGTAGCAACTACAACGACAACGAGAAGAAGACCACCAACAAGGTGTGATGTTTAATTGATTGTTCCTGGACATCAATATGAGGGGAGGCGATTTTTTTTTCCAACTGGATTTTTTCGAATCAGGTGAGATGTTATGTTTAGGAAATAGTGACAAAAGATTCTGGAAGGAATTTGTGTCAGCGAACAGAAGAGGAGGATGAAGAAGTTGGCAACATCAGTTCTGATGTATGTCTTCTTCTAGGACTAATATTTTGTTGTACATTAAAGTATGGAATTATGGTTTGTCAGCTACTACCTCCACCCCAAAATATAGCTACTTCTGGGTTTGTTTTTTTAGTTAAAAAACTATACGTTAATGTACAGAAAACTGTACAGAGGGAGTATTATTTATTGTTGAATTTGATTTATTTTATGCCTTGTAGGAAGAGCCTTGTAGGAAAGAAAGGATTAGAGATCAGCAGGAGAAGGCCCAGCTAGAAAAGAAGATGAGAGAAAGAGATGCAGCTAACACAAGGAAGGTAATCATCTATTTAGCTGATACTTCTTGCCTTGTGTCTATTTCTTCTGGAGAACAAATCGATTATAGTCATAGAGTTGAAAAGGATATTCAAAATGAAAACACAGAAGACCATAAAATCAAAATATGACAGGATCTTGATTGCCCAAATATGTATTTTGATCAACATTTAGTGTTGATATTTTTGATGCTCGAATTGTAGGAATACCATTTAGTTAGCTTTATATATCAATTCATGAAACATTCTGCGTCTTGTGAGCTTTACAAAGTTAATTGAATCTAACAAAGCTGTGCTTTTCCCCTCCCTCTGTCATCTTCCTGTAGCAATATATCCCTTGAGGTTAGTTGACAGTTTGATTGATGGTTCTGGGTGCCCAATGCCGAAATAGTAAGTTACTAAGGTCACTTGTGAGCTTTGCAATTTTACACGCTGAGAAACAACAATACCTCTGTACAACAATTAACTAATGTGAATGGCTTATGGATTTTCAAATACTTCTATTGATAAATATCTTATCAACTGTCAGGACAAGTACTGGCTTCAAGGTTAGAGGTACAAATTTAAGTTCAGGAGGCTTTTATTTAATTTATTGTGTATATATTACTACTATTATGAAATTATTATTCACAATTCCACACACATGGTGTTCAAATCAAGTGTTTTTTTTGTATGACAGAGAAGTTAACTTCCAGTCAATCTAACATTTATTGTTTTTAATTCTTTTGCACAGGTTGCTTTAACAAGCTGGTGCCACTGTTTCAAAAACACTATAATACACTTCAGTTACAGGTTTCAGTCCAATTCGAGCTGTTTCATTAAGTAAATATTTTCTATAAGAGCAAGAAACTGAAACACATCAAGTATGTCGCTTTGGAGTTGTGATGATGACCTGTTCCTTGGAACTGCCATCACCCCAATTAGTGAGGAAGAGCAACAAAAAAAATGAAGGCAAGGAGTAGAAAGGAATATGTGGCAGCTCTGTTGCCCTGCGGTGCTCGCTACTGCTTCTGAGGTCTTTTCAGCCTAGAATAGGCAACTAGATAGTTGTATGTACCAATGAAATCTAATCATTGTAACATTAGTGAGAGTTTGTATTTCTTTCATCGGTTGATTAATATTTGTTCTATGATAATCCTGTAGCAACATACTAGGCATTCATCTTCTAAGTCTTAGTGGTTTCATCTTCTAATTCTTAGTGGTTAATATTCTAGATCGTTTTATTTCTCTTGCGTGCCAGCGCAACGCGCTGGGAATCCTCCTAGTTAGATAATGCTAGAACCTTGATACTGCTCACGACCGGCGTCATGCGACCCATAATATTTGATCCCTGAGTTTAATTTAATTTGATTAACACATGTATCAGCGATTCAGCATGCATATGCTTGTAGCTAGGCAAACGGAGATGAGCACGATGCCCATACCTGAACTGTTGAAGTGGCGAGTGAAACACGGGGAAAATATTATCACACACGGTTGCCCAAAATATGCAATCTTGGCGCGAGATTACTGACACGTAGATCCAAGTTTCTCCAAAAAATAACAATCTCTGTAGACGCGGGCGTGACGAGCTGTGGTACGGACCAGCAGTCATGTAGCCGGAATGCACACCGATGCTTATGAGGCTAGGCGACACGAGAAGAGTGGACGAGAAGCGGCGTAGTGCTGATTCTGGAACACTAGCAATGTGATCGAGGTGGAGCTCCTGTAGCTTATCGAGGACCTCTCTTGGTGCAGGGACGACGCCATGGGCAGCTCGGTGGTCGCGGACCTAGAGGTTGAGAGGAACGGAGCGCCATAGGTGGCGCCAGCGGGAGGAGACGATGTCACCGAGAACACCGTCGTCGAGGCTGCCGATCCGGTCGGCGTGGCGCTTCTTCCAAAGCAGCCTCCTCTTCTTTGCCCCTGGTGAACAACCCCATCTCCATGGCGATGGCGGCGCAGGAGCCGATCGGCGTCGAGGTTGTGACGGTTATTTTTCGAAAAAGCTAAAGCCCACCCGGGTGGATTTGGACCTTTTTCCACCTGATTTTTGAGCCGTGCGATCTTGTTTCATTTTTGATCTTGGGCGTTCCTTTCTTTTTGTTTTTTTTTCCTGCGCTCGCTTGGTTCGATTTTTATTTTGTTGTCCGACCATTGGGCCCCATTTGTCGAACATTTTTATTTTGTTGTTGCGACCATTGGGCCCCATTTGTCACTCATTTCATTTCCCCCTCGTTCTCGATTAGTCTCCCAACTGTTCCAAAGGCGATATTGGAGGCGATTTGGTGGCGGACCCTCTCGCCGTCGCCGGAGGTGGTGAGTTTGACGTTTGAGTGGGTCGTCGGCGTTCTTCACGCGTCGGTTTGTCCGTGAGGGAATCTCGCCTTTCTGCTCTCCGTGGTCGCTTTAGCTCCCTGTTCCAGCGGCATTTCAGCGATTTTTGCGGCGGAGGCTCTTGCGCATCGACGGTCTTCGATCCAGGTTTTCTCTCCTTCCATTTTATCTCCTTATAAATCAGCATGCGGCACTAGCTATTATTGGTGGGAATGGTTGTTTGGTGATTATTCCTCCTTTTTAATCCATTAGATTTGTGTAGATCTCCATGCGCACTAGCTATTTTTGGTGGAATGATGTGTTCTTGTTCATGGTGGTTTTGCGGTTGTTGTTTGCTCAGCTGACGACATTAACCCCTAGATGATTTGTATCCCTCCTTTTAATCCATTTGTGTAGATCTCCATGCGCACTAGTTATTTTTTGGGGGAATGATGTGTTCTCGTTCATGGTGGTTTTGCGGTTGTTGTTTGCTCAGCCGACGACATAAACCCCTAGATGATTTATGTCTTATTAAAGTATAGATGTTGTTCGAGTTGGATTTTGCGAGATGTTCCTGGATTATTTCAGGGTTTTTGTGCTGTTGGAACGGCCTTTTTGAAGGATCTGGGTGCATTGAACTTGTGTGTTGAGGGGTGAGAATCAATGCTACGGCTGTGTTTGAGTGCTACATCTTAGGTTAGTGGCAGATTCCGCTCGCTCTCCCTGGAATACTATGTCTGTTTTTTGAATGCTTAATCTGAATGTGTGTACATCCTAGTCTGAATGCATGTTTCAATCTGCCATGTTTTTTTTTTTATTCATTTCGATGTGAATGCCTACTTTTGCCTCAAATGTCACTTTGAACCATAATAATCATAATATAGAAACCTTTGATCTGAATGCATGTCTAGAGTTGAATTTGATTTTCTAACAAAGTTTTTAACCCCGCCTATGTTGATTGGAAGACTTTTTAATAGTCGTTTGAACATAGCCGGTCCCAAGCCCGGTAAAGGATGAGGGTTGCTATCAGGTTTTCCTGATCGCTTAAAAAACTTTTGTTGGGATAGGGTTGTTTGGATATCTAGCCATCTCTTTATTTCCATATGTTGGATATCTTGATTTTTATATTTCTATTTGGATATATGCTAATCTTATTATTTGGCTATGTTTAATCTGCTTTTATACATATGCCTATTATGTTATTTGTGCTAAAGTTATAAATTCTCAATTAATATTGTTTTTAACTCTAAGTTCCTGAAATTAATAGGGTAAGATATTCTTTGGAGGGTTTTTATGACCTTTTTTTTCAGATATGCTATTTTCTCTTTCTGTCCATGGCTTACAAACAGGTTGTTGGAGCCCCTGTTGCTTTGTTGTATGTAGTAGAGATGTTTGGCCGAGATCATTTCAGAAGGATTGTTTCTTGTACCAACATGGTCAGCACTTTCTTTGTTTTTAGCAGAAATGGTATAGGTTTTCTCTGTTTTTCAACCATGTTCTGGATTCTGAATTGTTTTTAGGTGTTGAACGCAAGTTCTGTGTAGGATTTGATATCAATGTTTTCAGACTGGTAATGGGATGCCTTTCACTTGTACTGTTGTTAGCTCTATGCTATGCTTTCGGCTTCTAGGGAGCTGTTTGCCTTTTCCCTTTGCTTACATTTGCAACATTGTGGCATGCAGGAGATGTATCACATATTTCGGACGTATCTGTCGAGCTTGTGTCAGACATGATAGAAGGTATAGGGTTTTGTCACATCACTTGTATTTGTGTATGCTTTTTTACCAACATTACAATTCCTGAACTCATTTATTTGCAGGGGGCAAGAAACCTACTGTTGCAGCAATTCAAGGTCTTTCATTTGGTGGTGGCCTAGAGTTGACTATGGTATGCCATTTTGCCAGATGTTGTCTTGGCTGGTTCTTAACATTGCTGCTGAACCTAGTATAAATGCATTTTATCTGCAAATGACATGTCCAGGGTTGTCATGATCGGATATCTACTCCTGAAGCTCATCTTGGACTACCAAATCTAACCCTTGGCATCATCTCTGGATTTGGAGGTATGGATGTATATATATGTTCCTAAACAGAGGACTATTTCTACAGTTGCCCTGCTTTGTATTGAATTCTATCATGTCTTGGATCTAACTGGGTTAGCTTATTATCTAGTTACCCCACGTCTGCCAAGGCTTGTAGGTCTACCCAAAGCAATTGAAATGATGCTGGTGAGTAATTGAGTTCATCTGTTCCTTGTATAAGTGAATTCTTCCTTTTATAAATTGGTAAAAACTCATTAACTGAACTCTACAGTTTTCTCCCCATGTAATCAACCTTGATTTCAGTATATTTTTTAGGTTGTAAGTAATTATAAGCTACTGAATTGTATGGTTGGTGTACATGTGGTTTGAGAATTGGGTCTAGGAGTTGAATTATTATGATGTCTAGGGTAGGGAAGGGATGAAACGACTAGTAACAGTTTAGCCAATGGCAGAACTAGGTGGATTGGGTTTTTTTCTTTGAATTTGGCATTTGCTTTTGTTTTTGGTTTTCTTTTTTAGAATTTAGGCTTTGATTGTTGGGTTTTTTTTGCTTTGGATTGGGATTTGTTTTTGTATTTGAATTTGGCATTTGCTTTAGTTTTTGGTTTGCCTTTTTAAATTTAGGCTTAGAATGCTAGTTTTTTGCTTTGGATTGGGCTTTGTTTTTGTTTTTGGATTTGGCTTTTGGTTTGGCTTTTATTTTGCCTTTTTAAAAATTTGGCTTTGACTTTGAGTTTGGATTTGATTTTAGTTTTGAATTTGACTTTTACTTTGACTTCGGCTTTAATTTGGGATTTGGAATTGTTTTGGTTTTGGATTTGAATTTCTTTGGGGCATGACTTTGGATGCTTTTTGGCTTTGGCTTTGACTTTGACTTTTACTTGGACTCGGGATTTTATTTTTTTGCTTTATGAATAGGAATTTGGAATTTGATTTTGACTTATAAAAATTTGGCTTTGACTTTGAGTTTGGATTTGATTTTGGCTTTGAATTTGACTTTTACTTTGACTTAGGCTTTAATTTGGGATTTGGAATTGGATTTGGTTTTGGATTTGAATTTCTTTGGGGCAATGTTTTATCTCATTCCTGATTACATTTGATGGATTGTTTTTATTTTTGATGAACTTCTCTCTAGCTTAGAGTTTCTTAGGGCCTCATGGCATACTACTAGGCATTTTGTTTTGGAGGTATTTATGTTTTTTGAAAATAAATTTATTGCCCCCTACTAGGCTATTGGTTTTTCGGTGTTTTTCCTTTTTAAATTTAAAGGCATGCCCCCTACTAGGCAATGAGGGTTTTGTTGCATTTTTATTTAGGAAGAAAATAGCATGCCCGTAGTAGGCAATGGGGGGTTTGGGTTTTTAGTTTTTTTTAATTATAAAAACATGGTCCCCTACTAGGCAATTTGTTATGTTGGAATTTCTTTTTTTGAAAATTAAATTTATTGCCTCCTACTAGTCATTAGGTTTTTTGGGTTTTTTTTCCTTTTAAATTTAAAATCTTGCCCCCCATTAGGCAAATGGGTTGGTTGGTGCATTTTTTTATTTAGGTTTATTAAATAATTTTTTAAAAAATTAAAGCATTTCATTTTGTTGGCTTTGGGTTTGCCTTTTTTGATTAACGAGTTTCTAATAGAGTTACCATTCATGGTTTGATAGATTATGCAGAAACATTGCTTTATCTTGATCTTGTCCTGCAGGAGGGAGATGGTGGAAGAGGAAGTTGCAGAAGGTACTAGCAAGGAGGTCAATGTTGTTTTTCTGTTGAGTAGCAAGTCATGTGCATTTTTGTTTTGGTTATTCCTTTTCTAGATATTAATTTGAAAACTTTGTAACAGATGGACATTTTCTAAATTGTTTGCAGGGTCAGATGATCGAGATTTAAGGGGTGAGATGATTCAGTTTCAAGGGTTTTATTGGTTGTTTTCACCAATATCGTATATGTGTTTTTGTTTCATTTTCTATTTTTTCTGAATTGAATGTCTTTTAGTATAACCAAAAAATCACATGACACTATCTAATGTCTATTGCATATAGAAAATGTTTCATAGTCAAACCACAACGTGTTAGCCACATCCACATCAAATCATTCGGATCATTCTCAACAAACATGAAACTTCTACATAGATGTTGGAGTTTGTGAACATCGTGTGTGCCAACTTTTGGGAAACCTTCTCAAATTTTACCATAGCCTCGGCATAAGATATCATGACATATTATGAAATTTCATGATTTTTTTTTTTTGACTTTGGTTGATTTTCTAGAATTTTAAAACCACTCGAGCATGGCTTAATGTTCATGTTTTCATAATAAGATGTACGAGATTTGGTTTTATTTTTATATGTGAGGCCTTAATTTGTGTTGAATAGCAGGAATATCAATTTTTACTATATTTTCTCAAAAATTTCAATCACTTGTAGTTCAAATTTGGCTTCATTTTAAAAATTGCTCTAGAATAGAATAATTACCCAAATATACTGAATAAATTCAAAAATTCACCAAAATTGAACATGAAGTGCCATATGATGTATAGTAATTGCAGAAAAAATTTAGAGGCCAAAAACCAAAAAAATAAAGAAAGGATACACCCTTTTCCGTGAGTCGAACCCCGCTCACGGGAAAGAAGGTTCTTTGCCTAATGTTGGCATAAGCTCACGGCAAAGGGAGCTCACGGGAAAGCCTTTGCCGTGAGCTGGATGACGCAACTCACGACAAAGGGTGACCGAGGACGGACGGCTCCTCACACGTGGCCTTTCCGTGAGCTATTCCTCACGGGAAAGGTGGGTTCCCGTGAGCATTGTGCATTGCTCACACGAAAGAGGTCCCTTTTCCGTGAGCTTGGTATTGTGCTCACGGGAAAAGCATTCACTCACGGCATACCCTCGGATTCCAGTACTGAAATTAAAACAACGTATCTCGTGTGTGAAGGTTTCACCCATGACTTAAGAAAAGTGGGCAATGGATTGAGCTACTACAATAGAATAGGGTTAGAGTGTAGCTCAAATATATGCTTCCACGTACCTCCACTTAATAATTTCATATATAGCTGCTCTTTGATAAGTAAAACTAGGTTGAATTGTACGCATGTGAGACCCAGTGACTGACCGCGCGGCATCCATTTCCTAGTTTCTAGCACTAGCTCGCCGTCCATACGTGCGAATCTGGGTTGAAGCTATCGTTTCCCACTCCATTCTAGAAGAAGTCACAGTTGCCGACATGATGTAATCGTGGACGAAAAACTTGCATTGGACGGTGTTTCTTATCTGACCGGCGGCCGTGAGTCAATAATTTTCAGCAATTATGACGCCAAGCAAGCAGCGAGCACCACCCACGTCCATATCAGATAGAGTTTTGAAAATCTTCATCAGCTTGGCTGCATAGTCTCTGTATTAATTATGATAGACTGGTACCTGCAGGACCATTTGTACACCTTGTGATTTGTGTTTGAGTAGTGTCAGCTTCTAAACAACTTCGTATATAGGCATACTGCAACACGGAACAGCGCATGGAATCATTTATAGGACACCAAGTATTAAACATATTAGAATATCAAATTAAGCATACTTAAACTTAGTATGAACATTCAATATTTACCAGCATGTATTGTTCTTTGGTCAGATTCTTCTGACGGATTTCCTCCTTGGTGAGCGCCTGTTTCATGACACAGTCCCGTAGTATACCCTGATGGTTTGGAGGCGTGCCTCATACCACAAGTCTCTGTCACGTTTTGAAACAAAAAGGATGCAGCCACTTCATCCGCCCGAGCTTCGTATCCCGACTGCACTTGAAGTAATCCTGTACGCACTCTATCCGAGACAGAATTTTGGCAACACCTCCATGCTGTTCTCCAAATACGTGTCCCGACATGGAGATTGTGTATTCGAAGAACAACAGGGGAGATGCTGCCGAAACTCTAAATCAGATAGGAGTAGAACATGGAAACTAACCCCATCTACGCATCCTCGGTCTGTCCAAAAACGTGGACAATTTGAAACATATACGATTGTGGATACGGGATCACCTAAGGACTCCAGAGAGTTGTTCGCAGGATTCTATCCTAGCCCGCTGGCCACAAACAACTCCCGAAGGCAATGGAAGCATAGCTACGGTAGACTTACATTTGTAATCGAGATAGAACTCTAGTCGATTACCATGTTTAGAGTTTGGGTGTTCGAATCCTCGACGGACAACCCTCTCGTATCCGACTAGGTCCGTAGCAAAAAGCTCTTTGGCCCCTTGAACTATAAAAGGCGGCCAAAGAGCACCTCGTAGAGGAGGGCGCAACTTGAACACATCAAGTCTTTGTAAAACTTTACAACCGATCCTCGGGTTGACCCCATCAATCAAAAACAAAGCTCACGCCAACCGGGGCGTAAAGGTCTTTACTCGATCAAGGATCGAGGGCCCGAACCAAAGATAAAAACCCCGTCTCCATGTCAATCTGCGAACAAACCGCGGACTCGTGTTCATCGAGGCCCGGACAAACCGGCCCGGCTCACCCGTGGGGCGGCTCTCGGTCGTGAAACATCGGCACCGGGCGCCCGAGTGTAGGGGCTCTCGTCGAATTTCAGCACGAGTTCGGCGGACCACGACACCATGGGCTCGACGACGAAAATACGATCATCTTCGGATCATGGACTTGCGAGATCGACGACGGCGACAAGACTCGAAAGCTACATCATCGAGGAATCAAGACCGGAGAATCGAACTCGCCGAGAAGCTCGGGCAATTGACACTCGCCGACATCGCCTCGAAACGGAGAACAAGCTCGACACCGACTGGGAGGACTACGTCGCAAGACCTAAAACCGAAAACAGACTCGGGAAAAGGAGTCATCCAAGGTTCAAAGGCGGACTCGAAGACAACTCGAAGCGATGCTCCTACTCCGGCCGCACAAGGGAACCAGGGATCAATTCGAAAAGAATTTTTCAAGAAAGGCTACCCCGACTCGGAGAAAGAAGGCGAAACCGAGACAAATCTGGGTATCAACCCGTTTACCTTACCAATTCCCCAACGGGACTACGTAATGCCGCATTCACACATACAAGGCGTATCAAGACAACTTTCAAAAAGAAAGTCGGAGATTCCTTTGAAGGCGCGCGCAACGAGGGCTCGTCTAACAAGGACGCCAGAGGAGTGCATCATCCACTCGCCTAGAACCCTCACAAAGATCGAACGCCAAGAAACGGCGGTGTACGGGGATGGCAAGCGACGAATCTTCCCCAGACGGAAGGAGTGGCGTCCAAAGGCTCATGTTCCCAATGAAATCTTGGTGATAGCAAGAGCCCGCACGCCGCTTAACCCTCCGTGATGCCCCCGACATCAGGTCCACCGACGAAGTCTATCAAACATCTCGGCGGACGAAAGAACCCAAGAAGACGAAGGAGAAGACCAGGCGTCATTCAAGGCTAAGAAGAAACAAGTCTGAAGGGAGGATGCCGAGACGGAGCGAGCAAGCGCAAACAAGCCTGGAACAAGTACCAAGCCGACCTGCCGCGAATACGAGAAGATGAAGTCTGAAAAGGGAAGCCGAAGACGACCATCGACAACACACCGAAAAGATACAAGAATTGATTGAACGCCTGAAGACTGCTTCAAACCTGAATGACGAGGAGAGGCTCATCAAGGAAGCGCTTCTGAAAGCCACCCAAGAAAGAGATCCCGCTAGGTCACAGTCGAAGGCAAACAACTCGCACATCCAAAGAAGTCGGTCTAATGTCTTCGAGAGGTTGGGCACGCCGGAGAACTCCGGAAACTCAAGGCGACTCCGAGGGATGGAGGAAACCGAGACCCCCTGGGCTAATCTCACCCCAAGACCAAACCGACATCGAAGAAGTCGCGGAGTCCACATACGAACCCGCAAGAACCCCGACAAAAGGGCAAGATCCTCGGGACAAATCGAAGGGAGGACAACAGGGGGCTATGACAGATTCCCTTGCTTCGCGAAAAGACTACAAGGAGTCAAACTACCCCCAAAGTTCAAACCTTCAAATCACTCAAAAATACGATGGGAAAACAGGCCCAAGCAATGGCTCGAGTCTACTCACAATCCATTGAGTCTGGCTGGAGGAGATGATGACGCAAAAGCCGCTTTTCTTTCCATGGCTCTAGAAGCTCTACCGCTCCAATGGTTCGACAAGATCGAAGAGGGCTCAATAGAATACCGGGAAGATTTGCGAAAAAGTATTTTGCAATAACCGCAGGAATCATCACCCATCCCATCACGCAGCCGAATTAAAGAGCCTCAAGCGTAAGCCGGGAGAATCCTTGAGAGATTACTATCGAAGATTTGGCGAGATGAGATCCCGTGTGCATGACATCACGTAAAGAGAAAGTAGTGGATGCATTCGGTAATGGAATCTCTCAAAGATGGCGCTTCTCGGACTTCTACAAAGACAACCCGAGGACCAACGAACAGTTCAAGCTCACCGTTGAGAAAAATGATCGGAGTCGAAGAAAGAACCCGTGATCGCTTCCGGAGAGAAAGAACACGGAAGGCCCGAAGAAAGAGCGAACAACTCTCGGCAATACAAGAAGCGAGGACCGTACAACATAGCATTTGCCGAAAAAGCCAAAGAAGCCATACAAACCAAAGTACAACGGCAACAAGGGCAACGGCAACAAAGAAAGACAACATCAAACTAGAAGACTTGCCTTTGCGTCTTTCATCCCTGAGCTCATCATATGCTTTCTGAAACCGCACGACCTTCCGGAGAGATATAAAGGAAGAGATTCAGTGAGAAAAGGGCACAACCAAGACGAAAAAGGAGAAGACAACGACGGACAAAAGACAGGGGACTTCCGAGAAAGCAACAAGATCTCTAAACGTCATATTCTCCCGAGTTCCTGGATCAAAGAGCAAGAGACAAGACAAGCTAGCACTGATCGATCATGGCAAAGAACCCGCAACGCCAAGGCGCCCTCAATTGGTCCCAATACCCGATTCAATTCACAAGGGAGGATCAATGGACAAGTGTAGGCAACGCCGGTCTGTATCCCTTGGTGATAGAACCCACCATAGCCGGAGTAACAAAGAACCAAGGTAATCGATCGACGGAGGGCGCGGGTGAACATCATATTCTCGAGACACCGACAAGATGGGACTAGACCTCTCGGGGTTAATTGCTCCCTCCAAAGACCCCTTTCTACGGATAGTTCCCCGGACGAAAGCAAAAATACCGATTGGGCAAGTCACCCTACCATCACTTTCGAACACCTTCAAACTACCGAACGGAATACGTCAAGTTCGGCGAAAGCGATCTCGAGTCACCATATCATGCCATCATGGGAAGATCGGCAATTGCAAAATTCATGGCTATTCCACACTACCCGTATCTATTGCTAAAGATGCCGGCGCCATTTGGAGTTCTTTCAATCAAAGGAGATCTCAAAAAAGGCTTTCGAAAGTGTGACGCCCAAGCCATTGAAATAGCAAACAAGTCCGGTACATTCTTGGAGAAAAAGAAGTCAATCAAATGGCACAGGAGACAAATCGGAGGAACTCGAGATACCAGCCAAGAAACAAGCAATCTTGGTACCCCCGGGAAGAAGCCGCGTCAAGCACATCGATTTACGTGACCGGTGATCCATCCAAGGCGACGATCATCAGCTCTCACCTATCTCCAAAATAGGAATTCGCGCTCACCACTTCCTAAGGCAACACAAAGATATATTTGCCCGAAACCGGCAGACATGCCCGGCGTTCCAAGGGGTCGGCCGAAACGCAATGATATCAATATGGGATCCAAACCCATCAAGCAAAGACTAAGGAGATTCTCACGAGAAAAGAAAGAAGCCATCAAAAGGAGATCGCGAAACTACTCACGGCCCGGATTCATCGGAGAAATCCTACATCCAGATTGGCTAGCTAACCCGGTTACGTACGAGAAGAAGAACACCTCGGAATGGCGCATGTGTGTAGACTACACCGACCAACAAGCATTGCCCAAAAGATCCATTTGGGTTACCAAGGATTGACCAAATAGTGGATTCCACAACAGGATCAGCCCTATTATCATTCCTAGATTGCTATTCAGGGCTACCACCGATAGCGCTCAAAAAAGAAGATCGAGCAAGACCTCTTTTATCACCCCCCTTCGTTGCCCTTTGCTATAAAACAATGTCATTCGGATTTGAGAACGCCGGAGCAACGTATCAAAGAGCGTCTGAGACTTGTTTGGAAGAGCGGTTAGCAAAAAAACCGAAGCATACGTGGACGATGTGGTGGTGAAAACAAGGGAGCCGAGATACTCTAATCCAAGACTTGGAGGAGACTTTCAACAACCTTAAGAAGTGGAGGTGGAAGCTCAACCCAACAAAGTGCGTCTTTGGAGTACCATCGACAATTACTCGGGTTCTTGGTCGCGGCGGAGGCATAGAAGCCAGCTTCAAACGAGATCAAGGCTATCACGAGAGATGAGACAACCCCGAAACGCCAAGGACGTCCAAAAAACTCACGAGGGTGCATGGCGGCACTCAACAGATTTATATCTAAACCGGGAGAAAAAGCATTACCTTTCTTCAAATTGATCAAGACTAAGGGAAAGTTCGAATGGACTAAAAGAGGCGCACAAGGCATTTGAAGAACTCAAACAAGTACCTAACGTCGGCACCAGTCCTCACTCCTCAAAAGATCATGAAGACCTCATGCTTTACATAGCAACTACCAAGATGTGAGGTCACCAAAGAATCATTGTGGAGAGAGAAGAGCCCGAACGGCGGTAAAACCCGGAGGCCGGTTTACTACGTGAGCGAGGTCCTTTCGTAATCCAAAGCTCGATACCCTCACGTATAGAAACTGCTCTACTCCATATTGATCACATCAAGGAAGCTACGGCACCACTTCGACACCACAAGATAACAGTGGTCACGATTCTCCACTCGGAGACATCCTACTAAAACAAGGATTCAACGGGACGCATATCAAAATGGGCGTGTAGAACTCGGGCATTAAATCTAGAGTTCACCCCACGAAGAGCAATCAAATCCCGTGCACTTCCGGACTTTATAGCGAGAATGGGCGAGCTCCAACAACCCATACCCGACGACATCAAGAAACATTGGAGCATGTACTCCGATGGATCATTGAAGCTCGGGGAGCAGAGCCGGGGATTCTCTTCATATCTCCGAAGGGAGACAACTCAAGTATGTGCCGCAGATAATGTGGCAAGCTACCAACAACGAGGCGAGTACGGCACTCATCCATGGCCTCAAAGTGGCAAAAACTCCGGGAATCAAGAGACTTCAAGTATATGGCGACTCATGGTTGTCATAAATCAAGTCAACAAAGACCGGGACTGCACCAAGGATAACATGGGCCTCTACCAGCAGAGAAGTACGCAAATTGGAAAAGAACTTCCAAGACCTAGAAATCCTACATGTGCTCCGATCACGCAAACGTGGGCGGCAGACGTATTAGCCAAACTCGGATCCCGACAGGCTCAAGTCCCACCGGGAGTATTCGTCGAAGAATTATTGAAGCCTTCAATCAAAGAGAACCCCCGAGTAAGAAAATATGGAGCAATCAGCTCTAACAGAGTGATGATAATATCTCCGTGTCACGTAACCACTCCCCGGATCGAGGACATCATCAACTTCATCAAGAACAAAAACGCTACCCCAAGACAAAAACGTAGTTTTGACAAGAATCTTGAGAAGAAGCAAGAACTATGTGCTCATCGGGACAAGCTATATAAAAAGAGCAAAGATCATCGGAGTACTACTCAAATGCATCACTTCGAAGAAGGAAAAGAAATCCTCAAAGAAATCCATTCGGATCTTTGTGGAAACCACGCAGCGGCGTCAAGAACCCTCGTGGGAAAAGCATTGAGCAAGGATATTACTTGGCCAATGACTCTCAAAGACGCAGAAGAACTCGTCGAGAAGATGCAAAGGATGCCGATGTTCGCAAGACAAAGCATGTACCGCACACAACCTAATCTCAGATACCACCATCATGGCCTTTTTCGTCGGCCGGGACTAGATCAAGTCGGACCACTTAAAAGAGCCAATGGAGGATACGAATACATTTTCGTAGCAATCGACAAGTTCACCAAGTGGATAGAATACAAGCCTTTGGTTAACTACAGCTCCAACAAAGCAAAATCGAAGTTCATCCAAGAGATCATGCACGATTCGGGATGCCCAACGGGATCATAACAGACCTCGGATCACCCTTCACAAATGCGCGAATCGAAGATTGGGCACGAGATTGCGGCATACAAATTGATTATGCCTCTCAGAAGCACATCCTCGGGCAAACGGACAAGTAGAAAGAGCCAACGGACTCATCCCTGCCGGTTTAAAGCCAAGACTATATGAAGAACTCAAAGACTATGGAGCAAAATGGATCGAAGAGATACCAAAAAGTTGTCCGGGGCCTAAGAACTCAAATCACCGAGCAACAAAGCTACTCACCTTTCTTCCTAACATACGGATTAGAAGCGGTACTACCAGCCAGATTCGATATGGAGCTCTCCACGGATAGAGCGGTTTGAAGAAGAAGGAGAAGGAGAAACGCACAAGAAGACTTGAGATCAACTGTGCGAAGAAGTCGAGAAAATGCCATCCTTCGTAACGCAAGATACCCGCAGAAGGACTCGAAGGCACTATGACAAGAGCACATACACCAAGAAATCTGAACCCGTGAGAGATCAAGTACTCAAAAGAAACCAAAAGACGTAAGGCGGGCACAAATTGCTTAGTCCGGTGGGAAGGACCCTTCATCGCCAAAGGAGTATGCGGGACCGGGAACCTACAAACCGATGACCACGTATGAGAAGAAATCGAAACTCTTGGCACATCAGCCAACCTCGGAAGGTTCTACCCATAAAGACTCCGGATGACCACGGAGAAGTCGCAGAATCACGCACCAACTCTCGAAGAAGAAGAAGAAAAAAATGGCGTCCGAAGAACTCTAGACCCACAAGAGGTACTAGAATGCACGGCACTCTAAAGCGGCTCAAACCAAAAAAGAACTCCAAAAAAGAGCGCGACGATGCCTCCCAAGAGGAGAAGAACAAAAAACAGCCCAAATCGGCACTTCAAGAAGAGAAGTCGACCGACGTAAGGCAACCCCGACCACCGTAACGGAGGTCACCAAACAATGGTGGAACCACGCCGAAGTCCTCCGAATAGCGCCCACACCTTAAATCCTAGCGGCAGATCGTGAACCACGACTCAAAGAAGAGAGGACGTGGGGATCGGCCCGCTTAGGTCGCAGAGGCCATCGAGGGTCCGAAAAGAGCCAATATGTCCTACCGGAGGACGGCCTTCGAATCGGGCGTGAACGGTGTAGTGTTATGAAATAGGAACCCATCGTCTCACATCAAGTCTCTCGTAAAGCGAGAGCGACCCAAACCGGGCAAGGTGGATTGTAGTGTTGTGAAATAGAAACCCAACCATCTTGACCTTCACCCGCGATGCACTTAAATGGGCCCTGACCGAGAACCCTATATAGGGACGCCATGCTATAGTCCACTAGACAAAGATGGGAGAGCCCTTGCCCGTAAGCGGCAACCCGAGTTAACAACTCTACTCGAGCACGACTCCACCAAACATCTACTAGCAAGTCTAAGAAAAGACAAAAGCTAGAGGCCTAACGCCGTGAGCAAGACTCCACTTATCATGACATGACTCGAAAGGAGGCAACAAGTCACAAGCCGAAAAAAAACAATCCCCGGCAGAAATGGCACACGACCCCAGCCATCCACAAAGCAAGTCTAAAGCAAAGACGACGCCGGAAACCCGCGAACAAAAAAGCAAATTCTGGTACTACGAGAGCAACGACTCCACATCTACGGCGAAGTCTCGAGAAGAAGACAAGTCGTGCCAAAGGAAGGAACCCGCAGACGCAGGGCAAGACCCCACCTATTCCAAGCAAGCCTAAGGAGAAGGCAAGCTCAGAAACAGGGAAAAAACAACCCTATCATCACGGAGCACGACTCCACATCTACGATAAAGTCTCGAAGAAAAGAAGACAAGTCGTGCGTCGAAGGAAAGAACCCGCAGACGCAGGGACAAGACCCCACCCCACTTACAAAAAGTCTCAAGCAAAGACAAACGCTGAAAATCCGTAATAAAAAAACAAGTTCTCGCAACCCGGAGCACGACTCCACATCTACGACAAAGTCTCGAAGAAAAGAAGACAAGTCACGCGTCGAAGGAAGAACCTCAAGCAGACGCGAGGGCAAAACCCCACCAAATACAAGCAAGCCCAAGAAGAAGGCGCTACTACGCCAGCAGGAAGAAGCAACCCTAGCAAATCGGAGTACGACTCCACCCTCAAGACAAGTCTCGAAGAAGAAGACAAGTCACGCGTCAAAGGAAAGAACCCGCAGACGCATGGGCAAAACCCAACTTACTACAAGCAAGTCCAAGAACGAAGGCGTGCTACTATAAGCGGGGAAGAAACAACCCTAGCGACTCGGAGCAGGATTCCATCTTCACGACAAGTCTCAAGAAAAAGACAAGTCGGACGTCAAGGGAAGAACCCCTAAGACGCAGGAGCAAGACTCTATCCTCACGACAAGTCCCAAGAAAAGAAGACAAGTCGGGCGTCAAGGAAAATAACCTAAAAGACGCAAGAGCAAGACTCCCGACAATCTACAAAGAAGCTTAAGAAGAGCTAAAGCCGATGCAAGAAACAACCCCGATGGTTATGGAGCTAGAATCCTCACAACTACTCGGCACAAGTCTACAAGCAAAGGACAAAGCCCAAGGCCTAGATCTAAAGGCACAAATCACAACAAGTCAGAAACAAGTCCGCTCGAAGGCGATCAGATTCATACAAGAACAAAATGAATAAAGGAACAGATATCTTTTTATTCAACATCTTGAGACTACAAGTTACATGGGAAACAAAGTCCCTACAAGATACAAAGAAGACTCGAGATGCACGGGAGCCCAATAAGAACTCCCCACGTACAAGATACAAAGAAGACCCGGGACTACAAGACTAAGGAGTACAAAGAAAACAGAAGAAGAAACCGCACCCAACGGTGAAGCGGATGGAGCGCCGGACCAGATCCGAACTCCAAAAGCCTAAACTCCAACAAAATCGTAATCACTTCGAAGTCAAGACCCTTGCGCCCAAGTCCATAAACACCGGAGCTCGAAGAATCCCGACGACGGCAAAGAAATGAGCCCCCGGATCAAGATAGGCGACCTAGCGAAGAAAAAAAGAACCCTCTCGCAGAAGGCTCCGGAGTTCACCACGCCGCAGCCATAGGTAGAAAGAACCCAAGGGGGCGCTCAACTCGACAAAGAGTAGAAGGAAGCCCCCAAAGAGTACCATCTTCAGCAATGCCTCAAAAGGCACAACCTTCCTCGAGACGAGCGGTGACCAATGCCGGTTGGGAAGCCGGGTATATGTCTACCCAAGTAGCAAGGAGGTACACCAAAGAGGATCAAAAGGGCGTCCAAAATGAACCCCAACTGACCCACACCAAGAAAAAAAAAGGAGGAGGAGAGGAGATCATCTTAGATCACAAGACATCCCGCACTCACCACCCAAATTTTCCCGGCGTGGAACTGCCTGCGGAATAGCCCCGGCCGCTATTCCCGATCACAAGACATCCCTCACTCATGACAACCCGCAGAACAGCGAAGAAAAAACGCCCGGGGCTGATCCAACTCACTCAAAGGCACCGCCATGGATCTAAGGAAAAGCTTTATCTACGAGAAGAGGAACCGTCGAGAGGAGGAAGAAACAGAGAGAAGCGTAAAAGAAACTCTAGATCCTCAACAAAATAGAAGGGGCCGATTTTATAGGCAAATATCACATCGCCTATAGACCAAGTCCACGTAAGATGAAGCAGATTCTAAAAAAGGAACGGTCACCTAAATTCACGCTAGCGTAAATTCATGGCAATAACGCCATGCACCGACCTTTCCCGAAAAACGGGGCGTGAGTAAAAGCGCCTTCGTATGACCCGTGAGCTTACGGAAAAAGAGAAACGGTCAAAAATCCCGAGGATAGGAGAACCTCTAAGATTCCTTTCCAAAGGAAGAACTCCTAGACGCTCGGGGGACTCTTGGATACCCCTGACACAAGATTTTTTCCGAATCGAGAAGAACTCGAGGATAAGAGATCTCAAGATCGCGTCCAAAGCTTCATCCGAGGAGAGCAAGGAAAACGCTCTCACGACTCATACTTGAGATGCTCGGGGGCTCGCGAAGAAGAGATCCATCCCCGAGAAAGAACTCCAAATACGAAAGAACTCAAGACAAAGGAAAAGATCTCAAGACCACGCTTAAAGCTCCATCCGAAGAAGAGCTCGTGGGGGAAGAGCAATCTAGAGAGAAAGAACTCATCGAAGATGTCAAAGACGAGGCAAAGAACTCGAGACCTTCCAGCTCTTTGTGCCAAAAAGCAAGAAGCTCGGGGCTACACCCTACGGGTGCACTTTTTCAAAAGCGCACACCGTGTGATGATCTCAAGACCATATCAAGGCTTCGCCCAAAAGAAAGAGGAGGACTACTTCCACAACTCAGCCTTTGAGATGCTCGGGGGGCTTGTGGATACGGGATCACCTAAGGACTCCAGAGAGTAGTTCGCGCAGGATTCTATCCCAGCCCCGCGCCACAAACAACTCCCAGAAGGCAATGGAAGCATAGCTACGGTAGACTGTTGTAATCGGGATAGAACTCTAGTCGATTACCATGTTTAGAGTTTGGGTGTTCGAATCCTCGACGGACAACCCTCTCTCAGATCCGACTAGGTCCAGTAGCAAAGCTCTTTGGCCCCTTGAACTATAAAAGGCGGCCAAAGAGCACCTCGGAGGGAGCGCAACTTGAACACGTCAAGTGCTGTAAACTTTATAACCGATCCTCGGTTGACCCCATCAATCAAAAACAGGCTCACGCCGACCGGACGTAAAGGTCTTTACTCGATCAAGGATCGAGGGCCCGAACCAATATAAAAACCCCGTCTCCATGTCAATCAAGCAAGAACAAACCGCCGGACTCCGTGTTCATCGAGGTTCGGACAAACCGCCTCGCTCACCCCGGCATGCTCTCGATAAATAAAACATCGACCGCAACCCGCAGTTAGAACAAACAACTCTACTCGGAGCACGACTCCACCAAACATCTACTAGCAAGTCTAAGAAAAGATAAAAGCTAGAGGCCTAACGCCGGGAGCAAGACTCCACTTATCGACATGACTCGAAAGGAGGCAACAAGTCACAAGCCGAAGAAAACAATCTGGCAGAGGCGGGGCACGACCCCAACCACTTACAACAAGTCTCAAGCAAAAGACAAATGAAAAATCCGTAAATAAAAACAAGTTCGCAACCCAAGCACGACTCCACATCTACCTAATTTAAGTCTCGAAGAAAAGAAGACAAGTCGTAAGTCGAAGGAAAGAACCCCCGCCAGACGCAGGGGACAAGACCCCACCATCCACAAAGAAGTCTAAAGCAAAGACGACGCCTGAAACCCCGAACAAAAGCAAATTCCCGGGTACTCATCGAACACGACCCACGACAAGTCTCAAGAAAGAAGACAAGTCACGCCGAAGGAAGAACCCGGTGCAGACGCTAGGCAAAACCCCACCAAATACAAGCAAGCCCAAGAAGAAGGCGCTACTACAAAAGAGGGGAAGAAGCAACCCTAGCAAATCGGGGTGCGACTCCACCTTCAAGACAAGTCTCTCGAAGAGACAAGTCACGCGTCAAAGGAAAGAACCCGCAGACGCTTGGGCAAGACCCAATTCACTACAAGCAAGGCCAAAGACAAGGCGCACTACTACAAAGCGGGGCAGGAACAACCCTAGCACTTCGAGCAAGACCCCATATTCAAGACAAGTCTCAAGAAAGAAGACAAGTCAGCGTTATGGGAAAGAACCCGAAGATGCAAGAGCAAGACTCTACTCCGACAATCTACAACAAGCTTAAGAAGAGCTAAAGCTGATACAAGAAACAACCCTGATGGTTATGGAGCTAGAATCCTCACAACTACTCGGCACAAGTCTACAAGCAAAGGACAAAGCCCAAGGCCTAGATCTAAAGGCACAGTCACAACAAGCCATCCAAAAGAAGAAGAATTCGAAGGACAAAGCGTAAAACAAGCCGCAAAACAAGGCTGCTCGAAGGCGAAATCGTATAACGCTTTAAAAGTCAACACAAAAGCGCACTCAATTGTTCAAAGGCCCCAATACAAGAGGGGCCACCAACAAGACTATTCATTACAAGACGCACGAAGCCGCCACAACCGGGCACTCGAGCCGCATCAAAGTCAAGCTCCACGGCGTCATTCATCCCAAGATCAATGGTATCCACAAGAGATGCCACGGCCGCATCCACCACGCGAGAAATTCTCCTTCTCCATCATCTCGGCATGTTCCATAGAGGCAAACCCATTCACAACAAAGAGCAATGGGCAGCTCCGGGACAAGATGATGGAAATAATAGAGAGCTCCTCGAAGCCTCCCTACAACATCCCCCACATATAAGCGGAAGCGTTCGGAGGCTTGAGGAAGGAACCCCTCCAGTCAACTCTTGATCTTGAGGAAGACGGATGACGCCGAGAAGAGGAGACACGAAACGCCAAAGCTCAAAACTTCTCCCCGAAGGGCAGCCAGAGAATCCTTCGCCCCCCAAGCGGCTCGGTCTGGCAGCTCGCCGATAGTAGCCTCCTGGCTAGTCTTGGTCACACCTAAGAGCTACAAAAACAACTATCGAGGAAGAGCAAAGCGTAAACAACCAAGAAGAGCAAGAAGAAAGGCGTAAGAAATACCTTTGACCTCCCCGACAACCTTGCCGTAGGACTCGGTCAAATTGGCCGTCAGCGGTGGCGCAGCTTCTGAGTTGCAGTTTAAGAGCTCGCCGACTCTCGAAGACGAAGTAACCTCGATCGCAAGGAGTCACTCTCTTGACCGAGAGGAAGACAGAAGGTCACGCACAAAAGATCGCGAACAAAGTCGAAAGCTCGTGCAACATCTTAAGAAAAAAAAGAAAACGATCAAGATAGCCGGTCACATACCCGAACTTGTGATCAAGAGCGGACAAAGCATCGGTGGTAGCCTTATACACCACGCACAAAACCACCAACCCGAGGAGGGCGGATCGAATTCGAATCAACGTAATCCGCAAGAACCTTCGGATCGAAAAGAGAAGGATCCTGTCGAACCTCGGGTTGGAAGTATGCACAGGCGAACCAGATGCGTAAGACCGCCCGGCTTGCCATACGCTCGCATCGAAGTCGGAGAAAGAACATCCGAACTTCACGCAGAGGGCCTCCTACAAAAGAACCCCTCAAAACAAGCCACCTCATATTTACACCGAAATAAGAACTTAAAGACAAAGAGCACTCACCGGAATGATATTCGAGGAGCGCGAGGTGGCGCACCAGCAAGTGTGGAGGGCTTCACTTCAAGAGCAACTGAACAGCGAAGAAACCTTCCCGAAGCCTCAACTTGCACAACAGAGGACTACGTAAACAAATCACATCAAGACCACCACAAACCAAAGAACCCGGACGTGGGAAAACAAAAAGAAAAGAACTCACGGATTCCCACAAGAGACTCCACTTGCTCCTCATCCCGCTCAAAGGACAAAATGCAGAGCACCATCCGAAAAAAAAAAACAGAGAAGCGAAAAAGTTAACTCATATCAAAAAGAGCTGGTCCGACAAGAAAAACAACCCCCTCACCTATGAGAATATTACCCGTGGGCTCCCGCAAAGAAGCCCGAGAAGCAGCGAGAGCAAGTCCTCTTGGGAGTGGTAGTGGCGTAAGAAACACCGTTCTTCGAAGAACGCCGCGACGACGCTTACGACCTATAAGAGCAAGAACTCGTGGATCCGGGAGTAAAGGGAACATACGAAGAACCCCCAATACTCATACCGTGAAGGACTAAAGACTCAAACAAGGTTACCAGGGCGAGGGCAACGGCCACAAATCACCGAGCGCGCACTCCTTGTAGTTACGGCCAAGATGCTAACAAAAACAGAGAGTCGAAAAACAACCCTAATCGACAAGAAGACCACGAGCATACGTAAAATCACTCACGCCAGAGGAGGATTAGCAGCAGAATACTCCTCAACCAGAATCGGAGTTGTTGGAACATCCTTTAGCACAAGGCGAAGAGAGTCCATCAGCTCCTCCTCAGACAACTCGGCGCCTCCACCACCAACACGTGATGGATCCTCAGGGCCAGTGTACTCAAAGCCGCACTTCTCTCCGACATCGGGGGCTGAACCCGCGGCGAAGGAAATCGGCAACGACGCCAGGGGCCGCTAAGACCAGCACCCAAATTCGAACTTGACCCGATTGACAAACTCGAACCTCCGACTCATCGAGAGTCGACATTGAAAGCTTTAGGGTCAATCGGGCTCATGGAGTCATGGTCGGCAAGAGCGGGAGGAGGGTTGTTCACATAAAACCAACCGTAACGCCACCCGGACGTAATCGAAGATCGTAATCAAAAGGCGCGACTTCCGACCACGACGGGCCCGGATCGAAACACATCCAAGAGCGCACGGATCGATCCGGGCGAGAAGACTAAGAAGTAGCGAAAAGAGCTTCATAGAAGGAGGAATGCCTATGAACGCCTCACGTGCATGAACAAAGATGGAAAGAAGAAGAACCCCGCTCGGGGCAAGATGAGAAAGAGCAATCCCATAGAATTGCGTAAACTTATGGAAAAAGTCGAAGCGGTGAAGACAGAGACCGACGCACGAAGGCGATGAAACGTAACAACCTCGAGGGATTAGGGGGGCGGGGAGGCGATGACCAGAGGCGCACGCCACCCGCAGAGATTCTGGGAGGGAGAAGAAGCCTACGCCTCTCCAGCTCCGCCATGTCGCCCTCGCTAGCCACGGACTCCGCCGGATCTTCATGGCTTTCTCCATCTCGGGGATGGCCTCCCCTTCCCCCGTGACGGCCCGAGAAGAGGACCCCTTCGTCATCAAGTACGGACGATGGCGGGAACCGCAAACGGGCGGGCGCGGAGAATTAGGGGCAAGGAAGATTTGCTAAACGGGCGCAGTGGCGCAGGGGGAAAGAAGGAACGGTCGTATCCAAGTATTTAGGGACGAGGAAAAAATTCCCCGTTAAAGGATAAAACTCTCCAAAAACGGGAGTCTCTACAACTTCGAAATTAAATTCGTGACAACGGCTCTCCTTTTATGCGGACAAGGCAACAGACCGACACAACGGTCAAAAATCCCTCGTCGGAAAAAAGAACCCTACAACCGCCATGTCCACCAAGAAGAAGTCACAAAAGAGAAACGGTCAAAAATCCCAGAGGACAGGAGAACCTCTAAGAATCCTTTCCAAAGAAAGAACTCCTAGACGCTCGGGGCTGCCGGATACCCGACAAGATTTTTTTCTGAATCGAGAAGAACTCGAGGATAAGAGATCTCAAGATCGCGTCAAAGCTTCATCCGAGGAGAGCAAGGAAAACGCTCTCATGACTCATACTTGAGATGCTCGGGGCTCGCAAAGAAGAGATCCATCCTGAGAAAGAACTCCAAATACGAGAAAAAACTCAAGACAAAGGAAAAGATCTCAAGACCACGCTTAAAGCTCCATCCGAAGAAGAGCTTGTGGGAGAAGGGCAATCTAGAGAGAAAGAACTCGTCGAGAAGATGTCAAAGACGAGGCAAAGAACTCGAGAGACCTTCCGGCTCTTTGTGCCAAAAGCAAGAAGCTCGGGGGCTACACCCTACGGGTGCACTTTTTCAAAAGCGCACACCGTGGTGATGATCTCAAGACCATATCAAGGCTTCGCCCAAAAAGAAAGAGCGAGGACTACTTCCACAACTCAGCCTTGAGATGCTCGGGGCTTGTGGATACGGGATCACCTAAGGACTCCAGAGAGTAGTTCGCAGGATTCTATCCTAGCCTGCGGCCACAAACAACTCCCGTAAGGCAATGGAAGCATAGCTACGGTAGACTTCTGTTGTAATCGATAGAACTCTAGTCGATTACCATGTTTAGAGTTTGGGTGTTCAATCCTCGACGGACAACCCTCTCTCAGATCCGACTAGGTCCAGAGCAAAGCTCTTTGGCCCCTTGAACTATAAAAAGGCGGCCAAAGAGCACCTCGTGAGAGGAGGGCGCAACTTGAACACGCCAAGTGTCAGAACTTTACAACCGATCCTCGGTTGACCCCATCAATCAAAAAAAGGCTCACGCCAACCGGACGTAAGGTCTTTACTCGATCAAGGATCAAGGGCCCGAACCAAAGATAAAAACCCCCGTCTCCATGTCAATCAAGCGCAACAAACCGCCGGACTCCGTGTTCATCGAGGTTCGGACAAACCGCCCGGCTCACCCCGGGCGGGCTCTCGGTCGTAAAAATATCGACAACGATTATAGGTATGCAGAGATCTGCATACTTCCAATCGTATCTCTTTCGAATGGGGACGCCTAACCGAAGTTGCGTGATCTAGCTACGACCATGATACGGAAAGAGGGATTATACCTAGGGTCACGGTGGAGTTAGGCTAGCGGGGCGAGGAAGACGATCGTGGCCGCCAAGGCACTCCGCCTCGGCTTTGACGGGCTCCTCTTTGGGAAATAGAAACACACGGGCTTAGTTGAAAATTCAACATAACCTCCCCGCACGATGAGGTTTCCAAAACTTGCAAAACAAACATGCGACACGATGGTCGACAAACACATTCACATCAAGGCACGATGGCTGACAACCTGCAAAGCTGAAGATGATGACTGGAGAAACCCGTCGCTGGCGCGCCCAGTGGCGCCGAGCGATAGGGACAAGGCCGGACAGATGATGGTGGGCTGGTCCACCTCCCTCTCTCCCTCGGCGTGCGGCGGAGGTGTGCGAGGTCGAGGCGTCCGAGCAATAAGGACGGGCGGTCCGGGTCCTCCTCCTCCTCCCCTAGCCCTCCTCCTTCCTTGCTCTCTCCTTCCTCCTCCTCCTTCCGCACCTACTCCTCCCTCCCCCCCTCCCTTCCTCCTTGGCGTTAGGGGCGGGAAGGGATGCGGCGTCCGGGCGGGCCGACGACGTCCGGGGATGGGGGGCACAAACAACGATGTCGGGAAGAGGGTGCAACCGGGTGGCGCCTGGGCAGGGAGAGGGGCCAGCGGCGTCAAGGCGCGCGCGGCGCGCCGGGTAGGGCCGTGGCCGGGCGGGGGTCGGTCTGCCGGGTCGGGCGCCGTGGCGCGGGCGCGCGCCGGGAGGCGCCACGGCTCACGTGGGCATGGTCGGGTCGGGAGCGCGGCCGCGGGGGGGACAGGGCCGGTCGAAGCGCCGGGCCGGGCGGCGGTCGCCAGGTGCGCTGGGCGGGGCGCAGCCCGGGGTGTGGCTGGGGGTGGCGGGTGGCGTGGCGTTGGGCGTGCGAGTGTGTGACCGAGAGAGAGAGAGAGAGAGAGAGAGGGAGTGAGCTGGGAGATAGTGAGGATAAGAGTCGGGTTTTTGTTTTAAAAAAAAATCCCTGGAAGCCTTTGTCATGAGTGGCCAATCACGCCACGGCAAAGGAGTCGCCTTTGCCATGAGCCGCATGATCTGGCTCACGGCAAAGGATCGCCTTCCTGTGAGCCGCATGATCCGGCTCACGGCAAAGGATCGCCTTTCCCTTGGGCTGCATGATCTGGCTCGCGGCAAAGGAGGATTAAAAAAAACAAATCGAAATGCCGCTGCCGCAGCTGTGGGGTTAGTACGTGTCATCTCTTTTGTTGTGAGCATACCCTAAAAAGCTCACCACAAAGAGGCCCCCTTTGCCGTGAGCTAACCCTATATGCTCACGGCAAAAACATTTTCAGAAAATATTGTATGCATATATTGCTGCTCTTTGATAAGTAAAACTAGGTTGAGTTGTACGCATGTAAGACCAAGTGACCGACCGTGCGGCATCCGTTTCCTAGTTTCTAACACTAGCTCGCCGTCCGTACGTGCGAATCTGTGTTGAAGCTATCGTTTGATCCCACTCTCTTCGTTCTAGAAGAAGTCACAATTGCCGACATGATGTAATCGTGGAGGAAAAACTTGGTTTGGACGGTGTTTTTATCTGACCGGCGGCCGTGAGTCATTAATTTTCTGCAATTATGACGCCAAGCAAGCAGCGAGCACCACCCACGTCCATATCAGATAGAGTTTTGGAGTTCTTCATCAGCTTGGCTGCATAGTCTCTGTATTAATTATGATAGATTGGTACCTGCAGGACCATTTGTACACCCGGTGATTTGTATTTGAGTAGTGTCAGCTTCTAAAAAACTTCGCATACTGCAACACGGAACAGCGCATGGAGAAAGGAGGGCCACTGCTACATCAAGCTTGACCGGAACAGAGAAATCTTCACCAACAAGTCACTTTCTTCTTCCCGTGTGACTTCTCTACCTAAGAATCTCTTAAATATATATGTCTCCAAATCCATGGCTACAGCAATCCAGGAATAAGGCCGCGCAGTGGAGAATCCGCTGTACCGAGCTACTCCCTGCATCCTATCCTATCCAGCAAGTACACGCAACCACGCCAACTGAACCCAATGAAAGCTTCGAGCTTTATCTACTAGCGGCCATGCCAGATTTCCTGGTGAGCGCAGCGACGGGGCCTTGGGCCCTGTCGTGAATAAGCTTGCTGCTCTGCTCAGCTATGAGTACGAGCGCTTCAAAGGCGTGCATGGTGAGATCAGGTTCCTCGTTCAGGAACTCGAAGCCATGCATGCATTCCTTCGAAAGAAATCCGAAGAGGAGAATCCTGATGCGCAAGACAAGGTATGGATGAAGGAGGTGAGAGAGCTCTCCTATGACATCGAGGACAGCCTCGATGACTTCAGAGTCCGTGTTGATGATGACTCTGCGAAACCAGATGGCTTCATCGACAAATGCAAGAATCTACTGGCCAAGACCAAAGCCCGCCGTCAGATTGCCAAGGCGATTCAAGATCTCAAACTCAAAGTCAAGGAGGTGAGTGAAAGGAATGCAAGATACAAGCAGATCAGCGACACTGTCATGAACACAAGCAAAGTGACCGTGGATCCGAGAGCTCTTGTCATATTTGAGGATGCTTCGAGGCTCGTGGGGATTGATCAACCAAAACAAGAGATAATTTCATTTCGAGGACGGGGGATGGAGATGTTTCTTCACAACAACCGAAGATTGTCTCTATTGTGGGAATTGGTGGAATTGGAAAGACAACACTTGCAAATGTAGTGTATGAAGAGCTGAAGGATCAGTTTGAGTGCCGAATTTTCTTCTCGGTGTCACGGAATGCTAACATCTTGGGGATTTTGGAAACTATTCTCACCAAGGTGAAAGGTAAAATTGTTGTTCGACAGACATACAACAGCTCATCATGGAAATCAAGGATTTCCTTCAGACTAAAAAGGTACACACTGTTGTTTTTCTTTCTGCATGCGACATTTTTATCATTCGGTTAAGAAATTTATTTTAATAAACTTCGCCATCATATTTTCTTCTGTAAGAAATTGGCTGCTTTCCTGCCTTTGAAAAAAAAAGCAGATGGTTAGAGAGATAGTTAAATTATCATAAATGATCTTTCTTTGTTGTTGTTTTATCTTGGTCCAATAGTCTTAAAATGTGCATGGTACACCTACGAAGTATCAGGGTGTGTTTGGTAGGGCTCCTCCCCAAGGACTTCTCTCGAGGAGCCGCAGCCGTTTCAGCTCCTTCCACTCCTCTACCTAAACAATTTCATTGGACTCCTGGAGGAGCTGGAGAGAAGCCCTACCAAACAAGGCCATAGTCACTTCCTAAGGAGGAAATTTCTTAAATTATCACTTGTATAATAAATTAAAGTTCAATTAAAAAATTCTCAACATATTTTGGAAAATTAGGAAAGAAATTACCATCTTTTTGTAGTGTAAATTTGATACTATAGTTTCCGCAACACTAGCTGCCTAATTTTTTGGTTAAATGTACCAAAGTTTTTATTGAGAAATACCTGTGCGTATATATTTTTGTTCTGCGTATATGTTGTAAAAATTATTCAGTGAGTTGTCATTACAAATCTACAAAAGAAGAAACTATTGCCAACCATGTAAAGGAAAAAATATGGAAAATGATTAAAAATATATAGATCTCTAATTGATAAGTTTGTTAATACCTTACTATGTTTTATAAGACTATAGCCCGTGCGAGAGCATCGATTGATGGACCAATGTAACCAATGCAAATACAAAGTATGACTCACCTGATAAGGAGAAAATCCATTAAATTATTACTAAGTTTGTGGGGTGCAGTAATTTGTAATTTGCCTTACAATTTCACTGGCAATATGTTGTTAATAATTAGAAAACAATTAATTGAAAAATACTTTTAAAATTACTGATATAGTACTACTCCTTCTGCACCACTATGCATGTGTACAATGTAACAATGTTTTGATGCAGACTTACCTATGTGCATTATAATTTTGTCGCCTAAAGTATAGTTCTTAAATATTGTATGGCGAGTGGAATATTTTCCTTTCAGCTTAAATTGTGTTATGTCGTACTAAATTGTTTTATCAAATCATGCCACAGGTATCTGGTTGTTGTTGATGATGTATGGGATGTGAAAACATGGGAAACAATAAAGTGTGCATTGCCAAACAATAGTTGTGGTAGTATGATAATAAGCACAACTCGGATACATGATGTGGCCACAGCATGTTGCTCATTATATCCTGATGGTTGGGTTTACCAACCAAAGCCTCTCGAAGAACATGACTCAAAAAGGTTGTTCCAGAACAGAATATTTGGTCCTCGGGAATGAATGCCCAAACTACCTAAAAGAAGTCTCTGATAAGATCTTGAAGAAATGTGGAGGCTTACCATTGGCCATTATTACAATATCTGGTTTGTTAGCTAACAAAGCACGGAACGGAGTTCACTCACTCACAGAGTGGGATCAAGTTCAAACTTCTATTGGTCGTGGACTTGAGAGAGATTCAACTGTGGAGGGAATGATGAGAATATTATCACTCAGTTACTATGATCTTCCTTCTCATTTAAAAGCCTGCCTATTATATCTTAGCATATTTCCTGAAGATTACCAAATTAATAAAAAGCGTTTAGTATGGCTTTGGGTTGCAGAGGGTTCATTCCGGCCGAATCTACATGCACCCTGTATGAATCAGGGGTGAAGTCTTTTAATGAGCTTATCAACAGAAATTTAATCCTTCCGTGGGGAATGAAGACTCCAAGGACCTTGTATAAATCTGAAATGGAGACCTTGTATAAATCTGAAATGGGGTGTTTTGAAGAATACCTCAAAAGAATAACACATTCGGATGAAGTAAACAAGTGGACTGACGAGGTGGACAGCTGTTGTCTCCATGATACAATTCTTGATTTCATCGTGTGCAAGTCCACCGAAGACAACTTTGTTACAGTACATGGTATCCCAAGACTAGCACCTCCACTAGGAGTCAAGGTTCGTCGCTTGAGTCTGCAAAGTAAACCTGATGGAGACGTGATCGTACACTCAAACCAAAATTATGTAAATGTCCGATCAATTATTAGTTTTGGATTCCCCTGTTCCTTGTTGGGTCTTAGATTATTGCGTGTCCTGGACTTCACGGGCTGTTGGGGATTAGAAAACCATCATCTTGCAAACATTGGAGAATTACTCCAACTGAGGTATTTGAGCCTCAGGAATACAGGGATAACTGAGCTCCCAGAACAGATCGGAGTGCTACAGTATTTGGAAAGACTTGAGCTACGGGGCTGTAACATAAAGCAATTACCGACAGCTATTGTTCAACTAAAAAGACTTGTCAGCCTACTAATGGATTCTGGACTGCTTCCAGACTGCTTTCCCGGTGGAATCAAAAACATGCAGGCATTGGAGGAGTTAAATTCGGTAGCAGTTGATATAAAGGAAGCAGCTATTTTTGTTGAAGAAATTGGCGATTTAACCAAGATGAGGCATCTGGATATATCATTCCTTTCCAACTCTGGTATTACTAGCGAGGAAAGCTACATGAATCTTGTAACAAAGATGGTTTCTTCTTTTCAACGGCTAAATAAGCTTCAAGCTTTAGCCGTAAAATTTGATAATTATGGAGAAGCAGGGCATGACGTCATCCTTGAGGTGCCGGGGGTCTCTGCTAGCCTAAGAATGCTTATTCTCATGATGAGCCCCATGTCAAGGGTGCCAAACTGGATGAAGTCACTTGTCAACATGGAAACATTAAAGCTGAGAATAAAGAAACTGGATCAGGAAAGTCTTTGTATTCTTGGTGACCTACCAGTTCTTGTCGATCTGACACTGGAAAACTGGTCTTTTGAAGGAATACCCTCAACAGACAAACAACGACTTGCTGTCAGCAACAGGTCTGGATACAGAAGCTTGAGGCATTTCAGAGTCGCCACCAAACCATTGTGTAGGCGCACCAGAATCCCCATGCTGACGTTTGAAGCTGGATCCATGCCAAAGCTGGAAGAATTCCATGTAAACTTTGATGCGGATATAACAATTTCTGTGAGTAATGGTAGTCTTGATTTTGGTCTCAAGCATCTCTCCAAGCTCACGAAGGTCTGCTGTTGTATGTTCGGCACCAAACTGAATATTTTGTCTGTAGAAGTTGCCATTGAGAAAGAGCTTGCTAGCCACCCGAAGCTTCCAAGTTTCGAAAACATCATTACATGCACAGCCGACAGCTCACACAACACAGAAGCTTCCCTCCATAGCTGACTTGTCAGAACAAGAAGTTGTTCAGGAGCCAGCCGCTGATGTCATCATCTGCGTTTCAGGTAATGGTTGAATATTCTTCATCTGAAACAAAACCAGTGCTCCATGCATCCCAACTTTTCTCTCATTGCTCACTGAGTTTCATCACCTTGAATGACACTGCTTGTCGCCTATTACTTATATCGCCATCTGTTTTTGCAAATTCGCAGGTAGTGATGACAAGATGAGCTCCTCCACCACGGAGACAAGATCGCCAATTGTTCACTCCAGTGCTGCCACTACCGACCGACATGATGGCCTTCACTATCCACCATCACTATCCACCAGCTTCAGGTATGGTTTTATGTGCATTTACGCATACCAAACAACTGTAACAGGGCGCGTTTTATGTGATTATTCCTTCAGCTTTGTAATTTAGCTGTGTGCGGTCAGAGGCAGCAAATAATTCCATTTTCTAAAAAAAAGGCTGTGTATGTTCTAATATCACGCACCTTACACAGTCCATGTTCTAACAGAAACTTGACAAAGTCGTCGGCTTGCATTTTAATAATTTGGCAGGGGCTGCCCCAGCAACCTCTGATGTTCTGTGGCCTCGTATCATTGCTGCTCCTCAGCAACATGGAGCATTCGTGGCGCCGTGCTTCACATTCTGTTCTGGATCACCTCCCAACGCTGAAGCTGAATGACACGCAATGGACTGTTACGAGCCGTCGCAACATGATGGCCTTGCAAGTGCATTCAGTAGCGCCTTCAACACCCTTTCCATGCACGATGCTGACCCTGGTTCCAGTGCCACGGCTGTTGAAGTATCGTCCTTGGACACCGGTAATGTTTTCCTCTGCTCTGGGTCTCCTCTGTTTTGGAAGTAAAATTATTTGGCAGTTCATTTTCCTCTTGTTCTGAATGTACTGGCCTCATTTCTTCCTTACTGCTTTTACTTATGGGATGTGTTTACTTTTGCATCATAGCCACATTGCACAGAAAGCAAACCTCACACTCCTCTGGCATAGGGCTAGATAGATATGTACTATGTATGCTAGCTACGGTGTGTTAGAAACCATTGGAGAGTGGATTACAATAACCCTAATCCGCAAGAGCTAGTTTGCTAAAATATGTGTAGAAATAAAGCTGCTCGTTTATTTCATTTTGGAACTGTAAAATAGTACAACCCAAAATCCTAATCTAAAACAAACAGGGCTTTAATTAGAGAGTTCTGCATACACAATTGTTTTTGAACAGAAAAAACTGTCCATTGAAAACTTGTAAAGGATAATAGCAACCAAACAAAGCACTGATCTCTTGATGGTGTCTATATATGGCCCCTGCTTGTTCAGGCTTCTAATGGCTTTGATCCGAACAACTTCCAAAGCAGTGTGGCGGATCGAAAAAGAATCTTTTCTGAGAAGAAAGCTTCAAAATTGTCTGTATTTATTTGGAAAACAAGCTGCTTTCAAAAATATTTTCCCCAAAAGCGGACTTCCTTGGTAGCTTTTCTGATAATCAAGCTAGTCTTCTGGCAGAAACTTAAACAATCATGCTCTATGTAGGATCTTCATGCCAAGGAGAATGTCGTCAGTAAGAACAGTAAAGTGATGATGTACTTGCAGTGGTCAGCGTCTGCCAAGTGCCAACCTCAGCTGTCACTTATTCACCTGCCTGGCTTTCAAAAAAAAAATTCACTTGCCTACGCTTAATCTCTTCGTTTCGTCAGTAAACTTTGTTTATTGTTATTGTGAAATTTTTGTCTAAGTACTATGAGTCTATATATTTTTTGGATATATTCATTCATTTGTGATTGTTTTTTGCGGAACATTCATTTGTGATTGTTAGAGACCGACATATTTGTGTTCCTTAATAATAATATAAGAAACCAAGTCATTGGAGGCTGTGACATTGATCATCCACTTAACACACGTATGTCAACATCGCTTTTGCTCTTGGCTGAGTGCTGGACGGGGTTCCTGCTCAGGGCGCCTTCCCCCAACAGTACAAATTACATGCTAAGAGCATCCAGGGTTTTTATAATGAGAAAAAATCTTGAGGTTCAAATCCTCTATCTCCTTTGTCAAAAAAAAAAAAAAAAAATGTAACTCCAGGTTTAGGACATGTCAAAGTTTTTTACATTTAACTAAATTTGCATAAAATGTTATGAATATTTATGTGTTACTATTAAGATATATTTCATAACAAACTAAATGATACTCCTTTGTTACAAATTATAAGTCACTTTGACTTTATTAGTATTTTCATTTTGCCACGTATCTACTACATACATAGAAAAATTAATGTACAAAAAAATTAAAGCAACTTATAATTTACAATGCAGGAGTATTAATTTAACATCATCAAAATTGTTTGAAGAGCTGATTTTGTGACTCAATTACTCATACTATAGAGCAAAATTGAGTCATTATATTTATTACAACGTATTTTTATTCTATATAAAGCATGACTTGGATCGATTTCCAGGGAGCTTTTGTAGTACTATCCAGGGAGCTTTTGTAGTGCTTGCACTGCTGCTGCGCACTGAACATTTTTTTATTTCGATTCTTGAAAAGTGGGCAACATATGTTGGACAACTTTTGTATATAAATAAGGTATTGTCTTATTTCTGCGCGTGCAGCCCTTTGTCTTGCAGACTGCACGCTTGTTTGCCGTCGATCTCTAATCCAACAGCCGACCTGCTTCCTTCTTTTATAAAGACTACTCCAGCCCGTTGTCTTTTGTCTCTACGGCGGCCGCTCGCAGGTAAAGCCGACCCGGCATCCCTCTCCTCGCACGCGTCTCCCTCGGTCCTTCCTCCTTCCTCGCCACTGCGCTAAATCCACCGACCACCATTTTCGGCGAGCTCCCGCGCCCATGCCCGAGCCCGTCCCCTCCCGCGGCCTCCTCTCCGCGTCCACCCCCACCTTCTCCGGTGTCATCCTCCCCGCGCCCGCCCGGGCCTGCGGCAGCCATGGATGATCTAGCAGCGGCGACAGCAGCGGTGGCGAGGTACTCCTCCTCCTCCACCACCGCCTCCTTGTCCACGCGACGACACCCATGCCCCCATCCTTCTTCCCAAACTCCGGCTAGGGTTCCGACGGCCGGTTAGGGTTCCAGCAAGCTTCCGTTGACTCTCCCGCGAGGCGCGAGGCTGTGAGCCGGCAACCCTCCGATCCGCTGGCCCCATACCACTCCCAGCCTCCACCGTGCTACGCCTCCTTCCGGGCACGACGGCCGCAGTGGCGATGAGATTCCGTTGCGCGGGTGGCTACAGCGGCTGGATCCGGGCGCGCGGGCCACGACGCCGGTGGGATTTTGAGGCAGCCGCGGCGCCAGCTGGTTCCTGGCGCGCGGCTCGTGCCGTGCAGTTGGCGATGAGGTCCTCGCCAAGTCCAAGGACCTCACCAAGGCTTCGGCACTGATGACCAAACCCAAATCGGCTCCTCATTGTTGCCTTTGCTTCTTCAGATTTTGGAGAAAGGGGAGCTCCAGGTCTCTGACAAGGAGAGGAAGGCGCAGCTGTTGTCTCTACGAGCAGTTGGCCACAACAACCATGGATTGCCAGGGTGTCAATGCGGCAAAGGTGAGGTAAATATTCGTTGTAATTAGTATTTGCTTGAAATGTTGTTTTGACATGAGGACATGACCGTATCTCTCAGCTGCAGGGTTCGAAGCTTGGCTACTTGTAATTTTTGAGAATGGAGTAGTTCAGTCATTCATCTATGCTCAGACACTGTCACTTGCAGGTAGCCATACTTCATATCTGAATAACATATAGGTGTGGGGTCCTAATCAACTTATGCAATAGTTTCTATTCTCCTTGGTAGTTTAAGTTGCAATTTTCAAATGCAAGTTCAAAGGATTGTGTTTATAGCAATCCATGATTTGGTAATTGGTATGTCAATTTTCGTAGCTCCTTGGCAATTTTAGCTGCTAATTAGGATCTCTCATGTCTAGAAAACAAAATAATGAGGATCAGCAGAGTTGTTGTGCCTGTGTTATTTTGAGAACTGAATTATGTGCTTCCTTTGGCCATTTCCTGTTCGTTTATCCATACTTCCCCAATGGCAGCCTCGACCACATTCTCTTCAGTGAGAGCTGCTCTGCCTCATTTGTGTTTGTCCTGAATTAGTTGTCAACATTCAGTTTAATTATGTGTGAATAATAAGCATTTAATTCTTAGTTTAGAGCAACTAAATGTACATGTGTATTGATTAGTTACTGAACTTCACTGGGAATAATAAGCGACTTGCAGGCCAGCAGCCCACGTAGCAGCTGGCCGAGTGCTCAGCAGCAGCCTGCAGGCCACCAGCCAACACAGAGAGGCAACAAAATAAAAATTTCAGCTGCTGCTTTAACTTGTTCTAATAAGCCAATTAGGTGATCAGATTAGATGATCAGCCTGTTTCTGTTTTGTTCCTTTTCAGTTTCTCCACTAGGCCTGTAGTCACGTTAAGAAAATCAGATTCAGATTAATAAGTTGAGAAAGAAGATGGTTGATACTTGATAGCCTTTAGCACTAGAATCGGTGGTGTTCGTGGAGGTGGCATGACAGGAGGAGTCCGGTTCCGTGCTTTCTGTTATCATTGGTCACCTAGGACAGGATGTGAGTATATGCAACTAGTTCTGATTCCAATGTTGTGGCTAGCGAGTTTTGTCTATGGTTTCTGGTATGTCTTAGTTAACTTTCTCGGTCTAGGATTATATCATGTGTTTTGGTGGCACTAGTTATGTGTGTATGGACTGAATTGGCCACTTTGTAGTGTGTGTATTGTTTGCTTTGGTAGCTGGATCGACAATATAGCTGAATTATAGTGTGTGTATCTTCCTCTCTACTGCACTGCCCCTCTTTGTTTGTGCAGTACAGCATCGCCTAGGTTAAACTTAGGATTTGGTCTTGCACTTCCCTAGTGGCATTTGCCCTGAGATTAACTAATTTGATTTTCCTCATCAGTAACCCTAACCGTGGAGTCCCGATTTGGTTGTTCATCTGCTAGTACACTGCAGTGGTGGTAATTTGCTAGCTATATCTGCAGTCGAGTTTTGCCATGTTCTATTTTATCATCAATGCCCAGCTATTAGCTTTTGGTAGCTCTCTGAAGTGTGTTTCTTATAAACCTTTTTCTGGATTCCATGAAGGATGCAAGTAGTATCCTATTTCTTTTGATGCATTATGAGGGAACAATGGTACCCTTGTTAGGTCAGAATAGATTGTATATTAGAAATTTAGAAGAAAGCGAATCGGTACATGCCCAGTTCTTACTCTTAGTTGATATACTTGCTATGTTCAAATAAATAGATTAGTCCAATCAAAATATAGATCTGATTCTGCAGTGTACTCCGTATTGAATCCAGAAAAAAAGTAAACTCGGTGAACAGAAGTGTCACATGTTAGCAATTTTAGTGTCATTTGTAGGCAACTTAGACTAAATCAACAAGCAAAATATTCATATAATTTGTAGGAGCTCTATATGGGTATAAAGGCAATCATCTTCCCTTGGTTGCTTCCTTTTCTGAATTTGAACGACATGTATCTGTAACTCAACATTTTATCAAATAATGGACACCTCCTTGGCTATTGCCTTGTTACAGGTTAGCCAAATATTGGCAAAATTCTTAGTTGGTCTAATTAATGGTCCAATTTTGTTGCACATCACAAGTTGAAGCCTACATAAAATTCATTAATTATGTGTTCTTTTTACCATAACATGTTGTCAGTTGATTTCCTCCTTTTCTCTTTCATATTTATGGTTCACTCTTGAAATCCCTAGAGTCATTTCTCAACGAAGTGTGTAACATCGACTCTTGACTTATATTGCACTAAGCAATCTGTTTCATTTTACAAATTTTAGTTCAGTATCTACACTGCATTTTTAGTTAACTGGCAATACTTTGGCTCTAAAAGGCATTTTTTTTCAACAGTTACGAGCAATTTAGTTTTGCTACTGAAGCAGTTTTGGTTAGCTCGTTATCCAAATAAAAACTATGAATGACCAACTCTGTATGTTGTTGTACTGCCCATGCAACCAAAACTGAAAAAGATACAACTTATATACTTTGCCTACCCCAACTAGCTTGGGACTAAAGGCTATGTTGTTGTGGTTGTTTTGGGGACCAGGCAACACTTACTGCTCTGCTATCCAGCCCGACGGCGCCTGCTACTAGCAGAACAACCTGCTGGCACTTGCGTCCTACACCTACAACAACTACTACCAGAAGATGGCGGCACCAGCACCGGCACCATGCCACCACCTGCTCCTTCAATGGCACTGCCACCACCAACATTAATGACCCAAGTAATAATTTATTTATAGCAACCCATGAGCTCTTTTCTTTTTTCTTTTTTTTTTTTTTTTTTGGCATCAAGAGATCAAGAGATTAACGCCTTCGTGCAATTCTTATTCATTTCAGGTTCAGGGATTGTTACCTAATGAATGACATACAAAAAAATATTTCTTCCTATTGTTTTTACATGACCAAATGGATCCTAGTGCTCAACACTCGCAGGTTTGTCAGACGAAATTGCTCATGTAATTATGAACTCATGTCTTGATTATCATCCTTCTACTTCATAATTTTTCATTGTTCTGTTTACTGCCATCCGTTTTCTGTGCTTGTTTGTATTAGTTGTACTTTCCACTGCCAAGATGTCAATCCTTTGATTCTCTGGGAACATGTTTGCAGCACTTCTATAAATTAATGATGTAAAAATCATAAGTTTTCAGTGAAACTACATAAAAATTGCAGAGCGAGTTACTTTATTGTAAAGTACTGAGCATATCCTCCCTTTCTTTTCATGGATTGAATTCTGGATATGTGTAGTATATAATGTCTCTGCTTAGATTGCCAAGATTGATTTGTCAGTGTTGTTGTAATTAACAACTGTAATTTATACATAAAAAATTATACATACCCCTGTAATTTGTTTTGTCTTGCTATTTAAATCTCACAAGTTTGAATGTTGGAACATATAGTGTTGGACACACATAATTGCTATCAGATTACTAATAACTTTCCTGAGTAAAGATATTAAATTACTTAACTAATGATATTAAATTGCTTAACTATACTATAAACCCTACTAATTGTCTTTGTTAGGTTCGACATTTTTTGGAAGATCAATTATCTTCCAACTATGTGCAGTTTTGTTAATTGAACAAAAATCATCCTTGTGCAGTTTTGTGTTCCCTTCCAACTGTTTGGAATGACTAATCAGTGCCCGCTATGCCTCCTCCTTTTACTGGATGCTGGGCAAAGCTTAGGCAGGCGGGGCCACGTTGTGGGGTGGAGCTTCGGTTGCAAGCGGCAGGGCCATCTATGGTCAAGTGGACATATATCTATGGAAAAGCAAAAGGTGGATGACAACACACGAATGTGAGCAATCTGGTGCCACCTATTTTTTTCCTAACAGCCCCATGTCAGCACCTTCACATTTTTTGTAGCAATTTAAGTGTCATTTGTTAGACAATAATGTGCCTTTGGATAGGTAATTTAGTCTTTTTCTTACTAGTAAAAAAAGGTCATCCGACTAGCACATATTTATGACACATTATTCTTTTTTAACATGTAGGATGTCGACCATGTACAAAGGAGCAAAATGCAGGCCATATACAGAGAATATTGCTGTCTCTTTTTTGAACATATACCTGGGGTTGTTTTGCCCATGGATAATCTTGTTGTGCCTGCTAATCCATCTTGTTGTGCCTGCTAATGGAGTTGCACTGCTTTTTGAGTTGCTTTTTGTAAAAGAGTTGAATTGCTTATGTGAAATAATCGATTTTCTTATTTTGTAAGGATCCGATTTGCTTATGCAGTAGAAGCTATAGTACTATCTGCTCATCAGGTGACACAAAGTTGCTTCTAGTATCTGATCTGGTTTGGTTGTTTTTTGGGATCAACGTGTAATTCTATTTGTTTGAGACGAAGCAAATAGTATTCTGTTGCATATTTTATACGTACATGCTATTTTTGTATGAATTGGTTTTCCTCTGTTTTGGATGAATCGGCTTTTGCTGACGGTGGCGACTGTTCACCATGCTGCAGTCGGAGTGCGGACACAGCCGGCCACGTATAGATTTTCCTTATTTAGACTATGCAGGCCATAAGACTAAATCCTGCATGTGCAGGCGTTAGTCGCCTCCTATAAATAAAATGCTCTGTTGGACCCAGGGAGAATAAAGCAGTCTTCTTTGCTACTACTTTCCCCACCACGACCTCTGCTTGCCGTGTGAAACTTTGAGACCCAAGGTGAATACAGTAGTCTTCCTTGCTATCACTTTCCCCACGACGACCTGTGTCTTCTTCGCCCACCCCGTCTTCCCATGAGAAACTTGAGAGCTGAGACATCTCTCTCAAAACAATCTCCTAACCTAATCTCTGTTTCCAAATCCATGGCGACCTAGAGCATAATAAGGCTGGCCTGTGGAGAATCCATTTCACAGAGCTACTGCCTGCATCCCATCCACGCAGCCACTTCACTCCAACTGAACCCAACAAAAGCTTTGAGCTTGTGTTTTCTACTAGCAGCCATGCCGGATTTCCTGGTGAGCGCAGCGACGGGTGCCTTGGGCCCTGTCCTAAATAAGCTTGTTGCTCTGCTCGGTGACGAGTACAAGCGTTTCAAAGGCGTGCGTGGTGAGGTCAAGTTCCTGATTCGGGAACTCGAAGCCATGCATGCGTTCCTTCTGAAGAAGTCTGAAGAGGAGAATCCTGATGCACAAGACAAGGTGTGGATGAAGGAGGTGCGGGAGCTCTCCTATGACATCGAGGACAGCCTCGATGACTTCAGAGTCCGTGTTGATGATGACTCGACGAAACCAGATGGCTTCATCGACAAATGCAAGAAGCTACTCAAATTGGACAAGACCAAGGCCCGCCGTCGGATTGCCAAGGAGATTGAAAAGCTAAAAGGCCAAGTCAAGGAGGTGAGTGAAAGGAATGCAAGATACAAGCAAATCAGCAATACTTCACAAACACAAGCAAAGTGACAGTGGATCCGAGAGCTCTTGCCATATTTGAGGATGCTTCGAGGCTTGTGGGGATTGATCAACCAAAACAAGAGATAATTTTATTTCTGAAGAGGGAGGATGGAGATATTTCATCACAACAGCCAAAAGATTGTCTCTATTGTGGGAATTGGTGGAATTGGAAAGACAACTCTTGCAAACAGAGTGTATGAAGAGCTGAAGGATCAGTTTGAGTGCCGAGTCTTCTTTTCGGTGTCACGGAATGCTGACATCTCTGGGATTTTAAGAAGTATTCTCATCAAGATCACAGGTCGAGACTGTTATATGACAGACATACAACAACTTATCATGGAAATCAAGTATTTCCTTCAGACAAAAAGGTACAAACCGGTGTTTTCTTTCTGAATACAACATTTTTATCCATTCAGTTAAGAATTTCTTTTTATTAAGCTTTGGCCATAATATTTTCTTCTATATGAAATTGGCTGCTCTCCTGCCTTTGAACAACAGATGGTTAGAGAGATAGTCAAATTATCATAAATGTTCTTTCTTTGTTGTTGTTTTATCTAGGTCTGATAGTCTTGAAAATATGCATGATACACATACACATACACATTATCAGGTTGTGTTTGGTAGCGCTCCTCCCCAAGGGCTCCTCTAGAGGCACCGAGCCCTTTCCCATTTTTCCACTGAAAAGAACTCCAAACGGCTCCTCTTGCTAAACTGTTTGATAAGACTCCTCTGGATGAGCCGGAGAAATTTCTTAAATTAGCACTAAGGGCATTCATAAGGCGCAATTTGATTTTTCACTTGTAATAAATTAAAGTTCAATTAAGAACTCTCAATATATTTCTGAAAATTAGGAAAGAAATTACCATATTTTTGTAGTATAAATCTAATACTATAGTTTCGATACCACTGGATTGCCTAATTGTTGGGTCAAATGTACCAAAGTTTTATTGAGAAATACCAGTGCGTATATATTTTTTGATCTACCCATATGTTGTAAAGATTCTTCAATGAGTTGCCATTACAAATCTATAAAATAAGAAACTATTGCCAATCATGTTTAATTATCATATATGCTCTTTCCTTCTACACCACAAGGCCTAATTGTTGTGTAAAAATGTTACAAAGTTTTGATGCAGACTTACCTGTATGCACTATAATTTTGTTGCCTAAAGTATAGTTCTTAAATATTCTGCAATGAGTGGAATATTTTTCTTTGAGCTTAAGTTGTGTTCTGCCATACTAAATTGTTTTATCAAATCATGCCATAGGTATCTAGTTGTTGTCGACGATGTATGGGATGTGAAAACATGGGAAACAATTAAGTGTGGATTGCCATATAATAGTTGTGGTAGTGTGATAATAACCACAACTCGGATACATGACGTGGCCAAAGTATGTTGCTCCTTATATCCTGATGGTTGGGTTTACCAACCAAAGCCTCTTGAAGAAGAACATGACTTAGAAAGGTTGTTCCAGAACAGAATATTTGGTCCTGGGAATGAATGCCCAAAACACCTAAAAGAAGTCTCTGATAAGATCTTGAAGAAATGTGGAGGTTTACCGTTGGCCATTATTACAATATCTGGTTTGTTAGCCAACAAAGCACGGAACGGAATTCACTTTCAGTCACGCAGTGGGATCAAGTTCAAATTTCTATTGGTCGTGGACTTGAGAGAGATTCGACTGTGGAGGGAATGATGGGGATATTATCACTCAGTTACTATGATCTTTCTTATCATTTAAAAGCATGCCTATTATATCTTAGCATATTTCCTGAAGATTATGTAATTGATAAAGATCAGTTAGTACGGCTATGGGTTGCAGAGGGGTTCATTCCTACAGCCGAACCTATATGCACCTTGTATGAATCAGGAGTGAAGTCTTTTAATGAGCTAATCAACAGAAACTTAATACTTCCGGTGTCAATAGGTTACTGGAGTATTCGCGAGGTGGACAAGTGTCGTCTCCATGATACAATTCTTGACTTTATCGTGTGCAAGTCCACTGAAGAAAACTTTGTTACAGTACATGGTATCCCAAGACTAACACCTCCACCAGGAATCAAGGTTCGTCGATTGAGTCTACAAAGTAAAACTGATGGAGATGTGATCATACACTCGAACCAAAGTTATACAAATGCCCGGTCAATTATTTGTTTTGGATTCCCCTGTTCCTTGTTGGGTCTTAAATTCTTGTGTGTCCTGGACTTCATGGGCTGTCAGAGTTCATTAGAAAACCATCATCTTGCAAACATTGGAGAATTACTCCAGCTGAGGTATTTGGGCCTCAGACATACATCGATAACTGAGCTCCCAGAACAGATCGGAGCGCTACAGTATTTGGAAACACTTGACATAAGGGGCTGCGACATAATCCAATTACCAACAGCTATAGTTGGATTAAAAAGACTCATCAACCAACTGTGCTCTCGGAGGCTAGACTGCTTTCCCCGTGGAATTAAAAACATGCAGGCATTGGAGGAGTTAAATTCAGTAGCAATTGACATAAAGGAAGCAACTGTTTGTTTTGAAGAAATTGGCAATTTAACCAAAATGAGGCATCTGAGTATATCATTGCTTTCCGATTCTTGTACTATTGATGAGGAAAGCTACGTGGATCTTATAAAAAGATGGTTTCTTGTTTTCAATGGCTAAATAAGCTTCAAACTTTAGACGTAGAAGTTGACGATCCTAGATAAATAAATGACACCATCTTCGATGGAGATGACGACATCCTTGAGGTGCCATGGTGCTCTGTTAGCCTAAGAATGCTTGTTTTAAGGATAAACATGATCCCCATGTCATGGGTGCCAAGCTGGATGAAGTCACTTGTCAACATGGAAAAATTAGTGCTGAGAATAAAGAAATTTGACCAGGAAAGTCTTTGTATTCTTGGTGACCTACCTGTTCTTGTATATCTGACACTGGAGATAGTAAGCAACAGGTCTTTTGAAGGAATACCCTCGACAGACAAACAACGACTTGTTGTCAGCAACAGGTATGGATACAGAAGCTTGAGGCATTTCAGTGTTTGGTCGATGCACAGAAGGCTTAGGCGCGCCAGTATCCCCATGCTGGCGTTTGAAGCTAGATCCATGGCAAACCTGGAAGAACTCGATGTTGAATTTAATGCAGACATAACAATTTCTGTGAGTAATGGTGGTCTTGATTTTGGTCTCAAACATCTCTCCAAGCTCACGATGGTTCACTGTATTATATTCGGCTGCAGACTGAATATTTTGAATGTAAAAGTTGCCATTGAGAATGCACTTGCCAACCACCCGAAGCTTCCACGTTTCCACATTGAAACGCGGAGAAATGGAAGTTCACCTCCCTACACTGAAGCTGAACAACAGGCAATAGACTGTTACGAGCGGTCCCAACGTGAGGACCTAGCAAATCATCTCAGCAGAATCTGCCATCTGCTTGACGATCACGCTGGACCCAGTGCCATGCCTGTTGAAGCAGCCTCGTCGGACAATGGTAATGTTTTCCTCTGTTCTGCTTGTGCTAGGCCTCCTTTCTTTCGAGAAGTTAATATTTAAACTACCTTATTACTCTATTGCTTATGTAGCATGCGCTGACTTTTACACATAGCCTGCATTTCTTTAAATCTCTAATAATAAAGGGAAATTATTGAACAGAACACAAACCTAATACTCACTGGCATATGTCTGTGTAGAAGCCAATGGAGAGTGGATATAACCCTAACCAGGCAAGCTAGTTTGTTAAAATCTCTGTAGAAATAAAGCTGCTCGTTTATTCCATTTTGGAACTGTAAAATAGTATAACACCAAAATCCTAAGCTAGGGGGTATTTGGATTGGCTGACTAAAATTAGTCACTCCCTTGAGTAAAAGCTGGGGTACCCTAACTTTTACATTTAGTCACTCCCTGACTTTTTAGTCACCCCCAATCCGAAAAGGGTCTAAAACAAAATTGGCTTTAATTAGAGAGTTCTACATACACAATTGTTTTTTATTAGAACAAAAAATTAATGTGTCCATATGAAAACATATAGAGGATAGTCCCCATTCTCTTTTATCAGGCGTGGAGGCCAGCTTTGTAGATTTCAAGGAAACTCAAGTACCAAATGGCCCGCCCTCTCCGTTGCGGAAAACTGTTTCGCGAATTCTCTACAACAGTTCGTTGCCATAAAACAATTAGCATCAATTTTTAAAGTGAAATCGACAAATCTTGAATGTGCGCGTTTCCAGTATGTATGTATGAATGTATGTGTGCTTTGTGTATCCATAAATTCCAGCACAAAGCTCCTTCAACATGTCCAGTTCGCTTCCATGGTAGACCCACCTCCATACCTACAAATTGATCTAAATGAACCAGTGTCAGTTCTGGGATTTGATCTTACGGACTGTTTGGATCCCTTCATTCGGAGGAATTGAAATCTCTATATAAACTAGGCTATTTGGCTTGGAAGTTAACATTTCATCACTTTCCAAAATTCACTTTTAAGTCCATCACAAATTTATAGGGTGGGAGATGGAAACTGAATGAAATAGATCATCATGCTATGTTTGCACTCTCCAACTCTATTCCATTCCATTCCAAGTATATAGCGAGCTCAAATAAGTGCCAAAACTACAATAAATTCAATTCCAAGGATCTAAACTGGGCCTTAAGGATCTAAACTGGGCCTTAATGTTCTGCATGTGCTAGGTCTCCTTTCTTTTGAGAAGTTAATATTTGCAGGGCATCCTCCTCTTGTTCTAGGCCACATTTTATTTGATTGTTCCTTCAACCTCATATGTTCTAATGTCGCAAGCATTACACGGCCATGTTCTTACTTCTTACAGAATATTGTCAATGTCGTCGTTGGCTTAAACTTTAATCCCTTTGGCAGGGCCTGCCCCAACCTCTGATGTTCTACGGCCTTCACTCATAGCAAATGTCTTCTATGAGCTATCCTTGGGCAACTACCAATACTACCCTGGTTCCAGTGCCACGGCTGTTGAACCAGGCTCCTCGAACACTGGTAATGTATTCCTGTGTTCTGCTTGCTCTGGGTTTCCTCTGTTTTGGAAGTAAATTATTTGGCAGTTCATTCTCATGTTGTACTGGCCTGATTGGTCATTGGTACACATTTATTCAAACTACCTTCTTAACTCTATTTCTTATATAGCATGCGCTGACTTTTGCACATAGCCGACAGTTTTTTTTATCTCTAATAATAAAGGGAAATTACTGAACAGAACACACACCTAACACTCACTGGCATATATCTGTAGAAGCCACTGGAGAGTGGATATAACCCTAACCCACCAAGCTAGTTTGTTAAAATCTCTGTAGAAATAATAAAGCTGCTCGTTATTTCATTTTGAAACTGTAAAATAGTATAACACCAAAATCCTAAGCTAAGGGGTTATTTGGATTGGGGTGACTAAAATTAGTCACACCCTGACTAAAATTACTCAGTAAAAGTTGGGTACCCTAACTTTTACATTTTAGTCACTCTCTGACTCTTTAGTCACCCCTACAATAGGGATGACTAATTATAGTCACCCCTAATCCAAAAAGGGTCTAAAACAAACATGGCTTTAATATTAGTCACCCCTAATCCAAAAAGGGTCTAAAACAAACATGGCTTTAATTAGAGAGTTCTACATACAGAATTGTTTTTTATTAGAACAGAAAAACATTGTGTCCACATGAAAACCAATAGAGGATAGTCCCCATTCTCCTTTATCAGACGTGGAGGCCAGTTTTGTAGATTTCAAGGAAACTCAGGTACCAAATGGCCCACCTGTTCTGTTGCGGAAAACGGTTGCCAATTAGCGCCAATTTTTAAAGTTAAATTGGCAAATCTTGAATGTGCGTGCTTCCAGTACGTTTGGACACACGCTTTGCACATCTATAAATTCCAGTGCACAGTTCTTTCGTCGTTTCCAGTTTGGTTCCATGGCAGACCCACCTCCATACCTACACATTGATCTAAATGAACCAGTGCCAGTTCAAGGATTTGATCTAAGGGCCTGTTTGGATCCCTTTATTTGGAGGAATTGAAATCCCATTATAAACTAGGCTATTTGGCTTGGAAGTTAACATTTCATCACTTTCCAAAGTTCACTTTTGAGTCCATCACAAAATTATAGGGTGGGAGATGAAAATTGAATGAAATAGATCATCAGGCTATATTTGCACTCTGCATCTCTATTCCATTCCATTCCAAGTACATAGCTAGCTCAAATATGTGCCGAAACCACAATGAATTCAATTCCAAGGATCCAAACCGGGCCTTAATGATCCGGTGGTTGAAGGGGATGATGAAGAGGGCGCTTGGGAGTGGAACACTGCCATCGAGGTTTGTCCTTCAATCCAAATGATTGGGAAGATGTATCTAATCTGTACCACTCAGTGTGGAGACCGAATGAAGAAGGTGATCAATTTTTATCTAACCCTAAACCCTAAGCTCAAATATGTGCCTATACTACAATGAATTCAATTCCAAGGATTCAAATGGGCCCTTAATGATCTTGTGGTTGAAGAAGGTGATGAAGAGGGTGCTTTGGGTGGAGCACTGTCGCCGAGGTTGACTTAAACCAATTGTTCTGGAGTCCAAATGAGGAAGGTGAGTTGTATTCTATTTTTTTCCTACTTTTTTTTGGTAGCTTTCATGTTTTTATGCCTTTTTAACAAAAGATAACTTCTTTTTGAATGAAGGAGGTGAATGGCATATAGACGATCAACTCGAGCTGGTTGGCTTGAACAATATTTCTTGCGGTGACAAAGCAGAGAATTTGCCGGACTTCAATGTTTCTAGTAATGACCAACCTCCTTTTTGTCGAACGTGAAATAGTTTCTTTAGAAAAAATTAATTTGAAATTTCCAGTTTTGTAATGGGACCTTACCGTTATGTTATTTATTTGCAACTTTAGAACATATCCTAACTCATATCTTTTCTCAAACATTTCAATTGAGATTACAATTTATTTGATAATCTTATTAGTTCATGAACTTAGAGGATTACGTGATTTGTTAGGAAAAGGAATGATAGCTACCCTTTTTTCTCTATAACAAGATTTTTAGTCTCTCGTTGGGCTTTTTCGAGACATTTTCCATTAAGTAATTTATATGGATCATTGATCTTCCTATCATGGACTCTGTATATTGTTCATACTATTTCTAAGATATAGAACTGGAAAAATGATTTAAGCACAATAACTATGCCAAGTACTATTTTAGCACAAGGCTCGTCAGGTCTTTTAACTGAAATCAATATGGCTGATACTCTCGGATTGGCCTACTTGCTAAAGAGACTATACTTGTACCTGCTGTGTAATCTGAGTAGTTAACAAGGCAAGTAAGTATGATGTTTATGTGCTGCTCTTCTAATCATTACATTTTGAAATTCTTTTGATTTCTTTTTACTAAAGAAAATTCTTTGTTAACCTTCAATGTCGCAACCAAAGGCGAGAGGAGCAACCGAGTACGCCTAAGGCCGCGAAGACGCAGGCAGTCGACAGTTCACACAACACAGCCAAAGCCTTCCTCCCTAGCTGATTTGTCAGAACAACAAGTTGTACAAGAGCCAGCAGACGATGCCATCGTCTGCACTTCAGGTATGGTTGGATTCTTCATCTGAAACAAAACCAGTACTCTATGCATCCCAAGTTTCCTCTATTTTTCATTCGTTTTCATCGCTACCAATTGCCGCTCCTATTACAAAAATAAAACTTTGTGTGTTTATGCAAATTTGCAGGTGGTGATGTCAAGACGAGCTCCTCCACGGACGACAACACCTGCCAGTCGTTGACTGCATCACTGGCACTACCCACGGACCTCTCCTTCACCATCCACCATCACGGCACCTCCCCTGACATTGGCCGTCGACATGGTCAGCGACGGCGCCAACCGAAAGCTTGCCAGCGCGCCACCATGCGTCGACGAGAACTGGTTCAGTGTGCACCAGTTATTCCTGGTGGCATCAAGGGAGCTTCAGGTATGGTTTTATGCGCATTTACGCCTACCAAACAACTGAAAAACAATTCCATTTTCTAAAAAAAAGGTTGTGTGTGTTCTAATGCCACGCTCCTTACACAGAAACCTCTACAGTTCTGGGGCCTCGACTCATTGCTGGTCCTCAGGTAGAGGGCGCATTAGTGCTGCCGTGCTTCACATTCAGTTCAGGATCAGCACATAACGCTGAAGGTGAACAACAGGCAATGGACAGTTACAAGCTTTCGCAACATGACGACGACCTAACAAATGCCTTCACCAATGCCTCCTCTGTTCTGTATTCCTCTGACACTGGTAATGTATTCTTCGGTTCTGCTTGCTCTGCTTCTCCTCTGTTTCAAAAGTAAATTAGTTGGCAGTTTATTTTCTCTTGTTCTGAATGGCCTCATTTCTTCCTTACTGCATTTGATTCGTGAAATATGCCAATATTATATATTCTGCCTAGATTAGTCTAGGGAAATCTTAAAACTAGCACTGTATGTATATAGCATGTGTTTACTTTTGCTCCCACATTCATTTATCTCTAATAAACAAAGGAAATATATAACCTGAAAATTCTGGAAATAAGTAGAAATGTCTAGCCTTTAATTTGGTAGACTCGACATCGTCGATAATAAGCAACAGCTCCATTCTAATTTATTAAATGAAATTACAGGCCCCTACTACTATGGTCCATGTTCTAACAGAAACTTTACAAAGTTATATTGGCCTAAAGTTTAATCGTTTGGCAGGGGTGGCCCCAGCAAAATCTGCTGTTCTGGGGCCTCAACTCATTGCTGTTCCTCAGCAACATGAGGCATTCTCGCCGCCGTGCTTCACATTCGGTTTTGGATCATCTCCCAATGATGAGGACCTAGCAAATACCTTCACCAGTTCCTTCAATGCCCTTTCCTTGCGCGACGACTACACTAGTTCTAGTGCCATAGCTGTCGAAGCAGCCTCCTCGGACACTGGTAATGTTTTCCTTTGTTCTGCTTGCTCTCTGTCTCCTCTGTTTTGGAAGTAAATTATTTTGCATTTCATTCTCCACTTGTTCTCAATGTACTGGCCACATTTCTCCCTCACAGCGTTTGACATACGGGATGTGCTTATATATTCTGCATAGCCCATATTCATTTATCTCTAATGAATAAAGAAAAATACTGCACAGGAAGCAAACCTCACACTCCCCTGGCAAACTAGTTTGTTAAAATCTGTGTACAAAACTGCTCGCGCAACTTCAGATATTGTGTCGTGAAAATGCTAAACTAAAACAAAAAGGGATTTATAGAGTTCTGCATATATAGACAATCTCCGTTATTAGAACAGAAAAATATTGTGTCCATTTGAAAACTTTCAAAGAGAAAAGCAACCAAATTAACCAGTGATCCCTTCATGGTGTCAATATATGGCCCTGCTAGCTCGGGCATCTAAATTCGAATGATTTTCGCACAACTTCCAGTGGGCAAATCCAAAAGAACCTTTCTGAGAAGCAAGCTTAAAAGTTGCTTATATTTATTTGAAACTGTACGTGTGCCATGCGTGTATTTCACATGCCAAATTGAAGGGGCCACCTGTCGCCGCCTAGGGCCCACCCACTGTCAACACGTCATCGTCATCTGCTTCGTAATTAAGTAATAGATATTTAGGAAATAAAATAGGAATAAAATAGGAAATCAAATCAGTGACTTGAGTCTTTTCTGGACTATAAATACAAGGGACTTGTAATCAGTTGGATCATCAGAAAAATAAAAGGGTAACACCCAACACCTTCGTTCTCCGGTCCTAGGCTCTCTCCCCTCTTGCGCCGCGTCGCCGCCGCCAATGTCGCCGCCCGCTGCCATGCCGCCTCAGCCGCTTGCACGAGACCCCCGCAACCCCGATTGCCGCTGCACCAGAGCCCTCGACAACCCCGATTGCCGCCAAGATCAAAGTCCCCCAGCAACCCCAATTGCCGCCTGCGCCAACGCCGCAACCGTACAAGCTGTCGCAGCTCAGATCAAATCAGATCGGGAGGCCACCACCGACGTCTACCAGCTGCTCGACGAAAAGCCTACCCAACTAGGCCAACGTCGCGAGGCTCCAAGACGGTCTGTATAAGTTCCTACACCACCAACATCCTCTCTGACACTGGGAACACCAGGAGCATCCACGCAATCACCATCAACAGCAACTCAACAACGTAGCCTGATGTCGACGCTAACATCGCTGATCTCAACCCCGACGTCGACAATGCCTCCAAGGTCGCCCCTAACAACATCAGCAATGACAACGACGTCACCAACCATGGCGTCCTCAGCATCACACCACACTAACCGTGGGCGCAACTCTACCAAGTAGTTGCGAGGCCCTTTGATCGCCACACAAATGCTTTCCTCCTAATTGCCTTCCTCCACAATGGACATCGTAAACCTAAATCATCAACTAGGCCTCAAACCTCCTCGCCACGACGCCTATCGCCGTTGCATATTGACTGATCACAAGCTTCCAACAGAAACGATGCCTCTAGGGATGAATTTGACACCACCGATGCCGCCATCGTTTGATCGGAAGGTCAAGGGTTTTCACCCACAGAAGACTTACCGTGCAATGTAAAGAGAACCGTTCAATGAACACTTCCAAGGAAGAAAACGATATCCAAAGACGTCACCATCATTGGCTACTGCACCATAGAAGGGGAACGTCAGGGAGAGAGAGAGAGGCGTACCTCCATCTCTACCAAGCGTCGGATGGGCTTCTGGCCGGCGCGACCACGGGCGCAACTAGCGCCCTCACTGAACTGCATGTGAGGCCGCGCCCCACCGGACGGCCACAGCCCTTGCCACCACTCACCGTCAAACTCTAGGGAAGTTGCCCCACTGCCACCATCCTGGCAGGCTACGTGGCCCGGCCGGTATCCTACTCCGACGGCGGCCCGGTGGGGTATGAAATGGTTCGGAAGCGCAGGCCATGGCTGGGATTCGGCCGCCGCCTGAGTCACCCGTGTGGGGAGCAACAGTATCTAGAGGGTTCTAGAAGGAGCTGAGAATTCGGGTACAGGGAGAGATGGGAATAGTTGGGGAAGAACAGTAAAGTAAAGTACAGTACAGGTAAAGGTAAGGGTAATTGTTGATATTTTGATTGATGCCGAATGCCCTCCTCCACCCCTTCCTCTTGTACCTGCTGTTGGGGCTTGTTGCAATGGGCCGAGGCGTTGCTGGGGCTTGTTGTGAGATGACTGGGCCAAAGCCCATACAAGAGGTAGCCATCTGACAGTTCTGTAAAATAAAGCGGCTCGTTTATTTCATTTTTGAACTGTAAAATATACAACACCAAAATCCTAAGCTAAGACAAACATGGATTTAATTAGAGAGTTCTGCATACACAATCTTTTTTATTAGAACAGAATAATATTGTGTCCATTTGAAACTTCTAGAGGATATATAGTCCCCCATTCTCTTTTATCAATCGTGGAGTCCAGTTTTGTAGATATCAAGGAAACTCAGGTACGAAATGGCCCGCCTGCTCCGTTGCGGAAAACTGTTTCACGAATTCGCTACAACAGTTTGTTGCCATAATAACAATTAGCGCAATTTTTAAAGTGAAATAGACACATCTTGAACGTGTACGGTTCCAGTATGTATGTAAAGCGCGCTTTGTGTATCTATAAATTCCAGCGTGCAGTTCGTTCATCATGTCCAGTTCGCTTTCCTTGACAGACCCACGTCCAGACCTACAAATTGATCTAAATGAACCAGTGCCAGTTCTGGGATTCGATCTTAATGATCCGGTGGTTGAAGAAGATGACGAAGAGGGGGCTTTGGAATGGAACACTGCCGTCCAGGTTTGTCTTCCCAATCCAAATGATTGGGAAGATGTATCTGATTTGAACCACTTGTTCTGGGGACCGAATGAAGGTGAGCTGTGTTCTACTCCCTCCATCTTAAGTTGTACGTTATTTCAAAAAGAATTTAGACTCAAAGCATCTTAACTTTTGATCAAATTTATATGATAAGATAAGGATGCCAACTAAGTATCTTTGGATTCTTCGTTAATTATTTTTCCATAGTATACCTATTTTGTGTCCAATATTTTCTTTAATTCTCTATAATTTTGATCAAACTTGAGAAGTTTTGACTCTCTAAGATTCTTGTAATGACTTACATTTTGGAATGGAGAGAGTATTTGTTTCTACTTTTTTTTGGGTTAGCTTTCACGTTTTTATGGCCTTTTTGTTTATTTAACAAAAGACAATTTCTTTTCGAATGAAGGAGGTGAATGGCATGAAGCCGATCAACCCGAGCTGCCTGACTTGAACCTGGATATTTCTGGCGGTGATGAAGCTGAGGATTTGCCGGACTTCAACGTTTCTGGTAATGACCAAAGTCCTTTTGTCTTACCTTGCTTTAATTTACGAACAAATCACATACTTGTTTCAGTTGCATATGGGTTTAGTTTTCGATCAACATGTACATGTTTCAGTTGCATGGCTTTAGTTTACGAACAGTACTCCTTGTTTCTTTCCGATTACAGTGTAATGCCAACACAGACACTCAACACACGCACAGTCACCCTATGAGCATCATCAAGATCGAGCTAGCAAACCCTTGAGATTGACGAGGTCACAACAGACATCTCTGTTTGACGTAAAAATTGCCTACCACTGAAAGCACAAACGCCATTAAGTCTCTAAGGCTCGTGTAACCAACAGGCTACAAGCTCTTCAGTTTGAGCATGCATGCCATCCAACTCTGAAGCTGAATAACAGGCTACATACTATAGGATCTCACACTGTTAAAGATTTAAATCTAGTGTTTTATGTGATTATTCGTTCAGCCTCTTATGTACTAATGTTGCACGCCCACTGCCAATAAAAACTTGACTATGTTGTTGCCTTGCATTTCCATATTCGGCAGGGGCTGCCCCAGCACAGCAACAGGAGACATTATTACCGCCGTGCTTCACATTCAGTTTTGGATCACCACCGACACCCAACTCTGAAGCTGAACAACACACAATGGACTGTTACAAGCCATCGCAACATCACGATCTACAAAATGCCTTCAGCAGCACCTTCGATGGGCTTACCTTGCGCGACGACGACCACCCTTGTTCCAGTGCCACGGCTGCTGAAGCAGCCTCCTCAAACACCGGTAATGTATTCCTCTGTTCTGCTTGCTCTGCTCTGGGTACCAATATTTGCAGTGCACTCTCCTGTTGTTGCGAATGCACTGGCCACATTGCTTTCTTTCTGCATTTGTTTGAATTATGGGTACATTATATATTATGCATTTGTTCGAATTATGACATGTGTTTACTTTTGCACCGTAACCCATATTTAACTCCAGTAAAAGAAGATACTGACATAGAACAGAAACCTCACTCGCCTGGCATAGGGATAAATATGCCACTATGCTACAATGTGTTGGAAGCAATAGCAAGCTAGTAGTTAAAATCTGTGTACAAAGCTGCAAAAGTACAATCCAAAATGCTTTCAGCTTCGAATTATAAACGGTACAATCCAAATGCTAAGCAAAAACTAAAGAGAGGGAACAAATTAGAGAGTTTTGGGTACCCACAATCTTTGTTTATTAGAACAGAAAAGTGTTGTGTGTATCTGCTTGTTTGAGCTTCTGATGGCTTTCGCAAAATTTCCAATGCAGTGGACAAATCGGAAAAAGAACTTTCTGAGCAGAAAGTTCCAAAAGTTGCATATATTTATTTGAAAAAGGCAAACCGCATTCAAAAATATTTTCCTCACAAGTGGACTATATTCCGTGGTAGTTTTTCTGTTAATTAAGCTAGTCTTCTGGCACAAACTCAAACAATCATACTCTATGTAGGATCTTCATCAGGAAAAGGAGGCGGTCGTCAGGAACAACAGTGAAGTGAGCAATAACCACGTCACTCTCCAGCTCCATCATCATCTCGATCATGCTTGTAGTACTAAAAGTATTCACTTATTACCTAAACCTTTTCTCTTCGTTTCGTCAGTAAACTTTGTTAATCCTTATGGTGAAATTTGGTCTAAATAGTAGTAGCATTTACTTTTAATCCTTATGGTGAAATTTGGTCTAAATAGTAGTAGCATTTACTTTCCACAAATTTGCATTCCAAAATGTAAAAGAGCTGCATTCTTTTTCACTCGGGAAGCCCTGCAGGGTGAGTGGTTTTTTAACGAGGCAGTCTTTATTGTAAATTCTCATATCAATATAAATGAGAAAGTAGTTTTTCCCACTTTCTCTGTTTACAAAGCCGAAGAGCGAAACACGCACCTACATTGGCATCAATTAAAATCTATACGCAGGTGCAATTTTGTAAAAATTAAATTGCTACCTACAATCCAATACAAAAAAATATTAAATAATAATAAAAAATAAAGGAAGGGGACGACGTTTTCAAATTCTCAAAGGAGAAATTTAAACTTCAAATTAAAGTTTTCGCTCCCACTTCACAAAAAAAAGAAGGGGACATTTTTCTCTAAGGAGAAATTTAAATTTCGAATTGAGATTTTCGCTCCCCACTTTGCAAAAAAGGAAGGGGGACGATGTTTCCAAATTCTCTAAGGAGAAATTTAAACTTTAAATCAAAGTGTTTGCTCCCACTTACAAAAAAGGAAGGGGATGATAGTTTCAAATTCTCTAAGGTGAAATTTAAATTTCAAATAGAAGTTTTAAGCTCCCACTACACAAAAAAAGGAAGGGGAGGATGTTTTCAAATTCTCTAAGGAGAAATTTAAACTTCAAATCAAAGTTTTCGCTCACACTTTGCAAAAAAAGAAAGGGGACGACGTTTTCAAATTCTTTAAGGAGAAATTTAAACTTCAAATCGAAGTTTTCGCTTCAACTTCGCAAAAAAAGAATTATAAAGCAATAGAACTTGAGCAAAATTAAAATTTCTTCATACACTCATCACAAACTTACAATATAGTTACATATTTTACAGAATTCATAGAAATAAAACAAAATACAAACTCATAAGAAAAATTAGTCATCGTCAGAAGCAACACTAGTTGCAACTTCATCTAATATATCCTTTACAACCCCATCAATTGTTTCATCAGCTTCGACTCTCAAAAATTCTTCCAAAAGGAAGATAGGTGATGCACTTAAACAACATGACTAAAAAAAAAAATCAAAAGTTAGCATCCAAAACAAACTTCGAAGATAACCTGACTTTGAAATAAATCTTTTTCATACCTGCCCAAAATTTCTAAAGTCAATAACACGAGGAATCTTATAACCGGGATGAGAATTCCTATTCTATTCAACTTCGAATCTCTTCACAACAAAAAAGAATCAAAAGAAAATTCACCAACAGCTTGGCAATAATCCAAATACTAGCAAGTTTCAAACACAAAGTTATCTTTTCCCATCATAAACAGCAATGCAATTATCACATCTTGCGTAGGCTTCACACGAGGAACCTGCGCATGATGTGATGACACCCAAAGCCAAGTCTAGGGACCCAAAAATGGCATTTTAAAAGTAGAGAGACCTAGATGACACTCCATGACAAATGGAGGGACCGGCCATGATTTTTTCTCGACAAATAAGGCACCTGTTTTCCATTACATATTACTCCTGAAGGCAGCACTCGCCCGGCCATGGATTGCCCCATTGTGGAAGCCGCCGACATGAACATGTGTCGGTCACGCACAGCACATAGCAAGCCGGAAGGATCTGCCTCAGAGCAAGTCCTCTGAGATCCGTTAGCTTCAACACATGACCAGTTGGGGCCAACACATGCTTAGCACATAAAACAATGTAAACAGGCATGATCGGCAAATTATTTGTTTTAGCCGTTGTATATCTATACCTACTCTACCTTTTTTTCGGTCTGCCTGTCTCTCCGCTCGTAATATACCGAACTCCCACGTGAAAATACCGAAATAACAAAGGCAAAATTTCTATCGCGAGCATGCCTGGTGGAGACAGAGACCAGATACAACACGTATTTCAAGCGCACATCTTCCCTCCATCCGCGTCGCAGCCGTATTCCCGAGTGCGGTAAGGTTTCCCACGCTGATCCATATCTCCTCGACGCGACGCTGAGTTGCGCACCGTCCATGGGACGCCGGTGGCTGCTAGGTTTCAGGTATGGACTCATCCGCTTCGGTTCTGGCAGCAGGTTTCGATAGGGTGGTAGGGCGCCCGACGTGATTGCCCCGTGGATCATCGACGCCGACGGCTGCTAGGGTGCCCGACATGATTGCCCGGCCCACTGACCGTCAACGCCGGCGGCTGCTAGGGTTCCTGACGTGATTGCCCCGCTGATCGATCATCAACGCCGGCGAGGCTGCTAGGGTGCCCAACCTGAATTCTTTGCCTGCTCTGAATTCTTTGCCCCGATGATCATTGATGATAGCATACCAACTGCAGCAGCAGCTAGCATACGAGCAACAAGGTAAAATCAAAGAATAGGCCATTAACTTGTGTTGTTGTCTCACTTTGGGCTATGAATTTCAAAAGTGTATTTTTTGGTCCAAAAACGTTTACTTATGCTACATATTAGGCCAAATCCGTCTGGTCAATGATTTACGCCTACATAGGCGGGCACGGGTGGCATCCTAGCGGCAGGCCCGGACTATTTTGCACTTTCCCCCTTCAAATCCTAGCCCATCTCATTCCCAGTCCTCCCTCTCTCTCACTCGTTCTCCCTCTCCCAAATCACGGCGGCGGCGGAGGTGACCTAAGCTGCGGGCGGAGGGGGCGACCACGGTGGGTGAAGGTGAACGTGTGGCAGACTAGAGACAGTGGGCACATGAGGCCCTTGGTTTAATCGCACTGCGTACATTGCGGGTGAGGCTCAACCTCACGCCGCCGCTGTCCGGCATGACGACAGACCAAGCTGCCCACTTCCATGACGGCGTGCTCAACGGGCAAGAGTAGCCACCGCAATGACGTTTTCCGCGGCCACCACCTGCTGCCGCATCTTCTCCGCTCCGACGTGGTGGCCTGGGCCGGGCGGCATACACAAGGTCCTGAGAACGAGCACGCGTCATTCCCGCGGCGCAGCTCTAGCGGCGAAAGTGCACGCGCGGTCGCCGTCCTTGGCCTCCACGTCCTCCCTCGGCATCCGCTAGAAGGGGTTGTTAGACGAGCCACGAACCGACGGGCCCTATAGCCACTGTGTGCCGCTGGAGCTCCCTTTGCTGACCACGTCCATCACCGCCTTCACCACCACCTCCGCGGTGGTCGCACTCGCCGACGACCACCACGTACCGCTTGTCCCCTCGCCATGCGGTCGAGGATGCGCATGGCGTCGCCGTTCTCACGCTGAGGCGCCCCGCCGCTTGCGTGACACGAGCCGGAGAAGCCGCCCTCGCCAAGATGACGCCGGTGACGCTAGGGTCGCCGGGGATGGTGATGATGAGTTGCTCGATGTCGACCTTGGTGGCGAGCACCGGCCAGCGGCGTGTCGTGGTCGTCTCGACCCCGCCCTCCTACTTCCACGACACCATGGCACTAGTGCGCTGCGCGCGGATGAATGCGAGATGAGCGCGTTGGACAACACAGGGCGCGTCTTCTGCGGGGGGTGGGAGTGGAGGCAGGCGCGCGGAGGAGCCCCGTCGCCGAGAGCATGGCGCCGGGCGACGTCGAGCGGGGTCACCTGCGGCGTGCCGTGCCGCCCGCTGAGGCTTCAGGTGCCCACCGTGGTCGCCCTCGTTGTGTTTTGGGAGAGGGAGAACGAATGAGAGAGACAGGGAGGACTGGGAATGAGATGGGTTGGGGGATTTCAAGGGGAAAACACAAAATGGCCTGGGATTTCCCAGTTAGGGGCGCCACCGTGGCCAGTCCACGTAGGCAGAAATCATTGACCAAACGGGCTTTGGCTTAACATACAACATAAGTAAACGTTTTGGACCAAAAATACACTTTTGAAGTTGATGGCTCATAGTGAGACAACAATACAAGTTAATGACCTATTCTTGCATTTTACTCGAGAAACAACAACTAGCATACGAGCAGCAGCAGCTAGCATACACGTCGGCAAAAAAATTCGGAGCACGTAAAGGTAGCATCTCTCTTTTTTTTCCCCTAATTGGTTCTGTAGCGTTTGTCACTTTTGTAACTCTTTTAAATAAAACCCTGTAGGGGCCACCAGCCCCTCCAGTTCTATCCAAAAAAAATCTTTACTCTTCACGTTTCAATATATGGTGCTTCATATTTTATTGCTAATCGAATTAGTCATTGATTCATCTTTATTTGTAGTATTTGCTCCAAAGGAACAAAGTGAATATTCGACAAGAAATTTTCTATAATAATTGCGAAAAATTCAATGGCTCACATCAACCGAAAGCGGTACGGGAGGTAAAAATTGCCTCTCTTTGTGTCTATAACGATGGGCCATAGGAGCAAAAAAATCTCCTCATGTTGCCTCCGCAAAATGGAGGGATTAAGAATGGCGGTAATTGCATTCTTGTAATTCTCTTTTTATAAAGGGTAAACGGTGCGACACCCTCGGGCGGGTCACGGCGCTGGTCTGTGCTTCACGCCACTGCCGCACCGAGCCAAACCCGCCACGCACCCCGCAAAGGCCAGCATCGCCGAGGAACGGTCCGCCGGAAGCTCCCGAAAGCCCCCGTTCCTGGGACCTCCCAGAGAAGTTGTTGAAGGAGAAGTTGACATGTCCCAACAATGCGGTCGTCCGCCCGCCGAGGAAGTAGAGCGCGACGCGCGGGAAGCCGTCGGTGATGGCGTTGGCGACGGAGAGGCTGCCCCGGTCGGCGAGGATGGCGACGGAGCAGGGGGCGTAGTTGAGCACGTTGACGTTGGCGGCCTAGACGCCGCCGCGCTGGCCGTTGTGTTCTCGATGGAGCCGTCGATGGTGAGGCGTTGGTGGAAGGGCAGGACGATGAGCATGGCGCGCTTCTCGAGCGATGATGAAGCGCAGGCGTCGTCGTGCATGGTGGCGTGGGGGCGCGATGCAGACGTGGGGGGCAGCGACGCGGACCCCACGGGCCGCTGCTGCACGGTACTGGAACACGTTGACGATGCGGCCCGGTCGGTGCCGCCAACGGCACGCAGTTGCGGTCGCCGTGCTTGAAGGCGCGGAGCACGGAGCTGGTGAGCCCCACGAGCAGTGTGAGGTGGACGAGGTAGACGGCGACGGGCGACACCGGCGTCGGGCTGGCGACGTCCAGCAGCGCCAGCATGGGTGCCACGTCCGCCTCCGAGTGCATGCACGCCAGCACGCGTAGCTCGTCGCCGAGCTTCTTGTGCTGCACCGTTGTACGACACGTCAAGAACCTGCAAGAACAGTATCAAGAACCTGCGCCGATGGTGTCCGGGAGGCCGCCCAGCAGCGTGTTAATTGCCGGAGACATTTAAGTACTCCAGCGCGACGCAACTGCCGAGCTGCGGCGGTATGGTGCCTGTCAACCTGTCAGACGACAGGTTGAGCACCTGCAGCATCACCATCTTGCTAATGGCAGCAGGGATCGGCCCTTCCCGTTGGTTGCCAGAGAGGTTCAGGTACAGCAAGCCGCCGAGCACGGACAGGTCTGCCGAGATCTCGCCCTGCAGTGCATTGTGCGAGAGATCGAAATTCTGCAGGTCCACGCATCGGGCAAGGCTCGGAGGTCTGGCGCCGGCGATGGGTCTGACCGCGAGTAGTGGAGGGGTGAGGATGTAATTACTGATTAGCGGTACTTAATGACATCACTACTACAGAATTGTCCATCACTGCCGGCTCCAACCCTCCTTCACCGCCGAAAACTGAACCGGCAGAACCATAACGGTAGTGATGTGGGGTTAGAAACACTACGGGGTCAAAACACCGGCGGTGTTGCGAGGAGAGATCGCGGTTTGATATCGAACCGGCAGCGACCGTCACCGAACACTTGTCGGGTGTTCCACGGACCGGCGGCATTTTTTATCCAAGCACCGCAGGTTCGGAAGTCAGCCGGCAGAGTTGATATTGAGAGCACCGCCGGGCTTTAACGAACCCGACAGAACTGTAAGGATAACACTATAGGTTTAGATTGAGCCACCGGTGTATCCAAGAACTAACAATGTCGGTTTACTTTGGACCCGTCGGTGAACTTTACGTGAACACTGCCGGCTGATTTCAACCCGACAACGCGTTACTAGAGTGGAGACTATCGGTTGGTTAATGCGGCCGACGGTGATGTTTCGTCGTCGATGACGGTTAGTAATTCAAACCGATAGTGTTTGGCATAGTTACACTATCGGTTTGTTTCTCATTCCTTTGTCGGGACCATGCCACCCGGCGTTTTTGTTTTAAATTTTTTTTAATTTTTGAATTTATTGATCAAAATCAGCTCTTTTAAACCCATAAAAGCATCATATATACATTAATATCGTCAAAACATTACAGGATTTAATGGTTACATACAACAAAATCCACCTAATATTCTAGAAACTAAGCCTACATCAACTTCTAAAATAAAAAAGACCAATGACCATAGAGTCATAGACATAAATAAAAAGCATGACATCTTTCCAAAACCAATTAAGCGGCAATTCTCGCAATCTTGATGGTATGTGGGGTGGCTTCTCTTCAATTTCCGAGGGCGGCTAGTTTGCACCATTGTAGGCGGCGGCGGCTTCAGCTTCGGTGTTGTATTTTATGTAACAATTATTAGCGTAGCCTTGGACTTGAGCATAGCAATCTTTCCAGGTTAGATAGATCCCCGGCACGCGACCAACAAACACTACGTACCACGCCATGCTTGCCTATACATATAACCAAAATAGGATGATATTGCTATGTTTCTCATAAATGTTGTACAGTAAGCACATACATATATTTAAAATATCCAAACTGGATTTCGAACAACACTAACTCATGAATTTCAATCACAATTCGAGCACGCAGGTTGCAAACCGAGGCGGGCATTTCAACGAACACCTAAAGGGCGTGACCGGACGCACTCACCAAGCTTTAGATGCGCCTGCGTGCGCTCCTATCTTGTCTTGGAGGATTTGAGGAGGACAAGGTCGCGGACGGTACGGCGTCGGGCGGTGAAGAGAAAGACGGCGTGAGGCTGCGGGCGGCGAGAGAGGTGTGTGGCGGCGGTTCTCCGTCGGCGTGTAGGAAGACCAAGCGGGCGACGCGGGAGGCTAGGACAGCGGCGAATTAGTTCTCATTCTCATAGGTAAAAACTTCGAACACCTACAGGGGATAATTAGTACTCACCGTGGAAGGGGCCGAAGGGCGAGGATGCCGGCGGCGTTGGGGGGCGTCGGAGTGGAGGAGCGCTGGCGTGGGAGAACGCCGTCAAGCTTCGATTCAGAGGTAGGGGACTGCCAGGGCGGCCGGGGGGCGTAGGGGGCGACGAATCGGCGGCGTTGGGTTGGTGGTGCGCTCCGTCGGCGAATCTGGTGCTCTCTCGGGTGGGGAAAGAGAATGGCGCGGTGTTCAAATGGCTTGCCAAAATTTCGCTCGAGCCACTCACCTATATATATAGGCAAAGGCTGGTTTGGGCGCCGTGGGGAACAAAATGGCGGGAGGTTCAGATAGATTTGGAAAATTTCACCCCAATCCTATTATTTGGGATTTATTACACGAACCGGCCGATTGAAATAGAAATGCCGTCACTTCATGGATGATCATGTACCTTTGTGAAGGATGTGTAATCCTTCATGATGGAAATGGCTTGAATTTTTTTTTTTTTCAGTCATGTACACCCAAAATATGACCCCACACAAGTTCTTAGGTTTTTTTTGATAAATATTTTAATTACTATGATTTTCTTCTAGCTAAACTAGAGACAAGAAGGCTAATTAAACCATGAAAACACAAGATTTTTTTCTTGGACCTCCACGGTGATTTGCCTCCTAGGGCACATGAGACCCCAATGGAAAAGTCTAGCAGCATTCCGGCTCTTTTCGGTGGTACGCTCAGTTCAAACTATAATTACAAGGTGGCGTCACGAAAATTCAAATAAAGCTGGGAAAAGTACCAAACCAACTCCGAAAAACCTCAAACTTCGTGGGTGCTTCCCCATTTGCATGTGAAAGGCTCAGAAAAAGTTTGAGACAACTACAACACAGGCAAACATATGAACCACATTGAGCACAAGAACTACACTGTATAGTCCTGGTTCGATGGTAGAGATCATGTGCCTTTGTGAAGGATGTGTAATCCTCCATGGTGGAAATGGCTTGAATTTTTTTCCCAATCATGTACACCCAAAATATGACCCCACACAAGTTCTTAGGTTTCTCTCGATAAATATTTTAATTACTATGATTTTCTTCTAGATAAACTAGTGACAAGAAGGCTAATTAAACCATGGAAACACAAGATTTTTTCTTGGACCTCCACGGTGATTTGCCTCCTAGGGCACATGAGACCACGTGGAAAAGTCTAGTAGCATCCCGGCTTTTTTCGGTAGGGTACGCTTTCGGTTCAAACTATAATTACAAGGTGGCGTCGCGCAAATTCAAATAAACCGGAAAAAGTACCAAACAAACTCCGAAAAACCTCAAACTTAGTGGGTGCTTCCCGATTTGCATGTTAAAGGCTCGAAAAAGTTTGAGACCACTACAACACAGGCAAACATATGAACCACATTGAGCACAAGAACTACACTTTGTATAGTCCCGGGTTCGATGGTAGGGATCATGTGCCTCTGTGAAGGATGTGTAATCCTCCATGGTGGAAATGGCTTGAATTTTTTTCCCGATTATGTACACCCAAAATATGATCCCACATAAGTTCTTAGGTTTTTTGATAAATATTTTAATTACTATAATTTTCTTCTAGCTAAACTAGCGACAAGAAGGCTAATTAAACCATGGAAACACAAGATTTTTCTTGGACCTCCACGGTGATTTGCCTCCTAGGGCACATGAGACCGTGTGGAAAAGTCTAGCAGATATTTCGGCTCTTTTCGTGGGTACGCTTTCGGTCAAACTATAATTACAAGGTGGCGTCGCACAAATTCAAATAAACCGAAAAGTACCAAACCAACTCCGAAAAACCTCAAACTTTGTGGGTGCTTCTCCATTTGCATGTGAAAGGCTCAGAAAAAGTTTGAGACCACTACAACACAGCAAACATATGAACCACAATGAGCACAAGAACTACAATCAGATAGTCCTGGTTCGATGGTAGGGATCATGTGCCTTTGTGAAGGATGTGTAATCCTCCATGGTGGAAATGGCTTGAATTTTTTTCCCAGTCATGTACACCCAAAAAATATGACCCCACACAAGTTCTTAGGTTTTTCTCGATAAATATTTTAATTACTATGATTTTCTTCTAGCTAAACTAGCGACAAGAAGGCTAATTAAACCATGGAAACACAAGATTTTTTCTTGGACCTCCACGGTGATTTGCCTCCTAGGGCACATGAGACCCCGTGGAAAAGTCTAGCAAAGATTCTGGCTCTTTTCGTGGGTACGCTTTCAGTTCAAACTATAATTGCAAGGAGGCGTCGCGCGAGAAATTCAAATAAACTAGGAAAAGTTCCAAACCAACTCCGAAAAATCTCAAACTTCGTGGGTGCTCCCCATTTGCATGTGAAAGGCTCGAAAAAAGTTTGAGACCACATGGGCCACAAGAACATTACAAATTAATTAGGAAGGAACCATACAACCTTACAAATAATTAACATAGTAAACACACTAATCATCATCATCGTAAATTAAAGGGGATCAATATTGGGTCCAGCTTGTGATCCATGCACACGAATGTAGGATTGTAGAAATATCGGGTAATTGATGTCACGGATTAAGTATCCGCTTGAGTCGATGAAGGTCAATGCCCTTATGATGCACTCTCTCGTCCCTCGCAAGGGCCAGGGGCGAAAAAATGCTCGACCATAGATATAACCTCTTTGAACGACCGCGTCTAAGTTAGTAAACCTTATGCGATATTGTCGCCTTCCGTAGTTTGCTGGCCGAGGTGTGCACGAGGCGTCCCCAATCGTGCCTCGAAGTCGGTCGTAGCTTGGTCGAGAACGGCCGCCAAGCCACATGCGGCATAAGTAAGATCATGGAGCAAAATCTGTAAGTGGAGAATCAAAATGAATGAGGATGATGTGAATCATCTATCTAATATGCATTGCCAAAATGATGAATTTAATTTATTACCACATCATCATGGTTTAAACTCCAAATAGATTAAGCTATATTGCCATGGGGGATATTATCGGTGACAAGGCAAATATCTTGAAGTGCGTCGGGCACAATATAGCAAACACGTCGAAGAGAATCTAAGCACAAGGAAACGGCATGGTACTCGGCGTTTTTGCACGCTCGTTCTCTCATTTCCTTTCTCGTGGATTAGGTGGTCATTTGTGTCCCGGAATCCTCGAAGGGATGTAAAAACTTATTTCACACGTATATAGTTGACCACCATGTGACAATGCTCTAGATGTCGTGGTCTCCACAAAACCAGAGATAGAGAACCAACTAAGTCTTGTTTCTAGCCATTGTATTGGGGATAAAATCTGTGACACATATAAATGAAACAAAATGACGTTAAGTTAAACTAATTGTCCATGTATTTGTTATAGTAAAATAAGAAATAAAAAATGTTAGAAAAAAATTACATACGATGACTGGATACGGGAATGGCCTTGTGTCCACACCGGGGGCGAATGGCTCATCGCCCGCGTGGAAACCCGGTTCTTGTGGTGGCGGCAAAGGAGGAGGACCGTTCATACCACCACCGAGCGATAAAAAAGAAAAAAAAAGACAAAGCTCATAAATATATATAGTATATATATATATATATATATATATATATGTATTGTTTATATATGCATATATATAGGAATTTTAGACAAGAAAAAAATAGAGGAAAAAAATATCCTTACCAATGTAATATCCTGGAGCCATGAACAAATCTAAAGAGAGAGAGAGAGAGAGTGAAAAGAGCTAAGTGGATTTCATGCGAGGGTGACCGGAGCTCGTGGGTGCGTGCTTGGGTATGTGTGTGGATGCGGCCGGGCGCCTTGATTTATAGCGATTGATCGGTGCGAGATACATCACCTGCCGGGTATTAAGATATACCGGGTAGTGATAACAACATGACTACCGGTTGTTTGAGTGGAGCGGCGGTGAATACTGATATCACTACCGATTTGTTTGTATGTATCCGGCAGTGAATTTATAGTGTTGTCACTTTACTCGGTTTGCATGCATGCATTGTTGCGTCTTTGCTTTGCATATCTACGAGTAGATGCTTCACGCAAGCCGGGGTTTTGGTTATCTCGTTCTTAAGGGGATATGGATGTGAATAAAATTCATTATTTGTTCTTTGTTTTTTGTTACATATATAACTTTATTTCATTCACATTAGATTTGGATACATATATACATTGAATTTTCCTCACAATATGCAGCATATTTCATCGACGCAATCGTCTTTATTATGTTCGATCAAGGGTAAAAAATGGGAACTCAAAGATATCGAAGAGACAATCAACATTCATAAGAAACAGAAAATACAACAGATAAGAAATTTGATTGCATATATTTCCATAACAAAGACCTTACATTACATATATTTCCATAGCAAAGACCTTACATAGAACTAAATATACGGTAACAAAGACCAATTCACAGATAGGTCAATGCTACAATCAAAGTGTACTAACATATTAAAATTAAACCACCTCAGTAAGTCTTTTATAGCACCTCTGTGGGATCGAAGAAGCGGCGAGGCTGCTACGTGCACTCATTGAGGAGGTTGGAGGATGAGATTCACCGGAGCTAGCTTCATCTTCAGAAACTTGACCATTGGACCGAGGATGAAATCACAGTAACTAGTCCAATGGTCATTGTTTTTTCTATGGATGCACCATATGATTCAAATACTATATGCCCATATGCCTGGGGTATTGGCTGAACACTAGCACCCCAAAGCACAAGGACTCCGGACTCTTAATATGAGTCCAGAGTTAGATCTTGAATCATGGCATCCACAGAAGCTGTAAGCCCCAGTGTCTCTCCTTCATCAGTAAGACTCTTATAGCACCTTCTCCTGTAAACCATTTTTTTGGACTAGGCATATCTGTATGTGGAGGGCTTTCTCCCAAAGAAAGGCCATATATATGTGGATCTGGAAAGTACTGCTAGCAAAGAAGATCGAGAACGAAGAATAAAGAAAATAAGGAGAAAAAGACTTCCTAGATCCAAAACCCATGACACTAAAATTCAAAACTAAAGACCTCTGTATTTTGAGGAGAGAGTAGGAACTCTTTGGACGAACCAAGAATGCAAAAAGAACAGATAGGAGAAGCCGGGTGCAAAACACGGCGTCCCCCCTTGCCGTTTAAATAGGCGAGATGGCGTGGTTGAGTCGACCGCCGTTGTGCGGAGGACGTGGCGGCAAAGGCGCGCCGATTGGTGCGATCTTCGTCGACCCGGTCGAGTGGAGAACTGTGCGCGTCGTTGAATATTTCGAATTCACCGCCGGGTCCAAGTTTCCACCCGGCGGTGATGAAGAATACCACCGCCCGCGAGAGATCTGCCGGCGATGATCTAAACATCACCGCCGGGTGTGAAACGTAACCCGACGGTGATCTACACATCAACGCGGGTGTGAAACTTACACCCGGCGGTGTTTTAACTAACATTGATTTAACCCGTCGACGTTGCAGCGCTATGCCACAGGCTTTTCTCATCGATTCCAGAGACACTGTCGGTTTCCTAACCGGCAGTGAATACTACTGGCAACGCGGTTCTCCAAGCCAGTGGCATGCATGCAGCACAGGCCTCTGTGAACACGCTAAGTGAACGTGACAGCTACAGTATTGTGGTAAAAAAAGAAAAAAAAGTGATGGCTATCCGTTGGGCGGTACAAAGTTTGATTCTATAAATGGCCCGACGATTGTTGTGGGCGTGCTACAGCTTACTAGTTGTGTGTCATTCTCCGGCCGGCAAAAGTCTCTCGTCTCCCTCCCTCCTGCTCCCTCACCGGTCGGCATCGAAGGTACGTGTGGTTGATCTTGTAGAAATCGTAAACAATGTAAAGCATGCATTCCTTGTTTGAAAATAACAATGCTAAACTCGATCATCGTTCTTGGAAAAATGGTGAAAAACGGCTTGTTGGGGATTGAAACCGGGGGATTTCGGGATTGGTCGTTGTTGGGAAACGGCGCCCGAGGAAGCGGCCATTGGAAACGCGCAAGAAACGCGTGCCCGGTCGACCTTTCGTGGGGAGATTCGGGCGATCGCGACGGCCATTGGATGAGCCGGTCGTCTTGTTGATTGTTTTCATGGCGCGCGTCTTGGGAATATAATATTGACAATGGACTGCATGCATTCCATGGCTTGCTACTATATAAGAACGCTCGATTTGGTACCATCTCCATCGCTAATTAGCCTCTCTCTTTCCATAAACCCCAGGGCAGCTAGCTTCTTCTTCATCGGCGATGGCCGGCGTCTACACCAACGAGGAGCTTGTCTTCACCGGGCGCCTCCCACGACGCCCTCGAGAAGCTCACCAACTGGCCCAACAACTCGGCCCGCCAACGGTGGCTTGGCCGTTGGTGGAGAAGGCGAACTTCTACGCCTTCAAGGTCGAGGCCATCGCCGACATCCTCGCCACGGGGGACCCGGCGATGATGGCGGAGCTCGAGCCGCGAGCGGCCGGCGGCGGAACGCGGCCGCCGGCCCGAACGCGGCCGGGGCGGCGAGGGCGAGGCCGGCGGCGGCGACGAGGCCTGGGCGGCCAGCGGAGGCGATGGCGGCCGCCGCTTTTTTCATTCTTTTCGTTTTGTAAATATATTATCTAGTAATATATAATGACTCTCAAGTCGTTTTTAATTCATCTACGTTCTGTTTCTATCGTTTGTTTTTATTGTTCCTTCTTCATTCAACCCCGCGAGCTATCGGTTCCTTTTGCCTCCCTCCCAAATCGCTATCGGTTCTAATTCAACCCGGTTGTGTCCATCTTGAAATCGCTTTTCGGTTCTAATTCAAACCCGCGGTGATCTTTGTCCATCAATACCACTGTCGGGAACGATTCAACTTCGGTGGTGATCTGGCGTCTTCACCTTTGCCGGGATTTAGTCGAGCCCGTGGAGTTTCCGCCGTCCAGCGCTGAACGGTTCATCATTTGCGGTGCGGTTCATCACTGCCGGTGGACTAAATTTCGGTAGTGATACCGGCGGTAGTGATGAGCGATTACGTAGTAGTGCATGGTTACCCTTTTAAATGAAAAAAGAATTTAGGGGAGGCAATGAGAGGTAATGGTAGGCAAAATCAAATACTGTAGAAGGGCTCATTGGACAAATATGATGACGAGAGGTGCAGTACTGTTGCCTGAATGTGTATGTTCTGAGTTCACGCTAATGTTTTCGTCGTGGCAAAATAAGACTGGTGGGGTCCAACTTATGATTTTGCAAGCCAATTATGTCAAACTCTTGGAGATGAACTCATTTTCTCCGTCCTATATTATTTGCAAGTTTACAAACAACAAGATTTGGGAAACCAAATTTTTTCAAACTGTTAGAGATGCTTTTATATAGTTGAAGTCGTTTTGCCGTATCACCCTATTGTTTTCTTTACCTCCCGATGCAACGCACGGGCATTTTTGCTAGTAAAGTATAAAAGTACCAAAAAGGAGAAGTCTACGACAGGACTAGCTATTTTGTCACCTATATATTTGAAAACAAGCCATGTCAATATACCTTTCATCAAAATCCAATCGATCCTGACACTACTAAAAAAGGTTCTATAGGGGCGGCTGGTAAGCCTCTGTAGGGGGCGGGTTTGCCAGCCGCCCCTAATCTCCCGTTCCTACAGTTGATTTACAGTAGGGGCGGTTTGGTGATGCAACCGCCCCTATTGTATGAGCCGCCCTACAAAGAAATTCCAGAAATCACGTTTTTAAAATTAAAAAAATACCAAAACATTTTTGTTTTTTCGGAGGAGCACCCCATCGCCCTGCATTTTTTCGCGTAAAATCATGCGCTACACAGCCAGCAGGATTCGAACCCGCCACCTCGTGCTCGTGTGTGACCCTTCCCACCACTGCGCTACACACTCATATGTGTTTATATTCTATTCAGCGTCCCCACATATTATACAAATCCGAGTGTAAATTGACTATTTGAGGCACTAAATGGATTCAAAGTAAAAAGTGGTCAACTATAAAGTTTCATAACTTTTCGAGATCTACATTCTATATGTAGGAAGTTTTTCATCCGAGGTCGTTTTTTAAATTTGAATTTCAAATTTGAGACATTTGAACACGACTTTTGCATGACTATATGATTTCAAAGTAAAAAGTGGTCAACTACAAAATTTCATAACTTTTCGAGATCTACATTCCATATGTAGGAAGTTTTTTCATCCGAGGTCGTTTAAATTTGAATTTCAAATTTGAGACATTTGAACACGACTTTTGCATGACTAGATGATTCCAAAGTAAAAAGTGATCAACTACAAAGTTTCATAACTTTTTGAGATCTACATTTTATATGTAGAAAGTTTTTCCATCCGAGGTCGTTTACTTAATTGTTAATTTTTAGTGCCTTGTTTTAAAATTCGGAATCCCAATTGTAGGGGCGCCTCAATATAGAGCTGCCCCTACAAACATACATTAAGGCGGCTGGTGTTTGAACCGCCCTAATAATAGTAGGGCGGCTCGTAACACCGCCCGCCCCCTAATGTAGTCACTATAGGGGTGACTCGTATGGTGCCCACAGTAGGGGCGGCTCGTTTCACTTTGGGGCGGCTCAAAACATAAACTGCCCCTAATGAAAAAGGGGGGCGTTCTCTTAGTAAGCTTTTGTAGTAGTGTGATTTTCTTGCAACGATTGGATCTAGCGGAATGCTCAGTTTCTCCCTATTGCTCACCTAATAAAGTGCTGATTCTGGGGGTGACAGATGGGGAAAGTTGCAAATTGCAACATTATATTGACAACATGGTTGAAAATAGCGCAATGGATATCTCAAGACCTCTTCTCCATTTGTTAGACAAAAAATATGTAGCATCAAATCAGTTGGCAGAGATTACAGTGTTCCAGGAAACCAGATATCTGAACTCCTGTAGACCATCAGGCAATAGAGCCGTGCCATCTTCCTCCGGAACCCAACACCCACCATTTGTTCTATCATGCTTTACCAATGACCAACTCTATAAACGGCATGTGGCTACTAATCAAATAAGCAAACAGTAGGTAACAAGTAAGGGCAATTTCTTTTGGGAAGAAACTTGAATCGGTTCGACTGTATTTATGATTAGACAGGGATAGATGCAAATTGCAATCATTATGTTGACAATATGGTGGAAAATAACAATATATGTCTCGAGAGCTCTTACGCATTCATTAAACAAAAAATATAGCATCAATTCACTTTCCAGATTTACATTGTTCCAGCAAACTAACTAAATGAAACCTTGCTAGAATTGCCAACCTGAAAATAAAATATCTTTCATTTGTGTCATCAGACGTACCTACCCATGAATCCTTTGGAAGGGGTCCATTATTGACAAATCATGTACTTGATCGCATCCTGTGCATGACCCAATGAAGTTCTTTTCACATACAAAATCAAATTGTGCACCCATGGAAGCCCTCTTCAAGCTTGAGTAGACTATGTTGCCTTTCAATCCAATTATAGCTAACATTTGGAAATACTATCTCAAATCTCATTAACTCCAGCAGTCTTGCATTTGATATAAACAACTTGGCCAACTGAACCTGTGACTTGGAGCCTCGATAGTTTGCTAGCACAATTTTCCTTAGACGGATGTCTAGGGCGCCAATGTTTTCCTGGCAATTTTCCACCTCAAGATGTGTTATCTGGAAAACAAAAGTGAAGCGTCAATTCGAATCGTACGTTATATTTAGAGCAATCATCGATGATGTTATAGACCGGATCGGAGTAAATGCAAAAAGAATGCACACTCTGCTGCTACAAATGTCACCTGGATGTATAACCTCTCCAAGTCGGGGAAGCACTTTATTAAGTTAATAACCTCATTCAGCAAGAGTTCCGCATTATATAATGCTAGAACCTTGATACTGCTCACGACCGGCGTCATGCAACCCATAATATTTGATCCCTGAGTTCAATTTAATTTGATTAACACATGTATCAGCATGCATGCTTGTAGCTAGGCAAATGGAGATGAGCACGACTGGGGCTGTGACATAATCCAATTTCCATCTGTTATAGTTCGACTAAAAAGACTTGTCAACCTACTCATAGGTCCTATGCGTCCATACTGCTTTCCCCGTGGAATTAAAAATTTGCAGGCATTGCAGGAGTTAAATTCAGTAAATGTTGACATAAAGACAACATCTATTTTTTTCGAAGAAATTGGTGATTTAACCAAGATGAGGCATTTGTGTATATTATTCTTTTCCAATTCTAGTATTATTCACGAGGAAAGCTACGTGGATCTTCTAAAAAGATGGTTTCTGCTTTTCAACGGCTAAATAAGCTTCAAACTTTAGATGTACAGTTTCAAGATTATGGAGAAGCAGGGCATGCCATTATCTTAGATGGAGATGATGTCATCGTTGAGGTGCCATGGTGCTCTGCTAGCCTAAAGAAGCTTGTTCTCAGGATGAATCCCATGTCAAGGGTGCCAAGCTGGATGAAGTCACTTGTCCACATTGAAGAATTAGTGCTGAGAATAAAGAAATTGGATCAGGAAAGTCTTTGTATTCTTGGTGAGCTACCGGTTCTTGTCCATCTAACACTGTGGATAGTAGTAAACAACGTTGAAGGCATATCGTCGACAGACAAACAACGACTTCTGATCAGCAACAGGTATGGATACAGAAGCTTGAGGTGTTTCAGAGTACTCGGCAACTATTTATTCAGTAGGGGCCCCAGTATCCCGATGCTGATGTTTGAAGCTGGATCCATGCCAAAGCTGGAAAACCTCTCTATTGACTTTGATGCAGATATAACAATTTCTATGAGTAATGGTCAGCTTGATTTTGGTCTCAAGCATCTCTCCGAACTTACAGAGATGGAATGTGTCATACTTGGCAGCGAATTGAGTACCTCGCGAGTAAAAAATTCCATTCAGGAAGCACTTGACAACCACCCGAAGCGTCCAGATTTCAGAGTCGATTATGATTATGATTACTCGCCAACCAAAGACGAGTAATCACCTGAAACTTCAGGTATGGTTGGATTCTTCATCTGAAACAAAACCAGTACTCCATTGAGTTTCATCATCTGAAATGATATACGACGTGTCGCTCCTTTTACTAAAACCTCCATCTGTTTGTGCAAATCTGGAGGTGATGACAAGATGAGCTTCTCAACCACGGATGACAACCACAGACAGTGGTTGACTGCAGCACTGCCACTCCAGAATGACCTCCGTTTCGCTATCCAACATCACGATACCTCCCTGGCCTTGGTCTTCGACATGGGCCATGGCCAGGCACGCCGTCTATTCAAAGCTCGCTAGGACACCACCATCTGTGACGAGAATTGGTTCAGCGTGCACCACTTATTCCTGATTGCGACAAGCCAACTTTATGTACAGTTTATATTTATATGTATTTATGTGGTTATATTATATATGCCTACCAAACAACTGTTCCAGGCTGTTTTTTATGACATTATTCGTTCAGCTTCGTGTTTGTACTAATGTCACGCGTCTTACATGGTCCATCCTCCAAATTTAATTTATAGCCCAAACTTGACAATGGTGTTGACTTGATTGTAATCATTTGGCATGGATCGCCCCATCCTCTGATGTTCTAGGGCCTGTCTCATTGATGCGCTGTCAGCCTCTAATTTTCAGGACTCATTGATGTGCTGTCAGCCCCTAATTTTCAGGGTCCACTGTGCATCATGTATCACTCGCTGGATCAGGTGCCAATTAACCAACCCTCCGTACAACCTATGCAAACTTCTAATCTGCGCCATAGGCCTTATGCCATGTATCAGAGTTCTAAGATAACGGTTCTATGTCGTCGTGGCTCCGTTCCTATAGACAACTTGTAGTGCGGATAAACTCTAGCGTATTCCTATGAGCAGTTTTATAACCCGAAGGGGTTTGAATACATAAAGTACTCAGCAAGCCCTAACCTTGGGGAGGGAATGTGGGCGGAAGCTTTAAGTAGAGAAAATTAGTGGTAAAGTTGGATATATAGTTTTCCAACGGACCGGCCAGGTCGTGCCTCCATGGCCCGTCGTGCCCTACGGGCCATGCCGCAACAGGCCGTGCACGGGGGTCAACCCAGGCCCGCCCACGGGTTGTGAAACGCGTGTCGGGTCGGCCCGGTGGGCACACCTAAAAAAGTGCGGGCTGGCCCACGGGCCGTTTGCAAAAACGAGAGAGAGGGAATGAGCGTGGCGCCGCCGCCGGAAGAGGAGGGCCCGACGGCTTGAAGCACGAACAGGAGGGGCGCCGACTTGATGCGAGAGGGGCCGCCGTGCTCCCATGGCCGCCCTGCGCTCGCGGCGTGAGAGATTCGTCTTGTGCGCTCGCCAAGCGCCACTCACCGGAGAAGAGGAAGTCGCGCGGATCGGCGGGGAACGAGAGCTTAAACGCACCTCTCGCATGCGGGCTGCGGGCCGTGCGGCGGCTTGTGGAGAGGAACGATAGGCAATGCGGGGAGGGTTCTAATTTAGGAACTAGGGTTCGGTGGTGGGCATGTGGGGGTGTTAGCAGGCCTGTTGGGCTGTTAGTAGGCCTCTTTGGGCCCAGCGTTATATCGCCGCGTTGGGGCTGTTTTTTTTTTATTCCCATATTAAGGCCCATAGAGGCCCGCTGCTATTTCACCGACCGGGCCATGCACGGGTCGGCCCAAGTCTGCTGAACCCCTCGGGCTGGGCCAGCCCGGTCCGTTGCCTTTGGGTCGGGCCGTGCTTGGGCCGGGCCAAAAGATCGGGCTTCGGGCCGGGCCGTCGTCACGGGCCGCATGGAAAACTATAGTTGGAGATATATGTGATTAGGTGATGTAGTTATACTTATAGGTTAGGTCCCTCACCAGTTCCTCGGTTAATGTATGGTTACCGAATCATAATACTCCATTACCAGATCATTATAGTTGTGGAAATTTAATTAGAGTATTTCATCCTAGCATTCGCTCATTCTAAGGACATGACTATTTGAATAGATTCAAGTAAACTCTGTAGAAGTGTACAAATTTCCTAACTATGCGCATTTGGCAGAAACAATTCTAACGCGTGACGTTGTAAATCCTGATAATATGATCAACAAGTTTTTAGTTGGCTATTGTTTCATTTGAAAAGATTTAGGGTTCCAAATTATGTTTGGAGTCTCATATTTTAAATCCATTTTTTTTTAAAGAACTCATATGGAGACATAAACCAAACTAAAGTTGTAGATATTGATAAGACATGCTATTTTTTTAGATAAACCAAATCAAAGTCTATTTTGACCCTCACTTCTTGCCTTTGTCTAAATTTAGAACCTCAACTATCAAAACCGTTCAATTTTTAACCCCAGGTAGTTTTGAGTGGTTTTCGAGATAGCTTGGGGTAAAATTAAACGGTTTTTAATTGTGAGACGTCAAATTTAAATGATTTTGTAGTTGGAGGCTAAAATCTGGGAAATGCAAGAATTTTGAGAGACTAAAAATGAACTTACTCCAATTTAAAATAGAGCTTTAGGACAAAGGATATATAAAGGAATTTCAAGATTTATTATTCGTGTACACCAAAAAAAAAAAAAAAAAGGATCTCGGTGAATTTGATACGAAATTGGATTAAGTAAAGAGTGTTTAGATAGGTTCCTAATAGTTTATGGGACTTTTGGAGATCTTTTGTTATTATTATGATGAAAAGGGTTAAAATGGATTTACTGTTTGCAACTTTTTGATGCATGGTGTCTATGAAGGCGAGAGGTGGGCCCAAGGTGTCTTGTTATAAACCGGATCGTTAACGGGGGTGGCATGTGGCCCAATTGCGCCCGACAGAGGCGGCGCGCCGGCTAGCGGCGGCGGCGCGTGGTGGCGGCGGCGGCAGGCGGCGGCGCGGGGCAGCGGCAGCGCACTTGTGGGGCGGGGAGAGAAAGAGATAGATTTTCTTTATTGCTTGCGACCTAAAAGATTACTGAGACCCCTTACTTTTATAGCTCGGCTAGTGGGACTTGTAAGCCAAGCAATCTCTCTAAAAGGTTTCCTTATATGATTCTAAAACCTTTTTTACAAGCAATGCTATTTATTTTCCTAATAAGAGTCTTCCTTATAGACGGAATATCCCCTTGCACACCAAAAGTCTTAAGATAATCCTAGCCAAACTCTTTCTTTATTCCCTAATTAATTTCCGAAGAATCCGCGGAAGGGAAGCGGAGCGGTCATGGCGCTTGCTTGCCTGTTCTAGCGGCGCGGTGCCCGTCCCCCTCGGGCCTCGTGGGCCTGTCATCCTGGGCCCTATTTCCTGAAACATGATATGTCCCCCCTTCTCCTACCGGCGTGTCCTCGCACTGGATGAACGTCCACTCGGTGACGTCTGGAGAAAGATCAGAGCACTTGGCATGATAAGCTCAACTGCGGAATTAGCTTCCCATGTACCGGGTTCGTCGGGATCATGTTCTCCGGGTTCGCAATGGTGCGAACTCCAAGAGATAGTGAAGGTTGCCGATGTAGCCATGGTAGATGCACCGGTGGACGGCGCGCCTGTTGTGACGCCGTCGTCGACGATCGAGCCTCTAGCAAGAGCTCCCTCGTAACTCCCGCCCTCAAGGTGTTGATGCACCATGTCGCGAGGCGGGCTCTCTAGGAACAAGAAGCGCTCGTTTGGCGGAGGAGTGACGAAGAGGGGCGGGGAGGCACCAAATAGTGATGTCACGACGCAGTAGGGGGTGTTGTAGCCGGGTTCAGCATCGCACCTTACATGAAGGAGCCGACGTCGAACATGGACGGAGATTGCCGATGTGTTCCCCTCTCCGCATTGTAGCCGATGTGGGCGTTGTCCATGGTGAGGAAGAGGCGGTCCATAACGTCGAGGAAGACGACTCGAGCCGGGCCGGCGTGGTGGCGCCATGGCCGGATGCCTTGCCGTTGTTGGTGGTGTCGTGTAGGCACCCGGGCGATGAAGTTCGCCCTGGAACCCCTCCCCGGCGTAGAGCCTCTAGCGTGTCCGGGTAGTAGCAGCGTGGGAGGAAGCCGGAAGGTAGAAGCGGTGTCGAGAAGAGAAGGAGGCCGTCCTCCATCTTCCAGGCTGGAGCGGTGGCACCCGTGGTGACGTCGAGGGAGATCCATCGCAGGTGCTAGTCCTCCAATGTCACCCGTCGTAGCTAGACGAAGACGCTGTCGATGTGTCACGAAGTCCGAAGCAGTGGCATGCCATGGATGGATGTTTGCTCGGCGGCGGCCGGGGCGAAGCTCAGTGCCCGACCAGAGAGTCCGGCCTGATGGCGCCGTGTTGGCGCGTTGGGGGGGCGGCCGATATGAACGTCATGGCAATTCCGTTGCGGTAGTATTGTAGCTCGTTGGCGACGAAGTCCCATGTCACCCTTCCCAGACTTGCCAACCAGGGCATGCCAAGGATGATGTCAACGTCGTTGCATATGTGCATGACATAGGCATCGATGTCGAAGACATCCGTGTCGATGCGGAGCGGGGGACATAGAAGGTGGTCGCACTGCAGGTCATAGTCGTGCCGGTGCCAGCGGTGATCAACACACGCGACCGGCTGAATTTGCAGGCCTGCTGTACTCACCACGCGATGGTCGATGTAGTTGTGTGTGGCTCCCGAGTCGACGACGATGCTGACGCGAGTTCCTGAGATGATGCCGACGAGGTAGAGAGAGCGTGCACTACGTACCGGGGAGTTAGGGTCCCCGAATAGGACCCTGAGAGCAGCGACGTCAGCGGCGACGTCGTCAGTGGCGGCGCCCTCCTGGTCATCGCTATAGTCGTTGAAGATCGTGATGTTGAATAGGTGCTTGCACTTGTGACCGCGTGTGAACGGCTCATCATAGTTGAAGCACATTCCTGCGCCTTGCGTCGCTCGGTCATCTCCTCGGTGTCAACCGTTTGAACGCCAAGTCGATGTCGCGGCTAATGTAGGTGGTTGCGCCGCCGTCGGCGTGGTCGCTATAGGCGATGGCACGGGTGCCTTGCCCCACTGCTGTGGATCGCCGCTGGAGTTGTAGAGGGATGGTCAGCGGCGCTCGTGCGCCTGGCGAGGACATGGCCGTCTCCATGTCCTTTGGATCTTGCAGCTCGATGTCCTTCTTCAGTGGTTCCTCCAGTCCTGTTGTGTAGATGTTGACCTGTTGCTTGTCGTTGAGGTGTCCTGCACGCGCCACGTGCGCCAGGAACTGCTCTATGTACTCATCCACGGTTCTGTCTTCCTCGGCCATGCCCCGGTTCACCCAAATGGATTACGCGCCTTGTAGCCGGGCTGAAATGTTCGTTGATATCTTTGGCGGCTTCGTCCAATCTGTCAGCGCCTTCTTCTGGGACAACGTCATGTACCACTGTTGTGCTCCTCCTGTGAGATGATATGAAGCGTACTAGACTTGCTCTGTGGTTGGCGTACCTTGTCCCCTAAATAATTGCTCGCGCGGCGGTTCAACCATGGTAGGGGATCGTCCTTGCCATCGTATGTTGGGAAGGACGGCTTATCTGGAGACATGGTGCAAGGCACGAAAAGTGCTCGGCCGGAGGGGAGGGGAACGCATGCGCCGCCGGTGCCGACGCCCCCTCTTGGCGGCGGCTGCGGCTTTGAGGAATTTGGCGAGTATCTTCTCGGATCAGCCGCTAGAACTGGATCATTCGCGGACGTTTTACCCCCATCTGTTCTTGCCTTGATGAAGGCGCGGCCGGAGTCCTCCATGATCGTCTTCACTCCGTCTCGGCCTCCTTCAACGGCTTTGATCCGTCGTGCCTCTACCGGATTGGTACCGGAGAGGACAACAACTTGATCGGCAAGCGTGTCGAGACGGGTGGTGAAGGTGGAGAACTACTTCTCCAAAATTTCGGTCAGCATCATCTTCATCTCGGCGTCCATGGTGGTAGGTGAATCGTAGTGGCCTCTGATACCGGTTGTCACAAACCTCATCCTTATCGGGGTGACACGTGGCCTAGTGCGCCCGACGGGGGCGGCACACCCAAATAGAGCGGCGGCGGCGCGCGGGGAAGGGGCGGCCGCGGCGTGTTGGGGCAAGGAGAGAAATAAATAGATTTCTTTATTGCTTTTCGACCGAAAGATTACAGAGACCCATTACTTTTATAGGCCGGCTAGTGGGACTTGTAAACCAAAGCAATCTCTCTAAAAGGTTTCCTTATATGATTTCAAAACCTTTTTACAAGCAATCCTATTTATTTTCCTAATAAGGGTCTTCATTATAGATGGAATATCCCCTTGCACACCAAAAGTCCTAAGATAATCCTAGCCAATCTCTTTCTTTATTCCCTAATTATTTTTGAAGAATCCCTTGAGAAGGGAGGCGGCGCGCGCCCCTCTCGGCGGTGGTGCCCGTCCCCCTCGGGCCTCGTGGGCTGTCATCCCGGGCCCTATTTCCTAGCACATGATATATCTGTTTGTTTGAAATGTTTTATACTTTTATGAAAACTAGCTATTAGGCCCGTCACGGATTCTTGGAATTGAATTCATTGTAATAATTTGTAGTTTAGGCACATATTTGTGACAGGGCAAATAATTTCTTTAACTTTAGTTAGGTTGGAAAGTAAAACATAACATGGCCTTATGAATTTGAGGGCTTATCTGTGAACTTTAGAATGCTGTGGAATCTCAAATTTCAAGCCAAATAGCCTAATCAATTAAGTAGATTGCAGTTCCTTTAAAATGAAGGGATCCAAACAGGCCCTAAATGAATCACAAACTCTGCTAGACGTTGAAAATTTCTGCTAAATCGTCCCTGGGTATGTTTTATATACATTGCTGGCAAACAACAGCTTCACACTTGAAAGGCTCTACTGAGGGCTTGCTTGGATACACCAACTAAAGTTTAGCTGCCCCGGCTAAAGTTTGGTTGATGATTCAGGGCGCCATTGACATGGGGTGTCAGGAAGGTGTGGGTGAAAGGAATGCAAGATCTGCGAGATTTTTATTCTGTTTCGTGCGATCACAAGGTCTGCGAGACTGTCATGAACACACAAGCACAATGTGACTGTAGATCTGAAATCTCTTGCCGTATTTGAGAATGCTTCAAGCTCGTGAGTACCGATCAACCAAGGCAAGAGGTAGTTTCATTTCTGACGAAGGAAGATGGGGGTGTTTCATCACAACAACCGAAGATGCGAGAATCCGTGGGAATTGATGCCGAGTATCGATCTGCTATATAATGTTGTATATATATGTTCGGTTAGCATGTGCGTGCCATTACACCGGCCTCATCTGACTAGCTACAGTTTTAATGTTTCCACACGTCTATTTTAATTTCTCGCATGGAGACCAGAGTTGCACAATTGCACATGCTTCCACATGAAGGAAGGATCCTTTCCTAATAATGTACATGCACGAAGTCAAAATTAGCCACGCAAATTAATGTGCTTGTCTGCCCTGGTAACATCAATCTCAGAATTAGGATCAAGTTTTGAGATCAGGATAGTACAAGTACAAAGCTTCAAGAAACAAAAATTATGCGCGCGCGGCTGGCATGCGCATTTGCGAGACCAGAGATGCACATGTGCATGTGCGCCTAGCATGTGCATGAGCAACTTGGCAGACGAATATAATGCAAGGGGGTCTTCTACATGCATGTATGCATCCTCATTGCAATCCACGGCATCAAGGTCGGCTTGCAGTGAATCCATCCGCTATGCATCCTGATTGCAATCCATGCAACCACGCAAACTAAACCAAATTGAGCTTGTTCTAGTAGCTAGTCACTATGCCGGACTTCCTGGTGAGCGCAGCGACGGGGGCCTTGAGCCCGTCCTGGGTAAGCTTGGTGCTCGCTTACCGACGAGTACAAAGCGTTTCAAAGGCGTCGCGTGGCGAGGTCAAGTTCCTCATTCGGGAACTGGAAGCCATGCACGCCTTCCTACTGAAAGAAGTCCGAGGAAGAGAATCCGATGACCAAGACAAGGCGTGGATGAAGGAGGTGAGGGAGCTCTCCTCGACATCGAGGATAGCCTCGATGACTTCGAGTCCGTGTTGATGATGACTCGGCAAAACCGGATGGCTTCATCGACAAATGCAAGAAGCTCTTGGACAAGACCAAGGCCCTTCATCGGTTTCCAAGGCGATTCAAGATCCGAAACTCCAAGTCAAAGAGGTCGAGTGAAAGGAATGCAAGATACTGAGTGTATCGGCAATATCGGCATCAACACAAACAAAGCGACCGTGGATCCGAGGGCTCTTGCCATATTTGAGGGCGCTTCGAGGCTTGTGGGGATTGATCAACCAAAACAAAAGATAATTTCATTTCGACAAAGGCGGTGAATGGAGATATTTCATTACAACAACCGAAGATTGTCTCTATTGTGGGAATTGGTGGAATTGGAAAGACAACTCTTGCAAGTAGAGTGTATGAAGAGCTGAAGGGTCAGTTCAAGTGCCAAGTTTTCTTCTCGGTGTCACGGAATCCTCGACATCTCGGAGATTTTGAGAACTATTCTTAGCGAGGTAACAGGACAACCTTATTCTCAAACAAAAAAAGCGGGGAGCCCACAACAAATGATCAAGAAAATCAGCGAATTCCTTCGAACAAAAAAGGTACACACGGGTGTTTTCTTTACGCATGTAACATTTTATCCATTTGGTTATGAAATTTATTTTAATAAGCTTTTACCATCTTATTTTATTCCATATAAAATTAGATGCTCTCCTACCTTTTGAAAAAAGCGGATGGTTAGAGAGATAGTTTTTACATTGTATTTAAGAAGAAGAGTTTTTGCATTGTGCACGGGCACTTTTGGGGAGGATAAAGTTTACAATTGGCATGGCACGCCTTGTCGTTTTTACACATGGCGACTATTCACGTGCTAATTCACCTATATAGCCCCCTCCCTCTATCCAAAGGTCGGTGATCTTCTTGATCTTGGCGAGGAATTTTGTGCTACTAGCCACTTTCCCACTTTGTTCCGGAAGAACCTTGTGTTGTTTCCAAAGCTCCCATGCCACTAGCGAAGAGGGCGTCCACGCCCTTCCTCTTCTCTCTGTGCCATCTTAGTCTCCACCCCTCCCACCAGTTGAGGATGGATCCCCCAACCAGTCGTGAGGCGTCAACCCCTAGCGTCGCTAGGATGGTCCAGCCATAGGAAAATCCTGATGCGTAACGGCACCTAGATGCTCCAGACCCGGGTGCGCCTAGGGATCGGGTGCAAAGGTAGGTGTAGCGCCCTATAGGCCAAGCTGGAGGAGTATGTCCCCTGCTTGGTCCACTTCCACGGCGGGCAGCATTTTTGTTCATGACTTCGAGCTCGACCAACTCCCAGAGGCGCCGGTACTGCTGTGTTGCGAGGACAGAGATGTCTCTAGTGATCTGTCATACCCATGCACGCCCCTGTAGGCCTTCTGCCCTAGTGTTCAGCTGGATGTCCCTGTGGCTGACGAAGTTTAGCAAGCTTGGCGCGATTTGCTTGCCCGCCCTTCCTTGGATCCATCGACCCGTCCGGAAGGTAGTGGACCCGTGCATCGACGCCGGATCCATTCGTATATGTGGAAGCCTCAAATAAGCTTTTGACCTCACGGGCCATGAAAGCGGCAACTCGGCCTAGGCCCGTCTCTCTATATCTGCTTTGCAGCCAAAGCCATCTTGCTTGTAGCGTGATGGAGGAAAGGCATAGATCTGGGATGCCTAGGCCCCCAAGGTCCATTGAGAGGCAGACGATGGGCCATGCGACCATGCACTTCCCCCTAATGTTGCCTTCTTTACCGGTCCACATGAATCTCCTACAAACGACATTCATTTCCTCGATCGCCCATGGAGGCGGGTCATGAGTGATGATGGTGTAGATCTAGATTGCGCGCAACACCTACTTGATCCAGTTGAGTCTTCTACTTCTATTAATGAGGGGGCCATGGCAAGCTGGCATACACTTGGCGACTGATCCACTGCGGATTGGATCTTGGCCTTAGGCACTTTCTTCATGCTCAGCGGGAGGCCCGTGTATGTGATGGGGGGAAGTCCATGACTTGGCATCCCAAAATGTCCTGAAGCTGCTCCATGTTGTCCTTCGGGACATGGATCAGTGTGATGGAACATTTCCCAGTTTATCCTTAGGCCGAGAGGTGTCGCCGCGCGGATCTAGAGAATCATTTTTATTTCATTCGCATCACCCGCGCTCGGTGCACGAAGAAGATCACATTGTCGCCTTTAGATGCCGCAGTGATGCCAGATTAGAGCTGCCCCTGTGGGTCTAAGGAGATGGTCCACGACCGCCGAGTCGACCAATCACACGAAAGCTTCCATGCCAATAATGAATAGCATCGGCGATAGCGAGTCTCCCTGATGCACCCCTCTCCTATCTGGATAGGCTGTCCCGGTCTACCATTGAGGAGGATCCTAGAGGAGGCTGATGCTAGAAGCGTGGCCACCCAACGCTGCCAGTGCTCCCCGAACCCGAACCCCCTGAGGCTGTCTAGCAGGAAAGGACATGAAACAGTGTTGAACGCCTTGGAGATGTCAAGCTTAGGCAGGGCCTTGGGGATTTTCTTCTTTTGTAGGTAGACGACCGCCAGCTAGACAAACTTGAAGTTGTCGTGGATCGTTCTTCCCTTGATGCGAGCATTTTGGTTTGACGATATTAGCTCATGTAACCTTGGACCCGGCCGATTGTCCATGAGCTTGAAAGCCATCTTTCCAAAGCCGTGGATCATCGTGATGCGACGGTAGTCTGCGGGCCGACTGGCCCCGATTTCTTAGGCAAGAGTACAATGAAGGAGTTGTTTAGTTTATTGAATGCTCTACTTGTCTCTAAAGAAGAGGGCGTTGATGACCGCCGTCATTTCATCCTTGATGATCGCCACGCGGTCTTGTAGAAGACCCTAGTGAAACCATGAGGACCCGAGGCTCTGTTAGGAGGCATCTCGCACATGACCACCTCAACCTTCTCCACCATGAAGGGCTTGTCTAGTGCAGAGAGGTCCATCGGCTGGATGCCGATTGCCTAGAAATTTAGCTTGAAACCAGCCCACCACGGGTGACCAAACACTTGCTTGAAGTGGTTGTAGAGGGCCATCTCGATCTCTTCATAAGTGGGTGGGTGTTGTCCCCCTTTGCAACCTCGGTGATGGTGTTTCTCCATTTCCTTCCGTAAGCAAACAAGTGGAAGTACTAGGTGTTCCCGTCGCCGTCGGCAAGGTCCGTGACTCTAGACATCTATCGTGCAATGGTGCGTTCAACGAAGAATAGGCCGAGGCATATATACTTGAAGTCCTTTGCGCGGCTCAAACTCGGCATTGAGGGTCCGACGGTCCGGCGACCCTGGTCAAGCTTTTAGGATGATCTCTCGGGCCATGAGCAAATGCTCTAGAACATTCCCGATACTATTGGCGAGCACCTTTGGAGCTCCTTTTAATGTTGCGCAAAGATCACATCTAGGTGCGAGAAGGGGGTCGAGAGGCGATGTCGGGGTAGGTACATTTAGTGCTCTGACTTGGGCGAGAAGGCCTCGAAATGGAAACGGAGCTTGGCTTGAATGGCCATCCGTGTCTGAACGAGAGAAAGCGGTGGGCGTGGTCTAAGGCGTAAGATGAGAGGGCCTGGAGATGGAAGTCTAGGTGCATGCCCTCCCAATTGAGGGAGATGAGGGCGCGGTCAAGCCAAACTAGAGTAGGCGAGCATCGCTTGTTGCTCTAGGTGTATCGTCGACCATACAAGTGGAGGTCAAGGAGCTCTTGGTCGGCTACCGTCTATTGATGTTGTTATCGTGCGTCTATTGATGTTGTCATATTGTTCTTTTCCACCTCGTCAAGAATGAGGTTGAGGTCACCTAGGACGGCCCATGGTCCAGGGGAAGCATCTGTGATGGTTTCCAGCTCACCGAGAAAAGCCTCTTTGCGTTCCCCTCTTGTGGCCCGTAGACGACCGGGAGCCACCATGGGGTCTGGGCATCATCGCCCGGGTGGACAGAGACGGTGACTGAGTAACAATTGACGTGGACGTCAGAGAGCCGTTTGTATGACTCCCTAGCCACGATGATGATCCCACCACAAGTGCCCGCCATTGGAAGGTACGCGTAATCGACATAATTAATTCCCAGGAGTGAAGAAATATCCATCAGGGTTACAATGTTTAGTTTGGATTCTACAATACAAACAATGTGCGGGCGCTGCTCCTGCACCAACGTGCGAATATTGTGCCACCAGTCTCCCGCGTTGAGCCCCGCATGTTCTAACATAGAATGGTTGTACTATCCATCGATGTCATCTCTGTTCAGCTCCGACGCCACCGTACATCCGCCCGCTGGCGGCGTGATCGTCGAGGCCGTGCACTATCCGAGAAGAGTGTGGTTGGTGACAATATGACGTGCTGCATGAACTGCTTCACGCGTGGTTGGTGAGTGAGTGTGGGAGAATTCCCCCCGGGATACCCATAGATCGTACTCCTAGGCTGCGACCCCTCAGAGCTTGGCCCATGACCTAGAGTGAGGGCCAAGGCTCCTCTCGAGAGAGGAGCCCTATGAAACAGGGCCTCCGTCACTTGTTAAGGAGAAATTTTCTTAAATTATCACTAAAAGCATTTATAAGGAGCAATTTGACTTACTTTTATAACTTGTAACAAATTAAAGTGCAATTAAGAAATCTTAGTTTATTCCTGAAAAATAGGAAAGAAATTACCATATTTTTGTAGTATAAATCTAATCTAATACTACAGACCTACAGTTTCCACACCAATGGGCAGCCTAATTGTTGGTCAAATGTACTAAAGTTCTCATTGAGAAATACCAGTACGCACATATTTTGTTCTGCCTATATGTTGTAAAGATTCTTTAGTGAGTGGTCATTACAAATCTACAAATCAAGAAACTGTTGCCAAGCATGTAAAGAAAAAAAAAAAAAAAGAAATTGATAAAAAATATATATATATCCAAATTTGATAAGATTGTTAATACGTTACTATGACTCACAAGAGTATATAGCACATGCGAGAGAATGGGTTGATGGACCAATGCAAATACAAAGTATCACTCACCTGGAGAAGGAGAAATCTATTAAATTAAATTATTATTAAGTTTGTGGAATTCCTCAGCGCCCGCGTCGCTCCTCCTCCTGGGGTGACTCGGGCGAACCCCGCACACCAGCGCCGCCACCGACAAATCTACCTCCACCCTGCCTCGCCGCCGCCCGAGCCTGACGCCGGAAGCCTGGCCGAACACGAGGAAGACGGCGGCGGCATCTCCCTTCCACGTGCTCGGGCATGGCTGGGGAGGAGGCCCGACCAGGCTCGCTGACGGCCGCGGAGGCGCCGCCTCCGGCAGGCGGATGTGCCTCCCTCCCGGGCCAGGGTGGCCTTGGTGCGCCGGATCCAGCGGCTCCATCCCTTCTCCGGCCACCCTGGTGCGGAGTGCGGCGGTGGGGGCTTTCAATGGTGGTGCTCGCGGGCTGGCGCTTCAAGGGTTGCAAGATGACAACGGCTTCCAGCCACGCTGACCGGGCAGGAGCGGCTGCGTAGTAGTGCCTTGCCAGGTACGTGGGCGACGACGACGACATCAGGAAGCAGGTGCGGGTGGCCGGCGTGGTGGAGTGCGTTGTGTTTGCGCCCCGATCTGGATCTGGGGTGGCGCTAGGGTGCCTGTGGGCAGCGGTGGAGTAGGGTGGTGGTTGTGGTGGGCTGCTGAGGGCCATGGCCGGCGTGGGTGTTGCTGGTGACTGGCTGCAGCAAGACGGCCGACGACATAGGGACCGGGCGCGCACCGGCGTGTCCGTGCATAGGGACGGAGGCGGAGGCGGTTGTGGCAACATGCAAGGTGCAGGGCGTAGCAATTCAATGGCGCGGGAGGCACTGCGTGGGGGCGCCTGAGTGGTTGGCCGCTCTTGGCCATGCTGTTTGAGAGGTTGTGCCGGTGGACATCTGCGTGCGAGCAGTAGGGATGGTGGTGAGATGGTGGTGCTCACCAACTTCTTCCCCGCCGTGTAGATTCGGCGTCACTTCGGTGGCGGGGCTGGGTGTCTTGGCATGTTCTCGTGGTGTCGTGGCGGCATTGTGGGGACATACCAAGCCATCTCTTCGGGCGGCGGTTGCGGGCGGTGTGGAGTTTGGTGCTGCTTGTTTGAGAGCACGGAGACTCAGGGTGAAAGCCTGGTCCGGTTCTGGATGAGCAACAGCGGCGTCATCGGCATCGCGTCCTCCATGGAGGCATCGTTTTTGAGACTCATCTCAGCTTGTGGCAGTATAGGAGGTGGCTTGGTTGGCCTGTATGCAGCAGGATAGGAGGTGTGCTTGGTCTTGGTGTTGGCGGCAAGGTGAAGAGGGTCCATGGGTGCTAGAGGTCTTGAGCTGGTGCGCTTGGTGGTGGTGACCTCGGTGATGGATGGGCGGAAGTGGTGCTCTCTAAGCGGTTACAGATAGCTGAGTCCTGGGCAGTGGATTAGTGGAGTGTGAGGTAGTGGGTGAGGCGAGGCCCCCATGCAAAGTAGCCAAGATCAGTGGTTTCAATGGTGCGGTGACGGGATTTTCTGCTGATGCAACGCTGGAGTTGAGGGATCGACAATCCTGCGTGTGCGGCTTGGGGGCGATATTCTCGTGGTGGACGAGCTCTGGTGGCTGCTCAGACTTGCAGCGGGTTGCGGCTTTGGGCGTGGCACAACGTTGGTGGCGACGGCGTAGGTTCTGGCGGTCTGCTTTCGACTCCTGTCCTAGGTGGTGGTGGTGTAGAGTTGTGTTGTGTGCGTTGTGTCGACGTCTCAATCCGACCAACTGTTGTGGATGGAGGCTCGTGTTGATGACCCAATCCAACCGAGCGTAGGTTCATGTTTTATCTCCACTCATCCGAGTTGTAGTTAGTGGTGTTGAGTTGCTTTAGTAGGGTCATTTCGACCATTTTGAGTGGTTAGTTGTGTGAGTGGGCGCTAGTTGTGGCGAGTTGAGTTGATTTGGTATCTAGGTGTGCGGGTGAAGTAGGGTACCCTCCACATTTGTATGGTTTTTCTAGCCCGGTTTCCAGTCAAAAACTGGCCGGCACTTGCCTTTTCCTTTATTCGCCTAATAGAAATCGCGGCAAAGCTTTTGCCGTTCTTTCTAAAAAAAAACTTGTTAAGTTTGTCGGGTGCAGTTTGCCTCACAATAAATTGTAATTTGTCTTAGAGTTTCACTCGCTATATGTTGTTAACAATTAGAAAAAAAAATTACGAGAAAAACACTTTTAAGATCACTGATAGAGTACTACTCCTTGTGCACCACTATGCCTAATTGTTGTGTAAAAGATAACAAAGTTTTGATGCAGACTTTCCTACATGCACTATAATTTTGTTGCCTTAAGTATAGTTCTTAAATTTTCTGCGATGAGTGGAATATTTTTCTTTGTGCTTAAATTTTGTGTTGTGCCGTACTAAATTGTTTTATCAAATCATGCCATAGGTATCTAGTTGTTGTCGACGATATATGGGATGTGAATACATGGGAAACAATCAAGTGCGCATTGCCAAACAATAGTTGTGGTAGTGTGATAATAACCACAACTCGGATACATGACGTGGCCAAAGCATGTTGCTCCTTATTTCCTGATGGTTGGGTTTACCAACCAAAGCCTCTTGAAGAACATGACTCAGAACGGTTGTTCCAAAACAGAATATTTGGTCCCAGAAATGAATGCCAGGAATATCTAAAAGAAGTCTCTGATAAGATCTTGAAGAAATGTGGAGGTTTACCATTGGCCATTATTACAATATCTAGTTTGTTAGCTAACAAAGCACGGAACGGAGTTCACTTAGTCACAGAGTGGGATCAAGTTCAAACTTCTATTGGTCGTGGACTTGAGAGAGATTCGTCTGTGGAGGGAATGATGAGAATATTGTCACTCAGTTACTTTGATCTTCCTTCTCACTTAAAAGCCTGCCTATTATATCTTAGCATATTTCCTGAAGATCATGTAATTGAGAAAGACCGTTTAGTACGGCTATGGGTTGCAGAGGGGTTCATTCCTACAGCCGAACCTTTATGCACCTTGTACCAATCAGCAGAGAAGTCTTTTAATGAGCTCATCAATAGAAATTTAATCCTTCCGAAGGAAACAAATAAGTGGACTGGCGAGGTGACTGTCTGCTGTGTCCATGATACAATTCTTGACTTCATATTGTGCAAGTCCAATGAAGACAACTTTGTTACAGTACATGGTATTCCAAGACTAACACCACCTCCACCAGGAATCAAGGTTCGTCGACTGAGTATGCAAGGTAAAACTGAAGGAGGTGATTCGACCTTAGACTCCAACCAAAATTATGCAAATGTCCGGTCAATTATTAGTTTTGGATCTGTCCAGTCAATGGGTTTTAGATTCTTGCGTGTGCTGGACTTCACCAGGACATCATTAGAAAACCATCATCTTGGAAACATTGGAGAATTACTCCAGCTGAGGTATTTGGGTCTCAGAGAGACATGGATAACTGAGCTCCCAGAACAGATTGGAACTCTACAGTATTTGGAAACACTTGACCTGCGCCGCTGCCTCATAAGCCAATTACCAACAGCTATATTTCGACTAAAAGGACTTGTCAACCTACTGATGGGTAATTGGGTGCTAAACTGCTTTCCCAGTGGTATTAAAAACATGCATGCATTGGAAGAGTTAAATTCAGTAAACATTGACATAGAGGCAGCAGTTGTTTTTGTTGAAGAAATTGGCAATTTAACCAAGATGAGGCATCTGGGTATAGAATTCTTTTCCAATCCTTATATTACCGAAGAGGAAAGCTACAGGGATCTTATAAAAAAAAGATGGTTTCTTCTTTTCAACAGCTAAATAAGCTTCAAACTTTAGACATACAATTTTGTAATTTGACAGAAGGGGACATCGTCATCTTTGATGCAGATGACATCATCCTTGAGGTGCCGTGGTGCTCAGCTAATCTAAGAAAGCTTGTTTTCAAGTTGATTCCCATGTCAAGGGTGCCAAGATGGATGAAGTTGCTTGTCAACATTGAAGAATTAAAGCTGAGAATAAAGACATTGGATCAGGAAAGTCTTTGTATTCTCGGTGGCCTACCAGTTCTTGTTGATCTAACACTGGATATAGTAAACAACGTTGAAGGCATACCCTCGACAGACAAGCAACGACTTGTGATAAGCAACAGGTATGGATACAGAAGCTTGAGGTGTTTCCTAGTATACGGCAATTCATGGGGTATCCCCATGCTGACGTTTGAAGCTGGATCCATGCCAAAGCTGGAAGAACTCCATATTAGCTTCGATGCGGATATAACAATTTCTGTGAGCAATGGCCTTGATTTTGGTCTCAAGCATCTCTCCCAAATCACGAGGGTCCAGTGCTTTATGTTCGCACCAAACTGAATATTTTGCGTGCAGAGGTTGCCATTCAAAAAAAGAACTTGAGAAGCACCGAACCTTCCAAGTTTCAAAAAATTTATTACCCTTCAACCGAAGGTGAGGAGGAACAACCGAGGACCCCTAAGGCCACGAAGACGTAGCCAGTGGGCAGTTCACACAACACAGCCAAAGCCTTACCTCAAAGCTGACTTGTCAGAACAGGAAGCTGTTCAGGCGCTAGCAGACAATGTTGTCATCTGCACCGCAGGTATGGTTGGATTTTTCATCTGAAACCAAACCACTACTCCATGAATCCCAATTTCTTGCTTATTTCTCGTTGAGTTTCATCTCCTAAATGATAACACTTGTTGCACCTATTACTAAGATCGCCATATGTTTATGCAAATTTGCAGGTGGTGATGTCAACATGAGCTCCTCCACCAAGGATGACAACACCTACCAGTCGTTGACTGCAGCACTGGCACTACCCACGGACCTCTCCTTCACCATCCACCATGACGGCACCTCCCATGACATTGGCTGTCGACATCGTCATCAACGGCGCCAACCGAAAGCTCGCCAGGGCGCCGCCATGCGCGGACGAGAGCTGGTTCAGGGTGCACCAGTTATTCCTGATGGCATCAAGGGAGCTTCAGGTATGGTTTGATATGCATTTACGCCTACCAAACAACTGTTCTAGGGCGCGTTTTATGTGATTATTCCTTCAGCCTTCATATGTTCCATTTTCTAAAGAAAAGCTTTGTATGTTCTAATGTCACATACCTTACACGGTCCATGTTCTAACAGAAACTTGACAATGTTGTTGGCTAAATTTGAATCATTTGGCAGGGTCTGCCCCAGAAACCTCTGCAGTTCTGGGGCCTCGACTCATTGCTGCTCCTCAGCTACAGGGCGCCTTAGTGCTGCCGTGCTTCACATTCGGTTCTGGATCACCACACAACGCTGAGGTTGAACAACAGGCAATGGACAGTTACAAGCTGTCACAACATGACGACGACCTAGCAAATGCCTTCAGCAGCGCCTTCAAAGGGTTTTCCTTGTGCAATGACCACCCTGGTTCCAGTGCCACGGCTGTTGAAGTATCCTCCTTGGACACCGGTAATGTTTTCCTCTCTTCTGCTTGCTCTGGGGCGTTAATTGTTTGGCAGTGTATTCTCCTCTGTTCTGAATGTACTGTGCTTTGGGCTTATGGGATGTGCTTATGAAGGACCTAAACGGCGACGACCCGAAGAGGGGAGCCTCAATTTTCCTTTTCAATTTTGGGTCATCGGCTCAACCCCCAACCTCTAAGAGAGCAAAGAAACGAGATTCCCAACTTCTATCGAAAAGAAGCGGGTTCCCGAATCCAAATAGTCAAGTCAACTTGTGACAGGAGTATCTAGATAAAATCCTCAGCATGATAGAATTTCATCGCAAAGAGACGGATTGCAAACAGAGCTCAAAAGAATTAATCATGGAATAATTAGTTAGAGAGAAAATCCAACGCAAAATCCACTCAAGCTGAGATAAAGCTAAGCAAGAGCGAGTGAATAAAGGCTCTAAAAGAAAATTGCTAGAAAGAAATACGAGAACAAGCAAGACTAGATAAAAAGAATAAAACTAATTTTTAGTTGATCTTTTTTGGATTTTTAACTAACAAGAACTTAATTAAAAAAACAAAGATAAGAAATTAATTCTACTAAAAATCTACTACTAAAACAGGTTGCAGGAACACAATTAGGAACACTCCTAGCCCTAGAACAGTTCTAGCAAAAGTACCGAGAAAAACTAGAACGAACAGCTACTTAGACATTTCATCAAACACCTTGCGGGCACAGGAAAACAAGAACTAGAATGAGTAGGATTAAGGGTGGGATTTTCACACAAGTAAACCTTGATCAGCTGCCCTGCATAACAAGAAGATGATTGACACGATGGCCAATCCACAGCACTAGAAGAAATCAACCTTTTTAATTTGAAGAGGAAGTGATCGATGCGTCGGCTTGAATGCCAGGAAGAACAGCAGCATGCTGCTGCGCTCGTGTCCCGATGGCAGGTTGGAGTAGAGTGTAGGGATGCTGGTGGATCTCCTCTTCCTTGCCGAAGCGTGGCCGAGCCCAGCAAGGAGCTGCTGCCGTCGCGGTGCTGCTGCCGCCTTGAGGCCTTGGCCTTGGCGGCGTGCCGGCAGCTGGCACTCCAGAGGCAGGCCGGCAGGGCTGCTGGTCACGGCTGGCGCACAGGGCTGCCCAGCTAGGCTGCTCGCCCCTGCCGCGCTGCAGGCTGGTGGCCAACTGCTGCTGGCCGGCGCAGTCAACAGAAAAGAAAAACGCAGGTCCTTGCTCGCGGGTGGAGGTGCCAAGTGTGGATTCCCGAGCTGGCCGCTTGCTGCCTCCTGCGCGACGTTCCCCGGATGCCTGCCCAAAACCAAAGAACAGAGCACAAACGAGATCCAAAATCTTCCAACAAAAATCACAGCAAAGGAGAAAGAAGATTGATCCAAAACGCTCGGAGACGACAGGGAGATTTGGGGCTCCCCTTCCCTAACGAAAATCACCACAAAGTGTCACCAATTTGGTGTTCTTGACCTCTAAACAAGAACCCTAAAATTGGGGAAACAATAAAAACGAAAAAATGTGAGAGGCAAATAGGGGAGGATGGCTGCCATTCTCTACTTATAGTCCTTATTTCTAATCCCTATTTTGCCCTCCGATACATATGAGCCAAACCACTAACCCTAGGGCTATTTTGGTTGACTCGGGTAATTTTTTTAATCCGACGACCCACCGCGCCTCCTCATCGGTAGCCTTGCATCCACGCAACCTCGCCCGATGCCGCCACGCGCCGTCCCTTCCGTCCCACCAAAATGTCCGCCCGTGTTTTGAGGCCCAAACCCGCGAAACCCGCCGCCCGATGGTTTTGAGGCCCAAACCACCGAACCCGCGCCGATGATTTTGAGGTCAAACCACCAAACCTCCTCGACACGTGTCATCGCCGTCTTGACCGCCCGAAGTCGCCAAGTCGTCCGAGCTCCCCGCTCTGCTTGCACGCTCGCCGTCTTGACCCAATTGACACGGTCCTGCCGCGTCCTCTTGCATTTGTCGATGTCCCGTGTGTCGCCCACCATGGCTAGCCGCCCAACGCCAGTCCCTCGGGTCCAAGCCTCACGCCCATCCTTTCACCTCCGCGGTCCGTCGGCCCGGACGCCCCTCCTTGACCCCTTCAGCTCGCCGTCAGCTACCATCTCCGAGCTCCACACCGTACAACACGAACCAAGAGATATGTCTTCGACACACTCCACGTGTGCCGGTGAACATAGCCGAAGCATAAAAGACAAAGGAAAATAGAAGTAAAATATTGACTGTTAACAATCACTCAATCACAAAACTAAACACATGTGACCTAAATCAACCATGTGTTCGCAATCTCCCCTTGATGAGTGCATTGTCAACATTCAACACAAAGACATAAGAAGGTAGAAGATAGCACATCCAAGAGAACACAAGCTAGACAAAAGCTAAAACAAAATCCCTGGATAGCAGACATGGAGTAAAAACTTGGTCCCCAAAGACATGGGCAAAGGGCTCGACACAACCAAGCTAAACCAACCGCTAGCCCTCAAGAAGAGGTAGAACAGGCTCAACACCACTAGCATAGCTCCAAACCAATTACTTTCACACACATACAGCTAGACCCTCAAGACAGAGGCAAAAAGTCTCAACACATCTAGCTCAAAGTGCTACTCCCCGGAAACATGCAGTCACTGAACATGTTTTCACTCACGGGCTAGTATCTTGTATAAGCATTAGTTTTGTTTAAGGACTCACAAAATTACCTATATTTTGTATCTCTTTGTTTGGTTCAGTTTTGACAATAGGCGTAACAGGTACTTTCGCAGCCTATATTAGTTCTGGATAAACTTACATTTCTCATCAATACCGATAGTTCCTTAACTTAAAAAATTATTGATCTATATATTTTTCATCCATATCCATTATTTTTCCTATTTACATGATAATTTTGCATAACTTGAACATGCATTAGTTAGAATCTTTAGCTTAAACTATGGTAGCTCCTGTTGCATCCCATATATTATGATGTCACAAATCGTAGTCTCTTTGGTTGAAAACTCTTGTGATTACTATATCTTTTATTAACATGCCTTGCATAAACTTGACAATGCTATTGGCTTAAATTTTAATCATTTGGCAGCACCCTCTGATGTTCTGGGGCCTCCACTCATTGCTGCTCCTCAGCAACAGGAGGCATTCGTGCCACCGGGCTTCACATTCAATTCTGGATCACTTCCGAATGCGGAAGCAGAACAACGGGTGATGCACTGTTACAAGCCGTTGCAACGTAATGACCTAGCAAATGCCTTCAGCAGCGCCTTCGATGGGCTTTCCTTGGGCAACGACCACCCTGGTTCCAGTGCCTCCTCGAACACCGGTAATGTATTCCTCTGTTCTGTTTGCTCTGGGTCTCCTCTGTTTTGGCAGCACATTACTTGGCAGTTCATCATCATGTAGTTTTGAACGTACTTCCTTACTGATTTTGACTTATGGGATGTTGGAGAGTGGATTGCAATAACCCTAACCCGACAATCTAGTTTGTTAAAATCTTTGTACAAAGCTTGTCAGGCAACTTCAGAGATATTGTGTCCATTTGAAAATACTAAGCTCCTCCACCTGCCCGTCATTGACTGCAGCACTGGCACTACCCACGGAGCTCTCCTTCACAATCCACCATGACCGTACCTCCCCTGACATCGGCCATCGACATCGTCAGCAATGGCGCCAACAGAAAGCTCGCCAGGGCACCACCATCCATGGACGAGAATTCGTTCAGTGTGCACCAGTTACTCCTGATGGCATCAACGGAGCTTCAGGTATGGTTTTATGTGATTATTACTTCAGCTTCGCATGTTCTAAACTTGGCTATGTATGCCGCGCACAGGCCGCAAACAATTCCATTTTCAAGAAAAGCTTTGTATGCTCCAATGTCACGCACCATACATGGTCCATGTTCAAACATGACAATGCTGTTGGCTAAATTTGAGTCATTTGACAGCCTCTGCCCCAGAAAACTCTTCAGTTCCGCCGTGCTTCTCATTCAGTTCTGGATCACAACACAACGCTGAAGTTGAACAATTTGCAATGGACTGTGACGCGCTGTCGCAACATTGCGATGACCTAGCAAATGCCGTCACGAATTCCTTTAATGGGCTTACCCTGGGCAACTACCACCCTGGCTCCACTGTCGAAGCAGCGTCCTCGGACACTGGTAATGTATTCCTTTGTTCTGCTTGCTCTGGTTCTCTTGTTCTTCCTTACTGCTTTGGATTTGTGAAATGTGATTATATTATGTATTCGGCGAGACTAGTAAGGGAAATGTTAAAAGTAGCAGTGTATTATACACCGTAGTCCACATTCATTTATATCTAATCTAATAAATAAAGGCAATATACTGGACCGAAATCAAACTTCACACTCCCCTGTCATAGGGATAAATATGTACTGTGCTATAGTGTGTTGTACACTAGTCCATTAACATGTGTTCTCACACGGGCTAGTATCTTAGGATATATAAGCATTAGTTTTGTTTAAAGACTAGCAAATTTATCTGTATTTTGTGTACTTTTTTTTTTTGTTCATTTTTATACAATAGGCGATAGGCATAATAGGTACTCCGAAGACTATATTTAGTTTTGGATAAACTTATAAATTACTAATATATATACATTTTTCATCAATACTGATAGTTCCTTAACTTAAAAATTATTGATCTATATATTTTTCGTCCGTATCCATTATTTTTTCTACTTATATGACAATTTTGTATATCTTGAACATGCATTTAATTAGAATCTTAGCTTAATCTAGAGTAGCTCCTGTTGCATCCCAAATCCTATGATGTCACAAATCTACATTTTAATTTTCAGATATTAGTCTTATTGGTTTTACATATTTTAACCTAAACTTAAATTAAAACTCTTGTGATTACTATATCTTTTATCAACATGCCTAGCTTACATAAACTTGACAATGCCGTTGGCTTAAATTTTTAATCGTTTGGCAGCACCACTCATTGCTGCTCATCAGAAAAAGGAGGCAATTGTGCCACCGTCCTTCACATTCAGTTCTGGATCACTTCCCAATGCGAAGCGGAACAACAGGCAATGGTCTGTTACAAGCCATCACAACGTGATGACCTAGCAAATGCCTTCAGCAACGCCTTGGACACAGTCTCCTCGAACGCCCGGTAATGTATTCCTCTATTCTGCTTGCTCTGGGTCTCCTCTGTTTTGAAAGTAAAAATAGTTGGCAGTTCATTTTCATGCTGTCCTGAATGTACTGGCCTCATTTCTTCCTTACTGCTTTTGACTTGTGGGTTGTGCTTACTTTTGCACCGTAGACTAGTCTGGGGTAATCATAAAACTAGCATGTGTTTACTTTTGCACCGTAGCCCACATTTATTTATCTCAAATAAATAAAAGAAATATACAAAAAGCAAAGCACACACTGCCCTTGCATAGGGATAAAAATGTACGGAGTACTATGTTACAGTGTGTTAGAAACCATGGGAGAGTGGATTGTATAACTCTAACCCGGCAAGCTAGTTTGTTAAAATCTCTGTATATGCTCGCGCAACTTCAGATATTGTGTCCATTTGAAACTACTGGTAGACCCGAACTTGAAAATATAAATCCTTAAAATTCTTAAAATAAGTAGAAATGCCTAGCCTTTAATTTTGTACAGTTGAATCATCATCGTTTATAATAAGCATCGGCTCCATTGTAATTTATAAAATGAATTTAGTGGCCCCTACCACTATGATCCATGTTCTAAACAGAATCTTGACAAAGATGTTGGACTAAAAGTTTAATCATTTGGCAGGGGCCACCCTAGCAACCTCTACTCTTCTGAGGACTCAACTCATTGCTGCTCCTCAGCAACACGAGGCGTTAGTGCCACCGTGCTTCGCGCATTCGGTTCTGGATCGCCTCCAAACGCTGAGGACCTAGCAAATGGCTTCACCAGTTCCTTCAACGGCCTTTCCTTGCGTGGACGACCGCCCTGGTTCTGGTGCCACAGCTGTCAAAGCATCCTCCTCAGACACCGGTAATGTTTTCCTCTGTTCTGCTTGCAATCTGTCTCCTCTGTTTAGAAAGTAAGTTATTTTGCAGTTCATACTGCACTTACTCTGAATGTACTGGCCACATTTCTCCCTTGCTGCTTTTGACTTATGGGATGTTCTTATATATTCCGCATAGCCCACGTTCATTTCTCTCTAATAAATAAAGGAAAATAACCACCAAAAGTTGCCTGAAAAATGGTCTGTATCCCAAGAGAGGAGGGAGGTCTGGGTGTTTTCAACCTTTCCACTCAAAATGAGTATCTTATGCTCAAGCATCTGCATAAATTCTATAACATGGCTTCTATCCCTTGGGTTCAACTTGTTTGGAAGAAATATTATCTCATTGAGCTTCATCGCCTTAAATAATACATCAATAGCACTTGTGCCGTGCTAGCTTGAATTTTTTTTGACACCACTTGTGCCCCTACAGAAACTTGACAATGCCCTTAACTTGATTTTTTTTAATCATCTGTCAGGACCTGCCCCAACCTCCGATGTTCTGGGGTCTCAACACATTGCTTCTCCTCAGCAACATGCATTAGTTGTGCCATTCTTCACATTCAGTTCTGGATCACCACCCATCGCTGAAGCTGAACAACAGGCAGTGGACAGTTATGAGCCGTCCGCAAACATGACGACCAAGTAAATCCCTTCAGCAGCACCTTCAACGGTCTTTCCTTGCACGATGACCACCCTGGTTCCAGTGCCACATCTGTTGAAGCAACCTCGTCGGGCGCCCGTAATGTTTTCCTCTGTTCTGTTTGCTCTGCTCTGGATCTCCTCTTTTTTCAAAAGTTAATACCAATATTTGCAGTGCACTCCCCTGTTGTTGTGAATTGTACTCGCCACATTTCTTTCTTACTGCATTTGTTTGAATTATAGGTGTATATTATATATTATGCATTTGTTCGACTTATGGCATGTGTTTACTTTTGCACCGTAACCCAAATTTAACTCTAATAAAGGAAGATACTGCACAGAACACAAACCTCACTCCCCTGGCATAGGAATAAATGTGACAATATGACACAGTCTGTTGAAGCAATAACAAGCTAGTTGTTAAAATCTGTTTACAAAGCTGCTGGCTTGTTTCAGCCTTTCAGCTTCGAATTATATATAAAAGGTACAGCCCAAAATGCTAAGCTAAAACAAAGAGGGGGATTCAATTGGAGAGATCTGGGTACCCACAGTCTTTGTTTATTAGAACAGAAAAAATATTGTGTGCATCTGCTTGTTCGAGCTTCTGATGGTTTTCGCAAAATTTCTAAACCAGTGGACAAATCGATAAAAGAACTTTCTTAGAAGCAAGTTCCAAAAGTTGGCTATATTTATTTGAAGAAAGCAAGGGCATTCAAAAGTATTTTCCTCAAAAGTGGACTTCATTCCTTGGTAGTTTTTCTGTTAACTAAGCTAGTCTTCTGGCAGAAACTCAAACAATCATGCTCTATGTAGGATCTTCAACATGCAAAGGAGGAGAAGGTGGTCAGGAACAACAGTGAAGTGAACAATAAACTCGTCGCTCTCCAGTTCCATCATCCCCTCGATCATGCATGAAATTTGATATGGTCAGCGTCTGCCAAGTACCAAATCTCAGCAGCCACTTATTCACTTATTACCTACTTATGCGTTGTCTCTTCGTTTCGTCAGTAAACTTTGTTAATCCTTATGGTGAAATTTTGTCTAAATACTATGAGTCTGTATTGTTTGGATATATTCATTCATTTTCGAATGTTGAGACTGGCATATTTGTGTTACTTATTAGTAATAATCTAAAAAACAAGTCATTGGAGGCTGTGCTGTGACATTGATCATCCACTCGTACAAGTATGTGGACTTCGCTTTGAACTTCGACCATGCTTTCTACTGTCCATAGTTGGGACTCGGGACAATGCAAGTTGGGCCATTCAGATTTTGTGAATCCGGCATGTGTGGCTTCACCAGTGCCCTGTATGCTCGGCTTGGTCCACAGTACATAGACAAAGGCGCTTGTTCATCCGTTTTTTTTCTGTTTTGCGAATGTGCATGTTCATCTGTTATGTCGAATGCATTACATGAAGAAAGGACGAGCGTCATGGTCCGGGCCGCGCATGGTGAGGGCGCATGGTGAGGGAATAGAAAGGGCAGGGCCGCAGGGGTAGGATAGGGGTGCCAAGGGCAGGGGCGGTCATTTTCATTCACCTACCACGCTGGGCAGCTGAGGTGGCGTGCCACGCCACCAAATGTGGTAAAAATGTAGTATTGTTTTCCTCTTAGCCGCTAAAACTGTAGCCCCAATCCAAAAGCTGCTATTCAAGGAGTGGTCAACCATAATGATGGTAAAAAGTTAAATTCCCCGTGAGTTTAGGGTGCTGCAATGTGTTTACGATGCAGTGATACATGGGCTTGAGGAGGATTATTGGGCTTAGGTTGTGTTGTGTGCTTGCAGCTAAAATACATGGGCCTGGAAGCTCTACTTGGTAACCGGTGTAACTTAGTCCATGTGATTCGTTACGCATCTATACAACATGGGTCACGAGTCTACACAAAACACGTCACTTTCCTTAGCAGTGACACATCTTGTTTAGCTGCATCACCGATACGGTCATATATCTATGACGCGCCTGAGCATACACATCACAGATTATATCAGTGACTGCAAAGGTAACTGATATGTTGCTATTTATGACGCGTCTTGTTCGTAGAGCATGGACGGCAACTAATCAGTGACGTGTCTTGTTAAACCGTGTCACTGATATTCTTGTAGTGACATTCTTTGCTTTCGAGTCCAATAATCGAGGCGTCACTGATAGCCTTTTCTAGCATTGTGTCCGTAGTGGATGGTCTTCCTTGGATGGCCCAGGTGTGGAGCGGTCACTACCGAATTTGGATCTTTGCCTAGTGTTTTGTCTTTGCCGAGTGCTAACTAAAAACAAATGGCAAAAAAAAAAAAAGTACCAAAAAAGCAAAAAGCACTTCGGCAAATAGGGTTTTTGCCGAAGTTCCTTTTTGGCACTTTCGACAAAGCAATTTTTTAAATCAGTTTTTTGAGTCCCTAAATGAGTTCAAATAAAAAATTCAACTATAAATATTCATTACTTATTAAGATCTATAAAATTTATTTTGGTCATTTGTTCATTTGACAAAAGCGTTAGTAACATTGTTCACAAAAACCTACATCTCTCATATATCTTCTTATAGTTTCCCAGAACTAGAACAAAGATTAATAAGATTTACAAACACTAACAATTTTTCAAATGAATAAATGACCTAAGTAACTTTGTAAATCTCAAAAATATTTGAACCTTTGTAGAAGAAAACTTTTTGATTTGAATTCATCGTTATGCAAAACAAGGTTTGAATCTCTCAAATTTGAAATTCGAATTTTTCAAATGACCTCGGATGGAAAAACTTCCTACATGAAAATTGTAGATTTCAAAAAGTTATGAAACTATATAGTTAACAACTTTTTATTTGAATTATTATAGGGCCTATAAAAAAGTTTGAAAACAAGTTCGTCAAGTGTAGAAAAATGCAGTGTCTTTACCGAGTGCCTTTTTAGCATTTGGGAATGCTGCCCAAAAAATAGTATTTTTCTATTATTTTTTCAGGTTTTTTCGTATTTTGCTGAGTGTAAATCATTGCCGAGTGCTTTTTTGCACTTCGGCACGAACCTTAGCCGATAATTTTTTTTCCTAGAGTGTGGCACTTTCGGCAAAGGAGTTGTTTCTAGTAGTCGGCAGGGATGAAAAACGGATTAGATCACGAACGGATATCGTTGATACCATATTTGGTTTCATATTTCTACTCAGATTCAGATTCAAACACGAATAGTTATTGGATACATATACAAATATGGATTGTCTCGGTTATAGATATGAATAATGAGTATCGAATACGATATGACTTGGATTTAGACATTGTCGAATACAAATATCTTTCCGTATATTGAGTAAAAGCAAAGGTGCCCAAACCATTAAACCACTCTATGAGTCTATATTCCATCTTGATTATTTTAACAAATAAATGTGTTGATGAAATCTGTTTGAGCTCAAACCAGAACTGCTAGGCCAGGACTTCCCCATTTGCCTATGTGTTGCACCTCCTTCACTACTCCACTTACACACTGGCCTCCTCGTGCCCAATGCCGCCACATGTACACACACAATTGCCACCTAGAGCGGAGCGTGCAAAGGTAGCTATAAAATGAAAGGCGGCACAACACCATGGCACTTCAGCTGTCTATGGCCTAGACTGCTACAAGCGGATAGTATCTAGGCAGATATATCCGTTTTTACCCGGTTCTGTATCCGCCGGACTGACGATATTACATTTGTATTTGATATCCGTGTAAAGTATCTGTTTAAATATCCCTATCAGAGAAAAAAAATTGGATATCTGCATAATTATCCATTTAAGTGTTTATATTTGTTGGGTTGAACGGACGTATAAATATCCATAACATTTTCATCCACAGTAGTGGTGTGACACTGAGCAGACCCTCGTAGACGGAAAAAAAATCTAGCGTGTACTGGATATGCACTAAGGTGTCACACGCCGCCATGGAGGGGGCCCAATAGGCCCATGAGGGCATGTGTGTGCGTGTAAGGAGGGGCGCAGCCCACGTAACGCCGCCGCCTTCAGCGTTATCGTCATTACTTAGCGTTTAAGTTTAGTCAAATTAGAAAGATTCCGGATTACTTACGAACCAAGTTGAGTCCTCCTATAAAATAAAGGAGATGTATCCTTTTCGAGATCAAGAAAGAAATAAATAAAATAAGGTTTAACCCTCGGCTCTGTCTCTCGGCTCAGCGCCAAAGACCGCCCGCTGCGTAATGCCACGTGTAACACCCTGGTGTTAAGCATGTCATTAGCATCTGCATTTCATGAGCATAATCATCATTTGATCATATGCATTTATGCACGTAAAATGATACATGTCTTTTGCATGTTTAATGCATTGATTTTGCTTGTTATGCTTTGCCTTGTCATTTTATGTATGAAATGCTTGCATAATTAGTTGTTTGATCTTCAATCATTCTTAGTTATGTTTGGAGAAGGTGTTAGAGCAAGGTCGATGTTGGTCATGTCCTCTAATTATGCTTAGTTTGAATAGTTTGACCGAGTTTGACCTAGTTTGACTTCGAGAGTGAATTGCCTTGTTTTGATTAAAAGTCCTAGCTAGGTTTGTTGCATGTGTGTGCCCCCTTCGTGGAAAGTGTAGGTAATTTAGTGTAGAACAAAAGGCGTCATAGGATCGTTTCGTGAAAGTGAGTGGATCGTGTTCGAAAAGTCAAAATTTGTTTGGTCGAGCATGAAATTAGGGTTTGCTTTCGGTTTTGGAGTGACCGTGCTTCGGTTTACCGTAGTTTCTAATCTAGGCCAAACTAGCCAAAACTTGCTATATATGAAATGCTCAGAATTTTTACAAGGAACATTTCATTCAATATGAGCTTTGGCTAGTTTTGCACGTATCTCGATGCATAGGGCAAAATAGTTCGTTTTGAATAGAAAACGAGTTTTTAGTGACGCTGTTGACTTGATCCGTCTCTAAAGACCCCGACCGGCCTCTCTTGTCACGTTGCCCGCCGCCGCGCATGGCAGCGTCCGCGCTCTGCCTGCCCTGCCCTGCGCCCCATGACTTGAAGTAGCGGCTTCCGCCTTCCTACCACGCCAAGCGGGTCCCGCCCCTCCGCTTTCCCTTTCCTCGAAACCACGGCGGCAACGGCAGATCATGGCCGCCGTGGCCATTCTGCGGCGCTCGCCGCGCCGAGCTCGCCCGCCCCGCGCCTTCGAGCTGCCCCTTCGCCTCTTGCCCCCGCCATCGTCCCCTCCACCTTCTTGTCCAGAGCCGCCCGAGCTAAGGGGCCGAGTAGAACACTTGCTTGAATCGGCGCGGGTTTCTCCGCCGGAATTTTCGGCCGCCATGGGCGCCGCCGCCATGCCGCGCGCCCCACAGCAGCACCACGATCCCTCTCGGCTGATCAGGAAACTTCGCCACCTAGCCCTCTACCTCCGAGACCAGCACGGGCGCCGAGTGATGCCGTATCCGCGGAGCGGCGGATTTCACCCGTCGCCGTCCGCCGGGCGCCTGCGCCGCGCCTCGGCTCGCCGTGGCCAGCCCCGTCCGTGCCTCTCCGTCCATCCTAGCGAGCATCGTGTCGCCTCGACCTACTGATGCTCAAAAACCAGCCCGTCGAGCCACTCCGGGCCCCGATCCACCGGAGCAGCGGCGCTTCGCCAGCGGAACCGCCCGCCATGCAGCCGGCATGCGTCGCCGGCGCCTTCCCACCCCGATTCCCTCCGTTTGAGTTGGGGTTACGCTCGCCTCGACCCCGCGAAGCCCGTGCTCGCCTCGCCCCAACCGCCTCGTCGCCGGAAGCGGCAAAACGGCACGACAGCGCGCCGCGCCCACCTCCCATCGCCGTCGACCGTAGCCGCCGTCCACAAAGCATGCAACGAGGCCGCAATTGATAGATCTCGTCGAGCTGAGTCCGTAGGTGTGCTCGGTTTCGCCGGAGGATCACCGGCGGCGAAGATCCGCCGCCCGGCAGCACGCTCCCCGCCCCCAGTCGCTGACCCGTGGGCCCAGCCCGTCGGCGGCAAATATCCTTTATGTTTTTCTATTTTCGAGTTGCATGCAGGGCTTGTAAATTCCATATCTTGGTCATTTTAGCTCCGTTTTGAGTGAGGCAAATTTTGTCATGTTTGTTATGCTCTGCTCTATGATAGAAAAGTATGAGATGTCATTTTCTGATAGTTTTTATATTTATTTATATTTATGCTAGTAAATGCCATGAAAATAGATAAATGCATATCTTCCTTTTGGTGCATGATAAAATAGTGGTGCCTGTGTAAAATGTTTATGTTTTGTGATGTACAAAGACGGGAGAAATATGTTTGACCCTAGGTTCTGTGGTGGAAATATCATTTTTGATTTATGTGCTATTTACCATGCTTTCTTAGGAAATTCATAGAAAAATAATTAATAGGGTTTTTGCCATGATAAATTTTGTGCATGCATTTCTTACGGTTATGTAGCTTTTCATGCTCATGGTTAGGAAGTTTCATGATTTTCATAGTACAAAAGTATTTTCATGCCTAGTTTTATTGCTAGCTTGTCATTTTTGTGTAGGACAGCATATGCATGTTTTTGCTATGAGATTTTTATGATAGCTTTTATAGACTAGTAGGATGCTTTGGTAATTTTTATAGAATTTCCTGAGGTGTTTATGTATTTATCATAATTGTGTTGCATAGAAAATTTCCTAGAAATGCACGTCTATATTAGCGTAATGTGTGTTGGTAATTTTATTAGTTGTTCCTAGCATGGATAGGACCTGTTGGTATGGTTAGTTTGCTGGTATTGTGTTTTTGGTAAACTAGTTTAATTCTAGCTTTTATATTTAAAGTGTGCATGTGTAGTGTTTATTAGGGGATATCATTTCATGTGCATTAGTTTACCTTTTGGCTTGTTCAGTAGGTCTATTTGATATATTATGAGTTGGTTTGCTTGCTGGAAAAGTCCCAAGTGAAGTGCATGCTTGGATGAATTATTATAAGTGTTGTAAGTTGTAGGTTGCCTGAAAACAGCCTCTGTTTTTCCTTGTTTTCGAGGTTGTATATGTTAGAATCAGGTTTAGAGTATATTGAATGTTTTGTAGATAATTTAAGTAAGCTTTCCAATGAGTATGTATTTGCTGAATTTGAAGTTACAGAACTCCCTTTGCAAGCTGATTTACGACATCATGTCTAGCTGCCATTTTCCGGTGATTAGTGAACATAAGGTGTTTGCTTGATGTAGGTTATTAAGGTTTCTTATGTAGCTATAATTGTGTTTCTACAGAAGAGATATCCACCTACTAATATCATACATCATAATGCATTCATCCATTCCTTGTCAATCATACATTCCTTAATATTCATTTTTGCATATACATTCATATTGGATCGTAGGAACGAGAGCATGTGGAAATCAAGGAGCAGCAGGAAGGAGAGGTACACTTCTAGAAGTGCAGCAAGAGGAGGTCCCAAGAAGCGGGGACACGCCGTCAAGCTGCTGGAGTGCCCAAGGCACCTTCTAACCCTCTTCCGAAAGGCAAGCCCCTGCATGCTGCCCTTTCCTATGCTTTCTAACTAAATTGAATTGCGTCCTTTTATATGTTGATGCATTAGGTTTAGGAAAATGGTTGAAACCATTGATGCACATATATCCTTGTTGAAATTGTTATCCTATCCTATTTAGAGGTCTAGGTTATAAATGCTCGAGATGGTGATTGCGTGAAGAGACGCTGATTCCTCACTTGAGAGGATGTTTGTGGTTAGTCACATGGGTGACTAACGAGCTGCTCTTGAGAACTTGACTAATAAAAACATGTTAGATTGGATGGATATTGTGGTCTTTCCATCCGGATCGATTAAGGACTTACTCTTTGTTCGGGCTGTGGTCGGAAGTTGAACGTCGCCTGTCATATAGTAGGCTCCGCGGGTCGTGGAGCCACGGCTCGTGGGAATGTTAGGGTTCGCCATGCTCGCTTTATCGCTTCTCCTTGGCGTGGTTGGTGTGGTTTATCGGCGCAAGAAGATGCGCACGAGGCGTCGTCCTCGTTGCTCCGCCACTTGGTGGCCCGAGAAGGAGGGGGTAGCCGGCAAGACCGAGACTTTTACGTCCTGTAACGTCCTGGGAGTGATTGGGTCTGCAGTCATGACGTAGACCTAGTTTATGACAGGGTATTCGCCAGCTGGTTTGCAATCGATTCGAATCGCCATCTCTCCTGGATAGTGAGAACCCGGGATGCTTCCGCGACATCGTAGTCTTAATATCACAATATATGTTATATTATCATGTTGCTGCTGTTAAAATTATGATCAAGTTACTTATGCTGTTATTTATATTGCTGAGCATATGATTAATCTTGACTATACAGGACTTATGGTTATGTATAAATAATTAACCTTTTAACTTGGAAGAATTCAAGTAGTATGTGTAGGCTCACTAATCAACCTTATTTTATGAAATTAAATGTGAGTCAGCCAGCTCCAGATAAAGCCAAGCATACTCCTTGGAGTCTTTTCCTTATTTTCTGGTTTCAGACGGGTAAGTCTTGCGGAGTACAATTGAGTACTCACGGGTTTATTCCCACTGTTGCAGGTGACTCCGTCTTGCATGGTCCAGCCAGTCTTGTTTGTTGTTGTGGTAAAGAATAATACCTAGGGCATGGCAGTCTCTATGTTTCTCTGTCTCATGCTAATACAGGGTTGACGCTATGTTGGCACTATCTTAGTTTAATTCCGCTGAACAACTATTTGGTTTTCTAAACCTATTGCTTCCGCACTCTGAAATACTTTGTAAACAATGTGTTCATCGCACTCTGATTATAATATGTTGGAATTTGGTTTAAGATACCTGCGGATTTGAACTCATGAGCTCAACGATCTTGGTTGTACTGTTGATGAGTTTGAAATCACTTTCGGAGATTTCGAATACGGGTTTATATGGACTCAAGTGTAGATCTGCGATTGCTTCGGTGATTGCTGTTTGAAATCCCCGCAACGACAACCTGCGCTAGGGCATCAACGACCGCCCCGGCACCACCCACGGGCCAATGGATTTGGTTTGTGACAGATCAGTATTCAGAGACCATAAGATCCTCAACCTGTGGAGGTCCATGGCCATAGAAGACGGCGCCACCCCACTCCCGTCCTACCCGGAGATGATCATGGAGGCCCTTTCGCGCTTAGTTCGAGGGGCGACTCCGACAAGGCAGCGATCTCCGACTACATCAACAAAACGTACGGCTCCAGCCTTCCGTTCGAGCACTTTGCCATCCTCTCCAGCCACCTCTTCCACATGAAGCATAACGGCGAGCTCGCTCTCCTTGGGAACAAGTACTACCTCCTCGATGACAGGCTAGCAGCAACACCACAACTTGTGGTGATGATGTCCGACGTGCGGCGCCAACAACGTCATGCCATCGCCGCCAGGCGCCTACGCCAACGTGATCACGAGTGTCCCAAGCGACGAGCACGTCTACCATCAAGCTGCAGCACACCGACTTCCCCGAGCAGCACCTAAACGTCGTTGTTCTCCTCGACATCAACATGGCCATCGACACCGACTCCAACATCAACCCACTTGCTACAACCATGTTCAAGCCCCCAACACTAGCTACACCATGGGGCTATCTCGGGGCGACAACCATGGCCACCACCGCGGTTCCAGCAATATCTCCTTCCCCCGGGCGACATCGACGAACGATCAAAGCCGCAGCGTGAGGATGCGCCGCTTCGGAAAAGGGGAGAGATGTCACACGCCGCCATGGAGGGGGCCCAACAGGCCATGAGGGCACGTGTCGTGCCGCAAGGAGGGGCGGAGCCCTTCGTAGCCACCGCCGCCTTCCGTGTTATCGTCATTACTTAGTGTTTAAGTTTAGTCAAATTAGGAAGATTCCAGATTACTTGCGAGTCAAGTTGAGTCCTCCCTATAAAATAAAATAGATGTATCCTTTTCAGATAAGAAAGAAATAAAAAAAAATAGGGTTTAACCCTCAGGTCCTATCTCTCTAGCTCACACGCCCGCCACCGCCGCCGCCGCCGCCCTTCTTCCCCGCGACAACCTTCGGCTGGGGCATCAACGACCGCCCGGTGCCACCCACGGGCCAATGGATTTGGTTCGTGACATAAGTACTTCTGATTCTTTAGTTATTTTCGAGGGCTCCATGCCGTGCAGGCTTCTATGCACATAAACATGGAAATTTTCCGTAGGCAAGCTCGCTTATTTTGAAAGAAATGTCTGCTGAGGTTCTAGTCTATCTTAGCCAATAAAAACTTCATGCTGATATTTTACGCCGACCCTAGGCGTCATCAGTCACCAAAAGTTAAATCCCACAACATGCGTGTTCACTCGTCAGGCAAATAAACAATCAGCAGGAGCAAATACTGGTGAGTTTGTGATCAAGCATTCAAGCTCGCTCTGCAACAATTTCTTTGCCGCATGGTAGTCGGCCGGGATTCTTATATGGACTGGAGACTTGAGAGGAGCTGACCAAGCAGCTACGCTTTGGCTCCTCGATGGCGTCCCGAAGCTTACTACCTTCCAACAGGCGCCATCCAAGGAGGTTTTCAGACTGCTGCACACTACACGTTGATTCGGTTCTTGAACCCTTGCTTTGAAATGCAAGAATTTTATAGCAATTTTACAGAAAGAATCTGTTCACTTTCAAAAAAAACTAAAACTTGAAGGTTATTCCATTCCAAAGGGAAAAAGTGTCTAACTATAGTGCTTACTGGTATACTTTGCCGACTTCTGTTGGACAAGTTGTATTCTCCACGCAGCCGCTCCAAGTCTCCCACTGAACCCAACAAAAGCTTGCTTTGAGCTTGTATTTTACACGTCCACATTGAGAGTGCTGCAATGCTGCTGCGCACTGCACATTTTATATTTCGATTCTAAGAAAAGTGTAATCATTGGGCGACATCTGTTGGCACACTTTTGTATAAATAAAAACTCAAAATGCTCTGTTGGAGGGAGAATAAAGCTGTAATCATTCCTACTGCTTTCCCCACGACGAAAGCAAGGGTTCATCAAAACTGAGAGGCTGAAAGTTGAGACATCGTCTCTCCAAAACCAATCTTCTAAACTTAATTTCTGTTTCCATATCCATGGCGACCTAGAGCATAATAAGGCTGGCCTGTGGAGAATCCATTTCACAGAGCTACTGCCTGAATCCCATCCACGCAGCCACTCCAACTGAACCCAACAAAAGCTTTGAGCTTGTGTTTTCTACTAGCAGCCATGCCGGAATTCCTGGTGAGCGCAGAGCGACGGGGCCTTGGGCCCTGTCCTAAATAAGCTTGCTGCTCTGCTCGGCGACGAGTACAAGCGTTTCAAAGGCGTGCGTGGTGAGGTCAAGTTCCTCATTCGGGAACTGGAAGCCATGCACGTTCCTTGAGAAGAAGTCTGAAGAGGAGAATCCTGATGTGCAAGACAAGGTGTGGATGAAGGAGGTGCGAGAGCTTTCCTATGACATCGAGGACAGTCTCATGACTTTAGAGTCCGTGTTGATGATGACTTGGTAAAACCAGACGGCTTCATCAATAAATGCAAGAATCTACTCGACAAGACCAAGGCCCGCCCGTCGGATTGCCAAGGAGATTGAAAAGTTGAAAGGCCAAGTCAAGGAGGTGAGTGAAAGGAATGCAAGATACAAGCAGATTAGCAATACTGTTATGAACACAAGCAAAGTGACAATGGATCCAAGAGCTCTTGCCGATTTGAGGATGCTTGAGGCTCGTGGGGATTGGTCAACCAAAACAAGAAATAATTTCATTTTTGAAGACGGTGAATGGAGATATTTCATCGCACCAACCAAAGATTGTCTCTATTGTGGGAATTGGTGGAATTGGAAAGACAACTCTTGCAAACGAGTGTATGAAGAGCTCAACGGTCGGTTCGAAAGTGCGAAGTTTTCTTGTCGGTGTCACGGAATCCCGACATCTTTGGGATTTTGAGAACTATTCTCATCAAGGTGACAGGTCGAGATTGTTATATGACAGACATACAACAGCTCATCATGGAAATCAAGGATTTCCTTCTGACAAAAAGGTACACACTGGTATTTTCTTTCCGCATGCACCATTTTTATCCATTTGGTTAAGAAATTTATTTTAATAAACTTTGGCCATCATATTTTCTTCTGTATGAAATTGGCTGCTCTCCCGCCTTTGAAAAAACTAGATGGTTTGAGAGATAGTTGAATTATCATAAATGCTCTTCCTTTGTTGTTGTTGTTTTATCTAGGTCTCATAGTCTTGAAATGTGCGTGGTACACATACGAAGAATCAGGGTGTGTTTGGTAGGGCTCATCCCCAAGGGCTCCTCTAGAGGAGACGGAGCTGGTTCTCACTTTTTTCATTAAAAACGACTCCAAACGGCTCCTCTTGCTAAAGTGTTTGATATCAAACAGGGTCTTAGACACTTACTAAGAGCATTTACAAGGGCTGCCTAATAAATCAAAGTTCAATTAATAACTCTCAATATATTTCTGAAAATTAGGAAAGAAATTACCATCATTTTGTAGTATAAACCTAACACTACAGTTTCCGCACCAAAGGGCTGCCTAATTGTTGGGACAAATGTACGAAATTTTTATTGAGAAATACCAGTGCTTTTTATTTTTTTTTCTGCCTATATGTTGTAAAGATTCTTCGCTGAGTTGTCGTTACAAATCAGTAAAATAAGAAACTTGTTATGAAATATTAATGTGGATGTCCATAACCCCTATACCATAAGAGCTATAACCTTCTACTTTAGTAATTGTGTAATTCTCCTAGCATCAATTCTTGTAATTCCATGTCATATGTATGGCTATATATAGGAGAGCATATATATTTGAAAGAGGACAAGTGAAAAGAGAACCACACATTCCTTCCTCTCTATTTGTTCTTCACATTATTACATATATATTCTTGATAGTAAAACTAGTTATTATATAACAAAACTATTGCCAATCATGTTAAGGGGAAAAATATGGAAAATGACAATATATATATATATACATACTATATCTTATAAGATTATAACCCATGCGAGAGCATGGGTTGATGGACCAATCTGACCAATGGAAATACAAAGTATCACTCACTTGATAAGGAGAAAATTCATTAAATTATTACTAAGTTTGTGAGGTGCGATTTGCCTTGTAATAATTTGTAATTCATCTTAGAATTTCACTTGCAATATGTTGTTAATAATTAGAAACAATTACGAGAGAAATATTTTTGGAATAATTGATATAGTACTACTACTTCTGCACTTATCTGCCTGCTCTATAATTTTGTTGTCTAAAGTTTAGTTCTTAAATATTCTGCAATGAGTGGAATATTTTTCTTTTGAGCTTAAATTCTGTTCTGCCGTACTAAACTGTTTTATCAAATCATGCCATAGGTATCTAGTTGTTGTCGACGATGTATGGGATGTGAAAACATGGCAAACAATTAAGTGCGCATTTCCAAACAATAGTTGTGGTAGTGTGATAATAACTACAACTCGGATACATGATGTGGCCAGAGCATGTTGTTCATCATATCCTGATGGTTGGGTTTACCAACCAAAGCCTCTCGAAGAACATGACTCAAAAAAGGTTGTTCCAGAATAGAATATTTGGTCCTAGGAATGAATGCCCAGAATACCTAAAAGAAGTCTCGAATAAGATCTTGAAGAAATGTGGAGGTTTACCATTGGCCATCATTACAATATCCGGTTTGTTATGTAACAAAGCACGGAATGGAGTTCACTCAGTCACCGAGTGGGATCAAGTTCAAACTTCTATTGGTCGTGGACTTGAGAGAGATTCGACCGTGGAGGGAATGATGGGAATATTATCACTCAGTTATTTTGATCTTCCTTCTCATTTAAAAACTTGCCTATTATATCTTAGTGCATTCCCTGAAGATTATGAAATCGAGAAAACTGTTTAGTACGGCTATGGGTTGCAGAGGGGTTCATTCCTGCCGAATCTACATGCACCTTGTATGAGTCAGGGGAGAAGTGTTTTACTGAGCTTATCAATAGAAATTTAATCCTTCTCAAGAAAATATATGACTGGACTGGCGAGGTGGACATCTGTCGTCTCCATGATACAATTCTTGAATTCATCGTGTGCAAGTCCACTGAAGAGAACTTTATAACAATACATGGTATCTCAGGACCGACACCTCCACCAGGAATCAAGATTCGTCGATTGAGTCTGCAAGGCAAAACTGATGGAGAGGTGATGACACACTCGAACCAAAATTATGGAAATGTCCGATCAATTATTAATTTTGGATTCCCCTGTTCCTTGTTGGGTCTTAGATTCTTGTGTGTCCTGGACTTGACGGCCTGTCAGAGATCATTAAATAACCATCATCTTGTAAACATTGGAGAATTACTCCAGCTGAGGTATTTGAGCCTCAGGTATACTTTGATAACTGAGCTCCCAGAACAGATCGGATTGCTACAGTATTTGGAAACACTTGACATAAGGAACTGTTACATATCACAATTACCAACAGGTATAGTTCGACTAAAAAGACTTGTCAACCTACTGACGCTATACTACTTGCCTGGTGGTATTAACACCTTGGAGGCATTGGAGGAGTTAAAGTTAGCAGAAGTTTACATGAAATCAGCATCTGTTTGTGTTGAAGAAATTGGCGATTTAACCAAAATGAGGCATCTGGGAATATCATTCTTTTCCAATTCTGGTGTTATTGTTGACAAGGAAAGTTACGTGGATCTTATAAAAGGATGGTTTATTCTTTTCAACAGCTAAATAAGCTTCAAACTTTAGTCTTACGATTTGATAATTTTGATAATTATGGATCAGGTCCTTCCAAAAAAAGTAATTATGGACCAGGATATGATTACGTCATCCTCGATGGAGATGACGTGATGCTTGAGGTGCCGTGGTGCTCTGTTAGCCTAAGAAAGCTTCGTCTCAGGATGAATCCCATGTCAAGGGTGCCAAGCTGGATGAAATCACTTGTCAACATCGAAGAATTAGATCTGAGAATAAAGAAATTGGATGACGGAAGTCTTTGTATTCTCGGTGACCTACCAGTTCTTGTCAATCTAACACTGCAGATAGTAAACAATGTTGAAGGCATACTCTCGGCAGACAAACAACGAGTTCTGATCAGCAACAGGTATGGATACAGAAGCTTGAGGCATTTCTTTGTAGCTTCAATGGGTGTCGATAGGAATTGGATACCCATGCTGACGTTTGAAGCTGGATCCATGCCAAAGCTGGAAGATCTCCATGTTCAGTTTAATGCAGACATAACAATTTCTGTGAGCAGTGGCCTTGATTTTGGTCTCAAGCATCTCTCCCAACTCACCAAGGTCAAGTGTGATATAGTCGGCACCAATCTGAATACCTGGCGAGTACAAAAGGCTATTGAGAAAGAGCTTGTCAACCACCCGAAGCTCCCACGTTTTGAAAACCATCATGACCCTTCAACTGAAGCCGAGAGGAGCAACAGAGAACGCCTAAGGCCGCGAAGACGAAGCCAGTGGACAGTTCACACAACACAATCAAAGCCTCCTTCCATAGCTGAAACTGACGATTTGTCAGAACAAGTTGTTCAGGAGCCAGCAGATGATGTTATCATCTGCACTTCAGGTATGGTTGGGTTCTTCATCTGAACTGAAACAAAACCAGTACTCCATGCATCCCAAGTTTTTTCTTATTTCTCATCGAGTTTCATCACCTTAAATGATACCATCGGCACCTTGCGAATAAAATCGCCATCTGTTTATGCAAATTTGCAGGTGATGATGTCAAGAGACTCAAGACGACCTCCTTCACCACGGATGGCAACACCTGCCAGTCGTTGACTGCATCATTGGCCCTACCCACGGACCTCTCCTTCACCATCGGCACCTCCCCTGATATTGGCCGTCAACATTGTCAGCAACGGTTCCAACCGAAATTTCGCCAGGGCGCTACCATTCCTGATGGCATCAAGGGAGCTTCAGGTATGGTTTTATATGCATTTACGCCTACCAAACAACTGTCTCAGGGTGCGTTTAATGTGATTGTTCCTTCAGCTTTGTATGTTCTAAACTTGGCTGTGTGCACTCCCATAGGCCGCAAACAGTTCCATTCTCTAAAGAGAAGCTTTGTATGTTTTAATCTCTTAGACTCTTACAAGGTCCATATTCTAACAGAAACTTGACAATGCTGTTGGCTAAATTTAAATCATTTGGCAGGGTCTGCCCCAGAAACCTCTGCAGTTGTCGGGCCTCGACTCATTGCTGCTCCTCAGCTACAGGCCACATTAGTGCCACCGTGCTTCACATTCAGTTCTGGAGCACCATACAATGCTGAAGTTGAACAAAGGGCAATGGACAGTTACAAGCTGTCAGAAGATGTCGACGGCCTAGCAAATGGCTTCACCAATGCGTTCAATGGGCTTTCCTTGTGCGATGATCACCCTGGTTCCAGTGTCACAGCTGTCGAAGTAACCTGCTCGGACACTGGTAAATTAGTTAGCAGTTCATTTCTTCCTTACTGCTTTTGATTTCTGAAATCTGATTATATTATGTATTCCGTCGAGACTAGTAAGGGAAATGTTAAAATTAGCAGTGTATTATACACTGGTAGTCCACATTCATTTATCTCTAATCTAATATACTGGACCGAAATCAAACCCCACACTCCCCTGTCATAGGGATAAATATGTACTGTACTATAGTGTGTTATACACTAGTCCATTAACATGTGTTCTCACACGGGCTAGTATCTTAGGATATATAAGCATAAGTTTTGTTTAAGGACTAACAAAATTATCTATATTTTGTATAATTTTTTGTTCATTTTGGAAGCCTATATTTAGTTCTGGATAAACTTATTAATTACTAATATACATGTATATATATTTTTCATCAATACTGCTAGTTCCCTAACTTAAAAATTATTGATCTATATATTTTTCATCCGTATCCAATACTTTTTCTACTTGCATGATAATTTTGTATATCTTGAACATGCATTTAGTTAGAATCTTAGCTTAAAAGACGGTAGCTCCTGTTTCATCCCAAATCTTATGAGGTCACAAATCTACATTTTATTAACATGCCTTACATCCCAAATCATATTAGTTTTTCATATTTTTTTTTTTATCCTCAAGTTAAACTAAAACTCTTACATAAACTTGACAATACCGTTGGCTTAATTTTTAATCATTTGGCAGCACCCTCTGATGTCCTGGTGCCTCCACTCATTGCTGCTCCTCAGCAACAGGAGGCAATCATCCCGCCATGCTTCACATTCAGTTCTGGATCACTTCCCCATGCGGAAGCGGAACAACAGGCGATGGTTTGTTACAAGCCATCACAACGTGATGACCTAGCAAATACCTTCAGCAGAGCTGGTAAACGTTTTCCTCTGTTCTGCTTGCTCTGGGTCTCCTCTGTTTTGAAACTAAAAAAAATTTGGCAGTTCATTCTCATGCTATCCTGAATGTATTTACATCATTTCTTCCTTACTGCTCTTAAGTTAAAACTAGCATGTGTTTTCCCAAAAACGCAAAGGGGCCAGCGTTCATTGTCCACGCGGGCATGTCCACATCAGTTGCTGGTGCCTGTGTGGCCACGTGTGTACCTTTGGACACAAAAAGTATAGTTTTGTACCCAGGTGTTACATTATTTTGTTGGAGTACCCATATATGAAATAGCCAATAGTTTAAGTTTTACCCAAGGAAATATACAGGACAGAAAGCAAACCACCCTCGACAGAAAGCAAACCACACACTCCCCGGGCATAGGGATAAATAAATATGTACGGAGTACTATGTTACAGTGTGTTAAAACCATTGGAGAGTGGATTGTGTAACCCTAACCCGGCAAGCTAGTTTGTTAAAATCTCTGTAGAAATATGCTTGCAGACTCGAATCATCATCGTCGATAATAAGCATCAGCGCCATTCAATTTTAAAATGAAATTACAGGCCCCTACCACTATGGTCCATGTTCTAAACAGAATCTTGACAAATCATTTGGCAGTACATTCAATGGGCTTTCCTTGCGCGACCTCTGCTATTCTGGGGCCTCGACACATTGCTGCTCCTCAGCAACAGGAGGCGTTCGTGCTGCCGAGCTTCACACTCGGTTCTGGATCGCCTCCCAACGCTGAGGACCTAGCAAATTCCTTCACCAGTTCCTTCAACGGGCTTTCCTTGCGTGACGACCGCCCTGGTTCTAGTGCCACAGCTGTCGAAGCATCCTCCTCAGACACCGGTAATGTTTTCCTTTGTTCTACTTGCTCTCTGTCTCCTCTGTTTAGTAAGTAAGTTATTTTGCAGTTCATTCTGCACTTATTCCGCATAGCCCACGTTCATTTCTCCCTAATAAATAAAGGAAAATAACCAACAAAAGTTGCCTGAACAATGGTCTGTATCCCAAGAGAGGAGGGAAGTCTAGGTGTTTTCAACCTTTCCACTCAAAATGAGTATCTTATGCTCAAGCATCTGCATAAAATTTTTTACACCACTTGTGCCCCTGACAGAAACTTGATAATGCCCTTAACTTGATTTTTTTAATCATCTCAGGACCTGCCCCAACCTCCGATGTTCTAGGGCCCCAACACATTTCTGCTCCTCAGCAACATGCATTAGTTGTGCCATGCTTCACATCCAGTTCTGGATCACCACCCATCGCTGAAGCTGAACAACAGGCAATGGACAGTTATGCGACGTCGCAACATGTCGACCTAGCAAATGCCTTCAGCAGCACCTTCAACGGCCTTTCATTGCACGATGACCACCCTGGTTCCAGTGACACATCTATTGAAGCAGCTTCGTCCGGCACCGGTAATGTTTTCCTCTGTTCTGCTTGCTATCTTTTCAAAAGTTAATACGTATATTTGCAGTGCACTCTCCTGTTGTTGTGAATCTACTGACCATGTTTCTTTCAAACTGCATTTGTTTGAATTATGGGTATATTATATTACGCATTTGTTCGAATTATGGCATGTGTTTACTTTGGCACCGTAATCCACATTTAACTCCAATAAAGGAAGATACTGACACAGAACACAAACCTCACTCCCCTGGCATAAGGATAAATATGCTACTATGCTACAGTCTGTTGGAAGCAATAGCAAGCTAGTTGTTAAAATATGTGCACAAAGCTGCTGATTTGTTTCAGGCTTCCAGCTTCGAATTATAAAAGGTACAATACAAAATGCTAAGCTAAAACAAAGAGGGGGATTCAATTAGAGAGTTCATTAGAACAGAAAAATACTGTGTGCATCTACTTGTTCGTTCTTCACAAAATTTCCAAAGCAGTGGACAAATCGAAAAACTTTTTGAGAGGCAAGTTCCAAAAGTTGCCTATATTTATTTGAAAAAGGAAAACGGCATTCAAAAATATTTTCCTCACAAGTGGACTTCATTCCTTGGTAGTTTTTCTATTAATTAAGCTAGTCTTCTGACACAAACTCAAACAGTCATGCTCTATGTAGGATCTTCATCAGGAAAAGGATGCGGTCGTCAGGAACAACAGTGAAGTGAGCAATAACCACGTCACTCTCCAGCTCCATCATCACCTCGATCATGCTTGTAGTACTCAAAAATATTCACTTATTACCTAAACCTTTTCTCTTCGTTTCGTCAGTAAACTTTGTTAATCCTTATGGTGAAATTTGGTCTAAATAGTAGTAGCATTTACTTTCCACAAATTTACATTCCAAAATGTAAAAGAGCTGCACTCTTTTTCCACTCAGGGGAAGCCCTTCGCAGGGTGAGTGGTTTTTTAACGAGGCAGTCTCTATTGTAAATTCCCATATCAATATAAATGAGAAAGTAGTTTTCCCCACTTTCTCTGTTTACAAAAACCGAAGAGTGCAACACACACCTACATTGGCATCAATTAAAATCTATACGTAGGTGCAATTTTGTAAAAATTAAATTGCTACCTACAATCCAATACAAAAAAAGATTTAATAATAATAAATAAATAAATAAAGAGAAGAAGAGAAAAAAGTTTTCGCTCCCACTTCGTAAAGGAAGGGGACGACGTTTCCAAATTCTCAAAGGAGAAATTTAAACTTAAACTTCAAATTAAAGTTTTTGCTCCCACTTCACAAAAAAAAAAGGAAGGGGCGACGTTTTCAAATTCTCTAAGGAGAAATTTAAATTTCAAATTTCAAATCGAAGTTTTCGCTCCCACTTCGCAAAAAGGAAGGGGACGATATTTCCAAATTCTCTAAGGAGAAATTTAAACTTCAAAAGTTTTCTCTCCCACTTCGTAAAAAGGAAGGGGACGATAGATTCAAATTCTCTAAGGTGAAATTTAAATTTCAAATAGAAGTTTTTAAGCTCCCACTACACAAAAAGGAAGGGGGGACGATGTTATCAAATTCTCTAAGGAGAAATTTAAACTTCAAATCAAAGTTTGCGCTCCCACTAATCAAATAAGCAAACAAAGGGCAATCTTTTTTGGGATAAAATTGAATCGGTTCGATTTGTATTTATGATTAGACATGAATAGATGCAAATTGCAATCATTATGTTGACAACATGGCGGAAAATAACAAAATATGTCTCAAGAGCTCTTCTGCATTTATTCAACAAAAATATAGCATCAAATCAGTTTGCAGATTTACAATGTTCCAAAGAAACCGACTAAATGAAACCTTGCTAGAATTGCCAAACTGAAAACAAAATATCTTTCATTTGTGTCATCAGACGTACCTACCCATGAATCCTTTGGAAGGGGTCCATTATTGACAAATCATGTACTTCATCATATCGTGTGCATGACCCAATGAAGTTTTTCACATTGGAAATCAAATTGTGCACCCATGGAAGCCCTCTTTTCAAGCTTCTAGCAGACTATGTTGCCTTTCAATCCATTTATAGCTAACATTTGCAAATACTATCTCAAACCTCATTAACTCCAGCAGTCTTGCATTTGATATAAAGAACTTGGCCAACTGAACCTGTGACTTGGAGCCCCGATAGTTTGGTAGCACAATTTTCCTTAGACCGATGTCTAGGGCGCCAATGTTTTCCTGGCATCTAAACCCGATTTTCCACCTCAAGACGTGTTATCTGGAAAACAAAAGTGAAGCATCAATGCTAACCATTATATTTAGACGGACCGAGCAACCTTGGATGTTGTAGGTTAGAAATGTCACCTGGATATATGTATAATCTCTCCAAGTGGGGAAAGCACTTGATTAAGTTAATAACCACATTCAGGCAGAGATTCTCATTAGATAATGCTAGAACCTTGACACTACTCACCACCGTCGTCATGCGACCCAACATATTTGATCCCTGAGTTCAATTTGAAGCTTGTTTAGAATTAACACATGTATCAGCATGCATGTAGCTAGGCAAACGGAGATGACCCATACCTGAACTGTTGAAGTGGCAGAGTGAAACCTGGGGAAAATATTATCACACAGTTTACCCAAAATATGCAATCCTGGCGCAGAGATTACCGACACACAGATCCAAGATTCTCCCAAAAATAACAATCTCTGTAGACGAGGGGCGTCCTTGATGACGAGCTGTGGTACCTGACCAGCCGGCCAGCCAAAATGCACACCGATGCTTATGAGGCTAGGCGACAGGATGTGCCCCCTCGAAAGCCACTTTGGAGTCAAGCATCAAGCTCTGCAGATTTGGGCAGGCTGCGAGCAAGGCATGGAGGCCGAGATTACGAGTATGCACAAGGCTTAGCTGCTTGAGTAGAGGTAACTGAATTTGACACAAATTCGGAAAATCATGATTGAAATTGCAGTTGCTGAAGGTGGCGACACGGAGAGTGGACGAGAAGCGGCGTAGTGCTGATTCTGGAACACTAGCAACATGATCTAGGTGGAGCTCCTGGAGCTTGTCGAGGGCAGGGTGCCGGAGGCAGTCGCCCAAGTTCGCGGCAGTGGTGTATATTTTCCCATGACTTTTATTCATGAGATTATGCACTGGCACACACATATATGTATATGCTCACGCACTTCCCGATCGTATTATTATTTATCCTGGAGATTTGTAAATCGATGCTCAAGCATGACTTCCATATTTTATCTAGACTAGCAAAACATGCCCGTGCGTTGTACCGGGGCGTATGTATCTATATAGGTATAGATATTTGGATGACTGCATATGCAGTGCGATGTCGTTACATGCATATATCTTAGTTGCTACTAATTTGTAAGTAGTCAATTGTCTCTCTTTATGAAATCATAGTGTGTGTTTTGGACGTTATATTGTGTAATTATAAAAAACACAGGAGGCAAATCTTTTTTTGCTAGAGCGACGTGTCCAAAGTGAGAAGTAGTACACCTATATATATGTCACGTGCACATATATGTATATGTAATAATACTATTGTGTATTGATATGGATACGTATAGTACCTAGATCTGGTCGCCGACGTTGATGATGAAGGCGTCGGGGACGGGGGTCGGTGGTGATCCACTGCCCGGCGGGGCTCCTCACCTGCAGGCCTGGGTAATCCACGAGTAGCATGGTCATGCCGCCGGGTCGTAATGCGCCACCACACTCGGGCTGCGGGCAGCGCGAGTAGAAGTTGACCCGCAAGCACACTTCTTCGCCACCCTCTCCGCCGAACCGCCTGCAGTCTCCCGGCTTCGAGCCCCAGCCCGTCGGACAACAGCCGCATCACCCTCCAGCATAGCTGGAGCACTTCCTCGCCATACTCCTCCGTCGTCTCCCCTGCAACATCCACCATGCTTAGCTAGCTTGTCCCGTTCGCGTGCATGAGACCTGACCACTTTTCGTGTAGCAGCTATAGCGTAGAGGAGATAGACAATTGTTAGTATTTAGAGCTAGCAAGCCATGGCAGTAACCTAGTGCTGGACTTGAAAGAAGTAATATGCCCACCTTCAATGACCTGCTAATTTCGCTTCATTGAAGAAATAAACACAAGCATTAATTCATTGAACATAAACTTCAAATCTCAATGAATATACCATGTTGAAACGGGCGGCCGGTAACCTAGTTTGGCCTATGCTGTCTCGATCCAATTATCAAGAGTGGGCGTCTCATATCCAATGCAATCTCGAGGGATGTTCCTTTGGGAGGCAGTTGAAGAGAAGGATCCAGCCAAGGTGGATCGACGTCGTGATCGGCTAGCTCTCGGTGCTATGCTACGCGGTGTCCCACAAGAGATGCACTCAATGCTCCTAAACAAGAAGACTGTGAGGGTGGCATGGGAGGCAATCAAGACAATGCGTCTTGGGGCGGATCGTGTGAAGGAAGTTAACGCACAAAAGCTCTTGGCCGAGTTACTCTCCAGCTCCATCATCACCTCGATCATGCATGTAGTACTTTACAGTGGTCGGCGTCTGCCAAGTGCCAATTCTCGGCGGCTGCCACTTATCCACTTATTACCTACACGTTCTCTTTGTTTCGTCAGTAAGTTTTGTTAATCCCTATGGTGAAATTTGGTCTAAATACTATGAGTTTATATTGTTATTTGGATATATTCATTATTTTTGAATGTTGAGACAGCCACATTTGTGTTCCTTATTAATAAAAATCTAAAAAATCAAGTCATTGGAGGTTGTGACATTGATCATCCACTCGTACAAGTATGTGGACTTCGTTTTTGCTCTTCGACCGTGCTTTCTACTTTCTATAGTTGGGACTCGGGATAATGCGACTTGGGCCAATCAGATTTTGTTGCGAATCCTGCATGTGTGGCTTCACCAGTCCACAGTACAAAGACAACAGCACTTGTCCATCCGTTATGTCGAATGCATTACATGTAGAAAGGGCGAGCGTCGTGGTCTGGGCTGCACGTGGGGAGGGAATAGAGAGGGTAGGGGTACCGGGGCAGGATAAGGGCACCAAGGGCATGGGGCGGTCATTTTCCCTTCACCTACCACGCCCGCCAGCTGAGGTACGGTGGTGTGCCATGCCACACCCAATGTAGTAAAATGTATTGTTTTTCTCTGAGCCGCTAAAACCGTAACGCCAAATCTAAAGCTGCTATTTGAGGACTGGCCAGCCATAATGGTGGCAAAAAGTTAAATTCCCCTAGTGAAACGTGGGCCTAAGTAGGATTATTGGGCTTAGGTTGTGTTGTGTGCTCGTTGCTAAAATTCATGGGCCTGGAAACTCTACTTGATAACCAGTGTAATTTAGTCCCGGTGATTTGTTACACGTCTATACAACACACGTCACATTCATTATCAATGACGCGCTTTGTCGAGAAGAGTCACTGATATGCCTTTGTATCAGTGACGCATCTAGACAAAAAGCGTCACTTTCCTTAGCAGTGCTGCGTCTTGTTCACCAGCGTCACCGATACGGTCATATATTTGTTACGCGCCAGAGCAATACACATTACAAAGTATATATGATATATCGCTATTAGTGATGCATCTTGTCCGTAGATCATGGGCAACAACTAATCAGTGAACCCACATTCTTTTAGTGACGTGCTTTGTTTCTGAGTCCACTAATTAATTGAGGTGTCACCGACTTGCTTTTCTGGCACAGTGTCCCTTGGGCGGCCTTGGTGTGGAGTGGGACACTCAAGATGTAGACCCCGTCTTGTCAAAAAAAAAAAAAAAAAAAAAGATGTAGACCCCGTAGACAAAAAAGCAGCCATGCACATACATACCCACATGGCCACATATTGTGCGGCGGAAAGTCTATCACTGACAGTTGGTCATCCCTGGTGGTAACGGTCACAGGATGTCTTCCATGACGGTTTTGGTATTTTCCGTGTCGGAACAGGCCATCACAAAAACAAATTTCTAGGGTAGTGCATTGTGCGGGCAGCCCCTGTTCACAGGGCAGCATCTAACGCTCGTGGCCCGACTACCATGGTCAAGAGCCTACAGTTGGCGCTGAGCGCGTAAGCGTGGAGACATGAGCGTGGCTTGGAGCCAAGCGGATCGGACCTTCGTAGGCACGAAATAGCTCTCCTGATTCCTGAAGTATGGTGAGTTTGCGATAGCTAGATCAAGCCTGTTCTGCAACAATTTGTTTGCCGAAAATTAAATGATATGCACCGGCCGAGTTTCTTATCTGGACTGGAGACTTGAGAGGAGCTGACGAAGCAGCTACGCTTTTGGGCTCTGGCATCCCGAAGCTTTACCACCCTCCAACAAGTGCCATCCAGTGAGGTTTTGATACTGCTGCACACAACACGTTGATTCGGTTCTTCTAGACTTCCTTTGAAATGCAAGAATTCTATAGCAATTTTACAGAAAGAATCAGTTCACTTTCAAAAATAAAAAGAAAAGAATTTATTCCATTCCAAAGGAAAAATTATCTAACTATAGTGCTTACCGGTGTATACTTTGCCGACATCTGTTGGACAACTTGCTTTGAGCTTGTATTCTACACATCCACATTGAGAGTGTGCTGCATTGGTGCTGCGCACTGAATATTTTTTTATTTCGATTCTTAGAAAAGTGTCTGATTGTAATGCTTATCGATCAGCACATTGGGCCACATCTGTTGGACAACTTTTGTATAAATAATAAAAGCTCAAAAATGTTCTGTTGAAGGGAGAATAAAGCTGTAATCTTTCCCACTGCTTTCCCCACGACAACCTATGCCTTCTTCACTAACTCCTTCTTCCCGTGAGAAACTGAGAGTTGAGACATATCTCACAAAACAGTCTCCTAAACTCAATCTCAGTTTCCAAATCCATGGCGAGCTAGACCGTAATAAGGCCGGGCCTGTGGAGAATCCGTTTCACAGAGCTACTGCCTGCATCCCATCCATGCAGCCACTTCACTCCAACTGAACCCAACAAAAGCTTTGAGCTTGTGTTTTTCTACTAGCAGCCATGCCGGATTTCCTGGTGAGCGCAGCGACGGGGGGCCTTGGGCCCTGTCCTGAATAAGCTTGCTGCTCTGCTCAGCGATGAGTTCAAGCGTTTCAAAGGCGTGCGTGCTGAGGTCAGGTTCCTGATTCGGGAACTGGAAGCCATGCACGCGTTCCTTCTGAAAAAGTCTGAAGAGGAGAATCCTGATGCACAAGACAAGGTTTGGATGAAGGAGGTGCGAGAGCTTTCCTACGACATCGAGGACAGTCTCGATGACTTTAGAGTCCGTGTTGATGATGACTTGGTAAAACCAGACGGCTTCATCAACAAATGCAAGAATCTACTTGACAAGACCAAGGCCCGCCGTCCGGATTGCCAAGGCCATTCAGGATCTAAAAGTCCAAGTCAAGGAGGTGGGTGAAAGGAATGCAAGATACAAGCAGATCGGAGAGACTGCCATGAACACAAGCAATGAGAGAGTGGATCCAAGAGCTCTTGCCATATTTGAGGATGCTTCAAGGCTTGTGGGTATCGATCAACCAAAACAAAAAATAATTTCATTTTTTGAAAGAGGAGGATGGAGGTACTTCATCACAACAGCCGAAGATAGTCTCTATTGTGGGGATTGGAGGAATTGGAAAGACAACCCTTGCACATCGAAAGTGTATGAAGAGCTCAAGGATCAGTTTCAGTGCCGAGCTTTCTTTGTCGGTGTCACGGAATCCTGACATCTTTCGGATTTTAAGAACTATTCTCAGCCAGGTGACAGGTCAACGCTATTGGGAGACAGAAGCGGGGAGCATACAGCAGCTCATCATGGAAATCAATGAATTTCTTAGGACAAAAAGGTACACACGGGTGTTTTCTTTCAGCATGCAACATTTTCGTCCGTTCGGTTAAGAAACCTATTTTAGTAAGCTTTGCCTATCATATTTTATTTTCAGCACGAAATTGGCTGCTCTCATGCCTTTGAACGAAACAGATGATTACAGAGATAGTCTTGAAAATGTGCATAGTACACATACAGAGTATCAGTAACTTGCAAAAAGAGAAAGTTTCTTAACTTTTCACTAATGGCATTTATACATTACAAAATGATTTTTCACTTGTAATAAAATAGAGTTCATTTAAAAATTTCCCTGTCAATATATTTCTAAAAATTAGAAAAAGAAATTACCATCTTTTTTTGTAATATAAATCTGATATAGAGTATGCGCACCACTATGCCTGTATATGGGCTGCCTAATTGTTGGGTCAAGTGTACCAAAGTTTTTAACCACAAATACACCAATGTGTATTATAGTTTTATTCCCAGCATAACTATATTTTTCATTGAGTTAATTATCACTATACATCTATAGGGTCCCTAGCTCATTTTTCACATGAAAAACGCAGAAATGAGAAAAAAAAAAAACTATGTTCCAAAGGGGGCCTAAAAGTATAAAACAAAACTATTGTCAAATTGAACCTAGCTAGGTTGCAAATTTTTGCCACCTCCTTATGTTAGAATTGATACTAGAATAGATTAGAGCATATCAAGATATTTTTAGTGCAAATGACTGGAGTTCTGCCTATCCATTATGAGGAAGAGTTATATTTAAAAGACGTCATATCTAGATAAATTTTAATTTATAAGTGGTAGATATTTAATTTTACAAACCCTAGTTTAGATGTACCCTCTATGTACATCACGATCTCATGTCACGACTTTGTTCTAGAAATCCTAAATGATACCTCTCCTCCTAATACCATTTCCGAGTGTGTAAAATAAAATGACATCGCTACAAAATAGGCTTAAAGTGCTTACACATTACTAGATTATAAGGTTATTGTTTAAAGAATAGAGTTTCGTACACTCAGGCTTCCTATCATTCTAGGGTACTAAATTTCTTTGAGCTTAAAAATATATCCTTCCATACTAAATTGTTTTATCAAATTATGTCCTAGGTACTTGATTGTTGTTGATGATGTATGGGATGTGAAAACATGGGATGCAATTAAGCATGCATTGCAAACCAGTAGTTGTGGTAGTATGATGATAACAACAACTCGGATACATGATGTGGCCAAAGCATGTTGCTCCTTATATCCTGATAGTTGGGTTTACCAACCAAAGCTTCTCGAAGAACATGACTCAATAAGGTTGTTCCAAAGCAGAATATTTGGTCCCGGGAATGAATGCCCGTAATACCTAAAAGAAGTCTCTCATTAAGATCTTGAAGAAATGTGGAGGTTTACCATTAGCCATTATTACAATATCTGGTTTATTAGCTAACAAAGCACAGAACGGAGTTCACTCAGTCATAGAGTGGGATCAAGTTCAAACTTCTATTGGTCGTGGACTTGAGAGAGATTCGACTGTGGAGGGAATGATGAGAATATTATCACTTTCAGTTACTATGATCTTCCTTCTCATTTAAAAGCCTGCCTATTATATCTTAGCATATTTCCTGAAGATTACCAAATTAATAAAAAGCGTTTAGTACGGCTTTGGGTTGCAGAGGGGTTCATTCCGGCCGAATCTACATGCACCCTGTATGAATCAGGGGTGAAGTCTTTTAATGAGCTTATCAACAGAAATTTAATCCTTCCGTGGGGAATGAAGACTCCAAGGACCTTGTATAAATCTGAAATGGAGACCTTGTATACTGAAATGGAGTGTATTGAAGACTACCTCAAGAGAATAACACATTCGGATGAAGTAAACAAGTGGACTGACGAGGTGGACAGCTGTTGTCTCCATGATACAATTCTTGATTTCATCGTGTGCAAGTCCACCGAAGACAACTTTGTTACAGTACATGGTATCCCAAGACTAGCACCTCCACTAGGAGTCAAGGTTCGTCGCTTGAGTCTGCAAAGTAAACCTGATGGAGACGTGATCGTACACTCAAACCAAAATTATGTAAATGTCCGATCAATTATTAGTTTTGGATTCCCCTGTTCCTTGTTGGGTCTTAGATTATTGCGTGTCCTGGACTTCACGGGCTGTTGGGGATTAGAAAACCATCATCTTGCAAACATTGGAGAATTACTCCAACTGAGGTATTTGAGCCTCAGGAATACAGGGATAACTGAGCTCCCAGAACAGATCGGAGTGCTACAGTATTTGGAAAGACTTGAGCTACGGGGCTGTAACATAAAGCAATTACCGACAGCTATTGTTCAACTAAAAAGACTTGTCAGCCTACTAATGGATTCTGGACTGCTTCCAGACTGCTTTCCCGGTGGAATCAAAAACATGCAGGCATTGGAGGAGTTAAATTCGGTAGCAGTTGATATAAAGGAAGCAGCTATTTTTGTTGAAGAAATTGGCGATTTAACCAAGATGAGGCATCTGGATATATCATTCCTTTCCAACTCTGGTATTACTAGCGAGGAAAGCTACATGAATCTTGTAACAAAGATGGTTTCTTCTTTTCAACGGCTAAATAAGCTTCAAAGCTTTAGCCGTAAAATTTGATAATTATGGAGAAGCAGGGCATGACGTCATCCTTGAGGTGCCGGGGTCTCTGCTAGCCTAAGAATGCTTATTCTCATGATGAGCCCCATGTCAAGGGTGCCAAACTGGATGAAGTCACTTGTCAACATGGAAACATTAAAGCTGAGAATAAAGAAACTGGATCAGGAAAGTCTTTGTATTCTTGGTGACCTACCAGTTCTTGTCGATCTGACACTGGAAAACTGGTCTTTTGAAGGAATACCCTCAACAGACAAACAACGACTTGCTGTCAGCAACAGGTCTGGATACAGAAGCTTGAGGCATTTCAGAGTCGCCACCAAACCATTGTGTAGGCGCACCAGAATCCCCATGCTGACGTTTGAAGCTGGATCCATGCCAAAGCTGGAAGAATTCCATGTAAACTTTGATGCGGATATAACAATTTCTGTGAGTAATGGTAGTCTTGATTTTGGTCTCAAGCATCTCTCAAGCTCACGAAGGTCTGCTGTTGTATGTTCGGCACCAAACTGAATATTTTGTCTGTAGAAGTTGCCATTGAGAAAGAGCTTGCTAGCCACCCGAAGCTTCCAAGTTTCGAAAAACATCATTACATGCACAGCCGACAGCTCACACAACACAGAAGCTTCCCTCCATAGCTGACTTGTCAGAACAAGAAGTTGTTCAGGAGCCAGCCGCTGATGTCATCATCTGCGTTTCAGGTAATGGTTGAATATTCTTCATCTGAAACAAAACCAGTGCTCCATGCATCCCAACTTTTCTCTCATTGCTCACTGAGTTTCATCACCTTGAATGACACTGCTTGTCGCCTATTACTTATATCGCCATCTGTTTTTGCAAATTCGCAGGTAGTGATGACAAGATGAGCTCCTCCACCACGGAGACAAGATCGCCAATTGTTCACTCCAGTGCTGCCACTACCGACCGACATGATGGCCTTCACTATCCACCATCACTATCCACCAGCTTCAGGTATGGTTTTATGTGCATTTACGCATACCAAACAACTGTAACAGGGCGCGTTTTATGTGATTATTCCTTCAGCTTTGTAATTTAGCTGTGTGCGGTCAGAGGCAGCAAATAATTCCATTTTAAAAAAAAAAAAAAGGCTGTGTATGTTCTAATATCACGCACCTTACACAGTCCATGTTCTAACAGAAACTTGACAAAGTCGTCGGCTTGCATTTTAATAATTTGGCAGGGGCTGCCCCAGCAACCTCTGATGTTCTGTGGCCTCGTATCATTGCTGCTCCTCAGCAACATGGAGCATTCGTGGCGCCGTGCTTCACATTCTGTTCTGGATCACCTCCCAACGCTGAAGCTGAATGACACGCAATGGACTGTTACGAGCCGTCGCAACATGATGGCCTTGCAAGTGCATTCAGTAGCGCCTTCAACACCCTTTCCATGCACGATGCTGACCCTGGTTCCAGTGCCACGGCTGTTGAAGTATCGTCCTTGGACACCGGTAATGTTTTCCTCTGCTCTGGGTCTCCTCTGTTTTGGAAGTAAAATTATTTGGCAGTTCATTTTCCTCTTGTTCTGAATGTACTGGCCTCATTTCTTCCTTACTGCTTTTACTTATGGGATGTGTTTACTTTTTGCATCATAGCCACATTGCACAGAAAGCAAACCTCACACTCCTCTGGCATAGGGCTAGATAGATATGTACTATGTATGCTAGCTACGGTGTGTTAGAAACCATTGGAGAGTGGATTACAATAACCCTAATCCGCAAGAGCTAGTTTGCTAAAATATGTGTAGAAATAAAGCTGCTCGTTTATTTCATTTTGGAACTGTAAAATAGTACAACCCAAAATCCTAATCTAAAACAAACAGGGCTTTAATTAGAGAGTTCTGCATACACAATTGTTTTTTGAACAGAAAAAACTGTCCATTGAAAACTTGTAAAGGATAATAGCAACCAAACAAAGCACTGATCTCTTGATGGTGTCTATATATGGCCCCTGCTTGTTCAGGCTTCTAATGGCTTTGATCCGAACAACTTCCAAAGCAGTGTGGCAGATCGAAAAAGAATCTTTTCTGAGAAGAAAGCTTCAAAATTGTCTGTATTTATTTGAAAAACAAGCTGCTTTCATAAATATTTTCCCTAAAAGCAGACTTCCTTGGTAGCTTTTCTGATAATTAGGCTAGTCTTCTGGCAGAAACTTAAACAATCATGCTCTATGTAGGATCTCCGTGCCAAGGAGGAGGTCGTCAGGAAGAACAGTAAAATGATCATGTACTTGCAGTGGTCAGCGTCTGCCAAGTGCCAACCTCAGCTGCCACTTATTCACTTGCCTAGGCTTAATCTCTTCGTTTAGTCAGTAATCTTTGTTTGTTGTTAGTGTGAAATTTTTTTTCTAAGTACTATGAGTCTATATATTTTGGATATATTCATTCATTTGTGAATGTTAGAGACCGACATATTTGCGTTCCTTAATAATAATATAAGAAACCAAGTCATTGGAGGCTGTGATCACATTGAGCATCCACTTACACACGTATGTCAACATCCCTTTTGCTCTTGGCTGAGTGCTGGACGGGGTTCCTGCTCGGGGCGCCTTCCCCAACAGTACAAATTACATGCTAAGAGCATCCAGGGTTTTTATAATGAGAAAAATCTTGAGGTTCAAATCCTCTATCTCCTTTGTCCAAAAAAAAAAAAAAAAAATGTAATTTCAGGTTTAGGACGAGTCAAAGTTTTTTTACATTTAAACTAAATTTGCATAAAATGCTATCAGTATTTATGTGTTACTATGAAGATATATTTCATAATTAACAAACTAAATGATACTCCCTTTGTTACAAATTATAAGTCACTTTGACTTGATTAGTACATACATTTTGCCACGTATCTAGATATAACATATGTCTACATGCATAACAAAATTAATGTACAAAAAAGTCGAAGCGACTTATAATTTGCAATAGAGGGAGTATTAATTTAACATCGTAGAATGGTTTGAAGAGCTGGGTTTTTTTTCCTTGTGTGTGTGTGTGTGTGTGGGTGGGTGCGGGGGATGGAGAAAGTACAGGATAATCACTGAGCCCGCGCTATCCAGGGAGCTTTTGTAGTGCTTGCACTGCTGCTGCGCACTGAACATTTTTTTATTTCGATTCTTGAAAAGTGGGCAACATATGTTGGACAACTTTTGTATAGATAAAATGCTCTGTTGGACCCAGGAGAATAAAGCAGTCTTCTTTCCTACTACTTTCCCCACCACGACCTCTGCTTGCCGTGTGAAACTTTGAGACCCAAGGTGAATACAGCAGTCTTGCTTGCTATCACTTTCCCCATGACGACCTGTGCCTTCTTCGCCCACCCCGTCTTCCCGTGAGAAACTTGAGAGCTGAGACATGATCTCTCTCAAAACAATCTCCTAACTAATCTCTGTTTCCAAATCCATGGCGAGCTAGAGCGTAATAAGGCCGGCCTGTGGAGAATCCGTTTCACAGAGCTACTGCCTGCATCCCATCCACGCAGCCACTCCAACTGAACCCAACAAAAGCTTTGAGCTTGTGTTTTCTACTAGCGGCCATGCCGGATTTCCTGGTGAGCGTAGTGACGGGGGCATTGGGCCCTGTCCTGAATAAGCTTGCTGCTCTGCTCGGCGAAGAGTACAAGCGTTTCAAAGGCGTGGTGGCGAGGTCAAGTTCCTCATTCGAACTGGAAGCCATGCATGCCTTCCTACTGAAGAAGTCTGAGGAGGAGAATCCTGATGCCCAAGACAAGGCGTGGATGAAGGAGGTGAGGGAGCTCTCCTACGACATCGAGGACAGCCTCGATGACTTCGTGAGTCCGTGTTGACGAGGACTCGGTAAAACCAGATGGCTTCATCGACAAATGCAAGAATCTACTGAAGAAGACCAAGGCCCGCCGTCCAGATTGCCAAGGCGATTGAAAAGCTGAAAGGCCAAGTCAACGAGGTGAGTGAAAGGAATTCAAGATACAAGCAAATCAGCAATACTGTCATGAACACAAGCAAACTGACCTTGGATCCGAGAGCTCTTGCCATATTTGTGGACGCTTCGAGGCTCGTGGGGATTGATCAACCAAAGCAAGAGATAATTTCATTTCTGAAGACTGAGGATGGAGATATTTCATCACAACAACCAAGATTGTCTCTATTGTGGGAATTGGTGGAATTGGAAAGACAACTCTTGCAAACAGAGTGTATGAAGAGCTGAAGGATCAGTTTGAGTGTGAAGTCTTCTTTTCAGTGTCACGGAATCCCTCGACATCTCTGGGATTTTAAGAACTATTCTCATCAAGGTGACAGGTCGAGATTGTTATATGACGTACATACAACAGCTCATCATGGAAATCGGGGATTTCCTTCGGACAAAAAAGGTACACACAGGTGTTTTCTTTCAGCATGCAACAATTTTATCCATTCGATTAAGAAATTTATTTTAATAATCTTTGGCTATCATATTTTCTCATGTATGAAATTGGCTGCTCTCCTGCCTTTGAAAAAAAAAGAGATGGTGAGAGAAATAGTTAAATTATCATAAATGCTCTTTCTTTGTTGTTGTTTTATCTAGGTCCGATAGTCTTGAAAATGTGCATGTACACGCATAAAGTATCGGGGTGTGTCTGGTAGGGCTCATCTGGAGGAGCCGGAGCCGTTTCTTCTTTTTCCACCGAAAGGGACTCCAAACGGCTCTTCTTACTAAACTGTTTGATAGGACTCCTCCGGAGGAACCGGAGAGAAGCTCCTACCAAACACGGCCTCGCCACTTGCTAAGGAGAACTTTTCTTAAGTTACCATAGCATTTATAAGGCGCGATTTGAGTTTTCACTTGTAATAAATTAAAGTTCAATTAAGAACTATCAATATATTTCTGAAAATTAGGAAAGAAATTACCATCTTTTTGTAGTATAAATCTAATACTACAGTTTCCGCACCAGTGCGTATATATTTTTGTTCTGCCTATATGTTGTAAAGATTCTTCAGTGAGTTGTCATTACAAATCTATAAAACAAGAAACTATTGTCAAGCATGTAAAAGAAAAAAATATGGAAATTGATAAACAAAAATCTAGATCCATTATTGGTAAGTTTGTTAATACGTTACTATGTCTTATAAGATAATAGCCCGTGCGATAGCATGGGTTGATGGACCAATGTGACCAACGAAAATACAACGTATCACTCACCTGATAAGGAGAAATCCATTGAATTATTACTAAGTTTGTGAGGTGCAGTTTGCCTTGTAATAATTTGTAATTTGTCTTAGAATTTCACTTTCGCAATATGTTGTTAATAATTAGAAAACAATTACGAGAAAAGTAATTTTAAAATTACTAATATAGTACTACTGCTTCTGAACCACTATGCCTAATTGTTATGTAAAATATAACAAAGTTGTGATGTACGCTTAGCTATGTGCACTATAATTTTGTTGCCTAATGTATAGTTCTTAAATATTCTGCGATGAGTGGAATATTTTTCTTTGAGCTTAAATTATGTTCATCCGTACTAAATTGTTTTATCAAATCATGCCGTAGGTATCTAGTTGTTGTCGACGATGTATGGGATGTGAGAAGCTGGGAAACAATTAAGTGTGCATTGCCAAACAATAGTTGTGGTAGTGTGATAATAACCACAACTCGGATACATGATGTGGCCAAAGTATGTCGCTCCTTATATCCTGATGGATGGGTTTACCAACCAAAGCCTCTTGAAGAACAAGACTCAAAAAGGTTGTTCGAGAATAGAATATTTGGGCCAGGAAATGAATGCCTAGAAAACCTAAAAAGAAGTATCTGATAAGATCTTGAAGAAGTGTGGAGGCTTACCATTGGCCATTATTACAATATCTGGTTTGTTAGCTAACAAAGCACGGAATGGAGTTCACACAGTCAAAGAGTGGGATCAAGTTCAAACTTCTATTGGTTGTGGACTTGAGAGGAGATTCGACTGTGGAGGGAATGATGAGAATATTATCACTCAGTTACTATGATCTTCCTTCTCATTTAAAAGCTTGCCTATTATATCTTAGTATATTTCCTGAAGATTATGAAATTGATAAAAAAGCGTTTAGTACAGCTATGGGTTGCAGAGGGTTCATTCCTGCCGAATCTACATGCACTTTGTACGAGTCAGGGGAGAAGTCTTTTGCTGAACTCATCTATAGAAATTTAATCCTTCCGAGCGGAACAAGTCGCTGGACTGGCGAGGTGATCAGTTGTCGTCTCCATGATACAATTCTTGACTTCATCATGTGCAAGTCCACTGAAGACAACTTTATAGCAGTACAAGGCATCCCAAGACTAACAGCTCCACCAGGAATCAAGGTTCGCCGATTGAGTCTGCAAGGTAAAATTGATGGAGATGTGATCGTACACTCGAACCAAAATTATGCAAATGTCCGATCAGTTATTAGTTTTGGATTCCCCTGTTCCTTGATGGGTCTTAGATTCTTGCGTGTTCTGGACTTCATGGACTGTCAGAGATTAGAAAACCATCATCTTGCAAACATTGGAGAATTACTCCAGCTGAGGTATTTGAGCCTCAGGAATACAGGGATAACTGAGCTCCCAGAACAGATCGGTGTGCTACAATATTTGGAAACACTTGACATAAGGGGCTGCAACATATTCCAATTACCAACAGCTATAGTTCGACTAAAAAGACTTGTCAACCTACAGATGGGTCTTTGGAAGCTAAACTGCTTTCCTAGTGGAATTAAAAAAATGGAGGCATTGGAGGAGTTAAATTCAGTAGCAATTGACATAAAGGCAACATCCGTTTGTGTTGAAGAAATTGGCGATTTAACCAAAATGAGGCATCTGAGTATATCATTGTTTTCCAGTTCTGGTATTGTTGACGAGGAAAGCTACGTGGATCTTATAAAAAAGATGGTTTCTTCTTTGCAACAGCTAAATAAGCTTCAAACTTTAGTCGTATATTTTGGTAATTATAGAGGACAAGAGCAAGCTGATATCTTCGATGTAGATGACATCATACTTGAGGTGCCGTGGTGCTGTGTTAGCCTAAGAAAGCTTTTTCTCAATATGAGTTCCATGTCAAGGGTGCCAAGCTGGATGAAGTCACTTGTTAACATTGAAGAATTACAGCTGAACATAAGGAAATTGGATCAGGAAAGTCTTTGTATTCTTGGTGAGCTACCAGTTCTTGTCTATCTATCACTGCAGATAGTAGACAACTTTGAATACAAACGACTTCTGATCAGCAACAGGTATGGATACAGAAGCTTGAGGTGTTTCAGAGTACTCGGCAACTTATTCAGTAGGGAGCACAGTATCCCGATGCTGATGTTTGAAGCTGGATCCATGCCAAAGCTGGAAAGCCTCATTATTTGGTTCAATCCAGATATAACAATTTCTGTGAGTAATGGTCAGCTTGATTTTGGTCTCAACCATCTCTCTCCGAGCTCATTGAGGTCCACTGTCGTATGTTCGGCACCAAACTGAATATTTTGCGTGTGGAAGTTGCCATTGAGAAAGAACTTGCCAACCACCCGCAACTTCCACGTTTCAGAAAAAAGATCATTACCTTTCTACTGAAGCCAACAGAGAATGCCTAAGGCCGCGAAGACGCAGCCAGTCGACAGTTCACACAACACAGCCAAAGCCTCCCTCCGTAGCTGATTTGTCAGAACAAGAAGTCGTTCAGGAGCCAGCAGACGATGTCGTCATCTGCACTTCAGGTATGGTTGGGTTCTTAATCTGAAACTGAAACAAAACCAGAACTCCATGCATACCAAATTTCCTCTATTTCTAATGGATTTTCATTGCCGTGAATGATACCAATTGCCGCTCCTATTACTAAAATATATCTCTGTCTGTTTATGCAAATTTGCAGGTGGAAATGTCAAGAGAGTCGAGACGAGCTCCGTCACCATGGATGACAACACCTGCCAGTCGTTGACTGCAGCACTGCCACTCCCCACGGACCTCTCCTTCACCATCCACCATCACGGTGCCTCTCCTAAACCTGGCCGTCGACATGGCCAGCGATGGCGCCAATCGGAAGGTCGCCAGAGCGCCAGGATCCATGGACGAGAATTGTTTCAGGGTGCGCCACTTATTCCTGATCGCATCAGTGGAACTTCAGGTATGGTTTTATGTGCATTTATTTATGCCTACCAAACAAACTGTTCCAGCGTGTTTATCATGTGATTATTCCTTGAGCTCCAAATTTCTAGCACAAACTTGATAATGCCGTTGACTTGATTTTAATCATTTGGTAGGGGCCGCCACAGCAACAGGAGGCGTTGCTGCTCCTGAGCAACAGGGGGCATTGGTGCCGCCATGCTTCACATTCAGTTCTGGATCACTTCCCAATGCTGAAGCGGAACAACAGGCGGTGGACTGTTACAAGCTGTGCCAACGTGATGACCTAGCAAATGCTTTCCACGGGCTTTCCTTGCGCAACGACAACCCTTGCTCTATTGAAGCATCCTCCTCGAACACCGGTAATGTATTCCTCTGTTCTGCTTGCTCGGGTTCTCCCCTGTTTTGAAAGTAAATTAGCTGGCAGTTCATTCTTCTCTTGTTCTGAATGTACTGGCCTCATTTCTTCCTTACTGCCTTTGACTCGTCTGACTTGTCTTCGGAAATATTAAAAGTATCCGTCTGTGTTCCTCCATTAGTTTTTTTTTTAAAAGATCCGGTTTTCCGGCTTTGGTTTATATTAAGAGAAGAAAGCAGAACATCCGATACAAGCGCGAGTAGCGCTACCCGGCATAGCCTAGACTTAGCCGGGATTACAAACTTAGCTGACTACTCACTAAATGTCCTAGCAACCAGCCCCTCGGACCTCAGCTCAAAGAAACCCCGGTGGTCGGGACTACTCAACACACAGACATAACACAACACCGGAGAAACCCTAACTCCGCCGGTTTAAGACCGGCCGACACGACACTATTCTAGCTAACATAGGTAAATCGACAAACAACACACAACCAGTCACAGCGGACTGATCAGGCCTCCATCTCCATGGTGCACGCTTCTGTCCAGCACTTCCGGCATCTTCACCGCTACGGTTCCCCATTTTTGACGCCTTACGGATGGCCCTAACTGCCCGCTCCGGGAGGTCATCGGTGTACATATGAAGGTACTCGGTCACCACCTCATCGAGGCACCCTGCCGTTGTGGGTCATCAATGAAAATGAGTTCCTTCATCGGTTTGAGTTGTGCCCTGTTAGCCATCGGCACCGAGGAAGGCTTGGCCGCCAGGCAGAGCTAGAACAGTGGGCACCATGTCTTTTTCTTGGCCTTGCGCGCCCGTGGTGCGGGCGAGCAAGCAACCGAGGTGTCGGCCCGGGCGGCAAAGGCGGGATCGGTGGCGGCATTTCCTTGAAGAGCCCAACAAAGATATCGGGGAACTCCTCGGGCGATGTCCCCGCGCCGACCCCCGACCTGTCATCCGTCATATCCCCCAAAGAATCCCTCCACACCTCCGTCGGTATCATCCGCTCTCTGCGACTCAGCAATAGCTAGTGCACTCGCTTCCCGAAGCCGTCTCCATCCGTAGATGAGGGATTTGCCGCAATGTTGGTGTCGCGAACGAGGTAGCAATAGCCCGACCGCCTCCCTCCAAGGGTGTAGCCGGGTTAGGGAGCTCGACTTACGTCCCCCGGACCACCTTAGCAACATCATCCCCTACAATGCCATCATCAGCATGCAACACCATACCCGAGTAGGGATCCGCATCAATGTCCATCCGAATCACGAGGCTGCGGGATCTTAACCACCAGGTATCCTTCTCGGGCTGCATCTCACGACTAAACAATATGTTTGGTCAGTGATGTTGCCAGCTACGCACCGCGCACGGTGGTGTTTGGGACCTCCACCACTGCTGGCATCTCCCTCCGACGAGCAAATGATTGCAGTGCCGCACGCCGGCACGCCTTTTAGCCAAAGGATCATGAATCCGTGCACGCCCCTCCGACGCCTGCCCGAACTCCACCACGAAGACCCCGGGCCCGTGGCTGGTCACCAAGATGTTGCGGCGAGGAACTTGCGGTGGTGGCTTAGTGCATTGGCAACCTCTGGGGAACTTGGGGTAGCTCCGGGGACGTCGCGCCATACCGGCCGTGGCGGGGAGGTCTTGTCATGGTGAGGAAGTGGGGGGAAACGATGCGGCTATGAATACTTTCAGGCGGAAACTTGAGGCGGGCGTGGAGTTGGTCGGAGACGGTGCGAGGGCGGCGAGAAGGGCAGCAGCGGGCAAGATGCCCCACCTTCCGGCCAGGAGATGCGCGGACCGATCTCGGCACTTGGCAACTTGGTGGTCCGAGGCGAGGCACCGAAAAACATCTCCCGACGGTGCATCTTGAAGGCCGCAGCCATGGGTGCGCCGGTCCCAGCGTGTGCGGCCCAGACGTTCACGGCGACCGCCTTCACCTTTTGCCAACCCGGCGAGGTTGGCTCCCCTAGCTCCTCATTGACCGGGCGGCTAATCGCCCGCCAAACGTGTGCCCGCATCTTCAATGCGGTGGGGGAGGCCGATGCAGCGGCGGCGATTCGGGTGGCGGGGGCACCGAGCTTGCCGCCACGACCCACGGTGACGAGGGGGCCAGGCCGAGCATGCGGCACAGGATCGGCCAATGGCGCGGCGGCTCCGGGGCTCGAGGCGGGGAGATCGGCTTGTCCGGTTCCCGGCCGGCCACCGCCTCCTCGCCGAGAGTCATCGCCGCCGTCGTGTCGTCTGCTCGCCGTCGTCGTTGCCGTCGTCGTCGTCGCTGCCGCCGCCGCGAGCCGCCGCCGCCGCCGCCGCCGTCGTCGCTGTCCCAATCGAGGAGCTTGTGATGTGAGCCGACCAATTTATAAGAAATCAAGTATAATTACGCAATCACCGAAGCAATCGCAGTCTACACTTGAGTCCATATAAACCCGGTATTCCGGAAATCTGATGATTTCAAACTCATCAACAATACAACAGGATCGTTGAGCTCAAGTAGTTAAAATCCGCAGTATCCCAAACCAAATTCAATATATATTAATCAAAGTGCGATGTACAAATTTATTTCAAAATAATTCAGAGTGCGGAAGCAATAGCTTTCAAAAGCAAAGTAGTGGTACAATGGAAATGAAATAAGATAGTGCCAACTTAATGTCAACCCCGTAATAGCAAGAGACAGAGAATATGGAGACTGCCATGCCCTAGGCATTATCTTCAACCACAAAGACATCACATCCGGATCAAACATGCTAGACGGATCACTTGCAACATCGGGGAATTAACCCGTGAGTACTCAATTGTACTCCATAAGACTTACCCGTCTTAAACCGAAAAATAAGGAAAAGACTCCAAGGATTATGCATGGCTTTATCTCGAGAGCGGCCGACTCATATTTAATTTCACAAATAAAGTTGATTAATGCGCCTACACATACTACTTAGATTTTCCAAGTTAAAAGGTTATTATTACATACATAACCCTAAGTCCCAGTATAGTCAAGATTAAAACATATGCTCAGTGATATATAAATAACAGTATAAGTATCTTGATCAACATTTTAACATCAGCAGCATGAATAAGAATAACCATCATTGTGATATTAAGACTACAATACCGCGGACGCAACCCGGGTTCTCACCGACCGGGAGAGATGGCGATTCGAATCGATTGCAAACCCACCGGGCGAATACCACGTCATAAACTAGGTCTACGTCTTTTGCGGACCCGATCACTCTCGACGTTACGGGACGTAAAGTCTCGGACCCGTCGGCAACCCCTCCTCTCGGGTACCAAGTGAGCGTGCAACGAGACCGACATCATCGTGCGCCTCTTCTTGTACCCAAACAAAACTCTCTGCAACCACCGCCGAAGGAGGGACGTTAAGCGTACAGGTACCGGCCCCTAACATTCCTGCGAGCTTCATGGCTCACGACCCGGCGGAGCCTACTATATGAACAGGTACGTCCAACTTCCAACCACATTCCAGCAAGTAGCGGTCCTTAATCGGTCGGATGGAAAGACCACAATATCCATCCAACCTTAACATGTTTTATTAGCCAGGTTCTCAACAGCAGCTTGTTAACCACCAACGTGATTAACCCAACAACAATCCTCACAAGTGACCGGAAATCACCGTCTCACTGCAATCATGATAATCGAGCATTTATTTAACCTAGACTCCTAAATAGGATAGGACAACCAAAGAGGATATACGTGCAAAGAACGGTTTTCAACCACTTCCTATACTTAATGCAAAGATTCATAAAAGGACTCAACAAATTAATTGAGAAAGCATAGGTAAGTTCAAGATGCACCGGGGCTTGCCTTTGGAAAGTAGTAGGAGGAAGTCGAAGTCTTACGGAAGCCGGAGTCACGGTCCTCCTTCTCTGTGGGGTCTTTTGGCTGCACTCCGAGATGACGAAGGTTGACCTCCTGCTCCTTGATCTCCTCCCGAACTAACTCCTCCGATCCTGAGATGATGCATGCACATGCACGAGTGAATATTACGAATGCATAGAAAAATGCTTGCAAATAAATAAACTAGAATGATGGATGAATGCATTATGATGAATGATACTAGTAAGTGGATATCTCTTCCGAAAAAACATGAATATAACTACACAAGAAACCCTAATAAACTTCAGCAAGCAAACACCCTATTTCACATAATGCTGAAAATGACACTAGACATGCCGTTACTAAAACGGTCACACGGGGAGTTCTATAACTCCAATGCGGCAAACAAATACTCTATGGAAAGCTAAGGAAATTTCCTACAAAACATTCCATACCACCCTGAACTAACCACACTAACATGTCCTTATTATCATAAGAACACACAATAAAATTATCATCTCACAAAACCCTACTATAAACATGCATTTCTAGGCTATTTTCCATGCAACATAAATATGATAAACATGCAGACACCTTAGAAAATTCTACAAAAATTACCAGAGCATCCTACTAGTCTAGCATGCCTACCATAAAAATTTCATGGCAAACTTATGCATATACTGTCCTACACAAAATGGCATGGTAACACTAAAACTAGGCATGAAAATACTTTGTACTATGAAAAATATGAAACTGCCTAACCATGAATATGAAAAGCTTCATAACAGTAAGGAATGCATGTACAAAAATTATCATGGCAAAAAAAAAACCCTAGTAATTATTTTTCTATGAATTTCCTAAGAAAGCATGGTAAATAGCACATAAATCAAAAATCACATTTCTACAACAGAACATATTATGCATGTTATTTTTCCTAGACTCTACATCTAAAAACATGAACATTTCATACAGGGAACCACTATTTTATCATGCACCAAGAATTATCTATGCATTTCCTCTATTTTTATGGACATAAAGCAATAAATAAAACTGTACAGAAAGGTATCACAAAACTGACATGCAAAATTTTTCTACAGTAGATCTAGTGACCAGAAGCACAACAAAATTGGTTTCACAATTTTCCCACATTCCTAGCTCGAGATATGAATTTTCCAAGCATGCAAACACTTTCTCGAAAAGAAAAAGCGAAATAAAAAGCATCCGGCGGTCGGGGCCCGCGTGTCGGGCCTCACAGTAGGGGACGGCGGCGGCGACGGTGGTTCTTCGCCCCGGCATTGGGTCTCGGTGGTCCGAGGGCACCTACGGCTTGCTCTCTACGCGATCTACGACCATGTACCACTTTCCCAAGCGGATGCGGCCGGAGACAAGGTCGACGCCAATGATGTGGGCGGCGGGCGCCCGACGGGCGAACCTGGGCTGCTTTCCGCCGAAGGAGAGGCGGGCTAGCGTGCACACGAGCTGCGAGGGTGCCAAGACGACCCTACGACGAGCACCGAACCAAAGAAAACGCTGCGGCGTGCTGCGGCCGCCACGCAGCAGTCCGGCGGCGGTGGGATCGGCGAGCGGCGGCGACGCGACGTTCGGCCGAGACGGCGGCTGGACCCGGTCGATTAAGTCTTTGCGCCGGTCTTCTACATAGCGGCGACCATGAAACACGAGTTAGATCGAGGATAAACAAAGCGGCGGCCACGGGCGGTGAGCCGATGACGCCGGCGGCCATGGCGGCGCCCGTGGACGCAAGCATGGCGGTGAGGCGCCGTTCCGGTGAGCTAGGGCCGGGGAGAGGTCAACCGGCTAGGTTCCTACTTTGACGCCACGGCGGTCACGATGCGCTTGATGGCAAGGCGGGAGCGGTCGAGGAACGGGATGGCCAGGACAGCGGGGTGGCGGTGTTCGGCGATGGCGGCGCGGCGGGATCGGGTGCTTTGGCCCCGTTTCTTTTGCTCGGCCGGGTGTGTCTAACGGATCGGGGAGATAGCGAGGGGATGTGAGCAAGCTTCGACGCGTTGGGACGGCGGATGGCGGGAGGGCCGCGGCGGCACGCGGCTGGGCGCCGGCAAAGAAGGCTGGCTGCCTTTCACAGAGAGGAGAGAGCGAGAGGGAGTGGGAGAGGGAGTAGAGTGGAGTGCAAGGGACTCGTTTCCTCCTTCTACAAGGCAAGGGCGGCGGGAGAGGGGCCGGGCGCGCGGCGGCGCGGCCACGCGGCCACGGCGTCGCGGCGTGGGGGTGGGGTGTAACACCCACGGTGTTACTATAACTAAAATATGACATGTCATCATGATCATTGCAAAGCATGCATGTTTAGCCCATCATGTGTTGCATTGAACTAAAATAAATTTATTTTATGTTTGGTTTCGTCGTCGGTCGAAAAGACGCGGAAAAGAATCGGATTCGGAAGATACCCCCTTGTCGGAAACCCCGATTTGAAACCTTAATTTGTCCCCTTTTCTTTTATTCAAAATTTATCAAGATTTTGGGAATGGTTATTAAAGCAAAAAGGTAGATATTTCAAAATTGAACAAAGTTGGTATTTTGAGTTTTCAAAGTTTAGTTCAAAATTTTAAAGTAATTTTGAATTCGACAAAACCCTATTTACCCCTTTTCTCTATTTCAAAATCTAGGCAAAATTTGACAAAACTTCCAAAAACTAGTTTGTAGATCTTGTTGTGATGAACAAAAGTTATGTACAAAGTTTTTCAAGTTTCTACATAATTTTAAAAGTAATTTTGAATTCAAATTTCACACTTTTTGACCCCATTTCAAAAAGTTTAATTTCAGGCCGAATTTGAAAATATTCCAATTATGAAATTTGTAGATCTTGAAATTTTAAGCAAACTTTGTTTTTGGAGATTTTCAAGTTCTGTTCAAAAATTTGGGAGTAATTTTGAAAATTCAAAGTTAGGGTTTCTACTGCTACAAGATGTTCAACCCACCCCTATCTTTGCCACCGCCAGATTGAGCGTCGTCTTGCCGTCCACCGCCGTCCTTTCGCGAAACCGACCGGCCGAGGGGCTTTGCGACGCCGCCGCCCACCTGTCCCAACCTCCATCCCCTATAAATAGGCCACCGCCCGGCGGCGCCGTCTTCTTTTCTTCATTTCCGCCGCCACGGGAACCACCTCTGCCGCCGCCGCCGTCGTTTGTCGCCGTCGTTCCATCTCTCACTAAACCAACCCCTCGGCAGCTTTGCAACTCCCTTACCTCCCTCTAGAACCCGGCCGCAACCCCTTTTTCCGCCGGACTCGCCATCGCGAGCTCGTCTTCCTCACCGCCGTTCGGAGCGCCGCCCGCGAGCCCGCCCGTCATCGTTGTCCTTGCTCCGGTGAGCCTTCGGTTGGTTTTTCTTCACAAACCGATCCACCTTGGTGTCGTGGTCGTGATCGACCTCTTTCTTTTCCTAGGCGACGCCTCACACCACCGGAACGCCGTCGTGCGCCGTCGACCCATCTCAGGCTCATCTCGGAGTGCAACTAAGCCTCGTCCCAAGTCCGTGGTGAGCTCTGGCCGCCCTCCTTCCCTCCGTTTTTCTCTTTGGTCCACCGCCGACGCCGAATGCGGCCGCCGCGCGCGGTGGCGCCGGCGTCGCCGCCCGGCGTCGCATCCCGCCGGGCCCGGGATCAACAATAACGGCCCCGGGCGGCGGCACTCTTATCGCTCACCGGGCCGCGCCATCACTTTATTCAAACCAAAGCGGTCCGTTTTTGCATAGTAACAGGCCATGCACGCGATCGGGCCGTGCGATGTGTCGGGCCAATTCAACCCAAAACCTTTTCATTTATGAAATGTTTTATTCAATTTCATTTACTTGAATAGTGTCTGCGATTTTTCCAAATTTTGTATAAATTCAAATACTAGTTCAAAACTTACAAAAATATTTGTGTAGCCTTCCCATGGGTATGCCTATCCATGATAAATATGAAACTTGAATTTTGAATACTTTTGACATGATTTAAAAATACAAATTTTAATTGAAAAATGCATCTTCCTTGATTTTTAATAATTATTTTATTTATCCAAAAATCATGAAAATTATTTTGACACTTTTTTTTATGACATGTTCTACCTGTACAAAAATTTTGAACTTGTTTAAAAGAAAGTTAAAATATTTATTATTTCATGCCCTATTATTTTATGCGTAAAACACATTGTTTAATAATTTATAACTTAGGGTTTTTGGGTGAATTTTGGGTTGTTTTGTGATCCCTAAACCATACCACTATCAAATGGTCCTTGAGAACTCCTTAGGCAATGGTGATGATATCTCGTAGAGTAGTTCAACAAGTTGGTTTTGTTGGATTGCAACTTTATCGTGAAGGAAAGTTGTACTCAAGTGTTTATCATTTCATGCACTCTCGCACCTCATGTTTATATACACGGCATCATGTAAAGCATATGTTATTCTTTCGTATAGTGAACGAAGGTGATCGAGAGACCGTTGATCAAGCTTCCGAAGAAGGTTTTCTTGTTGACCCGAGTTTCGATTATTGTGATCCATCGTCAGAGTCGGGTTATTTCGTCAACCAAGGCAAGCCCCGGTTCATTTAAACATTCCTTGTGTTTTACAAAGCTTTATATCACCTTTGCTTTATGCACTTGCATTAGGTGATAGGAGTTGTGTGATAACCTAACTGATGCATTATCCATTATTGATTATTTCAATATTTACCTTGACAACCCGTTTTGGTAAAATGCTTAGTAATGCTTAGCCATGCTAATTTAATTAGACTTTTGAGTCAAAATGAGACAAGTCTATTATGATAGCCCGAATGGGCATTTGATGAACAAGGATGTTATATGATGGAACCATACTGGGATATGGTGTTTAATTTGAGACCGGCCAGGTAATTTGCATTGAGAATGGAGTCTCGGTGTAGTATTTTCGGCTTGTCGATTAAGGACCGGCGTGTAGGCCTGTAACCGAGACTATGGAACGCACCGCGCCCGAGGTCTTTTGGCCAATGGCACGCCTCATCGTCTGGCGTCGCCCGGGACCCGGTCGAACTAGTACTTGACCACATACTTTGGTAAGCCCGATCTTGGGGGTGTCAAATCGGAAACGCATAAACCGCGCCTTTGGGAGTGGAGAGATGGCGGGAGTAGCATGTACACTCGTGGGTTAAATTCCTGGATGCCCGTGGGTTAGATTCCCAAGGTGTGAGGTGTATCTTTGTACTCTCGGGTGGCGTGGGGCGTTCCGTTTTGAGTATCCAAGAAAGGGTTGATATATGCAAGCTTAAGTGCTACATATGTCGTGTGGAAAGAACTTCCCACCGGGTTAATCGATTTCAAAATCGCCGTGCTTCTGGATATGGAGACTCGGTTTCTCGACTTGTATCGTAGATTAATTATGAAACTATGAAGAGTTGGAATAAGTGATGGAGTATCTAAAAAGTGTGTGCTCTAGTATAAGATCACCTAGAGTAGGTGAGAAATTAAATTGGGATTAAAATGTTGAAAGTAAGGATTCATTTCTAGTAAACTTTTCTCAAAAAAGAGTCCTTGATTCTTGCTTAAAGCCTTACCTTGAATCCTATTAGACCAAAGATTCCCGAGTCTTCTCCTATTTTCTTTAGTCGGGTAAGTCTTGTTTTGAGTACTCCCGCACTCGGGGTTTGTTAACCCATGTTGCGGGACCAGGTAGTCATGTCTGCACAGGACCGTGTTGCATGACAATCCATCAGGAGGATAGTGAAGATGAGTGAAATGTGAGACCCATGGGCAGGGTCTGTTAGTGTAATATATGTAATAAACTTTCTGCTACTCCTACTTATATATTGTAAAACTTGTTTTAAATAAATGGTTGTAAAATTATTGTAATATATAAGTCTTCCGCTGTTTTTCTTGTGATTATGTATGAAAACTGTTGTAATACTGCAATGACCTCGTAATCGGATCCTGGTTGGAATAGTTAATAGTACTTTTTCGAGTTACGGGTGCACGTATGTGACTATTAAAGGTCGTTGTACCGATAATAGTAATGCGTGGGGCCCTGTAATTTGAAGGTTCTGTTACACGGGTGGCGGCCAGGTTTGTCCCTTCCTCTTTTTTTTTTTTCTTTTTTTTTTTGAATATAAACCCCAAAACAAACTGTTGTGCATCGTGCCCTGAGATCCGTGCATAATTAGTGAAAACTCATATTGAACGAAATGTTCCTTGCGAAATTCTGAGCAAAACACGTATATAAAGTTTTCTCTAGTTTGGCTCGGATTTGAAACTTTCTTGATCGGTCGAAGGACAACGACTCCGACGGCCGACTAAACCCTAATTCAAGCGTGAGTCAAACAAACTTCGGATTTTCCGACGTGATCCACTCAAAATCACGCAATCGGTCAATGGCAACTTTTGTTCTACATGAAATTATCTACAAAAGTCGTGAAGGATTTACCCACATGCAGGAACCCTAACGAGGACTTTGGAGCGAAACGAGATAAATCAAACCGAAGGTCAAACTAGGTCAAACTAACATTATGAAGTCTAATTAGTAAACACGACCAACATGATTCATACTCTAAAACATCCTATGATCATGACTAGGAATAAATAAAAAATTTAACAACAAACTATGAAAACATTCATACATGAAATGACGAGGCAAAGCAAAGCAAGCAAGATGAATGCATTTAAATAAACAAATGACACCTATCATTTCATGTGCATAAATGCATGCAACTAAATGATGATTATGCCCATGAAATGCAGATGTTAATGATATGCTTAACACCGTGGTGTTACAAATCTACACCCCTTAAGAAAATCTCGTCCCGAGATTTGTCGATACTAACCATTCGTTAGAGAATACGGGGTAGACTTCTCGTAGATATTCTTCTGTTTCCCATGTAGCATCCTTCTCTCCATGATTATTCCATAGAATCTTGTACGACTTCACTTTGTCTTGTTACGAGTTGCTCTTTCCTTGGTATCTAATACTTGAATTGGTTGTTCAAAATAAGTCGTCCTTGTCAACTTCAAGATTTCGACCGAAATGCATTCTTCGTGGTACTCTCAACCATTTCTTCAACTGAGATACATGAAAGACATCGGAGACTAAGCTTAACTCGTTAGGTTGTTCTAACTGATAGGCCACTTTTCCTTTTCTGGCAACAATACGAAATGGACCTACAAATCTAGGTGCTAACTTTCTTTTAACTCCAAAGCGTTGCACTCTCTTCATCGGGGACACCTTAAGATACACAAAATCACCGACTCAAAATTCCAAAAATTTCGACGCTTGTCGGCATAGCTTTTCGACGAGCTTGAGCTGCGGCTAGATGTTGTCGAACTCTCCTAACCTTACGTTTCGCTTCATCGACGAAGTCAAGACCGAAGTAGGTTCTATCTCCGCCTCTACCCAATTCCAAGGGGTTCTACATTTTCTTCCGTACAAAGCTTCAAAGGGAGCCATCTTGATGCTTGCTTGATAGCCGTTATTGTAGGTGAACTCGCAAATGGTAGCCATTTATCCCATGGGCCTTTAGCGATATAAAACACATGCTCTCGGCCGTCTTCCAAAATCAGATTTACTTGTTCCATTTGTCCAAAGGGTTTGCGGTTGGCATGCTGAGCTACTGAGTAGTTTTGTGTCTAAGGCTTCTTGTAGACACTCCCAAAATTTATCAGTCCACTTTGGTCCTTGGTCAGACACTATGTTCTTGGGGAAACCATGCAGACGAAATATCTGAGAAATGTAGATCTCTGCATACTAGTGAGGTTCATAACTAATGCTGACAGGAATGAAATGGGCTACTTTGGTTAGTCTATCCACAATTACCCAAATAGTATCAAATCCTTGCGGGGTACGTGCAAGTCCAACGATAAGATCCTTGGTGATGTAATCCCATTTCCCATCAGAGAGTGGCAAGGGTTGTAGTAGTCCTACAGGTTTCATATGAAGGGTCTTTACTCTACAACAGTGGTCACTCTTTGCTACATAAGCTGCAATCTCCTTCCTCATCTTGGTTCACCAAAAACGTGATCTCAAATCTCTGTACATCTTGTTGCTACCCGAATGATTTGATAGGGTAGAAGAATGTGCTTCTGTCAAAATTTTATCCCTAAGCTCCTTATCCTTGGGCACAACTAAGCGCGGTTGTCATCTTTTGCAAAAACCTCATTCTCATCAATTCTGAAGTGTTCACTTGGTGTCTTCCCGAGTTTCTTCTTGATGAAAGAGATACCATTGTCTGTTTTACGCCCTTCAATTATCCTCGCCTCTAGGGATTTTTGCACTTGAATGTTAAGCAAGACTGCGGGGATGCATTAAGTTAAACTTCTCTTCCGGCAATAATAGTTCTTTGAATGGTACCATGTGCCTTCCGGCTCAAAGCGGCCGCAACGACATTCGCCTTGCCCGGTGGTGGTGTACCTCCAAATTGTAATCCTTAATCAACTCCAACCATCTTCTTTGTCTCATGTTCAGTTGATCTTGAGTGGATATATATTTCATGCTCTTATAATCCGTGTAAATATGGCACACATTTCCAAGCAAATAGTGACGCCAAATCTTCAGGGCATGCACAACGGCTGCTAACTCTAGATCATGTGTGGGGTAGTTCACCTCGTGTTTGCGTAATTGTCGTGATGCATAGGCAATCACTCTTCCATCTTGCATGAGTACACATCCAAGACCTGTACCACATGCATCGCAAAACACATCAAAAGGTTTCTCTACATCTGGTTGTGCAAGCACTGGAGCGTTTGTTAACAACTCTCGTAATGTATGAAAAGCTGTCTCACACTCCGGTGTCCACACAAACTTCTCATCTTTCTGCAATAACCTTGTCATTGGTTTGGCGATCTTAGAAAAGTCGGGGATGAATCGACGATAATACCCGACTAATCCAAGAAAACTCCGAATCTCCGTAATGCAGGTCGGCGCCTTCCAATCCATGACTTCTTGAACTTTGCTTGGATCCACTGAAATTCCATCTTCTGATAATACATGTCCAAGAAATTGCACCCTCTTTAGCCAAAACTCACATTTGCTAAACTTGGCATACAATTTGTGCTCTCTCGAGCCCAACTAACACTATTCTCGAGATGTCTTTTGCATGATCTTCTTCATTCATGGAGTATACCAAAATGTCATCGATAAACACGACCACGAATTTGTCTAACTCAGGCATGAATACCGAATTCATTAGGCACATAAAATGAGCTGGAGCATTTGTCAAGCCAAAGGACATGACAAGATACTCATACAACCCATACTTGGTCGTGAAAGCGGTCTTGGAATATCTTGTGGCCTAATCTTGATCCGATGGTAACCCCGAACGAAGATCAATCTTGGAGAAAACTTTTGGTTTGGACAACTGATCAAAGAGAATGTCAATGCGTGGCAAAGGATACTTGTTTTTAACTGTCACCGCATTGAGGGGTCGGTAATCCACACACATTCTCAAAGATTGGTCCTTCTTCTTCACAAAGAGGGCAGGACATCCCCATGGTGATGAACTTGGTCTAATCAAACCCTTATCTAACAATTCTTGAATCTGAACCTTCAACTCAGCCAGTTCATGGGGTGGCATTCTATATGGTCTTCTGGAGATTGGTGCTGTCCCTGGCAGAAGCTCTATGGAAACTCTACATCTCTGTCCAGTGGTAAACCTGGTAAGTCTTCAGGGAAAACATCTAGAAACTCACATACCACTGGTATATCTGAAATTCTTGTGACTTGTAGAGCAGCTGAGACATGATTTAGATTAGGTGGTTTGGGAAGAATTATTTGGTGTTCCTTTCCATCACGGGGATCCTTCAACAAAATTACCCTATTCAGGGTGTCTATAATTACTCCCCAAGTCTTCATCCAATTTATTCCTAAAATGACATCCAAACACAGCCCTGGTAATACTATCAGGGAGGTGGTAATCTCTAAATCCCCAATTTTAATCTGCACATCTCTTGCAATATTCCTTGTAAGTTGGTCAGCTCCTGCTGAGCTAATGCGATAACCAAATCCCAAATCAGATATCTTCTCATTATGTTCTTGGGCAAAGGCTTGGCTCATAAAAGAATGAGACGATCCAGAGTCAAACAATACAACAACATTGTGATTGTTGACTAGGCAAGTGCCGATGGTTCTGAGACTCTCCTTTTGGACTCTCTTCAATGTTGGTGGAATGCACTTGTCCAATCTTCTGCCTGTAGGGTTGGTTACTCTTGGGTTGTGGGCAAAACCTAGAAAAGTGTCCTAGCATCCCACAATTATATCACTTTTTGCGAGAAGAAGCACTATCAATACCATCTGTTCTCGTAGCAGGTGTAACATAAGCCTTTCTGAAATGAGGATTTTCAAACTGTGTCCCCTCTGGTAGTGGGGCATCTGGTGGGTAGAAGCTGGGATGATCAAGTAGCAGAATCTTGTTCTAACTCGAGCTAGACTCAATCGGTCTCTTCTTGTTCTTGGTGGCAGCATATGCATTGTTGCTCTTCTCCTGCAACAAGCAGTCATTGACGAACTCATTGAAGTCCTTCCTGAACGGGGCTCCAATAGTCTTCTGCATCTTTGCATTAAACCCTCTTCTGAAACTTGCTATTTTCTTCACTTCAGTGTCCACCATATCTGGTGCATAACGGGACAAACGATTGAAATCTTCAAGGTACTTTGTGATGGTCTTGTCATCTTGATTGAGCTTGATAAATTCACCCAACTTCATAGCAATCACACTCGGATGAATATAAGCATCACGGAAAGCAGCCGTGAACATATCCCAGGTAATAGAAGTATTAGCTGGGTAGGTGGCACAATGATTTCTCCACCAAATTCCTGCAGGTCCTTCAAGCAATTGAGCGGCAAACTCGCCTACGCACCTCACCAATTTCAACAATTTGAACTTTTCCTCCACCAAACCATCCATTCTTCAGCTTTGTTCGGTTCACTCGACCGTGAACTTAGGTGGATCAGTTCTCTTGAATTCTTTATATGAATGGAGCCTATCTTCTGTATCATTGTTTCGATTTCCTCCACCCTTTGCAGTGTTGCGCGAGATGTTGCGCAATTCACCCAGAAACTCGTTAAAGAACTGTTCCTGGTTGACAGGAGGTGAGAAATAATTATAATCAGCATGGATTATGTAGCAAATCACTTCTTCACCCAATGTACGTATAATCCAAGGTTCGATATAGCCATCTCGACTATAATATCGAAATCACGCACATTGCTTCACCATTATGGAGCTCTTCCATTAAATTCTTCAAAAGCTGACTTGACATCCGTGGAGTTTGGTTACTTCAAAATCTTCGGTGTTGATAGTCTCTTGCCAAAATAGGAACACTAAGGGTAGGAATAAGTATCTGGCGACTGATGATCAGCTCATACTTCCTACGATAGGGCATCTAGCTAATAACTAGCGTAATCAAAAGGGATGGACGGCAGCAACGAAACTCGGTGGGACAATGGGGCATTCCTAACGTCCTTGTCGTTGTCATCTCCAATTTGAGCTTCATCTCTAGTTCTGCAAATTGGGGTTATACGCCTTCATCATTGTTGGTATTTGATAAGCCTACAGGAATTATGATGGATAATCCGCAAGCGCACGGATACCGGTGAGCACTTCACCCGGGGTGATGGGTTTTAAATATCGAATCCACAGGGAGAACGTAGAGAAGGGGTTCTTGAGATTTACTACTGATCTCTGAGTGGTTTAATAAAACTAGATAGATAATAAAGATAAGGAGTTCTAGTAGGAAGGTCTTGTTCTCACTTCAAGTAAATCATTTGCACATTGTTCTTAAGAGGGGTTGTCATGAAGAAACTCTTAATAAAGGGATTCTACGCTAACAACGCAGGGGTCTCCTACGATTTCTATAAACGGGAGCGAGGGGATACAAAGGACTCAATAGTGTTTGTCACCACTACGATCACCCTTAACGGTTGGTGTTTCACTCCGGCCTATAGAAGGTATTCGTAATAAACTAGTCAATCTAAGCACCACGCTTACATTAATCTAACAACTTCAATTCAAGAGCGGCAGAATCAAAGTAATCTTATCAAAGAAATACGAACCTTAAGAACAATAGAGACAATACCACTTACTCGAATGGAATTCGAACAATCCACAAGATCTCGAGTCGTGCTCCAATGGCATCGGCTCGGGGAGAAGATGATGGAGGCGCCAACTCTAGAGGAGGAAGAAGATGGAGGCGCCGACAGCTCCGGGCCTTCCTTCAACTCCGCCTCAACCGCACTCTAATTCTCTCAACTTGCAAAACTAACTCTCAATCTAATTCTAATCTAGAGCTTCTATCTCTTGTCGACGTTGATGATCTGATTGAATTGATGATTGAACTGAGATGCCTGAAACCAGGGGCCTGAGGCTTGCTTATATAGTCGGGAGGAGGTGCCAGGGTTTGACCTAGATACAACTCGTACTCCATCGTCGCCTTTGGATCAAACCGACATTAAACGAGCGGATTAGATTGCGTCTTAGAGGCGGTTGGAGAAGCTTCTGGAAACATGGCCTGCTTGGACCAGGGGGCGGGCCGATCGGCTGGCCCGGGGGCGGTCGGCCCGGGGGTGGGTCCCACCCTGGGTCCCGCGACGCGTCGTGGCTTCCGGAGTCTTCTAGATGATGTTTTCTTGGGTGTTAAGTTTCGTTCACGCCGTGTATTTCGAGCCTTCTAGACTTCGTTCCGGAGTTGGATTGCGTTCACAGTGCAATCGTCGTTTTCCTGTTAAGTCCCTACAAATCACAACTTTACCAAAACTCATGGAAATCATTAGTATAAACCCCTAATAAGATTATCTATTTTATATTTTAGTCCTTTTCCATGTTTAATTGACAATTAAAAGTATGCATTAACATGTGTCAACAATCATCTTCTTCTTTCTTTTGGCAAGTGGCAACATCGGTCCATTCGATGCAACAGAAGTAGTCGTCTCAAGCAAAGCCTCGATTGTTCCAACATCCAAACTTGTTTAGGATACGGCTGTAGCATTGATGATAGCTTCTTCGGAGATGGCTCGTTTTTCGATATTCCAACTTTCCAAACCGAACTATAAGGTAGGGCAAGGATGGAGAGGTCAATTCTAGTGTTGATCCGGTCCGCCCATAGTATGGTCACCTACGTGTGGTTTGGGTCCTCTATGTTGCCTGTCCGTTTTGAACACCTACAACACCATGGGTATTCAAAACAACTTGTCTTCAATGGTATTACTGCATGTCTTGTCGATAGGAGCCACTGGTAGCAAGATCTTGAAGATTGTGTGAGATTGAGAACAAGATAGGTCGGTTTCAACAAACGGGACAAGGACTCACTAAAAGGGGAGAGACGGAAATGAGGTAAGAAAATAAATATTTTTATTTCATTTATTTGATGCGGATGCATGAATGACATGATGCATGAGCGTATCTTACGTCCTCACAGATTAGGGAAGATAAGATACTACTCGTATAAATGGTGGCACATCTACGTTCTCTCAAAAGAAAACAAATCGTAACTAGTCGATCTACACGATTTGCGTTGTTAGTGTACCTGCAATTTCATTTCAGCCCACAATATATTTATGCAATGCACGATTTAAATTGCATATACACGCTTCGTCAGTCCACCCGACGGCATCGCATACCATGCGGAAAAAACACATTTTACACCCAAAGACACCTGTGTACCCATACACAAGTCTACGGGGCACTACCCGACCACGGAGCTCTCAAAACATTTTATTTTTACCCCCTAGATCGGCGGTTGTCCGATCATGCTCTCACAGCTCACATCTTACCTTGGACGTAGAGGCATTGAACATCATTTACCCGGGCGTAGAGGTATTTCGATCCATTCATGACTACTCAAGTGAGTAGCCCGTACTCATCGGCCGCACGGCAACCAAGCACAAACAACAAAATATGATGCAGATCCCAGCCCAAGTTAGTAAAGCCACTGACCGTCCTTAATTGGGCATAAGGGTATGACCATGGCACTATTAATTTTGCAAATCTTTTACTCACACCATCGAAAAAGATTTTGTTTCGCAAAAAATTTTTGCAAAAGATTAGTGGTTCATTTTAATTTAAATACCGGATCGGATTGTTAAGTACCGAACTAAGCTCGATGCCACCGCGGATGAGCCGACCAATTTATAAGAAATCAAGTATAATTCGCAATCACCGGCAAGCAATCGCGATACACTTGAGTTCATATAAACCCGGTATTCCGAAATCTCGAGTGATTTCAAACTCATCAACAATATAACAGGATCGTTGAGCTCAGCAGGTTAAAATCCGCAGTATCCCAAACCAAATTCAATATATATTAATCGAGTGCTATGTACACATTTATTTCAAAATAATTCAGAGTGCGGAAGCAATAGCTTTCAAAAGCAAAGTAGTGGTACAATGGAAATGAAATAAGATAGTGCCAACTTAATGTCAACCCCGTAGAATAGCAAGAGACAGAGAATATGGAGACTAGCCGCGTGCCCTAGGCATTATCTTCAACCACAAAGACATCACATCCGGATCAAACATGCTAGACGGATCACCCGCAACATCGGGAATTAACCCGTGAGTACTCAATTGTACTCCGCAAGACTTACCCGTCTTAAACCAGAAAATAAGGAAAAGACTCCAAGGATTATGCATGGCTTTATCTGGAGCTGGCTGACTCATATTTAATTTCACAAATAAAGTTGATTAATGCGCCTACACATACCACTTAGATTTTCCAAGTTAAAAGGTTATTATTACATACATAACCATAAGTCCTGTATAGTCAAGATTAAAACATATGCTCAGTGATATATAAATAACAGTATAAGTATCTTGATCAACATTTTAACATCAGCAGCATGAATAAGAATAACCATCATTGTGATATTAAGACTATAATACCGCGGACGCAACCCGGGTTCTCACTGACCAGGAGAGATGGCGATTCGAATCGATTGCAAACCAGCTGGCGAATACCCTGTCATAAACCAGGTCTACGTCTCGACTGTAGACCCGATCACTCTCGGGGGGCGTTACGGGGCGTAAAGTCTCGGACTGTCGGCAACCCCCCCTCTCGGGTACCAAGTGAGCGTGCAACGAGACCGACATCATCGTGCGCCTCTTCTTGTACCCAAACAAAACCCTCTGCAACCACCGCCGAAGGAGGGACGTTAAGCATACAGTACCGGCCCCTAACATTCTGCGCCCAGGTGGCTCACGACCGACGCGAGCCTACTATATGAACAGTGCGTCCCAACTTCCGACCACATTCCGGCAAGTACCAGTCCTTAATCGGTCAGATGGAAAGACCACAATATCCATCCAACCTTAACATGTTTTATTAGCCAGGTTCTCAACAGCAGCTTGTTAACCACCAACGTGATTAACCCAACAACAATCCTCACAAGTGACCCAGAAATCACCGCTTCATTGCAATCATGATAATCGAGCATTTATTTAACCTAGACTCCTAAATAGGATAGGACAACTTTAGCAAGGATATCTGTGCAGCAACGGTTTCAACCACTTCCTATACTTAATGCAAAGATTCATAAAAAGGACTCAACAAATTAATTAAGAAAGCATAGGTAAGTTCAGCATGCACCGGGGCTTGCCTTTGGAAAGTAGTAGGAGGAAGTCAGAGTCTTTTGGAAGCTGGAGTCACGGACCTCCTTCTCCTGTGGGGTCTTTTGGCTGCACTCCGAGATGACGAAGGCTGACCTCCTGCTCCTTGATCTCCTCCCTAACTAACTCCTCCGATCCCCGAGATGATGCATGCACATGCACGAAGTGAATATTACGAATGCACGTAAAAAATGCTTGCAAATAAATAAACTAGAATGATGGATGAATGCATTGTGATGAATGATACTAGTAAGTGGATATCTCTTCCAAAAAAGCATGAATATAACTACACAAGAAACCCTAATAAACTTCAGCAAGCAAACACCCTATTTCACTAAATGCTGAAAATGGCAGCTAGACATGCTGTTACTAAAACGGTCACACAGGAGTTCTATAACTCCGAATGCAGCAAACAAATACTCTATGGAAAGCTAAGGAAATTTCCTACAAAACATTCCATACCACCCTGACCTAATTCTGACTTCTACAGTCTCAAAAACAGGAAAAACAGAGGCTCTATTTCAGGGCAACTTGCAACATGCAACTCCTATAACTCTCTAACCAAGCATGCAACTCTTACCAAATTTGACCAGCAAGCCAACAAGGTTAAAATCTACCTAACAAACCTACTGATCAAGCCAAAAGATAAACTAAGGTACATGAAATGACATTCCCTAAATAACACTACACATGCACATGTTAAAATGTAAGGCTAGAACTATACTAGTTTAATAACAACATGTAACCAGCAAACTAACCACACTAACATGTCCTTAGTATCATAAGAACACACAATAAAATTATCATCTCACAAAACCCTACTATAAACATGCATTTTTAGGCTATTTTCCATGCAACATAAATATGATAAAAATGCAGACACCTTAGAAAATTCTATAAAAATTACCAGAGCATCCTACTAGTCTAACATGCCTACCATAAAAATTTCATGGCAAACTCATGCATATACTGTCCTACACAAAAATGGCATGGTAACACTAAAACTAGGCATGAAAATACTTTGTACTATGAAAAATATGAAACTGCCTAACCATGAACATGAAAAGCTTCATAACAGTAAGGAATGCATGTACAAAATTATCATGGCAAAAACCCTAGTAATTATTTTTCTATGAATTTCCTAAGAAAGCATGGTAAATAGCACATAAATCAAAAAAATCACATTTCTACAACAGAACATATCATGCATGTTATTTTTCCTAGACTCTACATCTAAAAATATGAACATTTCATACAGGAACCACTATTTTATCATGCACCAAGAATTATCTATGCATTTCCTCTATTTTCATGGACATAAAGCAATAAATAAAACTATACAGAAAGGTATCACAAAACTGACATGCAAAATTTTTTCTACAGTAGATCTAGTGACCAGAAGCACAACAAAATTGGTTTCACAATTTTCCCACATTCCTAGCTCGAGATATGAATTTTCCAAGCATGCAAACACTTTACGAAAAAGAAAAACAGAAATAAAAGCATTTGGCAACCGGGGCCCGTGTGTCGATCACGAGGAAGCGAGGGGGACGGCGGCGGCGACGGTGGTTCTTCGCCGACGTTGGGTCTCCGGTGGTTGCGGGGCACCTACGGCTTGCTCGCGACGGCGATCTGCCGAATTGTACCACTTCCCCAAGCGGATGCGGTGGAGACAAGGTCGGGCGGCGGGGTGGCGGGTGGCGGCGCGGGCCGGACGGCCCGAACCTGCTGTTTCCGGCGAAGGAGGCGGGCGGGCACGCACACGAGCTGCGGTGCCAAAGGCGACCCTACGGCGAGCACAGACAAAGAAAAAACGCGTGGCGCGTGCTCGCCACGCCCGCGTCGGCCCGCGGCGCGGCGCGGCGCTTCCGGCGAGACGGCGGCTAGACCGGTCGATTCGTCTTGCACAGATTTTTCTACACAAGCAGGCGACCATGAAACACGAGTTAGATCGAGGATAAACAAGCCGTGACCCGCCCCGCGGTGAGCTTCCATGAACGCTGCGCGCCATGGCGGCGCCCATGGGGATGCGATGCGGCGGCGCGCCCGTTCCGGCAGCTAGGGCCAGGAGAGGGCCAACCGGCTGGGTTCCTACCTTCAGCTCACGGCGGTCACGATGCGCTTGATGGCAAGGCGGGAGGCGGTCGAACGGGCCGCCACGGAGGGCCGAGGTGGCCGGTGTTCGGCGATGGCGCGCTGACGGGATCGCGCTGGCCCCGCTTTCTTGCTCGGGCCGGTGTGTCCCTGCGGATCGAGGGGTCGCGGGGGCGTGGCCAGCCCACTGACGAGGATGAGGAGCGGGCGGATGGCGCGGAAGGGCGCAATGGCGTCGGGCGGGGCGGCGGCCGGCGCGGCTTTTGCTCGAGAGGGCGAGGGAGTGGGAGGGGGAGTAGAGTGGGTGCAAGGGAGGACTCGTTCCTCCTTCTACAAGGCAGGGCGTGGCGGGAGGGGCGGGGTCTGTGGGCGACGTGCCACGGTGTCGGCGCGTGGGGCATCGGTGGCGGCCGGTTTGTCCCTTCCTTTTTTTTCTTTCTTCTTTTTTTTTGAATATAAACCCCAAAACAAACTGTTGCGTCGTCGTGCCCCGAGATCCGTGCATAATTAGCGAAAACTCATATTGAACGAAATGTTCCTTGCGAAATTCGAGCAAAACACGTATATAAAGTTTTCTCTAGTTTGGCTCGGATTTGAAATCTGCGATCGGTCGAAGGACAACGACTCCGACGGGCCGACTAAACCCTAATTGAAGCGTGAGTCAAACAAACTTCGGATTTTCCGACGTGATCCACTCAAAATCACGCAACCGGTCAATGGCAACTTTTGTTCTACATGAAATTATCTACAAAAGTCATGAAGGATTTACCCACATGCGGGAACCCTAACGAGGACTTTGGAGCGAAACGAGATAAATCAAAACCGAAGGTCAAACTAGGTCAAACTAACATTATGAAGTCTAATTAGTAAACACGACCAACATGATTCATACTCTAAAACATCCTATGATCATGACTAGGAATAAATAAAAATTTAACAAAAAACTATGAAAACATTTCATACATGAAATGACGAGGCAAAGCAAAGCAAAGCAAGCAAGATGAATGGATTTAAATAAACAAATGACACCTATCATTTCATGTGCATAAATGCATGCAACTAAATGATGATTATGCCCATGAAATGCAGATGCTAATGACATGCTTAACACCATGGTGTTACAGAGCTCCTCTTCCTCCTCCTCTTCTTCAAAGGCCAACAGGCTCATGCCGGCCAGGGTAGAGGTGGGGGCGCCAGCTCCATGGTGCATCGGCCCCAACTTGCCCGGAGCTTGGACATGGGCGTCCTCCATTGACTCGTGAGCTCGAGGTGGAGTGGATCGACCTCGGGGATGCCATGGAAGGATAGATCGGGGAGTGGGGGAGCGTGGATCCGTGTTGGATTTAGGGGGCTCGCAAATGAGGGAGAGGTGGGGCGGCGGGGTTGGGGGGGGCGGGGGGCGGGGAGTCGGGGAGGGGCATGTTCACGGGCTGCCCTCATCGAAGAAGTCCTGTTCCTCCATTAGTAAGCTAGAGCATCTCGGCCCGCATTTGTTGCATCCTCATTTCTAGGGTCTTTTTTCGCTGGGGACTGCACACTACCGTAAAATGGAATTGCCTTGGCGGCCAACAATTTTCTTGAGTGCCAAAATCAAACCGCCAAGGAAAGAGTAGTTTCCTTGACAAGAGTGATGAACTCTCAAGGAAACATATATCCTTGGAGGTTGAAGCAAACCGCCAAGAAATATGGGTGTTTTTCCTTGGCGGTTTTGAACCACCGCCAAGAAAAGGACTCATTTCCTTGAGTGTATTTGTAAAATGATCAAGGAAAAGAGTATTTTCTTGATCATTATTCTTGCCAAGGAAAATGCCCATTTCCTTGGGTGTAATTCAAACTATCAAGTAAATTACCATTTCCTTGGGGGTGATTGATTTCTCTTGGAGGTCGGCACCCAAGGAAATGATATAAAATATTTTGGTATCTTCGAAAAAAAACAATAATATCTTAAATGTGTCTAAAAATCCTAAAATTTGGCATAACAACATAAAATGGTTATATTATCCTGCCATAAATTTTTTCAAACCATATTAACAATGTTTAACGACACATTATTCACAAGTGGGTAAATATCTCACATATAGTCTCATAGTTATGCAACTATGTGAGAGATGTATTCATTTTAGACAACATATAGTCTCACTTTGTCAAAATGATCTAAAATTTTTATAAGAAGATTATATGCCCATATTATCACCCCATACCAATTCTTAGAATTTTTAGACCACTTTATGATATTATTTATTTTTTTGTCAAAGTCTCAAAAATAGTAGTTTGAGTAATGTTTAGCAAAACACTTCATTTTTTCATGGATTCGGGATGTAATATCAAATGGAACATGTACGCTTACATACATATCTTTCTAGTTTGTGGACATTGTTAGATAGGATGTGTAGTTCAAGTTACAATGATTTTCCAAGAGTGCGTAGATTTTCATTTAAATGATAGAAAATAGTAAATCGGTTCTTAAAATTGTGAAACTATTACAAAGAGATATATGTAGCGTATTTTTTACTTAAAAATATTTTAAGTACATAGATATTATTAGGTTAAGTGTTTATATTCACAAGAGTGTTTAATAATCAAATAGTGCTTATAAATAATAAATAACTAAATACATGTAATTACCTATTTTAGGAACTAGATACATTTTAGGAACTAGATACTGTAATTGCCTGTGCTCCATGTCATGTTTGCTGCCAGCCAGCCCACTATAGCCAGCCCGCCTAGATGCCAGCCCATTTCCTCTTTAAGTCTCACCGTTTTCTGGCCATTGGATCACAATGAACGGACAAGATGCACCAAACCTCACATAAAAACACCTCCAAACCCTAGCGCCAGGTTTTCCACCCGCCCCCTCCTCACCTTGCTTGCCCCGACACCATGACTCACGGTGAACTGGCGACACGGCAAGCCGGCAGCAACGGTGGCTGAGGCAGAGCGGATCCTGCCGTCGGCGCCGCAGATCCGGCCGTCAACGCCATGGATCCAGTCGGAGGTGTCGCGGATCCGGTCGCTGATGGTGTGGGAACGTGCACGGCGCCCTGAAGATGGCTCTTCCCGACCCGCTCTCCAACCTTCGTCCCGGTGATGGGATTGGTCCCGGCGGCCGCCTCGACAGGCAGCTGTGTGCTGGCCTCGTCAGGCACTCAAGCTGGCTCGGAGAAGAAGGGGCGGGATTGGAGCGCGACGCTGGCCGGCAGGCATCCGAGGCTCCTCCGAGTCGACAAACAAGCCAACAGAGCGAACCAGACGTGGCGTACAGTTCGGCTCCATGGCATGGACCACCGAAGCAGGCAACACAGGAGCCCACCAGGTAGTGCCTTTGCTCCCGCATGTTTTTTTGTTTGCTTCCGCATGTATGAACAGAATTGGAGCTATGAATTTGTGTTACATGTCAATATCAGCATGACTGATTTTCTGAACCTGTGAACCCGTGGACCAGACTGAAATTTTCTTTAAATTATTCATGTTTTGCTTTCAGATGCACTGTAATTGTTTGATGGTATTCCACTAACAAGGCCAATGCTCTGAATATTTATCATATCAGAAATATAATCCCTTGTTCTAAAAGATGTGACCCTGTAGGCAGCAGCTGTGTTCATGTGTTAGGTTCGAGCAGTGTTATATCTGACTACACATTATCATTTACTCTAGAAGCTCAGCAAAAGGACACAGTAATACTCTGTGACGTGTGACATAATAAATTTTACACATGATGTTAACTACTATGTATGAACACAGTTGAATTTGGAGATAGAACTAAGAGTTGTCCCAAGCAAACAAATGTTTTTTTTTTTTTGTCTAACTGAATGTGTTTGAATTTTTGAGACAACTAAGTTTACAGTAATGTACGTAATAACTAGTATACATGCATTAGTTTTCTTTCTCTTAGGAAGTCATTTCAGTAATAACTAGTACTATCTAAATGATTGTGTACAAATATAAATTATTGTTCACTCACTTGCCTGTATTCTTTATAATGCAGATAAGTAACAGGTTAAGGCTTACAAGATCCAAGGACTGGAGGAGTTATTAAAGAACTTGGGCACTTTGTTTTGTGCCTCTGCAATGTACAGGCCGTAGATGAAATTCCAATGGAGTTCTGCTATTTTGCTATGCTCACAAAAAAGGTGCTTCTATTATTTATCTGTTTGGTGAACTAGTTGCTTAATTTTTTGATCAATGCTATGTTAGGATGACCTGCTCTGTCATCATATTTAATAATACATCAGCTATTGTTGTTGTGGTTGTATGCTGCTATATGGAGTTTGGATGAACTACTCATAGTGCAGTTCAGAATACTAGATAGCAGTAGAGGTGTTTCACCTAAGGTGCTGACCATCTATAACCGGATACTACACAATATGTTCTTGAGAATTCCATCTGCTTTTTAGTTTACATGTTTTTCCACTTGATTTAATACTATAGATTGTGTTTTTACAATATTACAATTTTGCTAATTGCATTTTTAAATGTCTACAGACTTGTTGATTTCCATCGATACTTGCTAATGTGTATTTCCATGAACACTGTGGTTCATAGTTAACCATTAATAAAGTTTGCAACACACATATATTCTTCAGACTTCTGGATCAATTTATTTTACATGGTTACAATTTACAACCTTGCTGATGCCATGTTGATTTCATACATGCTATGTAATTGATATTTTGTTTTGTTTTTAATGTAGGTATGCAACTAGCAAATGTATGACTTGGACCAAAAGATAGTGTGGTGGGAGGGCTTGGCACTGGAGTTAGTAATACCTCTACTACTTTGGAAACTATTAGTGACTTGTATGGACTTTATGTCCGGACGAATGATAAATGCACTTGTAATACTCTTATATGGATATGTTAATGTCAATATAATGGTTGGGCTCAATAATGTCTATATACATGTCGTCATGTGTCAATATAATGGTTGGGCTATTATTTAGCATATATTTTTTTTAGTTTTACGTTCGTATTTCCTTGGAGGTTGGCCTCCAAGGAAATGATAATTACCTTGGCGATCAATAGCAGACAAGGAAAATTGCAATTTCCTTTGTAGGTCTAGGGCAGCCAAGGAAACAACTATTACCTTGGCGGTCCGGATAATTTCCTTGAAGGTTACCGCCCTCAAGGAAACTAATTTTCTTGGCGGTTGTAACATTTCCTTGACCCTTTGGCAAGTTAAGTCAGGTCCTAGTTTTTCTTGACGGCCGGCCTCCAAGGAAATAATCCTTGAGTGTCGAAACCGCCAAGAAACTAATTTCCCTTACCGCCTATTCTTGAGTGTGTTTGCTTGACGGTTTGTAGACAAGGATCATTTCCTTGGCGGTTTTACTCCTATCCTTGGCGGTTTTTGGCACTCAAGGCAATTCAGGATTCTGGTAGTGAGATCTGCAGCAGCCTCCTTGCATCTGGGTCGTTGTTGCTCAGCATATGCCTTTTTGGGATGTTGCTCGGAGGGGGCAGACCATGGTGTGACATCGTGGCACCATATGAGGAGGGTTTTTAAGATAATGGATTAAAAAAAAAATGATGACGACTGCAACATGTTTGCGCACAATAGCAAAAATAATTTTTTTTCTAAACATGACCAATATGTGTCACAGATAACCATCTACTAGAACAAAAAATTATAACGCTGATGACTCAAGATGTTGTACAAGCGTGTATCGGTCGTTCCGCGATCATCATGCCGCCGCCTTTTTCCCATCGACGTCCCCAATCGTTCCCCCGAACAATACCCGCAAGAAAGATTTTGGTCTAGATTTATCTAAAACCATTTTATTCCTTGTCATCCAAATTGCCCAACAAAGTCAGCAAAGCGGCAGCTAATAACAATGAAGTATACTTTTTATTTGTAATTTTTGACCACATTATGAATAAGTCATTCATATTAGTGGGAGGAGCTCGTCACCGTACGATGAGGTAGCCCGCCTGTACCGCGTTCCACCACCTGTTAGGCCATGGTTGCCGACGACGACTAGTCTTCAAGTGTTTCTGACATGTGTTTTAATTGTCGATTCCCGGCGAAGTCAATCTTGGTGTTTTGCACATGCATGTTGCAATGGCTCCATACACATGTTTTTAGGTGTTTCATCTATTCTCATATTTATGTTGCAATGGTTGTTTCACAAGTAAATCCATGTTGTTGCCGCCGTTTTGCCTACAGTTGCTAGTGCGTCGCCATGGTTCATGTACTAGAAGCCTTCAGAACACGCATCTGCAAACTGAGCAGTAGCGTCGGGGATCGGAGGACGGGGTGTGGATGGGCACACTGGGGCGGATGGGTAGGAGGACTGTGTGGTGCGGCGCGGCGCGATGGCTTAATCACGCGGCGGAGGAGAAATGGCGGCAAAACACGCCACGCGCGCCGAGGGAGGGGTCGAGTGTCTATTCGGTGCGGCGTGACGGGTTTGGATGGACCAGGGAAACTTGATGGACTTGCGAAGGCCTAGCTGCCACATCCCGGCGTGCCCTGGGTTTGGATGTCTGGGCGCTATTTCGTCCGTAAATGATATCACTTGTAGCTCCTATTGCTAATAAAATCGCCATCTGTTTATGCAAATTAGCAGGTGATGACAAGACGCGCTCCTCCACCACGGACCACAACAGTGGCGTTGCCCAGTCGTTGACTGCAGCACTGCCACTCCGCACGGACCTCTCCTTTACCATCCACCATCAAGGCGCCTCTCGTGAACCTGGCCGTCGACATGGCAAGCGACGGCGCCCATCGGAACGAGAATTGGTTCTGGGTGCGCCGCTTGTTCCTGATCGCATTAAGGGAACATCAGGTATGCACAGTTTATATTTATTTATTTATATATATTTGCCTACCAAATTAACAACTAGATCCAGGGTGCATTTTATTTGATTATTCCTTCAACTTTGTATATGTTCTAAACTTGGTTGGCTGTGTGCGGTCGCAGAAACCAAAAAAAAAAAAAAAATCCATTTTTCTAAAAAAAAAGGCTTCATATGTTCCAGGGTCGTGCTCGTGCGTACGTCTTACGCTGTCCATTTGCTAAACAGAAACTTGACAATGCTGTTGGCTTACATTTTAATCATTTGGCAGGGGCTGCATGCCCACCTGGTAATGTTTTCTTCTCTTCTGCTTGCTCTGGGTCTTGTCTCTATTGAAATTAAATTATTAGTATTTTGCTGATCATTCTCCGCTTACTGTCCACATATATTTCTCCCTTACTGCATTTGAACACATTTCCCACGCTCATTTATCATCTAGTAAATGAAGGATAAATACTGCACAGGAACGGTCATGCAAGGAAAAATACTGCACAGAAAATACTCGCCTGGCAACTTAGCAACCTAGTTTGTTAAAATCTGTGTACAAATGTGTTCGTGCAACAGTGAAGCAGAAACTCAAAAGCATGCACGGCTGACTTCCTTGGTACATTTTCGGATAATTAAGCAGTCTTCTAGCAGAGAAACTCAAACTATCAGGCTCTATGTAGGATCTTCATCATGCCAAGAAGGAGGAGGTCGTCAGAAACAACATGAAGTGATCAATAACCTCGACGTACACTCTCCAGCTCCATCAACACCTCGTTCATGCATGTACGTACTTGCAGTGGTCAGCATCTGCCAAGTGCCAACTTCGGCTGCCATTTGTTCACTGTCTCTTCGTTTTGTCATTAAACTTTTTTTATTGTTACGGTGGAATTTGGTCTAGCTTCGGATATACTCATTCAATTGCGAATGTTTGAAACAAATCATTGGAAGGCTGTGACATGAGCAGCCACTTGCAGATGTACGTCGACTTTGCTTTTGCTCTTGGGCTATGCTTTCTTTTGTTCGATCAATTTGGCCTAGCTTTTTCTACTCTATAGTCTGGGACTTTGGGACAGTGCAATCTGCGCCATTCAGGTTAATTCTGTGAATAATGCCTGTGCGGTTCGGCAGCGCCTTGTGCTCATGTAGGTTTTGTGGTCTCATTCATTATGTCAAATTCGTCCACATTGTTATTATTATGTTGACAGATAAGGCTCCTGTTTTTCCATTACATGCAAAGCGAGCTGCGTTGTACATGCTCAATCAGATGATAAGCAACTATGTGCACCATTGAATGGAGCAGCAGCTGCCATGGTGACAGACTTTGCCCGAAGCATAGGTCATGGCAATTCTTCTTTTGGACTGAAATTTCATACTGAAACAACATTACTGCTATTAGAGCAGCTACATAGAGGCCGAATCACTTTGAAACAAAACTGAGGTTGTGGGGATACTGAATACATAAACTCTGCTCAAGTTGGTCTGGTGGGACAAGTGGCTCATTCTTGTCAGCAGCCTTGTTTCCTTCACTGTTGCTCCCTTTCTTAATTCAATTCGCCACAGAAAAGTATATATCACAAAGTTCAATTCTGCAGCAGGGTGATTAGAGGTGATGAGCTTCCTTAGAATTTCGTTCTTTTGTACTCATTGATTCAGTTAAGTCGCCCTACAGATTTGAAACAAACTTTGGAAATCAGTCAGGCAATATCATTGTAGCTCCATGTACATTTGAGGTTACCTTGACCATCTTAACTGATGACAAAAGGGCATGCAGTTTTTCATTGTAACACAGCCATCGCATTCCAGATTTCAAAACCATCCAAGACGGCAGATTTATTTCACATTAAAAAAATGTTACATACATTGATCATGTCATATAATTTACAAATAGGTCATTGACACAAAAGTCATTGACACTGATCCTATCCAGAACAAGTTTGATTATCCTTGTGAACGAGTTTGACACTGTTGAAGAAGCGCTGCATGAATGGTTTGATCTTCCAGTCTGGGGGCTCTCATCCTTGCTCCTGGAAAGATAGGCTGATAGAATTTGGCTGTCGGAGTAGAAGGACACCTTAACTGCATTTAGCTTGCTTATAATTGCTGGGAGAAGCAATAGTAGATCTGCAAAAACAAACAGAAGGAAAAAATAAGGAGAACTAAATCAAACTGTCATGCCAGAGAAGGTCACCACAATAAGGGGCAAAGGCTTCCAACATACACACTCATAAACAGAGGCATCGATGGTTGCCTTGGTCAAACATCCTACAACAGTGACAGTCCTCTAAGTAAAAGGAAGAAATGTGGTGGAAAGAGAGATGACTGCCGTAGTAGTTCCTTCTAGTGCCATCAGTCCATACAAGGCTTTAGATCTTTCAAAGTTTCAGATTCAGCGCAAAGCCTGCACATAAAAGTAAAGAATGAGTTATTAGATGATTGAGAAACATTGATGATGAAATACACAATCAACTTCATAGAATAAAAGATTGCTAAGAATAAGATAGAATAGCTATAGTTGCCTAGCTACCTCACAAAGGAAATGGAAACAAGGTTCATGTATCAAGCTTCTGAAGCCAAGTTAACCTCCAGTGTCATGGATGGTCATAGAAACACTCGAGCTGCATTGTATCTTCCAAGAAAATCCAATTTCACATTAATGACGAGAACACATCAAGGCTGGCCCAGATTTAAAACCATAAAGGAAATCTTTCACATTCAGCTACCATTCAGAAAGAAAAAAAAAATGCATACTTAAACAGAGGTTCACATTCAAATAAAATTGCACTAGTAGATAATTGTAACTTATCTCAACATTCAGGATAAGTAGATAACATTCAGATAACACCTTTGTTCACATTAAGAGAGAGAGAGAGAGAGAGAGAGAGAGAGAGAGAGAGAGAGAGGAACTCTAGTAACAGTTCAGGTAAGAGCTACTATATCCTGCACAGATAACAGTAACAGCCAACTCGTTCCACCTTTTCCTGGACAGATGACAAATTCAGATAATAGGATACTATCATGGACGGATAACATTAAGATATAGGTCCTCATAGCCTAGGTCTGTCAAAAACAACTTTCACAAAAGAGTGCATTCAGATCAGAATTCATCCTTAGAAAATACCAGTTAACATATACAAGTTGGTCAACTAACCTATTTAGCTATTTTCAGGAAACATCTGAAACTGAAAGCATACATGTTGCTACTAGTGGGAAGCAGCTAGTATGAACTTAACAAGCATCGGCACATTCAGATATCAAAAATCTGAAAGCATACAGGTTGCTACTAGTGAGGAGAGAAAACACATTGAACTTTCTACCAGTAGAGACGTCACTGAAATGTCAAACGAGCAGACACACATGACCAATTCTATTTTCAGAAACTTATCTGAACAATCGTGTTCAAAAATTTGAGTATGTATGAGTGTTGGACAGCTACATACAGACATCAAGCTGCTTTGCGTATAGACATTAGCTAGGCTACTTTGCAAATGTGCTTGTGATTCAGTTGGTCAGTGCAGTAAAAAGAGATGGAGAGGTTAGGTTTGACAGCCAGCTGATGATTCAGTTGGTCAGTGCAAAGGTGCTTGTGATTCAGCCTTTGGAGAAGATCAAGCTGTTCACCTAGCCTGCAACGATCCTGGAGGCCACATCGAATACCATGGAAACCTCACAGTATACAGACTAAAAGCAGGAATCTAAGTAGCAACTCCCAGCAAGCTACTACATACAGATGTACTGAAAAGTCAAGTTATTTACATTATATTCTCCATTTGTTTCTGTTACTAAAATCAATTGCACAAAGAGATACAACTCCCTAGAAATTGGAAGTAAGGAGGCACGTATCTTTACCAGACCTGAGTGACCCCTCCGACCTGCTGCTCCCGAATGGAGCTAAGGAAGGGGCCGTTGGTGCCGCGCCGCCGGAGAGGCGAGGACATCGCGGCCGGAGGCTATCCACGCGAAGGGAAGACGAAGCAGACGTTGGGGACTAGGGGCAGGGCCACCGCCGTCGTGGCCGGGAAGGGCGAGGACACCGAGTGGACTGGAGGTTGAGAGCGCCGCCAGCCCAGCGCCCTGCGCATGAGGTCCGCCCGCGGGCGGCCACGGCGAGGAGAAGAGCATCCGGCGCTGGGATCCTCCTCCCTCTCCCCTCTTCTTCGCCCACCACCACTCCGGCGGGGCGTCGCTTGGCGGGAAGTCCGCGGCGTACCTCGGCAGGGAGGGGGCGGGTCGGCGATTTGACGGGGAGCTCGGGGCCGGAACTCAATCAACGGTTAGGGGGCGGGCCATAGCTCGGGGAGGAGGCCGGCTGGAGTTGGTCCGAGAAGGCGCACTTGGCGGAGATGAAGCGGAGCGGCGGTGGCCGTGGTCCGGGAAGGTGCGGCACTCCGTGTGTGACGGCGGCGCAGAGCAGCCTCATCGGTTGGATGGGGCCTGAGCGTGAGCCGTGAGCGTGAAACCAAGGAGCCTAGGAGCCGAGCGACCGAGTCGACGAAATCAGCCGTGTGGGCAGCGGCTGTGGGCAGCGGCTCCCGGGACACGCGTCATGCGTGGATGGAAGGTGCCCAGTGGGGACTGTCCCCACTGAATTCGCTTCACTGTGTGCCTTGTGCACCAGCTTGACCAAAGGGAGTTCACATGAGATGATTATGGACCATATATTGACAATGGAAAATTGTTTTCCACCCTTTGTGCCTGTACACCTGGCAAGGCAAGCTCTTCTTGGCTTCAAAAGATGAGAAGGATGGAAGCGCACACTACGGCATACTCTGACTCAGGATGAATTTACTCACGATATGTTTTTTTGAAGGAAAACAGGAGGGGCATGAGCCCCTACTGTGCTTTATTAAAACTTTTAAACAAAAAGTACAGACTTTACAAGTGTGTTCAAGACACAAAAAACGAAACAAAGAAAATAAGGAAAATTACACAAATGCTTCTAACCATGTCACAATTGCAGGTTGATAACTTTGCTTTGCTCTTAGAATAACTAAGGCAAATTCTTCCCTGAAGATTGTCCCAGATTGCTGAATGGAAGGAGCTATTCCTCTGAAGATGATGTTATTTCGGCAGGCCCAAATGGACCAACAGGCAGTAACCACAATTTCCATAAAGAAGGGTTGGTGTAGCTGAATTTTGAGAGCTTCAATGATATCTTCAATGGTCCGAGAATTTGGGATTAGAGTATTCAATGAATACCAACATGCCCGAGCAAAAGGGCAATCAAAGAAAAGATGATGCGAGTTTCATCGTTTCATGAAGACAAATGAACACATGAATAAGATGGTAAAACCATATGTTTCCTTGAAAGCAATTCTCTTGTGTTTAATCCGTCTTTAAGCAATAACTAGAAGAAAATTTTCCTTTTGTTCTCGACAGAACTTTTCCAAAGCCATCTATATGATGCATGCACACAACAGACCCAATGAGGGAATTATAAGCCTTTTTTGAGGAAAAATGAGTGGAGCCTCATATATAAGACCATTGATTAGGATCCGGTGAAAGCTTTGTAAATTCTTTGGATAAGATCATGAAGATGTTCATATTGATTGAAAGCTTCGGTTGAAAGAGGTAAATGAAAAGGTCCGCATCAAGGATTTCAGATTTAACCCGATGCACTGACAAAAAATCATTTTTACTGATAAGAGAATAACCGAGGATAAGTGTCTTTTGCAAGTTCGACCAGTCCGGAATCTAGCCAAAAATAACAAGAGGATCCATCGAAACATGTGGAACTCCGCCAAATCTTTGAAATGTTGCGGCAATTTCAAAATATCTCTCCACCAAAAAGAGCCTCACGAAGTTGACACCGAACTTTGGTAACTTTCCATTAGAATAATACTTCTCCCAAACTAGGTGGACCCGAGTACGAAACTTTATTGAAGAACTTGTGGAGATGCTTGAGAAGCAAAGCCTCATTCTGTGTTTCTAGATTCAAGACCCCCAATCCACCTTGTGGTTTTGGAATCTTGACCAATGGCCAAGCCGCTTTAGGGGGTTTCTTGTTGTTTAAGTCTGAGCCTCTCGAAAATAATGCCTTCTATACTTATCCACTTGTTTGATGATTGTTTTGGGGAAAAGAGAAGATGCACATAGCAAAAAGTGGGCAAAGATCTTTGTGATGACAAAGATTGGTCAATTCTAATCTTCGACTTCATTCGAAAATTGTGAGAAGCTAACAAGTCTTCTTTCACATTTTGTTGCAAGGGGCCAAAAGTCTGCCCTTTGTCGGTTTGAAAATGCTCGGAGGTAAACCCAAATATGTGAAAGGAAGAGTACCCTTAGCACAGCCAAAAACATCTGCTAATTCATTGAGCCTAGTCTCTGAAATATTTATGGGCACCATGAAAGATATATCAAAGTTGACTTTTAAGCCCGTAGAATTCCCAAAAGTGTCAAGCAAAGATTTGAGAAACTCAAGTTGTGCTATGTCACCTTGCATAAAGATCGAGTATCATCCGCATATTGTAAGATTGGGAAGTCTTGATCATGATTCAGAGGTATAGGCAATCTGAGGTCCCCCAGTAGATCTTGCGAGTTGAGCGAGTCTGAAGAAAATCTGCAGCCTAACACAAAAAGGAGAGGCGAAAGAGGATCTCCTTGCACGACTCCTCTTAGGCAATGAAAAACCTTGCCGGGCACTCCATTCAGAAGGATAGCAGATGTTCCTGAGCTGAAGACGAGTTTCATCCACTGTAACCATTTGTCTGGGAAACCCTTAGCTGTCATGATTTCAAGCATCAACTGGTGCTCAACCTTGTCAAAAGCTTTCTCAAAGTCCAGCTTAAGGATGAGAATCTCTTGCTTGGACTGATGACACATATGAAGACATTCCAATGCCCAGGCCAGACAATCTTGTATAGTTCTTTTCTTAATGAAACCATACTTGGTTTTGTGTATTAACTTAGGCAAAGAGGATTATAATCTATTTTTGCCGGCACCTTTGTAAGAACTTTAATTGAAGTGTTAAGCAAAGAAATTGGCCTGAAGTCCGAAACTTTTTTCGGGTCATCCTTCTTTGGAATCAAAGTGATGTTGGATCCATTTATACTCTGCAGACCGGACATTCCCGATAAAAAAACATCAAATAATCTGTAAAAGTCTTCACATACTACTTGACCAGCACCTTTTCGAAAATCTGAGTTGAAACCATCGAGCCCGTGTGCTTTATAAGATGGCGGGTTTTTTAACCACTTGATCAATTTCCTGCTTAGAAAAGGTTGAACCGGATAATCCGGATCTCTGTTTTCGGTGATCAACCGAGATAAATCAAACTGAATACTTGAGTAATTGGTAGTGCCCAATCTGTCTTTATAAGAAGTCCACAAGAGTTTGTGCTTTCAAGTCATGGTCAAACATCGGTCATCATTATCATCAACCAAATAAGTAATTAAATTCCTTCTATAATTGATAGAGGCATGAGCATGAAAAAATGGGTACCAGCATCCCCCAAAGTTACCCAGTTAATTTTGCCTCTTTGCTTCCAGTATGTTCTTTGTTGCTTTAACAAAGAAATGAGATGTTCTTCAATGATTCTTTTGAAATTCCATTCCACTAAAGATAGGTCCCTGCATTCTTCTAACATATTCGGAAATCCAATAATAATTTGTTCCTGTCAATAGAAACTTTGAGGTTAGACAAAGTGTGACTCCAATCTTTTAAGGTTTTCACGAGAGCCTTGAATTTTGCAGTCAAATTCTTTCTTTGCATCGGCTAGGTTAGGTGAGGAATGCCGGCTCATTTGAACCTGTTCAAAAAAATCTGCATGATCCATCCAATAGTTCTCAAACCTGAAGATGGAGCTTTTGGGAATAGAGGTGTTAATGGATACAACACAAGGAGTATGATCAGAGGTTTCCATACTCAAGGTAGAGACAAAGCGGTTTGGATAAGCGGTAGTCCAAGAAGGTGATGTGAAAAACCAATCCAATCTTTCCAAGAGGGAGAAACCCGCTATTAGTCCATGTGAATCTTTTACCTTTAAGGGGTAACTCAATCAAACCCGGTTGCTTATTGCTTCATTGAAAAGCAACATTTCATTGTAATCACCTTTGGTTTGTTCCTGTCCTCGGGGTTTTTCGTAGAGATTAAAATCTCCCACAATCAACCAATCAACATAGGTAGGCATCTCGAATATTTTTGAACCACTGCAAAAAAGATCTTTTTCCATTAGGAGTACAAGGAGCATAGACATTAGTAAGCGACCAAGTAACATTATTATAAAGAGATGTGAATTCAACGAAATGGCATATGAGTTTTGGAAAACACAATGCCCCGAGAAACGAGAACTATTCCAAAGGATAAGAGAACCTCCGAAAGCACCATCCGAGGGTAAAAATTTGAAAGAATTAAAAAGAAGTGGGACAAAAATTTCGATAAAGCTCGGATCAAAGTGACTTCGCTTAGTTTCCTGTAAACATATAATGTCACAAAGGCTTTCCACAATCTTATTTCTTACAGAGTTCCACTTTTTGTCCAGGTTAATCCCTCGGACATTCCAACATAAAACTTTCCAAGACCGTCTATCCATAGACTTAACCATTTACTGAGCAAAAGGACTACTTAGATAACTAAGAGTCAAGAAGGGATCAAGGCGATGGGCTGCCGGATGGTTCGGGGTCCCCGGAGGTTTCTTCTTACGGGCCATGATCATCATTTGGGCCAGCTTTGGCTTGTCTGGAGCGGCTTCTTCAGATCTTGCCCCGAAAGTGGTTGGACCCTCTTCTGTCTCTCCACGGCTTGAACCAACTTGAACAGTCAGCTTTGGTTTCTTTGACTGCTGCTTCTTGATTGGCTTCTTAGGGCCGGCTTTTTTGTTCAGCTTCTCATCAAGAAGCTTAGCCCGATCAATATTGCAGAATTTGGATCCCAATTCCCTTACTACGAAGGAGAAATTAGAGGGGTTTAGATTCACAACCGGGACAATATTTCTCGAGCAAGTAGAAGGTTTAAAACCTTTATTGGAAGCACTCAACCTTGTCACTTCTTCTCAATTCAGATTCTGAAATAACCTTTTTCTTACCTCTTTTATTACTTTTTGCAGGTGTAGCTGCTGCATTCTTGGATTCGGGGATATCCGGCAAGGGAGGTGGTGAGGTTTTGTTCTAAGCCCATCATACTCAAGGTTCTCTCTGAGTTGTTTGATTCCTCATCATTGCCTACTGCAGTATCAGTTTCAGAGCTTAATTCAGTGATAATGATTGAGGACTTTTTTTTAGAGGGGAGGGAAAGAGGGAAGGAATTACCAGAAGATTGACTGGAGATGATGTTCCAAGCATCGAGAGACTAAGAATTTAGAAGCCCATTCATTAGAGGCCACCTGACTCAGTAGCTTAATAAAGAAATCCAACCACTGTGCAGGGATAGTGACAGCTGGGCCTTGATTCTTGTCAGAGAAGAATTTAGCCCACATTCTAACAGTATCTGGGCTTGGGCTGCATGCTAGTGGTGGGGCTGAAAAGTCTCATTCTTGTTCCAATTGACTTTAGAGAAATCAAAAGTATCTTCGATTAGCTTTGACATTGGCTGCTTCCCTTTAAGAATAGCAGAAGGGTCACAGTCAGCAAATACAGTTTGCACCATTCCAATCTGTATGTTTTGGTTCATGTCATTCATTCCATTATTAGAATCATTAGATGGTATGGCATCTTGATCACCATGGGCCTGATCACCAAGATCATTAAGAGCCTGATCAGCCTGCACAGGAATTTCAGGGACATAACCCAAGAGGTCTTCTTTCATGGATCTCCTCAACTGGCTGAAACTGTGGAATATTCTGCAGATTAGGGAATGGAGCAATATAATTATTATCTTTGGGGTCACCAATAGGAGCAGGAATAGGAGCAGGAGCAGGTGGTGGAAATGGTCCCTCAGCTTCACTGTCAGAGGAATTCATATATATGATTTGATCGTCCACATCCATGTCTTCTTGATCTGTCAAAACATCCTCCTCAGCTTCAAACTGAACCACTTCTTCCCAATCCTCTGGAGCAATCTGCTGGAGTGGAACCAAAATAGGGATATCATCCTCCTGCTGAGCTTGTTGTGGCTGATCTGGCGTGGACCATTCTGTTGAGGCCCTTCTTTGAGGTTGTTGGGGCCATAAACCCCAACCAAGGGGACCTAAGAAATTGGGATTGGGTTGCACTGGAGGCTCTGGTGTAGGGTGAGGTGGATGAGGCCCCTGACCCAACTGACCATATCCATGATAAATGAACTGATTAGGATCAAAGTCAACCTCATTAGGAGGTAGATCTTCATCTTGTGGATTGGCACCCAACATGTTTGCTTGGAGCACTTCACATTGCACTACCCAGCTATTTGACTCATGACTGTCCCCTCAGTGAAAACAAATATCCAAGGAATCTCTTCTAAATCAGTCACTCTGACTCTGACCAGAGATCTAGCCTTGTTCATTCTATCTTCAACCCATACTAGCAGCCTCCCAAAAGATGACACAGCCTTATCAATCAGTTGGTGAGTCCATAGATCAAGATTTAACCCAAGCATCATTAACCAGACCTCATGATTCATCATAGCTATTCTGTTATTCCAGGCACGATTGTGAGGAATGAAAGAGATAGTGCCATTACCATAGGGGTGTGGACTGTTATGGATCAGATGATCCCTTTCATGCATGAAGTTGAACCTCACATAGGCTTGCCCAAAAGGACAAGGTTGGAGCGATCTGATGCCAATATCATGATCACCCAAGAAATCCTCTAGAACATTTCTGATATCTTCAAAGTCCATTGCATGCGCCGGCATTGGGTGAAGTCGAACAATAGCCAGATCATTGTTCTGCTCAGGAACGTGACCCACCACAACACGACGCATAATCGGCCTGCCATGGATGACTTGACGTTGCATTCCGGGAGGGAGAAAAGGGGTGGGATCGATCATTCGAAAAGCCATATTGTTCTGCAAAGAATCAGAGGAGGGCGATGTTACTGTAGCTTGGGGAAGAGGGGCTTTTTGCTGCCAAGGGATATGCATAGTGACCGGCGAAACATCAAGCTTGAGGGCAATGCGAGCATACTCACCAAAGCTAGAGAAGACCGGCGGTTTGGAGGGCTGCTCCGACGAGGTAGGCGGCAGCACCACCTCGTCACCGTCGCTGCCGTCCAACGAACTCCGGCGCCGCGGATTCTCAAGAAGTAGAAGTAGTACTTTTGGACTGACTATGAGAGGCAGCTGCCGGTTTACCAGTGAAATGAGCCTGGAAATCTCCGGTAGTAATGTGGTAGGAGCATTTTGAGGAGTGGGCCCATTACTCACCGGGCGGTGTATCCGGTGATCGCCGGAAGCAGGAGCGTTGCGGCGTAGATTTCTCTGATAATTAGAATTAAATGGCATATCTACCCGGCTCTGCTGCTTAGGAAAGAAGATTCGAGAATGGGCCAAATGAGAAGATGGGCCTTTTCCAAGAATGTGACGGGCCTTTTCCAAAATAATTCGATGGGCCTTTCCCAAGTATGCCTGGCTGATTGAAAGGCAGAGGGAGAGGAGACCGTTTGTTCTTAACTCTATTAGGTAGATTAAGACGAGTAAAGACTGATTTACGAGCATTAATTGCACAATTCAAATTGAAAGCACCTTTGCCATGTCTCAACGGCACCGAGTTTGCTCCGGTGAGCGGTGGTCGGAACACCGGACGTGAAGAAGATGAAGTGGACTTCCTGACCACCTCTGTCCAAAGAGCTTTTTCTTCAGATAACCAATTCCTGTACTCCGAGACATGATCAGGACCTCCTCAATGCCAAAGATGAAAGAAAATCTTGTAGTTTGAACACTCATAAGATCGAAGATTATAGATATGCAAACCAACAGATCGAGAAAAGACAGAGAATCGGAAAACTCTATCACTGAGACGAATCACATTGAAACGAGCAGCTTCTCCACCAATAGTGGCTTGGAGAAGTTGAGCAACAGAATCCTCAGTCAATCTATACTTGCATCGGCCAACCGAGACGACGAGATGAAAAGCTTTGAAAGAGAACGAGGGGTGAACACAAACCGAGGTTCCAAAAGCATGGAGGATGGCAGATGCAACTGCTTTTCCAGGCTTGAGATTCAGATCAGGGAGCGCCATGAGGGCCGCAGAGGTGAGGCCCCGGTGAACGCCGGCGGGGACGAGAATCGCCCTTCAGGAACTCGGCGACATCATCAAGTTCGATCTACTCACGATATGTGTGCATTGCAAATGCGAAAGAGGAGGAGTTAACATGTATAACGAGTAGGTTACAAGGTCCCGCCGCCGTCGATCTGGACGCAGCTAGCCTATTCCTCTCCTTTTCTTCCTCCTCGTCTCTCTCCTCTGTTCTCTCCCCTGTTCTTAACCCCAATCCACACCAACTCGATCACACTAGCCCAGCTGGGCATGCCGCACTTGGGGTTGGGCTTCTTGGTCCTTGCGGGCCTCGCTTCTCTTGCTGGCCAATGACTGGGATTCAGCGGCCTTCTTGCTCCTTTTCCCCTTTCTGTTTCTCGCCAACGCTGAATGATCATCTTCTTCAGGGCTGGAAGCAGCTAAGTCCTTGACAAAGGAGTAGCATACACACACGATACATAGGTCGATCAGGTACGTAGAGTCGATGCAGCACAGGAGCACGGTGGGCGACCCATTTTACGTGGCAAACCTTGTAGCAGGGAATAGTCTATTCATCCATGTGCCTTCGCTAGATCGTTTTTGGCTAGCTGATTCCGACTAATGCTGATTTGTTGTGAGAAAAAAACATCGCTGAATGACAGCTAGCATTTAATTGGCACAGTACGTTTTAGAGAGCTCAGCCATGCCTGTGAGCTCCTGCTGGTGGTGCATTGGGCACCGGGCGGACTGCCGGCGAGCTAGAGACACGTGCAGTGGCGGCACAACATCGGCAAGCACTTGTTCCTAGTGCTGATTATGGAAGATTGAGCAGCACTGCGAGCAGAAAAACGAGCAAATCAAGACAAAGAACATGAGATTGAGATGTCGAAGAAGAAAATCACAAACTCACCTTTCGCCACATTCTACAAGCCGGCCATGCCATGCCAGCGCCGCTCGGCTTTGCGACATGGCTACGTGCGAAGAGACGGAGAGGTGATAGAAGAGTGAATTCGAGGTATGCATGCGTGCACACAACCACATGCGAACAGATGAGGTTGCTGCAGTTTGAATGAAGGAGCGCGCAGTGAAAACTTTTCGGATTTGTTTCTATGGCGGTTTTGCATATGGAAACCGCCAGTGTGAAAGATGTTACACAGGCGGTTCTTTGGCCGTCCACAGTTTTTTCTGCAGCGGCTCCACTTCTTATTCAACCGCCACGGAAAAAAAAAAGAGCATGCCGCTAGGAAAAAACACTAATCGCGTTCAAATTAAAGCAAAGGAGGCTTTAGTGTTTGATAGCAATCAAATGCGAACTTCTTATGTCGATTTCAGTCCAAAGAAAAATATTTTATTCATATAACTTATACTAGGTTAATTCAAAAGTTAATTTTTATTGAAAAAATACTCGGATAATTTCTCGAGGTCCAAATCCTCTATAGGATAATCAATGTCACTTCGATCGGGCCCGCCATCCAGGGGCTTTGAGAGTGTTGCACTCCAGCTGCTCACTGCATTTTGTTTTTCTTGTAATGCTTGATTCAATACAGTACTTTGGTAGTTGGACGACAGATGTTTTTTTTAGATAATGGATTAAAAAAATCCGGTCTCTACATCCGGGGATGTACACAGCCAAAAAAAAAAAAAAAGAGATAGAAAAACAACAAGAGAAAAGCTAGTCTTATAAATCGACCAGGACAATACAACACACTAAATGTTTTAGACCCTCTATTTGATTAATGAGAGGGCGTCCATGACTTGCCCTTGACGCCGCAGCTGGGTCCCAATTGCCGTAGTGCGGGGGCGTGGCTAGGAGGTGTGCTTGTGTTGATGCCTTCAAGAAGGTAAATGACATCCACGAGATGCCACCATCAACGAAAGAGAAGGAAGTTACAGCGCGACGCCTCCAGGGGAAAATGACGTCGATTGTGTCATCGCCGCCCGGCCCGGCATCGCCAGGCGGGGTTTTTCACCGTATTCCAAGATCTGCAAAAGCCCATCCAAGCCGAACCTTCACACGACGAGATGCCGGAGATAATCGGCGGGGTCTCCACCAGATGGAGTGAGGTAGCATAAAGAAACAGAGGGCGGCGGTGTCCTTTGGTGTGGATGTCGGGGTTGATTAGCAAGCAACACGAGGCGGCGGCGTATTCTCGGCCGAGCCCGTTGTAGTTGATCCGTGCCACGACCTCGGGGGGAGGGCGGGACGGCGTGTTGAATAGCCGGTGCCAATGCTGGCATCCCCATCCGGTGCCCGGGTCGGATCGGCCCCGGCCGTCGCCGAGGGAAATGTCCCCGACCCAAGGCAACACCCACTCGAAGTGCCGCATCACGGAGCACCACCTGACCGAAAGGGCGCAACGGGGGCAGCGCGAGGGCGGATCAATCTGAGAAATACCCAGATCAGCCCGCCGCCGCGGACTCCTTAAATGACGAGGTGCGCTAGCCGCGGACTCCTTAAATGACGGCGCGAGCCATATCGGCCGCCAGCCGGGCCACCACCTCGCGGCACCGCTAGGCGAAACGTCGCACCAACCCTAGGTCGGTCCGCCCACATCGATCCGGCCGCACCAACCGTGGGAAGCCCGATCCGGCCATGGGGAGGCCGAACCCGGCTGCGGAGGACCGAATCGACCCTCGCACCGCCGGCGATCACCGGCGTCGAAGGAGCGAGGAGGAGGGAGGTGGAGCCGAGAGAGGGGAGGAAAGAGGGAGAGAGGCGCGGTGGGGAGCCCTCGTGTCGCCCCCCCGAGGGAGACGACGCGAGGGATGGGATCCGGCGGAATGGGTTATTACTGGTATATTAAATAAAAATACTAGCACTGTCCATAGATGACAGATGGTAAAGATGTACGACAAATGGTCCCTAATTACTTAAGAAAACTTCATCATCCCTGGGTGTTTTTTTTGTAATTAGGCTTAAAAGATTTGTCTCGTCATTTACAGCCAAACTATGCAATTAGTTTTTTTTTTTTAAACAACATTTAGTGCTCCATGCATGTGTCGAAACATTCAATCTGGTAGGTGAAGATGAAAAATTTTGGGAACTAAACAGAAGTGTCTTGATTAAATGCTTAACAATATACTTGGGCAGTTGGGAAATATCTGTTGAAGAACTTTATTGTTGGGTATAATAAAAAGCTCCATGATGCTCCGTTAGACCCGAAGACAATTAATAAAGTTGTCTTCTTTCCTACTCCATCCATATAAGTTTAAAACTAGTCAAACTTTTGATGCTGTAGAAAATGTTTATGTCTTCTTCTTTATCTAAAAAAATTACGTCTATACTACAAAACATATTTTACAATCAATCTAATGATACCTATTTAATATAATAGTGTTCTAAAAATGTTAGTATCTATAAGGTGCTGTTTGGATTCTTTCATCTTGGAGAAATTGTAATCTACTCAATAGATTACATTATTCGACTTGAAATTTGATTGTCACAAACCGTTTACGTGAGGGGGATGACGGGGCGACGTGCGGCGGCGGCGGCGGGGGCGCGGCAGCGACGGGCGAGGCCTTGGCGGGCGGCGGCGACGCCGGTGCAGCGGCAGCCCCGGCGGCGGGTGCGGGGGCTGCGGCTTGAGGCTGGGAGTAGAGGGTATTAACCCTAAATTATTCTTGATTGATTGTTTCACAATAGTTACCCCCATATTTATATGAGGGGTTTACAATTGCTAACGGGCGGACCCAATAGTCTTTTCAAGCTTACTTTAATTTAACTAAGAAAAATTACTAATAAAAGTTATTTAATAAGTAAATATTCAACCACTATGCTTATCCCGGGCGAATCGTTGGTGAGTGTGACATCTCTCCCCGCTGGAGATTCAGCTTCCCTCAAGCCGAAATACGGATAGATTTTATTGAATAATTTTGCATCTTCCCAAGAAGCATTTGCAGCTATTTTGTTCTTCCAGTTGATAAGGACCTGAAGCTGACCTTGCGACTCTAAATTTAAGCATAACCTCGGGTTCGGGGGACCGGTGTACCTTCATGTATGCGTGACAATTCTGGTATGTCAGAAGACATTTCTCCTCGATGTGGCTTAAGCATACTGACATGAAAAACATTGTGTATGCGGGTTCCAGGCGATAGGTTCAACTCATATGTGACTGGAGTAATAATTATGGTAATGTTGAAGGGTCTGAAGTATTTGGGAGAGAGCTGCCTTTGTAAAATGGTGATATGGTTACCGCAGACCATGATAATAATTTGAGCAAGACATAATCACCCACTTTGAATTGTCTTTCTGTATGTTTAGCATCAAAGTATTTACGGTAGTAATCTTGGGCCAATTGTAGACAAACCTTTGTCTGATGGAGGAAGGTATCACACCGAGATAACATAGCATCAACAGAAGGTAGTGTCGTCTCACCCAGATTGTAGCCCTTGATTGTCAGTGGGTCGCGACCATAGACCAAGAGTGAATGGTGTTGTTTTGGTAGATGAATGGTATGAAGTGTTATAGCAGTACTCGGCCCATGGTAGCCATCTTACCCAATCTTTTGGTTTATCATCAGTCAAGCAACGTAGGTACATTGTGATGATTTTATTCACTACCTCTGCCTGACCATCTGCTTGAGGATGATAAGCTGATGTAGGTGTAAGTATGATATTTGATAGTCTGAAGAGCTCATGCCAAAATTGACTTGTGTAAACCACATCTTTGTCGCTGACAATCGATTTCGGTAACCCAAGTAATCTCACTATTTCTGAGAAGAACTTTTGAGCCACTAAAGTTGTTGTGTATGGGTGGGAGAGAGGTATAAAGTGGGCATACTTGAATAGACGGTCAACCACTGTTAAGATTACAGACTTTGTGCCCACCTTTGGAAGTGCTTCAATGAAGTCCATGGAGATATCCTCCCAGATCTGTTCTAGAATTGGTAAGGGTTGGAGGAGTCCAATTGGATGTAGATATTTTGTTTTGTTGCTTTGACAAACCAAGCATTCATTCACAAACTCTCTGACAATGCACCGATCATGTTTAATAAAGAAGGTTTGACGGAATCTATGTAGTGTCTTTTCTATTCCTTCATGAGCCGAATCATGGATAGCTGCGGCAGGACACTCTCCCCGGCGCGGCCACCCTACTTCCCCGTCGTCGGAAGATCCAAGGAAATGCGTTGGGAGGACAACTTCTCCGATTGCTCGGGCGATGAGGTTGAGGTTGTCGAGCCGGGAGGCCCCCTACCGCCGTGCGGCATGCCTTGCTTTACAATCTTCGCCGGCGGCCGCTCCGACCTTGGAGCCTTTAGGCGCGTGCCGTCGGTATTGCCGATGAGGGCCGTCGGGGCAAGCCACAAGCGTCATGGCCGGTGTCGTCACCGTTGCCGTCCCCCATCGACGTAGGTGGCCGGGAGTGGAGGCCGGCGTGCCCGCCGCTGCCACGTCCATTGTCGCCAAGCCTCTTGCAATGCCTCCGGCCGGCGGGGTGCCCGCAAGCCTACGGCTCGAACCTCGGCCCGATCCGCGCGTGTGTCTCGCACACCGGTGCATTAGTCGCCAACGTGAGCTAGCTCCTCCTCCATCGTCGGTGTGTGTCCCTCCCGCCCCCGGTCGACGCCGATGGCTTCACTCGTCGGCGGGCGTAAGCGTGGCCGTCGCCACACCTCGCCACGCCCTCGTCTCTAGCGACTTGTGCCACCTTCGCTAGTCGGCCTCTACTTCAACTATCGGCCGGTGATCATATCGGCGCTCGATGCTCCTCCCCGTCTCGCTGCCTCTTTTGCCTCGGCCCACGAGGCATCGGGTGAGGAACTACAAGCATCGGCCCTATCGCACGTCGGCGCCTCCGTGAGCCACGAGGGAAATGGGCCGTCCCCACCGCCACCTCCTCTGGATTGCAATGACGTCGACAACAGCGGCGTTAGCCAGAGAGCCTAGCGCCCCTCAATGGACCGTGCGCAGGAGCTTCCGCGTTGTGTCGGCGAGGGCAACCTCGGTGCTGGTTCGCGGCTAGCCAACATCGCCATGGCGTCCAACGGAGAGGTTCATGGCGCGCGAGATCGCGAGTGGCTCCCATCTTGGTGGGACAGATCCTTTGTCCGCCCCATTAATGTCGGGCAACGCAGGCGTTTGCGAGGGCTGCGGGTGGCGCCCGTCGTCGACGCTGGCAGCGCCGACGCAAGCTGTCGAGGGAGGGCAAGATCGTTGTGCCTCCTTGCTACACCGACAACGCCGCTGTAGACCCACTCGCGCTGGAGTCGGGCAAGGGTGTGGAGTCCCTGGATTGGGTGGACCCGATGCTCGATGAACTTGCATCCTCCCTCCTCGTGCGCCCGCCTACCTCTCCAGCCTCTTCAGTGACCCAGACAGTGTTGGCGGATCCCTCCTCGTCTCCGCGTATGGTACAACTCAGCTTTGCGGATGCTGATGCGTCGGAGGTGGTCGGTGATGTCGCATGAGTCTGGGCTGATGGGTGTCCATCACGTGAGGAGGTCGGTAGCCTGGGCCTTGTCGAATCTGCGGGCCTGGAAAACGAACACTCGTTGGCGGTGGTCGCGACTCCACCCCGATCAAGGCTATCGCCCAACAGATTCAGGAGCGCGTGTGCATCCCGATGGACTCCCCACTTATCAAGGAAGGGCCCAAGCTGCGCACGCACACCGGTATGCGGCAAATGCGACGCTTCAGGCACAGTTCGTGCTGCAGCAAAAGATGGGCATTGTACCACCTCTCCGGTGGTGAACTTGGGCGCCGCTCGCATGTACTTTGATGCTTTTAAGGGTCCGCTGATGCCAACCAAGGAGCAAGCAATGGAGGTGCTCTTCGGTGATGACTTCGATTATTTTATTTGGTAGAGAAGTCACAGGGAAGAAGAAAGGAGCATGTTCTGGATACGGAGGTGCAGTGATCCGCCTGGATTGCTTCTAACTTGAAGTCGCCAATTAATTTATTTTTAATCACAATCTCTTGTTGCCCTTGGGCGGTCGTTCAATAATCCATCCCTAGATTATTGTTGTTTTATTTTTTTTATTTGTTTGTTACTGTTGTAACTCAAAAACATTTTCTTCGCCTTAATGAATTTAGTACAATGCACGTTCGGGAGAGAAAAAAAATGTTGACACAGAAAAACAATAGCACGACACATCGCTAAAACATAAAAAGCATGAAGCTTCCTGAATGTGTAAGGCCCGTTTGGTAGAGGTCCGGCTACGGCTCCAGCTTCTCGAGACGCATTCACTATTCATGCACTATTCATAGGGAGCTCTTTTATCCCTTCTCCACTTACAGAACCACTGGGGAGCGCGTGAAGCAGTTTTTTAAGCTTCACCTGCTCCCACTGGCTCTATGTGAGAGGAAAGAAGAGAGATAAAAAAGCTTCCGTAAACAATACTCCCTCTGTCCTAAAAAGCATATAAATATCATTTCCTGATGAATCAAAGACTCTCTGAGTTTCACTAAATTTATAACAAAATATTATCTATATTTAAATCTCAAATTGTGTTTATTATGAAAATATATTTCATGACAAATTGAATGATACTTATTACACATTATAAACATCAATATTTTATTATTTAAATTTGGTTAAAATTTAGAATTTTTGACTCCTCGAGATGGGGGCGTTTACATGTTTTTTTTTTTTATGGAGGTAGTACATAAACAGAGAAGCTGAAGCTGATGGGCCCTAGAAAAGCTCACACTGCTTCGGTAGTTGGGTGACACCGGTTGGACATTGTATTAAAGCTCATAATGCTACATGGGACCCGGGGACATAGTGAAGTTAAGGGCGTTCACACCAACAGCGCAAAAATGGCTAACAGTAAAGTTAAGGGCGTTCACACCAACAGCGCAAAAATCGCTAACAGTGAAGTTAAGGGCGTTCACACCAACAGCGCAAAAGGAGAATGTGAGAGCGCAGATCAGATCCATGAATGCTGGGAGAGTGATTTCGTGAAGAAACGTGTGAGACTAGCTGGACCTTGTTATGAGATTGTTGGTGAAGAAACGCGCTATTCTTCAATCAATCAATCTATTCTTCACCAACAAACCCCTTTCTTCTTCCCCTGTGACTTCTCTACCAAAAGGATCTCCTAAATATATCTCCATCTCCAAATCCATGGCTAGATCAGCAATCCAGCAATAAGGACGGGCTGCGTAGAATCCACTGTACAGAGCTGCTCCCCTGCATCCTATCCTATCCAGCGAGCACACGCAACCACGCCAACTGAACCCAATGAAAGCTTAGAGCTTGTTCTACTAGCGGCTATGCCAGATTTCCTGGTGAGCGCAGCGACGGGGCCTTGGGTCCTGTCGTGAATAAGCTTGCTGCTCTACTCGGCGTCGAGTACAAGCGTTTCAAAGGGGTGCGTGACGAGGTCCAGTCTCTCATTCAAGAATTGGAAGCCATGCACGCGTTCTTACTGAAGAAGTCTGAGGAGGAGAATCCTGATGCCCAAGACAAGGTGTGGATGAAGGAGGTGCGGGAGCTCTCCTACGACATCGAGGACAGCCTCGATGACTTCAGAGTCAATGCTGATGATGACTCGGTGAAACCGTAGGGCTTCATCAACAAATGCAAGAGCCTACTGGCGAAGATCAAAGCACGCCATCAGATTGCCAAGGAGATTGAAAAGCTGAAACGCCAAGTCAAGGGGGTGAGTGAAAGGAAACAAAGATATATCGGCGAGAGACAAGTGTTTTCATCAACATAAACAACGAGACCGTGGATCCAAGAGCTCTTGTCATATTTAAGGATGCTTCAAGATTCGTGGGTATCGATTGAACAAAACAAAAGTTAATTTCATTTCTCATGAAGGATGATGGTGGTGTTTCATTACAACAACCAAAGGTAGTCTCTATTGTGGGGATTGCAGGAATTGGGAAGACAACCCTTGCAAATACGGTTGTATGAAGAGCTGAAGAATCAGTTCCAAAGAGTCTTCTTTTCGGTGTCGCGGAATCCTGACATCTCTGGGATTTTAAGAACTATTCTCATCAAGGTGACAGGTCGAGATTGTTATATGACTCACATACAACAACTCATCATGGAAATCAGGGATTTCCTTCAGACAAAAAGGTACACACGGGTGTTTTCTTTCAGCATGCAACAATTTTATCCATTCGATTAAGAAATTTATTTTAATAAGCTTTGGTCATCATATTTTCTTCTGTATGAAATTGGCTGCTCTTATGCCTTTGAAAAAAAGATGGTCAGAGAGATAGTTAAATTATCATAAACGCTCTTTCTTTGTTGTTGTTTTATCTAGGTCTGAGAGTCTTGAAAATGTGCATGTACACGTACAAAGTATCGGGATGTGTCTGGTAGGGCTCATCTGGAGGAGCCAAAGCCATTTCTCCTTTTTCCACTTAAAAGGACTCCAAACGGCTCCTCTTACTAAACTATTTGATAGGACTCCTCTGGAGGAACCAGAGAAGTCCTACCAAACACGGCCTCAGTCACTTGCTAAGGAGAAATTTTCTTAAGCTACCATAGCATTTATAAGGTGCGATTTGTTAATAAATTAAAGTTCAATTAAGAATTATCAATATATTTCTGAAAATTCGGAAAGAAGTTACCATCTTTTGTAGTATAAATATATTTCTACAGTTTCCGCACCACTGGGCTGCCTAATTGTTGGGTCAAATGTACCAAAGTTTTTATTGAGAAATACCAGTGCGTATATATTTTTGTTCTGCCTATATGTTGTAAAGATTTTTCAGTGAGTTGTCATTACAAATCTTTAAAACAAGAAACTATTGCCAAGCATGTAAAGGAAAAAAATATGAAAATTAATAAAAAAATATAGATATGTAATTGATAAGTTTGTTGTGCAATTTGCCATATAATAATTTGTAATTCGACTCAGAATTTCACTTGCAATATGTTGTTAATAATTAGAAAACAATTACGAGAAAATAATTTTAAAATTACTGATATAGAACTACTCCTTCTGCACCACTATGCCTAATTGTTGTGTGAAATGTAACGAAGTTTTGATGCAGACTTACCTGTGTGCACTATAATTTTATTGCCTAAAGTATAGTTCTTAAATATTTTGCGTTGAGTGGAATATTTTTCTTTGTGCTTAAATTGTGTTCTGCCATACTAAATTGTTTTATCAAATCATGCCACAGGTATCTAGTTGTTATCGAAGTTCTTAAATATTTTGCGTTGAGTGGAATATTTTTCTTTGTGCTTAAATTGTGTTCTGCCATACTAAATTGTTTTATCAAATCATGCACGCAGGTATCTAGTTGTTATCGACGATGTATGGGATGTGAATACATGGGAAACAATTAAGGATGCATTGCCAAACAATAGTTGTGGAAGTGTGATAATAACCACAACTCGGATACATGATGTGGCCAAAGCATGCAGCTCGTTATATCCTGATGGTTGTGTTTACCAACCAAAGCCTCTTCAAGAACATGACTCAAAAAGGTTATTCCAGAATAGAATATTTGGTCTTGGAAATGAATGTCCAGAACACCTAAAAAAAGGTGTCTGATAAGATCTTGAGGAAGTGTGGAGGTCTACCATTGGCCATTATTACAATATCTGGCTTGTTAGCTAACAGAGCACGGTCCGTCACGGAGTGGGAACAAGTTCAAACTTCTATTGGTCATAGACTTGAGAGAGATTCAACTGTGGACAAAATGATGGGAATATTATCGCTCAGTTACATTGATCTTCCTTTTCATTTAAAAGCTTGTCTATTATATCTTAGCATATTTCCTGAAGATTATAAGATTGAGAAAGACCGTTTACTACGGCTATGGGTTGCAGAGGGTTCATTCGTGCCGAATCTCCATGCACTTTGTATGAAACAGGAGAGAAGTATTTTAATGAGCTCATCAATAGAAACTTAATCATTCCGTGCAACATACAAGGGTGGAATAACATCGTGTATAGCTGTCGTGTCCATGATATAATTCTTGACTTCATCGTGGAGAGGTCCGCCAAAGATAACTTTGGTACATTACATGATATTCCAAGAACAAGAACACAATCAGGAATCAAGGTTCGTCGACTGAGTCTGCAAGGTGAAACTGAAGGAGATGTGGACTTACAATCGAAGGAGTATGCACATGTCAGGTCAATTATTTGTTTCAGATTCCCCTGTTCCTTGTTGGGTTTAAGATTCTTGCGTGTCCTAGACTTCATGGGCTGTCGGAGCTTATTAGAAAACCATCATCTTGCAAACATTGTTAAATTGCTTCAGCTGAGGTATTTGAGCCTAAGACAAACATCGATAACTGAGCTCCCTGAACAGATCGGAAGGCTACAGTATTTGGAAACACTTGACTTGTCGTTATGTGACATAACCCAATTACCAACATCTATAGTTCTACTGAAAAGACTTGTCAACCTACTGGCTCCAAGGAGGCTAAACTGCTTTCCCAGTGGAATTAAAAACATGCAGTCATTGGAGGAGTTAGATTCAGTATACCTTGAAATAAATGCAGCAGCTATTTATTTTGAAGAAATTGGCCATTTAACCAAGATGAGGCATCTGGTTATAAGATTGTTTTCCAGTTCTGGTACTATTGACGAGGAAAGCTACGTGGATCTTATAGAAAAGATGGCTTCTTGTCTTCAACGGCTAAATAAGCTTCAGACTTTAGACATAGAATTCCATGCTATAAGAAAGATGGTACATGGAGAGGCATCCTTGAGGTGCCGTGGTGCTCTGCTAGCCTAAAAAGCTTGTTTTCATGATGAAAACCATGTCAAGGGTGCCAAGCTGGATGAAGTCACTTGTCAACCTCCAAAAATTAGTGCTGACAATGCAGAAACTGGATCAGGAAAATCTTTGTATTCTTGGTGACCTACCAGCTCTCGAGGATCTAAGACTGGAGATAGTAAACAACGTTGAAGACATACCCTCGACAGACAAACAACGACTTGTGATCAGCAACAGGCATAACAACAGATACACGAACTTGAAGCATTTCAGAGTAGGATCGTATGTTGTTAGGCGTCCCAGTATCCCCATGCTGACGTTTGAAGCTGGATCCATGCCAAAGCTAGAAATACTCGACATTGAGTTTGATGCAGATATAACAATTTCTGTGAGTAATGGTCGTCTTCATTCTGGTCTCAAGCATCTCTTGCAACTCACAAAGATCGTGTGTTATATACTCGGCACCGAACGTAGTTGCTGGCGTGTAAAAGCTGCCATTCAAAAAAGAACTTGTCAACCACCCAAAGCATCCACATTTCGTACCAGATGTTTTACCTTCAACTAAAGGCGAGAGGAGCAACCTAAGGCCGCGAAGACGCATGCAGTCGACACTTCACATAACATGGCTAAAGCCTCCCTCCATAGCTGACTTGTCGGAACAAGAAGTTGTTCAGGAGCCAGCAGACGATGTCGTCATCTGCACTTCAGGTATGGTTGGATTCTTCATCAGAAACAATACTTCTCATATTTTCCGTTTCAAAAACTAATCTCTTATTTCTCATTGAATTTTATCGCCTTAAATAATACCACTTGTCCCGCTCCTATTTATTACTAAAAGCGCCGTCTGTTTATGCACATTTGGAGACGATGACAAGATGAGATCCTCCACCACGGACGACATCACCGGCCAGTCGTTGGCTGCAGCACTGCCACTACCCACGGGCCTCTCCTTCAACATCGGCGCCTCCCCTGACCACGGACAAGCCAAAGCTCGCAAGGGTGACAGCACCACCATCCATGGACGAGAGTTGGTTCAGCGTGCACCACTTATTCTTCCTGATGGCATCAAGGGAACTTCAGGTATGGTTTTATGTGATTATTTCTTCAGTTTCGTATGTTTTAAACTTGGCTACGTGCGGTTGCAAGGCAAATTTTGTTGTAAATAATTCTCTGTATGTTCTAATGCTGTTGGCTTAAATTTTTACCATTTGGCAGGGGCTGCCCAAGCGACCTCAGCTGTTGTGGGACCTCTGCTGTTGCTTCCTCAGCAACAGGAAGCAGTCGTGCCGCCGTTCTTCACATTCAGTTCTGGATCACTTCCCAATGCGGAAGCAGAACAACAGGCGATGGAGTGTTACAAGCCGTTGCAACGTGACGACCTAGCAAATGCCTTCAGAAGCGCCTTCGACGGGCTTTCCTCGTGCAACGACCAACCTGGTTCCAGTGCCACGGCTGTTGAAGCAGCCTCCTCGAACACCGGTAATGTATTCCTCTGTTCTGCTTGCTCTGGGTCTCCTCTCACATTAACACCAATACTTTTGCCTGCTGGCCCATTGAAGGAATTTCTGTTTGATAGATTCTTAGAACTTCTAAGATATCGAATAGCAACCTTTGGGAAATAAAAACTGCACCAAATTGGATCTTTTCCTTGAGCGCTAAAAAATAATCCGATAAAGATCTAGACACTATGCAAAATAAGCAAATCTATTCCAAGATGCCATAGTTATGATTCAATGACACAGCAGTTTCAAAAAGATCTTTCCCTTTTCTTATTGGATCTTTTCCTTGGGTGCTAAAAAGCAATGCAATAAAGATCTAGACACTATGCAAAATAGGGAAATCTATTCAAGATGCCATAATTATGATTCAATAATACAGCAGTTTCAAAAGATCTTTCCCTTTTCTTTTCAGATTATGACACATCTAAAAATTCACAGAGCATGTGAACTTCTAGTAACCCTGCACAATGATGTATTGCAATGCCTGAAAATCCAAAGCAAACGTCACACTCCCCTGGCAACTTGGCAAGCTAGTTTAAAATCTATGTACCAATCTGCTCGCGCAACTTCAGATATTGTGTCGTGAAAATGCTAAGCTAAAACAAATAGGGCTTTGGAGAGTTCTGCGTACATAGACAATCTTATTTTATTAAAACAGAAAAATATTGTGTCCATTTGAAAACTTTCGGAGGAGAAAAGCAACCAAATTAAGCATAGATCCCTTGATGATGTTCATATATGGCCCAGCTTGTTCGGGCTTCTAAATTCAAATGGTTTTGGCGCAACTTCCAAAGCAGTGGGCAAACCAAAAAGAACCTTTCTTTTTTTGATGAAACAGGAGGGTGTGAGCCCCTACTGGAATTTATTAATGAAATAAAAGTTTACAACTTTACAGAGTACATTTAGGAAACAAAGAAAGAAACAAAAAAGATCATTCGAATTACACAATATTGTCTATCCATTGATCTATTCTTGGATGGAGACTTGCTTTTGAGAAAAAAAAAAAAACAACCTTTCTGAGAAGCAAGTTTAAAAAGTTGCCGATATTTACTTGAAAGAAAAATCAAGCGGCTTTCAAATTATTTTCCTCAAAAGCTGATTTCATTCGATCGTACCTTTTCTGATAATTAAGCAATGTTCAGAGTTCTGACAGAAACTTGACAATGCCCTTATCTTGATTTTTGTTTGACAAGAGTTAGCTTGAATTTTAATCATCTGTCAGGGTCTGCCCCAACCTCTGATGCTCTGGGCCCTCAACACATTGCTGCTCCTCAGCAACGTGCAACAGTTGCGCCATTCTTCACATTCAGTTCTGGATCACCACCCATCCCTGAAGCTGAACAACAGACAATGGACAGTAATGAGCCGTCGCAACATGACGACCAAGTAAATCCCTTCAGCAGCACCTTCAGCGGCCTTTCCTTGCACGATGACCACCCTGGTTCCAGTGCCACATCTGTTGAAGCAGCCTCGTCGGGCGCCGGTAATGTTTGCCTCTGTTCTGCTTGCTCTGCTCTGGGTCTCCTCATTTTTGAAAAGTTAATACCAATATTTGCAGTGCACCCTCCTGTTGTTGTGAATGTACTGGCCACATTTCTTTCGTACTACATTTGTATGAATTATGGGTATATTATATATTATGCATTTATTGGAATTATGGCATGTGTTTACTTTGGCACCGTAATCCACATTTAACTACAATAAAGGAAGATACTGCACAGAACATAAACCTTACTCCCCTGGCATAGGGATAAATATGCGACTATACTACAGTCTGTTGGAACCAATAGCAAGCTAGTAGTTAAAATCTGTGTACAAAGCTGCTGGTTTGTTTCAGGCTTTCAGCTTCAAATTATAAAAGGTACAATCCAAAATGCTAAGAAAAAACTAAAGAGAGGGGAACAAATTAGAGAGTTTTGGGTACCCACAATCTTTGTTTATTAGAACAGAAAAGTGTTGTGTGCATCTGCTTGTTTGAGCTTCTGATGGCTTTCGCAAAATTTCCAATGCAGTGGACAAATCGGAAAAAAAAAGAACTTTCTGAGCAGAAAGTTCCAAAAGTTGCATATATTTATTTGAAAAAGGCAAACGACATTCAAAAATACTTTCCTCACAAGTGGACTTCATTCCGTGGTAGTTTTTCTGTTCATTAAGCTAGTCTTCTGGCACAAACTCAAACAATCATGCTCTATGTAGGATCTTCATCAGGAAAAGGAGGCGGTCGTCAGGAACAACAGTGAAGTGAGCAAAACCACGGCACTCTCCAGCTCCATCATCACCTCGACCATGCTTGTAGTACTTAAAGTTCCACACGTCTGCCAAGTGCCAAAGCTTGGCCGCCACTTATACACTTATTACCTAAACCTTTTCTCTTCGTTTCGTCAGTAAACTTTGTTAATCCTTATGGTGAAATTTGGTCTAAATAGTAGTAGCATTTACTTTCCACAAATTTACATTCCAAAATGTAAAAGAGCTGCACTCTTTTTCCACTCGGGGGAACCCCTTCGCAGGGTGAGTGGTTTTTAACGAGGCAGTCTCTATTGTAAATTCTCATATCAATATAAACGAGAAAGTAGTTTTCCCCACATTCTCTGTTTACAAAGCCCGAGAGCGAAACACGCACCTACATTGGCATCAATTAAAATCTATACATAGGTGCAATTTTGTAAAAATTAAATTGCTACCTACAATCCAATAAAAAAATATATATAAAATAATAATAAATAAAAAGAGAAGAAAGAGAAAAAAAAGTTTTCGCTCTCACTTCGTAAAAAGGAAGGGGGACGACGTTTTCAAATTCTCAAAGGAGAAATTTAAACTTCAAATTAAAGTTTTCGCTACCATTTCACAAAAAAGGAAGGGGGGCGACATTTTCAAATTCTCTAAGGAGAAATTTAAATTTCAAGTCGAAGTTTTCGCTCCCACTTCGCAAAAAAAGGAAGGGGGCGATGTTTCCAAATTCTCTAACGAGAAATTTAAACTTCAAATCAAAGTTTTCGCTCCCACTTCGCAAAAAAAAAGGAAGGGGACGATAGTTTCAAATTCTCTAAGGTGAAATTTAAATTTCAAATAGAAGTTTTTAAGCTCCCACTACACAAAAATGGAAGAGAACGAGGTTTTCAAATTCTCTAAGGAGAAATTTAAACTTCAAATCAAAGTTTTTCGCTCCCACTTTTCAAAAAAAAGGAAGGGGCAACGTTTTCAAATTCTTTAAGGAGAAATTTAAACTTCAAATTGAAGTTTTTGCTACAACTTCGCAAAAAAGAATTATAAAGCAATAGAACTTGAGCAAAATCAAAATTTGTTCATACACTCATCACAAACTTACAATATAGCATATTTTACAGAATTCATACAAATAAAACAAAATACAAACTCATAAGAAAAATGAGTCATCTTCAGAAGCAACACTAGTTGCAACTTCATCTAATATATCCTTTACAACCCCATCAATTGTTTCATCAGCTTCGGGTCTCAAAAATTCTTCCAAAAGAAAGATAGGTGATGCACTTGAACAACATGACTAAAAAAAAAAAAAAATCAAAAGTTAGCATCCAAAACAAATTTCGAAGATAACCAGGCTATGAAACAAATATTTTTCATACCTGCCCAAAATTTCTAAAGTCAATAACACGAGGCATGTTATGACCGGTATGAGAATTCCTATTCTATTCAACTTCGAATCTCTTCACCACAAAAGAATCAAACGAAGATTCACCGACAGCTTGGCAATAATCCAAATACTCGCAAGTTTCAAACACAAAGTTATCTTTTCCCATCTTAAGCTGCAATGCAATTATCACATCTTTAACGTAGGCTTCACACACGAGGAACCTGCACAGGATGTGATGACACCCAAAAGCCAAGTCCAGGGACCTAAAAATGGCATTTTAAAAAGTAGAGAGACCTAGATGACACTCCGTGACAAATGGAGGGACCCGTTTTCCATTACATATTACTCCTGTAGGCAGCACTCGCCCGGTCATGGATTGCCGCATTGTGGAAGCCGCCGACATGAACATGTGTCGGTCACGCGAGAGCACACAAAGAAGCTGGAAGGATCTCGCCTCACAGCAAGTCCTTTGAGATCCGTTAGCTTCAACACATGACCGGTTGGGGTCAACACATGCTTAGCACATAAAACAATGTAAACAAGCATGATCGGCAAATTATTTGTTTTAGACGTTTTGTATATAAAGTATAGAAGTCCCAAAAAGGAGAAGTCTACGACAGACTAGCTATTTTGCCACCTATATATTTTGAAAACAAGCCATGTCAATATACCTTTCATCAAAATCCAATCGATCCTGATTTTCTTGCAATGATTGGATCCCACAGGCAACGCCGGCTTCTCTCGATTGCTCACCTAATAAAGTGCTGATTAAAGGCGTCACGGACTGCTGCCGCCACCGCCGCGAGGTAATAGTTCCCCCCTGTCAAGTTCCGGATCAAGAACCCGACGGGATACTTTGGAATCGGAAAGGGTTCATGATGAACCGGAAGAGTTGGAGGGGAATTCGAAGGAAACGCAGAGCAAATGAGTTAGGGACAGGCAGTCTGTATTCATTTCATCAATGGTTCATTCTTTGCGGACCAAGGCCCATGACTCCAGTGGGCTAACGTAATGACGACTAAAAGACTTGCTAACCATTGTCTAACTAAACGACTCAAGGCGCCGACGGCACGCAAGCAAAATCGGCGACATCCGAACTCCTATAGACCATCCGGCAATAGAGCCCTGTCCATCTTCTTCCCCGAACCTGACACCCGCCATTTGTTCTATCATGCGTTACCAATGTCCAACACGATAAGGGCATGTGGCTAATAATCAAATAAGCAAACAGGAGGTAACGAACCAACCACAATATCTTTTTGGGAGAAAATTGAATGGCTTCGACTCTATTTATGATTAGATGGGGAAAGATGCAAATTGCAACATTATATTGACAACATGGTTGAAAATAGCGCAATAGATATCTCAAGACATCTTCTCCATTTGTTAGACAAAAATATGTAGCATCAAATCAGTTGGCGAGAGATTATGAGACAAAAATATCTCATTGCTTTGCTCCTCGGCAACACGAGGCGTTCATGCCACCGTGCTTCGCGTTCGGGTTACGGATCGCGTCCCAACGCTGAGGACCTAGCAAATGCCTTCACCAGTTCCTTCAACGAGCTTTCCTTGCGTGACGACCGCCCTGGTTCTAGTGCCACAGCTGTCAAAGCATCATCCTCGAGACACCGGTAATGTTTTCCTCTGTTCTGCTTGCTCTCTGTCCCTCTGTTTAGAAAGTAATGTAGTGGCCACATTTCTCCCTTGCTGCTTTTCACTTACGGGATGTGCTTATATATTCCGCATAGTCTACGTTCATTTCTCTCTAATAAATAAAGGAAAATAACCAGCAAAAGTTGCCTGAACTATGGTCTGTATCCCAAGAGAGGATGGAGGTCTGGGTGTTTTCAAACTTTCCACTCAAAATGATTATCTTATGCTCAAGCATCTGCATAAATTCTATAGCAGGGCTTCTATCCCTTGGGTTCAATTTGTTTGGAAGAAATGTTATCTGAAGCATCTGCATAAATTCTATAACAGGGCTTCTATCCCTTGGGTTTGGAAGAAATGTTATCTCATTGAGTTTCACCGCCTTAAATAATACATTAATGCCACTTGTGCCGCTCCTAGCTTGATTTTTTTGATACCACTTGTGCCCTGACAGAAACTTGACAATGCCCTTAGCTTGACTTTTTTTACAGGAGGTAGCATGATTTTTAATCATCTGTCAGGATCTGCCCCAACCTCCGATGTTCTAGGGCCTCAACACATTGCTGCTCCTCAGCAACACGCAATAGTCGCGCCATTCTTCACATTCACTTCTGGATCACCACCCATCGCTGAAACTGAACAACAGGCAATGGACAGTTATGAGCTGTTTCCACATCCTAGTTCCATTGCCACATCTACTGAAGCAGCCTTGTCAGGCGCCGGTAATGTTTCCCTCTGTTCTGCTTGCTCTGCTCTGGGTCTCCTCTCTTTTGAAAAGTGAGTACCAATATTTGCAGTGCACTCTCCTGTTGTTGTGAATGTACTGGCCACATTTCTTTCATACTGCCTTTGTTTGAATTATGGGTATATTATGCATTTGTTCGAATTTTGGCATGTGTTTACTTTTGCACCGTAACCCACATTTAACTCCAATAAAGGAAGATACTGACACAGAACACTCCCCTGGCATAGGCATAAATATGCCACTATGCTACAGTCTGTTGGAAGCAATAGCAAGCTCGTTATTAAAATCTGTGTTGCTGGTTTGTTTCAGGCTTTCAGCTTCAAATTATAGGAGTTACAATCCAAAATGCTAAGCTAAAACAAAGAGGGGGATTCAATTAGAGAGTTCAGGGTACCCACAATCTTTGTTTATTAGAACAGAAAAATATTGTGTGCATCTGCTTGTTCGTTCTTCAAAAAATTTCCAAAGCAGTGGACGAATCGAAAAAAAATAACTTTCTGAGAAGCAAGTTCCAAAAGATGCCTATATTTATTTCAAAAAAGCAAGCGGCATTCAAAAATATTTTCCTCAAAAGTGAACTTCATTCCTTGGTATCTTTTCTAATAATTAAGCTAGTCTACGGGAAGAAACTCAAACAATCATGCTCTATGTAGGATCTTTGGAATGCAAAGGAGGAGGAGGTCGTCAGCAACAACAGTGAAGTGATCAATAACCTCGTCACTCTCAAGCTCCATCATCACCTCGATCATGCATGTAGTATTTTACAGTGGTCGGTGTCTGCCAAGTGCAAATTCTCGGCGGCTGCCACTTATTCACTTATTACCTACGCATTGTCTCTTCGTTTCGTCAGTAAACTTTGTTAATCCCTATGGTGAAATTTGGTCTAAATACTATGAGTTTGTATTGTTATTTGGATATATTCATTCATTTTTGAATGTTGAGACAGCCACATTTGTGTTCCTTATTAATAATAATCTAAAAACCATGTCATTGGAGGCTGTGACATTGATCATCCACTTATACAAGTATGTGGACTTCGTTTTTTTGCTTTTCGACCGTGCTTTCTACTTTCTATGGTTGGGACTCGGGATAATGCGACTTGGGCCAATCAGATTTTGTTGCAAATCCTGCATGTGTGGCTTCACCAATGCCCTGTGCTCGGCTTAGTCCACAGTACATAGACAACGGCACTTGTTCATCTGTTATGTCGAATGCATTACATGTAGAAAGGGCGAGCGTCGTGGGTCGGGCTGCACGTGGGGAGGGAATAGAGAAGGTAGGGGCACCGGGGCAGGATAAGGGCACCAAGGGCACGGGGCGGTCATTTTCCCTTCGCCTACCATGCCGGGCAGCTGAGGTACGGTAGTGTGCCATGCCACACCCAATGTAGTAAAAATGTATCGTTTTTCTCTGAGCCGCTAAAACTGTAACGCCAAACCTAAAGCTGCTATTTGAGGACTGGCCAGCCATAATGGTGGCAAAAGTTAAATTCCCCTAGTGAAACGTGGGCCTAAGGAGGATTATTGGGCTTAGGTTGTGTTGTGTGCTCGTTGCTAAAATACATGGGCCCGGAAACTCTACTTGATAACCAGTGTAATTTAGTCCCGGTGATTTGTTACACGTCTATACAACACACGTCACATTCATTATCAATGACACGCTTTGTCGAGAAGAGACATATCAGTGACTCTTCTCGACAAAACACGTCACTTTCCTTAGCAGTGATGCGTCTTGTTCACCCGGTCATATATTTGTTACGCGCCAGAGCAATACACATTACAAATTATATCAGTGACTGCAAGGGTAACTGATATATCGCTATTAGTGACACATCTTGTCTGTAGATCAGGGGCAACAACTAATCAGTGAACCCACGTCACTGATATTCTTTTAGTGACGTGCTTTGTTTCTGAGTCCACTAATTGAGGTGTCACCGACTTGCTTTTCTGGCACAGTGTCCCTTGGGAGGCCTCGTTGTGGAGTGGGACACTCAAGATGGAGTAGACACCGTAGACAAAAAAGCAGCCGTGCACATACATACCCACATGGCCACATATTGTGCGGCGGAAAGTCTATCACTGACAGTTTATCCACGGGTCATCCCAGGTGGTAACCGTCACAGGATGTCTTTCATGATGGTTTCGGTATTTTTCGTGTCGGAACTGGCCATCACAGAAACAAATTTCTAGGGTAGTGCATTGTGCGGGCAGCCCCTGTTCACAGGGCAGCATCTGACGCTCGTGGCCCGACTACCATGGTCAAGAGCCTACAGTTGGCGCCGAGCGCGTAAGGGTGGAGACATGAGCGTGGCTTGCAGCCGAGCAGATCGGACCTTCGTAGCCACGAAATAGCTCTCCTGATTCCTTAAGTGTGGTGAGTTTGCGATAGCTAGATCAAGCCTGTTCTGCAACAATTTCTTTGCGGAAAATTAAATGATATGCACGGTAGCCGGCCGGGTTTCTTATCTGGACTGGAGACTTGAGAGGAGCTGACGAAGCAGCTACACTTTTGGGCTCTGGCGTCCCGAAGCTTTACCACCCTCCCAACAGGTGCCATCCAGGGAAGTTTTGAGAGTGCGGCACACAACACGTTGATTCGGTTCTTTTAGACTTCCTTCAAAATGCAAGAATTCTATAGCAATTTTACAGAAAGAACCAGTTCAATTTCAAAAATAAAAAAGAAAAGAATTTATTCCATTCCAAAGGAAAAATTATCTAACTATAGTGCTTACCGGTGTATACTTTGCCGACATCTGTTGGACAACTTGCTTTGAGCTTGTATTCTACACATCCACATTGAGAGTGCTGCATTGGTGCTGCGCACTGCACATTTTTTATTTCGATTCTTGCAAACACATGTGCTGATTGTAATCCTTACCAACACATTGGGCGACATCTGTTGGACAGCTTTTGTGTAAATAAAATCTCAAAATGCTCTGTCGGACGGAGAATAAAGCTGTAATCTTTCCTACTGCTTTCCCAACGACGACTTGTGTCTTCTTCGCCAACCCCGTCTTCTTCACGCGTGAGACACTGAGAGCTGAGACATCTCTCAAAACAATCTCCTAAACTTAATCTATGTTTCCAAATCCATGGCGACTGGCGAGCTAGAGCCTAATAAGGCTGGCATGTGGACCATCCGTTTCACAGAGCTACTACCTGCATCCCATCCACGCAGCCACTCCAACTGAACCCAACAAAACCTTTGAGCTTGTGTTTTCTACAAGCAGCCATGCCAGATTTCCTGGTGAGCGCAGCGACAGGGGCGTTGGGCCCTGTCCTAAATAAGCTTGCTGCTCTGCTCAGCCATGAGTACAAGCTTTTCAAAGGAGTGCGGCGCGAGGTCGAGTTCCTCAAGCGGGAATTGGAAGCCATGCACGCGTTCCTACTGAAGAAGTCGGAAGAGGAGAATCCTGATGTGCAAGAGAAGGCATGGATGAAGGAGGTGCGAGAGCTCTCCTACGACATCGAGGACAGCCTTGATTACTTCAGAGTCCGTGTTGGTGATGAAGACTTGACAAAACCAGATACCTTCATCTACAAATCCAAGAACATACTGGCCAAGACCAAGGCCCGCTGTCGCATTGCCAAAACGATTAAGGATCTGAAAGTCCAAGTCAGGGAAGTGAGTGAAAGGAATGCAAGATACAAGCTGGTCAGCAATACTGTTATGAACACAAGCGAAGTGACCGGGGATCGAAGCAAAGTGACTGTGGATCCAAGAGCTCTTGCCATATTTGAGGATGCTTCAAGGCTTGTGGGGATTGATCAACCAAAACAAGAGATAATTTCATTTCTGAAGGAGGATGGAGATATTTCATCACAACAACCGAAGATTGTCTCTATTGTGGGAATTGGTGGAATTGGAAAGACAACTCTTGCAAGTAGAGTGTATGAAGAGCTGAAGGATCAGTTCGAGTGCCGAGTATTCTTTTTGGTGTCACGGAATCCTGACATCTCTAGCATTTTAAGAACTATTCTCATCAAGGTGACAGGTCGAGATTGTTATATCACAGACATACAACAGCTCATCATGGAAATCAAGGATTTCCTTCAAACAAAAAAGGTACACATGGGTGTTTCCTTTCTACATGCAACATTTTTATCCATTCGGTTAAAAAAGTTATTTTAATAAGCTTTGGCCATCAAAATTTCTTGGCTGCTCTCCTGCCATTGAAAAAAAACAGATGGTTACAGAGATAGTTAAATTATCATAAAAGCTCTTTCTTTGTTGTTGTTTTATCTAGGCCTGATAGTCTTGAAAATTTGTATGGTACATCAGGGTGTGTTTGGTAGGGCTCCTTGACAAGGGCTCCTCCTGGAGGAGCCGTAGCCGTTCTCCTTTTTCCACTAAAATCGACTCCAAACGGCCCATCTTGCTAAACCATTTGATAGGACTCCTTTGGTGGAGCCGGGAGAGAAGCGCACCAAACAGGGGGCCTCAGTCACTTGCTAAGGATAAAATTTCTTAAAATCACTAAGAGCATTTATAAGGCCCAATTTATTTTTTTCACTTGTAGTAAATTTAAGTTCAATTAAGAATTGTCAATATATTTCGAAAAATTGGAAATAAATTACCATATTTTTGGAGTACAAATCTAATACTAGTCTCCGCACCACTAGGCTGCCTAATTGTTGGGTCCAATTCTCGGTTCCGGCTAGATTGGACCGGACCCGACATGTCGACGGCGATCTTGACGGCGGCGGTGATGGTGTAGGCGGAGGTTGGGGCTGTTTGGGAGTAGTAGAGAGGAGGAAGAAGAGGAGGAAGCGGCGTCGTGGGGCAGCGGTGCTGCCGCGCCGAGGAGGGCGGCGCTGTCGGGCGGCGGGCGGCGGGCGCTGGGCGGCCGCGTGGAGGCGGCCAGGCGGCGTCGGGGCGGCGAAGCCCGGACGGCGCACGTCTTGTGGGTGGAAGGAGAGAGATTGAGAGCTAGAGAGCTGGAGAGTTTTTGGGTGTTACCCCTTAATTTTTCTGATTAACCCCGAATGATTACAGCTCCCTTGTATTTATAGTCCGGGGAAGACTTGCACGCTAAGCAATCTCTAGGAGGTTTCCTTATAGATTGGAATACCTCTCTTACAAGCAACCTGTTTATTCCCTATTTTATTCCTATCTTTATTCCTTAAATATTCCTTACTTAATTGCGAAACAACCGACGTGGCGTGTTTACGGCGGGCGGGCGGCGGGCCCGGCCTTGGGCGCCTTGGCCTTCGGGCCTTGCCCCGGGCGCGCTTGCGTTCCCCCTTGTTGGGCCCTATTCGGCGATCTCTTTTTGGGTCATGACATCTCTCCCTCTTTTCGACAGCGCGTCCTCATGTTGTGGTTCTCTACCACCGTGACATATCCGATCTGTTGGGCAAGGATGGAGATGCTGATGTTGAAGCTGAATGGATGTCGCACGAGTGGCCTTGTCGTCGGGGGCTTATCAATCTCCTCGAGTGGTGCCCAAGCTGGTGCCGTCATCTTTATGAGTCCGGCGAGGCCATGGGGCTTGTAGTCCATTGAAGGAGCAAGTTGAGGTGGAACGGGAGCCTCCTGGGGTGTGACGAGGTTGACGATGTAGGGGGTTGATGTGGGTGGTATGTACCTCTTGTCGTCATCGGTAAAGGCCCCAAATCGAGACTTGCTGAAGATGGAAGTGTCGATCTCTTGAGCGAGTTGGGTTGTCGTGCGCCGTATGTAGGGCGCCTCCTGGTGCAGTGCAGCCCACGGTATGTTGGCGTAGTCGTCTCGGGCGTGGATGTCGTTGAGGAACATTGGGTCCCACCGGTTGAGCTCGAGTCGTCCCGACCGTCATGGCCAAGTATTCGACGTCGCAATAGTTGTTGTTGTCGCCGTTGAAGGACGTCCCAAAACGAGAGTGGGGCACCATGGTATGTTGTCTCCGTTCTCCGTGGTGCCTTGGTGATGCGAGAGGAGCCAAAGAAAGAGGAGTGTCGTTGTCGTCGGTTTGGCGGTTTGTGTACCGATGTTACGCTTTGCGTGGTACCGATGATGTCGCCTTTCTTTGGAGCTGCAACTTGATTGATGGTGTTCTCCACCATTATCGATGTCGGCCGAATGTCCAGCAGGTGTAGTAGATCGTCGACGAAGGTCGGCGAGTGAACGACCATCTCCTTGGTGGCGCCTGGGGGGGTGTCGGTGTTCTCATCGGTAGTGGGCGCCCATGTGTGGAACGTCGTGGTTGCCAATGTCGAGGTTGGCCGCGAGGATGTCGTCGTGGTTGATGCCCTTGTAGTTGTTGTCGATGGTAGGCATGGTGAAGACGTAGTCGACATCAGGGGGAACGTCATTGGCATTGGCATCCTTGAGGACGTCGTTGCCGTTCATGGCGCCCATGGTAGCGTCCTTGTCGTTGTCGATGTCGTCGATGCCGCAAGCATTGTGGCTAGCGACGCTAATGGCGATGTCGGGGGATGTCATTGGCGCCGTCGGGGTGTCGTTGTTCTCGTCGATGATGCCGGGGTCGAAGACGTCTTGGTTGACGACGTCGAGTGACATCGTTGGAGCATGGGTGATAGAGGTAGAAGCTCCTTGTTGAATGGGATGGACTTGCCTGGTGACTGTGGAGCATGTGATGTCCTGGTCAGCGAAGTAGTTGGCGTTGTTGTTCATGTCGCCGTTGTTGTCCAGGATGTCATGGACGTCGGGGTTGAGATTGGCGATGTCAGCGCTGACGTCAGGCGACGTCTTTGAGTCGTCCCTGTTGGCACTCCAGATGTTCCCAATGTCAAAGATGATGTTGGTAGTGACCGGGGTTATCTATGCCATTGTAGTAGCCGTGAGGCGTTGGCCTAGTTGGGTAGGCTTTTCGTCGAACAGCTGGTGGACGTCGGTGGTAGCCTCCGGTTCGGATCTGATCTGGATAGCAACAGCGGGGGCGCTCATGGGGTTGACGTGGCTGGTGCTCGCCGTGGAGGGGATGACGTCGGTGGCGCCCTGGGAGACACCGTTGTTGTCGGTGGCGTCCATGGTACGTAGTAGCGTCGTTGAGGGAGTCGTCCAGCGGCATGACCACGAGCTGCGGCGTTGCCGCGAGCGTGTCGTCGATGTTGGCGTCGCCCATAGGGTTGTCGTCCTTGGTGGTCGTCGTAGCAGACTGGTCGAGCGTCTCTAGGAGGGTGGTGAAGTTGGCTTGCATCTCCCTCATGAGACAAGCAAGCTCGCGGAACCCCATCTAGAGCTCGGCGATCTTGTGGCTGTTGTTGACGGTCATTAACTACATATTTTATACCCTCAACATTAGTATAAAATTACCAAAACATAATAGTGATAGGGCTTTGAGCTAACCATTTCCACAAGTTTTGGTACTTCACTTGTTTTGCGGGACAATGTTGGAAACATACACATTTTGGGCCAAAAGCAAAGAAAAGTATAAAGAATAACAAGGCCCTAAATGGACATGATCAAACCAAGGAGAAATGCCCATAAATATGAATATCAACATCTATACCTAAGCCCAAGAAGTCGAGGCCCAAATCCAACATGAAATCATACCGGCCGCAGGACATGGGTTTAGTATTTTGGGCATAACTTTTTCATACGGACTCCGTTTTCAGTTACCGCGACCCACCGAAACGAAGCTAACGACGAGACGGACGCACAAAATTTCAGCCCAAACGGCCCACATCTTGGTGCGCCCACACCTTTGGGTGCTTGCGCGCACCCGTATGGAGGCGGTTCGGGCCCATCCTTCTCGAGGCGGTTCACTACTTTCTAAAAAGTGTGTTGCCAACGTGGGATGGTCGGTTTGGGCTGATTAGGAAGGCGTTCCAAGGTCGGTTTGGTTCCTTCCATATGGGGAGGGACATTTTCCAACAAGCCCCCTCTCCTCTACCTATAAAAGGAGGCCCTCTCCCTCTTTCTCAACACACACCAATTCCATACAACACAAGGAGGAGTCACAATGTAATAGAGAGGAGAGAGTTCCATTCTTGTTCTTCTTCTCCCTCTAGTTCTAATGGAGAGTGAGAGAGGAAAGGCTAGAAGGAAGTTTGGTTCCTTCTACACAGGTTGTCGGTCCGCCCCCGGTGTGCCGCGGTTCCTAGGAAGTCAGTGCGGGGAGTTGTCGGTACCGCTTCGCTTGTACCTCTACAAGCTACTTACACTTTGGTGAGAAAGCTTGTAATTATCTTTTCGGCTTATTGTTCTTCAAGTATATTATCTTAGCTGTTGTAGACTTGCGGGATTGGTAGTCGTACCTTCGGTCGTAACTCTTGGAGAAGGAACTCTTTGACCGGGGAACCTTATGCGACCCAAGAGTTGTGGACGGTAGTGCAAACGTGGTGTTTGGGCTAGCGTTCACCTACCTTTTGTGGCGCATCCCATGGTTGAGGGGGTAGGCGGCTTGGTCGTGACAAGCCTTGTCCATCCCCTTGAAATCCCCCCCGCGTTGGTGCGGCGCAGTGCTAATTGCCGGACAACGTTTGTTCTTTGAGCGTGGGCCGGTGCCCGAAGTGAGTAGACAACGAGACTTTAGAAATCTCTGCTGAAACCTAAGCCCATAAAGATACCTCACTATCCATTGTTATCCTGGGGTGACCCTGCTCAAAGATTAGAGCGCAACCGTTCCCTCGTGGAAAATACGATACCACTGAATATTTCCGGGTGAAAGCTACAACGACAATTCCGTGGCGCTTGCGGATTTATCCCCGTGTGCGTTAAGAAACGTCAACAAGCTTTAGGCGCCGTTTCTTGGGAATGGTTGTCGTAATTCTCTCTGGGCCTAGAGCACCCGTGTGTTGTATCCAAAAAAAAAAAAAAATAGTTATTTATTTTTCTTTTTCAAAATGAAGCCAAATCCATTTCAAAAAACCTTCGCTTCATTGGGGAGTTCACAAGAGCCACAATCTTTTTCAAAACCAAAATTTTTATCTGGCTATGAACTCACCCTAGTTAAAAAAAAAAGAAGAAACTTTTGGTTCGGGCACTCCATCTCTGGTGACCATTTTAAAAATCTATGTTGCCACCTACGAGATTTCGAGGAATTATGATCATGCCTCAGCATTCCTAGCATGATCCAAGAAATTCACATGTGGAATTTGTTTTACGCTCTCCCTCATAGGGAAAGCAAAACAATAGTACACTATTGTCGTAGGAAATTTGAATGGGGACTGAGAAGAACTCAAAGACAATTTTTGTCTAGCATTCTTCCCCATCAATGCCTACCAAGGACAATCCTCGATCTCAAGTAGGATGAGAAGGAGTCCATAGGTGCAGCCTAGGCCAGATTTATAATGTTTATACATGTTGGCCTAGACTTGTCATTACCCGATAGTGTGCTTCTGCATATCTTTTGTTCGGGTATTGACATTGATGCTGCCCTATGCCTTGACGTGACCATTGGAGGGTCGTTTGCTCGTAAACCTACAACGGAACATACGAAAACCCTTGAACACATCCTAGAGAAGCTTGCTTCTCTCGTTGTAGAACCTATTCCCCTCCATATTAAGGGCATGTCAAGCATTGAGGAGCCCTCATCAGTCGAGCCATTCCTCGTACCGCCATTGGAACCGACTGTTGAGCCCTCTCCCGAACCATGAACACCGAAGGAAGGAATGCTTCGTCCTTCGGAGTTCGCAATTGAATTCAAGGATGATGACAAAACCTCGTAAACCGAGGTGCACTTAGACTTCCATATCTCTCTCATCCTTGACTTCAATCTTCTCATAGGCTACCCTCTAAAAAAAAAAAATTTACGAAAGACCTATACAGGGGAGCCATGATGAGAAGTTGGGAAAGAATGTTTCCGCCTCTTACACCTAGACATCCCATAGGCGAAGCATCTTCCCAACCAAAATCTGTTCGAGGATCTAAGTTTATAACTCTATTCGCTTCACCCAAGTTGTTAACACATCTTAGTGAAACGAATCACACAATCGCCCTCACACGAACACACAAGTCATGTCCCTACGGCCGATAAAACATTGTTCTTGACAATGGTCAAGATTCAAATGTTCGTCCTTCATGTCACATCTTTTGAGGATAAACCCTCATGTGCCATGGACATGCACGAAGCAACAACTCTTGAGACCAAGCGGAAATTTGTTTTTGAGCAAAACAAGTTGTCAATTGAGACTTCCTACATGCTCACCTTTGGGTCTTCTTGAGTTTGTCTTGCTTCTAGCCGAGTGCTTCGGCGAAAATTACAACCACATCTTGGTTCTCTTTGTAAACCTTTTTAAGAATGGTTGCAAGCCTCGTAGTAGCATGATGGCGCTAACCTTGCGGCTTGAGCGTAATGCTAAATTCTTAGTGGTGAAACGGGAACTTCACCACCATCGGTACCGTAGGATGTTCTCCCACGGTCAAGCTTACGACCATAAAGAAAGCACTTTGCCGGGAGATAGCCTGGACTATCATAAAAAAAAAAAAAGCGTAAAAAGTCTTTCTCTCTTCTTATTAATAAAAGCAAGAACATGTTATCAAGTTAGTATGCACCTTCGAGTATTCGTGTCGCTAACCATTTCAGGTGGAGATCGATTGAGAAGAATAAAGAGGCATGCGACACTTTCGAGAACATGAGGGCTATCATCAAAAAAAAAATTTATGATGCCCATGGATGATGGAAGATGCTCAAGAGGAGACAGGACTTGCACACTTGACTTTTTCACAAAAAGTCTAAGTGTGGGGGAAGATGGTGACAATCCCAAGTTCCATCCACCAAGGGATCATACAAAAAAATGAAATGGGGTGAATAAAAGATGATGTCAGCCCTGCCTTGCTAAAAAAAAAAAAGAAAAAAAAAAAAAAAAAGAAAAAAAAAAAAAAAGAGATGAAAAAAAAAGATAAAAAAAAAAAGAGGAGAAGAAGAGAGAAAAAAAAAAGAAAAAAAAAAAGTGGGAGAGAATAAAGAAAAAAAAAATATGTTGTTGAAAATATATATATATATATATATATATAGAAAAAAAATAATAATAAGAGAGAGGAGCGAGGTTGGCCCCGCATGGTCAAGATACATACCAAAGTCTTTGCGACTCCACCCATCATTGCTTCAACAAGCAAGAAGGGTTTGTCTCTCATCCTTTGTCGCTACCATCAAGACCCATGGCCCATGCACATGTGTGTGTGTGGCCTAGCCTTGAGGTGCACACAGGCGGGGCCCATCACGCAAAACCGCGGCAACAACCGATGCTTCATCCGTAGATGCCGTCGGTAAGTATATCCGTATGCAAGGGAAATAAATGTTCACCAAACACTCTTACTCGTTTTTGTCTCCATGAAAATAAAACTTTATGCTTCCCATGCCATGACGCAGGCTTTGAGTTTGGGTGTACCTACTTGGGCACATGTAATACATTCATAGGTCTTTTTAAATTGAGCGTGGTACTTAGGTTAAAAAGATCTCCTTTAATCGAACTTTGACTTGGTGTCGAGTTAGGTTAATGAACTTAGAGCTTTCTTTGTCATGATCTTTGGGAGAATCTTATGTTGGAGATTATCAAGGCTATGTTTTTCAATGCTTCTTTATGTTAGCCTTGCTTGAGTAATGTTGAGGTGAAAAAAATATATATATATAAAATAAAAAAATAAAACAAATAAAATAATAATCATAATAAAGACTCCACGGTATCCTTGCCGATAGAGCCGTGTTGTTGTTTTTGTTTTGTTTTCTTTGTTTAAAATAAAAAAGGTACAAGAATAAGTGTGGGGAGATCTCTCAAGCATACAAGCGCACCTATCCGAGATCTCCCGGCACAAATGCACGGAACACCGAGCAATTCACGATGAAGAAGGACAAGGCGAACAACTACCATTAACTCCTTCCTCTTCAAACGGTGATTTGTGCTACTCCCTCTCTCACATCCTCCATAAAGTTTTGAGGTTTAAAATTGAACAAATCAATTAGACAAAACTTCTTGAGAAAAAAAAAACTCCATCTCTAGTCTACCAATTGAGAAATGGCATGCATACTCTTTATTCCTCGCCAAAACCATTCTTTGATGAGCAACTACCTGTTAGGGACCCCATGTTTATCTAAACAATTGAGCTTTGAGATATGGTAGAAGGACTTGACACTTGCTCTCTTATGCAATGAGACTTGGTTTTATTTCAAAAATTCAAATAAAGCATGCTCCTGGTCTGACTTAGACAAATCCTACCAAAGCCTGAATAATGACATGAATATCCACTATAGCTACTTCTGCTGTATTGAGTTTTGTCAGGCTCCCGTTGATCTGCGTTGAGAGAGGCTCATACTCCCAAGATCGGAAAACACGTACACCCACATATACACGCCAATTCTCACAATGAGAATTGCGCACAACATGCACCCCTATCATCCACCAAATGAATACTCCATTCATTATACCATGATCATCTCCTGTTATCAAGAAAAATGCAGAGAGAAAGATACAGGCTGCGAAAAAAAAAAGAGAATAAGAGATGAAAAATGGACACGTGTCCGAGGGCGAGTAGAGCCCACATCTCCAAAAAAAAAAAAAAAAAAAAAAGAAAAAAAAAATAAGAAATACAGAAAAGAAAAATAGCCTGTATCTCTCCAAAAGCATACAAAAAAAAAAAAGAGAAAGGAGAGATCATGAGTCAAGGAGTAACCACAAAAATACCAAAAATATTTTCCACACACTTTTGCACATTTCGATCTAGGAGTATGGCTCCTCTTTCCAACGATCCGAGCTTGACCCGACAAAACATACAGAGGTATGCGTATGCATCACTCCACTCAAAGATCCACAAAACCCTAAAAAAGATAGGATGAGTGTGAGCGAGAGTGCTTTGGTAAGGAAACACAAAATGAGTGACTATGTGAGAATCAACTATGGAGCATTGCTATTTTATCTTCAAAAAAAAAAAAAAAAATCAACCAAGTCTTTGCACATGAGTAGTAGCAAGGAGATACGATTTCATAACCGTTCCATTGTTCAATCGTCCAAGAAAACATGGTAGCCACTTTTGAATGCTCACAAAGCAGGTGAAGCCCGGAATAACTTGTATGCAGGTCTACATCTTGGAGATTGAACCACTCTAGTCCCTATACCTTCACACGAGGATGAGCAAAGGACTAAGTGTGGGGGAGTTTGTTGACGGTCATTAACTACATATTTTATACCGTCAACATTAGTATAAAATTACCAAAACATAATAGTGATAGGGCTTTGAGCTAACCATTTCCACAAGTTTTGGTACTTCACTTGTTTTGCGAGGACAATGTTGGAAACATACACATTTTGGGCCAAAAAGCAAAGAAAAGTATAAAGAATAACAAGGCCCTAAATGGACATGATCAAACCAAGGAGAAATGCCCATAAATATGAATATCAACATCTATACCTAAGCCCAAGAAGTCGAGGCCCAAATCCAACATGAAATCATACCGGGCCGCAGGACATGGGTTTAGTATTTTGGGCATAACTTTTTCATACGGACTCCGTTTTCAGTGCACGACCCACCGAAACGAAGCTAACGACGAGACGGACGCACAAAATTTCAGCCCAAACGGCCCACATCTTGGTGCGCCCGCACCTTTGGGTGCTTGCGCGCACCCGTATGGAGGCGGTTCGGGCCCATCCTTCGGCGGTTCACTACTTTCTAAAAAGTGTGTTGCCAACGTGGGATGGTCGGTTTGGGCTGATTAGGAAGGCGTTCCAAGGTCGGTTTGGTTCCTTCCATATGGGGAGGGACATTTTCCAACAAGCCCCCTCTCCTCTACCTATAAAAGGAGGCCCTCTCCCTCTTCCTCAACACACACCAATTCCATACAACACAAGGAGGAGTCACAATGTAATAGAGAGGAGAGAGTTCCATTCTTGTTCTTCTTCCCCCTCTAGTTCTAATGGAGAGTGAGAGAGGAAAGGCTAGAAGGAAGTTTGGTTCCTTCTACCTGGAGTTGTCGGTCCGCCCACGGTGTGCCATGCGGTTCCTAGGAAGTCGGAGTGCTTGGGAGTTGTCGGTACCGGCTTAAGCTTGTACCTCTACAAGCTACTTACACTTTGGTGAGAAAGCTTGTGATTATCTTTTGGCTTATTGTTCTTCAAGTATATTATCTTAGCTGTTGTAGACTTGCGGGATTGGTAGTCGTACCTTGGTCGTAACTCTTGGAGAAGGAACTCTTTGACCAGGGGAACCTTATGCGACCCAAGAGTTGTGGACGGTAGTGCAAACGTGGTGTTTGGGCTAGCGTTCACCTACCTTTTGTGGCGCATCCCACGGTTGAGGGGGTAGGCGGCTTGGTCGTGACAAGCCTTGTCCATCCCTTGAAATCCCCCACGTTCGGGTGCGGCGCCGGTGCTAATTGCGGACAACGTTCTTTGAGCGTGGGCGGTGCCCGAAGTGAGTAGACAACAGACTTTAGAAATCCCTGCACGAAACCTAAGCCCATAAAGATACCTCACTATCCATAGTTATCCAGGGGTGACCACGCTCAAAGATTAGAGCGCAACCGTTCCCCGTGGAAAATACGATACCACGAATATTTCGGGTGAAAGCTACAACGACAATTCCGTGCGCTTTTGCGGATTTATCGTGTGCGTTAAGAAACGTCCAACAGCTTGTCCATCCGATCTTGGCGTTGGTGGTGGTCGGAAGCCGTCGGTGGTGGGAATCGCCCCGGTCTCCGGATACCGGTACGGCCGGTCCGCTAGATTGGACCGAACCCGACATGTCGACGGCGATCTTGACGGGCGGCGGTGATGGTGTAGGCGGAGGTTGGGGCTGTTTGGGAGTAGTAGAGAGGAGGAAGAAGAGGAGGAAGCGGCGGCGTGGGGCAGCGGTGCTTTGCCAGCGAGGAGGGTGGTGTGTCGGCGGCGGCGGCGGCGGCGGCTTGTGTCTTGCTTGGCGCTACGGGCGGGCGGCTGGCGTGGAGGCGGCCAGGCGGCGTGCGGCGGCGGGCGGACGGCGCACGTGCGTGGGTGGAAGGAGAGAGATTGAGAGCTAGAGAGCTGGAGAGTTTTTGGGTGTTACCCCTTAATTTTTCGATTAACCCCGAATGATTACAGCCCCCCTTGTATTTATAGTGCAGGGAAGACTTGCACGCTAAGCAATCTCTAGGAGGTTTCCTTATAGATTGGAATACCTCTCTTACAAGCAACCTATTTATTTCCTCTTTTATTCCTATCTTTATTCCTTAAATATTCCTTACTTAATTGCGAGAGCGGCGACGTGGCGTGTTTATGGCGGGCGGCGGCGGCGCCCAGCCTTCGCGCCACAAAGACGCTTCGGGCCTTGCCCCCGGGCGGCGCTTGCGTTCCCCCCTTGTTGGGCCCTATTCCGGCGATTTCTTTTTGAGTCATGACACCAATGTACCTAAGTTTTTATTGAAAAATACTAGTGTGTATATATTTTTGTTCTGCCTATATGTTCAGTGAGTTGTCGTTACAAATCCACAAAAACTATTGCCAAGCATATAAAGGAAAAATATGGAGATTGATAAACGAATATATGGACCCATAATAGATGATTTTGTTAATACATTACTGTGTCTTATAAGATTATAGCCTGTGCCAGAGCATGGGTTGATGGACCAATGTGACCAATGTAAATACAAACTATCACACCTGATAAGGAGAAAACCCATTAAATTATTATTAAGTTTGTGACGTACAGTTTGCCTTGTAATAATTTGTAATTCGTCTTAGAATTTCACTTTCACGATATGTTGTTAATAATTAGAAAACAATTACAAGAAAATAATTTTAAAATTACTGATATGGTGCCTAATTAATACTCTTTCTGCACCACTATGCCTAATTGTTGTGTAATATATAACAAAGTTTTGATGCAGACTTGCCTGTGTGCACTATAATTTTGTTGCCTATAGTATAGTTCTTATTCTTAAATATTCCGGGTTGAGTGGAATATTTTTCTTTGAGCTTAAATTGTGTTGTGCCATACTAAATTGTTTTATCAAATCATGCCATAGGTATCTAGTTGTTGTCGACGATGTATGGAATGTGTAAACATGGAAAACAATGAAGTGCGCATTGCCAAACAACAGTTGCGGTAGTGTGATAATAACCACAACTCGGATACATGGTGTAGCCAAAGCATGTTGCTCATCATATGGTTGGGTTTACCATCCAAAGCCTCTTCATGAAAATTACTCAAAAAATTTTGTTGCAGAACAGAATATTTGGTCCTGGGAATCAATTGCCAAAATACCTAGAAGAAGTTTCTGATAAGATCTTGAAGAAGTGTGGAGGATTACCATTGGCCATTATTACAATATCTTGATTGTTAGCTAACAAAGCACGGAATGGAGTTCACTCAGTCACAGAGTGGGAAAAAGTTCAAACTTCTATTGGCCATGGACTTGAGAGAAACGATATTGTGGAAGGGATGATGGGAATATTATCAGTCAGCTACTTTGATCTTCCTTCGCACTTAAAAGCTTGTCTATTATATCTTAGTACATTTCCTGAAGATTATGCAATTGCGAAAAAACGTTTAGTACGGCTCTGGGTTGCAGAATCTACATGCACCTTGTATGAGTCAGGGGAGAAGTGTTTTACTGAGCTCATCAATAGAAATTTAATCCTTCCGAAGGAAAATATGTGTGTGGACTGGCGCTGTGGATAGCTAGCTGTTGTCTTCATGATACAATTCTTGACTTCATCGTGTGCAAGTCCACTGAAGACAACTTTGTAACAGTACATGGTATCCCACCTCCACCAGGAATCAAGGTTCGTCGATTGACTCTGCATGGTAAAATTGATGGAGATGTGACCATACACTCAAACCAAAATTATGCAAATGTCCGGTCAATTATTAGTTTGATATTCCCCTGTTCCTTGTTGGGTCTTAGATTCTTGGGTGTCCTGGACTTCACCGATTGTTCGAGATTAGAAAACCATCATCTTGCAAACATTGGAGAATTACTCCAGCTGTGGTATTTGGGTCTTAGCGAAACATCGATAACTGAGCTCCCCGAACAGATCGGAGCTCTACAGTATTTGGAAACACTTGACCTAGGGCACTGCGACATAATCCAATTACCAAGAGCTATAGTTCGACTAAAAAGACTTGTCAACCTACTGATGGGTCCTCGGAAGCTAAACTGCTTTCCCAGTGGATTTAGAAACATGAAGGCATTGGAGGAGTTACATTCAGTAGTAATTGACATAACAGCAGCATCTGTTTGTGTTGAACAAATTGGCGATGTAACCAAAAGAGTAAAATGCATAAATAGGTCATTAACTTGTGCGGCTATCTCGATTTGGGCCATCAACTTTAAAAGTGTATTTTTAGGTCCAAAAACTTTACTTGTGGTGCACCAATAGACCATACCACTTCAACTCATGTTTTTCGCCTACGTGGACAACACTCTTTTATCAAAATGCCCCCTCCAATCCTTCGTCCTCTCATTCCTAGTCCTGTTTTCTACCTATGGCTGGTTGCATCCCCACGTCGGCGTAGCTAGACACCGCCAGCAGCGGAGCAGCTCCACGGCCTTCCTGAACACCTCGGAGGGACACCATCCTGTTTGGCCGTGCGAGCAGCGGCGGCGGCGGCGGGCGCGGCGAGCTCCCACACGGGCGAAGTCCGTCCCTCGTCCTCCGCGGCCACCTCGTCGGTTCAATGCCAACCGACACACTTGTTTTTCGGTGCGTTGCTGAAGGTCGCCGTCCTCGGTGTATGTACTCGGCGCCGTTTGCCGCGCCCATTTGTTGAGTGGCGAGCACGTTGGCATAGCGACTTGGCGGGCGCTGGCACGGTAGATGCCACCCTCCGCTGTCCAGCGCCTCGCGCCCTCGCGCCGTCACGGCGTCTTTGCCGCCGTCGCGGCGGCTTCGCTTCGCCACCTCCATGGTCGCGGCTTCGAGGCGATCAACGTAATGGGGGCAACCTCGCCCGCCGGAGCTCCGGCCGGACCACGTGAGCGGGGCGATCTACGACGTTGAGGTAGTGCACTGGGTGGAGGCCGCCGCCAATGGGGCACAGCCCGGCGGCGGAGGCCAAGGCCAAGGCCACCGATGGGACGGCATGCACGGCGTCGATGAGCTCAGCAAAGAGCCATGGCCGCGGCGAAGTGCCCCCTTGGGTGCTCGATGAAATGCCCGAAAGAAGAGTGCAATGTGGTGGTAAGCCTACTAAATGAGAGGAAAAAGGATTGGAGGGGGCATTTTGATAAAAAGAGCGTCGTCCACGTAGGCGAAAAAAAAACGTGAGCCGAAGGGGTATGGTCTATTGGTGCACCACAAGTAAAGTTTTTAGACCTAAAAATGCACTTTTAAAGTTGATGGCCCAAATTGAGACAAATTGCAAGTTGATGGCCTATTCATGCATTTTACTCTAACCAAAATGAGGCATCTGAGTATATATTTTCATTGCTATTCTGGTTTAGACAAGAAAAGCTACGTGGATCTTATAAAAAAAGATGGTTTCTTCTTTTCAACAGCTAAATAAGCTTCAAACTTTAGACGTACATCTTGATGATTATAGAGATGCAATGAATGACGTCATCTTGTCACGCCCGGTTTTCCAAAGAAGACCAGACTTCGCCATATGTGTGCCCGTGAAAAGTCCACACATATAGCCCGTAATATATAAATATCGAAAACAATGCTTTAAAACGTAAAATATAACTAAACAAACACTTACAACTTATCGGAGTAACGCGGAACGGTTGCTAAACTTCTCGAGCTCCATTGTTATCGGGGGAGTTGACTGGGGGGCTCCGTATGCCAAGCACTCCGATTAGTATCCCAACATCTTCATCCGTCTTTTGTGCATCTTTTACTAACAAACGATGGTGGGGAAATAGCAAGAGTGAGTCCATGTCGAACTCGAAATATAGCAAGGCAATATCTACCCAAAACCCATGATCACTATAACATAATAATGTAGAGCATAAACGATAAATTATGAACTATTAAACAAGCATAGGTCATTATCTTTAATGCAAAAGTTCCAAAGCCGCTCGTGGACCGTGAGCACGGGCCGATATATCGATTTTACACTCTGCAGAGGTTGTACACTTTCACTTTAAAGTCATGTTTTCCAAATGAGTAGGTTAATTAGGCCTAAACACCGAGAAATCATATAAAAGCCTTTCAAAGGTTCACCTAAAAATATTAGTGGCCAACGAGCGATACAACCCCCGTTTCTCCCATTCCGGCAAACCACCAACAAAGATAGATAAGGTCCTTTGACCGACTAAAGCCGAGCCATATAGCCCTCACAAATGTATGCGGGTTGTCCCGGATGATCACTTGCGGACAAGTCCACATGTTGCTAATAGTCATGTTTAAAGTTCATTGCATAAACATCATTCAAGTCACATGATCATGGTTTAAAGCTAGCATATCCCAAAACTATACTTGCCTTTTATAGTTGCTCCAACTTTCTCATATGCTTTGCTTCTAGTCATCAACTTCCGGTCTTCATCGCCAACAAAGCGGTTCTTGTTCTACTCGTGGCAAACACAACACATACAAGCGTGTAAAAAGAATGAACTAAGAGCAATACACTAATCATCACAAAAGCTTTAAAACAACATGCTTAAAGGTAACTCGTTGCTACGGTAGAGAGAACATAAGAAACGCCGATAACTGAAACTATCATTATAAAAAGAAACGACTATCGGTGTTTTATATTATAGAAGGAAAATAAAAGACTACATGCTTTATTTATTTTAATTAAGAAAACCATGTGAATAACATTAATTCAGATTAGTCACATCACATTTGAATTCGAAATCGAGTTGGTTCTAGTCATATTTTATTTATGAACATGTCATCTAAATTTAATCAAGTTAAACTTTATCTTTGCAAAATAATAATATATATGTGAATGCAACTAATAGATGTATGGCATGCAATGTGTTTAAACTAAACAAATTATTATTTATAAACATGTTTATATTAGCAATTAATCACATTGATATTTTATTCCAAAATCATTGAGTATAAAACCTATATTGTTTTTAATTAGAAAATGAATTACATAAAAGCATTAATCAAATTAAATTTAAATAAATAAATTCACAAATGAGTGACATGATAAACGTTACTCCTACTGCGTGAGAACACGAAGATACGATTCTAATGCAATTGGAACGACTCGAATCGGACTTAAAACGGAGAAACGACGTACGTTTTACTGGTCAGGGACCTATCTGCGATTTCAGAGAATAAAGAATTACGAACAGGTCCTTCTTCTACCTTGGTTTACTGCACGTACAGAAGAACATGGCCATCGTGGCCATGGTGCTGCCATTCCTCACGGGAGGGAGATGGGGCCTCGGCCTAGCCGTCCAGGAACAGCAGCGGCGCATAACTAGGCCCGCCCACGGCCAAGGATGATGGCCGGCCCTGCTCGCCTGCGCCGGCGTGTGCCATGGGAGACCATCGGCTGTACGCACGCATGCAGTAGATGTCGGCGGCGACGGCCCTGCCTGCTGCTCGCGGTAAGGCGGCAGCCTGGGGGCGCGCGGGCGGCAGCGCGCACGCGGGCGCTCGGCCCTAGATGGCTTCCGAGTTGAGCCGAGGACGTGAGACGGCCGGAGGACGAAGAGAAGATGTCATCTATGGAGAGTTCGCCTGAAAACTTGACCGGAAACAAAGAACGAATGGGAACTCGGTCAAACGGCAACGGATTCGGGAAAACGAGTATACCACGGCGAAGAGGACGACGAGAGCTACCTCATTGTGCTGGCGGAATTCGCCGGAACTCGACAGGTTGGCCGGAAACGCTCGCCGGAGAGTTCGCCGGAACCCTAGGTCTTCCGAACTTCGGCGAGGAATACCGAGCGTTAGGAGTGTCGGATCGGGATGGCGTTTTCAGATCTGGATTCAGCGCGTCGAGAAGAAGAGCGGCATGTATATATAGGTGGGGTTGGGAGACTTTTCGAATTTTTTAATTTCGGAATTTCTTTTATAGCTTAAAATAATTCCAGGATAATCCTAAAATCACATTTAAGCCACGGAAAATACCCAGAAGACTCTGAAAATTCCATAAAAATTCTCAGAGACACTTTTGATGATGATGAACCAAAATAATGTATTTTAAGCTCATGAAAAGATATTTGAGAGGATCTAGAAAAAGAAAAGGCTCACCGAAAAGCGGGAAGAACTTGAAAAAAAGCCCGAATAATTCTCGTGAAGATTTTAGAGATATATCTATGAATGATGAACTCAAAGGAATGATTTAGAGTGGAGGAATAAGCTTATGGGAAACTCCATGTGAAGGGTTGAGCAAAGGAAGCAAGGATTTGATTGTATAAGAAGAAGACAGACACGCGAGAGAGATAAATGACTTACTATGAAACGCGTTTGAAAAACTTTACTCACTCATACCACCAAGTCATGCGACAACAAACATAATATCATGCAACAACGTAAAATGAAAATTTGGGGTGTGACACATCTCCAACGAAGATGAAGTCACTTGTCAACATCGAACACTTAGATCTGAGAATAAAGAAATTGGATGAGGAAAGTCTTTGTATTCTCGGTGACCTACCGGTTCTTGTTATTTGTTTACTGGAGATAGGAAATGCTGAAGACGTACCCTTGACAGACAAACAACGAGTTTTGATCCGCAACAGCCATGGATACAGAAGCTTGAGGTATTTCAGAGTAACTTGACAATGCCGTTTGCTTGATTTTTTTTTATGAAAAGCTTGATTTTTTTTTTTTTTTATGAAAAGCTTGTTTTTTTTTACAAGAGTTAGCTTGAATTTTAATCCATCTGTCACGTGCTGCCCCAACCTCGGATGTTCTGGGGCCTCAACACATTGCTGCACCTCAGCAACGTGCAACAGTTGCTCCATTCTTCACATTCAGTTCTGGATCACCACCCATTCCTGAAGCTGAACAACAGACAATGGACAGTTATGAGCCGTCGCAACATGACGACCAAGTAAATGCCTTCAGCAGCACCTTCAATGGCCTTTCCTTGCACGATGACCACCCTGGTTCCAGTGCCACATCTGATTTGCAAATGAACCGAGAGAGACTTTCATTGATCTTTGATATGTATTTATACATCCGTACGGACGCATGGAGAGATGCACGCAGGCAACCGTCTCCATGGATTCGACGGTTTACAAGATAGAGATAGAGGGAGCGGGAGCGGTTTCCGTCATGGGTGTATCCCTAGATGAGAGCAACTCCTCTGTAATTGTAACACTCCCCCTTTGATCGAATCCATCTTGAGATCAATGAATAGTATTAATCCTCCAAAAAGTCCTGTAGGATAAAAACGAGGAGCAATACTTGGCAGATATGCTGTTAAAAACTCCTTCAAACCCAATGGGAAAATAAGGAGAAAGTGATACAGCATATAATGATTATTGCCTCATTGCAAACTCATATGAGAAAAACCTTTTCCTCTGTTCTGCTTGCTCTGCTCTGGGTCTCCTCTGTTTTGAGAAGTTAATACCAATATTTGCAATGCACTCTCCTCTTCTTTTGAGTGTACTGGCCACATTTCTTTCTTACTGCATTTGTTTTTGAATTATGGGTATATTATTTATTATGCATTTGTTGGAATTATGGCATATGTTTACTTTTGAACCGTAACCCACATTTAACTCCAATAAAGGAAGATACTGATACTGAATACTACCCTGGCATAGGCATAAATATGCAACTATGCTATAGTCTGTTGGAAGCAATAGCAAGCTAGTTGTTAACATCTGTGTATAAAGCTGCTGGTTTGTTTCAGGCTTTCAGCTTCAAATTATAGGAGTTACAATACAAAATGCTAAGCTAAAAGAAAAGGGGGATTCAATTAGCGAGTTCTGGGTAACCACAATCTTTGTTTATTATTAGAACAGAAAAATAGTGTGGGCGTCGCCTGTTCGAGCTTCTGATGGCTTTCGCAAAATTTCCAATGCAGTGGACAAATCGAAAAAAAGAACTTTCTGAGAAGCAAGTTCGAAAAGTTTCATATATTTATTTTAAAAAAGCAAGCGGCATTTAAAAATATTTTCCTCAAAAGCGAACTTCATTACTTGGTAGCTTTTCTGATAATTAAGCTAGTCTACTGGCAGAAACTCAAACAATCATGGTCTATGTAGGATCTTCAACATGCAAAGGAGGAGGAGGTCGTCAGGAACCACAGTGAAGTGATCAATAACCTCGTCATTCTCCAGTTCCATCATCACCTCGATCATGCATGTAGTAATTTACAGTGGTCGGTGTCTGCCAAGTGCCAATTCTCGGTGGCTGCCACTTATCCACTTATTACCTACCTGTTGTCTCTTCGATTCGTCAGTAAACTTTGTTAATCCCTATGGTGAAATTTGGTCTAAATACTATGAGTTTTGTATTGTTATTTGGATATATTCATTTATTTTTGAATGTTGAAACAGCCACATTTGTGTTCCTTATTAATATTAATCTAAAAAACCAAGTCATTGGAGGCTGTGACATTGATCATCCACTCTTACTAGTATGTGGACTTCGTTTTTGCTCTTCGAACGTGCTTTCTACTTTCTATAGTTGGGACTCGGGATAATGTCACACCCCAAAATTTCCATTTTGGGTTGTGTTTATATGATGCTTGTTGTTGCTTCACTTCGTGGTATGAGTGAGTGAAATTTTTAAAAATGCGTTTAGTAAATCGTTTATCTTTCTCCAACTTAGCATTTATGGCTTCCTATGATCGTTTCAATCTACTCTAAATCATCCATTTGAGTTCATCATTCATCATCATATCTCCAAAATCGCCCTCAAAATTATTTTGGCTTTTATATAGTTTTTCTCGCTTTTCTATGAGCTTTTCCATTTTTCTAGATCCTCTCAAATATCTTTTCATGAGATCCGAATACTTTATTTTTGTTCATCATGATCAAAAGCAGCTCTGAGAATTTTCCCTGAATTTTCAGAACCTTCAGAGTATTTTTCGTGGCTTAAATATGAATTCTAGACTTTTCTGGAATTAAATAAATCCCGAAAATAAGAAAATCCGAAAAGTCTCACAACTGCACCTATATATACATGCCGGTGTTCACCTTGACGCGCTGGTTCCAGATCTAAAAACCCCATCGCGAACCGACGCTCCTATCCCTCTGTATACCTTGCCGAAGTTCAGAAAAGCTAGGGTTCCGGCGAACTCTCCGGCGAGCTTTTCCGGCCAAACCGTGATGTCTCAGCGAATTCCGTTCCCACCAAAAGCTTGTTTTCCGGCGAGGTTGTTCCATGGCCGGCTTTCTTCTTCGTCGCCGGCGTCCCCGCGCCGCCTCTGCTTGCTCCCGGCCTCGTCCCCACTCGCGTTGGCAGAGAGCCCGCGTCCCCGCGCGCCGCGCGCTCCTGGCCGCCCTCCACGGCGAGCTGGTGGCGCCGCCGCCGCCGCCGCCGTACAGGCGCGTGCGCGCGTGCTGCCATGGCCATGGTGGCCGAGCAGGGCCGGCCATCGCCTGGGCTGCGCCGTGGTGCCGCGCTGCGCCGCCGCCGGCTGACCGGCCCACCAGGCCGAGGCCTTTCCCTCTCCCGCGCGTGAACCGCGAGCAGCAGTCCTCCATGGACCATGGTTTGGCCACGTTCGAGATGAAGAACAGTCTCAAGGTAGAAGAAGGACCTGTTCGTAATTCTTTATTCTCTGAAATCGCAGATAGGTCCCTGACCAGTAAAACGTTATGCCGTTTCTCCGTTATAAGTCCGTTTCGAGTCGTTCCAGTTGCATTAGAATCGTATCTTCGTGCTCTACGCAGTAGGAGTAACGTTTATCATGTCACTCATCTGTGAATTTATTTATTTAAATTCAATTTGATTAATACTTTATGTAATTGGATTTATAACTAAAAGTAATGTAGGTTTTATACCTCGTTGATTTCAGAATAGAATGTCAATGTGATTAATTGCTAATCTTAATATGTTTCTAAATTATAATTTGCTTAGATCAAACACGTTCCATACAATAAACTTGTTTATCTCTCATGTGTACTCATTTTATTTTGCAAAGATAAAAATTAAACATGATTAAATTATATGACATGTTCACAAATAAAATATGTCTACATCCAACTCGATTTTGAATTCAAATTTGATGTGACTAATCCAAATTAATGTTATTCACATGATTTTCATATATTAAAAGAAGTCAAGCATGTAGGTTTTTCCAATCTTTTATATTTATAATATAAACCCACGATAGTCGTTTCTTTTTAACGATAGCTCTGTTATCGGCGATTCTTGCGTTCTCTCTTAGCGTGTTGTTTTCAAACTCTTGATCTATTGTTCTTAGATGTTTTTATTTGTTGCTTGTATGTTGCCTATGCGTGATGTTTGCTACGAGTAGAACAAGAACCGCTTGTGGGGCGCTGGAGCTTGGAAGTCGATGACCGGAAGCAACATATGAGAAAGCTGGGGCAACTATAAAAGGCAAGTATAGTTTTTGGGATATGCTAGCTTTAAACTATGATCATATGACTTGAATGATGTTTATGCAATGAACGTTAAACATGACTATTAGTAACATGTGGACTTGTGCGCAAGTGATCATCCGGACAACCGTACATACTTGTGAGGGCTATATGGCTCGCTTTAGTCGGTCAAAGGACCTTATCTATCTTTGTTGGTGGTTTGCCGGAATGGGAGAAACGGGGTTGTATCGCTTCGTTGGCCACTAATATTTTTAGTTGAACCTTTGAAAGGCTTTATATGGTTTCCTGTTTAGGCCTAATTAACCTACTCATTTGGAAAACATGACTTACAAAGAAAAGTGTACACCTCTGCAGTGAGTAAAAGCGATATATCAGTAGTGCTCACGGTCCACGAGCGGCCTTGGAACTTTTGCATTAAAGATGATGACCTATGCTTGTTTAATAGTTCATAATTTATCGTTTTTGCTATACATTATTATGTTATAATGATCATGGGTTTTGGGTAGATATTGCCTTACTATATTTCTTTGAGTTCGACATGGACTCACTCTTGCTATTTCCCCATCCTCGGTCTGTTAGTAAAAGCTGCACAAAAGACGGATGAAGATATTGAGGATACTAATCGGAGTGCTTGGCATCACGGAGCCCCCCCATCAAACAGTCCCCGATAAGAATGGAGCCGAGAAGTTTAGCAACCCGTTCAGCGTTACTCGATAAGTTGTAAGTTTTCGTCTAGTTATATTTTACGTTTTAAAGCATTGTTTCGATATTTATCTATTCGGGTTATATGTGTGGACTTTCGGGCACACATATGGCGAGTCTGGTCTTCTTTGGAAAACCAGGCGTGACAGATAATGCGACTTGGGCCAATCAGATTTTGTTGTGAATCCTTCATGTGTGGCTTCACCAGTGCCCTGTGCTCGGTTTAGTCCACAGTACATAGACAACGACACTTGTTCATCCATTATGTAGAATGCATTACATGTAGAAAGGGCGAGCATCGTGGGCCGGGCCGCATGTGGGGAGGGAATAGAGAGGGTAGGGGCACCGGGCCAGGATAAGGGCGCCAAGGGCACGTGGTGGACATTTTCCTTTCACCTACCACGCCGGCCAGCTTAGGTACGGTGGTGTGCCATGCCACCCAATGTGGTAAAAATGTATCATTTTTCTCTGAGCTACTAAAATCGTAACGCCAAATCTAAAGCTGCTATTCGAGGACTGACCAACCATAGTGGTGGCAAAAAGTTAAATTCCCCAGAGAAACGTGGGCCTAAGGAGGATTATTGGGCTTAGGTTGTATTGTGCGCTCATTGCTAAAATACATGGGCCTGGAAACTTTACTTGATAACCAGTGTAATTTAGTCCAGGTGATTTGCTACACGTCTATACAACACGCGTCACATTCATTATCAATGACACGCTTTGTCGAGAAGAGTCACTGATATGTCTTTGTATCAGTGACGCATCTAGACAACACGCGTCACTTTCCTTAGGAGTGATACGTCTTGTTCATATATCTGTGACGCGTCGCCGATACAGTCATATATCTGTGACTGCAAGGGTAACTGATATATTGCTACTAGTGACGCATCTTGTCCGTAGATCATGGCAACTAATTGAGGTGTCACTGACTTGCTTTTCTGGCACAGTGTCCCTTGGACGACCTTGGTGTGGAGTGGGACACTCAAGATGGAGTAGACCCCGTAGACAAAAAAGCAGCCATGCACATACATACCCACATGGCCACATATTGTGCGGCGTAAAGTCTATCGCTGACAGTTTATCCACGGGTCATCCCAGGTGGTAACCGTCACAGGATGTCTTTCATGATGGTTTCGGTATTTTTCGTGTCTCAACTGGCCATCACGGAAACAAATTTCTAGGGTAGTGCATTGTGCGGGTGGCCCTTGTTCACACAGGAGGGCAGCATCCGACGCTCGTGGCCCGAGTACCACGGTCAAGAGCCTGCAGTTGGAGCCGAGAGCGTAAGCGTGGAGACATGAGCGTGGCTTGCAGCCGGCCGGATCGGACCTTCGTAGACGCGAAATAGCACTCATGATTCCTTAAGTATGGTGAGTTTGCGATAGCTAGATCAAGCTTGTTCTGCAACAATTTCTTTGCGGAAAATTAAATGATATGCACGGTAGCCGGCCGGGTTTCTTATCAGGACTGGAGACTTGAGAGGAGCTGACGAAGCAGCTACGCTATTGGGCTCTGTCGTCCCGAAGCTATACCACCCTCCAACATGCGCCATCCAGGGAGGTTTTGAGAGTGCTGCACACTACACGTTGATTCGATTCTTGAAGACTTCCTTTGAAATGCAGGAGTTCTATAGCAATTTTACAGAAAGAATCCTTCATAAAAAAAAAACAGAAAGAATCAGTTCACTTTGAAAAATAAAAAGAAAAAAAAAAACTTGAAAGTTTATTCCATTCCAAAGGAAAAATTATTTAACTATAGCTAACCGGTATATACTTTGCCGACATCTGTTGGATAACTTGCTTTAAGCTTGCTTCGAGCTTGTATTCTACACTTCCACATTGAGAGTGCTGCATTGGTGCTGCGCACTGCTCGTTTTTTTTTTCGATTCTTAGAAAAGTGTCTGATTGTAATGCTTATCAGCACATTGGGCAACATCTGTTGCACCACTTTTGTATAAATAAAAACTCAAAATGCTCTGTTGGAGGGAGAATAAAGCTGTAATATTTCCTACTGCTTTCCCCACGACCCGGGTTTAGGAGGTTTCCTTCCAACGTGGGATGCGATTGGCGACAGTATTTCCGTGTGTTTTGGTTGGAGGATTGGGGCCAACCCGGATGGGTTCGACCCGTTTTCGGTTGTTTGGATGGAGAGTGAGGGGGTTGGAGCGGTCCGTGCCTGGTATATTCCTCGAAGATGCGGGTCGAACCCGTCCCTTGGAAAGTGGCGGGCGGAGCCGACCTCTTTTTTCTCCGCCGGGAGCGCCCGTTGGGAGCGGGCCGGAGGCGAACTTCGTTTCCATCGGAGTCGTGTCCGTGCACTGCTGCTGCTGCGAGGTCCCAGCCGCTGCCCGCCCCGTCTTGGCCCGTGGCGTGCGCTGAAGCGGCCCCTTCCGGCGCTACGCCCACAGGGGAGCGGTAAGGCGGCGGCCGCCCCGTCCCCCGTCCCCGTCCGGTGGAGGCAGATGTGATGGCGAGGGGCGGTGCGCCCCGCGGCACGAGCGGAGGAGCCCCGTCGGGCAAGGAAGAACCCACCCCCCAGGGGCGGGAGGCTGCCCGGCGGGGGTGGCGCGCCCGGCGGGCACAAGCGGAGGAGCCCCATCGGTCGATTTGTACGAGCGGAGGAAGTCTCGTCGGGCAAGGAAGAAGAAGGACTCAAATCCAATTTTGTTTCTCTTGCAAGGTTCCCGATGTAAAAGTGCTAGACACAAGCTTTTACGTATCCCGCCTTAATTGATTTGTATAAAGTCCAGGGTTCCTGTTGAAAAGTGCAGCCCACTAACGCTGTTATCTTGACATCCGACCCGCTAACTCAATTCCTCCAACCAAACATGGGATGGGTTGACTCCGTCCCGAAATCGATAACCAAACCAAACACTGAGATGAGTTCAACCCAACCCAAAAAACTGGGTTGGATCCAACCCAACCCACCCAACCCTCAACCAAACACACGCTAAATGGACACAGGCACCCCAGCCGAGGTATTTGCACCGGAAGTCGTTCGGCAACCTGACACGACATTGGTTCCTGCGAGCAACCAATCGGTGTAGCAAAGCGTTTTTCCAAATTGGTGTATAGGCCAGACGCTGTTGCAAAGATTAGTAGCGCCATTTTCAGTGCTGAGAGATCCTGAAGTAGCAGGGCGACGAACATCAGCATAGAGGGAGTGTATAGGATAATCATTGTCACCTCTGTCAGGCCAGACTTTGAGCCTGGATGCGCCATTGATTTAGCTTTGAGAGTGCGCTGCACCGCTGCTGCGCACTGCAAATTTTTTTATTTCAATCCTTAGAAAAGTATCTGATTATAATGCTTACCAGCACATTGGACGACATCTGTTGGACAACTTTTGTATAAATAAATAAAAGCTCAGAATGCTTTGTTTGAGGGAGAACATCCTTAGAAAAGTGTCTTCTTTGCTTTATCCTTTCCAAAGAAAACATTATCCAATTATAATGCTTACCGGTATACTTTGCCGACATCTGATGGACAACTTTGCTAATGAGTGAATATATATATAAAAGCTCAAAATGCTCTGTGGAACTCAGAGAATGAACAAGCCTTCTTTGCTATTGCTTTCCCCACGACCTGTGTCTTCATCGCCAACCCCTTCTTCTTCCCGTTTCACAGAGCTACTGCCTGCATCCCATCCACGCAGCCACTCCAACTGAACCCAACGAAAGCTTTGAGCTTGTGTTTTCTACTCCATGTTAACTTTGATGCAGACATAACAATTTATGTAAGTAATGGTGGTCTTGATTTTGGTCTGAAGCATCTCTCCAAGCTCACGGAGGTTGAGTGTTTTATATTCGCTATCGGACCGAATAATAGTTGTCGTGTAGAAGCTGTCATTAAAAAGAACTTGAGAAGCACCCGAACCTTCCAAAATTCTCACTATATCAATGATTTGCAACCGAAGTCGTCATCTGCACTTCAGGTATGGTTGGGTTCTTCCATATACCTGAACTGAAACAAAACCAGTACTCCATGCATCCCAAGTTTTCTCTTATTTCTCATTGAGCTTCATCACCTTAAATGTGATATACCACTTGTCGCTCCTATTATTTCTAACAAAATCGCCATCTGTTTATGCAAATTTGTAGGTGATGACAAGACGATCTCCTCCACCACGGACGACAACACCAGCGCCGGCCAGTCGTTGAATGCAGCACTACCCCTCCCCACGGACCTCTCCTTCACCATCCACCATCAAGGAGCCTCCCCTGAACCTGGCCATCGAAATGGTCAGCAACGACGCCGATCGAAAGCTCGTCAGGCCGCCACCATCCGTGGACGACAATTGGTTCAGGGTGCGCCGCTTATTCCCGATCGCATCAAGGGGAACTTTGGGTATGGTATTATGTGCATTTATTTATGCTTACCAAACAAACTGTTCCAGCCTTCCAGGCGCTTATCATGTGATTATTCCTTAAGCTCCAAATTTCTAGCACAAACTTGACAATGCCATTGACTTGATTTTAATCGTTTGGCAGGGGCCGCCACAGAAACCTCTGATGTTCAAACTTCTCAGCAAAAAGCAGGCATTCGTGCCGCCGTGGTTCACATTCAGTTCCCGATCACCTCCCAACGCTGAACCTGAACAACAGGCAATGGGCTGTTACAAGACGTCACAGCATAATGATCTAGCAAATGCCTTTAGTAGCGTCTTCAAAGGGCTTTCCTTGCGCAATGACGGCCCTGGTTCCAGTGCCACGGCTGTTGAACTATCCTCCTTGGACACCGGTAATGTATTCCTTTATTCTGCTTGCTCTCGGACTAGATCTCGTGACTCTTTTGGAACGTTAATTGTTTTTGGCAGTGCATTCTCCTCTGTTTTGAATGTACTGGCCATATTTCTTCCTTTTCTGCTTTGGGCTTATTATACACTGGTCCATTAACATGTGTTCTCTCACACAGGCTAGTATCTTAGGATATATAAGCATTAGTTTTGTTTAAGGACTAGACTAACAAAATTACCAATATTTTGTACAATTTTTCTTTGTTCATTTTTCGACAATAGGCGTAACAGACACTTTGTAGCCTATATTATTTCTGGATAATAAACTTATAAATTACTAATCTATATACATTTTTTTCATCAATATTGATAGTTCCTTAAAATTATTGATCCATAAATTTTTCATCCATATCCATTATTTTTCTATTTACATGATAATTTTGCATATCTTAAACAAGCATTTGGTTAGAATCTTAGCTTAAACTATGGTAGCTCCTGTTGCATCCCAAATCTTATGATGGCACAAATCTACATTTTGATTTTCAGATATTAATCTTATTGGTTTTACATATTTTTTTAACCTAAACTTAAATTAAAACTCTTGTGATTACTATATCTTTTATCAACATGCCTAGCTTACATAAACTATATCTTTCGTTAAAAAAAACTACATTTTGATTTTCAGCTATTAGTCTTATTGGTTTTACATATGTTTTTATCCTCAAGTTAAATTAAAACTCTTGTGATTACAATATCTTTTATTACCATGCCTTACATAAACTTGACAATGCCGTTGGCTTAAATTTTGATCATTTGGCAGCACCCTCTGATGTTCTGGGGCCTCCACTCGTTGGAGTTCCTCAGCAACAGGAGGCAATCGCGACGCCGTGCTTCACATTCAGTTCTGGATCACTTCCCAATGCGGAAGCAGAACAACAGGCGATGGTCTGTTCCGAGTCGTCCCAACATGACGACTTAGCAAATCACTTCAGCAGCGCCTTCGACGGGATTTCCTTGCGCAAGGACCACCCTGGTTCCAGTGCCATGGCTGTCGAAGCAGCCTCGAACACCGGTAATGTATTCCTCTGTTCTGCTTGCTCTGGGTCTCCTCTGTTTTAAAATGTTAACATTTTCAGTGCATTCTCCTAACTATACTGGTCAGATTTCTTCCTTACTGTATTTGTTTGACTCATGGGATGTGCTTATGATATATATTCCGCACATAAGGCTTTTGCACTGGAGATCCTAAAACTGGCACTCTATAGTCTATATATTTACGTACTTTTGCACCGTCTGTTAGAAGCCATTGGAGAGTGGATGAATATGTACTGTGCTACAGTCTGTTAGAAGCCATTGGAGTGTGGATTGCAACAACCTTAACCCGGCAAGCTAGTGTGTTAAAATCTATGTAGAAATAAAGCTGCTTGTTTGTTTTAGCTTGGAATGGTATAAAAGGTAACAACCAAAAGTCCTAAGCTAAAACAAATAAAGCTGCTCGTTGTTTTAGCCATTGGGGTTCGTTGGTTTCATCTTGGAATTATGAAGAAGTAACAACCCAAAATCCTAAGCTAAAACACTTAAGGCTTTATGGGTTTATGCATACTGAATCTTTGTTTATTAGAACAGAAAACATTCTGTGCCTTTGAAAACTTTAAGAGGAGCATAACAACCCAATTAAGTATTGATCCATTGATGGTGTGTATGGCCCTTCTTATTCAGGCTTCTAAGTTGTACTGGCTTTCGCACAGCTTCTTCAAAGCAGTGGGCAAATCGATGGCCATTTATGAGAAGCAAGTTTCGAAAGTTGCCATATTTATTTATTTTTATTTTTTGCGATGAAGTTTCCATATTTATTTGAAAAAGCAAAGCTGCTTTCAAAAACATTTTCCTCTTCTTTCATTAGCTTTTCCTCTTACAACTTCTGGCAGAATCTAAAAAATGGGCTCTATGCAGGATCATCGTGCCAAGGAAGAGATCGTCAAGAAGAACAGTAAAGTGATCAATAACCTCGTCGCTCTCCAGCTCCATCGCCTCGACCAGGTAATTGCTGTGGTCAACATCGTCGGGCAAGTGCCAACCTCTGCTGGCACTTACGGTAGACACACTACAACCTTTGAGCAGTCTTGTTCAATATATACCATAAATAAACATCGTTTATATTGTAAAAATGATGCCTTTGCCTTGGTATAATAAAATTAGAATTAACGGGCATGGTGATCATCCTTCAATTCATGCTTTAATAATAACGATTATGGTGGAACCTTACTTAATTTACTTTTAAGTTTGTTGCTATTATTACTTCTATTTTTAGTCTGTGTGTGGGTTTATATTGCTAATCTTATACTTCCAGGAAAGCTTGTGAATGCATATTTAGTGATATCCTGAACTTTTTGTGTATTTGCTCTATGACCTTCCAAGCATCCTGGGAGCGAGGGATGCCATGCCAGGCTTAAAACCAAGTAGAAACAACCCCGTAAAGTAAAAATACTAGGAAACCTCACTACGTACCCTTGCATGTGTTAATAAATATTTGAGAAAAAATATGTGTATGTTAGAGTTGATCTCAGCTTAATCAAAACTGACTGAGTCTTCAGGAGCCTAACAAGTCTCCTAATCTAGGCCCACAATAGGTGGGCATGATTACAAACTAATGGGCCGCATCGAGCTATAAAATGGAGTCACCTCTGTTATTAGAGTGACAGTATTCTTACTATTACTATTGGAAGCTCCACATTAATTCTCACTACAAGCACTAGGAAAAAAAAGACAAATGCTAGAAATTCCCACGTTAATGAACTCCCCTGTTGTTGTGAATATACTGGCCACATTTCTTTCTTACTGCATTTGTTTGGATTATGGGTATATATTATATTATGCATTTGTTCGAATTATGGCATGTGTTTACTTTTGCACCGTAACCCAATTTAACTCTAATAAAGGAAGATACTGACACAGAACACAAACCTCAACCCACTAGCATAGCGATAAATACGCTACAGTCTGTTGGAAGCAATAGCAAGCTAGTTGTCAAACTCTGTGTACAAAGCTGCTGGTTTGTTTCCAGCTTTCAGCTTCGAATTATAAAAGGTACAATCCAAAATGCTAAGCTAAAACAAAGATAGGGATTCAATTAGAGAGTTCTGGGTTACCAACAATCTTTGTTTATTAGAACAGAAAATATTGTGTGCATCTGCTTGTTCGAGCTTCTGATGGCTTTTGCAAAATTTCCAATGCAGTGGACAAATCGGAAAAAAAAGAACTTTCTGAGAAGCAAGTTCGAAAAGTTGCCTATTTTTATTTTAAAAAGCACGCGGCATTCAAAAATATTTTCCTCAAAAGAGAACTTCATTCCTTGGTAGCTTTTCTGATAATGGCAGAAACTCAAACAATCATGCTCTATGTAGGATCTTCATCATGCAAAGGAGGAGGTCGTGAGGAACCACAGTGAAGTGATCAATAACCTCGTCACTCTCCAGCTCCATCATCACCTCGACCATGCATGTAGTACTTTACATTGGTCGGCGTCTGCCAAGTGCCAATTCTTGGCAGCTGCCACTTATTCACTTATTACCTACGCGTTGTCTCTTTGTTTCGTCAGTAAACTTTGTTAATCCCTATGGTGAAATTTGGTCTAAATACTATGAGTTTGTAAAGTTATTTGGATATATTCATTCATTTTTGAATGTTAAGACAGCCACATTTGTGTTCCTTATTAATAATAATCCAAAAACCAAGTCATTGGAGGCCGTGACATTGATCATCCACTCGTACAAGTATGTGGACTTCGTTTTTGCTCTTCGACCGTGCTTTCTACTTTCTATAGTTGGGACTCGGGATAATGCGACTTGGGCCAATCAGGATTTGTTGTGAATTCTGCATTTGTGGCTTCACCAGTGCCCTGTGCTCGGCTTAGTCCATGTACATAGACAACGGCAATTGTTCATCCGTTATGTCGAATGCACTACATGTAGAAAGGGCGAGCGTCGTAGGCCGGGCCGCACGTGGGGAGGGAATATAGAGGGTAGGGGCGGCACCGGGGCAGGATAAGGGCGCCAAGGGCACGGGGCAGTCATTTTCCCTTCACCTACCACGCCGGCTAGCTGAGGTACGGTGGTGTGCCTTGCCACCCAATGTGGTAAAATGTATCGTGTTTCCTCTGAGCTACTAAAACCGTAATGCCAAACCTAAAGCTGCTATTCAAGGACTGGCCAACTATAATGATGGCAAAAAGTTAAATTCCCCCAGTGAGTCGTGGGCCTAAAGGATTATTGGGCTTAGGTTGTGTTGTGTGCTCATTGCTAAAATACATGGGCCTGGAAACTCTACTTGATAACCAGTGTAATTTAGTCCAGGTGATTTGTTTCATGTCTATACAACACGCGTCACATTCATTATCAATGATGCGCTTTGTCGAGAAGAGTCACTGATATGTCTTTGTATGAGTGACGCATCTAGACAAAACGCGTCACTTTCCTTAGCACTGACGCGTCTTGTTCACCCGTGTCACCGATACGGTCATGTCTGTGACGCGCTAGAGGAATATGCATTACAAATTATATCAGTGACTGCAAGGGTAACTGATATATCACTATAGTGACGCATCTTCAGTGGCGGAGCTCTCGGTATGGCAAGGGTAACTGATATATCGAGCTCGTCTAATATCAGTGACTGCAAGGGTAACTGATATATCGAGCTCATCTAATATCCACTGTAGCATGTTTTTTCAGTTGCTAAAAATGCTATAAACTAGCTCATCGTTCCCTTTTAGACCGCATAAGCCATACCTTAATTCTTGTCTGTCCTCCGCCACTGCACATCTTGTCCGTAGATCATGGCAAGAACTAATCAGTGACGCATCTCGTTAACCCACGTCACTGATATTCTTTTAGTGACGTGCTTTGTTTCTGAGTCCACTAATCGAGGTGTCACCGACTTGCTTTTCTGGCACAGTGTCCCTTGGGCGGCCTTGAGTTGGAGTGGGACACTCAAGATGGAGTAGGCCCCGTAGACAAAAAAGCAGCCATGCACATATATACATACCCACATGGCCACATATTGTGCAGTGGAAAGCCTTTTCGGTGACAGTCTATCCCTGATAGTAACCGTCGCGGGAAGTCTTTTCGTGGTGGCTTTGGTATTTTTCGCGACGGAACTGGCCATCACGGAAAAAATTTCTGGGGTAGTGCGTTGTGTGGGCGGCCCCTGTTCACAGTGCAGCATCCGACACTCATGTTCCGACTACCACGGTCAAGAGCATGCAGTTGGAGCCGAGCGTAAGCGTGGAGACATGAGCGTGGCTTGCAGCCGAGCAGATCGGACCTTCGTAGCCAAGAAATAGCTCTCCTGATTCCTTAAGTATGGTGAGTTTGCGATAGCTAGATCAAGCCTGTTCTGCAACAATTTGTTTGCGGAAAATTAAATGATATGCACCGGCCGGGTTTCTTATCTGGACTGGAGACTTGAGAGGAGCTGACAAAGCAGCTACGCTTTTGGGCTCTGGCGTTCCGAAGCTTTACCACCCTCCCAACAGGCGCCATCCAGGGAGGTTTTGAGAGTGCTGCACACAACACGTTGATTCGGTTCTTCTAGACTTCCTTGGAAATGCAAGAATTCTATAGCAATTTTACAGAAAGAATCAGTTCACTTTCAAAAATAAAAAGAAAAGAATTTATTCCATTCCAAAGGAAAAATTATCTAACTATAGTGCTTACCGGTGTATACTTTGCCGACATCTGTTGGGCAACTTTTGCTTTAAGCTTGTATTCTACACTTCCACATTGAGAGTGCTGCATTGGTGCTGCGCACTGAACATTTTTTATTTCGATTCTTAGAAAAGTGTCTGATTGTAATGCTTATCAGCACATTGGGCCGCATCTGTTGGACAACTTTTGTATAAATAATAAAAGCTCAAAAATGTTCTGTTGAAGGGAGAGTAAAACTGTAATCTTTCCCACTGCTTTCCCCTCGACAACCTGTGCCTTCTTCACTAACCCCTTCTTCCTATGAGAAACTGAGAGTTGAGACATATCTCACAAAACAGTCTCCTAAACTCAATCTCTGTTTCCAAATCCATGGCAAGCTAGACCGTAATAAGGCCGGGCCTGTGGAGAATCCGTTTCACAGAGCTACTGCCTGCATCCCATCCACGCAGACATTTCACTCCAACTGAACCCAAAAAAGGCTTTGAGCTTGTGTTTTATACTAGCAGCCATGCCTGATTTCCTGGTGAGCGCAGCGACGGGGGCCTTGGGCCCTGTCCTAAACAAGCTTGCTGCTCTGCTCAGCGATGAGTTCAAGCGTTTCAAAGGCGTGCGTGGTGAGGTCAAGTTCCTCATTCGGGAACTGGAAGCCATGCACGCGTTCGTTCTAAAGAAGTCTGAAGAGGAGAATCCTGATGTGCTAGACAAGGTGTGGATGAAGGAGGTGCGAGAGCTTTAAATGCGACATCGAGGACAGTCTCGATGACTTTAGAGTCCGTGTTGATGATGACTTGGTAAAACCAGGGCGGCTTCATCAACAAATGCAAAATCTACTCGACAAGACCAAGGCCTGCCGTCGGATTGCCAAGGCCATTCAGGATCTAAAAGTCCAAGTCAAGGAGGTGGGTGAAAGGAATGCAAGATACAAGCAGATCAGAGAGACTGTCATGAACACAAGCAATGAGAGAGTGGATCCAAGAGCTCTTGCCATATTTGAGGATGCTTCAAGGCTTGTGGGTATCGATCAACCAAAACAAAAAATAATTTCATTTTTGAAAGAGGAGGATGGAGGTACTTCATCACAACAGCCGAAGATAGTCTCTATTGTGGGGATTGGAGGAATTGGAAAGACAACCCTTGCACATCGAGTGTATGAAGAGCTCAAGGATCAGTTTCAGTGCCGAGCTTTCTTGTCGGTGTCACGGAATCCTGACATCTTTCGGATTTTAAGAACTATTCTCAGCCAGGTGACAGGTCAACGCTTTTGGGAGACAGAAGCGGGGAGCATACAGCAGATGATCATAGAAATCAATGAATTTCTTCGGACAAAAAAGGTACACACGGGTGTTTTCTTTCAGCATGCAACATTTTCGTCCGTTCGGTTAAGAAACCTATTTTAGTAAGCTTTGCCTATCATATTTTATTTTCAGCACGAAATTGGCTGCTCTCATGCCTTTGAACGAAACAGATGATTACAGAGATAGTCTTGAAAATGTGCATAGTACACATACAGAGTATCAGTAACTTGCAAAAGAGAAAGTTTCTTAACTTTTCACTAATAGCATTTATACATTACAAAATGATTTTTCACTTGTAATAAAATAGAGTTCATTTAAAAATTTCCCTGTCAATATATTTCTAAAAATTAGAAAAGAAATTACCATCTTTTTGTAATATAAATCTGATATAGAGTATGCGCACCACTATGCCTGTATATGGGCTGCCTAATTGTTGGGTCAAGTGTACCAAAGTTTTTGTCCACAAATACACCAATGTGTATTATAGTTTTATTCCCAGCATAACTATATTTTTCATTGAGTTAATTATCACTATACATCTATAGGGTCCCTAGCTCATTTTTCACATGAAAAACGCAGAAATGAGAAGAAAAAAAAAACTATGTTCCAAAGGGGGCCTAAAAGTATAAAACAAAACTATTGTCAAATTGGAACCTAGCTAGGTTGCAAATTTTTGCCACCTCCTTATGTTAGAATCGATACTAGAATAGATTAGAGCATATCAAGATATTTTTAGTGCAAATGACAGGAGTTCTGCCTATCCATTATGAGGAAGAGTTATATTTAAAAAGACGTCATATCTAGATAAATTTTAATTTATAAGTGATGGATATTTAATTTTACAAACCCTAGTTTAGATGTACCCTCTATGTACATCACGATCTCATGTCATGACTTTGTTCTAGAAATCCTAAATGATACCTCTCCTCCTAATACCATTTCAGAGTGTGTAAAAATAAATGACATCGCTACAAAATAGGCTTAAAGTGCTTACACATTACTAGAGTATAAGGTTATTGTTTTAAAGAATAGAGTTTCGTACACTCAGGCTTCCTATCATTCTAGGGTACTAAATTTCTTTGAGCTTAAAAATATATCCTTCCATACTAAATTGTTTTATCAAATTATGTCCTAGGTACTTGATTGTTGTTGATGATGTATGGGATGTGAAAACATGGGATGCAATTAAGCATGCATTGCAAACCAGTAGTTGTGGTAGTATGATGATAACAACAACTCGGATACATGATGTGGCCAAAGCATGTTGCTCCTTATATCCTGATAGTTGGGTTTACCAACCAAAGCTTCTCGAACAACATGACTCAATAAGGTTGTTCCAAAACAGAATATTTGGTCCCGGGAATGAATGCCCAGAATACCTAAAAGAAGTCTCTGTTAAGATCTTGAAGAAATGTGGAGGTTTACCATTAGCCATTATTACAATATCTGGTTTATTAGCTAACAAAGCACAGAACGGAGTTCACTCAGTCATAGAGTGGGATCAAGTTCAAACTTCTATTGGTCGTGGACTTGAGAGAGATTCACCTGTGGAGGGAATGATGGGAATATTATCACTCAGTTACTTTGATCTTCCTCATCATTTAAAAGCTTGCCTATTATATCTAAGTATATTTCCCTGAAGATTACAAAATTAATAAAAAGCGTTTAGTACGGCTTTGGGTTGCAGAGGGGTTCATTCCGGCCGAATCTACATGCGCCCTGTATGAATCAGGGGTGAAGTCTTTTAATGAGCTTATCAACAGAAATTTAATCCTTCCGTGGGGAATGAAGAATCCAAGGACCTTGTATAAATCTGAAATGGAGTGTTTTGAAGACTACCTCAAGAGAATAACACATTCGGATGAAGTAAACAAGTGGACTGACGAGGTGGACAGCTGTTGTCTCCATGATACAATTCTTGATTTCATCGTGTGCAAGTCCACTGAAGACAACTTTGTTACAGTACATGGTATCCCAAGACTAGCACCTCCACTAGGAGTCAAGGTTCGTCGCTTGAGTCTGCAAAGTAAACCTGATGGAGACGTGATCGTACACTCAAACCAAAATTATGTAAATGTCCGATCAATTATTAGTTTTGGATTCCCCTGTTCCTTGTTGGGTCTTAGATTATTGCGTGTCCTGGACTTCACGGGCTGTTGGAGATTAGAAAGCTATCATCTTGCAAACATTGGAGAATTACTCCAACTGAGGTATTTGAGCCTCAGGAATACAGGGATAACTGAGCTCCCAGAACAGATCGGAGCGCTACAGTATTTGGAAACACTTGACCTACGGGGTTGTAACATAAAGCAATTACCGACAGCTATTGTTCAACTAAAAAGACTTGTCAGCCTACTAATGGATTCTGGACTGCTTCCAGACTGCTTTCCCGGTGGAATCAAAAACATGCAGGCATTGGAGGAGTTAAATTCGGTAGCAGTTGATATAAAGGAAGCAGCTATTTTTGTTGAAGAAATTGGCGATTTAACCAAGATGAGGCATCTGGATATATCATTCCTTTCCAACTCTGGTAATACTAGCGAGGAAAGCTACATGAATCTTGTAACAAAGATGGTTTCTTCTTTTCAACGGCTAAATAAGCTTCAAGCTTTAGCCGTAGAATTTGATAATTATGGAGAAGCAGGGCATGACGTCATCCTTGAGGTGCCGTGGGGCTCTGCTAGCCTAAGAATGCTTGTTCTCATGATGAGCCCCATGTCAAGGGTGCCAAACTGGATGAAGTCACTTGTCAACATGGAAACATTAAAGCTGAGAATAAAGAAACTGGATCAGGAAAGTCTTTGTATTCTTGGTGACCTACCAGTTCTTGTCGATCTGACACTGGAGATAGTAATCAACAGGTCTTTTGAAGGAATACCCTCGACAGACAAACAACGACTTGTTGCCAGCAACAGGTCTGGATACAGAAGCTTGAGGCATTTCAGAGTCGCCACCAAACCATTGGGTTGGCGCCCCAGAATCCCCATGCTGACGTTTGAAGCTGGATCCATGCCAAAGCTGGAAGAACTGCATGTAAACTTTGATGCGGATATAACAATTTCTGTGAGTAATGGTAGTCTTGATTTTGGTCTCAAGCATCTCTCCAAGCTCACGAAGGTCTGGTGTTGTATGTTCGGCACCAAACTGAATATTTTGTCTGTACAAGTTGCCATTGAGAAAGAGCTTGCTAGCCACCCGAAGCTTCCACGTTTCGAAAAACATCATTACATGCACAGCCGACAGCTCACACAACACAGAAGCTTCCCTCCATAGCTGACTTGTCAGAACAAGAAGTTGTTCAGGAGCCAGCCGCTGATGTCATCATCTGCATTTCAGGTAATGGTTGAATATTCTTCATCTGAAACAAAACCAGTGCTCCATGCATCCCAACTTTTCTCTCATTGCTCACTGAGTTTCATCACCTTAAATGACACTGCTTGTCGCCTATTACTTATATCGCCATCTGTTTTTGCAAATTCGCAGGTAGTGATGACAAGATGAGCTCCTCCACCACAGAGACAAGATCGCCAGTTGTTCACTCCAGTGCTGCCACTACCGACCGACATGATGGCCTTCACTATCCACCAGCTTCAGGTATGGTTTTATGTGCATTTACGCATACCAAACAACTGTAACAGGGCGCGTTTTATGTGATTATTCCTTCAGCTTTGTAACTTAGCTGTGTGCGGTCAGAGGCGGCAAATAATTCCATTTTCTAAAAAAAAAAGGCTCTGTATGTTCTAATACACATTCTGGCTTGCATGTTGTAACAGAAATTTGACAAAGTCCTTGGCTTGCATTTTAATAATTTGGCAGGGGCTGCCCCAGCATCCTCTGATGTTCTGGGGCCTCGAATCATTGCTGCTCCTCAGCAACATGGAGCATTCGTGGCGCCGTGCTTCACATTCTGTTCTAGATCACCTCCCAACGCTGAAGCTGAACGACAGGCAATGGATTGTTACGAGCCGTCGCAACATGATGGCCTTGCAAGTGCATTCAGCAGCGCCTTCAACACCCTTTCCATGCACGACGATGACCCTGGTTCCAGTGCCACGGCTGTTGTATCGTCCTCGGACACCAGTAATGTTTTCCTCTGCTCTGGGAGTCTGGGTCTCTGTTTTGAAAGTAAAATTATTTGGCAGTTCATTTTGCTCTTTTTACTTAAGGGATGTGTTTACTTTTGCACCGTAGCCACATTGCACAGAAAGGAAACCTTGCACTCCTCTGGCATAGGGCCAGATAGATATGTGCTTTGCTACGGTGTGCTAGAAACCATTGGAGACTGGATTGCAATAACCCTAACCCGGCAAGAGCTAGTTTGTTAAAATCTGTGTAGAAATAAAGCTGCTCGTTTATTTCATTTTGGAACTATGAAATAGTATAAACCAAAATCCTAAGCTAAAACAAACAGGGCTTTAATTAGACAGTTCTGCATATACAATTCTTTTTATTTGAACAGAAAAATTTGATGTCCATTTGTAAACTTCAAAAGGATAATAGCAACCAAACAAAGTACTGATCCCTTGATGGTGTCTATATATGGCCCCTGCTTGTTCAGGCTTCTAATGGCTTTGATCCGCACAACTTCCAAAGCAGTGTGGCAGATCGAAAAAAAGAATCCTTTCTGAGAAGAAAGCTTCAAAATTATCTGTATTTATTTGAAAAACAAGCTGCTTTCAAAAATATTTTCCCTAAAAAGCGGACTTCCTTGGTAGCTTTTCTGATAATTAAGCTAGTCTTCTGGCAGAAACTTAAACAATCATGCTCTATGTAGGATCTCCATGCCAAGAAGGAGGTCGTCAGGAAGAACAGTAAAAATGATCATGTACTTGCAGTGGTCAGCGTCTGCCAAGTGCCAACCTCAGCTGCCACTTATTCACTTACCATAGTGAAATTTTTGTCTAAGTACTATGGGTCTATATATTTTGGATATATTCATTCATTTGTGAATGTTAGAGACCGACATATTTGCGTTCCTTAATAATAATATAAGAAACCAAGTCATTGAGCATCCACTTACACACGTATGTCAACATCGCTTTTGCTCTCGGCTGAGTGCTGGACAGGGTTCCTGCTCGGGGCGCCTTCCCCCAACAGTACAAATTACATGCTAAGAGCATCCAGGGTTTTTATAATGAGAAAAAATCTTGAGGTTCAAATCCTCTATCTCCTTTGTCCAAAAAAAAATGTAATTCCAGGTTTAGGACAAGTCAAAGTTTTTTTACATTTAACTAAATTTGCATAAAATGTTATCAATATTTATGTGTTACTATAAAGATATATTTCATAATAAACTAAATGATACTCCCTTTGTTACAAATTATAAGTCACTTTGATTTTATTGGTACATACATTTTGCCACGTATCTAGATATAACATATGTCTACATACATAGCAAAATTAATGTACAAAAAAGTCAAAAGCAACTTATATTTTGCAATGGAGGGAGTATTAATTTAACATCGTCAAAATGGTTTGAAGAGCTGAGGTTTTTTTGTGTGGGGGGTGGGGTGGGGGTGGGCGGTGGGGGGGTTGGGATGGATTGAGGCCGGGCCGTTGGACCTAGGGAGCTTTTGTAGTGCTTGCACTGCTGCTGCGCACTGAACATTTTTTTATTTCGATTCTTGAAAAGTGGGCAACATCTGTTGGACAACTTTTGTATAAATAAAATGCTCTGTTGGACCCAGGGAGAATAAAGCAGTCTTCTTTCCTACTACTTTCCCCACCACGACCTCTGCTTGCCGTGAGAAACTTTGAGACCCAAGGAGAATACAGAAGTCTTCCTTGCTATCACTTTCCCCACGACGACCAATCTCCTAAACTAATCTCTGTTTCCAAATCCATGGAGAGCTAGAGCGTAATAAGGCCGGCCTGTGGAGAATCCGTTTGAGAGAGCAACTGCCTCATCCCATCCACGCAGCCACTCCAACTGAACCCAACAAAAGCTTTGAGCTTGGGTTTTCTACTAGCAGCCATGGCGGATTTCCTGGTGAGCGCAGCGACGGGGGCCTTGAGCCCCGTCCTGCATAAGCTTGCTGCCCTGCTCGGTGACGAGTACAAGCGTTTCAAAGGCGTGCGTGGTGAGGTGAAGTTTCTCATTCAAGAACTGGAAGCCATGCACGCGTTCTTACTGAACAAGTCTGAGGAGGAGAATCCTGATGCCCAAGACAAGGTGTGGATGAAGGAGGTGCGGGAGCTCTCCTATGACATCGAGGACAGCCTCGATGACTTCAGAGTCCGTGTTGATGATGACTCGGCAAAACCGGATGGCTTCATCGACAAATGCAAAAAAATCTATTGGACAAGACCAAGGCCCGCCGTCGGATTGCCAAGGAGATTGAAAAGCTGAAAGGCCAAGTCAAGGAGGTGAGTGAAAGGCATGCAAGATACAAGATCTGCGACACTGCCATGAACACAAGCAAAGTGACCGTGGATCCAAGAGCTCTTGCCATATTTGAGGATGCTTCAAGGCTCGTGGGGATCGATCAACCAAAACAAGAGGTAATTTCATTTCGACGAAGGTGGATGGTGGTATTTCCTCACAACAACCAAGATAGTCTCTATCGTGGGAATTGGAGGAATCGGAAAGACAACTCTTGCAAACAGAGTGTATGAAGAGCTGAAGGATAAGTTCGATTGCCAAGCTTTCTTGTCGGTGTCACGGAATCCTGACATCTTTAGGATTTTGAGAACTGTTCTCAGCCAGGTGACAGGCCAACGTTATTGGGAGACAGAAGCAGGGAGCATACAGCAGCTGATCATGGAAATCAATGAATTCCTTCGGACAAAAAGGTACACACGGGTGTTTTTTCCAGCATGCAACATTTTTATCCATTCAGTTAAAAACCTATTTTAATAAGCTATGGCCATCACACTATTTTTTTCTGTAAGAAATTGGCTGTTCTCATGCCATCTGATAGTCTTGAAAATATGCATAGTACACATACAAAGTATCAGTCACTCGCTAAGGAGAAAATTTCTTAAATTATCACTAAGAGCATTTATAAGGCACAATTTGAATTTTCACTTGTAATAAATTATTGTTCAATTAAGAACTTCTCCCTCAATATATTTCTAAAAACTAGAAAAGAAATTACCATCCTTTTGTAATATAAATCTAATACTACAGTTTCTACACCACTAAGCATGTATATAGGCTGCCAAATTGTTTAGTCAAATGTATCAAAGTTTGCATCCACAAATACCAGTGTGCATTATAGTTTTTTCTGCTTAAGTATGTTCTAAAAATTCTTCAGTGAGTTGTCATTACAAATCTATAGGGCCCCTTTAGAACACAGGAATCAGTTCATTTTCATAGGAAAAACGTAGGAATAGGAAAAAAAACTCGCATTCCAATAGGGGCTTAAAAGTATAAAACAAGGAACTATTGTCAAATAGGAACTTAGGGTGCAAAATTTTGCCACCTTGTTAGAGCATATCTAGATAATTTTTTTAATGCAAATGACAGGAGTTCTGCCTATCCATTAAGAGGGAGAGTTATATTTATGCGAAGACATATCTAGATAAATTTCATGTAGGTTTTAATTTCTAAATGTTGAAGCTTTAATTTTACAAATCCTAGTTTAGATGTATCCTCTTAGTACATCACGATCTTTTGTCATGTCTTTGTTCTAGAAATCCTAAATCATACCTCTCCTCCTAATACCATTTCTGAGTGCGTGAAAATAAATGACATAGCTACAAATAGCCTTACATTGCTTCCACATTACTAGAGTATAAGGTTATCATATTTTAAAGAATCGAGTTTCCTAAATTCTGGCTGTCTATCATTCTAGGGTACTAATTATCCGTGGAATATTTGTTTGAGCTTAAAAATGTATCCTTCCATACTAAATTGTTTTCTCAAATCATGCCGTAGGTACTTGATTGTAGTCGATGATGTATGGGATGTGAAAACATGGGATGCAATTAAGCACGCATTCTTGAAACAATAGTTGTGGTAGTGTGATAATAACACAACTTCGGATACATGATGTGGCCGAAGCATGTTGCTCCTTATATCCTGATGGTTGGGTTTACCAACCAAGGCCTCTTGAAGAACATGACTTAAAAAGGTTGTTCCAAAACAGAATATTTGGTCCCGGGAATGAATGCCCACAATACCTAAAAAGAAGTCTCTGATAAGATCTTGAAGAAATGTGGAGGTTTACCATTGACCATTATTACAATATCTGGTTTGTTAGCTAACAAAGCACGGAACGGAGTTCACTTAGTCACGCGAGTGGGATCAAGTTCAAACTTCTATTGGTCGTGGACTTGAGAGAGATTCGACTGTGGAGGGAATGATGGGAATATTATCACTCTGTTACTATGATCTTCCTTCTCATTTAAAAGCCTGCCTATTATATCTTAGCATATTTCCTGAAGATTATGTAATTCATAAAAATCAATTAGTACGGCTATGGGTTGCAGAGGGTTCATTCCTACAGCCGAACCTTTATGCACCTTGTACGAATCAGGAGAGAAGTCTTTTAATGAGCTTATCAATAGAAATTTAATACTTCCGGGGTCAACAAGTTACTGGATTGGCGAGGTGAAAAACTGTCGTGTCCATGATACAATTCTTGACTTCATCGTGTGCAAGTCCACTGAAGACAACTTTGTGACAGTACATGGCATCCCAAGACTAACACCTCCACCAAGAATCAAGGTTCGTCGATTGGGTTTGCAAAGTGAAACTGATGGAGATGTGACCGTACACTCGAACCAAAATTATGCAAATGTCCGGTCAATTATTAGTTTTGGATTCCGCTGTTCCTTGTTGGGTGCTAGATTCTTGCGTGTCCTGGACTTCACGGGCTGTGGGAGATTAGAAAACCATCATCTTGCAAACATTGGAGAACTACTCCAGCTGAGATATTTGGGCCTCAGGGATAATCAACGGATAACTAAGCTCCCAGAACAGATCGGCGCGCTACCGTATTTGGAAACACTTGACCTAAGGGGCGGCACCATACTCCATGTTAGAAATATTCACGTCATGGTGTGTCCCTGGCGTGTATGTGTCTGTGTTAGGCCACGCCGCATCCATGGCGCACGGTGTTGTGCGGCGTCAGTCTGCGTCCTTGGCGCGTAGAGTGTCCAGCTCGTGTACGTGCATGTGTGCGTCACGTACACGGGTTTCAGTTGTGGTACGTGTGTGTCACGTATGGGTCTAGGAAGTTGCAGGATTGCTGCAACGTCTGTTGGAGTTTGTTAGTTTGTTTAGGCAGTTAGGAGGTTGTTGACGCTGATTAGGGCACCAACACACCGGGAGGGCTTTGGACGCCCACGAGGTTGCAAACAACCTGTAAAAGCGGCAAGGATCGCAACTTGACCGAAGAAACCGATCTAAAGAACGATTAGGTCGGTGTAGAGCTCGATCTCGGCCGAATTACCTCGGAACGCACTCCGGAAGGATCCGTCGGGAGAACGCACGCGAGGGTTGCCCTAGGTTCGGCAAGGCCACCTAGAACGCCCGCGAAATTCGTCGAGAAAGACGCCGGACAGCAGAATTAGGGTTTGGAAAAGGGTAAAAGGGTTAAAGAGTTGATAGATTGATCGATTGGATATAGATGGGATCAAATCGGCCATGAACCTCTTTATTATATAGAGGAGGGTGGTCTTATCCTTTTAGTAAATCATCCTTGGACGTTTTCAAACACCAAAAACCGACCCAAACACGATTAGGAAAGAGATCGGTTTGGAATCGTGCGGACATGGCCCGTCGCGGGCTGACCGGACGCTGGACCGCCTCGACCGACGCTCCGGTCCGATAGCGTGCGGTCGGTTCCGTAAAGCTCAAACGCGCCCGAACGCCTCGGCCGACCGGACTCTCCGGCCGAACGCACGACCGACGCGCGAACATGACCGGGCGCTCCGGCGTTATTGTCTGGTCGATTCCGAGAGCTCTGAAATCGAATCGCCGCACCGTCGACCGGACGCCGACCGGACGCATGAAGAATGACCGGACGGTCCGGCCGCCCGGCGTCCGGTCACTTCCAGAGGAGCCTGTATGTTCTTCCTCAAAAAATTGGCTAAGTCTGGATTTTTATGGTGAGTTAGCCCCTCATAGAATTGGCTAAGTCCGAATTTTACCATGTCTTAGACCAAGCCATTTTTGGGTGTCAACATATGCCCCCCCCCGTTTTCGAAGGCGAGAGGTGCACGAACCTGAAAAACAAGACAAAGAAAACCAAACAACACGAATGCCCATCATATCGGTTGTCCGGTGGCTAAGGGTGATACTATGTACCGGCCATTTTTGTTCTAAGGGCGATGCATGCATCGGCCATTGTTTGGAGAGCACTAGGCCTCTTGCCAAACACTAGGGAAATATTTTTTTCAAATACCTCCCGTTAATCGCCTTTGTTTGGCGTTCTCCACTCATTGACCCAAGCACATAGGAGTTCCCAAATATCGCTTTGACCACCTTAAAAGGACCTTTCCAATTGGGTGATCACTTGCCAAATTGATTGCTCTTCGTCCCTATCGGTAATATAGTTTGCCATACTAAGTCACCGATTTGGAACGACTTGCTCTTAACTTTCTTATTCTAGGCTCTTGCAACATGGGCTTTATCCTTTTCTATTTCCTTTAGAGCTTGTATTCTCTTGTCGGTTACCTCATCGATATTGTCCATCATCAAATCATGATACATAGTAGGAGATAGATCATTTTGCTTAGCAAATCTATATGCATCCAAATTTACCTCAATGGGTAACACCGACTCTTGACCATACACCAACTCATAAGGAGTAACCTTAGTTGCACCATGCCTCGATATTCGATGAGCCCACAAAGCTTCTGACAAGACTTCATGCCACCTTCTTGGATGTTCATCTACCTTTTTCTTGATAAGCTTGATCAAAGTCTTGTTAGTGGATTCCGCTTGACCATTGGCTTGAGCATAATATGGAGATGAGTTGAGCATCTTAATTTTGTATGATTCGGCAAAATCCTTTACCTCCTTCGCCATAAATGACGTTCCTTGATCCGTAGTTAACGTTTGAGGAATGCCGAATCTATGAATAATGTGCTCGGTGATGAACTCAATTACCTCCTTGTGTGTCATGTTCTTCAAATGGAACCGCTTCCGACCATTTAGTGAAGTAGTCGGTAGCAACCAAGACGAACTTATGCCCCTTCAAGATGGAGGATGAATCGACCAATGAAGTCTAACCCCAAACCACGGAAAGGCCACGGTTTGATGATCGGATGAAGCATAGCGGCCGGCACTAGCTGAATATTCCCAAACCGTTGACACTCTTCACAACCTTTGTAGTAACGAAAGCAATCGGCCATCATAGTAGGCCAATAGAAACCAGCCCGTCTCAACAACCACTTCATCTTCGGGCCGATTGATGTGTACCACAAATGCCCTCATGAACTTCTCCCATTGCCACTCTTGCTTGATCAGCCCCTAAGCACTTTAGCAACAAATCTTCGGGCGGTCCTCCGATATATCTCACCATTATGCAATGTATACTTGAAAGCAAGCCGCCGAACGTTCTTGTCAACTTTAGCACTAGGATCCTTCAAAAAAGATAAAAGAGGAGTTCTCCAATCTTCCAAGTCGGTACTACCATTGTCTAAGACGTAAATAGACTGATTCAAAAGAATTCTACTTTGCTGTCCCAAATCATTAGCAACATCGGTTTGGCCAATTAAATTTGGTTGAACTGAATTTTTACTAGAATCTGAAACAAACAAACTTTCATGCATCGGCAAATGTTGTAAATGAAAATATTTATCTTTTACCTCAAAGCCGGATGCCTCTTGAGCAAGCAAGTTTGCTCTTTGCACATACTTCACATGCAATTGATCATCTTCCTTAATATAACCGAAGCCCGTTGAGCATAAAAATTGGCCTTATGATTCTCTTCTCTTGGAATATGCCGAATCTTAAATTCGGTAAAATTTACCAATTAAATCAAGGCAAATATCGAGGCGAGCACGAAGTGATCCATCTAAACATTGACACTCACCGAAAACTTGTTGCACCACAAGTAATGAATCACCAAATGCTTCAACATGTTCAATCCCCATAGCTGCTAACATGATCAACCCGAACAAGAGAGCTTCATATTCGGTTTGATTGTTAGTACATATGAATTCCAATCGGCTTGACATTGGAAATTCAGTACCATAAGAATTAACAAGAACAATTCCAACTCCGGCACCGTCTTTGCAAACCGATCCATCAAAATACAAACGCCACGGGGTAGCGGTATTATAGTTCACCTCAACATCAAGATTAATACTATGCTCAACGATAAAATCAGCAAGAACTTGACCCTTTAAAATTCTCAATGGTTCAAAAGTCAAGTCATATTCAATCAAAGCGTATGCCCATTTGCCCACCCTTCCAGAAAGGATTGGCCGATACAACAAGTGTTTGATGACATCGGCCTGGCATGCTACCACACATGTGCTTGACAAAAGATAGTGTCTCATCTTGGAACAAGCAAAGTATAGTGATAAGCATAATTTCTCAATATGGGCATACCTTGTCTTGGGATCAAGAAGACGGCGACCAAGATAAGCAACAACATACTCCTTTCCTTCATATTCTTGAGTAAGAACAGCCCCAATCACCTTATCTTCGGCAGCGATATATAATCGGAAAGGTACTCCCCTTCTAGGTGCACGAAGAACGGGTGGTGAAGACAAATATTCCTTTATCTTATCAAATGCAAATTGTTGGCTTGCCCCCCAGGCAAAATCAGCTTCATTCTTCAACTTGAGTATGGGGGTGAAAGGAATAATTTTCCCGGACAAGTTAGCAATAAACCTTCTCAAGTAGTTCACTTTACCTAAGAATTTTTGCAAATCCTTTTTGCATTGAGGTGCTTGAACTGCCTTGATCTTCTCTATCCTCTTAGGATCAATCTCTATACCCTTGTCATGAATAATAAATCCAAGAAACTTTCCAGCCGACACTCCAAAGACACACTTGAGCGGATTCATCTTCAAGCCATAGTAGCGCATCCTTTCAAATGCAAGACGCAAATCAGCTAAGTGAGGATCATGGGAAGCCGATTTAATCACCACATCATCAATGTACACCTCCATAATCACCCCAATTAGATCATAGAAGATTAAATTCGTAGCTCTTTGATAGGTGGCGCTGCATTCTTGAGCCCAAAGGTCATGACAATCCACTCAAATAAACCAACAAATCCGGGACAAATAAAAGCGGTCTTGGATGTATCTTCCTCGACCATAAAAATCTGATTATAACCGGCATTACCATCAAGAAAGCTAATTACCTTGTGTCCCGAAGCATCATTAATCAACATGTCGGCAATAGGCATAGGATATTCATCTTTGGGAGTGGCTCTATTTAAATCTCTGAAATCAATGCATACTCTAATCTTTCCGGTGTCCTTCTTCTCAACCGGCACAATGTTAGAGACCCACTCCGCATACCCGCATGGACGGATGAAGTCCGCTTGAAGCAACCGATTAACCTCTTCCTTGATCCGGTCATTGATGGCTGAATTGAAGCGTCTTGGCAGTTGCTTGTACGGTCTAAACCCCTTCTTGATAGGAAGCTGTTGATATTTCTAACACGATCCTAATTAGGAAGGCGAGAAAAAATATATATGGGATATCTATCTAATCATGTTAGCTTGGATATGGGATTAACCTCATGATCCAATAAAGCGAAGTTAAGCGGGTGTTAGTAGTGGGATGTAGCTTAGCCACATTATCCATAGTGGAATTAATCTCACCAGGATATGAACTTAAGGTATACCACTCATTTCTAGGCATTACCTATACACTAGTCTGTCACCCTAGCAATAACGCTCAAAGAAATGCGGGGCATGGTATTTATAGATTGGCCTTGATAAAAGATTGAACATGATATCGCAGCGCACGAGATAGAAATACCAATTGTAGCACTTCACCGGGAGTAATCCGTATCGTATTTATATTTTACCACAGGGAAGGGAGTCTATGGAAAGGTAGAGAGATAAGAGCTATCTAATGATTTTATAATATGATTTATTTATGAGATCATTCACTTTACAATATTATAATGCGAGTAGCCATGAGCATCAAACATAACTCAACGATAAGTCCAAGATAAAGATAAATAATATAATGATAATTGTCCAAGTCTAGTATTAACCTATGCCACTAATATCATACAAGCAATTAGCATGTTATAAATTAGACTAGAATGAATATTCCTAAGATACTCTTAATTAATATACATCTATGAATACTACAATTAGTGCAATACATCTAGCTATCATGGCAAGACTAGATTACTTCTATACATGGCAAGCATTACCAAAGACAAGCAAGGACGAAACTTGTTCATCTTCGTAATTAAAAAGCTCGGCGTGTCCTATATTCGGAGGGTGGACTCCAAAGGACTCAACAGGGGCTGTCACCCCGCGATCTACCACACGACCCGAGAATGTAGGGTGCAATTGCGGATAAACGTTGTATAAACACCACGTTTACACATTGCTTATCACCCAAATAGTGATCATCTATATGAGTGCTATACAATTCCATGCATAAAATATAAAGCAATCTTACTAAACTAAATATATAATCATAGCAAGCATAAACACATAGCAATAAGAATATAATAATTATAAAGATCAAAGCCATAACAATTGTATTCTAAATATAAGAGAACTTACAGTTGAATACAAGAGAGAAGTCTCAAGAACAATCCTTGCTACTTCTTGACTATCGGGAACTCAAGATGAACTTGATCTTCAACTAGAACTAGTTATGTAGCTAATCTACTTCTAGTATGAACTAGAGCTTAGGTCTAGACTTGGGTGGACTTGGATGAATATGATTGATAATGAAATTGTTATCGACCTCGAGGTCACTTTGGTCTTCTTATATAGTACTTGGCAATGAACATCAACCCTTGGATCAAACCGACCTTCAACAGCGGTGTAGATACAACCTCAAGGTTGGTGGTAAACCGACATAAAAAAATGTGAGGTCGATTGGGTGACCCCACGGCGGCCGGCCTACATGGCAATCGGCGGCGCCGGGTGGAGTGCCACCTCGGCTTCCCGTCTTCTCACGGTGTCCTCTGGTATCTTCTAGAATGTTTTAGTCCACTTTTCGGGTTGATTTGATTCACGGACAAGTTTGGTCTTGATAAGTCTTGTATATTCCGGAACCTTCTCCATCTTTCTCTGCATTTACCTATTAGGTCCCTGTAAAGTCCGCGAGAATACCAAAACTCGTGGAATTATGTTAGTTAGACCCCTAGACTTATGTTTTATCTTTGACTTTAGCCCTCAATTCATGTTTTTAAACTTGTATTTTTATGCTTTAGTAAGTGTCAACAAGCTCCCCAAGCTTACCTCTTGCTAGTCTCTTAGCAAGACACAAAAATATTATAAACTACTAACTTGGATCGGAGTTGCTACAACGCTATCACACCCTTAAAGTACACATGCTTTCAAACAAAATTTCTCTCCGAAAAAGATAAACTTTTCAAATTTACATTTTACTTTTTTGGAGCTTATAACTTTTCTTCAATCATGAGCAATTGAAAGATAGAATAGTCAAGTCGAACACTATATTTCAAACTCTTTTGATCAAGCGTCATTCGGAGTTTTTGTTGATTTTCAAAATAAAACTCAAAATTCTCAGTGTGACACCCTTTATAACTATGGATCCTCTCTTAGGTAATAAAGTAACATTGTTTATCTTGTATAAAATAATATTTTCGGTTTAAGCAATAACACTTTATACTTTCTTTTCTCTCATCCTATATCTAAAGTTTATATTTGGAGTAGGAGAAAAATTAAACTTACTTACATATATTGTAAATTCAAGCAATGGATCCAAAGTCACAAATCACACCGATCAAGTGGTGCATGTGTATGGTGATAGAATATAGAATATAATAGAATAAATAGATAAGGAATATCTTACTTATGCTCCTTAAGGAATTATCTCTCTTTTTTGAATTTTTGTAGAGAATGCGGGTTGTAGCTTTTTTCTTTAGAGAGGTGGACTCTGCTGGTCCTAGACTTTTGTCTATTATTTCCTCTCTTATAAAGATGTGGGTTCTACTCACCCTCGGACACTTGTCCATTATTCATCTTTATTTTTTAGAGATGTGGGCTCTACTCGCCCTCGAACACTTGTTCATTTTTCATCTCTATTTTTCTTTTTTCTTTTTTTTTTTTTTTCTTAGGGAGGTAGGCTCTACTCACTTTGTAGGACTTTTGTCCATTTTTCATCTCCCTCTTTTTTTTTTTTTTTTTTTTTAAAGAATAGTCTACAACCCAAATCTCTTTTTGCAATATTTGTGAGAGATAAATAAATGCAATGGAGCTTTTGTAAGATATTGGCTAGTAATGAATGGGTGGATGGGTATAGTAAATATTTTTGGTTGCTCTCCCCTAAGATAGGAGTAGAACATTTTTGATGACTAGTGTGAAGTGATAGTGATATATATATGGTGGATAAGTAAAATGGATATACCGGAATAAAGTGGAGTGTGCATGATCAACATGATAAGTTTCTAAGGGTCAACAAAGATTGAACAAACTCAATGCAAAGCAAACAGCCTATATATAAATCAAAAGGTTTTCTAAATAGCATATATATATGGTTGTGGTAGGAGGTTCACACTCTTGTCATATAAGAACTTATCATGTGCACTTTTTTTAAAATATAAATCTTCAAGAAATCTAGTGTCACTAAGAGTAAGATCAAATAGCAAAATCAGACTATCTTATATCATATCCGTCAATTACCTAGACTTTAGAGCAAGCATTTTACAAATGGATCTCGAGAGAAATTAAGCTTGAAAGCTAGGTACTAAAAAGTATAATAACGGAGCAACTATTCATCATCTCCTTGTTGACAGATTTTAGGTTCCTTTTAGTTTGAGCAAAGTAAACTTTAGTGTGTACTCTCTCTTCAATCTTTTATTCACACTCAAAATATTATTTAAACTACTAGCCTCTTAACAAAACAAACTAGACTCTTAACAAATTTAGCTAGCAAAATATTTAACTAATAAATATATATATATATATATATATATATAATTATAGATAGATAATACTTATCTGGATAATCTGGGTTGCACTCCCCAAGCTAGATTGGAGTGTAATCTTCAATGATGTAGAGGTTGAGGTAGTTGGCATCAACTGGTGTCGATATCTTCTCTTTCTGATCAGAAATCTCAAATAGACAACAAAACTAGTGGAACTTGATTAAGCATTAGAGATTAACCACTTTGCTTAAGTTGCCTGATATATATATTTTGATTTTATTTATCATTTATTTTATTTTATTTTATATGCAAGATAAAGATTTATGCATAAACAAACTATTTTTAATTTTTTTATGCCACCACAAAGAAAATAGCCTAGAGGTATTTAGCCTCGGGGATATTAACATGGGGCTTAAGGTTTTTCACAAAAGACAAAAGATAAAATATTTTTGTTATTATTATTTTTTTAAATGCATATATGAAATATTGAAAAGATAAATATGATATAGAAATAAATAAATAATACAATGTAATAAATTAGAATATGAATAACTTACCTACTTACCTTGTAGTGAGGATTTGGCATTTTGAGTCCTCCCGAACAAGACTTCAAGTTCTCGTTCTTTACTCCCATGGTATATCGGTTGTCACAATCGGTGGTACTGATTCTATAGTATCTTCGATGATGTTCGGGAGATGTTTTCTTCTTCCTCCATCTTTTGGATGATTTAGTATTCTTCTTTTTCTGGAGTAGTTGATTACGTCTTCTCTATAGATGTTTCAAGTGTCGGAGACTTGATTTCTTCATATACCATTTCATCTTCTTGATTCTTAATCCATCTTCTATTATGACGCGACGAGTCACCTTTTCCCCCAGGATTTGTATATTCATTGTAACTGTTGAAGTAAACTCGTTACCTTTTCTTTAGGAAATTGGAAATGTATCTCTCCCCCGTATGGATGTAGATGATTGCACGTGTAGTGTTGAGGAACGGTCTCCCAAGCACTATTGGAGGGTCTTCTTCCTTTCCCATGTCCATGACTACAAAGTCGGTGAGAACATAGTGATCCATAATCTTAACTGGCACATCTTTTGCAATTCCTTCAGGGAACTCTATAAGATTGGTCTCGCCATCTGCAAATTTGCACATATGTTGGTTGCAATGGCAATTTTCTAAATAATAATTCATATGTAACCTTTGCCATTAGATTAATTCCGCATCCAAAGATCGCAATACGTATTATAAAAATTCCACCGATTAATAGAGCAATGAATAGTAGGTGTACCGGATCATCTTCTTGCCGACGTAGCATTGGAGACTGCAATAAATGTTCATTATAAGATTTAATTTTATTTACTACCATTACCTTTGTAGGTCAGTGCCATCTTGTTCTTGTTCTCGATTCTTCCTTCTATTCCGAAAGTGTAAGGTTCCATCTTCTATTCTAGAATATAATGATTATTACCTTGAGGATAAGTAACGCGAGGTGTGTACCTTGTCTCGAAAGTGAATTTCTCTTTCTTCCCTTAATATTAAAAATAATCTTTGCATTGTTCGTAGATAGATAATAGCTTTAGCCGAGCACAAGAATGGTCTTCCGAGTATGATTGGTGCTCTTTCATTTCTTCCAAGATCTACAACTACTTGAGTCTGCTGGGACATAAGAATTTCTGATTTCCACATATACATCTTCAAGGATCCCCTCGGGATAACAAATTGATTGATCTCGCAAGCCGCAAGCACATATTTGTTTTCAAAAGTGGTTCACTATAAAGCTTTTCATAAATTACCTTGGGTATAATGTTGACGCTTGAGCCAAAATTACGAGAGCATTGTTGAATGTGAGGTGTCCAATTTTGATTGTAATGACCGGTCTTCCCGGATCTTCCTTTTTAGATGGCATTGAGTCATCTAACCAACAACTCCCCGAGGTCTCTCTATAGTAACGACCTGCATTATAGATATCGACAAGATTTGCGGTTTCTAATTCTTCCCGCTGCCCTGCAATCTTTCCTGGTGTGGTTAGTGGAACAGATAACTGAGAAATCTGAGATTCTATCATTTTATTAAAACTGTGTTAATTCTTGATAGTCAAGAAAAACTTTCTAGACGAGTATTGATAAGTTCAAGAGCTTTATCATTAGTTGCTATCTTTCTTGGCAGATTCTCCATAGTTTTTCCTTGGTTAACAACCGGATCTCTTAAAGAAGGTTGATAAGTATTAAAATTGTTACCTTGATTGTTACCTTGGTAATTGCCTTGATAATTACTCGATAATTGGGCCTCTGTTGGTTCCAACCTTGATTCTCGCGAGGACGGAAATTGTTATTGTTGTTATTGATGAAATTAATATCCTCCATGATCTCGGACAATTCTTTTCAGTGGGCCTAAGTTTCCACATTCTTCACATGTCATGCATGAATCTTGAATTTGCATCACTGCCTTGGTTTGAGATTCTTTATCTTCTAGCTTCTTCATAATAAGATCCATTTTAGCAGATAGCATATCTACTTCTTTAAGCCGGTGCATTCCCCTCTTGCGAAGTTTGGCGTTCTTCACTCCAACCTTGGTTGGAAGCCATCTTCTCTACAAGCTCTGTAGCATTTGTAATTGTAAGTGATAAGAAAGCACCACCAACAAGCGGCATCCATAGTTTCACGAGCACCGGGAACAAGCCCATGATAGAAAGTCTCGCATTAACAGCCACTTCTCCATCCCATGGTGTGGACATTCTCGAAATATATTCTTGAAAACGCTCCCATGCTTCGGGACTGATTCATAATCTTTGTTGTTGAAAATTTGATATCTTCCCCCTCAAGGCATTTGTCTTGCCAATCGGAAAGAACTTTGCTAGAAAGGCTGTGGAACATATATCCCATGTTATATTCTTATCTTTTGTAGCATAAAACCATTGCTTAGCTCTTCCCAAGAGTGAGAATGGAAAAAAGACGAAGCAAGATTGCATCCTTGGATACATCCTTCATAGTGAATGTCTTTGCAGATCTCCTAAAGTGTTGGAGATGAGCACTAGCATCTTCATGTGCCTTTCCACAAAATTGACTTGATTGCACCATATTAATGAGCCCCGGCTTAAGTTCAAAGCCTTTGTCTTCAATCTCTACCTCCGGTCCAACAAGAATATTGTCCGTGGTAGGAGCTGAAAATTCACGAAGTGTTTTGGTTGCCATAGCTTCAAATTCAGATGTCAAATTTCTAGTAACTTGATTTACTTCCAATTCAGTAGACTTTGGTGTCTCGGATGATGATGATGATGATGATGGTAATGTAGGAGCTGGAGTTTGTCCGAGATTTGCTTTTGCTGCCTCGATTAATTTCTCAGGGATCTTCAATAAAATTTTTCGGAAGGTTTCTATTCATACAACTCCCCGCAAAAGATAAAAACAAAAATAGAAAACAGGGTTGAACCTTTGTTTGAGTATGTGATAATGGGTTCTCAATGCATTAGGTGATGTAAAGTGATCTCTCTTGTTTCCTTATGTGATGTGTTTATAGGATTTTCGGCTAGCACCCTTTCTAACTAGTAAGTCAGAAATAATACCAACTTAATTAGAAATAACTCTGTCTAAGTTTTGGCTAATACCCTCCCAAACTAAAGATAGCCGGAAAGAAATACTAGAAAAACTTTTGAAGTTTTGGAAACACATTTTTAAAATTAAGATATTGACCATGCTCTCCCAAACTAGGAAAGTTTTTTGAAAAACAAAAAGTCAAGAAAAATTTATTTTTGGATAGACTACGCCTTCACTTGAAGAACGCCGCCAAATGCTTGTTGATATTTCTAACACGATCCTAATTAGGAAGGCGAGAGAAATATATATGGGATATCTATCTAATCATGTTAGCTTGGATATGGGATTAACCTCATGATCCAATAAAGCGAGTTAAGCGGTGTTAGTAGTGGGATGTAGCTTAGCCACATTATCCATAGTGGAATTAATCTCACCAGGATATGAACTTAAGGTATACCATTCATTTCTAGGCATTACCTATGCACTAGTCTGTCACCCTAGCAATAACGCTCAAAGAAATACGGGGCATGGTATTTATAGATTGGCCTTGATAAAAGATTGAACATGATATCTGCAAGCGCACGATAGAAATACCAATTGTAGCACTTCACCGGGAGTAATCCGGTATCGTATTTATATTTTACCACGGGAAGGGAGTCTATGGAAAGGTAGAGAGATAAGAGCTATCTAATGATTTTATAATATGATTTATTTATGAGATCATTCACTTTACAATATTATAATGCAGAGTAGCCATGAGCATCAAACATAACTCAATAGGATAAGTCCAAGATAAAGATAAATAATATAATGATAATTGTCCAAGTCTAGTATTAACCTATGCCACTAATATCATACAAGCAATTAGCATGTTATAAATTAGACTAGAATGAATATTCCTAAGATACTCTTAATTAATATACATCTATGAATACTACAATTAGTGCAATACATCTAGCTATCATGGTAAGACTAGATTACTTCTATACATGGCAAGCATTACCAAAGACAAGCAAGGACGAAACTTGTTCATCTTCGTAATTAAAAGCTCGACGCGTGTCCTATATTCGGAGGGTGGACTCCAAAGGACTCAACAGGCTGTCACCCCCCGCGATCTACCACACGACCCGAATGTAGGGTGCAATTGCGGATAAACGTTGTATAAACACCACGTTTACACATTGCTTATCACCCAAATAGTGATCATCTATATGAGTGCTATACAATTCCATGCATAAAATATAAAGCAATCTTACTAAACTAAATATATAATCATAGCAAGCATAAACACATAGCAATAAGAATATAATAATTATAAAGATCAAAGCCATAACAATTGTATTCTAAATATAAGAGAACTTCTGATTGAATACAAGAGAGAAGTCTCAAGAACAATCCTTGCTACTTCTTGACTATCGTGAACTCAAGATGAACTTGATCTTCAACTAGAACTAGTTATGTAGCTAATCTACTTCTAGTATGAACTAGAGCTTAGGTCTAGACTTGGTTTGGACTTGGATGAATATGATTGATAATGAAATTGTTATCGGCCTCGGTCACCGGTCTTCTTATATAGTACTTGGCAATGAACATCAACCCTTGGATCAAACCGACCTTCAACAACGGTGTAGATACAACCTCAAGGTCGGTGGTAAACCGACATAAAAATGTGAGGTCGATTGGGTGACCACCCGGCGGCCGGCCTACATGGCACCGCGGCCGCCGGTGTGGAGTGCCACCTCGGCTTCCCGTCTTCTCTGGTGTCCTCGGTATCTTCTAGAATGTTTTAGTCCACTTTTCGGGTTGATTTGATTCACGGACAAGTTTGGTCTTGATAAGTCTTGTATATTCCCCGGAGCCTTCTCCATCTTTCTCTACATTTACCTATTAGGTCCCCAGTAAAGTCACGTATCACCAAAACTCGTGGAATTATGTTAGTTAGACCCCTAGACTTATGTTTTGTCTTTGACTTTAGCCCTCAATTCATGTTTTTAAACTTGTATTTTTATGCTTTAGTAAGTGTCAATGAAGCCGATGCTCAACAAGATCTCGGCTTAACCCGTGCATCTCTCAGATAGTTCCATGCAAAACAATCAACATATTCTTTGAGGAGCGCGATTAGTTTAGATTTATAATCGGCTTCTAAGTTACGTCGGCCGCGGTATAGAACCATCCCCAATGTCAACTTGTTCCAGAGGGTCGGCCGATGTGAAACCTTGGCCCAACTTATTGAGCTCATCAAAGTCAACGATAGCTTCACATGCATCGGTCTTTTCGGTCCGATAATGCTCAAGTCTACGCTTTAACCATTCAAGTTTGTCTTCCATTAATAAACAATGTTTATATAATGATATTGAGCCATTAGTCATCGGCTTCAATGTTACAGTACAAATCCATGCTCATCGTAGCTAATATACTCATAGTTGGATAAATCTCTACCTGAAAGACAAGCAAATCCAGAGCCTTCAGGCGAAGCATTGGTTGTGGCAATCTCAACCGAATCATCCACATGAACAATCTCTATAGCATCTCCGACCCATTGGATGAGGAATTGGTGCAAGCTAGAAGGAATGCATTGATTGGTATGAATCCAATCACGACCAAGTATAAGATCATAGCTACCTTCAACATCAGCAACGAAGAAAGCGGTAGCCAAAGTCTTGCTTCCCACGATCAGCTCAACATTGGCAATGCCTCTGAAGGAATCGGGGAGCCCCCTCCTACACCGGTGATAGCTTCTTGAAGAGTGAATAAGGCATAAGATTGACAATTGCCCCCCCATCCACTAGCATTTTCCGAACTGGTGTTCCATTGATGTGCCCTCTCACATGTAGTGGCTTGAGATGTCTGACTGGCACAATAGGTTTCTTGAACATGGCGTCCTCCACCTCAAATGCCAACTCCACAAAGAAGAACCTCATCATCTCCCCGCCCGATCACATAATAATCGGTGAGAGAGATGGTATTCATGTCAGCACGTGGTGGCGAAGGCTCGTAGTCCACCATCTCCTCGTCGGCTTCAGCTGGTGCTTCAATGCCGACCATAGCGGAAATAGTAGCGACAAAGTCCTCAGGAGCACCTGCAAGAACATTAGAAACAACAGGAATCGGTTCAACCGACTCGGAAGTCGGTATGTCTGAATCTTGGGCACTAGCAGCCCCATCAATCGGTTTGGCCGATTCATCAACTTGCTCGGCCGCCTTAGCTGCCCCATTTGCTAGAAGTGCCAAAAGGTCAATGGCTGGCTCGGGCACCTCCTCAGTGTTGACACATGTTAATGCATACTTTTAATTGTCAATTAAACATGGAAAAGGACTAAAATATAAAATAGATAATCTTATTAGGGGTTTATACTAATGATTTTCATGAGTTTTGGTAAAGTTGTGATTTGTTTGGGACTTAACAGAAAAAGATTGCATTGTAATCTAATCCAACTCCTAACGAAGTCTAGAAGGCTCGAATACACACCCGACGTGAACGAAACTTAACACCCAAGAAAACATCATCTAGAAGACTCGAGGAAGCCGCGACGCGTCGCGGGACCCAGGTGGAGCCCACCCGGGGTGGAGCCCACCCTGGGCCGGCCGGCCCCCCAATTAGGCCGCTCGGCCCCCCGCCCAAGCGGGGCCACGCCTTCAGGAATGTTCTTCCACCGCCTCTAAGATGCAATCTAAACCGCATGATTAATGTCGGTTTGATCCAACGACGACGGGAAGAGTTCGAGTCCAAGACGGCGTACCTCCTCCCGACTATATAAGCAAGCCCCCAGGCCCCCGATTCAACAGATCCATCAATCATCAATTCAATCGGTTATCAACAACGACAAGAGATAGAAGCTCTAGATTAGAATTAGATTGAGAGTTAGTTTTGCAAGTTGAGAGAATTAGAGCGTGGTTGAGGCGGAGTTGAAGGAAGGCCCTGAGCTGTCGGCGCCTCCATCTTCTTCCTCCTCCGAGTTGGTGCCATTAGAGCACGACTCGAGATCTTGTGGATTGTTCGACTTCCATTCGAATAAGTGGTATTGTCTCTATTGTTCTTAAGGTTCGTATTTCTTTGATAAGATTACTTTAATTCCTGTCGCTCTTGAATTAAAGTTGTTAGATTAATGTAAGCGTGGTGCTTAGATTGACTAGCTTATTACGAATACCTTCTATAGGCCGGAGTGAAACACCAACCGTTAAGGGTGATCGTAGTGGTGACAAAGACTATTGAGTCCTTTGTATCCCTGCTCCCGTTTATAGAAATCGTAGGAGACCCCTGCGTTGTTAGCGTAGAATCCCTTTATTAAGAGTTTCTTCATGACAACCCCTCTTAAGAACAATGTGCAAATGATTTACTTGAAGTGAGAACAAGACCTTCCCATTAGATCTCCTTACCTTTATTATCTATCTAGTTTTATTAAACCACTCAGGGATCAGTAGTAAATCTCAAGAACCCCTTCTCTACGTTCTCCCCGTGGATTCGATATTTTAAAAACCCATCACCCCGGGTGAAGTGCTCACCGGTATCCGTGCGCTATGGATTATCCATCATAATATTTACGTAGGCTTATCAAATACCAACAAGCATTTAAAAGCCGTTGCCGGGGAGAACGGTTTAGAGATTTCTTGAGTATACTTTTATCTTTTCTTTTTCTTATCCTTTTCTTTATCATGGATACTACATCCATTAAAGATTTTTCTCGGCACCTACGAGCTTAGCCTTAGGCCTATACCATCATCCAAGCCAATTCTATCCGAGGCCTATGAGCTACGCCCGCAGCTAATAGAGATGGTCCAAACCAACACTTTCTTAGGAATAGAAGACGAAGACCCTTATCATCATCTCCAACAATTTGAGCAAACATGTGACGCCTTCATATAGAGGGTATGTCCGACGAGACTATCCGTTGGAAGCTCTTTCCATTCACACCGAAAGGAAAAGCTCGCCAATGGTATGACGAACCAAGGAGAAGAAGAAAGGCGATTGGGGAACTCTCCGTGCAGATTTCGCCTGGATTTCTACCCCGTTTCTAAAGTAGTCAACCTTAGAACCCGGATCATATCTTTCAAACAGAGGATAGTGAGTCGTTGAGTTCATCCCAGGAACGTTTTTGAACTTCTTTGCAAATCCGACCAAATCTAGGCCTTCAAGACCACATTTTACTTCAACATTTCTATATTGGTCTTAATAAAGAATCTAGAGCCTATTTGAATACCTCCTCACATGGATCTTTCATCCATCTTACATCTAGTGAAGCTAGAACCATCTTAGACAACATTCTAGCCAGCACCAATGATGATCCAGTGGAAGAGAAATCTTTAGAAGAAGAAATTCCAGAAATAGCTACACCCGAACCTATGCCAGAATCATCTCAACCTGTAGCTATAGAACCATCAAAGGAAAATTCTTTTCCTGATTTTATGAATGATATCGAGGATGATTTATTTTCTGATTTTGGAAACACCTCGAATTATCATCAAGAGAAGAAACCTCGAAAACGCAAATTATCTTCACAAGAAGAAATTGATCGCGTTGAGCAATATTTCTCAAAACAACACACTAGGGAGCTCGCATCTATTATGAGTGCGGAATGGTTAGAAGAATCAGAACTTTCTTGAGAGGTGATCCATTTGGATTCACCTTCGTACCAATTCAATGCATAATTAATGCAATCCCTATGATGCACTTTATAACCCAAATAGGAATTAATATAATGGCTTTATCCTTTTTCGAGCAATTTATCAAGAACATGCCATTATCTCCTACAACTAAGTTATTAAAGCACTCCTCTCGGGCAAATTGTCCAAAGTTCAGGAATTCTTTACACTCTACCTATTCAGGTAAATGACATGTTAATCAACCTGAGCTTTCATATCTTTGACATTAGGGAGTTTGACCTTTTATTAGGCCATCCGTTGGAAAGACTCCTTAAAGAAGGACACACGGGAAAACTAGACATTTGTCTAGGCAAAGATAAATTTCCCTTACACTTCGCACATTCAATCCATACTAAGACCGAACCCAGTCGAAACTGGACCCAATGGAAGAGGTGAAAGAGGCATCTATAGAACATTTCGTAGAATCCAATCGAGAAGATGTAACTGAATTCTTCATCGAGGAAGAAGAAGAAAATCCAACTGAATCCGAACCTCTCGATGAATTCGAGGAAACCTCGAGACCTCCCATTGAACTTAAACCTTTACCACCTGGTCTTAGATATGCCTTTTCGCATAATGATCCTAAGTCCCCCGTGATCATTAATGATAAACTCACTCGAGAAGAGACCTACAAAGTTAATTACTATCTTAGAACAACATCGTTCTCACCTTTGGCTACTCACTCCAAGATCTAAAGGGCATCGGTCCCGCCCTTTGCACACATCGTATACCTACAGATCCCGATGTTCCACCATCTAGAGAGCCTCAACGAAGACTTAATAATGCGATGAGAGATGTAGTAAAGAAAGAAGTTCTAAAACTTCTCGCACGCCGGGGATTATATATCCCGTGCCACACGCTGAGTGGGTAAGCCCCATGCAAGTTGTGCCTAAAAAGGGAGGCATGACAAAGTAGTTAAAAATGAGAAGAATGAATTAATTCCTCGGAGAACCGTCACCGGGTTGGCGTATGTGCATAGACTATAGAAAATTAAATAAAGCCACAAAGAAAGATCACTTTCCACTACCTTTCATTGATGAAATGTTAGAACGGTTGGCAAACCACTCTTTCTTTTGTTTTCTTGATGGATATTCGGGGTATCACCAAATCCCAATCCATCCCAAAGATCAAAGCAAAACCACTTTTACATGTCCATATGGAACTTATGCATATCGTTGAATGTCTTTTTTGATTATGTAATGCTCCAGCTTCTTTTCAAAGATGCATGATGTCTATATTTTCTGAAATGATTGAAGAGATTATGGAAGTTTTTATGGATGATTTTTCTGTTTATGGAAAAACTTTTGATGATTGTCTAGAAAACTTAGATAAGGTTTTGCAAAGATGTGAAGAAAAGCACTTAGTCCTTAATTGGGAAAAATATCATTTTATGGTTAGAGAAGGAATAGTGCTAGGCCATCTAGTCTCTCGAAAGAGGAATAGAGGTAGACCGAGCTAAAATAGAAGTAATTGAACAAACTACCTCCACCTATGAATATTAAAGGAATAAGAAGTTTTCTTGGCCATGCTGGTTTTTATAGAAGGTTCATAAAGAATTTTTCTCATATTGCTAGACCTCTTACAAACTTGTTAGCTAAGGATGTTCCTTTTGATTTTGATGATGCTTGTCTTAAATCTTTTGAAACTCGAAAAATGCTCTTATTTCGCGCACCCATTATTCAACCCCCGATTGGTCTTTACCTTTGAAATTATGTGTGATGCAAGTGATTATGCTGTGGGGCTGTTTTGGGACGGACAAAAAAGACAAGAAACATCATGCTATTGCCTATGCTAGTAAAACTTTAACTGACCTCAACTTAATTATGCCACAACCGAAAAAGAGTTACTAGTCTGTTGTTTATGCTATCGACAAGTTTAGATCTTACTTGGTAGGAGCAAAAGTTATTGTTTACACCGATCATGCTTTTCTCTTAAATACCTGCTCACTAAGAAAGATGCTAAACCAAGATTAATACGATGGATTTTGTGCTCCAAGAGTTTGATTTAGAAATTAGAGATAAGAAAGGAGTAGAAAATTACATTTGCCGATCATTTGTCTAGAATGCATTTTGAGAAACCACAGGGAGTTACCCATTAATGACTCTATGAGGGACGACATGCTCTATCGGATCTCCCGATCCGATCCCCGGTATGCGATATTGTTAATTTTATGGTTGCGGGATATGTACGACCCGTGGGCCGATAAGAAAAAGCTCATTTATGAGAGTCGCCATCACCTATGGGATGAGCCATACCTCTTCCGAGTATGCGCTGACGGTTTACTCAGGAGGTGTGTACCGGCAGAAGAAGGACTACAGATTATCGAGAAGTGCCACTCATCACCATATGGAGGTCATTATGGAGCATTCCGCACACACGCAAAGATCTGGCAAAGCGGATTTTTCTGGCCAACCATGTATCAAGACACATAGGAATTTGTACGAAGGTGCAACGCCTGTCAGAGACATGGCAATATCAATTCTAGAGATGCCATGCCACTGACGACCAATCTTCAAATCGAGCTCTTTGATGTCTGGGGAATTGACTACATGGGACCATTCCCAAAATCTGGACCATACGAGTACATCTTGGTGGCAGTTGACTATGTTTCTAAATGGGTTGAGGCCATGCCATGCAAGACTGCCGATCACAAAAGCTCAATCAAGATGTTTGAAGAAATAATATTTCCAAGATACGGTACACCGAGGCTAGTGATAAGTGACGGAGGGTCCCACTTCATCGACAAGAACTTCGAGAGATACCTCTCATCTCGTGGGATCCAACACAACATCGCTACACCTTATCACCCGCAGACAAGTGGTCAAGCAGAAACGTCAAACAAGCAAATCAAGAACATCCTACAGAAGACGGTTGACCAAATGGGAACTAAATGGAAAGACAAGCTACCCGAAGCTCTCGGGGCTTATCGGACAGCTTACAAGACTCCTATCGGAATGTCTCCCTACCACCGGTCTACGGAAGACATGTCACTTGCCCGTTGAGCTAGAATTCAAAGCTCACCGGGCGATCAAGAGGTGGAATATGGACCTTGATGAAGCCGGAACAAAACGAAGGATGCAACTATCCGAGCTAGAAGAATGGAGAGAAAAGGCGTACCACAATGCCAAGATCTACAAAGAAAGAACCAAGAGATGGCACGACAAGAGAATCAAGAAGAAGGAATTCCACCCCGGCGATCAGGTATTACTTTTTAATTCCAGGGTACGACTTTTCGGACATGGAAAACTACGAAGCAAGTGGGAAGGACCATATAAGGTGGTGAGTTCATCATCACACGGAGCCGCCACTCTTCAAGACAACGAAGGTACGCTGTTTAAAGTAAATGGTCATCGCCTCAAGATATTTTTAGAGCCCAATAAAGATTTAGAAGAATTAGATGTTATCGAAGTTCTTGAAGTACCCAAAAATATTAATTTTTTGATAATGGGCCAACATCGGGTTTTTACGGATAATAATAGGATTAGAGCACCCCACGACGAAACACGCCGCGAGGCGACACGCGGGCGGGCCGACCGCCCTAAATAACAGCCGCCGGCCCACGCCCGCCCCCTCGCGCCCATTCTTGTCTCACACACGGTCTCTTACCCGTTTAGTTTCGGAAAAACTCCCTTCCGTGATTTGTTTTCACGTCAGAACCCGATCTCTCGCCCCCTACAAATCCTAACCCATATATAATCTAGGGTAAACCATCCTTCTTTCTCATCTAATCTCCAACCAGCAGCCATGGCTGAACAACAGCTTGTCCCCTTCAATGAAAAAGCCAAACAAGTCGTTCCTTTCATCAAGAAACCAAAGCCGCTCGCCGTCATACCACCTGAACATACCCCGCTTCCATATGTTCCACCTCGTCGTCCTCACACGCCACCGCCGCCGCAAGGACGCAAGCAAGTCATGTACGCACAGCCGTACGATCGTCGCCGCGAAGCCGCACTAAAGAAGCCGATCCATGTTCCTAGCTACATGGAGGTTCAAGAACCAAAGGAGGGCGAGCATCTTACACGTGTTCACATGGACGCCAACGGCAACACGAGGGAGCACAAGTACACTACAGCACCTCCACGCCGTACTACCATCAACGGAGTCCGTACTAAGGAATCACAACTCAAGAGGATTCCCGCTATCGAGGCCAGCCAGCGTATGCCGCAGAAGAAGAAGACTAGAAAAACCGTAGCCGACCTCGCTCTAGATGTAGCGCTCTTGCGCGAAACATGCAAGGAGATTCACCACGTTAATAGCACCCTCACTAATTCCGTCCCTCCATCTCTTAAAGAATGAAGGAAAGAAGAAGCGTAGAAACCGGAAGAGGATGCTAGTCGCAATCCGAAGAAGGGCGTAGGCCCTATGTAAGCATCACAGCTTAGAGAGCACATGAGTCTTAGCGTTTGAGTCTTAAGTTTAGTTCGATTAAAATCGTTTAGCTTGGTTTAGTTAAGATTAGTTTGCTTTAAATATTAGGAAGTTCGAATTATGTAATAAAGTGCTCTCTCTTTTATCAATGAAGTAATCCACGAGTTGAGTCAAATATTTTTCTATATTTTTCTGGATATGTTCTTGTCTCCACCATGCTTTGTATGCAAGATAACAGTAAAATAAGTGTGGGGAGATCCTTGATGACCAAACAGAAATTTTCGCAACGAAAATCAAGAAATTCGAATCAAGACGGAACCATCGACCAAGACGACGAACCGCGACCCGACACGGCTTTCGGGAGGCAGGCCGACCGCCCAAATACTAGGCCGACCGCCCTCTGCTCGCCCTACTCAGGCTCCGCTTCGTCCACCGCCGGTTTGCTTCCCAAAACTTTTAAATTTTCACAATTTACTTCCGTTCCAAATTAAAATAAATGTTTTCTCGTTATGGTATGTTTTCCAATATGAAAAAGATGTCTTGAACAAAGTTTTTCATGATTAAATTCCTACTTTTATCTGTCACTTGTTGGGATGCCTTAATTGCTTAAAACATAAGAAATAATAAAGTTAGAATAATGAGATCCTCTTTCTTTTATCTTGTCTTTGGAGAGTTATTTATTTCAAAATATTAAAATCATTAGTTATGCTTCTCCTTTGTGATCAATGATACATCCTAATAGAGCCGTAGCAATCATTAAAGATATATCTAATTAATTGTTGCTTTCTTGTGTTGAGCTTTGTCAAAACCACGACCCATGTTGGAATTTGTCTAAAGTCTAAGATCAAGATCACATACACCGCTTTCACTAAAGTATCCATGCTCTAAAAGTTTTAATCTCTATCTCCCATAATTTTAATTGTGAAAAAGGTACAGCTATGAAAAAGCCAAATGTTCAAAATTCTAAGAGTGGAGAGAAAAGTGAGAGAGAGGAGAAAATGAGCAAGTGTTCTACGGGTTAGAAGAACCCCCCTCTCTAAAAAAAAAAAAAAAAAAGAGAAAGGCAAAAATAAAGAGAAGAATAATGGACAAGTGTCCGAGGGTGAGTAGGGCTCACTTCTCTAAAAATTGAGAGAGTAAAAATGGACATGTGTCCGAGGGTGAGTAGAACCCACCTCTCCATTTAATTAGCTGGTTTACCTCGCTTGAAAAAAAAAAAAAATTGAAAAGGGGAGATAGAAGATTTTCAACTAAAGAGAGCAGCGGTAATAATAATCTTGATCTATGACTTATGACATCTATCTCCATGGATCCACAGTTGACTCAGCAATAAATACAAGGTAAGTGTGTTACATGTTCTTGAGCTCCACTTATATAATAAATGCTAATGTGAGGATACAATATACTTTGAGAGACTTGAGAGTGTCACAAAGGAGTAAGCACAGCTATGCTTTCTTTTCAAAACTTATGCAAAATCTCTCCAATAGACTTGATTCAAGAATAAAGGTGATCTGTTTCTAACTGTTTCATGCTTAGAGATCCTAAAGTGCAGGTATGACCATGGAAGTGTAATCATGATCCATGTTTAGACCATCCTTTTATCGAGGGGAGTAAAAGCCTAAGTGTGGGGGAGTTTGTTGACACATGTTAATGCATACTTTTAATTGTCAATTAAACATGGAAAAGGACTAAAATATAAAATAGATAATCTTATTAGGGGTTTATACTAATGATTTTCATGAGTTTTGGTAAAGTTGTGATTTGCAAGGACTTAACGAGGAAAACGATTGCATTAAATAGCAATCCAACTCCTAACGAAGTCTAGAAGGCTCGAATACACCCGACGTGAACGAAACTTAACACCCAAGAAAACATCATCTAGAAGACTCGGAAAGCCGCGACGACGAGTCGCGGGACCCGTGGTGGAGCCCACCCTGGGCCGGCCGGCCTCCCAATTAGGGCCGCTCGGCCCGCCCGGCCCAAGCGGCCACGCCTCGACGTTCTTCCACCGCCTCTAAGATGCAATCTAAAAACCGCATGATTAATGTCGGTTTGATCCAACGACGACGGAAGAGTTCGAGTCCAAGACGGCGTACCTCCTCCCGACTATATAAGCAAGCCCCCAGGCCCCTGATTCAACAGATCCATCAATCATCAATTCAATCAGATTATCAACAACGACAAGAGATAGAAGCTCTAGATTAGAATTAGATTGAGAGTTAGTTTTTGCAAGTTGAGAGAATTAGAGCGTGGTTGAGGCGGAGTTGAAGGAAGGCCCGAAGCTGTCGGCGCCTCCATCTTCTTCCTCCTCTGGAGTTGGTGCCATTAGAGCACGACTCTGAGATCTTGTGGATTGTTCGACTTCCATTCGAATAAGTGGTATTGTCTCTATTGTTCTTAAGGTTCGTATTTCTTTGATAAGATTACTTTAATTCCTGTCGCTCTTGAATTAAAGTTGTTAGATTAATGTAAGCGTGGTGCTTAGATTGACTAGCTTATTACGAATACCTTCTATAGGCCTGAGTGAAACACCAACCATTAAGGGTGATCGTAGTGGTGACAAAGACTATTGAGTCCTTTGTATCCCCTGCTCCCGTTTATAGAAATCGTAGGAGACCCTGCGTTGTTAGCGTAGAATCCCTTTATTAAGAGTTTCTTCATGACAACCCCTCTTAAGAACAATGTGCAAATGATTTACTTGAAGTGAGAACAAGACCTTCCCATTAGATCTCCTTACCTTTATTATCTATCTAGTTTTATTAAACCACTCAGGGATCAGTAGTAAATCTCAAGAACCCCTTCTCTACGTTCTCCCCCGGTGGATTCGATATTTTAAAACCCATCACCCGGGTGAAGTGCTCACCGGTATCCGTGCGCTTGCGGATTATCCATCATAATATTTCAGTAGGCTTATCAAATACCAACACTCAGCTTGCTTGGGTGGCTTCTCTTGAAGCACAATTGACTTAACCAATTTAGCAATCGGTTGAGCCAACCTCTTGGCAGCAGCAATGATCTCAGCCTCCTTTTGCCCGATCTCTTGTGCGATCTCGGGCAAGATGGGTCCCCGTCCCCTCGGGGCGAGCCATGCACTTCAACATCTTCTGACGGGCTCGCTGAAGCTTCCACTTTTGCGTCTTATCAATATCAACAGGGCACCACTTGGGTTGTTGATATCGAGGATCTATAGACTTCTTCTCCTTGACCTGAGCTTCAGCAACTTTCCCCTTGGGTTAATCTTTACCACCCTCTGGGTCTTGCCCCCCAATCATAATCGGTTTGTTGACGTCATTGATAGGTGCCTTCATCGAACCGATGATGATAGAAGGTGGAGGAGTAGCAACGGGAGTAGGCTTTACTTCAACCTTCTTAGAACGTACACTTGTTGCATGGGCGCCTTTCCGATTGCTCAAGTGTGAGGGTGCGAGATGTGAGCTCCTCCTTCTTCCCTCGCACCGCTAGAGCTCGATTGTGGACTCAATCAGCCTAAAGACGGATGGCGTAGTTGTAGAACCAGTAGCTCCTCCCTTTAAAGGAGCCGAAGGATAAGGTACAAACACTCCCTTCGATCCCCATTGTGGTAGTGGTGTCACCGGCGGTAGTGGTGGCCCCCAACGAGACACTCGTGGTCGAGTAACCTGCACACAAGAAGAAGAATTTGGAGGAGTCATAGCCAATTGCTTGTTCTTTTGCTTCATCACGCTTGGGAGGCGATGACTCTCTCTTTTTTTGGGCGATTCTCGAGAATCGGCCTTTTGCTTCTTGTATTTAGCCAAAAGCCGATCAAAGGTACATTGAGGCTTGATCACTTGCTTCTTCGGCTTTGGCTCGTTGGTCTTCCACACTCCAACTTCCGCTTCTGCGGGATCAAAGACTTGAGAACATGCACTCCGGAAGAAGAAGAACTGGGCTCAACACCTTGAGATGACCTGGTCTGGCCGATTGGGGCAATCGGCTTAGCCGGTTGGTGTTGCTCTTGGGCGCCATCATCTTGATTGGTTGGGCTTCTAGAGCTTGCTGGCCCGCTTTGAGCTGCCCTTCCATCCATCCATGCTTGACGCCGCAATGCTTGTACTCGAACTCGCCACAATGATGAGCTTAGTCTTGCCTTCTTCGCTCTTTTCTCGCCAACACTTGTCATCCCGAATTCTTAGGAGCATTCGGTACGGGTCATGGTTCACCAATGATCACATTCTTTCCCTTAGCGTGAGCTTGACTTGCTCGACGAAATTAAGATAGCAGGTTGTTGACGGTAGTTATTGACCACTTTTATATATATGGAAAGCTATTAAACATGGGATGAATGTTACTAAAATATTATTATTACTAATGATTTCCACGAGTTTGGGTGCACACTCGCTGCGGGGAGAACTCCTGAAAAACAAATGGAAACAGAGCCGAAAAGAGTGAAAAAGAGAAAACGGAAGAAAAACCAAATCAAGGCGATTGGAGTAAATTCCGGGGGTGTAATTGAGAAGAGAAGACAACTTCGCAAAGGCGGGGCCCACCCGTCACCAGGTGGGGGCGGGCAGCACCCCGGCCGGGCGGCACTGGGGTGGCCCACGAGCCCCAGCTTCGGAAGCTTCCCACCACTGACCTTTAGAGCCAATCTAGTCCGTCCAATCAAGTCGGTTTGATCCAAGGGCTGAGATTCATCCTATGGGGCTATAAAAGAAGGGGCAAGGCTACTCCCCTGAAACCCTAAGTCATTATCCTCATGTCAGAGCCACAGAGCAATTCCAATTAGCTACCAAGGATACGATTAGCAATCAAGATTAGACTAATTCTTAGAATTCGTCTATGATTAGAAATAGATTAGATCTAGTAATGAGTAGATTAAAGGAGCTCCGCCTGTCGATCTTCTCTCGGTGTATTCTGCGGGATCAAGTTCTTCGCGAGAGGAACTTGCTCCTGAGATTCTTTGGTGAGTCAACTTCTTATTAAAGTAAGCATTGGTTTATATTGTTTCTCCTTGTTTGCAACTCTCTTTTGAGTACTTTAATCTTGGTCATTACTTGATTAAGGGAGTAATTTCTAGTGTGAGCATGGTGCTTAGACTAGGGTTATTTGTGAATGACACTTGCTTGGTAGGGAATCAGTGGTAGTATCATAAAGGTGACTTTATAGCTTTATTGAATCCTCTGTAGCCCACTTCCCACCAAGAAGAAACGTTAGACATTGTCTGTTCTTAGTAGAGTAATTTTGTCTTACCCTATTAAGAATTAGCGTCCTAGATAGAATAATATGAAACAACACTTATGAGTGTTTGAATTAGATTTGCTTGAGGAATCTCCTTTATCTGCTAGTTTCTTAAGTACCTTGATTGTGAAGTTTGGGTTAAGTTAGATCTTAGTTATATTCACCTACTGTTCCTTTGGGTTTGATATTAAAACCGGGAGTTTATCTTTGGGGAAGTGCTACAACATATTTCTATCTGTGCGCTTGCGGATATCTATATCTTTATTGTGTGCATATAATAAATACCAACAAGCATTTCAAAGCGCCGTTCTTGGGGAACAGTAGTTTTGTTGGATAGTAATGAAAGAGTCTAACTTAGTCTTGTATTATACTTTTACCTTTTACTTTTATTTATCTTTTAGTTTTTAGTTTCTTTTGTCTTTACCTTTTTATTTTGTCATGAACTTAATTGTTATTTTATGTGCTGCACCCTTAAGCATTAGCTTTGGCCCATTAGAATCTTTAAAGCCCATCTTAGCATTAGGCCATGAGCTATGCCTACGGTTAATTATCTTCATTAATCAACACTTCTAGGAAGCTGTAGTTAACCTCAGTAACCGGATCATATCCTTTGTAAGAGGGTAGTGAATCTTTGGATCATATCCTTTGCAAGAGGGTAGTGAATCTTTTCCTAGGAAGGTTGTACATTTTATGCAGCCTATGGAGAGACTTTTCTTTCCTTTTCTGTTAGTAGAGCAAGGTTTATCCTTGACTTTATTAATGGGTGAAGCCCTCACATTAGCATTCTTTATGACCACCCATAGAAAGGAATCATTCTCCAGACGAAAAGAGGAAGTTTTTGATAGCCAATTAGAATCATTCCAATCCCAAGACCTGGCTATCAATCTCAAAAGCATCATCTACACTTAAGTTCCTGCTTTTATAGCTTTTGGGAGGTATTTAAACTTCCAGCTTCATAAGAAGACCTCTGAGCATCTACAATCTAAATTTTCTTAAGGAAGAGTCTCTTAGAAAGTATCCTTATATAAGACTTTGGGAAGCTCAAGCTTGGCATGTCTAATGCCATAGAAGGAGAACAAAGCTTAGAAGTCATTCATGTCTTCTCTCCTTTTATGCTGTGATTAGATAACTGACATAAACCCATCTCTAATCCTATCCTTGACCCCAATGAATCCTATTCTTCTCCATAAAGTCCTCTAATGATCCTAGAACTCCCAACCATAGAAACCATAAAGGGTCTAGGGAAGACCAAGAAGAACAATGTTAATGGATGAGAACTTCGATGAGCGGGAAGCTACTTCATGAACACTTCTTCAAACCCATGCTCATTTGAGCAAAATCCTACATTATTTGCTCTCTCTAAAACTTCTACCACATATGATATCTTCAATCCCCCTCATGCTAGTTGTTCCTAAAAACTTAGAAAGGATGGTTGTAGATGTATATGTTGCATATATTTGGCTATTGAAAATTAGAGATTGCTTGATGATTTGAGCTTCCATCTTTTTGCTTGTCATAGATATAATTGTGGAAATATTCCTTCGGGTATTTTTGTCACTAACCATTCTAGGTTTGGAGCAAAAAGACTACAGGATGACAATATAAGGTATGTCTAACCAATTATTATGCAACATTGAACTGCATGCTTAGAAATATCTCTTGCCATGTTGCTACATTAACTTGGATATGTTGCTAAACATTAATTATGCTTTCTCAATCTTGTTTGAGTAAATCTCTTTTATGCCTTTATGCTACCTTTTTTGTCTACTTTAGTATGCTATGGTTTAGAATATCTTCATACACCTTTTTAATTAGGCATGGTGCTTAGTTTGATCTTTTTGCTTGAATTAAGTTAGACATGGTGTCTAGTTTAATTTTGAAACAAAAGGTGTGTTGATGTTGTTTCTAAAGGCTTTTAAATTAAGCGTGGTGCTTAGGTTAAAATGCCTTCCTAGATCAAATTAGACGTGGTGTCTAGGTTGATTTTTGAGCTGATAGTATGCTATAGTAGATGTTGGGATATTTTGCTAGACTAACCCCTGCAGAAAAATTCACAAATCCAATTCGGGAAGTCAAGAGATGAACTCAAATAAGTGATGAAGCATGACATATGATGAGCTCCAAAGACTTCATGCAAAAGAGGACCTAGTTAGTTCTTCATGGAAGAACTGAAGGAAGCTATGTTGCAACCGTTCATGGTTTCGGTATGAACCTACCAAGACATCATTTTATGAGAAGAGTGCCACAAAGAAAGGATTTATAATAAAGGTACTCACTCATAGAAGTGGATGGAAGAAGCAACAAGCTACAAGAAATGTCAAAGACAGGTAAGTTAGTATTTATTTTATGTCTTAAGCTATATAAAAATATATATATATATATATGGACACATGAAGGTCCAGCTATATAATAGGGGAAAATAATAAAAAAAATGTGAGCACATGAAGGCTCATAAATATTTTTAATATATAACATGTTCCTAGGACTAGTTCCTTTCGGGTATTCTTGGTCACTAATCATTGTAGGATAAGAGAAAGAATGAAGGATGGGTAATGTCCGAGGACATAGGCGTTACAACACTACGAGGGATGCTTCAAAACTTCACACTTGACTTTAAGTGTCGAGAGACGAAAGGCCCAAGCTTGGGGAGGAAGACTAACTCCAATGAGATGATCTTGATGTGCTCCGCCTCCCATGTTCCCGTCACTTTGACACATTGGTTTGCAATCCCTCTACTCACTACTACTTTATCTATACAAGTTTAAATGCTTTTCGCAAATACTAAGACAAAGGTTAAACTTGAGATACAAGATAAAATCAATCCTTTAAGAAAAGTAGTGGTAGTCTATGCTCATTAATCAACAAAACTTTTACATAGCATAGAAGTCAACCTCTAGATTGATGAATACACTATTCTTGCTATTACTTGTATATTCCTTTGGGTATATGTTGTCTACTAACGTTGCAGAATAAATGAGAAAAGCAAGAAGATCTGAATAATAACGAGAAAAGATGGCTTGACAAAAGGACAAAGAAGAAGAGGAATATATGGGATAAGTTGAACAAAGAACTGATCAAGAGAGAAGGAACCATCTCGCCATGAGGTGCTACAGTACCATCATACTCCAATAATAAAGGTAACATCTTAAGGTGAATTATTATCTATAAAGCCTCTCTTTGATTATGCTATGCATAGAGTTAAGCATGTTTGAGTTACAACTTTAATTATTTCAATCTGATCATTTCAGCATGCTAGCTCTTTAATTGTTCCTTTTACCACTCCTTTTGACCTCATAGTCATAAACAACTATTCCATGAGTCAAACCATTTGCTCCTTCCCATTAAAATGTTTTAAAAAGCAACATCCTATATTTATCTTTTAGTCTTATCACCCATGTCATGATTAAGCAGATTGTATATAACATGAATCTTATCTTGCTTTGTGTGCAAAGGTTAGAAAGGAAGAAATAAGTTTTGGTTCTCATTGGTGTTTTTCCACCAACAGAGCCCATGCACTTGATCTCTACTTTGTGTTTGTGAACAGGACATACTTAAAGCTAAGTTTGGGAGATCTCTTGAACTCTACAAGTAAAGTGTCCTGGACCTATAGACATGAGTACTAAGCAAGATGCTTTTGCAAATCTCTCATTATTAAAGCTTCACTTTAAGATGCTGGAAAAACAATGAACATGGATGGTATCCCTAAAGGAGTAAATAAGAAGAAAATGCAGCTCTCACCACAAAGGGTACACCCCGATGTCACAAGAAGACTGGGAAGCCTATGTAGTAGAGCATATAGGAATAAAGTTGGACAAGAAGAGACCGGAATAATGAAGAGGTCCATGATGAAGGAGAAGTTAAGGAGGAGACAATTTGAACCCGCGCCTAAGTCAACTAAGAAGGTATGGAGAAGAAAAAGAGAGCCCGCCTCTAGAACTAGAGACATCCTCTCCTTCAACATCCAAGGTAACACCCTCAGAGACCTCAATACAATCATTGGAGGAATGAACTCCTATGAACCCGAGGTAAGTGCTGATATCTTCTACTTAAGTCTTGCAAATTTACTCTCCCTACATGAGTAATTTTTCCCCTTTTAGCATGTTTGCCTTATTGCATACGTTTAGTGCATGTCTTCTTAAAAGCCCCATGTGAATACTTCTATGGCATAAACACCCATAGGAATGTTTTACTGTGGAGGCATAAAAATGAAGTTTGCATTCATTCTTATTTTCCTGCATACATGCTAGATGTGGAAATACAAAAATATTAGCTTTTGCTTAATCCTTGTTAAAGCTTAATCTTTAATTTTTAGTAAGAAACTCTAGATAATTAAAACTTTCATATCCAATTGATTAAGGCATATCATTAATTAGACAACAAAGCTTGTGGAACGGATATGTGTGTTTTCTTTTTTTGGTGTCTATTTGAGTTTCACAGATTTTAAGCATCAATGAGCCACGATGAGAAGGAGATGTTCGACCACTTGACGAGCATTAACTCAACAGTCATCATCATTAAAGCTCCATTAAGGAAGGACAACATCATCTCCATTCGTCTACCTCACCTCAAGCACCTACACAAAAATCTAGCTTGGGGAGAGCACCCCTATTATCGAGATAAGTACCCCTTTACTTACTATCTTTTGCTTTACTTTTAAAAAGACCATAAAAAGATGCATAAAGTTTTAAATCAAATAAAGAGTCCTATATATATATATATATATATATATATATATATATATGAGTTTGCTTGTTAATAAGTGTTTGTTAGAATAAATAAAGTTAGTCTTGGAAATGATGAATAGTTGCTCTACTCTAATTCTTTTTAGTACCTTGCTTTTTACTAGAAACTCCTCCGATGTTTTGGATATATTTGTCCCGCTTTCAAATTTGCTCTATACTTGACTTGTGGGTAGCATACGCTTGATCTAAGTCTAGGTAATTGGGGATATGATATGAGAGAGTCTGAGCATGCTATTTATCTTGTCCTTTGTGAAACTATATCTGGAGATTTGTTTTCAAAAATTTAAAATCTTTCATGATGAGCTCTTGTTTGGCAGAGTGTTAAATTCCTACCAAAGCCATATTTATGATCATTAGATTAGGAAAACATTCCAATTACATACGCTGTTTTGCTTTGGGTTGAGTAGTTCAAGCTTTGCTGTTACCCGTGAGGAGTTCAAATATGAAAAGACAAGTTTCCATCCACACCACCTTCCACATATATATGCATTATTCCTACACTAGGAGTGATAGCAATACCATGCTTTTTCCACATATACATCCATATACTTGTTTCATTCCTACACTGGGAATAAACCCTCCATTAAACCATAGGAAGCCCATGTTTATTTACTCCAAAGTATCTTTGATATCTTTCAAAAAGTTTATTGGTGGAAAGAGAGTGGGTTGCTGCTAAAAAAAAAAGTGAAAAGGGGAGATGAAAAATGGACAAGTGTCCTACGGGCAGTAGAGCCTACCTCCCTAAAAAGCGAAAAAAAAGAGAAGAGAGTAAAGAGGACAAGTGTCCAAATGAAAACAATGGGTACTTAGATGCCCGCCTCTCTGAAAAAAAAAGAAAAGAAAAAGTATGCACCCAAAAGTTCTCTCAAAGTTTCCAAGTTCCAAAAGAGAGATTTGTTCTATCATCAAAGGAGTGAACGTAGAATTTGTTTTAGCCACCAAATATACACCTATCCACCATATTCCATACAAATGCTATACTTGTTTTGATTGGCTGAACTCTCTATGGATCCATTGTTTGAACTATAGATATATCCTTTGCAGATATGCAATATTATTTTAAGAGTGCCACTCCTATGAACTACACATAAGCCATATTTAGAGAGAGAGAGTGAGTCGAGAGATATAAAGGCCTAATACTTAGCCTTGTGCCACAAATACCACATATTTAAGAGAGAAGGCAACTATTATTAATGCCTAGTGAGGATCCATAAATACTACATACCGAGAGATTGAGAGTGCCATTCATTACGAGCTCTGAGTTTTATTTGCAAAATTTATTAAAAACTCCAAAATATTAGTGATCGAAGACTTGAGACATATTGCTTGACTTGATTGTTCTATCTTTCAATTGCTCAAGTACCCAAGTGGGAGTAAAAGCACCATAGTTGGTAAAAGAAAGAGTTTGAAGTCGAATTAGTCTATCTAGTCCTGGAGTTGAGTCTCTTTTTGAAAGCATGTGTACTCTATAAGAATGAAAGTATCGTAGCAACTCCTGATCCAAGTTTGTTTTATAGTTTATATGTTTTGCTAAGGGACTAGCAAAAGGTAAGCTTGGGGGAGCTTGTTGATGGTAGTTATTGACCACTTTTATATATATGGAAAGCTATTAAACATGGGATGAATGTTACTAAAATATTATTATTACTAATGATTTCCACGAGTTTGGGTGCACACTTTCAGTTTTTGAGAACTCCTCAAACAAAAAAAACAGAGCCGAAAAGAGTGAAAATAGAGAAACGGAAGAAAAGGACCAAATCAAGGCGATTGGAGTAAATTCCAGGGTGTAATTGAGAAGAGAAGATAGCTCACAAAGGCCGAGGCCCACCCATCACCAGGTGGGGCGGGCACCCGGCCTGGGCCGGCGGCACCGGGCCGTGGGCCCACGAGCACAACTTCGGAAGCTTCCCACCACCGACCTTTAGAGCCAATCTAGTCCGTCCAATCAAGTCGGTTTGATCCAAGGGCCGAGATTCATCCTATGGGGCTATAAAAGAAGGGGCAAGGCTACTCCCCAAAACCCTAAGTCATTATCCTCATGTCGAGCCATAGAGCAATTCCAATTAGCTACCAAGGATATGATTAGCAATCAAGATTAGACTAATTCTTAGAATTCGTCTATGATTAGAAATAGATTAGATCTAGTAATGAGTAGATTAAATAGAATTTTGTCTTACCCTATTAAGAATTAGCGTCCTAGATAGAACAATATGAAACAACGCTTATGAGTGTTTGAATTAGATTTGCTTGAGGAATCTCCTTTATCTCGCTAGTTTCTTAAGTACCTTGATTGTGAAGTTTGGGTTAAGTTAGATCTTAGTTATATTCACCTACTGTTCCTTTGGGTTCGATATTAAAAACCGGGAGTTTATCTTTGGTGAAGTGCTACAATGTATTTCTATCTATGCGCTTGCGGATATCTATATCTTTATTGTGTGCATATAATAAATACCAACACACAGGTGTCTTGGCTTCCATCACATTCACATGAGCTGGAAAAGGATTCTTGTCAAGCTGCATCGCGGTAAGACTCAATCGTCCCTCATTAAGAGCCGATTGGACCTTAGGTGGAAGACATTGCAATCATTAGTGGCATGAGAATGAGAATTATGATATTTACAATAAGCTCTTTTCTTTAATTTATCTGCAGAAGGCATAGTATAATTGATCCTAATGCACCTAATTTTTAATAGATCATAAAAAATGCGGTCACATTTGGACACATCGAAAGTAAACTTTACTTCCTCATTCGATTTTTGTGAATCGGCTTGAGAGAAGGACAAGTTACTTGTTTGTTCTCACCGCCACCTAATTTCAGCAGCCAACACATCTTTGCTCTCATTGTCAGACGAAGAATAACCATCAAGTGCATGAACACGATGAGAGTGATAATTATCACGAGACTCTTTAAGGCGCGATTCAACTGAAACGGCCCTCTCTAGCAATTGATTAAGATTAGCAAATTGATGATACTCAAGTTTTTCTCTATTGCTAGATCGAAGTCCCGCAAAGCAAAGATCAATTAGGTCCCTTTCAGAAATTTGCAAATTAAAACAACGGCTCTTAATTTCCCTAAACCTCTTAAAGAAATCTAGGACAGTTCATCACGCCCTTGTTTAACACATGCAAGATGGGACAATCTAGTTTCTTGGACTCCAATGTAAAAATGAGCATGAAATTTCTCTTCTAACTCAGCCCAAGAACCAATGGAACAAGCGGTAAAGATGAAAACCAAGAAAATGCAAGTACCATGAAGAGATAAAGGAAAATTTCGAATTTTCATGTAATCTTTAGTACTAGCAATTCCTAGTTGTGCAAGATACATACTAATATGTTCCATGGTTGTTTTACCATCATTATCGCTAAACTTTTGAAAGTCCGGTACTTTCCACCCAGGGGGTGCTTCTAGATAATCAAAAGCGGAAGGGTACGGTTTTTGGTACGCGGTGTTGATGGAATCGAGGCGAACTCCCAAGCTTTTCTCTAAAGATTTGGAGAAATCTTCCCTAAACCGAGCTAGAATGGCGTCAAAATTAGTGGGAGCTCCAAAGTTTCCTCGTATTCACATTCGATTAAGCATGGGATTAGGGTTAGGATTCGGTGGTGGTGGTGGAAGCATAGCTTGCCCCCCGCCGGACTTGGCAAAGGATTATGCACCCCCGAATTCCTAGACGCCTCTCATGATCGGTTCTTAGTGTTTGAGCCAATCCTTGGTTATTCAAAGATGTACTAGCTCCACCGGTACGGTTCTAATGGCGGAGGCTGAAGGAGCCGATTGTGGTTGGTTAGCGAGGTAAAAACAAAATCTAATGGCATGCCAAATTCGGGTTGAGGTACCACACCCGATTGTGAATTATCGGTTGTAGGTCCTTCAAGTACTTTCAATCAAGAATCTAAACTGCCAGTGATCTTTGTAACTAAATCTTCTAATGTAGTTTTTTGATCAACTAGCATTTTGGCAATATAATCATGCGAAGGATAAGCCTCATCGAAAATAGGTTGAGAGCTTGCGGGGGATTACCTCCTTTGACGTGGGGGCTTCACCGTAGACAGGCTCCGTATATTGAGTCACATGATCTTGCCTATCCTTGCAACAACTTTGCATGAAGGCGCGTTGGACAGCGTCAATCTTGTCTTGGAGCTTCTTCTTCAGATCTTCAGGGAGCTCCTCAATAGACTCGGGACGCCGGATATTCGTCTGGTGAATCTCCGCCTTCTTACTTGCATCGTTGTCGTTGGCCATGTCGCCGGGTTTCAAGATTGAATTGGAGTTGACGCCTTGTCTTCCCCGATGGAGTCGCCAAAAAAGTATGTTGACGCCGATTAGGGCACCAACACACCGGAGGGCTTTGGATGCCCACGAGGTTGCAAACAACCTATAAAAGCGGCAAGGATCGCAACTTGACCGAAGAAACCGATCTAAAGAACGATTAGGTCGGTGTGGAACTCGATCTCGGCCGAAACTTACCTCGCACGCACTCAGGAAGGATCCGTCGGAGAACGCACGTGAGGGTTGCCCTAGGTTCAGCAAGGCCACCTAGAACGCCCGCGAAATTCATCAAGAAAGACGGCGGACATCAGAATTAGGGTTTGGAAAAGGGTAAAAGGGTTGAAGAGTTGATAGATTGATCGATTGGATGTAGATGGGATCAAATCGGCCATGAAACTCTTTATTATATAGAGGAGGGTGGTGTTATCCTTTTAGGAAATCATCCTTGGACGTTTCCAAACACCAAAACCGACCCAAACACGATTAGGAAAGAGATCGGTTCGAATCGTGCGGACCGCGGCCGTCGCGGCTGACCGGACGCCGACCGCCTTGACCGAGGCTCCGGCCAGCGAGAGCGTCTGGTCGGTTCCGCAAAAGCTCAAACGCCGCCGAAAAATGCCCGGCCGACGGACGCACGACCGACGCCGGCTTGCATGACCGGACGCTCCGGCCGTTAAAAATCCGGCCGATTCGAGAGCTCAAATCGAATCGCACGCACCCAGATCAACCGGACACCTTGACCGGACGCGACGACGGACGCGCCGCGACAAATGACCGGACGGTCCGTCGCCATGTCCGGTCGCTAAGTCCGGATTTTTTGCGGTGAGTTAGCCCCTCATAGAATTGGCTAAGTCTGAATTTTACCATGTCTTAGACCAAGCCATTTTTGGGTGTCAACAGAGGTATAGGTGTGCGTGGTGCCGACCGCATGTAGATGGCCACGTCGTCCCGAGAGCGAATGGCTCACGACAATGTTGTGCAGGTCATGCGGATCATGGCGGAAGGCCGGACGTGGAGGCGTGCTCCCGGCAAGTCCGTGGCCTATTTGTAGCCCCCCGCGCCCCCGTGTTTTTAGTTTGCCAAGTCCAATTGAATAAGAAAGCCAACATACAGGCCGTCCGTCGGCCGGGTCGCTTCGTCGCCAAGCTTTTTGTTCCTTGCGTTCGTGTGAGTGTTCCCCGGGCAAAGCCAACATTTGGTACCGGAGCCGGGGTTTATGCACTACGGTGGTTCCATCAGTCCACCACGAGAGCCGCCGAAGAAGAAGCGCGTGATCCCACGCAGAGGTCCGACGGCAACAACGATGGCCGGTGGTGATGCGAAGGAAGGCACCAGCTCGCCGCGTATGGTCGCGTGGTGGAGCGCGGTTTTGGTAGCGCCGAGATCCCGGCCGACGAAGACGAACTACCGTGTGTGGGCGCCGAGATGCAAGTCAATCTCGAGGGCATGGAGCTCGGGGATGCCGTGGAGACCGGCGGGGGGCCGAGCGTAGCAAGGACGGTGGGCGCCGGCCGTGATCCCGCGGTGTGCCGCCGGAGATGAAGTCCGCATCGCTGCAAAGGAGACCGCCAAGGAGGCTTGGGCGGCGGTCAAGTCGGCTGGGATGGGCGACACGCGTGTGCGGGAGGCAAAGGCGCAAAGACTCCTCCTCAAGCGTTCGAGAACGCGGCGTTCAAGGACGGTGAGGCGATTGATGACTTCACCGTGCGGCTTGGCTCTCTCACGCGCGCTGGCGCGAGTTGGGCGAGGACATGGAGGACGAGCGCGTCGTCAAGAAGATGCCGCGGTTGTGCCATCGAGGTTCAACCAAGTTGCGTGCTCTATCGAGATGTTCGCCCGACTTCAAGAAGATGTCGCCGAGGAGCTCGCCGGCGGCAAGGCGGTGGCCGGTGAGCGTTGGGCGCGCAGAGCTTGGAGGCGAGCGCATCGGGCAGCCGCTGCTCACGGAGGAGCGGTGGCGGCGCATCGTCGCCGGCCGACGCAAAGAAGGATCATGCACGCGGCGGGTGATGCGCAGAACGGCCGTGGCGGTGGCCACGATGACGACGATGACGACGGGGCGGCGGCAAGAAGACGAGCTCGGGCGCGGCAGAGGCGCTACCGAGGAAGGTGTTTACCGCGTGGCATTCGCGGGCGCATGGCGCGGGACCGCCCGACAAAGAAGAAGGAGAAGGCGCTGCTTCTCGGCGTCGACGAAGAGGCGACATTGCCGTGAAGATCGAGTTCACCATGTCGTGTTTAGGGGAGATTGTTAGAAATAATCACGTCATGGTGTGTCCCCGGGCGTGTATGTGTCCCGTGTTAGGTCACGCCGCATCCATGGCGAATCTTTTGCTAATTTGACAGTTTTTTAAACTAATTACAAGATTAACACGGGTTGATTTCTTTTTCCAAGAATAGCACATTTGGAGGTGCCTTTGCCAAAGGCGCCTCAATTGCCGAGGCGCCATGCATGGCGGCGCCTCAAGACCGCCACGGCGCCTCATGACCGCCCGACGTGGCTGGCCTTGAGGCGCCACATGCAAAGGCGCCTCCGCACCTTGAGGCGCCATTGCCAATGGCGCCTCAAGGGCGAATAGCAGGGCCGCGGCCCGCTTCCTCCTCCCAACCTCCCTCACTCTCGCCCCCCCCGCCCAGCCGCAAGAAGGCGAAGGGAGGGCGGCGCCGCCGCCCGATTTGGCCTCGGCGGCTTCCCTTCGACCGTCCTCCATCCTTTGCTCCGGTGAAGGTATTGCTCCTCTCTTCCTTCATTTTTCACGGTGGATTGAGGATGGTGGGTTGGTGGCTAGGGTTTGGTTGAAGAATGTTTTTGGTTGAGCTATGGGGATTTATATTTAGGAGAATTAGATTAGTTCCTTGTGGATTCAAGGTTTAGTTTCATATTTGTTTAGTTCCATTTGGATTTACAAGTTAGGGTTAGTGATTTTTAGTGGTGCACCATATGATTAATTTATTTATTTATTGTTTGGTGTGTATGGTTACCTTGCTTAATTGTCACCAATTTTTGTTACTAGCATGGAGTATGACTATCGGAAATTGAAGTGGGAACAAAAAGGTCGTCCTCCCGAATTGTACCCCGATAGGTCTTGCAAGGATGCCGACGTCCCTCCGAACTCCCAATCCCTAGCCGTGATTGTGGTTTGCGGGCCGTTGTTTAGCCAATTCAAGCATCCGGAGACAACACCGCACGTTGCTTCTACGAGTCGCGGCTCATATGCTTTGTAAGTATTTGTCGATATTGTCGGTTTTCTTTTTTACTATCGGCTAAGTAGCAAGTTTGATGAAATTATGTTTTGTAGGAGGACATTGAAAGGTGCTTCTTTTTCCAAAGGATTGACGGGCCGATAAGTTTGACCCAAGGTACCTCATGTTCAAAAAAGAGTACAACTACCGAATTGCACATGAGCGCTTCAAGCGATGGGTTCCACCTCCCCTAACCCTCCACCAATGAGTGATTTCGACAAGGAGTACTAGACAAATCGACGACTAGAATCGCCGCCACGATGCCATTGCGGAGATTATTACGTGGTAGACAAATGGGATGAATTTTCGTGTGGGAACAAGAGCGATTGGAATCCACGGATTGCGAAGTGTCATTTGAGAGAGCACCTATGGGGTCCCAAGTCTCTTTGGCCCGATCCGAAAAGACAAGAAGAGGAAGAGGGTAATAAAGCCTAGGGAGTACAAACCCGTGTTATGCAAATGTGGTGTTAAAGCGAACTACGGTCTTGTTCCTTCGAGAGCTTGGCATAGGCTACTGGTGCGGGCATATGGACGACTATGTTGAGGTTGGTGCTTACCCCCGCATCGACAATGACATCACACAATATTTTTCGCTAACACTTGTTGATTTCTTATCTTTAACGAGCACCGGAAAATGCAAGTGGGAGAGTTACGAGGGGCGGGATAAGGTGAAGCGGCGGATCTCGGCTCATAAAGCCATGGACCGAGAAGATGCGTTGGGGTAGTCAGCTTGTTGACTCGTACCTTGTCGAGCGTAGACGTGAGCAAAATATGGTTGCCTTCCAGATGGGTGTGAAAAGCCGAGAGAATTTGGACCATGAAAGAAGAAAGAAAAAGAAGGAAGAGGAAGATGCATTGTACTGGAAAAGGAAGGAGGTGGAACAAGAGTACAAGACCATCAAAGACCTTGAGGATGGTCTACGTTGGAGTAAGTGTTCAAATAGCACAATCTAATGATATGCTCTCTCATTTTAAATTATGTGGAATCATATTTGAATGTTTTTGTTCACAGAGATTAGAGGACCAGGTGGTTTCGTTGTGGACGAGTACGGGCGCGGCGCACATTCGCAGTGTGGTGGAGGAAGCACAAAAGAAGGCGGCAAGAAATTGACAAACGCATTGCCGAGCGGAGGCCGAGTTGAACAACAAGGAGGCCCAAAACATGGATGATGGCGGTGACTTTTCAAGATTGAACGAGCTCATAGCCCTCGGCGAGGCTGGGTTGAAAGTACCTGAGCAAGAGGCCGTCAAGTGCCCATGTGGTGTTCCGACCAACTGACCGACTCTTGCAGAGTTGGGAATAGGATATCTTGCACGCTTAAGAGTAAATCATTACTTACACGCAAAGGCGGTGGATTATTGGGCCTCGAATCGAAACCGCTCCCAAAGACCAAATGCGGGCGGCAGGTAACAACAACCACCTAGGTTGGCGTTGTCGGATGAACGACGGCAAAGCAACACACATCTGCCGATACATCCATGCAAGCACCGCGCTACCCCAAATCTGCTGCTATTTCCTCCCATGGCTTGGCCGAGAATGCCCGAAACATCCAGGTGATCATGTTTCCTTGACCATCCGGGAAAAGGAATCCAGCAATGAACGCCCGCGGCCAAACCTTTGGCGTACCTCTCCACTTCTCGCATGCAGTGCGTTTTTGATTTAGCTCCCAAAGTGTTCTCGAGAGCCGGGCTGAAGTCACACCGGATGTTTTCCTGAAATTGGGTTCTGATTACAAATATCCAGTTAGAAATATCCGGCTGTAGTATTAAAAAAGAACTCGAATTTTTTATACTTACTTCTGTGAGTCCGGTGGCCGCCGTCCACAGAATCGCTTCGGCATGTCCTTCCAGTTGTCCCCATCGAGAAGACCGGTCACTGGAAGGCCGTCTAGCTTCAAACCAAATATGAACTTCACATCCTGCATAGTGATTGTCATCTCACCGCAAGGAAAGTGGAAGGTGTGTGTCTCCGGCCTCCACCTGTAAGTTTGTATTTCACAAAAATGGAAATTAGAGACTATTTGACAGAAACATGGGGAGAAACTAGTCAATTGTGACAAGTCAGTAACAACTATAACCCGTCGACGAGTACATTAGGGAGGTGGATCAAGGTCCGGTAGCCCAGCAACGACTACCCGTGCTAGCTCAAGGAAGCCAGTAGACGTATGTACTACCAAGGTACCACTCGTCCCGTGGAGTGGACTGTGCACACGTGGTCGAAGAGGTGTCAGGGAACTCCTGAAGCCGATTGTCGGCCAACAAGTGCGCCCGGTGCTCACGGTCGTACTCCGTGTCAAGAAGGGGGTAGTTCTCGTGAGGAGCCATCCTATGAACAAGTTGAAAACAAAGGTTAGAGCATACATGCATATTAAAAAATGAAAACTATAAACAATGTAACAATTTGAGGTGCTAGTTATTTGTATACAATGTAAAAACAATGTAACAACAATGTAACAAAAATTAATTTGTATACCCTTATTGCCCTTCCCTTCTATGTCTCGAAGCCTTGTGCCCAGGCTCACCGCAAACAGAACAGTTATTTGTGCCACGTGTCTCGTCGAAGTCCCCCCCTGCAAATCTGTCTTTCCCGTAACCTTTGATGGCATCCATATCACCTCTAAGCCGCTTCGTCTTCCGCCTGCCCTTCCCCGTCTTCTCCAGTTTGTGATCGGGAAGGTAGTCCAAACCATGGTAAGGCGGCCACTGTGTTTCATCAAGGTAGGGCTCAAAGGACTTTTCCCAAACCTTAAGCGTGTACTCTCGGGCGATGCAGTGGTGACATATAAGGGAGATCTTTGTAGTCATATCTGATGACCTTGCACGCAGTTATCATGTGACTGCAAGGGGCATGCATGATCTGAGGTACGTTACAAGTACACTCCACTTTCTCTAGATCGACCCTGTAATTGATGCCTCCATAGCGTTCGCCACCCAAGGTTGTACCACCCCGGCCTCGCACACTATAAACCTGCCTATTTGGCCCGTACGGTTCGCCTATCTGCATCTTCGACCAAGCCTCTTGCTCGTTATGAATTCCCTAGCAGCCTCTCCAAACGGACCATCCTTGCCGGGCAAGCCTTGCCAGGCCTTGCCCCAACGCTTTACAAAATACTCATTGCACTTCGTAAACGAGTACTCAACTATTCCGCATAATCGGCAAGGCTCTAACACCTTTGAACACACGGTTGAAAGATTCGGACGAGTTCGTAGTCATTATGCCCCAACGCCATCCACCCTCATCATATGCTAACGCCCACTTCTCCTTCTTCTCCATCTGACGCTACAACCATGCACTCCCCCGTGGGTTCATCATTTTATCAAGCTCAGCCTTCGTAGCCTTGAACTCGGTTTGGGTAAGGACACAACACAGCTCCTTAACCTTAGCACAAACCTCCTTCTTCCTCTGACACCGCCAATAATTAGCGGCGAAATGACGCATGCACCATCGATGGACCAAAGGCGGGTGACCCTCTATTTGTTCATCGGCGGCATTAAGGAGACCCGCGTGATGGTCGATATCATACAAACCTTGCGATTTGGACCAAGCACATGAACCCTTAGATGCCACATGAACCACGACCATGACTCATTGCACTCTGCCTCTACCAATGCAAATGCCAGCGGTACTATTTGCTTCTCGGGTCAACGGCAGCTGCCATCATCAACACATCCTTGTACTTCCCTGTTAGGAAGGTGCCATCAACTAGAACAACGGGCGACAATATTGAAATGCATGTTCCGTGCATTGCAAAGGACCAAAACACACGTTTCAACACATGCCTCACTTTCCCTGATTGTGATCGGTAAGTGATACCGCCGATGTCTATGAACCATTTCAGCCCGGGGTTGTAGTACCTCATTGCACATAATATTCTAGGAACCACATGTATGCGCTTCTTGCCGGTACCCCCATCGAATCTGCAATGCAATCGCTTAGCACGCCAAACCTTCCCATAAAGGGGCATATCTTGAGTAAATCCGACTATTGGCCGGATCAAGGGCGATATTGAAACATCGTTGTTGTCATCAACAAGACCCAATATCGCGACGGGCAAGGTGCTGTGCCGTGAGTTGAGGATGCTTCTCATTTGACTTGTTATCGGCACATGTGTGGGGTTGCACCACTTTCGGGTTATCTTCCACTTGCCATCTACCTTCTTCCGAGCATTTACCCTCCACATACAACCGTTTTTCGATCGCGGTTTTTGCATTCCACATAGTACATCACCTCCTTGTCGAATGAGTTACCTTGTACGGCTGTGGTGGTGGGCGACATAGTTTTGCATAAACAACTTTAGCTCGGCTAATGTACTTGAAAAGCATCCCCTTAGAAAGGATAACATTCTCATGATTGTGCACGGACTGCCTGCACAACTCTAGGCGGTGTCATTGAGGCTGCCATATCGGTCATGCTAACGTCCCTCGTAGTTGGGAACGCCCTCTAAAGGTACGCCCAAAGACCGCAAGCGCATCAACTCGTCTCTCTGTATGCGGATCCGGTGGAACATAGGGCTGTGCCAATTTGAAACGAACAAAGGAGCCGGGAGGGGGAACATCGGCATCCTCTTCTCTAGTTAGTCTTCCTTGCACCGGCATTGCATGAAGTTCTTGATCGGTAATCCTGTTGGCACAGAGTGAGCGGGGGGGACATCCTCTCCTCCTCATAATCATCCTCGGACTCAGACTCACTGCCTACCAAATCATCGATCCTCTCCTCCTCCTGTACCTCCTCCTCCTCCCGCTCGAAATCATCCACATCGTAGGTATCGTCTGCCAAACCTGGTGATCTAATCTACGGATGATCTGCGTCAAATGACCGTCAATTACGTATCTTCCTCCATTGCCTCGGGACCGCCTCCATGAAAATCGGAGTAAGGGCCATCATCGTCATCCTGATCATCAGCTATACATCTCTCCACCACCACCTCAGGCATTTTACAATTGCAACCTTGTAGGACCCGGTTGTAGCGGGTCCAGTGAGCCGAGTCAAGCAAGGGCATCATGACATAGCGCGGCCTAGTGGACCCTGCATCGAACCTCCCACTAAGCGCGACCTCCACACCAAACTTTTGTTTCAATCGTAGCAAAAGAGCATCGTAGCTAGGAGGTTCGTCAAACATCTCAAATCCTCCTCCATGCCATCAAACATACAAGCCTCTTTACTCACGGTACCTCCGTAAAAGACACGGACAAAAACAATCCATCTACAAAACCATATGACCGGTTCATCGGCGAGGCGACACGCGACAAACTAACAACCCTAAGTGTAATTGTAATGCCTAAATATTGCAACTAAGTACCATAACTAGCTCCCTAGAATAAATATAAATAAATAAAACTACCTACAAGATCTAACACCAAATCGCTAAACCTAACTCACTAGAACTACCTATACGGTGCTGAAACTAATCTAAACATTATAGCTACACATAATTACAATGTCATTTACACTAGAAAAAAAAAATGAGAAGAGGTATACCTTGCAATGTCTACGAAAAATTGAGATGGAGGTAGGGCCTCCGGCTCCAATGGCCTGCGCCGGCGTGGCCGCCCGCCGGGCTCGGGTGATGGAGGCCCCAGCCGGCGGCGCAATGGCGGCGGCGAATCGGGCGGGGGCCTCCGGGGAGCCGCCGGGCCGGCCGGGGGCGGCAGCCGTCGTCTCTCGGGCGGCGGCGGCGGAGGCGTGGTACTGGCGGCGGCGGCGGCGACGGCGGCTTCTAGCGGCGGCGCGCGGCGCCCAAGCCCTAACCCCGCGGCGCGGCGGCGAAGAGAATGAGGAGGAAGGGAGAAGGGAGCCACGGCGCGGGTGATGGCGGGTCTTGAGGCGCCTTTGGGAACGGCGCTGAAGCACGAGGCGAGGCGCCTTTGCATGTGGCGCCTCAAGGCCAGCCACGTCGGCGGCCTTGAGGCGCCGTGGCGTGGCGAGGCGCCGCCATGCATGGCGCCTCAGTGTGCAATTGAGGCGCCTTTGGCAAAGGCGCCTCCAAATGTGCTATTTTTGGAAAAAGAAATCAACCCGTGTTAATCTTGTAATTAGTTTAAAAAAACTGTCAAATTAGCAAAAAGATTCTCCATGGCGCACGGTGTTGTGTGGCGTCAGGCTGCGTCCTTGGCGCGTAGAGTGTCCAGCTCGTGTACGTGCATGTGTGCGTCACGTACACGGGTTTCAGTTGTGGTACGTGTGTGTCACGTATGGGTCTAGGAAGTTGCAGGATTGCTGCAACGTCTGTTGGAGTTTGTTAGTTTGTTTAGGCAGTTAGGAGGTATAGGTGTGCGTGGTGCCGATCTGCATGTAGATGGCCGCGTCGTCCGGGAGAGCGAATGGCTCACGACAACGTTGTGCAGGTCATGCGGATCATGGCAGGAAGGCCGGACGTGGAGGCGTGCTCCTGGCAAGTCCAGTGAATAAGAAAGCCAACATACAGGCCGTCCGTCGGCTGGGGCGTTCGTCGCCAAGCTTTTTGTTCCTTGCGTTCGTGTGAGTGTTCCTGGGCAAAGCCAACACTCCAATTACCAACATCTATAGTTCGACTAAAAAGACTTGTCAACCTACCGTGTCCTTGGAGGCCAAACTGCCTTCCCACTGGAATTAAAAGCATGCAGGCATTGGAGGAGTTAAATTCAATAGGAATGGACATAACGGCAGCAGCTATTTTTGTTGAAGAAATTGGCAATTTAACAAAGATGAGGCATCTGGACATACTCTTCGTTATCATTTCTTGTGGTATTGACGAGGAAAGCTACGTGGATCTTATAAAAAGATGGTTTCTTCTTTTCAACGGCTAAATAAGCTTCAAACTTTTGAGGTACAATTTGATGAGTATGGAGAATCAGGGGATGACGTCATCCTTGAGGTGCCGTGGTGCTCTGCTAGCCTAAGAAAGCTTGTTTTCAAGACGAATCCCTTGCCAAGGGTGCCAAGGTGGATGAAGTCACTTGTCAACATTGAAGGATTGGATATGAGAATGAAGAAACTGGATCAGGAAAGTCTTTGTATTCTTGGTGACCTACCAGTTCTTGTCGATCTGACACTGTAGATAGTAAACAACGTTGAAGGCATACATTCGACAGACAAAGAACGACTTGTGGTCCGCAACAGGCATGGATACAGAAGATTGAGGCATTTCTGGGTAGCCGGCAATTCACCAGGCATGGATACAGAAGCTAAGAGTAGGCCCAGTATCCCCATGCTGACGTTTGAAGCTGGATCCATGCCAAAGCTGGAAGAATTCCATTTTGACTTTGATGCAGATATAACAATTTCTGTGAGTAATGGTCGTCTTGATTTTGGTCTTAAGCATCTCTTCCAACTCACGGAGGTCGAGTGTGGTATATTCGGCACCATAGTGAATATTTTGCGTGTAGAAAATGTCATTAAGAAAGCACTTGCCAAGCACCCGAAGTTTCCCAGTTTTGATAGCGATCACCACCCTTCAACTGAAGGCAACCGAGTACGCCTAAGGCCGCGAAGACGCAGGCAGTCGACAGTTCACACAACACAGCCAAAGCCTCCCTCCGTAGCTGATTTGTCAGAACAACAAGTCGTTCACATCGGCCGCACTTCAGGTATGGTTGGATTCTTCATCTAAACAAAACTAATACTATATGCATCCCAACTTTCCTCTATTTCTCATTGATTTTCATCGCCTTGAATGATACCAATTGCTGCTCCTATTACTAAAACCAATCTCCGTCTGTTTATACAAATTTGCAGGTGGTGATGTCAAGAGACTCAAGACGAGCTCCTTCACCACCGATGACAACACCTACCAGTCGTTGACTGCAGCACTGGTACTACCCACGGACCTCTCCTTCACCATCCACCATGACGGCACCTCCGCTGACATTGGCCGTCGATGTCGTCAGCAACGGCGCCAACCGAAAGCTCGCCAGGGTGCCACCATCCGTGGACGAGAATTGGTTCAGTGTGCACCAGTTATCAGGTTGGCAGGGGCTGCCCTAGAAACCTCTGCAGTTCTGGGGCCTCGACTCATTGCTGCTCCTCAGCTACATGGCGCATTAGTGCCGCCGTGCTTCACATTCAGTTCTGGATCACCACACAACGCTGAAGTTGAACAACAGGCAATGGACAGTTCCAAGCCGTCGCAACATGACGACGACCTAGCAAATGCCTTCACCACTGCCTTCAATGGGCTTTCCTTGGGCAACTACCTCCCTGGTTCCAGTGCCACGGATGTCGAAGCAGCCTCCTCTGGCACTGGTAATGTTTTGCTCTGTTCTGCTTGCTCTGGTTCTCCTCTGTTTTGAAAGCACGTACTGGCATCATTTTTTCCTTACTGCTTTTGACTTATGGGATGTGCTTATATCATATATTCTGCCTAGACTAGTAATGGGAAATGTTTTTTTTTTTTAGACAGGACGGCAAAAACTTTGCCGCGATTTCTATTAGACGAAGAAAGAGAAAAAAGGCAAGCGCCCGCCCAGTTTTTTGATTGGAAACTGGACCCAAAACCAAACAACTTAGGGGAGTGAACCACTCCACCTACCACTTGCTACTCACCCACTACTAGCTACCACTCAACTAATGATAACTCGGGTGGGAGAGAAATAAACAAGAAGCTCCGCTCGGTTGGATTGGGACATCAACGCGAGCCTCCACTCACAGCTCCACTAACAACACACCCCACTACTAGCTACCACTCAACTAACACCAACTCGGATGGGAGAAGATAAACATGAAGCACCGCTCGGTTGGATTGAGACATCAACATGAGCCTCCAACCACAACGCACTCAAACAACGCACACAACAAAACACTACACCACCACAACCTGGGAGAGGAGCCGAAAGTAAGCCACCGTGAACTACGCCGCCGTCACCAACGCTGTGCCACACCAAATGCCGCGACCGCTGCAAGCCCCGGCGACAACTTCGAAACTCCTCCACCACGGGGGTTGTCATCGTCATGCCGCATACACATGACCGTCGATCCCCCCGCTCCAGCCTTGTTTCAGTAGAACACTCCCACCGCAACAACAATGCAGTCAACCTTAACGCTCAATGCGTGGGGGATCTCGGTGGGATTGGGACATCAACACGAGCCGCACCTCACCCACCGCCTCAAACTCCTCAGAAAAACAACCACCTTAAAGTGTACGGGGGACCTCCGCCCGCCACACTGGGCGTTGCTCAAGGATCCTTGCCACGAAAACCACATTGAGAGCAACACCAAAGCCACGCCGTCACCGGGGTCACCACCGCACCATGCGCGCCAGCCCAAGGCTACCAACACGGACCTAGCGCACCGCCTTTGCTGCTGCGCACGGGCAACACCACCAACCAACCAGCACCACCAATGCCACAAGCCGAGACAGGTCTCTGAATGTGACGCGCCTCCAAGGAGGGCACAACGCCAATGGCGCTGCCGTCACACGTCCCACGAGATGGATAGGGTTTTCACCCCGAGCCCCGTGCAGCAAATGATGTCCCGCAATGATGCCCCCCTGGGAAAAAAACGCGCCCCAAGGGCGCCGCCACCATCACCACCAACAAGCGTCGGTGAAGGCTTTTCGTCCCGCCTCAGCACCATATACCGCCAGACGCTCATGGCGTGCCGTAGCCCGCTCCCCCGCCACATCCACATCGCCGCGTACCGGAAGAAGCCCGGCACCACCCGAGGCACCACCTTGGCACCACTAGCAAGCACTGCCAGCCCCCAGCCCCACCACCATGGTGGCGCCGTACGAGAATCGCCGGCGAGGGAAGAAGGGGAGTACCCGGCTATCTTGTCGCAAAGACCGTCGCCCGCACAACGCCCCGGCTCCACCATCTCCGACCGCCATGGCGAAATCGGCCCGGCGGCGGCACCGGCCGATAAACACCGCCGTCGCTACCGCTCACGCCCCCGCCTCCCCTCGCCACCCACACGGCCGCCCCGCCGCCCGTCGACCAGCGCCGGCGGCGCTGCTGCGGTGCAGTCCGTGGCGACCACTGAACCGCCCGGCGCCGCTGCCGCTCCGCGCGTCCCCCACGCACCACCGCGCAGCCCCCCGATCCGGCCGGGACAACGCCGGATCTGATAACGACAGCACGCTGCCCCGCGCCCCAGCGCCGACGAAGCTTCCTCGAGAGCTCGGGCGATCGCGCCGCCAGATCCGCCGGAGGAGGGGAGAGGCCACGCTGCGCGCCTTCCCCACTCGGCCCTTCGATGAGGGGGTGGTCCGCTTTTCAGCGGCGCGGGCGGGAGGAAGGGAACCGGTGGAGGGGCGGCGGCGGCAAGGGTTGTCGCCCCAGCGTCGCTCCAGCGAAAGAGCAACGAGAGCGCCCGAAAGATAACAATAATATTTCTCCGCGGTAGTAATGGGAAATGTTAAAAATAGCACTGTATATAGCATGCGTTTACTATTGCACCGTAGCCCACATTCATTTATCTCTAGGAAATAAAGGAAAAATACTGCACAGAAATCAAACCTCACACTCCCCTGGCATAGGCATAAATATGTACTGTGCTACAGTGCGTTAGAAACCAATGGAGAGTGGGTTGCAATAACCCCAACCTGGCAAGGTAGTCTGTTAAAATCTGTGTACAAAGCTACTCGTGTAACTTCAGACATTATGTCCATTTGAAAATGCTAAGCTAAAACAAATAGGGCTTTAGAGAGTTCTGCATATATAGACAATCGTCTTTTATTAGAACAGAAAAATATTGTGCCCATTTGAAAACATTCAGAGGAGAAAAAAGCAACCAAGCAAATTAAGCATTGACCCCTTGATGGTGTCAATATATGACCCTGCTTCTTCGGGCTTCTAAATTCAAATGGTTTTCGCACAACTTCCAAAGCAGTAGGCAAATAAAAAAAGAACCTTTCTCAGAAGCAAGTTTAAAAAGTTGCCTACATTTATTTGAAAAAAGCAAGCGGCTTCCAAAATATTTTCCTCAAAAACTGACTTCATTGCTTGGTACCTTTTCTGATATTAAAGAATTGTTCTAAGTCCTGGCAGAAACTTGGCAATGCCGCTAGCTTGATTTTTTTTTTTTTTTTTTTTTTTTTTACAACAGTTAGCTTGAATTTTGATCATCTGTCAGGTGCTGCCCCAACCTCTGATGTTCTGGGGCCTCAACACATTTCTGCTCCTCAGCAACACGAATTAGCTGCGCCATGCTTCACATTCAGTTATGGATCACCACTCATCGCTGAAGCTGAGCAACAGGCAATAGACAGTAATGAGCCGAAACATGACGACCTAGAAAATGCCTTCAGCAGCAACTTCAATGGCCTTTCCTTGCACGATGACCACCCTGGTTCCAGTGCTACGGTTGTTGAAGCTGCCTCCTCACACACCGGTAATGCTTTCCATCTGCTCCACTTGCTCTGGGTCTCCACTGTTTTCAAATGTTAATATTTGCAGTACATTCTCCTACTCTTGTTCTGACTGTACTTGTAAGATTTCTTCCTTCCTGCATTTGTTTGACGGATGGGATGTGCTTATATTATATACTACGAGAACACCCTTGCGTTGCAGCGGAATCACTGATAAAATTATACTACTTATATTTACTAATAGATTGAATAAATATTATAATACATGTTAGTGGATGAGTTTTTTAGATTCTGATGTGGATAAGTAAATACAAGTTAGCACGAGGTTTGCAAATGTAAATAAATTAAATGAATTGACATGGAGAACACCCTGCACGTTGCCGCGGGAATCGTTGATGAAATTATACTACTTATACAATACTAGGTAAAAAACATCCATGGCAGCTTTTTAGCCCGCCACGAACCAAAGGTCACCGTTAATGAAATCTTTACCATGGTGGTTTTTGCCCACCCTCTCCCCCTAATGCCCGCCACCACTACCCCAATCCTGAATTGCCTTGGCGGCCAAAAACTGCCGAGGAAATAATCCTTGACCATAAACCACCAAGCAAACACACTCAAGAATAGAGGACAAGGGAAATTAGTTTCCTTGGCGGTTTTGGCACTCAAGGATAATTTCATTAGAGGTTAGCTACCAAGGAAATCATGACCTGACTTAATTTGCCAATGGTTAAGGAAATGATAGAGCTACAAAGCAAAGGTGTTTACACGAGGGCCAAAAACCTCCAAGAAAACTATCTAGACCGCCAAGGTAATAGTTGTTTCCTTGGCTGCCCTTGACCTCCAAGTAAATTGTAATTTTCTATGACTGCTATTGACCACCAAGGTGATTGTTATTTCCTTGACAGATGGCCCTCAAGGAAATGCATACTAGCAAGAAAAAAAAATATATTTCCTTAGGTGGCGATGACAAAGGGTAATCGCCAGGAAACTCCTATATTCCTTGGCAGTTTACTTAAACCTTCAAGGAATATATATTTTTTTTGAGTGAAGAGTAGCACTCGCCAAGGAAACTACCCTTTTCTTGGTGGTTTGATTTTGGCACCAAGAAAACTAATGGTCGCCAAACAAATTTCATTTTCTAGTAGTGCACGGTAAACAAGCCTAGATCTCACTGCTTTGCCGCCCCATTACGCCTCTAGATCTAGGCGCCTCCTAGCCGGATCTGGTGGTGTCCGGCGTCGGGAAGAGGGAGGAAGTGGTGTGGCCAGATCTGGGGCGGAGGGGCGAGATAGAATTAGGGTTCGCTGCTGCCTCTAGTTCCACTTTGCCGGATCCACCGCCACCGGCCCTCGTCGGGCTAGGGAGGGGCCTTTGGGGGGGGGGGGAAGGGGGCCTCGCTGCTTCTGGCCACCGGTCGCCGCCGCGTGAAAAATATCTAAAAGCAAAGCTGCTTTGAAAAATATCTTCCTCTTCTTTCATTAGCTTTTCGTCTTACAATTTCTGGCAGAAACTAACAAATGGGCTCTATGCAGGATCTTCGTGCCAAGGAAGAGATCGTCAAGAACAGTAAAGTGATCAATAACCTCGTCGCTCTCCAGCTCCATCGCCTCGACCAGTTAACTGCAGTGGTGAACATCGTCGGCCAAGTGCCAACCTCTGCAGGCACTTACAGTAGGCACACTACGGCCTTTTGAGCAATCTTGTTCAATATATACCACAAATAAACATCGTTTATTGTAAAAAATGATGCCTTTGCCTTGGTGTAATAAACCTAGAATTACGGGCATGGTGATCATCCTTTAATTCGTGCTTTAATAATAACGATTATGGTGGAACCTTACTTAATTTATTTTTAAGTTTGTTGCTATTATTACTTCTCCTAATTTTAGTCTGTGTGTGGGTTTATATTGCTAATCTTATACTTCGCAAGTTTGTCAATGCATATTTAGTGATATTGTCCTGAACTTTTTGTTTATTTGCTCTGTGACCTTCCAAGCATCCGGGGAGCGAGCGATGCCATGCCAGGCTTAAAACCAAGTAGAAACAACCCCATAAAGTAAAAATACTAGGAAACTGTGAACTGGTTGGGTTCCTTGTGGCGGAACCTGCCTATCATACCCAATTTAAAAGAACAAATTGGATATATTATTCCCTATGTGTGCCTGAAAACGGAAACACACATAAGGTGACAAACTGTTGGAATGTATCATAACAATGCTTATTACATAGAATAAAAATGAAAACTCAAAAGAATGAAACTAATTCCAACTTTCTTATGCGGAAGCTCCAAGAATGGGTACGCCGACTGGTGGTCCACAAGACTAGTACTCCTGGCGGTAATCCTCATTCCATCCTTGATCCGAGACTGGTGTGGTGGAAATAGCAAGAGTGAGTTCATGTCGAACTCAACAAATATAGCAAGGTATAGACTACCATAGGTCATGATCAATGTAACATAAATAATGTAAATGATAAAACAATAAACCATAAACATGTTATCAACATTAGTCCTCATCTTTAGTGCAAAGGGTTCCAAGGCCGCTCGTGTCCTTGAGCAAGGCTGATATATCGTTTAATAAACTCTGCTAGCAAGCAGAGGTGTACACTTTCACCGTGAGAGCCGTGAATTGCCCTTTTCGCCCAAGGTAGCTAGTCTCTTAACCCACTTCCAAGGTAGGTCGGCAGGGTTCACTATGAATCCTTTCAACAGGTTCGTCTAACAAGTCAAGGCGCTAAGTCGTCGTATAGGACCCACCCTTCCTATATGGCACATAACCAACAGCCTATACACATATATGTGGACAAGGGGCTATACTATACCCAATTAAGCACTTCCTCCTAACTCGCTAGAAAAGGTCCTAGGTACTGAGCTAAAACCGATTGCCATGTAGCCCTCACAATTGTATCAGAAATCCCGGAGACTCTAATACGATAATTTCCCATGTTGTTAAAAGTCATGTTTTATGTTTCATGGCATAAACATTAAATAAGTCACATGATCATGAAATTAAGCTAGTAAATCCCAAACTATACTTGCCTTGATTATCGGTGTCCTGCTGAAACTGCTGCTCCTCGAAAAAAAGCGCTCCCGATCACCGAAGTACGCTCACCGTCTATACTTTCGATAATAAATCAACATACAAGCATCCAAGACAATCATGCACAAAGAAAACAAGGCTATATTAGAACAGTACACCAACAGTGATAAAACAGCATAAAAAGTGTATAAAACTAATCTACGTGTCGCTACGATCACATCGACGTAAAGATCACGAAAAACGAAATTAAAACGGATAAGTTATGGATTTTACAAGATTTCCTATAGAAAGATAATTAATTAATTCTAATTACGAAAATTAACTGTCTTAAAATTACTGAACAATTACACTAACGCGTAGAGGGTCGAATTACGAGTCTAACGCAATTTGAACGGATCAATTCGAGTTAAAATGAAGAAGTTAAGAGCATTTGAATTTCAGTGGCAAAACTGTAAATACTAGAAACGTATTTGGTTACTCCAAGACTGGATTTACGCTTTCTAAAGGACAAAGCGTAAACTTAAACTGTTAACTAGGTAATAACTTTCGGAAGGTATAGCGCTCTTTGTTTGTTAAAACATGAAATACGTTTTCTGTAAAGAAACCGTAGTCTAGGAACGCAGAAGGGCGTGGGTGAGATACTTAAAAAGTTATGAGGGCCTTTTTGCAAAAATGTCCGACACCGGGAAGGGGTATCATTAGATACGATCCGTTGGATCAAGGTTTGACGGTGCATTAAATGGGCCTTCGGTATGGGCATCACCACCGCCGAACAGGTCGCGGCGGGCGCTATCGCTGCGTCGGGCGGCGAACCACCGGCGTTGGTCGATCCGCGATTCGGATGCCCCGACGAAAACCGTGGGTACCGGAGTGAAGCTCGGCGAGGCGGACACGTCTGGGGCGACGGACGGCGAGGTAGGCCAAAGCGGCGCGAGCCGGCCGCGGGCGGATGGCGGGCTTGCCGGCGAGGCGGCGCGGTTGCGGGGTATGGCCGGTCACCGCGGCTTCGCGGCGGCGATGTCGCGTCTCGTTCGCGGACGCGGCCTTGCATCATCTTGGCGGCGGCGGCGTGTTGCGAGGGCGGTGGGAACGCGTGATGTGCGCGGGTGGGCCGACATGGCGGGCGGAAAGAAGCCCGCCGGCATGCGGTACGTGAAAGCCCTAGTGGCCGCGATTCTTCAAAACTAAAGGCACGGGATAGTAAAGGAGACCAAGGTGTGCTCACCGACGGTCAAATCGGACGGTGAGGCGCGAAGACGAGAACGATGGTGAACGGGCGGATGGTGGAATCCGAGCATGATGTCCGATGACCGCGAAAGTGAGGAAAAAGAAAATGGAAATTGACCGGGGATTCGGATTTGGGAAGTCGCTTACACGGCCTCGCGACTTCGGCAATACGGAAGAGGATCGACGACGCGAGACGGCGGAGTCGCGACTCCGGCCCGTGGCGCGGCAATGGCGTCTGCGGCGACCGCTACTGTGGTGCTAGAGTGAATGGCGGTGCCATGGATGGGTAAATGAGGACTAGGGTTAGGAGGCGGCCTATTAAGACAGGGGAGGCGAGGGTCGCAGCGGTCCTCGGTCGCTGACGCCGAGTATCCTGATCGGGCGACGGGCCATCCTGCGGATTGATGTGTGGAGAGGGCGAGACCGAGGTGGGGAAGGGCCTCAGCCGGTGGGGCCCACACATCGGTCATGGAGATGGCAGCTGCACTTCCCCAAGCCGGGCTAGGAAGAAGTCGGGCCGGGAAGGAGTGGCCAAGGCGGAAGATGGGCCACTCGGGCGGAAAGAGAAGGAGTGTGAGAGAGAGACAAGAAAAGCTTTTCAATTTCTAATTCTAATTTCCAATTCAAAATTTGAAGTGCTATGAATCCTTTTAAACTTTGAATCAAGAAAACAATATAAAAATAAAGTGCAGCAGCATGATGCATCAAGCATGTGTCTAGACCTTATATTTGATTTTAATTTCATAAAATTATTAATTTCCTATGTTCAATGCACCATAAAATACATAATTAAATCAAATTAAACTATTTAAAAATGTCTTAAAATTTCGGGTGTTACAATTCTACCCCCTTAAAAGAATCTCGTCCCGAGATTAGATTGCTTACTCGAATAACGTGGATATGATTTTCTAAGATCATCCTCTCTTTCCCAGGTTGCCTCATCTTACGTATAACGATTCCATTGAACCTTGCACATCTTGATAGTCCGATTTCTAGTGACTTTTTCGCTACATCCAAAATCTTAACTGGGAATTCTTCATAAGTAAGATCTTCTTTCCACAGAAAAGCTCTTCTAAAGTTATCTGCTCTTCGTGCACGCGCAAACACCTTTTAAGTTGAGATACATGGAACACATCATGCACACCGGACAATCTTTCGGGCAATTCTAGTTGATAAGCAACTTCTCCACGTCTCTTGAGGATTTTGAAAGGACCAACATATCTTGGAGCAAGTTTCCCTTTCATATTGAACCTTTTCACACTTTTCATTGGGGACACCTTTAAGTACACATAATCCCCTTCTTCAAACGCAATATTTTTCCTTCGAGTATCTGCATAACTTTTCTGCCGAGATTGTGCTACTCTCAAATTTTCTCTAATCTTTCTGACTTGTTCTTCAGCATCTCTTAGCACATCAGGTCTAAACACTTGAGTTTCCCAGTTTGATTCCAAAATAAGGGTGTTCTACACTTGTGCCCATACTGAGCTTCAAATGGTGCCATTTTGAGACTCTGTTGATAACTATTGTTATAGGAGAACTCGGCATAAGGCAGACTTTTATCCCAACTAGTGCCATCTTTACAAAAGCACAAGCTCTCAACATATCCTCCAAGATCTGATATTAATCCTCTCAGTCTGACCATCGGTCTGTGGATGGAAGGCTGTACTAAAGTTCAACTGGGTTCCCAATGATTCATGTACCTTCTACTAGAAATTAGAAGTGAACTGTGTACCTCTATCAAACACAATCTTCTTAGGAACCCCATGTAAGCAAATAATCTTTTCCATGTACAACTCCGCTAATTTAGGTCCATTATAGGTGGTCTTGACAGGTAAGAAATGAGCATCCTTAGTCAACCGACCACAGTTACCCTTATGGAATCATATCCTTTCTGAGTACGAGGCAATCCCACTATAAAATCCATGCCAATTTCTTCCCATTTCCACTCGGGTATTTTCATGGGTTGCAACAATCCCGCAGTCTCGATGTTCGGCTTTCACTCTTTGGCAAGTATCACATATGGCCACATATTCGCCACATCTCTCTTCATTCCATACCACCAATATTTCTCTTTAAGATCGAGATACATCTTTGTACTTCGGGATGAATAGAATAAGTCGACTCATGTGTCTCTCTCGCAAAATTGCTTCACGAATGGCTTTCACTTCACGCACACAAATCCTTTTTCCAAACCAAAGAATACCATTTTCATCACTTCGGGCACACAATTTATGTGTATAGGCTATGGATGTTGTTGTGCCATATAGGAAGGGTGGGTCCTATATCTGACGACATAGCGCCCCAACTTGTTAGACGAACCTGTCGAAAGGCTTCATAGTGAACCCTGCCGACCGTCCTTGGAAGAGGGTTAAGAGGCTGATCACCTCGGGCGAAAGGGCAATTCACGGCTCACAAAGTGAAAGTGTACATACTTCAGAAGTTTATCAAACCGTATATCAGCCTTGCTCAAGGACACGGCGGCCTTGGAACCCTTTGCATTAAAGATGATGACCTATGCTTGTTTAATAGTTCATAATTTATTATTTATGCTTTACATTATTATGTTATAATGAGCATGGTATATGGATAAGATATTGCCTTACTATATTTCTTGAGTTCGACATGGACTCACTCTTGCAATTCCCCACCTCGGTCTGGCGGCAAAAGTCACATGGAGAATGGATGAGGATGCTAGCTCTTGGCATACGGAGCCCCCAAATCACCGTCCCCTCAAGATAATGGAGCCCGAAAGTTTAGCAACCTTTCCGCGTTACTCTGATAAATTGTGAGTGTTTGTTTAGTTATATTTGCGCTTTAAAGCATTGTTTCGATATTTATACGTTCTATGTTATATGTGTGGACTTCCCGGGCACACATATGGTGATGTCCGGGCTTCCTCGGAAAACCAGGCGTGATGCCAGGGACAGGTTATTTGGGGGCTCCGTATGCCAAGAACTAGTATCTTCGTCCATTCTCCATGTAACTCTTGCCAATAGACGAGGTGGAGGAAATTGCAAGAGTGAGTCCATGTCGAACTTCGAAAAATATAGCATGGTAGCATCTTATCCATATACCATGATCATTATAACATAATAATGTAAAGCATAAATAATAAATTATGAAATGTTAAACAAGCATAGGTCATCATCTTTAATGCAAAGGGTTCCAAGGCCGCTCGTGTCCTTGAGCAAGGCTGATATACCAGTTTGATAAACTCTGCGCAGAGGTGTACACTTTCACTGTGAGCCGTGAATTGCCCTTTCGCCCGAGGTGATCAGCCTCTTAACCCTCTTCCAAGGACTGTCGAAAGGCTTCAGTATTTTATGGTGCATTGAACATAAGAAATTAATAATTTTATGAAATTAAACTATTTAAAATTGTCTTAAAATTTCGGGTGTTACACTGCCCATCAGGGTTCATGTCCTCGACTTGGCACTGGTGCTCGCATTTTCCTGGATTTATTTCAGAATTTCTAACACTATGCATTAAGTGGTAGGCGAGGCACTGGGGTGCCTTCGTGAACCTCAAGATTTGCCGGCTCAGTCCTTCAAGGTGCTCATAGGGGTAGAGTTAATGTATGTGTGTTCATAGAAGTGAGTATGCATGCATATTAAGCGTCTGCGTTGTATTGTAATTTGTAATTAAAAAAAATACAAAACCTCACTACATACTCTTGCACGTGTTAATAAATATTAGGAAAAAAAATATGTGTATGTTAGAGTTGTTCTGAGCTTAAGTCTTCGGGAGCCTAACAAGTCTCACTAATCTAGGCCCACAATAGGTGGGCATGATTACTTAACTAATGGGCCGCGTCGAGCTATAAAATGGTGTCACCTCTGTTATTAGTGATAGTAATTACTCCTAATTAATCTAACTCTAAGATCTACCAATCAAGATGATTTCGGGAGTGGTGAAAAAGACCAGAAACGTGCCTATACTAAAAGGTGGCGTCCTTCTTTTTCTCACTGACAGTGACTCCAGAAGACCACAAATGACATGCCTGCCTCACAAGTCACAACCAGGCTTGTAATGACTTCGTCTTTACCTATTAAGGATGTATGTATGCATGATTTTGTAGTTATTATGATTTATTGAGTCATTGTTAGCGATGAACCAATGGTTGTATCATCATCTTTACCTATTAATGTTGTGAGAAATGTGATGGCAATTACAGTACTTTGATGTTGTGAGAAATGTGATGGCAATTACAATACTTTGATGTCTATTGCATTATAATAATGCCAGATGTGGTATTGTGTCATTGTTAGCGACACTCAAAAATTCAGTGTAGCACTAACCCGACAGTGATATCATGAGTGTCACTGCCAGGATGAAGCATGAACCAATTGTTGTATCATGAGCATCAGTATCAAATCGGGCAATACTTTGGACCAGCATGCGTCAAGTCGACAGTGATACTCTCATGATATTATCATCTGTTGATGTTTTGACCCAACAGTACTAAACCGAATTGAAACCGACAGTTGTTAAATGATGCATGTGGCTTCATGTTATGTGTTGTATGTGTAGTGTCTTGTTTAGGAAGTAGATTATGTAATATGTTGTTTTTTTTTTCTTGTAACTCAAGATGATGTACTTGCCACGCCTGGGGCTTTTTCTGAGCCTATATAACATCTTCTGACAAGTGTTTTCCGAGCTTATGACTTCGTGTTGTATAGGCTCGGAAAAGCCTTAGGCGTGGCAAGTACATCATCTTGACTTACAAGAAAAAAGAAAAAGTCATGAGCCTGAGAAGGCATCACGTTACCCTAATCTTCACATGGTAGTAAAAGCGATTCGATTCTATGCACGCTTACACAGCGATGGCTTCCTCTTCCTCTACGCTCCCAGTTACTCACTCGATCTGCTATCCACCTACTGAGAAGCTCGGGCGCAACAACTACGAGATATGGAAGGCTCAGGTTCACTCTGCGATCAATGACGTGTTACGTGTAGATGGCGCACACTATCGACCCGAAAGCTGATCAGGTTCCACCAAAGGAGATTATCAAGTCCGTCGAGAGAAGCCGATGGAGAAGATCCCCACCTGGACTACGCTACCTGGTTCGCTAAGAACCAGCAGATTCTTTATTTCATTCTCTCGTCACTATCTCAAGAGATCATCATGTCCTAGGTCACCACGACCACGACAGCCGCTGGAGCATGGGTGTCAATTGAGAGCATGTTCACTGCCTAGTCGTGTGCACGTGTGATTAACACGTGTACGACACTTGTGACGACTTAGAAGGGCACGTTGACAATGATTGAGTAGTTCACTCAGATGAAGACTCTCGTGGATGAGATGGCATATGCCTGAAGAAACTTGATGATGAGGAACTCACCTCGTACATACTAGCGTCTAGAGGGCCATCACGACGAGTTTGCTAGAGGGCCCTCGAAATGCTACACTACAAGAATACCGATTTTTTATGACAAAACGACCTCATGACGGGGCCTAAAATCGTCATATAAATGTGCCATAATACGACAAAAAACTCGTTGCCGTCACAAAATGTAAGCACCATGACTATTTGTGACGCCGAAAAAATAAGCGTCACATTATACTACCCTGTTTCGTCATATATTGTGGCCGTAGGGCACCCATGCGGCAGGGGTGTTTTATGACACCGAATTTGGGTGTTTTGTGACATGAATTCACTGTCACGTAAAATAAATAGCAAAAAAAAAAGCCAAAACAGCGCGGAGTCTCGAACCCAGGACGACCGGGATGGAGGTTTCGCGCCTTGACCACTGCGATACGTGGGAACATTCGTCCAGAATGTAGTATATAATTGTAATTCGTGATTGGAGTCGGGTTGACCGTGGGCCCCATCCGTCGGGCACTCTATCCTTATTCATCACGTCATATTAACGCGCTTTCACCCCACCGCCACACCGGCACATTCACTCCCCCTCCTCTCCTCTCGATTCACCCGCTCCCTCTCCTAGGGTTTCGCCGCCGCCGCCAGCCCCACTCCCCAGCTCCACCGCCGACCGCCATGGTCCGTCCCGGGAAAAAGCGAGGCGTGCGGGACCCCCGCGACGGGATGTGGAGTGCCAGGCGGACCCCGCCGCCTCGTGTCCTCCGCCGACCATGGCCTCCACCTCGAGGAAGCCATCGGCCTCCAAGAAGGCGTCGGCGGTGCGCGCAACCAAAGGTGCCGAGGCCATTGCCCATGCTATGGAGGCGCGGCACGCCGAGGAGGAAGATCCCGGGGGCCGGGTAAAAAACCCCCGTCGTCGACCAAGAAGAGGGTGCACGGCGTCGGCGAGCAAGGACGGTGCTTCCCACGAGCAAGGGGGGGGGCAAGGGCAACGCGGGCGTTGGGGGAGCAAGGGCGGGGGTTCCATGAGCAAGGGCAAGGCCAAGGCCAAGGGCAAGGCCACGACTTCCGCCCAGCAAGGCCAAGGCGCCGGCGAGCATCGCCGACTCGTCGCCTCCGGCGTTGGAGATCTGCGCAGGAGTGCTTCGAGGGCCTAATCGACTGTGCCGCCACACGGACCTGGGCGGCGGCACTCCATGTGTCGCCAGCCCCACGGCCCAATTCCCAGCTCCGGCTTGCCATCATGGAGCAAAATGCCCCTCCCGACGCCAGAGGAGGTAAGAGTTCACCAACTTGATTTGTAGAATCTAGATTAGTTCATTTGTAGAATCGATTGCGGAGGTAATGATGGATAATGATTTCAGTAGATGGCTAATAATTTGGTAGTTTCTAATTTGAGTAGACTGTTATTGGCCATGTGCATAATTTAGTGAATGCAATAATGAGATGGCTGCCTTTATGTGAACACTAGTTCTTCTACCTAACTATCTATTCATGTTAGTAATCCAATATGCTTGTATCAACCAATTTGTTCAAAGAACAATTGGGTTAGGATGGTTGTTTGGTGCCCCACCAAGGTTTTGGCATGTGGTGAAGCAAGGGTGTAGGTAATATATGCATGGAAGGGTGTAAGGAACATATGCATGCAAGGGTGCAAGGATTATATGCATGCAAGGGTTTAAGGATTATATACATGCCAACATGCCAAGGGTGTAAGGATTATGGTGGCTAGGAATCAATCAACCCCTAACTCAAGCTGATGGCTGATCAGTGGAAGAATAGGCATATTCCATGTTGTCCATTCATTTCTTTGTTTCTCATCTTCAATTAAAAGGCAGCCATTAGATATAAGAAAAAGGCGGACACCAAATTAAGAGGCATGTGTTTGATTAGTATTCACATAATTGATTTGCTTTCGATTTTGCGGCGCCTAGGTGGTACAAATTGGGAAAAGCATTCCTCATCCCGGATTTTACAAAGACCGTTGGGGACCATCCATTCCAATGCAACACTAGATCTAATCTAAGTGATGGCGGAGGATGGATGAGGCCATGGTGATGTTAGCCCAATGCGGACTCAGGTTTTTTTACAGTAGCAAATCATTATTTTCCCCCTATGAAACTGATGTTCCTTTCTCAAATTCATTATTTCACACAAACAGTAGTCATTATATTATCCTATGATATATAGAAATGTGTGTTTGGTATAATATCGACTCTTTATGTATTTATCATATGATATAACATTGTGTTTGGTGAGTAACCTACTATATCCTATCAAACTGATCCTGCTTTCTCAAACTAATAACATTGCTTTTGTTTAGACTTTCTAGATCTCTAAGACCGCTCTCATGAGCGCCATCACTGCCTCGGTCACGGGCCGCTGAACGAGGAGGCTCGCCGTTCTGTCTTGGAACGTCGCCGACCTCATCGAATCGGTCCAAGTGGGACCCGGACCCGAGCAGTGGACGCCTTCGGCATGGACCTGGAGGGCGTCAAGTCCAAGGTTGCCCACCTCCAGCAGGTCTTGGATGACGCCGCTGGGCAAGAAGTGACGGCGTCCCCCTGGAGCCCCTCTGCGAGACCCCTACAAGACCCTGCTAGACCCCCTCGCATGACCCCTCGCATGACCTTTTGGTAGCCCACTATTTAGTGGGCTTATTATTTTGAACAATGTGTATGTATTGTTTGGCTGGATGGATGGATGGATGCGGGACTGATCTTTAGATTAGTTAGTAACTTAGTATATGTATGTGGCTGCATGGATGGATGCAAAACACGTATTTATTATTATATATGTAGGGATGGATGAAGAACAACTAACATTAGTGCTAGTGTAGGGATGGAGAACAACTAATATATATTAGTACGTATATATATATTCGGTCTTTAGCTCACTTTTGTATATTATTATTGCTGGTGTGTCATTGCTGTTGTGATTGATCTTCCCTTTTCTTTTGCATTTGGAGTTTCTTAGTTCATAGTCAACTGCTCATTTAATTTAGATTCTAAGGCAAAACACTATTGTGTTAATTTTAAATTTTTAGATTTTATTCCTCGTTTAACAGAAGAAAACTCTCACAAAATTAAGGATGCATTGCTCATTTGACTAGGAAGAAAACGGAAAAAAAAAGGCAACTAGTGGTTTTTGAACTACGCTTTCCGAACACTTGCTCGGATGCAAAAGTGACCTAAATACCGAATGTAGATCTCGATGAGTTACACGAATATTTGGTATTCATGACTTTTAAAGGTAGGCCGCCTAGGGCCCCGAAAACTCGTCCGATCCGTAAAAATTTGAAAATTCAAAATTCGAGGCGTCGAAGTTCGTTGGCGAAAAGTTGACTCTAATACCAAACGTCACGTCTTGAAGAGACCTACAAAACACGTATTCATGACTTTTCGATTTGGATCCATCTAGAGCTTCGAAAACCGGCTCGAAGCGCCATTTTCAAATTGACCAACGTTTGACTTGATCAAACCTCGGCCAAACGGAGCACTAAATGGCCTCGGCTGAAAAACTTATGAATACGAAGTTGATAGAACTTCGTCGGGATCTACATTCCATATATAGGTCATTTTTGCATTTGAGAAACTGCCGGTGCACCCTAGTCGCAAATCCACGTATCTCACAAAGAGTTTATGTAACGTGTGGGCGACTAGTGGTTTTTGAACTATGCTTTCCGAACACTTGCTCGGTGTAAAAGTGACCTAAATACCGAATGTAGATCTCGATGAGTTACGAATATTTGGTATTCATGACTTTTTAAAGGTAGGCCGTCTAGGGCCTCGAAAACTCATCCCGGCCGTAAAAATTTGAAAATTCAAAATTCGGCGGCGCCGGTTCAAAACGAAAAGTTGACTCTAATACCAAACGCAGTCGACCTACAAAACACGTATTCATGACTTTTGATTTGGATCCATCTAGAGCTTCAAAAACGGCTCGAAGGCGCCATTTTCAAATTGACCAACATTTGACTTGGTCAAACCTCGCCAAACGGAGCACTAAATGGCCTCGGCTGAAAAACTTATGAATACAAGTTGATAGAACTTCGTCGGGATCTACATTCCATATATAGGTCATTTTTGCATTTGAGAAACAGCGGTGAACCATTGTCGCAAATCCACGTATCTCACAAAACGGTTTATGCAACTCGTGGGGCGACTAGTGGTTTTTGAACTACACTTTCGAACACTTGCTCGGATGCAAAAAGTGACCTAAATACCGAACGTAGATCTCGATGAGTTATGAATATTTGGTATTCATGACTTTTCAAACGGAGGCCGCCTAGGGCCCCAAAAACTCGTCCCCGAGCCGTAAAAATTTGAAAATTCAAAATTCGAGGCGTCGGAAGTTCGAAAACGAAAAGTTGACTCTAATACCAAACATAGGTCTTGAAGAGACCTACAAAACACGTAATCATGACTTTTCGATTTGGATCCATCTAGAGCTTTCAAAACTAGCCCAAAGGTGTTGTTTTAAATTTTGATCCCCAGCTCTATCTACACCATTGGATGGATGAGATCAAGGGTTGAAATGAAAGTGAAACCCTCCCTCCCTGCCCTCTCCCTCTCCCTCACCCTCTCTTTTACGCAAAACAAGCGGCGGAATGAGCTCACGAGCGGGTTGAGCTAAAAATTTGGTAACCTTATCCACCTACCCAGCCCCTCCTCCTCTCGATTCACCAGCTCCTCTCTTCCTCTCCTAGGGTTTCCACCGACGCCTCGCCACCACCCACTCCCATGCGCCGTAGCCCACTCCCCGGCTCGGGCGCCGACCGCCATGGTCGTTCCAAAGAGAAGATCCACCATGCGGGACCCGTCCGTGACGGGGTAGTGGGCCGCCAAAACCCCGCCGCCCTCACCGGACCTCCTCCTCCTCCTCCTCCTCCTCCGGCCGTGGGGGCGCTGCCGGTCACGCGTGGGAGTCACTACGCCAGGACCCCGTTCGTCGTCCGCAGCATCAACCTCGCAAGCAACTCCGGCAACCGTCGCCCGCGACCCCCCGCCACCCGAGCCCTATCAATTTGAAGGCGACCACGACCTCTGCAAGATCTTGCTGCGTGGCAACCTCGGCTCGCCATCGTGCTCCGGTGGCCATCCAGTATGAAATCTCCGGCCCGTATACGAGATTAGGGCTGGTTATCCGTAGATCTTTAGTATAGGTCCTAATTTCGATTACATTGTAGGTCTTAACTTGATTTGTAGAATTAGAGGTTTCTTTACAGACAAATCATTATTTTCCCCTATGAAACCGATGTTGCTTTCTCAAAAACATTATTTTACAAACAGCTAGTCCTGTGATACAAAGACTGTTCGTCACGTGGTGAGTAACTTACTAAATCCTATCAATCCGATGCCGCTTTCTCAAACTAATAACATTCCATCTAATTGAGTAGACTGTTATTGCCAATGATGCATAATCCGAGGTGGTTTGGGTTCCTTTATGTTGAATTCATGGTAGTCATAAAGCCATGGCTCACGTCCATTCCCAAGCAACCGAATGGTCACTGCCATTCTGGATGGTCGGGAGTGGGCGTAGCCATGGCTCCATGCCTACTATGAGCTTGAGAGTTGGTAGTTTATCTTTGAGGCCTTTTGATTTGCAAAACCCTATTGCCGATGATGACATTTTTGGCAGCCACTCTTGTAACTTAATGACCTGAACATTATGGTGATCATGTTGGGCTTGTTAGGACTTGGAAAGGTGAGGTACAAATGTGGTTTGTTCTCATTTAGTTCATCGAATCATCAAGAAACTTACATGCCTCGCCAGATTGGACTTGTGACGACCGTGAGCTTTCTTGATGCCCGAGGCCGAAAGCTTTTCGATGATTTCATGCCCTAAATGATGTCGTATTTGCAACAAGAGTTATGCTTTGATCCTTATGCTCCAAAGCCAAAACATGAATTGTGATGAAACCATTGTCCGAGTCAACTGTTAACTCTTAATCATGTGAACTTGTTGGGGCTTTTGATCGGTTTGTTGTCATTTGCGGCTGGACGCCTCTTTTGAATTATGGCCAATGATGATGCACGAGCACCTTTGTTGCTGTCTTCACGTGGTCGATGTCGAATGTTCTAGCATCATCCGCAGTTATGCAACAATTGTGTTGTGTCAAACTCAAGCCGACGGCAAAAGCAGGTGGATGACTCGAACATACGGATTTTGACATGTGTTGACTTATGCGTGTCAACATTCATATACTGAGGACTTTACAATATTGAGTGAAATTACTAGACCTATGATGCGAACTTGTTTGCCATTGAACCCGTGGTTAACGTCCACTCATTGTTGACATTTCTTAACGTATGCAGATAAATCCGCAAGCGCACGGAATTGTCGTTGTAGCTTTCACCCGGAAGTATTCAGGGGTATCGTATTTTCCACGAGGAACGGTTGCGCTCTAATCTTTGAACAGGGCCACCTTAGGATAACTATGGATAGTGAGGTATCTTTATGGGCCTAGGTTTTTCGGGCGGGGATTTCTAGGGCTTGTTATCTCCTTGCTTCGGCACCGCCAACGCACCAAACTGGGCAGCTTCCGGCAATTGGCGCTACGTCGTCACACCCGAACGTGGGAGGATTTCAAGGGACGGTCAAGGCTTGTCATGACCCAGCCGCCTACCCCCTCAACCGTGGGATGCTTCACAAAAGATAGGTGAACGCTAGCCCAAACACCACGTTTGCACTACCATCCACAACTCTTGGGTCGATCAAGGTTCCCGGTCAAAGAGTTCCTTCTCCAAGAGTTACGACCGAAGGTATGACTATCGATCCCGCAAGTCATAACAGCTAAGATAATATACTTGAAGAACAATAAGCCGAAAGATAATCACAAGCTTTCTTACCAAAGTGTAAGTAGCTTGTAGAGGTATTACAAGCGTGGCGAAAGTGCCGCAAGTCCGCACTCGACCACCGAGATCCGCGGTGCACCGGGAGGCACACCGGGTCTCCATGGAGAAGAGGCCAAGCCCTCTTCTACTCTTCCCTCTCTCACTCTCCACTAGAACTAAGAGGAAGAATCCTCTCTACTACATTGTGGATCTCCTTGTGTTGTATGTGGTAAAGGAAGAGCTCTACTAAGAAGAGGGAGAGCTCTTGCCTTAGAATGATTGTGTTGGATGGTGGAGAGAAGGCCTCCTTTTATAGGTAGAGGGGAGGGGGCTCTTTGGAAAATGTCACCCCCCACATGGAAGGTGCCAAACCGACCTCAACACCGCCTTCTAGGTTCATTGAACATGGCAACAAATCCCGCACCGACACTTTTCGTGGATTGATTGCACCGCCTAAGAAAGATGGGCCCTGAACCGCCTCCATATGGGTGCGCGCGCACCTCAAGGTGCGGGTGCACCATGATCAGGCCCATTTTGGCTGAAACTTTGCAGGAGTGCGTGGGCCTCGGAGTAAGCTTCGTTTTGACTGGTGGATCACTGAAATCCGATTTCGTATGAGAAAGTTATGCCCAAAACATTGAACCCATTGTTGACACTTGTTATACTATAAATTTTAAAGTTATTTAATATGAATTAAGGGCTAAAGTCAAAGACTAAACATAAGTCTAGGGGTCGAACTAACATAATTCCACGAGTTTTGGTATTACGTGACTTTCCGGGGACTTGATAGGAAAATGCGAGAGAATAATGGAGAAGGTTCTAGAATACTCAAGACAATTACAAGGCAAATAAAGACCAAACTTATCCGTGAAGCAAATCAACCCGAAAAGTGGACTAAAACATTCTAGAAGATACCGAGAGGACACCGGAGAAGACGGGAAGGCGGGGTGGCACTCCACCTGGCGGCCGCCCGGTGCCATGTAGGGCGGCCGCCAGGTGGGGGCTCGGCTGTCGACCTCGGACTTCTAGGTCGGTTTACCACCGACCTTGAGGTTGTATCTACACCGTTGTTGAAGGTCGGTTTGATCCAAGGGTTGATGTTCATCGCCAAGTACTATATAAGAAGAAGACGGTGACCACGAGGCTAAGAACGAATTTCATTATCAATCATATTCATCCAAGTCCAGCCAAGTCTAGACCTAAGCTCTAGTTCATACTAGAAGTAGATTAGCTACATAACTAGTTCTAGTTGAAGATCAAGTTCATCTTGAGTTCTGATAGTCAAGAAGTAGCAAGGATCGTTCTTGAGACTTCTCTCTTGTATTCAATCTGTAAGTTCTCTTATATTTAGAATACAATTGTTATGGCTTTAATCTTTATAATTATTATATTCTTGTTGCTATGTGTTTATATGCTTGCTATGATTATATATTTAGTTTAGTAAGATTGCTTTATATTTTATGCATGGAATTGTATAGCACTCATATAGATGATCACTATTTGGGTGATAAGCAATGTGTAAACGTGGTGTTTATACAACGTTTATCGCAATTGCACCCTACATTCTGGGTCGTGTGGTAGATCGTGGGGGGTGGCCCACGTTGAGTCCTTTGGGAGTCCACCCTCCGAATGTAGGACACGTCGAGCTTTTAATTATGAAGATGAACAAGTTTCGTCCCTTGCTTGTCTTTGGTAATGCTTGCCATGTATAGAAGTAATCTAATCTTGCCATGATAGCTAGATGTATTGCACTAATTGTAGTATTCATAGATGTATATTAATTAAGAGTATCTTAGGAATATTCATTCTAGTCTAATTTATAACATGCTAATTACTTGTATGATATTAGTGGCATAGGTTAATCCTAGACTTGGACAATTATCATTATATTATTTATCTTTATCTTGGACTTATCCTGTTGAGTTATGTTTGATGCTCATGGCTACTACGCATTATAATATTGTAAAGTGAATGATCTCATAAATAAATCATATTATAAAATCATTAGATAGCTCTTATCTCTCTACCTTTTCATAGACTCCCTTCCCTGTGGTAAAATATAAATACGATACCGGATTACTCCCTGAAGTGCTATAATTGGTATTTCTAGGCTGTGCGCTTGCGTATATCATGTTCAATCTTTTATCAAGGCCAATCTATAAATACCATGCCCCGCATTTCTTTTGAGCGTTATTGCTAGGGTGACAGACTAGTGTATAGGTAATGCCTAGAAATGAGTGGTATACCTTGAGTTCATATCCTGGTGAGATTAATTCCACTATGGATAATGTGGCTAAGCTACATCCCACTACTAACACCGCCTAACTTCGCTTTATTGGATCATGAGGTTAATCCCATATCCAAACTAACATGATTAGATAGATATCCCATATATATTTCTCTCGCCTTCCTAATTAGGATCGTGTTAGAAATATCAACAAGCATTTCTCGCCGTTCTTGAAGGCGTAGTCTATCGAGAAAAATAAATTTTTTCTTGACTTTTGTTTTTCAAAACTTTCCTAGTTTGGAAGAGCATGGTCAATATCTTAATTTCGAAAATGTGTTTTCAAAACTCCAAAAGAAACACTAGAAAACTTCTTTCCAACTTTCTCTAGTTTGAAGGGGTATTAGCCAAGACTTAGACAGAGTTATTCCTAATTAAGTTGGTATTGTTTCTGACTTACTAGTTAGAAAGGGTGCTAGCCGAAAATCCTATAAACACATCACATAAGGAAACAAGAGAGATCACTTTACATCACCTAATGCATTGAGAACCCATTATCACATACTCAATCGGGTTCAACCACATTTTTTATTTTGTTTTTATCTTTTGCGGGGGAGTGTATGAATAGAAATCTTCCAGAAAATTTTATTGAAGATCCTGAGAAATTAATCAGGCAGGCAAAAGCAAATCTCAGACAAACTCCAGCTCCTACATTACCATCATCATCATCATCATCATCTGAGACACCAAAGTCTACTGAATTGGAAGTAAATCAAGTTACTAGAAATTTGACATCTGAATTTGAAGCTATGGCAACCAAGACACTTCGTGAATTTTCAGCTCCTACCACGGACAATATTCTTGTTGGACCGGAGGTAGAGATTGGAGACAAAGGCTTTGAACTTAAGCCAGGGCTCATTAATATGGTGCAATCAAGTCAATTTTGTGGAAAGGCACATGAAGATGCTAGTGCTCATCTCCAACACTTTTTAGAGATCTGCAGCACATTCACTATGAAGGATGTATCCAAGGATGCAATCTTGCTTCGTCTTTTTCCATTCTCACTATTGGGAAGAGCTAAGCAATGGTTTTATGCTACAAAAGATAAGAATACAACATGGGATATATGTTCCACAGCCTTTCTTGCAAAGTTCTTTCCGATAGGCAAGACAATTGCCTTGAGAGGAAGATATCAAATTTTCAACAACAAAGATGATGAATCGGTCCCTAAAGCATGGGAGCGTTTTCAAGAATATATTTCAGAATGTCCACACCATGGGATGGAGAAGTGGTACATTGATGCGGGACTTTCTATCATGGGCTTGTTCCCAGTGCTCGTGAAACTATGGATCTCGCAGGTGGTGGTGCTTTCTTATCACTTACAATTACAAAAGCTACTGAGCTTGTGGAGAAGATGGCTTCCAACCAAGGTTGGAGTGAAGAACGTCAAACTCGCAAGAGGGAATGCACCGGCTTAAAGAAGTAGATATGCTATACGCTAAAATGGATCTTATTGTGAAGAAGCTAGAAGATAGAGAATCTCAAACCAAGGCGTGATGCAAATCCAAGACTCATGCATGACATGTGAAGAATGTGGAAACTTAGGCCACACTTTGGAAAGACTTGTCCGAGAGATCATGGAGGATATTAATTTCATCAATAACAACAATAACAATTTCCGTCCTCGGCCCGAGAATCAAGGTTGGAACCAACGAGAGGCCCAATTATCGAGTAATTATCAAGGCAATTACCAAGGTATAACAATCAAGGTAACAATTTCAATAATTATCAACCTTCTTTGAGAGATCTGGTTGTTAACCAAGGAAAAACTATGGAGAATCTGTCAAGAAAGATAGCAACTAATGATAAAGCTCTTGAACTTATCAACACTTTCGTCTAGAAAGTTTTTCTTGACTATCAAGAATCGAAGACGCTTTTAATAAGATGATAGAATCTCGAGATTTCTCGCCATCTGTTCCACTAACCACACCAGGGAAAGATTCCGGGGCAGCCGGAAGAATTAGAAACTGTAAATCTTGTCGATATCTATAATGCGGTCGTTACTATAGAGACCTCGGGGAGTTGTTGGTTAGATGACTCAATGCCATCTAAAAAGGAAGATCCGGGAAGACCAGTCATTACAATCAAAATTGGACACCTCACATTCAACAATGCTCTCTGTGATTTTGGCTCAAAGCGTCAACATTATACCCAAGGTAATTTATGAAAAGCTTTATAGTGAACCACTTTGGAAAACAAATATGTGCTTGTAGCTTGCGAGATCAATCAATTTGTTATCCCGAGGGGATCCTTGAAGATGTATGTGTGGGAATCGAAAACTCTTATGTCCCAAACAGACTTCGCAGTTGTAGATCTTTGGAAGAAATGAAAGAGCACCAATCATACTCGGAAGACCATTCTTGTGCTCAGCGGCTAAAGCTATTATTTATGCGAGGCGGTCGCGAAGATTATTTTCAATATTAAAGGGAAGAAAGAGAAATTCACTTTTAAGGACAAGGTACACACCTCTCATACTTATCCTCAAGGTAATGATCATTATATTCTAGAACGAAGATGGAACCTTATAATCGAGAATAGAAGGAGGAATCGAATCGAGAACAAGAAATGAGGATTGCCACGACCTACAAAGGTAATGGTAGTAAATAAAATTAAATCTTATAATGAACATTTATTGCAGTCTCCAATGCTACGTCGGCAAGATGATCTAGGTACACCTACTATTCATTGTTCTATTAATCGGTGGAATTTTTATAATACATATTGCGATCTTGGATGCGGAATTAATCTAATGGCAAAGGTTACATATGAATTATTATTTGGAAAATTGCCGTTGCAACCAACATATGTGCAAATGCGGATGGCGGAACCAATCTTATAGAGTTCTGAAGGAATTGCAAAAGATGTGCCGTTAAGATTATGGATCACTATGTTCTCACTGACTTTGTAGTCATGGACATGGAAAAGGAAGAAGACCCTCAATAGTGCTTGGGAGACCGTTCCTTAACACTACACGTGCAATCATTTACATCCATACGGGAGAGATACATTTCCAATTTCCTAAAGAGAAGGTACGAGTTTACTTTAACAGTTACAATGAATATACAAATCCCGGAGGGAGAAGCGGGACAGCTTGTGTCGCCGCCATAATAAGAAATGGATTAAGAATCCAGAAGATGGTACAATGATACCAACAGATTCAATACTAGGACATCATCTTAACGGACACAAAGAAGCCATGAAGAAATTGGATAAGGAAATAAAGGAAGAATCAGTATACATCAAGGAAAAGTTTGCTCGACTTTCACCGGAAAAGACAGTTTGTCTCAAGATGAGTTCTCTCGAGGAATTAGGAGAATCATGGGAAGAATATGAGAAAGCACGCGATGAGTATTGATGGAACAGAAGTCAACAAGTTTCCTCCTTGTTAAAGGAAGCCAGAAAAAGAATTAAAAGCTAAAAGGTAAAGTCTCCGAACACTTGAAACATCTATAGAGAAGACAGAATCAACTACTCGAGAAAAAGAAGAATATTAAATCATCCAAAAGATGGAGGAAGAAGAAGACATCTCCCGAACATCATTAGAAGATACTATAGAATCATCAGTACCACCGATTGTGACAACCGATATACCATGGGAGTAAAGAAACGAGAACATGAAGTCTTGTTCGGAGGACTCAAAATGCTGAATCCTCACTTTGCAAGGTAAGTAGGTAAGTTATCCATAATTTAATTTCTTGCATTATTTATTTCCATATCATGTTTATCTTTTCAGTATTTCATATATGCATTTAAAAAACAACAAAAATATTTTATCATTTGTTTTGAGAAAACCTTTAAGCCCCATGCTAGTATCCCCGAGGTTAAATACCTCTAGGCTATTTTGTTGTGGTGGCATAAAAAATAAAGATAGTTTGTTTATGCATAAAACTTTATCTTGCATATAAATAAAATAAAATAAAAATAAATGATAAATAAAATCAAAAATATATATATATCCCAGGCAACTTAAGCAAAGTGGTTAATCTCTAATGCTTAATCAAGTTCCACTAGTTTTGTTGTCTATTTGATATTTACTGATTAGAAGAAGGGAAAAGATATCGACACCATTCTTGATGTCAACTACCTCAACCTCTACATCATTGAAAATTACACTCCAATCTAGCTTGGGGGAGTGCAACCCCCATTATCCAGATAAGTATCTTATTATCTTATTATATATATTATTATTAGTTAAATATTTTGCTAGCGAAAGTTTGTTAAGAGTCTAGTTTGTTTTTGTTTAAGAGGCTAGTAGTTTAAATAATCTTTTGTTTGAGTGTGAATAAAAAGATTGAAGAGAGAGTGCACACTAAAGTTTACTTTGCTCAACTAAAATAAATCTTAAAATCTGCCAACATGGAGATGATGAATAGTTGCTCCGTTGTTATACTTTTCTAGTACCTAGCTTTCAAGCTTAATTTCTCTCGAGATCCATTTGCAAAATGCTTGCTCTAAAGTCTAGGTAATTGACGGATATGACATATGATAGTCCGAGCTGCTATTTGATCTTACTCTTAGTGATACTAGATTTACGGAGATTTATATTTTAAAAATTAAAAAGTGCACATGATAAGTTCTTATGTGACAAGAGTGTGAACCTCCTACCACGACTATATATACATGCTATTTAGAAAACCTTTTGATTTATATATATAGGCTGCTTGCTTTACATTGAGTTTGTTCAATCTTTGTTGACCCTTAGAAACTTATCATGCTGATCATGCACACTCCACTTTATTCCGCTATATCCACTCTACTTATCCACCATATATATATCACTATCACTTCACACTAGCCATCAAAAATGTTCTATTCCTATTTTGGGAGAGAACAACCAAAAATATTTCCTACCCATTCATTGCTAGCCAATATCTTACAAAAGCTCCATTGCATCTATTTATCTCTCACAAATATTGCAAAAAAAGAGATTTGGGTTGTAGACTATTCTTTGTAAAAAAAAAAAAAAAAAAGGGAGATGAAAAATGGATAAAAGTCCTACAGGCGAGTAGAGCCTACCTCCCTAAGAAAAGAAAAAGAAAGAAAAATAGAGATGAAAAATGAACAAGTGTTCGAGGGCGAGTAGAGCCCACATCTCTAAAATAAAGATGAATAATGGACAAGTGTCCGAGGGTGAGTAGAACCCACATCTTTATAAGAGAGGAAATAATAGACAAAAGTCTAGGACCAGCAGAGTCCACCTCTCTAAAGAAAAAAAGCTACAGACCAGTTCTCTACAAAAATTCAAAAAAAGAGATAATTTCTTAAGGAGCATAAGTGTTGACACCTGTTATCGTATACATTTATTAATCAAATAAACATGAGAAAGGGGTATAAATCATAATAACAACCTAGAATAGGGTGTCACTAACATATTTCCACCAGTTTTGGTAAAGTTGTGAATTGCGGGGACTAAACGGGAAAACACCGAGAATTCGCGAGCCGTGCGACTACGCGACGTAATGCAATCCAACTCCGAGAAAGACTCTAGAAGGCTCGGGACTAATCCCGCGTGATCGAGACTTAGCACCCAAGAAACCATCATCTAGAAGACTCCAGAAGCCACGACGCACGACGGGACCCAGAGGGGAACCCCTCCTGGGCCGATCGGCCCAATAATGGGGTCGATCGGCCCTACTTGGCCGCCACGCAAGCCCGGTCTCTGGAACCTTCCTCCACCGCCTCTAAGACGCAATCTAAACCGGTTGTTTAACGTCGGTTTGATCAGAAGGCGTTGGTAGAAGCACGAGATGAATCAAAGATTAGTACCACATCGCTTCTTTGAAGGCGAGAAGGGACATAAGAAGACCCATATATATAGACCCCTAGACCCATAATCTCAGATCATCTCATACATATCTCATCAGATGGAGGCACGACGCCTGGAGAATTAGATTAGACAACTACAATGTAATAGAATAGATCTAGTAGAGAGTTAGGGAGAGCGGAACTAGCGTTCGGGTTACGGAGAAGTCTTCAGCGTTACGGTATATCTTTGTATCTCAACTCTATTAGACTTTATGCCATAATTAGATCTATCTTTTCTAGTACTTTTATGCCTTTCATGTTATTGATTAGAATATAGTTGTTATATAATTGCATGGGATCTTCGCTCGTATTGAGTGCTCACGGTTATTCATGATGATTAGAGTAGTAATTAATAGTGTGGACATGGTGTCTAGACTAGAGGTTACCTTAGATTACATCCGGTCCCACGGATAGTTGTGGTAGCCCTAGGTGGTGGCAGCCCTAACGGCCGGCGTATTCCACCACGTTCGGATTGGTGTTGTAGGACCGTGGTCGGAGCTTCCTAGCCCCCTTCTCATCCCTTTCCGCGGCTAGTGTTACGATGTCCCGAAGTGTTCTTTTATGATCGCTATACCTTTTCATGCCTTAGTTACTCAAGAACCAAAGTACTAGAGAAGTATTCGGGAACCTAGATCTCTCCCGTTGTCCTCTCGACCTAGCTATCTATTTTATATTATAATATTCTCCTGTTAAGTGCTATTAATTATCATTTATATCATATACATAATTTACCCCCTCACTTTAGTTTAGTTGGTATATTAAGTTAGTAGATACATGATTTTGATTTATCATAGTCTTTACCCTTGCTTCCCTGTGGAAAATATAAATAACGATACTACGGAATACTCCCGGGATAAAAGCTACAATGGTATATATATTACGTAAACTTGCGGAACCCTTTATATTCTTTTTGCACTTAATAAATACCAACAAGCTTTTTTGGCGCCGTTGCTTGGGAAAGCAATTGGCGTAAAGATTACGATAATGATCTTGATATCTGCTAATTTAGTGTATCAATTAGCTTTAGTAGGATTACCCTTGTTACATTAAGTGTGGAATAGACAGGGATATTTGATGCCGTCGCGACCTTCCGCGAGCTTCCACAAGAAAAGGAGAAACTAGGGAGTTTGAGCAGCAAGATCCATCAACACAAGAGCCCCTGCCATCTCTTAGGTACATTTATATATATTATTCTAACCATGTGTAGATTGAAGAAAAGGTCGCCGTCACAAGAATTCAAAGCACATCTCAAGTGATGAAAGTCGAAGCTGCACAACTCACAAACTCTATTAGTGAGTCATGGTAAGTATGATCAAAGGTGAGAGTCTTGCTCATGGACTTTAATTTATGAGTAGTTATCTTTTCAATTGTTGCATTGCATTGCATGTTTACTTTGAATAATCCATGCATTCACTCCACTTAGTTTATGTTTTCTCATAGTAAAATCCATTGCATGTTTAACTCCTTGCAATCACCCAATCATGTCGTTGCATATAAAAAAATAATAATAATAAATATTATTCTCGCCATGATCATGCTCTTTCATCTCTATTTAAGTAAATCTCTATGATGCTTTCATGCCACCGTTGTCTGCTATAGTGTGCTCTAGTTTGAAGTATTTTTTTTATACATCTCTTAAATGAAGCATGGTGCCTAGTTTAGGAGTGTTGATCGTGCTTTCAAAGGCTTTTTAATGCTAGTTAAATTGCTTTCCTAAATCAAATTAGACGTGGTGTCTAGGTTGATTTTTGAACCAAGAGTATGCTCTAGTAGATAGCAGTTATTTTGACTAACCCTTGCGAGAAAAACTATCATATTCAATGCGGGTAAGTCAAGAGATGAACTCACAATAGAGGTGAGGCAAGGCGTATGATGAACTCCAACAATTCTCAAGGAGAAAGAAAGACCCTGGATCGTTCCTCATAGAAGAAAGATCTGTAAAAAGTATCACATCATTTATTTTGTCTTTTGCTAAAAGTTACATTTGCCTTGATCCATGCTAGAGTGCAGCTAAGAACATAATTTATTAAAAAAAAAAACATGATAAACAATATATGTGCTAAAGTAATCAAAGGACCATCTTTTTGTTAGCATAGATGAGTTTATATCAACCTTTGGACAACAACATGTTCTTCAAATAGTTGCAATCCTTCGGGTATACGTCCACTAATATCTCGCGAGGAAAGAATCATCGGTGTGCACGGTTTAGCATGAACCTACCACACCACCACAGCTACCTCACGTCTACATCTCTAAAAAGACTGTCAAGATCCAAATTTTGGGGAGTGCAACCCCCATTATCCGTAAGTACTCTTATCCTTTACCTTATTTACTATTAGTTTGGTATGTTTGTTAAAAAGATATAAAAAGATGCATAACTATAGAAAACTAAATAAAAAGTTTAAGTTATATATATAGTTTGATCTTTATGTTTGCTATAAATAAATAAATAGATAGTATGCTTATGCTTGCTAGAATAAAATTAACGCTGAAGATGATCCTTATGGAAATGATGAATAGTTGCTCCGCCATGAATTCCTCTTTTAAAGTACTTACAATTCAGACTTAGATTCTCCTGAAGCTTTAAATGCTTAATTTGCTCTAAAATCCTACACTGTGGGAAGCACATGCTTAATCTAAGTCTAGGCGTTGAAGGATAAAAAATACATGAAAAGTTGAGCTACTGTTTATCATATTCCTAGAGATACTTGATTCCTGGTTTTTATCTTTGAGAATTACAAAATATTACATGATGAGTTCCTTAGCTATGACCCTTAAGAGTTTATCTTTCGCATCAAGATCATCCCACTCAACCAAATACGTGCTTCTAACCCTAAGTACACTTCCCCATAATCCATCGGCCGTTAGCCATAATTAAAAATAAACTCTTGCAATCTTTGGATATGTCTCTCTCAGTGTTTTTTATGCCAAATAGAGGTCTGGGCTACATTCGAAAAAAAAAGAAAGAAAGAGAAAAAAAAAAAAATAAATATTTTAGAGAGAAAAGTGAGACGAGAGAGGGAGAGTAACGGACAAAAAGTCATACTAGGCGAGAAGGGCCTACCTCCCTAATCATAAAAATATATTTAGAGATGAATAATGGACATGTGTCCGAGGGTGAGTAGGGCCCACATCTCTAAGGAGAGAGAAAAATGGACACAAGTCCGGGGCAAAAGCCCACCTCTCCAAGAATGGACAGCCCAGGTTCTTAGCAATTTTTAGAAAGAGAGATATAGTCCAAGATGCTTGAGAAGAAAAATACCAGAAAAGGCTAAGAGCTATTTACTACCTTTCATCTTCATCCACTTCACCACTATCATCCCACTATGTATGTCCTACCACATGTGTAACTGCACTACCACCATCTACTTAAGAGGGTCATACATAGGATCTCTGAGTTTCTTTTTGAAAAAAATATTGCAAAACCCCAGGATGATAGTTGATCAAAGAACTTGAGACATGGTACTTAACTTGATTGTTTTATCTTGCTTATGATTCGTAAAAAGGCTACGCCCCATGGTAAAGGTAAGAGAGAGCAATCTTGTTGAGAGGAGAATTTATTTTTGAAAACATAGTACTTCTGAGGTATGAAAGCGTAGTAGCAACTCCTGATCCTACTATGGCATATAGCTTTGCTAGGGACTAGCAAAGGGTAAGCTTGGGGGAGTTTGTTGACACCTGTTATCGTATACATTTATTAATCAAATAAACATGAGAAAGGGGTATAAATCATAATAACAACCTAGAATATGGTGTCACTAACATATTTCCACCCGTTTTGGTAAAGTTGTGAATTGCGGGGGACTAAACAGGGAAAACACCGGATTCTGCAGAAGCCGTGCGACTACGCGGCGTAATGCAATCCAACTCCGAGAAAGACTCTAGAAGGCTCCGGACTAATCCCGACGTGATCGAGACTTAGCACCCAAGAAACCATCATCTAGAAGACTCCGGAAGCCACGACGCCGCGGCGGGACCCGGAGGGGAACCCCCGGGCCGATCGGCCCAATAATGGGGTCGATCGGCCCTACTTGGCCGCCACGCAAGCCCGGTCTGGAACCTTCCTCCACCGCCTCTAAGACGCAATCTAAACCGGTTGTTTAACGTCGGTTTGATCCGAGGCGTTGGTAGAAGCACGAGATGAATCAAAGATTAGTACCACATCGCTGCCGAAGGCGAAGGGACATAAGAAGACCCATATATATAGACCCCCTAGACCCATAATCTCAGATCATCTCATACATATCTCATCAGATGGAGGCACGACGCCTGGAGAATTAGATTAGACAACTACAATGTAATAGAATAGATCTAGTAGAGAGTTAGGGAGAGCGGAACTGCGTTCCGGTTACGGAGAAGTCTTCGGCGTTACGGTATATCTTTGTATCTCAACTCTATTAGACTTTATGCCATAATTAGATCTATCTTTTCTAGTACTTTTATGCCTTTCATGTTATTGATTAGAATATAGTTGTTATATAATTGCATGGGATCTTCGCTCGTATTGAGTGCTACGGTTATTCATGATGATTAGAGTAGTAATTAATAGTGTGGACATGGTGTCTAGACTAGAGGTTACCTTAGATTGCACCCAGTCCACGGATAGTTGTGGTAGCCCTAGGTGGTGACAGCCCTAACGGCCGGCGTATTCCACCACGTTCGGATTGGTGTTGTAGGACCGTGGTCGGACTTCCTAGCCCCCTTCTCATCCCTTTCAGCGGCTAGTGTTCGATGTCCCGAAGTGTTCTTTTATGATCGCTATACCTTTTCATGCCTTAGTTACTCAAGAACCAAAGTACTAGAGAAGTATTCAGGAACCTAGATCTCTCCGTTGTCCTCTCGACCTAGCTATCTATTTTATATTATAATATTCTCTGGTTAAGTGCTATTAATTATCATTTATATCATATACATAATTTACCCCCTCACTTTAGTTTAGTTGGTATATTAAGTTAGTAGATACATGATTTTGATTTATCATTGTCTTTACCCTTGCTTCCCTGTGGAAAATATAAATAACGATACTACGGAATACTCCCGGTAAAAGCTACAATGGTATATATATTCTTACGTGGCCTTGAACCCTTTATATTCTTTTTGCACTTAATAAATACCAACAATAAGTAAGATATTCCTTATCTATTTATTCTATTATATTCTATATTCTATCACCATACACATGCACCACTTGATCGGTGTGATTTGTGACTTTGGATCCATTGCTTGAATTTACAATATATGTAAGTAAGTTTAATTTTTCTCCTACCTATGAACTCCAAATATAAACTTTAGATATAGGATGAGAGAAAAGAAAGTATAGAGTGTTATTGCTTAAGCCAAAAATATTATTTTATAAAAGATAAACAATGTTACTTTATTACCTAAGAGAGGATCCATAGTTATCATAATTGAGAGACTAAAGAGTGTCACACCAAGAACTTTGAGTTTTATTTTGAAAATCGGCAAAAAAACTCGGAAGGACAGATTGATCAAAAGAGTTTGAAATATAGTGTTCGACTTGACTATTCTATCTTTCAATTGCTCATGATTGAAGAAAAAAAAAAAAAAGTTATAAGCTCTAAAAAAATAAAATATATGAGTAAGTTGAAGACTTGAAAAGTTTTATTTATCCGGAGAGAACTTTTGTTTGAAAGCATGTGTACTTTTGAGGTGTGATAAGCGTAGTAGCAACTCCCCGATCCAAGTTTAATTTAATATATTGTTTTGTGTCTTGCTAAGAGACTAGCAAGAGGTAAGCTTGGGGGAGCTTATTGACACTTGTTATACTATAAATTTTTAAAGTTATTTAATATGAATTAAGGGCTAAAGTCAAAGACTAAACATAAGTCTAGGGGTCGAACTAACATAATTCCACGAGTTTTGGTATTCTGTGACTTTCCAGGGACTTGATAGGAAAATGCAGAGAATAATGGAGAAGGTTCTAGAATACTCAAGACAATTACAAGGCAAATAAAGACCAAACTTATCCGTGAAGCAAATCAACCCGAAAAGTGGACTAAAACATTCTAGAAGATACCGAGAGGACACCGGAGAAGGCGGGGAAGCCGAGGTGGCACTCCACCTGGCGGCGCCCGGTGCCATGTAGGCCGCGCCGCCAGTGGGGTCGGCTGTCGACCTCGACTTCTAGGTCGGTTTACCACCGACCTTGAGGTTGTATCTTAGGAATATTCATTCTAGTCTAATTTATAACATGCTAATTACTTGTATGATATTAGTGGCATAGGTTAATCCTAGACTTGGATAATTATCATTATATTATTTATCTTTATCTTGGACTTATCTGTTGAGTTATGTTTGATGCTCATGGCTACTCTGCATTATAATATTGTAAAAGTGAATGATCTCATAAATAAATCATATTATAAAATCATTAGATAGCTCTTATCTCTCTACCTTTTCATAGACTCCCTTCCCTGTGGTAAAATATAAATACGATACCTGGATTACTCCCGGTGAAGTGCTACAATTGGTATTTCTATCTGTGTGCTTGCAGATATCATGTTCAATCTTTTATCAAGGCCAATCTATAAATACCATGCCCCTCGCATTTCTTTGAGCGTTATTGCTAGGGTGACAGACTAGTGTATATGTAATGCCTAGAAATGAGTGGTATACCTTGAGTTCATATCTGGTGAGATTAATTCCACTATGGATAATGTGGCTAAGCTACATCCCACTACTAACACCGCCTAACCGCTTTATTGGATCATGAGGTTAATCCCATATCCAAGCTAACATGATTAGATAGATATCCCATATATATTTCTCTCGCCTTCCTAATTAGGATCGTGTTAGAAATATCAACACCCATGTCTGCGACCCGGTGTGATTTCATGTTGGATTTGGGCCTCGACTTCTTGGGCTTGTTTTATGGATTTCATCACCGGCCACACATTGAACTGTACTCCTATGCACTTAATGTACCACCTCGCCAAGGTTGGGCGGTTCGGCACCAAAGTGGGTGCGGGCATACCTTAGGGTGCGCTTGTAGCGCACCCCCTGGCTCGGCCGAGCTCGGGCTTTGGCGGGTGGGCTGTGTTGAGTCTCAAAGGTCGTGCCACGCCATTTTCTCGGTTTCGTTTGCATCGTGTTGGGCTCATTTCCATTGGGGTGAAGGATGTTCTGAAAATGCGCTTTCCCGGAAAGGCGCATTTTTGGTGCCTTTTCTCCTTGTTTGTCCTTGCTTCGCATTGGGCCATTTTATCTTGTATATTTTCCTTTGCTTTTGGCCCAATATATTTATATTTTCAACATTGCCCTGCAAAACAAGTGAAGTACCAAAACTTGTGGAAAAGGTTAGCTCGAAGTCCTATTGCTATTGTGTTTTGGTAGTTTTATACTAATGTTGACGGTATAAAATATGTAGTTAACGACCGTCAACAAGTTCCCCCACACTTAGCCCTTTGCTCGTCCTCGAGTAAAGGTTTAAGGACTAAGATGGGTCATCTCCTTGATATATAACCTGCATACAAGTTATTCCAAGCTTCACCTGCACTTGTGAACTTTTGATGTGTCTACCATGTTAATCTTGGGTAATTGAATTATGGAACAACATGGATTCAAATCATCTTGCTTCAAATAAGTGCGAGGAACTTGGGTTTTCATAAGATTTTGAAAATGAAAGCATACCTTAGCTCCTCAAATGATTCACTTAGATCACTCAATATGTGTAAGTGGTTGATCCTCACCAAAGACTTAGATTGCCTTTCTTTTTCCTACCAACTAATAAGGCTGATATGTGGAGTTTTGGGTAGGTAAAAGATTGGCTTACTTGTATCATGTCATGTTGCCCTCGTCAAAGGCCGAACCACACGGAGAGACTAGTCATATGCCTTGATCAAAAAGTGCAAGTGTGTGGTATATATATATATATATATATATATATATATATATATATATATATATATATATATATATATATATATATTTGCATTTGGTGGACTCCAAGTATCATGGCTCCCTCTTGTTTTTTTTTTTTTGGAGGAAGGAGGTATGGGCTACCCTTATTTCTTTTTTTTCTTTTCTCAAACTTTTATTTCTCTTTTTTTTTTTGGGCGAGTCTTGTGCCTGCGTCTTTATTGGGACATTTGTCCCTCTTTCTTTCTTTCTTCTTTTTTTTTTATCACAGCCCATACTTCTCCTTTTTTGCAACAAGAGTTTTTGTGAGAGAGCATGATAAAATGAATGGAGTATATTTTTTGGTGGATGGAGGGGTGCATGTTATGCGCAACTCTCAGTGTGAGAGTCGGTGTTTATTTAAGGGTGCAAGTGAATCTTGATCATGGGCATATGAAAAGAATCTCAACATAGGTTACAGACTTTTTGAAAAAGGCTCACCATGAAAACAAGTAGCATATGACTAAGGGTTTTTTTCATGAAGGAACATGTCATATGGCTCTGGTAGGAATTTTCATATCATTGAGGAGCATGCCATTTGAATTTTCAATTTTTTGAAAACAAATCCCAAGTTCATATAAAAGAGCAAGGTTCAAATCATCCAGCTATATCTCATATTCCAATTACTTAGATAACATGGGGTCCCTATGATAGATAGTTCACAAGGCATAGGAATATTAGCAAGGAATAAAGAGTACGCAAATTTTTCTCAAAGGATAACATGGAGATGGAGCCTCAAAAGTTTTGTCTTTTTGAAATGTTTGAATTTAAAGTTCAAAACTTTTGGGAAATGTGAGAGAGAGGGCTGCACAAACCACCGTTTGAAGAGGAAGGAGTTAATGGTAGTTGTTCTCCTCGTCCTTCTTTATCATGAATTGCTTTCGGCTCGTGTATTTGTCTTTGGGGAGATCTCGAATGGGTGTAATTGAATGTTTGAGAGATCTCCCCACACTTATTCTTGTCCCTATTTTATTTTCAACAAAGAAAACAAAAGAAAAGAAAACAAACACATGGCTCCATTGGCATGAACACCATGGAGCCTTTATTATGATTATTAAGAAAACTTTATTTTATTTTATTTTTATTTTATTTTATTTTATTTGTTCACCTAAACATCACTCAAGCAAGGCTAACATAAAGAAGCAGTGTGAGCAAAGCCTTGATTCATCTCCAACATAAGATACTTCGAAATATCATGACAACAAAAAAACTCTAAGTTCATTAACCTAGCTCGACACCAAGTCAAAGTTCGATTAAAGGAGATCTTTTTAACCTAAGCACCACGCTCAATTTAAAAGACCCATGGATGTACCTATAGAATACACCCAAACTCAAAGCATGTGTCATAACAAAGGGAAGCATGGAGTTTTATCATCATGGAGACCAAAAGCGAGTGAAGAGATTTTGGTGAACAATTATTTTCTTTGCATACACGGATATACTTACGGCAACATTAATGGATGAAACATCGAAGTTGTTGCTTTAACGGTGTGCATGATGGCTTTGTCGGGTGTATCTCAAGGCTAGGCCGGGCACACACACGGCGTGTGTGCGGACCATGGGCCTTGATGATAGCGACAAAGAATGAGAGGCGAGCCCTTCTTGCTTGTTAAAGTAAGGAAGGGTCGAGTCGGCAACACATTAGTATATTTCTTGACCATGTGGGGCCACCACGTCCTCCCTCTCTTATTTTTTTCTATTCTATATATTTTTTTTCAACAACATTCTTATATAGTTTTTTTTTATTCATTTTTTACCTCTCTCTTCTCTCTTTTTTTTTTTCTCTTTTTTAACTCTTTTCTCTCCATCTTTTTTAGTTTTTTTTTATTAGCAAGGCAGGGCTGACAACATCTTTTATTCACCCTCAATTTTTTTTTTTCATGACCCCTTGGTGGATGGAACATGAGATTGTCACCATCTTCCCCCACACTTAGACTTTTGGGAAAAAAGTCAAGTGTGCGGAGTCCGGAGTCTCCTCTTGAGCATCTTCCATCACCCATGGGCATCATAGTTTTTTTTTATGTGGCCCCCATGTTCTTGAGCATCGCATGCCTCTTTGTTCTTCTTAATTGATCTCCACCTGAAATGGTTAGCGACAAGAATACCCGAAGGTGCATACTAACTTGATAACATGTTCTTGCTTTTATTAAGAAGAGAGAGACTTTTTGTGCTTTTTTTTGATAGTCCAGGGTATCTCCTGGCGGTGCTTTCTTTATGGTCGTAAAAGCTTGACCGTGGGAAAACATCCTGCAGCTGATGGTGGTGAAGTTCCCAATTTCACCACTAAGAAGTTGGCATTACGCTCAAGCTGCAAGGTTAGCGTCATCATGCTACTACGAGATTTGCAACCATTCTCTTAAAAGGGTTTACAAAGAGAACCAAGAGATGGTTGTGATCTCCGTGGAAGCACTCGGCTAGAAGCAAGACAAAACTCAAGAAGACCCAAAGGTGAGCATGTAGGAAGTCTCAATTGACAACTTGTTATGCCCAATAACATATTTCTGTTTGGTCTCAAGAGTTGTTGCTTCGTGTATGTCCATGGCACAAGAGGGTTTATCCTCAAAATATGTGACATGAAGGATGAACGTTGAATCTTGACCATTGTTAAGAACAATGTTTTGTTGGCCGGAGGGACATGACTTGTGTTCGGGTGAGAGCGGCAGGTGTTTCGTTTCACTAAGATGCGGAAGCAACTTGGGTGAAGCGAACGAGTTATGAACCGCCTCCTCGAACAGGTTTGGTTGGGAAGATGCTTCGCCTTTGGGATGTCTAGGTGTGAGAGGCGGAAGCAATCTTTCCCAATCTTCTCATCACGGCTCTCCTCTATGGGTTTTTCGTGAAAAAGTTTTTTTTTTTTTTTCTAGAGGGTAGCCTATGAGAAGACTGAAGTCAAGGATGAGATAGATATGAAAGTCTAAGTGCACCTCGGTTTATGAGGTTCTGTCATCATCCTTGAATTCAATCGCAAACTCCGAAGGACAAAGCATTCCTTCCTTTGGTGTTCGTGGTTCGGGAGAGGGCTCAACAGTCAGTTCCAATGGCGGTAAGGGTAAGGGTTCGACTGATGAGGGCTCCTCAAAGCTTGACATGCCCTTAATGTGGAGGGGAAAATGTTCTACAATGGGAGAAGCAAGCTTCTCTAGGATGTGTTCAAGGATTTTCCTACGTTCCGTTGTAGGTTTTACGTGCAAATGACCCTCCAACGGTCATGTCAAGGCATAGGGCAACATCTATGTCAAGACCCGAAAAAACATATGCGAAGGCACACTTGTTGACGGTCACCAACGACATATTTTTCCCGTCAACTTACTACCATAAAGGGAGTAAAACTATACCTTTTATACTCATATACATTTATCACTAATAAAATTCCACTTGTAGTGTCTAGTATTTTATTTTTGCAGATTTATAATAAAAGCAAGTGAAAAATCGACCAAAATGTACGCCATCCGGAAAGCGCATTATTGCAAAACACAAGCCCGAGAGCAAATCGACCCAAAACATCAAAATTGGGCCGAGCCAAGCCCGGCCCACAACTTTTCAAGACGAAGGGCGACACCCCACAAGACCGGGGCGGGCCGAGCCCGACAAACCAGCAATCTTCCTCTCTCTACCACCTCTACCTCTCTCTCTTCTTCTACTTCTTCTTTCTTCTTCTTCTTAGTTCTTGGTTAGCACTTGGAGTAGAAGAGCTACAAGGAGGGCTTGTCTCCTAGAAGAAAGTGCCTTGGTAATATATCTTCTCAATGGAGCATTCTTCTATTTGCAAGTCTTATATCTATGTTCTTGGCCTAACTTATGAACTAGAGTATAGTCTTGTTCATGTTCTTGTGTTGGTATATGAACTAGCATATAGTTTACATATCATAATCTCGACATGTTCATCTCGGTTCATCATCGATCATCATATGCCTAACTTGATTAGAGGTGGGATATCGGTTCGTTGTTCCTTCGGGTTTGCTCTTGTTCTAGTCCGTCCATTCGGCGAGTGGGGATCTGGGGGACAAGAGTAGTGCTCTCGATATGCGGGCATGGTGCCGGGTATTACGACACCTGCGAATATGAGTGCATGCCACGGTTGAGGGGGTAGGTGGCTTGGTCGTGACAAGCCTTGACCGTCCCCTTGAAATCCCCCACGTTCGTATGTCTTTGTAGGGAGTTAAGTAAATGCCTCGGTAGGAAGCGGACTTCCGGATGGGGTCTCCACGGTATCCTAGACCTAACCATGCCTAGATCGGTTTGCATATGATCCTAACTATTCATTTGTATGGCCATGACTAGATACATTAGAATTACTCCATTAGGTTATTCATTTATTCTTTATCTATTTTCTTTATCCTTTTCTTTGGTGGATTCTTAAGTGTGTGTCACACTATCCAACAACCGTTATTGCTTACCCCTGTTATGAACAAATTTGGTCTAAGCAAACACATGTTCCTCTATTCAGATGCCATGCTAGCTTAATAATCACATGCCTTCCTTTGGGAAAATATAAATAACGATACCACGAAATACTTAGGGTGAAATGCTACAATGATAGATCCGTGCGCGCTGCGGATGAAATATCTAAGATGGCAAGATCTATCCGTTGACAATCCCTTTCGGATCACCGACATGGTGGTTTTACTTGGGAATGTTAGCGGCGCATTTACTCGCGCCGTTATTGGGGATGGGTTTTATACTGTTTCCTTTGATTGCGCTAAGAAATGTCAACAAGCATTTAAAGGCGCCGTTCTTGAGGAGGGCATTGTGAAAAAAAAATAAACTAGGCGGCTATGAATATGAACTGTGTGCGTGGCTACCATTTGCTCATACAGGCTAATCTTTATGTTTTCTCTGTTGTGGGTGAAAACGATAGTGTATGTCGGGTTTCCTACTGCCGGGAAAACTTCATCTCGATCCGAGGCACTCCTAAGGAAGAAACGGGTCTCGTGCCGCTTCTTCTTCGGTAGGAACACCGGCGGTCTAGAACGACATCCCCGCACCAACCGCATCTCAAGCCATGGCCCAGAAGTCGGCTGCGCGATTTCTCTACTCCCGCCCGTCACCAACGTGCCCCCCGGGCGGTGGTGAATGTGGCGGATAAAAACTTTGAGCTGCGCCTTTGGGGCGATCACCATGGTGCGAGGCCGGTCCATTACGTGGACTGCCTAGCGAGGGGCGCCAACGCTCATCTCAACACTTCACTATGTAAAAAAGGCTAATAACCGCCCGGTGCGCCCGAGAGGCGTCGCATAATGTGCGTGCATCTTGTCATATTAACGACGCCAGCGATTTAGGCGGCGTCGATGTAGGTGTCGGCGGTCCCACCCGGCCAAAAGCAGCGTCGAAATAAGGGTAATTATAGGCGCGCATTTGGCCCGGCGTCGCATTTTCCGTTCGAACACGTTTTTCGTTCTCACGGATCTGAGGCGCGCGGATTTGTAATAAACAGCGTTTTCAAACCAAGTGTGCGCAAGATTCACCATATCTTAGACAGCGTTTGAGGCGCTGACGCATTCTTGGAGCGGTCGTGCGTGGATACGAACACTAATTCAGGCAGCGTGTTTGTATACGGACACTCTTTTGGTGCCACCCGCGTGCATGCAGGTTGTGAGTGTTACTGACACGCGCGTCTCTTCACAAGCGCTTGGAATGTGCGAAGGGTGCGTAGCGGACACGTGTATTAAAGTCGCGCGTTTAGATTGGGCGTGTTTTACGGGCGTCCTGGCGTATCCGTATAGTTACCAGCGCTACGGGGCGAATTACGAGCAGCGTTTAGTCAAACAAATTGTCTATACTACTTGAAACTATTGCGGACATTGGCCGGTAAACGAGGCGCATGGCGGGTGCGTGTACGTAACTTCGCCGCGAGGCGATGATCGATCGCGTTTTTGTTAGAAGCGATTTGTATCACCAGTGTATGCGTGATACCGCGAACTGTTTCTGAGCGGCGTGATAATGTAGAGACGTCGCGAATCGGCGGTGTATGCGTAGCGTTCGGAAATATTGCGAGGCGGCGTGTCAATATATAGGCGCTTGGCGGTGCGAGGCGCTGTAACTATCACGTCCATTACGATCGCCGTTTGTCGAGAGGCGGTTTATAGCAACAGGTGTGCGTACATATATGGATTATTCTGACGATTGGACCGTATGCCCGTCGATCGGCGTTTGTATGAGTCGCGAGCGATTGGTAGTGGTATGTGTCGGTAACTAGAGTATCGCACCTATAGACATTGGATAAAGACAAAAAGTTCTATATAATACATTACCCAAAGCGAATGTTCTTTTTACAGCACCACAGATTACTTACGATTTATGGTACATTAGCATTCGTCGGGAAGTCATAAGCGTAATGAGAACCTCCTAATTACCGGGCCCACACACTTTTGTCATTGTCCTTAAGACCTTTGGCAACCGTGCGGATACACCGATAACTTAAAGCCCCGTTGATACCTCATACCGGGATCAACAAAGGAGTAGCTACAACATTACAACATTTGTTATAAAAATATAAATCGGAATGCGGAAGAATAATAACATTAACTTTACCAAATGTGAGTAAGTTACATTTGAGTAAACTTAACTTAATTAATTTGCGGAAGCCGAGTAGACTAGAAGACAACCAGATCATGTCGTGCCCACAGACATAACCTTGGTTAAACGGACGCAGTCGATTACACACAGCGGGGGTCAACAAACCACGAATGCGGGGAGTACTCAACAAGACTTACCCGACTAAAGAAAATAGGAGAAGACTTCGGGAATCTTTGGTCTAATAGGAATCAAGGTAAGGCTTTAGCAAGGATCAAGGACTCTTTTTGCGAAAAAAGCTTACTAATAGTGAGTCCTTACTTTCAATGTTTTAATCTCAATTTAGTATCTCACCTATTCTAGGTGATCTTGTACTATAACAAACACTTGTAGAAGTTCCGGCACTTATTCCTTCTCTTCTACGTTCCATAATTAAACTATGATATAAGTCGGAAACCGAGTCTCCATATCCGAAAGCACGGCGATTTCGAAATCGATTAACCCAAATGGGGAGTTCTTTCCACCACGACATATGTAGCATTTAAGCTTGCATATATCAACCCTTTCTTGGATACTCAAAAGCGGAACCGCGTCCTCGCCACCCGAGAATACCGTACACCTCCAATCCGGGACTTTAACCCACGAGGGTAGCATGTACTCCGCCATCTCTCCACTCCCGGTCTTGGCGGTTGTATGCGTTTCGATTTGACACCCCAAGATCGGGCTTACGGAGTATGTGTCCTTAACTAGGGTCGGCTTGTGATGGGATAACACCCATGACAGGCGTGCCATTGGTCCAACGACCTCGGGCGCAAATTGCTTTCCATAGTCTCCGGTTACACGCCTACACGCTTCAAGTCCTTAATCGACAAGCCGGAAATACTACACTTTGAGACTCCATTCTCAATGCAAATTACCCGACCCGGTCTCAATTTCAAAACCATATCCCGGTATGGTTCTATCATATAGCATTCTTTTTCATCAAAAGCCTCTTCGGGCTATCATAAGGGACTTGTCACATTTTGACTCAAAAAATCTAACTAATATAGCCAGGGCTAAGCGTTCTAGCATTTTAGCAAAACAGGTTATCAAGGTAGATATTGAAATAATCAAGGAATGGTAATGCATCAATTAGGTTGTCACTCAACTCCTATCACCTAATGCAAAGCATAAAGCAAAGGTGATATAAAGCTTTGTAAAAACACAAGGAAGGTTTAAATGAACCGGGGCTTGCACGTGTTGCAAGGAAAAGTCGATTCCGTAGAAAAGTTGTCAAAGTCAAACTTGATGGCATCCTTGTCGACGGACGGATCTTCTCGAAACTTGATCATCGTGAGCCGACTCAACGCCTTCTCCAAGGCTCCATCAACACGATCCGACTCACTCTCGTATACTCTACACGTGGATAATGATGCATGCTTTAGCATGATGGAATGGTAAACATGATGCTTGATGTATGCATGAAATGATAAACAACGTGAGTACAACTTTCCTTCACGATAAAGTTACAACCTAACAAAACCAACTTGTTGAACTACTCTACGAGATATCATCACCATTGCCTAAGGAGTTCTCAAGGACCATCTAACAGTGGTGTGATTTAGGGTTCACAAAACAACCCAAAACTCACTCAAAAACCTAAGTCGAAAATCACTAATCATCTCATTTTCTAATTAAATAAATAAAGCATAATATAGAAAATAATTTAACTTTCTCCAATGGACCCCAAACTTTTTCCACAAGTAGGTCACATCATAAAACAGCACCAAAATAATTTTCATGATTTTTGGATAAATAAAATAATTATTAAAAATCAAAAGAAGATGCATTTTCAATTAAAATTTGTATTTTTAAATCATGCCAAAAGTATTCAAATTTCAAGTTTCAAATTTTTCATGGATAGACATACTCATGGGAAGGCTACACAAAAATTTTCAGAATTTTAGAAGCTCTATTTAAATTTATATGAAAATAACAAAAACTGACACTATTTAAACAAATAGAAATTGATAAAACATTTGATTAAAAGGAAAAGCCTTCGGGCTTAAAGCCGCCCGGCCCAAATGAACAATACGGACCGGCCTATATGAACAATAAAAGGCCGCCCCAACAAGGCGGCCCATCCAGGCCTTGACTTGGCAAAATTATGAAGAGAACCACGGACTTTTATGAAATTACAAAAGCAGGTCAAAATACTATTCATATGAGTCACGCGAGGACTTCTCACCTAGCTCCACAGAATTTTCTGATTTTACAAACAGGTCCTTCTTCTATTTCTTTTCCTCTTCCCTTCTTCTTCCTCTTCGAAGGAGGCGAGGGCGGCGGGCGCGAGGCGGCAACGGCCGGCGTCGTCGGCCGGCTATCAGCGGCGGAGGAAGCGGCCAGCGAAGTCGGCGGCGAAAAGCCGCACCCGCTCATGGCTCTAAGCCGAGCGGAGGCGGTCCGCGAGGGGCTGACCGCCCACCAGCGCGGAGGCCACCATGGCGGCAATGGCGCCGGCGGCTTACAGCCTTGGCGAGGCGAAACGGGCGAAGGTGAGCGAGGGGTTCTGGGGCGGTGGTGGAGGCTGAAGTGGAGAAAACGGTGGCGGCCAGGAATCCGGCCGGGCGTCCATGGCGGCGGCGGCAGGCGGCCAAGCGGCGTCGGAGCGAGGAGGAGGGAGGAGGAGATGATGAAGAGGCGGCGGAGGAGGAGGAGGAGGTCGCTCTGACCTCTCGGGCGGTAGCGAGAACCCCGGCGCGCGACACGGAGGAGGGGCAGCGGCGTCAATGGCGGTCGGCGCGCCCTCGCGCGTGACACGTCTGGGCGCGAGAGTTCCATTGAGGCATTTCATCGAATACTCGACACGTGTTAAAGTGAGTCGGTTGGGATGCCCGGTTTGGGCCATTTCGGGCGAATCTCGACATGGGCCAAGAGGCAAAAATGTTCTCAGCGATCAACCTTCATTTTTTCATAACAGGCCCATGATCATTAATCGCTCGGATTAAGAGATAATCATCTCCAAAACTTGCATTGTCAACGACTTAATGATACTTGGAAATGATTGTCAAAGCCTTGTCAAATCAAATCCGATCGATCTCAACTTTTGATATGTTGGTCTTCAAAGCATAAACTCAAATCCGTATTTTTGGTTCAACTCAAGTTGCTTAGCAAAATCTCGAACGCGAGACGTCGATCCTATCGGACATCGATCTCGAGACTTAGAAAAATTCTAAGTCCCAAGTTTGACCTTCTCTTTCAACTTTGAACTTTGCAAATTACTCTAAAAATTTGAACTAAACTCAAAAATCTCCAAAAAGCAACTTGCCTTAATTTTTTTCAAGATCTACAAAATCCATAATTGGAACATTTTCAAATTCAGCCTCTAAGTTTGACTTTTTGAAATGGGGTCAAAAGAATTTGAAATTTGAATTCAAAATTACTTTTAAAATCATGTAAAAACTTGAAAAACTTTGTACATGACTTTTGTTCCTCTCAACAAGATCTACAAACTAGCTTTTGAAAGTTTTCTCAAATTTTGCATAAATTTTGAAATATAGAAAAAGGGCAATTAGGGTTTGAATGAAATTCAAAATTACTTCAAAATTTTGAACTAAACTTTGAAAACTCAAAATACCAACTTTGTATAATTTTGAAAACTCTACAAAAATGCTTTAATGACCATACCCAAAATCTTGATAAATTTTGAATAAAAGAAAAGGGAACAAAAGCGAGGGGTTTAGAAACTAGGGTTTTAGACAAGGGGGGACGATTTCGAATTTGATTCCTCTCGCGTCTTTTCGGCCGACAACTTGACCATGAACTAGTACACTTGTCTTTGGCCAAATCCATTGCTTAACGGTAATTAACACACTGGGGTGTTCAGTCCTTCCCCTTAAATAAATCTCGTCCCGAGATTTGGGGTAGAAAAACTTTTAAGGGAAACGAAGGCATGTTACCCTTAATCTTTGTCCATAGAATTTCCTTCATTGACTCCCATGAAACATTGTTACTTCTCCTTGCATATCTGGTTTTGTCCGGTCGTTGAGTTCGGATGGGAAATCTTCTCACCGAAGACCCCCGATCACCCCCACTCAAAAGCGTACAAGGTGCCTCGTATAAATCTTTACTCCAATTAAATCAATTAGCTACTTGATTCTTACTGCATCTGTCTTTCTGTGACAGGCAAAACAAGCTGAACTATTCTTTGAAGTCGAGTTGCCCAAAAATATTTAGCTTTCAATCCAATGTCAACAGGCAACTCATAGAAACCTTTGCTGCAAAAAAGAACACGAAGTGCCTCTAGGGAGTTTTCCGTTTCTTTGCCTCTAATGACTTGACCAATAGCACTCATAGTCCTACCACCCTTTTACGTTAAGAAGCTAATCCACACACTCAAGTGTTTTGCGTCGCAGTACTATTCAATCTTCTCTACCAGCCATGGTGCTCTCGTGCTCAATTATTGGGTGACAAGATTCCCGTGGCGTAGAGCGAGTAGCGGGCCGAGGGCATGGAGGGGTTCGGTATGGTGTAATGGTAAGAGCTACAAATGACATGGCACACAAAGAAAGGAAGAAAGAAGGTGTGGTGCGGGGAGAGACACTACTGAAACGCAACACAAAAGGCCTTGAAAAGGGCCGAGGATGTTCACGACATTGAGAAAACACGTGGCGGCAAAAGGATGCCACAATGATCCCGATCTTCGGAAATAATTAAGCGAGTCCCTTATCTATCACTTCTTGTAGTACGTTAATGTTGATGTCGGTGACTTGCTCTTCAAGGATCACCTTTTCTTATAACTTTTCGAAGGAACTCACAAAACAAGCGATCCGATATACAAGTCCTCGGATAGAATATAGATAAATAACCAAAGAAAGTTCCAAGGTGTGGAGTCGGTATGAAGGTGATTTCAAGATCAAAGCCAAGAAAGTTTTAGAGGTCAAAGAGAATTTGTAGGGCATCGGGCTCCTTTCTTGAAGAAACGTCAAAAGAGTCTAACAAACACTTGGCATGGTTCCACATGGCACAACATAAGTCGTGGCAAGGATTTACGCATAACATCCTAGTTGAACTAGGGTTCAACCAAAGTACACACAAAGCTTAACGATGAAACACAAACAACAACCAACATTAACATCATTTTAGATAACACGTGAGACATCATGTGTGCATAACATAAATGCTATAAACAACATATGCAATGCAAGGATGCTTGCCAATGATGCGACAAGATGATCATGAACATCACGGGATATGATGATCCTTCCCCTTAAAAGGAATCATATTCCGAAATTTCAAGGCGACAAATTCCGTGGGATAAGTAATGGGAAAGGAAAAAGTGTCAAACACGGTGACTTACAAGGGGTTTAAAAGACAACAAGGATTGATTCGGAGATTGCAACGAAACGAAAAGTTGGTTGCAATAACAAGGGCTTATAAGAAATTTGCAAAACAACAAGAATTAATATCAAGATTACAATCGAAGAAAAAAAAGGTGATTGCAACCTATAAGGGTTTTTCGAAAATTTTAGAGTTCGGATATGAATTTTTTTCGAAAAAAAGAGTTTGCAACGAAGGTGAAAACACGTAATCGTGAATTATAGTGAAGAGAAGAGTATGTGTCAAAATGAAAGAAGTCAAAATACGACATGTATGAGTTAAGAAATCAAGGTATAGTCTGAAGCTTTTAAAATAGAATTGACATAGCAAGGTGCAAGCTCCCAAAGGCTAGGAACTTATGAAGCAAAGATTATCAAATGAATATCCATTAATCAAGGACTTGGTATAGGATAAAATTTAGGACAAACAACTATAAAGAAAAATAGTTGTCCGAATAAAAGGAAGAGGAATCAACATTATATGGATGATATGATGCATGCTCGTCCTATACGTCTTCTAACGTTAGGAGTATTACGCCTTCAAGATGTTAGATGTCGGTACATTATAGGGCTTTACTTTATACACTATATTCTTGGATGATCATGGCGGAATGATGAAATGGCTCTTAGTAGAACTTTGGCGGCGATATTCAACTCTTTAATTGTTCTTCTCAAGAAGAGATGAAAACTTCTCGAAGCCTTTTATTTGACCCATCAAGACATCTTCTCAAAGCCTTCCGGCAAGCATAAGGAAAGATAGGAGATTATTTTTAATTTGTTACTTTCAAAAACTTTTAGATTATAAAATCATTTTAAAGTTTTCAAAAGTAATCTTTGTAAACGATCCTAAGTATGAGCTCGATACCACTCGTATGAGAACCTCCTAATTACAGGGCCCACACACTTTTGTCATTGTCCTTAAGACCTTTGACAAATGTGCGGATACACCCGATAACTTAAGAAGCCCTGTTGATACCTCATACCGGGATCAACAAAGGAGTAGCTACAACATTACAACATTTGTTATAAAAATATAAATCGAATGCGGGAAGAATAATAACATTAACTTTACCAAATGTGAGTAAGTTACATTTGAGTAAACTTAACTTAATTAATTTCTGCGGAAGTGAGTAGACTAGAAGACAACCGGATCATGTCGCGCCCACCGACATAACCTTGGTTAAACAAAGACGAAGTCGAAGACACACAACGAGGGGTCAACAAACCACGAAAGTGCGGGAGTACTCAACAAGACTTACCCGACTAAAGAAAATAGGAGAAGACTCGGGAATCTTTGGTCTAATAGGAATCAAGGTAAGGCTTTAGCAAGGATCAAGGACTCTTTTTGCGAAAAAAGCTTACTAATAGTGAGTCCTTACTTTCAATGTTTTAATCTCAATTTAGTATCTCACCTATTCTAGGTGATCTTGTACTATAACAAACACTTGTAGAAGTTCCGCACTTATTCCTTCTCTTCTACGTTCCATAATTAAACTATGATATAAGTCGGGAAACCGAGAGTCTCCATATCCGAAAGCACGGCGATTTCGAAATCGATTAACCCAAATTGGGGGAGTTCTTTCCACCACGACATATGTAGCATTTAAGCTTGCATATATCAACCCTTTCTTGGATACTCAAAAGCGGAACCGCGTCCTCGCCACCCGAGAATACCGTACACCTCAATCCGGGACTTTAACCCACGAGGGTAGCATGTACTCCCGCCATCTCTCCACTCCCGGTCTTGGCGGTTGTATGCGTTTCCGATTTGACACCCCCAAGATCGGGGCTTACCGGAGAGTATGTGTCCGGAACTAGGGTCGGCCGTGATGGGATAACACCCATGACGAGGCGTGCCATTGGTCCAACGACCTCGGGCGCAAATTGCTTTCCATAGTCTCGGTTACACGGGCCTACACGCTTCAAGTCCTTAATCGACAAGCCGGAAATACTACTAATCCGAGACTCCATTCTCAATGCAAATTACCCGACCGGTCTCAATTTCAAAACCATATCCCAAAGATGGTTCTATCATATAGCATTCTTTTTCATCAAAAGCCTCTTCGGGCTATCATAAGGGACTTGTCACATTTTGACTCAAAAATCTAACTAATATAGCCAGGCTAAGCGTTCTAGCATTTTAGCAAAACAGGTTATCAAGGTAGATATTGAAATAATCAAGGAATGGTAATGCATCAATTAGGTTGTCACTCAACTCCTATCACCTAATGCAAAGCATAAAGCAAAGGTGATATAAAGCTTTGTAAAAACACAAGGAAGGTTTAAATGAACCGGGGGCTTGCCTCGTGTTGCAAGGAAAAGTCGATTCCGTAGAAAAGTTGTCAAAGTCAAACTTGATGGCATCCTTGTCGACGGACGGATCTTCTCCGAAACTTGATCATCGTGAGCCAGCTCAACGCCTTCTCCAAGGCTCCATCAACACGATCCGACTCACTCTCGTATACTCTACACGTGGATAATGATGCATGCTTTAGCATGATGGAATGGTAAACATGATGCTTGATGTATGCATGAAATGATAAACAACGTGAGTACAACTTTCCTTCACGATAAAGTTACAACCTAACAAAACCAACTTGTTGAACTACTCTCGAGATATCATCACCATTGCCTAAGGAGTTCTCAAGGACCATCTAACAGTGGTGTGATTTAGGGTTCACAAAACAACCCAAAACTCACTCAAAAACCTAAGTCGAAAATCACTAATCATCTCATTTTCTAATTAAATAAATAAAGCATAATATAGAAAATAATTTAACTTTCTCCAATGGACCCCAAACTTTTTCCACAAGTAGGTCACATCATAAAACAGCACCAAAATAATTTTCATGATTTTTGGATAAATAAAATAATTATTAAAAATCAAAGGAAGATGCATTTTTCAATTAAAATTTGTATTTTTAAATCATGCCAAAAGTATTCAAATTTCAAGTTTCAAATTTTTCATGGATAGACATACTCATGGGAAGGCTACACAAAAATTTTCAGAATTTTAGAAGCTCTATTTAAATTTATATGAAAATAACAAAAACTCCACACTATTTAAACAAATAGAAATTGATAAAACATTTGATTAAAAGGAAAAGCCTTCGGGCTTAAAGCCGCCCGGCCCAAATGAACAATACCGACCGCCTATATGAACAATAAAAGGCGGCCCAACAAAACCCATCCAGGCCTTGACTTGGCAAAATTATGAAGAGAACCACGGACTTTTATGAAATTACAAAAGCAGGTCCAAAATACTATTCATATGAGTCACGGGGACTTCTCACCTAGCTCCCTGGAATTTTCTGATTTTACAAACAGGTCCTTCTTCTATTTCTTTTCCTCTTCCCTTCTTCTTCCTCTTGAAGGAGCGAGCGGGCGCGGGGCGGCAATGGCGCCGGCGTCGTCGGCCGGGCTATCGGCGGGGCGGAGGAGCAATGGCGAAGTCGTCGGCGGCGCTGAGCCGCACCCGCCATGGCTCTAGCCGAACGGAGGCGGTCCGCGGGCGACCGCCCACCAGCGCAGGGCCACGGGCGGCGGCCCACGGCGGCCAGCGGCGCCGGCGGCGGCGCGGGCGAGGGGCTAGAAGCGGGCGAAGGAGGCGAGGGACGCACACGGGCGGGCGGTGGAGGCCGAAGTGGAGAAAACAAAGGCGGCCGTGGAATCCGACCGCCGTCCATGGCGGCGCGCAGCGGCAAGCGGCGTCGGCGGGGAGCGGGGAGGAGGGAGGAGGAGATGAGCGGGCGGCGAGGAGGAGAAGGAGGTCGCCCGGACCTCTCCGGACGAGTAGCGTAACCCCGGCGCGCGACACGGGAGGGGCAGCGGCGTCAATGGCGATCGGCGCCCTCCGCGCGTGACACGTCCCGGGCGAGAGTTCCATTGAGGCATTTCATCGAATACTCGACACGTGTTAAAGTGAGTCGGTTGGGATGCCGGTTTGGGCCATTTCTGGGCGAATCTCGACATGGGCCAAGAGGCAAAAATGTTCTCCACTGATCAACCTTCATTTTTCATAACAGGCCCATGATCATTAACTCTGCTCAGATTAAGAGATAATCATCTCAAAAACTTGCATTGTCAACGACTTAATGATACTTGGAAATGATTGTCAAAGCCTTGTCAAATCAAATCCGATCGATCTCAACTTTTGATATGTTGGTCTTCAAAGCATAAACTCAAATCCGTATTTTTGGTTCAACTCAAGTTGCTTAGCAAAATCTCGAGAACGCGAGACGTCGATCCTATCGGACACCGATCTCGAGACTTAGAAAAATTCTAAGTCCCAAGTTTGACCTTCTCTTTCAACCCGAACTTTGCAAATTACTCTAAAAATTTGAACTAAACTCAAAAATCTCCAAAAAGCAACTTGCCTTAATTTTTTCAAGATCTACAAAATCCATAATTGGAACATTTTCAAATTCAGCCTCTAAGTTTGACTTTTTGAAATGGGGTCAAAGAATTTGAAATTTGAATTCAAAATTACTTTTAAAAATCATGTAAAAACTTGAAAAACTTTGTACATGACTTTTGTTCCTCTCAACAAGATCTACAAACTAGCTTTTGAAAGTTTTCTCAAATTTTGCATAAATTTTGAAATATAGAAAAAGGGGCAATTAGGGTTTGAATGAAATTCAAAATTACTTCAAAATTTTGAACTAAACTTTGAAAACTCAAAATACCAACTTTGTATAATTTTGAAAACTCTACAAAAATGCTTTAATGACCATACCCAAAATCTTGATAAATTTTGAATAAAAGAAAAGGGAACAAAACGGGGTTTAGAAACTAGGGTTTTAAACAAGGGGGACGATTTAGAATTTGATTCCTCTCGCGTCTTTTTAATGAGACAACTTGACCATGAACTAGTACACTTGTCTTTGGCCAAATCCATTGCTTAGCGGTAATTAACACACGGGTGTTACAATAACCATGCTTGATCCGAACCCGATTAGCAATCTCAAAGGGCGGGAAGGCATCTATCTTTGGCGTAGTTAATCTGATTCGTGACAACTCAAAGTCCCCCATCGGTGGTGATCGATGGAGTCGCCGTCCTTCTTCTGCCGCGCTTCTTACGCTTCTTCTTCTTCCGATGAGGAATCAGTAGAACGCCGACGCTAGAGTATCCGGCGAGGGGAGACACTACAGTTCTGCGATTCTTGTACTCGTTAACATCAAGAGCGGGCACAATAAGTTGTAAGTCGCGTGGATTGGGTGGCGGACCCCGATCAACTTCAAGGCATTTCACGTCCTTGCCTATGGCGCCCCGGTGAACACATGGCCCTCATCTTGAAGAAAGTGGTTCAAAACACAGGGTAACCCGCCCCGGCACGGTGCACTTGATATACAAGGCATCGATGGCCAACACACGGTATTTGGCTGAGAGATCTGAAGCGTTTTGCCAAACTCGTTGGGAGGAAGAATCAACCACTCGGTCGAGGCCAGCGAGCATACACGCCTTTGTTTGGACCTCGGTTTCATTGATGAAGTCCTCCACGGCCGTGGCATCGCCGCGTGGCTTGTCGTGTCGATGTCTGGGTATCTGTCGCCGGCGGCGACCACATCTCGGCGGCAAGTCGCGGTCTCACGGGCATCGTCTTTGCCGATTCTTTGTGAGATGACTCCATTTCTCTGTGTTTTTTTGCCGGGGAAGAAACGGTCGCGCTTCTTAAGTAGATGGGGTCTCCAACGGCGGTTTACCGATTCGCGAATGGTTTGCGTCGGTTGAGTTCGTCCGTTGGAACTTGTGAACAATCCATTAATCGTTGTGGAAGTTCAAATGGCGGATTGATGCAATGGTGCATCATGTTTTTTCGAGTTCGAGGCGTGGTTTTGGTATGGATGCGTCATGGGTACGAGAGTTGGGCGATGCGCTGGGAGGCGGTGTCGCCTAGAAGTAAGCCCTCCTCTGCGGCCTCCACCACGGTGGAGTTTGGCTCACAGTGCCGACGGCGATTGGAAGCGGCCGGCGGTGGTATGAACGGATCTCACGAAGGCTGCGAGGAAGATGAGCGGGAGCTTTCTACTTCTCTGTAATTTTTCTTTTCTTGTGGATCCTGTTTGTAAATGGGCCGATGTAATGCGTTGAGATAAATACATTTTCCTTCTCAAAAAAAAAAACACGTTGTGCAACCAGTTTTTATTAGCTGCCTACATATGCGAGGCATATGTATGTGTGGTTAACAACTTATGCGTACAAGCTTCTAGTCATCATATATTTTCTCAAAGCGAACAACCCGGTCATCGAGTTTGCATCATCACATTGTTTTAATACTACCCTAGCTAGTACATGATCACCAAAAGTAAGTCAAGACAAAGATAACATCAATCACATTATTTAGTGTGTTGTATGCGGCATCGTAGGCATGCCACCACAGCGGTACTCAACACTAGCCTCAACAGCCTGGCAAGCGAGCCTATGCATGATGAGCCTCTCGTCTTCGCTCTCAGCCTTCCTCTTGATGAGATCCTCAACAGCACAAACAACTTCAAAGAGCTTCTGCATGAACATATATATGAGGGATCCGGATGAGATCGTTCGGACAAAAAACAAGTCACAAGTCGTCAAATCACAAGCATCGTTCATATATTTGGTCATTGAGAAACTAGCCAGAGTGAAATAAAGCATGCATGCATGCAAAGTGAACTATGCCAAAAATGGTGGCCGAGAACTACCATTATATTCCACGAGATCTATGCCAAAATAGCCGCCAAAATTGGTTTTCTCAATTTAAACAAAGCATGCATGTAAGTGAACTATGCCAAAAGCGCAAAAAATGGCGGCGAAACTACCATTATTCTCCAGAAGTATGCCAAAAACAGTTGGCCTTGGCCAAGCCAAAATGGGTTTTCTCAATTACGTAAAATCTTGAAAGCGTAACTAGTAGTATAAGCGGAAGCTCTTGGCATACTAATTAAGGCCCTGTTGGATCCAAGAGGATTCTAAAATCCTTGAGAAAAAAAATCGTGTAGCTTCCAAACATACCCTAGATTCTAGAATCGATGGTCGTGGATTGTAAAAATCTAGAATCATGTGGCATTAGTACTGCGCCAACGGCGATCTTGCTTCCATCTCCCCATTTGTAAGCCTCCGGCTTCACGGCTCCTTGCCTCGGCGCCCGTGCCGAGGACTTCTCCTTCGCCCTCGCCTCCGCCTCCCGCTTCCGGCTCCTTGCCTCGGCGCCGCTAGGGGACTTCTCCTTCCCCTCGCCTCTGCCCGGCTTCACGGCCGGAGGCGCCTAGACGACGCCTCTTCCGGCGCGAGGCGGGACTCAACGACGCCGCTTCCCGAGGGCAAGGAAGAAGAACTGACGACAACGTCGTTGAAGGCAAGAATCTGGGCATGTCCTCTTTCCTCCATCACTTAAGCTCCCGACGATACTCCTTAGCGTCACCGTCGCTAGGGTTTCCAAGTTACTAGTGAGCGAGGCGATTCCGTCGCCTCCCCCACGAGGCGGCGGCGGATGCCTTGCTTCTTGTACCCCGTGGAGGCGGCCGATGCCTTGCTTCTTGTACCGTGGGCGGCCGGGGGCGCCCTTGTTGAACCTTGGCGAAGTCCTCACCACCGTTTCCACACGGGACGAGGCAGGGGCTGAACCTCCCCACATTCATCTTCGGCGGGGGGAGGAGAGGGCGAGGAGGAATGGAGGTGGCGGCGCGCGTGGCGGGGAAGAGGCTAGAGCCCTTGGGCGGCAAGACGACGGCGAGGAAGGCTCCCGTGCGAAGCGAGTGGAGAGGCGGAGTGAAGGAGCTGAAGCGATATCGGTGACGGCGACACGATATATATATATACTAGTGCTAGGGCGCGCTATGCCTTTGTGAAAACAATGGACTCACAGATATGTAATGGCACCGAGAGTCTCGAGATGTAGCCATAGTAGTTCTTGTTCTTGCATAACATGAACTTCTTGGTTTGTGATAGAGCCGGGTGCCACCAAAAGCATTGATATTATGCATACATAAAAAAAACAAACCGTGATCGCTAAGGTCCAAAATGCGAAACACAACTATCATACGTAGGGCTAAGTCGGTTTCACCTCAACACAACGGTGTTTAGGGCACACCCCGCGCGCATGATGATACAAACATTTTGTTCTTGCATAACCTAAATCTAGCGAACCACAACAAGATAAAGTCATGCGGGCATGAAATCATTGCAACTCAATTGGTAATGCCTGGATGGATACAACCAACTTGATACAAAATATAATACATTACGAGGATACATTGATCTCGGTAAGCAAACAATATACCATTGTTCATATTCATGGGGCATCCCTCACATGACAACTTCGATGCAAAAACAGAATCTTCGATTTAGGGAGCGTGTTAGGTAGTAGTCGTGAAGATGAAGCAAGTGTCGCTAAGCGGGAGCCGAGAATCAAGTCCTTGAAAAACAAATCTAGGGCCCAATTTTCTTACATGCATACAAAAAGTAGACCATGAAGCATCCCACACCCACATAACCCGACGCTGCGCAAGTTCACAAATGGAGACGAAACACTTCGAGGATTTTTTTGGCTATCTCTTTACCATACTTGCATTGCACGAGCCATTTTTCTCCGGTACCAAACAACGGATCTACACGCATAGAACCAAATTAAAAGTAGAAACGGTAAAGGCATGTATGCAACAATAGAATTAAATATGTAGGCAACAATAGAATTAAATATGTCGGGCATATGTAGGTGTCATAACACATTACAATTCTCGAATTAGTATGTAAATAATTTTCATCTTAACATGCATGATGCATCAGGGCTGATGTAAAAAAGAGTAAAGGCATGTATGCAACAATAGAATTAAATATAGCTATTTGTGTCACGGTGCGCCATGAAACACAAGATTCTATTTTTGCAACCGCGAGAATCTGAACAACACAAACACAAGCAACGAGGGATCGGCTCACCAAAATTATTGATTCGGTTGGAAATAAATGGAATAAAAATGGTTTGACTACCTCTAGAGAAGACATGTAACTAACGCATGGATACGATATATATGTGAAAAGCTAATTACGCAAATATACACTTTGGGCGAGAGGTTCAACCATATGGCTTTTGCACTGTTGGTGTGAATCAATGCTCACAAATTCTTTGTAAGGAAAGCCACACGAGTAAAACAGATGCCTTAAAATTGAGGACCTAGTGTCTGCGGTACCGGCACATAGTTTATCTATGCAACACTCAATATTGTCGGTTCGACAAATTTCCATGTATGTAAATCATTATGTATGAAGTATAGCAAAATAAACTTATAATAGTCATTGTGCTATTAAACCCACTTCTTGCTTTGCTATAATTAACCTACCTTGCTACTATTCCATCTCAATAAACAATGCGAGATGACAATTGCTTTGCTAGATTTGTCCAAACACCTCCTTCTTTTGCTATTGCTAACTTTTGCCTTGCTAATACTTACCGTCCAACAAAAAAAAAAAAAGCAAGCAAAAAAACAAAACCGCACATGTGAAAAGGACTATAATTTTGTCACCGTTTGCAACTCACGAAATTAAGCCATTTTCATAAGCTTAGTGGTAAATTTACCAAGAGGTCAGAATAAAACTAATTGGCATAAACATAACCAAATCCATCCAATGTAACTATTCCCCACCGCAACAAACAAAAACTAACTTAAACCCAATTTACAATACCTAACCCGCGAGGCAAACGAAAAATAACTCAACTAAACCGAAAATGCGGACAACGGGAAATGCAATCTAATAACTAAAAGCTTCAGGTTATATGTAGAACTGCCCTTTGTAGAGGAACCATCTTTGGCGAGCCACGGTACTGTAGGCCTAGCACAGCTCCTCCACACCATAGATGTAGCACCCCCTTGAATCCCCTTGGCGACAAGATTTAAGCATTAGGTAACTACGAGAAAAAAATCGGACCCAAAGCTATATAAGAATAGCGAGAATCATCATATATTTTGCGTGCTATATTAGGCAACTAAAATTTGTCATATTTTGCAATGCTATGTTAGGTTAATTCATAGGTAACTACGATCCAACCACGAAAGTGACAATGTTCAGGTTTATTACCTTGTTTGCGGCCAACCTTAAATTGAAATGGGAGTGTTACGTAAAAGGCGATGCCAATTCATGAATTGTTCTTAATACTCACATGAAAACCTACAAAAGAGTTGACACCAAATCATGAATTGGACATTAAATTTCTTAAAACTATAAAACAAATACAAAGCAAAAATACTAATGAACAAAGGCATACATATGAAAAATGAAAGCACCTAAAATGTTGAATTAAACATCCACTTAGCCGGCATTTTTCATAGGACCTACTTCTTATCAAGATCCTAAATGCCAATACCCCAAAAATACTTGCCACATTTAATCCTAGATAACTAAGTCGGTGAAGATAGAATAAAAAAGAAAAACTAAAAGCAATCTCTTTGTATGGTATGGCTCAAAAAACAAATTCTTCTTCATCGGATCCATTTTTGTCTACGCTTTTTTGTCTTGGCTCATATCGATTGTTTAGTTGTTTAAAAAAATTTAAGATAACTCACCCCGTTGCCTGGATGAAGATGGCCAAGCTAGAGGTGGAGAATGAGCTCCAAGCAAGGGAACTAGTAGGCCGACAAGGGCGCACACCGCTGTGGTTGCAAAGCTCATGAATGAACACGCCACGGTGGTTGCCAAGCTCAACGGGATGAGCCGATGAGGCGTTTACCAAAGAAGATGTGGACATTTTCTTGGCCTCCTCCCCATCCTTTTATAATCTCCCACATAGGTCTTTGTGTTTGTACCTAGGTGTCCTAGGATGAATCGGGAAAAGGTATAAGACAACAAAATTATTGAGCAATGTTGTACAAGGTTAGATAGCACGAGTCACACGGATATGCGAGGACAAAACAAAACCTTTGAGAGCCATTCAAAAAACCTTCAAAAAAAAGGAAGGATAATGCACTTTACAATCTAGATTTCGGTGCTTACCCAAGAAGATGTGCTTCTCTTGCAACATCTTTTTCGGCCTCCGCGCCCAGAACACCAAGAGATCTCGTGCCGAACGCCCGATAATAAACGCCTCGTTCACGCGCTCCCCGCCCGGTCGGGATCCCGGTCGGGGAAGTCAAGGCGATGGCGCGACCTCGCCGTAGCCGCCACCGGGAGGCCCCACGATGGACCCCATATCTGCAACCACCGAACAAAAACTTCGTATTGTTGTTTCTAGAACCACGGGAAAAACCAAATCTAGCTAAATAGATGTGATAAAAGAGGTGCACCTGGATGGAGACGGAGAGGCGGGCGGAGGCGGACACACTGTCGGACCGCTCTCTACTCTTGTTTGGTTCTCGAAGAGTTTGGAAGTGAGCGAGAAGAGGGGAGAAGAGTAGTACTACTACTACTAGTATATAGTTGGAGTATGGGAGAAGGAAGAGGCCGAGAGAGGCTGCGAGAGAAACAGAGAGAGACAATATGTGTACTAGTAGTAGTACTACTACTACTCAGAGTGTTCGAACACCATATGGCCCCATGGGCACCCGCCCGGTTAATAATGTACTCCATGGCCCCATGGCCCCATGGTTTTGCATCTTACTTACTCCGTACTCTCCATACTAGTACTTCAAATTTCAAATGTTAACTCTTCAAATATTTGAAATTCAACTTTCAAATAATATCCACCAAACGTGACAAAAGTAGTACTCCGTTTCAAATTATAGTGTGTTTGACTTTTTTTACCTCAAGTTTGACCACTCGTCTTATTCAAAAATTTGTGCAAAAACAATCAAGTTTAAGTCATTCTTAAAGAACATTTGATAAAAGTACCGTCGGAACCCCACGGACCCCGACGCGCGGTGCTGCCCCCATGGAATCATCGGTGGCGCCCGCCGCTCCCGACGGCGGGTGGGAGGGCCTTCGACACGCCGCACTCCAAGGTCAAGCGAGGACCTCGAGGACATTTGCGCTCGCGGCCCAAGGTTTCCTTACCGCGGCGAGGAGCGGCGTCCACGCTGCTTTCGCCAAGGATAGCCACGTCCGTACATGGCGGAGGGATGCAAGAGGTATGGGCCCGAGCCCGTCACCCCCAAAGTCGTCCGTCGCAGCGGCTTCGGTGTCGCATCATGCATGAGTTCGACCTCTGGGGCGCTGGGGGCCTTGAGAGCACGCGGTGATGTACGCCGTCGGCGGGGATGTGAGATCGATGACGACGCCACAGGGCGACCGGCCCGCGGCGGCGGCGCTACGGAAGCGATCGATTTGATATCATTAGCTAGTTCTTCAACTTTATTTGATAGTATATATTGTAATGTATAGTATATACTACTACTTGTCTTTACATTATGTTGAGCGTAATATTTATTATATTGTAATGTACTACGTGTGTTTATGTCTTCCTTATGTTGAGCGTAATATGCATCTTCATGTGACCGTCGGTTGTTTTTGTTAGCAACCGGCCGGGAATTGGTGGCGGCGAAATCAAATGCGGGTCTTGGCGTCCGGTGAGGCGAGAGAGATCGAGGGGCGACATGACCCTTGAAAGCGCTATTTAATTGGCAATTTAGAAGCGCCCATTTACTACCCGACGCAGCATTTTTCATAGAAATAATACTTACGTTTCCAAATTAAACTAGAGTCTATAATTTTGTTTCCATGAGACATGCACACACCTTTGCATGCGTATCCTTTGCGTATCCTACACACCTCGCCGCAAACTGGGCGCACGCGCCGCCATCGCCACCGCCATCGGCCTTGTCGGTCTCGTCGGCGAGGCACCGATTGATGGGCGGTCGAGGGGCGAAGGACGAACGGACGCGAGCCCTTGTTCATGCACACACGCAAACTGCCGAGTTAGTGGCTTCCCCGGCTCCTCACACGTCCCGTCGGCAAGGCGAGTGGGGCCTCATGGCATGGCGACCTTTGACTTCAGCGTGCATGCGTGATCATGATCGTGCGAGCGGCTTCCATCAAATTGGCGGCAGCAATCACACATGCACACATGTACTAGTACGTATTATACACGAAGTTTTTTTTTTTGACAATAGTATTACCGCGAAATTATCACAACTAATAAAACACATGTCGGTTTTTCATCATCATGATGCCCGTCATGGCGAGGCACCATTTGGGCTATAGAGCGGTCGTGCGCCCACGGATCATATGCGCCGCCAAGTCGCCCGGCCTAAAATTCCATAATGTGTACGGTACAATGGATGTTCTTCAGCGTCCCGGTAGTCGCTGGTGGTTGCCTTTGATCTCCGCAAACACACCTACCGGGCACGGTCGGCGTCCGCGGCACCCGGTGTTACGTTGCCACGGTAAGAGCATATTTGGCGGTTTCATGCCCCGACGGACGGCGCCGCGCGGCGTGATCGCTAAAAAGATGACCGGAAGCGGCACAATCAAGTAGACCTTCAAGCGGGGCGATATATTTTTTTTCATAACTTAGCATGATCTACAATTCTTATTTTTGGCTGTTTCCCCATCCGACATAGTGCTAGTGACATTGGTCACAAATCTTAGAAATCTCTCTCCTAGTTCCATCAACTATATATGAGAATGTGTAAATCATGTGAACAATGTTACCGCGACATCGTCGGATGAAGAAATGGCCAATATATATAAAAGGTGTACTAAATCCGTTCCAAATTGTAGTTTGTTTGACTTTTTCAACCCCAACTTTGACCACTCGTCTTATTCAAACATTTATGCAAAATATCTCTTATTTTGTTATAGCTTGCTTTATTAACAAATGGTATTTAAGAATGACTTAAATTCGACTGTTTTTGTGCAAATTTTTTGAATAAGGCGAGAGGTCAAACTTAGGGTCAAAAAGTCAAACGAACTATAATTCGAACGGAGGGTACATCTTAAGAAGTTATACAACTTTTATGTGCTTGATTTCTTCTACCGAAATCATTAGATGCTCCAAAAATGTTGTGCGAAGTGGTGGTAATTTTTGAAATTCAAATTTCAAATGTTTCCAATAAAACATGACAAAAGTAATAGCGATAAGAATACAATATCCTGGTAAAGCATTTTTAAAAAAAAAATAGAAAGAAAAACCATCACATTTGGAGTTACTACGAGAGAGAAAGACTAGTCACAAGTTTTGGCCACAGATTTTACTACGAGGGAGAAAGACTAGTCACAAGTTACTACGAGGGAAGGCCATGCGGAAGGACCATGGCGGGGCCGAGGCGGTGCACTCCGTGAGTGCGACCGCGACCCGTCGCATCGAAAAATTAGGGCGGCGCCTTTTCTTTGCGACAGCGTGACTAGGTGTATGTTGGCGTTTCTTAGCGCAAAAGAAAAAGAGTTCATAAGCGCACGGAAATGCATTTGTAGCTTTCACCCGGAAGTATTCGAGGGTATCGTATTTCCACGAGGGAACGGTTGTGCAAATTGTCTCTTAGCTAGTTCACCTAGGATAGCGAAGGGAGAAGGTAAGAATAGCAAGGTCTTCTAAGGTTAGAGTTCCTAGATAAGATAGTGCGCCACCATCCACTTACTTGGGGCACCGGATAACACCTGGTTGCATAAGCGATGCTTGAGGCCAATAGCCCTACTAAAACACCGGCGTGGGGAATACAAAGGACGGACGGGGGCTGTCCACCTACCGCCTACCCCTCATTCCGTGCGGCGTTCGAGGCAAGCGAAGGTAGCCTCTAGCGTAAACACCACGTCTACGCTATGACCAACTACTCTAGCATTGATCATGGTGACCCGCCGTGCGAGGCCCTCTACCGAGTACCCGCCTCAAGGACGGATGACGAACCAGCAAGAAAACATTAACAAAACTAGCTTGAAGTAAGAACTTATTACCAAAGAGAGGACACGAACCTTAGTACTCCAAGTAGTATTAGATCCGCCCGAGGTACAAGTGAGAGGGAGCCGACATCCCGGCACTCCGATTGGAGGTAACCGACAACTCCGGTACTTCTCCATCTCTCTCTCTTCCTCACTCACTCCTTACACTAGAGAGCTAAACTATAAAAGTGGAGCTCTCCTCTCTAATGCTACATTGTGCCTCCTTGAGAGTGGGATGGAATGGGATTATGTTTTACAAGGGAGGCAATAGCCTCTTTATATAGGGAAAGGAGGGAGAGAATGGATGGCTGTGCTTTGTTCGGGAAAATTGGCGGGAACTCAAACTCGCACCGCATGCAACCGCCCAGCGTGAAGACCGCTCCAAACCGCCCGGAGAAACGCGGGAAGAGATGCCGAAAATTTCGCCCGGCCGCCCGCGGTCTTGCGCCGGCCGCCGCAGATGGCGCGCCTCTCGGCCCGGCCTTTTCCTTGTTGTGTGTCCGGGCCTTCCTACATTGGGCCCATGGTGGTGCACGGTCCCGAGATTCCTTGTTTATTCGGCCTTCTTGCTCTTCCTCCCCTTAGGCGTAGTTTTGAAATGCGCCTTTGTTGTTACTTTGTGTATTTTGACTTCTTTTCCACTCTAGTACCTGCAAAATATATTTTCTTCCAATACAAGTGGAACTAGATTAGTGGTAAAGGTTTATGTGATATATGTTTGCTTGTTCACGTGATTTGGGTGTAAGTTGGTGGTATAAATTAGTTGATTATGACCGCCAACGGTGTACACCTACGAAGCGCCTCTATAACCGTGACACGTCTGATCATATCCACACCCTTGCATGCGAATCCTTCGTAGAATAGGGCCCACGTGTGCGGGCGGCGCGGTGCTCGGCATCTGCCTTTGCACTGCACCGTGATGGATGCCCGTCTCGAATGACGAGGCATCGGCGGGAAGACGAGAACGGCGGCCAGGACGCCTACGACCTAGTACTACTGTACTCCCTACGAGATAGAGACTCCTTTTTCCAAAGACGAGTGCGTAACTTAGCACTCCATACAGCCACGGAGTACTTACGGTGTTGTACTATACTATAGTATTTTTTTTCCAATCCAAACAAAGACAAATTTGGAAACGAGTGGGCGAGAATACTCTTGTACTCTTTTTATTCTATAAATGGTGTGGCGGGAGGTTTCGTATGCTTACGGGACGAGTGAAGAACAGGTTTTTGATGATTTTTTTAATTGCCAACAGGTCCCATATATCGGTACACACGCGAAACTGTCGAGTCGGCGCCTTCGCCCGATTCGCACAGTGGTTGCCTTCGATCTCCCGCAACACCGGTGTTGGCCCTCTGAGATGAAAAACGGATGGAAAAACCTCATTTGTATGCGGGCGGGATCGAGTTTGGAAAATGCGGGTGCGGAAACGCAGAATCGAAATATGCGTAAAAAATGCGGAAACGAACCAATACGGAAGTTGGCGAGGAAAGAATAACGCGATCAAATATTCTCGAGTATACATGGACAAAGTCATAAAATAATGTACACATACGAAGTTATTAGTCTAATAAAATATTCAATGGTACGCCTTGTGTTAGCATGTTAACGTGCATAATCAGTGATTATAATGTTTTTGAACATATAAATTTTTAGACATACTACTAACTTATGGAGATTAAAAACGTGCGGAAAAACGGATTAAATACGGGTCAATTTCGGGTGGAAACGGGCTTACTCGGAAAGCGGACGGAAAACCCCTGTATCTACTAACGTTTAAAAATGGGATTCGACAAATACGAACAAAAATAATAGTGTAAATCTTGTGAATGTGAACTCCCGCAAAAAAAAAAAGTGTAAATCTTGTGAACAATGTCACACGCCGCTCCTCCACGGGCGCTGCGACGCGGCCGCGAGCTCCTCGGCGCCCCGCTCCGCCACACCACAGCCACACCCTTGCATGCGAATCCTCTGCGTATCCCTCGCACCTCGTTCTAGAATAGGGCCCACGTGCGCCCTTTGTCGTTCCGTCCCGGCTTGTTCGGTTTGGCCGGTTCCATGATGCTTTTCTCTCACAACATCTATCCGCACTCATGTCGGGCGAGGCTTGGGCCCTATTACAGTCCCCTACGGCGCATGCGTGAGTGAGGAGGGAAAAAGGTTGAGAGAGTGCGATAGTGGGCTCCATGATTTTAAGTATTGCACTGTAATTTTTAGTCTCATTTAAGTCCCTAAATTACCAAACATGAGGACTAGTAGGGACTAATTTTTTAGTCCCAATTAGTCCCAATTTCAAAAGACTCTTGGGAGAGACTAGGGACTAATCTCTAGTCCCTAGTCCCATGAACCAAACTTAAAAACGTTATAACTCACAAACCAAAAATCCAAATTAAATTTGTTTCAATAAATCCTTCAAAACAGGGATCACACATGAATATATTTAGATAAAATTATAAGTGGACCTAGCAATTATTGGTATAGAGATATAGAAGAGATGGGTGCGGGAGAAAGTCTTTGTAAAAAGGAGAGAATCTTACCACACCAGGATGTATAGAGGTTCCCTATTCTGGAGTCTAATTGCCCGTTTGCCCCTGTTTTTTAAACTTTACTCGTTTGCCCCTGTTTTTGGTTTTCCAATTGCGCAAATGCCCCAAGTAGGGGCAAACGAGCAATTAGACTCGAGAAAATGGGCGGTTGCACAATTGTTCCAAGTAAATAAAGGAACATATGAGTGCCGATATATCTCTACTCTACTATATCAACTACCATCAGTGGGGTCCACTTATAATTTTATCTAAATATATCCATGTGAGATCTTGTTTCGAAGGATTTATTCAAATTCAATGGTGTAATCAAAATTTAATTTTGCTTTTGGTTTGGAGTATAACATTTTGTAGGTAGTTGAAATCATGGGGCCCACCACTGGTGGTCTCTCGCCTCCCGTCGCATACTTGTTCCCTTTGCTTGTGCGGCGTGGCCCGGTCTCGAATGCTCCGTACCCACGCCCGCAGATCCGGGTTGGAGGTTGGAACCCGTGCGGCTCTTTTTTCTCGTATAATTCTCACGTAAACAGGTCCGGGGAACCTATCCAGACTGCCCGGCCCCCCCGGCATTACTTTTTTTTCTCACAACAAATCAGCACCGACCGGCTAACACCGCCAAACGTTTTCCCCAAAGACGGGTATGTAAAACTTACTATACGAGAGTTGCATTTTTTCCAAAGACTCTATTAATTCCCTAATCATTTCAACTGAAATCAAACATCCAAACATCACAAATTTGGAAAAATATAACACAATGTAGGGTTATAACTAATAAAATATCTCGGTTTTCATGCATCTTGAAATGGATCTTTTCAACTTTCACCATGCATATGATCAAAATCAAATTAAGCTTGTTCAATCGAGATCATCGAGCTACATCATGCGCTATACATCATGCATATGATCTCAAATCAAAAAGTTGTAAACTATAAAGTTTCATGGATATTTGAGAACTGCAATCATTATATCTGTGGTTTCTTGTCTATCTGAGGTCACTAAAAACATTTAAATTTCAATTTTCATTTTTTTTGAAATTGAGACCTAGTTTTCCTTTACAAGATAAGACAAATCAAAAGTTTTAAATTAGAGTGTTTCATAACTTAGCAATATCTACAATTCTTATTTTGGTTGTTTCCCCATCCGACATAGTGCTAGTGACATTGTTCACAAATCTTAGAAATCTCTCTACAAGGTTTGTCAACTCTACGAGACATGTGTAAATCTTGTGAATAATGTTACTGGGGATGAAGAAATAACCAATATAAAAAGATGTGCAGACTTAAGAATTATTCTTCAACTTTTATGTTCATGACTTCTTATCTTTGAAATCATTAGATGCTCCAAAAATGTTACGTGAAGTTGTAATTTTTGAAATTCAAATTTCAAATGTTATCCACCAAACGTGACAAAAGTAGTAGCGATAAGAATACTGTAGCTTGACACATCATTATTTTACAAAATCATAGAAAGAAAAATCATCACATTTGGAGTTACGATGAGGGAGAAAAGACCGGTTACAAGTTGTAACCATAGATTATAATAAAAAGAAAAAAAGAAAAATTAGGGTTCTTGACCCCGGAGGTCTCCGACATGACGGCTGCCGGCGTGCACGGATGTCACCGGAGATGAGGCCTCTAGCGGCGGGAGGACCGCCACCGTGATCCCCGCAGAGAACCAAGCGTTCCTATCTTTGCTATCGGATGGCGGGTTTAGGCGGTGCTGAGTTTGGCGCCCGGCGGTGGCGGGCGGGCACGGCGGAGCGGGGGGCGACACTCCGGCCAACGAGGACTGGCCGAGGTTAAACGGATGGGATGGAAAGCATCGAACGCGCGGTGTAGACGCTTACGAAGACTCGAGCTATGCGGGGGCGGGGTCCGAGAGGGGTTCCGCCGTGGGGAACGATTGAGCGGGCGGCGTGAACCGGCGACACGGGTAGCGTTCAAAGGCGCCCGTCAGCGGCACGGGCATAACCGTCAAGCCGACGAGCCTCGAGGTGGCAAGGTAAGAAAGAAGGGAGAGAGTTCAGAGCGGGAGGCGGCTAGCTAGCTAGCAACGCCCGAGGTGCTTCGCGGGGCGACCATGGCTGCATGGTCGCGGGCGGCGGTCATCGCAAACATGAATGAATATAACACGAATTACCACATAATCATCCATCACGCACCAAAAGTAAGATAGATCACATAATGCAATGCATGGGTGCATTGTCATCATCATCAACATATACATAGATTCATGCGAGTCCACTCGCTACTCATGCCCACCACCACGCTTGTGCTTGCACAAACAACCTCCTACACTCGTCGCGGATCCTACACTCCTCGCGCGATGCATGGGAGTGCTACTTGCCACGCTCCCTCCACCCACGGGTTCATGGCGCCACACGTTCCTGCTCTTACGCCTTGCGATGCCCGTCGGCGAGGCGCTGGTTTGGCGAGAAGGGAGGAAGATGCGGCCTCACCGCATGGGGCACCACCAGGTCATCGTGCAAGACGCCACCGCTGTCGCGGAGCATTGCACGATTCTCGGTCCTCCGAGCCATCGTCGCCGCCGTGTCGCGCTCCACCTCGCGCAACACCTCTCGGGCATGGTCATCATCGGGCGGCGGCGGCGTTCCGCTGTAGAGCGCAAGAGCGTGCACATACCAAGCGAGTTCATGCCTGAGTTGGCGGCTTGTTCCGGCAAAGTCGGCGGCGGCGAGGCGGTGCCGCGGCCTTCCATGAACACCGCGAACATGCACGCTTTGAAACACGCCTCCGTGTTGCCGAACTTGGCGAGGTCGGTGATGAGACTTCATGGCGCGAACCGGCGCGAAGTAGTGCGGCGCCCCGATTCGTCTGCCGGTCCAAAGACCAGTCGGCGGGATGCTCCGTCCCACTATGGCGGGCGGCACGCCTCTCGTGCCGAGGAAAGGTGGCCCTTAGATTCATGAGGCCCTCCATAGAATGCTCAAGGACATGGCGGCGCTGAGGGCTATGTGCTCAAGCACCTCCTGCGGAAGGTTCTCCATGGCTCGGGCGTAGCGGCACGGTTTTCCACGAGGATCTCGGCGGCTCTTGGTGCAGGGGAAAGAAAGATGAACGATTCGCGCTCGATCAAATTAATGGGCAGAAAAATGCGGGTTTTTAGCAAAGTAGTACTAGTATGAGTGGTGCGTGTTTCAACAAAAGTAAAAGTAGTAAGAATACAATAGCTTGACACACCATGATTTTAAAAAAATTTTAGTAAGAAAAACCATCACATTTGGAGTTACTATGAGGGAGAAAGACTAGTCACAAGTCTTGGCCACAGATTAAAAAGGAAAATCAGATTAAAAAGCGGATATATAATGTGGCGTCGTCGTGTTTGAAATTAGTAAAGCGGACTTCTATCTCCGTGACACGTCTTTGGTCATATCCACGGCCTTTGCAATGAATCGCGAATCCTTTGTGTATCCTACACACGTCGGTGTAGACCGCGAAGTGTCATCGATTGGGCGGGGCGATCGAGACTCCCTTTTCGGGGCGGGTCTCGTAGCTGGATTTCTGCGTTTTTCGCGAAATTTTCGCGCCTCCCCCCTCTCCCCATCACGGCGATTCATTTCATTCTTTCTCCCCTCACGAGGCGATTCATTTCATTCCTCGTCCTCCTCCTCGTAGGCGATTCTAGGGTTCCCGACGCCTCATCATCGCCCGCCCGTCACACGCCACCGCCGACTTCGTCCCGCGCCATTCAAGCCGACTCGTCCGCGCCATTCAAGCCGGCGCCGCTTCCACCCACGACCACCTTCTCCGACGGCTTCTTCCTCCACCCGGCGATTCTATGGTTCGATATGTAGCCCATCAATCTTGTGCGTGCCTCTTTTCTGAACTACATTTTTTTGTGATGATCGTGCCTCTGCGGATTGGGTAGTCCTCATAGACTTCCTCTGCGCCTTTCTCATAGGAAGCGCAAATCGAACATGCCCTAAATGAACTGTTGCCAAACTACTTTTTTGTTTATATTCCTCTATTAAGTGAACTTTTTTTTTTTGAAATCTGTGCCTCTATGGATTGTGTAGTCCCTCATAGACTGTCTATTACAAATTTGAATCAGTATAATTATCCTCACATGGATATTTTGAGTTGTAGGTACTAAACTTGACACCTGGATCGCTACTATAACTATAATTAACTGTTACTAAACTACAGTTTGTTTGTATCCCTCTTCTCTGAAGTACATTTTTTTTTGTTCTCCGCCTTTGGTTTGTGTAGTCCTCATAGACCGCCTATTGCAAAATTAAAGCTGTATAATTCAATCGTCACATGGATATTTTGAGTTGTACATACGAGAAATTGACACCTAAAAAGCTTGCTACTATAATGTTGCTATCTTGTCTTACAAAAATGTTCCTACTAAATGAACTGTTACTAAACTACAGTTTGTTTACATCCCTCTATTCGAACTACATTTTTTTTTGATCATTGCCTCTGTGGATTGTGTAGTCCTCATAGACCGCCTATTACGAGGATTGAACTGTATAAATATTAGGGGCTTGCTAGTTTCGGTGACTGAAATTTTTGAATCTGCTCGGTGACGAAGCTACTTGAGTGAATTCCATCCAACAATGGCATCAACACAATGGCCTGAATTTTTTACGTCGCCCGATGAGGAAAGGTGATAATTGTATCCTCGGATGGATATATAGAGTTGTAGAAACTGAACTTGACACCCGACCGCTACTATAATGTCGTTATCTGCGTGTTTTGTCATAGGAACCGCAACCAAATTCATTTGCTTATTTTCTTTATAGATGAACTAGAAGGATTCCCGCGTGTGTTGCCGCGGGTATGAAGGTGGAATATAAATAGGTTATGATGTTAATCACTAAATTTTAAGGTTATGATATATAGATGATAATCTAAAGTTATGTTGGATAATGTATATTTAGAGATCAATGGAGAAAACATATGAACGAGACATTCCTAATGATATATAAAGTCAATCAACAATTTAGTTTGTGAACGATGTGACCAAATCCATCCTAATGGGAATATGTATAATCTAGAGCTTCCGCGTGTTGCCGCGGGTATGAAGGAGAAATCTATGAGTTAAAATATTACTATCACCCTCATATTCTTTTTTTTTTTCCTTTTTTTTCGTCTCTTATTTTTTATTTTTTACTTTGCCCTATATATACCAACTACTATTCTTGGGTGCCACTTATAATTTTATCGAAATATATCCATATGAGATCTTGTTTTGAAGGATTTATTAAAATGAATTCAATGGTATAATCAGAATTTAATTTATTTTTTTGGTTTGTGAGTTACAATATTATTATAGATAGTTCAAGCGAAGGGGGCTGCCATTGGATGATCATGGTGGCATGCTTGCAAGTCGAGAGAACTCCTTAGTGGGGGTTCTCTACATAGGTGTAGTAGATATACATGCTCAAGAACAATGGCTGCTCTGCCGAGCACTATTACTATCTTGTCTTATAAAAATGTGCCTATTAAATGAATCTGTTACTAAACTACAGTTTGTTTGTATCCCTCTTCTCCTGAAGTACATTTTTTTTTGTTCTCCGCCTTTGGTTTGTGTAGTCCTCATAGACCGTCTATTGCAAAATTGAACTGTATAATTCAATCGTCACATGGATATTTTGAGTTGTACATACGTAAATTGACACCTAACTTTGCTACTATAATGTTGCTATCTTGTCTTACAAAAATGTTCCTACTAAATGAACTGTTACTAAACTACATTTGTTTATATCCCTCTATTCCCGAACTATATTTTTTTTTTTGTGATCTGTTGCCTCTCAGGATTGTGTAGTCCTCATAGACCGCCTATTACAGGGCGAACTCGTATAAATATTAGGGGCTTGCTAGTTTCCGTGTGACTGAAATTTTTGAATCTGTTCGGTGTGACGAAGCTACTTGAGTGAATTCCATCCAACAATTGGCATCAACACAAATGCCTGAATTTTTCTGTCGCCCGGTGAGGAAAGGTGATAATTGTATCCTCGGATGGATATATAGAGTTGTAGAAACTGAACTTGACACTTGATTTGCTACTATAATGTCGTTACCTATGTGTTTTGTCATAGGAAACTGCAACCAAAATAGCTGCCTATTAAATGAACTGTTACTAAACTACAGTTTGTTTATATCCCTCTATTCCCGAACTACATTTTTTTGTGATCTGTACCTCTGTTGATTGTGTAGTCCTCATAGACGCCTATTACGAGGATTAAAATCTGTATAAATACTAGCGGAATTTTCCGCATTCTTTGCGTAGAAAAGGGATTGTTAAAGGATTAAATTGTTGTACTTGTGTAATCTCAAAAACGAAGAAGAATTGTAATCGCTAAGAAATCTGATCACAATTAACTATTGAGCGAGAATTACTTTGTGCGAGGTTAGAAACAGAGTTAGTAACAAAGAACTTAAATGTATGAAACAGTACATACTCATTGGCATAAAGATTATTTAATCTTATGTTTAAACTCAAAAATTGAACCAATATCGAATAGAAATATTTAGATATGTGAGGAAAGGTAAATTGTATCCTCAGATGGATATATAGAGTTGTAGAAACTGAACTTGACACCTGACTGGGGGTTGGTGGGCTGGGGAGGAAAGGTGAATATACATGCTCAAAAACAATGACTGCTCTGTCGAGCACTACTACTATCTTGTCTTACAAAAATGTGCCTATTAAATGAATTGTACTACAGTTTGTTTATAGTCCTATATTCTGAACTATATTTTATTTGTTCTCTCGCCTCGGTGGTTTTGTTTAGTCCTCATAAAAAGCCTACTACAGCTGCGTTGGAAAAAAAACAAAGCCTATTACGTAATTGAACTGTATTATTTTATCCTCAGATGGATATATCAAGTTGTAGATACTGAACTTGACACCTGACTACTACTATAATGTTGTTATCCATGTGTTGTTGTCATAGGAAACTGCAACAAATTCTCTGCTGCTTATTTTCTTTATAGATGAATATACGCGTGTTCAAGATAGAACAATGATCGCTCTGTCCTTACCCCCCTCGGGGACTGCCGGTGAAGCTTTGTCGTGTGTCTTTGGCGATTGACGACGCTTCGAAAATGGTAAGCTGCACTATGTGATATACAAACCTTGCTTATGGTTAGCTTTTTGAGTGCTAGGCTGTTGACTTCTCTGTGTAACTACAATCTGTTTGATATAGGCGTCGATGATGACACATGTGCAACATCATCCGGCAAATAAACAACTAATTCTCTAGAGGATGGTCGAGAGATACATATGAAGAGACAAATAAGATGAGACGGATGACGCTACTACGGGGCTGAATTCAGGGAGTTTCTACTGCAGAGGGGCGATCATCCGCGGCGGTCGGTGCGAAAGGGGAGGGTCGGGACCATCACAAAGTGGCCAGAGAATAAGATAGTTGTGACGGAGGTCACTTCGGACGGGTTTCCCACTACTAAGGTGGGCAAGCTAAGAATGAGGAGACTTGTTTGGTCCGATTGCTAGACAAAGGGTCCCCTTGCTCACGGAGTTCGATCCTGTTCCTTAAGTCCTCAAGTCAAGAAAGAATTATTTGAGGAGTGTGTCCAGAAATCATTGGAGTTGGAGTGTCCATCGAGCTCAAAGGACAAAGCATTTAAAAGGCTGTGGCAGGTGGCAGGAAAAAGTTTTAGGGCCCACAAAAGCGATCTAGTGCGCAATTCGTCAACAAGGGGAGGGATGCCACGGTGAAGCACCCATACATCCCCAAGGAGGATTGGGCGGCTTTTGTTCAAGCGAATCGAAGCGAAGAGGCACCGGCAAAAAGTCGAGATACAAGGAGCTTAGGCGAGAAGAACCAAGTATAACCACCGCACGGGGACGGGGAGGTTATGAAGCAATGTCCGAAAGGTGGGCGAAGGAGGGGCGGGGGACTTAGTCGACAAAGGAATCGAGAATCCTTGGGACAAATATCCTAAGGACCGTTCTACGGCTTTTTTATGCGTGGACGCGACCACACCGAATTGTTAGGTGACAGGGGCTCAAATTGTTTGGAACGATGAAGCGGCTCGGGCTTTAGGTGAGCAGATTTTAAAGGCAACCCATGCTTCTTCCGAGGTCACCGGTGTAAGGGAAAGAGATCTGCTCACGGGGGTCACAGGCACCCTGCAACGCCGAGGCGTGTGCGTGGGGTGTCTAGTTCGTGTGGTTGGAGGAATTGGCGGATTGCACCGACATGTACGTAAAGAGGAAGTCGGCGGCCACAAAGCAGTTAGAGAAGAGATTTTCGCTAGATTGGATGAGCTCCAAGGTCGGGTGGAGGTGTTGAAAGCACAAGCACAAGCACAAGCACAAGCACAAGGTTCCCCGCTTTGGCAACACCCCTAAGCGCCGCAGGTGGATGAAGAGCGGTACTGCCTCGACCAATCCGGATGGCCAACCCGGATCTTTTTTGAGGTTTCCAATCGAACGATGTACCCTTGTAACGAAGACCGGAGGTTATCATGTTGAGGTAGCTAGGGGAAAGGTACACCGAATCACCCGAGCTACTTGAGGGTCAACCAATACCGGCGGGACATACTATTGTAACGATTGAACATGTAAATCTTGGTTTTGATGCTACACTCTTTGGATCCGCCCGACGGTAAAATTAAGACTCTTGGCCGGGCTATTTTTAAGAGGATCCATGAGAGCGAGACCTTATGATTTGTAACACCCCAACAGCCGTCTTGTTACGCACCAAATTGTTACGCACCAAAACCTCCTCGCCTTACGTCTCCGGGGTATTAGTCGATCTAAAGGACCATATGGCACGCACCAGGTTATTAAATGGGGATGACAAAGAATGACCGGAGTCCCTCTCGGACTTTCGAGTGCATTGGGTGGGAATGAGATGACTAGCTTGCATGCCAATGGTGATCGAGTGCCTCTCGGGGTGCAATGGATCGGAATGCGGCGACTTCGCACTCATGCCAATGACGTTCGATTGCCTTGCGAGTGCATCGGGTAACAATGCGAAACCGGCTCTCAAGGCATGAATGATGAGAGTGCCTCGCAGACTGCAAGGGCTGAGAATGCGGGGAGTGGCTCGCATGACAAGAATGTCCGTAGTGCCTCTCGAGTGCGGCCGAGAAGCGGAAGCAAGCGGCGGCTGTTCCAAACAAGCATGTTTCGGGCAAGAGGCATAGAGCATCCAACGGTGACGGAAGATACGTTCCCGGAAGGGTCGTCCCTTATGACCCGAAGCAATTCGAGTGCCCTTCAAGATGCGACTGGCCAACCCTAAGTACAAGCATGGATCTCCAATGCTCACGCGCGAACGACTTAGTGCGGTAGGGCCTTTTTGTGCTTTGCTCTTCATGGGTGGTGCATGCAAGCGGCCGGTCCAAACATGGTGGCGTTCTTTGCATCGCGCCCGAAAGCGGCCTTTTGGCGTGACACGCACGAAGAGGCTAAGATCAATGTGGGTTTCGGCGACGACTGTTTGACCTCATGACACTAGATGGATTGGATGTGGCCATCCTTCGCCGCATGACACCGTGAGTACAATTTCTTCTATTGTGGACTCATTCGGGATGCCTCTTTCATCTATTGCTTACTAAATTTGCTTTGCATGCTTCTCTATTCCTAGATGCCTGCTCCGAGAAGCGAGGGCCTCGTCTTTGTCAGTTGGCTTTCTTGATCCTGAGCCATTGACCTTCGAAGGGTGAAGGATGATGGGCATCTCGGCAAGGGCCGTACATATCTAGAATTCGGCCTACGGAAGCATCATGACAAGGACTTTGTCATGTTTGCGCATAATCTAGGCCAACACTGGATTGCTGTTGTCATAGCTATCAAGTGGAGGAAAGTCTATTTTGTTGACTCTGCGCCCAGCGCAAAAAGACGTAAAAAACGCTCCCATTGAAAACTTTAATACAAACGTGAGTGTTTCCTAACCTACATCTGACCCATGCATTTTTTTCTTAATTATGTTACTAAAAATAGAAAAGAATGTGACCTTTTTACATTTTACTCATGTGTAGCCTTGTTGAGCATGTTTTCAATCCGAAGGGGACAAGGACGCAAAAGTTTTGGTTCACGCAAAGTATGCAAAAGTAATTGTTGTGCTTCTCCTGAAGTTGTGCACTTGCCACTTGGGTTTCCATTCAGCGAATAACCACTGTGTTTCATATGTTTGCGGTCTTGGGGCGCAACCGATAACAAGACATGTGGGTTCTACACGGCGCACCACTTGATGGTTGCGATGAATCGAGCTCATTTGGATCATCACGAGGTAACTTCGAAGTGCAGCTCCATCTTGTGCCTATCTTTGTTTGGCAATAAAGACCATGTGTACAACAAACACTTATGGCTACCTTTTCTTTGTATTAGGATTTTGACTTGAACAAAGGAACCATTCAATTTGGGTGATATTAGAGAGAAGATCGCCAAGTTTCTTATGGAACATGTCATCGACCTCGACGGCGACTATTTCGATTAAATAAACCGTGAGTTGCTTCGTTCCCTTTGCCGCATCACGATGAGGTGGATACATGCACGTGAACGTGTTATACGTGTTGTGAACAATGCGTGGCGTGCCACTGAACAAGCGGGTGCGTGTGAAGAACAATCGATACACTTGAATTTTTAATGCTTTGCTTGGCGTCGACCATTTGTTTGTGCTTGGACCTATGTATATGTATTATATACACGTATTAATAATATCAATCTTTGTGGTGTCGGGCGATTCTAAGCTGCATGCGGGTGCGCAACGTCATCATTGACACGGCAGCGTCAAGCGTCTAAGAGGCATCTCAAGCCTCCGGATAGTTCTGAACTGTCTCGCCCCCGTCTTGGCGTTGGTTGTTTTAGCGATTTTTTACGTCGCGCTCCGAAAATTAAGCGTGCGAAACGTCAACCTCGTTGCGAACACACCTGTAGTAGGTGCGGCGTCTTTAATTTTCCAAGAGTTACGGTCGATGGGTCGTTGTAAGCGTCGTAGTCTCCGCCGCAGTACGGTCGATTTCGGGGGCTAAGCGTCGTAAACATAAGAAAACACATCGGGTATAAGAGCGGGGTGTGCGTAAAACGAAACCACGTTCACGCAGGCGGATAAACGAAGGCGTGTTCGTAAGTAGTACAAACCACGGACGCCGGCGTGTGGCGGCGTCAGAGTATGGGTGACGAGCGATGCAGAGCGGTTGCGTTTCGAATGTGTCGTATTAAGGAAAGCGTCCACGGACACTTTTACTGCCCGCGTGTCGTAAGATTCTAATAGTTACGGCGCGCGGTGCGGTGCCCGTCGACGTGTGGCCCGTTCTACGATGCTCTTTGACACGACGGTCAGTACATGCGAAGTCGTCCACAGTCACACATTGGGCACGTGCGTCGGTAACTTTGGAAGGGATACGATCGCTTTATTCATCTTTGCATGTGCGTAACGTTACCGAAAGCCGATTCGCTTCATAGGAAAACTTGTGCGTAGGTACTTGTTCACTCGGTCGAGCAAAAAACGAGGCCACGCACCCCATGGCATGCGTGATAAAGTGTGTTCTGAGACCCTCATAAGGTTTTGGTGCGTAAAGTCGGACATTTAGAGACCCTAATGGGCGGGAGACAGCGCGGCTGATCAGCCCTCAACGCGCTGATCAGAGGCCTTTTTTTACATAGTGCTTCCTTGAGGCGTGCGACACCATCGTCATCAAGGACGTCGAACCCGACGTTATCGGGGCTCCGTCTGTTTCCTTTCTCCCTTGTAGGGAAGGCAAAGCAAGGTTCCACAAGGACAAGGAGGTTGTCGATGCGTGGGCCAAGTGCTCCGCGGCGTTCTGGCTAAGTTCTTCCCCATGGGCAAAACCAATGCCCCGAGGGAAGGATCGCCAATTTCGGCGAGACATCAATGGAACCCATTCGGAGGCGTGGGAGAGGCTGCGGGAATACATTCTAGCATGCCCGCACCACGGGATGGAGAACTGGGCCGGTGCTCCGTAACTTCTACAATGGTCTCACGGCCATATCGAAGGGGCACCTTAACGCCGCCGGCCGGGTGGCGCATTTCTATCGCTCACCATCGATCGTGCAACAGCCGATCGACAAAATGGTGGCAAAACCGTAGCCGGGGCGAAGACGAGCCCTAGCCAAAACACAAAAAGGCATGCATACCGTGAAGGAGGCGACATATGCTTGCCGCAAAAATGGATCTTCTGGCCGAAGAAGGCGGGAGGAGCGCCAAGACCCCCTACCCGGCAAGCCGCTCGGTTTTACGCCATAGACGCTCACATGACCTGTGAGACATGTGGTGGAGTTGGCCACTCGTGGGGATAACTGCCACGAGACCCGGTGAAGAAGCGCCTTCATCAACAACGAAAGAACGGGTATCGCCAACCTCGCCGGGAAAGGAACAACCATCCGGCCACCATTCCAAGGCAACCCGGGGTACAACTCCAACTATAACCCCGGTCAGCCATCATTGAAGGGCCCGGCATCGGGCCAAGCCAAAATTAACGAAAACCTCACCAAAAAGATGAGCCATCAAGACAAGATCCTTGAAGGAGTAAACAATAAGCTCGAAGGGTTGACATCAGCTGTGAAGAACCAACTCAGCTTCAACAAAATGATAGAAACACAAACCGCCCGGTTGCTGCCCAAGTGCCGCTTAACGACTCGGGTAGGATCCCGTGGCAACCTTGAGGTCCCGCGCGAGTCGGTTAACATGATATCTCCGAGGCTCAGTCAACCCAATGAGCTGAAGAAGATCCCCGTGAGCTTGCCATTCATTGCCAAGAAGGGCGACCCCTCGACGTCCCACTTATCGGCGCGCCGCCGGGCCCCCACACCTTCGTCAATGCATTTTGTGACCCGGGGCCGGTATCAATGTGATGTCCAAGGCCACCTTCAACAAAATCCATGAAGGAACACTTACTCCCGCCAACCGTCCTCCAAATGGCGGATCAATCAACAAGGCGGCCAGAGGGAATACTCAAAGACGTGCTCGTCAAAACACAGACGGAGTACATCCTCGCAGATTTTGTGATCCCGGATATGGGCCCATCGGAGGATACGTCTCTCCTCCCGGGAGGCCATTTCTCTATACGGCCAAGGCCGATATCTGCATGGGGAAAGGCTTCATAGTCTTCCACGTCGAGAGTAAAGGCGGTAAAGTGCCCATTCATCGGGTACAAACAACAACACACCCGGATATCATCATCATCGAAGCCGGTGTGGAGTATTGAAGGATCGACTCGAGACCCCCGAGCGGTGCTTCCCGCCCGATGCTTGGGGAGAGTCGACAGTGACTATAAATAACCCGCCCTAAAAAAAAAAAAAATGGGTATATGCTAAAAGAAAAAAAAATGGGGTATATTTAAAAAAAAAAAAAATATATATATGTTTTATAAAATATTTTATTATCAAAATAAACAAAAGTATTTATTACATAAAATCTATAAGTAAATATTTCTACGAAACTAAAATAAAAAGTCCTTATAAATAAAATAAATTCTTTCATAAAAAATAAAGAAAAATATTTCTTACATAAAAGTATATACAAAAAAATATTTCTAAAATAATTTTTCTATTTAAAAATAAATTTATATTTGAAAACTTTTGGAGAAATTCAAAAAGGGGAGAAAAACGGTCGAACCAGTAGCGAGCAAACAACGACCCACGAACCGTGACCGTTGTGCATGCCCGACAAAAGCGAGCAGCGGAGGCCTCGGGGCGGGGTGCGTAGCGCACCCCCAAGGTGCGCCCGCACCCCTGGCTGGCGCGCCGCGCGGGTCCCGCCTTTGCCAACGGCTCCTAGCCGTTGTGTGGAGCGTCCCTCGGCCATTGGCTTTCGGCTATAAATAGCCCGAGCACCGGTGTGAGAGCACCCACCTCTCATTTTCACTCTTTCTCACTCTCACACTCTCTCCCACTTGCTCTACACTCCATTTTCTCAACCGAAAACATTGTGTCAAGCAAGATCGCGGGTGTGAAAGTTCATACTTTCAACTAACCCTTGCACACCCGAGGTCTTGCTCAATCGTTGTTGCGGTAGCCATGAAGAAAGTCGGTAAGATCTTCAGCGGGTTGAGGCGGTCGTCAAGACATAGCTCACGTCAAACAAGCACAAGCTCCGCCCTCAACTTCGACGACATCGAAGGCTCCCCCATGCAAGAAGACGCTGCACCCGTCGGGGAGGAAGAAGCTCAAGCTCCCCCGACAATCGACGAAGCCGACGCGCCGTACCTCGACATCCGTGGAGATCGGGAGATGCAAGCATATCTCCTACATAAGGATCGTGTGTTCCGGCCTGCGCGCCCGAATCGACCCCGAGCTCCTCGAACAAATAGGTATGGACGACGAATTCCCTATCCTTTGGAGAGCAGTCGGGTGGCAGGATATTCCCCCTCTCGAGGAGGAAGGTTCTCGCCTCCTGACAATCCAGTTCTTATGCACACTAGTAGAAGACCAGCTAGGAATTTCTTTCCGCCTTTTTGGTAACTCTTATCATGTGGCATGGGCGGACCTAGCTCGTCATTGGGGTTTCAGCTATAGATGTGCACTAGACATAGATGCTGCTCTTCCCGGCTTTGTTAGGAATCACTTTTGGGAGGAGATATCCGGTGCTCATGAGGCCGGTACTTTCAAACCTCGCCACTCACAGATCCAGCACCCATCACTTAGATTTATCCATCGCTGGATCTCGCTGACTTTGTTTCCTAGACACGGGGTTAGATGGGTGAATGAAATTGAATTAAAATTACTCTATGCTATTGTCCACAAGGAAAAAGTAGCTCCAGTGGTAGAGATGTGCAGGAACTTTTTACATATTATCACAAAAGTTGCTGTTCCTGTCACCTGCACATCTCTTATCACACGCCTCGCTTCTGCGATTGGAGCTTTGGATAATCAGCAGATAGAGTACATTTCCACACCCAGGGATTTTTGGACTGTTGCGCAGCTTGTGCAGGGGCATTTAGTTAAGATTTTACCATCTGGCGAGCTTGGTCATCTTTTCCCTGGCTATGCAACTATAGTTCGGTTACCTAACCTGGACTTACGGTTGTATAAAAAGCCGTACTAACATTTGAGCTCGAGGCTGGCGATAGCTTGCGCGCAGAAAGACACCCCCATCAGTTCTTCACGCGAGGTCGAGACCGGAGGTCGGATCCTCTTCCCATGGGCCCTACTTCACGCCACGCCCACGGCCACGCCTACATCGGTGTTTCAGGCAAAGATGGCCTCATCCTATGGGGACCCCGGGGTAATACCCGGGTATGATCCTAGGTGGGAGCCACCGCCTCGGTTTCACCGGCACCATCGAGTGGCCCGAAGGGAGATACTGGCGGCATGGAGGGCCAACAGATTTGACTTTGACGACGGCTCCGATGATATGCCTCCACCAGTCCGGCCTGACAGTGGCCACCACCGGGGGGTGGAGGCTATCGGTATCCAGTACGGCACCTCGGACGTTCGCACAAGGAACATTGAGCACACGCTCAATGCCCATGTGCAAAACACCCGAACGATGGCAGCCCGAACGGGAGCGGCGAGTCGCGAGAGATGGACCCAATTGGAGTCCAACATGGCTACTAACGCACGCAAGGAAGCATTCTGGAGGTACCAAGGCTTCGATCCCGATTAGTAGGCCTCCGATAGCTTGGGGAGGACCCCCCGGTATCATTGCATTGCATATTTACTTTCATCAAGATTTTATTTTATTTTAGCATGTTTAAATTTCAGCAACCTTGCATTCTAAAAAAAAAATCCAAAAATAGAATAAGTAGCTCTTCTATGTGCCATAATGCTTATATATATGAGTTATAAAAATGTTTAGTCTTAGTCCCTTGTTGAAATGATGAATAGCTTTCTCGTCTTATGTTTTGCACATGCCTAGTTTATAATTCGAATAATTCTAGCGCATTATTGCAAAACACAAGCCCGAGGAGCAAATCGACCCAAAACATCAAAATTGGGCGAGCCAAGCCCGGCCCACAACTTTTCAAGACGAAGGACGACACCCCACCGAGACCGGGCCAGGCCGAGCCTGGGGGTGCGCGCTTTCCCACACCAGCGGCCGCACCCCTCCCCGAGGCGGTTTCGGCCCGGCCTCGGGGAGGCGGTTCATGAACTTGCCAAATGGGTGTTACCGCCGTGGGATGGTCGGTTTGCTCGATTAGGAAGGTTTACCAGGTCGGTTTTGGTATAATTTAGCACTTAGGCCCCTCCTCCAAGTGTATAAGTAGACCCCCTCTCTCCCTCTCTCAACACACACCACTTGGAGTCCAAAGAACCAAGAATCTTCCTCTCTCTACCACCTCTACCTCTCTCTCTTCTTCTACTTCTTCTTTCTTCTTCTTCTTAGTTCTTGGTTAGCACTTGGAGTAGAAGAGCTACAAGGAGGGCTTGTCTCCTAGAAGAAAGTGCCTTGGTAATATATCTTCTCAATGGAGCATTCTTCTATTTGCAAGTCTTATATCTATGTTCTTGGCCTAACTTATGAACTAGAGTATAGTCTTGTTCATGTTCTTGTGTTGGTATATGAACTAGCATATAGTTTACATATCATAATCTCGACATGTTCATCTCAGTTCATCATCGATCATCATATGCCTAACTTGATTAGAGGTGGGATATCGGTTCGTTGTTCCTTCGGGTTTGCTCTTGTTCTAGTCCGTCCATTCGATGAGTGGGGATCCTGGGGGGACAAGAGTAGTGCTCTGATATGCGGGCATGGTGGCCGGGTATTACGACACCTGTGAATATGAGTGCATGCCACGGTTGAGGGGGTAGGTAGCTTGGTCGTGACAAGCCTTGACCGTCCCTTGAAATCCCCCCACATTCGTATGTGCTGTAGGAGTTCGTAAATGCCTCGGTAGGAAGCAGACTTCCAGATGGGGTCTCCCCGGTATCCTAGACCTAACCATGCCTAGATCAGTTTGCATATGATCCTAACTATTCATTTGTATGGCCATGACTAGATACATTAGAATTACTCCATTAGGTTATTCATTTATTCTTTATCTATTTTCTTTATCCTTTTGCTGGTGGATTCTTAAGTGTGTGTCACACTATCCAACAACCGTTATTGCTTACCCCTGTTATGAACAATTTGGTCTAAGCAAACACATGTTCCTCTATTCAGATGCCATGCTAGCTTAATAATCACATGCCTTCCTTTGGGAAAATATAAATAACGATACCTTGAATACTTCCGGGTGAAATGCTACAATGATAGATCCGTGCGCTTGCGGATGAAATATCTAAGATGGCAAGATCTATCCCGTTGACAATCCCTTTTAGATCACCGACATGGTGGTTTTACTTGGGAATGTCAGCGGTGCATTTCTGGCGCTGTTATTGGGGATGGGTTTTATACCTGTTTCCTTTGATTACGCTAAGAAATGTCAACAACACTATCGGGTAATGACAAGTCTGGACCATCATGTATTAGCATTGTAAACCTAGCCCAGGCTGCACCTATGGACTCCTTCTCATCCTACTCAAAATCGAGGATTGTCCTTGGTAGGAAGTTGATGGGGAAGAATGCTAGACAAAAAATTGTCTTTGAGTTCTTCTCAGTCCCCATTCGCACTTCCTACGACAAAAGTGTACTATTGTTTTGCTTTCCCTGTGAGGGAGAGCGAAACAAATTCCACATGTGAATTTCTTGTGTCATACTAGGAATGCTTAGGCATGCACATAATTCCTCGAAATCTTGTAGGTGGTAACAAAGGTTTTCAAAATAGTCACCAGAGATGGAGTATGCCCGAACCAAAGTCTTTTTTTTTTTTTAAATAGGGTGGAGTTCATGGCCGAATGAAAATTTTGATTTTGAAAAAGAAATTGGCCCCGTGAATTCCCCCTTTGGAGAAGCAAAAAGGATTTTTGAATTTGTACAGTCGGCTTCATTTTGGAAAAGAAAAACAAATAACTATTTTTATGTTTTTGGATACAACACACGGGTGCTCTAGGCTCGAGAGAATTACGACAACCATTACCCGGCAATGGCGCGAAAAGCTTGTTGACATTTCTTAACGTATGCGAGATAAATCCGCAAGCGCACATAATTGTTGTTGTAGCTTTCCCCGGAAGTATTCAGGGTATCGTATTTTCCACGAGGAACGATTGCGCTCTAATCTTTGAACAGGGGGCCACCCTAGGATAACTATGGATAGTGAGGTATCTTTATGGGCCTAGGTTTTTCGGGCAAGGATTTCTAGGGCTTGTTATCTCCTTGCTTCGGGCACCTACCAACGCACCAAACCGGGCGACTTCCGGCAATTAGCGCGTCACACCCGAACGTGGGGGGGATTTCAAGGGGCGGTCAAGGCTTGTCAAGACCCAGCCGCCTACCCCCTCAACCATGGGATGCTTCACAAAAGATAGGTGAACGCTAGCCCAAACACCACGTTTGCACTACCATCCACAACTCTTGGGTCGATCCCCGGTCAAAGAGTTCCTTCTCGAAGAGTTACGACCCGAAGGTACGACTATCGATCCCACAAGTCTATAACAGCTAAGATAATATACTTGAAGAACAATAAGCCGAAAGATAATCACAAGCTTTCTTATCAAAGTGTAAGTAGCTTGTAAAGGTACAAGCGTGGCGGGTGCCGACAAGTCCAGCACTCCGACCACCTGAGATCCACGACGCACCGGGAGGCACACCAGGTCTCCATGGAGAAGAGGCCAAGCCCTCTTCTACTCTTCCCTCTCTCACTCTCCACTAGAACTAAGAGGAAGAATCCTCTCTACTACATTGTGGATCTCCTTGTGTTGTATGTGGTAAAGGAAGAGCTCTACTAAGAAGAGGGAGAGCTCTTGCCTTAGAATGATTGTGTTGGATGGTGGAGAGAAGGCCTCCTTTTATAGGTAGAGGGGAGGGGGCTCTTTAGAAAATGTCACCCCCCACATGGAAGGTGCCAAACCGACCTCAATACTGCCTTCTAGGTTCATTGAACATGGCAACAAACCCCGCACCAACACTTTTCGTGGATTGATTGCACCGCCTAAGAAAGATGGGCCTGAACCGCCTCCATATGGGTGCGCTACGCACCCCAAGGTGCGGGTGCACCATGATCAAGCCCATTTTGGCTGAAACTTTGCAGGAGTGCGTGGGCCTCGGAGTAAGCTTCGTTTTGACTGGTGGATCACTGAAATCCGATTTCGTATGAGAAAGTTATGCCCAAAACATTGAACCCATGTCCTGCGGCCCTATATGATTTCATGTTGGATTTGGGCCTCGACTTCTTGGGTTTGTTTTATGGATTTCATCACCAGCCACACATTGAACTGTACTCCTATGCACTTAATGTACCACCTCGCCAAGGTTGGGCCGGTTCGGCACCAAAGTGGGTGCGGGCGCACCTTAGGGTGCGCGTGCACACGTCCTGGCTCGGCTGAGCTCAGGCTTTGGCAAGTGGGCTGTGTTGAGTCTCAAAATTCGTGCCATGCCATTTTCTCGGTTTGGTTTGCATCGTGTTGGGCTCATTTCCATTGGGGTGAAGGATGTTACGAAATGCGCTTTCCCGTAAAGGCGCATTTTTGGTGCCTTTTCTCCTTGTTTATCCTTGCTTCGCATTGGGCCATTTTTATCTTGTATATTTTCCTTTGCTTTTGGCCCAATATATTTATGTTTTTCAACATTGCCTTGCAAAACAAGTGAAGTACCAAAACTTGTGGAAAAGGTTAGCTCGAAGTCCTATTGCTATTGTGTTTTGGTAGTTTTATACTAATGTTGACGGTATAAAATATGTAGTTAACGACCGTCAACACTCATGCAACACTAGAGCTGATCTAAGTGATGGCAGGGGATGGATGTGAGCACGGATGTTATGGCTGTTCAAGCTGAGGCTAGCATACCTAATCCTATCAATATCTAATCCTACCTTTTTCCTAATCCTATCATCCGTAATCTTGTTGATCTACTTGTATCCGCTTTGTTTCTTGTCTAATTGTCACTATTATTTGGTTAGTTATCCGATTATATATATTTTTTTGTTGGTGTAATCGATTGTGTATCGAGGTGATGGTGATGACATATGGAGTACATGGTGGCTACAAGTTAGCACATTCATTTGCAAGGTGAGTACATTCATAGATGATAGATATGTTGGTCGTAGCACTAGGAATCGAAACCAGATTTTTTTTTTGACATGATTAAAATATACTATTGATTTTCATTACTTTGAAAAATTTCTTTAGAGTTACATGAGTTAATGCCATCAAATGAAAAGTGTGATTCTATTAGTTACTATTTGCATAGTACATTTTCCCCGGTGACTTCATTATTTTGTTTTTTTGTTTGCTAGGTCATTTGGCCGGAACTTGCAATGGCTGGCCGGGCCGGAACTTGCAATGGCTGCCGGTGGGTTGGAACCCGTATGGTGCGAGAACTTGGTGCTTGCGTTGGCTACAACTTGGCCCTAGATGTTGGAATTTATTTAGTTGGTGGGTCATTTTCTTTTAAGTTTTGTTGTATGTTAGGATGAAACATGTGTTCTGGAACAAGCACTTTTGTATGGTCATTATAGTAATATAATTGGTTTTGTGGTTTATTATTATCCCTATTATTATTGTTTCAATTTGGTTGGGCCCCCTAATATGGGCCTGGACCCTAAATGCGAGGGCCTCACAATATGTGACAGACTTCTAACTATGGTTAACTATTTATACATGACAGCTTCTTATTGTCACAAAAACCAAGATAATCGACCTCTTAACCATGGTTAAAACACTATATATGACACAGGGATTGTATTACAAGACGCGTTGACCCGTGTCACAAAATATAGTATTATATGACGAAAGTAGAGGTAGCGTCACATAATGTTTTGATGTTTTGTGACGAGCACCCAAAATCAGATCCACGCCGGACATTTTCGACGTTGATTATATGACAAAACCCATGACGGACGGATTCCGTCTTAACTATACTTTTGTGACACATTTGGGCTACACATGACAAAAATTCATTTGTCTTGGAATGTCGATTTCTTGTAGTGCTAGGACCGGCACATAATACGAACTAGGCTCTATTGAACCACAGAGGCCCTTAATGTTTCCATATCCATTTGCTCGCGGGGGCAAGAATCTTTGGACTAAATGTTTAGATTAACTTTACTCATAAGTATTATGATAGCATAAAGCTTAAACAATCATTTTAAGCTTGCATCATGTCGTTTAATGTGGTGTTCGCACCTGCCCACTTGACCTTCGCTTCCGGAGGAGGCCGGAGAGGGGGCGAGGGTTTCCCAGGGTGACACTCGGAGAATATCGGGTGGGGCGTGGAGCGGCCTCCGGCGACCCGACCCTCGTTGGGGTTGTCGGGGCCGGAGCGTTCGGAGGGCGGTTGAGTCCCAAGGGAGAGTGACGACTTGCGGGGTGACAAAGATGGCGATAAAATGAGCAAATGGCAATTACACTTGCCACCCACCGAACCCCCTTTCCTTGAGCCCATACTTGGGTATTTATAGGAATCCAGGGAGTCGGAGGGGGGCTGATTTACAATTCGATACATGGTAGGTAGGGGTATACACGCTTACAGGTGGGCCCTTTTAGGGGTACACTAGTAACTATTCGTACAAGGTTAACACAGGAATTACACATCCGATCTCTTCCTGCCGGGGCTGTTGGGTTTCCTCGTCTTTGCCGGCTCCTCTGCCGCCTCTACGGAGGGGGCAACCTCCGGGGGCCCCTCCGCAAGTCTTCCTTTGCTTCCTTGGCGGCTTCCTTGGCATCGGCTCCTCCCAAGACTTCGTCCTTGCCACCGCAGGGTCTAGCTTGGCGGGGGGGCTCGACTTGGTTGCTCGTCACGATGGCGGAGGGTCCTCCATCCGTGGAACATGCGGGGGACGTTCATGGAAACGGTTGAGGAGAATTTCTGCCTTGGCCCCCGTGGTGAGGCCTACGGGGCTGCCGAGGCCGGGGCGGGGTCGCCCTCCCCAACAGCAGCCCCTCAAAGGTCCGGTTCCCTCCGAGGGGCCGGAGCAAATAAACAAATCTTTCGAGGGCCCCGTGGGGTGGTGGGCTTGCTACCCTCGTGGGCCCTTGCCAGTGACGTCCCCGGCTGCTCGTGGGCCTCGCGGAGGTGGGCCTCGGCTGTTTTGTTCCGTTTGGCATGGGAAGCCGGGCTTGGGGCCGTTGAGTGTTGCGCCCGACTCGTGTGGCGCGGCATGCTTGGCTTCCTCGAATCTTTGTTGGTGGTTTGTGAAGGGTGCGGATCGGAGGGATTGTGTTTGTTTGGAGTGTACGAATGCCGTTGGTTTTCGCCGTGCAGGTTGGATCGGAGGGCTCCGCGTGTTTTTGGGATCCGGGCCGTGATTTTTGGTGGGTTGGGTGGCCTCGTCGTCGCGTCCCCCTCTCTCCGCCCCCCCCCTAGCCTATATATATGTATGGTAGGTGGGGGTTAGGGTTTGTGCTCTCCTTTTGCCTCCACGCTCCCGCCCTTGTTTCTGTTCTGCCTTAGGCCTGCTGCTTGCTTCGCACGGAGGCTATTCTCTTTGGCTGGTTTCGGAGGGTGTTCTGCTTGACCGCTTGCGGAGTTGGAATGGCGCGGATCGGGGAGACCATGTCGAAGAAGGATGTCGTGGAGAGCTTCGAAGTTTCCCCGCACGGAGCACCGAGAAGTCGTTGAAGAAATGGGGCCCCAAGCAGAAACATAGACCCAATATGGACTGCCTACACCGACGGAGCTCGGGGGCGCCGCGGAGCGGGCATCGCAGCCGTCCTCATATCACCCTCCGAAGTCCAATTGAGATACGCTGCAAGACTAGAGTTCCAGTGCACCAACAACACAGCAGAATACGAGGCGGTGCTCCTGGCGCTAAACAAGCTCCGAGCAATGTCAGCATGAAGGGCCATCATCAAGACAAATTCGGAGGTACTATCAAGGCAGGCGGAAAAGGACAACAGAGCCAGGCAACCGGAGTTGCAAAAGTATTTGGCGCGCCTAAGGAAGACGGAGGCCTTCTTTCTAGGTGTCACCACCAAGACAATAGCGGGCAGGGACAATGGCGAAGCCGATGACCTAGCCAAAGCGGCAGCCCGGGCCGAGCCGCTTCCGCAAGATGTGTTCTTCGAAGTCCTGCATAACCCTGCGATTGAGGACAGAGATCCACCTCCGAAGTCAGTCAGCGCTATCCATAGTGAAGACTGGAGGGCTCCCATCATAGCGTTCATTAGAGGCCACTTCGAACCGCAGTCCAGAGAAGAACAGAAGAGGGTGGAACAAAAAAAGTACGAGGGTACCGGCTAGTGGACAACAAACTGTACAAAGCCTCAGTAACTGCCCCATGGCTCAAGTGCATATCCACCGGCGAAGGCAGCGCAATGCTTGTGGAGGTACATGAAGGAATCTGGTAGAGCTTGAAGCGAGATCTACAATAGGGCAGGGAAGCAGTGCTCTTGGATATTAATATTTATATAAGCCTTATCGTGATTATTTACTTGAAAAAATCACAAAGGCTAGGAAGATATATGCATCTATAGTCTCCACTAACCTCTTCCACTTCTAGATGTTTAAATGTTCTATCAAGGAATTACATTTGCTGCAATGGTTATACATACTATCAATATTGATATGTCAAATATTCTAATTAAAATATAGAAATATAATAACAACTTACATCAATCTTTTGCCATAGTTATTTATATAATTTTTTAAAATAGTTAGGGTATTAATATCCCCTTTTAAGAATGCATCCATATATTTTCAAATTCACATCTTTTAATTTAGGCTGGGATATTAATATATTCCCTTTTCTAAAAATAATTATTTATATAATTTTTAAATAATTTTTTTAGTATCATTAGTATAAATGTAATAGTGTGAGTTGGCTTGTAGTCCAATGGTAGGACGGTTCGGTGGGGCGCTACCCACCGAGTTCAAATCTTGGTGCTCGGACCTTTTGTTTAGGGATTTTCCTAAGATTTACTGACGTTATGCGCTAAGTGGTAAGTGAGCGTCTACGTTGTACTATGTAATTCAAAAAAAGTATACAAGTAATGGCTTTTGAAGCAAAACATATATATTTATCACTCGTGCGGGTCATGTAGAAGATGTTGATTGTACCCAGAAGCACAAATAAATATCAGAGATGCACTTGTTCTTTCTTCCTCGAAATAGGTTAATAAGAATTTTTCTTATTATTGACCGACACACTTGTTTGGTCGATTATATATTTTATAGAGGGGACACCATACCATTGAATAGCACGAGTCGCATCGTAGAAAGCATCCTGGCTAGCATCCTGCGCCCCCTACCGTGAGTCAGAATATGAAAACCCCTAAAAAGATGGGAAATTTGAAAATACATGGATGGATTTTGTACCGAGGCATCGGGGAAAGACGCGGAGAGAGATAGAAAAAGGGACTACTGTGTTTTATGCACGGCTAGCATGCGCATTTGCATGTGCTTGCCATTTGCTCGCATAGAGATCCAAGATGCAGTACATCGGGGAAAGACACAGAGAGATAGAAAAGAGATGCATGCCATTTGCTAGCATGTGCTTCAGCAACTTGGAACCGAAGACCAAGGGAATCTTGCAAAGTATCTAGAGTAGAGAGAAGTGTGTTGGCTTAAGACCGGGTCGGCTTGCAGAGAATCCATCTTAGTAACCCTACTACCTGCATCCTCACTGCAACCTTCCAACCACGCAAACTAAACCGAATGGTAGCTTTGACTTGAGCTTGTTCTGGTATAGCTAGTCGCTATGCCGGACTTCCTGGTGAGCGCAGCAACGGGGGCCTTGAGCCCTGTTCTGGGTAAGCTCGGTGCTCTACTCAGCGATGAGTACAAGCGTTTCAAAGGCGTGCGTGGCGAGGTCAAGTTTCTCATTCGAGAACTGGAAGCCATGCACGCATTCCTACTGAAGAAGTCCGAGGAGGAGAACCCTGATGCCCAAGACAAGGCGTGGATGAAGGAGGTGAGGGAGCTCTCCTACGAAATCGAGGACAGCCTTGATGACTTCAGAGTCCGTGTTGATGATGACTTGGCAAAACCAGATGGCTTCATCGACAAATGCAAGAATCTACTGGCCAAGACCAAAGCCCGCCGTCGGATTGACAAGGCGATTCAAGATCTCAAAGTCCGAGTCAAGGAGGTGAGTGAAAGGAATGCAAGATACAACCAGATCAGCAATACCGTCAAGAACACAAGCAAAGTGACCGTGGATCCGAGAGCTCTTGCCATATTTGAGGATGCTTCGAGGCTCGTGGGGATTGATAAACCAAAACAAGAGATAATTTCATTTCTGAAGACACAGGATGGAGATGTTTCAACACAACAACCGAAGATTGTCTCTGTTGTGGGAATTGGTGGAATTGGAAAGACAACTCTTGCAAATAGAGTGTATGAAGAGCTGAAGGATCAGTTCGATTGCCAAGTTTTTCTTGTCGGTGTCACGGAATCCTGACATGGCTAAGATTTTGAGAACTATTCTCAGCCAAGTGACAGGCCAACGTTACTGTGAGACAGAAGCAGGGGAGCATACAGCAGCTGATCATGGAAATCAGTGCGTTCATTCAGACAAAAAAGGTACACATGGGTTTACGGTTGCAGCATGCAACTTCTTTATCCATTCGGTTAAACCTATTTTAATTTCCTTCTAGCAAAAGCTTTGGCCGTTATATAGTTTTTTTTTTTTTTTCTATAAGAAATTGGCTGCTTTCATGCCTTTGAAGTTAAAGGATGGTCAGATCATAAATACTCTTTCTTTGTTGTTTTTTTTTTTTGATAACAATCTTTCTTTGCTGTAGCTTTATCTAAGTTCAATAGGCTAAAAAATGTACATAGTACACATACAAAGTATCGATCACTTGCTAAGGAGAAAATTTCTTAAATTATCACTAAGAGCATTTCTAAGGCACAATTTGACTTTTCACTTGTTATAAATTACAGTTCAATTAAGAATTTCTCTCCCAATATGTTTCTAAAAATTAGAAAAAATAACCATATTTTTGTAATATAAATCTAATACCACTAGGACTGTATATAGGCTGCCTAATTGTTAGGTCAAATATACCAAAGTTTGTATCCACAAATAGCAGTGCGTATTATAGTTTTTGTGGCTATATATGTTTTAATGATTCTTTAGTGAGTTGTCATTACAAATCTATAGGGCATCTTTGGAATGCAGGAACTTCACAGGAACTGCATAGGAATTTTATAGGGATCAGTTCATTTTTTACAAGAAAAACGTAAAAACACACAAAATCATGCGTACAAAGGGGGGGGAAGGAGGGGGTGGGGGGGGGTTCTAAAAGTATAAAAGAAGAAACTATTGTCAAATAGGAACCTAGGGTGGAAAACAATTGTTGTCTATCATTTTTAGTGTATTAATTTTCCTTGGAATATTTGTTTGAACTAAAAATGTATTCTTCCATACTAAATAGCTTTATCAAATCATGTTGTAGGTACATCATTGTAGTCGACGATGTATGGGATGTGGAAACATGGGACACCATTAAGTATGCATTGTCAAGCAATAGTTGTGGTAGTGTGATAATAACCACAACTCGGATACATGATGTGGCCAAAGCATGTCGCACCTTATATCCTAATGGATGGGTTTACCAACCAAAGCCTCTTGAAGAACAAGACTCAAAAAGGTTGTTCCAGAATAGAATATTTGGGCCAGGAAATGAATGCCCAGAAAAAACCTAAAAGAAGTATCTAATAAGATCTTGAAGAAGTGTGGAGGCTTACCATTGGCCATTATTACAATATCTGGTTTTGTTAGCTAATAAAGCACGGAATGGACTTCACACCGTCATAGAGTGGGATCAAGTTCAAACTTCTATTGGTTGTGGACTTGAGAGAGATTCGACTGTGGAGGGAATGATGGGAATATTATCACTCAGTTACTATGATCTTCCTTCTCATTTGAAAGCTTGCCTATTATATCTTAGTATATTTCCTGAAGATTATGAAATTCATAAAAAGCATTTAGTACAGCTATGGGTTGCAGAGGGGTTCATTCCTGCCGAATCTACATGCACTTTGTATGAGTCAGGGGAGAAGTGTTTTGCTGAACTCATCAATAGAAATTTAATCCTTCCGGGCTTAACTTATCGCTCGACTGCTGGCGAGGTGGTCATTTGTCGTTTCCATGATACAATTCTTGACTTCATCATGCGCAAGTCCACTGAAGACAACTTTATAGCAGTACAAGGTATCCCAAGAATAACAGCTCCACCAGGAATCAAGGTTCGCCGATTGAGTCTGCAAGGTAAAATTGATGGAGATGTGATCATACACTCGAACCAAAATTATGCAAATGTCCGATCAGTTATTAGTTTTGGATTCCCCTGTTCCTTGATGGGTCTTAGATTCTTGCGTGTTCTGGACTTCGCGGACTGTCAGAGGTTAGAAAACCATCATATTGCAAACATTGGAGAATTACTCCAGCTGAGGTATTTGAGCCTCAGGTATACAGGGATAACTGAGCTCCCAGAACAGATCGGAGCGCTACAGCATTTGGAAACACTTGACATGTGGGGCTGCGCCATAATCCAATTACCAACATCTATAGTTCGACTAAAAAGACTTGTCAAGCTACAGATGGGTCCTGGGAAGCTATACTGCATTCCTAGTGGAATTAAAAAAATGGAGGCATTGGAGGAGTTAGAGTCAGTAGCAATTGACATAAAGGCAACATCTGTTTGTGTTGAAGAAATTGGCGATTTAACCAAAATGAGGCATCTGAGTATATCATTGTTTTCCAGTTCTGGTATTGTTGACGAGGAAAGCTACGTGGATCTTATAAAAAAGATGGTTTCTTCTTTGCAACAGCTAAATAAGCTTCAAACTTTAGTCGTACATATGGATAAATGTAGAGAAGAAGAGCAAGTTGTCATCTTCAATGTAGATGACATCATACTTGACGTGCCGTGGTGCTGTGTTAGCCTAAGAAAGCTTTATCTCAAGATGAGTGCCATGTCAAGGGTGCCAAGCTGGATGAAGTCACTTGTTAACATTGATGAATTACAGCTGAACATAAGGAAATTGGATCAGGAAAGTCTTTGTATTCTTGGTGACCTACCAGTTCTTGTCGAGCTAACACTGGAGATAGTAAACAACGTTGAAGACATACCCTCGACAGACAAACAACGACTTTTGATCAGCAACAGGTATGGATACAGAAGCTTGAGGCGTTTCTGGGTTCCCGGCCATTCAATTCTGAGGTGCCCCAGTATCCCGATGCTGACGTTTGAAGCTGGATCCATGCCAAAGCTGAATTCATTCTTGATTTACTTTGATGCGGATTTAACAATTTCTGTGAGTGATGGTGGTCTTGATTTTGGTCTCAGCCATCTCTCCGAGCTCATTGTTGTCCACTCTCATATGTTCAGCACCAAACTGAATATTTTGCGTGTGGAAGTTGCCATTGAGAAAGAACTTGCCAACCACCCGCAGCTTCCACGTTTCGTAAAAGATCATAACCCTTCAACTGAAGCCGAGTGGAGCAACAGAGAACGCCTAAGGCCGCGAAGACGGAGCCAGTCGACAGTTCAGAACAACAAGTCGTTCAGGAGCCAGCAGACGATGTCGTCATCTGCACTACAGGTATGGTTGGCTTCTTAATCTGAAACTGAAACAAAACCAGAACTCCATGCATACTAAATTTCCTCTATTTCTCATGGATTTTCATTGCCTTGAATGATACCAATTGCCGCTCCTATTACTAAAATATATCTCCGTCTGTTCATGCAAATTTGCAGGTGTTGATGTCAAGACGAGCTCCTTCACCACGTCTGACAACACCTGCCAGTCGTTGACTGCAACACTGCCACTCCCTACGGACCTCTCCTTGACCATCCACCATCACGGCACCTCCCCTGACATTGGCCGTCGACATTGTCAGCAACAGCGCCAACCAAAAGCTCGCCAGGGTGCCACCATCCGTGGACGAGAATTGGTTCAGTGTGCAACACTTATTCCTGATGGCATCAAGGGAGCTTCAGGTATGGTTTTATACGCATTTACACCTACCAAACAAATTGGACGCGGTTTATGTGATTATTCCTTCAGCTTCGTATATTCCAAACAATTCCATTTTCTAAAGCAAAACATTGTATGTTCTAATGTCACACACCTTGACAATCTTGTTAGCTAAATTTGAATCATTTGGCACTTGGCAGGGTCTGCCCGAGAAACCTCTGAGGTTCTGGGGCCTCGACTCATTGCTGCTCCTCAGCTACAGGGCGCATCAGTGCTGCCGTGCTTCACATTCCGTTCTGGGTCAGCATACAACGCTGAAGTTGTACAACAGGCAATGGACTGTTACAAGCTGTCGCTACATGACGACGACCTAGCAAATGCCTTCAGCAGCGCCTTGGACGGGCTTTCCTTGGGCAACGACCACCCGGGTCCCAGTGCCACGGCTGTCGAAGCAGCCTCCTCGAACACCGGTAATGTATTCCTCTGTTCTGTTTGCTCTGGGTCTCCTCTGTTTTGGCAGCACATTATTTGGCAGTTCATCATCATGTAGTTTTGAACGTACTTCCTTACTGATTTTGACTTATGGGATGTTGGAGAGTGGATTGGAATAACCCTAACCCGACAATCTAGTTTGTTAAAATCTTTGTACAAAGCTGGTCAGGCAACTTCAGAGATATTGTGTCCATTTGAAAATGCTAAGCTAAACCAAATAGGGCTTTCCAGAGTTCTGCATATATAGACAATCTTCTTTTATTAGAACCGAAAAATATTGTGTCCATTTGAAAACTTTCAGAGGAGAAAAGCAACCAAATTAAGCATTGATCCCTTGATGCTGTCAATATATGGCCCTGCTTGTTCGGGCATCTAGATTCGAATGGTTTCCACGCAACTTCCAAAGCATAGGGCAAATCGAAAAAAGAACCTTTCTGAGAAGCAAGTTTAAAAGTTGCCTATATTTATTTGAAAAAAAAAAGCGGCTTCCAAAATATTTTCCTCAAAAGCTGACTTTATTCCTTGGTACCTTTTGTGATAATTAAGGAATGTTCTTTGTTCTAACAGAAACTTGACAATGCCCTTAAAGTCGACCTCTTGATGCTGTCAATATATGGCCCTGCTTGTTTGGGCTTCTAAATTTGAAAGGTTTTCACGCAACTTCCAAAGCAGTGGGCAAATAAAAAAAGAACCTTCCTGAGAAGCAAGTTTAAAAAGTTATCTATATTTATTTGGAAAAAAGGCAAGTGGCTTCCAATATATTTTCCTCAAAAGCTGACTTCATTCCTTGGTACCTTTCTGATAATTAAGCAATGTTCTAGTTCTGACAGAAACTTGACAATGCTGTTAGCTTGATTTTTTTAATAAGAGTTAGCTTGAATTTTAATCATCTATCAGGGGCTGCCCCAACCTCCGATGTTCTGGGGCCTCAACACATTGCTGCTCCTCAGTTACATGCAACAGTTGCACCATTCTTCACATTCAGTTCTGGATCACCACCCATTGCTGAAGCTGAACAACAGGCAATCGACAGTTATGAGCCGTCGCAACATGAAGACCAAGTAAATACTTTCAGCAGCACCTTCAATGGCCTTTCCTTGCACGATGACCACCCTGGTTCAAGTGCCACATCTGTTGAAGCAGCCTCGTCAGGCGCCGGTAATGTTTTCCTCTGTTCTACTTGCTCTGCTCTGGGTCTCCTCTCTTCTGAAAAGTTAATACCAATATTTGCAGTGCACTCTCCTGTTGTGATTGTGCTGGCCACATTTGTTTCTTACTGCATTTGTTTGTATTATGGCATGTTTTTACTTTTGCACCGTAACCCATATTTAACTCCAATAAAGGAAGATACTGATACATAACACAAACCTCACTCCCTTGGCATAGGGATAACTATGCCACTACGCTACGATCTGTCGGAAGCAATAGCAAGCTAGTTGTTAAAATCTTTGTACAAAGCTGCTGATTAGTTTCAGGCTTTGAGCTTCGAATTATAAAAGGTACAATCCAAAATGCTAAGCTAAAACAAAGAGGGGGATTCAATTAGAGAGTTCTGGCTACCCACAATCTTTGTTTATGAGAACAGAGAAAAATATTGTGTGCATCTGCTTGTTTGAGCATCTGATGGCTTTCGCAAATTTCCAATGCAGTGGACAAATAAAAAAAAAAAGAACTTTCTGAGAAGCAAGTTCGAAAAGTTGCCTATATTTATTTTAAAAAAGCAAGCGACATTTAAAAATATTTTCCTCAAAAGAGAACTTCATTCCTTTGGTAGCTTTTCTGATAATTAAGCTAGTCTACTGGCAGAAACTCAAACAATCATGCTCTATGTAGGATCTTCATCATGCAAAGGAGGAGGAGGTCGTCAGGAACCACAGTGAAGTGATCAATAACCTCGTCACTCTCCAGCTCCATCATCACCTCGATCATGCATGTAGTACTTTACAGTGGTCGGTGTCTGCCAAGTGCCAATTCTCGGCGGCTGCCACTTATCCACTTATTACCTACACGTTCTCTTCGTTTTGTCAGTAAATTTTGTTAATCCCTATGGTGAAATTTGGTCTAAATACTATGAGTTTGTATTGTTATTTGGATATATTCATTCATTTTTTAATGTTGAGACAACCACATTTGTGTTCCTTATTAATAATAATCTAAAATACCAAGTCATTGGAGGCTGTGCCATTGATCATCCACTCGTACAAGTATGTGGACTTTGTTTTTGCTCTTCGACTGTGCTTTCTACTTTCTATAGTTGGGACTTGGGATAATGCGACTTGGCCAATCAGATTTTGTTGGCTTCACCGGTGCCCTGTGCTCGGCTTAGTCCACAGTACATAGACAACGGCACTTGTTCATCCGTTATGTCGAATGCATTACATGTAGAAAGGGCGAGCGTCATGGGCCGAGCCGCACGTGGGGAGCGAATAGAGAGGGTAGGGGCAACGGGGCAGGATAAGGGCGCCAAGGGCACGGGGCAGTCATTTTCCCTTCACCTACCACGCCGGCCAGCTGAGGTACGGTGGTGTGCTATGCCACCCAAAATGTGGTACAAATGTATCGTTTTTCTCTAAGCTGCTAGAACCGTAATGCCAAACCTAAAGCTGCTATTCGAGGACTGCCCAACCATAATGGTGGCAAAAAGCTAAATTCCCCTATTGAAACATGGGCCTAAGGAGGAGACTCTACTTGATAACCAGTGTAATTCAATGCAGGTGATTTGTTACACGTCTATACAACACGCGTCATATTCATTATCAATGACGCGCTTTGTCGAGAAGAGTCACTGATATGTCTTTGTTTCAGTGGCGCATCTAGATAAAACACGTCACTTTCCTTAGCAGTGACGCGTCTTGTTCACCTGCGTCACCCGATACGGTCATATATCTGTGACGCGCTAGAGCAATACACATTACAAATTATATCAGTGACTGCAAGGGTAACTGATATGTCGCTATTAGTGAAACATCTTGTCCGTAGATCATGGGCAACAACTAATCAGTGACGCATCTCGTTAACCCATGTCACTGACATTCTTTTAGTGACGTGCTTTGTTTCTGAGTCCTAATTGAGGTGTCACCGACTTGCTTTTCTAGCACAGTGTCTCTTGGGCGGGCTTGGTGTGGAGTGGGACACTCAAGATGGAGTAGACCCGTAGACAAAAATGCAGCCATGCACGTACATACCCACATGGCCACATATTGTGTGGTGGAAAGTCTATCGCTGACAGTTTATCCACGGGTCATCCCTGGTGGTAACGGTCACAGGATGTCTTTCATGATGGTTTTGGTATTTTTTGTGTCGGGACAGGCCATCACAGAAACAAATTTCTAGGGTAGTGCATTGTGCGGGCAGCCCCTGTTCACAGGGCAACATCCGACGCTCGTGGCCCGACGACCACGGTCAAGAGCCTGCAGTTGGAGCCATGAGCGTGGCTTGCAGCCGACCGGATCAGACCTTCGTAGCCACGAAATAGCTCTCCTGATTCCTTAAGTATGGTGAGTTTGCGATAGCTAGATCAAGCTTGTTCTGCAACAATTTCTTTGCGGAAAATTAAATGATATGCACGGTAGCCGGCCGGGTTTCTTATCTGGACTGGAGACTTGAGAGGAGCTGGCGAAGCAGCTATGCTTTTGGGATCTGGGGTCCCGAAGCTTTACCACCCTCCCAACAGGCGCCATCCAGGGAGGTTTTGAGAGTGCTGCACACAACACGTTGATTCGGTTCTTCTAGACTTCCTTCGAAATGCAAGAATTCTATAGCAATTTTACAGAAAGAATCAGTTCACTTTAAAAAATAAAAAGAAAAGAATTTATTCCATTCCAAAGGAAAAATTATCTAACTATAGTGCTTACCAGTGTACTTAGCCGACATCTGTTGGACAACTTGCTTTAAGCTTGCTTTGAGCTTGTATTCTACACTTCCACATTGAGAGTGCTGCATTGGTGCTGCGCACTACACATTTTTTTTATTTCGATTCTTAGAAAAGTGTCTGATTGTAAATAAAGCTGTTGGACAACTTTTGTATAAATAATAAAAGCTCAAAAATGTTCTGTTGAAGGGAGAATAAAGCTGTAATCTTTCCCACTGCTTTCCCCACGACAACCTGTGCCTTCTTCACTAACCCCTTCTTCCCGTGAGAAACTGAGAGTTTAAACATATCTCACAAAACACTGTCCTAAACTCAATCTCTGTTTCCAAATCCATGGTGAGCTAGACCGTAATAAGGCCGGGCCTGTGGACGATCCGTTTCACAGAGCTACTGCCTGCATCCCATCCACGCAGCCACTTCACTCCAACTGAACCCAAGAAATGCTTTGAGCTTGTGTTTTCTACTAGCAGCCATGCCGGATTTCCTAGTGAGCGCAGCGACGGGGGCCTTGGGCCCTGTCCTGAATAAGCTTGCTTCTCTGCTCAGCGATGAGTACAAGCGTTTCAAAGGCGTGCGTGGTGAGGTCAAGTTCCTGATTCGGGAACTGGAAGCCATGCACGCGTTCCTTCTGAAGAAGTCTGAAGAGGAGAATCCTGATGCACAAGACAAGGTCTGGATGAAGGAGGTGCGAGGGCTTTCCTACGGCATCGAGGACAGTCTCAATGACTTTAAAGTCCGTGTTGATGATGACTTGGTAAAACCAGACGGCTTCATCAACAAATGCAAGAATCTACTTGACAAGACCAAGGCCCGCTGTCGGATTGCCAAGGAGATAGAAAAGTTGAAAGGCCAAGTCAAGGAGGTGAGTGAAAGGAATGCGAGATACAAGCAGATCGGCGAGACCGTCATGAACACAAGCAAAGTGACGGTGGATCCGAGAGCTCTTGCCATATTTGAGGATGCTTCAAGGCTTGTGGGTATCGATCAACCAAAACAAGAGATAATTTCTTTTCTGAAGAAGGAGGATGGAGATATTTCATCACAACAACCGAAGATTGTCTCTATTGTGGGAATTGGTGGAATTGGAAAGACAACTCTTGCAAACAGAGTGTATGAAGAGCTGAAGGATCAGTTTGAGTGCCGAGCCTTCTTTTTCAGTGTCACGGAATGCTGACATCTCTGGGATTTTAAGAACTATTCTCATCAAGATGACAGGTCGAGACTGTTATATGACAGACATACAACAGCTTATCATGGAAATGAAGGATTTCCTTCAGACAAAAGGTACACACCGTTTGGTTAAGAAATTTATTTTAATAAGCTTTGGCTATCATATTTTCTTCCATACGAAATTGGCTGCTCTCTGGCCTTTGAAAAATATATATCTGTAATTGATAAGTTTGTTAATACGTTACTATGTCTTATAAGATTATAGCCTGTGCGATAGCATGAGTTGAGGGCCAATGTGACAAATGCAAATACAAGTATCACTGAGCTGATAAGAATAGAATTGATTAAATTATTACTAAGTTTGTGACGAGCAGTTTGCCTTGTATAAATTTGTAATTTGTCTTAGAATTTCACTGCCAATATGTTGTTAATAATTAGAAAACAATTAAATAAAAAAGACTTTTAAATTTACTGATATAGTACCACTCTTTCTGCACCATTATGATGTCTAATTGTTGTGGAAAATGAACAAAGTTTTGATCCAGACTTACCTGTGTGCACTATACTTTTGTTGCCTGAAGTATAGTTCTTAAATATTCTATGATGAGTGGAATTTTTTCTCTTTGATCTTAAATTGTGTTCTGTCGTACTAAATTGCTTTATAAAATCATGGCATAGGTATCTAGTTGTTGTCGACGATGTATGGGATGTGAAAACATGGGAAACAATTAAGTGTGCATTGCCAAACAATAGTTGTGGTAGTGTGATAATAACCACAACTCGGATACATGACGTGGCCCAAGCATGTTGCTCCTTATATCCTGATGGTTGGGTTTACCAACCAAAGCCTCTTGAAAAACATGATGCAAAAAGGTTGTTCCAGAATAGAATATTTGGTCCTAGGAATGAATGCCCGGAATACCTAAAAAGAAGTCTCCGATAAGATCTTGAAGAAATGTGGAGGTTTACCATTGGCCATCATCACAATATCCGGGTTGTTAGCTAACAAAGCACGGAACGGAGTTCACTCCGTCACCGAGTGGGATCAAGTTCAAACTTCTATTGGTCGTGGACTTGAGAGAGATTCAACCGTGGAGGGAATGATCAGAATATTATCACTCAGTTACTTTGACCTTCCTTCTAATTTAAAAGGTTGCCTATTATATCTTAGCATATTTCCTGAAGATTATGTAATTTATAAAAATCAGTTAGTACGGCTATGGGTTGCAGAGGGGTTCATTCCTGCCGAATCTACATGCACCTTGTACGAATCAGGAGAGAAGTCTTTTAATGAGCTTATCAATAGAAATTTAATACTTCCGGAGACAATAAGTGACTGGATTGGTGAGGTGGAATGCTGTCGTCTCCATGATACAATTCTTGACTTCATCGTGCACAAGTCCACTGAAGACAACTTTGTTACAGTACATGGTATCCCAAGACTTGGACCTCTACCAAGAACCAAGGTTCGTCGATTGAGTCTGCAAAGTAAAACTGATGGAGATGTGACCGTACACTCGAACCAAAATTATGCAAATGTCCGGTCAATTATTTGTTTTGGATTCTGTTTTGAATTTCCTTATTCCTTGTTGGGGGTTAGATTCTTGCGTGTCTTGGACTTCACGAGCTGTTGGAGATTTGAAAACCATCATCTTGCAAACATTGGAGAACTACTCCAGCTGAGATATTTGGGCCTCCGGAAAACATCGATAACTGAGCTCCCAGAACAGATAGGAGCGCTACAGTATTTGGAAACACTTGACATAAGGGGTTGCAAAAAAATCCAATTACCAGCAGCTATAGTTCAACTAAAAAGTCTTGTCAACCTACTGATGGATCCTATGTGTTTAAACTGCTTTCCCGATGCAATTAAAAACATGAAGAAATTGGAAGAGTTAGATTCAGTAGCAATTGACATAAAGGCGGCAGCTATTTTTTGTTGAAGAAATTGGCAACTTAACAAATATGAGGCATCTGGTAATATCATTCCGCTGCATTTCTGGAATTATTGACGAGGAAAGCTACGTGGATCTTGTAAAAAGATGGTTTCTTCTTTTCAACGGCTAAATAAGCTTCAAACGTTAGACATACAATTTCATAATTATGGTGAAGCATGGAATTTCGTCATCCTCGATGGAGATGGTGTCATCCTTGAGGTGCCGTGGTGCTCTGCTAGCCTAAGAAAGCTTGTTTTCATGATGACTCCCATGTCAAGGGTGCCAGGCTGTATGAAGTTACTTGTCAACATCGAACAATTAGAGCTGAAACTAACGAAATTGGACGAGGAAAGCCTTTCTATTCTTGGTGACCTACCAGTTCTTGTGGTTCTGACACTGCAGATAGTAAACGACGTTGAAGTCATACACTCAGCAGACAAACAACGACTTCTGATCCGCGGATACAGAAGCTTGAGGCATTTCAGAGTAGACAACAATTCAGAATGGTGTAAAGCGCCCCAGTATCCCCATGGTGACGTTCGGAGCTGGATCCATGCCAAAGCTGGAAAAACTCTGTATTGATTTCGATGCAGATAAAACAATTTCTGTGACTAATGGTCATCTTGATTTTGGTCTCCAGCATCTCTCCCAACTCACAAAGATGAAAATTGACATATCTGGCAGCGATTTGAGTACCTCGCGTGTAATAGTTTCCATTGAGGAAGCACTTAACAACCACTCGAAGCGTCCAGATTTCACATTTTATCAAGATGTTGATTCATCTGAAGACGAGTGGGAGGAAGAAGTTGTTTCATCATCGCCCGAAAACATCAGGTATGGTTGGATTCTTCTTCATCTGAAACACCAGTACTCCATTGAGTTTCATCACCTTAAATGATACCACTTGTCGCTACTAAAACTGCCATCTGTTTATGCAAACCTGGAGGCCATGACAAGACGAGCTCCTCAACCACGGATGACAAACCGTCACAACGTGATGACCTAGCAAATGACTTCAGCAGCGCCTTCGACGGGCTTTCCTTGTGCAAGGACCACCCTGGTTGCAGTGGCACGGCTGTTGAAGCAGCCTCTTTGAACACCGGTAATGTATTCCTCTGTTCTGCATGCTGTGGGTCTCCTCTGGATTGAAAGTAAAAAATATTTGGCAGTTCGTTCTCATGTTGTCCTGATGCACTGGCCTCATTCTTCCTTACTGCTTTTGACTTATGGGATGTACTTATATATTCTGCCTTGACTAGTGAAGGGGAATCTTAAAACTAGCGTTGTATAGCATGTGTTTACTTTCACACCCTAGATCACATTCATTTATCCCTAATAATAAATAAAGGAAAAATGCTGCACAGAAATCAAACCTCACACTTCCCTGGCGTAGGGATAAATATGTACTATGATACAGTTTAGAAGCCATTGGAGAGTTGATTGCAATAACCCTAACCCGGCAAGCTAGCTAGTTTGTTAAAATCTGTGCACAAAGCAGCTCTCTTGTGTTTAGAAAGTACAACCCAAGATCCTAAGCTAAATTAGACAAGGCTTTAATTAGAGAGTTCTGAATACACAATCTTCTTTCATTAGAACAGAAAAATATTGTGTCCATTTGAAACTTTGACGGGAGAATAGCAACCAAATTAAGCATTGATCCGTTGATGTTGTCTATATATGGCCCTGCTTGTTCGGCCTTCTAATGGCTTTCGCGCAGCTTCCAAAGCAGTGGGCAAATCACAAAAAAAAAAAAAAAAATAAAAAAAAAAAAATGGAAGAACCTTTCTCAGAAGCAAGTTCCAAAAGTTGCCTATATTTATTTGAAAAAGGAAGCGACCTTCAAAAATATTTTCCTCAAAAGCAGACTTCCTTGGTAGATTTTCTGATAACTAATCTAGTCCTCTGGCAGAAACTCAAACAATACGGCTCTATGTAGGATCTTCATCATGCCAAGAAGGAGGAGGTCGTCAGATAGAAGAACAGTAAAGTGATCAATAGTCAATGTTGGAGTATGAGTATTAGGCCTATGAGGCTAGGCCCATGAGGCCCATGTATGCATCTATACGACTACCCTTCTAGGGTTAGCCCTAATTGAGAAATCCTATTCTAGCATGGTATCAAGCTGGTGCCTTTCTCTTCCTTCCCCCTTCCTGTAGCCGCCACCGGGGGCCGGCCGGCCGGCCGGCCGCCGCCCGCAGGGAGCCCCCCATGGCCGGCGAGCCTCGCCCCTCCTCCTCCTCCCCAATATTTCTTCGAATTCCCTCCCTTCCCACCTGGACTTGGGCCCAAGCTGCAGCCGCCCGCCCTCCCACCCGTGCCTCTGCTTCCCCGCCCCACGGGCGCGCTGCGGTCCTCTCCTCCCTTCGTATGCGGCGGTGCGGGATCTCGCGCCGCCATCTCGTCCGCCGGCGGGCCGGGCCCCTCCCTCTGGTCCCGGCGCTGCTCGGCGCGGTCACCGACCTCCCTTCCGGGCCGCGGCCGGATCCACCGAGGGAGGCCGCCGACGATGCGGCCGAGGACACCGGGGGCGGCACATCGGGCCTTGAGACCTCGGGCGGGGGGCGGGGCGTCCTTGGAGGCCTCGGGGTGGGATGCCGGCGCCCTTGTCTCCCGGCCGCTGCCCGATGCCTCCCACCCACCCGCCTGTGGTGCGGGGGCCAACTCCCAGCCAGGGCGGTAGTGGCCCTCCCCTACCCTCCGCCCTCTACATTTGGCGGGTGGGGGCTCGGTGGAGTCTTCGGTGATCTTTGCGTTCTCCCCGGGTTGCCTCAATGCCCCCCGGCCCTATGGCATGCCCGCTTGACTCCATTTGTGATGACCACCGCCGGGGGGCTGCGCGGACCGGCACCACCCCCTTCCCTAGACCGGCTCCTCCGCTGTCCGCCTTCGTCTCTTGCCGGCGGCCGCTCTCACCAACGCTCTCGCCGCTGCCCTCGGCGAGCACGCCGGGCGGGCAGGCCGCTCTGCGGGAGGCCGCCATCGCTCGCTCGAGCGCCTTGCGCGTGGCGGGCGATGCCCTCGGCTGCGCAGTCACCACCGTGGAGCACCTTCGCCGCCCCGCCGCTCCCGACGGCGGGCTACCTCCTTCGCCACCATGGAGCAGCGGCGGGCTGGGCGGTCCACCGTCTGTCGTCCCACCACGGTGGTACCACGCACGACCGGCCGACCGACGTGACACGGCTCCACTACCCGGTCGGGGGGTCCAGAACATCCGCCTCCTAGTTCTGTCATCCTCGAGCGGTCGCCAGTCCTCGCGCCGGGCGCGACCTGGGTCCTCCTCACGCTCCGCCGCTTCGCCCTCGACGACCACGCGTCTGTGCGACCGCTGCCCGTGCCACCTACCTACCCTCGTGGCTGCGCTTGGACAGCATCGTCCTCTCTGGATCGTGGGGGCGATCTCCGTCGACCTCCACGGCCTCCTCCGCAACACTCACCGCCGCGCGGCCCCCGGCTGGCACGAGGGCGGGCCGGGCAACGCCGAGACCGCGTGCTATGCGGCTCGGAGGCGAGCTTCCGACTTCCATCCGGGGTGACCTCTCCGTCGGCGAGTTACGCCGCAAGATGAAGGCCATGGCGGACTCTCTTGGCGACCTTGGCTGGCCCGTGGAGGGCCGTATCCCGGTGCTCAACGTCCTCCGCGGCCTCGGCGACCGCTTCACGCTCACCTCGGGAGCATCCTCACTGAGTCGCCCCTTCCCCCCTTCCCCGGGTCCGTGGCGACCTTGTCATGGAGGAGCTCCGGCGGCGTCCGGCTTGTGGCGGTCTCTGCGCCGGCACCCTCGTCCACTACGGCCGCACTCGCCGCGACTCCACCTCTGCGCCCGTCCACTCCGTCGTCTCTCCTTGGCCCCCCTCCCGGGCCGTGTGGTGGTGGGGGGGCCGTGGTGGTGGTGGTCGTCGTCGCCGTGGCGGCAAAGGCGGTGGTCGTGGGGGGGGAGGAGGCGGTGGCGGTGGCCACCCTCCGCGCCCGCGCCTCCTCGGGGTGTGCACCGGCCCACTCTCCGGCACCCGTGGTCGGGGTGCATCTCGATGTGGCCATTCCGACGCCGGCCTCGTGGGCACGCCTCGTCCACCGGCGGCCATGTTCGGCCGGGTCCTCCTCCGGGTACTCCTACACAACTCGTGGGCGGACCCCTCCGGCGCCCACTGGCGTCCACCTGGGCTCCTCCCGTACCTCGCCCGGGCCGGTCGGGTACGGGACCCGGCGGCCTTCGGCGCCTACCACAAAGACGGCGTCCCCGACCCCTCCCCGGTCGGGCCGAGTGGGTCGCCGACTCGGGGCCACGTGCCACACCACTCCCGACCCACGTATACTCTCGTCGGTTCGGGCCCTCCTTCCTCCCTTCCTTCGTCCATCATGGTCGCAAATGGGTCGTGTCTTCCTATCACTTCCAGGTGCGCCCGGGGCTCACGGGTCTTTTCGTCTTCCCGATGTTCTTGTTGCTCCTTCCATGGTTCACAACCTTCTTTCTATTCGTCGTTTTACAAATGACAATTCTTGTTACGTTGAGTTTGACTCTTCTGGTCTTCTTGTGAAGGATTTGGCTTCCCTGGCGTCCTCTCGCTCGGTGTGACAAAGACGGGGCCCCTTTACACTCTTCGGTTTCCGGCGTCTTCTTCCTCTTAAATCGCCGGCCCTTTTTGTCACCACTTTCGCCGCCACTACCTCCTCTACTACTTGGCACCGCCGTCTCGGCCATCCTGGACATGACGCCTTGATGCAGCTTAGCCGTAGCTTAGACATTCGATGTACTCGAGCTCACGATGAGCATTTGTGTCATGCGTGCCAACTGGGCCGCCATGTTCGTCTTCCTTTTTCTTCTTCTACTTGGATGCGGCTCATATTTTTGATCTTATACATTGTGACCTCACGGACATCTCCCCGTCATCGGTAACTCGGCTATAAATACTATTTGGTGGTGGTTGATGATTTTTCGCATTATTCGTGGACTTTCCCTTTGCGTGCCAAGTCGGAGGCTTTTCCCTCTCTTCACCACTTTTTCGCATGGGTGTTGACTCAATTCGGCTGCACCATCAAGGCTGTTCGGTGTGACAATGGCCGTGAGTTCGATAACCCCCTCCGTGCCTTCTTCCTTGAGCACGGGGTCCAGCCTCCGCATGTCTTGTCCGTATACTTCCTCCCGAACGGCAAGGCGGAGCGCATGATCCGTACCCCACGAATGACGTCCTGCGCACCCTTCTTACGCGGCGTCCCTTCCCGCTAAATTACGGGCGAGAGTCTTCACACCTCCACCTACCTCCTCAACCGCTTTCCTTCCGCGCTGCCCAGCCTCCCGCACCTCACCATGCCCTTTTCGGCACTCCTCCTCGCTACGAGCACCTCCGTGTCTTTGGGTGTGCGTGCTACCCCAACACCGCTTCTATCGCCCCCCCAAACCGGCCCCGCTCGACCCTCGTGTGTCTTCCTCGGCTACTCTCCCGACCACAAGGGTTCTACCGGTGCTATGACCTCACCTCTCGTCGGGTCCTCATCTCTCGCCATGTCGTGTTTGATGAGTCGATCTTCCCCCTTCTCACCACCACCACCTCCCCCACAGCCTTCCTGACCGACCTCTTTGAGATGTGTCCTCGCGACCCGTGGCCCAACCACCTTTACCACCATTTCCCCGCAGTCCTGCCATCGTGTCCCGGCCTCGCCGCCCGTGGTGCACCCGACCGGCACCTTGTCTTGGTCGGTGGTCTCCGCCCCCGGGCGGCCCCTCGATGTAGGCCCGGGGGACGCCCATCGCACGTTACTCGCCCAGCGCCGCCCGCGGGTGCCCGTTGCACCGCTGGACCGCTTCGGCCTCGTCTACGCGACGGCGCGGGCGGGCCCACCACCTTCTCTGGGGTGGCCCCCGCTTCACCGGGCGGCACCCTCCTCACCGCCGACTACGCCTACTCTCCGCCCCGCGGGTCCCGCTCCGCGTCCCGTGGACACCGTGTACCACCCGCCTTCTCCACCGCGACCCACGCCACGTTCACCCGATGGTGACGCGGACGCCGCCAGGTACTCGCGGCCCCTCTCTTGCGGCGATCCGGAGACTTCGCAGTCTCCCCGTACCCCCTCTTCCGTCGCGCGGCCCCGTCCCGACCCTCACCGGCGCCCGTGGTTATGGAAGAGGAGTACGCGGCTCTCCCCGCCAACCAGACTTGGGATCGGGTGCCCCGCCCGCCGGCTCCAACGCGCCACCGGCAAGTGGATTTGGACACACAAGCGGTGGGCCGATGGTACCACGAGCGGTACAAGGCTCGCTGGGTTCTTCGCGGGTTCACCGGCGCCGGGCGTTGACTACGATGAGACCTTCAGCCCGGTGGTGGCCGGCCACCGTCTGCACGGTGCTCTCACCGGCTCTTGCTCGTTCTCGGCCGGTACATCACGGATGTCAAGAATGCCTTCCCGCATGGGAGCCTTACCGAGGCGATCCATCGCGGTCGGCCGGGCGGGGTTTGTCGACTCTTCTCGTCCCGACATGGTCCGGGCCGGCTCAACAAGTCTCTACGGCCTCAAGCAGGCCCTCGGGCGTGGCACTCTCGGATTGCAACCTTCTTGGTGTCACCGGGTTTTGTGGAGGCCAAGTCGATACGTCCCTGTTCATCTACCACCATGGAGCCGAGGCTAGCATTCTTTGCTCTATGTTGATGACATTGTCCTCACAGCCTCCAATCCTTCACTACTACACCGCATCATCGGCGCTCTTCGCCAGAGTTTCCTTTGAAGGATGCGGGCACGCTCCACCACTTTCTCGGGGTCACTGTTGAGCCTCGTCCCACTGGACTACTTCTTCACTAGCGGCGGTACACTCTTGATATCCTGGAGCGAGCACGGATGGTGGGCCAAGCCTTGCTCCACTCCGGTTGACACACGGCAAGTCGTCGAGGCCGAGGGCGATCCAGTGGTGCAACCCCACTCGAGTACCGAGTCTTTGCTGGTGCACTTCGCCTCACCTTCACCAGGCCGGACATCACCTATGCCGTGCAAAGAGATTTGCCTCTACATGCATGATCCTCGAGAGCCCCACCCGAGTTCGCTCTCAAGCGCCTCCTACGCTACCTCCGCGGCACTTGTTGACTACGGGTTGTTGCTTCACCCGCCTCCCTCCCCCGAGCCGGGTGGTGTACACCGACGCCGACCGGGCCGGTGTCCCCCGACCCCTCGGCGCTCCACCTCCGGCTACGCCGTCTTCCTTGGCGGCAACTTGGTGTCCCGGTCAGCCAGCGTCGGCCCGGTCGTCTCCCGCTCAGTCTTTGAGGCGGAGCACCGCTACCGTTGCTAACGGCGTGGGCGAGGTTCCCGGCTCGGCGGCTCCTCGCCGAGCTCCACACCCCCTCTCCCGGACCACACCGGGCTTGTCGCGACAACGTCGGGCGCCGTCTACCTCTCCACCAACCCCGTGCAGCACCGGAGGACCAAACATGTGGAGATCGATCTACACTTTGTCCGTGATCGGGTCGCCATCGGGCGGTTCGGTCCTACATGTCCCGACCACCTCCCGGTTCGCCGACATCTTCACCAAGGGTCTCCCATCCTCGACCTTCACCGAAGTTTCGCTCCGGCCTCAACATCACCCGTGGCTAGTTAAAATGCGTGGGGGGCTCCCCGTGTTGTACTTCTTTTTCGTGTCCAGTCCAAAGCAAACTCTCGCTGCGACGGTAGTTCGGGACTGCGGGGGGGTTGAAGTATGAGTATTAGGCCCATGAGGCTAGGCCCATGAGGCCCATGTATGCATCTATATGACTACCCTTCTAGAGTTAGCCCTAATTGAGAAATCCTATTCTAGCAGTCAAGTCGCTCTCCAGCTCCATCATCACCTCGATCATGGATCTACTTGCTGTTTGGGGTTCGTTCGCTGCCACGAGTGCACGACATATTCGTTTCTTATAACTACAACTGCATGCATACATACCAAGATTGTGCTGCGTGGTCGCAATCAAAAATTTACTAATATATATACCAAGTCATTGGAGGCCTAATAAGCTCCGTCTCTTAGTTTTGTTTGTAAACTTTTTTTTTTGTCCTTAAGGTGAAATTCGGTGTGATAAGTACTATGAGTTTGTTATTTGTATATATTCATTCATTTGTGATATTGGAGACCAACATATTTGTGTTCCTTATCCTAATACTAATAATACATAATAACTAGTATGAAACCCCGCGCAGATGCGCAGTCTAGCTAAGGTATCACATGTAAAAGTGTGATCATGTAAATGGTAGAATACATTGAACATGTTTGACTTCACAGATACTGCAATTTTTGGGATTTAATGACCCTGTGGAAACTTTTGATCGTAAATGGTTGTATCAAACTGAAAAAAAAATTCTTCAATAGTTGGCTGTGCTTAGCCAACAACAAGTTGCCTTTTGCAATGTTATGTTTGATATTTTGTCGGATTTTTCTGAAAAATAATACCAAGTAGAAAATATTGTAAGGTACTCTGGCTTATAATGACAGAACATGATTATCCCCATATGCACAACAACAACAACAACAACAACAACATAGCCTTTAGTCCCAAGCTAGTTGGGGTAGGCTATTATCCCCATATGCACAATAATAGAAAATCTAAACTCACTAAAGCCTTGGTGTAGGGAACACCAAACTTTTTTAACAGAAAAATAAAGGTTCCTGGAAAATTTTAGGTACAAATCTCCCATGAAACTAATTTGTTCAACACATTTGTAAGCACCTGAAACCATATGGTTGGCAATGTTAAGCATCAATCATAATCCTGACCCTATCACAGAATCAACAATTTGTAGAACTAAGGAGCAACAACACCTTGAAGGTATTTCAGTGAACACATGGCGGGCGTCGCCAATTGTGGAACTTCGAATGCTATGGGTGGCTGCAGCAGCGGCGTGCCGCTTGGTGGCCGCATGCTTCGTAGGACAGACTACACATGACGCAGGCTGCCTCGCGGCGGCAGTATCGATTGGATAGCCTACAAACATAGGTAATCAGTATTAGATTGCATACTATTTTTTGGACATTTCATCGAGCACTCCAAGTGCACAAATCAGCAAGGATTGAGGAGGCAGTAGTTCGGAACCTTGGAGTGATTGTGGGGAGGGAGAAAGTAATCAGCCACAGGCGAAGAAAAGGAATACACCAAACCGACGGACACGTAGGAGGCCGTAGTGACGCACCTCCCACAGGGTGGGGCTCCGCGACGGCGAGGCGGTGGAAAGGAAGGGCGCGTGTCCTGGTATGCCGGCCGACCCGGCGGATATAAATCCGAGCTAAAGTGGGGTGGCACGCCGGACGCGACCCAGGGCACGACGACGGACCTCGCTGCTGGTGGGAAGGACTGTGGAGGAATGGACGGAGGATGAAGGCGCGGCGGAGAGTGGCAGGGAGAAGCCGAGGGGTCTGGGTCTGTCTCACGCGCCGTGGTCGCTGGGGCTAAAGCGGCGGCAAGGGCAGATGCGCAGCGCGGCCTGGTGGCATGCGATTCGGTGCCGATAGGGTCGGAGTGTGAAGCAGCGAGGCCTTTTATTTTTTTTGGCCGGGAAGGGTGCGGAGGTTTCTGAAAGAAAGAGGAGCTAGGGGTGGCTTGCAGCGGTGGATGAGAAATCGGATGGCTAGGAATTCTTGGTGACGTGGCTCATTGTGGTGGCAAAAATGGTATAGAGGTGTAAGAGTATATATAGATAATCTGAAAAACCAAGTCAGTGGCCGTGACATTGAGCAGCAACTTGCACACCTACGTCGACTTTCCTTTTGTTCTTGGGCCGTACTTTTGCAACCTAGGCCATACGGATTTTGTGAATCCTGCCCGTGTGGTGTCCCCAACAGTTCATCCTAGGTTGTTATTCTTATTTTCTAGCAAAAACAGAAAAAACCTTTTCCAACAGTTCCCCATCCTAGGTTGTCATTTATCCCAAGTTCAGAAAAAGCCTCCTCGCAAGCATATATATCGCGTTTCAGATCCGTATGATCCGCCATATCAAAAGAGGTGGAAGGGTATAAACATAATTTTGTTTGTCTTAGGTTCCTCATGTATGTTTTCAAGAGGTGGAAGGGCAATATAATTTTGTTTCTCTCTCAGGGTTTCTCGATGTAAGTTAGATCTGAGCTTGGCAAGTGAATTATGCCAAACTGTTGGAGATGAGCTATTTTTTTTAATTGGCATATCTTTTTAGAAATTTGGCAAACTCTTGGAGATGCTCTTACTGGTTCAGCAACGCCCTGTGCTCATGTATTTATTGTGTCAATTTCGGCCATATTATTATGTAGACAGATAAGGCACCCGTTTTCCATCACATATTACTCCTGAAAGCAATGCTCTGCCCCAGCTGTGGAATGCCGCATTGTGGAGCCGTTGACGCGAAAACGTGTCAGTCGCGCACAACACGCAGCAAGCCGGAGCAAGCCGGAAGGATCTGCCTCAGAGCAATTCTTCTTAGATCGCTAGCTTCAACACAGGACCGGCTGGGGTCAACACCGGGGGCGTGCCTGTCAGTTTGATCGGCAAATGACAAGGGAGAGTGGATCATTAATTAAAGGTGTGGAACCTGCTGGTATTTCTCCACACAGTTCATATCTGATGAATCAAGGCTACAGACTAAATAGTCCATATCCCGCATGCTTAGGACATAAAACAATGTAAACATGCATGATTGGCAAATTCTTTGTTTTAGCCATTGTATATCTATCTATACTATAAAAGAACGAACGGAACGGATTCGAACTTCTCCTAGAAAAGTTTCCGGTGCGAAATTCCATTCAATGAGTAATTCAAAGGATGAATGCATTTTCGGCATGCCTGCCTCTATCTCGATGAGAACAAACAAAAGCTCTTCTTACTTGTTGGGTAATCATTCAATCCATTATTACCAAAAAATTTCATACCCGCCTGACATTGACAGGTGACCCATTTACTACACTAGTATCGCCGCGTGCGTTGCTACGGGATAGGTAAACTTTATATAAAATACACATATCGCATGATAAGATAGTAATAATGTGAAACTAAACAATAATATTGGCCTCCTACAATCTGATCTCTAAATTGCAGTAATACCAATGTTTTGCTATTAAGAAAAAAAATAATACACAATAAATATAGATGAGTCGTATGGCATGCAGACTGCCCAATATAGGACATATTGTATTGCAACGGTGGTGGCCTATCTATCTATTGAAATTCTATATTGATGAACAATAGTTACTTCCTAGGAGGTTTCCTTTACTATTTAGTAGCCATGCCAAGTATCATCTCGTAACTATCAAACCAAAATGGCAAATTTCTTTCTTCCAAAGTTCAAAATTTGTTTACAATTGTTATTTTGGGAGTAGCTGTACAAACAGGAAAAAGATTATGGCATATATACCAAAAGCAATCACTTATTAACCGACTCAAATTTTGCCGTAAGGTCATTGCCATAGATGTCATAAATGACAGCCCAAGCATTATCAGCAAATTTTACTTATTTTTAGCATGCACAGTACATGGCACACGAAGGGATCATGCTCGCCCAGAAGAGTGAATTGATGATGCAAATCTAAGTGTTATGTACATGTACTAATTTTTTTTCTGCACTTTTCATATCTAACAGCTAAACAAACTAATGTTGCAAGCAAGCAAACGCTTGGCCGGTTACCTCTTAGATAAAGTACAAGCTCCACAAACCTCTCAAAGCCTCTCAAGTTGTATGCATCACGAAATAGCCTGCTATTCAACTTGCGAGCTAGGACTGAAATATAATGTCCACAAACCTGCATGGCATATTGTCCAGCATAGGTCCCCATAATTGCAGAAATCTGACCATAGGCCAACAAGGCAACTGCAAACAACTTTGAGATCCAGTTTCCAAGGACATTCTAAAGAGCATTAAAGAAAATGCAATGTCAAAACAGAATATCTACAGAAATTATTGATTTCATAAAGAACATTTTAAAACTGATGGATAAACTCTATGTAAAGCAATCTACCTAGTTGGTGTCAGAAATGTTTTTTGACTATGGGTTGTTTTTATATATAGTTTCTATCTTTCTGCCTTAATACTCTCCTGTTCATGTCTAGAAAAGAGACGGGAAGACAAATAATCCTGATTAAAAATTGAAGTTCTAGCACAAAAAATCTATTATGAATTTGACAAGGAGACTGAAACTTAACCAACCTTTGTTTAGGTTCAGATCACTGCAGTTCGCCTGATCTTCTAGGTTCAAATTACCTGAACCACAAACAACACTGATAGATATGTTGATGAGAAAAGATACTGTAAGGGCAAATGCACTTTCAATCGTATAGAATATGCAGGCCTCTTCAAGAGATTGAATTGTTGGAAGTAAACATATGTTTAATCATCTAAAAATACGAATAACACATTAGGTCAGTATAAGCAATGTCACCATCAAACCATACGTTTCCCTAATCCCGGAGAGGAGGATGAGCGGGTGATGCACGACGATGGGAGGAGGAGGACGGGGAGGGAAGTGAGTAGGGGCCTAGCTCACCCATTCGCCGGAGCAGACGGAGGCACAGGGCAGGACCGGCGTGGCGGCGGCCGCGAAACCCCAGCCGCGTCGCCGTGTTATCCGCGTCCGCAGAGCCGGTGCGTGCTCTCTGTGTCCTACTCCCGCGCATGTGCCGCACCATCCACCCTAGGGGGTTGATCACGGGGAGAGGACACACGATTCGAGCGTCAGGAGAGGGAGCATCATCGGGGCGGCACACAGATCATTCCTGCAAACCGCCGCGTCGTCGCCGACAGGATTGACGCGGCCATCACGATTCACGGGCAGCCAGCGCGCCGCCGCCGCACGAGGCGCGACGTGGAACGGTGGACGACGAGATCATCGGACCTCCGATCACAGCTCGACGACCAAGGACAAAGACGACGGATCCTCGTCGCAGCATTCCATGGCGACGACCACGGTGGAGAAGAGGAGAGGATGGGCACCTTCTAAATCGGAAGGATGATGCGCGCTTTCCTTGCACGACGTAAAGATTTTTACCGGCCACGATACTAAGATTTTTCCTTTCCAAAAACTTGCACTTTCCAACTTTCCAAAAACTTGAACTGTTTCCTTTCGAGGTGGGCGCTTTCCTTGCACGACGTAATTTTTTTTGCGGCCACGACGCTGATCGCACGATTCCTAAAATACCGGCGGGGGAGGCCCGCGGTTCGCATGAAGGAAGGGCAGGCGGACAAACCAAAGATTACCGCATCATTAGGAAGTCTTACTTTCGTTCTTTTTGTGTTGTAGAAGAGATAACTTACACTGACAAGTGGATCCATCTGAGAACAACGACAGGAACATATGGAACATGCGTGTTTCTCTCGTGTTTTGTGTTGGCTCCCCTTGATTTTCTCACCCGACAACTCTGCGTCCACACCCACCGCCGCGGCCCCTTCGTCGTCTTGCCAGTCGCGACGCTTCGTCCTGCGCCCTATTGCTTGGGAAGTTTGGAGTCCCGTGCGATCGCACAGCAGTTCCACACCTCCGGCCTCCGCCCGTCATCCCTACCGCTCGCGACGAGAATCCGCCCTGGCCCCTTGGCAGTCCAGCCTTCGACAGCAGTCCTTCATCACACCCTTGGGGATCGCCAGGCGCCAGCGCACCTTCACGTGACGGGGCGGCGCCGGCGGAGGGGTGCCCCGGCCTCGACCCTTCCCTCTGCATGTGACGAGTCTCCCGCGGCGCCGGCGGAGGGGTGCCCCCGGCCTCGACCCTTTCCTCTGCATGTGACGAGTCTCCCTTGGCGCAACCCGATCCTGCTGCGGCCAGCCTTGGGCCGAATCCTCCCCTCTAGGCGCCAAATCCGAATGCGTTGGTGAACTCTTGGACACCCGCTTCCAACAGCGATCAGCCCACAATTATTTTTCCAGGAATTGTTTTTTTTATTGCAGTCTACTACTTTGCGATTCTAATGATTCGAACATCGGGAGCGAGAAGTTGCTGTGCCGGCACCATAGATGGGCTTGGCTGTGGGTCGTCGTTGTTGTTTCGCTGGTGACTGGCACTATCGAAATATTTACTATTATGGGACTCCAAACATGGTGCTTTGCTATAATTGGACTCATAACAATTGCTTTGCTCAAATGACACCTGAAACAATTGTTCTTTGTAAAATAGGATATTTTGATCATTTTAATTCATTTGATAATCTAAATACATGGTGGAAGCATGCAAGGAAATCCTGGAGAATGTCAATCAAACAGTTATTCAAAAAGCAATTGTATTTATTGCTGACCTGGTGGAGCATGCAAGGAAAGCCTGGAGAATGTCAATCAAACAGTTTCTCCTGCTGTTTTAGAGCCTGTGAAGTCCAACTGACTGCATGAATGCAAAATTTGTTCCTGTGGGTGGCACAAATATATTACTAAAGTGCAAACTTTTTTAGTCATATAATTGTATATTATGTGGAGTCCACTATAGCAACACATATCAGAGCTTTATTATATCAGTTTTTTTGTGACTTTAGTGTAGTATGTACCAACTAATTTAGACGTGAGAATTAGGGCATGTTCAACCCATAGACGGACAGGACATACAACCCATGATCTATTTTATTAATTGTAAGCTATTTAATATGTTGATGTAGCCAAGATCAATGATAAATAATTTTTGTATACAATAACGGTTCACACGATCAGCCCCATCCCGGTTCAGAGGATCAAGTTCAGCGATAAAATTCAGAGGGAATAACGGTTTGTACAAGCTGTAGCTTGCCTCAGATAGCTAACGGAAACTTATAGCAAAATTCAGAATTTTTTCAACAAGCAGGATCGTGTCTGCCTTCTTTTTTAAAAAAAATGTCAAATCGACTGCAAAATGCCCCGCTGCATTGCAATCTCTGAAGAAACATTGGGAAAAAACAGAGGACGAGGAAACATGTAAATGCTTCAGTCAGCAACTCGATCGATCTGAATATGTTCAGCATATGTTCAGACTTTAATAATAGCAAGCTTCAGAACTCGATCGATCAGGATGGACAGGCACGTCGGTGGGAGGTCGACTATGCCCACGATCAGCACCGTACCAACGCGATGAGCCTGCCGGTGGCAGCGGGCAGCCGATTCGAACCATGGAGATGCGCCCTGCCGGCCAGAAAAATTCAGACAAGACTGCAGCAAGGGAGGATTCGTGAGGTGCTCCCATCGGCGCGTGTAACTGGTGCTCCCGTCGCGGCGCGAGATCAATCACGACCGCGATCACTGCCGCAACGATCCTCGTGACCGCGACTCTGACGGTCTGACCGGCCCCGACGAGTGACGACGAATCGACGATCGGCGTTCGCCCATCGCCCGTCTGGCGCATCATCACCACAAAGCCATGACGGATATCTCTTCATGCTCCGAGGCGGTCGGCGCTGCCGCTGATCGCGATCTACGGAGGCACGACAATGGTGGCAGCGGCGAGAGTGGTGGCGAAGTTTGGCCCGCGACTTCCACTCCGCGAACACCCGCAACTAATCCACGCGCATGTTGACTCGAAAAACTATCACGTACAACGGTATTTCACCTCGCGTCTCTTACCTCGGAGCACGAGCCGCATCGTCGTCTCGTGAGACGACGTGCTCGCCCCCGTCTACAGCTCGCCAAGGGGATTCTTGCAAAATTCACGTCATGCAGACGGGTCTTACAGACCCGTTGTACATGCCCTTAAAAACAGAATTTAATGCCAACTGTAATTACTCCTTTATGGACGAGTTTTTTAATGATATATATCCATGTGCGTATCGCACGTGCTTGTCTACTCGTAATTATAAGGGCACTCACAGTGGAAGACTCTACGAGTCTATACATCGAAGACTCTACCACAAGAACCATAGTTCCCAAAGCACTATTTGTAATAGCAGTTTCCATAGATAAAGACATTAATTACTCAATACAAAAAAGTGATCAATTGTGGCATATCACTTTGTGATCCATTCTGTAGAGTGAACGTGTAAGTATCAAAGATAGATGTTCAACGAAACAAGTCAATACAACACATAAACTAAAAAGTCTATCAATGGGCAATCGAACACTACAAATCAAAGTTTTTAGAAATGGAAAAGAAATATACAGGTAGCAAGATAGTAAACCAATTGATGGAACCCCTCAAAGAATTGAATGTTTGACAAGCTTCATGCCGAAAACAAAATTCAGCTACAAAACAAAGCAACTGAAAAATAATTCACTTTGTTTTGTTTCATAGCTTCATATGGCATCCTTCTGTTTCCAGTAGTTCAGTGATTTGCCAAAAAAATTAACTGCTACCCTTCTGTTTCTCTGCATGATCAGATTGAACAAAAGGTCAAACTATATTTCTTAGACAGGCACAGAAACTGTAGGTGTACTGAAAGGAAACATGATCAAGAGCAAATTCAGAGAAAACAGTGAAGTTAAGGTATCCTTTATGCATCGTGGTTGATCGGATCTGATGGAGGACAATGTTGACTAAACTAAGTGCTGAACTGATGGTTTAAAAGTGCCTAGAACAATTCTGCAAGAAAGTAAACGAAGAACTGTACTACATTCTTTAATTACTTTGACAAGCAATTCAGGAACCTCCGCCGGGTGACTCCATCGTCGTCGCCGGTTCCTTCTCGCACATGCTCAACCTCCAACCTCGAAGAGGCAGAGCAGATCGTGAACCGCCAGAGGGCTTGGGGCTGCACGTGGGAAGGATTGGGGTCGCTGTCGTGGTCACGGCGAGATCCACGCCGGCCGGTGGCGGTGGCGGCGAGCGCCCGAAGCGAGATCCGCGCCGGGCCGTGGCGAAGCTCCATCCACATCAGTGGCCTTGCAAGCTTCGTCCTTGCCGGCGATGGCGTCCAAGGCATGTGATCCTCCGCCGCGCTGAGATGACTCGCAGGCAAGAAGGATTGCGCCGCGAGGAGAAGCCTGCTTCGCACGCTGTGGAGGAGGAATCGCGACGGCGACGGGCGACGGGCGGCGCGGCGCATGGGATCTATCGACGGCGCTGGCGTCCCCATCGCGAAGTCTAGCGGCCTTGAACCGAAGCGAAGACTTCGACGCCTTATTTAGACGCCGTTTCTACGATTTTCACTCTCTTTCCTCATTAAATTGTTTGCCACATCGGTAAAATGTCTACGTGACAGTGTAATTAATGGAGATAGACTCTATGGTGAAGCCTGCGTTGAGAGTGCCCTAAAACTTAAAAAGATTGTGACACGCTGCTAGCAGATTGTGGGTCCCACCAGAGTGGTTGTGCATATGCTGTTTGACTATTCCTTCTCATTGCATTTGAGAATACCAAAGATGCCTCACTCAACTGCTTGTGTTTTTTTCTTCTCCAAAATATGGTTAAGAATTATGATTATTATTATTTGAGAATTATTATTAACTGACAAATTATTTGGTCAACTATGTTTTAGAATAAACTATATATTTTTAACTTTCCATGTTAAACGTCAGTTCCATTTTCAATTCTAATCTACAAATAAAACATTAGGCCCCCTCCAACGGTTAATGGTTTCGACAATCCAAGCGCATCCGTGGTTTAGACTTTTCGATGTTGCAATGACGTTAGTTTTCTTTTTGTTAATGTCGCCAATGGACACTTGTGATGCTACAGAAGATGTTTCTTTCTTTTTTTTGAAAGTAAACAGAAGATGATTCTACATGTTGCAAGTACTCTTGTTGTTCTTGTTTTCTGTACTTCAGTGTTCGTGCAGTCTCTCCGTGCCTATGTCCAGCAAGAGTGGGACCTCCCTGTTGCAGCAAACGTGTTGGCTATTGAATGGAGAAGGAAGGAGGCGACCGCATGTTTGGATGGAGGGACTAGAGACTACTAGAGACTAATAGGGACTAAAATTAGTCTCTAGTCCTTATGTTTGGTTATTTAGGGACTAAAATGAGACTAAAAATTAGTCCGTAGTCTCTAGTCTCATGGGAACCAAACAGGCCCTAAGGTTAACGAAAAACGAGCTTGTTAGCGCCGTTCGCCCGGCCAACTCAGCTCGTTAGATTAATGGCAGAGCCGAGCAAAGATTTTAGTGCTTTAGTTATAACGAGCCAACTCGAGCCAGCTTACTTTAGCCAAACAAAAACACACTTCCGGTGAAAATAGCAGAACTTTCTCGGTGTATTTTTTATACCCGGCTCGCGAGCTTAATGAGTTGAGCTGAGCCGAGCTGGCTTTCTCGCTCGTTAAGATAGTGAGCCGAGTCGAGCTGGCTGGTTTTTGTGCCTTAGGCGACCATGCCGTGTGTCAGGGTAGCGATAGGAGGGAATCGGAGATAGGAGCACGGCGAGTTGGTGGGGTGCTGCCCAATCGCAGGCTGTACGATATAAGAACTTCAATGTCAACGGAGAAGAAGTTGAAAACGGCCCGACAAAAAATTATTAGTACGATATAATTAAGAACTTCAACGTCAACGGAGAAGTGTACATTGAATCTGGAAAAGTTCGTGGTTATTTAAATTAGTCATGCAGACCAAGTCTGATGTTGACAGTATACTTGTGGTAAGGCCAGCATTTGGAAAATCCATTCTAAGGAGGTACTGCTTGCATTCTATCCACACAACCACGAAAAACTGAACCGAATGAGAGCTTTGACTCCTTGTGCTTGTTCTAGCTGGAGCTGCCATGCCGGATTTCCTGGTGAGGGCAGCGACGGGGCCTTGGGCCCTGTGCTAAACAAGCTTGCTGCTCTGCTCACTGATGAGTACAAGCGTTTCAAAGGAGTGCGGCGTGAGGTCGAGTTCCTCAAGCGGGAATTGGAAGCCATGCACGCGTTCCTTCTGAAGAAGTCAGAAGAGGAGGATCCTGATGTGCAAGACAAGGCATGGATGAAGGAGGTGCGAGAGCTTTCCTACGACATCGAGGACAGCCTTGATGACTTCAGAGTCCGCGTTGATGATGACTTGGCAAAACCAGATGGCTTCATCGACAAATGCAAGAATCTTCTGAACAAGACCAAAGGCCGCCGTCGGATCGCCAAGGCGATTCAAGATCTGAAACTCCAAGTCAAGGAGGTGAGTGAAAGGAATGCAAGATACAAGGAGAGCAACAATACTGTCATGAACACAAGCAAAGTGACCGTGGATCCAAGAGCTCTTGCCATATTTGAGGACGCTTCACGGCTCGTGGGGATTAATCAACCAAAACAAGAGATAATTTCATTTATGAAGACGGAGAATGAAGATATTTCATCACAAGAACCGAAGATTGTCTCTATTGTGGGAATTGGTGGAATTGGAAAGACAACTCTTGCAAAACAGAGTGTATGAAGAGCTGAAGAATCAGTTTGATTGTCGAGCTTTCTTGTCGGGTGTCACGAAAATCCCGACATCGTTAGATTTTGAGAACTATTCTCAGCCAGCTGAGAGGTCAACGTTATTGGGAGACAGTAAGCAGGAGCATACAACAACTGATCATGGAAATCAATGAATTCCTTCGGACAAAAAGGTACACACAGGTGTTTTTTTTCAGCATGCAACATTTTTATCCCCTTGGTTAAAAAATCCGATTTTAATAAGCTTTGGCCACCGCACTTTTTCTGTAAGAAATTGGCTGTTCTGATGCCTTTAAACAAAACAGATGGTTAGAAAGATAGTCAAAATATCATAAATGCTCTATGTTTGTTGTTGTTTTGTCTCGACAGTCTTAAAAATTTGCATAGTACACATACAAATTATCGGTCTCACTAATAAGGAGGAAATTTCTTATTTTGTCACTAACAACATTTATAAAAAGCAAATTGAATTTTCATTTGCAGTAAATTAGTGTTCAATTAAGACTTCATCTCTCTCTATATATTTCTAAAAACTAGAAAATCAATTACCATCCTTTTGTAACATAAATCGAATACTACAATTTCTGCCTAATTGTTTTGCCAAATGTACCAAAGTTTGCATCTACAAAATACCAGGGCACATTATAGTTTTTTAGCCTAAGTGTGTTCTAAAGAATCTTTAGTGAGTTGTCATTATTACAAATCTATAGTTCCCCTTTAGAACACAGGAATCAGTTTATTTTCATAGAAAAAAAAATAGCAACCTAGGGTACAAAATTTTGCCACCTTGTGTTAGAATCGATACACAAAGATAGCTTAGAGCATATATAGATAGTTTTTCTAATGCAAATAATAGTAGTTCTTCCTATGGCACCTTGTGTTAGAAATGATAGTTGTTCTAAAACAAATGACATAGCCACAAATAGGCTTACAATGCTTACACAGTACTAGAGTATAAGGTATTGTTTTAAAAGAAAGAGTTTAAATCGGGTTCTCTATCATTTTAGGCTATGAATTATCTCAGGGATATTTGTTTGAGATTAAAAATATATCCTTCCATACTGAATTGTTTATTCAAATCATGACACGTACTTGATGATCGTGGGTCGATGATGTATGGGATATGAAAACATGGGACGATGCAATTAAGCATGCATTGCCAAACAATAGTTGTGGTAGTGTCATAATAACCACAACTCGGATACATGATGTGGCCAAAGCATGTTGCTCATTATATCATGATAGTTGGGTTTACCAACCAAAGCCTCTTGAAGAACATGACTCAAAAAGGTTGTTCCGAACGTAATCTTTGGTCGCAGTAATGAATGCCCCGAATACCTAAAAAGAAGTCTCCATAAGATCTTGAAGAAATGTGGGGGTTTACCATTGGCCATTATTGCAATATCAGGTTTGTTGGCTCACAAAGCACGGAATGGAGTTCACTCAGTTACAGAATGGGATCAAGTTCAAACTTCTATTGGTCGTGGACTTGAGAGAGATTCGATCGTGGAGGGAATGATGGCAATATTATCACTCGCCACTTTGATCTTCCTTCTCATTTAAAAAGCTTGCCTATTATATCTTAGTACATTCCCCGAAGATTATGAAATTGAGAAAGACTATTTAGTACACCTATGGGTTGCTGAGGGGTTCATTCCAAATTTAATCTACATGCACCTTGTAATGAATCAGGGGAGAAGTCTTTTTGCGAGCTCATCAATAGAAATTTAATCCTTCCAGTGTTTATAAATGAGGATGATGACACTAGTGAAGTGTACCAATGTCGTCTCCATGATACAATTCTTGACTTCATCGTGTGCAAGTCCACCGATGACAACTTTGTTACGATACATGGTATTCCAAGTCTAGCACCTCCACCGGGTGTTAAGGTTCATCGATTGAGTCTACGAGGTAAAAAAGCGGAGGGCATGAGACCTTACAATGGAACCAGAGTTATGCAAATGTCAGGTCAATTATTAGTTTTGGATTCCCCTGTTCCTTGTTGGGTTACAGATTCTTGCGTGTCCTGGACTTCACGGGCTGTGGGGAATTACAAAACCATCACATCGAAAACATTGGAGAATTACTCCAGCTGAGGTATTTGGGCCTCAAATGGACAAGCATAACTGAGCTGCCAGAACAGATCGGGGTGCTACAGTATTTGACAACACTTGACATTAGGAAATGCAACATAATCCAATTGCCAACAGCTTTAGTTCAACTAAAAAGACTTGTTAACCTACTGATGGGTGATGATGAGGTGTGGATACACTGCTTTTTTTCCATGTGGAATTAAAAACATGCTGGCATTGGAAAGGTTAAATAGAGTTGAAATTGACATAAAAGCAGCAGCTATTTTTTTGTTGAAGAAATTGGCAATTTAACCAAGATGAGGCATCTGGATATATTATTCTCTTCCATTGATGGTAATATTGACAAGGAAAGCTATGTGGATCTTCTAGAAAAGATGGTTTCTTCTTTTCAACGGCTAAATAAGCTTCAAACTTTAAACATAGAATTTGAAAATCACGGAGAAGCATGTCATGAGGCTATCTTGAATGCATATGATGTCATCATTGATGTGCCGTGGTGCTCTGCTAGCCTAAGAATGCTTTTTCTCAAGATGAATCCTATGCCGAGGGTGCCAAGATGGATGAAGTCACTTGTCAACATTGAATATATAGATTTGAGAATAATGACATTGGACCAGGAAAGTCTTTGTATTCTTGGTGACCTACCGGTTCTTTTCTTTCTTTCACTGGAGATAGTAAACAACGTTGAAGGCATACCCTGGACAGACAAACAAGGACTTATGGTCAGCAACATGTATGGATACAGAAGCTTGATTTATTTCAGAGTACTAGCCAGTTCATTGGATAGGCGCCTGAGTATCTGCATGTTGACGTTTGAAGCTGGATCCATGCCAAAGCTGGCAGCACTCATGATTCATTTTGATGCAGATATAACAATTTCTGTGAGTAATGGTCCTCTTGATTTTGGTCTCAAGCATTTCTCCCAACTCACGAGGGTCCACTGCAATATATTCGGGACTGAACTGAGTACTTTGCGTGTTGAAGCTGCCATTAAAAAAAGAACTTGACAAGAATCCGAAGATTCAATTTTTTCAGAAAACTTCATTCTTACCCTTCAACCGAAGCACTGCCACTACCCATGGACCTCTCCTTCACCATCCACCATCACGGGCACGGTGCCTCCCCTGACCTTGGCCAGCGACGGCGCAGACCAAGAGCTCGCCGGGGCGCCACAATCCGTGGACAAGAATTGGTTCATGGCACTCTACATATTCCTGATGGCGTCAAGGAAACATCAGGTACGTACAGTTTATATCTAGCCACCAGGGCGTGTTTTTATGTGATTATTCTTTCAGCTTCGTATGTATTAACAATCCGTGCGCCTTACACGGTCCATGCTCTAACAGAAGACAATGCCGTTGCCTTCCATTTTAAATAATTTCGCAGGGGCTGCCTCAGAAACCTCTGATGTTCCGAGGCCTCGACCCATTGCTGCTCTTAAGCAACATGGAGCATTCGTGCCGCCGTGCCCCAGCAACGCTCAAAGCTGAGAGACAGGCAATGGACTGTTACGAACCATCGCAGCATGATTTCAGCAGCGTCTTCAACAGCCTTTCGTTGGGCGACGACCACCCTGGTTCTAGTGCCACGGCTATTCAAGTATCCTCGTCGAAGACTGGTAGTGTTTTCCTCTGATGTTATCAAACATAATTCAAACTATCCCATAACATTGCCTCTAAATTACTCATCTTTGCCATTATAAAAAAATAATTTAAAACAAGTCTCTAACTTTGGTATATAAATTACCCCACATCTGCCATGGCGCTGGTCAAAAGCTCGCCGGGGCGCCACCGTCCGTGGACTTCAGGGTGCATCGCTTATTCCTGATCACGTCGAGACAACATCTGGTACGCACAATTTATATGCATTTATGCCTACAAACAACCATTCCTGGGTGTGTTTTAGTGAGACTTGACCATGTCGTTGTCTTGCATTTTAATCATTTTAACAATTCCTGACCCAGCACCCTCTGATGTTCTCGGGCCTCCACTGATTGCTGCTCCTCGGCAAGAGGAGCCATTCATGCCCCTGTTCAGCTTTGGGTCACCACCCAACATGGAAGTGGCAAATGCCTTCAGCCACGCCTTCAACGGACTTTCCTTATACAAAGACCACCCTAGCTCCAATGGCATGGCTGCGGAAGCAGCCTCGTCGGACACCGGTAATGTCTTCCTCTGTTCTGATTTCTCTGGGTCTCCTCTGTTCTGAAAAGTAAATTATTTGGCAGTTTATTCTCCTCTTGTACTGAATGTACTGGCCTCATTTCTTCCTTACTGGTTTTGACTAGTAAGGGGAAATGTTAGTTAGAGGTGGTAGACAAACTTTCTTACTGCGTCTGACTAGTAATAGGAGAGATGTAGCAAGACCAACGAAATAGTGCTCACAGTCACGGAGTTAGACTTAGAGGTGGCTATGCCGAACAAAAATGAATTAAAAAGGGCTGAAATTTTGCCTCTTTATTATTAGGAATAGATAGATTTCACCTAGACAGGAAATCCTAAAACTATGGAGAAAAAACGTTTGATATGTAATTTCCTACGCTTCCAACCTGCTGTAAAACTCTTTGTAACACACTTGGGCTTTGCCCTCCACACCCGGGTGACCGGCATCAGTGGAAAATGAAATCAGGTGGGGATCATTTTGATCCCCCCGTTGCTTGCCTAAAAGACTTTATTTAAACTACCAGACTACACATTTATTTACTTTTGCACCGTAGCCCACATTATTTATGTATCTCTAATAAAGGGAAAATACTGCACAATACATAAACCCCACACTCCCCTGTCATAGGGATAAACATGTACTATGGTACAATCTGTGTACCCTAACCTGGCAAGCTAGTTTGTTAATATCTGTGTACAAAGCTGCTTGTTTATTTTGGAACTATAAAATAGTACAACCCAAAATCCTAAGCTAAAACACAATGGCTTTCCCTCGCGTATGTATAAGACCGAATCCATTCTTTTTCGAAATGTATTTCGAAAAAGAACTACTAATCCTTAACTTTTCGAGGAATCCTTCATCAGTGGTTGTGAATGACTGACTTTTTCAATTCTTTCGACCTTGGTTCCGTAGGAGCAAGTCTGACAGGTTGAGAAATAGAACCATCTGATTTGATTCGTTCCCAATAGCCATGAGATGATCATCTTAGGGTGATCCTTTTGTCAACGGATACTCCTATTACACCCATAGTCTCTAAAGGATGAGAACCCAATATGTAGCATTCACATCGATAATTCAAGCATTGTAATGCATACACAATCTTTTTTTATTAGAACAGAAAAATATTGTGTCCATTTGAAAACTTCTAGAGGATAGTCCCCCATTCTGTTTTATCAGGCTTGGAGGCAGTTTGGTAGATACCAAGGAAACTCATGCCCACACCGTTGCCGAAACCTGTTTCACCATTTCGCTACAACACTTCTTCGTTCCCAAAAAGCAAACAATTGGCAGCAATTTTAAAACTCAAATCGACAAACCTTGAACACACGCGCTTCCAGTATGTCGTATGCACAGGTGCTCGCGTATCTATAAATGCTCGCGTATCTATAAATATACCCATGCACAGTTCTTTCGTCATGTCCAGTTTGCTTCCCTGACAGACCCACCTCCAGACCTACAAATTGGTCTAAATGAACCAGTGCCAGTTCTAGGAATTGATCTGAATGATCCGGTGGTTGAAGAAGATGATGAAGATGGCACCTTGGAGGAGTGGAACACTGCCGTCGAGCAGGTTTATCATCCCAGTCCAAATGATTGGGAAGATGTATCTAATTTGAACTACTTTTTCTGGGAACTGAATGAAGAAGGTGAGTTGTATTCTATTTTCTTCTAATGATTTTTCTGTACCTTCCACATTTTTATGACTTGTTTTTAACAAAAGACGACTTATTTTCGAATGAAGGAGGTGAACGGCATGAAGCCTATCAACCCAAGCTGCCTGACTTGAGCCTGAATATTTCTGGCAGTGACGAAGCAGAGGATTTGCTGGACTTCAATGTTTCCGGTAACGACCAACCTCCTTATGTCGAATGTGATATTGTTCCTTGCTTTAATTTAGGAACACAGCACATACTTGTTTCAGTTGCATATGGGTTTAGTTGAATGATTTGGCAGGGGTGGTCCCAGCATCCTTTGCTCTTCTGGGGCCTCGACTCATTGCTGCTCCTCAGCAACAGCAGGCATTTGTGCCGCCTTGCTTCACATTTGGTTCTGGATCACCTCCCAAGGCTGATGACCAATCAAATGCCTTCACCAGTGGCTTCTACGGCCTTTCCTTGTGCAACGACCACCCTGGCTCTAGTGTGTCCACAGTTGTTGCAGCAGCCTCCTCGGACACCTGTAATGTTATCCTCTGTTCTGCTTGTTCTATGTCTCCTCTGTTTTGAAAGTAAATTATTTTGCAGTTCGTTCTCCCTTAATGCTTTGACTTACGGGATGTGTTTATATTTTCTGCATAGCCCACGTTCATTTATCTCTAATGAATAAATAAAAATACTGCACAGAAAGCAAACGTCACACTCCCCTGAAAATGACTTACGGGATTGTAGGCAAGCTAGTTTGTTAAACTCTGTGTACAAATCTGCTCGCGCAATTTTAGATATTGTGTCATGAAAATGTTAATCTAGAACAAATAGGGCTTCGGAGAGTTATGCATATATAGACAATCTTCTTTTATTAGAACAGAAAAATACTATGTCCATTTCAAAACTTTCAGAGGAGAAAAGCAACCAAATTAAGCATGGATCCATAATGCTGTCAATATATGGCCCTGGTTGTTCGGATTCTAAATTCGAATGGTTTTTTCGCACAACTTCCAAAGCAGTGCCTTCAATGGGCTTTCCTTGGGCAATGGCCCACTGTTGAGTATATTCCAAATTCAGGTCCAAAGGAAGGTCAGCTTCTACCAGAGAGAAGCGGAGGCCGGTTCAAAGCTGGAGGCAGGGCCGGTACGGTACATATACCCTTAGGGTTTCCACTGAGTACCGATTCATTCATTCTTTTGTAAGCCACCGCACCGCATGTAACCCGACTCTTGATAAAAGTGAGGGAGTGTTTGCTGGTTGGCGCCTCGTGGTTTTTTACTCTCCTGCATTGGGAGGATTTTTAATGTTAAATCTTGTGTCTCTCTGTGGTTTGATTGTGTTTCCTTCATCGTATTTGTGTCGCGTTTATAACAGCCATCCTGGTTCCAGTGTCACGGCTGTTGATGTATCCTGCTTGTTCCTCTCTTTTGGAACATTAATTGTTTGGCACTGCATTCTCGTCTGTTCCGACTGTACTCGCCATATTTCTTCCTTTCTGCTTTGGGCTCGTGGATGTGCTTATTATACACCGGTCCATTTAACACTTGTTTTCACACAGGCTAGTATCTTAGGATATATAAGCATCAGTTTTGTTTAAGGACTAACAAAATTACCTATATTTTGTATACTCTTTCTTTGTTCATTTTCAACAATAGGAGTAACAGATACTCGGTAGGCTATATTTAGTTCTGGATAAACTTATAAATTACTATCTATATACATTTTTTTATCAATATTGGTAGTTCCTTAACTTAAAAGTTATTGTTCTATATAATTTTTCGTCCATATCCATTATTTTTACTACTTAAGATAATTTTGTATATCTTGAACATGCATTAGTTAGAATCTTAGCTTAAACTATAGTAGCTCCTGTTGCATCCCAAATCTTATGATGGCACAAATCTACATTTTGATTTTCAGATATTAGTCTTATTGGTTGAAAACTCTTGTGATTACTATATTTTTTTTTTATTAACGTGCCTTACATAAACTTGACAATGCTGTTCGCTCAAATTTTAATCATTTGGCAGCACCATCTGATGTTCTGCGGCGTCCACTCATTGCTGCTCCTCAGCAAAAGCAGGCAATGGCAATCATGCCACCGTGCTTCACATTCAGTTCTGGATCACTTCCCAATGTGGAACAGGAACAACAGGTGATGGTCTGTTACAAGCCATCACAACGTGATAACCTAGCAAATGCCTTCAGCAGAGCCTTCGACGACCACCCTGGTTCTGGTGCCATGGCTGTTGACGCAGCATCCTCGAACGCCGGTAATGTATTCTCTGTTCTGCTTGCTCTGGGTCTCCTCTGTTTTGAAAGTAAAAAATATTAGGCAGTTCATAATTCTTATGTTGTCATGAATGTGCTGGCCTCCTTTCTACCCATATCATATATTCCGGCTAGACTAGTCTGGGGAAATCTTAAATAAAGGAAATATGTTGGACAGAAAGCAAACCACACACTCCCCTGGCATAGGGATAAATATGTACTATGTTACAGTGTCTTAGAAACCATTGGTCACACAACTTCGGAGATATTGTGTCCATTTGAAAATGCTAAGCTGACACAAATAGGGTTTTCGAGAGTTCTCTGCATGTATAGACAATCTTCTTTTTTTTAGAACCGAAAAATAGTGTGTCCATTTGAAAACTTTCTGAGGAGAAAAGCAACCAAATTAAGCATTGATCCCTTGGTGCTGTTAATATATGGCACTGCTTGTTCGGTCATCTAGATTCGAATGGTTTTCCCAGAACTTCCAAAGCATAGGGCAAATCGAAAAAGAACCATTCTGAGAAGCAAGTTTAAAAGTTACCTATATTTATTCGAAAAAAGCAAGCGACTTCCAAAATATTTTCTTCAAAAGCTGACTTCATTCCTTGGTTACTTTTGTGATAATTAAGGAATGTTCTTTGTTCCAACAGAAACTTGTCAATGCCCTTAGCTTGATTTTTTTTTTTGAAAGAGTTAGCTTGAATCATCTGTCAGGGGCTGCTCCAATCTCTGATGTTCTGAGGCCTCAACACATTGCTACTCCTCAGCAACATGCAACAGTTGCACCATTCTTCACATTCAGTTCTAGATCACCAACCATCACTGAAACTGAACAACAGGCAATGGACAGTTATGAGCCGTTGCAACATGACGACCAAGTAAATGCCATCAGCAGCACCTTCAACGGCCTTTCCTTGCGCAACGACCACCCTGGTTCCAGTGCCACATCGGTTGACTCAGCCTTGTCGGGCGCCGGTAATGTTTTCCTTTGTTCTGCTTGCTCTGCTCTGGGTGTCCTCTTTTTTGAAAAGTTAATACCAATATTTGCAGTGCACCCTCCTGTTGTTGTGAATGTACTGGCCACATTTCTTTCGTACTACATTTGTATGAATTATGGGTATATTATATATTATATATTATGCATTTATTGGAATTATGGCATGTGTTTACTTTGGCACCGTAATCCACATTTAACTCCAATAAAGGAAGATACTGCACAGAACACAAACCTCACTCCCCTGGCATAGGGATAAATATGCGACTATACTACAGTCTGTTGGAACCAATAGCAAGCTAGTTGTTAAAATCTGTGTACAAAGCTGCTGGTTTGTTTCAGGCTTTCAGCTTCAAATTATAAAAGGTACAATCCAAAATGCTAAGAAAAAACTAAAGAGAGGGGAACAAATTAGAGAGTTTTGGGTACCCACAATCTTTGTTTATTAGAACAGAAAAGTGTTGTGTGCATCTGCTTGTTTGAGCTTCTGATGGCTTTCGCAAAATTTCCAATGCAGTGGACAAATCGGAAAAAAGAACTTTCTGAGCAGAAAGTTCCAAAAGTTGCATATATTTATTTGAAAAAGGCAAACGACATTCAAAAATACTTTCCTCACAAGTGGACTTCATTCCGTGGTAGTTTTTCTGTTAATTAAGCTAGTCTTCTGGCACAAACTCAAACAATCATGCTCTATGTAGGATCTTCATCAGGAAAAGGAGGCGGTCGTCAGGAACAACAGTGAAGTGAGCAAAACCACGGCACTCTCCAGCTCCATCATCACCTCGACCATGCTTGTAGTACTTAAAGTTCCACACGTCTGCCAAGTGCCAAACCTTGGCTGCCACTTATTCACTTATTACCTAAACCTTTTCTCTTCGTTTCGTCAGTAAACTTTGTTAATCCTTATGGTGAAATTTGGTCTAAATAGTAGTAGCATTTACTTTCCACACATTTACATTCCAAAATGTAAAAGAGCTGCACTCTTTTTCCACTCAGGGAAGCCCTTTGCAGGGTGAGTGGTTTTTTAACGAGGCAGTCTCTATTGTAAATTCTCATATCAATATAAATGAGAAAGTAGTTTTCCCCACATTCGCTGTTTACAAAGCCGGAGAGCGAAACACGCACATACATTGGCATCATTTAAAATCTATACGTTGGTGCAATTTTGTAAACATTAAATTGCTACCTGCAATCCAATACAAAATATATATATAATAATAATAAATAAAAAAAGAGAAGAGGAGAAAAAGATTTTTTGCTCTCACTTCGTAAAAGGAAGGGGACGATGTTTTCAAATTCTCAAAGGAGAAATTTAAACTTCAAATTAAAGTTTTAAACTTCCACTTCACAAAAAAAAAAAGGGGGGCGACATTTTCAAATTCTCTAAGGAGAAATTTAAATTTCAAATCGAAGTTTTCGCTCCCACTTCACAAAAAGGAAGGGGACGATGTTTCTAAATTCTCTAACGAGAAATTTAAACTTCAAATCAAAGTGTGGGGATCGATATTCGGGACACTCGGAATGAGCTCCCTCAGTCAACGTCAACAAGATGGCGCGGCTCTAAGAGCCCACCCGGTCGGCGCAAAGAGGTCACTGCCCTCGAAGAGCTCCGCACTCACGGACGGGCTTCCTCCCATGGCCGAATGTGCGCGATACGAGCTCTTCACAGCCGAGGGACCCGTTCCGCCATGACCGAGCTCTCCGTAAGCTCCCCGTCCGGCGCGCGAACACTCTTCCAAGGACCTCTTTCCGCCTCGCCCGAGCTCAGAGCTCAGCCAATTCTGCAACGGCGGAAGAGCTCTCTGCCTTCCGCGCCGCCAGCAGGTAATGAGATTGGCCAACCACTCCACGGCCGAGCAACGTAGCCACGCGCGCTGCGCTACAGCTACAGGAGGAGGTCTTTTCCATCACGGCACCATGCCCCATCGACTCCAACAGCGCCGCCACAGCACCTCAAAATACGGTCGACGTCGCGCGAGCCCCATCCACGATATGGCGGTGCCCATGTCGACGGGATCGTTTTCCTCGCGCGATTGGGGACGGCACGACGCCGCACCACCGCCCAAACCTCGATTCACGTGTACAGCGGCGGCCAATTTCAACATCCAAGGCCGCCAAGAGCTCAGAGACGACTCCCGCCCGACCAAAGAGCCCGTCCGAGAGCTCCCCCGCCGTACCCCGTCGCATCCAACAACTCTACTACGGTCCCGACGGGTGCATGCGGGAGCTCATCTCGGCGTCAACGGCATGGCCGCCCCTCCCATACCGAAGAGACGGCTTCCAACTACGATTAAAGACAGGCGGGCGCGACCGTCGTCCGGACCAGGATTCCCGCGCATGACGACGGCCCGATTTCGACATCCAAAGCTACCAAGAGCTGGAAGAGAGCTCCTGGCCAATCGATGAGCTCGTTCGGAGAGCTCTTTCACCTATCCGCCACTTCATAGCTCCTTATCCCATCCGTCCTCGCCTCAGCTCGAAGAGCTCATATGTCCTGCTCCCCTTGTCACTATAAAAGGAGGCGGGGTTCTCAAGAGACGGGCGGTTTCCAAAAAAAAAGAAAGACGCAGGCATCCAAGTCCCCGAAAACCAACACCCTCATACACACCCGATATTGGCACTTGCCTCAATCACGAGACTTGGGAGCCGCCTCCCTCTCTCGATCCGCTTATGCGCACCCGGTATGAGCGTTTAAGCTCGGATAGTGATCACACCGGACTAGGGAGCCTGATTTTGCCCGAACCAAGATAAATCTTGTGTCATTGTCCCCGAGCTAGGCCATTCGAGATGCAGCACTGGCCGGTCGATTCTTGTGACGGTGGTCGCCGCGATATCGACCCGCGGCGGTTGGCGGCGCGGGGTAGGGGGCAGCGCTAGTGTGACTCCACCACTCCGATGGCTCTTCCCGCCGCCTCGCCGGCGGCCATGATCCTCCGGTTCGGCTCTGTGTGAGGTTTGTGGCCACCGGTGAGGGCTGCGGCATGGTCCTCCTCCCTTCATCCCACCCCCGACGACGGCGCCCTCGGCGTCTCGTCCCGCCCCACCGGAGCTTCGGGGGACCGTGCCCTTGCCTCCCGCCGACGGGATGGCACCCGCCTCACTCTGGCGGCATCTTCGCCCCCACGCCACTCCTCGGGTTTCCGGTTGGCACCCCGACGTCCCCCGCGACTTCAGCCACCGTCGGCCAGGGGATTGCTGGCCCCCGTTCTTGACATCGGCCCCTCGGCGTCCCATCACGATTTGGGAGCGCCGGGGAAGACCTCCACTCCGTCACCTACAGGTCCTGCGTCGCCCCCTCGGGCGCCGTGTGGGCGTTGGAGCCTCGGGACCCTCACGGCGCGCGCGCCGCATGGGGACCAAGGAGGTGCGGACGGCCCGTTCGTCCTCCCGCCCCGCCACGCCCGATCTCGCGCCCACCACCCGATGGTGCGGCATCACGCCCACGCCGCCTCCGACCCGAGTCGGGCGGCGGCCGCCCGTGGAGACCTCGTGGCCTCCGACCCGGAGCTCGAGCTGCCCGGCCGGACACCGTGGACGGCCGCGGGACACATACAACCTCCTCGACCCGAAAGCTATACGAGCTCGTGCTGAACGCGTCCGTCGCATCGTGCCAGCGTCGCCGCCGCGATCGTCGACGATGGGCCCGCCCAATCTCCGGTGTACGCATCGGGACCCAACGCGCCGGCGCGCGCCTCCCCGTCGAGGAGCAAACCGCCAGCTCACCCCCGAGCCGCCTTCCGGTCGCCCGAAACAGGAAGTGGCCGCCCGGGAGGGCCTCTACTCCCGTCGTCGAAGCCTCGGGATCGCCAAGGCCACCGCGGGCCGCCACCGAAGCTTCACCGGCTTCCGTGGTTCCCCTGCGGAGGAGGAAGAAGCACAAGGCACCTCGGCTCGATCACCTCCGCATCGGCTAGCCGGCGACCCGGGAGAAGGAGGAGACGCCGCGAGCCATCCACGAGCTCCATCATCTCGACCTCGACTTCCTCCTTGTTTGGGGAGGCCACGGCCGAGAGGCGCCAAACGAGCAATAAAGGTCGACGCGGCGGCGGCGCCACGTCGATCTCTAAGATGCTTGCTTTGATTTTGGCACCGTGCCCGTGGGCCCGTCCCTCTCCGATTCACCTAGATCTTTGTGTACCCCTCTAAGCCGTGTTAAGAAAAATGTCCTTGATTGCATCCGATCCATGCAAGCGCGAAGCTCATTTTCTCGTTAACGGTTTATTGAGCAACGACCCGACCCTCGGCGACGAGGCCGGTCCTTTGCTCGAGGGCCCACCGAGATCGAGTGTACACCCCACGATCTTCACAAGCCGGTCCTTCACGGGAGGTCGCGAATGCCGAGCTGGGCAGCAAGCCCAAACTCGCGAACTCGCGCCTCTCCCCTCGGCGAGCAATACCCCGAAAACAGCTAGCCTATGAGCTCGCCACCAGAAAGCATGACGCGGCCGCCTAGCGACCTTCCGTGCCCCGCGGCCGGCAAGGGAGGGCCCTTCGTCCGACTGCGGGAACACGAGCTCATTACGGAAGGAACGGGCGTGGCAAAAAAAAAGGGGGGCACGAGCGCAACGGCCATCAAACCATAACCACCAGTCTTTACAACTCGCCTCGATCGCGAGGGTTCAGCTAGTCCGCTAAGAAGGCCGGGCCTCGAACCTATCTCTTGCGCGGGGGGGTTGCCGATCCGTCGGCTCCGGCGCTGGGGCGTCACGGCGGCCTCCTCCTCGGTGGATCCCACAGCTGCTCCATCTCACCAATAGGATGCCCGAAGACCTCGAGCTCGTCGGCAGCCCCGGCTTTGAAAAAGCTCGGCTGACAGCTCCGTCGTGGCGGCAGCCTGACAACGGCGCACTTCCGCTCGGCGTCATCGATGCCGAGCCCACCCGTCTCGCCGAGGCCGACCTCGAAATCGGATAGTGGGAGAAGACGGCGCTGACCGCCTTGTGCACCGTGCGTGCGCGTCCTCCGTCACCTTGCGGCGGGACACCGACACCCGCGACCAAGTCCACCGCATCTTCGCCCGAGGATGTCGACACGTCCCGACGCAGCGGCGAGGGGTCCCGTAGCGCTTCAAGCCCTCGGCCTCCTCCGCGGCCTTGGCGGCTTCGCTCCGGGAGGCCTTCGAGGGCGCCTTCCGGCGTCGATAAGCTCGAGGGTGCGCCGCGGGGTCCTCCTCGCTTACCCCCCGCAGCGGCCGAGTGTGCTCCAAGGGTGGACTCGAGACGGCGAGTCGGTACCCCTGGTCCTCGGCCTCCGCTCCGCCTTCATGGCCCTCTCCTTCTCGGCCAAGAGAGGAAAGTGGGAGGTTATGCACGAGCCGCAAAAACCCCGAAGACATGACGAAGAGACGGCCTCCGCCTACTCCAAAGCTCATCGTAGAGCTCCCGCTCGTTGCACCGGTACCACAAGCAAGGGCGGAAGCGCTCACTGCGAGCTCGGCGCCGCGATGATCGAGCTCTCCTTGAGCTCGTCCTTGGCCTTCCGGGGGGTCCCGATGCCGGCTCGAGCCTCGAGTGCCGAGCTCCTTCGAGAGCGTCTGCGGAGGGGAGTCCAATTCCTCTGCGCTTTCTTTAACGGCCGCGGCCATTGGCGAGCCCGCGCTCCTCCTCCCTCGCGTGCCGCCTCGCGGGAGCGCGGCCTCCACTCTGCTGCGCCTCACGGGAGGCCTGGTCTTCCACTCCACGAGCATACTCCGTGACCTCCTCCACCCGCGCTCGAGATATTTGGTCTTTGGAGCCGCGTCACGTCGATTTCCTCCCCGCATGTCCCTCGCGCACGCCCGTCGTCGGCTTGCTCACTGCACCGGCCGGCCCTCAATGAGAGCCGTGTCGGTTGGTTGTAGCCACGAAGGGAGTCCTGTACTCCGAAGAAGGGTTGAAAAGCGCATGAGCTCCCAAACAAGGTATGAAAAGAAACGCCAAGTACCACCACCCGGTCCGAACTCAGGGCGAGGCGGAGCACACATGTCGGTCCCTCCGACGGGAGCGGCGGTTGTGGCGTCATCGGGACATAGGTCACCCGGGAGAACAACGTCCGTGCGGAGGGACGCTAGCCGCCTTGACGGCGCCCACCGACCTCGCCCGTCGATGTCCATCATCGTCGGGGCAAAGGAACGGCACCCGCACACGCCGGTGACGTTGAGCCCAACGCCACCCTCGAAGGCGTCCTCCGTGGCGACCTCCTCCTCCTCCTCCCGAACGGGCCGCCCTCGTGGCCGCCTCCCCCGACCCTGGCCATCGCCGGCCGCCGCCGGGCGGGCAGCCCGGCGACGACCTCCTCAAAGGGAACCGCCCGGCCGCGGGCCCCCGCGCCCCACGCTCCGCGGCGGAGGCCTCCTCAGCCAGAACTCGCGACGACCGGGATAATGAGCTCGGGGCGTCGGCCCTCCGGGCATCGGCGAGGGGCGAGTCAACGTGTCCCCTTGAAGGAACAACAACGCCATTCGCGACCCTGTCCGCAAGCCGCCGTCGCCACCGTCGCCGAAGAGCTCGCTCCCCGAGGCTCATCGTCAACGGCGCCGCCATCGTGCTCGTCATCTCCCGAGCATGACGACAGCGCTTCGGCGCCATCGACATCGAGCTCGTCGACGGCGACGACAAGGAGCTCATGGCCGGGCCCGAGCTCGCGCCGCTCCGAGCTGAGCCCCTCCGTCCCTCGGCGCTTCCTGAGGGTAGTCTCCGCCGCCCTGAATGTGGAGGAGAGCTCGGGTAAACGCGACCGGTGCCGCCGTCGGCCCCAACAATGAAGACGAAAGAAACTTACCCAGGGGCCACCCTCTTCGACCTCCCTCTTCTTCCGGGCGCTGCCTCGGCGGTGCCTTCCGCCGCGGACCGAGAAGTCGACTCGACCACAGTAACGACCGCCGGTGCGGGCGCGAAGCCGAACAAGCGCCGTCGCGCCCATCGCCACCACCAACGCCCGAGGGCTCGCGAGCTCGGCGGAACACCGCCCCCGGGCGGTTGGGTGGATGGCGTCGAGGCTCGCCGGCGCTCGGCTCGAATTCCTCGGCCCGACCAGCACCGCCTCCGCCGACGAGCCCGCCTCCGCTGAAGCGAGCGCACGCGAAACGATGGGCGCGGTCCCGGTCGGGAGAAGGCTGAGACCCGAAGGGGCGCATCACCCCAACCTGAGGAGCACGAGCTCGTCGGAAAAACACACTCACACGCGGCAAAATGGGGGAGAGCCCATACGGGAAGAAGAGCACTTACAGCGGGGACGTCGCCGCGTTGGGGAGAGCCCTGGGCGCCCGCCCCCTCGTCCCCGTCTTGGTCACCAGCTCCAGGTAGAACTCCACCTGGTCGTCATCAAGATTGCGAGCGTTCGCAGTACCCTCAAACGGGGCCTTGTCCCCGTCATCTCCCCATGCGCGAGAGGCTGGACGCTAAAAGCGGCACCCACCGCCTGGGAGCCAGGCCTCGATGATGTGGTTCATCGTCAACCCAGCGTCACGCAGCGCCTTGATCTTGGCCACGGCCGCCGCCACGTCCACCTTCGCACCAGCGGAAGGGTTCTCCCGCCACAGCTCGCTCCCCTCGTCGAAGGTGCGGCCGTGTGCCGCGGCAGGGAAGGATTCGTCGTTCTTCAGGTAGAACCACTCTTCCTCCACCGAGTGTTCGTCGGGGAAGTCGCCCACCGGGGAAGGTCTCGCGGACCTTCCCCCACATGGCTGCAGTGGCACGCAGCAATCGGGGCCCGCCGCCCTTGGCCGGGCTGGATCTTGGCGAAGACGAGTATTTAAAGAGCTCCCGCCTGGGAGGGATTCCCAACCGACCTTCGCAGAGCATAGCGAGGGTCGAGAGGAGCAACACTCCGTTCGGCCAGGTGTCTTTGGAGCTCGACGCCCCAGTACGCGACCAACCCCCGGAAGAAGTCATTGGCGGGCATTCCCAACCCGCACTCATGGAACGCGACGAACGAGACGACGTAGCCCGGCGGTGGATCGGGCTCCTCGTCGCCGCCGCCGGATGATCCACTCCTCCGCCTCCGTCCGCGGGAACGGCAGCCCACCGACGAGGCTGCACCGCTCGATCAGGTCCTCCGTCGCCAACGAACGTTGCCAGGAGCCCATCTACGCCCGGGAGAAGGACCGCCGGCGATGCAAGGGAGGTGAAAGATCGAATCTATGCACCGACCACCGGCGCTCGGATTCTGTTCTTCTTAAACTTCCGTGAAGGGAGAGCGGGTAACGGAAAGATGAGCCCACCCCTCCATCTCTTGCCATTTATAGGGCTTCGCCACGACGGAGGAGGGCCCGCCACGCCACGTCCGCGCGAATCGACCCCGCGAGATCACCGCGCGACACCTGGCGGAAGCCGAAGCGACGCTACATTAATGGGACGGCTCCTCCCCAACGGTAAAAATCTCAACGGTAAGATCCCAAATTATTTCTTACCCGGTGAGCAAAAAATCCCAGAGCTCGGCATAACGGCCCGATCGCCGGCGACGGGGGAGAGCTCACGGCGCTGAGCTCGCAACCCCGTGGTCCGAAAGCAAGCTTGAAGCCCGCGAGCTCCGAACGCCGCCTGGGGGACGCCGCGAGCAAGGAGCGCCCGCGCGGAAGCTACCTCGGGGCGGTCCGTGATCTGGAGCTCCCGAAAGAGCTCGGGGCTTCTCGCCACGAGGGCGACGGAGCCGCTCAGAGTCGCCAAATCGAGCTCTAAGAACCCGAGAATGATCCACCAGGCCGATCGAACGAACAAGATTACGAGCTCGGGGCTCACCTGGCCGGCCCGTGGTGGCGGCCCAGCGTGGCGTGGTACGACGGCACCAAGAGCGGCGAGCGGCGAAACCGCAACGACCAACGGTAACTTTCTGAAAGACCGGATACTAACGACTGGTTCTTACTTGCGCAGACGAGCACATACGAGCTGGTCCGAACGACCAGAGCTCGAGCTCTTACCGAGCACAACTCCTCCTAGGGTTTGAAGGCCGGCCCTCCACAGGGGTGACGGCCGCCCGGGGGACACCACGGCGAGGATCGCTAAGGCGGAGCAAAGATCGACGGCTCTTGCCCCCGACTCACGAATGAGCTCGGGGGCTACCGCCTAAGCGCATTCGGGTTGCCAAAGGAGGCGGAAAGACGACCTTAGGTTGTCCTCTACGATGAGGAGACTCGAGTCCTCGAGAGCTCTCCGAACGAGCTTCGGGAACCGTAAAGGTCGCGCCTTTGGAACACGAGGTCGGTCCACTAGCTGACCACACCCGAATGAGCACGAGCTTGACCTCCCGAACTACCCCGCTATCGGCTCACCAGCGCCCGATTTCGCCAACGAGGCAAAATCGAAACCGAGCTCACCCTCCTTTACCGCCCCGCGCAAAGAACAGAAAAACGAACAAACGATAATCTTTAAAAGTCTCCGCGCGAACCTCTCGTTCCCGTGGAGCCTCGGGGGCTACACCCGCGGGTGTGCTCGAAAGCACACCCACGGAGATGATCGGACATCCCCGAGACAAAACCTAGGCGCAAGAGGGAGACACGGGGGGCTGCTGCGGCGAGGTCGAACGACGAAAAGCGGCGAGCTAAGCACGAGCGCCTCGCCCAATGAGCTCGAGACCTCACGTCTAGCTACGATCGAGATCTCGCCGACGCGAGACAAAATCGACATTGAGCACTCGAAATAACGAGGGCATCCCAAAGGTGAACTAAACCCTTACGAGCGCATTCATCGCTTACATATATATGCATATATATATATATATATATATATATAGGTATGTGTACATAACCAGTAGGAGACTACGAGGGGCAGCCCAAAGAGCACAAGAAAAGTCCTAGCTATGACGACCTCGGCAACGGCGACGCCCCTCGTGACTACACCAAGTTCACAAGCCCTGCGGTCGAGGAGCGCCTTGCGATCCTTGTCGAGCTTCAGCTTCGGTGACGAAGACCTCGCCGGGGCCGACCGAGAAGCCGCCGCCGCAAGGTCCAACGGGCTACTCCTCCGCGAGGGGGCCCGACGCCGACATTCGCCACCACCTCCTCCGCGGTGGCCTCGAACTCTTCGGCGTCGTCGGCGTAGGTCGCCGGGGACTCCCCGTCCGAGAACCCTCGGACCCGCCGAGGTCGGGCGCCGGCCGACGACGACGCCATCGCCAAATGCGTAACCGCCACGACGAACGCCACGGCGGCAACCACCGGAAGCCGCTCCGCAAATGATCCGCCTTTCCCGGGCGAGCTGCGAAGAAAGCACCGGGGGTCAGCGAACGAAAGCCGACTCGAAAGAAAGGCCAAGAAGATGGACGCTCACCCGCCACAAACTGGTCGGCGTTCGCATTGGATGCGCCCGCATCACGAGCCTCTGCCCAGGCGGTCGATAAGCACCGCCCTCGCATCCCTTGACCTCTGCGCGGCCCGAGGCTGAGACGGAGCTCGGCGATCGTCGCCTCTCCCGAGCGGAGGAGGAGGCGCGGCTGAGCTGGAGGGGAGGCATGGCCCCGGGCGGCGCCGGATCGGCCCGGCGACGCAGGTTGCGGCGGGAGGGCGAGACCGCCTCCCCGATGACGACGGCCCTCCTCCCGGCCGCCCGTGTGTCGAAGACTCCACACCCTCCATCTCTAAGGCAAAGAGGCCTCTCAAGGAAAGAAGAAGAACTCGGGAGGAAGAAGGCGGATGCCACCTCCACGACTCGAGTCCCCCGACTTATAACGGGGAGACGACGGTTCGCCTCCCGCATACGTGGAGACGCCCAACGGACTCCCCACGATCTCCACCCACGACGCATGACCCACGAGGAGCCGCCGCCAACGGCAACGACGCACGAACCAGCGCGTAACTACGGCCAATCGCAAGGGTGCACGAGCGCCCGCATTACCACCGACGTAATGAGGCGGCGGCGACGCCGGATTTCGAGAAACCGTCATGTGAAACAGGCCCTCATGAGCTCTCTAGAAAGAGCTCACCCGACGTAGGGCCCTTTGGCCCGTTCCGGACGGACTCGCCCACTAGAGCTTCTCAAGCTCTTCGAGGGATCTCACCACACCTCCAGCGGCCCGAGCTCCCGACAATGAGCTCCAAGCCAGAGCTGCCCGAAGAGCTCGGCCCGGTCCGCAGATACGAGGGTTGGCCACCAACTCTCCGACATAGCCGACCACGCCCTGACGAATCACTGTAGCCATGCGAGGTTACAGAGACAGGAAGAGGTCAGTCAATCCCACCATCGTACCCCGTCAACTCCAACAGAGGCCGACGGGCACATGCCTCGCACCGAACCTCCATGCTCGGCATGGGCAACCCCCATGCCGAGAAGACGTTTTCCAACTCCGATTGGAGACAAGCCCGGCTCTTTACGCTGACGGGCAAAGCGCCGAGAGCTCGACGCAATGGTCGAAACGCCGAGCCCCGAAGCGGAGCTCGAGGCACAAGCCCACCGCCGCAGGGGTTTGAAGGTCAAGCTCGGCTCAAGAACTCCTTGTCCGCCCTGACAACAACAAGAGCTGGGAGCACCTTGCGGAGGCGGCATCGACGGCCCACGCCCCGAGCTCTCAAAAAGAGCTCGGGGGCACAGGCGCGTCCCCCCGGTAGCTGAGGGCTGCGAACTACTCCGAGCTGGCCTCCATGAGGAGGACCACGGAAGTCGGGCCCTCAGAATCTGAGGTCGATCCACTAGCCGATCGTACGAACGAGTTGATGAACTCGGACCTCACCTGGACCATCCGACAGCAGCTCACCGAGCACTCGGTCTCGGCCCAACAAGGCTAGATCAGGTTCGAGCTCACCATCTTCGCACTACGAGAAACAACGGGTCGATGCTCCCACAAGCAATACAAAAAGCCTCCGCAAGAGCTCACCGGCTCTCCACGGGCCCTCGGGGCCACCCACCACCGGAGTGCGCTCGCGCACCCACAACCAAAACTTCCCCAACTTAAGGCGTGTGCGGGAGAGACCCACATCTCTCCCAAACGCTCGGGGAGCCGTGGGGGATCGATGATTCGGGACACTCGGAATGAGCTCGCCCGGTCAAACGTCAACAAGATGGCGCGGCTCTAAGAGCCCACCCGGTCGGCGCAAAGAGGTCATCGCCCTCCGAAAGAGCTCCGCACTCACGGACGGGCTTCCTCCCATGGCCGAATGTGCGTATACGGAGCTCTTCGTGCCGAGGGACCCGTTCCGCCACGGCCAGAGCTCTCCAGTAAGCTCCCCGTCGGCGCAGCAACACTCTTCCAAGGACACTCTTTCCGCCGCCCGAGCTCGAGCTCTCCGGTTCTGTGCAACGGCGGAAGAGCTCTCTGTCTTCCTCGCGTGAAGCCGCCAGTACGGTTGGCCAACCACTCCACGGCGAGCACCGTAGCCACGCGGCGCTTCGGCTTCCAGGGGGGAGGTCTTTTTCCATCATGGCACCATGCCCCATCGACTCCAAACGCCGCCCGCAAGACCCTCAAGTACGGTCGGCGTGCGCGAGCCCCATCCACGGTATGGCCGCGCCCATGTCGACGGGATCGTTTCTGCCGCGATTGGGGGACGGCACGACGCCGCACCACCGCCCAAACCTCGATTCACGTGTACGGTACGGCGGCCAATTTCAACATCCAAGGCCGCCAAGAGCTCGAGAGATCGACTCCCGCCCGACCAAAGAGCCCGTCCGAGCTCCCCCCGCCGTACCCGTCGCATCCAACAGCTCTACTACGCCTCCCCGACGGGTGCATGTGGAGGCGCATCTCGCGTCAACGGCATGGCCGCCCCTCCCATACCGAAGAGACGGCTTTCAACTACGATTAAAGACAGGGCGACGCCTGACCGTCGTCCGGACCAGGATTCCCACGCATGACGACAGCCGATTTCGACATCCAAAGCTACCAAGAGCCGGAAGAGAGCTCTGGCCAATCGATGAGCTCGTTCGGAGAGCTCTTTCACCTATCCGCCACTTCATAGCTCCTCATCCCATCCGTCCCTCGCCTCAGCTCGAAGAGCTCATATGTCCTGCTCCCCTTGCCACTATAAAAGGAGGGGCAGGGTTCTCAAGAGACGGACGGTTCCAAAAAAAAAGAAAGACAGACGCATCCAAGTCCCCCAGAAACCAACACCCTCATACACACCCGATATTGGCACTTGCCTCAATCACAGAGACTTGGGAGCCGCCTCCCTCTCTCGATCCGCTTATGCGCACCCGGTATGAGCGTTTGAGCTCGGATAGTGATCACACCGGACTAGGGAGCCTGATTTTGCCCCGAACCAAGATAAATCTTGTGTCATTGTCCCCGAGCTAGGCCATTCGAGTACGCCTTGCCGCCGACGATTCATTGTGGATTGGTGGTCGCCGCGATATCGCACCACGACACAAAGTTTTCGCTCCCACTTCGCAAAAAAAGGATGGGGACAATAGTTTCAAATTCTCTAAGGTGAAATTTAAATTTCAAATAGAAGTTTTCGCTCCCACTACACAAAAAAAGGAAGAGGACGATGTTTTCAAATTCTCTAAGGAGAAATTTAAACTTCAAATCAAAGTTTTCGCTCCCACTTTTCAAAAAGAAAGGGGACAACGTTTTCAATTTCTTTAAGGAGAAATTTGAACTTCAAATTGAAGTTTTTCTACAACTTCGCAAAAAAAGAATTATAAAGCAATAGAACTTGAGCAAAATCAAAATTTGTTCATACACTCATCACAAACTTACAATATAGTTACATATTTTTACGAAATTCATACAAATAAAACAAAATACAAACTCATAAGAAAAATGAGTCATCTTCAAAAGCAACACTAGTTGCAACTTCATCTAATATATCCTTTACAACCCCATCAATTGTTTCATCAGCTTCGGCTCTCAAAAATTCTTCCAAAAGAAAGATAGGTGATGCACTTGAACAATATGACTAAAAAAAAATCAAAAGTTAGCATCCAAAACAAACTTGAAGATAACCAGGCTATGAAACAAATCTTTTTCATACACCTTAAAATTTTTAAAGTCAATAACACGAGGCATCTTATAACCGGTATGAGAATTCCTATTCTATTCAACTTCGAATCTCTTCACCACAAAAGAATCAAAAGAAGATTCACCGACAGCTTGGCAATAATCTAAATACTCGCAAGTTTCAAACACAAAGTTATCTTTTCCCATCATAAGCAGCAATGCAATTATCACATCTTGCGCAGGCTTGACACGAGGAACCTGCGCAGGATGTGATGACACCCAAAGCCAACCCAAAAATGGCATCTTAAAAGTAGAGAGACCTAGATGACACTCCGTAACAAATGGAGGGACCGGCCATGAATTTTTCTCGACAAATAAGGCACCCGTTTTCCATTACATATTACTCCTGAAGGCAGCACTCGCCCAGCCATGGATTGCCGCATTGTGGAAGCCGCCGACATGAACATGTGTCGGTCACGCACAGCACACAGCAAGCTGGAAGGATCTGCCTCACAGCAAGTCCTCTGAGATCCGTTAGCTTCAACACATGACCGGTTGGGGTCAACACATGCTTAGCACATAAAACAATGTAAACAAGCATGATCGGCAAATTATTTGTTTTAGACGTTGTATATAAAGTATAAGAGTTCTTTTACTTCATTTGAAAATCTTTTACCTTTGCCTCTCATTGTCTCCACAAAATACTAATTATAATCATAAAGGGCACGTTAGTCATTTCACGTAGTTATCACTACGGGGTCACCCACCACCCACCGCGCACCCTCCCCGATCCGCTTCCGACTCGCCCTCGCCCGACGCACGCGCCGCCGCCGGCTCCGTCGTCCTCGCGCAGCGCCGCGCCGGCCTGCCCTCGCCCGCACTGTCTGCTCTTGCCCTAGTCACCGCCGGAGCCCTCGCAAGGCGTCACGCCGGCAGCCCTGCCGCGCCGCCGCTCCCGCCCCCAGCGCGAAGGCCGCGGTGGTCACCTCCGTCGCTCTCCTCGAATCCGCCAGATTCCCGCACACACTCTCCCAGACCGAGGCCAGCCTCGAGGTACCTACTACCCCTGTCTTTTTTTTTTTTCATGTATCAGATCACATGACGAAACCTCAAATCAATTTGGTCTGTGTTTGTTTTCATTCCATTCACTACTCTTTCATATGGAGAAATCGAGCATATTTACTTTGTGTATAGGCTAAAGCAGAATGTAGTTGTATGTTCAATTCTGCAACCAGAAAATAGCACTTGTTTATTCAGCTTGATTCTGGCAAAGCATGTGCAGGGAATGGTTCTACTGCTTGTTTAGCCAGGCCAGCTCTTTTGTGAGAACTTTTTATCCGAATGAATAACATGCCATTTTGCCAGCAGTAGCAAAATGTAATTGAAATCAAACAAAACTGAAATGTCTTACTTTTTCCGGTTCACTGTTAGGCGTATGTGATTGGATTGGATGAATAGGTCAAATCTTTGTTTTTTTCAATGAATAATCATTTACATAACTGATTTGCTATATATGCAGTTCGTTCATGTATGCATCAAGAGTTTGTCCATTATTTCCACTGACCAAAATTCTGAATGAGGTCTCAGACTGGCAGGCACTTGATTCGTTATTCTTGGCTTCCTCCAAATTTAACGTCCCTCAGATAATGAGTGTCGCTAACAGTTATTGTAAGATCAATGCATGACAATTTTATTTATGTCGTGCTATTTCTTTTATCTCTTAGTTTGACCCAGTAAAACTAAAGACACTCGCCCAAGTTTCAAGGAGAATGGTGGTACAGTTACAGCTGGAAATGTAAGGCCTTGTTCATCTCAATCTGTATTGTCTACTTTTAGACTGCTTGGGTATGCTCAACTTTGTTAAATAAATGGCAATTTTTCTCCTTAGAATTAAATGTAAGGCCTTTGTTCATTCTCCTTAGAATTACTCGGATCAGTGATGGAGCTGCTGCATTAGTTTTAGATCTAACTTAGTGTTTTTCCATGTGCAGATTATCTGCAAATAGGATCTTGTATTATCCTGCAAATGTTGTCATCATTTTGACTAAGTCGTATTCATATAGTGTAAATATTCTCAATTTGAGTTGAAGCTAATTCGTGTGATCCTTGCAGCTTGGAGTTCCGGGGATTGTTGAGGACAGTGGTCAGCGTCGCTGGGTACTGATCACAGAAGGAGGATTGTAAAGTTTAGGGTGTAGAGCTGGAAGCAGCTTTTGGGTGGTTAATTTAAGCGTTAAGCTAATGTAGCTGGTTTCAATGCACTGTTGCTTGGATAATCTCTTCATGAGGTTTGTTGTAGCGTTCAAATACTGGCCAATCTGTTTGTCACATAGGGTAAAAAGATTTCACCCAAAAAAATAATGAAAAAAAAACGTAATATTGAAAAAAAAAAAAATAAAAAAAAACTTCAGGGTCGTGGGGCTTTGAACCGACAACCAACCACACAAGCACCTGCTGTGTTACCACTACGCTACATCATAACATGTTTTAACATTCTGTTTCGGTTCTTCAAATATATCTACCCAATCTAGAGTAAATTGTTTATTTGAAGACCTAAACAAATTCAAATAAAAAAATTTCAACTATAAAAATTCATGACTTTTTGAGATCTACGATCTTTATTTAGAAAGTTTCTCCATCCGAGGTTATTTGAAAAAATTGAATTTCAAATATTCGATATAGTTTTGTATAATAAGATGAATTCAAATAAAAAAGTGTTCAACTACAAAGATTCATAACTTTTCAAGATCTACAATTTTCATTTAGGAACTTTCAACATCCAAGGCGTTTGAAACATTCAAATATTACAAACGACGAAATTTAGACATAGCTTTGCATGATAAGATGAACCCAAATAAAAAAAGTTGTCAACTACAAAGATTTATAACTTATCAAAATCTACAAAGTTTATTTTGGTCATTTTCTCATCCGACATAGTGGTAAACATTGTTCACAAATCTTAATAATCTCTCTTCTAGTTTCATGAAACTATTATAGGATATGAGAGAGATGTAAGGTTTATGAACAATGTTAGTAATGTTTGTCAAATGAAGAAATGGCCAAAATAAAATTTGTATATCTTGACCCGTTCTACAATTTCGTGTTCATTACTTTTTGAGGTGAAATCATTTATTGCTTTAACATTTGTTCTACCATTCAAAATTTTGAATTCAATATTTGAGTCTTCTTTGTTTACTTAACGGCATCCTACAAGTGCTCAAATTGTAGAAAATATTTTTATACGAATACTGAAAAAGAATTATCCAATTTCGAGTTCATATGAGTGAGATAAACTACTTTCAAATTTTATTCACGCATTAAAAAGTAAAAAACAGCCATTCTTGCTATTTTTATGATGAACTCACAAGCGGACGATGCAAAGTGCGTCTTCTAAAACCAAACCCATCGTAGCTCATCAGGGTATTATATTGCTTGATGAGGATGAGGATGCGGTTCAATTCCTACTTAAAAAAGCAAAGTTTTTTTTTTTTTTTTTAAAAAGACGCAGGTTGGGCTTGGCTGTCCGAGTGGCAAAATGGGCATTTATGAAGTTATTTTAGCATTTAAGAAGTTACCATTTTGTCCTTCATAAAAAAAAAAAAAGAATTACAAGAATGCAATTATTGCCTAGTTCTAATCCCATGTTTGGCGGGAGGCAACGGAAGGCAATTTTTGCTTCTATGGCCCACCGTCATAGACACAACAGGAGGCAATTTTTGCCTCCGTGCCTTTGCCTCCAGTTGCCTCCTACCTTTGTTGTTGTCGGATCGGCCGCTCTCGGTCGATGTGAGCCATCGAATTTTTCCCCAATTATTGTAAAAATTTCAAAGTATAAAAGTCCCAAAAAGGAGAAGTCTACGACAGACTAGCTATTTTGCCACCTATATATTTGAAAACAAGCCATGTCAATATACCTTTCATCAAAATCCGATCGATCCTGATTTTCTTGCAACGATTGATCCCGCGGAATGCTCAGTTTCTCCCTATTGCGCGCCTGATAAAGTGCTGATTCTGGCGGTGACGGACTGCTGCCACCGCACGAGGTAATAGTTCCCAGCTGTCATGTTCGGATCAAGAACCTGACAGGATACTGAACTGGATAGGGTTCAGGATGAACTGGAAGAGTTGGAGGAGAATTCAGAAGGAAAAGCAGAGCAAACAGAGTTAGGGACTGACAGAGTCTGGATTCATTTCATCGATGGTTCATTCAGTTACAAGACCACTGACTCCAGCTGGCTAACAGAATGACGACTAACAACCTTGCTAAACGTTGTCTAACTTACCGACTCAAGGCAATGCCAAGCTAGCTGACGGGTGTCAAGCAAAACTTACGACATCCCAACTCCTGTAGACCATCTGGCAATAGAGCCGTACCCATCTTCGTCCTGAACCTGACACCCGCCATTTGTTCTATCTATCATGTGTTACCAATGGCCAATACGGTAAGGGCATGTGGCTACTAATCAAATAAGGAAGGCAATTGCTACGATACTCCCAAATGACCGTGGACCGTCCATTTATATCGATCCAACGGTCATGATCATCTATTACCTTTTAGGAGGTAATAGTATTTATTTAATTTTAAATTTATAAAATAGGCTAAATAAGGAAAGTTTTTAATATATTCCTTTTAGATTTTGTTGATACATGTGTAATTTGTAGGTGATATGGTAAATGTTTTTATTTTATATTTTTGTGTACTTATATTTTTGTTACATTATTATTTTGTACGTGACTTAATCAACATGTACATGTTAGCTAGCTTGCGTGTATGTGTACGTGGTTGTGCGTCGTGTTAGCTAGCGTGTGTAACGTGGTCGTGCATGAGAGCGCGTGTGGCTGGCTAGTGTGTAATTGGTTTTTTTTTTTTGTGCCTCTAATCTAGGTACAGTTGTATTATCTGTTCATACACAAACGCACACCTACACCCCCACGCACACCACCTGTATACAAACAGAACCTACAGCTACACACAGACATGGAAGTTCGCGTCCTTCAAGGAGCAACGAAGATCGTCGCGTGTAATTGGTTAGCTCTTGCATGTACGATAATTAGTGCACACATAACGTGTCAGCGAATGTATGCATGTCAAATGAGTGTAGGTATATATGAGTGGATAATAATGTATTAGTGCACGTAACGTTTTATTGTCTCCGTAACTTTTGGATCTGATTCAGAGATTTGAGGAGAAATCAGATCGAGATTCACCGGGAAGAAGAGGTAGAGGAGGTCGGGTCGGCGGCGACACGCGAAGAGGGACGAGATCCGGCGCTACTTTTCCGTGATTTGTTATCTGCATGCAGGCGGATTCCCTCTCCCGTGATTTGCTATCGGCATGCAGGATAAAACCCCGACGGGATTTTATTTGTTTTGCTTTATTACATTTATTTAGTCATTTATTAATTCGCTAAATTGTAGAAATTCAACGGTCCAGATCGATTTAAGATATTACCTCCTAATAATAGGTAAAAAGTGTACTTGAGCATTGACCGATGTGTATGTTTATCGTTAGTCAAGTTTTAATATAATAAGATTGAGAGAAGCGGGTCATGTAGAAGATGCTGATTGTGCCCAGAAGCACAAATAAATATCGGAGATGCACTTGTTCTTTCTTCCTCGAAATAGGTTAATAAGATTTTTTCTTATTATTGACTGACACTTGTTTGGTCGATTATATATTTTAGAGTGGACACCATACCATTGAATAGCACGAGGTCGCATCGTAGAAAGCATCCTAGGTAGCATCGGTGAAAGACACAGAGAGATAAATATATGAAAGCATCCTAGTAGCTAGCTGGTGCGCCCCCTGCCGCGAGTCAGAATTTGAAAACCCCTAAAAAGATGGGAATTTGAAAATATATGGATGCATTTTGTACCGAGGCATCGGGGAAAGACACAGAGAGATAGAAAAGGAGGGAGTACTGTGTTTTATGCGCGGCTAGCATGCGCATTTAAATGTTCTTGTCATTTGCTCGCATAGAGATCCGAGATGCAGTACATCGGGGAAAGACAAGAGAGATAGAAAAGAGAGGCATGCCATTTGCTAGCATGTGCTTCAGCAACATGGAACCGAAGACCAAGGGAATCTTGTACTGTATCTAGAGTAGAGATAAGTGTGTTGGTTTAAGGTCGGCTTGCAGAGAACGCATCCTACTAACCCTACTACCTGCATCCTCACTGCAACCTATTCAACCACGCAAACCAAACCAAATGGAAGCTTTGAGCTTGTCCTAGTAGTCGCTAGTCGCTATGCCGGACTTCCTGGTGAGCGCAGCGACGGGGGCCTTGAGCCCTGTCCTGGGTAAGCTCGGTGCTCTACTCAGCGATGAGTACAAGCGTTTCAAAGGCGTGCGTGGCGAGGTCAAGTTTCTCATTCGAGAACTGGAAGCCATGCACGCGTTCCTACTGAAGAAATCCGAGGAGGAGAATCCTGATGCCCAAGACAATGCGTGGATGAAGGAGGTGAGGGAGCTCTCCTATGACATCGAGGACAGCCTCGATGACTTCAGAGTCCGTGTTGATGATGACTCGGCAAAACCAGATGGCTTCATCGACAAATGCAAGAATCTACTGGACAAGACCAAGGCCCGGCGTCGGATTGCCAAGGCGATTCAAGATCTCAAAGTCCAAGTCAAGGAGGTCGGTGAAAGGAATGCAAGATACAGGCAGATCAACAATACTTGTCATAAACACACAAGCAAAGTGACCGTGGATCCGAGAGCTCTTGCCATATTTGAGGATGCTTCGAGGCTCGTGGGGATTGATCAACCAAAACAAGAGATAATTTCATTTCTGAAGATGGAGGATGGAGATGTTTCATCACAACAACCGAAGATCGTCTCTATTGTGGGAATTGGTGGAATTGGAAAGACAACTCTTGCAAACAGAGTGTATGAAGAGCTGAAAGATCAGTTCGAGTGCCAGGTTTTCTTGTCGGTGTCACGGAATCCTGACATCTTTGGGATTTTGAGAACTATTCTCATCAAGGTGACAGGTCAAGATTGTTATTTGATAGACATACAACAGCTCATTATGGAAATCAAGGATTTCCTTCAGACAAAAAGGTACTGATGGGTATTTTCTTTCTACATGCAACATTATAGCCCGTGCGAGAGCATGGGTTGCTGATCCAATGTGACCGATGCAAATACAAAGTATTACTCACCTAATAAGGAGAAAAGCCATTAAATTATCACTAAGTTTGTTAGGTGCAGTTTGCCTTGTAATAGTTTGTAATTCGTCTTAGAATTTCACTCGCATGTGTTGTTAATAATTAGAAAAAATTATGATAAAAATACTTTTAAAATCACTAATATAGTACTACTCCTTCTGCACCACTATGCCTAATTGTTGTGTAAAATGCAACAAAGTTTTGATACAGACTTACTTGTGTGCACTATTTTCTTTGAGCTTAAATTGTGTTCTGTCGTACTAAATTGCTTTATAAAATCATGGCATAGGTATCTAGTTGTTGTGGATGATGTATGGGATGTCAAAACATGGGAAACAATTAAGTGTGCATTGCCAAATAATAGTTGTGGTAATGTGATAATAACCACAACTTCGAAACATGATGTGGCCAAAGCATGTTGCTCCTTATATCCTGATGGATGGGTTTACCAACCAAAGCCTCTTGATGAACATGACTCGAGAAAGGTTGTTTCCAGAACAGAATATTTGGTCCAAGGAATGAATGCCCAGAATACCTAAAAGAAGTCTCTCGATAAGATCTTGAAGAAATGTGGAGGTTTACCATTGGCCATTATTACAATATCTGGTTTTGTTAGCTAACAAAGCACGGAATGGAGTTCATTCAGTCACTGAGTGGGATCAAGTTCAAACTTCTATTGGTCGTGGAATTGAGAGAGATTCGACTGTGGAAGGAATGATGGGAATATTATCACTCAGTTACTTTGATCTTCCTTCTCATTTAAAAGCTTGCCTATTATATCTTAGTGCATTTCCTGAAGATTATGTAATTGAGAAAGACCGTTTAGTATGGCTATGGGTTGGAGAGGGGTTCATTCCTGCCGATTCTACATGCACCGTGTATGAGTCAGGGGAGAAGTCTTTTACTGAGCTTATCAATAGAAATTTAATCTTTCCGATTGTAATAAATAAGTGGACTGGTGAGGTGGTCCGTTGCGGTCTCCATGATACAATTCTTGACTTCATCGTGTGCATGTCCACTGAAGACAACTTTGTAACAGTACATGGTATCCCAAGACTAACAGCTTCACCAGGAATCAAGGTTCGTCGACTGAGTCTGCAAGGTGAAACTGATAGAGATATGATCGTACACTTGAACCAAAAGTATGCAAATGTCCGGTCAATTATTAGTTTTAGATTCCCCTGTTCGTTGTTGGGTTTTAGATTCTTGCGTGTCCTGGACTTCACCGGCTGTTGGAGATCATTACAAAACCATCATCTTGCAAACATTGGAGAATTACTCCAGCTGAGGTATTTGGGACTCAGGGATACATTGATAACTAAGCTCCCGGAACAGATCGGAGTGCTACAGTATTTGGAAATACTTAACATACAGGACTGCTCGATATCTAAATTACCAGCAGCTGTAGTTCGACTAAAAAGACTTGTCAACCTACTGGGTCCTCGGATGCTAAAGTCCATTACCAGTGGAATTAAAAACATGCAGGCATTGGAAGTGTTAAATAGTGTTGGGATTCACATAAAGGTGGCAGCTCTTTTTGTTGAAGAAATTGGTGATTTGACCAAGTTGAGGCATCTGGATTTATCATTCAAATCCGGTTCTAGTATTGTTGACGAGGAAAGCTACGTGGATCTTATAAAAAGATGGTTCCTTCTTTTCAACAGCTAAATAAGCTTCAAACTTTAGTCCTACGATTTGATAATTATAGAGAAGTAGGGGATGTCGTCACCTTCGATGGAGATGATGTCATCCTTGAGGTGCCGTGGTGCTCTGCTAGCCTAAGAGTGCTTCGTCTCAATATGGGCCTTATGTCAAGGGTGCCAAGCTGGATGAAGTCACTTGTCAACCTTGAAAGATTAATGCTGATACTAAAGAAACTGGATCAGGAAAGTCTTTGTATTCTTGGTGACCTACCAGTTCTTGGCATCCTAGTACTGGAGATAGAAGGCGACGTTGGAGAAATACCCTCGACAGACAAACAGGGACTTCTGATCCGCAACAGGCATGGATACAGAAGTTTGAGGTATTTCAGAGTTGACCCGGTATACAGTGAAAAAAACACCAGTATCCCCATGCTAACGTTTGAAGCTGGATCCATGCCAAAGCTGGAAAAATTCTATGTTGCATTTGATGCAGATATAACAATTTCTATGAGTAATGGTCGTCTTGATTTTGGTCTCAAGCATCTCTCCAAGCTCATGAAGGTCAAGTGTCATATGTTTGGCACCAAGGTCATGAATATTTGGTGTCTAGAAGTTGCCATTGAGAAAGAGCTTGCCAACCACCCGAAGCTTCCACGTTTGAAGTTGTCATACGTTCAGGGAGCCAGCAGACCATGCCATCGTCTGTACTTCAGGTATGGTTGGATTATTCTTCATCTGAAACAAAACCAGTACTCTATGCATTCTAAATTTCCTCTATTTCTCATTGATTTTCATCGCATTGAATCATACCAGTTGCTGCTCGTATTGCTAAAATAAAATAAATCTCCGTCTGTTTATGCAAATTTGCAGGTGGTGGTGATGTGAAGACGAGCTCCTCCACCACGGATGACAACACCTGCCAGTCGTTCACTGCAGCTCTGGCACTCCCTACGGACCTCTCCTTCACCATCCACCATGACGGCACCTCCCCTGACATTGGCCGTCGACATGGCCAGCAACTGCGCCAACCGAAAGCTCGCCACAGAGCTTCAGGTATGGTTAAATACACCTACCAAACAAACTGGACGCGTTTTATGTGATTATTCCCTCAGCTTCCTATATTCTAAACTTGGCCGCAAACAGTTCCATTATTTAAAGAAAAGCTATGACTGTTTTAATCTCACGCACCTTACACAGTCCATGTTCTAACAGAAACTTGACAATGCTGTTGGCTAAATTTTAATCATTTGGCAGGGTCCGTTGCAGAAACCTCTGCAGTTCTGGGGTCTCGACTCATTGCTGTTCCTCAGCTACAGGGTGCATTAGTGCCACCGTGCTGCACATTCAGTTCTGGATCACCACACAACGCTGAAGTAGAACAACAGGCAATGGACAGTTACAAGCTGTCGCAACATGATGGCGACCTAGTAAATGATTTCACCAATGCCTTCAATGGGCTTTCCATGGGCAACTACAATCCCTGTTCCAGTGGCACAGCTGTCGAAGGAGTCTCCCCGGACACTGGTAATGTTTTGCCCTGTTCTGCTTGCTCTGGTTCTCCTCTGTTTTAAAAGTAAATTAGTTGGCAGTTCATTCTTCTCTTGTTCTGAATGTACTGGCCTCATTTTCTTCCTTACTGCTTTTGATTTGTGAAATGTGCCCATATTACATGTAGTGGCCTCTGCTTTTGAAATGTGCACATATTGCGTCTATTTGAAAACTTTCAGAGGAGAAAAGCAAACTAATTAAGCATTGATCCCTTGATGCTGTCCATATATGGCCGTGCTTGTTCGGGCTTCTAAATTCGAATGGTTTTCGCACAACTTCCAAAGCAGTAGGCAAATAAAAAAATAACCTTTCTCAGAAGCAAGTTTAAAAAGTTGCCTATATTTAGTTGGAAAAAAAAAAAAAAGCGGCTTCCAAAATATTTTCAGCAAAAGCTGACTTCTTTCCTTGGTACCCTTTTTTCATAATTAAGCAATGTTCTAAGTCCTGACAAAAACTTGACAATGCCATTAGCTTGATTTTTTTTTACAAGAGTTAGCTTGAATTTTAATCATCTGTCAGGGGCTGCCCCAACCTCCGATGTTCTGGGGCATCAACACATTGCTGCTCCTGAGCAACATGCAATAGTTGAGCCATTCTTCACATTCAGTTCTGGATCACCACTCAATGCTGAAGCTGAACAACAGGCAATCGACAGTTATGACTATGAGCCGTCACAACATGACGACCTAGCAAATGCTTTCAGCTGTGACTTCAATGCCCTTTCCTTGTGCAATGACCACCCTGGTTCCAGTGCCACCGCTGTTGAGGCAGCCTCCTCGGACACCGGTAATGCTTTCCATCTGCTCCGGTTGCTCTGGGTCTCCTCTGTTTTGAAATGTTAATATTTGCAGTGCATTCTCCTCCTCTTATTCTGACTGTACTGGTCAGATTTCTTCCTTACTGCATTTGTTCGACTTATGGGATGTGATTATATTGTATATTCCCCCAGACTAGTCAGTGGAGATCCTAAAACTGGCACTACACATTTACATTTCCACCGTCTATTAGAAGCCATTGGAGAGTGGATAAATATGTACTGCAGTCTCTTAGAAGCCATTGGAGAGTAAATTGCAACAACCCTAACCCCCGGCAAGTTAGTCTGTTAAAATCTATGTAAAAATAAAGCTGCTTGTTTGTTTTAGCTTGGAATTGTAAAAAATGTAACAAGGAAAGTCCTAGGCTAAAACAAATAAAGCTGCTTGTTGTTGTTGTTGTTTTTTTTTTTTTTTTTGGGGGTGGGCACATGAGAATAAAACACACATAAGAACAAACCCAACACGACCTTAACTAGAGTCCTAGTCTGAACAAACCTAGACCTTCTATCTTTTTCGCCCCAGCCATGCGCTAGAGTCTGTGCTCATTTTTCAGCTCACTCCAAATCAAGTTAAACGAAGGTGAAGCACCCTTAAAACACACAAGCATTTCTATGTTTCCAATCCAGGCTCCTAGAATAATTAGGGAGTTCGCTCCTTTCATGTGCTCCTTGATAACTCTTTTATAGTCTTGCACCACCAATCAGCAAAACTCAGTTCGTTATGATGGCGGACACAATCTGCTAGGTTCAAAAGGGAGAATAATATGAACCAAAATTGTCTTGCCACCACACAAGATGTTAATAGATATTGTATTGTCTCATCTTCTTGATCGCATAGGGGGAAAGGTGCTCGTTGTTTTAGCCACTGGAGTTCGTTTATTTCAGCTTGGAATTATATAAACAACCCAAAATCCTAAGCTAAAACACATAAGGCTTTTGGGTTTCCTCATACTGAATCTTTGTTTATTAAAACAGAAAAACATTATGTGCCTTTGAAAACTTTCGGAGGAGAATAACAACTCAATTAAGTAATGATCCATTGATGGTGTCTATGGCCCTTCATGGTTAGAAACAATTCCATTTTCTAAAAAAAAGCTTCATATGATATAAGTTGCACGCCTGTAACTTGACACACACCTGTTCCATTTTGACAATGCTGCTGTTGGCTTACATTTAATCATTATGCAGGGGCTGCCCCATCAGAACCCTCCGATGTTCTGGGGCCTCCACCCATTGCTGCCCCTCAGCAACAGGGACCATTCGTGCCCCCATGCTTCACATTCAGTTCCAGATCAACTACCAACGCTGAACCTGAACAACAGGCAATGGACTGTTACAAGTCACAACATAACGCTGCAGCAAATGCCTTCAGCCGCGCCTTCGACGGGCTTACCTTTGGCCACCGACCACCCAGGTCCCAGTGCCATGGCGGTCGAATCAGCCTCCTCGGACACAGGTAATGTTTTCCTCTGTTCTACTTGCTCTGAGTCTCCTATCTTTTGTCGTGCATTCTCTTCGTCGTCTTTGTTCTGAATGTACGGTCCACTTGTCTTCCTTACTCATTTTGACTTGTGGGATGTGCTTACTATATATTCTGCCTAGACTAATAAGGGAAAATCTTAAGACTAGCACTGTATATATATATATATATAGCATGTGTTTACTTTTGCACCGTAGCCCCAAATTTATTTATCTCAAATAAAGGGAAAAATACTGCACATAAAGCAAACCTCACTCCCCTGGCATATGTACTTTGCTACAGTCTGTTACAAGCTAATGGAGAGTGGATTGTAATTAATAACCCTAACCTGGCAATCTAGTTTTGTTAAAGTCTGTGTGGAAATAAAGCTGCCCTTTTGTTTCAGCTTATAGAATTGTAAAAAGGCAAGTCAACCCAAAATCCTAAGCTAAAACAAATAGGGCATTAGAGAGTTTTACATACACAATTTTTGTTTATACTAGAACAGAATTCAGGATTGGAATTTGTACAATGGCTTTTGCACAACTCTCAAAGCAGTGGAGAAATCGGAGAAAGACCCTCTCTGAGAAGCAAGTTTCAAAAGTTACCTATATATTTCTTTGAAAAGCAATCGTCTTCCAAAAATAAATTTCGCCAAAATCAGATTTCTTTCATAACGTTTCCTGACAAGCTAGCTTCTTACAACTTGTGGCAGGAACTCAAACAAACAGGCCCATACGTGGGATCTTGGTACCAAGGAGGAGGGGTCGTCAGGAAGAACAGCAAAGTGATCAATAACCTCGTCGCCCTCCTGTTCCATCACCTCGATCGATCATGTACTTGCAGTGGTCAGTGTACGTCAGCCTTGCGACATATCTGAACCGTTTTGTATGGAAGATTCAAGCTTGCTCAGTTGTACTTCTTTGCAGCCCTGTGGCTGCGGCTATTTACTTTGCATGAACTATGTATGTCGGTTTTTGAACAGTTTGAGACACCATATCGCTGTTTATTTAGAATAAATTTTCCAAATGAGATCAATATACTTTTCTGAACCTTTTGTTTTATTGTTAAAAAGAATCGGCATTTTGACAATGCATTCCTACGCCGTGATTTGAAAATCCAACGCGTTCACATTTTCACACAAATGGTCTTAAGCTTTCAAAATTTTTGAATCAATTCATCCACGCTGTCAACCTTATCCCATTTTTGAAAATTTCAAAAATCAGACCGTGTCCCATATCAAATTGTTTGTTGAGCCACGCACGGACGGACGGTTAGTTGGGCCATCTGGGCTGTTTGATCTCGTATGGTTTCTCACCTTGCAGCCGTTTTAGAAATTTTCATTCATGTACCAAGGCCAACTAGCAAAAGCTCTGGAGCTGTTTTGGCGGGAAGATGGGTGATTAATTAGCTAGCGCGAGGACGTGGCGGGGGTAGAAAGCGTGCATTGCTGCCTGGTTAGCAGCCTCATGTACTACAACATAGTCGATGTGGCAGTTTGATACACTACTACATACACGGGTTCTCTATAGGGCGGCTGGTAAGCCTCTGTGAGGGGCGGTTTTGCCAGCCGCCCCTAATCTCCCGTTGCTACAGCTGATTTACTGATGAGGCGGTTGGTGATGCCAGCCGCCCCTAATCTCCCGTTGCTACAGCTGATTTCATATGTAGGAAGTTTTTCCATCCGAGGTCGTTTACGAAATTTGAATTTCAAATTTGAGACATTTCAACACGACTTTTGCATGCCTAGATGATTTCAAAGTAAAAAGTTGTCAACTACAAAGTTTCATAACTTTTCGAGATCTACATTTCATATGTAGGAAGTTTTTCCATCCGAGGTCATTTACGAATTTTTTATTTTTAGTGTCTCGTTTTAAAATTCGAGTCCCACCGTAGGGCGCCTCAATATAGAGCCGCCCCTACGTGGACCGCATTAGGGGCGGCTCGTAACACCAGCCGCCCTAATGTGGTCACTATAGGGGCGGCTTTCGTATGGTGTCTCACTATAGGGGCGGCTCGTAAAATGAACCGCCCCTAATGTAAACGGTGGCGGCGTTCTCTTAGTAAGCTTTTGTAGTAGTGATATCAGTTCAAGTACTGCCTACGTCCCCGGATAAAATCATTTTCTACTAAATTATTACACATTTATAAATTTAACCAATTTCATTATAAGAAAGAATATCCATAGTTACGTGACCAAATAGTAAATATGTTGGGAAAAAATAATTTTACTAATTTTATGTCATAAATAATGATGTCCTTTTTTCTATCAATTTTAGAAAATAAAAAAAAAAAATGACTAAAGAATACTCGAAAAGTTGATTTATTTGATTGCTGATGAGATAGTTGCCCATGATCTCAGAAACTATCAGTATCACTTGATGTCAGAAACTAGATTGGGCTGGTTAATACTTTTCCATTTCCCAGGGAGTACTCCCTCCATAGTTGAAAAAGAGGACGTTTAGGACAGCGACACGGTCTCTAACTTTGACTTCTCTTTTTGTATAAAAATATTTATTAGAAAATTATATATGTATACTTTTATGAAGTATTTTTTTCAAGACAAATCTATTGATATGATTTTCACATTTCTAAACTCAACGACTTAAAAGTTATTAATGATTTATGTTCCCAATGTTTGACCCAACCCTTTTCCAAAACGTCTTCCTTTTCAACCATGGAGTAGTACGTAATAACAAATATAATCATGTACTAATTGCACTTAACTTGGTTGTGACAATTATTGTGCTAATTGTACGCTTGGCGCTTGGTTCTGACATTTAGAATTCATCACTGTTATCTGATGACTACCATTCATTTCTTCTCTGAAGCAGCTAGAGAACAACGTTGGGCATGTCGCACCAGAACAACACGCCGCACGTGCAGCGAGGAGATTGATGGTGAAATAGATGGAACACGAGGAGCAGTCAGCGGAAATCAACGATCCCGGGAAGGCGCCATAGTCGCAACACAACCACCGCACCTACACAAAGCCTTCATTGCGATGGCCACGTACAAATAGTGTCACGTCACATGACAAATCATGAGACGAGTAACCTGTTCTCACCAAACTTGCCAACCCATGCGAGGAGTTAAAAAACCAGACTTGTTCTCACCAAATGGCTGAGTAAGATAATGTTCCCATTTGCTCACCTATATATGGCCTGATTTTAAAATGTGCAAGTGGATTTGGTTCCATCCTTTTGTCTCACCTTATATGTTTGGTGAGAGTCGAATGGTGCCATGAAACATATTCTCTTTATAAGGTGTATGGCATCGATGCCATACCAAACATACAAGTCCTTACAATATATGGCAAATATACTTCAAACAAATATAGCAACTTGTTCCACAAGACCACAACTCATCGGTTGTTGGAGTCTCGCACTCTCGCTTATACAAAAATATTGTTAAATTTGGCCTGCGGTTTCTTGACAATAGAAAAAAAAAAAGAACATGGTTGTTTGTTTGCGTGCGTGATTTCAGAAAAGAAACATGGCGTGGCAGTTGAAAGCTTTTGGACACATGTATGTAGTCTTGGGACAGTAAAAGTTAAAACGAAGGTGATAGGCAGCTTAGCAGATTTGAGTCCCACCAGAGCTAGTTGTGCATGTGCAGTTTGGCTATTCCTTCTCGTTTCATTTGCATGAATAAATATCAGAGACGCCCCTTCTCGTTTCATTTGCATGAATAAATATCAGAGACGCCCCACTCTGCCGCTTGAGTTGTTTCTTCTCCAAAATATTATTATTGTCTGACCCATTTATTTGGTCAATAATATTATTTTAAAATGTGCAAGTGGATTTTGTTCCACCATTTTGTCTCACCTTAGGCTTCGTTTGGCTGCTCATGTTTTAGGGAGGATTGGTCACCAAATCCCACTTGCCATGTTTTGTACCCCATGCTAGTGTGGACGGACTCGGGACTCCCACGCTTGGCAGCGGCGTAGCTAGGATTTGAACTATGGTGGTTCAAGTCAAAATATAGGGCTCCATGTTTTTTAATATTTTTGGCTCCTTGCAATAATATACAAAGAACTAGAGCTGAAGCCGATGTAACAAAGGGTTGTTTGGTGCATCTCCCGCACTGGACAAAGGGTTGTTTGGTGCATCTCCCGCACTGGAGCTGATCGAGCCACACCAAATGCTGCGCGAGCAGTGAACACTTGCAGAGCCCAACCAGCCGAAGCCCTTTATGCTGAGGAATCAGAGTCCAAAAAGCTATCTCCAGCACCAGAGCCGTGCAGGAGAAGGCAAAGGAGGAGCTTCTCTGGGAGGAATAAAGAGACAGGCTTGGAAAGTGTGAATTTAATGGCTTTTCCTTCATTTGTTCTGACTTTATTCAGAGAAATGACAGCCTGTCCCATCTTGAAATCCCCTTCAGTGTTGAGGAGATTGATTCTGTTGTCAAGCATCTCCCCAACTTCAAATCTCCTGGGCCTAGTGGTTTTAATAATGAGTTTGTCAAAGCTTCTTGGCCAACTATCAAGCAGGATGTGTACAACCTTTGCTCCAGTTTTTTCAGTCATAACTGTTGTCTGCAGAGCATAAATTCCTCCTTCATCACCCTGATTCCAAAGTCAGATAATGCTAGAACTGTCTCTGATTACAGACCTATCTCCCTTCTTAATTTTTCCATCAAACTGATCACTAAGATGCTTGCCAACAGATTGCAACAGGATATCACCTCTTTTGTGCACAGGAATCAGTATGGCTTCATCAGGTCTAGAACCATCCAAGACTACCTAGCATGGGCTTTTGAATATCTGCATCTATGCCATCATTCAAAGAAGAAGATTGTAATTATCAAAATCGACTTTGAGAAAGCCTTTGACAAGATTGAACATTAGGCCACGCTCTCCATTATGCAAGCTCATGAGTTTGGAGATAGATGGATTACTTGGATGAAAAACATCATCAGCTCTAGCACTTCCGCAGTCTTACTGAATGGTGTCCCGGGGAAAAAATTTTATTGCAGAAGGGGTGTCAGACATGATGACCCTCTTTCCCCTTTGTTGTTTGTCCTTGCAGCTGATCTTCTTCAGGTTCTTATTAACAAAGCCAAAGGCATGGGCCTCCTGAAATTGCCTATTCCAATTGGGTTTGAGGCTGACTTTCTAGTGGTCCAGTATGCAGATGACACCCTAATCATTATGGAAGGAGATCCTCGACAGCTTTTTTCCCTCAAGACTGTTCTAAGAAACTTTTGATTCAACTGGCCTGAAAGTGAACTATAACAAAACCATGATGCTGCCAATCAATATTTCAGTGGAAAGACTTGATCTTTTGGCTAGAACTTTTGGTTGCTCCACTGGCTCTCTCCCTTTCACTTATCTTGGACCGCCTTTGGGAGTCTCTAAGCCAAGATTGTTGACTACATGCCCCTAGTCAATAGATGTGAAAGAAGGCTGGGTGGGATCTCTTCAATGTTGAACCAAGCTGGCAGGCTTCAGATGGTGAATGATGTTTTCTCTTCCTTGCCCACTTTTTATATGTGCACCTTAGAGCTTCCCAGAGATATTATTAAACAAGTGGACAAATATAGAAAATATTGTCTTTGGAGAGGCAATGAAGTCAATGGAAATTGTATTCCTAAGGCAGCTTGGGAAATGGTGAGTACTTCTAAAGAAGAAGGGGGTTTAGGTGTTATAAATCTTGAGCTTCAAAACCAAGCACTCCTGATGAAACACCTAGACAAATTCTATAACAGGAGAGACATCCCATGGGTGAATATTGTTTGGGAAAAGCACTACAATAATGGAAAACTGCCTGGCACAGTTAAGAAAGGGTCTTTCTGGTGGTGGGATTCACTAAGCTAATTGATTCTTTCAAAAGTTTTGCTCACCTTCAGCTGAAGAATGGCACTTCTAGGTTGTTTTGGAAAGATAAATGGTCTCTTGATGCCTCCTTCCCTCACCTTTTTTCGTTTGCAAAGAAAAAACTCATCATCATCGGTGACACTTTTGCCGAGGAAGAGCTCTCCAACCTTTTCTTCCCGCCTCTCTCTCTCGGGAAGCCTTCAATGAGCTTATTATGGTACAACGGATCATGCAAAGAAAGGCCACCATTTCAGAGCAAGAGAATGATGCTTGGACATACGAGAATGGTACCTCTAGATTCAAATCCTCAACAGTTTACAAAAAGCTCCTCCCACACAATGAAATTAATTCAGCTTTTAAATGGTTGTGGAAATGTCCTATTCAAATTAAGCACAAAGTTTTTTGGTGGTGTTGGGTGATTGCTCAACACAACACTTTATTGATGAAGAAATGGTTTACAAAAGTGGCCATTCAACATGGTCATTACAAAGGATGTCGGGGTGTATTTATAGTCCCCCCCGGCTTCATAGTTGTACAAAATCACTAAGAATTCTGAAATGATCTTCTACAAAATATTTTCTCTAGCGAAGATGCATTCTTTATCTTCGCGATTCTTCGAGGTAGCCTTCACCTTCAAGCAATGCTTTTTGTTCCTTTGGAGATGGCATTGTAACTTTGTGGCGGCCGTGTGACCATCTTCGCTTGGATCTTTGACTCCGATCTTCTTATTCCATTCTTTTTGCTCTTCTCGCGAAATCCGATGGCTTCTTGCGAAGCCACCTTCGAGGTAGAACTCAGCTTCGTTCTGCGAATGATCCGATTTATCCCGAAATCTTCAAAGTTTGGGACGAAAAGTTTAAACAAAAATCAAAGTTAGATCCCAACAAAGAGCCCCTCGTGGGCTGAAGGCCGACTTCAACGGCGTGAAACCCACGAATGATAAGTTTTTCTTAAAACTTTGCTTCGATCAAAAATGTTGTCCCAGGACTTTGAAGTTGGACTTTGGGTTTTGATCTTAACTTCATAGATGTCTTCGCCGGGTTTGTTTGATTTTGATGATTTTTTTTTTTAACGGCTAGTTTGACCGTTTGACCAAGAGGTCTATAAATAGCGAAGGACCCCCCGTTTATGCTCGTGGGAAAGACAAGAAAGATCTTGACAAGGGAGATGCCGATAAAACTATGAAGAGAAAAAAGAAATGATTCTTCTGAGCCAACTTCTTTGGCGAAGACCCCGCGAAGGCCGCCGTTCCTAAGCCTCAGAAGAAGAAGGCGAAGAAGGTTGTTGTGGATTTGCTTGATAATTTGGATTTATCGATAGTGAAGTTGATGCTTTGAATCTTGAGGCTTCGAAGTTCGGTACCTCTCTTCGGGATTTTGAGGTGAGGGAAATTTGTAAGACTTTTGCTCCTACCGGTCGACCTTGCCGATTTGCTTACTCCACTTGCCGGATATTTACAAAATTTTGGGTCTTCGCGAGAACTTGGGTACCTCGGGCAATGTTGGCGAAGACGCCGTGCTTTGAGGCCGCTATGATGGATGCCTCCCCTCATCGGTACTTTGCATCTCCTTCTTCACCTAGACTTAGGGATCCAACTCGACTTTCCAAATGAAGTTAGATGCTTCAACTTCGCTTTATGTGATGAGCATGATTGTCTTGAGTTAGCTAAGTTAGCCAAAAATATTCACATGAGTCGCTTGCTAGTGAATCCGAAAAATCCTTCATCGGTTCCTGAAACGAGAGGTTCCCGAGGAAAATGAAGATGGTGATGCTTTGCTGCGAAATCGCTGCGAGCTGTTTTTGAGCCTACTAAGGTCTCTCGAGATTGATCTTTGAGAAACCAAATTGTATGCAAGGCGAAGTTGCTTTGCTAGTATATGTTCTTTTTGTATTTTTTGTAATTATTTTTGAAATTTGTTTATTTCTTTTTTTCCCCGACTCTTTCTTTTTGTAGAACAATCCTTGAAAGAAAGAGCTCATGTTCTTGTTGAGGTTGTGAAAGAAAAGCTCAAAAAGAGAGGGACAAGGATTTGCAAATTTTTCTTTTGATGATTTTGATGACGTGGTGGATGATGAAGTCTGAAGCGGACCAAATGAGAGACGTTTGTCGGAGTCTCCGGTTAATGTTGAGGTTCAACAGAAAATTCCTTGCCCTTTTAAAGAGGGTGAGAAGATTTGTAAGTATCTTTACCTTCGTTGTTCTTCTAATTTTTGAGATGAAAGTTTTTTATTTTTCTTCTTTATTTGTTTTAGCACAATTTTTCCCCTCGGTGCTTCAACCTCATCTAAGGAGAAGACCGTTGATGTTGGATCTATGAAGGGTGTTGCTGAGGATCATTCTACTCCGCAAGTGGCTGTTGGCACTCAGGAAATTTCTTCTGAAGATATTTCAAAGTCTCTGGAAAACACTCTGAAGTTTTGTTTGGACAGCAGAGTCAATTTGGACTCTTATAAGTTTGTTGGAGTAGGAATAGACAAACTTAGTGTTCTTCCCGAAGAAGCCGGAGAAGCAATTATCTAAATGCATTGATGATGCTTTCTCGGTTCACGATCTTTGAGGGTAAGCTTGCGAAGATGAACCCGCTTGAATTAGCCGATCTTGGCTTAAATTTGATGTATAAGGTAAACTTCTTTATTTTATGCAAAGTTGATTGTTTATACTTTACTTTCTCGACTAATTTCTTGTTTGTCTATAGGGTTCCCTTGTTCAATGAGGTCTTAGAAAGTCCCTTGAAGATAGTGTCGCCGCTTTTGTGATTCAAGAGAAGTCACCGTTGGGCGAGATCAAGTCTTTGAAATCTCAGCTTGCGGCCAAAGAGAAGGAAAGAGGTGATGCTTTGTTGATCAATGCCATACTTTGATCGCTTGTATCATGAGGCATATGATACAATTAAGGAGAAAGATCGTCAAATTGAGGCAAAATAAGACTACCATTGATGTTCTTAAGAGAGAAAAAGCATCTTTGGAGAGAAAGAAGACTGAAACCGATGAACTTATGATGCGAAGATTCAACGAGAACTTGGGAGCTTTGTAAACAAGCTTATGAGAAGTGGGGGCTATGCCCGAGGATCCTTGCTTGGGATCTTGGAGAATATGACCCGTTCTTTAGCCGGCTCTCTCTGCAGCAGTATGAAGACCTTGGAGTTATGGTTCAGCCGCCTCGGATACTAGTGTCATCAACTCTACTCGTGCACTTCTTCATCGATGAAAGAAGTCAAGATCCTTTGTATGACAACTTCATTTGCGGAGATTTTTAAATTTCACGGAGATGTTTGTTAGCAAGATTCCTCCACGCATGCACTTGTTATTTAAGAAATTTTTTTGCAAAGATCTTGGTGCAATTGTGGGCGAGAACATTGTCTCGAGAAGGTGAAGGAGAAGGCGAGAAGGGTATTATACTTTTTTTTTTTTTTTTTTGAGTTTTGCTTTCTTTATTTGTTTTTATCTTTTTTTCCACTTATTTTTCTAACTTTGTTTTTAACAGATTGAGCTTGACATCTTACGGGGAGGAAGAGAATTTGAAGAAGTTGAAAGAAGAAGAAAGGAGGGCTCATGAAGTTGAAGAAAGGGACGAAAACAATGTTAGTGAGCGAAGAGGCTAGGCTGTTACGATTAGTTTTTTATTTTGAGTGTTTTGGGAAATAGCGAAAAACATGTTGACAAGAAGTATTTGTAAATTTGTTAAGTTAACAATTTATGTGATCTTGTTTAAACTTATGTTTTGTGAATCTGCGAAGCTACTATTACTTTGCGGTTAGATTGTGTTCATGATTTTTATGTCGAATTTTTGACTTTGGAATATCCTGCGCAGTTCCTCAAGCGAAGCCTCGCACGGATATTGTGCCTGTTTTATCTCTTATGATTGCGAAGGATAACTTTGTTTTTGAGACTTTGGAATTTTTGGAGGCTTCCTTAGTGTTGATATTGGCGGTTTTGTGGATAAATGCCTTGGAAAGTCCAAAACGAAGGATTCCTATAGGATGCCCGGGGTTGCTGATTTTAGCACTTGTTGGACGTATATTGATTGTGTATTTGTTATTATTTTTCTTATGAACTATTTTTTGCTTGTGGTTTGTGCTTAGTTTTTATATTTTTTTTTTTTTCGATCGTCATGCTCGAAAGTGCATCCCCAAGCTTTATTTTTTTGGGGATAGTTTCCAAGATACGGCCGAGATAGAATAATCAACGAAGTTGTTGAAGATATCTTGAGCGAAGCGGCAACTAGTGTGGCTTTTGAAGAATTTTGAGTGTTTAAACTTTGTACAATCATGTTGTATGTAAACTTGAATAAATGTTTTGTATAATGTATTCCTATCTTTTATTTTATTTGAGTTTAAATCTTAGAAAAACTTGTCTCTTTGTAATAGTGTAGATTTTGACTTGAAAAAATAATTTTTGAAGGTTTTTTGAAAGTGTCGTCCCTATTTTTGTGAAGTGAGAACTAAGACTTCGATTTGAAGCCAAAATTCTCCTTAGAGAAATTTGAAAACGTCGTCCCCTTCTTTTTTCTGCGAAGTAAGAGCGAAGACTTCGATTTGAAGCCAAAATTCTCCTTAGAGAAATTTGAAAACATCGTCCGCTTCTTTTTTTAGTGAAGTAGGAGCGAAGACTTCGATTTGAAGCCGAAATTCTCCTTATAGAAATTTGAAAACGTCGTCCCCTTCTTTTTTTCGAAGTAGGAGCGAAGACTTCGATTTGAAGCCAAAATTCTCCTTAGAGAAATTTGAAAATGTCGTCCCCTTCTTTTTGCGAAGTAGGAGCGAAGACTTTGATTTGAAGCCAAAATTCTTCTTAGAGAAATTTAAAAACGTTGTCCCCTTCTTTTTTTTTTTAAGTAGGAGCGAAGATCGCGATTTGAACCCAAAATTCTCCTTAGAGAAATTTGAAAATGTCGTCCCCCTTCATTTTTTTGCAGTAGTAGGAGCGAAGACTTCGATTTGAAGCCAAAATTCTCCTTAGAGAAATTTGAAAACGTCGTCTCGGGAGCGAAGACTTCGATTTGAAGCCAAAAATTTTCTTAGAGAAGTCTTGTAGGTAATAATTTTAGTTTTATACTTAAATTATACCTACTTGTTTGTTATTTTGTGAAAACTTTTTAGCCGATGCTAAAGCATTTTGCTTTTCGGCTATGTGGGAATGAAAATATAGTAAAGAATGCACAAGTTGGGGAAACTACTTTCTCATTTATACTTTTTTGACCTTAAAAATACGTGGGGAGATCCCCACGATTCGGCCTTTTCATTAAATTTTAAAACAAATAGAGAGAGTTAGGGGATACATACATGAATTTAGCTAAATGCATCTAGCCATACACGAAGGGCTGATTTTAAATCAACCTTAAATCTATTTGATTGTAAATAACCCTGTGCTTTGAAATTCGACTCCATAACCCCGAGATGGCTCTCTCCTTTGGAAGACCTTGTCATTTCTGAGTTTCCACAGCTCCCATGCAGCTATCATGGATGCTTCTGTAAAACACGGGGTTGTATGGTTTGAGCGCGCATTCATCAGCATATCTAGAAGGTTTAGACTTCTGTCCCAAGAGAATCCCAGTTTCTGCCAACAGCTTTGAGCAAAGGGGCAGTCGAAGAATAGATGTTCAATAGTTTCAGGTACTCTCATGTTGCACATGATGCAGAGATTGGGGCCTTGAATATTAAGATGTCTCCGTTGCAGCATATCCTTTGTGTTCAATCTATCCACAAGGATTAACCAAACAAAGAATTTGATTCTCGGGGTGCAAGATGATTTCCACATGACCTTGAATATTGGGTGAGCCTCAATGCCTTTGAAAGCATATTTATAGAATTGTTTGGCGGTGTACCTAGTACCCCAGATTGGTGATCATTTATCTTTTGCATTTTCATCATAATCCAGATTTTGCAAGTCCTCTTGGATTAGTGCCAGTTCATCATGAGCCTCATCGGGCATGTGGGAGAAAGAATATGGAATCAAGATCCATTGCTTGCGTGATGTCATATACTTTGAAGCATCATCTTCTCGACAAAAAAAGCTAATCTTGGGAATTTCCTCGACATGATATCCTCTGTCCATAGATCATCCCAAAAGCATACTGATTTCCCATCACCAATTTCACATTTGGCTATGCCTCTATATAAAGTGTTCGATGCGAAAATATCCTTCCACCAAAATGAGCCCACTTCTCTGCAGGTATGTGGTACTTTATTTTGATAGTATCTCGGTCCAAATCATTCGACCCATGGGATGTCCGCCTGTCATAAAAATTTATTGAGATGTTTCATGAGGAGAGCATCATTATGGAGTCTCAAATTGATAATGCCAAGACCCCCTTTTTCTTTTGGCGGTGTACTACTCGGCCATGCAACTAGATTGCCTCCTTTCTTCTTATCGGTGTTTCCTCTCCATAGGCATTGTTTTACGCCCTCAAGTCCACAAATTCAATCACACCTCTTGGCAGCCTAATGATACACATAACATAAGTTGTGATTGGGGTGATGGCGGATTGAATCATCTCCAGGTCTTTCAGGGGTGAGAAAGCCATGTGGAACTTCTCATTTATACTTGATATGAGAATTTACAATAGAGTCTGCGCCTCGTTAAAAAACCACTCACCCCGCGAAGGGGTTCTCTGAGAGGGAAAAAGAGTGCAGCTCTTGATTGAAATGATAAAATGCTTCTAAAGAATTGAAACTAACTTTCTTATTTACAAAAACTTAAAAAAAGGAAATTCTAGGGATAGTACTTGCGAAGATCCCTAATGTTCCATGTGTGGCTTAATTCTTCTCCCTTGAGGTTCTCCAAGTGGTAAGAACCTTGCCTATTTGATTTTGTTATGACGAAGGGTCCTTCCCATTTTTGTTGGAACTTTCCCACGGTGTCTTCGTTTCTTTTCCTCTTGAGCACGAAGTCTCCCAGTTTGCGCGTTCTCTTTTGACCACTTTCTTATTGTACCATTTGCTTGTTTCTTCTTGGTATTTTCTCGAGATTCATCACAGCTTTGGTTTCTTTCTTCTTCGAGCAAGTCTTTGCTTATCTTTTGATCTTCTTCGCTTGTTATTTCGACATTTGTTCTTGGACCTTCGAATTGTATTTCTTACGAGTCATTGCTTCGTCTCCATATAATAGCTTGAAAGGCGTAAACTTCGTTAATCTTGTTGTGGTTGTATTGTGACTCCAAACAATCCTTGATAATTCTTCAACCCATTTTCCTTTTGGAAGTCCCACTAGATTTTTTGATATTCCCACACATATTATGCCATTTGCTCTTTTGACTGGCTCCATTTGATTGTGGGTATCGGACCGACGCCAAGTAAAGTTGTATTCCCATACTTTCACAATAGCTTCTAAAGTCTTCGCTATCAAATTGAGTTTCATTTATCCAAAGTTATGTGTCTTGGGACTCGAATCAGCAAATTATATTTTTCCAAAGAAACTTCTTCATTGTTGTTGATGACATGTTTGTGATTGGCTTCGCTTCTATCCACTTTGTGAAATACTCAACTGCAACAACTGCATATTGATGATTGCCTTGAGCTGGGAGAAGTTTTCCAATTATGTCTATTCCCCATCTTGCAAGTGGCCAAGTTGGTTCAATGTGCTTTGAATTGGATTAGTTTGGGGCATTTGACTTGCTTGCTGAAATTTGGCAATTGTGACAAGTTTTCACTATTTCCTTGTTATCTTTTTGAGCTGTTGGCCAATAGAATCCTTGTCTAAATGCTTTTCCTGCTATGGTTCTTGGGCCTGCATGATTCCCACATACTCCGCTATGTATTTCTTGCAATAATTCCTTGCCTTCTTCGCTTGAAATGCACTTGAGTAATGGTTCACAAATGCCATGCTTGAATAGTTGATTGTTGATGAGCTTGTAATTTCTTGTTTTGTGCTTCATTCTTATTTCTTCAACTTCGCTTTGGGGCTCATAGAATCCCCTTAGAAATGCTATTATTTCGATCTCCGCCGCTTAAACTTTCAATGATGTGGATATATTTTGGTTCTTCAATCTTTGCCTTTATCGAAGATTCTAAGAGTATTTGATAGAATACATCTGGTGGCAATTTGACTTTTGAGCTGCCGCTTTTGCGATTTCATCTCGCTTCTTCGTTATTTGTTCTTGAGATGCTTCGTACTATGAACCCTTCAAAGTGTTTTTCTTGATCCCGATGCTTTGCGAGATATTTCGCTAGTTCGTGATCTTTTGCCTTGTAACTTTTCCCAACGTGGCCTGCTACAACTTGGGAATCTGTTTTGATCGAGGATTTTTGTATTCCCATTGCTCTTGCCTTGCGAAGCCCTAGCAATATCGCTTCATATTCTCGCGATGTTGTTTGTGCACCGAAATTCTAGTCTTGTTTGCATATCTCATCTTGACACCGGATGGCAAAGTGATTATTGCTGCTACGCCAGCCTACGCGGAGCCCCATGCTCCATCACGTTCATTGTCCATTCTTGACAAGACAAAGTCCACTCTTGATGATCTTTTTTGGTCTTCGTGACTTGTTGCCGGGTGTCCAATCTAAGATAAAATCTGCCAACACTTGAGACTTTATTGCGTTCTTTTTCAAATTCAATGAAGTATTGTGAAATTTCAGCTGCCCATTTGCCGAGCCTTCCCGAAGATTTACTGATTCAAGAACATCCTTGAGTGGTTGATTTGTTAGGATTTTTACTTTGTGCGCCAAGAAGTAATGCTTCAACTTTCTTGTTGCCATGAGCACTGCGTATGCTATCTTCTCAATTTCGAGTAGAACATTTATGAACCGAGAGGGCTTCAAAACAAAGTAGATTGGTTCTTATTTCTTCTCATGATCTTTCTCTCTTTCTTGTACTAAAATCTGGCGCTTACGGCTTTCTCGGATCTTTGAGATGTATAGAAGTAATTCTTGATCAACATTTGGTGTTGTTAATGTCGAGGGATTGGAAAGATACTTCTTTATTTCTTCGAAGGCTTTTTGTTGCTCTTCTCCCCATGTGAAGTTTGTCTTCACTCCTTTGAGTGCTTGAAATATTGGAAAGCTTTTTTCTCTCGCTGACTTTGATATGAATCTATTTAGCGAAGCCAACCTTCCCGTTAGCTTTTGAATGTCTTTGATGTTCTTTGGAACTTCGTTTCCATTACTTGCTTTTATCTTCTCTAGATTTGGGTCGATGCCTTTTTGCCGAAACTATGCATCCGAGTATTTTTTTGCCCTTTTGCACCCCGAAGGTACATTTCTTAGGATTGAGTTTGAGATTTGACTTTCTCAACTTTTCAAATGTTTGCTTCAAATCCTTTATGTGGTCTTCGTGTTTCTTGCTCTTTACTATTATGTCATCAACATATGCCAAACAAATTGTCTTCGATTTAATCTTTGAGTGCTACCGAAGTCATTCTAATAAAACTTGACCCGGCATTGCGAAGCCCCTCTCGCCATTCTTTTGGAAGCGAAGAAGTTCCAAATGGTGTGATGAAACTTGTCTTTTCTTCGCCTTCTTTCTTCATATAAATTTGATGATATCCCGAGAAGCAATCGAGGAAGCTTAGCATTTCACTTCCTCGCAGCCCGATCGACCAATGTGTCGATTCTTGGTAAAGGGAAGTTGTCTTTAGGGCAAGATTTGTTGAGATCTGTGAAATCTATACACATTCTCCATTTTCCATTGCTTTTCTTCACCATTACGATGTTAGCTAACCACGTTATAAATTGGACTTCTCTTATGACTTTTGCATCGAGTAACCTTTGAACTTCAGCCTTCGCGGCTATTGTTCTGTCTTCGGAAATCTTTCGCAACTTTTGCTTCTTTGGTTTGTAACTTGAATCGATGTTTATGCGGTGTTCGATAATGTCTCTGCTGAATCCTTCTAGATCTTTTGCCGACCATGCGAAGACATCTTGGTTGCTTCTTAGAAAATTTATCAATTGTTCTTCCTCTTCTTTTGCTAGATTGGCTCCTATGATGACTTTCTTGTCTGTTACCATTGGATCTAGCAATACTTCTTTAGTTTTTGCTTTTGAGCACGTCTTCGCTTTCTTCTGGGTCTTCGCATTCTCCTTTTCTTTTTCCTCTTCTTCGATCTCTTCAATGGCTAAGACGTTTCTTTGTGCTGGAGTTGAGTCTTTCTCAATGTTTCTTGCTTCTGTTTGGTTTCCATGAATTGATATTGGTCCATTGAGTGCTGGGACCTTCATGCATAAATAAGAGTAGTTGATAACGGCTTCGAAGATGTTTAAGCTTCCTCTTCCGAATATGGCATTGTATTGGCTGTGCATTTCAACAACATCAAATGCTACTTGTTCTGTTCTTGCATTATTTTGTGTTTTGAAGGATACTGGCAACACAATTCTTCCAATTGAGTTTATCCTCTTGCCGCCGAAGCCAACTAGTGGATATTCTGCCCTTCCTAAATTTTGCCTTTTGATTTGCATTGCATCAAGAGTTGATGCGAAGAGTATGTCTGCGGAGCTCCCTCCATCCACTAGGATTTTTGTGACATCCCAACCATCGATGTTTGCTTCTATGACCATGGCATCCATGTGTGGATAGTCTTTGAGTTTCATATCTTATTCGTGAAGATAATTGGTTGGTGTGACTGTTGGTATTTGTTAACCTACAGGAATATTATGATGGATAATCCGCAGCGAAACGGATACCGGTGAGCACTTCACCCGAGAATAGGGCTTTAAATATCGAATCCACGGGGAGAAGGTGAGAGGGTACGTCAAGGTGTATAGCTAAATCCAGAGTGGCTATAAAACTAGATTAAAAGAGAGGTAAGGAGTTCCATTAGGAAGGTCTTGTTCTCACTTCAAGTAAATCATTTGCACATTGTTCTTAAGAGGGGTTGTCATGAAGAAACTCTTAATAAAGGGAATCTACGCTAACAACGCTAGGGGGCTCCTACGATTTCTATAAACGAGGGGCGGGCATACAAAGGACTCAATGGCGCTTGTCACCACCACGATCACCTTAACGGTTGGTGTTTCACCCCGGCTTATAGAAGGCATTCGTAATAAGCTAGTCAATCTAAGCACCACGCTTACATTAATCTAACAACTTTAACTCAAGAGCAACCAAGAATCAAAGTAATCTTATCAAAGAAATACGAACCTTAAGAACAATAGAGACAATACCACTTACTCGAATGGAAGTCGAACAATCCACAAGATCTCAGTCGCGCGCTCAATGGCACCAACTCCAGGAAGAAGAAGAAGATGGAGGCGCCGACAGCTCCGGGCCTTCCTTCAACTCCGCCTCAACCGCGCTCTAATTCTCTCAACTTGAAGCTCTACTCTCAACTCTAATCTAAGGCTTCTAGTTCTACATCTTGTCTAATCTTCTACTTCTAGTTCTTGAACTAGAGCTAAAGCCGTCGACTAGAGCTGGATCCGATCCGATATGATGATGAGTTGATCTCGAGATGATTGAAGCCGGGGGCACGGGGGCTTGCTTATATAGTCCTGGAGGAGGTGCCGGTGTTGGATTTAGATCCATCTCGTGCTTCTACCGACGCCCTCGGATCAAACCGACATTAAACGACCGGATTAGATTGCGTCTTAGAGGCGGTGGAGGAACATTCGAAGCGTGGCTGTCGTGGCCGCCAAGCCGGGCCGCTCGACCTGGTTATTGTGGCCGACCGCCCCGGGGTGGGTCCCACCACGGGCCCCGCGATGCGTCGTGGCTTCTGGAGTCTTCTAGATGATGTTTTCTTCGGTGTTAAGTTTCGTTCACGTCGGGTGTAATCCGGAGCCTTCTAGACTTGTTTCGAGTTGGATTGCGTTCACGAATTCTACCGTTTTCTGTTAAGTCCCCGCAAATCACAACTTTACCAAAACTCATGGAAATCATTAGTATAAACCCCTAATAAGGTTATCTAATTATATTTTAGTCCTTTTCCATGTTTAGTTGACAATTAAAAGTATACGTTAACATGTGTCAACAAACTCCCCACACTTAGGCTTTTACTGCGTCCTCGATAAAAGGATGGTCTAACTTTAATGTAACCGTAGAGACAAAGAATGGATCATAATTATACTCCATGGTCATACCTGCACTTTGGGATATCTGAGCATGAAATGGTTAGAAACAGATCACCTTAAATTCTTAAACCAAGTCACTTGAAGAGATTTTGCATAAGTTTTGAAAAGAAAACATAGCTCTACTTACTCCTTTGTGATACTCTCAAGTCTCTCAAAATATATTATATCCTCACAGTTCATTTATTATATCATATGTGGAGCTCAAGAACATGTAGCACACTTACCTTGTATTTATTCTTTGTCAACTGTGGATCCATGGAGATAGATGTCATAAGTCATAGATCAAGATGTGCATGTGAATCAAGATTATTATTACCACTGCTCTCTCTAGTTGAAAATCTTCTATCTCCCTTTTTTTTCAGCATTTATATTTATTTATTTTTCAAGCGAGGTAACCAGCTATTTAGTGGAGAGGTGGGTTCTACTCACCCTTGGACACATGTCCATTTTTACTCTCTCAATTATTAGAGAAGTGGGCCCTACTCACCCTCGGACACTTGTCCATTATTCTTCTCTTCATTTTTGCCTTTTTCTTTTCTTAGAGAGGGGGGTTCTTCTGACCCGTAGAACACTTGCTCATTTTCTCCTCTCTCTCACTTTTCTCTCCACTCTTAGAATTTTGAACATTTGGCTTTTTCATAGCTGTACCTTTTTCAACAATTAAAATTATGGGAGATAGAGATTAAAACTTTTTAGAGCATGGATACTTTAGTGAAAGCAAATGCGTGATCTTGATCTTAGACTTTAGACAAATTTCAACTTGGGTCATGGTTTTGACAAAGCTCAATACAAGAAAGCAACAATTAATTAGATATATCTTTAATGATTGCTACGGCTCTATTAGGATGTATCATTGATCACAAAGGAGAAGCATAACTAATGATTTTAATATTTTGAAATAAATAACTCTCCAAAGACAAGATAAAAGAAAGAGGATCTCATTATTCTAACTTTATTATTTCTCATGTTTTAAGCAATTAAAGCATCCCAATAAGTGACAATATATGTAGGAATTTAATCATGCAAAACTTTGTTCATGGGTTAACAAGACATCTTTTTCATATAGGGAAAACATACCATAACGAGAAAAGACTTATTTTAATTCGAACGGAAAGTAATTTGCGAAAAATTGAAAAGTTTCGAGGGGAAGCAAACCGAGCGGTGGACGAAACGGGCCTTCGTGGGACCGGGCGGGGCCGGTCGGCCTGATATATGGGCGATTGGCCTCCCACCGGACCGTGTCGGGGCGGTTCGTCGTCTTGGTCGATGGTTCCGTCTTGGTTCCGCATTTCTTGATTTTGGTCGCAAAGAATTCTGTTGGGTTGTCGAGGATCTCCCCACACTTATTTTCTCGTTATCTTGCATACAAAGCATGGTGGAGACAAAAACATATCCAGAAATATATGGAGAATAATTGACTCAACTTGTGGATGACTTCCATAAGAGCACTTTATTATATAATTCCAAATCCTAATATTTAATAGTAAACTAATTTTGACTAAACCGAACTAAACAAATTAATCGAACTAACTTTTTATAACTCACACGCTAAGACTTATTAACTCTAATCAATGCAAACATATATAATAACTAGCTAATAATTTAAAAGATAGTGATACCTATCATGATAACTGGGGTGCTCTCCCCAAACTGGATCTTGAAGTAGTCCTTTTCGTTTCGTCCTTGGAACTTGTTCGCTGCGGGTTCTCCTTAAATGTTTTCCCCGCAAACATTAATTCCGCATATACCCGAGGAAACAAATTCTAGGAACATATTGTGAGCCTTCATGTGCTCACGTATTTTTTGGATTTTTTTTTTTAAAAGCGTGGACCTTCATGTGCCCACATATTTTGATAATTTTTTTTTATGCAAAAGGATGATGATGCAAAAACATATGGATGCAAAATTTTTGTATTTTTATTTTTATGCCACCACAAAGAAGGAGTGCTTACATGGGACTTTAAGAAACCGATGTAAATGCAAAGAAACATATTTTTATGATTTTTTATGCGGGTGTAGGAAAGTAAATATGCTAAAGGAAATATGTTAATTTAAATATGCCGTGCGAAAAAATAAATATGCGAGATAAATACCGAAGTTACCTCTCGGCGAGTTTTTTAGTACTTACTCCCATGGCGTGCGTCATCGATGGCACCTCGTCGAATGTCGTGGTATGCGAAATAGTGCCTTCATTATCTCGGCGAGTGGCGTAGATGAGGTGGCCGATGGAGATGGTGTTTGTTCGGTTGATGACGCGGTAGTGGTAGGTTTTCCGAAGGTGTACTCTTGACGTCCTCTTCAAGTTAGGTGATGCTTCTTTCTTTTTCATGTCGCTTCCTCGGAGGAGACCTTTCTTGGAGTGGCAGTGCTTTGAGTGTTCGCTTGGTCGGGGCCGAGCGAACTTCTTTAATCTTTCTTAATGTCTTCCTTGTTCGTCAACTCCGTTCCAACTGGTCTTATGATTTTTAGCAGCGTCTCCGCGTCTTGTTTTTCTTGGGTCTTGTGGTGAGGTAGGCAATAGTGGTGGTGTAAGGCCCTCTTGATGGAGTATGGGGATGAATGACCTATTACTCTTGTCAAGTGGTCTACACCTCCGATCATGTCGTGCTCACTTTGATCTTCCTTGATCACTCCTCAAGTGCATCATCCGATCTTAATAGCCACTTGGTGATGGCGTTGCCCATGTTCTTCGGCCCGATTCACCGCTTGAAGGAAGATTGGATGGTGGCGGTTTGCGGCGTCTTGTTTAGTGTGCATATTTGTAGGTCGGGGACTTCCACTTGTAGGAATTGGGAAGTAAGACTTCTCCTCTTATTAAGCGCAAAGTGAGTCCTCGCTTGCAAAGACAAGGTAGAGATCAAGTGCACGGGCTCATCGGTGGGAAAACACCAATAGAACCAAAATTTTATTTACTTCTACTCTAACCTTGTGGGCACATTGAACAAGATAAAGATAATGTAAAAGTTCTTTTTTTATGACAAGGGTGGTAAGATCAGAAGATGAATCTAGCACGTAAATCTTTTTAGCAAAATAATGAGCGAACAAGAAAGTGATGCTAGAAATTAAAAAGCTAACATCTTTGAGTTAACAAAATTGGATCATGTGAAACTATAGCTCTAGCATGTTTGACTTTTCATTTATGAGGATGCCATAGTAAAAAGGGAAATCTTAATGACTACTTACCTCAAGGTGTTACCTTTATTATTGGAGTATGATGGCGCTATTACACCTTGTGGTGGTCCTTTTCTTCTTCTTGAGTGGCATGTGGAGTGACAGTGCATGTCAGGAGGAAGAGGATGGCTTAATTATCTTCAATGGAATTGGCCTCCCTCCTTGATGCTTCCATCACCCATGAATTCCTTCTTCGAAAGTGAGCGCTTACGATTGTGGATCTTGTCTTGTGTCACTCTTCTTCTTCTTGGCTCATCGGGAATCTGTCTTCTTTCGTATCTTGCTTCATCTCTAGTGAGTTCATCTCGACCTTCCCCCAAGTTTGTTTCAAAGTTTATTCTTTTCTGCAGGGGTTAGTCAATATACCAGGCATCTACTATAGTTTACTATGGTTCAAAAGTCAACCTAGACACCACGTCTAATTTGATTTAGGAAGGCGTTCTAACCTAAGCACCACGCTTAATTTAAAAGCCTTTAGAAGAAAGATCACTTACTCCTAAACAAGGCACCATGCTTCATTTAAGAGATGTATGAACTCATTCTAAACCTTAGCATACTAAGCAGACAAAAGATGACATGAAAGCATTATAGAGATTTACTCAAACCGAGATGATATAGCATGATCAGTGGCATAAAGGTAAAGACAACCAAGCTAGTATAGCAACACGACAAAAGATGTTTCTAAGCATGTGATTCAATGTTGCGTAAAAACTGGTTGGACATACCATGTATTGTCATCCTTCATTCTTCTTTGCTCCAAACCTGGAATGGCTAGTGACAAGAATACCCGAAGGAATAAATTTTTATAATCATATGCTCATATATAGTAATATATAAGTCTTATAGTATTTCCCCTAGAGTGCTTGTTTTTAGGACAAAAAGCTCGTCCTTGGGAAACTTTCAAATTATGAATCAAGATGATGAAATGGTTTCCCATATATTGCCGCCTCAAAATTTCAAGCCGTTGGAATATTCATCGACAACCACCCTTTCTAAATTTTTAAGAAAGAGAGTATGAGGGGGATGGAGATCTCATGTCTTGACAAGAATTGAGATGGCAATCAATTTAGGAGTTTTCAAATGAGCATGGACTAGGTGGAAAAAGTTCCATTTATGAAGTAGTCTTTATGCTCATTGATGTTCTCGAGAAAATGCGCTCCTTTTGGTCTTCCTTAGATCGTTCATAATATTTTAGGATCGTGAGGAGACGCGAGGAAAAGGGCACAAGAGGGTTCATTGGGCTCAAGGATGTGGTTAAAGATGGGTTTGAAAAGAATTATCTAATTTGAACATAAAGAGAGAGACAGAGTGGCTTCGTGATGGCTTTGCTCTCTTCCTATGGCATGATTAGATATGCCATCCTTGAGGTTCCCTCAATGTCCTTGCGTAGCAATAAAGGTGCTTTCTAAGAGATTATCTTAAAAGAGGTTTGGATTGTATATGGTCTCTTGTGAAGGCGGAAGTTCGTGAAACTCATCATCTAAAAGAAATATCCAAGGGTTGAATTTCTTCTCCCCTTAAAGGTTTTTGGCGCATTGATGGTTTGGGGTTGATAGCTAAGTCTTGGGATTGGAGTGATGGTGATATAGCTATCGAAACTTCTATATATTTTTTTTTTTGGAGGATGATTCTTCTTCCTTTGGGTGGTCATAAAGAATGCTAGTATATGGGTTTCACCTCTTTGAGTTCGACAAAGCAAACCTTGCTTAAAAAGGAAAAGGTTCCTCCAAAAAGCGCATGATGATCATGCGCACAACACTTTCATGATGTCGGCAAAGACTCCTACCATAGAAGATATGATCCTGCTTCTCACTCACGAGAAGTATTGCTTCATGATCATTTTGATCAACCGTAGGCGTAGCTAATGGCGCCGATGTAAGGATGAGATCTAAGGATTCTAGTGGCGAGCTTCGCTTAAGGGTGCGAGTATAAGATAGGTAAATATGGAATCAATTGATCCCACGAAGATAGAAAAAGATGAGAAGATAGAATAAAAGAAAAAGATAAAAGTATGGTACAAGATTTAGCTATAGTTTTTCAACGTGGTCTCAAACCGTTCTCCCGAACAACGGTGCCGAAATGCTTGTTGGTATTTGTTAACCTACAGGAATATTATGATGGATAATCCGCGAGTTTAACGGATACGGTGAGCACTTCACCCGAATAGGGCTTTAAATATCGAATCCACGGGGAGAAGGTGAGAGGGTACGTCAAGGTGTATAGCTAAATCCGAGTGGCTATAAAACTAGATTAAAAGAGAGGTAAGGAGTTCCATTAGGAAGGTCTTGTTCTCACTTCAAGTAAATCATTTGCACATTGTTCTTAAGAGGGGTTGTCATGAAGAAACTCTTAATAAAGGGAATCTACGCTAACAACGCTAGGGGCTCCTACGATTTCTATAAACGGGGCGGGCATACAAAGGACTCAATGGCGCCGGTGTCACCACCACGATCGGCCTTAACGGTTGGTGTTTCACCCGGCTTATAGAAGGCATTAAGTAATAAGCTAGTCAATCTAAGCACCACGCTTACATTAATCTAACAACTTTAACTCAAGAGCAACCAAGAATCAAAGTAATCTTATCAAAGAAATACGAACCTTAAGAACAATAGAGACAATACCACTTACTCGAATGGAAGTCGAACAATCCACAAGATCTCGAGTCGCTCAATGGCACCAACTCCAGAGGAAGAAGAAGATGGAGGCGCCGACTCTCGGCCCTTCCTTCAACTCCGCCTCAACCGCGCTCTAATTCTCTCAACTTGAAGCTCTACTCTCAACTCTAATCTAAGGCTTCTAGTTCTACATCTTGTCTAATCTTCTACTTCTAGTTCTTGAACTAGAGCTAAAGCCGTCGACTAGAGCCGGATCCGATCCGATATGATGATGAGTTGATCTCGAGATGATTGAAGCCGGGGGGCACGGGGGCTTGCTTATATAGTCCGGAGGAGGTGCGGTGTTGTTGATTTAGATCCATCTCGTGCTTCTACCGGCGCCCTCGGATCAAACCGACATTAAACGACCGGATTAGATTGCGTCTTAGAGGCGGTGGAGGAACGATGCAGGCGAGGGCTGTCGTGGCCGCCAAGCCGGGCCGCTCGGCACGGTTATTGGCCGACCGGCCCGGGGGAGGGTCCCACCACGGGCCCCGCGATCGCGTCGTGGCTTCGGAGTCTTCTAGATGATGTTTTCTTCGGTGTTAAGTTTTCGTTCACGTCGGGTGTAATCCGGGCCTTCTAGACTTGTTTCGAGGGTTGGATTGCGTTCACGAATTCTACCGTTTTCTGTTAAGTCCCCGCAAATCACAACTTTACCAAAACTCATGGAAATCATTAGTATAAACCCCTAATAAGGTTATCTAATTATATTTTAGTCCTTTTCCATGTTTAGTTGACAATTAAAAGTATACGTTAACATGTGTCAAACATGACCACCTTGTTTTCTTGTAGGGACCTTCCATTGTTATTGTATTGACTCTTCGAAAGTAGTTTCTTCTCTCATTGTTCGTTGAATGCTCTATATTTGTTTCCTCCACAAATTGTCATTATTCTACCTCTACTAGCTGCTGGCGTCAGGTGATGATCCATTGTTTTGAATGTTTGGAATATTGTTAAGCTACGAAGCTTTGGGGTGTGCATTTTGCATTTATCCCCATTGTGGCGGAGCTATTGCCAATGGTTCGCAATTGTATATTGGTGGTGGTCCCGGTAGCACTTGCGATTGTAACTTGGATCATAATATGTTTGATTGTGCGAAGTGCTTGCTTGAGAAAAGAAATTTATTACTCTTTGATTTTCCATCAATTTGCCTTCTTGTTGTACTTGCTCTATGCTCTTCTTTATCATTGGGCACATCTTTGAGGTATGACCCGACCCCTTTGCCGTGAATGATGCAATACATTTCTTCGAGGTTTTAGAATTCTTCTTTCCCGAATCTTGCTTGATTGAAACCTCCTCTTTGGTTGTTATTGAAGTTTTGTTTGTTAAACCGGCTTCGCTGATTGTTCGGTGCCTGAATGTTGTCTCCGCTTTGCTCATTATTGATTTGATTGACGCGAAGTGGTGGCTGATATTGGAATTGTCTTCGCTCAAAATTTTGCGGCTTGAACTCGATTGTTTTGCTTCGCTTGGTTTCTTTGTGCATTTTCCTCTTGATCTTTTTTTCTAAAGTCATCGTCTAACATTGCATACTTTTGAAATTCCTCATATAGCCGAAACAACAGTTGTTGGTCTTTCTCTTTGAGGTGCGGAGACAATTGTCCGCTCACGAGGCCTCTCGATTGCGGCAATGATCACGACTTAGATGCCGATACATCCGAGATTTGGGTCTTCATTTGGATGAACCTTTTTGTATCTTGTATTATTGGTTCTTTTGAATATTGCTTGATGTCGAACAAATAATCGCTTGTTAGTCCCGTATGTTAGAATCCTTGGAAGTCAACTAGCAAAGTTGTTCTAAGTTGTTCCCAATTCTTTAGTGATCTTGGCTTGAGCGAAGCATACCATTTTTTTGAGTTTGGTTCTTTCATTGCCATTATAAGTGCCTTCGCTAGTGTTTTATCGTCTCCTCCTCCTCGATTCAACACCGCTTTGAGCTCATCAAGAATTGTCTTGGATTTGTCAAACCTTCATAAGTTGGTATGACGTTGAATTTGTAAGTCCACGATAATGGAGATTACGGGTCGATTGTGACTATTGCCTTTTCATTGTTCTGATTTGTTTTGGCTTCGTTTGTGATGATGACTTCGCGGTCCTGATCGTTGAGTTCTTCATTCAACCTTCGTATCTTTGCTTCAGCTTCCTCTATTCTTTGTTTTGATTAATGTCTTTCTCCGGTTACGGCTTTGCAAGCCTCAAGTTCTTTCTATTTTCTGATTAGTTCTTCTTCTAATTCTTGTAACTTTCTTGCTTCTTAAGCCTTGATCATCTTGTGAGATGACTTCTTTGGATATGTTGTCTTAAGCTTGTTCTTGGTACTTCATCTTTTTTTGTTGTTGTGTCGCTGCGGCGCTTGCGACTTGTTCTTGGGAGGTCTTCCCATGATTCTTGGGTGGTCGTGGGGTAGATCGTTGCTCACACAAACGGTGGGCACCAAGATGTTGGGTGATTGCTCAACACAACACTTTATTGATGAAGAAATGGTTTACAAAAGTGGCCATTCAACATGGTCATTACAAAAGAATATCGGGGGTATTTATAGTCCCCCTGGCTTCATAGTTGTACAAAATCACTAAGAATTCTGAAATGATCTTCTACAAAATATTTTCTCCAAATAAGATGCATTCTTTATCTTCGCGATTCTTCAGAGGTAGCCTTCACCTTCGCAATGCTTTTTGTTCCTTTAGAGATGGCATTGTAACTTTGTGGCGAAGCCGCTGTGACCATCTTCGCTTGGATCTTTGACTCCAGTCTTCTTATTCCATTCTTGTTGCTCTTCTTACGAAATACCACCTTCGAGGTAGAACTCAAACCTTACGTTACGCGAATGATCCGATTTATCCTGAAATCTTCAAAGTTTGGGGCCGAAAGTTTAAACAGAAATTAAAAGTTAGATCCCAAACGTGGCTTCTCTTTAAAGATAGATTGAGTACAAGGAATATCCTTCGAAAAAAAAAACATGTTCCTGAGTCTTATAAGCGTACTCTTTGTTGACACCTGTTATAGTATAAAATTACAAGTTAAAAAACATGAATTAAGGGCGCAAGTCAAAGACTAAACATATGTCTAGGGGTCTAACTAACATAATTCCACGAGTTTTGGTGATACGTGACTTTCGAGGGGACTTGAAAGATGGAGAAAGTTTCGAATATACAAAGGCATATGAAGACAAGACTTAACCGTGAAGCAACTCAACCCGAAAAGTGAACTAAAACATTCTACTCCCTCCATTCCAAATTATAGTTCACTTTGGCTTTTTTAGATCCATTTGTTTGTCTATGTATCTAGACATAGTGTATAACTAGGTGCACAACAAAATCAATGTATCTAGAAATGCCAAAGTGAACTACAATTTGGAACGGAGGGAGTAGAAGATACCGAGAGGACACGAGAAAAGACGGGATGCCAAGGTGGCACTCCACCTCACTGGCCGCCCGATGCCATGTAGGCGGCGCTAGGTGGGGGCCGGCTGTCGGCCTCCCCTTCCTAGGTCGGTTTACTACCGACATTGAGGTTGTTTCTACACCGTTCTTTGAAGGTCGGTTTGATCCAAGGGTTCACGTTCATCGCCAAGTACTATATAAGAAGACCAAATGACCCGAGGCCGAGAGGAAGATCATTATCATACTCATTTATCAACTCATACCCATCTAGTCCAGCCAAGTCTAGACCTAAGCCCTAGTTCATACTAGAAGTAATTAGCTATCTAGCTAGTTCTAGTTGAAGATCAAGTTCATCTTGACTTCTGATTAGTCAAGAAGTAGCAAGGATCATCATTCTTGAGACTTCTCTCTTGTATTCAATCTGTAAGTACTCTTATATTTAGAATACAATTGTTATGGCTTTGATCTATATAATTATTATATTCTTATTGATATGTGTTTATGCTTGCTATAATTATATGTTTAGTTTAGTGAGATTGCTTTATATTTTATACATGGAATTGTATAGCATCCATATAGATGATCACTATGTGGGTGATAAGCAATGTGTAAACGTGGTGTTTATACAACGTTTATCTCGCAATTGCACCCTACATTACGGGCCGTGTGGTAGATCGCGGGGAGTGACAGACCCTGTTGAGTCCTTTGGAATCCACCCTCCTAATGTAGGAAACGTCGAGTTTATTATTATGGTAATGACTAAGTTTAGTCCTTGGTTGTTATTAATAATGCTTGCCATGTGTAGAAGTAATCCAACCTTGCCATGATAGCTAGATGTATTGCACTAATTGTAGTATTCATTGACATATATGATTAGGAGTATCTTAGGAATATTCATTCTATTCTATTCTATAACATGTTAATAGCTCGTATGATTCTAGTGGCTTATGATGATCTTAGACTTGGGTATTTATCATTTATATAATTATCTTTATCCCGTGACTTATCCTGTTGAGTAATGTTAGATACTTATGGCAACTCGCATTACATTATTGTAAAAGTGGATGATCTCATAAATAAATCACAATCTAAATCATTAGACATCCTTTTTCTCTCTACCTTTCCATAGACTCCTTCCCCGTGGTAAAATATAAATACGATACCCGGATTACTCCGGGTGAAGTGTGGTATTTCTATCTCAGGCGCTTGCGAGATATCTTGTTCATTCTTTTATCAAGGCCAATCAAGAGTACCATGCCCCGCATTTCTTTGGCGTTATTGCTAGGGTGACAGACTAGTGTATAGGTAATGTCTAGAAATGAGTGGTATACCTTGAGTACATATCCCGGTGAGATTAACTCCACTATGGATAGTGATACTATGTTACATCCCACTACTAACACCGCCTAACTCCGCTTTGTTGGATCATGAGGTTAATCCCATATCCAAGCTAACATGATTAGATAGATATCTCATATATATTTCTCTCGCCTTCCTAATGAGGATCGTGTTAGAAATATCAACAAGCATTTCGGCACCGTTCTTGGGAAGGCGTAGTCTATTTAGAAAAAATAATTTTTTCTTGGCTTTGTTTTTCAAAACTTTCCTAGTTTGGGAGAGCATAGTCAATCTTTCAATTTCAAAATGTGTTTTCAAAACTTCTAAAGTTTTTCTAGTGCTTCTTTCTAGCTATCTCTAGTTTGGAAGGGTATTAGCCAAAACTTAGACAGTGTTATTCCTATTAAGTTAGTATTGTTTCTGACTTTACTAGTTAGAAAGGGTGCTAGCCAAAAATCCTATAAACACATCATATAAGAAAATAAGAGAGATCTCTTTACATCACCTAATGCATTGAGAACCCATTATCACATACTCAAACAGGTTCACCCCTGTTCTCTATTTTGTTTTTTGATCTTATGCGAGGGAAAAATATATGTATGAATAAGAACCTTCTAGAGAATTTTATTGAAGATCCTGAAAAATTAATCAGGCAGGCCGAGCAAAACTTCGACAAACTCCAAAGCACCTACATCATCATCATCATCATCATCCAAAACACCGTTGGTATTTGTTAAGCCTACAGAAATATTTATAATAATCCGCAAGCGAACGGATACTGGTGAGCATTTCACCCGGGAGAGGGTTTTAATATCGAATCCACAGGGAGGATAGTGTGAGGTAACTAAAGAATATAACTAATCCCTGAGCAGTGGTCAAGAGATTGAAGAAGATAAAGAGATAAGGAGATTTCTATGGTTGTCTAATTCTTATCCTTGTAAGCATATGTTGATATTGTCTTAAAGGGAAGCACTCAAGGAAAACATGGGTGAAACATGCAATTCCCCAGACTTACATGCCCAACTTGTCTTATAGGCGGAGGGTGGATTCCAAAGGACTCAACAGGACTGTCACTCCCGCCATCTACCACACGGCCCGGAATATAAGGTGTCATCACAAGTAACCCCAGTCTAAGCACCACGCCTAAACCTAAGCTACCCCTCTAATCTATAGGGTCCTACAGATTAAAGTACTCAAATAAGAGTTGTGAACATTAAGAATAATAAGAAAATTTACTTACTCAAATAAGGAGTTGATCCACCATAGAAGTCTCGGAATCAAGTACCGGTGTTACTTGATTCGATGGTAAAGATGTAGAGGAGTCACCGAGTGTCCCGTGCTTCCTCGCCACTCTTCCCATCACCAACACTTTAACTTTAGGAACAAGATTAGCTCTAGTCTCTCTAATGAGGACTATGGCTCTAATCTCTTCTTAACTCTTACTCTTGATTAGATCTAATTAGATCTAATCCTCTTCTAATTACATGTCTAATTGTTCTTCACTAATCCCTTAGAGAGAGTTGATCCTTACAAGGGACCCCTCTACAACTAAGAGTTAATGAGATAGAATGAGATAGTAATGAATTAGGGTTTAGCCTTGGGGGCAGGGGGTCTTCTTATATAGGCCTTGGCGATGAACGTGAACCCTTGGATCAAACCGACCTTGGCAACGGTGTAGATGCAACCTCAATGTCGGTGGTAAACCGCCATAGAAAGGAGAGGATGACAGGTGGGACCCACCTGGCGGCCGGCCTAGTTGGCACTGGCGGCCGCTAGGGTGGCATGCCACCTCGGCCTCTGGCTCCTTCTGGTGCCCTCTGGTACCTTCTATAATGTTTTAGTTCACTTTTCGGGTTGAGTTGCTTCACGGTCAAGTCTGGTCATCATATGTCTTGTATATTCCGGAACTTTCTCCATCTTTCTCTGCATTTATCTGTTAAGTCCCTGAAAATATATAAATCACCAAAACTTGTGGAATTCATTAGTATAAACCCCTAAACTTATGTTTATATTCATTTTAAACCTTTATTCATGTTTAGTTGACTAGTAATTTTATGCTATAACAGTGTCAACAGAGACACCAAGACCTCTTGAATCGAAAGTTAATCAAGTTACTAAAGACTTGACATCTCAATTTGAAGCTATGGCAACCAAGACACTTCGTGAATTTTTCAGCTCCTACCACGGACAACATTCTTGTTGGGCCGAAGGTAGAGGTTGGAGACAAAGGCTTTGAGCTTAAGCCGGGGGCTCATCAATATGGTGCAAGCTAGTCAATTTTGTGGAAAGGCACATGAAGATGCTAGTGCTCATCTCCAACACTTCTGGAGATTTGCGGTACATTCACTATGAAGGACGATCCGAAGATGCAATCTTGCTCTGCCTCTTTCCATTCTCACTTTTGGGAAGGGCTAAGCAATGGTTTTATGCTACAAAAGATAAGAATACAACATGGGATATATGTTCCACGGCCTTTCTTGCTAAGTTCTTTCCCCGTAGGCAAGACAAATGCCTTAAGAGGGAAGATATCCAATTTTCAACAACAAAGATGATGAATCGGTCCACCCCTCAAGCATGGGAGCGTTTTTTCAAGATTATATTTCGAGAATGTCCACACCATGTGATGGAGAAGTGGCTATTGATGTAGACTTTTTATCATGGGCTTGTTCCCGTGCTCGTGAAACTATGGATGCCGCAAATGGTGGTGCTTTCTTATCACTTACATTAACTCGTGCCACGTAAACTTGTGGAGAAGATGGCTTCCAACCAAGGTTGGAGTGAAGAACGTCAATCTCGCAAAAAGAGGAATGCACCCGACTAAAAGAAGTAGATATGCTATCTGCTAAAATGGACCTTATCATGAAGAAGCTAGAGGATAGAGATCCTCAACCCAAAGGCGATTATGCAAATTCAAGACTCACACATGACATGTGAAGAATGTGGAAACTTAGGCCACACCCACGCGGGAATTGTCCGAGAGATCCCGGAGGACATCAATTTCATCAATGACAATAATAATTTCCGTCCTCAACGAGAATCAAGGTTGGAACCAACGAGAGGCCCAATTATCAAAGCAACTATCAAGGAAATTACCAAGGTAACAATCCGGGTAACAATTTTAATGCTTATCAACCTTCTTTGAGAGACCTTGTTGTTAACCAAGGTAAGACCATGGAGAATCTGTCAAGAAAGATAGCAACTAATGATAAAGCTTTAGAACTTATCAATACTCGTTTAGAAAGCTTTTCTTCAGCTATAAAGAATCAAAGACGACTTTAATAAGATGATAGAATCTCAGATTTCCCAGTTATCTATTCCACTAACCACACCGTAAGATTCCTGGGCAGCGGAAGAATTAGAAACTACAAACATTGTCGATATTTATAATGCGGTCGTTACTATAGAGAGACCTCGGGGAAGCTATTGGTTGGATGACTCAATGCCACCTAAAAGGAAGATCCAGGAAGGCCAGGTCATTACAATCAAGATTGGACAACACACATTTGACAATGCTCTCTCGTGATTTTGGCTCAAAAGCGTCAACATACTACCAAAGGTAATTTATGAAAAGATTTATAGTGAACCACTTTGGAAAACGAATATGTGCTTGCGACTTGCGGATCAATCTTTACGTTATCCCGAGGGGATCCTTGAAGACGTGTGTGTGGGAATCGGAGGCTCATATGTGCCAAAGAGACTTCGCAGATTGTAGACACTGGAAGAAATAAAAGAGCAACAATCATACTTGGTAGACCATTCTTATGCTCGGCTAAAAGCCGTCATCTACGCAGAACACGCGAAGATTATTTTCAACATCAAAGGAAAGAGGGAGAAATTCACTTTCAAAAACAAGGTACAAAACTCTCTTACTTATTCCCGAAATTCCAACCATTATGTTCTAGAACCAAAGATGGAAAGCTACAATCGAATGTAAGGAGGAATCGAATCGAAACAAGAACAAGATGGCACAACCTACAAAGGTAATGGTAGTAAATAAAACAACATCTTATAATGACCATTTACTTCAATCTCCAATGCTTCGTCGGCAAAGATGATCCGGTACTCCTACCATCGCATGTTCTATTCAATGTTTAACTTTTTATAATACATATTGCGATCTTCGGATCCGGATGGTGTTAATCTAATGGCAAAATCAACATATGAATTATTATTTGGAAAATTACCATTGCAACCAACATATGTGCAGCTACAGATGGCAGACCAATCTTATAGAGTTCCTGAAGGATTTGCTAAAAATGTACCAGTCAAGATTATGGACCACTATGTTCTCACTGACTTTGTAGTCATGGACATGGGAAAGGAAGTAGACCCTCCACTAGTGCTTGGGAGACCGTTCCTCAACACTACTCGCGCAATCATCTACATCCATACAGGAGAGATACATTTCCAATTTCCTAAGGAAAAGGTACGTGTTTACTTTAATAGTTATAATGAATATACAAATCCTGGGGGAGAAGCGGGGTAGCTCGTCGTCGCCATAATAGAAGATGGATTAAGAATCTAGAAGAAGATAAGGTAAGTAAAGAGGCTAAAGCTCTTACATCTACTACATTCACGGAGAAAGAAAAATCAACTACTCCGAGAGAAGAGTACATCATCCAAAAGATGGAGGAAGAAGAAAACATCTCCCGAGAACATCATCGGAAGAGACCATAGAATCATCGTGCCACCGATTATGACAACCGATATACCATGGGAGTGAAGAGCGAAAACTTGAAGTCTTGTTCTGAGGACTCTAAACACCGAATCCTCGCCAAAAGGTAAGTTGGTAAGTTATCCATATTTAAATTCATGCATTGCATATTTATCTTTGCATATCATGTTTATCTTTTTAGTATCTCATATATGCATTTGAAAACAACAAAAATATTTGCCTTTTATCTTTTGAAAACCTTTAAAGCCCCATGCTAATATCCCCGAGGCTTAATACCTCTAGGCTATTTGTCTGTGGTGGCATAAAAAATAAAATAAAGACGCATAAGTACTTATACACAAGTTATACTTTATTTTCCTTATATAAAAAAATAATAAAATAAAAAATTTTGAATAATAAAAAACTAAAAATATTTCCCGGGCAACCTAAAGCAAAGTGGCTAACCTCTAATGCTTAATCAAGTTCTACTAGCTTTGTTGTCTATTTGAGATCAACAGATTTCAAGAGGAGAAGAGATATGTTAGGCGTCATCTCTGTGCCAACTACCTCAACTTCTACATCATTGAAGACTACACTCCAATCTAGCTTGGGGAGTGCAACCCCCATTATCCGATAAGTATCTTACTATCTATCTATCTATATATATATTATACTATATCATTATTAGCTAAATATTTTGTTTGCTAGAAATTTTGTTAAGAGTCTAGTTTTAATAGAGTTTAAATAAAATATTTTTTGTTAGATTGTGAATAAAAGGATCAAGAGAGAGTGCACACTAAAGTTTACTTTGCTCAACTAAAAGGAACCCTAAAATTTGCCAACATGGAGATGATGAATAGTTGCTCATTGTTATACTTTTCTAGTACCTAGCTTTCAAGCATAATTTCTCTTGAGCTCCATTTGCAAAAAAATTATTTTAATGTTTACTCAAAACCTGAAACCTATGGGTTGCAAATACTTGCTCTAAAGTTTAGGTAATTGACGGATATGATATATGATAGTCCGAGCTACTATTTGATCTTACTCCTAGTGACACTAGATTTACGGAGATTTATATTTTAAGACTTTAAAATGCACATGATAAGTTCCCTCGTGTGACAAGAGTGTGAACCTCCTACCACAGCCATATATACATGCTTTTTAGATTAGGAAAACCTTTTAAAAAAAATTATATATAGGTCTGCTTGCTTTGCATTGAGTTTGTTCAATCTTTGTCGACCCTTAGAAACTTGTCATGCTGATCATGTACACTCCACTCATTCCACTACACTACATTCCACTCTATTCGACTCCATACATGCTATTTCTATCCCGGAAATACGCATCTACCACATATATACCATATATACTCATCCACTCATTCATTGCTAGCCAATATCTTACAAAAGCTCCATTACATTTATACCTCTCAAAATGTTATTGCAAAAGAGATCTGGGTTGTAGATTAAAAAAAAAGAAGAGAAAGGGGATGAAAAATGGACAAAAGTCCTACGGTGCAGTAGAGCCTACCTCCCTAAACAAAAGAGATGAAAAATGAACAAATGTTTGAGGGCGAGTAGAGCCCACATCTCTAAAATAATAAAGATGAAAAATGGACAAGTGTCCGAGGGTGAGTAGAACCCACATCTTTAAGAGAGGAAATAATGGACACAAGTCCGAGGGTGAGTAGAACCCACCTCTCTAGAAAAATAAAGAAAGAAAAAGATACAACCCAGGTTCTCTACAAAAGTTTCCAAAAGAGAGAAGATTTCTCAAGGAGCAAAAGTAAGATTTCCCCACTATATTCTATTTACTTCACTACATACTTTACTACATCTCATACCATTTATATCCTATCCACCATACACATGCACCGCTTGATCGGTGTGACTTGTATCTTTAGATCCATTGCTTGAATTTACAATATATGTTTAGTAAGTAAATAAATTATTTTCTCCTACCTATGAGCTCCATATATATAAGCCTTAGATATAGATTGAGAGAGAAGAAGGCATAGTGTGCTATTGCCTTATCCAAAATTATTACATATTCTAAGAGAAAGGCAACACTACTTTATTACCTTAGAAAGGATCCACAAATACCACAAATGAGAGATTAGAGAGAGTCATACTTGAGGAACTTTGAGTTTTATTTTGAAAATCAACAAAAACTCCGGAAAAGACAGTTGATCAAAAGAGTTTGAGATATAGTGCTTGACTTGGATGTTCTATCTTTCAATTACCCAAGATTGAAGAAAAGAGATATAAGCTCCAAAAGGTAAGAGGTAATAAGGGTAAGCTGAAGTTTAAAAAGTTTATCTTTATCCGGAGAGAAATTTTGTTTGAAAGCATGTGTACTTTAAAGGTGTGATAGCGTTGCGGCAACTCCCGATCCAAGTAAGAAGTTTAAATATAATATTATGTATCTTGCTAAGAGACTAGCAAGATGTAAGCTTGGGGGAGCTTGTTGACACCTGTTATAGTATAAAATTACAATTAAGTTAAAAAACATGAATTAAGGGCTCAAGTCAAAGACTAAACATAAGTCTAGGGTCTAACTAACATAATTCCACGAGTTTTGGTATTCTGTGACTTTCCGGGGACTTGATAGATATTTGCGAGAGAAAGATGGAGAAAGTTAGGAATATACAAGGCATATGAAGACGAGACATAACCGTGAAGCAACTCAACCCGAAAAGTGAACTAAAACATTCTAGAAGATACCGAGAGGACACGAGAAAAGACGGGATGCCAAGGTGGCACTCCACCCTGGCGGCCGCCAGTGCCATGTAGGCCGGCGCGCCGTGGGGTCGGCTGTCGACCTCCCCTTCCTAGGTCGGTTTACTACCGACATTGAGGTTGTTTCTACACCTGTCTTGAAGGTCGGTTTGATCCAAGGGTTGACGTTCATCACCAAGTACTATATAAGAAGACCAAATTGGGTGAGAGGAAGATCATTATCATACTCATTCATCAACTCATACCCATCTAGTCCAGCCAAGTCTAGACCTAAGCCCTAGTTCATACTAGAAGTAATTAGCTATCTAGCTAGTTCTAGTTGAAGATCAAGTTCATCTTGAGTTCCCGATTAGTCAAGAAGTAGCAAGGATCATCGTTCTTGAGACTTCTCTCTTGTATTCAATCTGTAAGTACTCTTATATTTAGAATACAATTGTTATGGCTTTGATCTATATAATTATTATATTCTTATTGATATGTGTTTATGCTTGCTATAATTATATGTTTAGTTTAGTGAGATTGCTTTATATTTTATACATGGAATTGTATAGCATTCATATAGATGATCACTATGTGGGTGATAAGCAATGTGTAAACGTGGTGTTTATACAACGTTTATCCGTAATTGCACCCTACATTCTCGGCGTGTGTGGTAGATCGCGGGGAGTGACAGCCCCTGTTGAGTCCTTTGGAATCCACCCTCCAAATGTAGGACACGTCGAGTTTATTATTATGGTAATGACTAAGTTTCGTCCTTGGTTGTTATTGATAATGCTTGCCATGTGTAGAAGTAATCCAACCTTGCCATGAAAGCTAGATGTATTGCACTAATTTTAGTATTCATTGACATATATGATTAGGAGTATCTTAGGAATATTCATTCTATTCTATTCTATAACATGTTAATAGCTCGTATGATTCTAGTGGCTTAATTATGATGATCTTAGACTTGGGTATTTATCATTTATATAATTATATTTATCCCGTGACTTATCTGTTGAGTAATGTTAGATACTTTTGGCAACTCGCATTACATTATTCTTGTAAAGTGGATGATCTCATAAATAAATCACAATCTAAATCATTAGACATCCTTTTCTCTCTACCTTTCCATAGACTCCCTTCCCCTGTGGTAAAATATAAATACGATACCTGGATTACTCGGTGAAGTGCTACAATTGGTATTTCTATCCGTGCGTTTTGCAGATATCAAGTTCATTCTTTTATCAAGGCCAATCAAGAGTACCATGCCCCGCATTTCTTTGAGCGTTATTGCTAGGGTGACAGACTAGTGTATAGGTAATGCCTAGAAATGAGTGGTATACCTTGAGTACATATCCTGGTGAGATTAACTCCACTATGGATAGTGATACTATGTTACATCCCACTACTAACACCGCCTAACTCCGCTTTGTTGGATCATGAGGTTAATCCCATATCCAAGCTAACATGATTAGATAGATATCCCATATATATTTCTCTCGCCTTCCTAATGAGGATCGTGTTAGAAATATCAACAGCTACCTGTGTCCCTGAAGTTGAAGAAACAGTTGAACATCTTTTTTGGCGCTGCCCTTATGCACGACAATGTTGGGGCATTCTTGGCTTGGCCACCATCCCTGATGGCTCTAGCTTTGATAATATTCATGCCCTGAATGTTCAGATTTAGAGCCAGTTCTTCATGAGTGCCATCATTGTTATGTGTTGGACGATCTGGAAAGCCAAGAATGAGATGATTTTCAATAACAATCAGTTGAGCATTGAGAGTTGCAAGGTCTCTTTTTTTCAAGAGCTGAAGCTTGTCTCCTTAAGGGTGAAATCAGGCCTTTCTCTTCAGTTTGATCAATGGCTGCATGTTTGTAGTTGATCGTGTCTTTTTCTTTCTTTCAAAGTACCCTAGTGGGTGACAATGCTTGCCCGACTTGCTCTACTTGCTCTTCTTGCCTACTTGTAATTTTGTAACTTTATAATTTTGTTACATTTTTGTTCGTTCTTTTAATAAATTTCTGCTGGAGCCTCGGCTCCTTCAGTTTCATCAAAAAAAAGTGGGAGAAGTCCTCCTAAAACGCACCCAAATAATGGCTGCACTGGCTACAGTTTTATTTTAGGAGAGACAAATACAGCTCTTGCTAGAGTACAAGAAGCAAGAGCAGAAGCTCCACTAAACAGAACCTAAATCAAGCAAGTTATTGTACAAATACACAATTTGTTGAAACATAAGACAAATACATGGTTTGAAGTCTTACAAATAATTTTAAAATATAATAAACTTTAAATTACTTAAAATCTCTATCTTATATACTATTACTAATTGGAGGCTCTAACGGAGACTCCACGTTAATCTCACCGGATGCGCTAAGAAAAAGATAAATGCTAGAAATTCCCATGTTAATCGGAAGCATCCGGCCTTCCAAACGGAAGTCTATAGCCACCCATAACCATTAGATCTATTTATCATCTAAAAATTACCCACCTTTGCCATTACTAATTAAAAAGACAAATATCTATTTTGAAGAAAAAACGTTTTGAGAAACCCATCCTACGTCCATGGTTAGTTGAATATATCTATTTCCCCAATTCAAAATAATAATATCTTTTTCTCAATATCTTCGAGAAAGTCCATGATTAATTAAATATTTTTTAAGAGAAATACGTTGTGACAAGCCATCGAACCAACAAGGTATAGCTATACCCATCTCAATAACCGGCAAATGAGCATCCATCTATTCACCGCAGGAATGCATCTATTCACTGTTCATCCTACATGGTTTCCACATCATCACCGACCAAAAAGATATATATTTTTATTATTCACCAACCAAAGGTATGTCCATCTTGCTTAACTCATATATACAATCTAATAGATCTGGTTTTTAAAATCTACATGAGGAAAGGAAAATTGATGCCATCATTATTATATTTTCTTCAGTTTACAACAAGGTCTATTGTTTTCATCATTCACCAACCAAAGGTATGGCCATCGTTACGCTATATCCCGTCTCCTACGATCTACATATTAGGGGTAAATTAATGCCATTGTTATTATGTTGTCAGCTTTCAATTTGCAATGGTTAGTAAAACGTTTAACTGATATTAGGCCAACTAAAGGTATTACGGAGAATCAAAGCACGAGTCACTAGAATATGGAATGCGATCTCGCTCAGTAGTGCTGAACAGATCAGTCTTCATATCATCCTTATTGATCATCAGGTAAATGTTTTCTCATCGTATAGTGTCCAGTTCTTACAACCATATTTTCTAATAGAGTAAATATCTAACAGAACCTAAATCTAGCATATTACTGTACAAATACACAATTTGTTGAAACATGAGACAAATACATGGTTTGAAGTCTTACAAATAATTTTAAAATATAATTAACTTTAAATTACTTAAAATCTCTATAATAATTAGTCAAAATTCTAGTGTGGTCCGTGGCCCAGAGGGACCACCCCCCCTAGCTATCGCTTGGTCCAAAATTGTATTTCTATGGCTGCACTTGTATTGGAGGGGTTTTGGGCTAAACCACACCAACCTAACACGGGAGAGAAATATCTGCACCCGTGACATGGAAGTGGAAATTGAACGAACGAACGGTGTGCTCCGTGCTTGCGACTTGGTGCCTGGTGTTCCATTATTGCGTCCTTGTACGCGGCCTTGCCGCACATGGAAATGGTGGTCGGATTAGCTATCTCCAGATCACATATGGTTTTTAAATCAGGCACAGTGGATTGGGCGGGTGGCAAGGATTTGCCAAATGATTTCATATACACAGGTGGACCTATTCATTCACGGAGTATTTCATACACGATTTGCCAAACGAAGCTTTATATGTTTGTTATAAGAGTCAAATGATGCCATCAAACGTATTCTTGTTATAAAGGTGTATGACATCGATGCCATACCAAACATACAAGTCCTTCCAATATATGTAAAATATAAAATGTACTTTAATTAAAGAAAAATAACAAGTTGTTCCAGCAGACAAGAACTCATCGGTTTGGAGTCTCGCTATTCTTCGTCCTTCTTTTTCCTTGGACGGCTTATTATATTATAATACAAAACAAATATTGTGGACCCTGTTATAGAGGTTCTGGTCTTCGTCCTGCGTGATTGTTTGTTTGCGTGCGTGATTTCAAGAAAAAAAAAATGCCCATGGCAGTTGAAAGCTTTTGGACACACATATACGTAGTACGGGATAAGAAAACTTAAAAAGGAAGGTGACAGGAACCTTAGCAGATTGTGTGTCTTCTGTATGGCTATATTCCTTCTCATTTCATTTGCATGCCCCACTCAGCCGCTTGTGTTCTTTCTTCTCCAAAATATGGTTAAGAATTATTATTATCTGACTTATTTATGTGGCCAATTATGTTTTAGAATAAACTATATTTTTTTAACTTTCCAGGAGGCACGCTAAGTTATTTTTGTCATGAAGAGGAAACGATGCAAGTTGTTTTCATGATGTTAGTTTTTTTTTTTTGTTATTGTCACAAATGGACAATATGTGATGCTGCCCTGCTGCTTTTCACTGCATATTTTTTATTCCGATTCTTGGAAACTGCGTGATTATAATGTTTACCAGCACATTGGGCGACATCATCTTTCCTACTACTTTCCCACCACGACCCAGGCCCAGCCCCCTTCGTCGTTCCTCCCTTGAGGGATTGACAGTTGAGACATCTCTCCTGAAACAGCCTCCTCTCTATTTCCGAATCCATGGCGAGCTAGAGCATAACAAGGCCGGCCTGTGGAGAATCTGTTTCACAGAGCTACTGGCTCATCCCATTCCCATCCACACAGCCACCCCAACTGAACCCAACAAAAGCTTTGAGCTTGTGTATTCTACTAGCGGCCATGCCGGACTTCCTGGTGAGCGCAGCAACGGGGGCCTTGGGCCCTGTCCTAAATAAGCTTGCTGCTATGCTCGACAACGAGTACAAGCATTTCAAAGACGTGCGGGGGTGAGGTCAAGTTTCTCATGCAAGAACTGGAAGCCATGCGCACGTTCCTACTCAACAAATCTGAGGAGGAGAAACCTGATGCCCAAGACAAAGTGTGGATGAAGGAGGTTCGGGAGCTCTCCTCACGACATCGAGGACAGCCTCGATGACTTCAAAGTCCGTGTTGATGATGACTTGGTAAAACCAGATGGCTTCATCGACAAATGCAAAAATCTACTGGACAAGACCAAGGCCCGCCGTCGGATTGCCAAGGAGATTGAAAAGCTGAAAGGCCAAGTGAAGGAGGTGAGTGAAAGGAATGCAAGATACAAGCAGATCAGCAGTACCACCATGAACACAAGCAAAGTGACCGTGGATCCGAGAGCTCTTGCCATATTTGAGGATGCTTCGAGGCTTGTGGGGATTGATCAACCAAAACAAGAGATAATTTCATTTCTGAAGACGGAGGATGGAGATATTTCATCACAACAACCGAAGATTGTCTCTATTGTGGGAATTGGTGGAATTGGAAAGACAACTCTTGCAAGTAGAGTGTACGAAGAGCTGAAGGATCAGTTCGAGTGCCGAGTATTCTTTTCGGTGTCACGGAATCCTGACATGTCTAGCATTTTAAGAACTATTCTCATCAAGGTGACAGGTCGAGATTGTTATATGATAGACATACAACAGCTTGTCATGGAAATCAAGGATTTCCTTCAGACAAAAAGGTACACACTGGTGTTTTCTCTCTGAATGCAACATTTTTATCCATTCGGCTAAGAAATTTATTTTAATTAGCTTTGGCCATCATATTTTCTTTTGTATGAAGTTGGCTGCTCTCTTGCCTTTGGAAAAAACAGATGGTTAGAGAAGAGAGATAGTTAAATTATCATAAATGCTCTTTCTTTGTTGTTGTTTTATCTTGGTCTAATAGTCTTGCAAATCAGCATGGTACACGTACAAAGTATCATGGTGTCTTTGGTAGGGCTCCTCGGGGCAGCCGTAGCCGTTCTCCTTTTTTTCCACTGAAAATGACTTCAAATGGCTCCTCTTGCTAAACCGTTTGATAGAACTCCTTTGGAGGAGCCAGAAAGAGAAGCCCTACCAAACAGGGCCTCAATCACTTGCTAATGAGAAAATTTCTTAAATTATTTCTAAGAGCATTTATAAGGCACAATTTGATTTTTCAGTTGTAGTAAATTAAAGTTTAATTAAAACTCTCAATATATTTCTGAAAACTAGAAAATAAATTAAAATTAGGAAAGAAATTACCATATTTTTGTAGTATAAATCTAGTATTATAGTTTCCGTATGACTGACCTGCCTAATTGTTGGGTCAAACGTACCAAAGTTTTTATTGAGAAATACTAGTGCATATATATTTTTGTTCCGCCTATATGTTGTAAAGATTCTTCAGTGAGTTGTCATTACAAATCTATAAAACAATAAACTATTTCCTTGAGCTTAAATTGTGTTCAGCCGTACTAAATTGTTTTCATGCCACAGGTATCTAGTTGTTGTCGGCGATGTATGGGATGTGAAAACTTGGAAAACAAATAAGTGTGCATTGCCAAACAATAGTTGTGGTAGTGTGATAATAACCACAACTTCGGATACATGATGATGGCGAAGCATGTTGCTCCTTATATCCTGATGGTTGGGTTTACCAACCAAAGCCTCTTGAAGAACAAGACTCCAAAAGGTTGTTCGAATAGAATATTTGGTCCCGAATGAATGCCCGGAATACCTAAAAGAAGTCTCGATAAGATCTTGAAGAAATGTGGAGGTTTACCATTGGCCATTATTACAATATCTAGTTTGTTAGCTAATAAAGCACAGAACAGACTTCACTCAAGTAACGGAGTGGGATCAAGTTCAAACTTCTATTGGTTGTGGACTTGAGAGAGATTCGACTGTGGAGGAAATGATGGGAATATTATCACTCAGTTATTTTGATCTTCCTTCTCATTTAAAAAGCTTGCTTATTATATCTTAGTGCATTCCCTGAAGATTATGAAATTGAGAAAGACCGTTTAGTACGGCTATGGGTTGCAGAGGGGTTCATTCCTGCCGAATCTACATGCACCTTGTATGAATCAGGAGAGAAATCTTTTAATGAGCTCATCAACAGAAATTTAATCCTTCCGAAGAACATAAGTGATGAGGTGGACAGCTGTTGTCTCCATGATACAATTCTTGACTTCATCGTGTGCAAGTCCACTGAAGACAACTTTGTAACAGTACATGGCATCCAAAGACTAACACCTTCACCCGGAATCAAGGTTCGTCGACTAAGTCTGCAAGGTGAAACTGATGGAGAGCTGATCATACACTCCGACCAAAATTATGCAAATGTGCGGTCAATTATTAGTTTTGGATTCCCCTGTTCCTTGTTGGGTCTTAGATTCTTGTGTGTGCTGGACTTCGCGGACTGTGGGAGCTTATTAGAAAACCATCATCTTGCAAACATTGGAGAATTACTCCAGCTGAGGTATTTGAGCCTCAGGGGAACAGGGATAACTGCGCTCCCAGAACATATCGGAGCACTACAATATTTGGAAACACTTGACATAAGGGAGTGCCACGTATTCCAATTACCAACAGCTATAGTTCGACTAAAAAGACTTGTCAGCCTGCTGGGTCCTCGGAAGCTATACTACTCTCCCAGTGGAATTAAAAATATGCAGGCATTGGAGGAGTTAAATTCAATAGAAACTAACATATACGAAGCTGCTATTTTTCTTGAAGAAATTGGCGATTTAACCAAGTTGAGGCGTCTGGATATATCATTCATTGCCTATTCTGATATGGTTGACGACGAAATCTACGTGGATATTTTAAAAAAGATGGTTTCTTCTTTTCAACAGCTAAATAAGCTTCAAACTTTAGATGTACGATTTGACTGTTGGAGAGAAGTAAGGCACGCCTTCATCTTGGATGACATCATCCCTGAGGAGCCGTGGTGCTCTGCTAGCCTAAGAAAGCTTTGTTTCCTGATGAACCCCATGTCAAGGGTGCCAAGATGGATGAAGTCACTTGTCAACCTCGAACAATTATTCCTGAGAATAACGAAACTGGATGAGGAAAGTCTTTGTATTCTCGGTGACCTACCGGTTCTTGTCAAGCTTAAACTGGAGATAGCAGTAAACAATGTTCAAGACATACCCTCGACACACAAACAACGACTTCTGGTCAGCAACTGGTATGGATACAGAAGCTTGAGGTATTTCCGGGTAAGCACCGATCCAATTGGTTTTCATGTTAGGCACCCCAGATTCCCCATGCTGACGTTTGAAGCTGGATCTATGCCAATGCTGGAACAACTCAGTATTGCCTTTCATGCTGACATAACAATTTCTGTGACAAATGGTCATCTTGATTTTGGTCTCAAGCATCTCTCCCAGCTCACAAAGATCACGTGTACCATGTTTGGCCACGAACTGAATATTTTGCGTGTAGAAGCTGCCATTCAAAGAGAACTTGACAACCACCCGAAGCTTCCATATTTCAACAAAATAGATTGCCCTCCAACTCACACATATAACCGCCGTCAACATGGCCAGCCAATGCAGCGCCGATGGAGAACTCGCCAGGGTGCCACCATCCGTGGACGAGACTTGGCTCAGGGTGCACCACTACATATTCTTTATCGTGTGAAGGGAACATCAGGTACGCACAGTACAGTTTATATCTATTTATGCCTACCAAGCAACTATTCCATGGTGCATTTTATTATTCTTTGAACTTTGTATATTCTAAACTTGGCTCTATATATGCGGCCGCAGAGGTTGGAAACAATTCCATTTTCTAAAGAAAAAGCTTCATATGTTTTAGTTTTGCACGCCTTACAGTTACATTTTCTAACAGAAACTTGACAATGCTGTTAGCTAGCTTACATTTATATCATTTGGCAGGGGCTGACCCATCAACACCCTCTGATGTCCTGGGGCCTCGCCTCGTTGCTGCTCCTCAGCAACAGGAGGCATTGGTGCCGCCGTGCTTCACGTTCAGTTCTGGATCATCTCCCCATGCTGAAGCAGGAATGGACTGTTACAAGCCGTTGCAACATGACAATCTAACAAATGCCTTAAGCAGTGCCTTCCACGGGCTTTCTTTGCGCGACGCTCACCCTGGATCCAGTGCCATGGTTGTTGAAGCAGCCTCCTTGGACACCGGTAATATATTCCTCTGTTCTGCTTGCTCTCGGACTGTTGGGTCGACCAATAGCATTTCCAAGCTTCAACTATTTGTTTGTTCACTAGTCCTAGTCCATACAATCCAACTTTTCTGGGCTAACAACTAGTTGTAATCTATCTATAGTAGTACGTACTTATCCAAATATGACTGAACTAATCACTAGTCACCTAACTACTAGTCAGCTAATCACTAGTCCTAGTTTATCCAAACAAGCCCTTAATTGTTTGGCGCTGCATTCTCCTTTTGTTCTGAATATACAGGCCATGTTTCTACCATTCTGCTTTGGATCATCTCCCCATGCTGAATATACAGTCCTTGGATGTGCTTTTTTATACTAGTCCATGAACCCATGACCTGAATGGGCTAATATCTTAGATACATAAGCATTACTTTTGTTTTTATATACTAGTCCATCAATTTATGCTCTTGCATTAGTTTTTTTAATACATTTCACTAACAAAATTATTTATATAAAATTGCATATATTTTCTCTATTCATTTTTGACAATTGGTATAACATATACTCGATAGTCTCTATCTGTTAGTATTATTAACTTATAAATCACTAATCTATACATGTTTTTCATCCATATCCATAGTTTTTGTATTTACAATTTGCTGATCTATATATTTTTTTTTTTCTCGTCTATATCTTTTAGTTTTTTTGTTTACATGACACTTCTGCATATCTTCAACATGGATCTAGTTGGAATCTTAGCTTAAACTATGGTAGCTCTTGTTGCACCACATATCTTTTATTCAAATTTTTCATTTTATTTTCAAAATATTATAGTTCGTAAGTTACCCTCTTGGCATAAATGGGTAGTTCAGCTCGCACCACGACACTTGAACTTTAATCATTTTGCAGGGGCTGCCCCAGCACCCTCTGATGTTCTGGGGCCTCCACTCATTGCTGCTCCTCGGCAACTGGAGGCATTCGTGACGCCGTGCTTCACATTCATTTCCAGATCACCTTCCAACGCTGAACCTGAACAACGGGTGATGGACTGTAACAAGCCGTCCTATTATAACGAGGCAGCAAATGCATTCAGCCGCGCCTTCGACGGGCTTTCCTTGGGCACCGACCACCCTGGTCCCAGTGCCACAGCTGTCGAATCAGCCTCCTCGGGTACTGGTAATGTTTTCCTCTGTTCTACATGCTCTGAGTCTCCTATCTTTTGCAGTGCATTCTCCTCGTCTTGTTCTGAATGTACTGTCCACTTGTCTTCCTTACTGATTTTGACTTGTGGGATGTGCTTACTATATATTCTAAGGCTACCACTGTGTATATATATATATAGCATGTGTTTACTTTTGCACCGTAGCCCAAATTTATTTATCTCTAATAAAGGGAACAATACTGCACATAAAGCAAACCCTACTCCCCTGGCATATGTACTTTGCTACAGTCTGTTACAAGCTAATGGAGAGTGGAAATAAACCTGCCCTTTTGTTTCAGCTTATGGAATTGTAAAGAAGGCAAGTACAACCCAAAATCCTAAGCAAAAACAAATAGAGCATTAGAGACTTCTACATACACAGTTTTTGTTTATACTAGAACAGAATTCAGGCTTTGAATTTGTACAATGGCTTTGGCACAACTCTCAAAGCAGTGGAGAAATCGGGGAAAGACGCTCTCTGAGAAGCAAGTTTCAAAAGTTACCTATGTATTTCTTTGAAACGCAACCGTCTTCCAAAAATAAATTTCGCCAAAATCAGATTTCTTTCATAACGTTTCCTGACAAGCTAGCTTCTTACAACTTGTGGCAGGAACTCAAACAAACGAGCCCATACGTAGGATCTTGGTACCAAGGAAGAGGAGGTCATCAGGAGGAACAGCAAAGTGATCATAACCTCGTCGCCCTCCAGTTCCATCACCTCGATCATGTATTTGCAGTGATCGAGGTTTCCAAACATGCTCATATCTGAACCTTTTTATTATACGGAAGATTCAAGCTTGCTCGGCTGCACTTCTTCGCAGCCCCACAGCTGCGGCTGTTTATTGTAGCATGGCCTATATGTATGTCGATTTCGAAAACATTTGAGACACCATGTTGTCTTAATAACCCTTTTAAAAAATAATAAATATTACAAATGATATCAATATATTTTTTTCTTAACATTTTGCTTTTTGTCAAAAAAAGCATCAGCATTTCTTACCTACTGTTAAGGCATTTTGATATATAATGCATTTACTCCTATATCTAAACAGATGTATTTAGAAAATCCGAGGTGTTCACATTTTCACACAAACTGCGTGTTAAGTTATCGAAAAATTGTTGAATCGAATCATCCTCAATGTCAAATTAAAAAATATTAGTAATTTAGAACGATACAAAATACATAAAAAGGAACCAATAAAAACCAAAGAATTCATTTTTGACTGAGAACAAATGAATTTTTTTGAAACAGTGACATTGGACCCAAGCATAGGACATTATTGAGCTCCATTTTTGTGTGTGTGTGTGTATGTTCTGAGCAAAGCTCCAAAATATTTAGCTGGCCATGGGAATTCGCATGTATCCAATAGGACCAAAAGCCCACGGATGAGCAGCCCACAAGCCACAAGAGACAGCCGTAGCGGCCAACGTACCGGCATGCTGACCCAATTCTTATTTTATGCACGCTTGTAAGCTTGAGTTTGTGGCGCACACGCTCTCTTTATGGTCTGCTAGGGCGGGCCTCCTCTCTTCCTTTCCTTATTTTCTCTTTTTTTTTGTTTTCCCGTGTCGGTAGTCGTTCGGTGTGCGTTTTCCTATTTTTAATTTATTTGAAACAGTAAGCCGCCTATTATCCGTGGACCGTTCGAGTTCTCCTTTCTCTCCCTCAACTTTCCGTTGGGAAACCCTCGCCGAGCGGCGACGCGTGCGTCGTCGGGCGGATCCTCCCCGGTGCGCTTGTCGGCGGATCCTCGCTGTGCAGCCGTGGCGGATTTCATCCCGAGGTGGCATCGGCCATCGGGGCGCAAGGCGTTTTGGTCGCTTGTCTTCGCTGCAGATCCGGTTGACGCTGCGTTTCGCCGTTTGCCACGCCGCCGCCGTCGTCGCCGCTGCTGCTGCCCATCTCCGGCGTTCCCCTTCCGTGCGTCAACGTTGACTGGTGAGGGTTCAATGTCTTTTTCCCGCCGCCGTGTAGATTTCCAGCGGGGTTTCGATTGTAAGATTTTTCGCCATTTTCATCTCGATTTCGGTTCGATTTGTTCTGTTTGCCAGAGTCGCCGCCGTGTACATCTTCATTTGGGCCCAGATTTGAGGGAGGTGTAGTCCGATTCGACCGGAGGAGGAGGGGGGGGGAGTCCAACAAATCCTGGACAAATCCAGTGCCTCCGTGTAGAAGGTAGCCGCTCCTGAGATCCAGCGGGTGCTGCAGCGAGGATATAGACATCGTCAGGCATCGGCTGGCAAGGACAACTACAGCTCATCAAGGTATGCTACATTGTTTGCCCCTTGCCCCCTACCCCTTGTCCCTCCATGGTGGCCTCCATGGTTTTGTTCATGTGTATCATTTTTTGGCTACTGCAACTCTGTCAGAGATTCAGTTAAGAGGCATAGGTGCAGAAATATATAACTCTTGTTTCATATAGTTTCATGGATTCAGTTAAGAGGGGTGAACATGTGTTTTTGTTGTGCAATGCAATGTACAAAATGCAACATATTTCAGAGCATATACGCACCAATAAAATGCGATGTCCTCTGTACTTCGAGTTGATATTTGTTTCTGAAGATTTTCCTCTAATGGTTTTGATTGATGTTTCAATCAATTACTGCTTGCACAACTGAAAACTTCATCCACCCTCTCTCCTCTGTTTTTCCTTACTTTGAATACTTAGATTTGTCATTTATTTTGTTGATTGGTGATAATTGCAATGCATCTTTGTAGCCGAACTGTATTGCATTTTGTACTCTAAAGAATTATGCCAGGCACTTTTTCTGCCTGCATACAAGATCTCTGTGGGGTTGTGTTCAACGCAGGCTAAACTACGAACTAAAACAATGCAGGGTTTTGCTGTTTTGTGTGGTATGCTGGTGCCTGTTTTGCGCGTCTCCTTTTGAGTAATAAAAACAAAATAAAATCTTCTGAAGATCCGGAGCTCCTGTACCATGATTTGGTGGTGAGCTATGTTCCAATCTAATTTAGTAGGCAATCAAAAGAATAAAAATATGGTTATCCACAACTTTTTCTGTATGGAGATCTACTGTCACCACTACTTTTTGTGAATCTGTAATTGCATGCATAACTCCACTTGATTTATTTTACTTGCTTTGTACATATGATTCCTGTTTCTAGCTTTCATAGTAAATTCTTTCACTGTTGGCTGTTTTTTTTTTTCTTAAAACATGATTGATAATCACTATTCTAACTTTTCATATTCTTTGTTCGCTGAAAAAATATTAGGTCTTGTTAATTAAGATGGACGGAAAGATGGAGATAGGAAAACTAGATCTACAAAACTAGATTTTAGGTGTTGTTAAGTACTAGGAGTTAGAATAAAATTTGTTGTACCCTTATGAGTCAGAGAGAGAGAGATAGAAGTAGAGAGAGGAGTGAGAGAGAGAGGGATGGAGAGAGGGAGAGGTAGATGGATAGGATATAGGGAGAGGGATACATAGAGGGAAATAGCGGTGCCACTGTTCGGCATGTTTTTTTGGTTTTGTATCACCTAGCAATGGCTCTTTCAATTTTTAACGCAGTCCATATGACATGCTAGTATAACTTCATAGTTTGTTTTTGCAGCCTGAGGCGGAATTGAGGCGGCATCGACGAATCGTTGCATTTTTGCTGAGATCCGGTAACGTGGAATCTGGTTGTGGTGATGGTCTCCAACAATTCTAGGTGTGTATATTTGCCTTTCACCCAATTAACTGTGATTAATGAGATGGTCCCTCTTAGTTCTCATATGCCCTAATACTAGAATTCACAAAATGAATGTACTTCAATGGCACACCCTGGACATGGAAAAAGTTATTTTTGTTAAATATGGTAATGTTGTAGATTAAATTGGACCATGGTGAATAAAATTACCCATTTCTATTTACGTGTACAATACGTTCTCTGAAAGTCACCATAATACATCCCTCTACCTCACTTTTTAGCTTTTTACTGAGCATCACTTTTTTGTTTCATACAACTGATGTGTCACGCACAACGGGCAACCATCAACCAACGGAATGGAGCAATCCATTCTACTTCCTTATGTGGATTTAGCATTGAACAGTTGGACAACACAACGGATTTTAAACAGGATAGATAGATGAGATAGAGATGGGGATAGATAGGGAGAGGGAGAGATATGGGGAGATAGAGGGAGAAATAGGTATAGAGAGATGGAGAGGGAGATAGAGAGAGAGAGAGGTATACAACGATAGAGAGAAGTATGGATAGAGAGAGAGGGAGAGATATATAGAGAGAGAGGGAGAGGGAGAGAGAGAGAGGTATAGAGCGATAGAGTTTAGGATATAGATAGTGAGAGGTAGGTAGAGAGGGAGAGGGAGAGAGTCGGATAGAGGGAGAGATATAGAGATGGTGGGTTTTAAATTACTTTTTGTTTTGTTAGCATGGTGAAGCAAAAAAAAAAAATCCTCTTTTTTGTTTTTCCTGGAAAATGCTATCTGTCCCTGTTTCAAGAAAATTTTTGGGTGGCACTTAGAGTAGATGGCATCCGATATCTTTTGTGTGTCTACACTTAGAGTGTTCTTGTGGGGTGTACCCACTCTATGTCTCCACATAAATAATGATATCACTATATGAATTGTACCATGTTTTTGGTCCTTTGAGCTAACCAAATTATGCATTTGTGCTCTGTTAATTGCTTTTTATTCGTGTCGTCGGTGGGGGAAATCATTCAACACTGAGATAGAACATCCGCTGCAAAGAACTACATCGATATTGTCATCCACTGGCGGCCTTCAACATCTGGAGCTCATCCAGGTATGCGATTTCTGCCGCTCCCTGCCTATCCAGTCCCCCGTTTATGTTTATTTTTTTGCCCACCGCGAGTCAATCAGATGCGATAAAAGGGGGTCAAAAAGATATGGACCCCGTTTATTTCGTTCCTTTGGATTTTCAGTCAATCACCGTGGGGCCTGGTGGCCAATGCTAGCACAGATTCATTGGTCTATTTTTTGGATGAAAACCTTTTGTAACATGCAGTACACCCTAGCTTCCAATGTCCTTTCTGTTTTTGTACATTTTATTTTAGAACTACAAGGCATAGAAAGTCTTCAATGTTTGAAACAATTGATTAAATTCACATATCTACTGTGTAGTTCTAGTTAATTAGGCATAAAAGGCATAGAACTTAAATTGCGCTTTGTGCGTCGCATGTTTTGGTTGGAATAGGTGGCCATTTTTTTAAAGGCATTTTTTCCCGAGTGACTATTGCTCTATGTGGATAAATTGAGTTTAAAAGAAAAAAACATTTTTCAAGCTATATGTTTGATTTGTACTAGTGGCCAAAATTATGAAGTGGGTTTTTTTGAATCTTTTGTTCTACTCTTAGTGTTTGTCATACAACAGGTGATGCATAGTCGAGGCTATAGAAAAACCAACTATCCGTAGTGCTGTTACATATGTCATAGTAGATGACAGTGTGTGCACACAATTATTTGTGAAGGGGATAATTAGAGTGTCAAGTGACATTGGTAGGCTAGAAAAACCAACTATCCATAATCTTTGGAGGGAATGTTTTTCTAACATGCCGCCAACAGCCTTCTCTCACCATCGCTTTTCACCTCACTCCACAATACGTTCTATGCTTTTTAAACATATTGATGCCTTTAGTTTATTGGTTATTATTACATATATACAGTCGAGGAGAGGCAACAGATTTGAGATAGGTGTTTTTATAGTTTGAGCTCATGTTACTAGATTCAATTTGACGACTTGAAAACTTTTTGGTTCCGTATGAGCTTGAATAAAAATGGTGTGTTTGTGTGTTTGCTTGCTAGGATTTATAAGATTGAGCGACTAAAATTGAAGAGAATTTTCTTTTAATCCATATTGATTTGTGGCGATGCCTTTTTTTACAATGATACTATTTGTAGGTCTCGCATCTGACTACATAGTATTCTAGCATGAGAGATCGACTTTTTTACTTGTTCGATGCTAGGTTTAGACTCATTTTATTTTGTCCAAATTTGTAGACCTCAAACTGATCGGTATAATATTGTACCATCATGAGAGGGAGAGAGAGGGGAAATAGGGAGAGATAGAGGTAGAGGGAGAGAGAGGGGGGATAGATAAGGAAAGATATGGAGAGAGAGTTAGATGGAGAGAGAGTGGGAGACAAAGAAGAGAAAGGGAGATTGAGGGATTTAGAAAGACATAGAGATAGATAAAAAGGGATGTAGAGAGATATAGTGATGGTGGGTTTTTAAATGACTTTTGTTTCATTACTCTCAGTTTTTGTTACAACTCCATTAATTCTTTTTAAAATTTGCGATAACAGATTCTATGGAGTGAAGATAGTACCTGCATTTCTTCATCGAGAAAGTTTTAAAAGCCAAAGCAATGACGAAGAAGGTATGTTATAATGCCAAATAATTTTATTATTTCAACTACATGAACTTTTAGGTTCGAGAACACTTTATATCTACTAGTTATAATATTTGAACTATGAAATAACAAAGTTTGTGTTGGTATCTTTTTAAAACTTTTGCATGAAAGGTTGACAAACTTTTAGTTTCGATTAAAACAAAATGAAGAGATTTTGTTGAAAACTTTGCACTTGCCGCTACAAAACTTTGAATCGGGAGATAGCAAACTTTATAATGCTATTTGAAAAACTTTGAACTATTTGCCCTTTTAATTTGTTGGTACTTTATATTTCTAGCTTAAAAACTTTGGAATCAAATATTTATAAACTTTTTAGTGCTAGGTTCAAAACTTTAGACTATAATGTTAGCAACTTCTTATTGCTAGGTTCAAACCATATAAACTTTGTAATATTATAGTGAAAAACTTTTAATTTCTAGGTTAAAAACTTTTTGCACTTGCTGTTACAAAACTTTGAATCATGAGATAGCAAACTTTATATTGCTATTCAAATAACTTTGAACTATTGCATAATAAACTTTTCTCTGAACTTGTTGGTACTTTATATTTCTAGTTTACAAACATTGGACTGAAATATTTAAAAACTTTTTACTGCTAGGTTCAAAACTCTACACTATAATATTAGCAACTTTGGATTGCTAGGTTCAAAACTTTTTACACTATATATAAAACTTTGTACTATTATAGTGAAAACTTTTAATTTCTAGCTTAAAAACTTTAGACTTGCTGTTACAAAACTTTTTGAATGATGAGATAGCAAACTTTATATTGCTATTTAAATAACTTTGAACTATTGCATAATAACTTTTTTTTTTCTTTAACTTGTTGGTACTTTATATTTCTAGTTTAAAAACTTTGGAATCAAATATTTGTAAACTTTTTTAATGGCTGGCAGTTCAAAACTTTACACTATAATATTAGCAACTTCTTATTGCTAGGTTCAAAACTTTTACACTAGATATAAAACTTTGTACTATTATAGTGAAAAACTTTTAATTTCTAGGTTAAAAACTTTGAACTATTGCAACATAAAACTTTTATTTTGAACTATTTTTTAATTATGTAATGCTAGTTTAAATTTACTGCCTACAACATTAAGTAATCTGCTCTATGACAAATTGAACTTCTTTTGATACTATTATCTTTTTTTTTGGTCACCTTTTTTCATGTCATCATATGTACTTAGATTGGTTCTTTATTTCTATTTTGACAGAGTTTCAAGACAAGTACAAAGTGTGAGCAGTTTTCAAATTTTGTAAAGAATTTGACTGATGCACAAAGAGCTTCCGTCGGGGCTTGTGGCTTTGGTAGCTTGTTGCACTTTGACTGCAATGAATTACCCGGATCGGTAGCGTATATGCCGGCATGCGATTTGATGTAGCGACAAGGACCGTGTGGATGGAGAGTGGGTGTACTTTTGAACTAAATGCATTTGTGGCGCATCAGGTACTTGGAGTACCTTTAGGTGGTTGGAAAATCAAAGAGCATGCTTCAAGGGCAGAAATAGCAACCGTTCTTGGTGATACCGGAACCGCAGTTGCACCGACTATCAATGAGTTGTTTAGCTTGGTCAGCCCGAACTTACGGAGAGAAGTTTGTCCGTGTTTTCATGCCGATATCACTTTCAGCCCTTCTCGCCTCTACGGGTTATCCAAGAGCCAGAGAAAAGATATTACTCCTGCAGTTGCTTCAAGTTGCGGACATAGGAAAGTATGATCGGTGCTCTTTTATCGTGGCCTCGGTTAGTAGATGGAATAGAAGAATTCCAGAAATCAAGAGGTGAAAAGTATCACATGCCTACATTTTGTGGTTGCATCATCTTGCTAGTGGTGGGTATTTTTTGAATTCTTTGTATGGCTTTTTTTTTTGCAAACATGTGTCTTCTTTTTCCATTTCTTCATTATCTCGAAACTCACAAAATGTATTTATTTTTGTGTGCACACACAGTTTGCATTCTTTGAATACGTCAAGGCACCGTGTATCATACTACGTGAAGATTGGCCTCGTATCAAGGTTTGGAATGATCGGATGGTCAACGAATATTTGGAATTGGAAGGGATGAGTGACGACGATTCTTTCGGGACATTGACGTATGTGATTTAAAAATTTCCCGGAAACTAATTATTATGTTTAGCTTTTGACAATGATAAAGTTTAGTATGCTGTAGTTTAAGTTTTAAACTTGTTGCAAACATAAATGCTAAGTTTAGTATGCTGCAATATTTTCCTTATTATGAAATTTATATAGATTTTATTTTTGTAACAGCTAAAGGATGTCACGAGACCCCATTTGTAGTTCTTTGGTTCATTGTCGTCAACAATTTTCTCTAGATTGCCTGCGCAAGTTGAGAGTTTCATTGAAAACATGGCACCGCACTATGATGTCAACTTGGCGGGACACAACAATCAAGCAAATGTAACTACTTATTTCCCTCCTTTTTTTAATTTTTTTTTGTTCATGCAATTCAAACTTGCACTATTAGTTTTCTTATCATATTATTTTTTTGGTGTATGCTTTTACGTGAATGTGCAAGGAGTCGATCGTAGACATGTGCACCAAATTTCATAGAGATATCATGGCAAAGATCCTTTTACGCAATCCAACCCGTTGTCTCCAGTCAACTTTGCTCCATGGCGTAGTTCATGTGGACTAATCGTGGTGGTGCTGGCACTTCGCTCCAAGAGCTAATGATGCCCCAGTCCATCTATTCCTACGGACAGCAATGATGGTGATGGGACTCCCTCGCTCGTGTACGAGGGATTTTGCTCGAGGGGTGACTACCCGTAGCGTAGCAAGCGAAGGGAGCCTACACCCGTTTATGTAGGCTTGAGAACCCATAGCGCGGGCAAAGGGGCTCATCGAGAGATGGAAGTAGAAGATTCTAGACGCGCTACGCCTTTGCCAATAATAGTGCAATGAACACAACAGAAGCTGCATTCATGTCCAAAGGTGCAACAAGAAAAGGGAAAGCAAAACTTGATGGAGGTATGCCTAGTCGAACCGTAAAGAGCAGCAAAGAAATGTGAAGTAGTTGATGATTCACCCTGAATGTTGTGCATGGAAAAATGCGTAACAAAGATAGTGCAAGCAAACTTGAGTTTGTTCTTCACCCAATGAAGCGGTGCAAGTCGGGAAGACAATGAGATTTTGTTGTCCCCATGACAATTCTATTGGTGGCGAAACCCTTTGATGAACCTCCCGTTGCTCAGTAGGAAAAGTAATGCCGAAATGGGACAATCCGGTCAACTAGGCGGGCGTCCTTCAAATTTTGGTGAGCAAGTATTCACAATACTCTTTTTTTTATTGTTTTATACTAAAGTTTTTCTTACTTTTGCTATATGTGTTTACATGTGCAGCCAGTACACCTAGTGTAGTACCAGATTCTTTTGAAGGTGAAGTACCTCCAGCTAGCAGTCAGAAAAAGAAGATTGATGTTGTCAGCAGTACAGCAGAAGAGGTTGACAGTGGTTCTGTTTCAAATATCAACAAGGATGCAGAAAATCAAAGATTAATTGTAGAAGGTTTGGATAACTCGAAAAATCTCAGCCACCAGAATGTTGATGATAATGTATTGCATCCTGTTCCCCAGCCTTCAGTGAGCATACCAAAGAGAGGTAATGCCAAGGTGGTTACAGGTGCTAATAAAAATTTGGTGGGACGAGAAGAACATGTTGTTGAGCCTTCTGTGCCCAAGACGGGTGCGAATGATGGTCGTCGGAGTTTTGTTGAGAATGTATTAGGACATGAACAACGAGGGCAAAGACGGTACCAATAGTGGAGATGTACCAATTCATACCGAGTCAACATCTAATGGAAGTATCAACTGCGTGCTCAAATTAATTCCTACAAAGACTCAATTTTTCCAACCATCCCTACCATTGGTATTGAAGTTAGCGATTTCAAGACACAAGCAATCTTAAGTCTCATGCCGGGGTGATAATCAATCTGGTTGTGGTAAGCAATTTGGCAACAATAGCCTTGCATTACATTTTTGTTTTCATTTTTTCTTTTTTTTGAAAATTAGCATGCGAGACATTTCTCCAATTTGTTCCCACTTTTTCCATTTTTTTGTTTTTTTACAGTTGGAGACAGTAGGAAGAGGCACCTTGATTCCCCGTTGTACCTGATCCTTTCAAAGGGGTAGGACGTCCAGTGGATAGTTCTAAAAGGAAAGCTGCTGCGATCTCTAAGACTCCAAAAGTGGTTGTCATTGGTTCGTTTCGGATAGTAACAAGGCTAAAAAAAACAAAGATTAAGTGTATTGGACAATACTTCTAGCGAATGCCTATTCATTTGGAATCGTCAAAAGTCTGCAGGGGATGAAGCAAAAAGACCATGTCACTCCCGACATTACAGAATTAGCAAGTGGCAAATCCATCCCTCGTTCGTGGTGGTAAGCAACCCTTAGCGTTTTATACAAGTTTACATGTATTTGTCATATATCTTACTATGGTTTTTGTGATGAATGATAACTTTTTTTTTTTTCATATATTTTTTTACATGTATGTTGCTACTGCTATTAAGAGAGGAAGTCATCTGAACAATTTGCAAGAAAGCGGGCTCGAAACCTTCAGTTCATTTGGGTACACAAGATATGTTCTTTAACCATCCCCACGAAAGATTCAGGTTAATCGAAGATCCGAGAATAAATTATATGAATTGGCAACTAGACGTGTATCTAAGCCGAAAAAGCAAAGAAGAAAGGTATTTCATCCAACTCAAGTTAATGGTAGTTTTTTTCCCATGCACATGTTTGGAAAACCGGCTAGATGAAAGTTAGAAAGGATCGAATTTTTTAGGAAAACGGTGTGGTGTACTTTATGTGAAAGGAATTTCGAACAAACATGCTACCATAACAAAAATATTATGTGAATGAATCCATGTCTAAAAGTTGGGCAACACTTTAAGAGTAGCTAAACATTAAGCAAAGATTTCATTATGTTGAATATATAGATATATAATGAAATGCAGTAGCTATGGGTATGAATGCGCTATCACTTTGGGTCTAGGCCTTGAATCCCAATTCGGACTATGCTTGGATAGAAAACAACACAAGTGCTCGGGCTAGCGTAACCAGAGAGCTATTCCAAAAATAAATTCTTATAGAAACACATTATCTGTTCCTCTAGTAAATGTTATTGTTCTTCCCCAATTTTTTTTAACCTCTCTCAGTACCTAGTTCCCTACTTCTCTACTCAATTTACCTACTTGCTGATTTGAGGACTATCTTCTCCCCCAAGGTCTTGCATCCTGCTTCCTATAAGAATTTATCTAGTGGGAAGTTTAAAAAAAAAAAAAAAGAGAAGTACATCCGAGGACTCTCTACTTCTCTACTGAATTTATCTCTTGGGAAGTTAGAGGTAGAGAGACATAGGTATATTTAGAGAGAGGAGAGAGAGCAAGAGACAGGGAGGGAGAGAGAGATTTTTATAGATAGAAAAAGATGGAGAGAGAAAGATATGGAGATAGATAGAGATAGAGATGGAGATAGTGAGAGAGGTAGAGAGAGGGAGATACAGATAGAGATATTGAGAGGAGAGAGAGCATGAGAGAGAAAGATATTGAGAGACCTTTCTGGAATAGTTCATTATAAATACTCAAACCTTGAGGATTAGGGAGAGAGAGATAGAGGGACGAGAGATCGCATGTGAGATTTTTTTCAAAACAAAAATCTTTAGAGAACATTGATTTTTCACCCGAGCACAAGAAGTACATCTGAGTTTGATTGGCCATTTCAAAAAAAAATAGTACTACAATGAACTTTTATTTTGGGCCCTTTCAAAATCTTGTGTCTGGAGTAAAGAAATAATTAACTTGATACTATCTTAGCTTTCTTAGCCTTATAAGTGAGATTAGATGTCTCAATGCATAACTGTCCTCCAACAAAAAAGATACTTCGAGTAAGGAACATATGTTGACAACAGCATATTAATATCATATTCATAGAAGTAATTCCTTTGACAACTTTGAGAAGTGCCCATCAGCGAAACATAATACCATAGGTAAGAGTGTACGTAGCTTTGATGAGTATTTATGAGGCACAAGACTAGTTTGCACTTTGTGAGGATGGCACCATCCCGACACGCAAGTGTGTGACGCCGAGAGAGACGTGCACGAAAGGAGACGCCTAGTCCACACACACACACTACGGACACGATCCACGCATACACGCATACGCCAGCGAACATTTCAAACGTGCGTGGCTGTGCCGTGTTGCTTCTCTGTCCATCGCCTCTGGTTTTGTGTATACCGGAGTTGGCTGGGGCTGCATGTGAGTGAGCAACAAGTTAGAGTAGATTGTAGACCAAAGCACTGTCCATGCATGTCCTAATCGAGGGAGGTTAGCAATAGTCGTCTAAGCGCATGCCGCCATGCGCGTGGATCTTGTTTTTGACGGCACGGGCGGTGTGGTGTGGTGCGTGTGAGAGATTACGGGGGATGATGTGGTGCCTGATCGCCACAGTCCAAAGCTAGGCTTTACGCCACTAGTTTAAAATTTTGAATTATCACATTTTAAACTTTGTACTGCTAGCTTTAAAAAAACCTTTCAGCTATGACATTATATTACTAGTCCAAAATAACTTTACAAGTTTGCTATGTCATGGTTCAAAGTTTTGTAAAATCGAGTGTAAAGTTTTATACTGGTACCTTGAAAACTTTATACTACTGCATTAAAAACTTTATACTACTGCATTAAAAACTTTATACTTGGGTACCTTGAAAAACTTTGACCTATTATATGATAAACTTTGTAAAAAGCTAGGTTAAAAGCTTTAGAATCGGATATTAATAAAACTTTGAACCATGATATTTCAAAATTTGTGCCGCTAGGTTCAACATTTTGATATATCACATTATAAACTTTGTAGTAGTCGGTTCAAAACTTTTTAGAGTTTATAGAACTTTGTATTTATCGGGTTTTGTACTTGTCACATTTTAAAACTTTATATTGCTACATTCAAAACTTTACACTTGGACATTATAAAACTTTGTAATCTACTATTATAAACTTTATATTGTTAGGTTTAGAGCTTTGCACTCAGAATTTTTAAATTTTCATAGTACGTGGCTTCCTGGATACTTCATATTTTCCAAATTTGTATATTTTTTTTATTCATGTTTGAACATGTACCTTTTTTGTACATATATGAACTGTAATTGTCATGCTGAAAAATGTGATTACTATTCTTTTTGTAAAAACAGCTACTTGGTTTTTCCATTGAGATGTTTGTTTCATTCTTCCTTTTTTTTTCCCAGAATATATTGACATCACTAACTTTGGGCTTGCCCTTTTATATCAATTCTCGCAAAGAACATAGTTGCCAACATTGGTCAATTCTATATTACGAAGATAAATTTGCAGAATGTTTCAAAGCTAAGGGATGGATAGGCAACTTTGAGATGGATGTTTTTTGTGAGGCAATGAACATAGACAACAGTTCGACAAGAAATTAAATGCCAAGGAATTAAATGCAACCAAATGTTTCTTGACTAGTGATATTGTGGTAACATTTATATCTTTTATCCCCTCTCGGCCTCATATTTGTTTCTTCTTTTTTTCTTTTTTTCCACATTTCTTTTTCTACTTTTTTGTGCTATATTTACTATTTCATGAACTACCTCTTTGCATTTTCTTTTTTTTTCATTCACCTCATACCTGTTGTTTGAACAAAACAGGACAAACTAAGGGTAAGCAAGACATTCAGCGTCTCTACAAGAAAGGAATATGTTAAGAAGCACTTGAAATTTTCAATGGACCAATTTGATTTGGTTAGTGAAGAGTTTTTTTTCCCTCGATTATCAATATTGGTTAAGTTAACTTAATTATTTATTTTTTTTTTCAACCAATACTCAGGTCATGATCCCCGTTCTTGAACTTGAGCATTGGTGGTTAATAGTTGTTGACCTCGAGAGATCATCGTTTTGATCTCCTAAACTCATGCAAAATGTCTGCTAGATACTCGAAGACCTCGATTCGGATAGTAAGATAATTCTCTCTCTCTATGTGTTCATGTTTTTCCATCATTTTTTTAACATTTTTCCCCCATGTTTGTGTTTCCTGTTCAGTGCAATAATTTCAGGGCTGCTCTATGAGTCCATGTATGACAAGCCCAATCTAGATGATTTTAAACAAAATCCGCAGCCAAAGACCACAACAGGAGAGCAAGTACGTTCCCATTCTTTATACTACTTGCTATATTCACACGAGAATAGAAAGGGAGTTTGAGAGTGTGAGATATAGGCACATAGAAAGAAATAGAGAGAGTTAGGGAGACAGATAAAGTGGGAGAGAGAGAGAGAGATAATTAAATAGAGGTAGGGAGATATAGGAATAAATAGAGGGACAGAGTGAGAGTCGGGAGGAGAGAGAGTGAGAAAAAGATAGATAGAGGGGATAGTGAGAGAGATATAGATGGATGGAGATGCATAGAGAGGTGGGAGGGAGGTAAAGAGAGAGAGAGACAGGGAGGGATGGACATAGATGGATAAGGACAGGGACAGGGAGACAGAGATGGTGATAAAGATAATGAGAGTTACACAAAGAGAGAGGGATAGAGATTGAGAAATAGAGGGAGAGTGAGAGAGATGGAGAGGGACAGCGAGAGGCAGAGAGGGATAGAGAGAGAGAGGGAGAGAGGTAGAGTGAAAGACTGTAAGAGAGAGGTAGTGGGAGAGAGAGTAAAGAGATGTAGTTGGTTTTGGTTTTGTGTTTTTTTTTTTTTCTCCTTCATGTTCCTGTCGGCCAATTTGGCAAAAATACATTTCTAAGGTTTTGTTTGGACTAATCGCAATCATTTAACATGCTGAAATACCTATCTAGCCTCCACCACCAAGTTCGGTCGATGGAACTACGATGTTGCTGACACACGTTTTTCATTTTTTTGTCAATGGACAGCCATGACAAAGGGAATATTTGTTATGAAGTACATGGAATTGTGGGATGGCGAGGAAAGTGTGTCCAATGAGTAGTAAGGTATTTTTTCAAATAAACGTTGTAGTTATTCTTCAACTGACAAAGGATGATTTTGTTTTTATTTTATTTTTAAAAGAAAAAACAAATGCCGATATTTATCATTGACATATGCGTAACATCCTAGAGTACCGTAAGCAGATTGTTAACAACATTTTTAAGGCACCCAAAGAACATAAGAACAACGTTGCCATCAAAGAAGCTATAAGGTGCGGTACTTAAACATCCTCGGGTACATATATCTTTTCTTCAATAATGGAGATACATTCTCTCTCTACCCTCTTTTTCCACTTGTGGCATTCTAAACTATTACAAATTATAAATTCTACAAATATAAGACTGTTCTCTTGTGTAACATGTATTCTCTCCAAATTTCTTTTCATTTTTGGCGAAGATCACGTTGCATTGTTTCTAGATGGACATTTATCTTTGAAATGAGTTTCGATCTGCAAACAAAGGCACCGCCGAACTTGATGCTTCTTCTTTTCCCCGCATTGCTATTAACTCATGAGTTGGCTTCATCCTCTTTGCATTATTCATGCTTGACCTTTTCCCTTATGGGGGTCATTGTATACAACCTGTGTTGATGGTTGGTGTTATCCATTGTGATGTTATCTACTGCAGTAGCAAAGACCAAAGACCGCAGTGCGCCAGGCAGCACCTGTAGTAGCATCCTTACCCATTGTGCTGATATCTACTGCACTAGGAGCAAAGAAACCGCACCCGCAGCAGCATCCTCATTTCTAGCCATAGTATCCCTTTTCTTTTGATGCTCTTGACCAACTTCTCAACACCATCATCGAACAGTTGCCTTGACACTTGGTCCTTGCACATTTCTCGCACAATGCTTGGACATTTTGCTCATCATGACAATGTAGTGCACTGAATTCTCATCTTATGTTTGCTGCCCCACTCCTTGTGCTTTTGTCATATCATCGAAGTTTTCTGTCCCATGTCAATCGTCCCACCTTGGATGAATGAATGACTTTGGGAGTTTGGTCGGACCTTTCCTCGTTGATATATTGAAGACATGGCAGCAATGCAGCCCGTCTCTTTGAAACTTCGCACATGAGCACGTATACTGCCGCCCATCTTCGAGATACACTCACCTTGTATCGTTTCTTGTCATACTACGCCTTTGTCGTAGCTAATGACTCTCTTGAGGAGGAAATGTCTCGCCACCACTCTCTTCTTCGACAACGTAGGCTGTGGCTGTTCCGCATCTCTTTACGCAACCGAGACATGATAGGTCTCGTGAAGATGCTCATAGCCTCCTTCTCAATTGGGGAGTTTGACCAAGTGGGGCCTACGGTGCCTTCCGAAATATACCTCTTCCTGTCCAACTTGTTGAGGTTCTTTTCTGAATGATCCGTATTGTTCAAGAACCTTGTTATCGTGTCCTTATTCATAACATACCCTTTGAACAGCGAGTTTGTACTCTCGCTTCTCCCGTGGTCGAGGAGAATGGGTATAGCTTGCTCTTGAAGTAGGCTGGGGCCCAAAGATGCCTGATGTCATATAGCTCTCGAGATAAGCCCTCTCGCTCTATGTTGAGGGTCCGACATGATCTTCTCGCCACCCCTCCTCAAACTCCTCCGGGATGAAGGCGTTCATTATGAGATACCATAGGAGAGCGCCCATGTGTCCTCGAGTAGCTAGGTAGCTCTTCGATTCTTCTTTATGTTCTCTAGAATGTGCCGAAGAAATCTATGTGTTGCATCAGGGGAAGATAGTCGAATTGACTTCCTAATCGCCTTGTCCCGGTGCGTGATAATGTTGATGGGCTTCTTCCCACCCATAGCATCCAGGAAGGCGTAAAAAGCACCAATCAAATGTCTCGGCTTTACGGTTCAGAGCGGCCACACCCAAATATCACTGTGTTCCCATGATTGTTCACCCCAATTAAGGGAGCAAACGGCATGTCATACCCGTTTGTCTTTGAAAGTGGTGTCAAATGCCAAATAATCTCCATACAGCTCCCGTTCTTTTTGCCCATCGATCGGTCAAAAGACACTCCTCACCGTTGTCCCATCATTTGAGTCGAAGCTGTAGTGAGTAGTAGAACCCTCGATCTTGCTTTGTTCTGTCTGAACAAGCTGCGGGAGGTCCTCAGATATCCATGTTCACGTGTCTCCGTTTCTCGCAGCCGCTATGTTGCTGATGTGAACTTCATCAAAACCAACGGCTCAAGCTTCCTCTTAGGGATCCGTAGATTGCCATCACTTTCCCGGGAGGTACCCCCGCCGCTCAGAAGATTGAGATGAACCGCTTATCGAGTGCTTGAGATGTTTGTGTGGCACCTCATGAACCTTGTTAGCCATTCCAACGGTAGCGAGGTTGTGGTTATGCTCCGGGTTGACCGTGTCGGCAACCCAACCTTCGAGGCCTTATCTTCAAGCGGACTCTCGCTTGATGATGTTTTGAATGTAATTTGATCTCCTCGCTTCACCGGGGTTGTCACCGACCACATTCTTCCTATGCTTGTTACTGGACTAGCAACAGCTTTTGTCATCCGCCTTCCTTGTTTCTATAACTTGTGCTCCTTTGATTGCAAATCCAACACGCCTAGCGTAGATAGCGAAGAAGTCAGAAGCATCCTTTTTCGTGACTGAACAAAGATTCCTTCGCTTGGTGCGAGGGGCGAGATGATTTCTACCATTGTTGGATATTCGCCTTTGGGAAACATGGCGTCCATCTCCTTCTCTTCTTTTGTTGTGGGATACTTGATCTTCCAACTCTTGCGTAAGCTTTTGAATCTCATCGGTCTCTCTTCAATGTTGGCTCCTTCCTCAACGCTTGCCTCATTCTCGTCGTCTCTTGACCCCCTTCTCGCACCATCGGTAGCTTCCGGTACTCTTTTGCTTTGGTTCCGCTGAAAAGTTTCTCGGTCTGCCTCAAGCACCTGCCCTTCATATTGTTCTCTGGCAACTTCAAATGTTGGTATCTCGGATAGGTTTGCATCATCTTCAACTTCCCCATTTGCTGGCCAAAAAACACAAAAGTCTCGTTAGTTGCATAGAACAAGATAAACTATTGTCATAAGCAACAATAGATAAGACGTTTCAAAGATCCGTGACATCCTCACCCTATGTATTGCAAATGCATGGATGCTTAGCAAGGGTTTTAGGCTTTTATCGACAAAAGGGAGGAAGGGATTTTTAATCTCATGCCTTGGCAAACCGTGCAAACAAGCAACCAAATGCTATCATTCAGTTCACAAGCTAGGCACAATCAAATCCACGGATAATAAAATAACTATTGTTCGCTTTTGTTCCCTTTCCTGTAAAATCATAGAATATTTTCACATAGTTGTGTTGTAGGCCTTGTTATGATTTTGATTTGATGGTACACTACGCCCACTTATGATTGCAGAATAATGGTTTTAGGTCCAGGCAGAAGATGCCTCCAACAATAGTAAAAATGGCCACTGATAGCACTACAATAGTATACTAGCATTGCATGGTCCAATGCCAATCACAGTACAGTCAAACACGCAAACACATGGACATGTTTTGTAAGTTTTCATACGCCCAAAAACGAGAGTCGGCCTAGTATATGCATGACTGATTCGGTTCGGTGATTCCTATCACTTCTACATACTGGTTTTACTTTACTAATTACTTGTACCTGGTTGAGATCAAATGTCTGAGTATGTTGGGCTCTGGTGCCACTATTCTCATAAGCACTGGCAGATATTGCAAGTTGTAGTTGTAGCAGTTCTTCTTCTTTCTGCCTCTCTTCTCTATCAAGTCTAGCATTCACAAAAGACTGCCAACAGAATTCATATGTGTTAGTTTAATTTTGCATTCAGCAGAACCATCGTACTACTTAGATATAACAAAAAGTTTAACATGTACCATGAACCTATCTTCTAAACCTTGTGTCTCGCACAAATTTCATTCTCTTACATTCCTCCAATAGTTTATTTTGGTTTAAATTATCCATCCGCAATAGAACATAAGTTTCTTTAGTCAAGACATGAATTCCAATGAGATATAAAGATGTACAAAAAATGTATTTCTGCCTATATACTGCTATTTATTCTTAGTCATGTCCCTTCTCATTTTTTTTTATAATGCTCAACTAGTTTCTTTTTACAGCATCAATTACTGGAAGAAATGTCACTGACTATATTATTTTCTACTTTGCATGTCCCTATCAGATTAACTTGAAGACCATGCTCAATCACGTTGCCCAGAGGCCATCGATGCCGCGATATTTTGTGGAATTAGTCCGCTAGGGAGTGCAAATCCCGGCATATTAGTTTGTCCAATAGAATTTATCACTCAAATGATGTAACAAATTGCGGTTGTATTGTGGGTGGTCTCATACGCTTGTGGAGACATTTATTTTTTTTTCATTTTTATGGCTTTTCCAATCGCTAATGTAACCTTTGTGTTTGTTAAATTTTAAATCTGAAATGTTGCATCGTTTCAAGGAACATCTCTCGGCGCCTCTATTTCATTTTTTCCTTCTCTACTTTTATTCATTACTGGTGAAAAATCAGTAAAGTTTGTATGCAGCAAGGTATACTTGTACTTTTATTAGCAGATTTGAGTGGTAGCATATAAAAATATATAAAAGGATTGCTTACAACAACAAATACGTCACCGGTAGAAGCATGTGAAGGAAATTATCTCGATGCATTTGTTCTTTTTTACGGAGGTTAGTGTGTTCTAACCAATAAAATAGGAGTTCAACAAAGTTTTCCTAGAATAATTCATTTTTGGATTCGATGTTTTTGATCAAATTTTTTCTCATTGTTACCTTTGCCGGTAGATCTTTTCCCCTGGATGCCACCATTTTCCCTTAAAGCTTCCCCATTTTGTGGTGCTCCACGGGCCGGCGGAGGGGCCTGCCGATCGGGATGATCCATATGATCACGCCGCCAGGCGCCGCCACTCTACAGAGGCGGCAAAGACACAGCAGAGGGGAGGGTGGCAGGACCGTCCCGCAAGAAAGAAGGAATTACACGTATCCTTTTTTAATTCAAGAATTGTTTATTGTTTTAAATCTTATTCATAAATTGGGCCCACATGCAGTGTCTTTTTCCTCTTTCATCACTAAGCTGTTTTCTTTTCCCCTTTTTTCTTTGTCCAAAGTGTGCAACTGGAGGACATTTCTGCATCTCTCGCATAGGACACAGAACCCTCCAGATACTTGAGCAAAATCCAAAGCATTGGAGGGGGGCAGCCAGGCAAATCCCATAGTAGTGTGTCGAGCTCATCTCAGATGGGAGTCTGGTTTTGCTGAGATGATACACTGTGCGGGTGCCCTACGTAAGAGTGGCGGGTAAGGGAGCCCCACCCACGATCCGGATCTACTTGGATTTTTCTTACACTACCTTTTTTCTTTGTTTGCGAGATCTCGCACCCGGTTTCAATTCCTTTTCTGTCGTGAAATTTTTACGGTATGTGGCATCCCATTTCTCAAGTTTCTCAATCTTGCCTCTCTGCTCTCTTTTTTTCAATAGCTAAGACATGCGTCCCCCTTTCCTCCCCCCCCCCCCCTCAAATCCCTATATCCTGTGATTTTACCTTTGATATTTTCAGTGGATCTACTTTTGCTGTGCTGAGTTTGAGGTGTGAGTTGTGAGGAGATTGTTTAGCTAGTAATGTATGCATGTTTCAATCTGTAATAGTTTGTCATGGTCCTCACATCCAGACTTTTCAGTATTGGCTCAATAAGTTATGAAATAGGTGTGTTTGTACTGAACTCATCAGATTTATTTCTCTTGTATTCAGGAAAATTAATAATGTGTTGTAATTGTTTTTGTTTCCGTATTCTGGGGGTATAGAGAGGAAGATATATAGAGAGAAAGGAGAGAGACCAAGATAGAGGTAGAGTTAGATGGAGGGAGTGATAGAGTGAGATGGAGAGAGAAAGAGAGATAGACAGAGAGATAGAGTTAGAGATAGTGATAGAGGTAGAGAGAGACAAAGAGAGAGGGATAGAGATAGATACAGATAGTGGGAGAGAGATAGAATATAGAGAGAGTGGGATAGAGATACAGATAGATGGAGAGGAATATGTAGTTATATTTAGAGAGAGGAGAGAGAGCAAGAGAGAGGGAGGTAGAGAGAGACTGATAGCTAAATTGAGGTGGAGAGAGGAAGAGAGGGAGACAGATAGATATAGAGATAGAGCTAGTGAGAGAGGTAGAGAGAGGAAGATACATATTGACATATTGAGAGGAGAGATAGAGGATGAGAGAGAGATAGTGAGAGATCTTTGTGTAATAGTTAATTATAAATTCTTAAACCTTGGAGGATTATGGATAGAGATAGAGGTACAGAGAGATGGAGATTTGTAGATTGAGAGAGAGAGAGGGATCCACTGTTGGTAACTCCTCGAGAGAGGGAAGGAGACTGAGTCTAAGAGAAGTTTAATTTTAAGAGAGGTGGATTTTGACTAGATTTGCTTCCTCTACTATTTTTAGAGATGTCCTTTTTACATAGTAATCTGCTGAGTTTCAAAGAATGATATGTTGTATGACCTTTCTTTTTGTGCTATTTTCTGTCTTGACTGTCTGTTCTTGTATTTGGTGACATGGTATGCTAGTCTTCATACTATTATTAGATCCTATTGTCTGAGTTTTGGTTTTCTATTTAAATTTTTTTTCCTAGTCATTATCATACGTTCAAATACTTTCTCTGATCTGCTGCCTTTGATTTCTTTTACACATTGTTTATTCAGTGTTTTTCTCACTTTGAGGATGGCCCATTTGGTAACATCTGAGAGTGATTGGAGTACCAGTGATTCGGGACACAAACTTAGCTATTTTGGTAGATTTTTTTTAGAGTAAGTTTCGGGAGTTATCTTCCCGTTTTTTTTTCTTCTTGTTTTCTCGTATTGTGTCTCGTCGTCACTTTTTACTTGATAAGATATGTGGCCTTGAAAGTCGGTTTGTAATTATTTCTTCATGAGGCTTATTTTGCATTATTTTTACGCCACTATTATGGTGTACTTGTCAATTCTATTTAGACAAGATCTGTATTCTCAATGTAGTATTAGGTAACCATAATATTATGATCATGTTATGTTTGAATTGAATTGATACAATTACCTTCTCAAAGTCAGTTATTTTTGAATTGGACCATGTCTATGTATCTTCCTACAGTCTTCTGCACGAACCTTTCAAAGTCAGATATTTAGTGTGTCTTAGGTGCATGCCCAGACATCCTAGTTTGGTGGGGTTTTTTTTTCATTTGGAATGTGATATTGGGCTGGGCCATCAATTTCATGTAGGATGGAGTTGGTTTATTTCAGCAGGACTGCAGATTAGGTGTTATCTCTCTGGATTGCAATGGGGTTTTTTGTCTGTGCTTTTGAGAGAGAGGAAGAGAGATGGAGAGAGAGATAGAGGGAGATGGAGAGAGAAATGGAGTTAGACAGAGATAGAGATAGAGTTAGTGAGAGGGAGAGAGAGAGAGAGGGGCAGATTTTTAGAGTATGGGAGAGAGATAGAGACAGAGAGAGAGATAGTGAGAGAGAGAGGCATACAACTCTGTAAAAGTTGTTTCTATAGCTATGGAGATGGAGAGGGATAGGGGGAGGGAGAGGTAGAGGGAGAGGGAAACAGAGAGAGATAGTGTGATAGAGAGGCAGAGGATGGATAGAGGGATGATGTAAAGAAGGAGATGGAGGAAGGATAGAGAGGGAGATAGCCAGATAGAGAGGGAGATAGGTAGGCAGAGACAGATAGAGAGAGAGGAAGAGGGACAGAGAGAAGCAGAGGAGAGGGAGAGAGACATAGAGAGGCAGAGAAAGAGGGTGGGAAGTTTTAGTGCAAGTGTTAACCATATTTCTCTCAATTATATTCTGCCATTCTCTTGCCTTATATTTCTCCCGATATTTTGCTTCACTTATTTCAGTCTCTCCTCCTCGTTCCTTAATTTATTGGATGAGGGAACCAAAGTGACTGGATCTAAGGTTAGCTTCACTTATTTCAGTCTCTCCTCTTCGTTCCTTAATTTATTGGATGAGGGAACCAAAGTGACTGGATCTAAGGTTAGCAGCCATTTCCTTTGTCTTGTTCTGTCATGAATGTTTTATGATACATCTGATCTATTATTTTTTTTGTGAGTGCATAATAGTATATCTAAGCTTTTCTCTGTTGAGGTGACAGGTTGTACGTACTGTGTTTGAAATTTTTATCATTTGCTCATAATTTGTGAGTCTACATTAAACAATGAAACCATAGTAACCTCCTGTGTATATCTAGTTAATTAGGTGGCTTTAAAACTTTTCAAGCTGCATTTATGTGTGTTGTTTCTTGTCACATAGAGATGAATAGAGAGGCAGAGAGAGAGAGAGGGAGAGAGATATATAGAGAGAGAGAGGGAAGAGAGAGAGAGATAGAGGGAGAGAGAGAGATATAGAAAGAGAGATAGACGGAGATTTAGAGAGAGTGAGAGAGATACATCTTTGTTAGGATTGAACATTGGTGGTATAAAACCTTAGACTTTTGCATATGTCTACATAATATTTTTTTTTGCCTTTTTTTCCAAATTCATGTTTCTTCTATTTTAAGCCATATACAGTTTGTGAAATCCTTTTCGCTGAATTTGCTTCCTCTACTATTTTTAGAGTTGTCCTTTTTACACTGTTCTATTTCTTGGACCATGTCTATGTATCTTCCTACGAGTCTTACTCGCATCGAACCTTTCAAAGTCGGTTATTTAGTGTGTTTTAGATGCATGCCCAGGCAGCCGCTTGGTGGTTTTTGTGTTTTTATAGGTAATTTGTTATAGGGCTGGGCCATCAATTCCATGGAGGATGGATTTGGTTTAGTTTAGCAGGATTTGCAGATCAGTTGGTATCTCTCTGGATTGTAATGGGGATTTTTGTTTTTGTGTTTTTGATAGAGAGGAAGAGAGATGGAGAGAGTCATAAAGGGAGATGGAGAGAGGAAGAGAGCGAGACAGAGGTAGAGATTGAGTTATTGAGAGGTAGGGAGTGAGAGTCAGAGAGTTAGAGAGAGAGAGGGAGAGAGATAGAGACAGAGAGGGAAAGATATATAGAGAGAGAGGGATAGAGATATAGATAGAGGGAGAGAGAGATACCTTTTTGAAATTTAAAGCATGCCCCTAAGTAGGCATTGCATGTTTTGGGGCATTTTATTTTTAGGATGAAAATAACTTGTCCCCTACTAGGCAATAGGTTCTTAGGTTTTTTTAAAAAAAGAAAAGAAAAGAATGGCCCCCTTCTAGACATCACATTTTTATAATTATCGAAATTGTACCGTGTGGGTAATGATGAATTTAGAAAAAAAAATTTGGGTGACCTGGCAGTGTATCTGGATGGTTGTTAAGTTCTGAACTTATCAATACTAACTTTATATTGTGAAAGTTTTGTAGGTCTTAAAAAACCCACAGTTATGGATTCTAAGATAGTGTCATCTTCAATGAAGCAAAAGCACAGTTTGAGGAACACATCTTCCAAAGGTAAGAGAAATTGAACCCTATGCTTACATTTTTTCCTTCCCTCCTGACTATTCTCTCTCTCTCTATCTTTTTGACATTTTGTCTTAAATTTTGAATCATGATTTCTTTACAGGCATTCTCCACAAAATTGAGTCTGCCCAAGTTTATTTCTGTTGCAAGGCTGCTAACAAATGATCAAAGAAGATTGGTCAAGAGTATTGGGTTTCATCACCTTCTTCATATTCGATGTGATTCAGTGCCAAGAGGCATATGTCTGTGGCTAGCAAAACATTTTGATGTCAAGTCAAGGTCAATCCAGTTAGGCGATGGCTCAAAAATATCAGTTACTCCTAAATCTATTCATGAAGTGTTTGGTATTCCAACTGGTGGAAGAGCAATACACAAGAAATGTGATGAGTCATTCAAGAAATTGATTGCTGATGAAACAAATTGTAGAGGCATTGCTCCGACTATCAATGAGTTCAAAGCATTACTTACTCCCCGATCTTGTTGGAGACAAATTTAAGAGGATTTTCACACTTGTTTGCCATAGCTTGTTTTCTTTGTCCTACTAGCTATGATTGTATCGATATGAGACTACTATTCAGGCAAAGTATCCGTAACAAATCTCTTCATTTGATCGGTGCAAGATCGCGTATAGACAAACTCAAAGAACTCGATTGATTCCTATCAAAGATCAGCAAAGAACATCATCAACCACAACTCTTGGGGGTTGCATTCTTGCACTTGTAGTATGTATTCCCAACTTGAATTACATTGTTTTCCTTTTCTTTCTTTCTTATTAAATTCTTTTATTTTTTTCTAGAAAATGAGCTTTGATTTTGCCCTTCACTAACTACCTTTGTTACCTCACACGATAATATATTTCGAAAGGCTAGACATCCCAAGGCATACTAATCGAGGTTGTCCCACGTCTGAATTTTTGGTCAACAGAAATGATCAAAGCTTTTGAGACATTGGATGCTAAGGATGTCGATGAGTGCATCTTCGGGGCATTACCGGTAATTTTTTCACCCTAAAGACAGTCTACATCTCAACTCTTATATGTTTTGTCTTTTTTTTTGTAGCTACCACGTTGCATAACTATTTTTTTTATTTTAATTTCATATGCAATTGCAGCTGAAGAACAGGAAACCACCTAATATGTTAAGAAGTTCTATAAAAATCGAAGCTCCAAGTGGGTCCGGATCATTGGCTACCAAATGTATTCCTGAATCTTGCAGTTTTAAGCCTGATGTTGCTTCTCTTTCTCGTGATATAGCAAACGAAATAGCAAGCTGCATCAACCCAATACTGGCACATTACTGTGACAAGTTGCATGCAGCGTGGCATTGCCCACCAGAGGTGACTGGTCAAGATTGTTTGCTTCCTGAACAGAATTTGTTCTTTGATTATGGCAAGTCTGTATGTCAACCAGACCTCAAAGCTGTTCACATAACTGAGAGGATAAGTCGAAGATCTTGTCGCCCCAAAATTAGTGATGGATCCATATTCGGTTGCAAGCAAAAGAGAGAAACTTGGGGCAAAATAACACCGTTGTTCTACCAACTGATGATGATGCAAAGAATTGGCCATTGCACACTGATAAATGAGGATCCAGTAGCGCCTCAAGTCCAACGGACTATAAGAAAAGATAAATCAACATTGAAGTTGGACAAAGCTTATGAAGAAACATTTGTGTCCAAAGGAGATGGTACATGTTCTTTCCTCGATGTTCCATCTTTCAGCCAAGATAGTTTCAACACAGTTAGCTATGATGATGTCTGTCTGCATCCTCGTCAGCAAGCACAACTGCCTGATTATTCCAATTTGGACCAAGGGACTTCTCAGTTGAAGCCATGCATAAAGAAGGATGAAAAAGGCATGGACAGAGTGTTTGGCGGTGATCATTTGTCGGACACTAAAACCTCCGAAATCACAGCGGTAGTGCTGATCATAATGGCATTTCATCCATATCTATTGATCCTCGGCATCCGGCCAGAAATGACAATTCTTGCCTGTAAGAATGTAGCTGATGGATCCGATCGAAAGTTTCATCATTTGCGCTTACAAATGATCCCAAGTTATCGATTTGACTACTCGAGTGCTCGAATGGCGATTCATTTGCGGCTACAAATGATCTTCACCATCAATTTTGACAACTCGTGAGAATACTCGATTGGCATTTCTTTTGCGGCTACAGTTCAGCCCCGGACTTCAGCTTTGACAACGCAGAAAGAATGGTCGAAATGGTGATTCATCCGCACCTAAAAATCTGCCCCACCATCAGTTTTGAAAACTCCTAAGAAATCAACCGCTGCTCTAGATTTCAACTTTTTTGGTCATTCCTTAGATTCTAATTTTGAGGTCGGACCACCGCCACAATTATGGTGCTCAAATGGTTGATCGGGGTTCATCAAGCGGCGACCAAGGTCACCGAATGATGCGATTGCAAATGAATTTATCAAGGAGGCTTCTCGATGGATCTTCCAACCGTAACGATCCGTTGCGCATAATAATGTTGACAATGGTAGAATATCGATGGAAAATCTCATTCAATCTGACAATAGTATTGATCTAGCGGATGCAGCTAATCGACCATGTTTCTCAATTCACACCTTGCAAAACCGTTGACATACCACATCAATTTCACATCTACACTAGTTGAGAAAGAAGTCTTCAAAGTTATTGTTGATCAAATACCCTACACCGGGCAAAAGGCAAGTTTCTCCTTTTCTCCCTTTTTATGTTGTACACAGTATCATGGCTACGATTATTCATATATTTATGTGACACATAAAACTGAATTTTAAATATGTTATTACATGCTTTTTATTTCTTTTTGCTAGGCCTAGAGTTGTTCGGATCAAAAAAGAACTGGGTGGATCACAAGACATTTGGTCTATCCATGCAAGTCTATGGTAAAGTGTCATCATATGTCATTGATGTGATGGGTAGAGCCGTGATGACAGAGGAATTTGAAAAGAACAAAGTGAATCTATTGTCAAGTTCTTATTGGTACGCACATATTGTCCAAATTGAGAAAGGAGTATGTTTTTTCCCAACTTGCCATTTTTCTTCACAATACCATCTCTTATTTGTTTTCTATGTACTCTCATAAATGATGTTTTTTAAAAAATGTAGAAATTGCTGCAGAGACAGGATGCCGATTCTCAATCTTTATCAAAGCATTTCATATCACCAAACCAGGGTTACAGTTGGACTCTATGTCTATGGTAATGGTCATGATAACTAGTAATTTTCTTTGTGTAACAACTAGTTAATATTGGCTTAACAAAGTAAATAGTAATTTTTCAATTCTTCCCTTTTGTCTATCTTTTACTATATCTGAACCCTTGTTTCCTTTTTTTTCATTACACGTGTTTTTTATCCCTCGTATTCTATGATCGATATTGGTATCTAGTAGTTGCAAATTTTAGAAATCGAAAGTTTGAAGTATTGATCCCTAATCACTGTTTGAAGAAATTGAAAGGGATGCAGAGTGTATCATTCTGAACTTTAAGAGAATGTTCAACTATGCATGCCCACACAAGAGACAAATCCATATTTGGGAAATGGAAATCCGTGTACCGTTCAGTGACAAATACACGTAACCGCCATTGCGTTTCTTCTATAATCATTTACTTACATAGTGTTTGTTCATGTTTGTCGGTTTTTTACTTTTCTGTATGATGATGCGCAAAAAAGTAACATTTTTTTTCATAACCCATTACAGTTGTGACAAAGGAATCTTTATCATGAAACTTATGCAAAGCCATGATGGTGAAAGCCAACACTTATTCAAACCTCAGAACTATTTAACCTCACTGGATCCTCATTTTTTTCCTTATATTCATCATTTTTTGGAAAACATTTTTTATGTTTTCCTATTTTTGTGTTCTAATAAGTATCACCGCTTGTTAAAATAGGAGGAAGCGAAAAGCATTACGTGAGTCTTTGTCATATTATTTACTGACCCATCCATACAATGACAAATTTGATTCTCCCATTGATATCAAGAAGATATTATCAATTCAGGTGAGTTCTCTTTTTAAAAAGGTTCTTTTGTAAACATTTTTTTCCATACATGTGTGCAAGGTATCTTTTTTTGTTGCTTTAACTCATTGATTTCCTTACAGAATTCTTGTGCTTGAATTGACAACTTCAGTCACTTAAGCGATTTCTCTATCATTGATTTTGATTACAAGCATCTTACTATATTGCAAAAGGGAGGGATTCATTTAATTTTGACGACTTTAGTCACTTAAGCAGTTTTTCTATCCTCCTGAAATTCCAATTTCGATGCAATTGTTGAATACAGCCTGCAACTAGTTATTAAACATGCACTTTTTGCATTTTCTATTCACTTCAGCATTGTGGAAGCACGTACAAGTTTTTTGATTTGTTTTGTTCCTTCGTTTAGGGTGTTCAACGGAACCCATTGTTCTCATCTCAACAAGTTCTTTGAAAAGGTACATATTTCATTGTCCGTTTTTGTCATCTTTCATATGTGCTTGCCTTAGTTAAATACAGCTCTGTAAAAGATATTGAATAGGCTGTATTGTTATGTTAGTAAGCTCATTGTTTGTCTGTTTGAATTCAGTGTTTTCCTCTAATAGTGCAGTGTCAACACTATTTGTGCTGAGCTGCTGTCTTTTTATCCACCATTGTTACTAATTTTGATATTGGACAATAAGCAAGGATGGTTGGTATATAGTTTGTTCATGTTAATTTAGTACTGTAGAAGAGTTTTTCCAACCAAAGTATCTTTTAGGTTTGAGTTCTCTGTTTTTGGACAATAATATTTTTAAAAATTCATAGAGTAAAGTTATATTGCACTTGTTGTATAAAGTTTTTAGCACCATTACTTGAAGTTTTGAAGCTACCAATATAAAGTTTCTAGCTACCGATATAAAGTTTGTTATGCAGCAGTTTAGTCTCAAATTTTTTTTTTTTTCTGGTCATTTAATGTTTTATTGATTATAATTATAAATTTTTGAATGTAGTAGTACAAACGTTTTTGGAAGATCACTAGTGATACATAGTGTGTAATATAGAAATAAAAACTTGCTATAAGTCTATATTTTAATAATGAAATTGTCTTTTTTTTTAGGAATATTCATTATTTTCAATTCTTGAAGAAATAGGAGCAACATCTTTACCATTTGGTTTTATGCTTTCTCGAAATACAAAGTTGTCACAATTACTTTTTATTTGTAGCACTTTTTTATCATTCTGTAATTGTTTTTTGATGGACATAAGATTTTTTTAAAAAAAAAAACATTTTGTACTTTGATTTCCATGTGGATGTGAAACCATCCCCCGCCCTTTATTTTTCCCACAAACCGCTGTCCCTAAAGAGAAAATTTTAGCTTCTTTGATATTAATTGTGTGGCCCAAATAATGGTTGACATGAGAATTTAGAAAAATGGCCCAAAAAATGCTTGACATGAGAAATGAGAAATTGAAACGATCCTTTTTTTTTTTGGCCCAATGAAGCTAGACATGAGAAACCGTGAAAGAATATGGGCCTTTTAAAAAATTTGGCCCAATGAAGCCCCACAGGGGAAACCGGGAAACCGGGTTGAGCCGATCGTTGATGTTGGGCCGCGCGCTATGGCATGTAGTGCGCGTGCGGCGCCGCTAACTCTACTAGTGCGCGTGGCGCCGCTAACTCTACTAGCACGCGCGGCGCAGCTTTCCCATCCCGGCGCGCTGTGGCGCCGGGAATGACGCCGCATGCCGAGACTAGGGAGGCAACACCGCCAACAAGTGGTGCTGCCGACTAGGACGGAATGAGAATGTTGCATCCTCAACTCGTTTCGGTCATCGCCGACATTGCAGTTGGTGCCGCGGTACAGCCCCTTGGAGAAGCGGGTGAGCGAGCGAAGGACCCGCAGCGATGATGTAGGGGAACATGTCCGGCTCCGCGGCGCTTGGGGTGGGAAGTGTTGAGGATGTCGTGCCGCTGGGAAAGGCGGACGGGTCAATCTGCAAGGTTGCAGCGACCTCGGGTGAGCAAAACTTGAGGCAAGAGAAGGTCACGGTCCGTTCGCGAGTTCAAGGAGAGGCTATTGCTTTGATGTACAGCGTCAGCAAGGCAACGACCGCGACGAATTTTCGAGCTCCGGCGGCGAACTCCAATGGCGCGTTAGAGTTAGGGTTTCGCTGCACACGCTCGGGAAAGAGCAAAAGCTTGTGAATAGATTGGAATAAGAGATGCGATGCGCGTGCGGCTTGGACTTTTAGGCTCAAGGACGCGCTGGTGAAGGGAAAAATCCCTGGTTTCATGGGATTGGGATCGGGGCGGCTCACAGTCAGGGAGTCCATTCTCATTCCGTCCTAGTCCGCAGCACCACTTGTTGGTTAGGTGTTGCCTCCCCATTCTCAGCATGCCGGTGGTACTCTGGGGTGTCCTAGGGCTAAGTGGCTGGATGACATCATACTAGTTAGGAGGCATCTATTATCAGCCTAGGTGGTCGCGCTCCAATGATGATGGATATCTTTTTTACCAAAATGATGATGGCGATCTTGAGGCCTTGTGTACATGCTTTGCAGAGTTAAACCAATACATATTGTCCTCGCCTTCGGGCATGGCCCCCCGACTTTAGTCCTGGGATCGCCTACGGTGTGTGCGCCGGCTTTTCAAGACTAGACTACTTTTGGTGTGCGCTAGTCTTCTAGGGTTTATCCCATTGATGTTACGCTTCACTCGAGCAGAGAGATGAGTCCTTCTGTTCTCCCCTTGGTTTTCTCTTACGGCTGCAAGCCCGTGTGGTTGTGAGCCGCTTAGATAAGAACGGAAGGAGCTGTCCTTGCCGACCGAGCGAGAGTGTGTGGTGAGATGGATAACAATGATGGGTATGGGAGATGGTGTGGTTGAGATGGGTTAAAACTTGATTAATATTATTATAAAATTTGATACTACTTGCATAGGAAACCACAACTAAAATAGGACTCTTTTCAGCCAATATTGCATCCACTTTCCACAAAGCAAACGCTCATAGTGTGGGGAACCTCCCAAAGTACCAATTGTACCGATAGATTTGGTTTCAGCGACGTGGATTATGACATCGGGCGATATACCTGAGCAAACTAGCCCGGCCCGACCCGGCCCGCGGGCTCGCCCATGCCCGACGGGTTTTAGCCTGCCCACACCTAATCTTACTTTGGACGTGGCCCGGGCGGAGATTTTGAAGCCCGGTAAAATTTTTCTTGGCCCGAACTCGGGCCGAATTACATTTTTAGCTACTTTGTAGTGTAAAGTGCGCGGGTAGCCCACCCAAGCCCGGCCCCGGCCCGAAAAAGCTAGGCCCGACTTGCCCGGTGGGACGTCATGGGCAAGATTTTTTCGGCCCGAAATAATCGGGGTTTTTCGCCCGCCCGAACCCAACCCACCAAAAAATGCTCGGGTTTAATCGACGATGATGATTGGGAGGATTAGAGGTGGTCTTGTCATGTGCTCGAGGATGCGATGGATTTGGCTTCGCACTTTGATCTACCTAGTTCTCATTTTCTATTTGATAGTTTGTTTTCACCATGTGGCATTGTAATCAGTTAAACCCTTCTACTTACATTCTTTTTATTCGAAGTACGTACTCATTATCAACTTTTAAGTGATTATTGTGATAGAATGATCCTTGGGGTGGGACTATCACTTTATACTACATATCTGCGTATTTCTCTTCATGGAAATCGGGATTGTTACAATAGTCGTCAGGTAGTTTAGGGAGCCCTAGCAGCGGGTGCAGCAGCCGGGCTAGGTCCAGGGCGAGGACGCTGTGCTTGGACTTGAGCGGAGCTCGCTGAAGTTTGGCATGGCCCCATCGGGAGGGGAGCAAGAGGAGAGGGAGGTAGATGGGAATAAGGTGGCGTCACGGCGTGCTAGGCGAACCACCCTAGCTCGTCATGGCGGGGCGGTGGGGAGGTGGTGCACGTGGTGGGAGGGGATTCACGGAGTTGTCGGCGTTGTCGTCGGATTCGGTGCAAGGTGGGATTAGGATGTGGCGGGGAGGCAATCGGCGGACAAGAAGCGTACCGAAGGGCTGGTGAAAAACGATGAGTGCGTATGTGCATCTGTTAACAAAGATCGCTTTAAAAATACTAAATTCTGATTTAATATTTAAATATTTGTAGAAAATTGTTTTTAACTCAGAAAAAAAAAAGTGAACCAATTTCATATATATGTTACCTAAAATCATGATCTACATCTTTTGCTTCTTGTGTTGAATTACCTTAATATTATATGATCTCCTAATAAAGTTTAAAATTTAATAGAGGATGCATGCCAGCCAAAACGAAACCGTGTTCAAGTGTTTATTTTTTTTCGAAACGAATAATCAAAGTCATGTTTTTTTAGGAAAAATGATTAATCATGTTTTTTAGAAAAAAAAAAAAAAAAGAGTTGCTATATCTCTTTCACAAGAAATTTGACCAAGATTTCTTGCAACAACCTGACCGTGACGTTTCAAAACAACAAAACCGACTAGTCATCCAAATAATTGAGTTGAGAACTCGAGTAGACACCACAAAGAACGGGCCCGCCTACAATAACGGGTTTTTTGAGATCTTACCCAACAATTGTGTAGGGGATAACGCATAAAACGGTTCATTGTGAGTAGAGCGAGATTCAATTTCTCTCTTGTTGTCGAACATCGATCTAACCCGCTTTACATGATATCACAACCATTTAATTTCTCTCTTGTTGCCGAAAGGGCCGTTAGGCCCTCGACAATGAACATGTCCGTAAAAGCATACACGTGAAAACACAATTATGGGGAAAAACAGAGCAAGTATAAGAGTGACTCCCAATAAAAGCATACACAGGAAATTACAACTTTGTCACCGCTAGCAAGAACAACTATAATATGTGAACATTGAAGGAGCCTACACCTACACCTCATGTGATCGCACCATCCGGTGAACATTGAAGGAGCTCCCCGCCATCGCACCGCCATGACAATTCCACCGCTCCTACTTACGGGTAGCAATGATTGAAAGTGCACATGATCCGGTAAAGGGCAACAACGACTCGGGTCAAGCCGGTGCTCGCAATAGATATGGTGACGATGATAAAGCTTTTGCCAGAACAACTACAATCTAACCCTATTGATCGCAAATCCACCAATGAACTCCCCGGCGAGTGAATTCACACATAGTGGAAGCTTTCATATGCCACTATACAAGTTGTTAACAGAGAATACCTAAAAGGTGTTTCAATCTAATATCCTCAAAACTTGTATGCAACCTAAAGACCGTAAACTAATAGCACAACACACACATTTCAAGTAAAATAATCGGAAGGAAACAGGATAAAATGGATACACGGAGTTTTTTAACGCTCATCATTAGGACTAACAAAGAGCCCGTGCTAAATTTCTCCGCCTCTTTCATTCCACCGCTTGTAAATAGTTAGAAAAGAATTAGTATTAGCCACCTCTATGCATTGCCAGGTCGAAAAAATGCAGCAAAACACAAATCACATTAAATCGATTTTAAGATGTGTTAGCACAAATCACAATAAAAAAGTTCTATGAAAGGACAAGGACAAAAATAAGGTGTGTCGACACAAATCACAACTAACAAAGATGTGGTGTGTACTAGCACAAATAACAAATCACATGCTCGACCATGACAAAAGTACTCTAATTGTACAAAGCTAAGGAGGCGCAACATGGACACAAGAGGTAGCATTGCAGCCACAAGGCCCACACATCTCATCCGCCACGCACAATACAAGGGGCATGACAAAGGACTATACAAAGACAATCAACAAAAATTACAATATAAACTACAAGACAAGGCACAATCGAAACACAATTCGCGTGGTCCTCGTGATGACTTTCGTCTCGGCCTCGAGGGCCTAACGCCCACTCGGCCTCGAAGCGAAAAGTGTTACTTTTCAAAACGCGCCTTCAGCGCAAGGTTTATATACGTAATCAAGCGATGTCATTTTGTACTTTGTTGTCTTGTATCGCAGGTCCCCGCTTGTTTTTTTAAACAATTTGTTTTTAATACAAGGGACAATACAGGAGAAAACATCGACATAAACAAGGCTACAGAGTTAACACTCTTTCCCCGTGAGTCCATAGATCTTTCTATAGGAAGGACAAATAACAGAGGAGGAGGAGATGCTCGCCGGAACCCTAGAGGAGGAGAGGCGGGCGCCACCTACATAAACAAAAAGGAGTTCCAAATGGCTATACTATGGCACAAAAATGGCATTTCACAAGTACTAAATCCACGCCCAAACCGCTACTCAATCAAACTCATTGTAATAATGCAAGCACCCAACAGAAGACAAACCGAGCCCCCCTGAAGCTCGATAACTGAATGATCAAGATTTGCATTCGGTTTATAAATAACAGAAAGTCGGTCACCTCTAAAACAAGCGAATGCAAAAAAGTCACAGAGCTACAGAGCTACTATACGAGCTGACACACCATGCGGTTTGCTTGTTTCATGCTGAAACAAATTCAAATCTCCATCCCTGTGCCCTCCTCAAGATATGGTTAACCAATCGATGACCAAATCAACATCAATCACGAAATGGGATCGAGTACACGCACTAGCAACAACCGATAGGGCATTGAGAAACAAGGAGGAAGGACACATACCGCGCCGAAAATGCGGGTATATTTGAAATAATTGTTGACACAATTGTGCGCCTACAATTCATGTCTAATAATAAACAAGGCAAAATGGATATGATCTTAAAAATTACATAACATATATATGAAAAATGCACATTTGAAATAGTGAAAATAGTAATTGTTGATGATGCAATTATATTTATATGTATATAATTAGAAAACCCGACTCGTACATGTGAAGCCTCCATGAGTACCGAGTACGCTTAACTTTTCCCCGGCAAGCAAACACATAGAAAAGCACAATTAACAAAACTCTAGGCTCACAGCCAACGCATTGCATAATTTTCCCCGGCCGAAAGTACACTAGTGGCAATTCATTGATTTCAGTTATTGTGGCATGCATTAATTATATGAACTTGTTACCACCAGAGCAACACAGATTTCAATTATAGCAAATGGGGGTGGTAGAGCTAATAAGAATGAAAAGCTCATGATGTGATAATGGAGAAGGGACCACACCGCTCTAATGATAATTATTTCTTGCTCGTTCTCATGTCGGGAGAAAAAAACTCTAATCGAAATTGAATAACTTTTTGCAAAGAATTGGCCATGGACACTTAGGAGTAATTATCATCAACACCTGAAGATACCCCAGTAGGGAACAGCTAATGCTTTCAAAAATCAAAATACAAATAGTAACTAAAAGAACAATGATAACAAAAAATGGCTACCACGGACCTCTAAGTAAGTTCGCTAGCGCATACATTCAATCAAGTTTACAAAGATAAGAACATCATATCTAGTAGTGTAGTATTGGGATAGCGAAGCCGGGCTTGGCTACGTATGCAATTTTCTAGATATTGCACATGTTCGACACCATAATTGCAGGAACTAAAGTGTGCAATTTACTACCTATAAATGTGCAATAAATAAAATGAAGTACATGGTTTGTGTCATGTCCGAACAGGTTAAGTGCACGAGAAGAATGTGTTGTCTATTTCCATGCTGAGAACAAGAGGCATATCAAACAATTTGAGGTCAAGCATTTAACTTACATGAGCTTTGTGATGCTCATCCAAAGGCTGGAGTTCATCCGGATAGTGTCTTCTCTCGAACCATCACTAGCATCATTACTCTTGAAGAATTTGATGTGGCTAGTAAAATCTTTCATCCTCTGTCATTATATCCATATTAGATGTGGCATAAGCTGATAAGCACTAAGACAACCGCTCAAGCTAGATATCAAAATTACTAGTTACAAGTATTTCACAATCTATAAACCAAACGCTAAACAGTTTAAGAAGTGGAAGACAGATTTTGTGCTTATAAAATTTTTTGCAGTGGCTGCTCTAAAACTACAATGAAACCACCAACTCTCGTTCCTGTGCCATCGATTCGACCCTCACTCCCCCGCCAAAGAACCACCACCCCACCGCGGGCGCTAGGGTTCGTCGAACTCGGGGGAGCTAGGGGCTGGCCCTAGCTCCCCGAGTCCGACGGCTAGCGCCCGCGGCGGCCACCCTCTTTCCCCACAAAGTCCACAGATCTTTCTATAGGAAAGACAAATAACAGAGGAGGAGAGATTTCCTTACTAATAGGCAACCCCTGCAAAAAAGGGACATATTGCATATCCTCATAACTAAAATTGTGGTGCTCGACACTTACAATTTGCATTGTTGATGATTGCAATTAATTACACTGACCATACAATGGCATATGACCTTATCACTTAATCAAAGGATAGTGGAATTTCAGAGAGTAACAAGAATAATTTAGCATGTACGTGCCGGCTAATACCATGGCTAAGAATAGAGGGTGGGATTGGTGTGGCACTAGGAAAAGGACTAGAGACGAAATGAAGGTTCTAGTGGACTACTCGTTCCTCTCCTAGACATGCGTTTCCAAACCTTAAATTAAATTATGCCTAGATCTAAAATTGCAAATGCTGAGAACTACAATTGCAGCACCTAATATCTACAATTTACATTGTCGATGATTGCAATTTGTGTCTCCTAATGTTTTACTTGCCAGCAATGCAAAGCCCTCTCAAACTCTAGACAAAAACACCACTTTTGGACTTACAATTAGCACTTTTTTGTATCTTCAAAAATGCTAGGGGCATAGCTATCGCCTACAATACTCTAGATACACACTAAGATACAAATGGCCTAGGTGCAAAAGTGAAAATATCTTAAAAGTGTGGCTCTTGGTAAAAGGCAGTCACGAGAAAAGGAATAGAGAGAGCTAGAGCTTATAGGTCCTCTCTGCTACTTGAGCTTGGAGATGGAGAAGGGCAACCTTACTCCTACTTGCTACTACAACCCGCAAATGAACAAAAGACAAAAGAAAATAAGTAGCTAGCCGACACAATGACCTCTACAAGAAATAATAAATGCACAACTATCGCAAAGTCGGAGTTAACATGCACACCATTACAAGCATACTTGCTACAACTAAAGAAAAAACGATACTAAGGGTAGCTAATTATAGTAGTAGTACGTATAAATAAGACCGCACAAGTTGGACAACGTAAAATCATGAAATCAAGGTGCCGTAGAATGCGGACCACAAGCATAAAAGCAACTCCATTATTTGATACCGCTCCATTATTTGATACCTAGATTAGAGTACCATAGGATCAAGAGATGCCCATGGTCTCGAAATCCATAACCAAAAGACGGTAAGATGCACAATTGCAATAGCGAACTGAGTACTCGAGACACGACATTAATCGCATTATTCCAATTGAATCATGTATCTAGGCTATAAATCAAATGCTTGCTAGATCCTATTGTAAGTACTGGATGAGATAAAGATAAACGCAGGTTCGGTAAGGAAGAACAATCAGCCATACAAAGATACAAACAGTTGTGGGAGTACAGATTGGGGTAGCCCAAAGAGAGCCATGGTGTTGCTCATGCTGGGTAGCCCAAAGACAGCCATGGTGCTGCTCATGTTCATGTTACTAATATGCATCCTCTCGCAAAGTAAAAAAAGGACATATTGCATATCCACAGAACTAAAATTGCAGTGCTCATTACTTGCAATTTGCATAATTGGTGATTGCAATAATTAATCAAATCATTTATTATTTTATTTATTTGGTGGAAGAATGGTTCAACACTCTTGCACTGATGAGGCCATAGAACAAGAGTAAACAAATCTAACTAACTCAGCCATATAGGTCTGCACATTGAAATCAACTCACAGCTAGGTGTTGTAAGCTTTAGAGTTCACAAGCAAATGACATAAAGAGCCTCATTGTCAAGAACCATGGACACATCAACATTCTAAAGTAGCTAAGAATTTTTTTCTCAAGTGACTAAAAACCATGCATGTTGTAACATTTACCTGGTTCATCTTCTTTAGAGTCTCTTTTGCATTTGCCATCTTCTCTGATTTTTTTTAAGTTCAGATATAGTAGCCATGTCCTTTCCTGTTAAAAGGCACCTTGTCGAGTAGAATTTTTCTACAAAATGTAGAATGGCACATGCAATACAAAAATGCAAGGTCAAATAAAAATGGCAACACTAAATGATTTGGAAGGGAGCACCGATGAGAATAAGTGTAGCGCAGATAACAATAGTAGTCAAGGTACAAGGTCGAATTTTTCTGTGGACTCTTGGACAAACAAAATTCAAACAAAAAAAACCCAACAAAAATTAGTGAATTACTTAATCCAGAATGTATGTAACTTGAAAAATAAAAAATATATGGTCTTCAAGTGATACTATTTAAGAGTTGCTATCAATGGCGGTGACAATTGAACCATCAGTATTGGAACATTTGACAAAAATAACCATGATTCAGAAACTAGAACACAACCATACAAGGAAAAATATATGAAATGTGTTAGCACAAATCACCAAAAATAAATTGTCTATGAAAAGACAAGGACAAAATGTGGTGTGTGTGTATGCGCGCTGGTACAAATCACAAGGACAAAAGTATGAACTTTGTAGAGCTAAATACCTCTCGGTCAAGATACAGGTTCTATTTCCTACCACTAATGCTACATGACATAGAGAAGAACACAAGTGTTCAGAGAACCTTGTAGCTGAGCTGAATACCTCTCAGTCAAGATGCAACTTCTATTTCCTACCACTAATGCTACATGCCAGTGCTTCTATCTCCAATACGTTTTTGTACTGAATATGAAATAGAGAAGAACAAAATGTACCAAGCAAGTCACTAATCTAACTAACATGATGGTAGTTGCTGGCATAAGAACTCATCCTACATAGAACAATTTGCTGAAGCAACACATACACAGGATAACTGAAGGCAACAAGTTGCTGCCATTAAATCAACCGAAACAAAGCAACAAATAACAATTAGAATCTCAAAGCAGACAATCTTCTCTTCTACCTGAATTAATTAATTAAAGACTAGCTAAATTCTCCATAGCTGTTGGAGCTTGCAAATGGCAGTGGTGCAGCGCAGCAGCTGAAGAAGTGTGCATTTGCATCATCGGCATCAACCTCCTGTTGGCCGACACCTAGGACTGCACTGCAGCGTTGCCCATCCCAGAGCCAGTACCTCCACCCAAGGAGCGGCAAACTGAGAATCCTACAAGAGCTAGCCAAGATCTATTGTAAGCTATACGTTACTAGCCTGACAAATGAATGCTCTCATAGGCACAGTCGCACCATTTCCACAATTTTTATTAACAACAAAACACACACAAAAAAAAAAAAGACGCACCCGCCACCAAAATGTAGGAACCATCGGTGCCCACCACTCACCGATACAACCTCTGGATCTCGGCTGTGGAGGGATGGGGACAGGCACAGCTCGACGGCCCGGATCCAGCGACTCCAACTCCAGATCCCGGTCGCAGGGGTGCGGAGATGGGGGACGGGCGCTGACCCTATGTACACAAATCAATTTCAAACTCAGATAGAGACCGGAAGTGCGGATCAGCTGAAACCCCACAAATTCGAGAATCGAACTCGAAATGTTTTCAATCAATCGGAAAGTTGCAACACTATGAAGCTAGCAGCATGCACGAAGGGGAAAAATCCTCACATGGTTCAAATAAAATCCCCGCCGACAGCTCACCTAGTGCCGGTAGTTCCCGTCCCCGGAGGAGCCGGGCGACGAGCACCGCCCACCTCGTCCCGGTCCATCCTCTTCAACCGCCGGAGCACAAGCGTGATGCAGCAGCGTCACGCCACGTTATCCGTCGGCATCCATATCAGCAGCTCCCACCCACGCTTGGCCCATCCACGCCGGGTGCTCTAGGCGCGGTGGGAGGTTGCCGGGGAACCGGAGGAGACGGAGGAGCGGGCAGATCCACGGCGGTGGGAGACTGGAGCCAAGAAGACAGAGGCGGGGGCGGATCTGCGAGCGGAAGAGTGGGAACAGAGTGGCTGGTCGACCACTCTAGCAGCCGGCAACCAGGTGTGTTGGGTGTTAACGGGTACGCACAAATCCAATAGGAACCACAGAGTCACAGACCCAATACAAATCTCACTTTCGTCGACTCGCGACGCGCGCGTGTCGCCTGAACAGAGACAGATTTCTTGCGACAGATACATAGGAAAAGTGAAAAAAAATCAATTAATCATGGATGGTCAAAAGCAAGATTTAGCCTATAAAAGCCTAAATAAAAACCGGGCGTCGGTGACAACCTCGACGCCCGATCGGCCGCCACCATCGCCATCGCCATGGGGACGGGGGTGCTCACCGAGGCAAAGAAGAGGAGGCTGCTTTGGAAGGCGCCACGCCGATCGGATCGGCGACCTCGACGACGGCGTTCTCGGTGACATCATCTCTCTCTCCCCACGACGGACGGCCGCACGCAGGTGCTCTCCTCGCCGGGCGCCACCTATGGCGCTCCCGCTCCTCCTCAACCTCGAGGTCCGCAAGAACCCGGTTGTCTCCGCATCCTCTCCTCTCACCCGGGCCCCGCCCGCCACTTCAATCTCTTACGGCCTCAACCTCAACCCCGCAAACGGCTGTGCCGCTGCTCCAGCGCCCGGCCCTCGACAAATACAGGAGCTCGGCTCGGCTGCGTTATCATCCGTTCCAGAATCAAGACTACGCCAGCCGCATCCACTCTTAGTGTCGCCACCTTCAAGAACTGCATTTTCCAAATGATTTTCGAATTCGTGTCCAATTCAGTTACCACTTCTCAGGCAGCTAAGCCTTGTGGACAACACAATTCATGATCACGGTAACATCCCCGATTTCCGCGAAGGAAATCCACGTAATGAGGTATAACACGATGGTCCCCGAGGATCATTCCATCACATTATCCGAATTACGACGACATGAGTCAAACTTCGAATAAAAAGAATACAAATGGAAGGGTTTATAAAGGTACATCGCCTCTTGGCGGAAACAATCGAGTCACACAAAGATCCGAATCAGCGTCGAAAGACCGGAAGCTAGTTGCGGAAGCATCATCATCATCATCTCCAGCCTTGAGCGTAGGCACGAGACCATCTAATCCTTCTAGTTACCACGAGACAAAATCGCACACCGCCCGATATGTGCGGGCCATGGTCAAGACCGAATGAGCTTTAGTGGAAAATAGAAAATAAGGGATCCGGCGATCCTAATATTTGGTCGTGGTTTGCATCCTTAGCGCATGCAGCAACAAGTAATAATAATATTATTCACATTTTAAACTCATTCCCAACAACTCCCCAAAATCCATCCCAAGCACACCACACATCTCACAAATCACAACTCACAACTCATTAACCGACACAAAGGCGACAAGACAGCCCTTCATCTTCTTTCTCGCTTGCCTAACCGCTCTCGGCCTCCGTGCTCTCGGTAAGTAAATCCCCACACTCAACTATATCCGAGGTAAGAAGAGAAAACACCCTCTCTACTACTGAAAAGCAGAACCCATGGGTAAACCCAACAAGTAAGCCGGCGACACCTTTAGGTCATCCGGGCTCGAAGGTCGGGCGCACACACCTTTAGGCGCCCCGGGCCTAAAAGTCGATCCATGCCCGGGCGGGGACAATACATATTGGTTTAAACTCGCAGAGCGTGTACACAAGATCTCTCGATCACCATCATCGATGCCCTAGGAGCACCTAGAAAGATTCCGGCCGCCTTCCAACTAGTACGATGCCATCCTCGCCATTCAGCCCTGAAGCCCCGGAGTACCACCGCACGCCGAGATCGGAAAGACAACACCGGCCCTACAAGTGGTGCTTGCCTACTAGAACGGAACGAGAAAGACCTTCGTCTCCGGCCGACCCTAATCACCTTACAAACCTAGCGATAATGGCACCGTCCTAGCTAGTCGGACTACCCGTCCCCTACCCATTTTGGGGCGAGTGATGTGTACCAGGTTCCCATATGATTCCGTCCCAACGATCTGTAAGTCCTTAGGTTGACTAGACAAGACATCTTCTCAACTTCTGTGCTGTCAATAGCACCTTTGGGGCTTCGCTCCACAAAGGCTCTCCACCCCGAAACTTTGGGAAAATCACCATGTACCCGCCACGGTGCACGACATTACACGGGTGCCCGGCCGCACCTCCTCGGCTAGACTCGTCCCACTGCGACTCGTCAGATCCCGCCCGGGGCGACTCAACCCTCACCACCACACACACCCAAGACACACGCTGAATCACACTTCCCAGACGACACAACTCAACCGTCCGGCTCATATACTCCGGCTCTCATATATATACACGTAAGTGAAGGTAAAGCCACATAGTGGCAAGTGCAAGCAAGCGAAAAGGGAGTATATAAGTGCGGCGCAAAGCCGGGTAATTTGGTGGATGGGTTTCAATCAAGGCATATCAGGGCTCAGGGCAAAAGCATGCATCCATATATACTAGCAAAGGAATAAAGTAAAAGCGCCAGCATATCTATTTGCAATGTCTAAATAGGATTCTCTAAAACAAAAGTGCTTGCCATGACACCCGCGATGTCGAGGAAGTAGTGGTACTAGTCTCCTTCACTTGGCATAGTCGTAGGGGTCTCCTCCTCCCGGTCGACTCCACCGGACCGAAACGTAACGTAAAAAGTCGCGATAAGCGACTCCTATAGAGGTCCACAAAGAAGCAACAATATCCAAAAAGATCCAAATGCACTCATAGATAACCCTATGACGTAGAGCTCGATTTTAGAAAAATTTGGACTCTTGTTTCATAATTTTCTGACATCGTATGAATATTCTATGAATTTTCTAAGATCAAATTATATTACGAAAATAGAAAAGGCCGGATAAACCGAGGGTCGACACATGGCAGGCTGCGGTTGGTTTGATGACGTCAGCATGACGTCATGCTGGTCCAAGGAAACAAATGGCCGACAAGTGGGCCGCGATGACGTCACCGACGCCACGATTACGCCACGCTAACGCATGGCATCCGGGGTGGCGGGAATGACGATGGGTCCCACGGCTAATGTGACTGACACGTGGGGCCAGGTGGGACCGGGTCAACGGTCGGCGTTGACGGTCAACTACTATTGGGCGAATGGGCCGTTAGCGGCCTTTGGTTGGGCCGGACATGGGCCGGGTTGGGCCGCCTACCCGGACACGGGTTTGCCAAATAGGCCTCGTGGCAACGCTTGGGCTCCAAACGGGCCGAGTGCACGGGGTCATGTGGGTCGGTCCATGGTGGGCTGCAGGCCATTAGTCCATAGACCACCGCGGGGTCTACAATGGACCAAGCCCATCTCCCTGCTCCTCCTCGTGGCTCTCGGTGGACCGGGACTAGGCATCGGTTCTGCTTCTCTTTCTTTCCCCAATCTCCTACGTTCTCCTCGCTCACGGCGACACGCGCCGGTGGCGAGTCGCGAGGCGGCGCCTCAAGGTGGCTCGGCTGGCAACCGGGTGGCGTCTAGGGCTTCGTCGAGGTCCGCTGGTGGTCTTGGCGGGGTCAAGGCTGCGGATTACCGCCATCGACGCCCGGCGTTCGTGGACGGGCGGCCGGGAACGCACGGCGGCGCCGATGGGCGCGGTGGTAGGATCGCGGCCGCAGCTCCAAATGTGGCAAGGCCACTTCTTTTTACTTGGCTACGCCGTGAGCGAAGTCGCGAGAAGACGGCGTCGTCGACCACGCGCTATGGCGGTGCTCGCCTGCGGCGGTCTGGGGACCGGCACCGCCGAACAACCGTCGGCGGCGTGATCGCTCCAAAGCAAGGCAAAAGGCGGCCCTTTTCCCCGCGATTAGGCTCGAGTGCGAGGCATAGGAGGCGGCGCCGATGACCACACACTACGGCGGGCCCGCCCCGCGGCGAGTGCGTGGCAGAACTCCGGCGGCGGGCGACAACGGAGACAGGTCAAGGTGGGGCCTTTCCTTTCCAAGCATGACGGCTAGGTCCAGCTTCACTAGGGCGGAGCTCTTCGGCCTTGCCGACGCGAGGCGGCCGGACTTGTGAGAAACAACCTCGCCATGGTTCGGCTTTGGCCATGGCGAGAGCGGCGGCGGTGGTCTGATGCACGCGTTCAGAGCAAAGCGAGGGCTTTCCCCCTCACCAACCGGATGGATATGTGCGGGGGTCAAGGCGAAGTTCTAAGGCGTAGTCCCGCGGCACGGGGTAGCCGGAGACGGCCCGGAAACGGGTCGCGATGCGGCGGCGCTTCGTGTGGTCGGTCCTGCTATGTCAACCATGGCAGCTCACGTGTTCGACGTCGGCTTTCAGCCAAAGCAAGGTGCTCTGGGCAAAGGCGCGTTTTGGCTCAGCGTGTGCGCGGCGTGGATGTGCAGTGCTGCCAAAGCGGAAAAGCGGCGCCTTGGCTCCTCTGGGTTGGAGAACTGCGGCGGCGGTTTCGGACGTGAGCACGACGATGGCGTGGAGCGGTGGGTGCTCACCGTGGGGTTCTCCGGGGGGGCGGTTGGCGAGGCGATGGGCGAAGCGGGTGCAGCGAGGAGGTGATGCGGGGTGCGCAGCGAACGCCGTAGCCGATCGGGGCGCGGGCTCCGCCTCCGGCGACTTCCGGCTCGCGCGATGCGGCACGGTGACGGCGTCGGCCCGGTGGAGCTCGGCGCTTACCGCGGTTCCGTGGTGGCGCTGGATCAGCCGACGGGCATCGTCCTTGTCGCGGCTTCGGCACATCACGCCGCTCGTCGGGCGGCGATGGCGTCTGACGAGGGCGTCGCGGACAGCGGCTCCGGCGGCGCTCGGCTCGACTCTTCTCCTCTCTTCTCCTTCCTCCTTCTCCCTTTCCTTCTCTCGGTTCTTGGATGGGCAGCGGGGTTGGTGAAGCCACAGTGGCGGCGGTGTTGCACCGAAACCCTAGGGTGCCCATGGCACCTCTTTATAGGGCAAGGCGGCCGGCAGCCATGGGTAGCAGTGTGTACGGACGGTGGATGGAGGAACGGGGCGATCGGGATGGTTGTGGCGTCAGAGCGGGGTTTGGGTTCGCGTCGCTATCACGCTGGGCCGGTGCTCTCCCCTTTGGAGACCGGGGCCGACAGGCGGTCTCGCGCGTCGCCGCAGAGGCTGGCGTCACGGCAGGGCGCGGCCGTTGCGGCATGTCGCATGTCGCGGTCGCGCCGACAAGAGCACGCCGGATCGGCGGCGTGGCGCCGCATCCACGCCGGTCCACGGACGGGCGGCCGCGATGCGAAGACGGAGCACAGGATCCCTTCCCCGTCGCCGCGGTGCTCGCTCTTGCGAGACGGGCGAGGAGCGAGGAGGGGACCGGGGATGGAAGATGACATCGCGGGGCCACACGGTTGGGGGTGGGGAAAAGACGAAGGTGCCCCCTCGTTATGTTGCCACGCGGGCGGGTGGCATCCGATCTTTGGGCCGGCACGTTCTTTGCGCTAGTCGGGCCGCTAGCGGGCAGGGTAAGCCGGGCTGGTTTGCTCGGCCGCCGGGCTGGCCCGGTGGGGTTAGCCGGGCCTCGAGCATGCGTGGGAAAAAGCAGCAGGCTGGGCTGGGCTGCTTTGGCATTTCCCATTTCTTTCTCCTTTTTCTAAGTCTTTTCTATTTCTATTTTCTAATCTATGCTAAGCCATGGTCTCTTAGGTGTAATCACATGTGTTGCCAACATGTAATTACCATGGAAGGTCCACTAGGGGTCATTAGGGTTTTAGGGTTCCATTTCCAAAGGATGGCAACAAGAGGATTATTACAAAAACATAGGGGTTGATTTTATTAGCAACACATAAAATCAATAAACTCCAACTCGTGGCATGGTTCATTATAATGCAACATGCTCAACAAAAAATTTAATAGGTGTTACTTGTGCAACTAGGGTATGTCTTCCTACATGACATTTCATCAATCATGGGTTATTTAAGAAAAAAATTTTGTTGGTTGCGATTTTAGGTTTTGAAATTTCCGGTTGTTACACACGGATTCCATCTATGATCGCCGCCGCCCAAACCTGCGCGAGAGCTTGCTTGCTACGTTGTGACTGGGAAGACTTCCCTCGAAAGTGCAGATCGTGTCACCTAGCCTCATAAGCATCGGCGTGCATTCTGGCTGGACAAACTATGATTTTGTACCACAGCTCGTCATCAGGGACGCCCCATGTCTAAAAAGATTGTTATTTTTGGGAGGAATTAGGATCTACGTGTGGGTAATCTCTGCGCCAAGATTGCAGATTTTGGGGAAACTCTGTGATAATTTTTATCCCATGTTTGTACAGGTATGGCCATCGTCCTCGTATATATCTACGTTTGCTTAGATGCATGATGATAAAATGGTGTTAATTCTAAAAAAGCTTTAAGTTAAACTCAGGGATCGAATATTATGGGTAGCATGACGCCGGTGGTGAGCAGTGTCAAGGTTCTAGCATTATCTATTGCGAAACTCTGTGTGAATGTCGTTTCTAACTTAATCAAAGTGCTTTCCCACTTGGAGAGGTTATACATCCAGGTGACACTTGTACTAGAATGTGCTCCTATAACATCGATGGTTGCCCTAAATATAACGGTTAGCATTGATGCTTCACTTTTGTTTTCCGGATAACACATCTTGAGGTGGAAAATTGGTTTAGATGTCAGGAATATATTGGCAGACTAGACATCCGTCTAAGGAAAATTGTGTTAGCAAACTATGGGGGCAACAAGTCACATGTTCAGTTGGCCAAGTTGTTTATATCAAATGCAAGAATGCTGGAGTTAATGAGGTTTGAGTTAGTATTTGAAAATGTTAGCTATGAATGGATTGAAAGACAACATAGTCTGCTCGAGCTTGAAAAGAGGGCATCCATGGGTGCACAATTCGATTTTGTATCTGAAAAAACTTCATTGGGTCATGCCGCCGATATGATGAAGTACATGATTTGTCAATAATGGACCCATTCCAAAGGATTCATGGGTAGGTACGTCTGATGACACAAATGAAAGATATTTTATTTTCAGGTAGGAAATTCTAGCAAGGTTTCAGTTAGTCAGTTTGACGTACATTTGATATCTGGTTTTCTGGAACACTGTAATCTCCGCCAACTTATTTGATGCTAAATGTTTCTGTTTAATAAATGGAGAAGAGCTCTTGATCGAGATATCAACATTCTTATTTTCCACCATGTTGTCAGTATAGTGATTGCAATTTGCATCTATCCCCATCTAATCATAAATACAGTCTAACCCTTTCAATTTTCTCCCAAAAAGAGATTGTCATTACTCATTACCTACTGTTTGCTTATTTGATTAATTAGTAGCCACATGCCCTTATCTTGTTGGCCATTGGCTGCTGTGTGGAAGTGTGGATTGTAATAAACATAAGCTCATTGGGAGTGAAAAATTGATTCAACAGTATAGCTAAACTTAACTTTTAAAGTTGTATCTTTTTGCATTACTTATTGTAGCAGCTTCTATATTATATATATAGTTACCAAGGGCTGGTTACAAACATTGGAAAATCCTCACTGCCCTGATAAAATCCGAAAACCTTTAAAAATTCCACTAGGAGGACCATGCATGTCTTTGACACATTGATGGCATGTAAGGGATTGCAAGTTTTCAATAGGTCAAAAGAAAATGACTCACAAACTTGAGGTAGGAAGACTTCTCATTTAAGTTTAGATTGGCTTGGAGGAATGGAAAATAGAATGAATTTTTGCTGGACCCTACTACTTCACATTAATGAAATTAGTGCTAGACTTCAATTCTTGAGCGTCTTTTGTGTTTCGCTTGATGGCTAATCTCCTAATGTTCTTAAAAAAATCATCATCAGCTTTATTGGGCTTGCCTGTAAGCAAGTAAGACTTTAATGTTTACTGTCGAACTTCAATTTGCAATGCAGTGAAGAATGGATGCGGTCCTTTTGTTATAAGAAAGCAAATGAGTATTTGAATCAAAGATACTGAAACCGCTGAGTTGTTTCTACCCAATTTTACTCATGGATCAACATCTTTTGGCTTCAAATTTGGTGCATATATGCATGCCCACGAACACTGTCATGCTCTATAGTGACATCACCCTGTGTGAAGACACTCAAATGAATGTGCGTTCTTAGAATACAAAAAAATGGAGCAGCTAATTGACAGATATTCAAGTAAAGTTCAGTAGTAGCTACTAAGCTAACAAAACAAACTTAGTTGACGTCAGACTGAACTGAAGGGTGTCGCCATATTAAACAATGCAAATGACTGATCACTGCTCCTGCTACGAAGAAGTTTCTATTGCAGCGCAAGCAAACATCAATAATAAACCACAACCTACCTGCTTCGCAATGACCAAAGTAGCAACATTTCAGGAATGAAGTCGATTCAAACTTATAAACAATTAATGTGGAGATTCTAAGGCAGAACCACAGAAACAATAAGCTTCAGTTTGCAGTATCCATCTAATTAAAGACTTCAGGCGAGATCACGGTTGAAGTGCCACAAGATGACGTCTGTAGAAGTTGAAATCCACATGATAGGGAACAAATCAAGTTTGATTAGTCGTCAGAGACCAAGTTCAGCTATCATATGCTCCTTCCCCAGTGACCCATTCCTGGCCACGACACAATATATAAGTCATGTGGAGTGAGAGATGGAGTGACAATGTACATGGCATGGCTTGGCCATCCATAGTCGATGTCTCCCATGCAGCCTACACGGATACATCTGGCCCTTCAGAGTCTGGATTAAGCGTCTCTTTGGCCAGACCTATACACCATTGGGTTTCGTGATGGCGCGTGGGCAGAAACGTCGGCCATGGTTGTGCATGGCGAAGTCCTCTTGTGGGTTTTGTGACAGTAGTGACACCATATCAAGCATAGCAACAACAGTTCCATGGATGTGTGATAAAGTCATCTGCGTGCAGCCTCGAGTGACTACTGCATAGCACCGCCATCACCTTCAACATGCACCATGCCACTGCACAGGTCCTTTTGACCTGCTCTATATATATTGACATCACCCTGTTTTCATATTAGTACACCAAAGAGCCACATTATAACTTGTAGGCAAGTGTCAAGCGGTTCATCCTTATACCAAATAGAATTCAGATGGTGTGTATTGTTATAGTGGTAGTCATGAAAAAATATTGAACTTTCTTAGTCTTTGACACAGTGATCCCTTGTTCACTACCGGAATCAAGTGATATCCCGTGAGGAAATGTTTTCCGTGAGCTAACAGAAAATAATCACGGGATATCACTAAATATCCCGTGAGCAGGGCGAAAAACATCACGGAACGAAATCGCCACGGGATATCTCCATTTCCCGTGATGGACAGCTCACGGAAATCGCCATCCCTTTCCCCGTGAGGAGTGTGCTCACGGAAAGGAACGCCGCGTGAGCCCAGCCCCGCTCCGTCCCCTCCGTCCACTCTTTCCCGTGATTCCTCCGTCAACTCACGGGATACCTCTTTCCCATGAGCTGCATTTTCCGTGGGCCAAACAAAGGGCCTCCTCGCAAAGGGTGCCCTTTCCCGTGAGAGGTTTACCCCGCCACGGAAATAGGCTCACGGAAAATTTTTTTTTGGATTTTCATCTCCAAACTTTTTCGCACTTGGTTCATATCATATGGCACTCAATATTAAAGTTTGGTGAATTATTGACTTTATTTGATATATTTAGGTAATTATTCTCTTTATGGGAATTTATGAAATGAGGCCAAATTTGAACTACAAGTGGTTCAAATTTTTGAAAACAATTAGTAGAAAATTTATATTCCTCATACTCAACACAATGTAAGGCCTTGCATTTAAAAAAATAATAAAAACTGAACATCTTAATACGAAGTCATCAACTCTAATCCCTCGCTCGAAAGTGGTATAAAAATTCTAGAAAATAAAACCGATGTGCAAAAATCATGAAATTTGATAATCTGTCATGATATCTTATGCCGAGGCTATGATAAAAAAATTTGGAATGTTTCGCACAAGTTGGCACGCACAATGTTCACAGTGCTCCAACATCTACGTAGAAGGTTCATGTTTGTTGAGAATGATCCAAAGTGTGATTTCATGTGGATGTGGTGGTCAAGTTGTGGTCCGGCTACGAAACTTTTTTCTATATGCAACAGACCTCGGATATTGTGTCATGTCTATTTACGAGAATTTTTGGATTATTTTGGTAATTATTATAATTTTTTTTTTGTTGTAGTTAAGTAAATATAATTTTGAAAAAGGAGATAGAACCACATGAAATAATGGCCATTTTTTCGCGCAAGGATCAATTATGTATGTGTGAGTGTATGTTATAAGGTATTTTTGAAGTAATGTTGATCAAAGTTTGAAAACATATATCCGTTAGAAAAAGAAAGGGGGGAGAATAAATTTAATTTCTCAAAATTTCCTTTCCCGTGAGCGACCTATGGGAAAGGGATAAGATATCCCGTGAGCTTTACCGGAAAGGGATAAGATATCCCGTGAGCTTTACCCCGTGCTCACGGAAATAGGTAGTGGGTCCCGCCTTACGAGTTCGTGGTGGATTTTTTTTTACTCTTTCCGTGATGGATCTCGGGGTTCACGGGAAGGGGGCGATATCCCGTGACCTTGTCCTCGCGCTCACGGAAATAGAAGGTGGGACCCACATCACGGGGAGGTTGCGAGAGTTTCGGTGTTTTTTTTTAACTCTTTCCCGTAATGGATCCGGAGGGTTCACGGAAAGGAGAGATATCCCGTGATCCCCCCCGGATCCATCACGGGAAAGACTTTTTTATTTCCAATTAAGTCAACCGACCCCCCCCACCCACCCCACTCCACTCGAACACACACACACACACACGCTCACCCCCACTCCACCCGACCGCCGCCGCCCGATCGCCGCCGCCCCAACGCCCGGCGAGCCCCCGACGCCGCCCCCGCCCGCCCGACGCCCGGCGCGCCCGGCCGCCCCCGCCCCGCCCGCCGACGCCCGGCGCCGGCGCGCCCCGGCCGCTCTCCTCTCCCTCCTTGCTCGCGACAAGACGGCTCCCCGCAGCGCGGACGCCCTCACCACCAGCCGCCACACGCCGTCCCGCTGCCGGTCTCCTCCCTCCCGCCTGGCCGCCCCGCAGCCAAGTCCGCGCCACCGGCCGCCCGCCAAACCGCGGCCCGCCCCCGCCCCCGGCCGCACCCAGACCCGCCCGCCGCCGGCCGTCGCCCATGGCGGGCAGGAGGCCACGCCGGGGCCTCCCGGGGGGAGAAGGAGGGAGGGGAGAAGGCCCGCGGTGGAGTAGGAGGGAGGAGGAGAAGGGAGGAAGAAGAAGGGAGGAGGGGAAGGAAGAAGAAGGGAGGAGGGGAAGGAGAAGGGAGGGAGTGGGAAGGAAGAAGGAGGAGGAAGGGAAAGAGAGGTCCCTGCCGCCGCCGCCCCGGCGTGCCTCGACGCCGCTTGTAGCCGCATACCTCGCACCGCCTTTTGCCCGCCGGTGGCCGCGGAGGTGAGGTCGTCCGTCCGTCCCGTCCCCGTCGTCGCCGTTTTTACCTTCACAGGGTTGTCGGCCATCATGCCCCGAATAAAGTTATTGTCGGGCATCGTGCCTGGATGTGATTGTCGGCCATCGTGCCGTGTGCTTCATTTGCGGGTTTTGGAAACCTCCCCGTACGGGAGGTTCACGTCGAAATTTTCAACTGATCCCGTGTGTTTGTTTTTATGCAGAGAGGAGCCCTCCGGAGCAGAGAGTTGAGTGCCTTGCCGAGCCGGCGGAGTCCCTTGGCGGCCCCCGATCTTCTTCCTCGCCCGGGTAGCCTGACTCCACCGTGACCCTAGGTATATCCCCTCCTTACATGTCATGGTCATAGCTAGATCGCGCGGCTCGCTTAGGCGTCTCCTCGTTCAAAAGAGATACGGTTGGAAGTATGCGCATCCCCGCATACCTATAACCGTATCTCTGCTTCAAATTGTCCACGTTTTTGGACAGCCCGAGGATGCGTAGATGAGGTTCGTTCCGTGCTCCACTCCTGTCTGATTCAGAGTTTCGGCAGCATCTCCCCATTGTTCTTCGAATACACAGCTCCCCCTCTCGGGGGAGGACGTGTATTCGGAGAACAACGGGGGAGGTGTTCGCCAAATTCTCGCTCCCGGATAGGAGTGGAGCATGGAACGGACCTCATCTACGCATCCTCTGTGATTAGACCTATCTTCACCTACTAGATGGTAGGATCGTTGTGTAGATGCACCGCATTCTTATATTCTCATTGAAATGATAGAGAATGGATAACCGTGCGTGGATATACGATGGTCGGAGGAGTTTTGGAGATTTTGACCGTGAATGGGTTAGCAAGAGCAAGTGCTTTTCGTGGATTATGCTTTTCAGAATGCTCGAGGTGCGAGTAAGGTTTGGTGTCCGTGCAAGAATTGTGACAATAAAAAAGGCAAAGTAAGGAGGACATGTCTAAACATCTTCCCAAGTATGGATGGACGGCGGGCTATAAGCGGTGGATCTTCCATGGTGAAACCGAAATATGAGAGACGAGGTCGTGAGGCAACGCATCGATGATCTTGCTTCGATGCCGGGATAGGAGACATGATAGATGACTTTCTCGCCGGAAACTTTGAGCAAGGACTTGGGGATGAGGGGGAGGAGGAGCCGGAAGAAACCGCAAAGGCCTATTATACCATGTTGGAGGCGCACGTAAAAACCCTTCACGACTATTGTGAGGTCTCCAAACTAGACGCCATCTCACGTCTTATGGACTTGAAGGCCCGATGCAATATGAGTCGAGACGGCTTCACCGACATGTTGACGATTTTTTGGCGGCTTGCTTCCGCGAGGTCACGTCTTTGCCAAAGAACATGTACGAGTCGAGAAACTCCTCAAGGTACTCAAGATGCCATACGAGCAGATACATGCTTGTGAGAACGGGTGCGTCTTATTTAGGAAAGAGTACAAAGATGATACGCACCGTCCAAAGTGTAAATCCTCAAGGTTCATAGAGGTAGACCGTGAAGGCGGTGAGAAGAGGTAGCTTAAGGTCCCGTGAAAATCCTACGGTACCTTCCCTTCGGACCGAGGTTACAATGGATGTACATGACCGAGGAGTTCGCGAACAGATGACATGGCACAAAGATGGGCGTCGTTACCATCCGGATAAGATGGTACACCCATCCGATGCCGAAGCATGGACCCATTTCAACAATATTCATCCCGACAAAGCTATGGAGGCTCGTAATGTGCGTGTTGCACCGGCAAATGATGGGTTCAATCCTTATGGAATGATGGCTGCCCCATACACTTGTTGGCCTCAGTATTCGTTATCCCGCTGAATCTCCCTCCCAAGGCCTGCGCTTTCAACGAAAGAACATTCTTTTTTGTCTTTGATAATTCCCCGCCACCCGAGAAATAAAATGGGTGTGTTCTTAGAATCTGTGATTGATGAATTGATCAAAGCTTGGAATGAAGGGTTTTGGACGTATGACCGAGCTTTGAAGAGAAATTTCAGGATGTACGTGTGGTACCACTACTCCTGCATGATTTCTTAGCGTATGGGATATTCGTGGCGGGTCGGTGTGTGCACGGCAAGTTCCCTTGCCCAGTATGCAAGACGGCCGTGAGGTTCATCCGGTTGAAGAAGGGTGGCAAGTATTCTACGTTCGACAAGCATCGACAGTTCCTCCCTCCCCCCCGACCATGCATTCAAAGCTAGACAAGAAGAACTTTTACGAAAGGTCTCCAAGTCTGGACCCAAAACCGGAGATGATGACATCCGGCCGAGGTACGTGCTCAAGTGGAGACTCTTGTGGTCGATGAAAATGGTGTCTTTGTGGGTTATGGCGAGGATCATGCATGGACTCACAAGTCGATTAGAGAGGCTCCGTATTATGATGACCTTCTTCTTCCACATAACCTTGATTTAATGCATACTTGAAAAGAACATCGCCGAGTATTTTTCTTGGAACATTCATGGAAACGGCCAAGTCAAAGGACAACGTTAAGGCTAGAATTGATCTGGCAGAGTTGTGTGATAGACCGAAGCAAGAAATGAAGCCTCCTAGCAATGGCAAGAGATGGAAAAAACCTAAGGCCGATTACGTGTTGAGCAGGCCCCAAAGGAGGGAAGTACCGCAATGGTTTCGAAATTAATGTTCCCCGATGGGTATGCGGCAAATCGAGGAGGGAGTGAACTTATCCACTATGCGAATCCTTGGGCTCAAGAGTCATGACTACCACATATGGATGGAGCGGCTTCTTCCAGTGATGCTTCAAGGCTATGTCCCCGATCATGTCCGGCATGTGATGGCGAGAGTTGAGCAATTTCTTTCGACGACTTTGTGCTAAAGAGTTATCTCGGACCACACTAGAAGAAATGGAAAAATTGGCACCCGTGTTGGTCCGTAAGTTGGAGAAGATATTTCCGCCAGGCTTCTTCGTTCGATGGTGCATTTGATTTTGCACCTTCCATACGAGGCAAGGGTGGGTGGCCCCCGCATTTCGTTGGTGCTATGCTATTGAGAGAGTTACGAGAAGCATGTTCGGTCCGGATTTGTAAAAATAAGTGTAAGATTGAGGCTTCCATCGCGTAAGCAAAGGTTCGGCAGGAGGTGTCGAGACTTCACATCAAAATACTATGGTGACAACCTTCCTAGCTCGCATTATCCACCCCCTCGTTACAATGCCGATCAAAATGAATCAACCCTCGGCCTTTTTCCAAGGAGAACTAGGATGGGCAAGTGGTTCAAAAATAAAGACCTTGACAAATTCAGAGTGGATCAAGATAATGAATTATATACTTTTCAACCTAGACGGCGTGCTTCCTTACATACAAGAAGTCACAACTCTAAGCCCAAAATTTCGCACTTGTCTTCTACTACTTAATATTCTACATCCAACCCTTTTTCTCTCGTTGGTATAGGAAATTTCAAAGGCAATTGGGCGCCAACGAACGCCGCTGAATACATGAATTGGACACCTGCTTAGACGGTCTCTTGGCGATGGAAAACCCGATTTCATTTGTTGGTTCAAACGCCCGAATCTTGTCAATTCATGTTCAATAACGCCTCGTTTGATATGCTAACGAACCGCCTCATTTCATATATCCCGCTTGAGCTTGCGAGGCACCGACCGATCCGGGTATGCATCCCGAAAGCTCATACAAAAGTTGCCAATGGCTTTGAGACCCCGGGGTTAGGTCATTTACCGGTTATGACGTGAATGGATATCGCTACCACACAACGAGCTATGAGCGGGAATCGACCAAACCGAAAAACCACAAATACCGGAGTTTTCACTAAAAGGTGATGATGGAACTAGCACTAAAGGTTATTATGGAAGAATTGAAGAAATATATGAACTCCATTTCCCCGGCTCTAAACGGGTTGCTCTGTCATGTTTAAGTGTCATTGATTTGATCCTAAATTAACAAATTCGGACCTCGAACAACTTGGGATTGTTGATTTGACAAGATTCCCGTGATGGCCGGAGATGATGTCTACATTGTGGCTCAACATGCCACACAAGTTTATTATCTCCCATGGTGTTGCCGGGCGATGAGCGGCTAAAGGGTTGGGATGTTGTGCGAGACGGTATTGCCACACGGTAGACTACCCGTCCCCAAACAGGGGACGATTATCATTTTAATGCAAACACATATGAGGGAGAGTTCTTCCAAGAAGAAGGGCTACAAGGTAAATTTGTGATAGAAATAACCGGCCCAACGAAATGGAAGTAGACAATGAAAGTGTTGTTCATGATGAGGAGGGCGAGGAGGTTCGAGATGCAAAGGACTTACGCCATTTGAGAAATTACTTAAGGACAAATGCGGTGTTGACGCTGTTCCTCCTCCCATGGATCCCGCCAATCTTCATATGTTGGAAGACATAGACATGGATGATAGTGATCATGAGGATTATGATCCGACAAAGGCGAAAATCATGACAGGGATGAGGATTATTTCTAATACATGTAATACTATGCATCTCTTCATAATTATGTTCTCGATTATTGATTTTTCATCTCTTCATAACTATGTTCTATTTAATTTTGTATTTTTACTAATTATGTACATCTAATTGATTTTTCATCTATTCATAACTATGCGTGTCATTCAAAAGATGCCTCGAACGAATGTCTTGAAGAAAATCAGCAAAAATTCAAAAGTGTTGCCTCGCTAGGGCAAGGGCAAGGGCAAGAGCAAGGGGAGGCGTCGAGCCACGGGGTAGGGGCGAGAGGCGGGCGGCGTGCAGCCCGACCACCGTCACCACCACCCGGAGGAGGAGGAGGAGGAGGCGGAGGAGGAGGCGGAGGCGGAGGGGGCGTGGACCTCTCTCGGCGTCGCTGCCGCGCGGACCGCTCGCAGTCAAAGCACGCGGAGGGACTAGCCAGAGTATGCGGGAGGGGGTTCCTCTTCCTCCGCCGGGGCGTGTCTACTTGCGAGGCCCCTCCGGACTCCCGGATCGACAACCTCGTGAGGAGCGAGAAACCGACCATAAGACCAGCAAGATGCCAAGGTAATTTACTTTACACTTTAGCACTACTTTCTTATTTTTCGTGGTTTCAAAATCGTAATAGGAACTAATAGTTATTCTTGATCATTTGGGCAGGCTTTGTTGTCACCGCTGAACTTCGGTTCAAGGACGCCTTCCCGCCAAAGATTCTTGGTGTTCGGTGAGGAAGCACTACCCGCCTTGTTAAAATCGACGGAGAAGAGTATCCCATCACGCCGTTCCACCAAAGACGCCGAACTTTCGTGACAACTATGATGAGGATGGCATAAAATATAATAACAAGGCCATTCGTGGTGGTCAAAAGAGTTTTGGGTAAGTCTATGTCGCGATCGCACAAATACATCGCTCCAAATTCTAATGTTAGAAATAATGACTTATTACATTGCTTCTATGTGCGTAAAATACTTCAAGTGCGAGGAGGGATACGAGGCCGAGGCGGAGGAAGTGGCTCTAAACGCCCGTTTCAAGCATGTGGCGGACATGTGGTACGAGGCACGCGGCCGCGGCCGCCGACGCGGGGCGTGGTACGCGCTAAAAGGAGACCGAAGGCTCGAAAAGCATGAATGGAAAACGCTGAATCACCAAAGAACAATACATGGAGGTAAATATTGAATGCTCATACTAAGTTTAATTATGCTTAATGTGATTTTTATAATGCGGTTATACTTGGTGTCCCGTGAGGTGATTCCGCAGCGGTGCTTTGTCGCATAGGCGTTCTTGGGAGCTTCAGTGGGACAGGTGGGTCGATACTGCACTATCGGGACGTCCACAACGACCACCGGGACCGGCGTGCCATGATGCCAGGTGTACCACACCATCAAGGCAACCTTAATCTCGCTTCCTACCAAGCTAGATATGTAAGTGTTATCCAATTCTTATTTTCTCGATGTGCAACTCAATACTTTCTTACCATTCTAGCTACTTTTCTTTTTTCACACACGAGAGCGCATTACACATGGCACGCAAATCAGACGCCGAGGCCTTTGCTAACTCCCACACGGGCAGGTATAAAGATCCCGCTGATCGTCTTCAACCCCGAGGCTGGGCCTGAAGCCTACACCAACCCGACCGCCTACGAGAAGATCGGTAGGGGTACACCGAAGTGGCGAGGAGCAAGCATGGAGAAACCTTCGATCCCCGCGGCCACAACATTGAGGGGGACATCACCATGATCGCCGGAGGAGGCAAGAAGCACGGGCGGTACTATATAGGTGATAGCGTTATCAACCCGCACAACACAAAGAAGAAGACGAGCTCGAAAGCACGCTCGGGAGGCCCGGTGATACGCGAACGGCCAACCACTTACCGTGCCTACGGTCTCCGGACTTGAGGTTTATATATTTTTATTTAAGGTTCATTTATCGTTGAATACTATTTCTCCGTGTTCTAACTTTGTGTTGAAATAGGCCCAGATAGAGGAAGAGAGGAAGCGGCGGGAGGAGGCCGAGGAGAGGGAGCGGGCAAGGGCTCTGGGCGAGCAAGAGAGGGCTCGAGCCGGAGCAAGAGAGGGCGGAGCAAAGACCAAAAGAGCATGGAAGCTCTCCTAGCGTACCTCCAGCGTGTTGGTGGCCAGGTTGGTGTGGTGCGGCCGCCACCGGAGATCGCCTTCCCGCCACCGCCGTCTTCGCCCCACCACCCGCCGCCGCCCCACCGCCCGTCCTACGGTCACCGTCGATCTTCCCTCCACCGCATGGAGCCTCTCCTCGTGAGTTTGTCTCCGTAACTCGAAATATGCATATATGAATGTGAATGGATATGATCTGAAGTTTTGAATACACCATGAGATGTGCACGTGGACATGTGGTTGTCGGCCATCGAGCCGTTGTTTTCTTGCAGGTTGGAAAGCCCTCCGTGCGGGGAGGTGCTGCCGAAATTTCTAACTATTTCTCTTCTTTTTCAAGTTAATAGATTCTACCTTCAATTTTGTCTCACAAATTTCTAACTATTTATCTTTGCCTACGTGCAGGAAAAAATTCTCATGCCTCGAACCCAACTCCGAGCCAATCTCAACCGGACCCTTGGGAACGCTACCAACTTGAAGATTGGAGGCCGTGGCCGTAAATTTGTCATGATTTAGGTTGAAAACTTGTGCACTTGAACTTGTGAACTTTGATTTTATGTGAGTTTGTGAACTTGTGGTTGCACTCATGGACATGTGGTTGAACTTGTGACTTTGTTGGATGTTATGTAATATATATGTGGTATTATGGATTTATCGAGCTATATTTGTGATATTATGCAATGCGTGCTATGTATATATATATGTGTATATATATATATATATATATATATATATATACGTGTCATTTATGTGCTGGAACAAAAAAAAAAAAAAATTAATTTCCCGTGTGTAGCTCACGGGATATCGCCAAACCTATCCCGTGAGGAGTGGCGGCTCACGGGATATCGGCCAAACATATCCCGTGAGCGTAACCTCGCTCTCACGGAAAGAGCTTCCAGATATCCCGTGAGCCGCACTATTACGCCACGGGATATCACCGAGAACCCCGCTTCATGTCACAGCCACGTAGGCCAAATAACGGGTTTTACCCCTCCCCCCGCTGACGGGCGCCACCCCCCCCCCCCCCACCCCCCCACCCGTTAAGTGTATCCCGTGAGCTTTCTAGATCACGGGAAAGGATATCCCGTGAACGTGGTCGGTGTCCACGGAAAAGATATTTCCCGTTGAGTTCTTTTCCGCCAACGATATCCCGGTGTTACCCCCGGATATCCTTTCCGTGATTAGAAGGGTCTTTCCCGTGGCGCCGGGCTCACGGGATATCCGTGGAATCCGGTAGTGGTTCTTTCAGCATATCTTTTTGTTAAACAGATCTATGTACTTAGATTTTTTACCTTATATGATATTAGGATAAACACTAATGTTCATTTGATAATCACATTTGATTTTTCACTCAACAAAATAAGAATCATAGTTTAAAAGAATTTTACTAAAAAGTAGAGCTGTGCAGTATTTCGCTTGCTACTTAAGACTATATATTCATCTTGTAATTTGGTAATTGTCCAATTAGAAATTGAGGAACAGGATAGATGATGGTTAGATGTTTGGGCACTAGATGCCATTCTTATCAATGGAAGGGGACCTTACAGATATAACAATATCCTAATTCCAGCGGACAGAATACTAGACTATCCACCCTAGGTCAACTCGGATAGCTTCATAGTAAAGTCCATCCAGAACCTGATTATTGTTATATCTGTAAGAGGCCCTTCAAGTGATCAGAATAGCATCTAATGCCCCTAGATCCTGTAATGCACCTAGATCCTGACCGTCCTTTAGCATGTTCAACAATTTATAGTTGGACATTCTTAAATTATAAGATGAATTTGCAAAGTCTTGAAGTACCAAGCAACATATTGACAACTCTATTTTTACGAAATCTCATACTACAATTCATATTCCATTAAGTTATAAATTAATTGTGATTCTCAAATGAAAACAAATACTATTTTCCCTAATATCCTACATGGAAATAGTTTAAGCATCTATTTGTGTAACAATAAATGTACCAAGAAAATCAAAGCACTATGTCAAAGTCCAACAAAGCTCAATAATTTACATAACGAAGCCATCTAAATTGCATTGATAGACAAGAAGTGATTACTTTCAAGTTATGTGGCCCTCGGTGCACTAATCCCCCATGAATAAGGTGATGTCGGATGTTCGAAGGGGACTAGCATGATGGCACGGTTGCTGAGAATGATGATGGGAGCACACTGTACCATGGAATGGCATGCAAATGGCGTTACCGCGCATCCACATATGGGAAACACGCAAGCCACAGGCCATATCATTGTTGTGAGTATTGTAACCCATGGACCCATATCATTTTGCTAAGCGTGGTGTTGCACCCCCTCCTAGCGAGGGCTAGGCATCGCCCTGCACTGTGAAGCCCATGTGTAGCTTCACTAATATTGTGTCATTCACAATAGACACATTGAGACCATGAGCATAAATTGTCATGCATAGCAATGGCTCTTTCATCTGTGTGACACAACAAGATCCAACAACATAGGTTTAGACTAATAAGAAATGCTAGATCCAGGATACGAGGGGCCAAATCTATCGGCGCAAGACACGAGGGAGGTTATGATCGTGACCAACCATGCCATGGGGACCATCCCTTGTCACTCATTCCACCTGACACATCATGTCGTGGACGACAACAGACCGTACCATTAGGGGAAGCGAACCTACATTTGTGTCCTCATATAGACACTTTGATGCCTCCCACACAACGGTTAAGGAAGAAGGCTGCCAGATCTAAGGAGCTAGCTTTGGCGATAGTAACAAGAAAGGGGCATGTCGAAGGAGATGATTACCCCACCAAAGGAGCACTACTATTGTATTTTTTGGCGACGGGTCAGAATTGCTTTGCCCAAAGAGGAAGCGATGCACTTTTCGCAATCAAAGTTCTCTATTAGTTGCTTTTTTTAAACGAGATGGTCAAAAGTACCAAATCGTAAGTACCTTTTTGAAGGCCGACGACTTGCTTGTCATCGGGATCCTCCACGCCGCCACTGGTTGCCCTCCATGCACCCATCGTGGTGTCCCCTAGATCTATCGGCTCCAAAGTCCCGCCGCCCATAGATCTACAAAGGGAGAGGAACAAGTGAAAGAGATGAAGAGGGGAAGAGACAAAGGGAGAGAGAGAGAGAGAGAGTTGTACCTATCCCGCCACCGCCTTCCACGGGATCCAGTCGCCTTTCACCGGATCTGGCCCCTCTCCACATAGGATTCCATCAGATCGAACCTGCAAGACATCGGACATTGGAGAATCAAGCCCACAAGACACACGAGTGTCCTGCCATGGCCGCCCATTTGCTAGGGCACCCGGCCACACCACCGAAGGAGGGCTCGCGCGGCCCCGCCAACAGGAGTGGAGAGTATTGGTTGCTGCTTTGAGCGATGTGGAGAGGCATAGCACATAGAGAAGCATAGCCCAGAGAGATGTGGGGAGGGAGTGACAGCTGCTGCTCCACTCTAGGTGTTCGGAGTCGCGAGCGCAAGGTAGACGGGGAAGAAGTCATGAGCGCAAGGAAAACTAGAGTCGCAAGCGCAAGAGAGAGTCAAGCATATGTGCGGCGGCTGAGAGGTGGAGAAGTGGAGATAGAAGGTGCAGTTGCCTATTATAGTTAGGGTTTGGAGTGGGCTGCTGATGGGACTCAGGCCGTTAACCGAGACGGGCCGCCTAAGGGGCTCCAAAAATGGATCCATGTTTGGAGGCAGGCCTCTCCTTAAATTGAATTTACGAGGCCCGCCAGAAATCGACTTTAGGGTGAAATGTTCATCGCCTCCATAAATCAATTTTACAAGACGAGCAATATTGAATACCCCTGTAAATGCATTTTGAGAGACAGCTTAATAGTGTCCGCCTCAAATAAAAACATCTACCACCAAACCGTGGACATTTTACGATATGGTTTGATTTTGTGACGATCTCTGTTAATGTTTGGGCATTATCTTGCAATTTGTGAGGACAAACATCAGGAGAGAGAAAGTGTGGAAAAATAATAAGAGGGAAGAGATGACTGGAGGAGGGGCAGATATTGCTGAGCATACCATGTGCAAACATTATAACCCGTTGGCGCAACGTGAATTATAGGGGGCCAAAGCGAAGTCGGTATGTGTTTCCATGCTCGCTCCTATACGCGACTAGCAAACAAAAGTGAAAACTTCACGGGGTATGGGTTTCCCCTTGATAAAAAAGGAGGTTAATGTGTAATAGATCTTTACACGGGAGTGTGCCTAGTTGTCGAGCCTGCTTGCCTCACCCCATGCCTTCCATATTCATCGCTCAAGCCAACGCACCCCTGTCGCCGCCACATTACCGATTGCCCACCCCGCTGAACACTAATCTCAATCAAAGGAGGAAGAATGGTCGTCCGCCTCTACCATAAGCTCTTCCCAATAGGTTGTCTTCCACTTCGCAGGCGCGCGCCCCTCTGTCTCACTCGACGCCTTTGAACCTACCACCACCGTCTATCTCCCCCCTCTCGAAGTCGATCGCCTTCCAAGCCCATCAATAATGGAGGTACCCAAAGTGTCCGTTTGGCGTAGTTGTGCTTCCTAATTCTGTGGTGAAATGATTCGAATAATTCCATCCGATTTTTGCATAAACTCTCAAAATCAAGATGAAGAATCACTCCACAAAGAAAGAACAAAGAATCACTCCTCGCTGAAAAATGTGTTTTTCAGCCCATCTCGAGTAGCATTTTATTATCACAATAATATCATCCAAAATGTTCCTGTTGTCCTATGAAACATTGACACGATACTCCAATATATTTTAATAGTAAATAAATCAATTAACATTATCGTGGCCATGCATTCGTGCTTGCAACAAAACAATTTTAGTGGATTGGCCCAGATTGTAGCAACGAAGTGTCATCATTTAGAAGCAGGTGGTGCTAAAACCGATACAGTACCAGGTGTTTACACCCAAACTAAACATTGTTCAAAGTACATGCCTACACATCACAGATGGAACTGAAACTGGAGTTCTTAGCCAGAAGACCTTGGCGTACACATACTACAGACATGATCTTAGTGGTTTATTACATGCAGGTAGGTGACAACAGAGAAAAGCGACGATGGCACTAAGAAGGCAATTTTGGGTGGTCAGGCCTCGGAGGAAGTGGAAGCTGATGCAGGTAGATTCAATTGCCGGTTCAGCTGGACCCAGTGCTGTAGTCAGGGTCTGTAGATTGGTAAAGAGGTTAGATGCTGCTGATATAGTTATAGGAAGGGTGTAGAAGAAAAGGGGTAGGGTATTTATATGGCCGGCTGCACAGTTAGAGGGTTGTTGGTGCCCTGTTGAGCCTACACGGGCTGCGCTTGTAATCGGTTTGGCCCAGAACCGGTACACGGGCCCCCAGTTTCGATCTGTTATGGCAATTCCCAAAAAAAAAAAACACTTAATGTACCCAAGGTTGCCTTTTCCTATAATATGAAATACATGATTGTTGAAGGTGATGTGACTACATTTTATTTATATAAGCAGGTATAGGAACCCTTGTACTGTGCTTATTAATTTCTATCTATCAATTAACCTTCCGGAGTCTGAATGCAGCATCATATGTGTCATCTTCAGGTGTCATTAAATGTTTGAGAAGCAGGACACCATAGGAAAGGAAAATAGAGAACTCAAGCAGCAGGATGGACATCAAAACTTTATGGAGATTGTATAAACGCCAGATGCAATGGCTATACATAGCTGCACCGAGTATGGGAACTCCATACTACGACAGGCTACCACATGGAAGAAACAGCAAGTAATTTAGCAAGCAGAACCACAGAGCAGCATAGAAGCAGTTTTCTTGTTTACACTGAACGTTTCCAAGAACTACGACATAACAGTTTGGTAGCAAGTTTCTTAGTTGCTCTTCATAGTTGATGATGTACCAAATGTAGATTACATCAGTTATACCAAGGAGCTTAGAAAGGCACAATCTTGGAAACGTTTTTATGCCACCGAGAATCTTACCGACCTGCGAGCCAGCGGAGCAGGCGTGTCTGATTCAGAAAAGCAGTGTTTCAGCAAGCATATAGCTAGCCATACATGTACGGGGCCAGACGGAGGGCCATTCGAGTACCAAGTTCACAACAACTAAAGGTAAAAGACCAGACAACTACATAAGTTCTTTTCTGCCTACAAGACCATACAGGGGCCGAGTCAATACGAAAGCCAGAATGCGTCAGTGTCCGATGCAGAGGATACCACGCCACCAAAAAACCAGGCAGAAGTCTTCTCTGGACGGCCGATGTTAGGGAGCCAGTCCAACCAAAAGTCAGGGTCCGATAAGCGGTGCCTGTAGATGGATATCATGGTTTAGTAACCTGACAAAGCTAAAACTGGTGCTTTGAACCAAAATGTAACAATGATAAATGTGGACAACGAATGGAACTACTCTCTGTTGTTGAATTAGAATGTGTGATTTCCATGATTGGCACTCGATTGCTTTCTGCATTTTTTTTTTATTTGCAATAGGAAGTAGTGAGCCGTGTGGTAGTAAAGCTGAAAGGGTACATTTCATCTTTTAAGGCTCCTATATAACCTATGGCTGTGTGGTGATGGTGTGCAATTGTTAGTGTCAAACGCAGTGCAGATTTCTAGGCAAGATCAATGGCTGTTAGGCAACAGACGGAGCGTACATGCAAAGAAGATGGATAAATAAGGAGCATGGGGTTTATAGATCTACCTTATCTAGTTGTCCACCGTAGTGGGAGAATGTCCTGGAGAGTAGCGATCACCATCAGAACCTTCATCTTCGGCATCCACAGTGCTGCAGGAAGACAGAGAGAAGACGCTAAGTATTACCACACCATCGTTAGAGCGTTAAATATATGTTGATGTAGTTCCTGATCTATGTAAGGATTTGTGTGAAAGTGGAAAAGGCTGGTGATGCCACTGCAAGTATACCTGGAGCCTGGAGCATTCGTAGTAGTATCTGTGACTGCATTATCATGTGGCATGACAAGCTTACGGCGAGATGGAGGGGTCTTTCCACTCCTGGTCCTACCACTGCACATAAGTAGCAGTTAGTCACAAATGAAAGGTCAATATGAATGAGTTGGAGGCATGGCAAATATAGTACCCTCTTTTACGCTTGTTTGATCCTGGTGTCTCAAGGGCATCAACATTTGGTGGTGGAGTCTACAACAAATAGGAGTCATGAGATTACAGATGTAAACGATGGAAGATTCATGGTGAGCGGTAGCGGCATGAGAAACCTACATCAGAGAGGGATGGTGATGATAGCGTGCTAGCTGATTTAGTAGGAGTTGATTGTTGAAGTGCATCTTGACTGCCACCATCGCTTGAGGAATCATCGTACTGAGCTGCAGCCCGGTTGGCCATGGCCACCATTACCCGGGGCAGCAGCAGGATGTCCATGGGCTGTGACCAGAGCGGCGACATTGTAGGTCTTTTTGGCCTTGTAGAAGCTCTGACGTGACATGGTAACCGCAAAGGTAAACCTCAGAGAAACCAGCTTTGTTATGTCAGCTGGATATGCAGCATGACCCGCTGATGTCCTGAGAAGCTGCTGAACTGGCTTTCCAATGATCCGTCGAGCAATGTCACCGAAGCACACCATCTCAGCCTCATCGGTGCCATCTAGGGCTGTGAAGCACACCTTGTACCTGCAGGCGGTTTGTGTCTAGGGCTCAGGCATGCCGTATCATAGAATTAGGAGAGAACTAAACAATGGAAGGGCTACCTACTTGAACTTGAAGGAAGCGCTGCCACACGGAATGCATTTGTAACCAGTACCATCTGGGACACAAGATTTGCTGCATTTGTTACATGACGGGAACCACCACGTCGCACCAGGAACAAGGCGTCCAATAGTAACAGTGCAGCGGTAGCCATCCTCCTGCATTGTGGTTGGTATAAAGAGAGGAGATGAAAAATATGCAAAGGGCGTGCATCGGGCGTTTTCTATTCACAGTTATTGCGCTATAATGAGAGTGTTCTTACAGAGAAATCATAAGGGTTGATCTTGTTCATTTCAAAAAGGGTCTTCTCCTCAAGCTGAGCTGATGCACGATTCTGGACTCCCTGCTGAACTGGAGATGCAACCGACCGTATCTCAAGCCTCTGATTGTGATTACTGCATAGAGGTAAGGTATGTTAGGTAATGAGAGTCAAATGCAAAATAGAGGATGCTATGGTTTCATTTGGGACAAAACCATACCTATCATACAGTGGGCGTGCTTCTGGAATGGTTGGATTGAAATACCAGCGACATGCTGCGTTGCCACTTAGGTAGTACCTTCCTGAAAGAAATGAGCATGATAATGGAATTTTGTTAGACTGTATGAACGGCCATGCAGTTACAGTTAGAAGACAGTTGACCATGGAGGTGGTAAGGGAGGTGCATTTACCCTGGTAGGATTTCATGAGACCCCCAACAAACAGGACGACGATTGGGTTAGCCTGATCTCTGTTGTAGACGCCTTCAGTATTGAAGGCAGTCGCTCTCTGTCCCCACAGCGTGATCTTCATTTCAGAATAACTGAAGTTGGGAGCACAATGTTCCAGGTTAGATGATAGGGGTCGTAAGAACATCACAGGCAGAAAACTATGTATCTAACAGGCAATGTACCACCTTAGGTCCCTGAGAACAATGTGCCCGGACACGATTGGGTGGCTTGTTAGGCATGTGCACAAAGCCGCACGCGTCGGACACCTCAACCCGGTGTCCCAATGGTATCTCGCGACAAGAGAATCCAAAGTACAAGAACGAAGATACAAGAAAGAATTGAAGTCATTTCTTTGAGCAAGTCAGGAGCTCACCTAGGAAATTTGTAGTATCGCCAGCATAGGCAGGAAGCTCAGCTATAGGAGTGATCTTGTATGCATATTTTGGGAAATCGAGGCGGTCGTCCCGGCAAGATGATGGTGGTGTGCGGTGTGAACTCCACCATGTATGGAGCATCCACGACCACAGTAGGATGACTTTGCGTTGGACACCCCGAACCCCGCCGATGACATAGATACCATTTTCTTGTATCTGTGGGCTTTTGGCTTCAACCTCAGGTCCAGGGATCTCAGCATAGAGGCTGTTTCCCTATAGTAAGCAGGTAAATAAGCATCAGTGAACCTGTAATCATGAGGTTTTATGAAACATGGAGCATTGACTGAATGTTCAGGTTCACAAATTCCACTCTAGCGTACCATGCACCGAAGTAATTAGAAAGGAATGAAGACATACATGCTCATCAACAAGGACAAGGTCAACATGCTGGATCGGTCCGTCGTCGCTCCCTCCGCGGTATTCCCACTTGCGGCAGACACGGACACAGATCACAGCACGCCAGTCACCAGGGCGGAGTGAGGGAAGCACCGAAAAAGCCATTGGTACAACCTGCATGTAAGCATCTTATTAGCAGGCTGCATTGGTTAGCAGGAAAAACCTAATGGATGCAAACAAAACCAGGAACAGTTTCAAAAACCTGGGATGAAGGTGTTATTCTGTAGAGTATGGAAAGCTCCAATGTATAAAAAGGCAAGCGGAAAAACACACGCAAGAGAAGGAAACCATACACAGAAGGAAGCACCATCAACAAGGTTATTTGTATAGGTCCTCAGTATAAAAGTTATGTGTTTGGCTATTGCAACAGGAATGTAGACTATCTAGATGGGACTGAAAATAAGTATCTCAAAAAAATCCTTGGGCACTGCAAAAAGAGTGTGGACAGAGAGGAAGTATTGAGTCTATGATGCATCCGTGGCTGGCTGCGCCGCAGACAATATTTCTTGGTAAACAATATTTTGTGTTTCGTCTGTACAGTTACCATCGGCGTCCTCAATAAGCATTTTAAGACCCTTTTTTGAAGTTACACGTGAGACAGCAACATATAGCTGACCATGGCTGAAAACAGGACTTTTTAGATACACGCCAACATGTTCAAGGGTTTGACCCTGGCTCTTGTTGATAGTCATGGCGTAACAAACTTTAACAGGGAATTGACGTCTTTCTAGCTCAAATGGTAGCCTTTTAGTTTTTAAGTTTAGGCAAATTCTAGGTATGCCTACTATCTCACCAACATGTGTACCTGTGATTATTCTTGCTTTTATTATTGTTTCCCCTAATTCTGTAACGATCAATCTTGTTCCATTACATAAGCCACCTGCCTGGTCAAGGTTCCTAAGCATCATTATTGGCACCCCCTTTTTAAGACAGAGACGGTGGTGTGGGAAATTATTACCGTTCGTTTCATTTAGGAATTCTATAGGATACAACGTATCATACGACTCATGGTTGTCTTTGGATTCGGCAATTTTGTCACAGCTTAGGTATTCCCTCTGTCTCCCAGGTATCAGTGACACGACGTATGAGTTAATAGCATCGGCGGCCTCATTCGTTGGCGTTAGAATGGCTCTTGTCTTTAGGTACAGCGCATCACCATAGTTATTATGTAGGTCTGGGTAGATAGTGCTGACCATAACCGCGACCTTATCTTCTTGTGGCATTAGCAAAAGTTCGGGAGGTATCTTAATTCGCTTACCCTGCGTCTCACTATCAGCGTCTAAGCTCTCGACTCTACCCTCACCAATATCTAACACCCATTTGCTGAAATCAGCAATCTCTTTTTGTGCCTGAGAGTCAAGGTGTGGTCTACTAAGTCTCATGTTTGTATTGAGTGTCAAAACTGTAACATGTCTCCACAAAGAAGAGTTTACTATCGCAGCATTCACAATCTCAGCCCTACCACCACCTGGAATGACAGGTAGAATTTGGCGCAAGTCACCACCCAACACCACAGTCTTACCCCCAAAAAGCAAGGCTGTAGCATTTTCGTTGTAGGGCACCATAACATCTTTAAGACTTCTATCTAGAGCCTCAAATGCATTTCTATGTGTCATTAGAGCCTCATCCCAAATGATAAGAGATGTAGAGGCAATTAGCTCACCAAGTTTGGAACCACGCTTTATGTCACAGAGAGAATTTTCTTGCAAATCACATGGCAACTTGAATCGTGAATGAGCAGTTCTGCCTGCAGGCAGCAAGAGTGAAGCAACTCCGGATGAAGCTACGGAGAGCACTATCTTTTGATGCGAACGCATCCAAGCAACTATGGATTGCCACAAAAATGTCTTACCGGTTCCCCCATACCCAGATACGAAGAAGAATCCTGGCTGGTTATTTAAAGCAGCTTGAGTGATCAAATTGAATGCATTAAGCTGTTCTGTGTTTAGCTTACTTACTAAGTTTTCTGCTTCACAGGCAGCCTGACCAACATCATATGATAGTGCTTCTTCGATAAGTTTGTTACATGGAATGTCTGTACAGTTCTTGGTTTTAGCAGGTAAACTATGTTCACGTATTTTAGCGCCATGTATCCTGAAAAGATCATGAATATCATCTAGCAAATAGTTCCTAAGGTCCTCATCGGACACACTGAACCCAGGATTATCCATATTGATTCGAAGCCTATACTGTATGTCATCAGCCATTAAGCGCCATACTTTCTCAAAAAATGCTTTTTCATCTTTTACCTTACAAAACAAAAGCATAGTAACAAAGAGTTTCCGAAGCTGTGCTGCTGTTGCCCAAGCAGCAGCTTCATCAAAAGCTTTATACCATTCCTGGTCATCACCTAGCAGGCCACGGGCATTGCACGCGGATCTAAACGTGGGGTACGCAGTGCCATCGTAGGTTCTAAGCTCTTCAAAATTTCTAGCACCTTTGACCACTAACAGCAACATCCTAAGGTAGTATCGCTCACCAGCAGAAGGGTGCACGTAATATAACCTGCCTATCTTACCAGAACCTCGCCGCCTACGTTCCCAGGACCTAGATTTAGCATCCCATTTCCACTGTGCAGGGAACTCACAATATGTGAGGTCCCTACCAACAGCACTGTACTGATTGGCAACAAACCATTGAGTCAAAGTTGTCCTACGCAGGAATTCTAACCTTGCCACATCAGTTATATCAGATGATTCGTCATAAACAATGGGATTCTCATTTGGAAGATGGACAGCCAATCTCTCTACAGCTGGATAGTGTCGGTGTATATCAAAACCAAATATTCGCCAACAAGCGTCTTGCTCGCATATGTACCTACAGTCTAGGTATTCCTGAACCTCGTCAATAGTTTTAGTTTGTTCATTATAGGGTGCTGATTCTCCATTCTTAATTCTTTGTATGTAAACCTTTCCACGATCAGGACCTTTTGTAACATACTTAAATAGATATTTAACAAAAAAGCCTTTGTTGCACCATTCTACATTGATATGAGCTTGGTATTTTTTAAGCAACGACATATTGTATGGAACAATGCAGCTGCTATCCAATCTTTTACCACCCTTTTCAACATATCTTTTGTTATCAGACCTCTTGTATGCGACAAAACCATTCTCATCTATTATTGTTTCGGCTTGGTACTGTTTCGGAAATCGTTTTGAACATTTATCTTTTTTCATGCATGGACAGTTAGGATGGCTGGGACCACATGGACCATGAACCATATGTTCAGCCACCAGTACGTACCCAAGAGGATCTGTACATGGGTCAGGAACTTCAGCACTTATGAATCGATCTATGAACGCAGGCGATGGATGCAAGGTATCTTGTTTCAGCCAAACAATTATATGGGCGTGAGGAAGACCCCGCTTTTGGAACTCCACAGTATGCAGCACTAACAAAGGAAATAAGAATGGGAAATCACTAAGAAAGTTCAGGTGCATGGGAGAAGTGGACCTAAGGACAATACTCACCAGCGCTAACAGGGCCAAAGGTCGCACCACCGCGTATATCCGCCAGGAGTTCCTCAAGTTTCATGTTATAGACCCTGACAACTATATCTGCTCTATCTGTTGGCTTCTGACCAGGTTCGAAGGCAAGTGCGGCAGCAATTTCTGGCCACTTTGGGTTACAGGTGAACGTGACAAAGAAATCAGGAGCGCCATGCACCCTACAAATGGCTATCGCATCATGATAGTTTTGGATCATGTAGCGTCTGCCACCGGTATGGGAAGCGGGCAATACGGTCTTTTTCCCAATCTCACCTCCATCTACACACCCCTTTTCGACAGCGTCAACTATGCCCTGTAGGGACTCTACACGTAGGTTTGCTTGGTTCTTTATCACATAAAAAAGCCTGGCCTCGTCAACACATGCACGCGCATCGATTTTGGCTTGAGTGGATAGGGTACCGTAGCATGTAAATGAGTTTGGCCGGTCTTTTCTGTAATGGAAACAATGGCAGTAGTAATCTTGCATCGTTATTTTGGTTCGTTTGTTATCACCTGATGTGCTTATGCCATGGTAAGGCACACCGACCTGGAAACCACGATCACCATGTGGAAACAAGAGAGGATATTGTAGGGCCATAAAAGCAGGGTGTAAAGAAGAAATGTGTTCTAGATGGCCAGATCTAGGCTGCACCACAATATCACGCTGAAAAGTATCCAGCGTGAAATCTCCAACAACCACCATCGCAAGCTGCTCTACCGTAGGAAGATTATACTGGACTGGATCTCCCTCCCTTGCCCCGACAAGCCTGACCACGAAATTGTCATCGCTGTTATCTGCCAACATATCTCTAGCGAGCCTAAACTGTTTAACCAGCGGGTTGTACTCGTCAAGCATTTTGAGCAGCCGGTCAGCAACGGCAGGATCAAGAGTTTCAGAGGAACGTTCGTCTGGATGGACAGCTCTGAATCTATTCTGCAGCTCGTTCGCTGTATCGTACACGTACAGCTGCAGGAACTTTGGCGACTCACCATTGTCTGGCAGGAGAGGACCTATACGGTGGTGGACCTGACCAGAGACTTTGAAAACAGGAGGGCCACGACCATTGTTCAGGGATCTATCAATGTTCCCTCCCATGGATGTAAAGGCGAATAGACAGTTGTATTGGCGTATATTTTTTAGGAATTTCTTGGATTCAGTATTACCATCAAATCTGGCCAGGGACCTAAGGGGCTCAGGAGGTGCCTTGAAAGGAGGTATGTCCACCTTACCACCTCTACAGCATCCATTGTAAATTATCCTACCCTCTCTTACACTGGACTGACCAGCAGCGCACTCACGCAGCCAAAATATAGCACCGCAGTGTCTACAGGTGTAATCTGGCCCTCCATAGTACGAAATTTATCGGCGTAAGATTCTAGGCACCAGGACCAATCACCGCAAAAAAAAGGGCAGCCAACCATACACCATGGAAACAAATATAAAATCAGTACCAGAATGACACATGGGAATGTGGCAAGACCAAACTAAATCTAGGACAAAGGAGGTCCAACCTTTGAGTGCATCGATGTACTCTTGGGTGAAATGACCGCATCCAGACGCACCTGCATCATCTACCGGGCCTAATAGAACAGAAGAGGGACACCGCACGACACGTATCAATACCGACACAGTTAAACAGGACCTACTATGAGTTTCCCTAAGGAAGCAGCACCTGATTTAGCAATCTTCTTCTGATGTAAGTACTTCATCCGCTTACGGCGAGACTCTGAAGCTGATAGGGTGATGGGCATATAATGGGCACCTTCCGCTATAGGAAAGCGCCACATAAACGATTAACTGAAGACCAGTACGGATGTAATGACAATGGGGACTAAGGCAACAAGAGAAGGCACTTACGCTTTCTTTTTGGCTGGTTGGAAGGCATCGGGACAGGCACCCGTGAAGAAGCTAACACGGTCACAAGAAAGAACAAAAAAAATTAAGGTATGATGCAAACGGTTAATTATTAACGGTTCATATGAGGTCATGGGAATAAACAGATCAGGCACTTGCACGTGGATTCAGTATTGTCTGTAAGAAAAGAAATCGCTGGATGGCAAAGGCGACACTGCACCATAGTATGCAACCACAGAAGAAGAAATACAGATACTATGGCGAGGAAAACCATGGGAGGCCAGTGTTTGAAGCAAGCCCCCACATGTCCTCTGGAACTATAGCTGATTATACAGCTTTCAGTTTGAAAACAGGCTCACCATTTGTCCACAGGGCACCCATTGATTAGATACAATCAATGTCTGATCACGCAAAGCAGAGCACACAATACAGGGGACAATTTAAAGAACAAAACTTAGCATGGACACCTCTTTCATAAGGCATTCAGCCTGGACGACAAGATCATTATGTTCTTGTGCTAACCTACCTAAAACACCGGTGGCCCTCGCAGCCACAGACAATGCAGCACGGGCCAACCCTGTATACAACGCTAATGCTTCAAAGTTGTAATCCACAACTACGAAACCATAAAGGCTCTGCAAAAAAGATATGGCCTGCAGGGCAGCTCGCTCATACGCTGGTACTGCAGATTCTTCCATGGACGCCCAGAAAAAAAACCTACGGTAACATGGAACCGGACCAGCGTACAATCTGATTTTGGGCTTTTGGGGCCCTTGGAGGCACAATGGACAGTCTCCTAATTTAGTTACTCATGTCAGATTATTTTAAAAAAATTCAATCTCTCTGTGGGAGATCTAATGACACAGGTCTTGGAGAGATGCATGTAAAGTGGTTATGTCATTGTGATGTCATTACATGTTATTTATTCTGCTCATCTATGGTCTTTGCATTCCAAGTAAAAAATCCATCATCTATATACCACCGCATGCATAAACAATGAATGTTTGTAACTTATCTTAGTGAACCTTTGCAGTTAGAAAATGGACAGGGTGGAGCTATGGTCCTGCCTTCTAATTCATCTGATCGGTCTGACAGATCTGACAAACCTATGGACCAAAAGGTATTGACTTTATCTCCTATGTCTTCTGTACTCTTTAGTGTTTGTTACCATTTCATAATGATGGTATCTAGATAATGCATTTGGTATTCTGTAGGTTTTACGACGGCTTGCCCAAAATCGTGAGGCAGCAAGAAAAAGTCGGCTTAAAAAAAAGGTATTATCAGCATGACTCTGCACATCTGGGAGCTATTCCTACATTTTTGGTGCAGTGTGTATTACTCCCTGATGCATATATGCATATTCTCTACTGTGAGTCAGGACTGTGAGGTTTATCTGCCTAGTTGTCATCAGGGGTGAAGCAAACCACTGTCCATTCTACTTGATCTTTGATCTGTCCCTGTCAACTACAGGCCCTAATATGTAATTACTTTGTAAATTAGGCTAGTAATTTTGTTTCGTTAGATTCATACATAACACTCGATATTACACCTATATAATTCTAATTTCTGAAATAGAGTCAAAACTGTACCAATTCACGTGTGCTGTATGTGATATTGCTTTTATTTAACCACTATTTCTATGCTTGCACAATTTTGTGACTTCTATGCAAAATAACTCTGCATCAAAGAATGACTTCAGTGACTCCGTGGAAAATGAGGCCTCCTTTTTCCCCCTCGATATATTGATAGGAAAAAGTCTACCGTGTATCTGTGAACCCGACCAGGACCAAAATCCAAAGGACACCCGAAAAACAAAGGGAAAAACAAGGACCCAACATCACACAAGGCACACGGTAAGATTATGCATTTTCAAAAGATACAGTACACGCACAGAACCAATCAGAAAGGGGCAAGACGGGTGAAGTAGATGTATACCAGCAGCAGGACCGGGCGGCCTGCTTCCCTGACGCGGACAGCGCTTGCACCGACCTTCCTTCCTCCTCCCAAACGGCGACCGCACACGTCCTCGGCTCCAGCTGACAGGGGATCCGGGTCTCCACGGCAAGAACCTGAAAGAACGGGCAGCACCACGGCACCGGAGGGCGGAACCGGGTGACGGCGCGTCGCAAGTTAGAAGGTGTCAATCTCCGGTGAAGCGGCGGGCGTTCGGGGAGGGAAAAGGCAGGGAAGGCGGCGGCGGGAGGGGAAGAGGAACTCACCGAGGCGGCAACGACGAATGAAGGGCGCCCGAAAACGAAGGGAGCGGAGCAGGTGATTTTATCTGGGTCCAAAAAGAGGCCGAGCCGGGCACCTGTGCGATGTAGCCGCCCAACAACCAATGACACAGGGGCCCCATCTGCAAGCAGAAGACAATAGCCCCACCAACAGAGGCACAGCCCACGACGCGTCACCGCCTTGCTCTTCTTTTCCGCTTTTTCCCTGTCGACCGTGGCCGCTGGCTGGACGCACGCAGGGGCCCCCGCGGCGAGGCATGGGCCGAGGCCGTTTCTGCGCTGACCGGCCTCGACGCTGTCGAAACCTTACTGGCTGCCGGCTCGGCGCTGTCGCAAGCGTACTGGCTGTGACTAAACCTGGCCCACCGTCAGTGAGCCTGCCCACCAACGCATTATCTGGCGCCCTGGACGCGACAAGGCCAAAGCTGGAGCGTGCGACGACGTGCGAGGAGCTGTGTCGTAGACAGTTTGCCAACGGCCACTAACACATGGGGCCAGCCGAACCCGGCCAGTGAATGGACGACAGCGCCGCGGTGACGACCAACAACGCGATGACAACCCGAACCGGCCAGGACATTTGCCAGTAACGAACCAACGCAGAAGGTCAGCGCCATCCGATCCATCCATCGCAAAACGAGCGGTCAACGGTAAAAAGAGCTGGCGTGGACGCCCTGACCGCCGAGCTCCTCCACAGTCAATAATCTCTTTAAATGGATGCCTCTCGGGCTGGGCAACGAGAGTGTCCGGAAATGGAAGTGCAGGTTCCGGGTGGTTCCTTGGCCAATTCATCGGATACAGCCGTTGCAGGTCTCGAATCGATTGTGTTGTGTTGTGTTGTCTGCTTCTCACTCTGGGCTCCAGGGATTGGGTTGGGTGTTAATTCCTCGGATTCGATGGTTACTAGATGCGGTTCGGGTCGATTTCAGTCTGTAGCTGCATTGTAGTCTTCTGATTTTGTTTCGATTTGTGCTTGCGTTGGTTGGTGTTGAAACCTAGCTTTGGCCTCATTGTGGATGTGGAATGCCCCTGCTCTGTGAAACTGGTGCTGCTTTTATCCCCTCAAATCCTTAGTGAAAACTTGGTGATTTGGTAGTTCCGAAGCCGCCGCACATTGCTCTGTATCAATCTCTTCTCCTCTCCAAATCAGAATGCCTGAGCAATTCACGTTCTGACGATTTGCAGATAATGGCGTCCAGTCTGAATGGACTATCTGTTGGGGACTCACTGCCTGACAACATCATGGAGTCCCCTGCAAGGTCAGAGACTACTTCCTGCTTCAGGTCTGTGTGCTCTCATCTCATATACATTATTAATTACAAACAATTTATAAATTGATTGATAATAGAGGAGTAGCCTTTGTAGCTTGGATGCTAGTTTGTTGTCAGATTCAATTGCCATTTCCATCTCATTTCTGCCTACACTTATGTTTGCACTTGCACACCACTGCAACTTAGTGTCTTCTGAAATTGAGAATTGATTCTTTATACTTCTTACTTGTTTCATACTAAGTTCCATGCTATAACAGAACATGTATGCATGATCTTTCACTATACATGGTTACAGAAATTATTTTGTCTCTGTTAGTAAGTCTGGAGATTTCAGAGATAGTATGATCGCTCACACATAATTGCTCCAGTGGTTGCACTCACATGTAAGCAATTAAGTATTGAACATGTTTTAAACATAATAGGTCTCTTTGATGTTCCAGATCATGTCAAGTTATCGATATGTAGTTAATGTTATTACTTGAATGGTGCATGTGGCTATGAACATTGATGTCCGTCACACTTTGTTGGTAATTGGTTACATGGTTAGCCATGTGGCAACTGTGGTCAGGAAGCATAAAAATACACTCGTAGACATCTTGTTTTTGTGGGTTTTACTTCTGTTGATTTGACACTTCTACTTCTCATCAATTATATTGTGCTGCATTGGTGATATGAATTTTATACTGAATGATCATACTTGCCTCCTTTCAGGGATGAGATATTATCCCAATACTCGCCAATGTCAGAAGACTCGGATGATTACCGGTGCTATGACACTCAATTAAACCCCAGTGGGAATCATCCTGATGCGATGATCAGCCCTTCAACTAGTCCAATGTCATCTCCTCACCGACACCAGAGACCACAATCTCCTTTGTTACCTTCAAACCCATACCCTCTCCCAATCTGCTCCCTTTCATCAGTAGTCTGCTCTCATGCTCGGCGTGGCTCCGACAATGAAGGCCGGTTCCCATCCTCACCAAATGACATGTGCCACGGGGCAGATTTGAGACGAACAGCACTACTGAGGTCAGTGCAAATGAGGGTGCAGGGACCGCATTCGTATGACCTATCATTCGGCATGAGACAAGGACAAGAACATGTACATGAGCATGAAGATGAACATGAGCATGAACATCTAGAGGATTTGGAAAGGACAGAAAGATTGTCATCTTGCAATAAGTCAATGGTTGATGAAATCGTGTACCAGAGATCTGATCACAATTTTGGTCGACCAGAGCACGAGATAGATTACATCAACAACTGCACATCAGATGATTGTCCAAGTGACCAAAAATTTAAGCAAGAAGATAAGAGCCATAGTAAATTTGATAACCGTATGGACAAGAGTGCATAGCATAGGGAACATATTGTATCGCTTTCATAATAACGTTTTGGATTATAGCTCTGCTTAACTTTGTTGTAGTTTTGATGGTTGTCTTATCTACTGTTGTCCATGGTGCTCTGAATAGAGATATTCTAATATTTGAGTAGAATAACCTTTGAAGTGTTGCAATGCCATTAGATTGTATGTAAGGTCACTGGCAAAATTGATTGCTGAGTTCAAAGGATAATACATGTCAAAGTGCTGAGTTCAGAGCAGTTGCCAGAACACAACCACAAGCATGACTACAGCTAGAACAGGTTACATGAAACCTGCCAGGTGAGCTCAGCTTCGACCTATAGGCCCTATTTGCTAGAAGATGGGCCATTTGTCGAGCTTGAGAATCTTGTGCTTCATCACATTGACGCTGTTGAAGAATCTCAGTGAAGGGTTTGATCCTCTAGTCGGGGGGCTCATTTTCTTAGATAGATAGGTTGATAGAATTTGACTATCAGTGAAGAAGGACACCACAGGTGCATTTAGCTTTGTGAGGAAGTCGGCAGCTAAAGCAAGTGCAGCTGCTTCGCCCATGAGCACTGAGCTGTGTTTGGGGGTCGGGCATGGATCTTGCAACACCAATCATGCTGCCAGGATGAATCTGCACTGTTTGTGGCCAACGCATTGTTTCTTGGGTGCAGAAAGAGGCACCAGCCAGCGTCTCCATGTTCCTGCAATGCAGATTGCTGCTGGATTCTCCTATGGCCAGGACCAGTGATCGAGAAACCACCGGGGCTCATTCATCAGATTGCAGGTACCTGCAGAAGGAGGGGGAGGAACGGAGCTGCAATTTTTGGACATCCTGCAGCTGATAGTTAACATCTTGCCTGGTTTTGGTATTGGAAGCTACCTTGATGTCAACTTCCACCAAATGCTGTACCTGCAAGAAAGTCCAGTTATTTCTTTCAAATCTTACCTCATTTCTGGCTCTCCATTGATACCAGAGGGTAGTGAGTACCCTCAATATTTCCTCTTCTGTTGAAGCAGGGGTGATGATAAGTCCAAGAGCTTCCTGGACTCCCTCCTGTTCTTCTGGCAGAACTGATGATCTGAGAGCAGGTTTTGAAGAAAACCAGACAGCCCTTGCAAAGTCACAATGAAAGGAAATGCGAGAATCATTCTCCTCTTTACCACAGAGGGCACAATTTTGGTTAATGTGAACTGACAGGGATCCTGCTCTTTTCCTTGTAGGTAGCACATTCCTTATCAAACGCCAGGAAAAGACCTTGATGTTAGGCGGCATAACCTTTGATTTCCAGACCCTGCTTAAGATCGACAACGCTAAAGATGTAATCCCCTAGGTCCCTGAGTAGGCAGGACAACTTGAGCTTGGGAGTGCAGAAAACGAAAAGCTAATTTGGTCAGCGAGTTCCTTTCCTAGACTGGGTCCAAATGAGTTTGTCGTCAGATTCTAAGGGAATAAGGGTGGTGTTTTTGATGGAGGTTGCAGCAGTTTGGTCAGATTTGATCAATAAGAATAGCATTGCAGGAATTATTATCTGGGAGCTTTAGGTCTGAGATAATATCAGGAAGTTTTGAGACAGCAACGGGCAGGTTAAGGTGATCATATATGTTTTCCCATGTTTTGACTAGTCTTTTTTAAAGAACCGCAACTGGCATCACAAGCACACGAATAACCCTCTGGCCAACAACAATTTAAGTAATTCACATGTTGCCAGCTACCAGAGTGACCAATCCAAATAAGATGCATCAAGATTTCACCTTTCACCGGATTACATTAGGGAAAAATAACTCGCAGAAGCCGAATAACCAATTTATTGGATCATAAACAACGTATGGGTTGTCATTACAGGATGGCTACAAAAACCTTCTTCTGTGTGAAGTAAACTGTGAGTACGAAGTCAATCCCTGGAACCAGAAAAGACGAGAGGGATCTACGTGCATGAACTAGCTCTGCCACTACTTGACTTTCACTACCACCTTTCTCTCATATCATCCTATTTCTTCTGTTTTCCTTTCCTCAAAAAAGGGTGGTTGCACTATCAGCTCAGCTCAAGTCACTGGCAGGCTGTGGCTATGAGTCATCATATTCAAGAAGAGAATGTCGAAAGAATGTTCTTCTTAATGATGAACTCATCAGCTTTGGAAGGACTGATCGACTGCAATACGACGAAATATATGGAAATTAGCTTCTGAATTATTAGTAATATAGTTGACTGATTGAATGGGGCGTGAAAACTTATATGCACACCTTCTCCAGCAAGCGGTGGAGCCTCTCAGTCTCCTTCTTAGTGTAGTCAGAGCCCTTGTCCATAATCTTCTTTGCAGCAGTCACATATATCTTTCCGTGCCTGGTTTAGAAGAAAAATAGTTACTACTAGTAATTTGTCAATGCTATTACCAACATAAAAATGTTAGACAAATCAAGTAGCCTGGAAACATGGTGGAGGGAAAGGTGGAAGAAAAGTACTTGGCAGCAGAACCACTGAGCTTAGCAACATCCTCTTCTATTTTAGACAGGACTTCCTTCCGTTTGTCATCAGCAGCATTGAGAAACTCCTTCACAAGAGGGTTCAAGCTTGCCACAAGCCCAGCCTACAGAAGTGAACAGAATGCATCAGATTCATAATTCATGAGCTTGATTCCAAAATGAATTTGCTTAATTTTAACCAACCTCTGAATTCAGTTGGCCCTTTGAATCCCGGCTGGTGCCACACTTCTCATTAATGAACTTGACAAAGTCATCCAAGTCCCGGCCACCATCATAATCTTCACCAGCTTTGTTTCCCTTAGGGAAGAACTTCAATGTGGGGAAACCAGAAACACCATACCTGCAAAGGTGACATATATTATTAAAATTTTGTTGTCATCATGGAAGAAAGGACAGACATAGCAAAACTTATTATAAATTCAGTCAGAGGTTATGTTATCCCTAACAGTCTGTCAAATTACAAAAGAACCACTTCCATATTTCCTCAGGAAAAAATTCCATCATAATCAGTGTAAGATGAAAAATCCAACCATATTAAACTAAAGACAGAAAGCTAATGTACATAACAACCAATGAAATAGACTAGTCAGAATCCATACTTTTCAGCCAACTCAGTGTGCTTGTCAGCATCAAGATTGGCGATCACAACACCGTCGTCCTGCTTAAAAACTGAAGCCAACTTCTCATAAACCTAAATCAAATACAGGTACATGTTCAGTCCACTGAAAAATGAAGATCTGCTGCAACAACTTGGAAATTTTCAAGCTAATACTCCCTACTAACCGGAGCAAGATGCTTGCAGTGACCACACCTGTAAACAGAAGGGCCATCAATGGAATTAAATTTCAGTAAAGCAGTGTGATGAAAACAATTTAGGTGCGCATAAGTTGAGCACAATAACCAACCATGGGGCATAGAACTCAACAAGAACATCTTTGGTTTCATCAAGGACAATTGAGTCAAAGGTCTCTGGAGTCGAAACCACGACGCTTGAAGGAATGGCAGCTATCTTGACATTGGTACCTAGACCAAAATGCAAATTAGTTGATAATAGTCGATTCTTCAACAAGTAGCTCTTGATAGGAGTTTGATCAAAATAAGATGTCATCATGTGAGTAAACATAATTAACTAGAAGAGATTATGCATGATGTCAAATGGCTTAGGGCTCATCCATAATTAAAGTAATGGACTTTACAGTAGAAAAAATATGAATATGACTAACAGCATCTATAATAATTATCAAAGGGGCCAAAGGATGGCAGTAAATAGCACATGTTGGTAATTGCACTTGATGTTCATTGCTCAAGATTTAGTGCTTTTACAAATAACCTGTTAGTTTCTTTTGAAAGAATAACACTAGGGGAAGCCCCTACTGTGATACGTGTAAAATATATGTTTCATTTCCACCAATTTGGTAAATAGAAAACAACACAACATGGTTGAGAACTGTTCTTAGCAACAGGCGAGGACTACCTGCTTCACTGTTAACAAATTCTGCAAGAGCTTCCACAGAACGATCACCCTCATACCTACACAAGAATAGATTTAACATTATTATCACAGTAAAAAGTCCTGGAAAGTACAAAACAGAAGTTATGCATTCTCACTTCTTGGGTTCCAAGGAACCTTTGGGGAACCACTGAATTGTGGGGTACCCAGAAACTCCATACTTGCTGCACACACTTTTGTGCTCATCGCAGTCAACCTAAGGTAGTAGATACAAAAATAGAAAACAGTCAATTCATTGCATCAGATAAATGTAATTAGATATTCAAAACAAACTTCGCTAACATAGAAAATCATGGGACGTAAATGATGAAAACTGTTGCAATACCAATATTCCACTAGGGAGACTAAGCAAGGTGATACATACCTTTGCGATTAATACAGATTTAGCCTTCTTGAAGCTTGCGCCAAGTTTTTCATACTCAGGGGCAAGCTTTTGCAGTGGCCGCACCTAAGAAACAGAAGATGGTCAGAAAAACAGTATCTGTTGAAAAGATCACTAAAAAAAATGGTAATAGAAAGGTTTCCAGATAAGTGAGTTGTGCTGACTGAAAGGTTTTTGGATATGCGAGAGATTGGAAAAGAAGACAAGATTTTGAGAGATTGATTCTACAGATTACAGTACACTCTGAAATATGTCAAACAAACAAATAGTACCTATTTAAAACACTGATCCAGTTGGCAACACTATCACTTCTCAACAAATGGAATTCTGACAACTGAGTTCCTAAAGAACTACACAAGCACCACCCTCTGTTCCAAATTATAGGTTTTTTGGCTTTTCTAGGTACAATAGCTTTTGATATGCACCTAGATATATGATATGTCTAGATACAAAATAAAAGTTGTGCGTGTAGGAAACCCAAAACGATCTATAAATTGGAACATAGTGAGTATAGCAGATCCAAATCCAGAGTTCTGGTTTATATGCCTAAAAGGCATTTAAATAGCACATGTGGTTCATTCTCACCAGATTAATAACACTTTTGGAAGTGGATGTTGTAATAACTAATGCAATGAAACAAAACACCCAGTGCTTCACAAACTACCAGCAAGTGATCATGAGCACAGCACAACATAAGATTTGACCCTTTCCTTTTACAATCAAGCACTAAAGACCCTTGTAGCAGTAACACCTTCCCCGCTTTCATGACCACAAGGGCATCTACTAACAATCCCAAAGCACTAGGCAGACTCCATCCATAGAGGAAAACAATCAAACAATACGAATGGCTACAGGATCAGATCCCATAAGTCTCGGTGCAACACCTGCCCATATCTGGTTCACAAACGTTTGGGATCTCAATCCCATTTGGCAACAAGGATCCGTAACAGCTAGAACTACTAGCCTGCTACTTAGCTCATAGAAGCACAAACAAACGCAGACGAAGGATCCAGGATTCTCTGACTCCCCTAGAGCAATGGCTCCCCGATCCGACTCGCCAGAGAATCCAAACTGGTCAACTCAATTGTCAAGCTGGTACGGATTGATTCATAGCTACAAAAACATGCTACACAGACTCGAGCAAGGACGGGCCTGAACAGGAATTTAACACCGGCCCGACACATTCCACCAGGCTCTCGGCTTCCAGACCCAACGAACTACGGATCCGGCCCGACTACGAGACAGAGAGGAGGGGGGAGGGGAGGGGAGAGCGGAGGCGAACCATGGCGCGTAGAACTCGACGAGGGCGCCGCGGTCCTGGCCGACCTCCTTCTCGAAGTCGGCTTCCGTCAGGGCCACCACCTCGTCCGCGGTGACCGGCGAGACGGACGCGGCCGCGGCGGCGGCGGACGAGCAGGAGGCCGAGGGCTCTGCGGGAGATCTGAGGGGACGCCATGATCTGCGACGACCTGCGAGCTCCAAATGAAAAATCGGGAAGCCGATTAGTAGTACAGTTACTCGTTTGGTTATTATAAAGGGAAAGATTAGAGGTAGAAGAATGTGGGCCCAGGCACGTGGAACCTTTGCCTGCGGGCTCCGAGGATCCGTTTCTTCTACGCCAGCACTAGACGGATCCAAAATGGAATAGTATATGTTACAGGATAGTTTGGAGCAGTAAAAGTAATATCCACCCTTCGTCCACAAATAAATGCGACTTTTATCAATCGTATTTGACCATTTCGTCTTTATTTAAAAAATTTAATAAATATAATTTATTTTGTCATAACATAAAAAATTACTCTAATGCTAAATTATGTTATAACAAAATAAGTAATATTTATTAAAAATTTTTAAATAAGACGAATGGTCAAACAAGAATTTTGAAAGTCAAAGAAGTGCACTTATTTATGGACGGAGGGAGTAAAGTGAAATAGTTAATCCTTTATTGATGAACATTGTATGTATATACATTACATACATGCCCAAAGGGCCGTTCCTTGATGAAAACATGGAGCGCCTTATCCTGGCAACTGCTTATCGCAGTTACTAATTGATCATTAGAATATGTTAAGTATATTCTTAATACTCTCCCTGATCAATTATCTCCTGGATCCACCAATGTTCATCGTAATTATTAATTCATGAAAATTCCTGTGGGAAAAACTTAGATATACATTGATATATTAGGATAAAACTCCTTAAAAACCCAATGGGAGGAGAAAACACTATGATAATCATGTGTATGCCCTTCAATATCATCCCTAAAAAAAACCTTTGTGGGGAAAAAACAAGATGATATGACATACATAGTGCCGATATCGCCTCGTTAAAAACTTCATATGAGAAACCATCAAAGTAAAACTCATATAAAGAAAATAGTACAATACGATGCACAAATGATTTATTTATTCAAATCTACTCCCTCGAATTTCGCAAGTCTCTAAGCCTCTTCATACCAATTCCTTCAACACATTTATGAAATGGTGAATATGGTAGAGATTTTGTGAATAACTCACATGACATAGTTTGCGTAATCTCAATAACTTGGGAGTAATATGCTTAGTCAAGTTACTCATGACATAACCTAATTCCATTTGTTCAACACAAGCAAAGATTATCTTTAAAGATAATTTATCTCGAGAATGATTATCGAAGTAGACACTAAAGTCTGCTTGAAATATTTCCAAGAAATAGTAGTTCCACTATTTCGTAATACAAAACCAGCTTGGGATTTGCTATTTTGGGGATCACATAGATAGCCAATATTTTCTCGTGTATAGACACCTTGCTATACATATATCCCAGATAAAAATATTCAAGCTATAAGCTTAAACAAAGTTTGGTTTCACCCAAATTTTCATTTCCAACTCCATCTTCAAATGATGACGAGTTTGATTGATTATGTATACCTTATGCTTAAGGAATATATTCAACCGATTGTACCACATTCGGCTTGATTGTTTTAAGTCATATCATGACTTCGCAACTTAACAAAAAAACATGTTGCTATTTGTCTTAGGATTTGATATACTTATTTCATCGAACTTTCATGTATATTACATAATTCAATGACCCATATAAATATGCGGTCACTACGCCCATCAACTGCATAGATAGACGATTTTATATTTGCCAAAGTTTAGTATCTAAATGTTATGGAACTCATAATCGGAGAATAAATTTCATTGAAAATCAACATCGGGCCTTTACGTGAAGCCCTTTGCAACTAGCCTTGCATTATATCTCACCACTTCATTGTTTTCATTCTGTTTTCGGACAAAACAAATTTACATCCAATATGATGGACACTAGGAGGTGTTGGCAATACGCCGTAAACACTTCCCTTTCGGTGAGCAAGACTATCTCTGTTTCTATTGCATCCTTTCTATGTGTTCCCAAATCGAGTGCATCGGGCACTCTACCATGGATTTTAGATCCGATCACTTTGAAGGATTTCAAAGAATTTGTTCGTAGAAATAACGTCGACAATGATAATAAGACTCTCCAGTCTCTATGTAATTAATGGCAAACCCTTAATAGATCATCATGATTTCCCAAAACAATTGATCTAGGGTCTTTAGATGTCCACCACATCATTTATGCGCATAAGTGGGCTGGGTAACCAATCAAATCTCTCTCAAAAAGAATTGATTACTAAAAAGATTTATATCAACAAAGTTGATCTTCATTTACCACTTTCTTTTGTTTCAGATCTTACATCTTAGAATTGCCTCTCCCCCTCTTGCGTCCAAGAGGGATTATTCGAGTGGTTATCTTTAGGATCCTTCACTCTTTCGTGGCATGTTCCTTGCAAGATAAAAGGGTTTAACAACACCTTTGTAATTGGCGATTATTTGCGGCATTTGCAAATCTATAAATCTCTGAACTTGAAGTTCGGTTTCCATAGTACGTGGATCATAAAGGACATGCATCTTGCATTCCAATTAATTTCTCAAAGATTCAAATTTATGGTACAATTCTCCCCTTAATGTCGGAAAATGATCCTTATTAAAAAATACTATCGTAAACGGGCCTTAAATAGATCACGACATAGGTTCTATATACTTAATGATCGAGTGAGATTCAAATCCCACAAAGATCCCCAAATTTCTTAATGGCCCCATTGTTGTCGCCGATGTGGTGAGATGAGTATATAAACAACATACCCAAACTTACGCAAATGGGAAATACGTAGTAAATTTCCACGCACCTGTAAGGGGGAATTTCATAATATGCGCTTAGTCATGGTTGGATTCATTCAAGAGTGTGCAAGACACTAGTAACGAAATGATTTTGCGAGCACTTGCAAAATCTTTTCCGTGGCGGGCACTTTTTGCCCGTCACGGGGAAAATACCCCGCCACGCCCAGCTTTTTTACGTGGCGGGCGTTTTTTACGCCACGGATAATTGATTTTGCGTGGCGGGCAATAACGCGCCCGGCCACGCAAAATAAACTATTTTGCGTGGCGGGCATCCTAAATTGCCCGTCACGAAACTAGAGAGGCCCAACAGGCCCAACATGAGACCCGATAGCCATCCACATATAAATATAGAAACTTAGGGTTTGTCTGTCCCCGATAGCTCCTCCCACCAAATATGATCCTCCCCCACGGTCTCTCTCTCCCCTCCACACATCTCTCTCTCTCTCTCTCTCGGTGGCGATAGGCGGGACACCGGTGGCACACACGGCGAGGGGCGGCGGACCCGGCGCGCCTCGACCAGATCCGGCCATCTCCGCGGGCGCGGATCCGCCCGGCGGGCGTCTCCGACCGGATCCAGCGGCCTCCTCCATCGGGGCGGGCTTCACGGCGGCGAGATCCGGCGGCAGGCTTCACGGCGGCGGATCGAGTCCTCCTCGGCGGGATCCACGGCGGCGGGATCCACGACGCGAGGTCCACGGCGCCCCTCTCGGTGCGAGGTCGGCAAGGGTCGCGAGCCTCCTCCACCTCTCCGGCCGGCCACCCGGCGTGCGTCGCGGCGAGCAGCCGCATCCTCCTCACCGGCGGCCACCTCGTCCCTCTCCAGCAGCAAGGCGCGCGGGGCTCGCGGGGCGGCCGGATCGCCCGCGGTTCGCGCCTCCTCCCTCACCGGCGGCCGGATCGCGGTGATTCGCCGCCTCCTCCACCTTCGGCGGCCGGTGGATCGGCGCCGCCTCTCCCACCCTACCTCCACTACGGCGGCGGATCTAGGGTTGGCGCGAGGAGGAGCCCGTGGGCGGCGGGATCCGGCATCGACGAGCTCCCGGCGGTAGCCCCGGATGGGCTTGGCGGGCCCATGGATGGGCTTGGCGGGCCTGTCGGTTTTTTGCTTTTTTATTTTTTTCGAATCATTGACCGTGGCGGGCCTTCTAATCCGCCCGTCATGCAAAATGCGATTTTTAAATTTTAGAGGCGCCCGCCGCCGCGGTGACACATCCATTTACCGTGACCTTACTTGCGGTGGCGGGCACCGCTTCCGCCACCGAAAAATCCAAAGTGCCCGCAAAGAAAAATGATTTCGGTACTAGTGGTACCGCATGAAATCCCAACACAATGTAGGCAACTTGCAATTCATCAATATTGGTCTTGCTATGAGTTTAAATCTCTTTAATCGGTGACTTAATAAACTCATTTTTAGTGTGGATGTATGGTACAAAATGTCGAACCTGAATTTCTCGATTTGAAAATTCAGCGGATTGTTCATTCAAATCAATTGAATTTGATGTTCGAATAATGAGTCTCCAACCGTATTAGTTGAGACAATATCGTAGCTAGCTTATGCATAGTTTCATGTCGATAAAAGAGACACATAAGACCATCTTATAGATGCATCTATTAATACCATGAATTATCTCGAACAATCCACTTTCAAAGTAGAATCGATACACAAATTTCACCTTGAATTCTTTCAAGAAATTTGTTTGATTCAAACTTTCAATTTCCCTATAGCACATCTAGTGCATACAAAATCCGAAGATTGTGAGAACTTTGCTTTATGCAAACAAGACCAATGGAATTGCCAATAATGTTCCTCATCATTCCAAATCGGGGATAACCTAGTCTCGTCATGCCATGCTTGGAATGAATTTACATTTCGAAGATTACTTTATATGCAACAAGATATATAAGTTTTATGTATGTATAGTACAATCAATATTCGAGAGATAGAATTTTAATAAATTGGTTTGCCATATCCCGTAAGATTTCCGTCAACATGTATTTCCACATGAAGACCATACTTACGGATATTTTTATAGCATAATAGGGTACAAATTAGTTCTGGATACAATAAGGTATCCTCTCTCATTAATTGAGCATTCTTAGGGAAAATAATAGTGGCTCTATCTCAACCAACTATTAAAGCATCATACAATGATGATCATAACATTTCCTTCTCTTTTCTTAAGAGTCCGGAAAACTTTTCTACTCCCTAAGAATATTGTTTGTAGTACCACTATCAACAAAACATAATTTCATCCTCCATTGGATTGAAAACAAAAGGCATCTATAGTATAATAAGAATGCAATCTAAAAGAACTTCTTATTAAACATATAGAAATACATACATAACCACACAAATGTATTATAATATCCAACATATAAGTATGATACTACAATGCATATGTGTTCTCACAATACACCCATCACACTAATAAATTTGGTACAACTCAAATGACTTAGAGTTTGTACAACTTGAATTACAACACTTAATATCCCACACTTTAATTAGTTAAATAAGTATCAGCCACGGATTGAGACTCTTCAAGAGAAATCTCCAAACAAGTCATTGGAGGAAAACTCCAAAAGTATGTTATCTGTACTTGGAAGCTTCTCCTTCGAGAGATCAAGGTTGTCGTTTGGTTCCATAGGAGCCATGTTTGAACAACCCTCTTCCTTAGTAGCATCAGGTGCAAGATTGAAATTTGCTTCAGATCTTGTCGCCTTGTCTTTGCTTTGCTTTTGCTTTCTTTAAGAACTTTTGGTAGAGAGCAACCAAATGTTTTGAGTACGGCGATCCTTAGCAAAGTGATTAAAAGTGCCACATCTATGACATTTTGTGTCCTTTTGGCCTTATCATCACCCTTTTGCTTAGGATTTGGCTTTTGCTTCTTGTTGAATTTACGTTTATCGGGCATGTTCTCCGGGTCACCGTAATTGGATCCCTTGAACCTCTTAGCATTATTCTGTACACTATGAACTTCGGAAGAGGTGCCGCACTCAGTAGGATGCTTATGATGGTTCTTCATTAGAAGCTCATCATGTTTCTCGGCCTAAGTTAGTGTATGAATAAGTTGGGAATATTGAGTGTAATTACTCGCCCGATCACTTTGCCGTTGTAAGACTCGATCCGCGAGGAAGCATAGTAGAAAGAGTTTTCTCTATCTTATCAAGATCCGTTGGTTCTTTCTCACAAAACTTCAACTTAGAGCAAATCTTATGAACAACATGATTATAATGCGCAACGGACTTAAAGTCCTCGCAAACGCAAATGGTTCCACTCATGATTAGCCTCGGGCCATATGAGTTCTTTTTGCTGCTCATAACGCTCTTTAAGCGCAAGCCATAGAACACGAGGGTTCTCTTCCATAAGGTACTCTTGTTTGAGATCCTTGTGGATGTAATACCTTAAAAATCATTAAGGCACTGTACCTCTTTTGTTGATCCAATACGACACCTTCAATAGGCTCGTTAATGAATGCCAAAAGTATGGCCGGTAGAGTACAACTCTATCGCAGTTACTAATTGATCATTAGAATATGTTAAGTATATTCTCAACAGTATACATGAGAAACTCTCGGTAGAGTACAACTCTATCATGATTTATATGGCCATTAATGTACTCCCGGTAGAGTACAACTCTATCATGATTTATATGGCCATTAATGTACTTACTGATGTGTCGTTATATTTATTAAAGAAAGAGAAAAAAACAAAAATAAAGAACCAGGTCTATGATTTAAACAAAAATAAAGAAACCAGGTCTAAAATGAACTTGACACTTCAGTCCACCTTAGACCCGATACTGTGCTCTATATGTACATGTACAACCTAATACGGGTTTGCCGCCCATGACAGAGCTAAAGGGCCGGCCATAGCCCAAGGAAGCGGGACAAGTAGCTCAACGCCGTGCCGTAAGGGACCTAAGGGCCGCGTGGATAGGGAATGGGGCGCCTCCACCGCCACCACCCATTGCCATTGATCGTCTTGTTATTTAGTTACACATCGAGTCCAGTTTGTTAGATGGAAAGAAGAATCTAAATCAAGGATCTCCTAACATTGTTTAAGGACCAAGTCTCCTAGCTAATAAATACTAGCACCATGTAATCGTTGCAATAATTAAGAAAGAAAGTCATAAAGACCTCAACCTAAAGCTAACTCTCGAGCCTCCCCTCTCCCTCTCTCTTTCCCGGCGCACCGCCGCCCCCACACGCGGCCATGTCCTAGTCACGCCTCTTACACTATCAATAAAGAAAGAATATAAAGAGTAATGCTTTATTACTTAAATAATCAGCCAACACCCATACAATACCAATAAAGAAGAATATAGAGTAATGTTTTATTACTTAATAACCAGCCAAAACGCCCATTATACAACATCAGTAATCAGTAATATAAAGAGTAATGCTTTGTTATTATATATAAATAATCAACCAACACCATACAATAACTTGTACGTACACACACGTACTTTGTGTCGCAAAAAACATAGAAACACACACAAGCTAAAACCGCCACGAGTTCATGGAACTATCTCCGGCCCCGGGAAGGGCAAGAGAACATGACGAATTGAAGTCAGGAAACAAGCCAGGCGCCAGTACAGCAGCCGGCCGGCCCGCAGCAGGGCTCTAGGCGAGGGCCAGGGCGAGGCGCTCGGCTTTGCTCGCCAGCGACTTAAAGTTGGAGCGCACGATGGTGCCGACGAACAGGCGCGTCTCGAACGCGGTGTTGCCTTGCTTGGGGCACGTCCACCACGTACGACTCCACGACGACGGCGCCGCCGCGGTCGGCGTCCTCGTGCACGGTGGTGACGGACCGGTAGTTGGCGAGGCTGTGCTCGCCGCCGAGGACGCGGAAGCTGAACACGCGGCGCTCGTCGTCGAGGATCTCGAGCCGCTCGAGGCTGCTGGTGGCCGGGACGTTCGTCTTGAGCTCCAGCTCGCGCACCGACCCCACGGCCACGGTAGTACCGTCGCCGCCCACGAGGTGGCAGCTGTCGATATAGATCTTGTACGCCTGCGGGCGGTCGAACTGCCGCACGAACGACCACACGACCTCGACGGGCGCCGCGATCGCATGCACCGTCACCGAGCAGGACTGCCCCGCGAGCGCCGCGTGCTCGTGGTGCATCGCCACCTCCGCCGGCACATCCGCGCAAGACGGCCCGTGCGACGGCGGCGACGGCGGCGTCTCCCTCACCGTGTGCTGCGGCGGCGACGGCCTCGGAGGAGCTGTGTACTGCGCCGGCGGCATTGCTGCTGCTTTCTTTTCTTTGCTTTGCTCCAATGATCCTCCCTGTTTGCCGCTGTTCCACGGAGGAGGACGAACGGCGGAGAGGGAGCTGGAGGAGAGTGGCGGTTATATATACACCTGGGACGGACACACAACTGGGGAGGTAGTGGTGCTGCTGCACCTGCAGGTCATGGTCACTCGTCGCAAGTTGCCAATGCAGCACACACTTGCCAAGTTGCCATTGCTTGCTTTGGCCTGCAGGCAAGTTGCAGGGATGATTTGGGAGAGTTGTTTTGGTCTCAGGCGAAAGATGGCGGTTTAGCTTCCGGCTTGGGCGTTCCAATGAGTGGCTGGACGGATTAGGGTGGTGCTTGGGTGCAAGTGGGGCAGAGGCACTTGCCAATTGGTCAAAATTAGAATTGGAGGAAAGTGACGCGCTTGCATGCATGCTGCCCCAACCCCATATGGCTAGGGAATAAAGAAGATTGCCGAGGGGATCGATTTATTTGTTGTTAAGGTTGGTTGATCTGGTTTTTCTTTTTTTAAAAGAACTGTTACACAGTACAATGCAGACGCCACAAGTCCATAACATGTACGCAATTATGTACAACATATATTGTTAGTTTGTTTGTTTGTGAATTATTCTGTTCTAACTATATGTATTGTTAGTTTCTGACTTATATAGTTTTTACCATGTACGACATATAAGTATGTACAGTTAAGGCTAGCCAAAAAACTTGAAGTCCATTAGCTTGCTCGGCTTCGCTCGATCGTTAGGATAACGAGACGAGTCGAGCCAATATTTTAGCTTGTTAGATATAATGAGCCAACTCGAGCCAGCATGCATGCAAAACGAGCTAGACATCAAGGAAAAAAGTAGAATTTTTTTGTATTACTTCATATGTTAGCACAATTTTTTATTCAATTTAAGGTGGTTTGGTGTATTACATTTTGTTATCTTAACAAGCCAAAACGAGCTGAGCCGAGCTAGCTCGTTATCCAAATTTTATGTGCGAGAAAAAAAGTATTATAATCTATAAAACAATACAAGAACTAAAACAATATCTAATTCGAGGTGGATGGAATAGAAGAGAAATCATGTCTAGAATACTATGCATGGCCAAAAGCAATTATGCACCTAGTCATACAATGAGGTTACATTAAGACTATATCATGAAAGAATTAGTTGGTAATATAGATTTAACTCCTTGTTGAATCAAGAGAAATCACCAAGAGTACAGGAAAGGAAAAGCAAAGGTCTAAACACCATTATCTAATAATAAGCTATCTATACTCACTTTATATCTCATATTGTCGGTTAATAATAGATGTGTTATTCCTCCCATTCTAAACAAAATTCAAGAGTTTTGTTGAAGTTGCACATATTTTGATTTTGTTTATGTAAGGAGCGAAGTGAATATGGTTGTATTATATAGGTGAATACCCCGCGTTGCGAGGAATTGCTTTGATATCACTTCTGGATGTAGGTGTGGCAGATAGGATACGATGACTTTGGGAATTGCAAATTATGATGTAATACACGCTTGCAAGATAACCTTTTCACCTAATAGACTCCTACAAAAACAGTTGTCCAACTTGCTTGTACAAATGACAACAACCAATAAATTTGTTTGCTTGAAGACTTGAAACTCAATAGTTTCAAATAATAACGACGGAGCTAGTACATACGCACAGGCTATAGCACTATTTAAGTTTATGTAAGAAACTTGAAATAGCTTCTCTTCTCATTTAGAGCATCTTCAATGCTCCTTTTTTAAACTTACTCTCTAAATCCTTACTTGGAGGACTATATGAAAATCACTTTTCATATGTTTTCACCTTCCAACAACCTATTTGTATCTTGTATCCAATCTATGGAATCAATCTCGCTCTACATGGCTAGGAAAAAAAAAAGTAGAATAGAGGATTATTTTATTGGAGATGTTGAAAGGTGTATTTTTCACCAAAACACTTTGTCGTTTCTTCCGTGTGACATTAAGTCTGTCCTAAGTTTAAACATTATCTTTGACCACCTTTTTTTTTAAAAAAAAAAAATCTTATAGTTTTACAACCTAGAAATCTAAGATATATTATGAAAATATTTTTCATGTTGAATCTAAAATACAAATTATGTCATAACCCTATATGATTTTTTAAAATCTATGATCAAATTAAGATACAAATATTTGACTTAGGATAAATCCAATACCACAAATGAAGTACGAGTAGGATAAATTAGCATTACTTTTTTTTTTCATCTCGGCGGTCGTCACACGGTAGTTTATACTTCCACGAGGCCGCACCGTGTGCGTGTGGGACACGTAAGCAACCCGTTGACCTTGACCTCCACGTCAACGCACCGCTTCTGACGTGTACCCGTTCGTGGTGCACCTAGCAATTCCGGCTGACCGCAAAAGCGCGGACCGTATCCACGTGGACCCACCCCATTCGTCAGAGACCCCATCGCCACGCACCCTATTGGTCCACGTCACTCGCTCCACGTCCCCGCGAACACGCACCCGATTCCTTCTAGAAAGTTTTAAACCGCGAGACCCAAAAAAGGCTCTGCAGGAGAGGAGGGAGATCAGAGGACGGCGGGCGACGCCGGCGGCGAGGTCAGGTGGAAAGCGAAGTGGGATACGACGGCGAGGGAGAAGCATCTGTCTCTCTCTCCACGCGCGGGAGTGATATCCCTAGCTGCCTGCCAAGCTCGCGGAACCACCGGATTTGATTGTGAGGGAGGCCGAGGGGCGGCGAGGCGTCTCGAGGACGAGGAGGCGGGGGCGGGATGGCGGCGCCGGGGAAGGGAGGGGCGGCGCGGTTTGTGGCGGCCGCGCTCTTCGTCCTCCTGAATCTCGCTGTGGCGATCGCCGGGTAGGTCTCTGGGCTCGGATCACCTGTTGTTAATTTCTCGCGTGGATTATCCGAGATCTCGAAATCCTTTTCGTTCCTTGCGGATTTGGCGTTCGGAAACACCATTGTAGATGGTTTGATCCGGTTTTTCCCCGCCGATTTCACAGCCTTTTTCTACTGACTGATTCATTTGTTACGCGTCAGGTCGAGATCTGTATGCTCGACTCCCTCCTGTTTATTTAATCTATAGTAATGCCTTTTTAATTTGACTGAATATCGATGGTAATGGCTCAGGAAGAGCTACTACGACGTGCTGCAAGTTCCCAAAGGCGCGTCCGAGGATCAGATTAAGAGGTCGTACCGCAAGCTCGCGCTTAAGTACCACCCTGATAAGAACCCTGATAATGAGGAGGCCAACAAGCGCTTTGCCGAGATCAACAATGGTACTAGTCGCTGAGTGCTTCCCAATTGAATGGATAACCTGCAATGGAATCGATCAATTGTGCTGGAAATTCCTACAAATGTATTTTTTGCTGCAGCTTATGAGGTGCTGACGGACCAGGAGAAGAGGAAGATCTATGACCGGTACGGCGAGGAGGGGTTGAAGCAGTTCCAAGGCGGGAGAGGCGGTGGTGGCGGAATGAACATTCAGGACATCTTTAGCAGGTGAGCTGAATGCTAAGCATCATGACTGCTTCAACAGATCAACTAGAAGTTTTGCTATGTTGTAAAAAAAAAAAAAAAAACTAGAAGTTTTGCTACTGAAACGTCAATGGTCATGCTTGTATTGCCCACTTGCCCCTAGGTTGGTGTTGGTGTGTATGCGTCAACATAGATTTTGCATCACATGGATATCTAGCATAGAGATTCAACATAGTAGGTGCACAGTTTAGGATGAATTTCCAAGTGTAGGTAGTAACCTGGCTTGTATGCACTTGATTATCCAAAACAAGACTCATTGTCATGTGTTAACTTGCAAGATGGAATTTCTGATATGACAGCGCCATAGAGTACCACATCTGGAATGTGTACCTTCTGTTCTGTAGGATTTGAGAGTGCCACGTTAATGATTCTTTTATCAGCAAATGTGTCACTTGGTTGTTCATCATTCCAGTGGAAGATGAGTGATGTCTGTGAATATAATTGAATGTTTGAGAAACGAGTGCCTTTCCTGCATTTCCTAACAAGCAACCAACTATGTGTGTAATCCATCAGAACCAAATATCTACTCCCTTGGGTCATAGAGAAGTACCCTTTTTGGCATAGGTGTGGAACCAACTGCTGTTGAGTTCGATCCCCATCGGGGACGGATTTGCGCGCCTCATTTTCTTTTAATGGAAAACCACCTAGTTCCTCCTAGGTTGGGTCTCATAATTTATTTTATAAAAAGGTGGAAGACAAAAGGAGCAGCAATGACAATGCCTTCACTCCAAAGCGAGTTGGGGTAGGCTAAAAGATAGCTAAAGTATAATGTTTCAATATTTCAATCTCCACGTAGAAAATGTACTGATGGTCAAGTTTAGACGGCTGGACTGCAGCATCTAAAATGGTTCCTTTTTTCAGGGCTAGAGAGTATCATTTTGAATTTATGACTATTGACTAGAAGTATCTTGGTCGGATGCCTGTTTGTTCATAAGAACATGTCTTTTGCAAAGCTTCAGCCTTCAGCTAGATTCACCTCAATTAGTCATTCCTAATATTTTTTTGTTCTTACTCCCAAAATGGTTGAGCATTACCTTGCTGATTTTTTTTTTTTTTCCACAACTTTCTTCAGCTTTTTTTGGTGGTGGTGGTGGTGGGATGGAAGAGGAGGAAGAACAAATTTTAAAAGGTGATGAGGTTATTGTTGAACTGGATGCTTCATTAGAGGACTTGTACATGGGTGGTTCATTAAAGGTAACTGATTTGCCTAGCTGACAGACTAATAAGTATATAACCAAGTTTTCGACTTGCTTTTTAAAATTTTCTGCTGTCATTCAATCATGCTTTAACAAAATGCTTCCATTAGATATTGTTTCTGGTTTATTTTTTATAAAGCTGTACTGTGTTGTGCATAAAGGAAAAGTATAGTTACTTTTCTATTTTTCAATGTGTCATAGGTTTGGAGAGAGAAAAATGTCATAAAGCCAGCACCAGGAAAGAGGCGCTGCAACTGTAGGAACGAAGTTTACCATCGACAAATAGGTCCTGGAATGTATCAACAGATGACTGAGCAGGTATTGTTCTAGTTTGTTCATAATGCACTTTAATCCATTGATAGTTTTGATATACTGAGGATGTTTCTTATTTCTAAGGTCTGCGACCAATGTCCAAATGTGAAATTTGTACGAGAAGGTGAATTCTTGACTGTTGATATTGAGAAGGGAATGAAAGATGGACAGGTATAAGCTGTTTTATATGTCTTCGGTCCTCAAGTACCATGGTTAGACTGTACCATATATTGACATATTGTTGTATGTGCTATTCATCCTATATTGAAATTTTCATATAGCGTACAAATTAAGCCATGTAAGTAAAGATACATTCCGTGTGCATATTATGTGCTACTTGATTACAATACTACAGTGAATGTCTTAAACTGTATAACTCAAGTTTGGCAATTATTTGGATTATTCAGACAAACTGGCTGGTTTCCTGCTTTGCTAGTGCCAACCACTGCTGCTTGTGACTTGTTAGGGTTGAATTGCTACTAGTTATTGCAGCCTTATCTCTTACTTCAAAACATAATAAATTAATACGACAGGTTCTGATGCATGTTTAAGTTTCCTTAAAGACAGCTCTGCATAGAAGATGCCATAGTTCTGATTCGTGACGCTGCGAAGGGACATTCTCTTGTCTAATTCCCTTCACAAGCTAATTTAAGGGTGTCATCTGAATGTCTTCCTTTGCCTTTTGATGTCACTTTTGTAGTGTTCCGCCTGAATACTTCCCTTGTTTTAGACATTTGATACATCCAAGTATCAGTTTTTGTGGACTGTTAAGTTTGTAGGCTTGCATGTTACAGTCACATGTTAATATGACATATCTGACACTTGGTTAGAGACATTTAAAGGTCTTAAGTGGTTCATTATGAATCCCCTGTTATGTACAGGTTCTCTGCACTTTTATTTTTTATTTGATAGAATCATATGATTATTTGCAGGAAGTTTTGTTTTTTGAGGAAGGCGAGCCTAAGATTGATGGCGAACCTGGCGATTTGAAGGTTTGTTTTGTCCCAGTCTCTGTTTGGTTGAAATTTACTTAGTGTACCGCCATGTTTACTAATTGTGGGCTTCCATTAAATGACCTTACAAGCAGTTCAGGATCCGAACAGCACCACACAGCCGCTTTAGACGAGAAGGCAATGACCTGCATGCAACAGTTACAATATCCCTGGTACCGCCCTCTCTTGTCCTGCATCTTGACCTGAAAGGCATGGTGTCATCTCACATGAACCAAAAACATTTTTGTTACCGATGACTTTATTAGTTCAATACAAACCAGAATTATAGTTTTGCTACTAATTTAGCATAGACTTGATCTAAACAGACTACTGCATCTTAGACTTAAAGAACCAATATCACCATTTCTAGTTTTGAAATTGCATTAACCTCTTAGCCAACTTGTACCTGTCCAAAGATTCTTCTATCTAGTAGTTTTCCATGCAAGATATACCTTGGCTCTTTCTCTTTAGATCCCCTGTAATCACTGTTTTCTGTGCCTTTCTTTTTCTGGGCACATTTTGCTATTGCAGGTGCAAGCACTGGTTGGTTTTGAGAAGACCATCAAGCATCTTGACAACCATCTGGTAGAAATTGGCACCAAGGTAAAGACAGCCACCCATCAACATGATTTTTATCATCTGCAACAGACCAGCTCAATTTTGTTACTAATTCACAGGGCATCACCAAACCGAAGGAGGTCAGGAAGTTCAAAGGTGAAGGCATGCCGCTATACCAAAGCAACAAGAAAGGTGACCTGTATGTGACATTCGAGGTGTTATTCCCAAAAACACTAACTGATGACCAGAAGGCCAAGCTTAAGGATGTTCTTGTGTAGACCATTGCTTTTCACATCTATGGTACTGATAGTTTTGAGGCAAGCGCCTGAGGAAAATTTTCTGAGTAGCTTGCATAGGATGCAGCAGCTGCTGCCTTTTCTTGTATGTGATTTTGCATTGCAAATTGTAGCAGCCTGCTCTTCTTTTTCTTTCCCTTGTGGTTTTGTCATGCGCCCTTAACAGCTCAGTGTAGTTTTAGAAAGCACATCAAAAATTTGTACCAGAATATTTGTACTTTTGGAGTTCTAAATACATAGATTGTATAACAGCTCAGTTGCTTGCTTGTCCTAAGCCCACTGCTACCAGTACATGTCAAATTTACAGATAATCACTGTTATGTATGCTAACAGAAGATAAGAGCTCAAATCACCTAGCTGGAGAAACATATTGTACTAGTACATTATAAAAAGAAGAAAGAATTTTGGAAAATCCTGACTTCAATAGATATGCCATTTACTCATTTATTTAGGTCACTCCGGGAAGTCTTTAGTTACTGAAGCATATTGTACAGTACCCAGAAGCACCTCTACTCCCTCCTGACTTTAGTTACTGAAGCATAGTTTGAGTACCCAGTAAGTTACGTTTTTAGTTGGAAAGTACCTATCATTACACGCTAAATAGTTTAGGTACCTACCGGTGCAATTTACTCTAAAATCAACATTTCTGTTAAATACGAGCTAAGCGGCGGAACCATTCTAATTCTATGTAGAACTCAAGGATTCGTATGAGCCTAGTATGCCTCAAAATATGCTAATTATCTGTGAATATGCTGTATCTCACGAGCCTAGCTCTAGCCATTTTTGAATGCCGCAAAATCTTCAACCAAACGTTTAAAATGCTGCAACCAAACATTCTACATCAACATTTGTACCCTGTAGTATCTGAACAGTCACGAAACATGCATGACCACGATGTGCCTGCAGTTGCATATTTCTTGTAGGAAGTCATGTTAGTGTGGAAAAAAATGGTGACAATTTCAGAAAATTGTGATTGCTCTAAAGGTGCGGTTTCAAAACTTACCAAACTTATGTTATTATCCATCAATTTATTTCTCCCCCTCCCACTTCCAAAAATTATCGAATTAACCTGCGTGGGTAACTATTAGTTGGTTGTATGCTGTCAGGGATTTGAATGCTTCGCATAATGCTTAAATTGTTTTTGCAGCATAGCAAAGTGCTGAATGAAAAAAAGGGACTTAGATGACAGCATGGTATCGTCACAAGGGGAAAAGAAGCACCATGGGAAGAATGGAAAAAGAGACCTGAAGAAAAACATCATGGTATCATTAGAAGGAAAAAGAACAGCATGAGAAGAAGAAAGAAAAAAAAAAAAAAAAATCAACAGTGATAACAACATTTAAGAAAATAGCATGGGAAGAAGAATGAAAAAAAACAACAATCCAAGTAGATAAAAAGAAAGGAAATATGAATAAAAACATCCAAGTGAGAAGAAGAATGAAAAAAACATTCCAAGTAAATAAAAAGAATGGAAACATGAAAAAACAATCCAAGTAAAAAAAAAAATAAAGTAGATAAAAAGAATGAAAATATGAAAAAAAATCAAGTGAGAAGAAGAATGAAAAAATCAAAGTAAATAAAAACAATGGAAATATGAAAAAAAATCCAATTAAAAAAAAAAAGATTCAAAAATACGCTAGAAGGAGGGCTTGAACCTCCGACCTTGTGGTTAACAGCCACACGCTCTAACCAACTGAGCTATTCCAGCTGAACAACAAAATGCCAACCATTAAATTATATATTGATAGAAAACCCTGTGCTTTTGAGAATAAAAAGTTCAGGAGACTATTAATCTTTTGGGTAAATGTTTAAATGATGACAAGTCTTGCAACACTAGTTTTCAAGAAATTTTTAGTATAACAACATTTTTTGAAAAAAAGAGGATGCTAAAAGTTTTGTTGTTTTTTTTTTTTTTTTTTTTTTTTTTTTCAAAGGCGACAATGCCTTGAGAGTGGATCTCTGACGGCATATGAGCTAGAGACACAAGGAAGGAGGGAGTAGAGGTCATTACTTGAGTCACCACTAGGGAAGATGAAGGGCAAAGAGCTCCGGGGCAAATGTTTTTCAAATTCATATTTTCAAACAAGAAACTTTAGCAAACTTACTTCGAGCAACATAAAGTGATTTTTTAATCTCGCAAAAGAATGTAGTATTCTTTTAGACACATGAACTAAATCGGTGTACCTCTATATATCACTTATCCACCAACGAGGTGAGAGGTGAGTAAGAAGGGTTATTACATGATGCACTATATATGTTGATGGTCACCAAGAACAGTAATACCTCTAGTGGTAATATATAATCAAAGAAAATGATTTCATAGAGAATCAAGAGTTAGTGAGTCACATCTTGCAATGAGAAGAATGTTTACTTGACCATATAGTATTAAAATGGTCGGGATTTGTATGAGACGCTATCATGATCAATCAGGCAATTTTATTCCTTTCCTTTTTCTTGATAAAAAAAAATGCAAGACATACAAATTAACTAGTAAGAAGTTGGAACGTGGGGCAAGGCAGAACCTTAGGTGTTGGGCCCCCGGCCCGGGTGTAGACTTTTCAATTTAGATGAATAAAGAGCCCCCAAGTAAATGCAGCTGCTTCAGTGACTGTTTGTTTTTCAGATAATGAGCTCCAGGGACTGTTGCCCAGGGATCATATATTCTTGGTGGATTTCTCTGCTAGTTAAATCTCCATAGCCACATTATTAATATAGTGTTTTCCCCTTTTTTGGTCTTGGCAAATCTTTCTGTACTGTAACCTTTACCTTGTGCTATTTTTTTTTTTCAGATAATGTTGGACCATTAGCAATTAGTTCAAATGTTTCTCTGCTCTACTGCATGCATGCAGGTGAAGCAAGGAATGCACCATTGCTGAAACTTTGTTCGGCCGTGCAAGTCGAGTTGAAAGATTGAAGGAGGCAAAACATGACTAGATAATAAAATACAAGAACAGCCTGCTGTACAGCTGGAGATAACATCAATTCTTTAAATAAAAGAAAATGAAACCGAGGGAGAAGAATGATTGAATTGGGGGAAAAGGAGGAAAATGATTAAATTAAAACAAGGGGGAACATGATTGAACTAGAACAAATTCAGGATATCAGTGGCAAATCCTGCCATAGAGAACAGCAGCTGGATGATAGAGTGCAAAAAAGAAAGAAGTGGATGTTCCATGCTGACCAGTGTTGGTCATCGACTGTAAACGCAACCCGTATGTATGTAGCATTTCGGCCTAAGAAATCACATTTTGGCACTACAGATAATTAATTGTGTAAGGAAGACTGTCGAATTTGGACGACCTTGTTATTCCTACTTGGCTCACGTACTCATGTCGCAAAGAGGACTGTAAGTGAGCCACAATTTGTGTGAAATGTCGCAAATCGAACGTGAAGGGAATTTGTTTGGAAGATAAGATATTCGTCCTCCAGGAACGACAGTGGAAGTTTTGCAATATGAACCGGATTTTAGGACGAAAATACAGAGAGAACAGGGTGGTATACATGCATGCTCACGTACCATCACACACCATAAAAGGCCCCGCTAGAAGTTGGGATATATGAGCCTATGAATAGAGGGATCTTCATAAGGCTCGGTGTGCTGACTGCATTTACTAGCATTAGGGGAGATAGGCATCTTGAAGAATGCCAGGAAATTGCATGATGAAATTCATTAGACTCACGCACTAGTTAGCCTGAACCAGAAGTTCGAGAGGATTGCAAATTGTTGCAAATAAGCTACCAAATACCTCATGATCGAGAAAAAGTGGCAATGTCGCTTTACCTATAGTAAATGCGCCGAAGAGAGTATAGGGAGCCCAGAAGGTTACTAGCTCTATCATCTCTGCCCGATCCTAGGTTGTGGGGAGACCTCCGGTGCTCGGACAAGTGTCCGCGGAGACGTCCATAGGGACAAGGTCTCGAGCCGCTTGTATCACTTAAGGAATCAGTTGAAGAAGCTCAACATGAAGTTGAGAACGCCCCTGAAGTGGCGGCTCAACCTAAAGTCGAGTTGGTCCCTGAAGGACCCCATCCTGAAGATGGAAACCACCATGCGGCGCGCGCTCAATATCACGTTGGTGGATCAGAACGTCCCAGCTCAATCGTTATGGGAAATCATGATGAGTGGGATGATTGCCACTAATCATGTGGAGACGGGAGAATCATCTAATGAGAAAGACCACTATTGTCGACATATATTGCCTCAGAATTGCTGATTCAATAGGTCCGCACCGTAAAACTAAAGTCCATGGCGAGAGTGACGTAAGCACTTTCGAGAATGGGACAAAATAGAAAACAACAATTGAGGTAGAGTAGCCGCTTTATTAAAGAGAGGTTATTCGGCCTGCAGCTCCAACACCTCTAGATGACATCCCCGGAAGGATGAAGGTGGGTCTTCCTCCTGAAGAGGAGTAAATATGGCACAAAACGAGGCTAGTGGCACAAGGGTTCACGCAGAGACCCGACATCGATTATGATGAGGTTTACTCTCCCACCACGAATGACATAGAGTTCTGATATCTTATATTTATGGCAGCTAATAACCTGAATTTAAAAGGCAATTGGCAAATATAGTGACCACATATTTATATGGGTCACTTGATTCGGAAATCCATATGGAGTCCCCGAAGGACCTAAGATCCCCGGGGAATAAAAAACGCAAGACAACCGCCTATAGCGGTCGTAGTATGGGATGAAATAATCCGAAAGGATGTGACTCAAACATTTGAGTAAATTCCTCCTGAAGAGGGATTACACACGATGAAGGATTTGAATAAAATCAAATCCTACTTGAGCCAGCAGCTCAAGTACCTCCTTGAAGGAGTGTTTATAAACCAGTCTATAAAGAGGGCACTTAAATTTTTGGGCATGTACCTCCCTCTAAAATCCCCCATGGTGGGCCAATCCCCAGAAGTGGATTAGTCCCAAGGGTTACAATGAGAAAATATTGGGACCTGAAGTTCCCTACTTAAAGCGCCATTAGAGCACCAGTGTACCTAGCGAATATTAGGTTCGCAACATATTAGTGGATAAGGTACAACTAGAGGATGCTAAGTTGGTGCTAAGATCTTGGTCTGTGGTTCTTGAAGAACCGAAGGCTAACCATTGTAGGATATATGGATATTGGCTATATGTCCGATCCGCATAAAAGCCAAATCCTAGACTGGTTACGATTCTCTATGGTAGTGCAACCATTTTATAGCAGTCTATGAAACAGACCTTGGTTGCCACATCATCCAACCACTAAGAGACAATTGCATTATATAAAGCCACATAGGAATGTGTTTGGCTACGACGAATGATTAACCACATCCGTAAGTCATGTGTTGCAAAAATGCACACGGGCTATGTGAAGAGCAATCTCATGAAACATATTGCTCCAAAGTTCTTTTATCCCCACGAGCCCGGAAGAGCGGGGAAATAAAGATCCCGCAAGCAAGATCATATGAAAATCTTGTAGACTTGTTCACCAAGTTTCTATCCGCCTCTAAATTCTATAAGTGTGTCCATGGAATTGACACGAGGTGGCTTAGAGAATTGTAGGGTTTAGGGGGAGACATACCCCCAAGGACATAGCCCATGGTCATGATCCTGAAGATCACGAGTCGGTCCCGAAGACCAACTGAAGCATCAATCTGTTGTACTCTTTTTTCCCTTGATGTGTTTTTCCCATAGGTTTTCTAATGCAATGTTTTTAACGATGCAACAGGTGCAAACATGGCTGACACGTGTGAATGTACTCTTTTCTCCTACCCTTTTTTCCAACTAGGCTTTTTGGGGGAGTTTCTAACGAGGCATGTACACATGTGCGATTCACCCAAGGGGGAGTGTTGTGAAATCATGTGTGTGGGTGAATCTCAAAGCAAGGAGAAAAATATCTAATACTCTAGGGAATAAGAGAAGAGTCTAGAGTATGGTGGACTCTAGTGGACATGAGAAGACTCTAGAGTGTAGCAGACATATCTAGGGAGGAAATATGTAGAGGAGATATTTGGGGAGTGCCCCCATTATAAAAGCATCCATGAAAGTGACTCAATAATAGAGAGCCTCCATTCTCCTAACATTCTCTTTGTGTTTTCTTGTGTGCTCGTCTTGCGTGCTCGATGGTTCCCGGTTCTACGGCGGATTCTCAACAATAGGGAATGCATAAGTACTAGTATATAGATAAATAGCTCAAGGAGTAACCATTTGCTTGAAAACATAGATGCCGTGAGATCTATAATTGCAGAGCACATGAGTAAACGAAAGCGTGGTAAACTTCCTAAAACAAAACAAGTAATGCATAAGTACTAGTATACAGATAAATAACTCAAGCCGTAACCATTTACATGAAAACATAGATGCTATTGAGATCTGTAATTGCAGAGCACATGAGTAAATGAGCACATAATGCATAAGTACTTGTATACAGATAAATAAGTCAAGCAAGAATCATTTGCATGAAAATGTAGATGCTGTTGAGATATGCACATGAGTACGAGAAGGACACATTGTCTTACCTCCCCTGCTGGGTAGGTTCCAAGTGAGGAAACGCCCGCCCGTGCCTTCCCAATGGCTGCGAGTGCACGACTTCGGAGGTCTTGCAAATTGACGCCAAAGAGGTGATGTTCGAGGCGCCCCAATTCGACGAATGCTGATGGTGAAGTAGACCTCATCTGAATTGACCGGATTCACGAACGTAAGCAAAGGCCTCTTCCGTGGCAGCCCGGTCTCGATGTAGCTCTCGCTGTTCCAAATATCCTCAAAGCTCGCTTCAATGTCCACCCACTCCGATCCTCCTCCGTTGACACCCGCCCGGCCACGGCGAGACCACATGGACACAAATATTCAGTTGTTTTTAGGAGTTTCTAACAATGGGATTTTGGACCATATAATCTAATATGGGAAGCATTTCCTACGAACCACGAACTCATCCCTCTGTCGCCCTCCCAAGGCTGTCTCTAGGCGCAGCCCACGTCGCGAGCTTCGTCCCTCACATGCGCCGCTTGCTCCTCACGACAATCGGCCATCCCTCCAACAACGAACCGTCCCTTCCACCGTGCCGACACCGCCCCTGCCGAATAGCAACTAGGACTTCGGATTAAGTAGGCATTCCATCCTTTGTCTTAGTTGTTAATGCTTTCGGCAAAGTTTGCCGACTATCTTGTAAAGACTTTATCAATAAATAAAATCTTCTTGATGCTCAAAAAAAAAAAAAAAAAAAATCTTTTGCTTCACATTTGGACTTTGTGTTTTTCATATTTTTGTGCTAAAGGCGACATATCATGTATATGCCGGCTATCCTCCAATTCCCGTGGAGCATTTTTACGCTAAAGGTGATGACTTCACATCATCTATTCTCTGTCGTGAAACTTTCTATTGATCTCTATTCCTGTCCCAAACAGATAAAGACATAAAAAGGGGCTCTTGCCAAATGCTTTATTTTCGAACTGTTTGGTAGTATACTTCTAAACTATAAACTGTTTAACCTCATATGCCGGCCTTGATCATTACTTACATTTGTTTTCACCTAATTGGCCGACATAAAAACCACGCCTTAGTTTAGAAATTACTTTGAGAGCCGACTACCTCAATCATCTATTGATCCTTGTAGCAAGTGTTAATAGGACCTTCTTACCATTCCCTTCCTGAGGAGCACTCCATGCCATCGTATTCCCAGAATGAGGGTTCGGTAGTAGCGATACTCACTGAGAATTGAGAATCACATGGTTGTAGGTTTATCCACTTAGAGCATCTCCAACAGTTTGGTATATTGGGTTGACATCCTTCTATTTTTGCAAAAACGATAAAAACACGCATCCAACAGTTTGGCATACCTTGGTATAAAAGTCCCTCAACATGTAAGTATACGTGCGCGTACCGACTTGGCATCAGCGCTTCTTCTTTGACGTGACTCCTCCCATGCGTGTGTGATGACTGCAAAGGCAACATGACACGTGGAGGCAGGGAATTGTGCCGCCGCGGCCGTGGGTTACAAGAATGGGTGACTTCTTCTCCCGCACGTGGGTCTAAAGCCTCAAGGTCGGCCTCCTCTGCGGCTTAGGAAGAAGAAGGGGGAAAATTAATAATTAGAAACTCTCTACAGGATTCCTGATGCTTATGTGCTAGAGAGGAAGAATTGCAGATATAGGCTTGGTTGATATTAGGAAAGGCCGGGGTTCCAGGGCAAATGTGTTTTGCAATTTGGAACTTAAAAATAGCAAACTCTTCGAGGTGTATTTTTTTAGGTTGGCAAATCTTTTGGAAAGTTGACAAATCACAAGATTTAGAGTAAATTGCACTGTGGGTACCTAAACTATTTGGCGTGTAACAGATAGGTACTCCAACTAAAAAACGTAACCGGTACTTTCGAACTATACTTGAGTAACTTCTGGGTACTTCAACTAAAAACGTAACGTCTAGGTGCTGGAACTATACTTTCGTAACTTCGGTACTATTTTTTTGTGAAAAAACCCTTCCCAAATCTTTTTCCCATTCCCCGGTCCGACTCACCATTGCACGCTGGTCTCCGCCAAGCATGGGCGGGGCGCCGGATTTCACGGCGTGGAGCGGGGAGGGGTCGCCGTCGTGGTGTGCCAGCGGGCGCGAGGTGCTCCACCGCCGGGCGCATGGCCGCGTCCGCTGATGGTCCTCGGCCTGTCCATGCGCACACCACGGGCGGCGGCGTGGGCGGCCACGATGTGCGCGGCCGTGCCGTGGCGCGCCGTTGTTGACGTTCGGACCGGGATTGGGAAAAAGATTTGGGAAGGGGGTTTTCACAAAAAGCTAGTACCCGGTTACGAAAGTATAGTTCCATATTCTAGACGTTATGGTTTTTAGTTGAAGTACCTGCACTTATCAAGTATAGTTCAAGTACCCGTAGTTACATTTTTTAGTTGGAGTACCTATCTCTGCTACACGCTAAATAGTTTAGGTACCCACGGTGCAATTTACTCCAAGATTTAAGTAAAAGATAGCAAACTCTTGGAGATGCTCCTGTTTCCATGTTTTTAAATAGCTAGCTATAGCTGCGCTATAGCTTTTCTAGAGACACGGCGCTAAGCTATTCGTCTTTTTTGCCGTAAGCTTCCGGTGATGGTTGCGAAGGCTGGAGTGCTTCACTCCTTTATCTTAAAAAAAAGCTATTCGTCTTTTTTTCCGCTTATGACAATTTTCCCTCACAATTTGCAGCTATAGTTGCGCTAAGTTGCATAGCTTAGCGCTTTAAATAGCTAGCTATTTCCAAAACTCAATCTCAGACTAGATTGCACTTGTGTGCTTGAAATTTAATTGGTATTTCCTACTTATCCGTTATTATTTACTACTAATTTGATATTTTGGACAACCAAACTTTCATGAACCATGTTGTAATGTCATGTTGTAATATTATTTAGACTTGTGGAACATTAGAAACATATTTATGTTCATCAAATTTGATATTTTCCATGTTTTTGGCTTTGATTATTGGTGTTTTTCATATCTTTTATAAAAACGCTATTCTAGCATAGGTTCGCTATAGCTACGTTAGCTTCTGAAAAATTGGTGCCGCTATTTTACATAGCTGGCTATTAAAAACAGGGAGTCTATCCTCGCTTGCTTACATGTAAAGCAACTTACAGAGCAGACATTTAATAATCTTCAAATTGCATGAAAAACTAAAAGAAAAAAAAAAGCATTAACAGGCTATAGGGCTTTGAGACTGAGACAAGCACATCTCAGCCCAAATAGAGTCACACAAAAGAAGTTCAGTCCAAATAGCAAATATGGCTCAAATGTCACTCGTAGGCCCAACATGCATGATCTGCAGTACGTCTTGTACATATAATAAATCGTGCCCGATCTGCGTCCCGTCCTTCGGACCTTGCGATCTCGCCGTCGTCGAGCAGGAAGCCAGGAACGAGTTGAGGAGGGAGATGGCGCTCGGATGGGAGCTGCCGGACGACCTCATCGCCGACGTCCTGCGCTGCCTCCCGCCGCGCAGCGTGGCTGTTTCCGTTGCGTCTGCGGGGCATGGCGTGATCTCGTCGACACCCAGAGTCTGCTGCGTGCTGACCTGCTCCCACGCTCTGTGGGCGGCATCTTCATCAACTACTGTATCCTCTATTCATCGGAGTTCTTGGCCCGCCCCACGACGGGACCCTCCATCTCCGGCGACTTTGAGTTCATCCCCGGGTCCTCTAATGATGCTCAAGTCATCGACCACTGCAATGGCCTCGTGCTTTGGAGAACATGGACCTCAGTGGCGGAGCTGGCGAGGAAATATAGGGGGGCCTATTTTTTTCATTGACCGCATACACTACTTAGCCATGATTATGCAATAAAAATACACAAAAATAGCTAGTTTGCAAAAGTGGTCAAGATACCTTGATTATCTAACTGAAGATTTAGATCAACCACATCAGTATCATCTAACTGAGGATTTGGATCAACCATATCATTTGAATCCCCTTTTACAGTTGTCTTTTTGTAATAAGAAAAAAAGTGTCTTTCTTTTTAGTTTCATTGCCTGATGAACATTTAACAATTAACAAGAAATCAAGATAGAGAGGACGATGAGTAATGCTTGTAAAAAGTTACATGAAATTAAAAAATAAACTGCTGCAGCCCTAGCGGCACTTAGCTTGGGGACTCATTGTCGGCAGAATTGCTGATCTGATCGGCTCGTCTCGTCAACTGCTCGTGACTCACGAGACCGTGAGCGGTGTTCGATCTGCGTCAGTCTGCGGTGGCGTGGCGGCGGAACCACAGTCTCGCGAGAAACCAAACGACGTCGCAGGCCTCGCGGCAGATCAAGTGGCGATGTAAGATGCAGTCTCGTGAGAAACCAATGCCAAACGATGTACGATGCGGTCATCATGGTCATGGGCCTTGGCGCCAGTACTGCTTGGCCCAAAATTAATGAGTGCTGAATCGTTGATACTCTAAAAAAAAAATTGTTGATACTCTAAATTTTTTTTACTCGTTTCTTTTCATGGGGAGGCCATGGCCTCCGCCGGCCCCCTCAGTTCCGCCACTGATGGACCTCACACGGTGACCATGACTATGTCGCTAACCCCGCGACACGGCAGTGGGCGAGGCTGCCGCTGCCCCGGAACCAGACTCTGGCATCAAGTGCCTCGTGTACGATCCCACTGTGTCACCGCATTACGATATCTTCTTGATGACGCAATGTGAAGTGCCTGTGTCTTCAGACCCACTGCAAGTATATGCATATTCATCAGAAACTGATCTCTGGGAGGAGAGGTGGTTTGCTCCGGAAGGTCGTGTGGTAGAGACAACCATTGCTGACGAACACGACAAACTGTATTGGCAAGGAGCACTCTACCTTATCACTGAAAATGGTTTTGTTCTAAGGTAAGTATTCGTTGTAAAAGAATTCTTACCTGTTGGGTTTTAAATTGTATTGATTGGATTCTAATTATTTATACTGACTTTTTCTTCTGCAGGATATCTATTTCAAATGCAAAGTACACACTGATTCCAACTCCAGTAGGTGAGTCTATTAGGCACCGTGGTTCGTTGCATTTGGGAAGGTCAGAGAAGGGGGTCTATTGTGCATTTCCATATGACTGGCATCGATTCCAAATCTTTCTCCTCAACGAATCATGTGGTCAAATGGTATGGGAATTGAGGCACAGTGTTAATCTCAAGACCTTTGAACGTAAGTTGCATGCAAGTAAGGAGGACTATGGTGATCAACCAAATGGACCCTGGATATTACAGGATATTAACTACTACAAATATTCTTATGGCAATGATAAGCATAAAGAGGTAGCGGAAAGCAACTTTGAATGGAGCTCTGACGATGATAATATTCTCAACGCTGAAGAAATTGTTGAAGGGTCCCATGAAGGATATACCAGTTTCCTCGGATTTCATCCTTACAAAGAGATTGTCTTCTTGAATGTTTCTTTGCTGAGAGCAGTAGCCTATCATTGGAATACCTCAAAGTTTCAGGAATTGGGCAACATATATCCAAAAGATTACGATGCTGGCCACGTGGCTGAGATTGAGACCTCTTTCGTATACACACCATGCTGGATGGAGGATTTACCAAAAATAGTTTATCAGCATCAATTGAACATTAATACAATGTGTACAATGCTAGCTGCTGGAAGAATTAAAATGAACAGAAGTATAGTCATATGTTTGATTCTATGTTCTAGTTTAATTATTATGAACTATGTGCTGGGCAGTAATGCTACAGGCCATCTTCATTTCTCACCTTTCATATTATTTTTATTCTATAGTATACTAGCAAAGCGCCCATGCATTGCAGCATTTGCCTTTTGCCATATACTGTGTACCTTGTCGTGCAATAATAGTTATTTTACTTATATTCATTCATTTTTAAAACAGTAGTTTTAACGAATTGCATTTATCAGTAATTATCATTGAGCATGACATGTAAACTAATTGGCATATATATAATGATATAACAATATGCCTTAGCAACGCTGGTATATGAACCATATGCTCCATCTCTAACAGATCCATCCTATATCATTTCTATAAGTAGTACTTTACTTATAGTTATTATCATTTCTAGATCCAAACAAGTACAGATAATAGACTAGCAAATTGTTAGCTGGTTCTTTTGAAAAACAAAAGTCTCTCGGTTCCCTTCTCACCCGAAGGTTGTTGTCATGTGACATCTCGCATGTGCCAGTGAAGCAGGCACTAGCGCTTTCTCCAGTCACACAATCACTCATGAGTTCATTTCACCCAAGTCAAAGCACTTTCTTCTCTCTCTAACTTGCGCCCGTGGCTCATACTTCTCGTCACGATGCATCGTGATTTCACTGTTGGTGATGGCGCAGGCACATGCGTTTATGGTAGTGTAGCCACTGCTGCTTTAGCTGGATTGGTTGGAATTTTGTATTTCATAAAAGGCGCACATGAGTCGAATATGAAGTAGTCTTCAAATTCCTAGCCTTTTGCTTTAATTTCCAGTGTTGTTCATACCCATATCTCTGCTTACTCATAGCCGGCGAGGTGACAAAGGAGGTGCCAGAGAGGAAGCAACGAAGTAGGTGGTGAGGAAGCCAGGAAGGAAGGGCTGGGCCATAACAGAGGAAGCAACCAAATATCACAATGACAATGTCGGCTTCTCCTTGGAAGAGTACCTTGCTGAGAAGATGAAGCCAGCCGCTGCGCAGAAGAAGGCTCGTTATGAAAGAAGGTCTTGGCGTCTTGCAAGAAGGCTATCAAGGCGCAGTTCGAGGCAAGCATCAGAGAGTATGAAAAGAGATACAAAAGCAACAAGGACAGCAATAGGAATTGTTGAAGGCTTTTGCAAATATGGTGGTCAAGGCAACCGCACAACAGTAACGGTGGTGCTAGCCATGTTCATCACCAACCATACCACGGACTGGAGTATTGGACCGAGAAATAGTGCAGTGTCTGTATGATACACTAGTACACAAAATCTTTTACGCGACACCCCTAAAGGAACCCATGGCGTGCACTACATTTGCCTGCCACTGAAAATGGCGAGGCCCATCTACCCCAATCTAGGCCCGATATCTATCTTCATATATATATTAGAACCAACCATAGCTGCCCTCACAATCCACTCTCTCCTTTCTCTCACTCCCCGAGCCGGGCGCTGTCACGCCCCACTTTTAATGGGACTTTTAATCTCGCATATTGACGCCAGGATCACGCTACCAATACGTTACCGAGTCACAAAGAAATGGAAATCAGTTATAGATGAACTATTCCGAGCATATATTGACATAGGATAGAAGATCTTACAAATGTTGATGAAGACACCTCTCGGATTATATTGATCGAGTAGCCAACCGTGAAGCGATGGTTTTATCTGTGGCCGGTCCGCTAAGGTGCTAGACCGTGCAGGCACAACTCCATGTTCCACGTGGCAACTTGAGCGCCGGATGGAGTTCCCGGACTTCTACGTCTTTCTCCTAAGCAACATCTTGTAGACTCTTACATCGTCGGTCTCCTACCTCGACAGCAACCTTACCTTTGGATATGCCGATATCTGTAAAACAGAGGGGTGAATACAAAGGTACTCAACAAGTCCAAACCAGGGGGTGGTTTGGTTTATTAAGGGTTTTGGGCCCTAGCAGAGTCTCTAAAACTGCTCTCGCTAGTTCCCGAAGTTATCTCATCTGGTCATCACCTTCACATCATCACAAACGTTAGTTATAACTAATCATAGATGTTCTTTCCTAGCATTCGCCCATTCTAAGGACATGGCTATTCGAATAGATTCAAGTAAACTCTGCAGAGGTTGTACAAATTTCCCCACACGATGGACACATCCTCTTCCATGATCAGTGGTCGACAGAGGTCCAACGAGATCCGTACCCGCTTGAGTGCTACTCTAGGTATATTGGTATAGTATTCACCACGACTTCTCAGGGGTTGGAAGGATGATGCATCATCCTAGACAATATGGTGATACCAAATCACCTGTGGCTTTACAGGTAATACCTTATTACCCAACCTATACTCATCAACACTAATCCCAATCATCAATCATAAATATGTGCACCTAGCACCGCGCCCATCAAGCGCCCAAACACTTACGTGGAAGATCACTCGGCATCCACGCCAACTGCACCATGGGGCCACTCTCCCCGTGCCTGCTCCTAATAGGTCGTTTGCCCGCTCCGGCCACCTTGGATCCCAATTATACCTCAACCCAACGGGGTGTGAATCAAGCCGCCCATATCGGCGTGTGGCTGTACGAAATATCGCACTAGGTAGAAGGTCTATGAACCGGTCCTTAGGGAGGCGAGTATCTCTCCGCGGGATTCATCCCCGATTGTGATTAGTCCACCTCCATGTAGACTATCACCACTCACCTTTTTGTTGGAGGGTTCACATTATTAATTAGGTTACATCAATCTTGCTTAGTCATATTATATCATCATTCATCATCATCTCGTAAGGTTGTGTCGATTAATTAGGTCAATATTATTAAAGGGGGGGGTAAGGACTTGCCCCAGGAGGTTCTTACGAATCGCACGACGTCGAATGCTACTAGCTCGCTTCGAAAGGGAAGCTCCTAAACGGTCGTCGAAAAGCTACTTGCGACTAGCGATAAACCTAGCTCGAACTATGACATATAAAACAAACATAGAACATTATGGTGATAATGGGTTAGATGCATAGAGCTAGATTTTTGATGAATTATGGAAGTCGTTTCACGCGAAACGGAGTTAATTTGCATGAGATATGGATTTTATAATATTAATCCCTAATTAAATCATTAGGGTAATATTATAATATAATTTTATCATGTAATATTATTGGAACTAATTACATGATAAAATTCTATAAATCAAATAATGAATTTACAAATTTTAAGGGAATTTTTCTAACACTTTGAAGGTATACTTATAAAGTTTTGTGTACAACTCTGTTGCACTTAGCAATTTCATTAGTGTACCCGAACTGTCCCCCATACATGTGGGTTCCATGTGGGTCCACGTGGGCGCCACGGTGGCGGACACGCAAGCGCCACGTGTATGGCGACAGGTCTTCCGTTGTCCCGTGATGGATGGGAACGGCGGTGGCGTGGCGTCTCCTTATTGGACCACGCCTTGACGATGTTATGATGCGGGGCGGTGTCGGCGGCGGACCCTCCGTCGGGCCGGCCTTACGGCGGGGCGCTCACCCGAGACTCGCCGGAATGACGTCGCCCTTGCCCAAATCTCCGCCGCAGAGGGGTCCGTTGGACTCCTCTTGGTGCTCCGAACTGGTTGGGGTAGGTGGTGACGACGGGGTGGGGCTTCTTCCATGGTGACGGCGGATACCGGCGGAGTCGGGCGGCGGCGGTGCTCGGGTGAGGGCCCCTGTAGTGCCAAGACAAGGGAGAAGGGGAGGAATCGAGAGAAGAGGGATAGGCGACTCGTTGAACTCACCAATTGAGCCTAGCAAATGACGAACTCGACCGGGGCATCTTGACCTAACCTACGGCGGAAATCTCCTTTGGGAGAACTTCGATTCCCCGCCGGAGGGAGAGGGGAGGGGGGGGAACCACGGTGAGCACCGCGTGTTCCCGGGCACCGCAGAGCTTGTGGGTGCGGGGATGAGTCCGATTGAGCTCCCCAGGGTCCTATTTATAGGCTCGCCCGGATGGGGTGCCGCTGTTGATATTTCTAACACGATCCTCATTAGGAAGGCGAGAGAAATATATATGGAATATCTATCTAATCATGTTAGCTTGGATATGGGATTAACCTTATGATCCAACAAAGCGAAGTTAGGCGGTGTTAGTAGTGGGATGTAAACTTTGCATCATTATCCATAGTGGAGTTAATCTCACCAGATATGTACTCAAGGTATACCACTCATTTCTAGACATTACCTATACACTAGTTTGTCACCCTAGCAATAACGCTCAAAGAAATGCAGGGGCATGGTATTCTTGATTGGCCTTGATAAAAGAATGAACATGATATCTGCAAAGCGCCTGTATAGAAATACCAATTGTAGCACTTCACCGAGTAATCCGGTATCGTATTTAATTATATTTTACCACGGGGAAGGGAGTCTATGGAAAGGTAGAGAGAAAAGATATCTAATGATTTATATTGTGATTTATTTATGAGATCATCCACTTTACAAAGTGTAATGCGAGTAGCCATATGTATCTAACATAACTCAACAGATAAGTCACAGGATAAAGATAATATAAATGATAAATACCCAAGTCTAAGATCATCATATGCCACTAGTATCATACGAGCTATTAACATGTTATAAAATAGAATAGAATGAATATTCCTAAGATACTCCTAATCATATATGTCAATGAATACTACAATTAGTGCAATACATCTAGCTATCATGGCAAGGTTGGATTACTTCTACACATGGCAAGCATTACCAATGACAAGCAAGGACAAAACTTGTTCATCACCGTAATTATAAGCTCGACTTGTCCTACATTCGGGAGGGTGGATTCCAAAGGACTCAACAGACCATCACTCCCGCGATCTACCACACGGCCCGCAATGTAGGGTGCAATTACAAATAAACGTTGTATAAACACCACGTTTACATATTGCTTATCACCCACATAGTGATCATCTATATGGATGCTATACAATTCCATACATAAAATATAAAGCAATCTTACTAAACTAAACATATAATCATAGCAAGCATAAACACATATCAATAAGAATATAATAATTATAAAGATCAAAGCCATAACAATTGTATTCTAAATATAAGAGTACTTATAGATCGAATACAAGAGAGAAGTCTCAAGAACGATGATCCTTGCTACTTCTTGACTAATCGAGAACTCAAGATGAACTTGATCTTCAACTAGAACTAGCTATGTAGCTAACTACTTCTAGTATGAACTAGGGCTTAGGTCTAGACTTGGCTGGACTAGATTGGTATGAGTTGATGAATGAGTATGATAATGAAATTGTTCTCAGCCCTAGGGTCACCGGTCTTGTTATATAGTACTTGGCGATGAACGCCAATCCTTGGATCAAACCGACCTTCAACAACGGTGTAGAAACAACCTCAAAGTCGGTGGTAAACCGACCTAGAAAGCCGAGACCGGCAGTGTGGGACCCACCGGCGGCCGGCTATTTGGCACTCGGGGCGGTCGCCCGGTGTCATGCCACCTTGGCATCCCGTCTTTTCTGGTGTCCTCTCGGTATCTTCTAGAATATTTTAGTTCACTTTTTCGGATTGAGTTGCTTCACGGACGAAGTCTTGTCTTCATATGTCTTGTATATTCCTAACTTTCTCCAATCTTCTCTCGCAATTATCTAACAAGTCCCCGAAAGTCACGTAATACCAAAACTCATGGAATTATGTTAGTTAGACCCCTAGACTTATGTTTGTCTCTTTGACTTGAGCCGTTATTTCATGTTATTTAACTTGTAATTTTATGCTATAACAGGTGTCAACGGCCGCCGATGAGATATTTTCTCGCAATTCCGGATCTTTTCCGACCACCGGCGGTGTGCGCGTGGACCTCTAGCTGGCTCTAGCTACGCCGCGCGCCGTCTTTGGCATCCTCGCGGCCCCGTGCTCAATGAGCTGTCTGGCTGTCACGTCCGCTCGGCTACAATCGGCGGTGGTCGCCCGCCATGGCGACAGAGCTCGCCTTTGTCGACGACGCCGCTGTGCTAGTTGACGAGGGCCGCCAGGCGCATGGTGCTATCTCGCGGTACCGCCCGAGGAGGTGTGTGGGTTCACCGTGTCTCCGCCGACGTCTACATCGCCGGGCGCTGTCCACCGCGGGGCGGTAGTGCTCCGCTTGGTACGGTTGGCCGCTATGTGCGTTTACTCTCGCACCTGTGCATGTCCTCGGGTTAGGCTACGACGCGGTGGCCTCGGGATGGCGCCCGCCCTTGTGGCCCCCGGCGGCGGTTGTCGGTGGCAGCGGGCGGGACCGTGGTGTCTCCGCGTCGCACCGCTCGGGGGGACAGAGGTAGGCGACGACCGGGTGGGACCCATGCGTCGGTGAGCGGGAGGAAGGGTTGGGCCTCGCAATGCTTGGGCCTGGCCTCGCTCGGCTCAGGCGTGGGAAGAGGGAGAGGAGGGCCATTGCCGGGCCGGAAAGGGAGGAGGGGAAGGAGGGAGCCCATGGCGCTTTCCCTCGTTTTCTATTACCTTTTCCTTTCTATTTCTCTCTTCTCTTTTATTCTTTTTTTCCCTATTTCTCTTATGTGTAAACACATATATGTTTTTAGTATATTTACATGCATAAGATCTTGAACTTATATTCTCCTAAGCTTTTATTTATGAGAATATTTATTCAAGGTGCTCATACAATTAAGTATATATGTGTACACACATCTTCCCTTTCTTATTATTTCATGTGTGACCTATACATATATATTTTATAAATATTTTCACAAGCACGTTTATACTCTCATGACTTATTTGTCAAGAATAATTATTTATTGTGCTCGTAAAAATATTCATATATGTTTGGTACGCACGAGTTTCGGTTTTTATTATTCCCGAGAGAAATTTCAGTAACTCATTGCTCATGCGATATATTCCGTAATTCAAATCTAGGGCTCATCATCGGTCACCATAAAGCTCAACAAGCAACAAGCAAGGGAAACCTAATATTCTAGATGGTGACGTGCAGGTTTTTTTTTGCAAACGGGTTTTGGTTTAGCGGAAAATAATTCAGGTTTTAGTTGTAATTAGAAAGTTTAAATTTTTAGTGAATTTTAAAATGATGCAAAAACACGGGTGTTACAGCGCCCATCTGCCATATGATGTATAATAACTTCGAAAAAGTTTGAAGGTCAAAAGCAAAAAAAAAAAAGGTCGTTGCTTGCCGTGAGCCGAGCCCCCGGCTCACGGCAAATAGTCCTTTGCCGTGAGCTTGGGGCTGCTCACGGGCAGGGGGTCCTTTGCCTATAGCGTGCACATGGTCACGGCAAATGAAGCTCACGAGAAAACTTTCCCATGAGCTGGACGGCTAGGGCTCACGGGAAAGGGGGACGGAGGATTTAATGGCCTCACGCATGGCCTTTCCCGTGAGCTCGCCTCACGGGAAAGGGCCGTTGCCGTGAGCTGGGTCTTTCCCCGTGAGCGAGACACCATAAAGAGCCCCCCTTTCCCGTGAGCTCAGGCATCAGCTCACGGGAAACATTTCATCCATGGGAAAGAACTGAATCCGGTAGTGCGAGGAAGAAGCAAACAAGAGAAAAGAAGGATGTTGTATAAAGTTTATTCCTTTTGCCCACTATGATAAACCGTTTTGCCAACCAAGGTACCAAGGGCAATTCGTGGAGTTGAAGCCGAAAAAAAAAGCTTGAAGCCGTATCAACGGGGACCATAAGCATTCCATGGAATCAATCGTAAGAACATCTTTTTGTTTTGCGAAGCAATAATGAGAGCAATTATTTGAGGCTGGTGGCTCCGTATATATAATGCTTTAAACAAGACAACGAGGGGGTGATCCACTGTGATAAAATGGAATGAATAGAACAACTACCGCCAGATCTACCAAGGAAGACGACTAGCTGCAGCTGGACGTACGCAACGCAACCCAACTTGCCTTCCAGCATTCCAGTGGTGATCCAACTTGCCGTGGTGGCCAGGGCGGCGGCAATGGACCCCATCAAAGCTCTGCCTCAGCGTTCAAGGTGCAACGACCACTCGCGAAATGGACTGGTGAGGAGGTCGTCTCCACCGTCACAATCGATCTCCTATGTGTCCGCGTGAATGCGTGATCTTGCTCCCGATTTCTATGAGGCTGTGGACAACTTCTGCCTCCCGTCGTCGGGCAAGCCGAAGATCTGGCGCTAGGGTTAGGGCCTCGAGCTCGACGACTGAGAGATGGAGGCGGTGTGGTCGGGGATCCCGTGCTCGCTGTCCCGACTACCACGACGTGGAGGGCATCCCTGCCTTCCTCTGCGGCGCGGCGGGGAGTCGTGCTTGCCTTCCTCTCCAAGCAGTGACGGAGCCAGGAAAAAAATTTAGGTCGGGCTAATAAAACTATAACCATACTTAGCCCCCTTTAATCCATACAATTATAGACAAAATGCAAGGAGGGGCTTAGGAGGGGCTCCACTTACCTCAAGTCCGTAGGGGGCTCGAGCCGGGCCGCCCTAGTGCTAGATCCGTCCCCTCTCCAAGGGTAGGGAGACCGTGCATCGTACCACTAGTGGGGGTAGGAGGGGGGAGAGTACCGTGAACGGTGAGGGGAGGGGAGGAGGGCGCCCATGGAAGGAAGGGAGGAGGTGCACCGGCAGGAAGGGGGAGCACATTAGGGGCGGTGAGGGGCATCTCACCAGGCGGGGAGGTGATGGAACACGTACGAGAGGCTAGCGCAAGCCAGGCCAGGAATGAACGGTCGGCCTGGGCATTCGAGGCTGGCCACTTTGCAACCAAACACAATTTTTTTTGGCCCATTTAAGCCTAAGATGGTCACTACAGAAGCTCACGGTTCTTCGTCGAGAGGTTGCGCCCTCGGCAAAGACCCTAATCCCGCCGGGCGAAGCCTTTGCCGAAGCGGAAAACGCCTTCACCGTTGGCGAAGGACCCACGGGAATATTTTCATTGGCGAAGACGATTCGCCGAGAACCGGGATACTTCCCTCGGCGATGACTTCGCCGGGCGCCACTTTTGCCTCTCGGCGAAGTAAAGTTGCCGCAGTAATCCAGCTGGAGCCTCTCTTTACCTAGGGGCGCCATTTCCGGCTCTCGGCAAAGAATCATACCTTTGCTGAGAGTTCCTTTGTTCCATACTCGAAAAGAAACTCATTGTTTTTTTTGGAAAATCCTGTGCCGACAGCCCAACCATGGAGTCCTCGACGAAGTTTTTTTTTTTTTCAAAATACTTTGCCGGCGGTCGTGACGAAAGAGCCCTCAGCAAATTTCTAGAATTTTTTTTTTTGCAAAATACTTTGCCAACGGGGGACCATAGACACTCTCGGCAAACCACTTGGCTTTGCCGAGGGTGTGTCGGTTACCCTCGACAAAGCTGCGAACGTGGGGTTCTGCCTTCCCTTTTTTCCCATCTTTGCCGAGCGGAGTGTCTTTGGTGCTCGGCAAAGGAGGCTTCTCCGAGAGCTACTCTCGGCAAAGAGTCCAGAAATTGCTATTTTTTTTATTTTTGTTTCCATTTTGACAAACCAAAAGACATATCTCACAAATACCACATATATCACATCCATTTCAACACGGAGGACATATGTCACACATTTATCACATTTTGACATCCATAACACATATATTGCGTATGTCCATAAGTCTACATGGCCACAAGTCACAAGAAAAATCCACAGCTCTAACCACAAGTCTCAGAACAAGTCTAACCACAAGTCCAGAAGTCCACTAGTCTCACGACATCATCCACTAAGTGAAGAACAAACCTATGGGGAGGGTACGAGAGGTGGGAAAGGTGGGATCTGTGATTGCGGCGACGCGAAGGCTTGCTCACCAGCTTCAGGGGCTTGATTCAAACTGGCCGTTGATCCAAGCTGCGAGGCAAGATTGCAAGTGTTAGACTTCATTACTTGGTACATGAACACCACAAACGAAACCCTTTGCTATCATACTCACAGGAGTGAGCTCAGTCTGAAGCTGTGGAGCGACCGGACCAAGGAGTGCAACTGGCGGGTCCAAACCACCTCTCGTCGAAAGGAACGCAGTAAGTTCCTCAAACTTGGTAGCCATTGCCTTCTGTGTGTCCTCCACCTCCTGACGGCGCCTCTTCTCCTCTGCTAGCTATTGGGCTTGCTCCTCACAAAGCCGCCCTTCCTATTCTATCTGAGCCTGCAACATTTAACTTCAGGGATTCAGTAATGCAAGCCTAATAAGGCATGTCAAAATCAATCTAATACAAGTAATGCAAACCTCAAGGGCGCCTGCGACACCCCACCCTCCAAAGCCGCACCGCAAAGCCCTTCCGAGGGGCGTGCACGCGTACACATAGCACCTTGCTTACACTTTCGTCCCCTCGCCGCACTCGCCCATGGCCGTATCGGCGGGTCAGTGTCCACCCTCTGTGCTCGGACGTCGGCTTGTCTGAGGCCTCTGCTATCGATGATGCCGTCGGCGATGCCCAACCTCCCGTGCTTCTTGCCTCCAAAAGAGCCCATGACGATGTCTATATCAATGTCATGAGCGCCGGATAAATGTCTGCCCCATATTTCTTCATGGTTCTTTGCCATGTACTCAACGATCTGGTGCCCACACTCTGTTGTTGTATGCCTCGGGCGGGTTGTCCACGTTGTAGGAAATGTCGGACCTCACCTTGCCCTTGTGCGACATGCAAACAACCTGGAAGTCGTTGTAGAAACCTGGACATCTCTACTTTGAGATCCTATTATCACATGTAGAGATGTCCGGGTTTCTACGATCGAGATCCAAACGTGCAAGAAACCTTTTGAAATTTTAATCATGGGCTACATATGCGATATCACGACAGCTCGTCAAATTTCATTATTTTTTGACTTTGTTTTCTTTTATAGAATTAAAAAAATGATTCACCCGTAGGTGAGTTGACATGTTTCAAGCACAAGATGTTTGAATTCTGGGGCATGGCCATGGATGAGGACTCAAGCTACACTCACAAGCATGAATATGATTTTTCCAATCATTTAGATCCATTATTCGAATGACTTGCGGGTTCGAATTTTAGTTTTGAAAAGAAATTCAAATAAAAGACAAATATTCATGAAATATAATAAAAAGATTGAAACAATTTCTAAACTTGAACATGGAGCTCTAAGTACTGTAGCAGTGCTATAGAAATAATTGGGAAGCCAAAATAAAAAAATAGTTTGCCGACAGCCTTGTAGGGATCTAGGCAAAGAGGTCCTTTGCCGAGGGCCACCTAGTAAGTTCTCGGCGACGGTCTGTGTCCGCCAACGGTCGAATGTAGGTTCTCGGCGAAGACTGCAACTCGGCAAAGTTTTGAACACGTGGCTATCCGCCGGACCGCACTACCATCTCAAAAAAAAAAAAAAAAAAAAAAAAAAAAATTTACCTTCGCCGATGGCCGACAAGTGGCCCTCTCGGCGAAGTGTATGACAAGTGGGGCCACAAAGAAACGACCGTCTTTTGCTGAGCCGAAGACCGCCGTCTCTCGGCAAAGGCAGCGGACCCCATAAGATGCGGTTTTCTGCACGCAAAAAAAAAGTCCGGACCTTTGCTTTGAGAGGTTAACGGTCGCCTCTCGGCAAACTCACATTTGTGCCGGCGGAAACGCCTTTGTCTCTCGACGAAGACTACGGGATGGGCGGCGTTGATGTTTTTTTACCTCTGCCGAGACCTTATTCTTCGTCGAGGTCCTCGTCCCATCTTTGCCTTGGGTTACTCTTTGCCAAGAAGCGCCCTCTCGGCAAAGTTGCTCTTTGCCTAGGGGTTCGGCCGCCGAGGTACGCTCTCGGCAAAGGTGCCTTCGCCGAATAGTAGGGTTTAGCGAGCACGTTCATCGGCGAATTGTGGCTTCGCCGAGAGGAGGAAATTTCGACTCTGCGAAAATGTTGTACCGTCGGCGACGATCGGGTTTCCGTAGTGGGTGCAACCAAACACACCCATAAGTTATCGAGAGAGAACATAGGTTATTTGTCAAAGCAGCTAGATTATCTTTTATCAGCATGTTATTAGTTCTGCGTTTGCACGCTATGATAAATATAAAACAAGATAAAATTTGTAAAAGGTAAAACGAACAGTTTTTAGATAATGGATAACAATATCCGGCCTCTACATCTATGGATGTACAAACGCATCGATAGTCTTTTATATAGACTATGTGGCTAAAGCGAGGCAGGAAAAAATGTTTCCACCCTCCATTAGAAATTTCTAAAGCAATGATCTCTAATTTTTGCTCATCACAACGAGGGCGTCCATAGCTGTTCATCATCACGCCGCAAGCCCCGGCCCGAACGCGCGTAGCGACAAGCTCCCCGAAAATAACCTGCATAATAGAATTAGATTTCATTCTTTTAAAAATTATGTCATTCCGACATCTCCAAATAGCCCAAGATAAGGCAGCCATACCAACCCAAATCAATGGCTTAATTTTTTTTTATGATGATTATTAAGCCAACTCCCAAACATATGGTCAATAGATCTCGGTTGGTTAAGGTTAGTAGCGTAGATTATAAACCTCCAAATCATCTTTCTGAAGGGGCAGTCTAAAAAGAGGTGTTGTATTGTTTCATTCATATTACAACACGACATTTCTGCCTCCCTTTCTAGTTTTTCTTAGCACGGTTGTCTTTTATCGGGATGCCTGAGACACATTTACGCCTCCCTTTCTAGTTTTTTCTTAGCAAGTTGTCTTTTTTATCGGGGCGACTCCCCTTTGAAGAAACCGGAGAAAGATTTCAATATTTAGAGGTATTTTCCATTTCCGGATCTTCTGTGCTAGAAAGGTGGATGTGTATCTATAGCATCAAGATACATAGATCCGACAATAAAGAGACAGATTTTGTTAAAAGCCATCTAAAATGGTCCGTACCTTCCACCAAGACAACATTAGAGACCTGGGCTACTAGGTTAAGCCACTCTCCCTTAGGTTATTATCCACCAGGGACCTTCAAAATGAAATGTTAAGAGGTCTAGTGGACATGATTTTTGAAAGCAGATTACATGACGATCCCGTGCTATATTATATAGGATCGGGTATCTATCTTTGAGCGGTTTGTCACCTATCCAAGTATCATCCCAAAACCTCGTGTTGGTTCCATCTTTAATTATGAAAGACCCTCTTAGCGAGTACCTCCTCTTTAATATGCATGAGCCCTCTCCAAAAATGAGAGTCATTTGGTTTGGCTGATACTTGGGTTAGGGTCTTGGATCTCAAATATTTATTCCTTAGCAAAGATTGCCAGGTGCCATCGATATTCAAAAGATTAACCAACCATTTGGCCAATAAACATTTGTTTTGAAGATGTAAATCTAAGATGCCAAGACCACCCCGATCCTTAGGGCGACATAAGATATCCACTACTGGAGAATCGAACTTTCGTGGCGGGCAAAATTTTTTTTTTTTTGGCGGTTATTTAGTCCGTCACGATTGAAGGGTCACGGAAAATAAAATCTTTCCCGTGGCGGTTTTTGAGAACCCTAAATGCCCGCCACCGTAAATAATAAAAAAAAAAAAAAAAAAAAAAAACCCAGATCCAGGCCCAAATGGGCCTAGATCCGGGCATTGCGCCGCACCTGCTAGGGTTCCAAACCGCCGCCGCCGTAGCCGCCGCCCATTAGCCGCCGCCGCCGTCGAGCGCGATCCGGTGGCGTAGAGGCCGGATGTGCCCTCCCCACCACCGGATCCGGCCTCCACGCCCGGTGGATCTGGAGGAGGGTAGGCGCCGTCATCGGCTCCACGGCGACATCGGCTCCGCCGCGCGCCGGTCCTTGACGCGGCGAGTAGCGGGTCCTCAACGCGACGCCTCCACGTGAGCGCCACCGCGCTGGCCGCCTACGCACCACTACTGCCGGCCGCCGCGCGCCGCCGCTCTCGACCGCCGCCCGCACCCCGCCTCTCGGCGCCGCCGCACGTGGCCGCCGGAAGGGGAGGGAAGGGGAGGGAGAGAGGATGTGGCCGCCGGGGAAGGGAGCTGCCGTCGCGGTGGAAGAGGGGAGGGAGAGAGGATGTGGTCGTGCGGGGGAAGAGTGGGAGCGGGCCGGGGCGGTGAGGAAGTGAGGAAGCTGAGTTAGGGTTAGGATTTTCTTTATATATGATGGCAAAGTATTGGGTTCATTTGGGCTACGATGGGCCTTTCGTTTGGGCCTCATTAACCGTGGTGGTTTTTATTATAAAAAACCGCCACGGTTAATCAATTTACCGTGACCTTTTAAAACCGCCACAAGAAATGAAAAAGACCGCCACGGTTAATCGAGGCATTTTCCGTGGCGGTTTCTCAAATGCCCGCCACGGAAAAAATAAAATCGAAACACCATGCAAAAAATCAATTACGTAGTAGTGATCCCATCTAGCAAGACTGTACTTATGTTTATTGGAAGAACCTTGACGTAAGAACCTTGATCTGAATTGATCAAGGTTTTTGAGAACTCCTTTCAAAATTTCGAAGAAGGACATCATAAACATTGGGAGACTACATAGGGCCGAGTTAAGCAAGGCAAGTCTTCCCCATAGGATAGGTATTTAGCTTTCCATCAAGAGAGCTTTTGTTAAAAACGTTCTTCAACTTTTCTCCATTATCGAATTCAGAAGTTGCCAATGGTGCATTAGGATGCCTAAATAGCTAAATGGATAGGCCCCGAATTACATCCAAAGAGAGTAGTGTAATATTGTTCCATCTCTTTGGCTGCACCATAGTAGAAGATTTCACTCTTGTGAAAATTAATCTTAAGACCGGATAATTGCTCAAAAGCGCAAAGCAAAAGTTTAAGATTTTTTGCTTGTTCCGGATCATGGTCCAGAAAGATAATGGTGTCATCTCGCATATTGAAGAATGGATAAACCATCGTCCACTAGATGGGGGATAACCCCTCGTATTTGTTCATCGGCTTTTGCTCTATTAATAAGAGGAGCTAGCATATCCGCGACAATGTTAAATAGGATAGGCGACATGGGATCCCCTTGCCTGAGTCCCCGTTTCTTTTGGAAGAACGGGCCAACATCATCATTTACTTTGGTTCCTCACTTCCTCCCATAACCATGTTGTGGAGCCATCTGCACCACTTAGGGGAGAAGCCTTTCATACGTAAAATTTGTTGCGGGGAAGGGTCATTTGACTTTATCATAAGCCTTTTCAAAGTCAATTTCGAAAATGACACCATTGCTCTTTTTGGTATGTAATTCATGGATGGTTTGTGTAGAATAACGACGCCCTCCATGATATTTTGTCCTGGCATAAAGGCGTCTGCGTTGGACTTACCACGTTTTGGCTACTCTATTCAACTGTTAGTTCCAACCTGAAGTGAAGATCTTGAAACTAACATTAAGGACACAAATAGGTCTATCTTGTTGAATTTTATTAGCATTAAATCTTTGGAATTAAGGTAATAATTCCAAAGTTCGGACTAAAAAGGTCTAGGGCCTCCGTGTGGAATTCGGAGAAAAGAGAAAAGAGATCATCCTTGATCACCTCCCAAAAACCTGATAGAATTCCATCGGGCATCCATCTGGTCCAGGAGGCTTGTTATGTCCCATTTGGAAAATTGCATCCCTTACTTCGATTCGGTGAAGTTTGCAACAAGGATTTCATTTTCCTCGGGTGATACTTGTGGAATATCTAGAATCGGCCTTCCACTAGTGTGATCTCCGACTGGTTTTGGGTCCCAAAAAGATTTTTATAGTACTTTGTACTATGGTTTTTGAGACAGTCATCCCCAACAACAACAACTTGATCATCCTCAAGTTTAAAAATATGTTGTTTTATGATGTTTGCCATTAGCTGCTAGGTGAAAAAAATCTAGCGTCTCCCTCCAAAAGGGTTTTGACTTTGGCTCTCTCGTACCATATTAGTTCCTCCTCCCTCAAAAGAGAAACTAAATGCTCCTTCTCGATAATGTTTAAGGTTGATCTCCTAATCGACAGTCTAACATCCTCTGCCTTCTTATCCGGATTATCTAAAAGAGCTAACAACGTCTTCTTCTCTTCTTTATAAGTCCCCACAACATTTGTAGCCCAGCCTCTAAGATATTGTCTGAGTCTACGAATCTTGGATTTCCACCTCTCTAGTGGACTAGATCCAGAGTCTTCGATTGCCATAAATTTGCAACCATGTCATAAAAACCATCCCTCAGCAACCATCCCCTCTCAAAATGGAAGGGTCTGCTTTACGGATTGGTGAGTAGAAGCGCCGGTGTTAACCACACGGGGAGTGTGGTCTGAAATATTCCGATCTCTCGGTTCAACCAAGGCCATAGGGAATTGAATTTCCCACCGCACTGACAGAGACCCTATCGAGTTTTTCGTAAGTCGGATTGTCTTCCGAACCCGCCCAGGTATATTGGCGGCCTGTCAATGCGATCTCCCTAAGATCGTTCAATGACGGCATTAAAAAGGGAAGGCCATTTATGATCGAAATCCCCACTGCTTTTGTCCTCCGGCTTACGCATTATGTTGAAATCCCCTCCAATAATATATGGAAGGTTTTCTTTTGAGCAAGTGTTAGCTAATTCGGAGAGAAAAGGAGCCTTATTTTGATTTTGGGCCGGTCCATAAATGGAGTACAGGACAAATTTAAAGTCATTTAATTTGTATCTTAGAGTGAATTTCACATAGAAATCCCCTTCATCAATGACCCCAATATCAAAAATACTAAGATCAACCCCTAGCAAAATACCCCCAGATCTACCATGAGGGCCATAGCATGCCAGTGGAAATCACGTCCACCACAGTAAAACGAACAGTTAGATTCAACAAGATTCAGCATAGGAAGAAATTAAGTTGAGCAGTCCTGACTTTTCGAAAAGAACTACTGTTACTCTTTGTCATGAACGGATGCTTGTCAGAAGTCTGGTTCTTCTCTCAAACGCAGCAGTTCTCCCTCTGGCTTGGTGGTCATCGGTTGCCAAGAGGAAAGGGCGGCTGCGGCAGAGCCCACGCCGAGGCTCGCTCGTTTCGTCAAAGGAGCACGCAAATTTGCTTGCTCATCTGCGTGGCATAGTGGAGGTCGCGTTTTCTGTGGTCCTCTATCGTCCTCTGCACTCTCCCTGCTCCTTCCGGTGTCCTATGTGCCGTGCTCCCATGGGTCCTCCATGCACCGCTCGCTGTCGATGAGGACGATAGAGAAAAACAGAGGAAAGATTGAACCGGATACACAACATAACCAGTGGGAGTTAGCAATTTCCACGAAAAGGTGAAATTCTTTCAATGATGTGCATGATCCGGTCTTGAGGATGGATCCGGCAATTCATTTGTATGAATTTGGGTTACTTGGATTAGGCATGACCGGGTGTGTGTGTGGCCATGTGGGTGTAAGTTGAGGGGTGGTTGCGTTGTTAAGGTGGGTGGATTTAGTAAAGAAGTTTTTCGTTTACTATAGAGGGTTGACTTGTACACAAGCAAACCTACAGAGAGCAGTAGGGAGGCAAACATTATTCGTGCACAGTGCACTGCACCGATGGCAAATGGTGCCGACGACGCCGGAGCCTCATGAAAAGGTGAAATTCTACAATGATGTGCATGATCCGGTCTTGAGGATGGATGGCCAGTGGCAGATTAGGCATGACCGGGCGCCGGTGTGTGTGTGGCCATGTGGGTGTACGGTAGTTTTGGTTGGGTTGTGGATTTAGTAAACAAAACTTTCGTGTACTATAGATAGAGGGTTGACATGTACGCACAAGACACAAGCAAAGCTTTTTAACCTACAGAGAGCAGTAGGGAGGCAAACATTGTTCGTGCACAGCGCACCGATGGCAAATGTTGCCGACGACGCCGGAACCTCTCATGCCAACGATGGCAAGCACCTTGTGTATGTGGAGGATATTGAGGTGCGTAGCTAGAGTAGTCCAGGTTGACTCCTTGTTCACGTACGTGTTAGTTAAATTTTTTTCTTCTTCTCATCTTCATTTAGGCCGCAATAACAGATTGGTGTTCCTGTTTCGTTGTAGGACTACTTGAGGCGTGCCGTATTTAGTGATCTAAAGCGGGCTATCTGCGAGGTCTGCGACAACCACGCCGCCAACAGGCACATGGACATCCGCCTCCGACAAAGCAACGGCTCTGGAGGTCAAAGCGGCAGCGGCGACGCGGCATCAGCCCTGAGGCGGCCGCGCCTGGCGTTACTGCGGCACCAGCACAGACGCTTGGCGTTACTGTGGCAGTAACAGGCGACGGGACGACGGGTGAGGATGCTCAGCCGGTGGCCGCTGATGGCGACGGCGGACATGCGCTTGCGCCGGCAGCTGGCGATGCGGATGCAGCACAGGGACAGGGCGGCGGCGAACAAGTTAACCATCAGCCACCAGCTGATGCAGACAAGGAGTTCCTGGACAAGATGCGCGGGTGGCTGATGACGGTGGCCACGCTGTTCGTCGGCATTAGGTTCCAGGCCATGCTGCACCCGCCAGAATGGATGAAGAACGAATGGTATAGATCTCTCATTGAAGGTCGTAATTTTCTTGGAGGACATGGTGATGATCAGGGTCGCCCAATCACGGGGAGCCATGCTTGGAGAGGACTTGCATACATGACCAGTATTGCAATCACGTTCGGGAACGCGCTGGCCCTGGTGATCGTGCTCGTGATGGGTAAATCCTCTGCTGCGTATACCGTGTCTGAAGTAAAACTAACGACTGCCAGACTGTGTCCTTTCCTGGGATGTACCTTCGTCTTGGGGGTCGCAGACAACTGGCCTGTGACTAGATTTGTGGGCAGTCTTGTTTAGACTTACGTGTTGTTGGTGTTTGTTTTTGTATGGTTTCGCCGACGACGTGCAGGGGCAGCCTAAGTCCGATTGCTATTGGTACTATTTTATTCATTTATGCTGCCATATACATTGTCAAAACTTTGTATTCTGCCTCACCGCGCTAAGACAATAAACAATACCGACTCAAATTGTGTACCATTGTCAACTTTTCTACCAAAAAGCTTTGAATGTCGACAGCTCTGTATCAATGGTCTTCCACAGCTGGTCGTCTGTTGTACCCTCCCGAAGCGCAACATTCTTGCACGCTGACTAGATACCTATCCCAAACTCATAAGTTTCCTTTCAAAAATGTCTTTGTCCGTTTTGACAATTTTCAAACTACGCAAGATCGACCTTACAACCTTTCGCGCGCGTACATGTGCAGAAGCATGAAGCAGTCCCCGACCTTGCAGGGGACTCCATGATGTTGTCAGGCAGTTGAGTCCCCAAAAAATAGTCCATTCAGACTGAACGCCATTATCTGCAAATCATCATCAGAACGTGAATTCAGCAATGTGCGGCTTCGGAACCACCAAATCACCAACCAAGTTTTCCCTAAGGATTTGGCGGGGACAAAAAGCAGCACCAGCTTCACATAGCAGGGGCTGAAAAGTAACCCAACATTCCTCCAAAATGGGGTCAAAGTTAGGTTTCAACACCATCCAGCATTAGAGCCAAACGAGACAAACAAGCCCTAAAAACGAAACAAAATCAGAAAGACTAATGCAGCTACAGACTGAAATCGACCCGAACCACAACTAGTAGCCATCCAATTCAATGTTAGCAGTAGCGTGTAAGAAAGGGAAATAGGTAACTGCCTAACTACGAATCCACTCTGTATGATTAAAAGGTAAACGAATTTGAATTCAGTTACAATGGGTCATGCCCTCCCTTTTGGTATAAGTACTCCCCAGTAATGTTACAACTGTCATTCTGGGCCAGCAAATATCTTGTTGGGCCTGCGCTCTCTAATGGGCCTCTGGCTAGTAGTGGGCCTCTACTCCTTTGGAACCAATATGTCGCAGGCTGATTTGGAACTGCTGTTTTCGCTGACTGAAGTTCTCCCAAGTAGCTAGGGATGATGGCATGTAAGACCACTTGATAGACAAAAAAGTCAAAGTGATTTGCAATTTGGAACAGAGTAAGTACTTGCTCAATTGGGTGACCCTACCGAGAATTGTTGTGGGTTCACCCAGCGGAAGCATGGCGTGTGCCCATAACCATTGTTCACACAACATATCTAGGCCTTGGCCTGAGGACTGCTCCGCCTTATATTTTGTGCTCCCCCACCATTAATTATCGATGTGGGACTAATCCTAACAGATCTTGCCTTAAGTTTTAAAGGGTGCGCTGTTTGCTGGAAATTGTAGCTTATTATTTCGGTGGTTCTGCCGTAAAATTACCATATTAGTTTGTTAGAGATTTAGGATCGACTAGGTGAGATCCAATGGGTACTTTTCTCTTGAATCATGATAAACAAGTTGTGATCTAAACAGAGATCTCGAGAAACGATACGAGAGAGAGAGAGAGGAGTCACTAGTACCTAAAAGCTTTTTGTGGCGGGCAAAAAGAACTTGCGTGGCGGGCGCGAGTGCCCGCCGCAAACAAAGGTCACGATTAATCATACGGCATCCGTGGCGGGCTACAGTGCCCGTCACGGTTAATGAATCCCCGTGGCGGGCGTGCAATAGTGCCTCGCCACGTAAAACATTTTCAGAAAAAAATAAAAAAAGAAGAAACCCTAGACGGGCTGGGCGAGCCATCCATGGGCCCGCCGAGCCCATCTAGGCCCGCAAGCCGCCCACACGCCGCCGCCGCCGCTCGGTGAAGAGGGGTCGCGCCGCCGCCGCCGGATCGCATCTGCGCCGCCGGGACGCCCTGGCGGGAGAGGGAGCCGCCGAGGACGCCGCCTCGCCGAAGCTAGATCCGCGCCGGGCCGCTCGTCGTCGGGGACGCCCGCCACGGTGGAGCGCCGGCGGTTGGAGGAGGGGGAAGGAGCGCCGCCATCGCCGCCAGGGCGCTCGCCACGCCGGGCGCTGCCGGGGGAGGGAGGGGAGCGGATCCGCACGCCGGAGGGGAGGTGGGGGCCGGATCCGCGCCGAGGAGCCGTCGTGGATCTCCTCACGAGATCCGGCGCGCCGCCACGGAACTTTGAAATCCGCCGTCGGTGTCCACCTCGAGCTCGCCACCGACGCGCCGGTGTCCGCCGGGCCGAGGTCCGCCTCGAGCTCGACTCGCCTTGGCCGCGCGCCTCGCCTTGGCCGCCTCGCCTGGGTCGCCCCGCGCCTCGGAGCTCGCCATGGCTGCCCTGGATCCGAGAGGAACCGATGAAATGAGGAGGGGAGGTGAGGGGACGTGGGATCCGAGGAAGTGAGGGTGGGGAGGAGGGAGAGCGCGACGGGGAGCCGAGCGGCCGGGCGGGTATAGGGAGAGGGAGAGAATGAAGTGAATAAACCCTAACTTCTCTCATTTATACCGAAGCCGACTTTGGGCTTGTCGGCTTATTGGGCCTCGACCATTTTACGTGGCGGGCCTTTTAGGACGCGCCCGCCACGCAAAATTTATTTTGCGTGGCGGGCACCTTAACACGCCCGCCACGCAAAATAGTTTCTTTTGCGTGACGGGCGTGTTAAGGTGCCCGCCACGCAAAAAATCTTTCCCGTGACGGGCAAAAAACGCCCGCCACGTAAAAAAAAGCTGGACGTGGCGAGGTATTTTCCGTGGCGGGCAAAAAAAGTGCCCGCCACGGAAAAGATTTTGCAAGTGCTCGCAAAATCATTTCGTTACTAGTGAGTGGATAAGTCTGACCGTCATCCTTGGAATAGGAGCTTGTCGATGCCTTGATGCCTTACTGGCCGGGGGACGAACTGCATGGAGGCGCGGTGAAGAGCCGGCGGTGGTGCTTCCCGTCACTGGCAGCGCCATCCTCGGGATCGGGTTAGGGTTGGATGGTGGAGGCGGCGGCTACTGTGAACCTCGTAACTTGAGCCGCTGGTCCCCACCTCCTCTATATATAGGGCTGCGCGACGAGGGTCCACCAACCACGTCTTGGGCTGGGTGTGCCCGATCAGGACATAGTCAAGAGGTCCATTTCCACCGTTAGGTTGAGATGGGTGAGATCAATTCTAACATAGTTGTGTAGTAGGTTTCAGTTGACTTCATGCCTGAAATGTTGCTGTTTTGGTTAGTGCGAAGCAAGCAGATTGTAGTGTACGTTGTAGTTTGTTGCTGATGTTGTGCTTGCGCTGCAATATAAAGTTCTTGGTAGTATCCTAGTAGAAGTACTGAACTTAGCCATAGTTTAATATGGCGACACCTTCTCAGTCTGACGTCAAGTAAGTTTGTTTTGTTAGATTAGCTACTATTGAGCTTTCCTTGAATATCTGTCCAATTAGCTGCTCCGTTTTTGTATTTGTAGAACATGCATGTAATAATGTAGGAATCGGACAAAGCAAAGCCATGTCATGAAGTATATATAAGCAACAGCGAGCCATGCTCACATGACCAAACTATTGAGAGAGGACTAGTAAAATTGGCTTGTCTACAAGTTGATACATGCTCCTACTATGATGAACTTGGCTGTCTCACGCCAATAACTCTTTTTTACGTATACCATTGGCACGAACTGATGTATAGGAAATGTTATGTTTGCTGCATTAGTTCTATCTTTAAGATTACTAGCTAGACCAATTTTTGTATGTTTACGATAAATAGTGATAGAGATGCAAACTCCTATTCAACGACGGCAATGTTTTTACTGAGAAACGTGCAAGCTTCCCCCATAATACTCGTTGGAGTTCCTCGTAAGGAAGACCTTGTAAGGGCCAAGCTTCTTGTTTGGTAAGTCTGTGGATAGCTGTGATACTTCCCATGCACGGACCTCTCCCTGATAGATGCGCCCTACAAGCCTCGTTCCCTCTGGCACATAGTGGCAGACACAACACAAACATGGTTGGTGTGGTATGGCAACACTACAGGCACGTTTGTGACCCTGGTCGCGACTAGCCTGGCCTGCCCAACTGGCTCGTGCCTGCACTAGCCTGTCCCAGTTGCTGCAGGCCAAGGTGTCTACGTCAATGTACTAAATGAGCAAGGCCCAGGCGAGATCGTGTTTGTGAGATAAACTCAAATAGATATAGATACCCTCCACTACAACTAGGTAGCCTTACCATGCTTTCTCTCCTCCTCGTCATTTCGTAGAGCAGCCCACCGGCACTGCATCGTCGCTAAAAGTCCATGGCTACTGTTGGTGCTGGAGGCGACTCAAACAGCGATGGAGGTCCATGGCCGCCGCACCACGCTCCGCCTCAGGCTCCGCCATGGGAAACCGCTGGCGGCGGGCGCGGCTCTATCTCGTCATGCCTGGGCGCCGTGCCTCCACCGCGCGCACGGGTCATCCTTCTCCTCCTTGGACATCTTGGAGAGGGCGTGCATAACGAGTTGGCAGTGGAGGTGTTCATGGCCGAACAACCCCTCCCATTGACCATTGCAGCTTCCCGACAGCTAGCGCGGCTCTCCTCGGTGCCCGCATGCCCAAGCGGGCACACAAAAAATTTGAATTTCAAATTTGAGAAATTCAAACATAGTTTACCATGACAAGATGAACTCAAATGGAAAAGTTTCATAACATTTTGAGATCTACAAACTTTATTTTGAGTGCTTTTCCATCTGACACCGTTTAATTTTTTTTTTTGAAATTCAAACATAGTTTAGCACGACAAGATGAACACAAATGAAAATGTGCTCTACTACTATATTTCATAAGTTTTCAAGATCACAAACTTTATTTTGGTGTTTTTCCACCCGAGGTCATTTATAAAATTTGAAATTTAAAATTTTGAAATTCAACTATAGTTGGGCATGACAAGATGACCTCAAACGAAAAAGTTTTCAATTACAATATTTCATAACTTTTCTACAAACTTTATTTTTGGTGTTTGGTCATTTGTTCATCCGACGTGGTGATTCTAACATTGTTCCCAAATTTACTTTCACTTTGTCATATGATGAAATGACCAAAATAAACATTGTACAGATCTTGATAACTTTGTAGTTGAAAACTTTTTCATTTGAGTTAATTTACTACTTGAAAATGTAATTTGAGAAAACTCTTTGCCAAGTGTAAAACGAGAACACTCAGTAAAGAGTTTTAAGAATGGCTAGGCATTCAAATTGTCTTTGCATGTTCACTTTTTGAGACTCGCAGAGCTCTGTAAGTTCATCATCGAACTTGGCCTCTGTCCTCCAGGGGCGGCGCTCGTTTTTTTTTTTTTTTTTTTACGGAGCAGGGAAACGTCGGAACGGATCGTGTGGAGACAGCGTGGCAAACGGACGTCAACAGCCTTGGATTAGTGGTTTTTTTGTTAGGAAAAGTAATGGTGGGGGTTTAAGTGTTAAGGTTTCCCACCTCTCAAACTAGCCATCAGATCAAGATCTAGTGATTGTGATTGGAAGTTGCAAACGTTGCACCGAATCGAATTGCACACGATATGCTGCCTTACTTCTAAGCTACTGCTGCCATGCATGCTCTATCCTCGTTTGCTTACATGTAAAGCAACTTACTGTGCAAACATTTAATAATCATTAAATTGCATGAAAAACTAAAAGCAAAAGAGCATTAACAGGCTATAGGGCTTTGAGACAAGCACATCTCAGCCCAAATAGGAAATTAAAATGGTTCCCCAAAAACAAAGGTCCAAATAGCAAAAATGGCTCAAATATCACTCGTAGGCCCAACATGATCTGAGGCTTCAACGAACTGAGTACTAAAATCACTGTTATATTGCTCAGGATCAGGAGGGCAGGTTCCAAATATTGCTCGGGATCAGGAGGGCAGGTTCCTTGGAGGCTCAGGTCTTGTCATCGAAGGATTATCGGACCCGGAGACTGCTGAAGCTATCGCCTGCAGAGAAGGGTTGGACTTTTTTTTTTTCAAGACCGCGCCGTTCTTGCGTATTTCATTAAGCAGAATAAACTTCAAAATACAAGAAGCACCGGTAACCAAACAGTTACGAAAGCAAAACCTAACGACTACTGGATACATCAAGTGGGACTACATGGTGACCAATTTGCGACACGAGACAGCCGACCGTAAGCTGCACTAGGTGTCCTCTTCGGGCGAGCCTCTCAAATTGAGCTCCATGGCGGAGAGGTCAAAACGTCCATCAAGAAGCATCTCGAACGGCGCCGCTTGGGCGGCATGCCGCGCCTAAAGAGGGTTCGACCTTCTCCTCGAGGACAGCTGGAGCCTCTCCCGCGTCCACTTCACAGCCCAACTTCCACAAAGAATGGTGATTGGGCCCGCAAGGTCGCATTAGCAGCCCTAGGTTGTGCGGCAATACGGCCACTATGACGCAGGGTGTGGGTGGAGGCCGGAGTGTGTGCACGGCGGCGTGGCCCCGACTTGAGAATTGGTGATGGCAACGGCACGCAAATCCTGTCTTCAATCTCCTTCGCCGTTCGCGATTGCGGTGGCCACGTCCACGGGGACACCGGAGGAGGCTCAGCGGGAGCAGCAGGTTCCTCATATATCGAAGGGGCCTCCTGGATTGCCGGCGACAATGGCAAGAGGTTGCGAACTCTGCCGCCACCGCATCAGCCCACCGGTCAGCACCGCGCGCCGGTGGGGTGGGGGCGGAGAGCGGACCTCCTGCAAGAGGCACGGTGCGAGAAGACGAGGCGACGATCTCCACAAGCATTGGGTCCCCCCCAGCGGGAGGCTCTGCGGCCAAACGCGGTTCACTCGCCAACAGGTCGACGCTGCCGATGTAGGTCGCCGCGGTGTTGACAGCGGGCGGCGATCTTGTTGGCAGCGGGGCTGCCCACCCAAGACCTACGCCGTCGTCGGTGCCGCCGACGACGGCGACCACAACCGGCGTCCACCACTGCAGGCGCGCGCGACGCCACGATGGGCGTCCACCCACCGCAGCGCGCGCGTTGCCAATAACGTCGGCGCCGAGGGAGGCGGGCGGAGGATCTCTCCAACATGGATCGGTGTCGCGTGCGGTGTTGGCGCGCCATGAGCCCCCGCCGCCGCCACCTCCGTGGATACCACGCTGTGGGTGCACGTGCGCATGGCTCGCTGAAGGGTTGGACCTCGCATGTGATTTTGCGATTTCTTCTTTCAGGCTTGCCTTGGACTGTGAGAGCGTTGTCAAGAGTCTCAAGGGTCCGGTATGGGTTTGTATGGGCAAATTGTGAAGGAGATCAAAGCTAGATCGAGGGAGTTTACCTCGGTAGATTTTGTCCATGAAAAAAGAAGCACAAACATGGATGCTCACTCAATAGCTAGGGGTCTGATTCTTTCAGACTTAGGCAGACATGTTTGGTTTTTGGCGCCACCAGTTGGCATTTGTAATCTTGTAGACCATAATCTTGAATAAAGAAGTGATGGTTTCCCAAAAAAAAATATACCCTGGATTTGGGCGTAGAATTCATAGTGTTGGATTTTTCATCGTGATAGATTCGATTTGCCAACGACCTGCAATCCGTCATGTGTACATATAAACCGTGCCCGATTTGGTTTCGTGGCGACTACAATTGCTCTTATAGATCTGCGTCCCGTCCGCCGCTGCCCCACAAAATCTCGTCGTCGTCGAGCAGGAGGCCAGGAACGAGTTGAGGACTGGGGAGATGGCGCTCGGACGGGAGCTGCCGGACGACCTCATCGCCGACGTCCTGTGCTGCTTCCCGCCGTGCAGCGTGGCTGTTTCCCGTTGCGTCTGCAGGGCATGGCGTGATCTCGTCGACACCCAGCGGCTGCTGCGTGCTGACCTGCTCCCATGCTCTGTGGACGGCATCTTCATCAACTACTGCACGCTCTATTCATCGGAGTTCTTGGCCCGCCCCACGACGGGACCCTCCATCTCCGGCAACTTCGATTTCATCCCCGGGTCCTCTAATGTCATGGACCATTGCAACGGCCTCGTGCTTTGCAGCACATGGACCTCACGCGGTGGCCATGACTTTGTCGCTAACCCCGCCACACGGCAGTGGGCGAGGCTGCCGCTGCCCGGAGAACCAGACTCTGAGATAAGCAAGAATTGGTTTCGTGGGATCAAATGCCTCGTGTACGATCCCACTGTGTCACCACATTACGATGTGTTCTGGATTTATTCTCTCTACAAAGATCAGTACAAGTCTGTGATACAGCCTCATCATCAGATGATAACACAATGTGAAGGGCCTGCTGTGTCTTCATACCAATTGCAAGTATATGTATATTCATCAGAAACTGATCGCTGGGAGGAGAGGTGGTTTGCTCCGGAAGGTCGTGTGGTAGAGACGACAACCATTGCTGACGAACACGAGAAACTGTATTGGCAAGGAGCACTCTACCTTAACACTGAAAATGGTTTTGTTCTGAGGTAAGTATTATATTCGTTGTAAAAGAATTCTTACCAGTTGGGTTTTAAATTGTATTGGTTGGATTCTAATTATTTATGCTGACTTTTTTCTGTTACAGGATATCTATCTCAAATGCAAAGTACACAATGATTCCAGCTCCAGTAGGTGAGCCTGTTAGGCACCGTGGTCCGTTGCATTTGGGAAGGTCAGAGAAAGGGGTCTATTGTTCATTTGGATATGACCGGCATGGATTTCAAATCTTTCTCCTCAACGAATCATGTGGTAAAATGGTGTGGGAATTGAGGCACAGTGTTGATCTCAAGACCTTTGTACGTAAGTTGCATGCACTTGAGCACAACTGTGGTGATAATCAACAAAATGGACCCTGGATATTACAGGATATCAACTACTACAAATATCCTTATGGCAATGATAAGCATAAAGAGGTAGCCGAAGGAAACTTTGAATGGAACTCTGACGATGATAATATTCTCAACACTGAAGAAATGGTTGAAGGGTACTATGAAGGATATACCCAATTCCTTGGATTTCATCCTTACAAAGAGACTGTCTTCTTGAATGCATCTTTGCGGAGAGCAGTGGCCTATCATTGGAATACCTCAAAGTTTCAGGACTTGGGCAACATATATCCAAAAGATTACGATGCTGGCCACGTGGCTGAGATTGAGACCTCTTTCATATACACACCATGCTGGATGGAGGATTTACCAAAAATAGTTTATCAGCACCAATTGAACATTAATACAATGTGTACAAGCTGCTGGAAGAATTAACTGAATAGAAGTATAGTCATATGTTTGATTCTCTGTTCTAGTTTAATTACGAACTATGTGCCACATAGTAATGCAGCAGGCCATCTTCATTTCTCACCTTTCATATTATTTCTATTCTATAGTATACCAGTAGGGATGAAAATGGTATGGATATTTATCCGACCGTCAGTTCGACCGAACAAATATGAACACTTAAATGGATAATTATGTGGATATCTGAATTTTTTCCTGGATACGGATACTTAAATGGATAGTTTACACAGATATTAAATAAAAATGTAATATCGTTAGTATCCGGCCGATACGGATAATCCGGTTAAAAAAGGGATATATCTGGCCGGATACTATCCGTTTATAGCAGTGTTGTGCCGCCCTTCATTTTATAGCTACCTTCTTGCGCTCTTTGCTTTGGGTGGTGATTACGAGTGTGTGTGTAGCGGCACTAGGAGGCCAGAGCGTAAGTGGAGCAGTGAAGGTGGTGCAACGCATATGCAGATTGGAAAGACGACCTGGCCTAGTAGTTTTGGGCCCAACCCAAACTGATTTCATCAACACATTTATTTGTTAAAAATTTAGATGGATTATAGACTTAGAGTGGTTTAATGGTTTGTGCACCTGTTTGATATAAATAGGTTGCTTTTACTAAATATCCGGGAAGGTATTTGTAATCAACATTTTCCGAATACGATTCATACCGTATTCGATACTCATTATTTGTATGTGTATCCGAGAATCCGTATTCGTATATGTATCCAATAACTATTCGTGTTTGAATCCGAATCCAAGCACAAATATGAAAAGAAATATGGTTTCAACGATATCCGTTCAGATTCGATCTGTTCTCATCCCTAATACTAGCAAACACTACTACAGATTCGCTCATCACTACCGCCGGTATCACCGCCGAAATTTAGTCCACCGGCAGCGATGAACCGCGCCCGCAAATGATGAACCGCTCCAGGCGCTGGACAAACCAGAATCTCCACGGACTCGACCAATACCGGCGGTGAAGATTCATATCTCTACCGGTTTGAATCATTCCCCGCAGTGGGTCTTGATGGACACAGATCACTCGCGGGTTTGAATTAGAACCGATAGCGATTCGATGATTGACACAACCGGGTTGATTGGAACCGATAGCGATTTGGGAGGGGAAGCAAAGGAACAGTAGAACAAAAAATCAGAAACTGAAGATTAACACGCATTAGATTAACAAACCACTGATCCATTAACAAATGACACAAACCAAATTAATGTCATAGAAACTACTGATACAATAAATTAACATAAAAAGAAAGTGGCTGGCCTAATTAAGCCTCCTTCTTGGCCTTCTTCTTGGCCTTCTTGGCCGCCCGCCCGGCCTTCTTCTTGGCCTTCTTGGCCGCCATCTCCTCTCGCTTTGGCCGCGGTATCCCCTCGCCGAGGTTATCGGCCAAGTACTGATCCGAGGGCGATGATGGACTTCTCCTCCAAGCGCCGATTCACCGCTGGCGGAGCCAAGTTGGTCGGCCAGGTCGTTGAGCGTGTTGCGGGCGGCGCCGAGGCGATGGAGATGGACTTCTCCGCCCGGCCGGCCGCCATGTCGGTCGTCGGGCGGCGCCACCGACCCGGCCGGCTTAACTAGAGAGGGAAGTGTGTTTGGAGAGCGGAGTGTTGGAGAGCGGACCGGAGACAGGGGGTTATGTACGTATAAATAGGACTCACCAGCGGTTTCACGAGGGAACAGTTGAACATAAAATGATAGGAAATTAAGATTGACACGCATCATAATAAATAATAAACCGATTCAAGGAAACAAGAGAACCCAAATTAACGAAAGATAAAGAGATTGACATGCAAATGATTAACCAACCAACCGAACAATAAGCAAATTAACCACACGATCATTGTATCTTACACACGTGTCGGACAATAGAAATTAACATAAACAAATAAAAGAAGGGAACCTAGGCCGCTTCTTGGCCGCGCGCTTGGCCGCGCGCTTGGCCGCCTTCCTTGCCTCGCGCTTGGCCACCTTCCTGGCCGCCTCCTCCGTTTGGCTGGTATCTCCTCGGCGAGGGTATCGAGCCGGAGACTGACCGGAGGGCGTAGAAGTTGGCCCTCTCCTCGAGGGGTAGGTTCACCTTTGGCAGGCCAACGTCGCGGGCCAGGCCGTTCAGCTTGGTGAGGGCGGCGCGGAGGCGCTCCACAAATAACTTCATCTCCTCCCCGGTGGCGGCCATGTCGACGATCGTGGGCAGCGCGACCGGCGGCGTTCACATCGTGAGGGGCACGAAAAGAGAAGCTAGTGTTGGATAACGAGAGGGGGCATGGGACGGGGTATAAATGTGGCGTTCCCAAAAGACGGTTCCTCGGAAAAACGTAACCGACCACCGCTGCGCCCAATGGCCATCTCCTCGGCACTCAACGCCAGTTAATTATTTTTCAAAGGACAAGTTAAGATACAAATCATATTTTAATTTTAATCGCTCTTTGAACTGAAACGAAATGCATTCGGGGAGGGAGCAACACACAACAATAATATATATAATTTTTATTTTATTAATATATACAAACAAAAAATAGAACATATAATAAAAAAGAAAAAAAGAAAAAAAGAAAAGAGGAAGGCCGCCGGCCTAGTCCTCGCCCTCCTCCTCCTCCGCGCTAGAGTCGCCCTTCTTGGCCAAGCCCTTGAGGACGATCCCGGCTAGCTGCTCCACCTTAGGGGCGTAGTGGTTCATCTTCTCTTCCAGGGGTGGATCCACCCTTGGGAGAAGACCATGGCCGTCCGCCAGCTCCTTTAGCATCCCGAAGGCAGGGACGGAGACGATCGAAGTCGGAGCCGGAGTCGGGGACGTAGTCGGAGGTGGAGTCGGAGTCGGAGTCGGAGCCGGGGACGTCGGCCGCCGGCGCCTCCCACCACCGGTTCCTTGCCCTTGGCCTCCACCGCCTCCATCTCCTCCCTGGTGCGCTTGTTGGATCCTGAGCCTGAGGCAGCCATGGCGCTAAAGAATGCAAAGAGAAAGTGGTTGGATGATCGAGAACTGGAATGGATGAACGCCATGATCAGAGGGTGTGCTTAAATAGAGAGTTAGCCGGCTGCTCCACTTCCCCACGATCGAACGCGGCGTCAAAGCAACCGCTTGGAATTCACACGATCGCCGGTTGGAATTCGCACGATCTCTCTGGCTGGCCGGCGTTTCCCCGCGCCCGTGCGGTGTTGCGCTCAATTCCCGGGCTGCGTTTCCAATGGCGCGCGGACGACAACAGAGTCTCCACCTTCATTGATCACTGTCGGGCCCACACACGAACCTGCAATGATTAACAAATCGGTGAAACAAATAGTTATATCTGTAAAAAATCGATTTATTGAAATCATCAATTTTATCTCAGCGTTAATGCATTGAGATTTCAACTAACCCCGTTCGCCTGCCACGTACACTCCGTATTATAAATTTTCATTTTAATAGTACGTATATAGGCTGCCGAGTAGGTCATGGCCTGTGATACGTCACGGCTGTAGCCTTGAGAATCGTGTTGCTCTAGTCTTCACTACCGGTTCCGCTTAATTAAACCGACAGTGTCTCTGCTTCCCATGAGAAAAGGCTGAGCACCCCCGCCGCTGCGTCGACGGGTTATATCAATGTCGGTAATATCGCCGGCGGTGCACTTTCGGACCGGGCGGTGATCACATATATCACGCCGATTGTACCACTACACGGCAGTGTTATGGAGTATCACTGCCGGGTTAAAACTACTCACCGGCAGTATTTTGCATTGTCAACGGTCGAACAGTACGCCCTGACCACCTGACCCTGCACCAATCCAGGAAGGAGCACTGTTGCCTCGTTCTCCGTACCACGACCCGCGGTGCTTGGTTTATGCCGGTGCCAATTATCCGGTAGTGAACTTCCATATCACTGCCGGGGTGCCAATTTGAAACCGGTAGTGATCGGTCATTGCCACGACATCTGGCCTATAAAAATGGCTAGTGCGGCCCTTAGGTTTGCAATTCAGTTCTCTTCGTCCTCTTTCTTGATACTTTGGATTCAGTTGCCTGTTCTTCTTCCTCGATCTTCTTTGCTACTCTCCACATACATATCTATGGCCTCTCTATGGGTGAAAGCCCTCCACGTATAGATATCATTCTTATGCATCTTAGGCCACCAAAATGGTTCACACACAAGAGGTGCTACAAGAGTCTTATCAAGATTGAGCAAATGTGGTTAGAACAATCGTGAGATTCACGGAGCCATGCGGTTCTCGTATTGCTTGAGAGGGTGGAGCGCTGGATTTACATGTCCATATGAGAGACATGGCATTCTCCGAGGAGACGATCATGTTAATCTATGAAAATCTGCTTCAATGAAAATCTCCTTTGGTGATCAAAGCAGATTTTCATAAATTAACATGATCTTCTCTTTGCGAATGTCTATGCATGCTTGTCATTGGGCGCAACCCGCCTTGGCCATTACAGGATAATTATCTCGTAAGGCATCCTTGCTTTGTGGATTCAATGTAAATCCAGAGTTATGCCCTCCTTGTAAGATCGAGCACAAGAAACCTCCGCGAGCACCGATGGGACCTCAACGGGCACCGATGGCCTTTCAAAATCCCATCGAATTTCATCGGCAAGAATCACATTACCTTCGGGCGTTTTTATTTTAAATGTGTTTGTACACTTTGATGATAACATTGATCTATTCATGGAAAGGTCTTTGTTATCATATATGTAATTTTTTTCAAGGTCTTTGTTATCATATATGTAATCGGATATTGTAATCGCTTTGCTCCTATATATATATATATAATCGTGTGTTCCTTTCCAATGGATGTTTGCATTTATATATCATAATACGGGCGCAGTTCTTATTTTTTACGACGCCCTTCTTATCTTTCATGGACGAACATAAATATATAAATGCTCTATGTACTAACCGAAAAGTTGGTAAACATCATTGAAACGTTCAACTTCGCTGAAAAATGAAAGGTCCAAGTAATCTCACGGCAGTGAAAGATAACTGCCGGTTTGAAATATATCAACGCCGGGTTTTAAACGAGCCCCGGCAAAAAGAGACAACACTACCGGTTTGCAAATACGAAAACCGATAGTGATCAGCCTTCTATCGCGTTTATCACATAGAAAAATCTAATAATAAAAATATGGATCAGAAAGACCTAAGATCTTATGTGGGGGCATAATTTGGGTGCACAATGTTGTAAAAAAAATTCAAGACATTTCTACATTGTGGGAGTAGACATGCTTCACAAATGTACATGACCCCTTTCATCGGTAGCATGACTCGACAATTAGATCCATAAGCTATCTTTGGGTCATCTTCGTTCCGTGTGGTCTCGGCCTCAAACTTTTTCTTAGACGTGCACATGCCACGTGTGAAGGAAGCACGATGTTTGAGATTTTTCGGACAAGGTTTGGTATTTTTTCAATTAAATTAAATTTCTATGCGACGACCCCGAGTAATTACAGGTTGAACTGGGGTTACCCACTAACAGAGCAGATTGGTGCCAAAATTTTCCACATGGTCTCATGTGTCCTAGGAGGCAATTCAAAGTGTGTAGGTTGGTGCAAAATTCATAAGTTTTCAAGCTTTAATTAACCTCCTTCTATCGCGTTTATCACATAGAAAAAATCTAATAATAAAAATATGGATCGAAAAGACCTAAGATCTTGTGTGGTGGCATAGTTTGGGTGCACAAGGTTGTAAAACAAATTCAAGACATTTCTACATTGTGGGAGTACACATGCTTCACAAAGGTACATGACTCCTTTCATCGGTAGCATGACCGACAATTAGATACATAAGCTATGCTGGGTCATCTTCGTTCCGTGTGGTCTCGCCTCAAACTTTTTCTTAGACGTGCACATGCCACGTGTGAAGGAAGCACGATGTTTGAGATTTTTCGGACAAGGTTTGGTATTTTTTTCAATTAAATTGAATTTCTACGACGACGACCCCCGGTAATTACAGGTTGAACTGGGGTTACCCACTAACAGAGTCAGATTGGTGCCAAAATATCCCACATGGTCTCATGTGTCCTAGGAGGCAATTCAGTATGTGATCATCTTCATTTAGACCGGAAAAACGGAGTGTGATACAGTAGGTGTTCCTGTTGCTATGTAGGACTTGAGGCGTGCCGTATTTACTGATCTAAAGCGGGCTATCTGGGAGGTCTGTGACAACGTCGCCGCCAACCGGCACATGGACACCTGCCTCAACGGCTTTGGAGCTCAAAGCGGCGGCGGCGGCGGCGACCCGGCATCAGCCCTTGAGGCGGCCGCGCCTGACGTTACTGCGGCACCAGCAAGTAAGCTGGCAGTGGCAGTAACAGTCGACGGGACGACGGCTTATCAGGAGGTACAGCCGGTGGCTTATGCTGGCGGTGCGGATGCGGCACAAGGACAGGGCGGCGTACAAGTCAACCATAAGACAAAAGCCGATGAAGACAAGGAATTCCTGGACAAGATGCGCGGGTGGCTGATGCGGTAGCCACGCTGTTCGTCGGCATTAGCTTCCAGGCCATGCTGCACCCGCCAGAATGGATGAAGACAGAATGGTATGGATCTTTCGAATCACCGTATACACGAGATGATAACCAGGGTCAACCACTCACGCGGAGCCATGCTTGGAGAGGAGCTGCATACATGACGTTTATTGCAGTCACGTTCGGAAACGCGCTGGCCCTGGTGGTCGTGCTCGTGATGGGTAAATCCTCCGCTGCGCATACCGTGCATCTAGTAAAAGTAATGACTGTGTTGCTGTGTCCTTACCTTGGATGTACCTTCGTCTTGGCGGCCGCAGACAACTGGCCTGTTACTAAATGTCTGGGCTCTGCTGTTTTGATTTACATGGCGTCTGTGTTTGTTCTTGTATTGTTGACTCCGTTTCTAGCTCGCCTAAAATGGTGGATGATTGCATTTCTGCATCGCGGACGACGTGCAGGTGCTGAGGCAGGGGAAGGGGCAGCCTAAGTCCGATTGCTGTCAATTATTATTAGTATTATTTTATTCATTTATGCTGCCATATACATCGGCAAAACTTTGTATGCTGCCTTCACATTCTGTACCATTGTCAAATTGTGTACCATTGTCAACATGGCGTCTGTGTTTGTTCTTATATGGTTGGCTCCGTTTCTGGTTCGCCTAAAATACTGGATTATTGCATTTCTACTTGGCCAACGACGAGCAGGTGCAGAGGAAGGGGCAGGGGCAGCCTAAGTGCGATTGCTGTGTCAATTATTATTATTATTATTTTATTCATTTATGCTGCCATATACATTGTCAAAACTTTGTATGCCGCCTCACGGCGCTTAGACAATAAACAATACCGACTCAAATCGTGTACCATTGTAAACTTTCTACCTAAAAGCTTTGAATGTCGACAGCTCTGTATCAATGGTCTTCCACAGCTTGTCGTCTGTTGTACCCGGCCTGAAGCGCAACATTCTTGCACTCTGACTTGATACCTATCCCAAACTCACAAGTTTCCTTTAAAAAATGTCTTGGTCCGTTTTGACAATTTTCAAAACTACGCAAGATCGACCTTACAACCTTTCGCATACATGTGCACAAGCATGAAGCAGTCTCCGACATTGCAGCGGACTCCATGATGTTGTCAGGCAGTGAGTCCCCAAAAACTAGTCCATTCAGACTGAACGCCATTATCTGCAAATCATCAGAACGTGAATTCAGCAATGTGCGGCTTCGGAACCACTAAATCACCAGCCAAGTTTTCCCTAAGGATTTGGAGGGGACAAAAAGCAGCACCAGCTTCACAGAGCCGGGACTGAAAAGTAACCCTACATTCCTCCACAATGAGGTCAAGCTAGGTTTCAACACCATCCAGCATTAGAGCCAAACGAGACAAACAAGCCCAAAAATCGAAACAAAATCAGAAAGACTAATTAATGCAGCTACAGACTGAAACCGACCCGAACCACAACTAGTAGCCATAGTTGGAAGCCAAATCTAATTTGGGCATTCATGAATTTTAACAAATGACTAAGAAATTCAAATTTTGGTGGGGACCATCTCTTCCTAGTACATTTTTTTTTTTTTTGAACTAGAGGGTATGCATTGACATCCATGGACATCCAACTTCCACCTAGACTGGTAGCCATCCAATTCGATGTTAGCAGTAGCGTGTAAGAAAGGAAAATGGGTAACTGCCTAACTACGAATCCACTCTGTATGATTAAAAGGTAAACAAATTTGAATTCAGTTACAATGGGTCATGCCCTCCCTTTTGGTATAAGTACTCCTCAGTAATGTTACAACTGTCATTCTGGGCCACCAAATATCTTGTTGGGCCTGCACTCTCTAATGGGCCTCTGGCTAGTAGTGGGCCTCTCTCCTCCTTTGGAACCAACATGTCCCCAGGCTGATTTGGAACTGCTGTTTTAGCTGACTGAAGTTCTCCCAAGTAGCTAGGGATGATGGCATATAAGACCACTTGACGGACAAGAAAGTCAAAGTGACTTGCAATTTGGAACGGAGGAAGTACTTGCTCAATTGGGTGACCCTACCGAGAATTGTTGTGGGTTCACCCAGCGGAAGTGTGGTGTGTGCCCATAACCATTGTTCGCACAACATATCTAGGCCTTGGCCCAACTCAACCCAAAAGACTAGCATGATAGCTGAGGACTGCCCCGCCTTATATGTTGTGCTCCCCCACCATTAATTACCGATGTGGGACTAATCCTAATAGATCTTGCCTTAAGTTTTCAAGGGTGCGCTGTTTGCTAGAAATTGTAGCTTATTATTTCGGTGGTTCTGCCATAAAATTACCATATTAGTTTGTTAGAGATTTAGGATCGACTAGGGGAGATCTAGTGGGTACTTTTCTCTTGAATCGTGATAAACAAGTTGTGATCTGAACAGAGATCTTGAGAAACGATACGAGAGAGAGAGAGAGAGAGAGAGAGAGGAGTGGATAAGACTGACCGTCATCCTTGGAATAGGAGCTTGTCGATGCCTTGATGCCCTACTTGTCGGGGACGAATCGCACGGAGGCGCGGTGAAGAGCCGGCGGTGGTGCTTCCTATCGCTGGCAGTGCCACCCTCGGGATCGGGTTAGGGTTGGATGGTGGAGGCGGCGGCTACTATGAACCTCATAACTTGTGCCGCTGGTCCCCACCTCCTCTATATATAGGGCTGCGCGATGGGGGTCCACCAACCACGTCTTGGGCTGGGGAATAAATTGGATGGGGATCGCCCCGGTGCGCGCGGTGGGCACCTCCAAATATGCCCGACGCGTGTCCGATATGATCCGCAGATGGCTCGGCTTGTGCTCCAACGGCTTGGCTCGATAAACTCATCAGCTTCCCTCCTATAGATTACAAACACACGGGCCCATCTATTTCTTCATAGCTAAGGGTCCGTGTCGCGAGATCCGTGATCGGGCAATGTTCGAGGGCAGAACACCTCGCCGCGCGGCATGGTGGCCAAGGGCGCCCCACGCGCCGCCGCTGCTCCACGCCGTCGCCGCCCGCGACCCGCCGTCGGCGCGCGAGCTGGTTCCACCCCGCCACTCCTCCTCGTCCGCCCGTGCGCAGCGGCGTGGACCCACCTCATCTGGCGTCCCTCCGGGCGCTCCTCCGCCCGTCGCGCCATCCGCCGCCTAGTAGCGCTGCTCTCTCCGCTGCCGCGATGCGGCCCCGCAGCCTGTGCTTCTTCGCGGTGCTTGACGCCGCGCCGACAAGTTGGCTCGCGCCCATTACTCCACCCCTTCCTCCCACCGCCACCTCTCCTTCTCCGGCGAGGAAGCTCGGTTGGCCGGCGAGATGGGCTCCAATGACCGAGCAGCTCCACCTCTAGTGTGCTCTCTACAAGCTCCAGCTGGTGGTGCACGCCAGGCGCTCGAGGGAATGCCCAAACCACCGACGCTGATGCTGCCCTGGGCCGTTTCTACACGGCAGAGGTGGGTTTCCGGTGCTCATTGGCGGTCACATAGTTCGTCTTCCCGTTGCTAGTCAATTCGCGGAGGAGTGCCATGGCGGCTCTGTCGTTGCCATCGCAGATTGTGCAGTTCAACTGCAAGGTGTGATTCTAGTGCTCCCCCTCTTTTACACGGTTGATTTGGGAGGGCAACCGTCGCAACGTGCTGTGAGGTTACTGTCCTCTGAATGTTTCTTTTTTTTTGGTGCGTGGATGTTGCAGGAGATGGAGGACAAGCTCAACTCAAGAGTCTGGCTCTCAAAGTGAGCCACCATGAGGACAAATCCCAACTCCATACCGTCGAAGAGACGTGCATCGACCTGGGAAGTAAGTAGTTAATTTGATCAGCTCTTCAGTTCAGTTGCAGTAGCTTTGTGCCTTCTGGGGTATCTAAATTCTTGTTTTCACAAAATGCTGACTTATAGCACCATATGGACTGATTATGGTTTCAAGTAGTAACTATGGACTGTGATGCATGGATTTTGACCACACAATGACCGAGTTCGACTCTAGTTGTTATCTCCCTACGTACGGGTGTAGATTGGTGGGAGGCTGGGTGCGTAGATCGTAGTCGAAGGAGGTTGAAGGGTGAGGGATGGGGAGCCTTACAGTGTAAAACTTGGGAATTATGCAAAGAGTGTAAAAATCATTATGCTTGAACATCATTATGCAAAGATTGTAAAAATGCAAAGAGTGTAAAAATCATTTTGGAAGTCAGACTCGCATTAGCCTTGTTGACCACCTTCCCTTTGCTTCCTACTGTTAAAACTCTGATGGACTGTGCTTCACTGATGGAAGAAGGCTAAATAAGCAAACTGGGTGATCATACATTTGTTGACATGTTGTTTGCAGGAAGAGAATTGGAAGTCTGAAACGTATAAGTAACTTCAACTCTTGCATAGATTACAAAGTTAGCTAGCTCGAAGCCGCTTTTGAAACATTGGTTGATTGTTAGGCTTCACTGTTGGTTTTGTTTCAGAAATTTAAATGCCACTTCTTAAATACCATTGTCCTGGTATTGCGCATACTAATTCTCTGTTGCCCTTGTACAGTATCTACCAGAATCCTGCGATTATACAAGCAGCAACTGCAGCCTTTTGGACATCCTTGCGTGTAATATCCAAGTTTCTGTGAATAGTCAATGGCTGGACGGTGCAAATATGCAAACAATTGTGGCTGTGGCCTGTGGTGATATGCTAAAGGCCTCTCTCCCCCTTTACAAAGATCAAAAGGAACCAAAAAAAAAAGTTGCCAAACTTAGTGGCGTGCTTAGATTATGATGTAAATAGTCTGCAAGTTCGTTGATTGATTTAAACAGTGACTTCATGTGTCAAGATATCTGCTCAAAGCTCTAAACGGCATCAGTTACTACTTACTAGTGATGACAAATATGGAGCTGATCAGCGGTATCTCACATACAATCGAAAGATTTGAATGGACAGGACCTATCTACATAAGCGGATAAGCCCATGTGTATAAGCCATCCCGCTCAACGTTGGTGTATCAGTGTGATTGTAAATATTTCGATTCATTTGAATAAATTGTTTCGCATGTGGAAATGTGCAATATTTGCTATCAGAAATTCATAGTATTGTTCTTAACAGATGACACATGCCATAAGGGTTTAGGGTTTAATGCCCAGACCCATCTACGAAAAACGGCTTGACATGGATCTCTCAATCGAAACAGTGCGACTGAGTCTGACACTGTATTCTGTACACCTGTTCATACTAAACATGCTTACGGCATGTGTCCAGACCATATCTAATCCCAACAGGAAAAAAAAATACAATTCGTAAAGAGAATGAGAAATGCGTATAGGTCCTTGGATTGCATGATCTGGAAACATGGGATTACACTGTTGTACAATGAGGGAATAGGCCAAGATACTCCCCTTCATGAGGGAATAATAGGCCAGGATGCTCCCCTTCATGAGTTTTCTTACAAATGTCTAAATCAGAACAACTAATCATTAGTCTGAGAGGTGATGCATATGTTATCATAAACATCAGTATACCAGAAAGAACTGTGGAGTAACTTGATCTGTTGTAGCACAGGATCAATTTCAGAATTCTGAACATTGCACTTCTCCTATAAAGAGAGCAGCACCGCACAGTCCGTCTCCATCAGTAGAGACTCGACACCTCTCTTTTTCATTTTGTAAAATCCTTGCTCTCAGCCACCTGTGATTTCAGCAGTTGAAACAGCCATCAGGAGTACAGTAGATGAAATGGATATGCAATTCACTCCATCAGGTGGATCTTCAGAACATTGGGCCCTGGCTTGTGTTTGTGCAGCTGTAGGTGAACAGCATTGGCAGCGGAACCACCCTGAAGTCCATGAACCCTAGTGTCCCCATTGCTACCGTCAAAGGAGCGACTGCTTGAGTGCAGGACATGCTGGAGATGGTTGTGATGTGGAACTCGAGATCGTTCATGAAAGACAGCAGGTCCAGAGCGTTGGCTGGCTTCACTCCATGCATCTCAAGGATGTGCCTTTTGATGGATTGATACAAGAGCCTGTAATAATCTGAGAGTAAGTTAGATATGATAAGTGATAACTAATAAAAGCAAGCAGATGGACTAACACAAGAGCCTATAATAATCTGAGAATAAGTTAGATATGATAACTCGGTTTTCCTTTTCCTTAGTACTTCCTGACCCCACCTGGACATTTTTAGCTTGCCAAAACAATGTGACTTCGGATAAACATTCAGTTTCCAACATGAGAATGGATGGACATCAATGAATGGAGGAACAATGTATGATCCTGTTGTACGGATGAGTTTTTATAATCTGCTCTGGCACGATTACAAGGGAGTTTTCTGCATTCAGATTCAGCTGAGAATATTGCAATCACATGTAACAAACTATATGGTCAGGAGGTACAGCTGGGTCATACATTTGTTTAGTAGGTAGGAAACTCACTACAGGAAACTGGTCCTTCGCCGAGCGGTCGCAGCGGTCGGCGGCGGCCCGAAAACGGTCGGCGAAGGCCCGGCCGACCGCTTTTCTCGGCGAAGACCTGTCGGGGAATTTTTGGTCGGCATAAGAGATTTGCCGACCACCCAAAATACCACCTCTCGGCATAGCCTTCGCCAACAACCAAAACGACGGTCGGCGAAGAAAAGTAGCCGTTAACGGAGCACCGGTCGACGTCCGTTACGCCATCTTTGCCGACCGCCTCCTCAATGGGCGGTCAGCGAAGACGTTCTTTTTTTTTGCCGACCGTCGTTCTAGGGGGCTGTCGGCAAAGGTTTATTTTTTTTTTTAAAAAAAAATCATCACCGACGACCGTCCATGTAGGTGCTCAGCAAATCTGATTTTTTTTAAAAAAAAAGCCGACCGCCCTACCGTCTTAATGCTCGGCGAAGGAGTTAGCTTTCGCCGACCGCCTGCGCGCAATTGCGGTCGGCGAAGCTAGGAATGTGGTCGCGGCCGCCATTTTTCCCCAGCTTTGCCGACCACAATTGCGCGAGGCGGTCGGCGAAGCCTCCCGAAAAAATGATTTTTTTTTTTCGCTTTCCCCCTTGACAAACAAACACATGTATAATATAGAGATAAAAGCTATACCATCATTCACATAGAACTCAGATCATATAATACACTACATAGTGCAAATAGGTTTATATACATCACATAAGTATGTGGTTTACATATGCAAGTTCATGCATATAATTTCTAACAAGACTGAGTCTGTAGGTCCAGCATTACAAAAGCTCCCATGTCTCTCACCACAAAGTAGAAGCGCGTGCACCCTAGAAGAATATGTAGCTCCCATGTCCCTCGCTTGCTGAAACTTTGGTACAATAATAGCATGTGAGTATTTATCTTTTCAGTAGCATAATATATCCCTACATACACTCGATAGGTGATTGTCTTCAGAACTTACTTTCAATAAACTTTGCTTCTCCTGCTGAACTGTTGTGGCTGCTCCCTGCAAAACTGCTACCATAGAAACAAATAGAAACAAATTATGAGCTACTCTTATTCTAGTTTTCACTATGCAAGACAGTCTCCTACGATTGAAGATGAACATAAATTGTTTCTGTCAATAAGATATCTAGATGAAAATAAGAAATGGTTATACTAATACAACAGCAAGCATGACTATGCTTTGGATCATTTATACTTTTTTTTTTGCATTGGCACCCTATCACAGTCAAATAACACTAGCACATGTGACAAACTGGACCACTTGTGGTGCAACTATTGCAGGCCTGCTGTTAAGAAAACATTGGCAATAAGAACAGATTTGAAGAAACAGTGGGTGCTAGTGCTACCCCTTCTTAGAAAAAAGGCTATAGCTTGCATCACACATACACTAAAGTAGTCTACATCAAGGACAAAGTCAAGCACTCATACACTCTAGCAGTCTATCCACGTCAAGCATGCAAGTCAAGCAAAGTGTAGAAAAGAAATCACCTTGGAGGCACTTCATCGATCAAACAATAAGACAATATGATTTCTACTTGCTGTGTCACACAAGTTTAACATGGACTGAAATTCACTAATCTTCAAGATTTGCTTGTACAACAACACCAATGCAGATGGACAAATATTTTTTTTTTATCCCCCTCAAGTCTTCCTTACACACAGAAGTCAAAATCTTCTCCCCACGCTTGAATCTGAAATGTGCATATAAGAAATGCAAAGTACAATAGTTACTGCAGCTATAATTAATCAGATAGGTAATAATAGAAGTCGCAAATCTAACTTAGGACAGCCAAAGTGAAATATAATTTGGAGCATATGGAGTGCTATACTACAGCAGCCTAATTGCAATAAAAACTTCTAATAGTAGAAGTCACAAATCACCATTTGTCCCCCAAAGTGAAATATAATTTGGAGCATATGGAGTTACTGCAGCTATAATTAATCAGATAGGTAATAGTAGAAGTGACAAATCACCATTTGTCCCCCAGTCACTGAAATACTTTGATTCCTAGTTGGTGACTACTACAATGTCAAAGCAAGGCTCCTACAGCAGCCTAATTGCAATAACAACTTCTATACAAAGGGAGCAGAGCATACCTGCAAGTGTCCGATGCAAGGTGGCAGTCTGGAGCAGGGCAAGACAAGACGGATGTGGTCTCGTGGTGCCTCCATGACCTGAACGGGGGATTAGGAGGAGCAGGGCAAGACAAGATGGATCATCCCGGCCTTCTTCCTCCTCTTCTTCCCCTCTTCTCTTCCCCTTCTTCCTCTTCCCCTCTTCCTCCTCTTCTTCTCCTCTTCCTCTTCCCCTCTTCCTCCTCTTCTTCCCCTCTTCTTCTCTTCCTCTTCCCCCTCTTCCTCCTTTATGCTCGCAAGGTCCGGCGGCCCCCCCGGCGGCCCAACCTGCCGGTGGGCGCGGGCCGGGGCGGCGAGGGCGCGGCCGGGACCGGCGAGGGGCGGCCGGGGACCGGCGAGGCGGCGGCCGCGTCGGGGGCGGGCCGGGGACCGGCGAGGCGGCGGCGGCGTCGGGGCCGGGGGCGGGCCGGTGCCGAGCGGGGAGGCGGCGGCGACGTCGGGGCCGGGGGCGGGGAGGCGGCAGGCGAGGGCAGGGAGGCGCGGGCGGCAGCGGGGAGGCGGCTCCGGTGGGCGGCGGCGGCGGAGGACGGGGGCGGGCTGGTGGGCGGCGGCGGCGGCGGCGGCGTGGTGCGTGCGTGTGTGTGTGTGTGTGTGGTGTGTGCGTGAGGGAGGGAGGTGAGTGTGAGATGAGTGAGTGGATAGGGTTTGGGTTTTTGATTTTTTTTTTTTTTTTCACTCTTTGCCGACCGCCCCCGATCCGGCGGTCGGCAAAGTTGATTTTTTATTTCACTTTTGCCGACCGCCTCGATCCGGCGGTCGGCAAAGATTTTGTTTTTTTTCAAAAAGCGACAAGGCGAAGGCGGGCGAATCGGGCTTTTACCGGCCGCCGCGCGGCCGCGAAGTTTTTCATTTTTTAAAAGACGACAGGCGGGGCTCGCGGGACCAAGCCTTTGCCCGACCGCCCAAAGGGGCCAAGGGTCGGGCGAAGAAGACTTCGCCGAGGGCAACTATGCGCTCTCGGCAATTTTTTTTTTTTTGGATTTTTACTTCAAATTTTTTACTAGCTTAGATAGAGTGTTTACAAGTACGTGACAAAAAAGGGACATTTTCCTCACATTTTTACTATTTTTAATACTTTCCTTCTTTTACTTGAATATTTTTTCACAACTAAAATTTGAACTACGGCAGTCCTTAGAAAAATGGAATTATGTGATTGGAAAAATGATATTCTTGTTTGTTAGTATATTTTGAGCCCTCATCTATGGACACGTGAGAAAATCCAAAGATCTTGTCTTGTGAGACATTTCGATTCCGTGCGCTGCGAATCATTTTAAAATTCTAAAAAAAAACGAAAACGTTGGAAATTCATGAAATTTGACGAGTCATCATTATATTGCATGTTTAAACTGTGGAAAAAATTAAAAATGTTTCAAGCAAGTTTGCATCCCTGATCGCTGAAACCTAGACATCTCAACTTGAGTTTCGTTATCACATCTTTGGAGATGTCTTGGTAATCGCCACCCGAGATGCAAACATCCACGAAATCGACTCAAACTTTTTTTTTTTCATAGTGTACACATGTGATATAAGGACAACTCGTCAAGTTTCATGATTTTTCAACTCGTTTGAATTTTATAGAATTTTAAAACAATCGACCTAAGAAGTGAGTCGACGTGTTTCAAGCACAAGATATTTGAATTTCGGTGTCTCACCATGGATGAGGACTCAATATAGACTCACAAGCATGTTTATCATTTTTTGAATCATTTAGATCCATTATTCGAATCACTTGCGCTTCAAATTTTAGTTTTCGAAAGAAATTCAATTATAACATGAAAACTCATAAAATATAGTAAAAAGTTTTAGAAAAATTTCAAACTTGAACAATGAACTCCATGTACTGTAGCTAAGGCACAGAAAAAGTTGTGATGGAAAATTCAAAAAAAAAAAATTTAAACTTTCGTAGGGGTCGAAAAGGTGCTCTGGCAAAGGCAATCTTTGCCGAAGCACCGATTGAGCAAAGGTTTCGGCGAAGACCATCTTTGCCGACCGCCATCCGTAGGGTGCTCGGCGAAGTCCCGACGCCGGTATTTTTTCCTCGACACGTGGCAACGCCGGCATTGCTTTTTATAATTGAAAAAAAAAAACGGCCGACCAACGGACGGTGGGCGGTCGGCGAAGATGTTGAACTTTGCCGACGACCGGACGGTGGGCGGTCGGCCGGCGTGCGCGCGGCGCTTAACCGTTACGCTGGTGTCGGAAATGCCGACGGGTTTTCTTCGCCGACCGTTTGCGGCTCGGCAAAGAGGGTGCTTTTGCCAAGCGTTGCTCTTTCGGTGAACTTGGCGGTCGGCGAAGACCTCTTCGCCGACCGCGCCTCTTTGCCAAACGCGTCGTCGGCGAAGAAATCTTCGCCGACCGCCAACTTTTCAGTGGTCGGCGAAACGCAGTCCGTCGGGCGAAGATCTTGTTTCCCGTAGTGACCGGAGATGTCCAATTGACCAAGCAAATAAAATTTTCAATAAATTCAAAGACGACAGTCCTGGAAATGATGCTATACAAGCTGGAAGTTTCAGTTAACTTAGGTAGATCAGTAAGGCGACCCATAAATCATTAAAGAAATCAAAGATAGTGTTGATCCTAAAGCAAATTGGAATGGCATCCCCATATCTCAAAGAAGCACGGGAACTCAACTGGATCAACAGCCTTGTTCTTCTCGGTGGGCATCTGCGTGCCTTGCTGGCTTCATGCCCATCGTTGCGACCGCCGAGAGCGAGGCCTCGAAGCCTGATGGCCGCCACCTCCTCTCCCGTCCCGGCCGCCCCGCGACCGGACGACGACGATGAGGATCCCCTAGGGCAAGGCGAACTGCGTCCCCTTCCCGTGGGGCACGAGTCCTCCGACTCCAACACCACCGAGGACGGCGACGAGCGGCGCTACTGCTCCAGCCCCACGTAGAGCCTGGTGCCGATGATTTAGTACTACGCTGGCGTTCGCCCGCAGGCCCGGGACCGGAGCGCCGCCCGCCGGCGCGCGAGTGCGGGGCGGCCGGGCGTGGAGTCGGAGGGCAATGAGATCGGGATCAGATCGGGATCGGGATCGGGATATCCGCTCGGTGAAGCGTGAGCCGTGGCGTGAAAGCGAGCCGAGCACTCACAGCTTCAGCCGCGAGCAAGTCGCCAAATCAGCCGGTTTCGCGGCGGCTCCCAAGAGACACGCGTCATGTGTGGATGTTAGGTGCCTAGTGGGGACTGCCTCCACCGACTTCGCCTCCCTTGGGCCGGGTGTCCCCGATCGACGTAGTCTTTTGACGAAGTCGAAGGAAACCCCCACCCTTATATTTTTGTTTTTTAATAAACCCCGACCTGAAATTTGCTCCCACCGATTCGAACTCAGGACCCGAGGGGTGCCTCTAGAGTGTCCAGTGGCTGGGGTAACCAACCAAACCCAACATCCTTTGGGATGGCGACACCTTCTCAGTCTGACGTCAAGTAAGTTTGTTAGATTAGCTACTATTGAGTTTTCCTTGAATATCTGTCCAATTAGCTGCTCCGTTTTTGTATTTGTAGAACATGCATGTAATAATGTAGGAATCGGACAAAGCAAAGCCATGTCATGAAGTATATATAAGCAACAGCGAGCCACGCTCACATGACCAAACTATTGAGAGAGGACTAGTAAAATTGGTTTGTCTACAAGTTGATACATGCTCCTACTATGATGAACTTGGCTGTCTCACGCCAATAACTCTTTTTTACGTGTACCATCGGCACGAACTGATGTATAGGAAATGTTATGTATGCTGCATTAGTTCTATCTTTAAGATTACTAGCTAGAGCAATTTTTGTATGTACGATAAATGGTGATAGAGATGCAAACTCCCGTTCAATGCGGCAATGTTTTTACCAGCTGAGAAACGTGCAAGTCCCCCATAATACTCGTTGGAGCGCCTCGTAAGGAACACTTTGTAAGGGCCAAGCTTCTTGTTAGGTAAGTCTGTGGATAGCTCTGATACTTCCCATGCACGGACCTCTCCCTGATAGATGCTCCCTACAAGCCTCGTTCCCTCTGGCACATAGTGGTAGACACAACACAAACATGGTTGGTGTGGTATGGCAACACTACAGGCACTGGTGGAGCCAGAAATGAAATAAAGGGGGGCCAACATGCTTGTGCATGGGAGGCTGCCGGGCTGAAATGGTTAGGGTGGTGCAGTGTGATCCTAGAGATCTCAGGTTCGATACATGGTGGGCTCGCTATTTTTATGCTTTTTTTCTGGTTTGCACGATATTGCAGTGGCCCAGCACGCGTTGGAGGCTCTGCATGTTGACGTGAGTGCGATTAGAGTCTAATCGTAGCATGCAGTCGTTTTGATTGGCCTGGCAATGCATGTTGACACGAGCGCGCGGAGTGGCATAGGCTGCATGTTGATGCTAGCGGAGTACATGGCCCATAGAAAATTTACCGAGCCAGGGGGGTGCAATGGCCCAATTTTGTCTCCATGTAGCTCCGTAAGTGACTACAGGCACGTTTGTGTTGGCCTGGCGCGATGCATGTTGACACGAGCGCGCGGAGTGGCATAGGCTGCATGTTGACGCTAGCGGAGTACATGGCCCATAGAAAATTTACCGAGCCAAGGGGGGCCATGGCCCAGTTTTGTCTCCATGTACCTAGGTGCTTATTATAACGATATTGTTGGTCTGCATCTATGATCGGCCTGTTTTTTAGCATCCAAACATAGTCCTAATTTTTGGATTTTCTCTTAAAATTAATTGCCTGTCTCTGAAGTTCAATAGCTAGGCCGGTATTTTGAGTAGAGAACGAGTATCTTGTGTCTGCCTCCTTAACTAAAAATGTTTGTCTCCTAAACTAATTTTGTGCCAGTGAATGGCGGCTGCTAGCTAGCTAGGCATGCTTGTTGGCTCATCCATCCATGAAATATTCCTTGAGCCCACATTACTATAAGTAGGGTAGGAATTTGGTAGTGGTAGTCCTTTTTCCGTGACACGACAGCTAGAGGCGTCCATGAATGTGACCAAAGAACAGCTCATCAACCTTTAAAGATAAAAGCTTGAGTATGGAGAAACATTCATGGTCAGATCAATCTTTGTACTACAGGATATCATGTGCGCACGGAGAGAATAGGGAGCCACACGAACTAACCAACCCTGTTTATTGATATAACCTTGATAGCACTACCTCTTCTACTTCAGTCTATGTGAAATATATTATATATTCAGACTACGTTGTGTAGAATCAGTAGCCTAAGGCCTTCCCATCTTCCCATATAAACTACCAAGGAGTCCCAAACTATCTGACATTCGCGCGTAATAGTAATGAGAACGCACTGCTAGTAGTAGCTTGGAGTCAACCTAAAGCACGCACAACAACAATCTTTTTGGGGAATACGAAGTGTCAGGAATCTGCTCTTCACATTTTTATCATTAGACATCTGTAGGAGGGAATCACCCTGTGCTGATGGATGCCCTCGCACAAAATTCAATCACGCATCAAGCTGAGCTATAGAGGTGTGAAGTACCACCAATCACGGGCTGTGATCTATCCTGTACAGAATGCATGAAACCTCCACAGCTGCACATGTGTCCTTTGCGTGAGCTACTGAACTGCTGCAATGTAGCTTCTACACTAGTCCATAGCTGTCTAGCTGTAGCTGCAGCATCAAGAGCTGAAGCGATTATGCCCAAAGCTGCCAGTGTAATTAATGAAGGGGAAGTGGAAGGACTTGTGTCACCCTAGAGTTGTTTGTACAACACATCTCGGTAAGTTTAATTTGTACCACAGGTTATCTACGAAGAGTGACATGGCGTACCTTGAGACCGGTGTGCTCATGGTCGCCACCAACCTTTTGTTAACCAGAGGCACACTAAAAAAATGGCAGAGAAATTTTCACTCTTTCATATTATGTATAAATCGATATCGATGTAATTCAGGTAGGGATCATCCCACCCCACCCTTTAGCGTTTATAAGAAGACATACATTTCTCATTGCAATTAAACACGGGAATCACGAGTCATTTGGGTATTCTCAGGTCGACAAGAGATGACAAGATAGTAATTAAGAAGCAGAGACATGTAACCATGTAAGGATTTCTGCATTAGTTGAGATGTGAGTAGATGTGAGTCAGATGGACTGCCACGTTCACGTATATAAATATTACTGTAGCTTGCGTAGTAAACTGGTGGGCCTTTCTCGACCACACATGGCAGTCAGAGAGTGTACGTACCTAGTATTTCTACGCGTCCATTGAACATGAGAATGTTAGTTTTTGTACTGCAGGTTAGGTATGCGGTTAATGCACGCAGAGAATACGACACCACACATCAGCCACCGCCTCGTTACTGAATATGTATAACCCGGTTAGCCATACCTCTTATACTTCAATATAAAGTCAGTAGCCCGGCCTTGCCTTGACATCTCCATATATATATTTTAGCTAGCTACTACTGGGTGGCACTGTCGAGCACACCCAGAAATGAGAAAGCGCACACTGCTAGGAGTGGCTTGGAGTCCATCTAAATCGTGCACACAGAAAAAAGAACCTTTGGGGAATAGGATGTATCCGGATTCTGCACTTCTCGTTTCCTCACCTTGAGAGTGCGCTGGAACTGCAGATATGATCTTGACATCAGTGCCAACTTATGTCAGTGATCCGTCTTGTATAGAAAATATGACTACCATGAAGCTCAACATCAGCATGTGTCGTCGGCCTTTGAGACTGCAGTCAGTCTAAGGTTTTGCAGCTTCACTGCATCACATGCAACTGTAGCCACATAGCTGTCAGGAGCTGTAGCAAGAGCTAAAAGTGTAACTAAAGCGATTATTGCCCAAAGCTAGCTGTGGAAGTAGCAAAGGGAAGCAGGAAAGTGCTGTCAGCTCTTAAATTTGTACCATCCTTGTCCATGACAAAGGCGATTTGTTCAAAGAAAAAACAAATCGAGAAACACCGATGAGGCCACACGATTCGCTGCCTTGGTGCCAAGGCATCTCCACCATCCTCTATTGTCATGATGATCGCCTGCACCACAACCATAAGAGAGAGGGAAGCTAGGGCTGCCGCCGTCGTGAGAGAGAGATATAGCTGAGAGAAGAAAGGGGTGGTTGTGATGGTGGAACAATAGAACACTAAGCTCACGTCACAAAATGGAAACCATTTTCATATATATACCTCCTAAGAGGCCCATTTCTATAAATCTACATATGGATAGTAAAGCAGAGGCGGACCAAAAAAAATTGGTGAGAAATTTTGACATGGAATCAATCCAAATCTTGCACATAGAAAAAAAGAACCTTGGGAATAGGAAGTGTCCCGAATCTGCTCCTCTGGTTTCCTCACCTTCAGAGTGCACGGGAACTGCAGACATGAACCTGACCCATGAAGCTACACAAGCTATTGGACAACAGTGCCAAGTTATGGCAGCGATCCGTCTTGTACAGAAGATAAGAGTACCATGAAGCTCAACATCGCCAAAATGATCTAGAGGATTATCTTTTATACTACTAGTCTAACTCAACCTCGATCAATCCGCCATATGTTCGGGAATTGGCTAGCTAATCAAAATAAAAAGATTAGAAACTTGATTTGGGTGGGGGTGGCGTTGGGCTATCCGGAGATGCCGTAATGATGTTATTTTTAATCAAATGAAATCTAACTCCATTTTGCAGATAATTTTCAGAGGAGCGTATTGGTTACGCTTTTGGTCCCTGCTGTAGCGTGACGAGACAGCCAAGGAAGCAATCTCAACGACGAGCAAGAAATTAGTAATTATTGCTTTAGAGATTTCCAACAAAGGATGGAATCATTTATATTGTTTGAACTAGCTTCCTGGTCGATCTATAAGACCATGGCTTTCTTTATTCTTTCATTGAAAGTTTGTGTAATAATTGGCTGTGTACATCCTTGGATGTAGAGGCCGGATATGTTTATCCATTATCTAAAAAAAAATGAAGCTCAACATCAGCTAATGTGGCCGGCCTTTGGGACTGCAGTCAGGCAAAGGGTTTCAGCTTCACTCCATCTGATGCAACAGTAACCACACAGCTGTCTCGAGCACTAGCATGAGCTAAAGCAGTAACTCAAGCGATTATTGCCCAAAGCTAGCTGTGGAAGTAGCAAAGGGAAGGAGGAAAGTGTAGTCCGCTCTTAAATTTGTACCATCCTTGTCCACGACAACGGCAATTTGCTCAGAGAAGAAACAAATCAAGAAACGCAGATGAGGTCACACGATTCGCTGCCTTGCTGCCAAAGGCATCTCCACCATCCTCTACCATCATGATGATTGCCTGCACCATGGCCATGAGATCGAGAGAGGGAAGAAGCTAGGGCCGCCGCCGTCATGAGAGAAAGAGAGAGATATAGCTGAGAGAAGAGAGGGGTGGTGGTGGTGATGGAACACTAAGTTCGTGATTATATATGGATGTTTCATATTAGGCCTTGAGAACCTCGAGCTCGTATATTGAGAACCTGCCCACGTCAGAAAATGAAAACCATTTTCATAGACATACCTCTTAAGAGGCCCATTTCTCTAAATCAACATATCGAGAGACAAGGAGTTTTTGGCTGACTTCATAATATAACAATATTCAGTTTGGGATCATACCACACTTAGCGTTCATAAAAAAAAAGATGCATTTTTCATTGCAAATAAATATGCAATATTGATATTATTTGTCTGTTGTACCATTGCAAATAAGTATGCAGAGTCATTTGTGTATTCTGAGGTAGATGAACAGAAGTAAGAAGCAGGGACATGTAAGGATAGTATTTAAGGATTTCTTCATCAGTAGAGATGTGGGTTAGATGGACTTCCGGGTCATGTATATATAATTATATATCCTCCTTGAGTGCATGTTACTATAGCTTGCGTAGTCCAAGTAGCAGGCCTTTCTCAACGACTTGCACGTACGACAGTCAGAGTAACGCCCAACTCAGCACATATGAGGAATATATCAGCCTTTCAAGATGAGATCAATCTTTGTACTGCAGGTTAGGTATGCGGTTAATGGATGGAAAGAATTGTGCAGCTCTCCTGCTTTGTTACTGAATATATATAACCCCGATAGGCGATAGCCCTACCTCTTATACTTCAATATATGTGATATATAGTAATATATATCCAAACTACACTATATATTCACCAGAGTCAGTAGCCCCCTTCCCTTGTCATCTCCACAAATACTACATTTTAGCAACTAGTAGATGGACGCCCATAACAGAAATGAGAAAGTGCACTGCGAGTAGTGGCTTGGAATCGATCTAAATTCTAAAGCATGTGCACTCAACAAGATCCTTTGGGGAATAGGAAGTGTCCGGAATCTGCTCTTCACGTTTCTTGCCTCATAGTTATGATCAGCACAGCAGCATCAAGGTGTGCAAGAGTGTGTGCGCTGAACAGGAAGCTAATATGGAAGCTTCAGACATCAGTGTGCACTGAAGATGAAACTGAAGAGATATGCTCTTCACGTTTTAGCAGCATCAGTGTTCGCTGAAGCTGCAGACATGACCATGACCCATGAAGCTGCATGCTACTCTGGAGACCAATGCCAGCCTCTGGCAGTGATGCGTCCTTGTACAGAATATACGAGTACAGTGAGGATCCACACATGTGTGCATGCTGTCAAGCTGTAGCCCAAACCTATCTGTTGAAGTTGAGCCGTGCCAAACGGGATTTTAATAGTAAGGGATCCCTACCTTGATAGTCTTATCAACTACCCCTACTTGTTACTAAATTACTAAATATGTATATAACCCAGATAGCCCTACCTTTTATACTTTATGTCACATATCCTGAAGGAGGAAGGAGTTCTGATAGATCTTGAACTTGTACCATACATCTCCATGAGAGATATTCTTGTTCAAAAAAACAAATGGAGAAACCCCGACGAGGCCACACATATATCTCATCTCAAATAAATAATGGTTGAAATGCTTACTGGTTTAGTTTTTCATTTGGTTTGGAGTAAATTAAATTGAAAGATGTGAACCTAGCACAGGGCGAATTCACTCCTTCCTTGAGCTTGTGGATGGGTAGACAAATCCAAAATTCGACGGACCATGTCGTTCCAATTTGTTTGAACCCACAGCATTGTAGCTTGCATAGTAAATAGGTGGGCTTCTATCGACCGCACACCGCTCAGAGTATATGTACGTAGAATTTCTATGCGTCCATTAAAGATGTGATTAGTCTTTGTACTGAATATGTACAAGCCGGATAGCCCTACCCCTTATACTTCAATATAGAGTCAGTATCCCCCTTCCCTTGACATCTCCTTAAATAGGTGGCACTGTTGAGCTCGCCCGTAACAGAAATGAGAAAGCGCACACTGCTAGTAGTGGCTTGGAGTCAATCTAAATCGTGTACACAGAAAAAAAAGGTACCTTTGGGGAATAGGAAGTGTCTGGAATCTGCTCTTCTCCTTTAGTCACCTTCAGACTGCAATGAAGGACGTGTAGACATGAACTTATGCCCTGGAATCTGCTCTTCACCTATGAAGCTGCAAGATAGTGGACATCAGTGCCAACTTATGGCAGTGATCCGTCTTGTATAGAAAATATGAGTACCATGAAGCTCAACATCAGCTTGCGTGGCCAGCCTTCGGGACTGTCAGGCTAAGTTCTGCAGCTGAACTGCATCTCTGCTACAGTAGCCACACATCTGTCTCAGGTTGTAGCAAAGAGGTAAAGCAGTAACTAACTACATCGATTATTGCCCAAAGCTAACTGTGGAAGTAGCAAAGGGAAGGAACAAAGAGTTGTCAGCTCTTAAATTTGAATCATACATCTCCATGACAATGGAGATTTTTTTAAAGAACAAAAAATGGAGAAATGCCGAAGAGGCCACACATATATCTCATGTCAAAATAATCTGCTCATCATTATTAGTTTTTTTTTCATATATTTTGGTTTGGAGTAAATTAAATTGAAATTCCTGGTATGCCAGTAGCCGTTGCTCATTATTAGCCTCCTCATCGAGGACGATTCACTGCCCTGATGCCAAAGGCATCTCCACCATCCTCTACCGTCATGATCGCCTTCACCATGACCATAGACAGAGGGAAACTAGGGTCGCCATAGTGGGGAGAGAAAGAGGATAGCTGAGAGAAGAGAGGGGGTGGTGGTGGCAGTTGAACTCCAAGTGCGTGCTTATATAATGTTGTTCCATATTGGGTCTCCAGAATCTTGAGCTCGTATATTGAGATGGGCCCGCACCTGCCCATGTCTGAAAATGGAGCCTATTTCCAGAGACAGGCCTCTTAAGAGGCTCATTTCTCTAAATCAACATATTGAGAGACAAGCAGTTTTTGGCTGCCTTCATAAATATAAGAATCTCCTCTATAGAAATATTCGGATATTCTGGGAGACATGTACATTTTGTGATTGCCTCGTTAAGTAATAGAATCAAGATTTTGGGTTCCGTTTTGGAAAAAAAAAAATCGGTCCCAGCCAAAATGGACGAAATTTGGGAAAATTCGGATGAAATTCGAACTCAATTCGGTGAATTTTCGGAATATGATGCATATAATTCATTTTGGAGCCCACAGAAATGGACGAATTTTGCTGAAATTTGGATTGTTTTGGTCGAATCCCAGAACCTTGAATAGAATTAGCTGTCGCCTTTTTTTCTAGTAGTGAGACTCGCCACTATCTGGATAGTTAGCATTATTCATAAAAAAAAAATATACAGTTCTCATTGCAAATAAATATGTGACCTAGATAATACTTATCTGTTGTAGCGTTGCAAACAGGGTATGCTTGAGTCATTTGTGTATTCTGAGGTAGATGACAAGACATGAACAGAAGTAAGTAGCATGGGCATGTAACTATATATGCAAGGATTTCTTTATCAGTAGAGTTCTGAATCAGATGGGCTGCAGGGGTCATGTACACATATATCTTTCCTGGAGCGCACGTTAAAATAGCTTGCGTAGTCATAAACTAGCAGACCTTTCTCGACGACATGCACGACTGTCAGAGTATTATTTCTACAGGTCCATGAATGTGATGACCAACTCATTATATATGAGCAATATATCAGTCTTTGTACTGCAGGTTAGGTATGCAGTTAATTGATGAAGAGAATAGGGCACCCCCTGCTTGTTACTAAATATATAACTATGATAGCCCTCCCTATTATACATCAATATAGGAGTAGGTCATACACAGTATAATATGCAGCCAAACTACATTATCTAGAGTCAGTGGCTCCCTTCCCTTGCCATCTCCCCATATATGTTGTCTACTAGGTAGCACTGTCGAGCACACCTGGAACAGAAATGAGAAAGCGCACACGTACTGCTAGTACTGGCTTGGAATCGATCTAAATCATGTGCACACAACAAGAACCTCTGGAGAATAGGAAGTGTCTGGAATCTGCTCTTCACTTTTCTTGCATTACATATATGTTTACGAGCCTCAGGCCACGCTGATCCCCGCAGCTGAACCAGAAGCTTTGGGCATAATTGCTTCAGTGATTGCTACAACTCCACAGCTTTTTGTTACAGATCGAAATAGGGGCGAGCTCTATCCAATTCCCCAGCTTCAAGTATCATACATGTAGAAATATATCTTACCAGTTATGGCGCTGAGGCTACAAAGATAGAGTATATATATTAGATCGGGTTGCGCTTCTTGTGGGTGTGTGTGTATTTGCAGCTCTTGATCACAATATACCTTCACCCGTGAGCTAAGAAATAACAGCACTCACTAATATAGAACTGTTCATCACTGCTGTTTTTAAAAGCCTTTTCACTTCCTATTTTGGAATCGACGATAGCATAACAAAATCAAGCGCAGTTAAAATTATTGGACATAACTACCAGTTAAGCACTTCAACCAGTACCTGCCGATATTCAATTTGCATGCACCAGAGGTTATTAAGATCAACCTGTGGTGTTAATTACATGTCACTATAAGGTTACAGATTCTAACTGACAGTGATCCAATTACAAGATGAAAAAATTGGCTTTGCATACATGTATATATATGCAGTTATACACAATTGTTTCTGTACATATATTAACACTGAACAAATACGAATCTACCAGATTGCATTGAGAAACTTACATGATAGTAATTACCAAGACACGGGAACTAGAGAAAGATCGTACTTTGGTTAGTCCTGAGGCTATCAGGTACCAATGTGTGGATGTTCAAAGAAATTTCTGCAACACTCTTACGTTCGCAAAAAAATGATACATTTCTCATTGCAAATAAATACAGGACCATGATAATATTTATCTGTTCACAACAACAGGTATGCATGAGTCATTATTTGTGTATTCTGAGGACGATAAGAGATTAAGAATCAATGATAACCACCCTCCTATTTGCTTGGCCTGTTATTTAGCCTCCAAACATATAGTCCTAATTTTTGGATTTTCTCTCAAGATTAATTGCCTGTCTGAAGTTCAATAGGACGGTATTTTAGTAGAGAACGAGTACTTTGTGTCTGCCTCCATAAGTAAAAATGTCTGTCTCCTAAACTAATTTTTGTGCATGTGAATGACGGCTACTATAGCTAGGCATGCTTGTTGGCTCATCCATCCATGCATGTATTATTCCTTGAGCCCACAATACTATACACGTAGGGTAGGAATCTTTTTTTTTTTTGAAACATAACCGGGGGGGAGAGCTTCCCCACCTTTCATTTCAAAAACACTCCAACTAGAGCAAACTCAAGCTGGAGTGGAGGTTACAAGCGTCTCAGAATACAGGATCGAATATGGTTACACCAGCCGAGGAGGCCGTTTACATGAGAGGGGGGGCGTTTGCGCCAAACAACTAGATCATCACACACTCGAGTAAAACTTGACGATGACTAAAATTCTCCTGCCGGAATACGTGCCCGTTGCGAGCATCCCATATTCTCCAAAGGATACTTAGGAGCACAAAAGGCCACAAGACTGATGATAACCCATTGGGAGTAGCTGCCGTCCATAGTTCGTCATTGGGCGTCGATATCACCGTGGACATGCCAATTCTGTCCCAAAGGAGGGCGCTCTGTGCACAGTTGAAGAACACATGCTCCCTGTCTTCATCATGAAACGAGCAGCGTTCGCACTTCTCCCCTTGGACAACATGCTTGGCGAATAGATTGACCCCGGTGCTTAAACGATTCTTGAAAAAAGCCAAGCGAAGATTTTGACCTTGTTCGTAACCCGCGTCTTCCATATCTTGTCTCCATGCATGTCTTGATCATCGCCAGCTGTGTCAAGCGCTGCATATGCGTCTTTGCTTGGTATGGCTTGCCAGTGAGTTTGAGTAGGCGGACGTCATGACTCTCGTTCAACTGAAATGCCTGCAGAGAGGGGAGCAAGCTGTCTAGCTCTTGTCTAGCAGCGTTAGTCAGGCGTGGCCGCAGCCGCAAATCAAAACCATCAAGGAAAACTTGCTGCACCGATACATTAGGTTGGATTGTGTGGGAGAAGAGAGCGGCATGGGTGTCAGCAAGAGGCCCATCAGGCAGCCAATGATCGAACCAGAAGGATGTGGATGCCCCATTGTTAGTCTGAACGAAGGTGATGGAGCGGTAGACATTGAGTTCAGAGTTGACAACACGCCAAATGAAGCTAGGGGAGGAAGTGTTGGGAGTATCAAAAGTTAAGGCAGAATGCATCACCCAGTCTTTCCAGCATGGTTGATCACTGGAGAAGAGTTTGTCAATGAATTTCATCGAAAAAACAGCGATTTTGGAGTTCCAAGTCTTTCACATGGAGGCCACCCTTGTTTTTCGGTGCTTTGACGTCATCCCAAGCCACCGGACATTTTTGATCCATGGCATGTCTCCTCTCCTGTCCAAAAGAATGCCCGCATTCTCTTCTCAATCGCGTGTATGACTGTCTTGGGGACATCAAGCGCCGACATGAAGTGTATCGGGAAGGAGCTTAGCACGAGGTACCGAGAGTGAGTCTTCCAGCCCGGTTTAGAAGAGAAGCCTTCCAGCCCGAAAGATATCTATCAGAAGTTGATATAAGAGGTAGACAATCGTTTACTGAAATTTTGTGAGGGGACAAGGGTAGTCCAAGGTATGTCTGGGGGAAGGTGGAGGTTGTGGTGCCAAAATGAGAAGCCAGAGCAGCAGCTTCATCATCTGGGATAGCTACGGGTAAGAAAGTGGTTTTGTGGTAATTTATGGCAAGGCCAGTCGATTGTTCGAAGAGTTGCAGTATGTGTTTTGTAGCTGTAATAGCAGTTGGTGTGGAGCGCAAGAAAATGAGTGTATCGTCCGCATATTGTAGGACGGGGCAAGGTGCATCATCAAGCACAGGGTGACGAATGTCAACAGATAGGGGGTGGCTGTGTAGAAGTCGACAAAGGACATCAGCAACGATAATGAACAGGTAGGGGGACAATGGGTCTCCCTGTCGCAGACCCCTCTTGCAGTTGATCCATCTACCTGGGCTCCCATTGAGAAGGATCATTGCTTTTTTTGCGGTGTTCGCCAGATTTTGAATCCAAGAGCACCACCTATCCGGGAAGCCACGACACCTCATGATGTGCATTAGACTTTTCCAATCAACACAATCAAATGCTTTGTGGAAATCTAATTTGAGGACTATGGTCGGGCAGTTTCTTTTGTAGCAGCAGTTGAGCAAGTCAGCTGCATACACAAAGTTATCTGCAATGCACCTTCCTTTAACAAATCCAGATTGGTCAGCACTAATAAGAGCAGGGATGTCATATTGGAGTCTTTTCATGAGCACCCGTGAGATGCTTTTGACAACAGTGTTTTGCAATGCAATAGGTCTGAAGTCTTGTGGTCTCTTAGCGCCATCTTTCTTGGGCAGCAGAACAAGGTAGGACATATTCATCTTGGACAGCTCCAATCTATGACTGTGGAAAGCTTTGAAGCAAGTGTTGATATCTGGCGAAGTGATGGACCAAGATTTCTTAAAGAAGAGGGGACCAAAGCCATCAGGGCCGGGACTCGAGTCAGCTTTCATCTGCTTGAAGGCAGCATAAATTTCTTCGGGGAGGAATTCATCCACTAGGTGGTCGAGTGACAGAGCCCCTTCAGGATACAGTGCATGCAGATCAAAGTTCCATTCAATGTCAGTAGTGGTTCCCAACAACTCCCTGTAGAATCCATGCAGTATTGAGGCTTTCTGATCATGCCCATGAACCTCACATGAGTCATGCTCTATCAGTTGGATGTTATTGCTTCTGCGGCGTTGGTTCGTGCAGGCATGGAAGAATCTGGTATTTTCGTCCCCTTCAACTGCTGTGCGAACTTTGGCCCTTTGCTTCCACAAAGTTAGCTTGGCATGGGTCACCCTGCTTATGATGGCCATGATCACAAGTCTGAGGTTAGATTTGGGCACTGAGAGGTTTCTTCTTTCCTCTACATGATCTAGTAGGTCTATCACAATCCGACAATCAGTTTCCTGTTGGTTTAGATTGGAGTGTTGATTCCTCCATAACTTGAGAGCTTTCCCCGTTTCCTTTAACTTGGATACCAAAGCACTCAAATTGTTCATCTTTGTTGGTCGTCCGACAACGCCAGGCTGCGTTTACGGTGTCAGAGAAACCGGGACATTGGGTCCAGTAATTTTCAAAGCGGAAGAGCCTGGATCTCGGGATGCTTGTGGAGCTGGTAACGATGAGTGGGACGTGGTCGGATGTGCGTCTTGTAAGGGGGGCGAGATTAGTGTTCGGGAGAGCGTTGTCCCAGGCTAAGTTGATGAAGGCACGGTCTAAGCGCCCAAAGTGGGAGTGCTTCTTTTGTTGGACCAGGTGAACTGCCTGCCGATCAACGGGAGGTCGATTAAGCAAAGTTCATTGATGCAGTCATCGAAAGCAGCGGCTTCAGCGGCGTTGAAGTTGGGGTTATTTTTCTCTTGGGGGTACCGTATCATGTTGAAGTCCCCAAAGATCATAGATGGCAGGTCACGAGAGAGAGGAAGGGAGGCAAGTTCTTGTAGGAAAGAGGGACGATTTTCGCAGTGGAAGGCGCATAGACATTAGTGATGTTGAAGGCAAGGGCAGTCATTGTGGAAACGAAGGTGGAAGTGATAGTGTGTGAGGTAGAGTGTGTGTTAATGGATGTGAAGGATGAGGAGTTCCAAGCAATGAGCACACCACCAGAGGTGCCGTCTGCGGGGTTGTAAATAAAGCTGTCAAGCCTACGAGGCAGGAAAGAGTGTAGTTTAAGGGAGGAGATTTGCTGTAACTTAGTTTCCTGAATAAGAACAATGTCAGGGCAGGCATTAAGCATTTCTGAGAGAACATTGCCACACTTGATATTGTCATTCAGACCTCGCACATTCCAACTGCAAACTTTGATGCTTCTATTCATTATAGGGATCAGGAACACCATACAAGAGACGGGGCATGACAGCAACCGTCTTCAACGATACATACTTGCAGTAGCGAACGCTGCAAGACCTAGAGGGTGGTGTTCTAAGACTAAGCATCACCTTGTGCATACTAGTGGCACCATACACAGTAGTGGAGAGGGACCTATAACTACTACAAACTAAAACAAAATTGGAGCCATGCAGCTCGCGGTAGTTGTAGTAGCAGGTTCCCTCGGCATCTCCATCTCCCACGGAACTCATCCCTCGGTGTTGGGCAGCAGCTCTGCCCCACCAGCGATCCCAGCAAGCTCCTCCTCACTCGCTCCACAAGCTGCAGCGATGTCAAGAAGGGACTCAGTGTCATCAGAGGAGAAATAATGATCAGGTTAGGTAAGAGTGAGAGAGAGCATTACGCAGCCGGCGAGACGCACAAGAGAAATCATACTTGGCCTGCTGGACCCGTGCAGCTTTGTCCTCTGGAAGCTCGAAGCCAGGCTCCTCCTTCTCCTTCAGGCGCAGGCTCCTGCGGAGCGCACGGGCGCTGTCCTTGGCCCTCTTGCACCTGGCACGCCTCTTCTGCGCGCGGCTCTCATGCTCCGGCTCCGTGTACTCGCCCAGGCTGAGCGATGCAAGTCCTCCAGCAGTCTCCGACTCCATGCTTCCTCCAGCAGCTTCATTCACCTGCACCGGCACTCCAAGCAGCACGGCCTCCGGTGGAACAGGCCCCTGGACAGGCATGCCGAGCAGCACCTGCCCACCAGCACCACCATCCACGCCCATCTCCATCTCCTCCCTACTGGGCACGCCCCCAACGCCATACCAGGGCAGTGCTGGCATACCACGCTCAGGGTAGGAATCTGGTAGTGGTAATCCTTTCTCGGTGACACGGCAGTTAGAGAATATGGCTAGAGGCGTCCATGAATGTGACCGAAGCACAGCTCATCGACCTTTAAAGATGATAGCTTGAGTATGAAGAAACATTCATGGTCAGATCAATCTTTGTACTGCAGGATATCATATGGTTAATGCATGGAGAGAATAGGGAGCCACACGAACTAACCAACCCTGCTTGTTATTATTGATATACCTTGATAGCTCTACCTCTTCTACTACAGTCTATGTGATATATATTATATATTCAGACTACGTTGTGTAGAATCAGTAGCCTAAGGCCTTCCCATCATCTTCCCATATAAACTACCAAGGAGTCCCAAACTAGCTGGTGACATTCGCGCGTAATAGTAATGAGAAAGCACTGCTAGTAGTAGCTTGGAGTCAACCTAAAGCACGCACAACAACAATCTTTTTGGGGAATAGGAAGTGTCAGGAATCTGCTCTTCACATTTTTATCAGTAGACATCTGTAGGAGGGCATCAATCTGAGCTATAGAGGTGTGAAGTACCACCAATCTCGGCCTGTGATCCATCCTGTACAGAATGCATGAAACCTCCACAGCTGCACATGTGTCCTTTGCGTGAGCTACTGAACTGCAGCAGCACTGTACCTTCTACACTAGTCCATAGCTGTCCAGCTGTAGCTGCATCATCAAGAGCAGAAGCGATTATGCACAAAGCTACCAGTGTAATTAATAAAGGGGAAGTGGTAGGAGTTGTGTCACCCTAGAGTTGTTTGTACAACACATCTCGATGAGTTTAATTTGTACCACAGGTTGTCTACGAAGAGTGACATGGCGTACCTTGAGACCGGCCAGTGTGCGCACGGTCGCCACCAACCACCATGGTTTTTGACTCCTGCAAGGGCTTGTCTTCACTCCTTCATCTACTCATCGAGGATGATTGGCCGGGCCACCTCCAATGGTGTCTTCACCATCCTCTCCACCGTGGTGATAGCGCCATCGCCATGAGCACAAGAGGGAAGAGAGCCGCCGCCATCGGGAGGGCATATATGTATGTTCATATTGGGCCTCCAGGGCCACGACCATTTCTCATTGCTATCTGGGTAATAAAAATTAGCTATATCCTACTGTTTTTTGGTAGTAGTCATACTTGCCAGTATGAGGGTATAGTTAACCAGAGGCATACTCAAAAATGGGAGAGAAATTTTCGCTCTTTAATATTATGTATAAATCGGTATCGGCGTAATTCAGGTGGGGATCATCCCACCCCACCCTTTAGCGTTCATAAGAAACATACATTTCTCATTGCAAATAAACATGGGAATTATGAGTCATTTTGCATATTCTCAGGTCGATAAGAGATGACAAGATAGTAATTAATAAGCAGGGACATGTAACTACAAAAGGATTTCTGCATTAGCAGAGATGCGAGTCAGATGGACTGCCGCGTCCACGTATATATATAGCACTGTAGCTTGAGTAGTAAACTGGTGGGCCTTTCTCGACCACACATGGCAGTCGGAAAGTGTACATAGTATTTCTACGCGTCCAATGAACATAAAAATATTAGTCTTTGCACTGCAGGTTAGGTATGTGGTTAATGCACGGAGGGAATAGGGCACCACACATCAACCACCTCCTCCTTGTTACTGAATATGTATACCCGGTTAGCCATACCTCTTATACTTCAATATAAAGGCAGCCTTGCCTTGACATCTCCATATATATATATTAGCTACTACTAGGTGGCACTGTCGAGCAGACCCAGAAATGAGAAAGCGCACACTGCTAGTAGTGGCTTGGAGTCCATCTAAATCGTGCACACAGAGGAAAGAACCTTTGGGGAATAGGAAGTATCCGGAATCTGCTCTTCTCGTTTCCTCACCTCGGGAGTGCGCTGGAACTGCAGACATGGTCTTGACATCAGTGCCAACTTATGCCAGTCATCCGTCTTGTACAGAAAATATGACTACCATGAAGCACAACATCAGCATGTGTGGACGGCCTTCGGGACTGCAGTCAGTCTAAGGTTTGCAGCTTCACTCCATCACCTGCAACAGTAGCCACATAGCAGTGAGGAGCAGTAGCAAGAGCTAAAACGGTAACTAAAGCGATTATGGCCCAAAGCTAGCTGTGGAAGTAGCAAAGGGAAGGAGGAAAGTGTTGTTAGCTCTTAAATTTGTAACATCCTTGTCCATGACAAAGGCGATTTGTTCAAAGAAAAAACAAATCGAGAAACACCGATGAGGCCACACAATTCGCTGCCTTGGTGCCAAGGTATCTCCACCATCCTCTACTGTCATGATGTTGCCTGCACCACGACCATAAGAGAGAGGGAAGCTAGGGCTGCGGCGTCGTGAGAGAGAGATATATAGCTGAGAGAAGAGACGGGTGGTGGTGGTGGTGGAACAGTGGAACACAAAGTGCGTGTATATATGGATGTTTCGTATTTATCCTTCAGAACCTCAAGCTCATATATTGAGACTGGCCCGCACCTGCACACGTCAGAAAATGGAAACCATTTTCATAGACATACGGACTCTTAAGAGGCCCATTTCTCTAAATCAACATATTCAGAGACAAGCAGTTTTCGGCTATCTTCATAATATAACAATCTCCTCTACAAAAATCTTCGGATATTGTAGGAGACAGGTGCATTTTGTGACTGCCTCGTTAATTAATAGAATTAGCTCTCTCCTTTTTTTTGTAGTAGAAGTGAGACTCGCCACTATATGGATAGTAAAGCAGAGATGGACCAAAAAAATTGGTGAGAAATTTTGGCCTTTTAATATTACATATAGATACATATAAATGTTATTCAGGTGGGGGGATCATCCCACACTTAGCGTTCATAAAACAAAGATGCAATTCTCATTTGTCTGTTGTATTCTGAGAAGTAAGAAGCAGACTATAGATGGAATGCCGGGGTCATGTATATATAATTATATATCCTCCTTGAGTGCACACGTTACTATAGCTTGCGTAGCACAAGTAGCAGGCCTTTCTCGACGAGCACATACGACAGTCAGAGTAACCACCAACTCAGCACATATATGTGCAATGTGTCAGCCTTTCAAGATGAGATCAATTTTTGTACTGCGGGTTAGGTATGCGGTTAATGGATGGAGTGAGAATTGGGCAGCTCCTGCTTTGTTACTGAATATATATAACCCGGATAGCCCTGCCTCTTATACTTCAATATATGACATCTACAGCAATATATATCCAAACTACATTATATATCCAGAGTCAGTAGCCGCCTAGCTACCCTTGTCATCTTCCCACATACTACATGTTAGCTACCACTAGGTGGAACTGTCGATGCGCGCGCCCATGACAGAAATGCATGAGAAAGTGCACTGCGAGTAGTGGCTCAGAATCGATCTACATGTGCACACAACAAGATCCTTTGGGGAATAGGAAGTGTCCGGAATATGCTCTTCACGTTTCTTCCCTGACAGATATGATCGGCAGGAACAACATGTGCTAGTGTGCGCTGAACTGGAAGGTGCAGACATCAGTAGTGTGCGCTGTAGCAGAAACTGAAGAGATATGATTTTCACGTTTTAGCAGCATCGGTGTGCGCTCAACCTGCAGACATGAACTTTACCCACGAAGCTTGCTACTGGAGATCAATGCCAACCAGCTCAGGCAGTGATGCGTCCTTGTACAGGATATACGAGTACAATGAGGATCCACACATGTGTGCATCTCGGCCCACGGTCTTTGGGACAGTCGTCTGAGGTCTGCAGATGCACTGCCGTCGGGCTGACCTAAAGCAATATAATAATTGAAGCGATTATGCCAAACCTGACCAGTTGAAGTTGAGTCGTGCCCAACGGGATTTTAATAATAAGGGATCCCTAATAATAATAGGTATGCATAACTGAACAATACATCGAACTTTGAATATGTGCTCGAATATAAAGGAACATTGATGGCCTTATTAACCTGTGTGTTACATCAACTACCCCTACTTATTACTAAATATATTTATAACCATGATAGCCCTACTTTTTATACTGTATTATCACATTTACTGAAGGAGAGAGTTTAGACCTTGAATTTGTACCATACATCTCCATGAGGAGAGATATTTTTTGTTAAAAAAATAATGGAGAAACCCCGACGAGGCCACACATATATCTCATCTTAAATAAATACTGGTTTAAATGTTTATTAGTTTAATTTTTCATTTGGTATTTGGAGTAAATTAAATGGAAAGATTGGAATCTAGCACAGGGGCGAATTGCTTTGCGGATGGGTAGACATTTGAAATTGACGGACCATGTCGTTTGCAATTTGTTTTTTCTGAGCAATGTTCCATGAAGATTGCATTCAGAAGCTTACAAGATTGCAACAACGAAGACACACGGACTAGAGAAAGATTTTACTTTGTTTAGTCTTGCGTGAGGCTATCAGCAAAAAAAAAAAAAAAAAAACTCGGGAAAGACATTCTTTCGAGTGCCAAAAAAAGGCACTCGGCAAAAGACATTCTTTGCCGAGTGTTTTTTCGTGCACTAGGCAAAAGAAGTTTTTAAAATCAGTTTTTGAGGCCCTAATCGAGTTTAAATAAATAAGTTTTCAAATATAAAGTTTCATAACTTCTCAAGCTCTACAATGTTATTTTTGTCATTTCTTCATTTGACAAAGCCTTAGTAACGTTGTTCACAAAACTAACATCTCCCCAAATCCTCTCATAGTTTCCTAGAACTAGAAGAGAGACTAACAAGAATCATGAACAATGTTACTAACACTTTGTCAAATGAATAAATGACCAAAGTAAACGTTGTAAGTCTCTAAAAGATATGAACCTTTGTAGTATAAATCTTTTTGATTTGAATTCATCTTATCATGCAAAACTAGATCTTAATCTCAAATTTGAATTTTTCAAACGACCTCAGATCGAAAGACTTCCTATATAAAAAATGTAGATCTCAAAAAGTTATGAAACTTTGTTTGACAACTTTTTTATTTGAATTGGTTTAGGGCCTCAAAAGTTGATTTGAAAAACTTTTTTTGCTGAGTAAAAAGACAATCGACAAAGACCATATTTTTTCGAGTGCTATTTTTTTAACACTTTCGGCAATGACACAAAGAAAGTTTTCAAATCAGTTTTTGAGGCTCTAAATGAATCCAAATTAAAAAGTTGTCAACTACAAAGTTTCATAACTTTTTGAGATGTACAATTTTCATTTAGGAAGTTTTTCCATCCAAGGTCGTTTGAAAATCGGTCTCGTATAATATAACATCCTAGTGCAGTGGTAAGGCAAGTGTTGTGTGAGAGGTTGTGGGTTTGATTCCCGCCGCACGCATAGGTGTGAAAAATTGTCGAAAAATGTGAGTTCGATGGAGGCTGATAGTGGCTGGCTGATTATGGTCTTCCCTAAAAAAGAAATTTTTTTGCTATTTTTTTAGGTTTTTTCATATTTTTCTTTGCTGAGTGTTTGTCTTTGCCGTGTAAACGCGTTACCACGTGTCCTTTGCCGAAGTGTATAAGAGCCTTTGCCGAGTGTTTTTGACACTCGCAAAGAGCCTGATTCGATAATGTCAGCTACTAATGTGTGGATGTCCAAACAATCTTCTACAACACTCTTACGTTCATAAAAAAATGATACATTTCTCATTGCAAATAAATATGGGACCATGATAATATTTATCTGTTCTAACATTGCAACAGGTATGCATGAGTCATTTTGTGTATTTTAATGTAGATAACAGACATTAATAGAAGTAATTAAGAATCAGGGACATGTTACTACGTAAGGATTTCTGCATCAGTAGAAAAGTGAGGGGCAGATGGACTGCCGGGGTCATGTATGTATATCCTTCCTTGAGCCCACAGCATTGTGGATGGGTAAACAGCTTGGCCTTTATCTACCACACGCCAGTCAGAGTATACATACGTAGAATTTCTATGCATCCATTGAAGATGAGATTAGGCTTTGTACTGCAGGTTAGGTATGTGACTAATGCACAGAGCGAATAGGGCACCACATCAACTACCCGATGCTTGTTAGTGAATATGTATAGCCCGGATTAAATATATAGAGAGTCAGTAGCCCCCTTCCCTTGACATGTCCTCATATATATTTTGGCTACTACTATATATAGGTGGCATTGTCAAGAGCGCCCGTCACAGAAATGAGAAAACGCAAACTACTAGTACTGGCTTGGAGTAGGAAAATGAACCTTTGGGGAATAGGAAGTGTCCGGAATCTTCTTTTCTGGTTTCCTCACCTTGAGAGTGCACTCAAGCTGCAGACATGAAGTTGACCCATGAAGCTGCAAGCTACTGGGCATCAGTGCACTTATGGCTGTGATCTGTGTTGTACAGAAATTATGAGTACCATGACTCTCCACACCTCCGTGTCCTTTGGGACTGTCAGGCTAAGCTTTGCAGCAGCACTCCATCTCATGCAACAGTAGCAAGAGCTAAAGGTTTAACTACAGCGATTTTTGCACAAAGCTAGCTGTGGAGGAAGTAGCAATTGTTCAAAGAGTTATCGGCTCTTAAATTTGTACAATTCATCTCCCATGACAAAGGAGATTAATTTGTTCAGAGAAAAAAATACAAATGGAGAAACGCCGACAAGGCCAACATATATCTCATCTCAAATAATTTGGTTATGTTTATTAGTTTTGTTTTTACATATATTTGGTTTTGGAGTATATTTAAGAGCCTCCTCATTGAGGAGACAGGTACATTTTGTGACTGTGCCTCGTTAATTAATAGAACTAGTTGTCTCCTTTTTTGTTTGTAGAAGTAAGACTCGCCACTATCTGGATAGTAAAGCAGAGACGAACCAAAAAAATTGGTGAGAAATTTTGGCTTTTTAATATTACATATAGATACATATAAATGTTATTCAGGTGGGGATCATCACACAGCGTTCATAAAAAATATATAACCAGGATAGCCCTGCCTGTTATACTTCAATATATATATATAGGAGTATGTGATACACAGTATAATATGGAGCCAAACTACATTGTCTACAGTCATGGCTCCCTTTCCCTTGTCATCTCCCCATATATATGTTGTCTACTAGGTGGCACTGTTGAGCACGCCCGGAACAGAAATGGGAAAGAGCACACGTATATATGGCTTGGAGTTGATCTAAATCATGTGCAAACAACAAGAAACTTTGGGGAATAGGAAGTGTCTGGAATCTGCTCTTCACTTTTCTTGTATTACAGATATGTTCACTTGCCTCAAGCGGTGCTGAAGCCAAAGCTGAACCGGAAGCTACAGACATCAGTGTGCGCTGAAGCTGAAACTGAAGACACGCTCTTCACGTTTTGGCAGCATCATTGTGTGGTGAATCTGCAGACATGACCTTGACCCATGAAGCTGCAGGCTACTGGAGATCAGTGCCAACGACCTCTGGCAGCGTGATCGGTCTTGTACAAAATACATCAGTACCATGAAGAGCTCCAAATCTTCGCATGTGGCCGACGTCCTTTGCTACTGTGAGGCTAAGGTCTGCAGCTGCACTGCATCTGTGCTACAGTAGCCACAACTGTCAATCTGTAGCCAGATCTAAAGCAATTATATATGCCCAAAGCTACCTGTTGAAGTTGAGCCGTGCCAAAAAGGGATCTTAATAATAAGGGATCTCTAATAATAATATTAATAGGTATGCATATATGAACAATACATCAACCTTTGAAGATGAGCTTGAGTATAAAGGAACCTTTGTGTGCAGTGGCGGAACTGAGGGGAGGCCGGCGGGGGCCATGGCCTCCCCCAACAAAAAAAAAAAAAAAAAAAAAACGGGCAATTTATTTTGTCAGCGAGGCTAAACTATCCCTGCCAAGGACCATGGACCGGCTTTCTGTCCAGTAGAGAGGCCATCGATAACTCCTCAAGGTAAGTGGTGCCGGTCCTCTCCATCTTGATCTCAAACCCTGAAATTTTATTTCTATTTCATGTTAATTCCTCATGTAATTGTATTGCTCTTGTTGACCATCTTCGTTTTATTGAGAATTTTTAACACCATGAAATCGGCTAACCGGTTTGGTGAGTAATTATTTTGCTCCATCTTGATCTCAAACGCTGAAATTTTATTTCTATTTCATGTTAACAGTTTCAATTATTAAGGATTTCGATCACGGTGAAGCAGCGCCTTGGTGAAATTTAAACCATTTTTGCAAATTAGCTATTTTTTGTGTATTTCTATTGCATAATCATGGCTAGCTAGTGTATGCGGTCAATGAAAAAAACTTTGGCCCCCTTTTATTTCCTCGCCAGTTCCGCCACAAATTGTGTGTTACATCAACCACACCCTGCTTGTTATTACTGAATATATATATATGTATAACACGGATAGCCCTACCTCTTATATATACTTCAATATATGTGATACACATATATCCAAACTACATTATATATATCTAGACTCAGCAGCCCCCTTCCCTGGCCATCTCCCGATATAAATTTTAGCTACTACAAGCTGGCACTGTCGACGGGCACTCGTAACAGAAATGAGAAAGCACACTGCTAGTAGTGGCTTCAAGTCAATCTAAATCATGTGCACACAACAAGAGTCTTTGCAGAATTGGAGGCATCCGGAATCTGCTCTTCAGGTTTCTGGCCTTAGAGATATGTTCATTGTTCTCAAAGTGTGCTTAATTGAAACATCAGACATGAACTTTCACATGGAGCTGCAGGCCTCTGGCATGTCACTGACCTGTTATGTACAAAATATATATCAGTACCTTTGGCACTGTGAGGTTGCATTGAGGTCTGCAGTTGCACTGCATCTCTGCTATAGTGGCCATGGCTGCGGAGCTGTAGCAATCACTGAAGCGATTATGCCCAAACCTAAGCTATAGCTATACCTGAGGAAGTAACTAAGCGAAGGAGGAAGAACTTCTGACAGATCTTGAATTTGTACCATACATCTTCTATCTCCATGTCAAATGGAGAGATCTTTTTGTTCAAAAAAGGCAAATGGAGAAATCCCGATGAGGCCACAGATATGTCTCATCTCAGATAAATACTGGTTATATACTGTTTATTAATTAGTTTAGTTTTTCATTTGGTTTGGAGTAAATTAAATTGGGGTGTGAATTTATGACGTGGTGAATTCACTCCTTCCTTGAGCTTGTGGATGGGTACACAAATCCAAAATTGACGGACCATGCCACTCCAATTTTTTCCTCTCACTGACTCTGTGGGCCACCTTGCTCATTCCAAATACTACCTTGGACCCGTTCCACAAAAATTGACACATTAGCACTCAAAACACATGTTCCATAAAGATTGTCATTATATTCTAGCTTGCGAGTAATCGAAATATGGCCGAGCTCCATCCAATTCCCCAGCGTCAAGTATCATACATGTAGAAATATATCTTACCAATTATGGCGCTGAGGCTACAAAGTTAGAGTATATACATTAGATCGGGTTGCTTTCTTGTGGGGGGTGTGTGTATTTGGAGCTCTGATCACAATAAACCTTCACCCTTGAGCTAAGAAATAAGAACTCACTAATACAGAACTGTTCATCACTGCTGTTTTTAAAAGCCTTTTCACTTCCTATTTTGGAATCGACAGTAGTAAAGGGACAACGATAGCATACCAAAATCAAGCAGTTAAAATGATTGGACATAACTACCGGTTAAGCACTTCAACTGGTAGGTGCCGATATTCAATTTGCAGTGTTAATTACATGTCACTACAAGGTGACAGATTCTAACTGACAGTGATCCAACTACAAGAAGAAAAGTTTGGCTTTGCATTATTGCATACATGTATATATATATGCAGTTATGCACAATTGTTTCTGCACATACATTAACACAGAACAAATACAAATCTACCAGATTTCATTGAGAAGCTTAGAAGATAGCAACTAGCAAGACACGGGAACTAGAGAAAGATAATATTTTGGTTAGTCCTGAGGCTATCAGCTACCAATGTGTGGGTGTCCAAAGAAATTTCTACAACACTCTTACGTTCATAAAAAATTGATACATTTCTTAAATACAGGACCATGATAATATTTATCTGTTCTAGCATTGCAACAGGTATGCATGAGTCATTATTTGTGTATTCTGAGGACGATATATAAGAGATTAAGAATCAGTGACATATTATTATGTAAGGATTTCTGCATCAGTAGAGATGTGAGTCAGGTGGACTGCCGGGGTCATGTATATATATCCTTCCTTGAGCCCACAGCACTGTACCTTGCGTAGTAAACTGGTGGTACTTTCTTGACAACATGGTAGTCAGAGTATGCATAGTACTTCTAGCGTTCATTGAAGATGAGATTAGTCTTTGTACCGCAGGTCAGGTATGTGGTTAATGCACGGATCGGATAGAATTGGGGGCGCTACATCAACTCATCAACCACCACCCTGCTTGTTAATATGTATAATAACCCTGCATAGTTGTACCTCTTATACTTCAATATAGAGTCAGTTGCCCCCTTCCCTTGTCATCTATATATATTTTAGCTCCTAGTAGGTGGCACTGTCGAGCACACCTGTAATAGAAATGAGATAGCGCACAATACTAGTAGTGGCTTGGAGTCGATCTAAATCATGTGCACACAACAAGAACCTTTGGGGAATAGGAAGTGTCCGGAATCTGCCTTCATATACCCTCTGAAAGTCTTGTGGATTGTGCAGGCGTTACCGAAAATATGAGGACAGGGTGGCTTTTACCGAATTTGATAAAAATTGTTGTCCATATCCATGCCGGTTTGTGTTGAAGCCCTGCAGCAGGATTGTCACTGCCAGAGTTCATGGTCAGACCTGGCTGTAATATCTATTACCATTGTCTGTGCATAGTAACCTGCAGTGGTTTAAGAGTTATAGTGTTGTTCCTTCACTGACAGTTTTCCATTTTATGACACAATAAGTCTCTCTATAGAAGACGTTTTGTTAATGACATTTTTGTGAAAGTTCTTTACTTTCTTATTGTATAAAGGCATTTCTCTCAAAAAAGCCTTTGAAAGCATTTTTCTTAAATGCAAAACTTAAAAATGCCTTATTACCTGCAATAATGAGGCGTTTTATCAAAAAGGGGTTAATTAGGTGCAACATTTTAAGGCATTTTCCAGAATGCGCTTCAACTTGTAGAAAACGAGCACCTCCTCTGTTCTATCTGAAGCACACTACATGTCTCGTTAGGACTTCTTTCAATAATTAGAAAAATAATACTGATCGCCTATGCCTCTCGGTCTCAGCCCAGCTCGTCTAGGATTGCGCAGGCATCCGTGTTTATCCTCTAGCAGCTTCTCAAGCATTATTTTAAATTTTATTAAAAGAAAGGAAATAGGGACGCCGCGGGCCTCCTGCTCTGGTTACATGGCTGGATATACAAGGCGTGTAGCAAAACTATTGAATTTAGAAAAAATAAAATGTCTTATAATTTGGAACTAGGGTACATGTAACTAGCAAATTTTATATGATCTCGATGAGATACTATTTGTATGATTTCTTGTGGAGGGATAAGTAATATAGGTCTGAATTGCTCTACCTTATAAATTGCTCATGAATTTCAGTGCCGCAACAAGCTAATTACAGACATAGAAAGATGTTTTTATGTATAAAGGTGGTGGATGGATTGGTCTAAGGATGCGAAGGATCTTTTACGTGTGGAGCATGATCCTTAGAGCAGCGTTGTTAAGGCTTGATGTTTCATGCCTACATAGTGTACATGTCCTGCTGAATGTGAAATACTACTGATCTTTATTAGCATTGCATGCAGATTATAAATGAGAGTGGTTACAACAACTTTTAAAGATAAATGGATCTAAGAAAAAAATGAACATTAATTCCTGCACGATACATATATTCGTCACTGTGACTTGAGTACTGAGCCCCTTTATATGAGAAAAAATAAAGCAATGCAGCAATGCAATGGCCCTTTGCTAGTATAGAATAAAAATAATAGGGTGAGAGCTGAAAGTGGCCAATTGCATTACTACCCAACACAAACATAGGTCATATTTAAACTAGGACAGAGAGTCAAGAATGACTACGCTTTCTATTCAACTAATTCCTCCGCAGCATATGCATATTGTTCTAATCTTCAATCACCTCTGAAAGACAATTTGTTGGGAAATCCTCCATCCAGCATGGTGTGTATATGAAAGAGGTCTCAATCTGAGCACAATGGCCAGCGCACTTAAGGTAATCTTTTGGATATATGTTGCCTAAGTCCTGAAACTTTGAGGTATTCCAATGATATGCTGCTGCTCTCCACGAACCTGCCTCCAAGAAGACAATCTCTTTGTGAGGATGAAATCCAAGTAAACTGGTAGATCCATCAAAATTCCCTTCGACCATATCTTCAGTGTTGAGAACATCATCATCGTCAGAGTTCCATTCAAAGTTGCCTACAATTACATCATTATGCTTATCATTGCCTTCAGGGTATTTGTAATAGTTGATATCTTGTAATATCCAGGGCCCATTTGGATGATCACCGTAATCCGTACGTGCATCTAACTTGCGTGAAAAGGTCCTCAGATCAACACTGTGCCTCAACTCCCACACTATCTGATCACCTGATTCGTTGAGGAGAAAAATTAGAAGTCCATGATACAGATAGTTATATGCACAATATACCCCCTTCTCTGACCTTCCCAACAAAAATCGTCCATTATGCCTAAATTCAACATCTGGGGTTGGAATCAATGTGTAGTTTTCATTTGAGATTGACATCCTGTGACAATGGAAAAATATTCAGTGACAAAGCGTAAGCATAACTAATTAGAGTCCAACAAGTGCAATTTGAAATGAATGGAGTAGAATGCTTTAACAAGTACCTCATAACAAAATCAGTCTCACCCGGACAGAAAAGCTCAAGGTAGAGTGCTTCTCGCCAATAGACTTTATTGTCATAAATAATCATATCCGTCTCTACCACACGGCCTTCCGGAGAAAACCGCTTCTCCTCCCAGCAACAGGTTTGTGATGAATATACACATACTTGGATCATCATCTGACCAGCAGGCTCTAGCGCAGGTTTCATATGAATCAAGAATACATCGTAATGTGGTGACACAGTGGGATCGTACACGAGGCATTTGATTTCGCGAAACCCCTTGTTCCTCATCTCCAACCACGAGTATGTCTTCGGGGGCAGCGGCAGTCGTGCCCACTGCCGCGTCGCGGGTTAGAGACAAAGTCATGAACACCTGACGTCTCTGAGCAAAGCACGAGGCCGTTGCAGTGGTCCATAACTTTACAGAAGTTTGGGATGAATTCGAAGTCGCCGGAGATGTAGGGTCTCGTCGTGGGACAAGCCAAGAGCTCCGGTGAATAGAGCGTGCAGTAGTTGATGAAAATGCCGCCGACAGAGCGCGGGAGCAGGTCCGAACGGAGCAGCCGCCTGGTGTCGACGAGGTCACGCCATGCCCAGCAGACGCAACGCGAAACAGCCAGGCTGCGCAGCGGGAGGCAGCGCAGGACATCGCCGACGAGATCGTCCGGCAACTCCCGTCCCAACGCCATCTCCCCAGTTCCCACCTCTCGTTCTTGGTTTCCTTCTCGACGGCGTGATCGAGAAGGGCGGCGGACGGTAGACGGGACGTAGATCCGAATAATAGTAGTCGTCAGGAATACAAACGGTGACGATTTTTTGAGATCGACTGCAACTCTAATAAGAATCCTATAGGTTCGAAACGATTGGGTGCATGGAGTTTTCATCTTGGGCCTACGGGTGACATTAAGCCACTTTAGCTTTTTGGGCTGAGTTGTTTGTGTCTCAAAACATTAACCTGTTACAGCTTAAATTGATGTTCTTTTCAATGTAATTTTAAATTTGTGGTTAATTAATAATGCATTTGAATTTATTTAATTATTTATTGTTAAAAGAACGCTACTATGTCCACGGCAATCATAATTATATCTTTGTGTTAACTCTGGATTTTGGTACATCTAAGAGGATGACAGGTGGGCCAGTGCAAGATGCTAATAATAAACTCATATAAGAAACATTCGGCAAAAGATGGATGTACACGGCATTCGGCAACTGACCATGCGGTCAACTATTTGTGGCGATTCGGCAATTATCTATGAGGTCGGCTATTTGGTGATTCGGCAAGCAGAAGACACGAGAATATTTTCAGCAATCTGAGAAGCAATAATTTCATTTGGAAAAGGAAAAGATTGCGAATGAGTAACCGATTGGAAAGATCATGATGACAAGAGCAAGGTGGACGATCCGAATATACTTGGGGCTTAAGATATCTTATTGTTTAGGGTTATTCCGTGCAATCATAATCTTTTAGGATTCATGTTAGCTCAAGGTATAAATATAAACCCTTGACCATTGTAATGAATGTTCACAACCAATACAATCAAACCGGCCCTGTGCCAACTTCAAGTCCTTTTTGTCGTGTCGTCGAGTTCTTCGAGAGGAGCCATCGATCTATCGACCTCCATAAGTTTCGACAACCTTGCTATCATGTTTAGTACCATGCGGTGGATTTAGATTATGATGCAAGTAGCCTTGTATATCTCGAATGGATGGCCATGCGGCAGGTAATCAGGAAGTCTTTGCTTATGCTTTGTCTATCTCGACTGGATTGCCGTGCGGCGGGCGTTTGCTTGATAGCTTAGCGAGACATGACACCAAACAAGGCTTTGAAGCCCGAAAAACTACTCACCGTTGTGCATGAAGGTATTTTCTATCAGAGATATATCTTTGGTATAAAAATGTAGTTTTCTAATGCGACAAGCTATTAGCTATAGTATACTATTATTATGCTGATGGGACATTTATTATGTTTCTTTAGCATCTCGATGATCAATGGTACTCCCTCCGGTCGGTTTTGTTAGGGTTTTCATGTTTTAGAGTTTGGCAGCTATATTAGGCATGGCAGCAAGTGCAGCAAGTATCGATTTAGATACTCTGGCTGCATGGCACAACTGAGCTTGCATGCGTTGTTACTACTCTCCTTGTTATCCGAGATTTTGCTGATACGTCTAAGAAAACCGTCCGAGGGAGTACTGTATAAACTCAAAACTATATTTGTTTTAGACTTCATTGAGAGCTAAACCTTTGATGTACAAAGTACCTTCATTTGACACCATACAGAAAAGATGTTTTACTAATTCGACAAGCACTGGTACGTAATTATTATCCTGAACTTGTATATTATTTTTTTTGAGCGTTTAAACACTGCCAAATGAAAAAAAAAAAATCAAAACTAGAAAGTTGTAGATCTCATTGAGCCCAGAGCTGCAGTTTGTATATAAAATTCATTTTCACCTGAAGTCATACCGAAAAGTTATGTTTTTCTAAGATTTGGTCTTGTCACACCAATGGGAGTGGCGCTGCGTAACAAGGCTTTCCTCGTCGTAAATGCCATCTATCATAGCAAATGTTGCTGCGCCAATGCATGTGGCGCAACCAAATGGGACAGATATTTAAAAAATAGATTGTAGTTATTATTAAAATATTCAAAGAAATATTGATTAAAAACAGAAAGAACAAAAATCCCTACAGCGGTCGGTCTACCTTTCTTAACAATAATTTATCTTCGATATTTTTATTGAGATGGAAAAATAGGATCATTAACTACATTAAAGGTTTAGGCCATTGTTTGGATGTTTTAGTGCTAAAAAACCTGTAGTATATAAAGAAATTTTAATTTGAACTCGATGTGCAAAGCGATGGTTCAGAAAAAGAGAGGTTTAGAGTTAATTGCTCAAACTCCAAAAATACTGCAGTTTGAGCAATACTATGGAATTTAAAAAATAAATTGATCTATGAAAATGCCATCTATCATAGCAAAATGTTGCTGCATAATACATTCATCACTGTCATTTGACTATTGACTATTGACTATTGAGCACATTTATATGAGAAAACATAAAGCAATTAAACGCAGCTATGCATGGGTGCTTTGTCAATATAAAATAAAAATAATAAGAAATGTGACAATTCAAAGCGGCCAGTTGCCCAGTTGTCCAGTTGCATTACTACACAAACATAGATCCACATATAAACTAGCAAAGACAATCAAGCATGATCGAGTACACTTTCTATTCAACAACTCCTCCAGCAGCATGTTCACATTGTGTTAATCTTCAATTGGCACTGATCGACAAATTTTTGTGAAATCCTCCATCCAACATGGTGTGTATATGAAAGACGTCTCAATCTCAGCACAATGGCCAGCGCACTCAAGGTAATTTTTTTGGATATATGTTTCCTAAGTCCTGAAACTTTGAGGTATTCCAATGATAGGCTACTGCCCTCCTCAAAGACGCATTCAAGAAAATAATCTCTTTGTAAGGATGAAATCCGAGTAAAGCAGTATATCCTACATAGTGCCCTTCAAACATTTCTTCAGTGTTGACAACATTATCATCGTCAGAGTTCCATTCAAAGTTGCCTACTGCTACATCTTTATGCTTATCATTGCCTTTAGGGTATTTGTAATAGTTGACATCTTGTAATATCCAGGGCCCATTTGGTTGATCACCGTAATCGTTACGTCCATGTAATTTGCGTGAAAAGGTCCTCAGATCAACACGGTGCCTCAATTCCCACACAATTTGACCACATGATTCCTTGAGGAGAAAAATTCGAAATCCATGCCAGTCATATTCAAAAGCACAATATACCCCTTTCTCTGACTTCCCCAACGAAAAGCCATAGTCGCTAAATTTAACATGTGCTGGGGTTGGAATCAGTGTGTACTTTGCATTTGAGATTGATATCCTACAACATGAAAAAATTAAAGTCCATCCAACACAATTTGAACCGAAGGTTGTAGAATGCTTTTTCAAGAAATACGTACCTCAGAACAAAATCATTTGAGCAGAGAAGGTATAGTGCTCCTCGCCAAAAAAAACTTTATTGTGTTTCATGTCATGAACAAAAATGGCTGTCTCTACCACATGGCCATCCAGAGCAACCGACCTCTCCTCCCAGCAATCGATTTTTGATGAATATACATATACTTGCAGCGGATCCGAAGACACGGGCCTGTACTGATTCTTACGGAGGAAATGAATCAAGAATACATCATAGTGCGATGACACAGTGGGATCGTACACGACACATTTGATTTGGGGAAATATCTGCAACTCTGGTCCAGGGGGCAATGGCAGCCGTGCCCACTGCCTCGTAGCAGGGTTAGTGACATAGTCATGGCCGCCTGAGGTGCAAAGCACAAGGCCGTTGCAGTGGTCGATGACTTTAGAGAACTCAGCGATGAACTTGAAGTCGCCAGAGATGGAGCGTCCTGTGGTAGGGCGAGCCAAGAACTCCGATGAATAGAGCGTGCAGTAGTTGATGAAAATGCCACCGACGGGCATCGACGAGATCACGCCACGCCCTGCAGACACAACGGGAAACAGCCAGGCTGCGCGGCGGGAGGCAGCGCAAGACGTCGGCGACGAGGTCATCCGGCAGCTCCCGTCGGGGCACCATCTCCACACCTCATTCCTGGCTTCCTGCTCGATAGGACGCAGATTTGGAACATCAATTGTAGTTCGTCGTCAGGAATCCAAAACTTGCACGATTTTTACCAAATTGCAGGTCGATAGTTGGTGAATCGAATCTATATCAGGATGAAAATCAAATCGAGCCAACCCTAAAACGATGGTCATGGGCGATTGGGGAGAAAAAAAAAGGAGAGCTGATCCTGAGTACCTTCTATGGTGGCTCCGGCAGCATGCTCGCCAGCGAGAGCAACGGCGATGGCGCCGCCGCGGCTACGCCGCTCGGCTTTCTATCGAGCGAAATGCCCAAGTGGAAGAGGATTAGGGTTTGGAAACAGCGTGGACGATCTCAAGTTCGCAACCGATCGTATAGGCCCATCTCAACTTAATTCGGACTGTCCATGTTGGGCCTACGTGACATTTGATTTGAACCATTTTTGCTATTTGGGCTGAGTTGTCTGTGTACCTAAACCTTAGCCTTCAATTACAGCCAGCTTAATGTTTTGTATTTTTTTTTCAATGTAATTTTGAGGTTAATAAAGTGTATTTTAGTTATTTATTGTCAAAATAGCCATTTTTGCTATTTTGAGGTTAATAAAATGTATTTTCTTAAAACAGATAAAAGCCTATGTCCACTGCAATCTTAATTTTATTTTTTTTTAAGAAAACATTCAAAAGGGTGTCACATATCTATATCTATACCTACTAATAAAGAGAGAGAATTTCTTGTCCACCTCTTTTTCCGTCTTTTTGCCGCTATATGGGCTTTAGGGCTTGCTTGGTTGACATCCAATTTTTACCAAACCAAAATCATGGCATGCCAAAATTGTGGTTATCATTTGGTTCATTGCCAAAGAATTGGCATCACTAATTTTTGTGCCAAAGTTATGGCAGATCTCTAGAATGTTCTTAAGCTATATATAAAAAGATAAATTTGGTAATCCTTTATTTTGACAATCAACCAAACGCATACCTATGTTTTTTGCCCTAACTTTGGCAAGTATTGTTTGGCAAGCCCAAGTTTTGGCTTACCATGATTTTGGTTGGGCAAAAATTGGCTGTCAACCAAGCAGCCCTTAATTACATTTGCTTTTGTTTTACTGCCGCTATATGGGCTTTGGCTGACCCCGTCGACGCTTTTTTTTTTTTTGACAAGTTTTTCCCCTTGCAACGCGTTGGCAACCAACTCGGCGTGGTGGGTGGGGTGGGGTGGGGCGGGTTGGACTTGGCTGGACCGCGTTCACGTTGGGATCCGCCGGCCAAAAATACCCCATGTTGGTAATAGATTTTGTTTGTTTAGAAAAAAAAACAATGTTACTAAGATAATAAGCGAGTAAATCTCCTTCGACTCCTAAATATGCGCTTGACATCTGTCCGAACCGTCAGCTTCCGCATGTACGTACACATACATGAGCTGCTCCCATGCTAGCACAGGCATTCTCTTTTTTTTCTTCCTCTTAATATATGATTCTTCATTTTTTTCTATTTTTAGTTTTGTATACATACACATAGATGAGTTGCTCCAGCTAGTACCCAAATCATTTTGCGTGATACTTTGCAAAATCTTTTCCATGGCGGGTACTTTTTTTGCCCGTCACGGAAAATGCCCCGCCACGCCCAAATTTTTATTTGCATGACGGGCGTGTTTTTCCCCGTCACGGAAAATTAATTTTACGTGGCGGGCACGCGAAGGTGCCCGCCACGCAAAATCAATTTTTCCGTGGGCGGGCGACCCAAATGGCCCGTCACGAAAATGTCGAGGCCCATCAGGCCCAAGCCAGCCCGATTTTCGCCTCCACGTATAAATGCACTTGCGTAGGGTTTGGAGGATTCCGAAACTGCCCCCACACTCTCTCTCCACCCGTGTCCGCTCGTCTCAACACCTCTCCTGAGCGAGATCCGCCCGTCTCTCTCGTCTCCACTCCCCTCACTCCCCTCCATCCCGGCCCGCACCGCTCCGGCGAAGCCTTCCTCGGCGGCGCCCATCCCCCACCTCCCAGCGGCGTGCGGCGTCCGGCGGTTCCGACGGCGTGCGCGGCGAGGCGGCATGGCGACCAGGGCGGCCCTGGCGACCCGGCGACGCGGCGTCTGCGGGCGTCTCGCGGCCCCACTCTCCCTAGATCCGGCGTCCCCGACCTCGCCTTCTTCGGCGACGCGCATGGAGGCGGTGGGTCTCCGGCGCGGATCCATGGCGGCGCGGAGGGGATGCGCGGCGGCGGGCGAAGCCGATCCCGCGGCAACGCACCTCTGGCGGCGCGGATCCGGTGGATGCGTGGGCGGGCGGCTCCAGCGGCGCGCTGGCGGGCCGATCCGCGGCGGCGGCGCTGGCTGAACCGGGCGGCGCTCTTCTCGGGCGGCGCGCTGATGCGGGTGGATGCGCGGGCGGCGGATCCACGGCGGCGCCTCCACCCGGGCGCCATGTGCGAGGGGCGGCCCGGATCGCGGCGGCGCGCCTCCTCCCACTCCGCGGCGGTAAATCCGGCGCGAGGGGCGGCTCGATCCGGCCGGGCGGCGCTCCAACCTGGATGGGCTCGGCGGCCCGTGGGACGTGCTCGGCGGGCCTGTTCGTGTTTTTTATTTATTTTTTTTTACCGTGGACGGGCATTGTAATACGCCCGCCACGGTTAACCCCATTAACCGTGGCGGGCAGTCTACCTGCCACGCGAAATCCAACGATTTACCGTTGCCTTTCATTGGTGATGGGCCTTTATGCCCGCCACGCAAAACGAAAATCGACCGCCACACAAAAGCATTTATGTACCAGTCACATATGTGATATACATATCCATACGAAATATTAAAACACAACAAACTTAGGAAGTTTATCATTTTCTACATGATCAAGAGTATTATGTGATTATACCAATATACAGAATACATTGATTCCAATTCGAAAATAAATTAGTGTATAATCTGGTCATTGATTAAAATATTAAGTCTTTGACTCAGCGTCTAAACAAATTATGAAAGCCCGGCCTCGGCGTTCACAAGAGTTATAGAAGTGTGCATTCAAATATTCTATAGAAATAATTGGAACACCGGAATCTCAAGTTATTTCTATAATTACATAAATTGTACGCTCCGTTGCAACGCACGATCAAATTTGCTAGTGATATATCAAGAAAAACACTGATTGGTACAAATTGATGGATCAAATCCGTTGTCTTCTTTTTCCAAGCATCCACGCATGTTAGAGTTTGAAAATCGCACTGATAGTAAAGAAAAGAGACACCCACAAACACCCTCTCACTGTAAGTCTCCTGAGAAGTCGTTAGTGTATAAGGGAAGCTGCCGTGGCGGTTCGAGTCTCACACAGCCACCGCGACTCCAACTTTCCTTAATTTCCTAGATCTGTGCATGTTCTTGTGAGCCCTTCTCCTTCCACTCGCACCCAAGAGCTTTTCCCCAAACCCTAGATGGCGCCGAAGTCGAAGGTGAAGGCGGCAAGGGCCACGAAGAAGGCAGAGGTGGAGCGGACCGTGAAGAGAGCGGAGAAGCAGGCGGAGTTGATCCATTGGCGGACGGAGGAGACGAAACGGTCGATGGCAAAGGAGCCAGAGTTGAGGGACCTTGTCACCGACAGAGGTCTTCCTAAGAAAGCCTTGTCTAGCTATCAGGTCCCGGTGAAGGAGGACTACCCGATGCCGATGGAGGGAGAAGTCATCGTCTTCCAGTGCTTCTACCACCGGGGATTCGGGCTGCTGGTGCTAGATTGGTGTGCGAAGTTCCTCAGGTGTTATGGCGTTAATGTCTTCAATTTGGCACCGAATAGCATCTTCCAGGTCGCCATCTTCGTGCACTTGTGCGAGGCGTTCTTAGGGGTGCAGCCCCATTTCAGTCTGTGGTTTGTACCTGTACTGCCTAAAGCCATCCTCCGGGACTGGTCCCAGAAGATCCTTGGCAGCTTCTACTTCACGTTGCGGGAAGGGTGCATTAAGGATTATTTTGACCTGAAGCTCAATATGACCAACATCTCCTGGAAGCCCAAGTGGTTCTATGTCCAGAATGTCCGGGGAGCCTTCTTGAGGAGATCGATGCCGCGCCGATGCCTACTTCGCGCTGGTTAGATATGCCTCATGCACATGAGATGGATCAGGTGCACGAGCTGCAGGTGATGTTCCAAGGGAGAGGCATTGATGCCATTGTGGTGATGATGGATTTCATCGACCGCCGAATTCAGCCCCTGAAGCGAAGGGAGCACCACGGCTGGCAGTATTGTAGTGGCTGCAAAGAGCACGACAAGTGCCCCAGTCGTGAGAGCATGGAGGACCTCTCCGTGGCTGAGGTTCTTGCTTGAGCAAAGAAGTTCTTCATGTCATCTGCCAAGATCCCGCCGTCTGTTATGCCGCCATCATATGGTCTCCATAACCCTCATCCCAAGGTAAGATTCAATTTCGTTGATGTCAATAGTCACCTGCATTGTCTTCGGTAAGTTGATGTCAGGCACGTCGTGTGCAGGGGAATGAGGTGTACTTCTCGGTGCCCTTGGAGGTTGGCCCGGAGGGTGAGAGGCTAACACCGAGGGCCTTCCTGCTGCAGGTTAATGAAGAGGAGGACGCGTCCTAGGAGTAGTCCAAAGGGTCAACGAGTTTGCCCGCGCCAACGTCGTCCTCGTCCTCGACCTCGTCCTTCTCTCTATCTAAGAAGGATGTGTCTACATAGAGGACGGAGGTGATGTCAGGGAAGGCTAGGGTGTCGTTCCGAGGCGTCAAGCGCGGCGCTGATGAACATCCTAGCGCTTCGTTGAAGAAACGGTGCCGGGAGAAGAGCTCGGCCTTGTCCTCGGGTGATGATAACCGCTGAGCTGGTGGTAGGGGCGCAAGGCCGGCCCCCACCAGGCAAAAAGTGAGGGCACACCAGACGAGGTGCGTAGGAAAGAGGCACCGAACACCCACGTGGAGGAGGGGAAGAAGGCCTCCGGGACTTCCCAGAGGTCGTTGAAGAAGAAGCCTACAGATACTAGGTGAGTAGAGTCTGACATTCCCCCGATCGAGCCACGTAAGTTTTCATAGTCTACTCGATGGAAGACCAGGTGTGTCTTGTTTTGCTTGGCGCCTGTGACGTGGCCTTGGCGTCCGTCGGTTGTTTATATATTTTTGGCTATTGTTGGGAGTTTAAGGTCTTCTGCTATAGAGGCATAGATGTCCGCCGGGCCGATGGATGATCAATCGGCCGGCCTGGAAACTTGCTGAAGAGCTTGCTGTTCCCATGGTTGGGGAGCGGCGGCCGACAAGTCCCCTACCGGAGAAGACAGCGGGTGCGAGGAGGGCTGCTTCGCCGGGCTTGTCGTCCATGTTCGGTGGAGGTAGAACCGGTGACGTTAGGCCCCCGGGATGAATATGTCCTAGAGCTGGGGCTGCTTCACCGGGCCTATCATCCTTGTTCGCCATCACTAGAAGTCATCGAGGATATCCCTCGGCATCCGGTGGCCAACGCAGCGGCCGAGGCAGCGCCCTCAACCAGGATGTATAGGCGCGTCGTCAATGAGGATGCCGTCGAGATCTTTGAGGGGGTTGACTTTGTCTATGATGATGAGAACCTGCAGCGGTTCCTGTCGTCCTGTAACGCCACCAAGACATTGGCGACGGTATGATCTGCATACGATGCATTCTTTTGTTTTGAATGTTTTGTCTCTGTAGGAGATCGTGCGGACCTCGGAGGCCCGCTGCCATATGCTGCAGACGCTTGCTCCTTCATACGAGGAAGCCAAGACACCGCACCTTCTTATCAATCAAAGACTGGATGTGGTCGAGGCAGTCATCCCAGTCAATGTCACTATCATATAAAATTAAAAAAAAAATGTCACTATCATATAGACACTGCACTACTATTCCTCGGTCCAGTACTCCAAGGTATGGTTGGTGACGAACATGACTAGCACCACCGTTACCTATTGTGGTTGCCTTGTCCACCGTATTTGCAAAAGCCTTCAACAATTCATAGCGCCGTCCTTGCTTTTGTATCTCTTTGCATATATGTTTGCACCGAACCGCGCCTTCATGGCCGCCTCGTCATCCTTGATGGCTTTTGTCACCTCGCCGGCTATAGGTAAGCAGAGATATGGGTATGAACAACACTAGAAATTAAAGCAAAAGACCAGGAACTTGAAGACTACTTCATACTTGACTCATGCGCACCTTTTATGAAATATACATAATTCCATCCAATCCAGCTAACGCAGCCGTGGCTACACTACCATAAGCGCCTATGCCTGCGCCATCACCAATAGAGAAATCCTCTACATCGTGAGGTGAAGTATGAGCCACAGACGTAAGTTAAAGAAAGAAGAAAGTGCTTTGACTTGGGTGAAATAAACTCACGAGTGAGTGACTGGAGAAAGCGTGCCGGCATGGCTGCCGCTGGCACTAGTGCCTTCTTCTCCAGCACATGGGAGATGCCGCGTGACAACAACCTTCGGGTGAGAAGGGAACCGAGAGACCAGAGGGTCATCCTCTCGACTGCTTGCTTTACCTTCGCCACTTCGATCTCCTTCTCTCTCGCTACTGGCGCCGCCACCATCGTTGGCCTGGACCCTTGATTGTTAAGAATTTCTAAATATCTGCCAGCAGATTTCTTATATTTGTAGGCTCATGACTATAAAACGTTATGGCTAGCAATTTCTGTATATGACCTCGATGGGAGACTATTTATATGTTTTCTGTGGAGGGATAAGAGATATAGGTACTTTCTTCACATTCGAAATTGCTCATGGATTTCAATGGCACAACAAGCTAATTACAAGACGTTCAGTTTTGTTGTACCTGTTTGACCACTGACACAATTACACAAAGGTCCATGGATTTCATCTAAGGCCCTTGAATTCATTGTCTGATAATATTTAGGTAGCTAATAACTCATCTGCTTTAGCATAGAGAGTTGTACTGTTGTTTTTCAAAAGATGCAGCTAACAATTAGCAAGTCTATTATCTGTACTTGTTTGGATCTAGAAAAGATAATTATTATACTACTTATAGAGATCGAAACAGGGCCTAAATATACGATGGATCTGTTAGAGATGGAGCATGGTCCATATACCAGCGTTGTTAAGGCTTATGTTATATCATTATATGCCTATTAGTTTACATGCCATGCTCAATGATAATTACTGATCTTTAGCAATAAATGCAATTAGTTAAAACTACTATTTGAAAATGATTGAATCTAAGTAAAATAACTATTAATGCACGACAAGGTACACAGTATACGGCAAAAGGCAAATGCTGCAATGCATGGGCGCTTTGCTAGTATTAGGGATGAGAACAGATCGAATACGAACCGATATCGTTGAAACCATATTTGTTTTCATATTTCTGCTTGGATTCAGATTCAAACACGAATAGTTATTGGATACATATACGAATACGGATTCTCGGATACACATACAAATAATGAGTATCGAATACTCATTTATTCGAAAAATGTTGATTACAAATACCTTCCCGGATATTTAGTAAAAGCAAACTATTTATATCAAATAGGTGCACAAACCATTAAACCACTCCATAAGTCTATAATCCATCTAAATTTTTAACAAATAAATGTGTTGATGAAATCAGTTTGGGTTGAGCCCAAAACTACTAGGCCAGGTCTTTCCAATCTGCATATGCGTTGCACCACCTTCACTGCTCCACTTACGCTCTGGCCTCCTAGTGCCGCTACACGCACACCCGTAATCACCACCCAAAGCAAAGAGCGCAAGAAGGTAGATATAAAATGAAGGGTGGCACAGCACTGCTATAAACAGATATAGTATCCGGCCAGATATATCCCTTTTTAACCGAATTATCCGTATCGGCCGGATACTAACGGTATTACATTTTTATTTAATATCCGTGTAAACTATCCATTTAAGTATCCGTATCCGAAAAAATTCAGATATCCACATAAGTGTTCATATTTGTTCGACAAACGGACGGTCGGATAAATATCCGTACCATTTTCATCCCTACTAGTATACTATGGAATAGAATAATATGAAAGGTTAGAAATGAAGATGGTCTGCTGCATTACTACCCGGCACATAGTTCGTAATCTAAAACTCCAATAAGCCTATCTCCCACTAAGGATCTATTTAGGAATTCTCAACCTCCCGATTGGCTCACGTGGTAGTAACTGAAATTTCAATTCGTGGACAATCCAGCCAACGCGAGGAACGCGAAAGCGAGTCACGAGGTGTTCAATGCCGCGACGACCGTCGCCCCCCCCCCGTCAGCTTCCCCGAGGAAGCAAATGGGCGCCGCCGGCCAACAACAAGGCTGCGGATAAACAAGACGAACAAAACGATTCTTCCCCTCCCGACGATTCCCCTCCTCGATCCCGTCCATAATCCCGTCACATCTGCCTTTCCTGTCTCTCCGTCTCCTTTCGCCCCAAACAATTTCCCCAGCCCGACCTCAATCCCAGCCCCGGGCGGCGCTGCAGTCCACCGCAAATCACCTCCTCACGCCCTCGCCACCCCGGGCTTCTCCCTCCTCTCCGCAACCTGCCCTCCCTTCGCGCTTGCGCCCTGCCGATCGCTGGTGCTCCTCAGGTCAGTGAAGCGCCTTTCTCTTCGCGTGAATTTTATTTTCTGGCGATTGTGCTGATAGATAGATTGACGGACATGGAGAAGGTGCTGGACGAGGTGCGGCCGAGCCTGAGGCACCGCTCCTCCCAGGACCAGGAGTCGTCACGAAGATCTTCGCCAAGGCTGATCGGCAACGGAGAACAACCTCGCCGCTAGGGTACTAGTACGCCTCCATGAACTTCCACCGCCTACCTATGGTTCTTGCGTATATGATCCGCCTTGCCCCCCGCCTTGCTGGTAGCCTTGCCGTATGAATAATTCTTGCCGTATATGATCAGCATTGCCGGCCGCCTTGCTGCTGTACGTGCACATGCGTAGCTGTAGTGTGATCTCTCAACCTTCAAGTTCCATAATTTTCCGTTATCATTATCAAGTACTCTATCTGAATTTTATTTGATGAACTAATATGTTGTGCACCTTCTGTTTATTTTAGTCCGTGGTGATGCTCTGTACAACGTGGTCATGTCTCTACTGCATGGTCCTGTTCAGATTAGCTGTGCACACAGATTGTATGTGTCAGCTCGGATTGTGTGTGAAGCGATTTCATATATATAAGCAGCACTTGAATACGGTGATTTGCAAGTGCTGAATGATTCCATAGCAGTGAATGATTCGGTGATTCCGGCTCTGATTTGCAAGGGCTGAATGAATCGATAGCAGCACTTGAATTCGGTGATTTGCTGAATGAAATAATTTCCTGGATGCTGTGATCGACAGAAATAAATGGATTGTGCGATCGATAGCAGTGAATGATTGGGTGATTTACAAGTGCTGAACGATTTGAAGGATCCTGCCTCCTGCTGATTTGGGTGATCGCCAGAGTAACCAGCCTATGTTAATTAGTTATCTCTTGCCAACCACAGATAATTCACAGATTCCTATTTGCAGCATCTCATAGACAAAACAAAAGCTCGATGTCAGTCAAGTGGAACCAGTTGATCCTGAAGGCAAATAACAAACACTAAGTACCTCTGCCTTTACACAAATCATGCGAGTCTCCGGTGGGTTGTGTTTATTTTATTTTATCAAATTTATGTTGAATTTGTCTGTCACTTTTTGTGCTGCCCTGTGCATTCGAGATCTGTCTCCCAGGTCATTCCTTGGTGGATGGACGGATCTTGGTGTTTCTTCACAATAAAGCTATAGTCCATTGATATTATCGCACTAGCACCTGCAAATGATGTTCATTCAGTGACCTCGTGATTTCATTTGCTCCTTATGATTGATCTTTTGAGACTAAGCTTCTTCTCAACTCTACAAAAGTTCATACTTTAATCATCTTATGCCAATGAATATCTTCTCGCTTTCATGCATTACGATCCTCATGACCATCTGGTTAGTGCTTGCCCTTGCTAACGTATAATTGAGTCTGTCCAATGATTTGATCATTATATTGGGCAATTTTGGACAAAGTTAAAATTGAAGGATGTTGAAAGCATGCACCAAGGTTTTAAATTGGAGAGTGAATCTTCTTCAAGCTAATTGTGATTAAAATTCTTAGTGATTACAATTCATAACTACACAAGTTTCTTCTTCATACTCGTTGCCCGCAGCAACGCTGGGAATCCTCCTAGTTAAACTAGAAACAGAGAATCAAACATATAACTATACTTCTATTCAGTTAATTCTTCCAGCAGCTTGTACACAATGTATTAATGTTCAATTGGTGCTGATAAACTATTTTTGGTAAATCCTCCATCCAGCATGGTGTGTATATGAAAGAGGTCTCAATCTCAGCCACGTGGCCAGCATTGTAATCTTTTGGATATATGTTGCCCAAGTCCTGAAACTTTGAGGTATTCCAATGATAGGCTACTGCTCTCCGCAAAGATGCATTCAAGAAGACAGTCTCTTTGTAAGGATGAAATCCGAGGAATTGGGTATATCCTTCATAGGACCCTTCAACCATTTCTTCAATGTTGAGAATATTATCATCATCAGAGCTCCATTCAAAGTTGCTTTCCGCTACCTCTTTATGCTTATCATTGCCATAAGGATATCTGTAGTAGTTAATATCCTGTAATATCCAAGGTCCATTTGGTTGATCACCATAGTCCTCAAGTGAATGCAGCTTACGTGCAAAGGTCCTGAGATCAACACTGAGCTTCGATTCCCATACCATTTGACCACATGATTCGTTGAGGTGAAAGATTTGAAATCCATGCCAGTCATATCCAAATGCACAATAGACCCCTTTCTCTGACCTTCCCAAATGCAACGGACCACGGTGCCTAACAGGCTCACCTACTGGAGCTGGAATCATTGTGTACATTGCATTTGAGATAGATATCCTGCAACAGAAAAAGTCAGCATAAATAATTAAAATCCAACCAATACAATTTAAAACCCACTGGTAAGAATTCTTTTTACAACGAATATAATACTTACCTCAGAACAAAACCATTTTCAGTGTTAAGGTAGAGTGCTCCTTGCCAATACAGTTTCTCGTGTTCGTCAGCAATGGTTGTCGTCTCTACCACACGACCTTCCGGAGCAAACCACCTCTCCTCCCAGCGATCAGTTTCTGATGAATATACATATACTTGCAATTGGTATGAAGACACAGCAGGCCCTTCACATTGCGTTATCATCTGATGATGAGGCTGTATCACAGACTTGTACTGATCTTTGTAGAGAGAAATCCAGAACACATCATAATGTGGTGACACAGTGGGATCGTACACGGGGCATTTGATCCCACGAAACCAATTCTTGCTTATCTCAGAGTCTGGTTCTCCGGGCAGCGGCAGCCTCGCCCACTGCCGTGTGGCGGGGTTAGCGACAAAGTCATGGTCACCGCGTGAGGTCCATGTGCTGCAAAGCATGAGGCCGTTGCAGTGGTCGATGACTGTAGAGGACCCGGGGATGAACTCGAAGTCGCCGGAGATGGAGGGTCCCGTCGTGGGGCGGGCCAAGAACTCCGATGAATAGAGCGTGCAGTAGTTGATGAAGATGCCGCCCACAGAGCGTGGGAGCAGGTCAGCACGCAGCAGCCGCCGGGTGTCGACGAGATCACGCCATGCCCTACAGACGCAACGGAAATAGCCAGGCTGCACGGTGGGAGGCAGCGGAGGACCTCGGCGATGAGGTCGTCCGGCAGCTCCCATCCGAGCGCCATCTCCACAGTCCTCAACTCGTTCCTTGCCTCCTGCTCGGCGGCGACGAGATTTTGTGGGGCAGCGGCGGACGGACGCACATCTATAAGAGCAATTGTAGTCTCCACGAAACCAAATCGGGCACGGTTTATATGTACATGACGGATTGCAGGTCGTTGGCGAATCGAATCTATCACGATGAAAAATCCAACTCTAAGAATTCTACGCCCAAATCCAGGTGTATATATAACAGTGATTTTAGTACTCAGTTCATTGAAGCCTCAGATCATGTTCGGCCTACGAGTGATATTTGAGCCATTTTTGCTATTTGGACCTTTGTTTTTGGGGAACCATTTTAATTTGCTATTTGGACTGAACTTCTTTTGTGTGACTCTATTTGGGCTGAGATGTGCTTGTCTCAAAGCCCTATAGCCTGTTAATGCCTTTTTTGCTTTTAGTTTTTCATGCAATTTAATGATTATTAAATGTTTGCACAGTAAGTTGCTTTACATGTAAGCAAACGAGGATAGAGCATGGCAACAGTAGCTTAGAAGTAAAGGAGCATATCGTGTGCTATTCGATTCGTGTGCAACGTTTGCAACTTCCAACCACAATCACTAGATCTTAATCTGATGGCTAGTTTGAGAGGTGGGAAACTTTAACACTTAAACCCCCACCATTACTTTTCCTAACAAAAAAGACCACTAATCCAAGGCTGTTGACGTCCGTTTGCCGCGCCGTCTCCACACGATCCGTTCCGACGTTTCCTGCTCCGTAAAAAAAAAAAAAGCGCCGCCCCCCTGGAGGACAGAGGCCAAGTTCGAGGATGAACTTACAGAGCTCTGCGAGTCTGAAAAAAAGTGAACAGGCAAAGACAATTTGAATGCCTAGCCATTCTTAAAACTCTTTACTAAGTGTTCTCTTTTTACACTTGGCAAAGAGTTTTCTCAAATTACATTTTCAAGTAGTAAATTAACTCCAATGAAAAAGTTTTTAACTACAAAGTTATCAAGATGTACAATGTTTGTTTTGGTCATTTCATCATATGACAAAGTGAAAGTAAATTTGGGAACAATGTTAGAATCACCATGTCGGATGAACAAATGACCAAACACCAAAAAATAAAGTTTGTAGATATCGAAAAGTTATGAAATATTGTAATTGAAAACTTTTTCATTTGAGGTCATCTTGTCATGCCCAACTATAGTTGAATTTCAAAATTTTAAATTTCGAATTTTATGAACGACCTCGGTGGAAAAACAGCCAAAATAAAGTTTGTGATCTTGAAAACTTATGAAATATAGTAGTAGAGCACATTTTCATTTGTGTTCATCTTGTCGTGCTAAACTATGTTTGAATTTCAAAAAATAAATAAATAAATGGCGTCAGATGGAAAAGCACTCAAAATAAAGTTTGTAGATCTCAAAATATTATGAAACTTTTTCATTTGAGTTCATCTTGTCATGGTAAACTATGTTTGAATTTCTCAAATTTGAAATTCAAATTTTGTGTGGCCGCTTGGGCACGCGGGCATCGAGGAGAGGCGCGCTAGCTATCGGGAAGCTGCAGTGGTCAATGGGAGGGGCTGTCCGGCCATGAACACCTCCACCGCCAACTTGTTATGCACGCCCTCTCCAAGATGTCCATGGACGAGAAGGATGACCCGCGGCGCGGTGGAGCACGGTGCCCAGGCATGACGAGATAGAACCGCGGCCGCCGCCAGCGGTTTTCCCATGGCGGAGCCTGAGCCGGAGCGTGGTGCGGCGGCCATGGACCTCCATCGTTGTTGGAGTTGCCTCCAGCAGCAACAGCAGCCATGGACTTTTAGCGGCGATGCAGTGCCGGTGGGCTGCTCGACGAAATGATGAGGAGGAGAGAAAGCATGGTAAGGCTACCTAGTTGTAGTGGAGGGTATCTATATCTATTTGAGTTTATCTCACAAACACGATCTCACCTGGGCCTTGCTCATTTAGTACATTGACGTAAACACCTTGGCTTGCAGCAACTGGGACAGGCTAGTGCAAGCACGAACCAGTTGGGTAGGCCAGGCTACTCGCGACCAGGGTCACAAACGTGCCTGTAGTCACTTACGGAGCTTTATGGTCTACAACCCAACTCCAAACACCAGAGGCATGCTCCGTTGTTATGGGCTGCATCTCTAGTGGGCCTTAGTGCCCTTGTGTCGTCATGGGCTAGAGGCCATTGTATGCGAGGCGGTGGAGGAATATAATCCCCGCCCTCGCCATTAAGAAAGCAACGAAGAACAGAACTCAGTTTCCCCCCAATTACTTTGTAACCGTCGTTACTGGAATAACTATCTCCCGGAATCCTGTCGTGATTCGTTCGTTCTTCCTCAAATTCTTGCTAATCCTTCCTCAAATTCGTCTTCAGCTATCAATTATCGTTACATCTGTCAGCACACTAATCGTCTCTCCAATGACGAGCCTGGATAATACGCGTCACAGGTGTTATTAGTGACGGTTTTCCTTTAAAGTCTGATATATTGTTATTAGTGACGCTTCTTGTTGCTGGCATGGACAACAACTAATCAGTGATGTTTTTGTTCACGTGCGCTAAAAACGTGTGTCACTAATGTGTTTATTAATTAGTGACACTTCTAGTTCTGAGTCACTAGTCGATGCGCCATTGATAAGGTTTTCTGCAATGGTGGCACCTTTGATTTGCTGCACGTGTCCACTAGCCACAATCTGACGCGTGCAAGCTGGGAAACCCTAGGGCCACCTAGCTTCGTTGGTGGCGCGTTTTGCGGTGCCACCCATGTGCCGCCCCATGGAGAGGATGGAGCCGTGCATGATCCTCTTCGAACATTGCATGTAAAACATTTATTTGTCCAATATAAATCTATACCTAATAATAAAACACAAAAATTTATGCCAATCTGCGAATTTCTGTCCGCCCTGTCTGCTCGTCGTCCCCGTCCGTGTTGTCCAGCCGTCCGTGTCCGATGGTGTCTGATAGAATAACGAAAACTTCTTTGTCTGCCTGCCCACTAAAACGTGAAAATTCTGCCGTAAAAAATATGTCTGTGCTGCTGCTCCGTGACCTCGCTCCCCGTCTTTGCATTCTTGCACAGCACCTATGATGGCGATGTCGAGGACGTTGGGTAACATGCCCTTGTAGACGGCACCCATGGCAGCGCGGAGCTCACGCTGCCAGTATACCGTACTCCACCATCTGTGGCGCCACCATCAAGAACTTCCTCAACGAGATCACCAACGAAGCACATCCGGATCACCTCGCAGGCTCGCAGCTGCCATCCACGACCGATCGGCGCGCGTGGAAGCTAGCAAGCAGAGAAGCCGCCCGTGCGTGTTCAGTTTTGATTGTTAGTTAACTCAATGACATCATATGATGACATCATATGTTTTCTTGCCGTTTTCCTATAAAAAAATAAATCCACAAATACTACGCATACACCACAATCCTCCCGAGCCATCCGTTTTTAGATCGACGCTCCAGATTGCAAGATATCCTTCATCAGCCCTTTTCCTAAATACCCTCGGCTTTCAGATAATCCATCCCAAAGTCCATATTGCACCTCTAAACAAAATTTTTAGTTTGGTGATGGATAACAAAATTAGAGTCTTACTCTTTGAACAAAATTAGCGTGATTTAATGATTAGGGGAGGTTGTACAAATTGACGCTTGTCCATCTCAGATCTTCTACTACAGCTACGTATACCTACTAATAAAATGAGAAAATTTCGGGCCTCCAGCCCATGCACCTCTCTAACAAACTCTGTGAATGTGTTTCTATTTGTTGGACGAGAACCGAGAGCCGTAAGCAACCAGATAGGAATCCTATCTCTTTACGGGGGTTATATTCCTATATTAGACTTACCTTCTACTTCTATCAGAAATTAAATTCCAACTCTATCTTGGAGACTTAGAGTCCAGCATGCACATATGCAGGGCCATGCCACTGGCATTGACTCCATATGAAATTCATATTGACGATGATTGATAAAAATCCGATTACAATACGTATTGGGTATTACTCTATGTATCTCGTACGCAACATAGACTCACAATTCACAGTCATCTTGAAGTTCAGTTTCAATACATGTTGACTCCCGTGGCAACGCACGGGCATATTTGCTAGTAAAATGAATTAAATGGCAATAGTCCATAAAATTAAGCTAAAAGGTTACGAAGGCTAAGGGTCGAGTAGACAAAAAATTTGGGCCGTCCGGACACCCCCAGTCCCAAGAAACTTTGTTTCAGATTGTTGGGTTATTACGGCTTCATTGGGGAAAAACATTCAATGTCAAAAAAAGGAAAAAAAAATCAATGGGCAATGGGCGCACCGTTCGGCCCCCAGCCAGATTCCTGACGAGCCCAACTACTAGATATCTCCCGTCCGTGGTCCGCCGCCGCCCCTACGATCTATCTCTTCGTCGAGCGCAGGGTCTAGGGACGAGGAGAGATGGCATTCGTACAGGATCTCCCTGACGATCTCGTCGCCAATATCCTGCTCCGCCTCCCGCCGTGCAGTCTTGCTGTGTCCCGCTGCGCCTGCCGGGCGTGGCGTGACCTTGTCGACGACCGGCGGCTGCTGCGTGCGGACCTGCTGCCGCGCACCGTTGGCGGCATTTTCTTGAACTACTACGAGTGCTACTCCTCAGAGTTCTTGGCGCGCCCCACGACGGGGCGTTCCATCTCCAGCGACTTGGAGTTCATCCTGGGGCTGGGGTTCGGTGCAGTCGTGGACCACTGCAACGGCCTCTTGCTGTGCCAAGATAACTCAGGCGATAATGACCATCTCTATGTCGCTAACCCTGCCACGAGGAAGTGGGCACGGCTGCCGCTGCCGCCGCTACAACAGATGAGCAAGCATGGATTTGACCAAACCCAATGCCTTGTGTACGATCCCATCGTGTCACCGCATTACCATGTGTTCTTGATTGGTTCTTCCCTCGATCAGGAAGATCAGCACAAGTCTACGCTGCAAGTATATGTATATTCATCAGAAACCTGGTGGTGGGAGGAGAGGTGGTTTGTTCCAGAAAGCCATCTAGTAGGGATACGGACGACCATTGCTGTTGATGTGCGGAAACCCAAAGTCTATTGGCGAGGAAAGCTCTACCTTCTCTGCAAAAACGGTTTTATTCTGAGGTAGATATTTCATGGGAATGCATTCTTAGTTTTCTTGGTGTATAGTTATATATATATACTGACACTCTTCAATTTACATTTTTTTTTTGTCCTGTTGAAGGATATCCATCTCAACTGCAGTTTACACATTGATCCCAACCCCAGGATATGGGTTTCATGGATCCTTTGGGCAATTGGGAAGATCAGAGAAGGGGGTATATTTTGCATTGATATATGACTTTCATGGACTTCGTATTTTTCTGCTCAATGAATCATGTGGTCAAACGGTGTGGGAAATGCAGCATAATGTTCATCTCGAGACCTTTGCACTTAAGTTGCATGCACGTGATGGACCAAATGGACCCTGGATATTAGAGGATATCAACTATTACAAAGAGGGTCATAAGCATAGAGAGGTAGTGGAAGATAACTTTGAATGGAACTCCGACGATGATAATGTTCTCAGCACTGAAGATATGGTTGAAGGGAGTAATTCAGGATATATGAGTTTGCTCGGATTTCATCCTTACAAAGAGGTCGTCTTCTTGAATGCATCTTTGTCTAGAGCAGTAGCCTATCATTGGAAAACATCAAGGTTTCAGGATTTGGGCAACATATGTCCAACAGATTACTGTCGCCTCGCTAGCATGTTTGCTGGTATTGAAACCTCTTTCATATACACACCTTGCTGGATGGAGGATTTCCCACAAAATAGTTTGGAAGCGCCAATCGAAGATTAGCACAGTGTGTACAAGCAGCTGCTGGAGGAAGTAATCGAATAGAAGGTGTAGTCATGTTTGATTCTCTGTCCTAGTTTGGTTATTAGGTATGTTTGTGTTGGGTAGTAATCCAAAGCGTCCCACCTTGATTATTGTTTTTGTTGTATACTAACAAAGCGCCCATGCATTGCAACAGTCATTTTTTCTATATACTAAAAAAAATGCTATTTACTCAAATGAGAATGAAAGCTGAAGCTCGACTTGAGCTATGGCTTGTCGCCACCGCCGTGTTCAAGTTCTGTCTCCAATATGTAGTAACTGTTACCACTGCTCCTTTTATTTTACTGCACCTGGTAATTGCCTCCTATGGTCGATCTATTCTGATGGTCTAGCCGATGCATAACCCAACCATGCCATCTTCAAATTGTGCTCATCTGTAAGCCAACTCATGTATAAACCAATTTTGTGATACTCTGAATCACTAGAACCAAACCGATGTATAAAACCCAGCAATATTAAGATATGTTTCACTTGGTGGACCCCTGCAACTTGATGCTCTCGTTGAAGATTTGAACAAGGACACATTTTTTTTTAGAAATTCTCTACAATCTCTGTTAGAAAGTCTCTGCAATTTTGTTTAGAAAGTCTCTGCAACAGGACCCCTCACGAAATCTGGAAACCACATTTTTGATGCCTCATAATTCCACAGCAGACTAGTTAATGCCTCCCTATGGTTACACTTTTTTTTTGTCAGTTTAGCGCTATATTATGATGGCTAGCTAGCTCAAGGGTATGTCAAAGCGATATGACCGTGATGGTCAATGTAAAACGGAAGCCCCTCACGATATCTGTGTGTAGGGATGAAGACAGTCAAAGCCCCTCAATTGTTCTCTACTTCTACATTTGAATAAATAAAAAATGGAAGCAGTAAAGCCGGACACTGAAATGAAAATAGAAGAGTAAAGGCAACGTCGTGTTCTTCCATCATAACTTGCTAGGAAAAGGTGGTCCATGTTGGTTGCTTCTTCAAGACTTGAATCAAGGACACATTGATATGTGGTAACCCTGCACAGTTCTCTGTTTCCTGTTGTTACTTGACATGGTACCCAGAAAATAATGGTGCAGCAGACAAATTGAATGGCAGTGGTTCTCCTCATGTAATTGCGCAGGATATGACTTTCAAGATCAGGATTGTTAAAAGAGTTACTAAATGCAACTAACCGAGAAACGACTAGTGGGCCTGTTTGGAAACCTGGTAATCAGTCTATATAAGAGTATAGTAAATTACACGTCCGAATGCCTTTCGAGGTGAACATGGAATTCGCTACTAGAATGACCAGTTCGTCCACCAAACTATCACAATGAAAAAAAAATTCGTGTATCAAAGTATGCAAAGAAAAAAAAACACATGTTGGGGGGAGCAGAGCTTAATTGCTTGACCCATTGGTTGTCATTGTAAAGATGATGGCTGGGGAGATCCCATTAACGTGCTGGCATACCATCCTCCTATGTCCTTGGAAGGGTGACATCCTGCAACTCGCTACTACGATGCTTGAGATTGCCCAGAGGCGAAGCCAGAAATGACGGCCATCGGGGTCATCATCATTAAACAATGGGGTCATCAGGGCTTATAAACAATTTTGAGCAGTACTTTTTGTAGGATCAGCAAAATTTCATTGGGGTCAGCTGACCCTGACTTAGATTCGCCCCTGTTGCGAGGCATATCCTCCTACGTGACTCACCTCCATGGCTCATCCCCCATCGTTAAGGGCTAGGTTGAGGGACGGACACATATTTTCAACAACAGAATGCTGCAATTAGTTAGTCTCATAGTTTTCTTTGGGTACCAGGCTTTTGAATCAGTGCTCGTGCTTATTTATGTTATCACTCGCTGTTGGATGATGTTATACACCATTTAAATTTTATTTATATGCAAAGATGTAATAAGTGTATGCTTCTTTCCATCATGCGTCTAGAATGATGTAATGTCTGAATGACGTGTGCAAGAAAGATGTAAATTTTGGCAACAACAGGATGCATGATTGTGGGGAAAAAACTCATGGCTAGTCTCAACTGCTACACATCATGCGGCAAGATCCTGCACGGCCCACAACAATGTAAAGTGTGTATACAACACTTCTATAGCGACAAGGTTTACTGCTTTCTCATTTCTATCCTCGGCACACGAGAAGACATACCAGCTTAAGTTTGCTGTCTGCTAAATGACCTTCTCAATCTCCTCATGCAGCAGAGGAAGAGATGTTCCAGATTTGTGGTAGTAAGTTCTGTTGTTTGCCATCAACATATATCTCTTTTATTCGTTGGATCGATTTGTGGTAGCGAACTAGCTGAGCCCAAGTATAGGTACGATTCATGGTATATATATAGAAGACTGTAATGAGAATAATAACCGAACTGTGACTATCAATATATATATTTTTGCAATAAAGGAAGCTTTTATTAAATTATCAAAGCATTAAATCAAGATCATACAAGGCCCTCAAAACATACTACAAGATAAAGGTAGGGCGCAAGCCATTATACCTTCTTCCCATCTTGCTCTAATTCTTTGCTTTAATACCACTTGACACTAGTAACAAAATCATTTAGGTGATGGGCAAAATTAACTTTGCGTGACGGGCATGAGCGCCCGTCGCCAAGAAAAAATGGAGGAACAACCGTGGCGGGTAGTGTGTGCCCGTTGCGGTTAATCGAAAAAATAATAAAAAAAAAAAAAAACCCTAGACGGGCACCGAGGAAGCCGGATCCGTGGCGTCGTGGTGGTGCTGGCCACGCTGTCGGCCCATATCCGCTGCCATCCGCCCGAGCCGGCGTGAATCCGCCACCGAGTGCCTGCGCTTGGGCCAGCCGCTGCCGAGGAAGGAGCACCGGGTCCGAGGGGGGGAGCCGCCGCGTCGAGGGAGGGAGGGGTCCGCCGCACGCCGAGGGGGGGGGGCGCTGCCACCGCGTCAAGGGAGGGGGCTGGGCCGCCGCCACGCCGAGGAAGGGGCCGCCGAAAGGAAGCCGCCCGCCACCACCGAGAACGCTGGTGCATCCGCTCGCCGTCGTCGTCGTGTAGCGTGTGGTGCCGAGGGGAGAGGGAGTGGGAGAGAGTCGGAGCGCAGTTGGGGGCGAGCGGGAGAGGGAATGGGAGAGGGAGTGGCGGGCACAGTGAAAGGATGAGGTGAGGCTAAGTGAGGAATCCCTAAACTGCACTATATATATAAAGCTGGATATTAGGCCTCGATCTGGTTGGGCCTGAGTATTTTCGGTGACGGGCCTTATATTATGCCTGCCGCGGTAATTTTTTTTTTTGCGCGACGGGCAAATGTGCCCGCCATGGTAAAGCGCTCGCCACACAAAATCTGGGCTATTAACCGTGACGGGCAAACTGTGTGCCTGCTACGCAAAATCATTTCGTTACTAGTGTTAGAGAGAAGCGCATGGCTATGTGTGGAAGGAGAGATCACGTATAATATCAGATACTCCATAGCAAATACTAATCTCAATATACCGTGGGCAGGTGCGGACCTGTCTCAATATACGAGCTCAAGGTTCTGAAAGGCCCAATATGAAACATCCATATATAAGCACTTAGTGTTTCCACCACCACCACCACCACCACCCCTCTCTTCTCGGAGCTATATATCTCTCTCTGTCTCACGACGGCTTCTCTCTCTGTTATGGTCGTGGTGCAGGCGATCATGACAGCAGAGGATGGTGGAGATGCCTTTGACACCAAGGCAGCGAACCGTGTGGCCTCATCGGTATTTCTCGATTTGTTTTTTCTTTGAACAAATCTGCTTTGTCATGGACATGGATGGTACAAATTTAAGAGCAGACAACTCTTTCCTCCTTCCCTTTGCTACTGCCTCCTTCGCTAGCTTTGGGCAATAATCACTTTAGTTACCGCTTTAGCTATTGCTACAGCTCGACACAGCTGGCTGGAGAGATGCAGTGCAGCTGCAGACCATAGCCAGATAGTACACTGCTCGATGTCTGCTGCTTCATGGGTCGACTTCATGTCTGCTGCTTCAGCGCACTATGTGGGTAGAGAAACGAGAAGAGCAGATTCCAGACACTTCCTATTCCGCAAAGGTTATTTTTTTTCTGTGTGCATGATTTAGGTCGACTCCATGCCAGTGTGTGCTTTCTCATTTCTGTTACGGGTGTGCTCGACACTCGACAGTGCCACCTAGTAGTAGCTAAAAATATATATGAGGAGTGTAAAAGGATGGGGGCTACTGACACTATATTGAAGTATAAGAGCTGAGGTATGGCTATCCGTGTTATATATATATTGTAACACCTGAAATTTTGCATGATTTCTAAAATAGCTGAAATGATTTATTTTGAATTTTTTGTGCTCATGAAATATAGGAAAGATAATGTTCTTCACAAAATTAAAATTTATCATAGGTTTTAGCAAAATTGACGCGCATTCATGCTGGTGCATATTTTAATTTGTGATGGTTGGTTTTGTTGAAATTCAGTAACAAGAGCAGGGGGTGGTTGATGTGGCACCCTGCAGTAAAAAGAATCTCATCTTCAATGGACGTGTAGAAATACTACGTACACTCTGACTTCCGTTTGTCGTCCAGAAAGGCCCACCAGTTTACCTTCGCAAGGTACGGCGCCGAAGGCTCACAGAAAATAAAAAATCATATACTTGACCCCCGGCGGTCCATTTGACTCACATCTCTACTGATGCAGAAATAAAAAAATCCTAACATAGTTACATGTCCATGCTTCTCAATTACTTCTGTTCTTGTCTGTTACCTACCTGAGAATACACAACTGACTCATGGCTACCTGTTGCAATGCTAGAACAGATAAATATTATCATGGTCTAATGTTTATTTGCAATGACAAATGTATCTTTTTATGAACGCCAAAGGGTGGGATGGGATGATCCCCACCTGAACATCATTTATATAAATCTATACATCATATTGAAGATCAAAATTTCTCTCCCATTTTTTAGGCCGCCTCTGCTTACCCTTCTCCAAAATGTATACATTAGGAGAGAACTAATGTTGTTGCCAGTCACAAAATGTACCATTCTCGAAAAGTACTAAACAATTTTTGTAGGAGATTGTCTTATTTACGAAGACAACAATAAACTATTCATTTCACGAAGGTGTTTTATCGAGACCCTACAGGCCCAATATGGAACATACCATGCACTTATTGTTCGACCACTACGGACCCCTATATTCTATCAGCTATCTCCCCACTATTCTCTCTCGGTGGCAACAGCCCTCTTCCTCTCTCTTGTGTTTTTGGCGATGGCTTCGAACTTGGTGGAGAGAATGGTGAAGACAACTTTGGCAGCGGCGCGGCGAATTACCCTCGATGAGGAGGTGAAGGAGTGATGTGGCAGCCCTTGCAGGACTCATCCATTGTGGCAGGTAGCAGCCATGGGCACACTGGTCTCAAGATATGTCGTGTCACTCTCTTCGTAGATAACCTGTGGTACAAACTCATCGAGAGTGCTGTACAAAACTCCATCGGTTACACAACTCCTGTGGTCTCAACTTCATGTCTGCTGCTTCAGCGCACTATGTGGGTGGAGAAACGAGAAGAGCAGATTCCAGACACTTCCTATTCCCCAAAGGTTTTTTTTTTTTCTGTGTGCATGATTTAGATCGACTCCATTCCACACACTAGCTGTGTGTGCTTTCTCATTTCTGTTATGGGTGTGCTCGACAGTGCCACCTTGTAGTAGCTAAAAACATACATGAGGAGATGTCAAAGGATGGGGGCTACTGACTCTATGTTGAAGTATAAGAGCTGAGGTAGGGTTATCCGTGTAATATATGTACATATTCAGTAACAAGAGCAGAGGGTGGTTGATGTGCCACCCTGCAGTAAAAAGACTAGTCTCATCTTCAATGGACGTGTAGAAATACTACGTACACTCTGATGACTTCCGTTTGTGGTCCAGAAAGGCCCACCAGTTTACTACGCAAGGTACGGCGCTGAAGGCTCAAGGAAGGAGTTATGTACGTGACCCCCGACAGTCCATTTGACTCACATCTCTACTGATGCCGAAATAAAAAAAAATCCTTACATAGTTACATGTACTTGCTTCTCAATTACTTCCGTTCTTGTCTGTTACCTACCTGAGAATACATAACTGACTCATGGCTACCGGTTGCAGTGCTAGAACAGATATTTTTTTTTTTTTTGAGTTTTAGGGCTATTCCCCCGTCCATTAGCATAAGCAATAGACAACATATTGAGTTTACAGCGTTTTGATGGCCCAGCCATCTTGAAAATCCTCATAAAGCACAACTGTCACCACAGTTGGCTAGTACATAAACGAGATACAAACTCACACACAGAACACATCTAAACCCATTGCAATTCAAACTTCCCCACTCCTTTCTTGATCTATTTTCTTCTCGTCAACTTCTTGTTTCAGGTCACCAAAACTTGCAGGGAACTTGCACCTTCTTCCACAGATCACATGTGTCTTCGTCAGAAATAGCTAAGGCAGCCAGAGCACTGAGAAGCTTGTTGGCTGAGTACTTGTATTTCTCCAGCAAAGCCATCTTCTTGTCTTCTTGGCATAAGATCATCCATCTTTGAGCTATCAATGCCACTTTGTAGATAAGCATAGCCATGCTTGTCCACTGAGTTCTCTGAAAACAAAGACCATTCCTCATTTTCCACAAACTCCATAAAGCGAGGGAGGCAATAAACCAATATCTACCAATGTATTCAAAAGAAGAACCAATCTGTATCTCAAAACTATCTGAAATATACTTCCATAACTGTCTAGCTACTGCATAGTCAAAAAAAATAAATGATTCACAGATTCTATCTCATTACAGAACAGGTAGGTGGGGTCCTCTACTTTCCTCCTCTTTTCTAAATTATCTCTAGTAGGATTGTTGTTTTTACTCAATAACCAAAGAACGTATTGCACTCTCGGTAGGATTTTGAGTTCCCACACAGCAAAGGTGTAGACTGGCAGAATACCCCTAAAATTGATAATTCTATAAAGGGATTGTACATTGTACACCGCATTGGAGGAAAACTTCCAAATCAGAGAGTCCTCCTCTCTGTTTAGGCTAATAGTTGAAGCTAGCTGATACACTTCATTCCACTAACTCCATCATGTGTAAGTCGGCTGATCTACTAAAGGTACATTTTAGATTAGAACCATCCCATAATTTGGCCATAGACCAATTCTTCTCATTTACCCATCTATAAATATTCCAATACTGGACAACCAAACTAGAATTACCTATCCAATTATCTTCCCAAAATTTAACCTTTTCCCCACTCCCAATATTCCATTTATAACACGTCTTAGTGTCTTGGATAGCCCACATAAAACCTTTAAAGAAGGGTCATGTTCCTAAAGAATTAGACTGAAAGATATTTACTTCACCAGTTCTATATTTGAAATCTATGATTACCTTCCCGAGCTTATCTTTATCTTGTTCATATCTCCTCAACCAAGAGCCCAACAGACAAATGTTGAGATCTCTAGGTTTTGGAGTCCTAACACTCTTTGCATATAGAAACTAACTCCCAATTAGCTAGGTGATATTTGTGTGCTACTTCTAAATCATTCCATAAGTAGTTACCCAGTTGTGAATTTAGAATCTTAATAGCCCACTTAGAAAACTTAAGGAAAGAAAGGAGGTAGATGGGGATACTAGCTAGGCAAGTATTGCGTAGTTGTGCTCTAGCAGCTAAGGATAAAAGTTTTCGCCTCCAACCTGCAATCCTGCTTAGGAGTTTATCTACAAGGGGTTGCAGATCCTCTCTGGTTAACTTTTTGTAGTGTAAAGGTACACCTAGGTATTTTAAAGGAAACTCTCCTAAGGGGCAGTTAAACAAGTCTGCAGCTACCTTGATTTCATCCTCTTCTAAATTCATGGTGACTAGCTCACTTTTATGAAAATTTATCCTCATACCTGAAATCTGCTCAAAACACATAAGGGTATGCTTAAGATTGTAGAGGTGATTAGGTTTGGCATTAGAGAAGAGAATACTATCGTTAGCATACTGCAAAGATATAATTCCTCCCAGTCTAAAACTATCTAAAGCTCCTTGAATCAAACCTCTACTGATACCTTTGTCTAACATATTGGTAAAAGCATCCCCTACTAGATTAAACAGGGATGGGTGACAAAGGGTCTCCGTGTCTTAAACCCTCACCAAGTCATTTGAGCCCGTCACCCCCGGTGAGGTCACGATAAATCGGGATATTTTGCATGGCGGGCAACATTGCCCGTCATAGAAAATTGATTATCTGCGGCGCACACATTAGGACACCCGCCACGGTAAATGGTTCAAAATTTTTTAAAAACCCTAAACCTTAACAGGCGCCAAGCCCATCCATAGGCCCGCCGAGCCCATCTAGGGAAGCACCGCCGCCGCCGCCGCCACCGCCACCTGGTGGTTCCGTGCCGCCGTCGATCCACCTCGCCACCACCACCTAGAGGTTCCGGATCCCGTCGCCTGCACCTTGCCAGGGTCCCGCCACCTAGAGTACGCCATAGCCGCGGAGATGCCGATCCGTGGCCATGGGCGCCCTGCTGCGGCGCGCCGCCGTCTTAGCCGCCTTGTACCGCCGGGCTGCCGCCGTTTCCCATCGCCCGGCCTTGTACTCACCGAGGATGGAGAGAGGTGAGAGGGATAGAGAGAGAAATTGAGGGAGATGGAGAATGAGCCCGGTTGAGAGAGTAAGTGTGGGGAGATTGAGCACCCAAACCCTAACTTTCAATTATATAGTTGGCTGCCTGATTGGGCCTCGCACGGGTTTTTTGGACCTGATTGTTTTGGCGTGGCGGGGCCTTATATTACGCCCGCCACGGAAAATCAATTTTCCGTGGCGGGCACGTTATAATGCCTGCCATGGAAAATATGTATTAACCGTGGCGGGCATTATAACGTGCCCGCCACGGAAAACAGCTTTGGCAGCGGCGCGACGAATTATCCTCGATGGGGAAGTGAAGGAGTGATGTGGCAGCCCTTGCAGGACTCATCCATTGTGGCAGGTTGCGGCCATGCACACCAGTCTCAAGATACGTCATGTCACTCTCCTCGTAGATAACCTGTGGTACAAACTCATCGAGTGTGTTACAAAACTCAACCGGTTACAGAGCTCCTTGGACATGGCCGTCGCAGTTGACGGAGTATTCTCCAACACTTGGACAAAGGCCACTGGTGCAGCTGTGGAGCTTCATCCATTTCCGGGCATGATGGATCACAGCCTGAGATTAGTACTGAGACTTTGCATCATTCGGCTTCATGCGTGATTGAATTTTGTGCAAGCCCAACCATGAGCGCATAGTGTTTCAACCGAACAGATCGTCTAATGGTAGAAATGTGAAGAGCAGATTCCTGACACTTCCTATTCCCAAAGATTGTTGTCGTGCATGCTTTAGGTTGACTACTAGCAATGCTTGCTCATTGCTACTATGCGTGAACAGTTTGGGGCTCCTTGGTAGTTTATATGGGAAGATGATAGGAAGGAGTTTAGTGTGAATGTATAATATATCACATAGATTGAAGTATTGAGGTAGTGCTAGCTGTCAAGGTTATATATCAATAACAAGGCACGGGTGGTTGGTGTGGCTCCCTATTCTTTCCATGCATTAACCACCTGATATCCTGTAGTACAAAGATTGATCTGACCATGAATGGCTCCCTATGTTACTCTAACTTCCATGTCACCAAAAGCCTACGACTAACAGGTTCCTACCCTACGTATAGTAATGCTGGCTCAAGGGATAATACATGGATGAGCCGCCATTGACAGGCACAAAACTAATATAGGAGACAGACATTTTTATACGGAGGCAGACACAAAATACTCATATTTCTCCTAAAGTACCGGCCTATTGAACTACAGAGACACGCATATATATTAATAGAAAATCCAAACATTAGGACCATTTTTTGGAGAATAAAAAATAGGCCGAGCTTAGATGCGGTCCAACAATATTGTTTGCCAATATATAGTAACAAGCACCTAGCTAGGGTTTAAGTCCACTCCCCAACAACAAACACCATGCCTCATCTCTCTGGTGGCACTGCTCCCTCAGCACATCCTCTCATCTCTCCAATGACACACTTAGATAATACACATCACATGTGTTATTAGTGACGCGTTTTTAAGTTGGAAGAGTCACTGATATATTTTTATTAGTGGCGCCGTTTTGTTGATGGCATGGGCAACAACTAATCAGTGACGTTTTTTTTAACGTGCGTCACTAATGTGATTATTAGTGATGCTTCCAGTTTGAGTCACTAGTCAATGTGCCAATCTATGAAGCGCGGATACGTGAGAGGGGTGCCGTATCGCGTATCCGACACTCCTCCGATACGGATACTTGCATAAATACGTGATGGATACGTATTTCGGTCGTGTCCTAATATTTGGATACGTGCTACTCCGCATACGCGTACTAGACGCGGCCGGGCCAACCTTGATACGCCCAACGCAGAAAAAACAGCTGTGCCTCGTCCTTCGGATTACTTGTCTTGTGTCGTGGTAATCGTGGTCGAGCCGCAAATCCTTGGCGTAACGTGTAACACGGGAAGCAACCGATTATTTTGTTTTTGATTTTCTTTATTCCTTCAAGTCCCATAAAGCAAACACATCACCCAAAGTTCTCGCTACCACATGTAACGAGTTAATGCTTAGTTATTTCACGTATAATTATTATATTTACCACATGTAACGAGTTAATGCTAAGTTATTTCACATATAATTATTATATTAATAATATCCAAGCCGTATCCCCGTGTCATTGTTTTTTCAACAATAGTGTATCCGCAGATCCGATACGTATCGTATCCGATACTGTATCCGTATCTGGGTAACATAGGTGCCAATGATAAGGTTTTTTTGGCATAGTGGCACCTTTGATTTGCTTTGACGCGTGTCCACTAGCCGCAATCGACGCGTGGCGGGCTCGTAAAACCCTGGGGCCACCTTTGTTGTTGGTATGGTTTGTGGTGCCACCGCGTGTGCCGCCCCACGAGAGGACATGACCATGCATGATCCTGTTCAAACATTGCTTGTAAAACATTTATTTGACCAATATAAACAAAATGAATTAAATAAAATCTATATCTATACCTATTAATAGATCGAGGAAATTTCAGTCCACCAAAATTTTGGTCAACCAATTTTTTTCACCTTTTTCTTTCACCCTTTTTTGTGACCGCATCAGCGGGCTTTTACGCATAAGAGTTGGAAACGGATACAAAAGACTTGGAGAGATCATAAGAGAAAAGAATCCAAAACTATCACGATTTCAATCAAAAATAAATAGATAGAGTACAATACCAAATCAAATCTATCACATATACTGCAGATCAAGACGTCATACAAATCAAAGCCACCAACCATGTGTTGCATTTCTTAAGCGCAATCATTAGAAACAGGTTTAGAACCCATCTCCAATAACGGCGCCCGAAATGCGCCGTTGACATTCCTAAGTGAAACCACCGTGTCGGGTGATAACACTAGGCACATCAACGGTGATAGATCTTGCCTAAGAACATATTTATCCGCAGCGCCGCGGATCTATCATTGTAGCATTTCACCCGAAGTATTCGTGGTATCGTTATTTATATTTTCCCAAAGGAAGGCATGGTGGAAAAGGATCTAATAGAGACATGAACAGGATAACATGACTATGTAATGGACCAATGCTCATAACGGGGATACAAAGGAACGGTAAAGGGATAACTTGACACACTCACTCAAAGCCAAACTCAAGGATAAAGATAAATAAGGAATAAAGAAAGACCTAAGTGGAGCATACGTGATTCTAGTCATGGTCGTGCATAGAACCGGTTGATAGTCGGGGCAACACGCATGAGCGGGAGGTCGGAGGCGAGAATGAAATGGACGGGGGGAGACCTCCCTGAGCATCCACCCTAAAGGAAGGCATTTACGAACTCCTACAAAGACACACGAACGTGGGGGATTTCAAAAGGGGCGGTCAAGGCTTGTCACGACCAAGCCGCCTACCCCCTCAACCGTGGCATGCACTCATATTCGAAGGATACCGCATCCGGACACCACGCCCGCATACTAGGACACTACTCATGTCCCCATGGCCCCCCACCCTACGGATGGACGGAATAGAACACGAGCAAGCCCGAAGGACACAACGAACGCCATTCAAGCACAATCCCGACACTACCCAATTATATTGCATGAATGGTTTAAGCATAAAGTTCTATATGACGATATCACAACATAGAAACTATAGACTAGTTCATGTGTTATGATCATGTCAAGAACAACATGTTAGATCATAAGATAAATCATGAGGTATAGAAATAACATGAAGACTCTAATCCTAATGCACAACCAAGATAAGATAAGAGCAAGGCTTTGGAAGAATACCATAGAAAGATTTATTCCCTGAATCCATCTTCCAAGGAGCCAAGCCCTCCTTGGTAGCTTTGCCTAGCTCCACATCCTAAACTACTAATCCTACTAGGAGGAGGAAGAAGAAGAAGTAGAAGAAGAAGAAGAAGAAAGGGAGAAGAAGAAGAAGAAGAAGAAGAAGAGAGAGGCTACATTGTGAGGTGTGTGTTACAATGGTGGGAGATGGCCTCCTTTTATAGGTAGAGGAGAGGGGGCTCATTGGAAAATGTCCATCCCCACATGGAAGGTACAAAACCGACCTTGGTACACCTGCCTAATTTGCTAAACCGACCATCCCACGGCGGGAAACCCCGTTTGAAAGGTGCACGAACCGCCTCCCGAGGTTGGGCGAAAACCGCCTCGGGGAGGGTGCGGCGCACCGGGTGTCTTGGCGCACCCCCACAGGCTCGGCCTGGCCCGGGCCTCGGTGGGGTGTCTTCCCTCGTCTTGAAAAGTTGTGGGCCGGGCTTTGCTCGGCCCAATTCTGATGTTTTGGGTCGATTTGCTCCTGGGCTTGTGTTTCGCAATAATGCGCTTCCCTGGATGGCGTACTTTGGTCGATTTTCCACTTGCTTTTATTATAAATCTGCAAAATAAAGTACAAGGCACTACAAGTGGAATTTATTAGTGATAAATGTATATGTGTGTAGTAAGGTATAGTTTCACCCCTTTATTGGTAGAATGTTGACGTTAAAAATATGTCGTTGGTGACCGTCAACAAACTCCCCAAGCTTACCCTTTTGCGGCGTCCTCGAGCAAAGATAAGTACTTGGTTGTTGATCAGGAGTTGCTACTATGCTGATTACGTTGTGCAGGTGCCAGGGTTATAATAAGATTTTCTACTAGAGTTTGAATAAAATGGCACATCTTTTTCCCACCCTTTATTACCTTTCATCGTAGCGGGGCTTTCCAGCTTTTCTCAAAGCCTTGGGCGGTTGCCAGATAGAACGGTTATAACAGAGGTGCTTATCATTCATCCTTTCGATCAACTTTTTATCCGGGTTTTTATTTGGATAATATTTTATTTTATTTTTTTCGAGAAAGCATGGGCTTTATTGCTATATCATTTTTTTTTGGAGAGGTGGGCTCTGCTCGCCCTAGACTCTTGTCTTTTATTTCCTCTCTTTCTTTTCTTTTTTTTTTGGAGATGTGGGCTCTACTCGCCCTCGGACACATGTCCATTTTTCATTTTTTTTTTTTTTCTTCTTTTTTTTTTTAGCATAGCCCATATCATTTCTCTTTTCTTTCAAATTAGATTCCCTGGATGTCAAGTTTCTCTTTTTGGACGAAATCATAGCAAATCCATTTGTACATATCATACTTGGCAACAACTTAGACTAGATAGAGCCTATGCAACCCACATGAATCGGGGTTTTTTTTTTTTTTTTTCGGGATGAGTTTTTAGGACTGAGCCACTAAACCCAAACTTTAGAGAAATTCAAATTATAAACTAGGCACGTGGCAAAACATAAGACAGAGCAACTATTCATCATTTCAACGGGGGTAGAACTAAACATCTCTACAACACATATATATGGAGTGGAAACTATCTCCTCTCTCTCTTTCTTCTTCCCTCTTTTTTTTTATTATTATTATTCTCATACCTCATCATTTATATAAGACAAGAAAATAAACGAATGGAATGTGAGATACGAGTTACCTTTGTGGGAGTCCTCCCCAAGCTAGCTTTTGACTTACCTTCGGGTTTATGAACGTTGCTAGCTTGTGAACGCTATGAATGGATCTTTGATTAACATCGTATTTTGAGCGTGCGGGGAGACTCCCCCCCAGCTTGTCTTGTGATGATCTTGGAAGAGCGGGACAACCATTCTTGGGGTTTCAAAGGTTTTTATTTATTTATTTTTATTTTATCGTTATCATTATTATTATTATTATTTTTGGTTCACCAAACAACTTCGATCTCCATTGTCATCTCTTGGACTTACCCTCTTGAATTTGATAATTTTTTTACTGTAGGGGTTAGTCCATATGGTCGAAAAATTCTACACTAGTAGTTTTGTTTCAATAATCAAACTCGACTCCATGTCTAATCGATTAAGGTAGACTTTTTTGACCTAAGCACCATGCTCAATTCAAAAAGTCTATAGAAGTATGATCATCGGCTAAATGATCACGACTTCCAAACCGCAACATACTTGACATAGAAAATGGAAACATGAATTGAAAACAAGATTCATCCAATGGAGATAAAGGCATTGCGAGGCGAACAAAATGATTATCGTTTTCTTTTTTATATATACTAAAAAAATTTATTTAAAAAATATGTTTTATTTAGGAAAATATTTTTTCTTAGTTTTTTTCATAGAAGAATTTATTTTATTTATAAAGATTTTTTATTTTAGTTTTTTTCGAAAATATTTATAGATTTTTGTGTAGTAAAATATTTTTGTTTATTTTGATAATAAAATATTTTATAAAACACATTTTTTTTTTGGCATGGTAACGAAAAAGGATGAGAGTGAAAGGTTCACATTACCATGTTTTTGGTTCTCCCCAAGCTAGCTCAAAGCCCATTAGATCGGGGTTTTACCCCCGTGCTTTTTGGCTTTTCCTGCATGGTTAGTAATTGGTAGATTCACGAGTGGATTTACCATCCTTCGTGATTACCAAATTTTCGGAACATATGCAGGAAGGAGCAAAAGAGCAGCTTGTTTTTTTTTTTTCCAAAGATTTTTTTATTTTAGGACTTTATTATCAAGGGAGAACATAAAAGCTTCACCAAATTTTTCATACTCAAACAAGGATAAGATAAAGATGCAATATAAGTCTAGCCTTGTTTTATCTCCATCATGAAATAACATTTTCTTTTTATATGGAGATAAGTATGAGTAAAAAGAATTGGTGAATTATTACCTTTGCGTACCTGAGTGTGTGTGTACCAACCACGCATGAAGGCAAGATGTTGAAACTCCCGCGGTGGTAGCTTGATGATCCATCTCAGGCGGGCCACAAGGCTTAAGTGATATACACAGGTAGTGTATATGGACCATGGGCCTTAGTGGTCACAAAGGTGTAGAGGAGGATGTTCCTCCTTTCCTTTACCTTCTATTTTTTTTTCTTTACTTTTTTTTTCTTTAATTGGACCTTTGCGTACCTGAGTGTACTTGACCGGCAGCTTGAGGATAGAGTTCATAATTGCTGCATCGGTAGCGTGATGATCTTGATTTGGTAATGGCTTCCTCACACCGGAGTAGAGGGAGGCATACCGAACTCACTTCAGTGCAACAACGGTCTTGGGAGAGAAAGATCCCTTCTTGCTTACATGAAAGCAATGAAGGGTGGAGTCAGTGTCTTCATTGTTTACTTTGATCATATGGGGCCAACCTGCTCCTCTCTCCTCTTATTTCTTTTTTTTCACTCTTCTTTTATATATATATATATATTTTTCTTTTTTTCAAAGCCAGCTCTATTTTTCTCTTCTTTTTTTTTCAGCCAGCTTTCTCTCTTTTTTTTTTCGATTTTTTTTTTATATATATCTTTTTTTCAACTCTTTTTTTTTTTTTCTTTTCTTTTATAGCAAGGGAGGCTAATCTCTTATTCATCTCTTTTTTTTTTCATCATATATTTTTTTTCTCTTTTTTTCGATCTCTTTTTTTTTTTAATCCCCTTGGTGCACTTGGAACTTGATATTCTCGCCATCTTCCCTCACACACTTGGACTTTCGTGAAAAAGTCAAGTGTGCAAAGTCGAAGTCTCCTTTTTGAGTGTGTTCCTCCGCCCAAGAGTATCAAAGTTTTTCTTGTTGATGTAGCCTCCATGTTTTCATGCGTCGTGGTGCCCCTTTGTTCTTCTTAGTCTCCACCAAAAATGGTTAGTGACAAGAATACCCGAAGGTGCATACTAACTTGATAACAAGTCCTTGCTTTTTATTTATAAGATTTTTTTTTTATAAGAGTTTTTTTATATATATATATATAAAAGATTTTTTTTTTTTTAGATGAGCCTGTTATGAACAAAGGTCACTACACATGCATATTATCATGACGAACATGTTCTAAGAGATGCCTTATAAAAAACCAATGCCTTCCCGAATCAGCGCCGAAAATGCTTGTTGCATTTCTTAAGCGCCAATCATTAGAAACAGGTTTAGAACCCATCTCCAATAACGGGCGCGAAATGCGCCGTTGACATTCCTAAGTGAAACCACCGTGTTGGTGATAACACTAGGCACATCAACGGTGATAGATCTTGCCTAAGAACATATTTATCCGCAAGCGCACGGATCTATCATTGTAGCATTTCACCCTAAGTATTCGGGGTATCGTTATTTATATTTTCCCAAAGGAAGGCATGGTGGAAAAGGATCTAATAGAGACATGAACAGGATAACATGACTATGTAATGGACCAATGCTCATAACGAGGGATACAAAGGAACGGTAAAGGGATAACTTGACACACTCACTCAAGCCAAACTCAAGGATAAAGATAAATAAGGAATAAAGAAAGACCTAAGTGGAGCATACAGATTCTAGTCATGGGCTGTGCATAGAACCGGTTGATAGTCGGGCAACACGCATGAGCGGGAGGTCGGAGCCGAGAATGAAATGGACAGGGGAGACCTCCCCTGAGCATCCACCCTAAAGGAAGGCATTTACGAACTCCTACAAAGACACACGAACGTGGGGGGGATTTCAAGGGGACGGTCAAGGCTTGTCACGACCAAGCCGCCTACCCCCTCAACCGTGGCATGCACTCATATTCGAAGGATACCTGGCATCCGGACACCACGCCCGCATACTAGGACACTACTCATGTCCCCATGGCCCCCACCCTACGGATGGATCCGGAATAGAACACGAGCAAGCCCGAAGGACACAAATCGAACCGCCATTCAAAGACAATCCCGACACTACCCAATTATATTGCATGAATGGTTTAAGCATAAAGTTCTATATGACGATATCACAACATAGAAACTATAGACTAGTTCATGTGTCATGATCATGTCAAGAACAACATGTTAGATCATAAGATAAATCATGAGGTATAGAAATAACATGAAGACTCTAATCCTAATGCACAACCAAGATAAGATAAGAGCAAGGCTTTGGAAGAATACCATAGAAAGATTTATTCCCGGAATCCATCTTCCAAGGAGCCAAGCCCTCCTTGGTAGCTTTGCCTAGCTCCACATCCTAAACTACTAATCCTACTAGGAGGAGGAAGAAGAAGAAGTAGAAGAAGAAGAAGAAGAAAGGGAGAAGAAGAAGAAGAAGAAGAAGAAGAAGAGAGAGGCTACATTGTGAGGTGTGTGTTACAATGGTGGGAGATGGCCTCCTTTTATAGGTAGAGGAGAGGGGGCTCATTGGAAAATGTCCATCCCCACATGGAAGGTACAAAACCGACCTTGGTACACCTGCCTAATTTGCTAAACCGACCATCCCACCCGGCGGAAACCCCGTTTGAAAGGTGCACGAACCGCCTCCCCCCGGTTGGGCGAAACCGCCTCATGGAGGAATGCGCCGCACTGTGGTGCTTGCGCAAGCACCCCCTCGGCCCTGGCCCGGGCCTCGGTGGGGTGTCTTCCCCTCGTCTTGAAAAGTTGTGGGCCGGGCTTTGCTAGGCCCAATTCTGATGTTTTGGGTCGATTTGCTCCCGGGCTTGTGTTTCGCAATAATGCGCTTCCCCTGATGGCGTACTTTGGTCAATTTTCCACTTGCTTTTATTATAAATCTGCAAAATAAAGTACAAGGCACTACAAGTGGAATTTATTAGTGATAAATGTATATGTGTGTAGTAAGGTATAGTTTCACCCCTTTATTGGTAGAATGTTGACGTTAAAAATATGTCGTTGGTGACCGTCAACACCATGTAGCAAAAAAGAATTGAACACAAACACCACCAGGCCCATCCCAAATGATATCCACCCGAGGGCGACTATCGCCACCAGCGGCGGTGGAATCCTCGGGTCCCTCGCGAGCCGCCCGTGAACAAGCCCTCGCCAAGCGCCGCTAGGGCGAGGAAACGTGCAAACTCCATCGCTGCCGCCTGAGCGTGGGCTGCTCAAAATCCGCCGCTAGAGAGGTATCTTGGGCACTCGCCAGCCGCGCGGGGGCGAGGACGCCGGCCCGCGACTATGCCGAAAGTGCCACAAGGAGCGCCACGGGGCCAAGGAGCGTTGAAGGCATGTTCGCTGTTGTCGCTGGAGACGAGACCGAACCCATAGCCGCTCGACGGTGGAGCCGCTGTCGAAGCTCCGCTTGCAGCTAGCCGCCCGAGGCTGCACTTGCCAAGCGCCGCTACCGAGATGATGACGCACTACTATAGGATTGATTTTGGGTGGTGTTCAGATTTCATTTTCCATGACGGGCATTTGAAAAACCACCACGGTTAATGCCTCTATTAACCATGGCGGTTATTTTTTATTAACCGTGGTGGTTTTAATAACTGTCACGGTAAATGACTTAACCATGGTGGTTTTTTTAAAAAAACCGCCATGGTAAATGACGCCCAACCAGCCAGCCCAAAGAGCCCAGAAAAAAAGCCCAAAATCAATGAAATCGGGCTCTATATATAGAGAGAGGGGGAGTCTTAGGGTTTCGACCTCAAACCGGACACACTCAGTCTCTCAACTCACTCTCCCCCTTCTCTCTCATCGCGGGGCCGGCGGCGGCACACGACGGCGCGAAGCACCGCACGCCCCCTCACTTCCCCACTCCTTCCGGCGGCGCCCCCTCTCTCCCACTCCTCCCGGCGGTGCGCGTCCCCTGCTGGTGGCTCTCGGGCATGGCGTGCGGCGGAGTGAAGCTCCCCATCCCGGCGGCGCGGCGGCATTGTGGATCCGGCATGGGCTCGCGACCCGGTGGATCGGTGTTGCGATGTGGGAGCTCGTCACCAATCCATCTCCTCCGGCGGAGCTCCCCCACCGGCGGTTCTCGGCGCCATGGCGGCGGCGTGTGCAGCGGATCCGGCATGGTAGCTCATTGGCGCCGTGAAACCTTAACGGCTCGGCGGCCCGGATCTAGGCTCGTCGGGCCCGTTAGGGTTTCCCCGTGGGTTTCTTTTTTATTTTTTATTTTTTATTTATTTACCCCGGTGGTTTTGGGGTCCAAAAACCGCCACGGTCTAATACCCCGATTTTCCGTGACCCTCCCCTTCGTGGCGGTTTCAAAAACCGCCACGTAAAATCGAAAAACCGCCACGGAAAATCGAATAGGTAGTAGTGACGGTACCGTTGCCGATTCTTTGCTTTCGCCCGCGAGCCACCGGACACGCCGGAGCTCGCCTCACGCCGCCACGCGCTCTGCCGCGTCTCTACCAAGCCGAAGTTGTGCCTTTAGGACGAAGCAAAAACTTCAAAAATGAAACAAAATTATGGCCCTTCAAGTTTTTTTTTTTTTCTCAAAGACGCAAAAGCGATTTGCGTGTCTTATGTATTAAACAAGTCAAACGATTTCAAATATTTGAAAGATACAACGACACGTCATGAATGACGCACTAGGTGGGAAAACAAATATACAACTAGCTCTGCCCTCCCAAGCGAAAGAAGTCAAACACAATTGCTCGCTAAATAAACAACCTAGTCATCAACGTCGGTCAGATCGCGGCGGCCCCCGCCGCCTCGTCCTCCTCAAGTTTGAATCAGTGGTACTGATTTTGCTAGTTATATTTACTAGCAAAAATGCCCCTGCGTTGCAATGGGAGGAAAGAAACAAGAATATCTCTAGGTCAATATACTTCATTTAACCGAACGTGAATTTTGAGTCCATGAACTAAGGACCGTTTGGTAGGGCGATATGGCAAAATAGCTTCAGCTATAACTTGTGTAGTGAGGTGAAGTTATTTTCATCAAAATATTGGTAGAATATTTGCTGCGGTTAGATAAAATTGTTTAAATGGCCCAACTATCCTTCTCCTTTTTTTACTTTTTTTATATTCCCTTTATTCTATTTTTGCCTTTTTTTATATCTTGTATCACCTCTTATTCTTTGCTGCCTTCAAAAAAAATTATTGGTTCGTGTTTGATTTGGACTTGGTTTTGATTGGTTCAATTAGATTTCAATAGTTGTAAGAGTCCGATTTGATTTGAGACAGGAATTTCTTTTCATCATGTTTTTGTTGCGTCTAAAGGAGCCGGATTGGTTTTGGGGTGGACGGACGAGCAGAGGTGGCAGAAAGATTTTTGACGGACGGGCTGATAAAGGTATAGATAGATATAGATAAAGGAAACTATATAGAGACATTGAACTAACAGGTTTTGAAGGCTAGGGGTTGAAAGTAGACAAAATTGTGCCGTCCGGACACCTAGTCCCAAGCAAATTCGGTTTTGGTTTCTTGGGCCATTACGGCTTCGTACTTGGCGGCATTTTCTTGAATTAATACGAGTGCTACTCCTCAGAGTTCTTGGCGCGCCTCACGACGGGGCGTTCCATCTCCAGCGACTTGGAGTTCATCCTGGGGCTGGGGTTCGGTGAAGTCGTGGACCACTGCAACGGCCTCTTGCTGTGCCAAGATAACTCGGGCGAGAATGACCATGTCTATGTCACTAACCCTGCCACGAGGCAATGGGCACGGCTGCCGCTGGCACCGCCGCAGCTGCAGATGAGCAATCATGGATTTGACCAAACCCAATGCCTCGTGTATGATCCCATCGTGTCACGGCATTACCATGTGTTCTTGATTGGTTCTTCCCCCTATCAGGAAGATCAGCACAAATCGGCGCTGCAAGTATATGTATATTCATCAGAAACCGGGCGGTGGGAGGCGAGGTGGTTTGTTCCGGAAAGCCATCTAGTAGGGATAGGGACGACCATTGCTGTTGATGTGAAGAAACCCAAAGTCTATTGGCGAGGAAAGCTGTACCTTCTCTGCAAAAACGGTTTTATTCTGAGGTAGGTACTTCTTGGGAATGCATTCTTAGTTTTCTTGGTGTATAGTTGTATATATCCTGACACTCTTCAAGTTACATGCTGACCTTAGCTTTTGTTACTGATTCTCTCTTCTTTTTTTGTCCCGTTGAAGGATATCCATCTCAACTGCAGTTTACACACTGATCCCAACCCCAGTAGATGGATTTCATGCATCCTTTAGGATGGGAAGATCAGAGAAGGGGGTATACTGTGCATTGATATATGACTGGCATGGACTTCATATTTTTCTGCTCAATGAATCTTGTGGTGAAACGGTGTGGGAAATGCAGCATAGTGTTCATCTCGAGACCTTTGCACTTAAGTTGCATGCACGTGATGGACCAAATGGACCTAGAGGATATCAACTATTACAAAGAGGGTCATAAGCATAGAGAGGTAGTGGAAGATAACTTTGAATGGAACTCCGACGATGATAATGTTCTCAGCACTGAAGATATGGTTGAAGGGAGTTATTCAGGACATATGAGTTTGCTCGGATTTCATCCTTACAAAGAGGTCGTCTTCTTCAATGCATCTTTGGCTAGAGCAGTAGCCTATCATTGGAAAACATCAAGGTTTCAGGATTTGGGCAACATATGTCCAACAGATTACTGTCGCCTTGCTGGCATGTTTGCTGGTATTGAAACCTCTTTCGTATACACACCTTGCTGGATGGAGGATTTCCCACAAAATAGTTTGGAAGCGCCAACTGAAGACTAGCGCAGTGTGTACAAGCAGCTGCTCGAGGAAGTATTCGAATAGAATATGTAGTCATGTTTGATCCTCTGTCCTTGTTTGGTTATTAGGCCGTATGTTTGTGTTGGGTAGTAATCCAATGCGTCCCACCTTGCTTCTTGTTTTTGTTTTATATTAAAAAAGCATCCATGCATTGCAACAGTTGTTTCTTCTATATTAAAAAGATGCTAATTACTGAAATGAGAATGGATATCAAGATGTAGCTCGCCTTAAACTATTGCTTCTTGTTGCTGCCGAGTTCAAGTTCTGCCTACAAAATGTAGTAGCTGTTACTGCTGCTCCTTTTGTAGTGCAGCTGGAAACTTGCCTCCTATGGTCGATCTAGCCTGATGGTCCAGCAGATGCATAGCCCAACCATGCCCTCTTAAAATTGTGCTCATCCCAAAGCCAACTCATGTATAAACCAATTTTGTGATACTCTGTACCACCAGGACCAAACTGATGCATAAAACCCAGCAATGTTAAGATATGGATCACCTGGTGGACCCCTGCAGCTTGATGCTCTCGTTTAAGACATGAACAAGGATACATTTTTTTACAAACTCTCTTCAACGTTAAATCTCTGTTAGAAAGTTTCTGTAACATATTTTTTTTCTAGAAAGACTCTGCAACAGGACCCCTGCAGATTTGATTTAACCCTCACGAAAACTCTAAACCACATTCTTGATGTCTCATAATTCTACAGCAGACTGGTTAAATCACTGTTAGAAATTACTCCCTTCCTATGGTTACACATTTTTTAGTTGGTTTAGCGCTATATTATGATGGCTAGCTTAAGGGTATGTCAAAGCGATATGACTCTGGTTAAGGGTAAAACTGACTACAGATACGTGTGTATACATAGAGATGAAAATGGTAGGAAAACCCCTCAATTGTTTTCTACTTCTAAATTTTAATAAAAGAAAACAAAAGCGAAAAGGAGTAAAGCCGGACACTAAAATGAAAATAGAAGAGTAAAGGCAACGTTTCTTCCATCATAACTTGCTTGGAAAAAGGTGGTCCATGTTGGTTGCTGGTTCAATAGTTGAAGAAGGACACATTGATGCGTGGTAACCCTGCACGTATGGTCCTCTGTTTCCTGTTCTCCTAATCTAACTCTTCAGGATATGACTTTCAAGGTCAGGACTGTTAAAAAGAGTTACTATGCAACTAAGAGATACTACTTAGGCATGTTTGGAAACCTGGTAATTAGTATATATAAAACTTTCCAGGAACTACAGGTCTGAATGCCTTTTTAGGACAAGATGGAATTCACTACTTGAATGACCAGTTCGTCCACCAAAGTTACACCTAGATTGAGACAAAACTATTACAATAAAGAAAAATTGTGTGCAAGGCTGAGGCAAAGAAAATTGACACATGTTGGGGAGCATAGCTTGCTTGACCCATTGGTTGTCACTGTAACGATGATTTTTTTTAATGAACACTAACGATGATGGCTGGGGAGATCCCATCAACGTGCTGGCATACCATCCTCCTCTGTCCTTGGATACATGACATCATGCAACTCCCTACTATGGTGCTTGAGATTGCCGAGGCATCCTCCTACGCGACTCACTTCCATGGCTCATCCCCCATCGTTAAGGGCTAGGTTGAGGGATGGCCACATGTTTTCAACAACAGAACTAAAGCGTTGAGAACTGAATGCTGATGTCAACAACACAATGCTGCACTTAGTTTCATATTTTTCTTTGGGTACCAGGCTTTCGAATCAGTGCTAGTGCTTATTTACGTTATAACTCGTAGTTTGATGATGTTACGTCATTTAAATTTTGTTTATATGCAAAGATGTAATTAGCGTGTGCTTCTTTACATCATGCGGCAAGAATGCATGATTGTGGGGAATTGTGCCCCATCGCTAGTCTCAACTGAATAACGTAGAAATATGTAAATTTTGGCAACAACAGAATACATGATTCTGTGGGAAGATACCTGTAACCGGATCTTCCACGGCCCACAAGGCCACAACAATATGTAAAGTGCATGCAATACTGTTTAGAACTTGATACCGGATATATGCTACGAATGACAATATCACGATAGTGTTTAGAACTGGATATGATGGAGGTAGTTCTTCGGGCACTCGAGCATCAGCTTGCTGCCATCCGCATCGCCGACTACCAAGACAAGTTCTCTCTCGTTTCCTCCCCTTATACGTAACCGTTATAGCTGTAACACAAAGCCATCCAGACGCAGCCGGGAATGGGCTTCACATTCAGTTGCTCCAATCTGGGCCGCCGTATTATTTGTTGTTGGGCTTTGGAAGCCTCATGCTCTTCATCACTTGTGGGTCGTCCTTACGGGTAGACACTGTGACATGTTTGCTGTCTGCACATCACCTCCATATTGACCAGCATTATCATAACCTGAAGCATTTCTATCCTCGGCACACGAGGAGCTATACCAGCTAAAGTTTGCTGCCTACTAAACGACCTTCTTCATCTGCTCATGCAGCAGAGGAGGAGATATTCTAGATGCTTCCTATACCTAAAACGCCTCACTGCGCACCCCCACTTTCTGCTAGTAAGTTCTGAACATATATCTCTTTTATTTGTTGCATCGATTTGTGGTAGCGATAGCTGATGAGCCCAATTGAGTATAACTACGATTCATGGTGTATATATATACAACTGTAGAGAATAATAACCTAGCTATGACTATCAATACTTCTTTTTTTGCAATAAAGGAACCTTTTATTAAATCATCAAAGCATTAAATCAAGATCATACAAGGCCCTGAAAACGTACTACGAAGATAAAGGTTGGGCGCAAGACATTATATCTTCTTCCCTCTTGCTCTAATTTTTTCCTTTAATACCACTTGAGGGAAGCACATGGCTATGTGGAAGGAGTGATCGCGCGTAATATCAGATACTCCATAGCAAATATACATGCACTGAATGAAGAGTCTGAGCGCCAAGTGGTAGTTTCATCCACATGGTCCTTTATTTTTGCGACAGGGCAACACATTACCTCTTAAGATATATAGTGGGCAAGTGGCATTTTTTTCATCAAATTGCAACAGCTCTTTGACACCGGTATCTAAAACATTTGTCTTCATCTGGGCAGACAAGAAATTATCATGGTATGTACAGGTGAACTTAGCTACCTGCGATTGCCTACGTGCAGCCGCTTCGACCTACCTGTCTTTTGTTTTGTCGGACCTGTGTGTCCTGGAGATGTGAGGATACATGTATCAGGCTGGGTCAGCCGTAAGTCATCTGACACTCTTATGCGTAGGTTACCTTTTGCTGCGCTAGATCTAAACTCTGTCCTTTTCTATGTTCTGGTCCTGAACTTTGTATTTCCGTTATCTTCTTTACGGAAATGGGGTTTCGCCTCGCGTCAAAAAAAATGTACAGCTGAACTTAGCTAGCTGCGATTGCCTTCTTCATATGCCCGTGCAGCAGCTCCAATTCAAAATCATTTTACTGAGCTTGTCGCAGCTCCACTATCTGCTATGGTCAGAGTGCAGTTAACACATCTCTTTTCTGTCGAAGTCGATTTGGGGTAGTTAGTTATGCATGGTACGTAATTGACTATGGCTACAATTGAATGTGTGCATATATATATATATGAGGAGAGCGTTGGCAGATATTTTTAAAAGGACTTGTCATACGTCGAAGATGTATTGAGGACACACTGCATTGGCACTGTTAGGAGGGCTCAATGCATCCTTTAAATTAGAATCACCGTTTGTCTGAGTTAGATGGCAATGCTGCCTCTATCTATACTGTAAATCGTATGGTCATAAACCAACAAAAAATATACCTGGAAATTTGATAAGAAATCAAATTAATTTGTCACTCAAATATGTTTTTGCTTGTATGTGTTCCATTGTGGTCTCTTGGCTATACATACGAAGCCAGGTTGTTTGATAACAAAGCAAAAATTTTGTATCCTGTGTATTTTTTTTAATGAACTGGAGGGGCAAAAATTTAAATGAAGGAAGGTTTTGCAACATAGGTAAAAGAAAACAAGGTTTTTGCAACATAGGTAAAAGAAAACAAGCGCAAAACTTCAGGAGACAGAGAAGGAGAAAAGGACAATAAGAAAAGAAAGAAAAAATTACAATAAATTCTGGATTCATAAATCAAAAGTTGCTGAAAACTTAGTCTTAACTCGGAGGGTAAGAATTCTAACTTCTTTGTCGAAAAATATAGCTTTAGCTTGTAGGATCATCTAGGATTTCTTTGAAGTTGAGGTCATTTATAATTGACGAGATGGTCTGATGCATAAAGATTGACATTAACATGAAAAAAGTTTGGGTTCGTCTGGTTTCTGATGAACTCAATTGCCTGAAAAGATGTCAGTCTGATTCTGAAGATCAATTCCAACTAGACTTCAGCATTCATCTGCGAACCGACAGTTCAAGAACAGATGTTGTACAGTCTCTTCTATATTTGCTTTGGCAGAGCACACATCTATAAGACTGTTCAAATGCATGGTTTTCCTTCTCAAAATGTTCCTAGTGCTCAATCTATCTTTCAAGAGAAGCCAGACAAACACCTTGTGCTTTGGCTGACAGCAACTCTTCCAAATCCATTTGAAGGCTTGAGGGATCTGCATGTGCCCATAATGAATTTATAGGCTTTGGATGCCAGGAAGATAACCCACTGAGTTGTCCATATATATTATTAGACACCGAAAGGATTACTTCACTTCTGATTGATTCCAAAATCAAGAACTGCTGGTACACTTCATCAGTTGAGAGTGGAAAACTAAAGAGCTCCAAGGGTTGTTGTTGAGCAGACCATTCATTCAATGTTAGAGCTTTGTTTTTAGCAAAGGAAAAAAGTTCAGGGAATAGCTAGCTGCACAAAGGAGACATGTATTGCCATTTTGAATTTGAACTTTAGCAAAATCTTTATAAGTGTCTAAAAGCTTGAGAATATTCCTCCACTAGAAGGAACTCTTTTTTGTGTGGCTTGGTAATCTTCCATTAACATAGTGCTTTTCCAAAATAAAAGAGACCCATCGGTGTCTTTCTTGTTAAAAAATTTATCAAGGTTCTTTAGCAATAGTGCATCATTATGCTCTTCCAGGTTGAGCACACCCTTAGGAAGAGCCAGAGCAAAGAGGTGGGAGGCAGGGAGCACTGCATTGGGGATTTCAAGCTTGCCAGCTTGGGAGAGGAGTGAGGATGTGCTGACCAATCTTCTTTCACATTTATTAAACAGAGGCAAAAAGTCTTCCACTCTGGGTCTGGTAATTCGTAGGGGCAGACCTAGATAAGTGAAGGGAAGCGAATCTTGTGGTTGTGCGCCACCTGTCAAACTATACTAATTTCCACATTTCTTGATGCATACTGATTATGAACAATATAGACACAATTCCTTCCCTGTATGGTCATCCAACATCATCTTTTACTTGCAACAAGAGATGCGTGCTCGTCTGTATGGTCATCCAGCTTTGTCTTGGACACCATTAGCTCAAACGTACAATATTAGTCTGGCACACCCACTGCTGTACCTGGCAAGCTGCTAGATTGTCTTCTTCGTTGGCGCATGCAGCTATCCAGGAGACGTTCCAGATATGCCTCCTATTCCTAGACCACACTGTGCTTCTAGCTCCACAATCTGCTAGATTCTGACTGCCGTTGATCTCTCTGTCAGTCAAGTATGGTGTCACATCGACTTGGAGCAGTAGGCTAGTCCATCTATAGTTTAGCATAACTTCGTTCGAAGGTGTGCATATATAAGAGGAGATTGTGGCTACAAAACTATACAGCCTTGAGACATGTAAATTAATTAACCGGTCAGAGATGCTTTAATGCATGCAAACTTTTGCCGATATATGGGCAATTGGATTCTGCTTCTGGCACAGCCTCTAGAAACGTTTTTTTAACACTTCACACAAAGCAATCAGCTTTGATCTGGAAGACTTCTTGCATGTTATTCTAGCTAGGTTGACAATAAATTGTCTCAAGAGCAACTAGACGACGTTCGCTGGCTGCGAAACCATCTTTCTCGATCTGTGTTGGAAAATCAACAAATACGGTGCTCAATTACATAGGCTTGGAGCCCGAGATCCCCACCACCTTGAACCACTCTCTGTGATCCTGTTCCATATCGGATCTCCGTAGGACGGGCACAACGCGATGTCGTGGCCGGGCTAGAGCTCAGGACATGGTCATAGGGTGGAACTGGCTCATCTCGTCCAGTTGTGATTCTACGCTAATACAAACTATGACACGACCCAAATGGGATTACATGACGTTTACAAGTTCTCTGCAAAACTCATAAAACACATGACTCTGTAAGCAAGGGGATCGGAGGGGAAGAAGATTGGCAGAGCTACGACGAATCTTAATAAGAACAGAGTAGTTATAGAGTTCGAGAGTTCGAGAGAGAGAGAGAGAGAGAGAGAGAGAGGAGGAGAGAAGATTAGTTACAATTGGTTCAAATGATCGATAAACTCTCTCTCTCTCTCTCTCTCTCTCTCTTTCTCTCTCTCCCGTCTCTCCCATCTCTTATGCGTGCTTGCTTCTCCAGGAAGGTCTTCACAGCCACTCTGGGCCTTGTATTCTCGCATTGGGCTTGCGGATATGCCTGACTTGCTTTGGCTCTTGGGTTGGGCCGCCGATGTCGTCGTTCATGTGTGAGGATCGGCTTCACTTGTCACGGATGGCTCTTGGTCGCTGACAGACTCCACACATAGTTGTGCTCTATATCACAACCATATTAGCATCTGAGTTGTAAAAGATATTCTTGATGCCTCACACGATTGCACACACAACTCTGTATCATTAGTTGCACGAGGGTTGTTTGTATATAGCCGGAGCGATGCCGAGGGGCTAGATGCAAAGTGCCACTGACCGACCAAAGCCCAAAGGTGGGTAGAGGCCTCTGAGGTTCTCCCCAACGCTCCAGCATGTACTCTGCCCTAGCCTCCACGTAGGAGCCTTTGCTCCACCTCAACCCAAACAACAGCTTCGCAGAGGTACAAAGCCTCCTGCAGAGGGGCTGTGTCATCTGACAAAAGTGTAAAGCATATGGTTGATGATGCGTTGGAGACTTCACCGTGTAACCTGGGGAGCGGAACAAGAAAAGAAAAGCTGAATGGGAAGGGTAAAAGCTGCAGAAGGGTCAGTGGTGGAGTTGAAAAAAGTAATGATTACTTGAGGAGATTCTCGGCTGGTAGCTTGCTTTCAATTGAGTTTGGTCTACGTGGAGCTGAGGCAGTTCTGTCCTAACTGCGTTGCCCCTACCCTGAAGCGGTAGTACTGGGCCCCGTTCTTCCCCGTCCTTCATAGTACTGGGCCTGGGATGCTCCTGGACAACTCTCGCCATTGCTATACTCACCGTCTGGTTGCATCACGTGCATGGGTTTCGTACGGGCTGACAACCATGCTAGAGCTCGGCGCAAACATCGGGCGAGCGTCAGTGTCGAACGGGCACGCAGGTCGGACCAGCTCTCACATCGGGCCAGGCGGATTTTTCTTTGTGCGGTTCGAGCTCATCGTCAGGCGGGGACGGTGGATGGTTTACTGCCGTAGTTCTTTCCCTGCGGGGCCGTTCCCGGCTTATCCTGAGTGGCGAAGGCCCATGGGCTTTCCTGACTTGGCCCAGGACTTGGGGATCTCTTGAGCGTGTCCCTCAGTCAGAGTTTGGGATGGTCATCCTCTATCACCCCTAACGACGTACCCATAATTTATATACCCTACACCAACTGTACAAGACATCTATGAAACATTACTCAAATGCATTTCAGTAGAAGAAGGGCAACTGTTGTGAAAAGAAATACATGAATCGAAATGCACAAATCATCCCGGACCAACATTTAATGGTAAAATAAGGCTTTAGACATGGATTCGACTAGCCATTAGCACAAAGTGATACTAAAGATATAGTCCAAAATTGCCACAATTGTCAATTGCCAGCAAGCAAATCAAAAGCCTCAGCTACAAATTTGCAAACTATTGAACCAACTTGGCCATTGGCCCAATGGAAAATAAACATCATTGAAAAGCTACCAGCTGCACAAGGCAATTATCAAATTCAGTCGTCGGAGTTGAATATTTGACCAAGTGGACCGAAGCTAAGCCATTAAAAAATATGTCATCTTGAATAATGAAGAAATTCATGTGGCAAAATATTGTATGCAGATTCAGAGTTCCAAGACGTATTTGACCAAGTGGGGCTCCCGAAGAGCAATCTGTACATGAATCTCCAAATGCGCACTGGTAAAAAATGTAAACCCAAATTGTAAATGGAGTGACATTTTTGTGTGTTTAGAAGGACAGAGTGCATTCAGATAGATCACTTGGTATAAATGTCAACTGGCACGTCGCCCTCTTGATTGCAGCTCCTTTTAGTTCGGTCCTGCATCATGATCAATCATGTTGCAACTTGCAACGGCTGATCGGTCGATGGCATCTTTCAGGACTTGTTTAGGACTTTGCTGATTTCTGTATGTTCAAACATTAGAGTGGTTGTCCCCACGGGTGACGATCTTTATATGATGGATCTGATATGCGCCTCTATAAAATAGCTGCAAGGTCCTGCTCATGTCTTCCACCTAACACAAACGCCGAAGCTCTAGAGCACCAGCTATGGCAGGAGGATTGACCGCGGCGGAGGACGACCAGGTGCATGACAACAACGGTGCTAAGGCAGGAGGATTGACCGCGGCGGAGGACGGCCGCGTGCACGACAACAGCGGTGGCATGACAGCCAATGTGGTGGTCATCTGCCTTATGGCTGCCTCCTGTGGTCTCATCTTTGGCTACGACATTGGAGTTGCAGGTCTGCCGGCCTACTATCTCATCAGTTTATATGTCATGGATCCATGACGTTCTCTTGATTTAAGTACAGGTGGCGTGACGCAGATGGAGTCGTTCCTGAGCAAGTTCTTCCCGGAGGTGCTTCGGGGATTAAGGTTGCCAAGCACGATCCCTACTGCAAGTACGACAACCATCTTCTCGTCCTTCACGTCGTCCTATACATCGCCAGCACGCTGGCGTCGCTGGTGGCGAGCCACATCACCCGGCGGATAGGCCGCAAGCCATCATGCTGATCGGTGGCGTCTCCTTCGTCGCCCGGCTCTGTGATCATGGCCGCGGCCGTCCACGTGGCCATGCTCATCGCCGGGCGGATGTTGCTCGGCATCGGCGTTGGCTTCACCACGCAGGCGGCTCCTCTGTACCTCGCCGAGACATCGCCGGCGAGGTGGCGCGGGCGCGCGGCGGGTTCACCATGGCCTACCAGTTCTTCATCAGCGCAGGCACCGTGGCTGCGAACGTGGTAAACTACTTCACCACCGGCATTCCCGGGTGGGGCTGGCGTGTCTCGCCGGGCGCTGCTGGCGTGCCGGCCATCCTCGTCGTCGTGGGCGCCCTGCTCGTGCCGGACACCCCCAGCAGCCTCGTGGTGCGCGGGCGAGACCGACAAGGCCCGCGCGTCGCCCAGCACATCCGCGGGGCCGACGCCGACGTGGAGGCCGAGTTCAAGGACACGGTCCGCGCCGTGGAGGATGCGCTGGGCGGAGCGAGCAGGGCGCCCTGAAGCGGCTGCTGTGCAGCAGGGCGCATCGCCCCAGCGCGTGATGATGGTGGCCATACCCATCTTCTACGAGTTCACCGGGATGATCGTCATCTACGTCTTCGCACCAGTGCTGTTCCGACGCTCGGGTTCGACAGCCGGAGGGCGCTACTCGGCTCCATTATCATCAACCTGGTGGCCACAGCCGCCGTTGTCCCGTCCAGCTTCGTCGCCGACCGCCTGGGCCGCAGGTTCCTGTTCCTGGCCGGCGGCGTGGCGATGATGGTGTTTCAGGTGGCGGTGGCATGGATCCTGGCGGGGCACCTCAGGAGACATGGGGTGGCGACAATGGCGCAGCGCTACGCGGAGGCGGTGCTGGTTCTCATGGGCCTGTACACCTTCAGCCTGGGCGTCTCGTTGGGGCCGGTCAAGTGGGTGACATGGAGCGAGCTGCACCCGGTGGACACAAGGTCACTGGGACAGGCCATCTCCCTGTCCGTCGCTCTACTCATAGCCTTCCTGCAGACGCAGGTCTTCACCGCCATGCTCTGCGCCTTCAAGTACGGGATATTCCTCTTCTTCGCCGCTTGGGTGCTGGCCATGGTGGCCTTCGTCGCCGCTTTCTTGCCGGAGACCAAAGGGGTGCCCCTGGAGGCCATGAGAACGGTATGGGCGCGACATTGGTACTGGCAAAGGTTCATCGGCGGTCCTGCAGAAACCTAATTAATCATCCTATTTGTTCCCCCACTCATTGAATACTATATACGCGCGTGTTGTGGAGCAAAATGAAATTTCAAAGTGTAATTTCCATCTGATGTACTCCCTCCGTCCCGGTTTATCTGTCGTCATAGCACAGTCCCGTGTCCCAAAATAAGAGTTGTCTAGTCTACTGTGTATGAGCCCAGGTTCTTGCAGCCTTATCTGTCACCAATTGACCATATCACCCCACAATCCATCGGCACATCTCCACCTTCCACTTTTCCTTTTCCTCATCCCCTCGTCAAAGTTCGTGCCCACCGCCACGGCGACCAGCAACCTCTCGAGCGGCCGATGTAGAGCCCTCGCCGGCAACCCATCTATTCTCCGTCGCCGCGCCCTCTATCTTCTCCTTCGCCGGCGCCCCCTTTTCTTCCTCGGCGACCCCTTCTTCTTGTCCACCGGCGTGCAGGCAGAGGTGGGGCAGCTGAGGCACCAGCGCCGGCACTAATGGTGCGGCATCATGGCGGGAGCAACGCATCTCCTGCACGCTGCAGATGGCGGCATCGCTCACGGCCACGGGCACCGCGGAGCAGCGCCTCGGTTCCGACCCCGAGGCACGCCGTGGGCAAGTGGCCGGCGCTGGCAAGGCTGCTGCTCTTCCGCTGCGCCGCTTCTCCAGGATGTCCGGGCAGAACTACCTGTCACGGCCAGAGGCGAAGTGGCCATGGGCTGTTCGTGTGTGTCTCGATCTGATTTTTTTAGCTCGGACGATCCGATTTATTGTACTCGATTGATTCGATTTGTTGTGCTCCATCCATTTCATTTTTTTTTTTGTGTGTCTCCATTTCATTTTTTTTGATCTGGGGAGAATCGAAGCAACAAGCTTGAGGAGAGACAGATCTATGTCATGTCATCTGTACTAACTTCATAGGGCTAAGCCCTTCCCTTGGTCTTCGTGCATGACGCCCGACGACAGATAGATCGGGACGGAGGGAGTAATTTCTAGTCGTTGTCAGCGCTTTGTTATATCTTTCATTGTCAATAATTTATCATATGCTTGATATTGTCCAAGGACTAGTTAGAGTACCTGTGAGTCATAAATACTATGTAGAGCACCGGCAAACCAACAACCAGCTTCAGCGAACCTTCCCGTAAATAGAGTCCACTAGCAACAGTAAGGTCTCACCGCGCAACAGTAGAGTTTCTTTCCAATTCTCTCCGGTAACCGTAAGCTTATGTTGAAGATGCCAGGAGTTACCGCAACAGTATTTTTCCGTCTAATTTCCTTCTGCAACCGTCAAGCTGGTGGAGATTTTCTTCCACAAATGTAAAGCTGCACATCTTGTTTCTTTAATGATGAATAAATGTGCGTAAAGCAATTAGCGTGGGCGGCTGATCCTCACTGACCGTGAGTTCGTGGCAGCTGCTGAGGAAGGTTATAGCGCTGCCGCCGTGGGAGCAGCCATTAGCGTGGATTGTGCCTCAACACCGTTGAGGTGCTACATCTGCTGATGAAAACGGTCGAACTCGGTCGAAAACGGACTTACGAAATAGAAAACGAAATCGGTTTTGTCCGAACATTTCTATATTTTAGCAATTAAAGAGTATAAAAAATAATTGAAAATGGTTGTGAAACCAATTGAAACTGACAACTTTTTTATGTCTAAAAACGGAACAAAATGTCGAAAACGAAAACAGTCGGTTCGGAATATTTCTGTTTCGTTTTCATCCTTAGCTACATCAGCACAGGCCAAGAGCATCACCTCGACGGCCATCATGGTTGGGGGTTGGGAGGGCTGTCGTGAGTGGTCATCACGATGGGGAATCCCTATTTGGCATCGTGATGGGCATTCCGCCGGCCGTCAGAGTGGGGACGATGCGATGGAGGTCCGCCGCAGCCATTGGTGCGGGCATGGGAGAGGGCCCCCACTGACAGGGTTGCTGCGGCTGTCGTCGGAGGGTGGGGGAGGGTCTCCATTATTGCCGCGTAGGGCTATCGCCACGTGGCTTGCTACTATAGATTTGTAGATCACTGTCGGGCTCAAACCCTTTCATGGCCGGAAAATGAACCGGTAGAACTAAAGTGGCAGTGATGTCCCTTTGCCATCACTCCCGGTTTCTCACCCGGCAGTGATAGACCTAGAAAAAACAAAACAAAACAAAAAATAATCCAGGCAGCATGCTTGCTGGAGCATGCTCAGCTACAAAATCATACAGGAATAATTCATACATCACAGAGCAGGAGAGATTCATACAAAAAACTTGGGGGAAATAATTCATACGCCACAGTTCATAAATCACAAACAAACTGGGACAGATTCAAGACATCACATATCAACTCATCCACAAATCGATTTGTACACAACATACAAATGGAGAAGAGCACATCACAAATCACTGACAAATGAAGAAGAATCCCTCGGGGTCCTCATCCAGACTGTGAATTCTGCCACTTTGCATTCATTGTAGGCCACATATATATGCCTTGGATTTGGGTGCACTTATAGATCTGAGAGAAGAAGAGGAGATGCAAATCCGCAGATGTAATCACACAATAAAAAAATGCAAAAAGATTTACCGGAGCAACAACTACCAAAACACTTACCTCATCATCACAAGTGCGTACTTTCGTGCCAAGCTTTCCGATCTGCCGCAATGTAGGTATCCGCATCTCCCGCGCGAGCCGCCACCGTGGACGTGAAATGTTGTCCAGGATGCCCAAGAAGCCGCAACATCACAAGCACGGACGCCGTGGACGCGAGATGGTGTCTAGGACTCCCAAGAAGCCGCCGCCGTCGCCCAAGGTCGCTGCGGGTGCCTGCAAAGGTCACCCGTCGCCGGTCACCGGCGCTAGTGGCGCACAACGGCTATGCTGTCCGCCATCGTCCTTCCCCACCACCACTACCACCAAGCCCGAGAGCCCGCTCAAATCGCTCGCGTCAGCCCCGCCGTCGTCGCTGCCTCCTTCGACCGCTCTGCCGCTGCCGACTCCTCAAGCTCTTCGCCCGCCTCGCCGTCCTTGGCAGCCAGCGCCCAGCGTCAGCGCCAGCGGGGTTCCAGCGCCTCGCTCCTCCTCTGTCGCGGTCGCCTTCGCCGATGAGGTGCTCATCCACTCCCAGACGGGATCTCGGAGGGGATGGATAGAGATACAAGATAGTGAGTGGTTGAGGAGTGGAGATGCGGTTGGGTGGAGAATACAAGAGAAGTTCGGACGCGAGCTTGAAGTTAGCCATGATGAATAAAAATTTTCGGTCGGAGTCCATATATTACTGTCGGGTTAGATGTTACAGCCGACACTGATAGACTTTCACTGTCAGATTTTTATACCACCCGGTAGTGATGTGAACTTCACTATCAGGTCTTGGTCAGTCCCAGTAATTTTCTGGTTTTGCATCCACAAAAGGGTGTTCACTATCGGTTCTCTTACTACTGGCGGTGATGCTGCAGTGATGTAAGAATCTGTTGTAGTGGCTTCTGCTTTCGGGGTGGGGAAGGCCACTGCAGTCGCCGTTGGGGTCAAGATCTCTGGGATGATTTCTTCTGCAGGCCGTCATCGGAGTGAAGCAGGGACGTCATGCAGGCGTGGAAGAAGCGGTCGCTGGCATTGGGGAAGTTGCACCCACGCTGCTAGAAGGCAGGGAGAGTCGCGCTTTCACCAGTAGTGTGGACCAACATGATGAAGGTCTCTGCTTCTAAATATAGGCGAGAGAGAATTAATGAGAATAAGGAACATAGAATCATGGAACAATGAGATGCTAGCTAGAAAAGCGCAGGTGCATCATTTCTGAATTGGACTTTGACGTTTATATAGGACTTCCAATTACTCTTGTGTGATCGGATATGCTCGCCGGAGCTCTACAGTATTCGCTCTAAACAATATTCAGCTTAGGATCTTTTTTTGAAAACATTCAGCTTAGGATCTAAAGAGCATATATATAGGGCACCGCGCTATTTGGTACCCGGGTACCATTCAGTACTCACTGCCAGTGGCATCAAAAGCATCTAACACACACGGTTCAGGACGTGCCCGCTGGGCCACTTCTGAGGCTTCACTGTCCCATTCAAAAGATTGTGATTCATTTTTTCTCTATCCTTTTTCTCACTACGTGACTCATTTTTTTTCCATTCTTTTTTCTCACGACATGAGAGGCGATCCCTTACTTGACAATCAATTGTCTTGAGAGGAGCAAATGACCTAGGCTGGCATAAATCGAAACTATCATTTGCATATACGGTGTGGCATCTAAACCATCTTCTCCATATCTGTGTGGGAACCGAGCCTATAAATCAAAACTAGATGCCTAGAGCGCACGCCCACGCCAAAGCGGACACGCCAAAGTGGACACCGAGGTTGTTTTCCTACGTGGCCGGGCTAGAGCTAAAGACACGGTCACAGGGTGGAACGGACACATCTTGTCAACCTGTGATTCTACGCTAATGGCATTACAAGACGCTTACAAGTTGTATTCGAAACCAACAAGACACACGACTCCACACACAGCCACTTTAGCATCCGAGCTGTAAAAGATATTCTTGATGCGTCACACAACTCCACAGACAGCTCTGTATCATCAGATGCACACGTTGATTGGTAGACACTTGCGATGTTATTCCGGATGCCTCCTAATCTAATGCCATGCGGTTCCATTTTCAGTACCAATAGTTTATCTAGCATTTCTGTCTCTTTGGTCGCCAACAGAATGACAGAGGCCTACTACTTATGATTAGGGGAGGTTGCTACAGCTGAGAGATCAAAATGGGAGGTTGGTCACACTATGCCGGAACTGGGTGCATTGCTTCTGCACTTATATATTAGCTTGCTCCCCATTAAACCTTAGTTGCATTAGGACAGGTTGTACAATTAATGTAGTACAAATCAAAGACTGCATTGATACACGTCCAATTCAATGACAAAACTCATGTCTTAAAATAGTAGATATCGATTATTTGTTCATCTGCATATATATGGTAGAGCCAAGACTCGGATTAAATGGATGTGTTATGTACTATATTTTGTATATTTCATATTTCTGTTGTTTTAAAGTATTTAGTTGTGTGTTGTATTGACTCACTCAAGACCCGGATGTTATTAACTGATTAGCACTCCTACAAAATGACGGACAAAGTTGTATGAAAGTATAAAGCATGGAAAGCTTCACAAAGTCTGTTTACTAAGGATGCAACCTAAGCGTTAGGATTACCCAGCTATGATGGATCAATGATACCCTGACATTTCCTGTGGACATATCATACCAATCCACATTGGTCTAATCTGCGTACTCCTTACAAACCCAATGCTGAAGATGGCGCAAATGACAAAGGGTGTTGCACATTCAAGCCGCACTATGCCCTCTATGGTCACTCCGAACGAGTATATGCCAAGGTAGAACTTGTCAATGCGAGTCCAAATAACATTAGTTATCAAATTGGCATTTGATGACCCATGAGTTCCATGAAAACGAACATATCGGCCTCTAGATGGCATCCATATATGAGGCTGTTGAGCCGATTCATCCCGAGCTTGGCCTCACAAAAAACGGATCATGGTACTTTAATCTAGACTGGCTGGGAAGCTAGTCGGCCATCATGGAAATGTCGAGGTGACTAGCGCTGAAGGCATATAGAGGACAGGGTGCAAGGAGGAGGAGATGTTCCAGATGCCTCGTGTGCCTAAAACAACTCTGCACTGCTGGTTGCCAGTAATATCCATTTTGTCTGTTGCAAACATTTTGCTGTAGTGAACTCGGCGAGACGATTTGAGCATAGCTAAAAGTGATGTTGTATATATAAAACACTGGAATTAGAAGTACAAATCGTCAGCTTGGAACACGTGACATTTTTTAAAGCAAATTGATTTCACCAGTCAGATGTAGTAGAGCTTGCAAACTATTATATATGACTACCAATACACAGGAACAATAAGGTCCATATATTATTCCTTTCCAGGTTCACGAATTTACATGCAGACCAATAACACCCCCCCCCCTACCGTAAACCGGCTCTTTGCCGAGTGTTTTTTGTTCACACTCGGCAAAGAGCCGCTTTGCCAGTGGCCAAAAAATACACTCGGTAAAAAGAACACTCGGGAAAGACCCTCTTTGCCGAGTGTAAAAAACACACTTTCGGCAAAGAGGCTCTTTGCTGAGTGCCTTTTGTTGACACTTTCGGTAAAGAGGCTTTTTACCGAGTGTCTTTTGTTGACCTTCGGCAAAACAGTTTTGGAATTAATTTTTTGAGAACCTAAACGAATTAAAATCAAAAAGTTGTCAACTACAAAGTTTCATAACTTTTTGATATCTACAATTTTCATTTTAAAAGTTTTTCCATCCGAGGTCATTTGAAAATTTTAAATTTCAAATATAAGAGTCTCAAATTTAAAAATTCGAAATTTTTAAACGATCTCGGATGGAAAAACTTCCTAAATTAAAACTGTAGATCTCGAAAAGTTATGAAATTTTGTAATTGACAAATTTTTTTGATTTGAATTCATCTTATCATGCAAAACTACGTCTGAATGTCTCGAATTTGAAATTCAAATTTTTCAAACGACCTCGGATGGAGAAACTTCATAAATAACGATTGATCTCTAAAAAGTTACGAATCTTTGTAGTAGAACACTTTTTATTTGAATTCGTTTAGTGCCTCAAAACAACAATTTTCACTTCATTTAGTACGATATCTGAGGAACTAAAACAAACTATTGACACATGTGACAACGTAGTCTAGTGGTAGAGCAAGAGAAGCTTGAGAAGGAGGTCCTGGGTTCGATCCCTCCCACCGGCATGTCTGCAAAATGCTGTGCAAAAATTTCCGTGTGGAAGTGGCTGGTTGATGGCTGACATGTGAGAAAAGGCATAGCTTGCTCGACCCATCACGAATTTACATGCAGACCAATAACCACCCCCCCCCCCCCCCCCCCACGCACGCACAAAAAAATACAAACCTCTGAAAAATATGTCCCCAAATAAACAGAAAAAAGGCATAGCTTGCTTGACCCATCAACGTGCTGGCATACCATCCTCCTATGTCCTTGGAAGGGTGACATCATGCAACTCGCTACATTGATGCTTGAGATTGCCGAGGCAAAGTCCTACGCAACTCGCTACACATCCCCATCGTTAACGGCAACAGAACTGAAGCGTCGAGAATTGAATGCTGGTGTCAACAACAGAATGCTGCAATTAGTTTCATATTTTTCTTTGGGTACCAGGCTTTCGAATCAGTGCTAGTGTTTATTTATGTTAGAACTCGTAGTTCGATGATGTTATACTTCATTTAATTTTTTCTTACATGCAAAGATGTAATAAGCGTGTGCTTCTTTCCGTCATGCACCAAGAATGATGTAATGTCTGAATGATGTGTTCAAGAAAGATGTAAATTTTGGCAACAACAGATTGCATGATTGTGTGGAAATGCTACTCTTCGCAAGTCTCAACTGCTACACATCATGCAGCAAGATACATGCAACCGGATCCAGCACGGCTCACAACAATGTGAAGTGCATGCAACACTTCTATAGCGACTAGCTTTTCCATATCCTTCAGCATTTCTGTCCTTGGTACACGAGGTATACGAGCTTAAGTTTGATGTCTGCTAAATGACCTTCTCAATCTGTTCATTGAGGAGAGGAGGAGATGTTCCAGATGCCTCCTATGCCTAAGACACCTCACTGTGGACCTCCAGTATCTGGTAGTAAGTTCTGTTTGTTTGCCATCAAAACATATATCTCATTGATTCGTTGCATCGATTTGTGGTAGCCAACTAGCTGAGCCCAATTGAGTATAGCTAGGATTCCTGGTGTGTGTATATATATAGAGAGAAGACTGAGATGAGAATAATAACCTAGCAATGACTACCAAAGAATATTTTCCGATAAAGGAAGCTTTTATTAAATTATCAAAGAATTCAATCAAGATCATACACGACTACCGGAAAGGGAGGCTTTGCGAATGTTAGGTTCTTTGCCAAGTGTATTATTTCAGACACTTTCGGCAAAGAGCCTCTTTTGCTGAGTGCCAAGGAAAAAACACACGAAAAAAAAAAAAAAGTCTTTGCCGAGTGCCAAAAAAAAAGCACTCGGCAAAGACACTCTTTCCGTGTGTCAAAAAATAGCACTCGGCAAAGAGGGTCTTCGACAGTGTTTTTTTTCACTTCGGCAAATAAGTTTTTAAATCAATTTTTGAGGCCCTAAACGAGTTTAAATAAAAACGTTTTCAATTACAAAGTTTCATAACTTTTCAAGCTCTACAAAGTTTATTTTGTTCATTTCTTCGTTTCACAAAACGTTAGTAACGTTGTTCACCCAACTTACATCTCTCATATCCTCTTATATTTTCTTGAAACTAGAGTCCTCTTATATTTTCCTGAAACTAGAAGAGAGATTAATAAGATTTACGTAAGATGTTATTAAAACTTCATCAAATTAAGATATAAACAAAATACTCAGTAAATCTCATAAAGATATGAACCTTCTTAGTAGAAAATTTTTTTTCGTTTGAATTCATCTTATTATGCGAAACTAGGTGCGTATCTTTCAAATTTTAATTTTGAAAAAATCTATTTTCAAAACGACCTTGGATGTAAAAACTTCCTAAATGAAAATTGTAGATCTCGAAAAGTTATGAAACTTTGTAGTTCACAACTTTTTATTTAATTTTATTTAAGGTCTCAAAAACTTATTTCAAAAAAAATTTTTGCCCTCTTTGCCGAGTGCCAAAAAAAGCACTAGGCAAAGAACCCGCTTTTGCCGAGTGCTATTTTTTGACACTTTCGGCAAAGATCGGTTTTGAATTTTTAAATGACCTCGGATGAAAATTATAGATCTCAAAACATTATGAAACTTCATAGCTGACAATTTTTGATTTAAAGTCATTTAGGGCGTCAAACAAGCAACTTAGATTCGGTTTAGTACAATATATGAGGAACTAATACGGAGTCTTAACACAAATCATGACATAGCGCAATGGTAAGACAAGAGATGGTGGAGAGAGGGTCGTGGGTTTGAGTCACAATTATTGAAATTGCTTGAAAAATGATGGAACTGAGTTGGATCGTTGTCGGCTGTAGCTTACTGATGGCGGCCTCCCCTAAGTATTTTTTACTATTAGTTTTTGGTTATTTCACATTTTTTCATTGCCGAGTGTTTTTCGACACTAGGCAAAGCCTTTACCGAAAGTGCCCGATAAAAACACTCGGCAAAGGGCCTCTTTGACGCAGTAAATTGTGCGAAAGTGATCTTTGTCGAAGTGTTACACTTTCGGCAAAGGCTTTGCCGTGTGTAAGGGTCTTTGCCGAGTGTTTTTTTGATAATCGGCAAAGAGCTTGATTCTGGTAGTGACGGCCCTGAAAACGCGTACTACAAGATAAAGGTTGGGTCCAAGACATATACCTTCTTCCCTCCTAGACCTGATGGGTTCCCAGCTGAGTTTTATCAAGTGTTTTGGGAAGTTATAAAACGGGACCTCCTATCTCTCTTCATTGATTTTCACAAAGGTAGCTTGCCGTTTTTTAGTCCCAATTTTGGTACAATTACGATGTCACCAAAACAAAAAGGGGCAACACAGATTCAACAGTTCTGTCCTATATGTTTGTTGAATACTAGTTTCGAGATTTTTACAAAGGTCTTAACAAACCGAATAGCCCTAGTGGCCCAAAAGGTTATTCAACCATCCCAGTACGCATTCATGAAAGGGAGGAATATTCTGGATGGTTTAGTTATTCTAAATGAGACCATCCATGAGATGCATAGAAAAAATTAGATGTAGTCATTTTAGAGCTAGACTTTGAGAAAGCCTACGATAAGATTAAATGGCCTCTCCTTCAACAAATCTTAAGAATGAAAGGCTTTGCACCAATTTAGTGCAATTGGATTGACCAACTAGTGATGGGAGCTAGTGTTAATATCAAAGTGAATGACGACGTGGGACACTTCTTTCAAACCAAGAAAACAGTAAGACAGAGAGATCTCCTATCCTCTATGCTAACAACTCTGATCTTTCGGGCTAAGTCCCATGGAAGAATTAGAGGAGTTGCCCCACAATTGGTTGATGATGGCCTTTCTATCCTGCAATATGCAGATGATACCATTTAATACCCCTATCTAAAACATTGTCTTCATCGGCTCTGTTACTTTCGATGCATTATTTTTTTAAAAAATAAAGCAAGGCGGGCATTATAACTTCGCCCACCACGGTAAATAGGTTAACCGTGGGCGGGCACGCGTTTGGGCAGTGGTGGCTGCCATATCTGATGCCTGGATTAACCGTGACGGGTGCCGGTGCCCGCCACGGTTAACGTCTTTATCGATCCCGCCACGGTTAAGTTTTGTGCCGTAGTGTATCATGGTATCTAACAGCTGAACTTAGCTAACAGCTGCGATTGCCTTCTTCATATGGCCATGCAGCAGCTCCAATTTCAAAATAATTTTATTGAATTTGCAACAGCTCCACTGTCTGCTAGGGTCTGAGTGCACTTAACATTTGAACGTGAGCATATATACGAGGTGAGTAGCCACAGAAATTTACAAAACGACTTGTCACACTACTACATTGAGCAACATTAGGGGCGGCTGGTGATGGACCACTACTACAGGATTGATTTTGCGAGGTGTTCGGATTTTATTTTCCGTGGCGAGCATTTGAGAAACCGCCACATAAAATCGGTGGCCTGACACCCCCTCCAGCCAGGGGAAAACCGCCACGGTTAATCATCAAATAACCGCCACGGTTAATATTGGCCCATTTTAGCCCAACAAAGCTCATTACTGAGTTGGTCGTATATATACTGATCGTAACACCCCGAATTTTGGCCATTTTTAAAATTCGCTAAAAATTCAAACTTTTCGGAAATCTCGATTTAAATTATTGCCCTAAAAAAATATTTTATGACTTAATTCGAAAATTTGAGGGCTAGAATATTAAATTCTACCTCCATGGATTTTTGAACACATAAAATATTTTATTTTCTCTTTAAACCAAAAAGGAGTTACATCACAAAAGGGAAATGGAAATAATAAAGGAGAAAGAAATTAGAAAAGAAAAGAGGAGAAATAAGAAAAGAAAGAAAGGAGAAGAAAAAGAGAAAGAAAATAGGAAGGGAGGATGGAAATCAGCCCAGCCCAGCTACCTATTTCCCTCTCCTTCTCTCTTTTCCACACGCCGCGAGGCGGCCCAACAAGCCCACAAGGCCACCACCGCCCCGCCCATCTTCTCCTTCTCTCTCGGCTCACCGGGACGGGCGGGACCCTCTTTGTCGGCACCATCTCCCTCCTAGAGATGGCGACCGAGCAACACAGCTCCGCCCGGTCGGCCACGTCGCGCCTCCGCCTCGCCGCTAGCCAAGCGCGGCTGCGTTGGCGAGGGCAGGGGCAGCAGCTGGGACCACGCCGCGAGCTGTCCCATCGTGCGAGCCAGCTCACTCGTCATCCAGCGCGCGCAACTGCGACGCCGGCAAAGGCGGCGACCTCGCTGCCGTTGCCCGGCCACCATGGCGAGCGGACAAGGTGGCCATCTACGGCGGCAATGGTGGCGGAGACCTAGCCCACGATCACCACGGCGTGCCTCAGCGGAGACACCGCGTTGCCGGGCTGCCCACAGCCCCGCGGCCGTCGCGAGCGGTGGGCGCGGTGGCGCGCATGGCTGTCCGCTTAAAAGTATTGTGCCAAGCTCATCGGAGGGCGTGGCCATGACATGACCACCGCGACCGGCTAAGCGCCGCGGACATGACCTGGCAGCGGCGCACCGACAAAGAGCCCACGTGCGTGTCGAAACCGTGCGGAAAATATCGGGCGGTCGCCGGGGAGCTCACCGCCACGGCTATAAATAACCGCCGGTGCTCAATCCCGACTCCGCCCGGCGGCCAGGGAGCTCCGCCGAGGGCGGGCGCCTCGTGCTTTCGCGCGGTTTCCTCCCTCCCCTTCCACCTCTCGCTCTAGACGGATTTTCCCCAAACCGGGTTTTCGCGCCGCGGTGCTAGGTCACAAGAAGCGCCCGCGTGGTGACGTCGAGTCAATTGGCGGTCGGTACACTTCCCTCCTCTCCCCCTCTTTCATTTCCCATGGTTATTGGTCTCTATTGCGCTGGCTGTGTAGCATCGCCTCCGGATCCACCCGCCGATGGCGACCGCCCGCCCACGCCGTCGCCGTGGGGCTACCCCTCTACCGCCGCCCCGAGACACACCACCGTGTTCGGGGCGATCTGCGCGGAATACCCTAAGCGCCCCTCGCGGCGAAGCTACGGGCCAAGGACGGTCGATTCGGCCAACTCCGGCAGGTCGCGCCGCCGCCTGGGGAACGAGGGACGGAGGCCGCCCACGGCGACGTTATTCCCGTGACGCCGTCAATCGTTGTTAAGCCAATGAGGCGCCCGGCCGCGTGGCCTCTCCGTCCCATCGCCGTCTCCGTCCCGTTAAGGCCACGTGGAAAGCCCTAGGCCCACCCAGTCGATCCACGGGGATGGATATCTGATGCGTGTACACGAGATGTAAAATGCTATGTACACACGACTAATGTACACGGAATGTTATAAGTATATTTTTCGGGTGTCGAAAAAATTCCAGAAAAATATGTAAATAAACTAGATTATGTGGTGATGATTGTCATGATTTTTATTATATTTTTTCCTTTAAAAAAAATATTGACATAAAAATCCCACGATGTTTATTATCCGGAATTAAACTTCAAAAAATCATAACTTCCGATCCGTAACTCGATTTAGGTCAAACCACTTCCAAAGTATTTTTCTAAAATCATACTCTATCCGTTTATCATGATTTTGCTTATTATCATGTGGTGTCTTTTGTCGCTATTCATTCACCCTAATATTTATTCGATAATCTCTGCGACGTGGAAGTAGCCAACGAGGACCTTTATCGAGGAAATTGCAACCCGATTACATCGCGAGCCTTGACGGCGTATACAACCAAGGCAAGTCCTTACCCCCTTTAATAATGTTGACCAAATTAATCAACCTACTTTTATAAGATGATGAACATGAGATATCTTTGCTAAGTGTATGATATGATGCATGATGCTATAATATGACTAAGTGAGACCAATATAACCTAATTAATAATGTGAACCATCCAACAAAAGGTGAGTGGTGATAGTCTACATGGAGGTAGACTAGTCACAATCGGGGATGAACCCCGCGGAGAGATGCTCACCTCCCTAAGGACCGGTTCATAGACCATCTACCTAGTGAGATATCACGCATGCCCACTTGTGTCGAGATGGGGCGACTTGATCTCACACCCGTTAGGTCAAGGTATATTGTATGCCTAGGAGGCCGATGGTAGGCGTAAGGGCTATCGGGAACGGACATGGGGAGAGTGGCCCCATGGTCCTTAATTGGTGTGGTTGCTTTGTGATCCTCCACGAAAAACTTTTGGCGCAATGTTATCGTATACAAATTATTAAGTTGGCGGGTCTTTGAGTGATCATCCGAAATGCCGAGTGCTAATGGGATCTTTGAGTGATCTTCCCATTCCCCAACCCCGAGAAACCTTTGGCGGAAGATATACCAAAAACCTAGGAGGCATCCGGCGGGTAATGAGGTCTCGTTGGATCTTTTAGGACCACCGATCATGGAAGGAGCTGATCCATCGTGTGGGGAAATTGTACAACCTCCATGAGTTTTATTTAAATCTATTCGAATAGCCACGTCCTTGGCATGGGCAAATGCTAGGCGGATCATCTATGATTATATTTTCATACTAATGTTGACTAACCGTTTGTGCTTGTTGTTGACGATAATCTTACCTAAGCTAATCGGGAACTAGCCGAGGCAGTTTTAGAGTCTCGCTAGGGCCCAAACCCCTAATAACCACCAACCCCCGGTGTGGACTTGCCGAGTACTTTTGTACTCACCCGTTGTTAATTTTTCCCGAGTTAGGCCCGGATGGGGACTTCGGCTATGATGACCACGATAAGGCAATGCGGGATGATTAGACGTTTATGCCTTTGGAGTTTCTAGGACCGGGATGTTGACACTAGGGTTTCGACTACGCTCAAGTTGCTTGTGGGTGTGACATGTTTGGAGCCACTATCTTGTGGCTAGTGCACTCGATAATTAAATAATTAGCCACAAAGATGGCTTAGGTTTATCCATTTGTGTAACCTCTAAGACAAAGTGACCCTCGAGTCACTTATGTAAGACCTTATTTATCCTATCAATAAAAGCTTGGCACTTTTTATAAATAAATCTGTGTCCACTCTTGTCTTATAAACGTATTAGCGCGTGATCCTGGCACTAATACGTGTAATTAACGACCCATTAAAAGTGGGGGGCGTAACACAGTTGCAAACCCTAGCTAACTCGCACCACTCCCTTTATTTTCTCCCGGCCGGCCGCCACCTCCTCACACAAACCCAACGCGGCCTCTCTCCTCCCCAAGCCGGCGGCCTCCCTCCCCTCTCCCCCCCGGCGGCCTCCCTCCCGTCTCCTCCCCGGCGCGGCGCGGCGGGCGCTCCCTCCTCCTCGGCGGTGTGGGCTCCTCTACCTCGGCGGGCGGCGGGAGGAAGCGGCGCGGGATCCCGGCCATGGCGGGGCGGTCCCCAGAGGGCGGCGCTCCCCCAAGATCCTGATCCGGCGTCCCGAGCCTGGATCCGGCGCGTCCCGACCACGGGCTTTGGCGTCCCCATCTCTGGCGGTGGCGGCGGTGTGGAGCACGGTCCCTGCCCTCGAGCACGGATCCGAGTCCTCGGGCTCCGATCTAGCGCCCCTCGAGCATGGTCGGCATGCCCGAAGCGCGGACCCGGCGTCCCGACCACGGCTTTGGCGTCCGGCCAGCGGCGATGGCGTCTTCGGCCCGGCGGCAAGCTGGCCGGCGGTGGCGAGACTTCGAAACCATAACGGGCTGAGATCTGGGCCCGGCGGCTGAATCTGGACCCGTTAGGGTTTCAAACTGGATTTTCTTTTTTATTATTATTTTTTTTATTTATTAACCGTGGCGGTTTTGTTAAATAACCACCACGGTTAATCAATTTTCGTGGCGGGCAAGAAACTGTAACACCCTAGGTGTTAAGCATCTTGAAAGCATGATCATTTGCATAGCATCATCATCATTTCATGCATGAGCAAGTTCATAATAGCTTTTAATTGAGTTATTTTCATTTCATGCTTGCTTGATCTAGGTACTATAGGATCTTTGCTATAATCATGTTTTGGACCTAGATTGTGCCTAGATATATTTTTGACATAATTTAGGACCATGTTTGAGCTGGTGTTTCAATTTAGAAAATTTTCATAAAATAGCCCTAGTATGTCAAACCTTTTTGACCCATTTTGAAACTCTTTTCAAAAGTGCTTGATAGAAGTGTTTCTAGCAAAAAAGTTTCTATAGATGAAATGAAGTAATTTTTATGTGGAGCAAATGATCTGTTGTAAGTTTCTGGTGAAAAGGTTTTGAAATGACCCAAATAGAGCCCCCAAGTTTGAGTCAAACTTGAGTCAAATTCAAACCCTGATTTTTGAATGTTTGAGTGAACCTTGCTGTTTTTAATTTTTAGTTTCAAATCTAGGCCGAACTAGGAAATGGTCATGTTGAGAGTTTTGTAGCTTATGAAATTCTCTACAAAGTTGATGTTTTGACTTTTTCCAAATTCTGCACGAATCTCGATGCACAGGCCAAAACCAACACCGGTTCAGAACGGGCGGGAAATTATCGGCTGCTCACACGGCCGACAGCGCCGGGCGGCAGTGGCCACGTGTGCGCCATGGTGATGTACAGCTCGGACAAGCGTGTCCGCTCGCCGCAGCGCCTTAAAAACCGTGCCCCACACTCGCCCTAACCTAGCGCCACTCGGGGCCGCCACCCTCCACGCGAGAGAGCGCGCCGCCCGCTTGTAGGTCGTCTGCAGCGCCGCCGCCCGTGTTCCATCGCCGCCGTCGGGCCAAACCGAGGCCAAATCGCCGCCCTAGCCTCACCCCATCGTGTGCTACAGCGAAGCGTCGAATCAAGGTAAAGCGCGTAGGGACCTCATTTCGTCCGCCCGGGCGTCCGCGGCGGGAGTCCGCCATGGCGCGTTGGGGCAAGCTTCGGCTGGAGGCTCGTGAGATCGGGTTTAGGCCGTCCTTCTTGATGTTCTAAGATCGCCTCATGATGCACGAGCCCTAGAGCTGGGTGGTTGGTAAGATCCGGCCGCCGTTTCGCGGGGACGGCGTCGTCGCCCGGCGTCTTTGCCCGTGGCGCCGCCCGTCTTGCGGTTCGTCGTTTGCCCGTCGTTGCCGTTGCGAGTCTAGCTTGCTTGCATGTCTCTCTTGAGCCTAGGAGAGTGTAGAGACGGCCGTTGGTTTGCCGCCTTTCGCCAGAAGGCGGCCGGGCGCCCGGCGTCAGCGCCGCCATGCGAGCCGCCGTCTGGCCGTCGTCGTCGTTGTAGTCGGCTTTAGCGCAAACCAAGTGCACCAACGTGTTTGTCTCATCGGTAGAGTCGATTAGGTTAATTTGGTTGAGTGTTTTGGTCACGGCCGGTGAAGATCCGCCGTCGACCACGCCCGCCGCGCGCCGGGCTCTGTTTACTGTCTCATCGACACGCAGGCCCCCGCCCGATTTTCTTTTTCTTTTCCTTTTTCTTTTTTTCAGTTTTTGTGTGAAAAGCTTTGGAAATTCATAACTTGGTCATTTTGAGTCCAAATTGAGTGAGACAAATTTTGCCATGTTTGTTAGGAGATAGGCTATAGTATAAAAATTATGAAACCCTATTTTCTGAGAACTTTTATATAGAGTTTTATTTATGGCTAGAAATGCATGGAAATTGAGGAAAATCATATCTTTTAATTGGTACAAGATAAAAATATGCTTTACGTATGAAAAGTGCTTGATTCTCGTGAGTAGAGTCCGTGGAAAAATATCATGTATGGTATGTTCTGTAGAAGAAATGTGATTTTCTATTTATGTGCTTTTGCTATGTGATCTTTAGAAATTCATAGAAAAATAAATATTAGGATTTTGAGTGTAATGGTGTGGTGGTTCTTGATAGATTTCAGTAGATGTTTATACTCGTAAATCTATTGTCCGACACTTTTCATAGTACAAAGTATTTTCATGCCTAGTTTTATCCCTAGCTTGTCATTTTTGGGTAGAATTGTATGAGCTTAATCTTGCCATGATATTTTTATGGTAGCTGTTGTATTCCAGTAGGATGCTCTGGTAATTTTTGTAGAATTTTCTTGTATATTTATCATAATTATGGTGCTTGGAAAGTAGGCTAGAAATATAGGTGTATATGGTCATGTTGAGTAATTGTATTTTTATTATGTGTTCTTAACATGTTTATGATCTGTTAGTAAGCTTGGTTTGGTTAGCTTAGAAGTTTCTACATTTTCTTGTTCTAGCATTTTATTTGATTATAGTGTGCAAGTAGAGTGTTTGCTAGGGTATGTCATTTCATGTGCTTTAGATTATCTTTTGGTAAGTCCAGTAGGTTTAGTTGGTAGCTAAATACTTGATTTACCTGCTGGTTTAGTTTGTGACAAGTAGCATGAGTAGTTTTAGAGTATGGAGGTTGTGTGTGGTGATTGGGCTGAAAACAGAGCCTCTGTTTTTCCTAATTTCGAGGCTGATAAGTTTAGATTCAGTTCTGGGTTCTATGGAATGATTTGTAGGAAATTTTGTTAGCTTTCCATAGATTCCTAGTTCACTGAATTTGGAGTTATAGAACTCCTTGTGTGATCTGTTTTTAGTGACACTGTCGTGCTGCCATTTTTTGCCCGAGAGAGGGATAGGGTATTGTTTGATGTAACGTGTTAATGTTTCTTGTGTAGATTAAGTTACGTTTCTGCGAAGAGATATGCATTTATTAAGAGCTTGCATCATGAAGCATCCATTCATCATACATACTTTATTTTATACAAGTTGTGTTCATGCAATTGTATTTATCTCTTTTCTCCATCATATGCATCATCTCAGGATCGGGGAGGTTAAGAGGAGCCGATCGAGGAACCAGGGGAGTTGTTCTAGCTGGGAGTGCAGTCCGGGAGGAGTCACCGGAGGAGAAGGATCGACCGACGAGTGGACCGAGTGCCCGGAAAGCATGTTCCGCAACGTTCTGCGAGGCAAGCCCCGGGAGCATTCTACCCTTTCCTATTCTTCCACTTAATTTGACTTTGGCGCCCTTTTATATGTTTCTTGCATTACGTATAGGGAATGGTTGAAACCGTTGATGCATTATGATCCTTGCCGAAAGTTGCCTATCCTATATAGAGGTCTAGGTTAATACTCGCACCATGTTTGCAAAGAGACGATTCCTGTCACTTGAGGAGATGTTGTGTACAATCACATGGGTGATTGTCAAGCCGCCGCTGAGAACCCGATAAAGTAAAACATGTGAGATTGGGTGGAACTTGTGGTCCTTTCCACCGATCGATTAAGGACTCATACTTTGTCGGGTCAGTGGTCGAAAAGTTGAACGCATTCGAGATATAGTAGGCTCCGCCGGGTCGTGAGCCACGGCTCGCAAGAATGTTAGGGGCGGCTATGCTCGCTCTATCGCTCCTCCTTTGGCGTTGGTTGCGTAGGGTTTTTATTGGGTGCAAGAAGATGCGCACGATGATGTCGGTCTCGTTGCACGCTCACTTGCCACCCGAGAAGGAGGGGGTAGCCGCAAGACCGAGACTTTTACGCCCCTAACACCTTGAAGAGTGATCGGGTTCCGCCTTTGCAAAGTAGACTTGATGTGTGTCGGGTATTCGCCACCGGTTTGCAATCGATTCGAATCGCCATCTCCCTAATAGTGAGAACCCGATACATCCACGGCAATGTAGTCTTAATCACTACAACTTAAATGTCTTTATCATGTTGCGACTAATTTATCATGATCCAGCTTACTTATGTTTGTTATCTATTCTAATCGAAAGCAATGTTTAACCTTGACTATACAGATCTATGTTATGTAAGTAAATAATAACCGTTAACTTGGAATAATACAAGTAGCATGTGTAGGCTCACTAAATAACTTTTATTTGCGAAATTAATGTGAGTCAGCTAAACCCCAGATAAAGCCCGGCATGATCCTTGGAGTCTTTTATTTTATTTTGGACGGGTAAGTCTAGGCGAAAGTATTTTGTACTCGTGGTTTTATTCTCATTGTTGCGGGTGATCATATTTACCATGGTTATTGTAAGACTTGTCTGTTTCCCCGCTGATGAGGAGTAAGGCCCCGGCAAGGCAAATCTATATCCCCGTCTCATGCCGCTACGGGGATGACTATCTACCGGCACTATCTTATATTTGTTTTCGTTAAAACTATTTTGGTTTTCGTAAAACCATCGCCTTCCGACTTGAACCTGAGTTTGTAATAAATCATACTTCGCACTCGATGTTTAATATATCGAATTTGGTTTGAAATACCTGCGGTCTTTACTACCAAGCTCAACGATCCCGTTGTATGTTGTTGATGAGTTTGAAATCACTCGAGATTTCCGAATACCGGGTTTATGTGGACTCAAGTGTAGATCGCGATTGCTTCGGGTGATTGCGATTTATACTTGATTTCTTATAAATTGGTCGGCTCGCTACAAATGGCATCGAGCTTAGTTTGGTAATTACAAGTCCGATCTGGTATTTAAATTAAAACGAACCACTAATCTTTTCTTGAAAAGTTTGTGAAACAAAATCTTTAAGTGGTGTGAGTAAAAAGGTTTGCAAAATTTAGTAGTGCCTTGGTCATACCCTCTATGCCCAATTAAGGACAACGTGGCTTGGCTAATCGGATTGGGCTAGTGCATCATATTTTGTTGTTTGTGCTTGGTTGTCGTGCGGCCGGAAGTACGGGGCTACTCACTTGAGTAGTCATGAATGGATCGAAATACCTCTCGCCTCGAGGTAATGGTTGTTCAATGCCTCTACCCAAGGTAATGGTGTGAGTCAGAGAGCATGACCGGGTGTATGCCGGTCTAGGGGGGAAATAAAATGATTTTGAGAGCTCGTGGTCGGGTAGTGCCCCGTAGACTTGTGTATGGGTACAATGTGTGCTGGGTGTAACATGTGATTTTTCCGCATGGTATGCGATGCCGTTGGGTGGACCTGACGGCGGTATATGCAATTTAAATTCTTGCATTGCATGAATATATTGTGGGCTGAAATGAATTGCAGGTACACTAACAGCGCAATGCGTTAGGATCGAATAGACACGTCTTGTTTTCTTTTGAGAGATCGTAGGTTGCCACCATTAAAACGAATAGAGAATCTCTTTCCTATTCCGAGAGTCACGTAGGTAACGTGCATGCATCATGTTTAAATTTCCACATCATGTCATTCATGCATTTTCCCATCTTTTCCCCTAAATAGAACTTGCCCTAATTCGACAAAACTAGGATTTGTTGTTTCTCAATCTCACTTTATATCCTAAATCTTGCTACAGATGGCTCCAACCCCAACTTCCGGTAGTGGCACGATCGCGAACAAGAAGTTTGGCATGCCCACAAAGGCTTTGTGGCGTGTACTCCGGCAGATTGGCTGGCTACAGGCTCCTACGTACACTTTGGGAGACAGCTCCACGAGGCGAGAGCGTATAGTTACCGGGATTCACCTTGTGGTTCCCGCCCTTGCGATGCGGTGCTGTGTATGGGTAGGATGGGACATCATGGAGTACGGATTCCACCGAGGCTGCGGCCGACAATGCCGCTCGTGTCTTTGAGGAATTTGATGGTGGACCACCCCGAGGTGTTGGTTGGGACGGGCTGCTTCCGGCTTTCCCCGGGCCGACCCCCTTTTCACTGCTTGGGAGCGGGGTGGTGTGGACCCTTTGCGGAGGGGACGAGGCGAGGGCGGGATAGCACTTGTGACGCCATGAGTGCTATGTTCGCTATGATGGAGATGACAGTTGGTGAAGAGGATAAGGCACAGGGAGCTATGGCAGTTGTGGTTCGTCAGAGAGGTGAGATAGACCAGTTGATCCGAGACCGCAGGAGGCTGCGTGGCATGCTGAGGCGTGCTACAGAGGAGAAGGGGAAGAACACAGCAGAGGAGGAGCTGGCAAAGATGAAGAAGCAAGTGTTGAGTCTTTTAGCACAGTTGGCAGTTAGCGAGAAGGCAAACAAGACCTTGAGCATGCATTATCAGAATGCTCTGTTGGCACGAGAGAAAGTTGAGGCCCCCTACAAGGAGATCAAGGAGAGGCTTGAGTATGTGGAGTGCGAGTACACTAACGTGCGAGAGGAGTACTACCGTTTGTACCACGCCTACCACTACCCCATGGGTGCGGAATTTACGAGGACCTTCGGATAGTGACTAGGGCAGCAAAGTAGTGCCCACTAAGGAGGACCAAGATGGAGATTCTACTTCGCACGCACCACAGGAGTAGATGACCGTGATGCTACGTTTAGATTTCAGCTAGATGCTATCATGTAGACTATAATCTAGATTTGACACCCTTGTAGCCGAGCGGTGTAATGCCACTATTATCATGTAATTTCCCTTTTTCAGTAGTGAGACTATCGGCATGTAAGACTTGGATTCGTAATGTTCGAGACCTTAATGTATTAGTTGAGACCTTAATTTAGTTTGTGCCCGCGTTATGATCGGTTTTATGATATTTGCAACCTTTGCCCATTTTTTGAGACCATGTCGGTGGTGCAACACTTTGTTGCCATTTTTGTTGCGAAATCTTGGTACACATCTTGCGTTGACGTAATCGTGGCGTTGATGAAAGACCATATTGAGTTTTGTTGTTACCGTTATTGTGGATGAATTTATTCTCTCAATAAATTCCGCGTAACCCTGAATTCAATATCTATGCTTTGGACAACATCATCGATGGTTCTTGTTGATTCAAATGTGCGAGATGACGCAAACTCGATTAGGTGTTGGGGAGATCGACGGCAGACCACCACCTCAGGGAAAACCGGGAGCGGTTTTCCAACGGTTCTGGGGGGATTGTTGATGCTCACTAACTCATATTTTTATGCATCAACAATTCATGGAAAAGGACTAAAATATAATTAGATAACCTTATTAGGGGTTTCTACTAATGATTTCCATGAGTTTTGGTAAAGTTGTGATTTGCGGGGACTTAACGAGAAAAATAGCGAGAAATGACGTGTCATACGGCCAGGCGTAACGTAACGCAAATCCAACTCGAAACAAGTCTAGAAGGCTCCGGATTACTCGGCGTGAGCGAAACTTGACACGAAGAAAACATCATCTAGAAGACTCACGAAGCCACGACGCATCGCGGAGCCCGAGTGGGACCCACTGCGGGCGATCGGCCCAATAATGGGGCGATCGGCCTCCTTTGGCGACCACGCAAGCCCCCATTTCGGAACCTTCCTCCACCGCCTCTAAGGCGCAATCTAAACCGGTTGTTTGATGTCGGTTTGATCCGAGGCGTCGGTAGAAGCGCGAGATGAATCGAAGATTAGTACCACATTGCCTTGAAGCTGAAAGAGACATAAGAAGACCCATATATATAGACCCCTAGACCCCCTGTCTCAATCAATCGATCCGAAGCCTCAAGTCATCATCAAGAAGGAGATCAAGAAGAAGCCAAGACAGGGAGTAGAAGAGGAGACACCAAGAGATAGGATAGCTAATTCATAGCTCTAATCTAGAGCCTAGTTTAGATAGAAAGTCGAGTTTAGAGAAGAGAGCATCCGCTCCTGTTACTCGATCTCGTAAGTTACACTATGGATCAATATTATTATTGTTCTCATACACCTTTGTGCTATTTCATTACTATGTATGCAATTAGTCTACTTATACTTTATTCTAGTCATAGCATATTTGATATGATCATTATTCATGATAATTCAAAGCACTTATTCGTAGAGCTCCTAGTATATTACACGTGTGTGCTAGGTAGTAGAGAGTATGTAAGCATGGTGCTTAGATATAATTTACTTAGCGGATTCACCTTATATGTCGGGTCGTGTGGTAGATCGTAGTGGTGACAAAGACTATTGAGTCCTTTGCAATCCATCCCCCGTATATAAGACTAGTCGATAATGGTTCTTGGGATTATCTTGTTTTAGTTCTGATTTTCTTAAGTAATCTTCGAGTGCACATTCTTATTTATGGTTTTGATATATATATATGATCTTATGCTATGCCTGTCTAAACATTTTGTAGGTTCTTTGTATGCTACCTAAGAACTGTCCCTTTGTCATAAATCAATCCTAATCTTACTAGGAATTAATCTTATGCTATGCTCACCACGTGCACCTCTACCGTCTCATATACCTTATTATTATTATTATTATCATTATTATTGGCTCACCTTGTTTAAGTATATGCTAAATACTACAAAATCTCATTAGTCTTCTATCACTATCTTTAATCAAATGAATTGTTTGTCATGTCTTCCTTGTGGATTCGATATTTAAAACCCTCCCCGGGTGAAATGCTCATTTGGACATCCGTGCGCTTGCGGATCTATAATTATTTCTCTGTAAGCATAACAAATACCAACAAGCATTTAAAGCGCCGTTCTTGGGGAAGATTTTGATAGCTATTCTTTTTTGATTATTGATAGATGAATACTAAGTGTGGATTTTGCTACTTAGCGTCCCTCGCTAAAACAGATTTACCCGTTTATTGTCTTTTCTATCTTATTCGCGGGGTATTAACAGGTTTGATTGTGATTCACTACACATTGATCATCCGAATCAAGTCAACCCAAGAAGCTACACCAAGTTCCCGAAGCCATGCACGAAAAGACGTTGCGAGAGTTTTACGCTCCAAACATCAAGAACATTCGCCTTTGGACCTACACTTCCAATCAATCATGAGTTTGAGCTCAAGGCAAGCCTCATCAACATGGTGCAAGCTAACCCGTTTGAAGGAAAGACACATGAAGATGCAAGCACTCATCTCCAGACTTTCATGGAGATAGGCGCCACCATCAACATCAAGGACATTCCCAAGGACACGATCCTCGCTCCGCTTATTCCCTTTCTCCTTATTGGGAAGAGCGAGGCAATGGTTCTACTCCAATGAACAAAAAGATAAACACATGGGAGAAATGTTCTACCTTATTCCTAGCAAAGTTTTCCCCACAGGCAAAACCAATGCCTTACGTGGAAAAAAATTGCCAACTTTCGGCGGCGAAGGGAGAATCTATTCTAGAGGCATGGGAACGTTTGCAAGAATACATATCGATTGTCCTCACCATGGAATGGAGGAATGGATGCTCTTACAAGGATTCTACCATGGACTAAATCGAAAACCAAGAGAGCATCTAGACGCCCTTCTTTGGAGGATCATTCTTATCACTCACACCGGGGGAAAGCCGACATACTTATGTGCAAGATATCGGAAAAATCAAGGCTGGACCCGAAGAACACCCAATCTTGTCATCAAAGTGAAGAAGTACAAGAAGAACAAGAAGAACGAAGGCAGTATCAACCGGGATGGACGTGCTACTAAATTGGCTTGAGGAGCGAGCCAACTACAAGAAGGATCGACAAGCTTTACAAGACTCCATGAACGCTTCAAGAAGTTCAAGCTTGGTGGTCCACAAGTCGACACCAACCCAAAGAGAAGACCCGCAACCACGACCCAGACTTACGCAGGTAAGTATTCGGTAATAACTTTAATTCGGGTAATAAATTCAAGCAACCTTCTTTACGAGAATTAATTGAAGAGCAAGTTAAAATTAATGATGGTTTCTCTAAGAAGTTAGTTGCTAATGATAAAATTCTAGAAGATATAAATGCTAAAATGGATAATTTTTCTGCTATGATAAAAAGAACAAGTTGCTTTTAATATCAAACTAGAATCAAAATTATCAAAATTGTGCTGTTGCTATGCACATTTGCCACTAATCATGAGCGGTACATAACATCGAACGAGAGGTGGTAAGCAAACCACCGATCCACCATACCCGACGGGCGCGATAAGACCTTCGGCTAGGAAACCTCGGCACTGCAGCCCCTGCACCACCCGTAGTACCGGCCAACATTCGAGAAGATAAGGATGACGACGTAGAAGAAGTTGTGCGCCAAGAACCCACGAGGACAAGACTTTCCGCGACACCAACTTCCTACCATATCCAAGAAGAATCGAGAAGACCTCAAATTGATGATCAATTCGGCAAATTCGTAGAGGTAATCCAAAAGCTTTATGTCAATATACCTCTCTTTGGATGCCATGCGAGTCCCGACATACGCCAAGTACATAAGAGATATCTGAACAAGAAGAGACCGTTGCCAACCATAGAGATCATCAAGTTAACGAAGAAAGTGTAGTGCGGCAATCTAAACACATTACCCATCAAGAAAAAGGATCCGGGATGCCCCACTATAGAGTGCTCAATCGGAGATTAATACTTCAACAATGCACTCTGTGATCTTGGAGCAAGTGTCAGTGTGATGCCCAAGGTTGTCTTCGACAAGCTCAAGCACCCTACCTTGGTTCCAACATCAATGTGTCTACAATTAGCGAGATCAATCGATTCGTTACCCGTCGGGAATCGCCGAGAATGTTCCGGTGAGGATCCGGGAGTTCTTTGTGCCGATTGACTTTGTTGTCTTGGACATGCACCTGAACTCGGGGTCTCACTAATTCTCGACGACCATTCCCTAAGCACCGCCAACGCTCACATCAACGTCGGAGAGAAATTACATTTGAGATCAACGGAAAGGAGGAGAAGTTCGCCTTCAAACCCGGACGAGAACTTCGCCACCAATGCGAACATGATCGATCAAGAGAAAACGATGCCGGGCGAACCATCCTCTCCGATGGAGGATGCACAAGAGGACTAGAAGATTTGAAGGTCCCCGTTCGAGGACCTTAACTACGGACCCTCGCCGTCAGGTAACTCGGTAAAAATTTAAAAATCCAAAAATATTTTATTTCTCGCATTTATTTTCTACAAATTAAATTCCTGCACTTTTACATTCACCGTAAAAAGAAAATTTACGCCCCATGATTAATAATTTTTGCGGAGTGAAAACTTTGTATAATTACTTTTCTACGTGGTGGCATAAAAATAATTTTTACTTCTTCTTTGCTTTATTTATTCATTTTTATTCAGAAAATACAAAAATAATGCAACCTTACAAGTGGGACCCACATGTCATAGGGACAAAACATCAAATCACCACTTTCTTTATTCCCTTTTCTTCCATCCATTTTCCACCAGCAGCACTCCACTTGACCAAACAAATACTATTCTAGCGTGGAATTTCAGCAAAGTTTAGATGGTGGAGAGGGCACCCGAGTGGGACCCACTTGGGGGCCGATCGCCCCACTATCGGGCCGATCGGCCTCCTCCTCCTTGCACTATAAAAGGGCAGCCACACCCTTGCCATTCTCATCACAAGCAACCGCAGATTTACGGTTTTCAAGGAGGAGTAGAGCTCGGCGAAAATAGAGGAGAAAAGAATAGAAAACTAGGAAGAGAGGAAAAAATCCTCGGAGATAATCCTCCTTTCCAGCCAAAAACCCTCTAGCCAATCTTCTTCACCTAAATACCAGCCATGTTTGGAAGGCTTCTCAAGACACGCCCCGCTCCCCCCGCTAGTTCCGGCAAGCGATGAGCACGGACACCCGAAGCGACACCATCGCCGAATCGCTTCTCCATCACCAATGGCCTCACTTAGCCAAGGTAAAACTCTAACCTTGGACGTACACCTTCATTTACGAGTAGGAGAGGAGAGAAGTCAGTATGAAAAACTGAAAAATAGAGATTTTGTATTAACTCCTATGCTAGATAACGAATTCATGGACCATATAGGGATTTTTACCGGAGTTTACTTTTTATTTTTCAGTTATTAGGTCTGGTCATCTTTTTACGACACTTACGAAAAGGGGTGCCGACTTCTTACTCTAGAGTTTCGTGCACTTTAAATTATATCGAGGATGGGAACGGGTAACCTTCCTGCTTATTCCGTCAACCATACACCATGACCTGGAAACAACTGAGCACTGCATTAGGCTTCGCATCAAGCTGCCCAATAGACGTAACCTCTATCTTGAGTGACTTTAACAGGGAGATTTTCTGGCAAGAAATCTCTAGAAAGGGCATGTTTCACCGGCCACGCACTAATGACATCCACCTCCCAACTTTGAGATTTCTGCATAAATGGATGGCCCTTACCATCTTCCCCACGCTAAAAAGACAACATCACCGTAAGAACATCGAGGCGGCACTTATGTATGCCGCTGTTATAAGAACACCCGTCTCGCCCTGTTAAACCGTTAGTAGAACAACGGCTATCGCTTCCCAACTTAGTTGGGGACATAAGTACACTTCTCTAATCACACGAATAGCCGGTGATCTCGACCGCTGGGTGATGACACCACCATCACTTACATAACCACTCCACGGGAGATCATAGGGTACGATTACTTCCGGCAAGGCCGGCTGGGTAAGAAAGGATCAAGAGCAATACTACTACCTTCATAATAATGGCGCAATCCCGCTTCCTAACCGGGATTGGGCATATATGCTGTACACTCTTTCTTGATAAATACGCGCCTGTACGGCCGGTCCATCGTCGGCCGTCGGCGTCAACGAGCTTCAACATCCCATTACGCAGGAGCTGACCAAACCCGGGAGGGTGCGGCATACCAGCGCATCTGAGGGCTTCGTGCCACACTATCCACGCCGCACCTACCCGGGAGGACCACTACCCACACATGAAATGCCGGAAGGTAGTAATGCAGCATTTATGCCGGCCCGCCACTCTTTGCGGGATATGAGTACCGTGATCCCGCAATATTCCGCCGAGTGTGCACAACAACATGCGCACCTTAATCAACACCTTCGGAACACCCACTCCGACCTCCTTTACAATCAACAAGAGTGGATGCAAATCGAAGGGGAACACAAATGGGCGACATCCAAGACACGGTGGAGACTATCTTGAGAGCAACCGGAAAGGCTCTTCAACTATCCGAGGCATGGGTAAGTACAATAAGCGGCTTGGGGAGTGGTCCCCGTTAAAACCACAAATTGAGGGGAAACCCCGTTCAACACCAACCAACCAATCAACCGCCGGACCCTTGGGAAAAGGAGTGCCCCGAGGTAATTACCGTCGGACCCTTGGGGAAGGAGTGCCCCGGTAAGTATCTATCTATCTATTTAATTATTTTTGGCTATATTTATATTTAGGTTTGTTTAGCTAGCTAGTATAAATAAAGTTTTGTTTTTTTGATATATATATATATATATAGGTTTCCCGAATAAAAAAAATGATGAGAACAATAATAAAAAGAGTGATGAATTATGCTATAAGAACATGATAGATGTTGCTCCTCCTCGTGATAAATGCCTAGTTTACCATCTTTACTCTCCCGGAACATGGATATAATTGTTTAGATTCTAAAACATGCTTTGAGCTTGAGTTACGTGGGGGAGTATGATCTTAGATTTCAAGTCTAGGCAATTGACTGATACGATATGATAAAAGTTGAGCTACTATCTATCTTGTTCATACGTGACACTTAAATTACGGAGTATTAATCTTTGAAAATTCTAAAAATGATGTGTTTCCTCAGATGACATAAGCCCGATAAAAATAAAATAAATGCCTTGTTGAAAATATGCTAAAATTGCTTCTCAAGTATATATCTCTATGTTTTTTCAAAGAGACTTGGGCATGACAAGTAAAAAAAAAAAAAATATATATATATATGAGAGAAAAGTGAGACGAGAAAGAGGGAGAGAAATGAACAAGTGTTCTACTAGGCGAGAAGGGCCTACCTCCCTAATAAAAAGAGATGAAAAATGGACAAGTGTTCGGGGCGAGTAGAGCCCACATCTCGAAAAAGAAAAAAGAAAAGGAGAGAGAAGAAAGTGACAAAAAGTCAATACTGACTGAAAGAGCTCACCTCTCAAACAAGTTGTCGTGTAACCCAAGGTTCTTTTAAATTTATTGCCATAAAGAGATATATATTCGAAACAAAAGAGGCAAAAGAAAAAGGCTAAGAAATTAAATGTTTACTCTTACCGTCGTCATATAGGAACACTCATTGCTTTCACCTTGAAAAATCTTACGTAAAACTCCGGAGTTATAGTGAAACCACGAACTTGAGACATGGTGTTTGACTTAATTGTTCTATCTTTCAATAGTCCAAGACTCATGTATGATGAAAACCCCATGCTCTCAAGTAGATATAAGCAAGTTTATGATTCTGAATTTTTCATCCTACCTTGGTTGAGAATTGATTTGGTAACACACACGAGTCTTGCTAGGGACTAGCAAGAGGTAAGCTTTGGGGAGTTTGTTGATGCTCACTAACTCATATTTTTATGCATCAACAATTCATGGAAAAGGACTAAAATATAATTAGATAACCTTATTAGGGGTTTCTACTAATGATTTCCATGAGTTTTGGTAAAGTTGTGATTTGCGAGGGACTTAACGAAAAAAATAGCGAGAAATGACGTGTCATACGACCCGGCGTAACGTAACGCAATCCAACTCGAAACAAGTCTAGAAGGCTCCGGATTACTCCCGACGTGAACGAAACTTGACACGAAGAAAACATCATCTAGAAGACTCCCGGAAGCCACGACGCGATCGGAGCCCGAGTGGGACCCACTCTGGGGCGATCGGCAATAATGGGGCCGATCGGCCTCCCTTGGCGACCACGCAAGCCCTCAAGCGGAACCTTCCTCCACCGCCTCTAAGACACAATCTAAACCGGTTGTTTGATGTCGGTTTGATCCGAGGGCGTCGGTAGAAGCACGAGATGAATCGAAGATTAGTACCACATTACCTGGCCGAAGGGAAGAGACATAAGAAGACCCATATATATAGACCCTAGACCCCCTCGTCTCAATCAATCGACCAAGCCTCAAGTCATCATCAAGAAGGAGATCAAGAAGAAGCCAAGACAGGGAGTAGAAGAGGAGACACCAAGAGATAGGATAGCTAATTCATAGCTCTAATCTAGAGCCTAGTTTAGATAGAAAGTCGAGTTTAGAGAAGAGAGAGCATCCGCTCCGGTTCGGATCTGTAAGTTACACTATGGATCAATATTATTATTGTTCTCATACACCTTTGTGCTATTTCATTACTATGTATGCAATTAGTCTACTTATACTTTATTCTAGTCATAGCATATTTGATATGATCATTATTCATGATAATTCAAAGCACTTATTCAGAGAGCTCCTAGTATATTACACGTGTGTGCTAGGTAGTAGAGAGTATGTAAGCATGGTGCTTAGATATAATTTACTTATGGATTCACCTTATATGTCGGGTCGTGGTGGTAGATCGTAGTGGTGACAAAGACTATTGAGTCCTTTTGCAATCCATCCCCCGTATATAAGACTAGTCGATAATGGTTCTTGGGATTATCTTGTTTCGTTCTGATTTTTTTAAGTAATCTTCGGGTGCACATTCTTATTTATGGTTTTGATATATATATGATCTTATGCTATGCCTGTCTAAACATTTTGTAGGTTCTTTGTATGCTACCTAAGAACTGTCCCTTTGTCATAAATCCAATCCTAATCTTACTAGGAATTAATCTTATGCTATGCTCACCACGTGCACCTCTACATCTCATATACCTTATTATTATTATTATTATCATTATTATTGGCTCACCTTGTTTAAGTATATGCTAAATACTACAAAATCTCATTAGTCTTCTATCACTATCTTTAATCAAATGAATTGTTTGTCATGTCTTCCTTGTGGATTCGATATTTATTTAAAACCCTCCCCGGGTGAAATGCTCACTTTGGACATCCGTGGCGCTTTGCGGATCTATAATTATTTCTCTGTAAGCATAACAAATACCAACGAGAGATGCTTAATATCGCCGCGAGGAGACCGTGGTGGTCTTGAAGGTGATGGATTTCAGCGTACAAGAACTTCAAGGCCACAGAACCACCAAAGTTCACTATGGCTAAAGGAACCTATGGAGGTTTGAGGAATGGCCGACCTCGATAGAAGATAAGTTTCGGTTGGTGAACCCGTCGACATCCGTAAGGCAGAATTTGCTACACACTTCTTGGAGGGACCCGTAGCGATATGGTGGAAGAATTACCGTGCTACTTTACCGCCAATGTTCTGTCACCGGGATCAGTTTACGCCAGTTTTCGTCGGACGTACATACCTGGTGCTGCAGCGGAAACCGGAGAGTTTATCAAGCTTGGCGGGACAACAAGACCATGAATGAGTACCTACAAAGGCTTTCCACGAATCGCCTAGGTATGCTCCCGAGATGGTCAACACTGAAGAGAAGAAGTTGGCTAGTTTCAAGAGAGGGCTGAACCTCAAAATGCAGAAGGCTATGGGACATTCCACCAAGGCTACTTTTGAGGAATTTGTGACTGATTGTCTTCACCATGAGAAGAATAGTGCCTTGTATGCTGCATCTAAAGGCAATAAGAGATCGTTGAGGGAAATCCGTGTCGGGGCAGTGGTTCCTTTGGATGTCGTCAAAACTACAGCCCACCGTCACGCCTTTGCGCTATGTTCCACCACAGAAGAAGAACCAGGCTGGGAATAACCATTTCGGAGGGGTGACGTTCAACCCTCGCACGTAAAAGGAAAGCCAAATAAGAAAATGCTCCAAAACGGTGCCGTTCAACCACAACAACCGCTTTAATTGTGGTAAGCCCTATTATTATTCCGTGAATTGTCCACGGACCAGGGAAGAACTACAAGCGGACGCGTGGGCGGGTAAACTTTACCAGTGTTGATGAAGTTCCTGAGGGAGAGACCGTGACAGCCGGTACGTGCTTAGTTAACAATCGTAGTGCTGTTGTTTTGTTTGATTACGGATCATCGCATTCATTCATGAATCAAGAGTTTGCTATAAAGAATAGTGAAAAGGTGTCTGACTTAGGGTTTGATTATCGGATTAGTTCAGCAGGGGCTGACCAATTGACTAGGGAGAGAGTTAATGATGTGAAGATCATGATGGGTGATTTAGAGATAGTAACCTTTTTGATAGTTTTACCCGGTTTGTGCTTGGATGTTATCCTTGGAATGAATTGGATGAGGAGTTGGGGAGCAATTATAGACACAGTGAATAGAGTAGTGCATTTGAAGCATCCCCGAGACTCAACTGAACATCAGATTTTGCTACTCGGAACCATTGATCTTAATCGTGTTTCGGCTGCCTTGCAAATCACTGGTATCTCTGATATACCGGTAGTTTGTGATTTTCCTCGGATGTGTTCGGAAGACCTACCTGGATTGCCACCGATAAGGATGTTTAGTTTACTTATAGAGTTAATTCCCCGGGACTGCCCCTATTTCTCGAAGACCCTACCGTATGCCACCCAATGAATTAGCAGAGTTGAAAGTACAGTTTCAAGAGTTGCTTGAGAAAGGTTTCATTAGACCTAGTTCGTCACCGTGGGGATGTCCAGCCCTTTTTGTGAAGAAGAAGGATCAAACGTTGGGAATGTGTGTGGACTATAGGCCACTCAATGCGGTAACCGTGAAGAATAAGTACCCACTGCCCCGCATTGACATACTTTTTGACCAATTATCAAGAGCCAAAGTGTTTTCCAAGATAGACCTTCGGTCAGGGTATCATCAGATTAAAATCAGACCCCAGGATATACCCAAGACTGTGTTTTCTACGCGGTATGGTTTGTATGAGTATCTCATCATGTCCTTCGGCTTGACGAATGCTCCCATTACATTTCATGTGTTTGATGAATTCGGTGTTTATGCCTGAACTGGATCGGATTCGTGGTTGTATTCATCGATGACATTTTGGTGTATTCTGAAAATGAGGAACAAAGATGCTAACCATTTGAGAATAGTTTTGGAGAGACTCGAGAGAGCATAAGTTGTATGCTAAATTCAAAGTAAGTGCGAGTTTTGGTCAAGGAAGTGCATTTCCTAGGACATGTTTTATCTCGAGAATGGAATTTCGGTAGATCCTAGTAAGGTGCAAGAGGTGTTGGATTAGAAAGCACCAGTTTCAGTTTGAGAGATCCGGAGTTTCCTAGGGTTGGCTGGATATTATCGTAGGTTTATACCTGATTTCTCCAAAATAGCTAAAACCTATGACCCGGTTATTGCGTAAGGATGAGAAATTTGTGTGGACACCGAGTGCGAAGCGGCGTTTAAGTACCTTCGCGGCGTTGTTGACCATGGCTCCAGTGCTCGGCGAACCCTCGATATTCAAAACCGTTTGATGTGTATTGTGACGCATGTGGTACAGGTTTGGGATGCGTACTCATGCAGGAGGGCAGAGTTATTGCATATGCATCGCGTCAACTAAGAAAGCATGAGGTTAATTACCCAACCCATGACTTAGAACTTGCTTTGCCATGGTACATGCATTGAAGATTTGGCGACATTACTTACTCGTAATGTATGTCATGTCTATAATCGACCACAAGAGTCTCAAGTACATTTTTACTCAAGAGGAGTTGAATATGAGACAAAGAAGGTGGTTAGAGCTGATAAAGGATTACAATATTGAGTTGCACTATCATCCGTGCAAAGCCAATGTTGTCGCGGATGCTTTGAGCAGGAAGTCACATTGCTTGCTGGGACAAGTCGAATCTGTGGAGGCTTTTCCTCCTATGCATCCGGCTATCCTATGCAATATTCAAGTTCAGAATGAGTTGGAGAGCCGAATTGTTGAGGGCCAGAGAGTAGATAAAGGGATTGCCCATATCAAGAGGAAAATAGAGAAGGAACCTAGTGATCATTTCCAGTGGATGAGAATGGAATTCTTTGGTATGATGATCGCTTTTGGTCGTGCCAAAGGATCCAAAGTTGAGAGAGCAGATTCTAAATGTAAGCTCACTCGTCAAAGCTAACAATTCACCCCTAAGTAGTAATAAGATGTATCGGGATTTGAGGACCAGATTTTGGTGGACCAAAATGAGAAAGGAGATTGCTGCCCATGTAGCTCGATGTGACAATTCTTTGTAGAGTTAAAGCCGTTCATATGAAGATGCGCAGGATTGTTGCAACCATTGCCAATTCCTGATTGGAAATGGGATGAGATTGCAATGGATTTAATTGTTGGGTTGCCACAAACACAGAAGGGATGTGATTCGATTTGGGTGATTGTGGATCGCTTGACCAAAGTGGCCCACTTCATCCCGATCAATATTCACTATGAACCCCACCAATATGCGAGCTATATATTACCCATGTACTTCGTTTGCATGGAATACCAAAGTCGATAGTGTCGGATCGTGGATCCACTTGGACCAATCGATTTTGGGAGAGCCTACAGGAAGCCCTAGGAACCAAATTACTTCGTAGTTCCGCTTATCACCCACAAAACCACAGGGCCAAAATGTAATGAGTAAACCAGATATTAGAAGATATGTTGAGGGCATGTGTGATATCAAAGAAAAGGTTCATGGGACAAATGGTTTCCTTACGCAGAGTTCTCGTATAATAACATTTATCAAAGTAGTATTCAAATGGCACCATTTGAAGTGTTGTATGGAAGGAAGTGCAGGACACCTCTAAATTGGATTGAAACGGGAGAGCGACCCTACTATGGCATTGACTTGGTTGATGAAGCCGAACAGAAGGTGAGAATCATAAAGCAAAACATGAAGGCTGCTCAAGATCGCCAAAAGAGTTCTGTGCGACAAGCGCAGGAGGCCCATTAAGTTCAATATTGGTGACTATGTTTACTTAAAGGTGTCACCAATGAAGCGAGTACAGCGTTTTGGAGTGAAGAGAAAGTTAGCGCCTAGATTCGTAGGCCCCTATAAAATAGTTGCCACTAAGGGAGAAGTAGCCTATCAATTGCAGTTGCCGCAGGAGATGGAGAGAATTTTTGATGTTTTCTATGTGTCACAACCGAAGAAGTGTTTGAGAGTTCCGAGGAACGAAGTGTCAACTTCGGGATGTCGAAATCGGTCAAGACTTGACTTATTATGAGAAACCAACAAAGGTATTAGACACCAAAGAGAGAGTCACTAGGGGCAAGATAGTCAAGCAAAGATACAAAATTCTTTGGGGAAATCATGGAGAGAATGATGCAACTTGGGAGACAGGATGAATATCTTCTACGGAATTACCCACAATTCTATAAAGAACGAAGAAGTTTTAGTTTGAAATCTCGGGGAGATTCTTTTTAGGGGAAAGATTTGTAACACCCTAGGTGTTAAGCATCTTGAAAGCATGATCATTTGCATAGCATCATCATCATTTCATGCATGAGCAAGTTCATAATAGCTTTTAATTGAGTTATTTTCATTTCATGCTTGCTTGACCTAGCTACTATAGGATCTTTGCTATAATCATGTTTTGGACCTAGATTGTGCCTAGATATATTTTTGACATAATTTAGGACCATGTTTGAGCTTGGTGTTTCAATTTAGAAAATTTTCATAAAATAGCCCTAGTATGTCAAACCTTTTTGACCCATTTTGAAACTCTTTTCAAAAGTGCTTGATAGAAGTGTTTCTAGCAAAAGGTTTCGATAGATGAAATGAAGTACTTTTTATGTGGAGCAAATGATCTGTTGTAAGTTTACTGGTGAAAAGGTTTTGAAATGACCCAAATAGAGCCCCCAAGTTTGAGTCAAACTTGAGTCAAATTCAAACCCTGATTTTTGAATGTTTGAGTGAACCTTGCTGTTTTTAATTTTTAGTTTCAAATCTAGGCCGAATTAGGAAATGGTCATGTTGAGAGTTTTGTAGCTTATGAAATTCTCTACAAAGTTGATGTTTTGACTTTTTCCAAATTCCACACGAATCTTGATGCACGGGCCAAAAACCAACACTGGTTCGAAAACCGGCGGCGGGGGGGGTATCGGCCGCTCCCGGGCGGCAACACTGGGCGACGTGGCCACCAGCAGCCGCCCGCCCGATGTCGCGGCTTTCGGTGCCTGACAGCGTGTCCGCTTCTCCACGCGCCTTCTTAAAAACCGCGCCCCCCACACTCCGCCCCCTAACCTAGCGCGCCACCCGAGCCGCCGCCACCCACCTCGACAAGCATTGAACGCCGCGCGTGCGCCCGTCATCCCAGCAGCGCCGCCGCCGTGTTCCATCGCCGCCCGTTGAGCCAAACAGAGCCATCGCCGCCCTAGCCTCACCCGTCGGTATTGGCTGGCCGTGGAAGCCAGCGTCAAATCATGTAAAGCGCGCGAGGTAGGGACCTCATTCCGTCCAAGGCGTCCATGGCCGAAGTCCGCCATGGCCGCCGTTGAGGCAAGCTCAGGCGCTGAGCCTCGTGGTGGGTTTAGGCCGTCCTTCTTAGTGTTCTAAGATCGCCTCGTGATGCTCGAGCCCTAGAGCTAGGTGGTTGAGTAGATCCGGCCGCCGTTCGCCAGGACGCCGTCGCCCGACGTCTTTGCCGTGAACGCCGCCCGTCGCGCTGAAGTTCGTCGTTTCGCCCGTCGTTGTGCCGTTCGCGAGTCTAGCTTGCTTGCATGTCTATCTTGAGCCTAGGAGAGTGTAGAACGGCCGTTGGTTTGCCGCCTTTCACGGAGAACGGCGGGCGCCGACGTCCACGCCGCCAAGCCCAGCCAGACGCTGCCGCCGCGTGTCGTTGGTCGGTTTTAAGCAAAACCAAGTGCACCAACGTGTTTGTCTCATCGAGTAGAGTCGATTAGGTTAGCTGGTTGAGTGTTTTGGTCACCGCCCGGCGAATCCGCCGTCGACCGGGCCCGAGGGCTCTCTTTTACGCCTCAACCCCCTCTCACGCGGGCCCCGCCCGATTTTCTTTTTTTTTCCTTTTTCTGTTTTTCCGGTTTTGTGTGAAAAGCTTTGGAAATTCATAACTTGGTCATTTTGAGTCCAAGTTGAGTGAGACAAATTTTGCCATGTTTGTTAGGAGATAGGCTATAGTATAAAATTATGAAACCCTATTTTCTGAGAACTTTTACATAGAGTTTTATTTATGGCTAGAAATGCATGGAAATTGAGGAAAATCATATCTTTTAATTGGTACAAGATAAAAATATGCTTTCTGTATGAAAAAGTGCTTGATTCTGTGAGTAGAGTTCAAGAAAAATATCATGTATGGTATGTTCCGTAGAAGAAATGTGATTTTCTATTTATGTGCTTTTTGCTATGTGATCTTTAGAAATTCATAGAAAAATAAATATTAGGATTTTGAGTGTAAAACTCGGTGTGGTGGTTCTTGATAGATTTCAGTAGATGTTTATACTCAGAAATCTGTTGTCCGACACTTTTCATAGTACAAAAGTATTTTCATGCCTAGTTTTATCCCTAGCTTGTCATTTTTGTGTAGAATTGTATGAGCTTAATCTTGCCACGATATTTTTATGGTAGCTGTTATATTCCAGTAGGATGCTCTGATAATTTTTGTAGAATTTTTTCTGAGATAGTTGTATATTTATCATAATTATGGTGCTTGGAAAAGTAGGCTAGAAATATAGGTGTATATGGTCATGTTGAGTAATTGTATTTTTATTATGTGTTCTTAACATGTTTATGATCTGTTAGTAAGCTTGGTTTGGTTAGCTTAGAAGTTTCTACATTTTCTTGTTCTAGCATTTTATTTGATTATAGTGTGCAAGTAGAGTGTTTGCTAGGGTATGTCATTTCATGTGCTTTAGATTATCTTTTGGTAAGTCCAGTAGGTTTAGTTGGTAGCTAAATACTTGATTTACCTGCTGGTTTAGTTTGAGACAAGATGCATGAGTAGTTTTAGAGTATGGAGGTTGTGTGTGGTGATTGGGCTGAAAACAGAGCCTCTGTTTTTCCTAATTTCGATGCTGATAAGTTTAGATTCAGTTCTGGGTGCTATGGAATGATTTGTAGGAAATTTTGTTAGCTTTCCATAGAGTCCTAGTTCACTGAATTTGGAGTTATAGAACTCCTTGTGTGACTGTTTTAGTGACAGCCTGTCGTGCTGCCATTTTCTTGCCAGTAGAGAGGGATAGGGTATGGTTTGATGTAACGTGTTAATGTTTCTTGTGTAGATTAAGTTACGTTTCTGCAGAAGAGATATGCATTTATTAAGAGCTTGCATCATAAAGCATCCATTCATGATACATACTTTACTTTATACAAGTTGATGTTCATGCAATTGTATTTATCTCTTTTCTCCATCATATGCATCATCTCAGGATCGGGGAGGTTCTGGAGGAGCTGTCGAGGAACCCGGGGAGTTGTTCTAGCCGGGAGTGCGATGCCGAGAGTCACCGGAGGAGAAGGATCGACCGACGAGTGGACGGAGTGCCCGAGCACGCCCGCAACGTTCTGCGAGGCAAGCCCCCGGAGCATGCTGCCCCTTTCCTATTCTTCCAATTAATTTGACTTGCGTCCTTTTATATGTTTCTTGCATTACGTATAGGGAATGGTTGAAACCGTTGATGCATTATGATCCTTGCTGAAAGTTGCCTATCCTATATAGAGGTCTAGGTTAATGCTCAGTACCATGTTTGTAGTAGACAGTGATTCCGGTCACTTGAGGAGATGTTGTGTACAATCACATGGGTGATTGTCAAGCTGCTGTTGAGAACCTGATAAAGTAAAACATGTGAGATTGGGTGGAACTTGTGGTCCTTTCCACCTGATCGATTAAGGACTCATACTTTGTCGGGCTGTGGTCGGAAGTTGAACGTACCTGACATATAGTAGGCTCCGGGTCGTGAGCCACGGCTCGTAAGAATGTTAGGGGCCGGCCATGCTCGCTCTATCGCTCCTCCTTTGGCGTTGGTTGCGAGAGGGTTTTTATTAGGTGCAAGAAGATGCGCCGCGATGATGTCGGTCTCGTTGCACGCCACACTTGGCACCCGAGAAGGAGGGGGGTAGCCGCAAGACCGAGACTTTTTACGCCCCGTAACACCTTGAAGAGTGATCGGGTCTGCCTTTGCAAAGTAGACTTGATGTGTGTCGGGGTATTCGCCACCGGTTTGCAATCGATTCGAATCGCCATCTCTCTGGATAGTGAGAACCGGGATACCTCCACGGCAATGTAGTCTTAATCACTACAACTTAAATGTCTTTATCATGTTGCGGCTAATTTATCATGATCCAGCTTACTTATCTTTGTTATCTATTCTAATTGAGCAATGTTTAATCTTGACTATACAGGATCTATGTTGTGTAGGTAAATAATAACCCCTCGTTAACTTGGAATAATACAAGTAGCATGTGTAGGCTCACTAAATAACTTTCATTTGCTTGAAATTAATGTGAGTCAGGCTAAACCCCGTGATAAAAACCCGGCATGATCCTTGGAGTCTTTTATTTTATTTTGGGCGGGTAAGTCTAGGGAGTATTTTGTACTTTCGTGGTTTTATTCCCATTGTTGCGGTGATCATATTTACCATGGTTATTGTAAGACTTGTGCGCTTTCCTGTTGATGAGGAGTAAGGCCCGGGCAAGGCAAATCTATATCCCCTCTCATCTTTCTACGAGGATGACTATCTACCGGCACTATCTTATATTTGTTTTCGTTAAAACTATTTTGGTTTTAAGCAAACTACTGCTTCCACACTTGAACCTGAGTTTGTAATAAATCATACTTCGACTCGATGTTTAATATATCGAATTTGGTTTGAAATACCTGCGGTCTTTACTACCAAGCTCAACGATCCTGTTGTATGTTGTTGATGAGTTTGAAATCACTTTGAGATTTCGAATACCGGGTTTATATGGACTCAAGTGTAGACTGTGATTGCTTCGGTGATTGCCATTTATACTTGATTTCTTATAAATTGGTCGGGCTCTGTTATAAATCGCCCGCGGTTAATTGTTCGATTAACCGTGACCCTAGCTAGCGGCGGCGCTTTAATGCCCGCCACGGAAAATTTAAAAACCGCCACGCAAAAATCATTTTAGTAGTAATGGACTCTAGGGGCGGTTTTCCCAATCCCCCTAAACAAGCGCCCTAATGTTCATCAACATTAGGGGCGGTTGTCTCGCCGCCGCCCTAATGTGAATTCTAGATTTTGCATTTTCAAAATTCAAAAGAAAATAACAAAAGATTTTTTCAATCCGGTAGGACCCTCCGGCCACCCACCCACATCCCCTCGCATATGGTGATTTTCTTTTAGGCTTTTTGCAAATGTTGCGGCCACCAAGATTCGAACCCGCGACCTCGAGCTCAAAGCGCAAGAACCCTCCCTCCACTGCGTTACACACTTGTATATGTCCATATATTCCATTCCGCGTCCTCATATATTATAAAAATCCGAGTGTAAATTGACTATTGAGGCCATAAACACATTCGAACTAAAAAGTGATCAACTACAAAGTTTCATAACTTTTCGAGATCTACATTACATATTTAGGAAGTTTTTCCGTCCCGAGATCGTTTACTTAAATTTGAATTGCAAATTTGAGACATTTGAACACAACTTTTGCATGACTAGATGATTTCGAAATAAAAAATGGTCAACTACAAAGTTTCATAACTTTTCGAGATCTACATTTCATATTTAGGAGGTTTTTCCGTCCGAGGTCGTTTATGAAAGTTGAATTTCAAATTTGGGACATTTGAACACAACTTTTGCATGACTAGATGATTTCAAACTAAAAGTGATGAGGAACGGGTCGGCGATAGCGAGGCATCGGTGTACGTCCCTCTGCCTAGGGAGGCGCACCCGCTGCCACGTTGACCGTGAAGCCGGACGCCGCAGGTCGCGACGGTAGAGACGGAGGCCGAGGAGCCGGTCGATGATAGCTAGGATGGAGAGCATGAGGTAGGGCTTCGATTGAGGCACTGGAGAGGCGCGCGTCGCAGGGCGCGGGGGGGGACAGACGGAGGCGAGTTTTCTCGAAGATGCGGAGTGCTTCGCGAGGGAGAGGAGGGAGCGTGGATGGCTGTGGTTTCGCTGAGCCGAATCGGACGGGTGAGGAGCGTGCAATCGCTACAACTACAAAGGAAATGAGTCTATGACGGAGCAGCCCGGCGTGGCGCAGATCCGAACACGGAGGCGGAGGCGAGGTGAGGAAGACGCTGTGGCCGACGACATACAGGTGGAGGGGAGAAGCAGGGGGTGCGGGCGTGCATCGTCGGCGAGCCCGCCGGCATGAGTGAGGGGTCCCGCACCCTGCATCGAAGGCTGCCGCGTGAAGTGACCGCCCGTCGTCAAGGAGAGGTAGGGCAGGGAAGGGGATCCGATTTCGTGATTGGGCAGGGGGCGGCGCGGCTGGGGCCGAGGGAGAAAGGAGACCGAGAGGGATAGGAGGGGCGGAGCTTCCGGCAAATTTCGTAACTTTTCAAGATCTACATTTCATATTTAGAAGTTTTTCAGTCTAAGGTCGTTTAAGAAATTTTAATTTTTAGTGTCTCATTTTAAAATTCGGCAACCCAATTTGTAGAGGCGCCTCAATATAGAGCCGCCCCTATTGTGGACTACCGTAGGGGCGGCTGGTGATTGAACCGCCAGTAGGTGCGGCTGTCGTCAGTAGGGGCGGTTTGTCAACAGCCAGGATTTTCGCACACATTAGGGCGGCTCAAAGTATGAGCGCCCGTAATATAAATGCCAGGAGCTCCCTTTAGTTGGCTTTTGTAGTAGTGTCAGTTGTCACACGTGGAAGATGTACTGATGACACATTGGCACTGCATTGGTCACAATTAGGAGGGCTCAATGCATCCTTTAACTTGACACAGGAAAAATGGGATGCTTTCAACACAGATCACCGTTTCTCTGAATTAGTAGGCAACGCAGCCTCTAACTGTACTGTAAATTGTAAAGTCATCAACCAACAAAACGAAATCAAATTTTCTTGTCACCGAATTATGTTTTTTTCTAACGAGCTCAGTTCAATATTTTCGTCGTGGTCTCTCGGCTATCCATATGAAGCCAGGTTATTTGATAACGAAGCAAAAAAAATTCTTGTGGCTGTGCGCCACTTGTTGAACTATACTGATTTTCACAATTCCAGATGCATACTGATTATGGACAATATAGACACAATCCCTTCCCTTCACCAGTGGGCAGTATGAGGGAAGCAAAGCAACAAAATTGTCTGAACACGTAGTTAAGCATGGTGTCGCATCGATCAGTCAACACTACTGCACACAGGGCCTCTACCGAGTGCCAGACTTTCTACCGTGAGCATGTCTAGCGCTAGGTATAGTCTCGCTCAACCGAGAGCCGCTCTCGGAGACAGCAAGCTCTAGGTAGAGCTCCCTCTACCGTGAGCCCAACCCTCGGTAACTCGGGGCGCTCAGTAGAGTCTCCTTCTACCGAGAGCCAGCCCTCCGCAAACCTCCACCCTCGGTAGAGTTGACGCCCCCACGTCTGGCAGCGTCCCCGACGCGCCTCTGCCGTCAACTCTACCGAGGCGGGGTTGGCGCCGGTAGAATATGGTCAATTCACCGAGTGGGGCTTAGGGCGCTCGGTAGAATATGGTCACTCTACCGAGCGCCCTCGTCCACGCCCTCGGTAAAGATGTTTTGCCGAGAGCCTTTCCCATGTCTCTCGGCAAATTAACCATCTCTATGCATATGTAAGACGAGATTGTGGGTACAACTACAGCCTTGAGCCATGTTAATTAATTAACCGGTCAGAGATGCTTTACTGCATGCAAACTTTTGGCGATTTATGGGCAAGTGGATTCTGCTTCTGGCACAGCCTGTAGTAACGTTTTTTAACACTTCACACATAGCAATCAGCTTTGATCCGGAAGACTTCCTGCTTGACTAGTAGCCCCTACAATAGGTTGTCCAAGATCTGTAAAGGATATATTCCTGGTGTCTATAATATTTCCACTGTATGTTGGGCTCCCAGCTATGGCTATGTGTGCTACAGACCATATAAATACGTACTCCCTCCGTCCCAAAATAAATGACGCGTTTTAAACTTTCCGAGAAACATCTACCGACAATTATATATTAAAATAGGATTAATATTTATATTACATAATTAGTATCATTGGAAAGATCTTTTGATCTGGTTTTTAACAAATTTATTTGGAGATTTAAATCTTCTACATATTTTTTATAAATCGAGTCAAACTTGTGACACGAAAAACCCAACACGCCGTTTATTTTTTGGGACGGAGGGAGTACTCCATATAATTTGGATATATCTTCTCCTTTAAAGTAATCAATTTTTTTACCGAAGTCAGCAAGGGGAAACCCCAGGCTTCCATGGGGAGTCGAACACAGGTCTTCTGGGTGCTATTGAGGTGTTCTAACCACTAGGGTAGAGACCCTTTCGTCTACCGAGTGATATCAAAACAATATAAGATCTGGTCACAGAGACTACGAAGTATGTATCTTAAGATCCGGTCACACAAAGAACAAAGACTACCAAATGGGCTTTGCTATGGTACTCCCAACAACTGTGAGCCATTCATACTTCGATCGGACGGTTACGATCATCTATTACTTCATTGGAGGTAATATGTGAAATACATGTTTATTTAATTTTTTATATTTTGTAAAACAAGACAATTAAGGTAAGCTCAGATTTGATTGATGTGTGCTAACCTCATGTTGGGAAATCCTTCTCATGAGTGGGTGGTTGAGGAGAAGTAAATGCCCTATGAGTAGACCCACATGTCATAGGTATAGCATAAATTGTGGACCAAACTTGTGTACATCTAGTGTTATTCAAGAGAAGGAATGAGAAGTCTCAGAATCTCATCGTAGCAACCATTCCGACCAGCCCCTGCTCCTGTACGAGAGTGAGGGAAGAGAGAAAACCAGAGAGAGGGAGAGAGTGAGATTAGAGAGGAGATCTTCCAGTAGATCAAGCGGGATTCGTCCACAAGGCTGTGAAGCTTCGGATCTACAACCTTGCTTCCTTTAATTTGTGTTCCACCTTCATTTGATGAGGTCTTTCATCCCCTCTTGTAGCAGCCCCAAATCTTGTTGTTGAGAGCCAAGATCGGTTATATCTTGATTTATGAGTGCTTCTAGTGGTGTCTAAAGATGAACTTGCTATAATCCCACAAACATATAGTGGAAGAAGATTTGGCTGGCTTGGTCCCGTGGTTTTTACCCTGATTTGGGGGTTTTCCATATTAAAATCTCGTGTCCCTGTGATGTTGCCGGTGTTGTGTGTTCAGTTTGGACTATTATTCTCCATGTATATGTGCGATGCATATGTTTCCTTCCGGTGATGACCTGGGATGATTTCGCTTTGTGACCGTGGCGTCTGCACGTGCTACATGTGGACAGAAAATGTGACCGTTGTGGAACCAAATTCTCTCTTCGAGTCTCGATGGACCTAAACACGCAAGGATCATGTATGGTTTCCATAATTTGCGGTCTGTGTTGCCGTCCACCATCCGCCATCCACCCACCACCCTGTAATCCCGTCGATGCCCAGCTCGTTTCTACCCATACTACCACTCTACTTTAAAGTCTTTTTCGGTGGATACTATACTAGATTAACAAATAGTTTGTATGAAGGACACTACAAACACAACATTATTTTTATGTGCAACTAAATATACAATAACAAGAGGGAAAGTCAGTAGATGTTCATTATTGCTGCATTTTAATTTCCTCTCAGTTTGTTGAGTGGCCCTTATATCCCTCTTACAAATACTATTTTTGTCTTTGTAAGGTGTAGACAACTGATGTTTGAAAGCAAAATAGCTATAGAAGCATGAACATATTCGTCGCTTTTGGGGGCATATAGCTATAATCAACGTGTTGTCTTTGTGATCCACAGTACTGTTGTGCCACTTTACTATGGTTCATAATGTTTTGCATGGTCCAGGCATGCAATGCAACTTCAGCGTTTTTTTTTTTTTTTTTGACATGACTTCAGCGTTAACTCAACCTCCTCTCACTGAGCACCCACTCAATACCCCAGCATTATCTTTTACCCAAGCAATAAACCGATGAGCACTGGTCGAGTGTACATGAATCGTGTGTTTAGATTGGAACAAGGTAAGATGAATTACCACCACCCCTAAGTAGTACAACAAAGAGTCATACTCTTAAGAAAAATCGGATAAGCAGCTGTAACAGGTCTAGCTAGCTGAATGTATAGGAGTTCCTATAGCAGTTGTAAAATCATCCATCATGACCCAGTGAACAGGAAGCATGTACAAATTGATCGAATTCGGATTATGTAGATCGATTGTGGAAATAAAACACGCTCTTCATTGTTTTTTTTCCATATATCACTTCCATGAATTATGTTTAAGAAAGCAGTCCCAGAAGAAATCGTCGAAAACCACCCACAAGATTCTGAGACACGAGCTAGGATGAAGTAGTGTACAAGTGATCTACAGGTCTCATGAGCTAGGATGAGGAGGCGACAAGAATATATAGGAGCCAGGGGCGTGTCCTGAACTCCAATTGCAGCCAGCCTGGGGCGGAGCTACACTGTGCGTAGAAATTTCAAAGAAACTGTGAAAAAGGGCAAATTTTCAACATATTTGCACCCACGATTTAAAGATTCTTATACACATAAGACAAGCTGCACCCCTCTCGCATTTGCTCTAGCTCCGCTACAGCCAGCATTCCCAGTAGCCGTGCTTTGTTTGCAGCTGAAAGAAGCTGTTCCTGCACTTCTGCTTGCTTAACAATGAACAGCACTTGTCCTGAGATGTACTAGCTCAAGTGTGGTGGCTACTAGAAGCCCTTCTTTGCTGACTGGAGGACCAGAGGAGCAGACGTTCCAGATGCCTCTGATGCCTAAAACAGGTTACTGCGCCGCATCCGGCTCCAGTATCTGCTAGGTTATGAGATTGCCATATTACACTAATTCAAAGCTAGATTCCCAATGTTCGTTTCAGGCTAATTTCCTTTTTGTTGCGTCGATTTGCAGTAGTCTGAAGCGGAGCCTGAGTACAGCTACGACTGCTGCGTGTCTACATATATAGAAGACAGGAATGATAACTACTACCTAGCTATATATATATATTTTTATTATTCTAGCCCAAAAATACAAATATTTTTGTAACAACATGTACCAAACTATTTTTTTTAGAAACTATACCATTGAGTTAGTGGCGGACATAAGTATAAAATTTTGGCTAAACAATGACAGCATGCGTATAGTAAACAACATTAATCATAAAGGACGAAAGAAGCTTTCCTAATATGCACAATCATTAATCACAAAACAATGTCAGTTTGACAATTTTTTACTAATTATACTCTCTATAAAAAAATCAACATAAACATTGTTTTATTTCTGCACTTTCATGTAAGCCTTGATAGGCGTGAAACGTTTTAGGCATTGACACAATTAAGTAGATACAGTTTTTTATGTATTTATTCGAAGGAACTCCCTACAAAAATAAAATATGGTTTTGCTAGCTAGTTATATTTATCCTAGAAGCATAAGCGATATAACATGTGATTATTTACCACTTCTACTGTGTAGTTATAGTTAACTCAATTATTTTACGCAATTTTGAAGTTTTAGCCGCTTGATCATTTTATACGGAAGGAAGACAATCTAACATCTATTTTGCATTACGAACCCTGAACTATATATTTCTAAATCAATCTAATTTTTTTTTCTATTTTTCTTCCTCTCTAGTACTCTTTTCTTCTCGGTTCACTTACAGTCACAACACCACATAGGGTAGGCTGCACAGAAGTACAGCTCGGTTTGCGGCCTCTCCACTCTTGTCTTCAACTCTGGTAGCACACAATAATGGAGGTGATTCAGGCAGTACGGGAGGTATGGTCGCCACCCGACCTTGTACTATAGGTATGCTTTGAGTATGCTACTATTGTTATGCCACATTTATTGGCGTTACTCATGGACACTGGCATCGCTATGACCACTCACTTTTCACACAAAAAGCCTCACCAGAAATGACACTGCTAGCTTTTGGACGTCCGGACGGCACTGACGTCCATACGCCTGCGACTGCAGTCAGTTCCCATCCGTTTCGTGATCCACAACTGGACCCGTGCCGCTCGGACGTCGCTCGACTCCATCCACACGGGAGGAAGTGCACGCTTCTGACCCGCATCCCATGTGTAACACCCAATCAAATTTTGAAATATCAAGATGCAACAATTGTAACATCAGGATACAACACTTGTGACATACAAATAAAGGCAGATAAAACAATTGAAACATGCAACACCTGCAATAGCATTTGAAAACCATGGTAAACATACTGCAACATCTATATAAAACAAATGCACCATATGTGTGAGACATATGTAACATCAAGATAAACAAACTTGAGCCATACGTTTGAAAAACTTAAATGAAACAATAAGGACAACCATACCAACATATATATGTAATATTCTGATCTACTATTGCAACATACGTACAGAACACTTGTAATATACCCCTAAAACAAATGAAATATTTGAAATGTACACATGAAACATGGGTCGCATCCCTCTGTGGCCTCCTCGCTGATGGCAATAGGGCACCATACAGTAGCAGGAGGCTAGGCCATAGGGTTTCCGCTAGAGGCCCTGATGCCTCTCATTGCGCTAGCGGTGCCTGTCGAAGTCGTTAGACTGGGGAGGGTGGCGGAGCACAAGTAAAGACAGGAGCAGCATTAAGAGTTGCCGGCAGTGGTGCATGGAGAAACAACATGAATTGTTGGCTCCGACACATAGAGCAAGTGGCAGAATCTATAAGCGCGGGCGGTAGGAGTTGCGGCATGAGGAATGAGGCACGCAAAGTAGTGGAAGATGAATAGGTGCCGAATTAACTGAATACTCAAAAATGTTGTTTCACATGGCCCCACGCCAAGCGTTTGTGCAATACTTGATTAAAGAGTCATCAAATGCTCACATCTAAGCATTTGCCGCACCAGGAAATGAAAGCAAGATCCAACGGCCTACACCCTCACCAGACCTCACGGAAAACCTTCACAAAGCGCAAAAAAGCACAACAACCATTCAAGAGCATGGGCAAAAGCGCAAAAGTAGGTAGCCAACCACCTCAAGGAGCGCCCATTCCATGGGGCCAGGAAGCTAGGAGGCGGACCAACGGTGCATATGAAATTTTCACAAAAGCATGCAAACATAGCTCATAGATATCGTGAATCCCGCATTCCCCATGAAATCAACGAAAACTAGAAACAACTTCCAAGACAAATTTTGCTACGCCAATCTATACCAAGCTATCCTTACAAATCGATTTTTAGAGGCGGCTGGCTATTGGGCCGGCCCTAATATAGCGTCTATTTGTAGGGCCGGCTAAAAGCACCAACTGCCCCTACAAATTGATATGTAGGTGGTGTTGCTATAAATCGTTTTTTGTAATAGTTCCCCGTAATTATCCTCAATTATTGTTAACAAACAATTTGGTAGTTTTAAAATACTAGTAATTAATCTTGATGCATAACATGTGGGTTATATGGAGCATAGACGCCAGAGTCACCCATTCATTTGACATCATGGGCAGCATAAATCTCCATTTTACTCCCAAATTAAATTAACAAACATTGTCAAATTTTTTCCACCCGACCTAACTTTTTAAAATAGTTTTACCGTCATTATGATTTCTAGCTCGACGATCACCACAATAGGGTGCTACCTGAGCTCCTGATGGTTCATTAACAAGTATAAATGCAGTAGTCCCACTACTAGAAACTGGAATAGTTATGTGCATGCAAAAACACACAGAAAAAAATACTATCCCGTCAGAAAAAATGTTTTTGTGTGCATGTACCGCCCGGAAAAAATAAACACAGAAATACGTCGACACTAAAATTAGATTCTTCACATGGTGCATGCCCAAAAAAAAAAAGGTTTTCTGACGGTCATCCACACACAAAAAAAAAAAAAACTGAGTTCCCCAGATTAAAAATAATTTTCGTGTGCGTGAATCCACAAAGAAAAATTAGAAAACTTCGATAGAAAAATATTTTTCCGTCAGTGTTTTCAGGTCAGGAAAAAATATATTCTGTCACGTTAGGCCAACGCTCAGAAAAAATTATGCGCGCACAAAAAGATATTCCATTTTCGAGTAGGATCCTAGCAACTGCAAGTAGCTCCATGTTGCTATTGTTATGTGGTTTTTCCGCTTAACGAGCAGACCAGTTCTTTGGTGGTTATTGTTAGCCCTATTGGATCTCAGCAATTGGGGAGGAAAGGCCAGAAGGCACCTTTGCCCATAGCAACTTTGAATTGAAATGGAAATGCAATAGCTTGTCTGAAACAGAGTCTGCCCCCTTGCTTTATACTCAGAGGACATTTTCTACTTTACTTACAACATATATTCTACTACCACTAAAGTGAATGCTGACCATATCCCTATTACAAGGCTTGGAAGCCAAGCAAAGTAAATATTCTAAAGCTGCTAAAGAAAATCCTGCAGATTGATGGTTCAGTAGGGGGAGCACCCCCTCCTGTTTTCCATCAAAAAAATCCTGCAGCTTCACAGCTCAGCTAGTCCGATACTCGGATCCCACAAGGATGATAGAGCCAGGATTTAACCAAAGACTGCACAAGAGTTTCCAGATGCTTCCTATCCCCAATCATTGCTGTTGCTGTGCTTCTGTCCTGATATATGGTGTTACCGACCATTGCAATTCGGACGATTCGGACGATGTATTGAGGGCAGTATACTCAGGTGGCGTATATATAGCAGCGGAACGGGCACCATGCATGTTCTCTGCATTGCATTAAAACTTTGCACAAGATCGGTCCTATCTTATAGTACAAATATCGGTCCTATCTTATAGTACAAATATGGCATCGATGATACTCAGTAGTTGCATATAGGCATACATATTTCTTTTCGTCCAGTTAGGTGTCCAAATAAAATCAAATATGATATGAAAATAAACAACTTTACTATAACTTATGGTGGCTTTCCACTGAATTTTTTGAACTGTACTATTTCCATTTTTCAAATCGGCCAACACATCAAAGCATCTTTCTTTTAATATTAATTAGAGAATCCAAACTTATCAATATATGTGATGAAAGCATAACTTCACCAGCACTTGACGCCAGTAGTGGTGGCACAGAGTTTTACGATTGGTTGTACATAAGGAAAAGAATGCTGCAGTTTTACAATGTTTAGCATGATTTAAAGATTATGTGTATGTGGGGAAAAAATTGTGATGACTTTTGTATACAATTTATCAAGTTTTACTTGTCCAAATAATCAAAATGATTTCTCAATGATAGCTTCAATCGCCTCCTCAATGACTATGGCAGCTAGCTGCTTTCATGCAACCGCTAAAAGGCGCTCGGAAAAGAGTCTTCGCCGCTAAAAAATCCGCTGAGTGGCCTTTGTCGAGTGCAGCACTTGGCAAAGCCTTTGCGAGTGCTAAAGAGCATATTTGGTCCGGCCTCCAGTAGTGGTTTATCCCTGCTAGCCCAGCTAGGCTTGATGACTATGTGACCTCCCCCGCTAAGCATTCTTGCGCCCCACGGAGTGGGTAGCCAGATCAGGCGAGACACTTGGGCTCTTGGTAGCCCGGCTCGCTTAGCATTCCTGGTCTCTATCATTGTTGGCAGTGAACAGCAAACCAGCCTCAACACCAATTGTCCAAATGCTTAATTGATTGGAATGAGAATGAAAAAAAGTGTAGGATGTGGAATTTTTCTGTGCATCTGGTTGCATTTGCTTCTCGGGCCAGGTAGATAGTAGCTCAACTTAGTAATAATGGCCTACTCAAACGATATAATCTATTTATCTTGTTTAAGCTGAAATATACTCACCCAGATATCTCAGATATAGGTATATCTATGCATATATATGTATAAGAATACTAGTTGATATTTCTGTGTCACAATTATTTGGTGTCCATATCTCCTTGGATGCCAAAGTGGGTCTGTGTCAACAAGGCGATGAGTATGCAAATATGTATGGGTAACTCAAGGAGACACAGAAATCGTACATCTCAGAGAGTTCAATATATTCTCCAACTCCATAGCCTAGTCACCGGGAACGCGGGACGAGCCAGCGATCCGCATCCCGGGAACTTCATTCCCATTCGCGAACGGGGACGCCGCGGGGAAACATGGGGACGAAGTCCGGTACACCAGCGAACACGACTGGAGGAAAGAGGAACGGGAAGGCCAAGCGGTGCGCCTACATAGGGGCAAGGCGAGGGACCGGTATGCAGCAGCGTGATGAGTGCCTCCGTCTCACTACTATGAAAGGTCACTATTAAAACGCCTTCACTTTTTGAGCAGCGGCGGTTTTTGTTTTGAGCTGTCCCTATAGGATTCACCCCCCCCGCCCCTACCGTGAACACCATAGGGCGGGTGGTGTCGAGTCACGCCCTACTATTAGTAGGGGCCGTTTAATATCTAGCCGCTCCTACTATTGTCCACTACGTGGGTTGCCGAATTTTAAAATAAGACATTAAAAATAAATTTTTTGAAAAAATGATCTCGGATGGAAAATGACCTAAATAAAAGTCGAGATCTCGAAAAGTTATGAATCTTCATTGCGTTGATGACCAATTTTTCAATTGACTTTATTTGATGCCTCAAAATGTGGGTTTGAATGTCTAAATTTTCAATTGACTTTAAAATTTGAACTTTCTCAATAAGAATTTTAGATCTAAAAAGTTACGAAACTTTGTAGTTCACCACTTTTAATTTGAAATCATCTAGTCATGCAAAAGCTACCATTCAAAATGTCTCAAATTTGAAATTCAAATTTAAATAAACGTCCTTAGATGGAGAAACACCCTAATTGAAAATTGTGGATCTTGAAAGTTATAAAATTTTGTAGTTGACACTTTTTGATTCGAATCCGTGGCAAATTGGTTGCCCTAGGTTCAACACCGTGCGTCACGAGCCGAAGTTTCACGATTTGTGGCACCCTTCACAGTGACTTGTGTGCTCAATATATTCTTGCTTCGATCAGTTGGATAGACCCACACAATGGTTCGAGTCATGACTGACACGAACAATTTCCCCACCGCGCGCTAGGGCCTAGCTAGGATGTTGAATTTATTCTAGGGCTTTCCAAACCATAGTGCTGGCACTAAACATAACCAGTTTATTTGAGATATATGTGTGGCCTAGTTGGGGTTTCTCCATTTAATTTGTCATGGAGAGGTGTGGTACAAACTCGGGCATTGACACAACTCCTTCACCCTTCCCTTCACTAATTAGGGATGTGACATTGGTGAATTATCTGGCAGCGATGCAAATTATGTAAATTAACGGGCTACGATGTAAATTATTTGTGACTTTATTGTGACTTTTGTGAGTTATGTTTATTATGTGTATTATCTCACTCCAAATTCGATTTATTTTTGGCCGGAATAGCACTGTAGAGAGGTGGTTATAAATATTATAATTTCAAAAAAAAAAATTCTGCGCCAAATCCAAAGATAGGGGGCGGTTTTGGATTTAGCCGCCCCTCAGTCAAATATTATAGGGGGGCGGTTTGCCTTCTTAACAGCCCCTAAAATTGTCTCTGTTAGGGGCGGCTGGTCACACGAGCTGCCCCTAAAGTTATCTATATTAGGGCGGCTAGTAACACGAGCCGCCCTGAAGTGGTCACAATAGGGGCGGCTCAGGAAACCGCCCCTGCAGTAATTTCACGGTAAGGATGGAGAGTTAGGGGCGGCCGGGGAAACCGCCCCTACAGGCCATCCTTAGCCGCCCCTATAGTAGGTTTATGTACTAGTGACTTTGGGCATAATCGCTTCAGCTATTGATACAAGTACAGATACAGCTAGACAGCTATGGACTAGTGTAGCAGGTGCAGTGCAGCTGCAGTTCAGTAGGTCAACAAAAGGCCACACGTGCTGCTGTGGAGCTTCATCCATTCTGTACAGGACGGATCACTGCCCGAGATTGGTACTGAAAACTCAGAGAGTCTCAGCTTCATGGTTGTTTGAGTTCCGCAAGCGCAACCACGAGGGCGGGATGACTGTATTGAACATATGTCTAATGCTACAAGTATGAAGAGCAGAATCATGACACCTCCTATTCCCCAAAGATGGCTTAGATAACTTGTCATAGCTTGCAGTAGAATCTGATATTGCAGCTTGGATTGTTTCCTAAGCCAGTAAATCAATGTGTCACTAGCAGCATTCGGCAACTCCTGATATCCCAATTTCTGCACTGAGCTTTTGGCATGCCGCACCTGTAGTTTGGCCATGTGCGGAAGCAAGCCAAACACCCCGGTAGCTTTCTCTAACAGTCCTCTCAAAACTGCATGAGATGTTCCTGATGCCTCCAATTTCTAAATAATCGCACTGTGTATGCAGCTCCACCATATGCTAGTTAGGCCCATTTGAGTATAGCAAGATTGGTCATCGCAAAAAATGTCTGGTAGGTTTTGAAGGCATAAATAGATCAATATACACTAGTACCTAAAACGTTTTCCGTGGCGGTCGTTTTTGGTTTTATGTGGCGGGCACAGCTGTCCATCACTAATCAAAGGTCACGTTAATCGCGTGATTAACCGCGGGGCGCCAATGGTGCCCGCCACGTTAATGAATCCCCCCGCGGGCGGCGTGCTACAGATGCCACTAGTACCGATTTGATTTTGCGAGCACTGTCACAATCTTTTCCGTGGCGGGCACTTTTTTTGCCCGCCACGGAAAATACTCCGCCACATCCTGTTTTTTTTTTTTTGATGGGCATCTTTTTGGCCGCTACAGAAAATAGATTTTGCGTGGTGGGCGTTAATAACAAGCCCGCCATGGAAAACATTTATTTTCCGTGGAGGGCATCCTAACCTGCCCGCCACGTAAAATAGATTTGACGTGGCTTGCATCTTATTTGGCCCGTCATGAAAAAGATCGCGGCCCAATTGGCCCCGCAAGGCCCGATAGCATTCATCAACTATAAATACAAAACTCTAGGGTTTTTGGGTTCACTCGTGCATCCGCCCTCCACTCGCCTCCACACTTCCCCGATCCCCCTCCCCTCCCAGTACCGCACACCCGGTTCAAAAAAACGCCCGATACCCTCCTCGATCCCTCCGCCGCAGAGCCCGAGGCGAGGTCCAAGGGCGGCCGTCGGGCCGCGAGCTCAAAGCGGCCACCGGCGGCGGCGCGAGCTCAAGGCAAAGCGGCCAACGGCGGCGGCGCAGCCCGGTGGCCAATGACGGCGCGTCGTGTAGGCGGCGGGATCCGACTCGGGCGCCAATGGCGGCGGAGCCCTCCGGCGAACGGCGGCGGTGCGTGCTGCAGCGGCGGGATCCGGGAGCTCGGCGCCAACGGCGGCGGCGGGCTGGCTGGCGGCGGATCCGAGCTCGGCGATGGGATCCGGGCTCGGCGGCGCCAGCGACCGGCGGCGCGCGATCCGGCTCCAGCGGCGGCGCGAGATCCACGCCGAGGAAGGCCACCGGCGTGGGCGCGGATCCACGCCGAGAGGCCACCGAAGCAGTGGCGGATGGCGGATCCGATCGACGAAGCGGATCCACGCCGGCAGTTCCCCGGGCGGCGTGCTCGCGGATCCACGCGATCGGGCGCGGCGAGGTGGGCGAGCTCCATTCAGCGGCGGCGGCGCGGTGCTGCCCTAGATAGGCTCGGCCCGGGCCATGGATGGCTCGGCGGGCATCCTGGGTTTTTATTTTTTTTTTTTTAGCGGGCATCATAATCTGCCCGCCACGCCAAAATAAGTTAAGCGTGGCGGGCACGCGTAGCCCGTCCATGGTTAATCACGCGACAAACCGTGACCTTTGGTTAGTGACGGCAACGTGCCCGCCACGCAAAACCAAAAAACGCCCGTCACGAGAAAACGCTTTAGGTACTAGTGTGCCCGACACGGAAAATGTTTTCAAAAAAATAAAAAGAAGAAACCCCTAGACAGCCCGAGCCCATCTGGTGAAGAGGAGCCGCCGCCGCGCCGCCCATCATGCACAGCGCCGCCCGAAAGCGCTGCTGGCGGAGAGGGAGCCGCCGAGGGCGCCGCTCCGCCTCGCTGAGCCAGATCCGCGCCTCGGCCGAAAGACGCTGGAGCCGCGGGCGCTGTGCGGATCCGACGCGCAGCATGCTGGAGCCGCCCGCCACCGCTACGCCGCCGCTTGGATCTGCGCCGCCTCCTTGCATCCCCCGATCGGCCAGGAGAGGGGAGGATGGGGATCCGCTCGCGCCTCCTCGCCGCCCGTCGGCCGACGGGACACTTGATCCGCGCCGCCGCTGCCGCGCATCTCGCCGCTGAACATGTAGATTTCGCTGGTGCCGCCACGGTGGGGGCAAAGAACGGTTGAGGGCTGGGGCGGCGGGGCAACATCGGGCGGGTGCTAGGGCGGCGACGGGGCGTTCTGCGCGCCGCCGGCGTGGCTGTGACACACACAGCGGCAAGACGAAGTCTCGTCCCATGGGCCCGACCGAGGGGGTGGTGGTTGACGCATGCCGCGGCCACCACGGGTAGCGGCTGCCCGATGCCCCCGTTGGTTGGGGGTCCGTGGGACGCCCAGAGCAACGACGGCGACGACGACAACAACTTTGCCCGGGTCCAGGGCGGACGTGGTGTGGTGGGTTCTCATGGGCGAAAGCCTTGGCGACGGCGGCGCCGTGGGCGTCCTCCCCCGTTGAGGGTGTCGTGCTCCCCAAATATCCTTGGGCAAAAGCCCCGTCCCACCTAGGACGGCGGCGGTGGCGTTCTCAACGCCATCCCCTTCCCCTGAAGGCGCCGCTCGAGTCGCCCCGGCTATGACCTCGCCTTTTGGTTTGATGCTCTTCCTCTTCGGCGCCCGGTCGCGCGTAGGGGGTTTGTGGAGCGGTCGAGCTGCCGCGTTGGGGGTGTGGCTCGCAACGATGACACGAGGCGAAACCCCTTTCTTTGTCGGCCGGTTCGCTGCGCGGGAAGTCGAGCAAGAGCCGGAGAGGGGCTGAAGGTTCAGGATTGGAAGTCGGAGTTGCTCTTCTTCCGAGCTAAGCAACGATGACCTGTTGTGGCCTTTCGCCCGGGTTGTCTGTTTGGTCTTCGTTTCGCTTGTTTGGGGTCTACCATGGGAAGTCGGAGCTGCTGGTTGCTTTGCAACCAAGCTCGGCAACAATGACTCGTGGCAGTTTGTGTGCTCTTCCGCGTCGTGTGGGTGGGTTGGCCCTTTGGGTGCGTTTGCACCATGTTCGGCTACTCTTCTTGTACATACTTTTCTACCTTCTTAATTTAGAGGCAGAGCGCTCCTGCCATTATTCTCAAAAAACTGTTTCAATACCTTGTAACTATTGTGTTTCAGTGTTAAAGCATACCTTTACGGGAGGACGTTGCTTTTGCCCAATTTTATTAATCAATTTCATCCGCCTGGGTTAAGTTTTCTGATGTACGACATGACGTGAGGGTGTTGGGTTCGCATTCCAGCAAGTGTGAGTGTTGGCCACACATGGAACGCTATATGATGCCGGGTGCACATGATGTGTGGCGTGTATCGACTAACTACGAGACTCACCATTCCATTTGAGCACTACCCCTTGAATTGGACCTATCCGCCGTAATTTTGTTCAGCTCTGGACATCTGACAGTCGGCAATTCTAGTTGGGGCCGGAAACTAGGTGTTGGCATTGGCCGGATCCATATCTTGGCCTCTGATGTGAACTTAGGATAAATTACACAACATAGGTTTCTGGAGATGTTTGGTGTTTCCAACCATTCTTCAGAAATGCCTTCATTTTTACAATCGGTACATAATACTAACTGCATTAAGAAATAACATTTGGAGAGAAAATTCCTAGCAATATATTACTACTACTGAAAGTGATTGACATTTCCACCTTTAAAATCATTGTTGGCGGCTCTCCACCTTTGAAACAATTTATTGCCAAATAAAAATGTATTGCGTCAGTGTTGGTTTAGGGCTTTTGTTTTAAAAAAACGCCTGGCAAATTCTCCTATACTATGAGTGGAAGATATATAGTTATATGGCTATTAATGATTGTACAAAATGACTATGTCCGTTTTGCTTTTCTATATATATAAGTTTTACTACATATATCTAAGCACTGTGTATATCTATATTCAAACAAAAACTATATATTAAAAAACAAAAATGGCTTGCTGTTTGTAACTATGGAGTACATAATGTGTATATCCTACTCGATGATAAGTAAAATTGGCATGCCTTATGTGTTCAAACTAAGTAGAAATGGATGTCGAGTCCTGAACCAAAAACCATCTTTCCTATGTTCCTTTGCGACACAAGGTCCAATCCACGTAGGTATGTAGTTTTTTTCTTGCACTTTTCCTGGGTAAGTTCGATCTAGAGGGCTCCATGGCACAGGCGCTGGGATGATGAGTGTGGCAGCGTGAGAACTAGGAAAGAAGACGTCCTGCACCCTAAACCATCTTCTTCATTGTCGGCCTATGTTCCATGGCACGGGTGCTCGGATGACGAGTCTGGCAGCGTGAGGACTAAGAGAAGCCAGACGTCCACTGGTAGAGCTTGATCAACGGAAAGCTGATGTAATTCAGTGGAAGCGGATCTGGTTCCGACGGTCTGCTCGAAGCGCCATACCCACTTATAATCTTTCATGCTTTCTTACAGAAAATTATCTTGCATCCCACTACAGGAAAATCCACCTTTGCCGAGCGCCACTCTCAGTATAGCTCCACCCTCGGCAAAGAGGCATTCGCGGAGAGATGAACCCTCGGCAAACTTTGTCTTTGCATCTTAGATTGTTTTCTAAACCGGCCAAATGTTTCACTCTTGATATCCCAATTTCTGCTTTCAACTTTTGGCGTGCTGGACCTATAGTTTGGCCATGTGTGGAAGCAAGCCAAACACCCCCGTAGCCTTCTCTACTCTTCTTTCCTTGACTGAGGGAGATTTTCCAGATGCCTCCAATTTCAAAATAATGGCACTGTGCATGCTGCTCCACCATCTGCTAGTTAGGTTTTGAGTGCATCCATGTGCGGCAGTGAGCTGGGATGCCCATTCAAGTATAGCAACGATGGTCATCGCAAAAAAAAAATGGAGTGTATTGCTAATATTGGACTTGTATGTGTATATATATAGGACAGTGCTGGCCAAACAGTACAAAGGACATGCATGTGGAAGATTTATTGAAGTCACCTCTGAAAACTATGGGGCACATACACCTAATTCAGTACATATAGCAGGAGATAGTTCTTAGTGCTGAAATAATTCAATCTAGCTACCTAATTAAATATAATTATGATTAGATGTATATATATATATATAGGAGGAGAGTGCTAAAATAAGTTGAAAACCACAATGGATTTCAGACAAATGGAATATATATTGAAGTCGCCACTCACAAATAGCAGGTCTCAAATGCAACACAAAATTACATGACTGGGTTACTTCAGCAGGACCTTTATAAGGCCTGCGTGAAAAAAAAAATATAAATTTATAATCTTTGACCAATACCTAGAGTGATCATACATGATAAAATACATGCACACATAGATCTAACTGTTTAGTAAAGAGGCTAGTGGCATGTTTTTAGGGGCAGTTGAAACCCTAGCACCACATGGAAATTCAATTTTCACGGGTTACCAGCAGCACAGTCGCTAGAAATGGGTCTATCTTTAAAAGTTGTTGATAACATCATCTCTCGCCCCTGAAAAAATTATTTTGAGAAGCGATCCATCTGCTGGGCACTTTTGGAGCATTTAGAGGGCTGTTGATATCCATCGGAGCTGTTGATAACTGCTCTGATTTGGTGGCGCGTTTGGACCGAGGCCGCCACGCCACCATATTGCACAGGAGGTACTAATAACGAGATGCTTGCGTGCCTACCGCGAGCCCGTGCTGGAGAACAGTAGATGAGACATAGACGTCTACCCATCCCAGCCCCAACCTAAAACAACTGGCAGTGATTCCTTAGTACAGTGGCAGCTTCAACGGACGTATTCCTTGTCCACCTTCTTCTGTAGCAGTGCCCAAACATCATGAGTTTCCCTGGTTCGAGGTGTTCCCAAATACAGTCCAGTGTGGTTGCGACATTCTGATCAGTTGTTTCTAGGAAATTGCAGTACTTGAGGAGAAACACAAATCTCTTGACTACAGATAGCAAGTTTTGCTAACTGGGCAACCCTGCTACCCCGTCCGGAGACGTTCCAGAATCCTCCCATTCCTTAATACTAATGTGCCGGTTGCAGCTCAATATCTGCTTGCACTTAATTTGGCGTAGTTAGCAATCGTGTGCCCAACTGAACATGTAGATATACTTATATAGGTGAGGAGAGTGCCTGCAGAGACTACAAAGGACATGTGGCATGTGAAAGATGTAAAGGAGTCACACTTTTTTTATGTAATAGGCCCCTACAGTGGCTTACGAGCCGCCCCTATAGTGACCTTTTGTACTAGTGAATTTTTTTGATATAATAGGCCCAAAATTGATGCCATAGCTAGGTTCTGCATCAATTTCCCGTTTGATACGAGTCGATGCAATATCTCTAGATGCAAATATTGTCTAAGCATATCAACATCATCTTTTATTTGCATCAAGGGCCGCCTACGTGCTTGTTACAAGTTAAGATACGAGCCACAATAATCAAGCTTTAGCTTTTGGGCATACGCAGCATTACCACGTAGAACTAGCTTAAAAATAAAGTGCACCTGTTTTAGATCCTGTTTGTGTCCCATGGTCAGCAAATAAAAACGACAATTATCGTGGTGCATTGATGCTTGACCCATCAGTTAGACCCCCATCAACGCTCTTGCACAGGATCCTCCTCGGGCCGTGGAATTTTAATGCCAAGCAACTCGCGACTACAAAGAGTGAGATTGCCGAGCCATCCTGCTACGTATCTCATCTACATCACCCCGCATCGTTAAGGGCTAGGTTTAGGGAAGCACATCATTTGAAAAAATGAACTAACTGGAGTACTCCAAGACAAGGATAAAATTAGTTTCATGTTTCACTATGTGGATAAGACTTTTCAGATCGGTGTTATTGATTAGCATCTTGTCACAGCTGCCTTGCAGGGGAGGTGGCGCGGTGACCCTAGGCTAACCTCTTACATTAATTACTGAAGAAATCGCAGAAGGACGGCAGTGGAGGGGGCGCGCGTGCACCAGGGCCAGGGGGTGCCCCCTACCGGCAGCGGGACCCTTAGGCCGGGCCCTCTGGGCCCCATCGTTTGGGATGTGACACATCTCCAAGAGGTTAGCCAAGTCAATTTGGAGGAATAATATCTCCAAGAGACTACGTAGTAGATATCCATCTCCTCTTTGGGCTCTCTATTCTTAGATAGTCTAGTCTACACCGCATGCCTCCACGTGGCAAATTTGAATATGGGGAGTGCCAATTTTAGATAACCTGTTGGACTAGTTTCATTTGTTGGAGTAGGATTTATTTTATACAATAGTAAAATCACAAAATTTAGCTAAGCTTTTTGGCTAATCGCTTGTAGATGATCTATATAAGCAGTTCTTGAACATGCGGAATTCAATATTTCCAGTTTGATGCTGAGGTTTGAACAAGTTGTTGGATTAGTATTTATATCCGTTCTGCTTGTTGGATGATATCATAACATTAAATTTTGTCCATATGGCTTGCTATGGTCATGATTGGCATGGGAGCTTTCTGGGATCAGAACAGCTACTAGCAGGTCGCAACTGATACTCATGCCAGTGGATCCTCTGCTACTGTGCACACAGCTCGTTTCAACGTTTCCCACACAGCAACCAGCTTTGGTCTTGCAGACTTGTTGCTCGGATATGTTTCCTGGGCACACAGCAAAAGCTAGCTGGCTGGCTGCTAAACCATCTTCTGGATCTGTTGAAACTGCAGAGGAGGAGAAGTTCCTGTTGCCTCATATGCCTAAACAACTCACAGTGTATTCTGCTAAACTATCTGCTAGGTTATGCTTGTTGCGTTTAATATCTCATTATGCAGCCTACTTTTTGTTGCATCCAAATGCCGTAGTGAACTACTAGCAGCGGTGCCAACCTGAGCATATGTAGCAAACGATTCATGGGTGTTATAGAAGACTCCAATGTCGAATCACTAGAATGAGAAATATAACCTAACTAGGGACATGTGGCAGTGGAAAACGTATTGAGATCACCCTGTCGGAGTTAATAGGGCACAACAAAATATGCACACGTGACTGAGCATATCGAGACCACAGAGTTCTGTTGTTTCTTTAAAAATCGAAATAGACACATAATTACAGCCTCTACACACAGGATTTGCATATGGCACCTTTATAATACAGGATGCATCAAACCCGTCATATGCTCACTTCTTTTGTTGCAGAAAATAGATAATTATAACATAAAAAGCATTTATTCTAAAGATTTGGAATCCTGTATTGGTTCCAGGAACATTACAACGAATGCATTCCTTGTCTACATCTTTCACCTGTAACAGTGCCGAAAATGAATCTGCTATTATCTATTGTTTCCATATGAACATTACAGAATGGGGTATGCATGCCTAGCTCGAGGTGTTCCCAACAAAACAGTGTGGTTGCTAGCTAGTGGTTCCCAACAAAACCTGCAGTAGGCGGAGATCCACGCTTAAAATAGCAAAAGCGAACAAACACACACAAATTCGGTGTTCTTGCGCAGGTTGTTCCTGTGGCGCCTGCTCCGGTGGCGTAGGTCCCATGGCGGAGCCCGAAGACCTCCGGCGTCTCGAGGCAGAGCTGGCGCTGAAGCTGTCTGGCTGCTAAACCATCTTCTGGATCTGTTCGGACTGCAGAGGAGGAGAAGTTCCCGATACCTCATATGCCTAAACAACTTACAGTATATTCTGCTAAACTATCTGCTAAGTTCTGCTCGTTGTGTTTAATAATATCTCATTATCAGCCGATTGTTTGTTGCATCATATGCGGTAGTGAACAAACAGCGGTTCCAAGCATAGCTACGATTCATGGTGTGTTATAGAAGACTGGAATGTCGAATCACTATATATAATGTGAACTATTACCTAGCTAGGGACATGTGACAGTGCAAAACATATTGAGATCACCCTATCAGAGTTAACCGGGCTTAACAAAATATGCACACGTGACTGAACATATCGAGACCACAGAGTTCTGTTGTTTCTTTAGAAATGGAACTGGACACATAATTACAGCCTCTACACAGAGGATTTGCATATGGCCACATTTATAATACAGGATGCATCAAACCCGTCATATGCTCACTTTTTTTTTTTGCAGAAAATGATAATTATAACATAAAAATCAATTTTATTCTAAAGATTTGGAATCCTGTCAATTACTAACCTGTTGCCTATTGGTTCCATGAACATTACACACGTACATGAGGTATGCCTAGCCCGTGGGATTCCCAACAGAACAGTGTGGTTGCTAGTGAGCAGTCCATGCAAGTCCTGGCCGCCTGGCCGCTACATGTGGGGAGCGAGCCAAACAACCCCGTAGCCTTCTCTAGTACCCGTTCCTTGAATGAGGGAGATTTTCCAGATGCCTCCAATTTCAAAATAATGGCACTGTGTATGCTGCTCCACCATCTGCTAGTTAGGTTTTGAGTGCATCCATATGGGGCAATTAGCTGGCATGCCCATTTGAGTATAGCAACGATGGTCATCGCAAATAAAAAAGGAGTGTATTGCTACTATTGGACTTGTATGTGTGTGTATATATATAGGACAGTGCTGGCCAAAAAGTACAAAGGACATGCATGTGGAAGATTTATTGAAGTCACCTCTGAAAACTATGGGGCACCTACACCTAATTCAATATATATAGGATGAGAGATCTGGGGTAGTGAGACTCCTACTAAGTGTAACAAAAATTCAATATAGCGCACCTACCTAATGGGTCTACCTCTAGAAGTTGTTGATAACATCATGTTGGGGGTCAACTTTGTTTTGATTAAACTTTTAACCCAAACTTTGAAGTTCGTTTGTGTAAACAGAGTTTAAAATGAAGGTGTTCACGGGGAAAAGAAGGTGAATAGATATCGGCATGAAGACAATTGCGAAGAGATTCATACGAAGGTGTTCGCGAGGAAAAAGAAGGTGAGTAGATATCGGCATGAAGACAATTGCGAAAGGTATTGCGAAGACCTTCGCGACCCAAAACTTCTTCGAGAGAAGACCTTCGTAACCGGGATCTATATGAAGAATGAAGAAGGCTCAGGACAAAGCTGCGCGAAGATATTGAAGATGGCTTCGCTATAGATAAAAGTTGATAACTTTGTTGTTGTAACATTTATCGTTTTCTAGAGTTACGAAGCTAGGGGTGCCTATAAATACCTCCTGAACTTTCTTGTAATGGACATGTTGTTCCGAGTCACTTTGTGACTAAGTATTCATCAATATACTTGTTCGGAGTTTTATACCCAACATCCGGCGCCCACCGTTTGTGTGTGCTCGAGTATACCCACGACCAGCCAAAGACATGGGAAGATCAAAGAAACAAAAGTTCTACCGAAGAAAGATCACAAGATGACGTACAAGGCGAAGAAATTGAAGAAGCAAGGGAAAAATCAACATCACAAGGCAATGAAAATGAAGAACAAAAGCTGAAAGCACTTTCGAAGAAAGTCTAGCAAGAAAAGAGAAAGAACTTGAAGAATGCACAACGCACAAGAGAAAAAACCATAAAACAAAAAATCGAAGAAGCCGAAGCCAGATTGAGAAAATTAAGCGAAGAACTTGAAAAACAAGAGAGAAGGAGATCATCAATGTTGAAGAGCCAAGCTCAGCAAACAATTCAAAGAAAGAAAAAGAACCAAGACAAGATTTCAGCGGCAATTGATACGAGTCTCCCCTATCAATTGACCTCGCAAATAGCAAAATGGCCAAAAGGGTTTAAATTCAACATAATTCCAACATACGAAAAGGCTCACGGATCCAAGACAATTCTTTATGAGTTTTGAAGCTGCCGATTTGCCTCGGGAGGAGGAGATGAATCAACATTAGCAAAATCACTCATCATGGCAATGAAAGGCTCGGCGCAAAAAAGTGGTACTCTTCGCTTAAACCAAGATCAATCAAAAGTTGGGAACAAGCGAGGACAAGTCCGCTTGTGGATTTCCAAGGATTTCAACACCGAGAATTAACAAGTGATGATCTATTTGACATCAAGCAATATCCAAAAGAGCCATTATACAAGTATTACAAGAGATTCATCCAAATGAAAACTCAAATTCCGGGCGTGCGGATGAAGTGGTCATCATAGCGACCATCGAGGATTAAGAGCAAGTCAACTATCATCACATACGAAAAGAGAAAGACCAAAAACAGTTGCCCAACTTTATGAAGAATTTCAGAAGTATGCAAAATCGATGATGACTACGAAGGAGGATTGAAGAAGAAAACTTTGAAAGAAACCAAGCGAAGGCAAACAACCAATTCAATCAATACGAGCGTCAAACTTTGGCGAAGACAATATCAAGCTGCCACAACGTGTGAATCAAATCAACAATGAGCAAGTTGGAGAAAATATGGCAAGAAACCGGCAAAAAGTCAAGATCGTGAAGCCAATTTCAAAACAGAAATTTCAACAACAATTACAGAGGAGGTTTCAACCAATCAAGATTTGGTGAGCGAAGACCCTTAAAACACGAAGAGATGTTTTGCCTCGTACATGGCAAAGGGGCTGGCCACACTTCGAAAATGTGCCCAATCATAAAGAAAAGCATTGATGAAGCTCAAAAGAAAATAAAAATTTGCAAAATCACAAAACAATCAATCATTTGAGTCAAGCAAGCTCTTCACAAAACCAAAGGGTACCTCAACCAAGGATACAATCCTTATGCAAACATGGGACCTTCGCGGCAAATATTGCGGGACCTCCGCCAATATACAAGCGCCAACCTTTGGCGAATACCATGGGGACAAATGCAAATTCAACAACTTTGAAACATCGGTGGCAAACAATTCCATAGTGAATCAAACCAGTAATTCTCCATCTACCTCGGCGATCAACACAACAATGCCAAGCAGAGGCAGAATAATGACAATCAGCGGAGGCAACGGCATCGAACATACTACAAACAATGAAAGAAAGAACTATTTTTCGAAGAGTCAATGCAATTTCCATGGAAGGTCCTTACAAGAAAACAAGGTGGTCACATCAACCAATCATCTTTACTGAGAACAAGACATGAAACTCAAAGATTATCCGCACATGGATGCTATGGTCATAGAGGCAAACATAGATGGTGGGATGTCACAAATATATTGGTAGATGGTGGAAGTTCTCAGATATACTCTTCGCATCAACTTTAGATGCAATGCAAATCAAAAGACAAGATTTAGGAAGAGCGAGAATATCCATTGGTAGGCCGGGGCAAAAGAATAAATTCAATCGGAAGAATTGTCTTTGCCAGGTTTCTTTCAAAACTTCGAAACAATGCAAGAAACGAGAACAAGTGGCATTTGATGTCGTTGAGATGCCGCGGCCCGGTATAATGCAATATTTGGAAGAGGAAGCTTTGAACATTTTCGAAGCGGTAATCAACTATTCATATTTATGTATGAAAATTCCAGCAATAAATGGACTAATTTCAATCCATGGAAATCAAAAGCGAGAGGCAAGAAATATTGAAAAAGATTCAGCACTGCTCAAAGAAACGTCCTCACAATTGAAGACGAAGAAGAGCAAGAAGAAAAACTGAAAGTGCGAAGCTCGAGAAAAAAAGTAAAGACTTGCGGCAAAAAAATGAAACAAAAGAAGTACCATTAGATTCAATGGTACCGGATAAAAAAGTAACAATTGCAAGTGACCTCGTGAAGAAGAAAAGAACCTCATCGGCTTCCTAAAAGCAAATCAAGATGTCTTCGCATGGTCAGGCAAAAGATCTAGAAGGAGTAAGCGAGAGATATCATCGAGCATAAATTGAACATTGATACAAGTTACAAGCCAAAGAAGCAAAATTGAAAAAACTATCGGAAGATAGAACAATTCTTTGCGAAGGCAAGTCCAAAAGATTATTGGATGCAAAAGTTATAAGAGAAGTGAGATTCACAACTTGGCTCGCAAATATAGTCATGGTCGGGAAAAAGAATTTGAAATGGAGGATGTGTATAGACTTTTACGAGATCTAAACAAGGCTTGTCCCAAGGATAACTTTCCACTACCAAGGATTGACACCTTAGTTGATCAGGCTGCAGGAAGCGAAATGTTAAAGCTTCCTAGATTGTTTCTCGGGTTATCATCAAATTTGGATGAGTAAAGAAGGCGAAGAAAAGACAAGTTTCATCACCCCATTTGGCACATCTTTGCTTTCAAAGAATGGTCAAGGGCTTCGTAATGCGGGGTCAAGTTTCATAAGAATGACTTCAACAATATTACAAGGCCAAGCGGGAAAAAATTTGCTTGCATACGTTGATGATGTAATCGTGAAAAGCAAGAAAAGAGAGGAACACATCGAAGATCTCAAAGAAACTTTTTCCAACCTTCGCAAGGCAAACCTAAAGCTTAATCGGAAAAATGTACCTTCGGGGTCAAGAAAGGAAAAAAATCTTGGGATGTGTGGTATCATCAAAAGGAATTGATCCAAATCCCGAGAAGGTCAAAGCGAGTCATGGAAACAAAAATTCCAAAAAGTATCAAAGACATTCGAGAAATTGATGGAAGGCGGCTTCGCTAAACGATTCATATCAAAATCGGTGAAAAAAAGCTTCCCAATATTTCAAGCAGAAAAATTCAAGCAAGACCTTCGCATGGGGAGAAGATCAGCAAGAAGGCCTTGAAGAGATAAAGAAGTATTTATCCAATCCAACAACTTTGGCAAGTCCAAATCCACAAGAAGAATTGTTTGTTATACATCTCGGCTTCAAAAAACGCGATAGCGCGATCGGTGCAAGAAAGTATAGAAGAGCACATCAAGAAGCAACAGCCAATATACTTTGTATCCGGGCGTTATCGGGCTCGAAAATCTACTATTCGAAATTGAAAAAATAGCCTATGCAGTACTAATGGCAACAAGGAAATTGAAACACTACTTCTAAGCACACAAAGTAAGAATACCAACAAATCATCCCCTCAAAGATGTCCTTCAAAGTTGCAAATCATCCTAAGATTGGGAAAGTGGGCGGCGAAAATATCTCAATACTTCATAGAGTTTGAAAAAGAACGACAATTAAATCACAAGTGTTAGCGATTTTTGTAGCGGTTGGACTCCAAATTCGACTTCGGATGAGCGAGAAAAGAAGCTCAAGAATGGACAATCACTTGTCGAATGGACAATCAACTATGATGGAGCATGGGGCTCCACGGGGAGCCGTAGTGGCTGCAATCATAACTTCACCTTCGGGGAGTAAAGATGAGATATCTTTTGCAAGATTAGAATTCAAATGTACAAATAACATTGCGAGAATATGAAGCAAGATATTCTTTGGAACCCGCAAGGCAAGGGCAATGGGAATTCAGAAATTGTTGATCAAAACAGATTCACAAGTTGTGGCGGGACATATAGAAAAAAAGCTACAAAGCTAAAGATCCCGAATTAGCAAAATACCTTCAACATGTCGGAGAACAGGAAAAGACATTTTGAAGGATTCACATTAAGAAGCATTTCAAGAACAAACAATGAAGAAGGTCATGTAATTGCAAAAGCAAATGCTCAAAAAATCAAGTTGCCTCGGATGTATTCTATCAAGTATTATCGAATCATCAATCAAAACAAAGATGGAAGAACCAAGAAATATACATATAATAGAAGGTGAAGACTGGAGATCCCCAATAATAGCATTTCTTAAGGGATTCTATGAACCGGAGAATGAAGTTGATGAAACCAGAATGAAGCACAAAACAAGAAATTACAAAATCATCAACGACCAACTTTACAAGCATGGCATATGTGAACCAATGCTAAGATGTGTTTCAAGCGAAGAAGGAAAGGAAATATTACAAGAAATACATAGTGGAACTTACTAGAATTCACGCCGGGGGCAAGATCAATCGCGAGGAAAAGCTTTCGGGGCAAGGATTTTTCGCGGCCATCCGCTCGAAAAGATAGCAAGGAAATAGTCAAAACTTGCCATAATTGCCAAATCTCAGCAAATAAATCAAAAGCCCCAGCCAATCCAATTCAACACATTGAGCCTACTTGGCCACTTGCAAGATGGGGAATAGACATAATTGGGAAACTTCCACCAGCCCAAGGCAATCATCGATCGCTTGTTTGTCGCAGATTGAATATTTCACAAAATGGGTAGAAGCAAAGCCAATAACAAACATGTCATCCACAACGATGAAAAAATTCCTTTGGCAAAATATAATTTGTCGATTCGAGTCCCAAGACACATAACTTTGGACAATGGAACCCAATTTGACAATGAAGACTTCGAAGCTATTGTGAAAGCATGGGAATCCAACTCGCCGCGCATCGGTAAAAATATCCACAATCAATGGAGCTTGTTGAAAGAGCAAATGGCATTATACGTGTGGGCATTTCAAAAATCTAGTTGGACTCCTAAAAGGGAAATGGGTTGAAGAATTACCAAGGATTGTTTGGAGTCATAACACAACCACAACAAGGTCAACAAAATTTACTCCCTTCAAGTTACTATATGGAGATGAAGCAATGACTCGGAAGAGATACAATTCAAAGGACCAAGAACAAATGTTGAAATTACAAGCGAAGAGGACCAAAAAACAAGCAAGGACTTGCTCGAAGAAGAAAAAAGAAACCAAAAGGCGTGATGAATCTCGGGAAGTATCAAGAAGAAACAAGCAAATGGTACAACAAGAAAGTAGTGAAGAGAGATTTACTGACCAGGAGACTTCGTGCTAAAAAGGAAAAGAAACGAAGACCACGTGGGAAAATTCCGGCAAAAGTGGGAAGGGCCGTTCATCATCTCAAAAATCCAACAAACCAGGATCATATCACTTGGAAACACTCAAGGGAGAAGAATTGAGCCATACATGGAACATCCAAGACCTTAAATAAGTACTACCCATAGAAGTAGAGAGCTTCTTTTGTAAATATGTAAATAGATAGCGATATCATTTACCTTTCAAGCAAAAAGTTTACATTTCAGTTGTAAAGAGGCGCACTCTTTTCCACTCGGGGAAGCCCTTCGCGGGGGTGAGTGGTTTTTTAACGAGGCAGTCTCTATTGTAAATACTCATATCAATATAAATGAGAAAGTAGTTTCCCCAATATGACTTGCAACTACATTTTGTTTTTATCCGATTTAACTTGCCGAAGAACATAACATTCATACATCGGCGAAATAAGTATAAAACTAGGTGCAATTTTTAAATAAAATTGCTACCTAAAGTTTTCCTAAGGGAAAAAAGAAAAAGAGGTCCTAAGGGGAAAGAACTTACGTAGCGAAGTTTGTTGCTCCACCTTCGCAAAAAAAGAAAAGGGGGCGACGTTTTTTCTTAAAAAGTTTTCCTAAGGGAAATAACCGTAAGTAGCGAAGTTTGTCGCTCTACCTTCGCAAAAAAAAAGGAACGGCGTTTTTTTTCTTAAAAGTTTTCCTAAGGGAAATAACCGTGGCGAAGTTTGTCGCTCTACCTTCGCAAAAAGAAAAAGGGGCGGCGTTTTTTTAAAATTTTCCTAAGGAAAAGAACTTAGTAAGCAAAGTTTGTCGCTCCACCTTCGCAAAAAAAAAAAGGGGCGGCGTTTTTTCTTAAAATTTTAAGTAAGGGAAAGAAACTTACGTAGCGAAAGTTTGTCGCTCCACCTTCGCAAAAAAAGAAAAGGGGACGGCGTTTTTTTCTTAAAAGTTTTTCTAAGGGAAATAACCGTAGCGAAGTTTGTCGCTCCACCTTCCAAAAGAAAAGGGGACCACGTTTTCTCATAAAGTTTTCCTAAGGGAAATAACCGTAAGCGAAGTTTATCGCTTCACCTTCGCAAAAAAAAAAAAGGAAGCGGCGTTTTCTAATACATAAGTAAAATGGATAAAATCCATAATAATAAATACTTTATTACATAACAACACCATTATACTCAACCATCAAGTTTCTATAAAAATCTCATAAAAATAATTTACAACGTATTATTTTTGAAAATAACAACAAATAGCCACTTCATTCAAAAGTCCATCTAAAGCCTCATCAACTATATTATCCACTTCTTGCCTCAAAATATCTTCGGGAACATAACTTGGAGAAGCACTTTCGAGCATGATGGCCCGAACAAAATAAGACAATTTTTTATTTTTTATCATTTTAAAATCAAAGTTCAAGTAAAATCAAAATTATCTTGTACTGCGTAAAATTACTAAAATCAACAACTCTTGGAACTCCATGAGTAACTTTAACTTGTGAAACCCCAATCTTGTTCTCAACAAACAAATCAAAATCAACTTCACCAATAGATTCACAATACTCCAAAAACTTCGGAAGTTTCAAACACATAATTTCCTTTACCAACCATCACGAGGCATAATAGTGGCAACATCTGCTTGCGAGGCTTCGCTTCGAAAACACTGCGCGAGGATGTATTTCGATTAAAAACTTCATCAAGTATGAACTTAACTTACAAAAGCTTTTTCCTCACAAAGCCACTCAAAAAAAAAAAAACCTAAAGAAGTCTCTGAGATCCCTTTCACGAACATCATCACTTCGTGCTCGGCGAGCTTCCTCCTCCAAAAGCTTTTCTTCTCTTTTCCTCTTCACGCAAATATTCAAACTCAATCTATCAAAATTCAATAAGAGAAATAAATCGATAAAATTCAATAGAAAACAAGAAAAGGAAGGAAAAATAACTTCTTGTTTCCATCTTCTTTTCACCTTCTCAAAACAATGTTCCACGGCCACTCACGCACCAATATTGATCAAAATACTTTTTGCAAAGCGGTTGAGTCGCGAGCTAATTTGCTTGACTGACCGGTAGGGAACTTGTATTCTTTTTAGCAAATTCAGAATACAAAGGATCATTGGCTTCGACATCAGATGAAGAAGTGCTCTTGTAGCATACATAACACTGGTATCGGCGAAGGTGTTCACAATAACACCTAGGTCTTCATGCGGCGACATAACCAACTAAAGAAAGGGTCAAATTCCCCAAGTTCCCAATTAGGGTCTTCGGGTTTTGGCACCAAACTTCTCATAATGAGTGCGACAAAGTTCCCACATTCTATTAAATTTCATCAAGAAAAATTCTTCTTGCTCCTTGCTTTTCTTCTCAAGATATGATTTTTCCCTTCTCAATGTATCAATGGTCTTCTTGGCGGTAGCAAGCTCAGCATCTCTTTCCTTAATCGTATCACGGGATTGATGATACAATCCATCAATCGATGCCATTCATCAACCGCTTTGCCTCTCTCTTTTTCTTTATCGTCAAGTTGAGCCTTCAAAAGTTTTATCTCATCTAAAAGCTTCTTCTCACGTAAAGATGATGCAACAAATTTATCTTCTATTGCTTTTCGTTGGCTTCGGCGCAAGAAGTGCTCCCTAAAATCAAAATATTAAAATACGAAAAAATAAAACAGAAAACCAAGGAAGATATCAAACAAAAGAGATTTTGTTACCTTATACATCAAAGCAACACTTGCCTCGGCAAGTTCCAAAGGATCTTTCTTCGATAACTCATCTTCACATCGAGAACGATAAAAGCATCATCGATGCACTTTGCAAAACGGCTCAGTCCTCTTGACGGCATCATTCTAAGCTTTTCAAAGACCAACTCCGCTAAATTTAAAAAGAATCCAAATTAACACCTTCGGAGTGGCAGAAATCAAGAACTTTCTGAATTTTCTCAGGATCTAATTCAGAAGTTGTAGAAACATCCTCCTGGGCATCGAAGGGGTACAAACATCCTGGATAACTTCCTTCATCTTTCCAACATCAACAGTTTTTTCTTTTGAAGAAGTAGAGGCATCGGGGAAAATAGTTAGCTGCAAGAACATAAAAGTAAATAAAACAGAAGACAAATACAAAAATAAAGAGTTTTCAAGAAGAAAGAAACTCACCAACAATCTCCCCTTCTCTCAAAGGGCAAGCAACCTTTTTCATGAGTATCAATGTTAATCATTGAGTCAGCAAGACGAAGCTGTTGTTCTTCTTCAACATCTTTATCAAAAATATCATCGTCAAAATCATCAAAGGTCACAGCCGCAACCTTAGTACCTTTCTTCAAAATAGTTTGAATCTTACGAGCGACTTCACTCTTCTAGATTTCCCTTCACTTAACAATTTTTCACTATCTGTGTCAACACTAATCTTCCCAACAATTTCTGAAGCCCTAACGATAGCAGCTTCGCAGACAACGTTCTCTGAAACATGCTGGTGCGAAGACGATAAGATATTAACTTCTTCAAGAATATTCTCCTTCGCGCAGCGGCATCCACGGCTTCAAAAACAAAAACTGTCCCCCATCCCTCGGACCAACCTTAGACTTGGAGGAAATAACTTCCTTGGCAATAGTAACCGTTTCTCATTATCATCTCCAAGATCTTCGGTCCCAGGGACCTAAATGGACTTTAGCATCGAGTCAACATACAAAATAGCGGGAGTTTTCGTATAAAATGCGGGAGACGAAACAACAACGGTACTGCAGTCGCGAGAACATCTTCGGCAATATCTTCACCAGATTTTCTCGTTAACTTCTCCTTGAGCGACCAAATTACGAAAAAAAAGGCAAAGAGGAGTCAACAACTCGAGTCAAACCAATTACTTGCAAAAGCTAAACACATTTTGCTCACCTCAAGATTGTCAACTGAAGTTCCCATCAGATCTTCATCTATGGCAAACCCTTCATCATCGCACAAATCAACAATAGGAGTAAGAATAGCCTTCTTTTGTTTCTTTAAAACCAAGGTCTTCTTTCTACCCTTGGCGTCCGCGTGCGAAGCTTCAGATAGTTTTCTCTTTTTTCCTTAAGCGCATCATCTTTCATTCCACCCTCTTCTGGTACTTTTCTCATTTCGAGAATAAGCTGGGGGAGGGCGCTCTCTATAAGGAATTTTGGCAATGTCAAAAACTTGGTTAAATCTCGTGTAATTTTCTCCAAGAATGTCGTCAATGAACTTCTTTTCCTTAAAAACATATTTCCCAAGAACTGAGCAAGCTCTTAACTCAACAAATTTGTAACAAAATCTTCATCCGTTTTAAATTCTGATGGTTTAACAATATCACGGTCCGGAAATTTATAACTCTTTCCACGAACATCCTTCGTATGAAACCGAAGAATATTCCATCCTCGGCGAAGAGGCCAAACTCGGCAAACAATAAATTCTTCAACCAAGTCTGCGGTACACCGCAAATGAAAGCGATCACCTTGAAAGCCTTCATACATTCAATCATAGCTTGAGACTTCTTTGGAGAAGGTCTCACAATAAATTCTCGCTTGTGCATTTCAGCGGCAAGTGGAAATCTCTTGACAAAATTCTTTCCAACCTTCTCTTCGACAAAAGGAACCTTATGATAAAACCACATCTTATACCAACCATCGACCCCACTTGTTCTTAGCGGTTGGAGAAATGTCTCGGCACCTTTAGCTGTTCTAAAGTTGCGGCATCCAAAATAATAGGTAACAGATCTTCCCATCAACAACTTTACTCCGATATTGAATATGGAGTTCATGAAGATCACAAAGCGTATTAATGTTTGGTCTGCACATCTTGACTACGCCAGCCCATATGAAAGTTGAAACACGAGAAATTGCATTCGTGTCAAATGATGCATCTCAATGTCATAAGCTTTCAAAACTTCTTCTAGAAAATCTTGACAAGGAATCCGAAGACCAGGCGTGAAGAAATCCTTGTAGACAACACACTCATCTTTCCTTGGGCGAGGCTCAATCTCATCGGGCTTAGCGGGTCTATAGTAACCACTCTTGAGAATTCCATCTTTCTCAAGCTCTGCAAAATCCGACTTCTTCATCTTACTTTTTCCAAAAAGTAAGAGTATCCATCATCACGGAATCAACTTCGGAAGGAGAAGCGGCCGACTCCGCTAAGGCCTTACGTCTTGAATCAATTCTCCTTCTCGAAACCGGATCGCGAGAGACTTTGTTCTTACGTCATCCGCAAAAGTTAAACATAATACTTTATAAACCAATACCTTCGTAAAAAACATAAATGAAAACAAACATAAGTACCTTGGGGTGAAAAAAAAAGTAATCACCTTCGCTCTAAGTTCAAATTTCCACCAACACCTTCGTAGTTCCAAGGAAAAAAACGCCATGAGTCTCCCCTCTTCGAAAAGATGAGAAAAAAACAGAGGGGGTCTCTCCTGTGTTTATAGACTTCGCGTTGGTCAAAGCGGTCAAACTAGCCGTTGTGAAAATAAAAAAATAATAATAAATAAATAATAAAAATAATAATAATAAAAAAACTTTTTAGTATTTTTTTAGCGAAGTCATTGACAAAATTCAAGAAATCCCAACTTCAAAGTTTGGGGCGGCGTTTATTACCACAAAGTTTACTAAAAATCTTCGTGGGATTCATGCCTTTGAAGTTGGCATTAAGCCCACGAGGGCCGCTGTTGGGGGTCAACTTTGTTTTGATTAAACTTTTAACCCAAACTTTGAAGTTCGTTTGTGTAAAATGCGAGTTTCGCATGCGAAGGTGTTCACGGGAAAAGAAGGTGAATAGATATCGGCATGAAGACAATTGCGAAGAGATTCATACGAAGGTGTTCGCGAGGAAAAGAAGGTGAGTAGATATCGGCATGAAGACAATTGCGAAGGTATTGCGAAGACCTTAGCGACCCAAAACTTCTTCGGAGAAGACCTTCGTAACCGGGATCTATATGAAGAATGAAGAAGGCTCGGGGACAAAGCTGCTTGCGAAGATATTGAAGATGGCCGCTATAGATAAAAAGTTGATAACTTTGTTGTTGTAACATTTATCGTTTTCTAGAGTTCTGAAGCTAGGGGTGCCTATAAATACCTCCTGAACTTTCTTGTAATGGACATGTTGTACCATCACTTTGTGACTAAGTATTCATCAATATACTTGTTCGGAGTTTTATACCCAACACATCATCACTCGCCTCAAAATTTTATTTTGAGAAGCGATCCACCTGCTTGGCTCTTTTGGAGCATTTAGAGAGGCTGTTGATATCCATCGGAGGTGTTGATAAGCTCTCCGATTCGGTGGCGTTTGGACCAGAGGCCGTCGCGACACCACAAAATATAATTACCATTAGAGTGCTGAGATAGTTCAATCTACCTAAAAAATATAATTACGATTAGACAAGGACGGGCGTTTGGAATTTGAATATCCGAGATCCACCTTTGTCGGTGAACTGCTCCACCGCCCGGGAGAAGGATGGCCCCCAACGTAGTCGCCGGTGTGATCCTCGGAGGAGGAAGAGGGCCCCTCCAACTCTTCCTCCATGGTGGTTTACCCCTTCTAGGAGATGTCGAAGACGAACTTCCTTTTGCCTTCGATGCCGGCGGCCCGGTGCGCTAGGATTGAAACCGCCCGCGGACAGGTAACCCGGCGGAGTCGGGCATGAACAGCGTCTCCGAATCCCAGATTTTTCCAAAAACCACTCCGCCCGAGCGTTTTCAATCCTAGCAGTCAACAGGAACCTCCGAATCCCAGAATTTTCCAAAAACCACTCCACTCCGGAGCATCTTATCCCGAGCTAGGAGGTCAGGATCACGATGACGATGACTTGGATCCTTCGCTGTAGCCTTCTGCAGTGCCTTCCGAATGGCAGGGGAGACCGTTACCATTAGGTCCTCTCAACTCTCATCCTCGCCGGAGATATGGTGGGGAGATTGTACGAGGTATGATTGGGTTCCGGCTTTTTTTCCGAGAGCTTTGTTTTGGCAAGAGTGGCTCTCAGTAAAGGTCATCTTTACCGAGCGGGCAATAAAAGGTCCTCGGTAAATCTCTAGGCGCTCGGTAGAGACCCCGTGTCTAGTAGTGTTCACACGCCTCTGAATTTTTTATCTTGAGAAACGTCTCTTTTGGAGCATTTGGAGACGCTGTTGATAACATCATCTCTTCTCTCGGATGGCCTTCATCCTCTCTCCCGTTTGATGTCCCTTGTCCCCTCCTCTGATGGCCACCAGAAGTCAAAGCCATGGCAACGGCAGCCTCGGGCACCTCAGTCTTGAGATAAGCGAGGTCAATATCACCAGAGATCCGGTCGTGGCAGGGGTGATGGATCTAGGCCTCCATCTTTTGTCTCATGGATGCAGTGTCAATGATGTGGTCAATGGCAGATCCCGGCAACGGACCTAGTGGTGGGCTCAGCGATGAGCTTGGCGGTGGTTGTGCTAGGCTGCTAGCTAGCCCTAGGCTTCTTTTTTTTTGTTTTTTTTCTCTGATTAACAGTGATGCTGAGAGTCTGAGACAGATATAACTGCTGCCTAAGGAATAGCATTTTTAGCGCCTCCAAGACTACATACTGTGGTAGTGCTTGTCACTAGGTCCACACGCCGCACCGTAGGGATGTATTCCTTGGCATGTTTTTGTAAGTGCTTCTCTGCATGTCCCCTGCTGACCTGCTCTGATTCAGTGACAGTGTTTGGTCCGAGGCCACTGAATAACGAGATGGTTGCGTGACTAGCCGCGAGCCAGTGTTGGAGGCTTTCATGTCTAGAGACGGAGCATGGATCTAGCCATCCCTCATGCATCTCAGTTTATCTCCATACTTTAAACATTAGTACAGTGGTAGCTTCAAACGGATGTATTCCTTAATCCTTGTCCACCTCCTTCGTATGTACCAGTGCCTAAGCTATAAACATCATGAGGTTCCCTGGTTCGAGGTGTTCCCAACAAAGTCCAGTGTGATTGCTGGTGAACAGACCATAGGGGCGTTGTAGGGGCGCCTCAAAAAGTGAACCGCCCTAATCAAAAACAGGGCCGTTCCCATAGAAGGCTATTGTAGTAGTGCATGCTAGTCCTGACCACTCTAGTCTAGACATTGTGTATGTCAAGTTTGTTGGAGGTGCGCCATATGCTCAGTTTTTCTGGAAAATTACAGTACTTGAGGAGAAACACAAATATCTTCACTACAGATAGCAAGTTTTGCTAACCTGGTAACGCTGCTACCCCTTCAGGAGACGTTCCAGAATCCTTCCATTTCTAAATACTTGTGCCTGCTTGCAGCTCCAATGAGCCTATTCGGCTTGTATTGGCTTGGCTTGTTTCAGCTTATTCTCACTCACTGAATACTATTTAATCATCCAAAATCAGCCATAAGCCAAAATCAGCCTTCAATATATAGGTTGGTGGTTTTAACCTCCAAGGTGAGTGGAGGAAACAAAGAAAAGAATATCAAGCAGAACTTCAAAACTTGGAAGAATTGGAGGAAAATGGTGGGTTAAATAGATTTCAAATTGACAGAAAAGTATGGTTGCTACAAGAAAATTATAAGAGCTTAGAGATAGAAGAAGTTAATTGGCATGAAAGAGAAGTCATGAAACATGTAGTGGGCTATTTTAATGTTGTAAACATTTTAAAAATCAACGGTTAAAATTCATTTATGATATTACCTCTTCTAATAGGTGTACCCTAGCGAAGGCCCATTTTTTTTGTTTGTTCACTACTAATTTTTGGCCTTATTGCACCAATATTTTTTTATATAATAGGCCCAAAATTGATGCGATAGGTAGGTACCGCATTACAAGCATTACCACGTTGAACTAGCTTAAAATAAATTGAACCTGTTTTAGATCCTGTTTGTGTCCCATGGTCCGCAAAGTAAAACGACAATTATCGTGGTGCTGTGATGCTTGACCCATCAGTTATCCCCTAATGATGACGGCTGGGGAGACCCCCATCAACGATCTTGCACAGGATCCTCCTCGGGCCTTGGAATTTTAATGCCAAGCAACTCGCTACTACAAATAGTGGAATTTTAAGGGCTAGGTTTAGGGAAGCACATCATGTGAAAAAAATGAACTAGAGTACTCGAAGACCTTAATACTTTTTTTTTTTAATAATGGATAATAAAATCCGGCCTCTACATCCAAGGATGTACACAGCCCATTATTACAAAGTTTGGAAGAATAAAACACAGGAGCAAGCCAAACGTCTGTGACATAGACATTGTTACTAAAGCAAACGGAAAATATGCTTCCACCCTCTATTGGAAATTTCTAGAGCAACGATCTCCAATTGCTTGCTCAATGCAACAAAGGGTGTCCTTTGCTTGCTCAAAGCAGCTATTTGCAACTGGGCCCGAAAGCGCATCCAATAAGCTCCCACGAAAATAACCTGCGTAATAGAGTTAGATTTCATTTTTTTAAAAAATCGTGTCATTCACGACATCTCGGATGGCCCCGAGAATAAAGCTGCCACCCCAACCCAAATCAATGGCTTAGACTGTTTATGTTGATTATGAAGCCAACTACCAAACATATGGTTAATAGAAACAGGTTGGGTAAGATTAGTAGCATAGAAAATAATCCTCCAAATCATCTTGGCAAAAGGGCAATCAAAAAAATGTGTTGGATAGACTCATTCATATTACAACACTCGCATTTCTGACTCCCTTTCCAATTTTTCCTAGCAAGGTTATCCTTTGTCAAAATGACACCTCTTTGGACAAACCATAGGAAAATTTTAATCTTCAGAGGTATTTTCCATTTCAGATTCGTTTATGTTGGAAAGGTGGATTTGTATTTATAGCATAAAGATACATAGACCTAGCGGAGAAAATTCGGACACGGATAAAGACCATCTAAAATAGTCTTTACCATCCACCAATGCCACATTAGAAACACAGGCTACGAGAAAAAAAGCCACTCGAAAAGATTATTATCCACTAAGGATCTCCTAAATGAAATATTAGGAGGGTTAGAGGACAAAACTCTCAAAAACCGTAGCATGTCGATCCCTTGCTATATTAAATAAGTTCGGGTATCTAAGCTTGAGGGGCTTATCACCTAACCAAGTATCTTCCCAAAACCTTGTATTGGTTCCATCTTTAATTAGGAAACAACCTTTATCAAGCACCTCATCTTTAATATGCATGAGGCCTCTCAGAAATGAGAGTCATTAGGTTTGGGCGACACTTGGGTTAGGGTCTTGGAATTTAAATATTTATTCCTTAACAAGGATTGCCATGTACCATCAGTGTTTATAAGATTGACGATCCATTTGGCCAGTAAACATTTGTTATGCGGTATAAATCTATAATTCCAAGACCACCTTGATCCTTAGGGCGACATAGGATGTCCCACTTAGCGAGTCTATATTTATGATTTTTACGTAGACCCTTGCCGAAGAATCTTGATCTGAATTTATCAAGATTTTTGAGGACTCCTTTTGGGATCTCAAAAAGGACATCATGAACATAGGGGAGACTACTCAAGACAGAGTTTAACAACACAAGTCTTCCCCCATAGGATAGGTATTTTGCTTTCCAACAAGAGAGTTTTTGTTCAAAACGTTCTTCTATTTTTCTCCATTCAGAATTAAGGAGTTGTCTATGGTGCATGGGGATACCTAAGTATCTGAAAGGATATACCCACGTATTGCAACCAAAGAGTGCTCTTTGGCTGCACCATAACGAAGATTTCACTCTTGTGGAAATTAATCTTTTAAACCGGATAATTGTTCAAAAACAAAAAACAATAGTTTCAGATTTTTTGCTTGCTCCGGGTCATGGTCTAAAAAGATAATGGTATCATCAGCATATTGTAAAATGGATAAACCATCATCGATTAGATGTGGGATAATCCCACCTATTTGTCCATCGGCTTTTGCTCTATTGATGAGAAAGAGCTAGCATATCAAAGAACGATGTTAAACAAAATAGGTGACATAGGATCACCTTGTCTAAGGCCACGTTTGTCTGAAAAGTAGGGGCCTATGTCATCATTGACTTTAACCCCACACTACCTCCTGTGACCATATTTTGAACCCATCTACACCATTTGGGGCAGAACCCTTTCATGCGTAGAGTTTGTTGTAGGAAGGACCATTTGACCTTGTCATAGGCCTTTTCAAAATCAATTTTTGAGTATGATGCCATTCCTTTTCTTAGTATGTAGCTCATGGATAGTTTCATGTAGAATAACTACTCCTTCCATGATATTTGCATGCGGCATAAAAGCCGCCTCAGTGTCGGACTTACCACGTCTTAGCTACTTTATTCGATCTGTTAGTTCCAACTTTTATGAAAATTTTTGAAACTAACATTAAGGACACAAATTGGTCGATATTGCTGAATTGTAGTAGCGTTTTGGGTTTTAGGGATTAGGGAGATAATTCTAAAATTGAGACTAAAAAGATCCGGACTCTCATTATGGAATTCTGAAAAGATGGACATAAGATGGCCCTTGATCACCCCCAAAAACCTGATAGAATTCGGCAGGGAAAACCATCAGGTCCGGGAGCTTTTGTTATGTTCCATTTGGAAAATGGCCTCTCTCACCTCAGATTCAGTGAAAGACAGCTATAAGAATATCATTTTTCCTCCTGGGTCACTTGTGGAATATCTATAATATGATCTTCCATCAAAGTTATTTGGGTTTGCTCCGGTGGACCGAACAGATTTTTATAATAGTTTGTAATGTGGCTTTTAAGACGGTCATCACCAATAACAACACCTTGATTATCTTCAAGTCTAAAAATATGTTGTTTTTCGGTGTTTCCCATTGGCCACTAAGTGAAAGAACCTCGTGTTAGCATCACCCTCTAATAAGGATTTCACCTTGGCTCTCTCATACCATTTAAGTTCCTCTTCCCTCAAAAAGAGAAACTAAGCGCCCTTTTAAGTATTGCTTGAGATTGATCTCTTGATCGGAAAAGACCATCGATCTCCGACCTTTTTATCTAAACCGTTTAAAAGTTCTAAAAGGGTCTTCTTTTTCTTTCTTATAGGTTCCTGCGGTATTTGCGACCCACCCTCTAAGATCTTGTCTTTAGTTTGCGGATTTTTAGCTTGCCCCGGCGCTCTAAAGGGTTGGATCGAAGTTTCGGTTGCCAAACATTTGCAACCATTTCATAAAACCCTTCCCTTATTAGCCATCCCCTTTCAAATCTAAAAGGGTCTAGACATGGTCGGTGGGTAGAGGCACCGGTGCTAAAAAACCGGAGGAGTGTGATCTGAGATATTCCGATCTCTCGGATCCACGACGGTTAGAGGGAATTGATGCTCCCAATCCGTACTAACTAAGACTCGATCAAGTTTTTCGAAAGTTGGGTTATCCCCGGGTCCGGCCAAGTATATTGGCGGCGACATAGTAATTTCTCACGAGATCCAGAGATTCAATGACCGCATTAAAAGATTCGGCCATTTAGGGTCAAAGTCCCCACTACTTTTATCGTCGGGACTTCGCATTATATTAAAATCCCCACCTATAATATAAGGGGAGACTTTCTTTGGAGCAAGTGTTAGCCATTTCAGCTAGAAAAGCACTCTTGTTATGATATTGTGCTGGTCCATAAATAGAATAGAGGACAAATTTGAAATCATTAGTTTTATAACGCAAAGTGAATTTCACATAGAAATCCCCTTCGTCAATGGCTCCGATGTCAAAAATTGACAAGTCAGCTCAGAGTAAAATACCCCCGGACCTACCATGAGGAGCCATAGCATGCCATAGGAAGTCACGCCCTCCACAAAGATTTTTTTTAGGACATGATCCGAGGAAATTGTCACGACCGGTCTCAGAAAGGGCAATAAAATTAATCTGCTCCTCTCTAACTAATTCTGCCGGAAAACGGTGTTTAGCCAAGTCTGCAAGACCTCTGCTATTCCAAAAAACTCCTCTCATTTTAAAACTATTTTGGAAGGAGTCTTTGGCTTTTTAGGAGACTTGGTCTTATTAAGTTTTTTTCTACGCCTGATTGGGGACAGATCTATAAAATGATCATTCTCCGACATCGGAGAGTTCTCTTTAAAATTCCCACAAATGTGGTCGAGAACAGAATCAAAGGCGCTCCTCTTTTTCATCATCGCTATTAAAATTAGAAAATCTAGGTTTTGATTTCTTTGAATTAGCGAGAAAGAACTAATCTATCAACCTCTAGATTTTTAATAGCAACAACATCACGAGGAATTAAGGTCGATGCCTACCCTACCAAGTTTTGAAAAAATAACAGAATCTGAAAAGCTAGTAAAAGAATTACCTGAAGATTCAAGGTTCTTTTTCTTAAGCCATCCGTTACGTCTTGCATAGGGTATGCTCGTCCGCCTTCATCGCATTCCTCGAGGCTCCGCCCGGCTGAGTAGAGGCCACCTCCCCACCGCGGAAGAGACGGCAGGCTGGAGAGTGTCGAGGTCAGCACCTGCCCCGGCCATCTCCACAACCACCGGATCGACGCCATCAGCAGTCACCACCGGGCGGCGTCCACAATAACAGCACGCACCGGTTCCAACACCTGTTCATCAAGGCCAGCAGCTGGGGACGCGGTAGCCGAGCTGGGCGGTTCCTGGACTACAGCGACACTTTCGCCGGCCCGGCCAACACAGTGGCCACCTGCTGCTCATCAGCAGCAGCGGTAGCCGGCAGTATGGATGCCGCGGGTAGCTTCTAGCGCCTGCAGCAGGTACATCAGCAGCAGCGGTAACCGGCAACATGGATTCCGTGGGAAGCTTCACACCCGCCTGCAGCAGGTACCATGGTGATATCCGCTGCTGGTTCCTCAACAGCAGCAGCAAGTACCGTTGGTACACTCAACAGCAGATTTTCTACGATTGCACTAGAAGAAACTTCCTTCACAATGGCAGCAGCAGGAGTGGAGTGTGCGGCAGCAGCCCCGGCCCGTACTCCTCAAGCCAAGAGCACTAGTAGAATCCACCAGCGCTGAATCGACAACTACCGCAAAGCATTCATCCGCCATGGTGAGCTCTGGCTGCTGCTTGTTGACATGAACCTGGACCAGCTGTTGCTTCTTTATCACGTCAAAGGCCTCGCCTCGGACAGAGCCACCTACCTCATCGGTGCCAGAATCCGCTGTAACAGGGAACAGCTCCTTGACATCAGTGTCCTCGGAGGCAACTTGCGCAGCGGTGCTGAATGCTTCAAATCATCATCAAACACCGCCGTAGCCACCTGCCCGAACACATCCTCCACTCCATTTTGAGCAGCATCAATCTTTGTCAGAAAAGTAGGGCCTAACTCAACACCCCCCTCAGACTGTGAAATGTTGTAGGAGAGTAAAGGTGGACACCCCACCAGAGAACCGCACAACAAAGGATGAAGTTTCACTGGAGGCGCTAACAAGGCATTATACGTGGCTAGCTCGTTCACCGAGAAAAGAGCGTTACACTTCCAATCATAACTCATCTCCTTTTCGGCCAAAAACTTGCTTACTTCATCAAAAAAGGTGTCACTATCCAAGGTAGCCTGTTTACTGGAGGTGCCACCTCCCGTACGTGAAGGTAGAGTGCTGCCAGCAGCTGATGAAGAGCTGGTCTTCTCTGGAATATTTGGAGCAGCATCATCTTCTGCTTCTTCCATCTCCCGGTCACCATCGAGATCCTTATCATCGTTTCCCAGGAGATCATCATCATCAGCAAAAAACTGAGGTTCTTCTTCGTCAGGCTTGAAGTAAGGACGAAAGAGTTCCCCCTTGACACAAACATCTCCGAAAGGTGGGATTTTTTTAACATCATGGACCGCCACTAGAATTCGGATCTCCCTGTCCGGCGAAGGTGATACATATCCACCTTTTGGGTTGCACCGATCATCGTACCAACAGCCCATAACTGAAGGAATGAACGAAGTGGACGTGGTACATTTGTAACTGTCACCCTAACCTTCTCAAGCACTTTAATAGGCTTAACATCATCGATAAATTCTTTAAATAGCAGGGTACCTTCCTTATTCTTTGTAGTAACTATTTGAATACGTACTATGCGGTCTAGTTCCTCCTTGCTCGGGAAAGGGACGATGTAGGACTGGCCCCTCTTCTCCTACACTTCCCAATTCCAATGTACGGGAATGATCCTTGAAAGTTCGGACAGCAGCAAGCGAGGAGGAACATCCCCAGATTCGACTGTAATTTGGGCAGCTGTTGAAATCTGAGAGGAAGAGACAATGTCATTGAAATTGGCGGCCTGAATTTGGAAAAATCCCATACCATCTTCCGCAGCCCCGCAGTAGGCAACCGGGGGTTTTCGGTCCACGCAACAACGGACACTGATTTGCGTAATGTTCCTGCGAGCAGATGACACACCCCACATTCCCCTGTCGCTTTCTCTTTGGTCGTTGTTCAACCACAGCCGCATCCCCGGCCACATCATCATCGTGCGGCTGATCCGCCGTCGCCTGAGCGTCAAAAGGGGCTCCACCCGATCCAGGGGCAGCAACCGTGGTTTGATTGCCGGCGCCACGACCACGAACAACAGCAGTACCCGCACACGTCCTTGATCCGGGCGGTCGCGCGGCCATGGTCTGCCGCTGCCCGCGACCCGCGGTCAACCCCGGCAGCATGACCAGCAGTCCAGCGGCCCGCGATCATTGACACCGCCTCGACCACGAACAGCAGCAGCGCCCGCGATCACCATCGGCATGTCCGCGATCTCCCTCAGCCATCCCGCGACCAACATCACCCACGACCATCCGCCGCCACACAACCAGCCTCCCCATGACCTGCCACGAGCCTTGATCACGATCCTCTCCCCCACGACCAGGTCCAAACTGACCCCGGCGGTGGAAGCGACGACCACCACCGGCCATGAGAGCTTCTCGGAGGTAAGTTTCAGGGGAGAGGAATCACGCGGCGGTGTCACTGCGTTGACGAGGCAGCGTCTAGGTTTTCCGGTCGATGTGGTTGTCGTATTCCCTTGGGCCGGACCGTATTGGTTGAGCCCAACGTAGGGAACGGTACTGGTTCAACCGGGTTCGAGTGTTGCAGAAACCCCGGACCCGTTTGCTTTGAAATTTGAACCTCCGACAGATGTGGATCGACACCCCGATTACACTGCGAGAACAGCGCCGCCGGAAGGCGATCACCGAGTCACCGGGCGGAGATGATCGGGTGGTGGAAGTGGGCCTGTCCGGAGGATTTCCACGGTGGTTTCAAAGTCCTTGGCGACAAGGAAGCTGGATCCTTCCCCGGCCTAAAGACGCTACTTTCCGGTCCCGCCTGACGAACAAGAGTTGGACGAGAGCCCGGCGTCGTGGGGGTGAAACCACCACCTAATCAATATTTCTGGCAAGAGAATCCGCCTCTCCAAGGTATTCATACTCGGAATCAGAATCGAATCCCAAAATTTGCCGGGCAATTGTCGCGGCAGCATCGAGGGAGGGGAAGGAAATTTGGAGAAAGGACACGACGGCGACCTTCCTCAAGATCAAGACGGAGAGGGAGGGTCTTTGGCAGTGATCTGCCGAAGGGCCAACTTGACCGAAAGTGCGCCACGGTGACCGCCGGCATTAACCATAGAATAAAGGAGAGCCGGCGGCACCAGGGAAGAGATCACCGGAGAAGGTCCGGCGAGTTGGGTGGAGGAGAAGGTCCGGCGAGCCTTCTTCCTCCCTGCCTGCCTCCAAGACCTTAATACTTGAAGACTTCTTTGTACTATAGTACTTTTATACCTTAATACAAAAAAATAGGTGGGGAGTTTTCCCCACTGAGCCCTTCAAAAAGAAAAAAAAAAAAGAGAGTACTCGAAGACTGAAGGATGGTGTCAACACCAGAAGGCTGCAATTAGTTTCTTGTTTCACTATGTCGATAAGACTCTCAGATCGGTGTTATTGATAACCATCTCCAAGAGGTTAGCAATACACATAGGTATGTAGTTTTTTTCTTGCACTTTTGCCCGGTAAGTTCGATCTGGAGGACTCCATGGCACAGGCGCTGGGATGATTAGTGTGCCAGCGTGAGAAATAGGAGAAGCCAGACGTCCTGAAGCCAAAACCATCTTCTTCATTGTCGGCTTTTGTTCCTTTGTCACACAATGTCCGGTCCACGTATGTATGTAGTTTTTCTTGCACTTTCGTCTCCTGGTAAGTTCTGGTTCCATCGCACGGGTGCTCGGATGACGAGTGTGGTAGCGTGAGGACTAGGAGAAGCCAGACGTCCTCTGTTAGAGCTTGATCAAGGGAAAGCTGATGTAATTCAGTGGAAGCGGATCTGGTTCCGACGGTCTGCTCCAGGCACCATACCCACTTCTATAATCTTTCATGGTTTCTTACAGAGAATTATCTTGCATCTCACTACAGGAAAATCCACCTTTGCACTGTCTTTGCCGACGGCCACTCTCCGTACAGCTCCACCCTTGGCAAAGAGGCATTTGCCGAGAGCTGAACCCTCGTCAAACTCTGTCTTTGCATCTTGGATTGTTTTCTAAACCGGCCATATGTTTCACTCTTGATATCCCAATTTCTGCTTTCAGCTTTTGGCGTGCTGAACCTATAGTTTGGCCATGTGTGGAAGCAAGCCAAACACCCCCGTAGCCTTCTCTAGTATTCTTTCCTTGACTGAGGCAGATTTTCCAGATGCCTCCAATTTCAAAATAATGGCACTGTGCATGCTGCTCCACCATCTGCTAGTTAGGTTTTGAGTGCACCCATAAGGGGCAATTAGCTGGCATGCCCATTTGAGTATAGCAAAGATGGTCACCGAAAAAAAAGGAGTGTATTGCTACTATTGGACTTGTATGTGTATATATATAGGACGGTGCTGACCAAAAAGTGCAAAAAGGACATGCACGAGGAAGATTTATTGAAGTCACCTCTGAAAACTATGGGGCACCTACACCTAATTCAATATATATACCAGGAAATAGTTCTGAGTGCTGAAATAATTCAATCTACCTACCGAATTAAATACAATTACGATTAGATGTGTATATATATAGGAGGAGAGTCCTGAAACAAGTTGAAAACCACAAAGGATTTCAGTCTAATGGAATGTATATTGAAGTCGCCACTCACAGATTGCAGGTGTCAAATGCAACCCAACATTACATGACTGGGTTACTTCAGCAGGACCAGTTTATAAGGCCTGCGTTAAAATAAAAAAAAATATAACTTTATAAAATTTGACCAATACCGAGTGATCATATATGATAATATATATAAACCCGCGTGCGATGGCAAGCCAAAATTCGAAACTAAGACAATATCTTAGAGGTTGGGCTACAAATACTGCAGGAACCTATAAGAAAGAGAAGAAAAACTCTTCTAGGCCTTTTACAAGAGCTTGATAAAAAAGCTGAGACTACTTGTCTTTCTGATCAAGAGATTAATTATAAGCATTACCTCAAAGAACGTTTAGTTTCTTTGTTGAGGGAAGAGGAATTAAAATGGTACGAGAGAGCCAAAGTTAAAACCTTGTTAGAGGGGACGCCAACACTAGGTTCTTTCATCTAGTGGCAAATGGGAAACATCGAAAAGCAACATATTTATAAACTTGAAAATGATCAAGGAGTTGTTATCGGTGATGACCGCCTTTAAAAAGCCACATCACAAATTATTATAAAAAATCTTTTGGCCCCCTATGCGAGACAGGAGGTAACTTTGATGGAAGATCAAATTACAGATATTCCACAAGTTACCCCGAAGAAAATGATATCCTCATAGCTGAATTCAGCATTTCTGAAGTGAAAGAAGCTATTTTCCAAATGGAGCACAATAAAAAGCTCCGGGGACCGGATGGTTTTCTGCTGAATTCTATCGTGGTCTTTTGGGAGGTTATCAAGGATGATCTCATGTCCATGTTCTATGATTTCCACAATGAGAATTTAGACCTTTTTAGTCTAAATTTTGGTATAATTTCTCTTATCCCCAAAACCCGTAAATGCTACTACTATTCAAAGAATATAGACCGATTTGTGTCCTTAATGTTAGTTTCAAGATTTTCACAAAAGTGGGAACTAACAGGGCAATAAAGTAGCTAAGACAGTCGTGAGTCCTACACAGAGTGCCTTCATGCCAGGTAGGAATATCATGGAAGGAGTAGTTATTTTACACGAAACTATCCATGAATTACATACTAAAAAAAGGAATGACGTTATTTTCAAAATTGATTTTGAAAAAGCCTATGACAAGGTCAAATGGTCCTTCCTACAAAGAAACTCTACGCATGAAGGGCTTTTCCCAAACATGGTGTAGGTGGGTCCAAAACATGGTCTCTCGGCGGGAGTGTGGGGGTTAAAGTTAATGATGATATTTGCCCCTACTTCCGCACCAATCGGGGCCTTAGACAAGGAGACCCTCTGTCGCCTATTTTGTTTAACATTGTCGCTGATATGCTTGCTCTTATTATTAATAGAGCAAAAGCCGATGGACAAATAAGTGGGGTTATTCCACACCTGATTGATGATGGGTTATCTATTTTACAATATGCCGATGACACTATTATCTTCTTAGATCATGACCCGAGCAAGCAAAAAATTTAAAACTTTTGCTTTGCGTTTTTGAACAACTATCCGGGCTCAAGATCAATTTCCACAAAAGTGAAATCTTCTGTTATGGTGATACCAAAGAGATGGAACATTATTATACAACACTCTTTGGTTGTAATGCGGAACCTATCCTTTCAGATATTTAGGTATCCCTATGCACCATAGACAACTCCTCAATTCTAAATGGAGAAAGGTGGAAGAACGCTTTGAACAAAAGCTTTCTTCTTGGAAAAGCCAAGTATTTATCCTATGGGGAGACTCATATTACTAAATTCAGTGTTAAGTAGTCTCCTAATGTTCATGATGTCCTTTTTTGAGGTTCCAAAAGGAGTCCTCAAGAATCTTGATAAATTCAGATCAAGATTCTTCTGGCAAGGGTCTACGGATAGACACAAATATAGACTTGCTAAATGGGATATTCTATGTCGCCCCTAAGGATCAAGGTGGTCTTGGAATTCTTGATTTGCAGATTCAAAACAAATGTTTATTAGCCAAATGGATTGTTAATCTTATAAACACCGATGGCACCTGGCAATCTTTGCTAAGGAATAAATATTTGCATTCCAAGACCCTTACCCAAGTATCAGCCAAACCAAACGACTCTCATTTTTGGAGAGGCCTCATGCATATCAAAGATGAGGTGCTTGCTAAAGGCTGTTTCCTGATTAAAGATGGAAACAACACAAGATTTTGGGAGGATACTTGGTTAGGTGATAAGCCTCTCAAACTTAGATACCCCGACTTATATAATATAGCTAGGGATCGACATGCAACAGTTTCCAAAGTTTTATCCTCTAATCCTCCAAATATTTCTTTTTTAGGAGATACTTGGTGGACAATAACCTATTGGATTGGCTTAGCCTTGTAACTCGCACCTCCAATGTGGCCCCGGTGGATGGAAAAGACTATTTTAAATGGTTGTTATCTAAGTCTGAACTTTCTCACCGACTATGTATCTTGATGCTATAGATACAAACCCACCCTTCCAACATAGGAGGATCTCGAAATGGAAAATACCTCTAAAAATTAAAATTTTCCTATGGTTTATCCAAAAAAAAAGGTGTCGTTTTGACAAAAGACAATCTTGCTAGGAAAAATTGGAAGGGGAGTCAGAAATGCGAATGTTGTAACTTCAATGAAACTATCCAACATCTCTTTTTTTGACTGTCCTTTTGCCAAAATGATTTGGAGGATTATTTTCTATGTTACTGATCTAACACAACCTGTCTCTCAGTGGACCATTTGTTCGGTTCATGGCTTAGTAATCAACATAGACAAACTAAGCCCCCGATTTGGTTGGTGTGGCTGCTCTTCTCTGGGCCATATGGAGATGTCGTAATGACATGATTTTTAAAAAATCAAGATCTAATTCTTTTATGCAGATCATCTTCGGGGGAGCTTTTGGCTACGCTCCCCGGGCCCGCTACAGCGTCATGAGCAAACAAAGGACGCCCTTGTGTCTTTTGAGCAAGCGTTTAGAGATGGTTGCTTTAGAAATTTCAAATAGAGGGTGGAAAAACCTTTTCCGATTGTTATGACTCTTTTGTTTTTGTTTAAAGGCTATGCCTTTCGTTGTAATAATTGGCTGTGTACATCCACGGATGTAGAGGCCGGATTGTATTATCCATTATCTAAAAAAAATATATACACACATAAATCTAACTGTTTATTAAAGAGCTAGTGGCATGTTTTTAGGGGCGGTCGAGACCCTGGCACCACATGGAAATTCGATTTTCACGGGTTACCAGCAGTCTCTAGAAATCTGTCTATCTTTACAGGTTGTTGACAACATCATCACTGCCGCTGAAAAAATTATTTTGAGAAGCGATCCATCTGCTCATCTGGTTGGCTCTTTTGGATCATTTAGAGAGGCTGTTGATATCCACCGGAGGTGTTGATAAGCTCTCCGATTAGGTGGCGTTTTGGACCGAGGCCTCCGCGCCACCATATTGCACCGGAGGTACTAATAACAAGATGCTTGCGAGCCCGCGTGCTGGAGAACAGCAGATGAGACATAGATGGCTACTCATCCCAGCCCCACTCTAAAACAATTGGCAGTGATGCATTCCTTAGTACAGTGGCAGCTTCAGCGGACGTATTCCTTATCCACCTTCTTCAGTAACAGTGCCCAAACATCATCAGGTTCCCTGGTTCGAGGTGTTCCCAAATACAGTCCAGTGTGGTTGCTAGTCCTGGCCACTCTAGTCGAGATCAAGACATTCTGATCAGTTGTTTCTGGGAAATTGCAGTACTTGAGGAGAAACACAATTCTCTTGACTACAGATAGCAAGTTTTGCTAACTGGGCAACCCTGCTACCCCGTCAGGAGACGTTCCAGAATCCTCCCATTCCTTAATACTGATGTGCCGGTTGCAGCTCCAATATCTGCTTGCACTCAGTTTGGCGTAGTTAGCTAACGTGTTCCCAGCTATTACTGTACGTGTAGATATTCTTATATAGGCGAGGAGAGTGCTTGCAGAGACTACAAAGGACATGTGGCACGTGAAAGATGTAAAGGCCTCACCAGTCACAGTTAGTAGGCATCATGTGCTACGTTTAATTTCTCGCAGACAAGAAATGGGATGCTTGCAGCACAAAAATCACCGATTGGCTGAGTAGGCAATGCTGCCTACCCATCTATAATGTAAATTGTCTGATCATAAAACAACAAAATATATAACTACAAACTTTATAAGAAATCAAGTTAGTTTGTCATTGAAATATGATTTTCTAACCAGCTATATATACATACATATTCAATTGCGGTCTCTTGGGTATCCATGAAGCGGGGTTATTTGTTAATGGACCAACAATTTTGCTATCTTGTGGTTGCATTCATGCCACATGTCGAACTATATACAAGTTTCCAAATTTTCTATATGTATACATGATTGAGGTTCTAACGTGACTTTTTCTTGTACAAATATCAAAGGGAATCATGTGAATTTTTTGTGGATATGAACCAAGATAAATATCTGTATTAAAGATTTTAATGACATAATGATAAAAAACGGTGTACCATAGTTCCAAGAAAAACGCTAATGCATGTGTACATGTTTTCTTATTTCCTTTCTTGTCAATACAAGGATATGGAAGGAGGTTGGCCAACGCTATTTTAACGTTGTAAACATTTTAAAAATCAAGGGTTAAGATTCATTTTGGCCTCCTCTAATATGTGTACCCTAGCGAAATCCCCATTTTTTTTTTGTTTGTTCACTACTAATTTTTGGCCTTATTGCACCGCAATTTTTTTGATGTGATAGGCCCAAAATTGATGCCATAGCTAGGTAGCACATAAATTTCCCGTTTGATGCAGTCGATGCAATATCTCTATATGCAAAGATTGTCTAAGCATATCAACATCATCTTTTATTTGCATCAAGGGCCGCGTGCTTGTTACAAGTTAAGATACGAGCCACAATCATCAAGCTTTTTGGCTTTTGGGCACACACCGCATTACCACGTTGAACTAGCTTAAAAAAAATTGCACCTGTTTTAGATCCTGTTTGTGTCCCAACGTCCGCAAAGGAAAACGACAATTATCGTGACGTGGTGCACTGATGCTTGACCCATAAGTTATCCCCCTAATGATGATGCCAAGGGAGACCCCCATCAACGCTCTTCCACAAGATCCTCCTCGGGCCTTGGAATTTTAATGCCAAGCAACTCGCTACTACAAAGAGTGAGATTGCCGAGCCATCCTGGTACGTGGTTCATCTCCATCACCCCACATCGTTAAGGGGCTAGGTTTAGGGAAGCACATCATGTGAAAAAAATGAACTAACTGGAGTACTCCAAGACAAAAGGATGGTGTCAACACCAGAAGGCTGCAATTAGTTTCATGTACGTTTCACTATGTGGATAAGACTTTCAGATCGGTGTTATTGATTAGCATCTCCAGGAGGTTAGCCAAGTCATTTTGGAGGAATAATATCTCTAACAGACTCTACAAATTTAGTAGATATCCATCTCCTCTTTGGGCTCTCTATCTTTAGATAGTCTACACCGCAGCCGTGCTCGCTGAATCCACACCGTCGGTGAGGACGGCTTTACCGAGAGCGGAGAGCGGGTCTCTTGGCAAACAAGGACTCTCGGCAAAGATATCCTTTGCCGCGCGGGTGTCCCTCAGCGAAGAAAAAGCCTAGGCAAAGACTGAACCCTGCCCTCGCCGATGAGAATGGGTTCGGCAGAGATAACGTAACCCGACACTTTGTCCATCCCACTGTCTTCAGTGATTTCGCGTCGCTCGACCCTCGGCAAATAGTGGTGCCTTTGCCGAGGGTCCCACACATGGTCTCTCAACAACGGTGGTACTTTTTTTTGTTCCATATGGACACGAGCCTTCGGGGACGCCACATGTCCCACACTTTGCCGAGAGCAGGTCTCTCGGCAAAGATTTACCCCTCGGCGGACACCAAACTTCGCCGAGAGCCAAACCCAGCAGCTCTCGGCGAAAAAGCTCTTTTGTTGAGAGCGTTAAAAGGTGCTCGCAAATTATTATTATTATTATTATTTATTTTAGCTTCTAGATTTTTTCTCTAGCATTGCTACAGTACTTAGACCTCCATTCTCAAGTTTGGAAATTTTTCAAACTTTTTAATATATTTCATGAATTTTCACCTTTTATTGGAATTTCTTTTCAAAACTCAATTTTGAATGGCAAGTCATTCGAATAATAGATCTAAATGATTGGAAAAATCATATCCAAGTGGACGCCCCAAAATTCGAACATCTTGTGCAAGAAACATGTCCACTCACTTGTGGGTGAACCGTTTTTAAATTCTATAAAAAAAAAATGAAGTAGAAACCTCGTGAAATTTGACGAGCCATCGTGATATCGCTTGTGTGTGCGCTGTGGTAAAAATTTAAAAAGATTTCATGCAAGTTTGGATCCCGGACTGTAGAAACCTGAACATCTCAACGTGATATTGTCCATATGATAGCTGAGGTGCAACATGCAGTATCCTTCTTTACCATGGCTTGCTATGGTCTTGACTGGCATGGAGCTTTCGGGGATCAGAACGGCTACTAGCAGGTCGCAACTGAATAACAGATACTCGTGCCGGTGGATCCTCTGCCACTGTGCGCAGAGCTAGTTTCAACGTTTCTCACACAGCAACCAGCTTTGGTCTTCGGAGAGTTGTTGCTCGGATATGTTTCCTGGGCACACAGCAAAAGCTGCCTGGCTGCTAAACCATCTACTCGATCTGTTGAAACTGCAGAGGAAAAGTTATTCAGCCTACTTTTTGTTGCATCCAAATGCGTTAGTGAACAACTAGCAGCGGTGTCAACCTGAGCATATATAGCTACGATTCATGGGTGTTATAGAAGACTCCAGTGTCGAATCACTAGAATCAGAAATATAACCTAACTAGGGACATGTGGCAGTGGAAAACGTATTGAGATCACACCCTGTCAGAGTTAATAGGGCACAACAAAATATGCACACGTGACTGAGCATATCGAGACCACAGAGTTCTGTTGTTTCTTTAAAAATCGAACTAGACACATAATTACAGCCTCTACACACAGGATTTGCATATGGCCACATTTATAATACAGGATGCATCAAACCCGTCATATGCTCAATTCTTTTGTTGCAGAAAATGATAATTATAACATAAAAAGCGTTTATTCTAAAGATTTGGAATCCTGTATTGGTTCCAGGAACATTACAACGAATGCATTCCTTGTTAGCATCTTTCACCTGTAAAAGTGCCGAAAAATGAATCTGCTATTATCTATCGTATTGGTTCCATATGAACATTACAGAATGCATGGGTATGCCTAGCTCGAGGTGTTCGATCCCAACAAAACAGTGTGGTTGCTAGCTAGTGGTTCCCAAAAAACCTGCAGTAGGCGGAGATCCACGCTCAAAATAGCAAAAGCGAACAAACACACACAGATTCGGTGTTCTTGCGCAGGTTGTTCCTGTGGAGCCTGCTCCGATGGCGTAGGTCCCATGGCGGAGCCCCAAGACCTCCGGCGTCTCGAGGCAGAGCTGGCGCTGAAGCTGTCTGGCTGCTAAACCATCTTCTGGATCTGTTCGGACTTCAGAGGAGGAGAAGTTCCCGATGCCTCATATGCCTAAACAACTCTGCTAAACTATCTGCTATAAGTTCTGCTCGTTGTGTTTAACAATATCTCATTATCAGCCGATTGTTTGTTGCATCATATGCGGTAGTGAACAAACAGCGGTGCCAAGCATAGCTACGACTCATGGTGTGTTATAGAAGACTCGAATGTCGAATCACTATATATAATGTGAGCTATGACCTAGCTAGGGACATGTGACAGTGGAAAACATATTGAGATCACCCAGTCAGAGTTAACAGGGCATAGCAAAATATGCACACGTGACTGAACATATCGAGACCACAGAGTTCTGTTGTTTCTTTGAAAATGGAACACATAATTACAACCTCTACACACAGGATTTGCATATGGCCACATTTATAATACAGGATGCGATGCATCAAACCCGTCATATGCTCACTTTTTTGGCAGAAACTGAGAATTATAACATAAAAAAAACATTTATTCTAAACATTTGAAATCCTATCAATTAATAGCCTGTGGCCTATTGGTTCCATGAACATTACAACGAATTTATTCCTTGTCTACATCTTTCACCTGTAACAGTGCCCAAAATGAATCTGTTATGTATTGGTTCCATATGAACATTACACACGTACATGATGGTATGCCTAGCTCGAGGTGTTGTGGTTGCTAGTGAGAAGTCCATGTCCTGCAAGTCCTGGGCACCTGGCCGCTCCATTTTACACATGTGTCATGCTTTGGCTATGTGTTCCCTACTGATCCTACAGAATACCTTTTTTTTTCTTGCAGTAATTACCTCCCTGGAGTACTCTTTCTTTCAGGTCACTACATATATATACAATGATATCAATAAATCATTTAGATTTGTGATAATCAATGTCTCACAAGAAACGCAAGACATGGATTTTCTATCATTTGTTTATATTGTAGTGTCCTTGAACGGTTATGGGATGGTCTCCTAAAATAAGCGCATATACTCAGAAGTAGTAATAGTGTTCTGTTTTGTACGAACAAGAGAAGAGCGTGTAAGCATTTCGTTATGGTCCATACAGCAGAGGCACCTAATATCAGATACTCCCATAGGAAGTACACACTCCATGATCTCCGACCACCATGTACTCCCTTTATTCTAAATTGTAAGATATTTTGGCTTTTCAAATGCATTTTTTTAATATATACTCAATGTAGTATACATCTAAGTAGCAAAAGATATCTATTTAGAAACAAAAAAACTTAGAATTTTGGATGGACCATATAGTCTGATGCACATAAAACAATTTATTTGCGAGAACAAGGGATACACAATTCTTAATGAAGTAGCATTTCTTCATCTAATTGTTTGAGCTCTTTAACACTGCTAGCAGTTCAAACACTAGTTTTGCCTCAAACATGTCGCCATAGAAGCACTAGTAGAGAACAGACCTTGAGTCCCCAACCAGTTTTACACTACAACCGAATGAACATGAAACCGGCACTAGATGGTACATTAGTCCCGGTTAGCACTATCAACCGGGGCATGAGTCCTAAGCAGCACTGGGTGCGGCAAGGGTGGGACATTTAGTCCCGGTTCGAGCCATCCACCGGGACTAAAGGTTTAGAGAGGTGTTGACGGTCATTAACTACATATTTTATACCGTCAACATACACCAAAACAACCTAGAGATAGGGTTTATAAACTAACAAATTCCATAGTTTTTTTGTGTATATTTGGCTTTGCAGGGTACAACTCAAGGATATGTGCATTTTGGGCCAAAACACAAAGAAAAGAAGAATAAAAACAATAAATAGAAAAAGGCCCAAAGGAGCCAAATGGCAAGACAAGCTAACCTACCTCGGTTGGGCCACGAACTCAGACATCCAACACCGACACCAAGCCCAACATGACGAAAGAGAACGCCACGCCAAGTTTGGGCCGGTTCGGGCTCAACCAGGGTGCGATCGCACCCTAGGGTGCGGCCGCACCATCCTTCTGACCTCTGGGCCCGAGCTTTGGCGAGGCGATTCAATTACGCCGGAGAACGTCGGTGGTGGCGTGGACCAGGTGCAATGAACCTAGATACCGCCTATTCTTGGTCGGTTTGGCCATTATGGGGGGAGGTGGCACATTTCCAAAGACCCCCCTCTCTCCAAGCTAGAAGTAGTGGGCCTCTCCTCCTCCATTGAGACACAATTCCATACACAACACAAAGGAGAGCCACAATGTAGTATAGAGGAGGAAGCTCCATTCTTGTTCTTCTTCCTCTTAGTTCTAATGGAGAGTGAGAGAGGGAAAGCTAGAAGGATACTTTGCTCCTTCTACTCGGAGTTGTCGGAGTGCCGGACTTGTCAGCACCCACCATGCTTGTACCTATACAACTTCCTTACACTTTGGTAAGAAAGTTCGTGTTCATCTTTCGGCTTATTGTCCTTCAAGTATATTATCTTAGCTATTATAAACTTACGGGGTCGATAGTTGTACCTTCGGGTCGTAACTCTTGGTGAAGGAACTCTTTGACCGGGGAACCTTGATCGACACCAAGAGTTGTGTACGGTAGTGCAAACGTGGTGTTTGGGCTAACGTCCACCTATCTTTTGCGGAGCATCCCACGATCGTGGGGGTAGGCGGCAGGGTGGTGATAGCCTTGTCTGTCCCGTGTAATCCCCCCTCGTTCGGGTGTGACGTAGACCTAATTGCCAGACACTACCCGGTATGGGCGTGGGCTAGTGCCCGAAGTATGGAGATAACAGCCCTAGAAATCCCCCTCGAAAAACCCTCGAGCCCATAAAGATACCTCACCGTTGGTATTTGATAAGCCTACAGAAATATTTATAATTTATATAATCCACAAGCGAGCGGATACCGGTGAGCACTTCACCCGGGAGAGGGTTTTAATATCGAATCCACAGGGAAACGTGTGAGAGAGACTATGATCTAATCTTAACCCGAGTAGCACAAGACTTAAGAAGGTCGAGATAGCGGAGAGGATTACTATCCTTATGGGGACGTACTCAAAGGAAAGCGAGGGGATGAAACGCCGCAATCCTCCGGCAATAGGGTCCTACTTGGCCTATCCAACGGGAGGTGGAATCCAAAGGAATCAATGGTACTATCACTACCACGAACGACCACACTCCGAAAGGCAGGGTACATCTAACGAGATACCCGAGTCCAAACATCACGCTTGCACTACGAATATTACTCTAATCTAGGCGCCATATTAAAGTACTCAAAAGAGACTCGTAGACCAATAAGAACAATATAAAACAATATCTTACTACCAAAAATCCCCCCGATGTCATCATCTGCTTTCGACTAATCGCTTCACCCCGGTCGTAATCACCCCGCCCGCGCTAATCCTCTCGACCTCGAAACCGCCACGCCCGCAGGCCCGCACAAACCGCCGCCCGGATCCCGCCCGCCGCTCTCCGGTCTCCACGATGGATGCCCTGCGCGCGAGCCGCGAGCTCCAAGGATCCCCGGCGCCCACCCACAAACCATGCGGTCCCTCAATCTCTCACGCCGGCCACTGGCTGCGGCCGCCCGTCGCCCCCTCACTACCGGCGCTGGTCTTCGTCCATGAACCGCCGCACCCCCCTCCCCCCCCCGGTGCCCCCCACCCACACGGTTCCCGTCGGTCAAGGAGGGGCTCCAACCTCGAGGCGCCCTTTCGCTCTAACACGCGAAGCTAATGCCGGCGCCGCCTGCGCTGTCGGCGCCGCCCGGCGGCACCGTCCGCTCCGGCGCGCGCGTTACCCGAAGCGGCGCCCCGCCTCCACCACGGATCGCCTCGCTGCGCCGCGCAAGACCGGACGGGGGCGCTTGGCGGAGCAAATGTGTGTAGGCCTGCTAATGGGGCGGGGTTGAACGGGTATTTTGGGGCGGGTTTTAATACGGGTACTATTGGGGCGGGTGTTAACGGGTGACACCGTGGAAACGGGTTGGGGCGGGTTGGGTTGACGACAAAAACGGGTTGGGACGGGTTGGGGCTCTATGGTCATAGATCGGCGCATAAGTCAAATATTATCTTCCGTCGGGGAAACGGGTTGGGGCGGGTTGGGTTGATGACACAAACGGGTTGGGGTGGGGCGGTGGTAGTTAGGGTTTTTAAAATATGGGTTGGAGCGGGTTTGGGGTGGGTATCCACCCATTAGCGTGCCTAAGCGTGTGAGTGTTAATCCCGATGTCGATAGCCAAAGGCGGGATTGAGCCGCTCAAATTCAAACGGGATGTTTGGAATGTGCGGAGCATCGGCAGGTTGGCGTGTGAGCACGCCCGCCGGTAGTCACGGACATGCGTTGACGGACACCACTTGTAACCCATGTATCTTCCCCGCGCTTTGTGTGAGTTTAGGCTCGGTTAAGTGTTGGTATAAATACTTTGAAGTTAGGAGTGTGTTGTAATGACAAGGGTTTGGTTGTAATCACTTTGTACTCGTTTCTAATCGAAGGTGAAAAGGGCACCGACGCCCCCATCGGTTCCCGTGTGTGTTCGGGGTGCATGGTCTCGCGTTCATCTTCTTAGGTTAGCCAATTTGATCATTTAGCACCGCGATTTGATCCTCGCTTTCCAACAATCTGCATCGGAGCTAATCACTCGCTAATCATATTCTTAGATCCACCATGGGCGATCGAGTGCCGGAGGAAGTGGCGGCGGCGGCGATGGTGGGCGGTTATCTTACCGGCGCCGACGGCGACCAACTACACCAGTTGGAGCATCCGGAGTTCAAGCAATAATGGAGGATCAAGGAGTGTGGGAGATCATGGAGCCGTCGGGAGAGGCGGTGGTGCGGGATGCGCGGCCCACCGGGCGGCAAAGGCGGACGAGGAAGCCAAGGCACATCTGCTTCAGTGCCTGCCTGATGGGGTGCTGATGCAGGTTGCTGGGAAGAAAACCGGCAAGGAGGTGTGGGATTCCCTCAAGGCGTGCATGTCGGGAGGATCGTGTTAGGGAAGCACGGTTCTGCGAGACTTTGCGTAGCGAGTTTGATGCCATGAGGATGAAGGGCGGTGACTCGCCTGATCACTACACTAGGCAACTGTCTGGGATGGCAGTCAGATTCTGCAACCTTGGAGGAACACTCGACGACAGGGCACTCGTGAAGAAGCTCTTCGACACAGTCCCTGAGCGCTACATCAATGTAGTGGCTGGGATCGAGCAGATTTGTGATCTCAAGACTCTGAAGTATGTCGATGCAGTTGGGAGATTGAAGACATACGAAGAGAGGACAAGAAACTCGAAGGGAGGTGTCAGATCTGACAGCAGTGGGCAAGTGCTGTTGACACAAGCAGAGTGGGAAGCTAGGCAGAAGCATTCCTCAGGAGAGAGCTCGGGGAGTAGCCAGAGAGGAGGAGGAGGACATGGAAGAGGCCGAGGCAGAAACTGGAAAGGTGGAGGCCGAGGTGGAGGTTCTGAATCCTCAAGAGATGGTGGTGGCAAGCATGACGAAAGCCACATCAAGTGCTTTAAATGTCACAAGAATGGACACTATGCTGATAAGTGTCCAGGAGGCGATGAGAAGAAGAAGGAGGAAGCCCGTTACACCAAAGTAGTCGAGTTCGAGCCGGCAGTGTTACTGGCAAAGGTGACATTGTCTGAAGATGAGCACTGTTCATCGTCTGATCTGTTGTCGGACGACAGACAGACCAAGCTGCATCTGCATGAGGTAAAGGTATCCCCTAAGTTGCACTACACAAATGATGGTGTGTCTAGTGGTAATGTCTGGTACTTAGACAATGGAGCTAGCAATCACATGACAGGAGATAGGAGAAAATTTAGAGATCTTGATGATAGTGTAACTGGCAAAGTAACTTTTGGGGATGGATCGACTGTAGACATTCAAGGTAGAGGGTCTATTCTGTTTGAGGGGTGTGTTGGTGATCAGTGGCTGTTGCAAAATGTCTACTATATTCCAAGACTTAAAAGCAACCTTGTTAGTCTTGGGCAGTTAACTGTGATAGGGCACAGAGTTCTCATGGATGATAATATGCTTGAGGTAGTAGAGAAGAATCCTGAAAGGTTGATTATGAGGGTTAGGAGATCACTGAATAATCTTTACATAATTCGATTGAAAACAAAGTGGAGCCTATTTGTCTTTTGTCTAATGTTAGTAACTTGTTATGGTTATGGCATGGGAGATTGGGGCATGTTAATTTTCAGTCTCTCGAAAATGTTAGTGGAGAAAGAAATGGCTGCGACGCGACCCTTCTTCTCCCCCCCCACGACGCGCGACTCTTCTTCTCCCCTCCCTCCCGCACGCGCGACCCTACGTCTCCCCCCCACACATTCCCGACGCTTTGCGAGCTGCGGCGCGACCCTGCGACGCGACCCTCCGCCTCCACCGCTGCTCATCCGCCCGGCTGCCGAGAGAGGAGTACCGCCCGTCCGAGGAGCTCCGCTGCCCGTCCGCGGGGGCGCTGCCCGTCCCACAGAAGCGCCGCCGCTGGGAGGTCCCCACGAGCGCCACCGCCGGAGGTCCACGGGCGTCCTCCCGCCGACGCCTTGAGGTCCACCCGTGGCCCCCGACGCCGGAGGTCCGCCCGTCGGCGACGCCTTGACCGCAATTTCGTCGGGACGCCGCCTGCCAGGGCCAGACCACCAAGACGGCAGTCCAGGTTCGACTTCTGTCCCCCACGCATGAATCCGACTCCTCTCCCCTCCCCTCCCTCCATCCATCTAGCCGGTGGCCGGTGGATCTCGCCGCGGTCCTTGCTGAGCTCTTGGCTCCTCGCGTTCAGGTCGGGAAGGCGTCGCTCCGCTCCGAGGTGCCGCTCGAGATGGACCTGGACGTTATCGATCTGCAGCTCGACAAAGGTAAGCGGTCGGAGGTTGTTTTCTTGCTGGGTAAAGCTCCAATTCATCCTGATCTGGAATTCTGGATAAAAGTATTTGCTTCCTTTTGACCTACGCTTCTCTTGTTGGTTGGTGACGGTGAAAATGTTGACTTGCTGCATGAACTCAGTTCAATGTTCTAAAATTAGATAATTTGACAGAAGACATACAAGGTTTTCTCATATAAAAAAAGTTGGAAGGTTTATTTTGAGGGTGGGTTGGTATGCTTTTGTGGGATGGATGTGTTTTTCAAAGATGTGCGATTGTTAATTTGCATTAGAACGGCAAATCCAAACATTTTTAAATAGTTGAATGCAGGTGTTGAATTTAACTTTGAGGATGACTCTGCTACCTGTATACCAGCAATGTCATATGAATCATGATCCTAATGTCAGTAGAGTTTCCAAAGTAGACCATTTTCACATGACTTTGCTTTCTTTATTTGTTATCTGTGAATTGTGCTTGTTGCAGGTGGCCACTTTCCGAAGTAGACCAATCACGTCACAGCTGAGCAGGAAAGGCGCCATCGTCACACTACAATTTTCACTCTACCTGCTGTGATTATCGGCAATTTGCAAGTGAGATGGAATAGAGGGGGGGGGGGGCGGCGCAAAGGTTATCTGAGTCCATAATCTTCAGAAATACTACTCTTGACAAAATAGTTTTGTTCATTGATCAGAGTTTGTTCTCTGAGTCCATATTTTATAACCATGTTTTAGTTAAGGTAACATTTCATAATATTCATGTGGTTTACGGAACAGATAATACATGGCTGACCATATCCATTTAACAACCTTGTTTTTTTTTTTCCTTCATCCAGGTTTCAGCTGTTACCCATCATGTGGGAGTGCAAGCTGGTGGTGCAACTAATGGAGATTAAAACTCTTCAATCGGATGGCATTTAGATGATGATAAAGGTGGAGGCTTGGTGGGTGAATTTACCTGGTTCAACATGTTCAGTAACCTTATAACTTGGGATTTGTGTGCCTTATTTTTTAATTTTTTGGACCTCGATTGATATTTGGCCAAAGCAGATGATTTAACCCCTGCATATATATTATTAAAACAAAAATCTTCAAAAATACTAAAATCTATTTTTTTCATTCATCCAGATTTGAACTGATTTTCTCCTCCAACGATCACACAAAGGATCTTTTTTGAAGCAACCAGATTCAGACATGTCGTTTCTACCATGGGAACTTCTACAGGAGCAAGGTGTGATCATTTCCTTTTTTTCGTTGTTTTTCTATCAAAATGTCAGGTAATATAACAAAATTCTGAGATTGTCAGGCTACAGATTTTTTAGGCCTGGTGTAATCTTTGAACAGTCCATTCTTTTTAATTTTTTTGGCTCTTAATGTGGTCTGTACCTTAAATTTGTTAGAATTATTTTTGGTTCTGCTCAAATTTGAAATCTTCTCAGTAGAGATTGCCTGTGGTTGCTTTGCATCTTGTGCTTGCATCTTGGGTCGATGATGTCTGTTGTGCCTCCTCGATATGACTAATTTGTCCACACATTCAGGATGGAGTGGCTCCAATGGAACCAGCAACACGGAAATACAACAGGCGTGTGTGCTTGGCGGAGTTGAAGGCATGTGGCGTTCCCGATTAGGTTATGGTGAGTGACCTGCTGATAGTCTTTGAGCCCTTTAGAAAGTTGGATTAGTCTCCTCTTTCATATGAGCATTGATCTTGAGTGGTCGAGGTGGATGCATGTTGTTGTTCAGCTCGAGATATGCAAAATGGATCCTTCACAAGGTCATGGCTAGAGGGTGTATCATATATGGTGGCTGCCATCAGTTTTCTCTTTCAAGAAACTACAAATCAATCTTGTCAAAAAGAATTTAGAATTTGGTCATACTTCATAAATTTAGGAAACTGTGAATTCTTGATGGCAGATGTTGTTGAAAACTTCAACCTGACTTGCATCCATATGGCTTCATTATGGGGTTTATCCTTGTTTTATACTTTCACTGTTTTCTGTGAACTAACTAATATGTTTGTTGTGTGGTGACATCGTAGATACGTGCAAGTGCAAGGTTATCTGGTAGCCATTTCAGAATGTTAAACAAGATGCTATACATTTACAGGTTTGCATTCTACAGATCACACTTCTTTTTAGTTTATTATTTATGTTGACCGGACTGGATGCTATACTTCCTGCAATTGCATGACAATTGTTAATTCGTTACACAATATATATTTATCCAGATAGTTTCGGATCAAACTGAACTTGGACCAATGGATCATGACTTTCGGTGTGTGGTTTCAACTGACTGGTGACTTATGGTTATGGTGCAACAACTCTGTTGGTGCGCACGTGCAAGCAGATGTCAATTACACACCACTCAACTTGTCCTGGTCTACGGAGTACATGACTACATATCGTCTAGAACTGTTTACCAATGATTACACTATCAGCACGAGATTATGTCACTATAACAGGCAAATTTGGATGATTAACAATGTTTTGCATATGCAATGGAAGAACAAAAATACTTTTATATGAGGGGAAGTTTTGCTTGTGTTTGTCAAGGTATATTTCTAACTGGATTTCTTCTTTTATTTTTCTATAGGAAAACATCAAGGTGGAGGGTGCGAGGAGCAGTGGAGGGTTGCAGAGGAGACATGTCTTTGTTATACCTTGTTTGGATGCTGATGCGGTGGCGGTGGAGAGGGTGCGGGAGGATTGAGGAAGAGCGACAGGACGGGAAGTACAGAAGACGGGGAGGGGTGGGAGGTGGCATGCGGCGTGGCGGCGGCGTCGAGGCAGTGGACGGGGGGAGTTGAGATAGGAGCGGCTAGGTGAGTGGACCGAAGCCTCCGGAATGCGGACAGGCGGACGGTCGTGGGAAAGGTGCTTGGAGATCCAACGGCTGGAACTGGTTACTGTAGGAAGAACAGTGGAATGAGTCTTGAGTATCGATGAATGTATTCCGGATTATAGTATGGGCGACATGTCTTTCTTATGCCTTATTCATGAATGTATTTTTTGGATTATTTATGACCATATATAATTGTGTGAGAAAAATCTATGAAAAAATCTTATCGTCCGATTGTTTTTAAAGTGCGTTTTTAAATGGAACCGTGGCAACGCACGGGCACTATACTAGTGATAATGAATGGATCAAATCAAGAACCATATCATGAACAAAGCAAGCATCAATAATGGACCCTTCATATTCTGTCTTCTTCGGCTGGATCATGCTTCTATTTATCAATTCATTAAAGTACCTCTCTCCAAGCTCAAATAATCCTACTCCAGCTGTTGCTTGTTCCTCAGATACGAAACCTTCCGCTACCCACTTCCATATCAAACTGTTCTTCTCTATCACATGATCTTCTGGAAATATGCTCAGATACAGTAAACAAGTCTTTAAATGTGAAGGAAGATCATAGTAGCTAAAAGACAATATCCTTCTAGTATTATCAACATCATCATTGTCTGCATGCCCAAAACCAATAGAGTTGTAGACTTCGACCAGTCCACCCCTGGTTTACTGGCTAGCAAACTAGCTATCGTGATGATAGCTAATGGCACACCACCGCATTTCTTCAAAATCTTTTCAGATGCCTCAGCTGATGGGCTATGAAAATACTTCCCTTCACCACCAGCTATTCTTGCATACAATAATTTTTCTGAGTCATCACGAGAAAGTGGTTGCATTTTATAAGCTTCACCAGCATGTGTAACAACTTCTGAAATATACGGGTAGTTATCACTAGTCTACTTCCATAGTTACTCTCTTGCAGAACGCATTTGATCAATTTCCATGACTCCTTGTCCCATATATCATCAATAACAATGAAACACCTAATACATGGGAACAGACTGCTCAATTCACACATAAAAATATTTTTAATATTTCTTAGCATTGGAATATCAAATGGCCATAATTTTTTTTACTCTATTACCAAATGATCATAAAAAGCAGAGGATTCCATGCTGCTACTTAGCAAATTACCGGTGCATGCAATCATGGCATGGCTAAATATTGGTATATGATATCACTTGAATACATATACCAGTGCACATGTGTATTTCAGATGTACAGATGCAAGTTTATTTAGTTTTTATGGAATTCCAGATATGTACTTACATATCATATCACAACTACTGAAATATGGTTATTAGAAATGTATACATTTTTTTTTTTATGTAGAGGTGGCTCTATTAAAATATGTATTTAATGATAATTTTTTAGATCAGTTTTAGCTCTAGAAATGCTATTCCTGGAGGCACCTATGCATTCTGCCCACCTCTAATATTGAATATAATTTTACAGACGGCTGGCAATTTGGCGTGGGCTGTCTCAAAATAGCTGTAACATAACAACATTAGTGATATTTTTAAATCAAGTGATACAAAGACAGAATTTATATCAAAGTTGCACAACTCTAGAAAAAATTAGTTGATAACTTCGCCATTTGAAATAATTAAGTCCATTGTTTTAGTAGTGGCTGCTTATTTCAGCTGTGCAATGCAATCATGTGCCTGAAAAGCATTTTCAATAGAGTAGCAGAAATTTAAGATTTACTATCAATCTGCCTATAAACATTTAATGTAGTATTAATCTCTAGAACTGAGATGGAATATAATTGTGCTATATGTCATCTTATCATTTTCTTAATTAAACACATAAAATGGAATAGTACAGCTGAAACCAAAAGCCGCAATGTAGTAATCAGTGACTAGTATTACAGAGAGAGCTTATAATCATACCTCTTTTCCTTGACGAATTCCTTGAGTTCATCCATGAGCTGCTTTTCATCCAATACCATCATATTCAAATTCGTGTACTTTACCATGTCAAGATCAATAAGAATGTCTCTAAAGACTTTCTTCATGTCAGGATTCCGACCCACTGGAACAAAAAAAGCCCGATATTCAAAGCGAGGTTTAAGGTGGTCATAGACAGCTTTGGCAAGAGTGGTCTTGCCGAGTCCTCCAACCCCAACAATACAAATATTTTTTTCGGCCTCTTATCGGTCACATGACCATCTCCCTAGGGATAGCTTTTTATGAGAAGGTCCTTGGCCCTTCAATGCCAACAAGCTCTGTTACCATTTTGTATAGGTTCTGGAGGCGAGGATCGATGGTTGTTGCTGTGTTTACAGACTTGACAACAATATTGTTGACTGTGTACTTGCCACGCCTAGCTGCCACCTCCTCAAGCTTCTCGTTAATGTCGTAGATCAGGCTAGAGATCTTGCGGCGAAGTCTTGCTCTCTTGAACAATTCGCCAACCTTCTTGAGGAGGCGCGTGAGCATATATGAGTCACTAGGCTCCGGTCCATTTATGCCCACCAAGAACACGTCAACAGTGTCCTCCATGTCATAGGATGCCTCTCTAATATCATGCACCCAGAGCTTAACCAACTCGTCGAGTTGGTTAGGTGGCACGTCACCGATCTTTCGAAGGACAGTATGCACGACGTCAAGCTCACGTGAGAGAGATTTGATTTTCTCCCTCACACCCTTCTGCAGACCGTACTCCTCTTTGAGAAGCTGGTCGAGCTTGGGGAGTAGGCTTCCCGTGGCACCTGTCACCAGCTCCATGCTTGCAAACTCGGTGGGTCTTCGCAGCAGTTTGGCAGGCTGATATCGCTTCTGCTGTGTGTGTGCTTAAATATGGCCCTATTTGGTGGAGCTCCCAAAAGCTGAATTGTTTTTATTTTTGTCACACACCTTCTTCCAAAACAGCTTCATGAGTGAATTTTTTGTTTTTCCTCCCCTCACAAACGAATAAGCTGAGTTGAAGCTGAAAATGTAGCCTTTGACAGCTCTCTCTCGTTTCTCTTTTTCACTGCATGAAATTGTTGGTGAAACTGTTTTGCCAATCAGTTTTTCCAAAATGGCTCAGATTCACCTAAAAAGTTGCTCATGAATTATTTTTCAAAAAAAAAAACAACTTCACTAATTAAGCTGACCTGTGGCAAACGGGACTAAATATAATACTTCTAATCTCATTTTTCTTCTCCAAGAAATCTGAAGATAAAACATTTCAATTGTCTAATGTAAAAAAAAATGCCAAGGCGAGCATCGATCTTGTCGTAGACAAGGCGGCACACTTTGGTCAGTGCGCCGCTTGTTGTTCGCCGGCCTGAAGCTGGAGGTATGGTGTCGTCGGGGCATACCATGGTGAGGCCGGAGTGGATGCCAATCTGGATGGGAGGGACAAGACGACAATGACGTTTTTCTTATGCTCAGCCGTCCGATAATACTTATGCTTTGCTGTCCAAAATATCAACCAAAAATTATTCTATTGACCCATATCCACCTTTCTACTGGCCTTCCCATAGTGAACACCGAAACCTTTTTTTAATGCGACCAACATGTATTACTTTACAACAAAAATGTATGGAGACGAGTACAGGCATAATTTTTTTAGAACAAAAATATATATTGATATTGCAGTCTCTGCATCAATCAATACATGCAGAGACAGTACAGACACACGACTATACTAGAAGGGTACATAGGGATCAATGTCTACCCGAGGATGTAACCCTTGGTTTGCCTCTTCTCCATCATCAGACTCATCACCGATGGATCCATAGGATGCACCATAGCACCAAGTGTAAAGGTCATTTGCTCGGCGACCACGGGGAGGGCTGTGAGGTTCTAGAAGATTCCGAGCTCCAAATCTATCCTGGGAACACCCTGGACTGCAGTTCTGAGCTCAACAACGAATTGCCCACGGACGATGTGCCAGCTGCTAAAGGATCTTCTCGATCAGGTGTGGCTGTACAGGATGAGACGTTCCAGATGCCTCCTATGCCTAAAACAAGTCAATGGCGATCTGGATCCAGGCCGCCACACTATATATGTGCTTGGCTCTTAGATTGCCATTGTACATAATACTGGAAAGCCAAATTCCTAAAATCACTTTCAGCCTACTTTTTTGTTGTGTCCATATGCGATACTGAACCATCGACGGTTGATTGATATAGCTGCTGACTGCTAGTGTATATATATAAGAGTCTGGGATGAGAACTAATATATTCAACCAAACTTAGCTTTTAGAATCTAGTCGCGGCAGAGCCCAGGGTACAAATTCGGTGCTATTGTTACGACACATATATTGGAGTGACTCGTTGCATATGCTGGCATCACCGCGATCACTTTGCTCTTATGCGCTAACAAAGCACTGAACCGAGCTAGTTCATTTCTAACACCTCTCATACAAGGGGGACTGCATCGTAAGCTGGGTCCTGCACCTTCATGCTCGGATTAAGTACCACTAAGCGCATGCATCAGTGAATATAGGACGATACTAACTTAAGGTCATCCCGTGAGGTTGGCTGGAGGTACATGCAAAGGTTTTTCTTACAACACGTCCAACATGGAAGAAAGGGAATATATATATAGGAGTGGCTCTAATCCATGGCGTAGTATAATGCGCTACAGGTCCCAGGTTGTAATTTATCCTACATATGCCACCTTTATATTGAAGATATATTGAAGGATTGTTTGCTTTCTCCCTAGGCGTTCTCAGACGTTCCACTTTGGACACCTGGGCACCAGATCGTTACTTGACCGACCATCTGCAGCCTGGGGGGGTTGCGAAACTGAAAGCATGGTTCAGAATTAACAAGATTCATATACCTTGTCGCAGAACAAAGAAAAAAAATACTAGTCAGAGTTATAGTAGGGAAAGCAGTAGCTATATATTGATACTACAATCTTAGGATTACAGAAGAACAAAATTTATCGTTTGAAATTTCATAAGCAATTAATGAAGTAAATTAGCAGATGCAAATTTTTATTTCTTTAACCAGTACTACACATTTTGTCGCAGCAGGCAGATTTTTTTTTTTTTTTGATATCTGCAGGATGCATATGTTTGATATTTGAAATGAAGCGCAAATGAGAATTTGACTCTAGTGCTTGCCACTTGTTGAACGCTACTATCTTGCACACAACTATTCAAAGAGAAATCAATTACAGTTAACAAACCATTTGCTGAATATCAAGGGGCAATCTTCAAGCCTCAACAACTGTGGTGCAGAACATACGCAACACCTTTCATCCTAGTTCTGCTTTTCACTCCAAAACTACTGCATTCTGCTGGGACTGGGACTGGGATGGGACAGCACAGCTAGTTCGGAGCAGAGCTTGCTTGTCTACTCGCTAGGCTCTTGTCTACAACGCCACTGGGTGGGTGGTAAGGAAGCTCCTACCGGTTGATGATTCAGGTAAAAGCCAACACCCATGCTTCAGTGCAGGGAGAATCAATGAAAGCTTTTGCCAAGAGTGTAGAGAACGTTCAGACACTTCCCATCCCCCAACGATTCGTTTGGGTTGTGCATGCATTTGTTGACTCCACTAGTTCATTGTTGGGTGTTGTTTGCACTGCTTTTGTGATGACTTCTGCTCCGGTTAATTTAAGGTTATATATGTTAGCAGTGCCACCTCTTCTACAGGATCGGAACATTGTAACAAATTTGGTAGATGCACGTATTAATTTCCGCACGTACTGCCCGAGGTTGGTACTGATCGAGCTCCTCTATATTTCCTTCATGATTCAGGTATGACTGTACAAGCACATGCATCAACACAAGATGCGACTCAACTAAACTTATCTCAATGGCTACAAATAAGGTGATTCTGGCATCACTAAAAATACATTGTCAAAAGTGCCAGTTCATAACTAGGTAGTGGTGCCCCGAAATGAACAGGCGGTAAATGTAAATATAGTCAATCACTGCCCTGTCGGAAACCAGCACAAAGTACAGGCTATCAGTGCCATTTCATGCTAGCGTTTCACTGGAGGTATCTAACGTACGAGTCAGGTCGTCGGGAGAAATATTCAGCACCCACTTCCAGACTCAGAGAAGACACACGGAGATTTATTTTGCAACTCTCACCGTTTGTATGGCGCACGAGCAGCAACCAATCCTAATTCTCAAATGCCGGTCTGACCACTTGAAATTATGTACAAAATTTACCACCAGCAATGCATACACACCAACAATGACAACACAAACGCAACTGCCCAGTTCGTATAGAAACCAACATGCGGTTGTGAGATTACCACTCTTATTGCTACTGGTTTGTATGCAGAACCGGCAATACCAGGCGCATCCCACTTTTACTGCTATTTTAATCATGGTTGCGTGTACCTAACTTAGCACTCTTCACCTATCATCCACATTGAGGTTGCCCTGCACTAGATGTAATCTCTGTTTCGACACGCAACTGTGGAATAGGTGGAGTAGCGTGACAATGTAGTGATAGCGGAGGAGCCGACGTCGAAGGCAGCAGACGGGCATCAGGAATATGGCATGCCGGTTAAATAGACCATGGACTATATAAAATCAAATCGAGGACGACATACTGGAATGCCTTGTAAGTGAGTGTGGGATTGTCCAGTATGCATAAGGCAATGGTGCCCGTCAGGCCAGCTTGTATATGCCACAAATGCTGCCTAAGTTGGATAGTGTCATGTGGAGGGCCTCAGCGCATCCCAAGTTTCATTTTGCGCTGAGGAGTCAACTACATATAAGATATGCATCAAAATTTGCATATGCTCAATTTTAGCAGAAAATGATCGTTAACATCTAATAAAAAGCAACTGGTCTAAAGATTTGCATTATTGTTCCTATTAGTAGCTCCATATTTTGTGAAGTTCTCTTTATTGTTGTGATCTCCAATACTCCACTTTTGACAGATGTATCCATGTCCACCACCTGTAGCATTCGTTTTTTTTTTTTGTTCAGGGTAGCTAGAGCTTGATTGGATGGCTTAGATAACTTGTCATAGCTTGCAATAGAACCTGATATTGCAGCTTGGATTGTTTCCTAAGCCAGCAAATCAATGTGTCACTAGCAACATTCGGCAAATCCTGATATCCCAATTTCTGCACTGAGCTTTTGGCATACCGCACCTATAGTTTGGCCATGTGTGGAGGCAAGCCAAACACCCCTGTAGCCTTCTCTAACAGTCCTTACAAAACTGCATGAGATGTTCCAGATGCCTCCAATTTCTAAATAATCGCACTGTGCATGCATGCACTGTGCTAGATAGGTTCTGAGTGCATCCATATGGGTCAATTCACTACTACAGATTCGCTCATCACTACCGCCGGTATCACTGCCGAAATTTAGTTCACCGGTAGCGATGAACAGCGCCCGACGATGATGAACCGTCCCAGGCGCGGGACAAACCAGAATCTCCATGGACTCGACCAATACCGGCAAAGAAGATTTATATCTCTACCGGTTTGAATCATTCCCCTGGCAAAGGTCTTGATGGACACGCATCACTCGGCGGTTTTGAATTAGAACCGATAGCGATTCAACGATTAACACAACCGGGTTGATTGGAACCGATAGCGATTTGGGAGGGGAAGCAAAGGAGCAAAGAAAACAAAAATCGAAACTGAAGATTAACACGCATCAGATTAACAAACGGCCGATCCATTAACAAATGACCAACGGTCGGCCTGGCCGTTGAGCTTTTTGCGGGCGGCGCCGAGGCGATGCAGATGAACTTCTCCGCCGGTCGGAAGCCATGTCGGTCGTCGGCGGCGTCACCGACCCGGCCGGCTTACTTGGAAAACGGGTTAGAGAGGGAGTGTGTTTGGAGAGCGGAGTGTTGGAGAGCGGATCGGAGACAGGGGTTATGTATATTGGACTCGGCCGCGGTTTCACAAGGGAACAGTTTGAACACGATGATAGAAAATTAAGATTGACACGCATCATAAGAAATAATAAACTGATTCAAAGGAAACATTAGAACCCAAATTAACGAAAGATAAAGAGATTGCCATGCAAATTGATTAACCAACAACCGAACCATTAGCAAATTAACCACCACGTATCATTGTATCTTACACATCCACACAGATCAGACAACAGAAATTAACATAAACAAATAAAAGAAGGGAACCTAGGCCGCCTTCTTGGCCTTCTTGGCCGCGCGCTTGGCCGCCTTCCTTGCCTCGCGCTTGGCCGCCTTCCTGGCCGCCTCCTCCCCGTTTGGCGGTATCCCCTCGGCGGGTCGGCCGAGACTCGATCCGGAGGGCGTAGAAGCTGGCCCTCTCCTCGAGGGGCAGGTTCACCTTTGGCAGGCCAACGTCGTCGGCCAGGCCGTTCAGCTTGGTGAGGGCGGCGCGGAGGCGCTCCACAGCGAACTTCATCTCCTCCCTGGTGGCGGCCATGTCGACGATCGTGGGCGGCGGCGAGTCCGGCGTTCCTGTACTGTGAGGGGCACGAAAGAGAAGTTAGTGTTGGATAACGGGAGGGGGGCACGGGACGGGGTATAAATGTGGCGTTCCCAAAAGACGGTTCCTCGAAAAACGTAACCAGCCACCGCTGCGCCCAATGGCCGTCTCCTCGGCACTCAACGCCGCTTAATAATTTTCCAAAGGACAAGTTAAGATACAAATCCTATTTTAATTTTAATCGCTCTTTGAACTGAAACGAAACATTCGAGGGACGTAGGGAGCAACACACAGCGATAATATATATAATTTTTATTTTATTAATATATACAAACAAAAAAAAAACATATAATAAAAATGATATAAAAAAAGAAAAAAAAAAAAAGAGCACTACTACGAATGAAACTTCCGTGGCGGGCATTTTAGGTTTTCCGTGGCGGGGCATTAGGTCCGCCACGGACCTAGGGTCACGGTTAATCGTTCGATTAACCGGGCGGGCACCATGCCCGCCATGCATATCGATTAACCGTGGCGGGCGCGTAACAAAGACCGCCCGCGGTTAATAGATTAACCATGGCGCATTGTTACGTGCCCGCCATGGTTAATATCTTAACCATGGCGGTCTTTGTTAAAAGCCCGCCACGGTTAATTAATTCGGATTAATAAAAAATAATTCAAAAATATTATAAAATTATAAATTATGATTTAAACCACATATTAAATAATAAAATAAGAGAATATTCACATAAATCTTAAACATGCATCACAATTTAACATTCAACTAACATGGACATTCAATTAAAGCACTTAGAGTTTAAAAGTGGCCACCACACATCACAATTTATAAAACTCGATCGAACGATCGATTGCTCAATCACGTTTAGCTAGCTAGGTTAGAAATCAATGTCCTCCCACAAATAGTCCCTCATGTCTAGCGCGTTTCTCCAGTCCCTAAGTTCCCATAAGTCCTCGTTTGTAGCGAGGTCGCCGTTAGGGTCGTAGAAACGGCCGGTAGGTAGCACAACGTCCTCAACCACGGCCCTACGGATGGCACCAACCAGTTTCTTGAACTTAAGGTCGCCCAAGTCTTTGTCCCGAAATGCGTGGTTTTCTTCGCCGGCTTCGCGCCACGTAGTGCGGTACACGCCACCGCGGGATATGTACGTCATGGTAAAAAACCACGGGTTGCTTGCCCGGAGCTGCTTACCGCCTTTACGCACGCACGATATATGTACCGTAAAAATGGTTAGAATATTATGAGACCATTCAATATGGATGAGCAAACGAGTAATTAATCTTTGTATATACCGGAAGTCTCGCCTGATCTTCATTTCGTCCCCATGTTTTTCTTTGCGTATGCTCATCCTCCGATCGTATGACTCGGGGTCTTTCAAGTAATCCTTGTATGCCCTGTACGAAATCTCACAGTGTCATGACTTACAGAAGTTTGTGGTATGAAATAGTATACAAGTGTCGTGACTTACAGTGCGAGGGGGCCTGCTCAAAATGTTTGTAGAGGTCTTTTGGCGTATCATCCAACGAGTCCACCTAAGGGCACATCCATCCCGAGGGAAGATTAGCCAAGAAATCCAAAGGCCAATGTGTGTTTGTTGTTTGTATACCTGCAAGGCTACACCATTTTATTTGATTAGATATAGATTCCAAGTGCTCAAAAATAAAAAGTATTGCTTTTGACTTACTTGATATGTTGGGCCGCAATGAGACAACCGGCGTCCGTTTTGATCTTCTTCATGCACTTACAGATGTAGTCTGCCATCTCTCTAACTCTTGCATTGCATAAATTTTCAAAGTGTTTATATTGTTCGGCCTTGCTCAGCTTCTGGACTTCATCGTTCCTCTTGGTCTCCATCCAGAAATGATTAAAATACTCCACGTCTATATACGCTGGACATAGAAACACAACTGGTTGATCCATCGTTTTGGCTATCAATGCTTGCATCCTGCAAGCACATGTGGTCACGTCATTATATATAGAATTGGAGAGCTAGAATTAGTCGTGTACGAGCGCGTAATTATTGGTAAACAAACTCACGCAAACATAGAGGGGTGACAATGGATTGGTCGATGTCCTCGGCGCCGTAGCAACCGCCACATTTCGTCGAAGCCTATTGGCGGTGAAATATCGAAGTCAAGTTAAAGAGCTCTTTAGGAACCCCGAAATGGAACTCCCTCACCCCCCGATCAACTGCATGCCGATATAATCGGTGGAACCTGCGAGTGTCCCACTCCTCATCCTCGATTAGGCCCCTTGGGCACCATGAACTTGCCAAGCTCAAAGATGTGCAGGCGTCCGGGCTGACCCATTGTCCCCGCCGATGGGGTATATAATTCCTACTTTGCCTGGTCTTCACGGCCCTCGGGTTTAGCTTAGCCAATCGGAGGTCCTTTTCCTTCTCCGCTAGCTCCTTTCTGGCCTCATCATCTAAGTATTTGTTGGTCAGGGCAAGAATTTCCTTATCTTCTTTTGATAGCTTCTTCTTCCTCGGCGCTGGGGGAACATTCGGCCTCATCCTCCTTCCGACCGCTCCGAGGCGGTGTTGAGAATCCTATGCATGTCGAATTGAACTAAATTAGCCACCAATTAATGCCTAGTACAAGTTAATTAGCCATACTTTTGTTTGCTATACCTGTCACATTTTCTGAAACCTCCTCGACCATTGGGCGCTTGAACGGCGTGGGAGGACGGCGAGCAACCTTCTTAGGAGAAGGTGTCCTCTGGCCTGAGCCGTGAGGTGGTGTCTTGCCACCGTCTTCTCCTTCCCGAGGTGGGTTCGAACGAGGACTTCCACCACCTCGGCCAGCATCTTCTCCTTCCGGTGGGTTTGGACGAGGACTTCCGGCACCTCGGCCACCATCGTCATTGTCATTATCATCATCGTCATCGCCACCACCACCCGGGGGAGAAGGAGGAGGGCCTGCGGTCGCTACCGTCGGAGGTGGTGTCATCGGTTTCCACAGGAGAATGTCTTCCTTGTTCCATAGGTACTCCCTCTCCTCCCGAAGGTCCTTGAGTACTGTTTCTCCTTGTTCACCTGGGATATCGAGCTCCTCATCACCCAGGCCTGGTTCTATGGATGTCAGATAAACGAAGGCATGGTCTGGTGGGACCGGCTCGTTATTGTACAACTTCATACTCTGTGGTGCAGACACCACGGCGGTGCCCACCTCCTTCTTCTTCCCCTTTTACGCCAACGGGTATATAGAGTTTGCCCACCGCGGTTCGACGATCGTCGATTGGGTTCTTCCCTGACATCACTTTCGTCTTGACACCTTGGCTTCCTTGGATGTTGCAAAGACCTCTTGTCTTTAATGCCTCTTCTATTTTCTTGTCGACTATGTCCTTTATGGCTTGCTCATAGCCTTGCATCTTAAGGTTTTCCTTGTACCTCTGCCTCGTGTGGTAGTCGGCCGCGTCGGATGCCCAAGAATCCACGGTCTTCCAGCTATACCTCGAGCCCTGCCCCCGAACTCGGCCACGGTGCTCGGGTCTTCCGATTGCCTCGGTCAGCTCGTCGTGCTCCCTCCTAGGTTGGAACTCCCCGCGCGCCTTGGCCTCTTTGACAAGCATCACCTTCTTCTCCACCTCGTTGACCTTTGGGTCATTGTATTTGGACGTGCTGTCAGTCTTCGGCTTCTTGGGCTGACGGGCATACAAGAAGTCGCGTGTCCTCTCAGGAAGGTCTAGCAACGGATTCTGTATCCCTTTCTCTGCGTCCTTCCTTTCTTTCCGCCGCCATTCTCCTTTATGACCAAAATATCCTACACAGCCGAGGTTGTGCCTAAGTTCATTCTTCTTTGCGAGTTCTTTACCCATTTTGGACTTGGCTTCATAGTCTTCGTTAGTCGTGAGCCTGACGAACTCATCCCAGACGGGTTGCTTTAAGAAGTTGTAGGCTTGAAGTGGTGACTTGCCCTTCCGCACATAGTGTGTGTACATTGTTCAGCGGGTGCGGCGCTTTGCTTGCAACAGATTAGCACATACTTTTGCATTTCTTTTGTCAAAGCCCGCCTCTGGCCCTGGATAATGGAACAGGACTTGCACGTCTTTCTACACCTTCTTCTTCGACTCCTTCCGGGACCTTCCTCCAGTCTAGGTAGGTGATGGGCACAACATCCTTGGCTACAACAGAGATCTGGTTGCTATAGATGGCCCCGATAGATTCGGCTCCACGGGATCTCCATTCGGGCCTATCCTCAATATATTACGCACCACCTCGCCTTTTACGGGTGCCTCCCGTTACGCCTCTTTTCAAGCCGACTTCTTGGACTTCTTGGAGGTGGTGGTCACCGTCGCGGGTGTGGGACCGATTGTTGCCCCTCCTCGATTGAGCTCTCTCTTCACCAAACTCTAGACGCAGAGGCACCAATGGTAATCGTCACGACAACAACTAAAATTAGTCGTGTGCCTTACATGAGGCACACGACGTTGTGTTAGTCGTGTATTTATGTTTTTGGTTGCAGGCTGTCCACTCACGAGAACCACGTGCCGGGCTCTGTGGGTCGCGATCCGGATCAATTTCTTCCTCTCTAAGACGTTTCTTCGTGGCCTTGGTGTCAATCTGTTAAGCTCTCGTATCCACTGTCGGTGGAAGAATCGGACATGGAGGCCACATCCTCCCCTCTCTCGGCCACCTATTGCACGATCTTTATCGCTTGGTTCGGATGCCATTGGATTCTACGGGAACACACAGAGTATTTTATTATAGTAATTTATAGTCAAAGAGTAAAAAACAGCGGTATGTACGTAGTAGAGCCATCACAGAGTCATCACAAATTATATTTATTGTATTCCTCTCATGATTACATATATAGTTTTCCATTTATTTTACATAGAGTATAGTTACAAAAAAACCAAAAATTTACAAAAATAAAGATAAAATAGGTACATATTTTCCTTTTTACATAGTACATACAAAAATACAAAAAATAAACAAAAAAATGTGTAACAATACAAAATAATCAGTAAAAATAAAAAAAGTGTAAAATGTGTATTTGGCCTCGAAGTACCCAACTATCCTTATCACATCGCGTCTAAAATCTGGTTGCTTGTATATATTATACAAGCCGTCCTCGTTAGCCGCTCACAAATATGGGGACATTTTCATCATCGCCTCCTCGATAAAAAACATTCACATCATCGCATATGCCACTTTGCCTCGACAAAGATTCACATCATTGCAAATGCCGGAAGTAGATAGTAAGGTTGTAGAAAATGCCATGGAAAACCCAAAAAGCCGCCACGGATCGAAGTTCAACTAAGTAGTAGTGAATATATATGTGACGAGGCATCGCTGGAATCGGCTAAGTCCTCGCCCACGGTTCACTTGTGACCGAAGGGCAATAAAATTTCCTCTCCGCCCAGCTAAGTCCTTAATAATTCTCAAATTCTCGATAAATGAGGACTTAGCAAATGGGGACAAACAAGGTCAAGCATACCAAAATTTTGAAAATACAAATTCATCCCTTTTCATCACATATAAGTATGACAATGGAAGTGGCATCATAGGCGGTGGCATACATGCTCGGCTAAATTGATTCAAAATTTCACAAGTATATAGCATCACGAAAAGATAGGGCAAAATTGATTCAAAATTTCACAAATATATAGCATCACAAAGAAGGCGGCTAGCTCAATTCACCCTCCAATTCACCCTCCAGGACCAAATTCATCCCAAATTCACGGGCACCTCCAAATTCATCCCAAAATTCATCCCAATTTCACGAGCACCTCCAAAATAGTAGTGTATAGCATCACGGACACCTCAAAATTCATCCCAAATTCAACCCAAATTCACAGGCACCATCCCAAATTCACCCCAAATTCACGGGGATCTCACCACGGCCGGGCGGGAACAGAGGATGGGGAGTCGGGGAGGAGGCGCACGGGAGCGCATCTCATGGGTCGTCGGCGGGGAGGAGGCGGAGAAGGACAGCGCCACCGGGTTGGAGGCGGAGAAGACAGCGCGCCGCCCCCAGTTGGAGGCGGAGAGGGACGCGCGGCTAGGGTTTCCCAGCCCTGGCGGCATGGATCTCGACGGGACGGCGCGGCGGAGTGGAGCTCGGCGGGTGGAGACAGGCGTGGAGCCTCCGGCGAGAGCACGGCGGAGTGGAGCTCCACGGGGCGGAGCACGGCGGCGGCCTCGGCGCGATGGGGTTAGCACCGACCAGCAGCGGCCCAAGTCGAGTCTGCGACGGCGAGGAGGGGGGCGAGGGAGGACTGTGGCGAGGCTGTACGCGAGGAGCGCTGGAGGCGGCGGAGGCGGTGAGGACCGAGGCCCAGCGCGGCGGCGGCGGCGAGAGGAAATTTTGGCGGCCCTTCGGGGTCACAAGTGAACCGTGGCGAGGACTTAGCCGATTCCAAATGCACATCACCTATATATAGGCCACCATTTTGTGTGGCGGGCATTGTAAAATGCCCGCCACGCAAATGGATTCTAAAATGAATTTGTAAAATTCATAACAATTCAAATGGTTATTCAAAAATTCTGAAAATTTTTATGTGGCCCCCCTATGAGTATGTGTACCCGAAAAATGAGAAACTTGAATTTTGGATAGTTGTTGCATGATTTAAAAATACAGTCTTTAATTGACAAGTCGGGGGGCGTTTAGTGCAAGTCCGACGATCTCCAATACATTTTTGGTTCCATTACATAAATGTCGTGACATACATATTTGGTTCCATTACATATTTGGTTCTATTACAAAAAGGATCGACTTATTTTTTGCCGGGGCTGCCACTGTCTTCTTCGACCGTCCGTGCGGCACCGGGGCTTTGTCTTGGTCTTGATGACATTCCCCCACACGCTGCGTGTCTCGACTTCCTTGATCTTGGTTGGGCCGGTCGGTAAAGAGCGTAAACTTCTGCGTGAGTTGTTGTACTCTTCGAGGACTCCGCACTCCATCGGCTCCCACGATCCTTTGCTTCCCTCCGACGGACCGCATGTAGTTGCTTTTTTGCCCTGCGATTTGGGTACCGGGTAGTAGGCTACCCGGGCCATGCGACTTGTGAGTACCCACTCATCATCTCCGAGTACTTTTCGAGCTGAGCGGTGGTTAACCCAACTTCGTCCACGTCAACCGCCGTTGGCTTGACCCACTCGCACCGGAAAATGGGTATCCGTAGCTCTACGCCATAATCAAGTTCCCAAATCTCTTGGATTTGCCCATAGTATGTCTTGAGTTCCTTGGTGGCCATGTCAATGCCCTCATACCCGAATGCCAGCTGTTACGTGACGCGCTCTTTTTCCTTTTCTTTTCGTGTGGAACCCGTATCCGTTGATGTCGTAACCTTGCCATGTGATGATTTGGCTAGATGGGCCGTATGCAAGCATCGATTCTTCATATCCGCGAGCTAGGGGCATCTCACATTCGCGGATCCACGTTGTGAAATTCTTCGGTGTTGTCTCGCATACCCACCCCTCCGTGCGCCGGCCAGCCATCTTCGCGAATTTCCTCCGGATGCTTCTCAACCCGATCTTCCATTGATACTAAGCGGTTCGGCGCGCTGTCATGGGCTTCTTCAATTGTTTCTTGGTCTATATCGGTCCGTACTTTCCTCCCGCGTAGCCCATCCCCCCGCGGTCCTTTACGTCGCGGGTGGTCGGGTAGGCCGATTGCATTTCCATCTCGGATGTATCTAGTGCAGCGGTTAACACCTCCCGTGTTGTGTATGCCTCGATCATAGAGCCCTCTGGGTATGCACGGTTAAGGGCAGATCTGCAAGAGAGGACATGAACCGCCGTTTCGTCCACATCTCGTGCGGGTAGAGGCCCCAGTTCTTCTATCCGATCGACCATATGTATCATGAGGTGTGGCATAATATCGAAGAAAGACGGTGGTAAGCACATCTCGAGCTAGCATATAGTCTCCGCGATGAACTCTTTTCGGTCTTGGGGAGGTCATTTTCAGCGATGACCTTCTCTCGTGATGCGATTAAAGAAGTAGCACAAAGTGTAACGACCATCTTCACGAACTCGGACCGATGCACCTAATCACAATTGGAAGGAACACCGTCAACATGACATGGTAGTCATGGGCCTTGAAATTTGACAGGTGTGAGGTCTTTCATCGATACAATGCTCTTCATGTTGGAACGAAAACCGCCGGCACTTTGACATCCCCGAGCCATTTGCAAAAATCCCTCTTTTCATCCCGTGTCGATTGTAGCTCGCGGGCCGGAAGGTCGACTTTTCCGCTATTCCCGAGGGTGTCAAGTGAAGTTCGGTCCGATGCCCATGTCGGCAAGATCCCGACGTGACTTGATACCGTCCTTCATCTTAGTCTTGATGTCTAGAAAAATCCCGACCAAGCTCTCGAAGACATTCTTACGTAGATGCATGTTATCGATGGCATGAGGTGTATGGAGCATCTTCGGTATGGCGGGTGCTTGAAGAAAATCGACCGCTTCTTGAATGGGACTTTGGGCGGTGATGGATTGGGTTACCCTTCGCTTGTTCTTCTTCTTCTTCTCCTTCTTCCACTGCCGTTTTGTTCCGCTTCCGCTTCTTCTTTGGCTTTGGCTCACCCGGCTTTCTTCTTCTTTCCAAACTCATGGTTTATGTTCTTCACCATTTCAAACACCTTTGGCCCGTACTTTACCCTTTCCGGCTCCTCCGTTTCACCGACTCGCTCGCCGTCAAAGTACTCATCCATCTCCGTTTCCCGGTACCTGTGTTCTTTGCGGAGGAATTTACGATGTTTCATGTACACCATCTTTTTTGGGATCCGCTAAGGTAAGTGGGCGAGGTATTCTCAATGCAAATTGTGCAAGTCGTCTTCCCCTTAATCTGCCCCGACAATGAAAAGAGAGCAGGGTAATCACAGATGGTGACCATTATCATGGCCTTTAGAGTGAACTTCTTCTTCTCGGACGCATCCATAATCTTGACCCCTTTCCACAGTTTCGCCAATTGTTGGCGGTCATTATCGAGTATATTATACCGCCAACTTATATCAATTCATGAGAAAGGGGCAAACTTATGTTACATATACCTTTACTTCTAACCTAGTTCCACTTGTATTCGTAGAAATTATATTTTGCAGGTATAAAAGTGGAAACAGTATAAAGTCGCCAAATAAATAAGAAAGCGCATTGAATAAAAGACGCCAAGGAGTGGATTGAGCAAAGAGGACCAAACCCCAGCGCACAATTTGGCCCATGCACCACCATAGGCCCAACATATGGGCGACAAAGCGGCGCAACAGAGAAGGCGGGGCCGAGGGCGCAGCCAGGGGGGCCGGCCGCCCACCGCCGGTCGGCACAATATTTCGGCCTCCCTTCCCGCCCCCTTTCTCTGGCGGTTTGGTGCGAACTTCAAGCGGCGGTTGCATGTAGTGCAAACTTTTCGTTCCGCCAAGAACAGCTCAAAGCAAGGAGAGCCCTCCATTCCCTCCTCCTCTCCACTATATAAAGAGAGGCACTCCTCACTTGTAAAACACACAACAACACACTACACATCACATTGTTACATTCTCACCTTGAGCACCACTCTCTCCCCTTCATTAGTTTAGTAGTAGGATTCGAGTTAGGCAAAGCTTCAAGGAGGGCTTGTCTCCTTGGAAGGATCTTTTGGTAATTTACTATGAAGTTCTTTCCTTTATTCAAGTCTCATTATTTATATCGCAATGCATATGAACTAGAGTATAGTTATCCTCATGTTATATTCATATTATGCCAACTAGAGTATAGTTAGTATAATGTGATAATTAACATGACTAACTTTAGGCTAATTGAATCATATTTTATTCTTGGAACGTAGTAGAACTAAGTTCGAAAGTGATGGTCCAGTGTACCTTCGGGTTTACCTTTACTCTTTCCCCCGTCGATCCGTAGGGTCGGGTACCGCGGGGAGTTTAGGTAGTTCTCTATAAATGTAAGCATGGTGCTTAGGTCTATAGGGAATCGTTCGAAATGCCGGCATCCCACGGTAGTGAAGTAGGGCGGGGGTGTGACAACTCGTCCGTCCTTTGCACTCCTCCACGTCCGGTGTCGGGTTGGAGTCTTATCAAGTGCAACCGGTGGCATATACCGGTAGCGGGCATCTCCTCATCACTTTAGCCCATCTCTCGCTATGAACCATGAATGACATATGTAGACTATAGTCTAACGCATTGGCGATATTAGAATAGCCAACTCAACATAGATTTTCCTTTTTATGTTATTTTTCTATTTATTCCTTCTAGTGCTCAAGAAGTGTGTGTGTCACCACTATCTCCAATATTATTATCACTTACCCGTATATGATTAGTGGCTATCCATACATACATTGTGGGCTATCATCATCATCATATTAAATCTAAACCTGCCTTCCCATGGGAAAATATAAATGAACGATACCCGATTACTCACGGGTGAAATGCTACGATGATAGATCCGTGCGCTTTAGCGGGTTGACCCTTGCAATATTCAATTTATCTATCACCGACGTTCTCTCGACGTTATCATTAATCATAATGTCTATTCTTAGTGATTGTGCTAAGAAATGCCAACAAGCATTTAAGCGCCATTGCCGAGGATAGGTTTAATATCTAATCCTAGTAATAACGTTAAGAAACGCCAACAAGCATTTAAAGCGCCGTTCTTTGGGAAGGCAAGGTTAAAAAGAAAAGAAAAAAAAATAAAGATGATCATAACCACATGTATGGATGATAGCCCTAATCTTTGCAGGCTAACTCTTTTTGTTTTCTTCCCCGTTGTGGATGAAAACAGGGATAGTGTATGACCGGGTCGCAACCCCGCCAAATAACTGGTCGACAATCTAGAGAGGTCGCCGTATGAGTCGGGTTCAGCCCACTCCTCCCGCATCACTCCCGAGGAGGTTGCACCGTCATCCAAGTACCATCTTCATCAACACTCATGGCCACCAAGACACTCCGGACTACTCGCCCCCGTCGTGGGCAATGTCCCGATTGGCCCCGTGTCAACTTGGGCGACAAGAACTTTGAGTTAAGGACTGGCCTCATCACGATGGTACAAGCAAGTCCATTCTGTGGACTACCAAGCGAGGACGCAAATGCTCATCTCCGTAACTTCTTGAGCCGTGCGACACAATAGTCATCAAGGGCGTTGAGCCGGATGCAATCGCTCGCTTGTTTCCTTTCTCCTTAGTAGGGAAAGTGAAGCAATGGTTCTACAAGGACAAGGAGGTCACATCGAGCACTTGGAGTAAATGCTCCACCACATTCCTCGCAAGGTTCTTCCCAATGGGCAAAACCAATGCCTCGCGGGCAAGAATTTCCAATTTTCAGCGAGACAAGAATGTACCCCATACCGCAGGCGTGGGAGAGGCTACAAGAGTACATCCTCGCCGCCCACACCATGGCATGGAGAAGTGGCTCATCCTTCGTAATTTCTACAATGGTCTTACGGCCATGTCGAAGGGCCACATAGATCTTTAGCTGGCTGGAGGGGCGTTCTTATCCCTCACCGTTGAGAAAGCGGCGCTCATCGAGAAGATGATCGAGAACCAAAGCCGGGAGAAGAACGGGCCCCTCGAGAAAACACAAAAAGGTATGCACACAAAGAAAGGAGACAGACCGCTTGCTTTGCAGATCGATCTCTTGATGAAAAGACGGGCGACCAAGCTCGCCAAGCAAAGATTGCTACACTCCCCATGGACTCACATATTACATGTGAAGTCTCGTGGAGAGGTTGGACATTCAGGAAGTTCTTGTCCCGAAACTTCGAGAAGAGGTAGCCTTTCAACAACGGATTTCGTCCCGTAATAACAATGGGTGGAACAATCGTAATAGCCCACAAGGAGGTAACATTTACAATTACGTTACAATTCCAATTTCAATTCCAATCAACCCTCCTTGAAAGATCTTGTTTATGGTCAAGCTAAAATTAATGAAAGTCTTAATAAAAAATATCATCTAACGATAAAATGCTTGAAGACATAAACACCAAACTTGAGAATTTATCTTACTCAAAAGAATTAATCAATTGAGCTTAAATAAAAGGTTGAAAAACAATTGTCACATTTAGCAACTTACATTCCTATTAATCAAGATGGAAAAATCCCTAGTCAACCTACGGAAAAGGCTAATGCAAAGGCCATGAGGAGCGGTAAGTCTACTCGCGTGATCCACCATATCCTAAACATGCGTGAAAAACTCTCAAGCAACCACAAGACAACACAGACGCTCCACCAATCGAAGAAGAACCGGGCGGAGGAAAGGATTACAACTCAAACTTATGGGGACACAAACTTCATGCCCTTTCCTTCCCTAGAGGAAATCAACCGTGGATGAACGGTTGCCGGTTTGTTGAGATGATCCGGAAGATACATGTGGATGTACCACCGATGGATGTACTCCACATGCCATCTTCGCCAAATTTGTCAAAGCCATCATCAACAATAAGCTGCCCCTACCAACCACCGAGGTGGTAAAACCGACAAGCTTTGTAGCGCCAGCGACTATACTAAACAAACTCCCGGAGAAGAAGAAAGACCCGGGATGTCCCACCATCAGTCTGTTCAATAGGGACTCAAAGGATTGAGCATGCCCTATGCGACCGGGGGCAAGCGTCGGTGTCATGTCCAAAGTCGTGTTTGACAAGATGAACTTCACCAACCCGCACCAACAAGCATGTTGCTCCAACCGGTCGACTCCACGATCCGTCACCCGGCCGAGTGCGTAAGACGCGTGCTCGTTAGAATCGTGAGACCACTTCATGCCGCTTGACTTTGTGGTGCTAGAAATGGAAACCACTAAGGAAACACCTTTGATCTTGGGACGACCATTCCCGAAAGCACAAATAAGGGCACACATCGATGTCGGTAGCGGAGAAATCCGCTTCAACATCAATGGAAAGGAGGAAATCTTCAACTTCCGCCCCAAGCTTTGAACAATGTTCCATGGTCTACGTCAAACACAAGCCTACCTTGAAGGAAGATACGCCTACCACATCACCATCCAAAAATACAAAGAAGGCATGGCGTGTGAAGTGTGCCTAAAGGTAAGCTTCACTAAAGGTAAGAAATAAAATTTTTCTTCTATAAATTTATTTTCCTCATATTAAATTATTTAAATTCATAACCTCTTTACTTAATTATTTTCCTTTTTACCATGACCTTTAATATTAAAAAGAATTCCTTTTCATATTATATATTCACTGCCATATCATTTAAAATATAAAAAATAATAATATATATAGATTTTATACTCTGAATAAAACTTTATTCCAAAAAAAAAATTTATTATTAAAACATTTATAAAATGAGAGAAAATGAGAAAATAAAGTTACGTGTCGAACTCAACCGTTGCACCACCGCGACAACGGGGTCGACCGGACCGTTTGAACACACCCGCCAAAGCAGGCTTACGAGGGCTGCATGGGGGCCGGCCGCCGCATTGGGCCGGCCGCCCCGGTAGCGCCCTCCCGGCCATGGGCCAAACGGTCACGAGCACTAGCCGCTGCCCTCGTCCGAAAGTGTCGGGTGCATCGGGCTATAAATTCTCGAGGTGGCCGGAGAGCTCTCCACCCCTCTCATTCTCACTCTCTCACTCTCTTTAGCTACTTGCTCACTTCTTGCACTCCACAAAGCATTTCCAAAGCTCTAGTACAAGAACACCAGCACACTCTCTCTCTCACAAGCTCTCTCCCAAGTCTCTCCAAGAGTAAGCACTTGTTTCCATTCCGTCGCTTTTGTTCACTAACATGTTCGTGAAAGCGGCAAAGCGATCAAGAGGGGCGTGAGAAGAAGTGCGAGGTTTTCCCAAGGAAGCCGAAAGTACGCATTTCGACAACACCGAAGCATATGAAGAAGACGCACCGCAAGAGCAAGAGCAAGAACAAGCACCCACGGGATGACGATCGAGGAAGCCGATGCACCGCACCGACCTGAAGGAGAACGGGAGATGCAAGCCTACAACATCCTCAAGAATCGAGACTTCGCCCCCGCTCCTCGCTCCCCGACGATGCCCTCGAAAAACTAGGTATGAATCTCAAATTCCCCATCATTTGAAAAACCGTTGGATGGTCCGATTGCTCCCGATGAGCCAGGGCTCTCGCCTCCTCACCATCCAATTTCTAGGATCTTTGGAAGTTCATGATCGTGGTGTTAGTTTCCTACTTTTTTGTAAATACTACTATTACACTTGTCAAGAACCGGCTAGGCACATAGGCTTTGATGCTAAGAAATGTTGCACAAACTTAGTCAGCTGCTTACTGCATTTTAATCGTGCCGCCTTTTACATCGAAATCTCCACCATAGTTCCTACTGCATCCTAGGTTTCGCGCCCTTTAATGCCAACATACATCATCCAACATTGAAATTCATGCAAAAATGGATTGCCATAACTTTGTTTCTAGGCATGAATTTCACCGCCTTTTTAGATGTTGAGATGCAATGCCTCTATGCCATAGTTCACAAGAGAAAGATTGCTCCTCGTAAAAAGAAATCATAAAATGCATGCTTAGCAATTTTAAACAATCCACACCTGTTTATTGTACCTCTCTTGTGACGAGGGATCGCTAGTAATATTGGTGCATTGAAGGCGAGAATGTCACATACCTAGATACTCCACCTCTAGAAATTTCAATATCACACCCGATACAAGGGCACATAATAAAATTTGATGAGAATGACCATGAGAAGATTATTTATTATTTTTCGATATATAAATGAGATTCCGCTCCCTAACCCGAACTCTCATTATATAAATCCCCATCACTCACCTTCGCTCTAGTAGAGCTAGACGAAGCACGCAGAGTTCTGTTTCTCGCAGTCATCACGAAGGAGAGCTACGGGAGAGAGGCTAGTGGTTCACGGATGCCACGCCTACACCCGTACTTCGCCCACGCCCGTTCTTTACACCAACGTCGAACCCCGGGCTCACACCCACCTTCCAAAGATGAGGATGTTCACACCCCGGCCCGCACTGCCAGAGGGTCAACATGGCATGAGGCACACCGTGTCCTCCGACCGAAAGGGTTGCCACCACCACCACGCCACTCTTACGGTGGACCCCGAGCGCCCAAGAGATCAACACCCGACTGAATGTGGAATTCCGCATGTGAGATTTTCTTGCAGCCACTCACCGGGTTTTGTGCAAGTTTCCAATCAACGCCATCGCCAGCACCGCAACACCGCGCAGGAGGCGGAACGGAGACGGCAAGAGCACGAGGCCCGTATGGCATTCTGGCACCACATGGGGTACTACCCCTAACCCATAGGCCATAGCTAGCTTGGGGGAGGACCCCCACCTGAGGTAAGTACCTACCCTCCCTATCATTTTATTTTATCTCTTAATTTTTTCCTTGTCATTTCCTTTTAAAAAAAAAAAAGAAAAAAAAAAGAACAAAAAAAAAAAATATATGATTCCACTCCAATATGTAGTATAAGGATGCTTAATTTCTCTCTCAAGTTGAAATGATGAATAGTTGCTCGTCTATAGTTCAATTTGCACCTAGTTCATAATATTGTATTCCCTAATGTTTAAGTTTATTGGCTTAACTTGTCTTGTCCTCAAACTTAATGATTTGTGGGTATGCAAATGCATGATTCTTCTCTAAGCTATTGCTTGGGATATGATATGGTAAAAATAGAATCAACTATGATTTTGTTCTAAGAGAGATTCATCATTCGGAGAATAATTTCCAAAATTCCTTAATGATCAAAATTCTCATGATAGCCTATGTGAGACACCCTTTTGTCATACGCTTTTGATCAAGATTCACATTCACATTGCCAAAAATAGGTTATGGGCTAAGCTAGAAAAAAAATGGACGCGTGTCCGAAAAAACAAAACAATGGGTACTTAGATACCCGCCTCTAAAAAAAAAAAGAGAGAAGAATAATGGACAAGTGTCCGAGGGCTTAGTAGAGCCCACTTCTCTAAAAGAAATAAGAGCTAGCCCATACCTTATCAAAAAGAAATAAATTTCAATTGCACATCTTGATCAAGGTTTATGACTTGTTTCTCCTTATGGTTTGCACACTGAGATGATCTAAGGAATCATTACACAAAGCTCCGCATGAATGATCAATCAAAGAATGAATGACTAGTGTTTCTATGAAACCGTTCTATCTTGCAATAACCCAAGAGTTTGAAAAATGTATAAGCCCCATATGATTTAAGTATACAAGGATAGATAGAAATGCCAATTTATTTAAAAAACAACGGAAGAATACTTTGTTATGAGCATGATACATTTTGAAATATATCGGCATTGTAGCAACTCCCGATCAACAACCAAACACTTAGCTATTTGCTCGGGGGCGAGCAAAGGTTAAGCTTGGGGACTTGTTGGCGGTCATTATCGAGTATATTATACCGCCAACTTATATCCAATTCATGAGAAAGGGGGCAAACTTATGTTACATATACCTTTACTTCTAACCTAGTTCCACTTGTATTCGTAGAAATTATATTTTGCAGGTATAAAAGTGGAAACAGTATAAAGTCGCCAAATAAATAAGAAAGCGCATTGAATAAAAGACGCCAAGGAGTGGATTGAGCAAAGAGGACCAAACCTCACAAGACAATTTGGCCCATGCACCACCATAGGCCCAACATATGGACGACAAAAACGCCAAGAAAGAGAGAAGGCCGGGGCCGAGAGGCGCAGCCTGTGGGCCGGCCGCCCACCACCGGCCGGCACAATATTTAAGCCTCCCTTCCCGCCCCTTTCCGGGCGGTTTGGTGCGAACTTCAAGCGGCGGCATGTAGTGCAAACTGCTCCCGCCAAGAACAGCTCAAAGCAAGGAGAGCCCTCCATTCCCTCCTCCTCCCACTATATAAAGAGAGGCACTCCTCACTTGTAAAACACACAACAACACACTACACATCACATTGTTACATTCTCACCTTTTGCACCACTCTCTCCCCCTTCATTAGTTTAGTAGTAGGATTCGAAAGTTAGGCAAAGCTTCAAGGAGGGCTTGTCTCCTTGGAAGGATCTTTTGGTAATTTACTATGAAGTTCTTTCCTTTATTCAAGTCTCATTATTTATATCGCAATGCATATGAACTAGAGTATAGTTATCCTCATGTTATATTCATATTATGCCAACTAGAGTATAGTTAGTATAATGTGATAATTAACATGACTAACTTTAGGCTAATTGAATCATATTTTATTCTTGGAACGTAGTAGAACTAAGTTCGAAAGTGATGGTCCGTGTACCTTCGGGTTTACCTTTACTCTTTCCCGTCGATCCGTAGGGTCGGGGTACCGCTGGGAGTTTAGGTAGTTCTCTATAAATGTAAGCATGGTGCTTAGGTCTATAGGGAATCGTCTGGGAAATGCCTAGATCCCACGGTGAGTGAAGTAGGCGGCAGAGGTGTGACAACTCGTCCGCCCTTTTGCACTCCTCCACGTCCCGGTGTCGGGTTGGAGTCTTATCATGCAACCGGCCGGGTATATACCAGCGCGGGCATCTCCTCATCACTTTAGCCCATCTCTCGCTATGAACCATGAATGACATATGTAGACTATAGTCTAACGATTGGCGATATTAGAATAGCCAACTCAACATAGATTTTCCTTTTTATGTTATTTTTCTATTTATTCCTTCTAGTGCTCAAGAAGTGTGTGTGTCACCACTATCTCCAATATTATTATCACTTACCCCTGTATATGATTAGTGGCTATCCATACATACATTGTGGGCTATCATCATCATCATATTAAATCTAAACCCGCCTTCCCATGGGAAAATATAAATGAACGATACCCGACACTCACCGGTGAAATGCTACGATGATAGATCCGCGGCGCTTGCGGGTTGACCCTTGCAATATTCAATTTATCTATCACCCGACGTTCTCTCGACGTTATCATTAATCATAATGTCTATTCTTAGTGATTGTGCTAAGAAATGCCAACAAGCATTTCTCGCGCCATTGCCGAGGATAGGTTTAATATCTACTCCTAGTAATAACGTTAAGAAACGCCAACACCAATTCCTCCATTACTGGCTCAATGAGTACATCTATATCAATGCCCGGTCGCTTTGGTCCGTAAATGAGCATGGCCGGAAGAAGATATTTGCGCTTTAGACACTGTGGAGGCGGTGGTTGTATATGGTCGTGGTGACCGCCGTCTTTGTCCGGGCGAGCTGGCAGGTCTCCGAACGGATTCATCCCGTCGCGACAAAAGCGAACCTTACGCCTTCGGGCTCGCCCCTAAACTCCGGAACATGTCATCGATCGTTTTCACGTTTTGGCATCCGAGGGGGTGTCGCAGCTTGCCATCGCCTCTTTCGCGTCCGTTCCGATGCATGCCAGACATCGCCTTTGGCATCCTCCGGGTTCCCCTAAATTGCACGCAGCGATCGAAAACCGGTAGGTACCACATCGATAGGGCAGGGATCTTCCTCCGGGTGTAACCCTTTCTTCCTCGCCCCGAGGTGGCATCCGCTTTGTGCCCATCTTCTCGCTTCTGGGCCCTCTCGACGGTCCCTCCCTCATCGGTGGCACGACATCCAAGATTCCCGTGTAACGACTATCACCGCAACGCGGACACACCGGAAGTCCGCATAGTCACCCCCCTGTATAGAATACGCGGTTAAGGCACGCATGAAACTTCCTAAGCTTCATCGCCACCGACGACCGCCTTCTTCGCCCGATAGGTATTGGCGGGCACCTTATTCCCCAAAAAACAGCTGTCACCGAGGTACCGTGAATGTCATTGAAGCTCGTGTCCGACCACCCGTGGCGAGCCTTCAAAGATCAACATCGTTAGGTTAAACGTAGCACCGCAATCCTTTGACATTTGTCGCCGCCTTTGTAGAGAGGGTCAATTGCCGCCGCTTCATCCGCCTAAAATTCTGGAACCCACCTTGGATTGCCAAACAACACGTCATCTTCATCTTTGAGGTTAGCAATTTCCTTGAAAAGAGCAAAGATCCGGGACATGTCATCAACTACCGACCGCTCACCATCATCTCCCACCGCATTGTCGATTGCAATGTCTTCAAGCGCTTCATCTACGGTGATGTAATCGCGATTATCAACTTGTTCTCGTCCTTCGTCCACCACCGTTGTTTCCGTCAATTCTGCGGTCGGCGACGGGTCCTCCAGATGAACCCGGCCGCGACACCCGGCTCTTTTTCACCATGATACGCCCACACGGTGTACCTCGCTCCTCGATGAAACCAAACCGCACCAAAGTGCTCCACGACATCGTCATCCTTGTGTAAGAATAGATGCTTGCACTTATAGCACGGCACACCATTAGTTCCTCGAACCCCGATCGATTCGATGCTTCAAGGCGGCATAAACTTCTTTGCACATCATCAACGAAATCCAAACTCATCCTCTACCCGTACATCCACCCTATTCTGCGCCATGGTCGACGCCCGCCAAATTAATTAAACCAAAACAAAGAGAGCGATCGATGATTAGAGATCGGCGTATCGAACAAACAACATATAATAAAAATGATAAAAAAAGAAAAAGAACAAGAAAAGAGGAAGGCCGCCGCCTAGTCCCTCGCCTCCTCCTCCTCCTCCGCCGAGTCGCCCTTCTTCTGGCCAAGCCCCTTGAGGACGATCCCCGCCAGCCTGCTCCACCTTGGGGGGCGAGTGGTTAATCTTTCTCGTCCAGGTGGATCCACCCTTGGGAGAAGACCATGGCCGTCCGGCGCCTCCTTCAAAGATCCCGGGCAGACGGAGACGATCGAGGGTGAAGTCCCTCGATCACCTCCCCTCGATGCGGCGCTACCAAGGTCGCCGCGCCCTAGCCGGGTGGCCGGTGTCCATAAAAGTTTCCCGCTTGGGGACATAGTCGGAGGCGGAGTCGCCGAGTCGGAGTCGACTGAACCCGGCGCCGCGCGCCACCACCGGTGCCTTACCTTGACCTCCGCCGCCCATCACCTCCCCGGTCGCTTGTTGATCCTCGAGCCCGAGGCGCCCATGGCGCCAAGAATGCAAAGAGAATGTGGCCGGATGATCGAGAACTGAATGGATGAACGCCATATGATCGGGGGTGTGCTTAAATAGAGAGTTAGCCAGTCGCCCCACTTCCACACGATCGAACGCTACGTCAAAGCAACCGCTGGAATTCACACGATCGCCGGTTGGAATTCGCGACGATCTCTACCGAAGCGCTTCCCGTACCGAACGGTTGCGCTTCTCAATTCGGGCTGGCGCGCTTCCAATGGCGCGCGGATCACAACAACAGTCTCCACTCATTGATCACCGCCGGGCCCACACACGAACCGCAGTGATTAACAAATAGTTATATCTGTAAAAATTGATTTATTGAAATCATCAATTTTATCTCGTTAATGCATTGAGATTTCAACTAACCCCGTCACCGCCACGCACACCCCGTATTATAAATTTTCATTTTAATAGTATGTATATAGGCTGCCGAGTAGGTCATGGCTCAGGATACGCACGGCTGCAGCCTTGAGAATCGTGTTGCTCTAGTCTTCACTACCGATTCCGCAATTAAACCGACGCTAGTGTCTTTGCTTCCCATGAGAAAAGGCCGAGCACCCCGGCCGCCGCATCGACGGGTTATATCAATGTCGCAATAACACCGCCGGTGCACTTTCAGCACCGGCAGTGATCACATATATCACCGGTCGATTACCACCACACGGCAAGAAATGGAGTATCACCGCCGGGTTAACACTACTCACCGGGCAAGATTTTGCATTGTCAACGGCCGAACGCCCCCCCGACGCCTCGACCCGCACCAATCCAGAAGGGAGCACTATTGCCTTGCCCTCGTACCACGGCACGGTTAGCTTGGTTTATGCCGGTGCCAATTATCCCAGAGTGAACTTCCATATCACCGCCGGGGGTGCCAATTTGAAACCGGCAAAGGATCGCGCATCCGCCTATAAAAACGGCTAGTGCGGCCCTTAGGTTTGCAATTCAGTTCTCTTCGTCCTCTTTCTTGATACTCAGATTCAGGCTTTCTGTTCTTCTTCCTCGATCTTCTTTGCTACTCTCCACATACATATCTATGGCCTCTCTATGGGAGAAAGCCCTCCACGTATAGATATCATTCTTGTGCATCTTAGGCCACCAAAATGGTTCACACACAAGAGGTGCTACAAGAGTCTTCATCAAGATTGAGCAGCGCCTAAGGTTAGAACAACTATGAGATTCACGGAACCATCCTGTTACGTATGCTTGAGAGGCCAAGCAGCCGGATTTACATGTCCATATGAGAGACATGGCATTCTCCGAGAGAAGATCATGTTAATCTATGAAAATACGCTTCAATGAAAATCTCCTTTGGTGATCAAAGCGCATTTTCATAGATTGATATGATCTTCTCTTTGTGAATGTCTATGCATGTTGTCATTGGATGCAACCACAGCTTGGCCATTACGCATAATTATCCGTAAGGCATCCTTTTGCCGCGGATTCAATGTAAATCCGCAGTTATGCCCTCCTGAAAGATCGCCCACAAGAAACCTCACAAAGACCGATGGGACCTCAACGAGGCACCGATGGGCTTTCAAAAATCCCATCGGAATTTCATCGGCAAGAATCACATTACCTTCGGCATTTTTTATTTTAAATGTGTTTGTACACTTTGATGATAACATTGATCTATTCGTGGAAAGGTCTTTGTTATCATATATGTAATTTTTTTAAGGTCTTTGTTATCATATATGTAATCGGATATTGTAATCGGGTTTGCTCCTCTATATATACAATCGTGTGTGTTCCTTTCCAATTAATGGATGTTTGCATTTATATATCATAATACGGGTATGCTTCTTATTTTTTTCGACACCCTTCTTATCTTTCATGAACGAACATAAATATATAAAATGCTCTATGTACTAACCGAAAAGTTGGTAAGCATCATTCAAACGCCGCTCAACTTCGAAAAAGAAAGGTCCATTAATCTCACGGCAGTGAAAGATAATCGCCGGTTTGAAATATATATCACCGCCGGTTTTTAAAACGAGCATAATTTGAATCGAAAAATCTAGTAATAAAATATGGATCGAAAAGACCTAAGATCTTGTCTCAGGGGCATAATTTGGGTGCACAAGGTTGTAAAAAAATTTCAAGACATTTCTACATTGTGGGAGTAGACATGCTTCACAAAGGTACACGACCCCTTTCATCGTAGCATGACCCGACAATTAGATCCATAAGCTATGCCGGGTCATCTTCGCTCGGTGTGGTCTCGCTACCGAAACTTTTTCTTAGACGTCCACATGCCACGTGTGAAGGAAGCACGATGTTTGAGATTTTTCGGACAAGGTTTGGTATTTTTTTCAATTAAATTGAATTTCTACGCGACGACCCCGAGTAATTACAAAGGTTGAACTGGGGTTACCCACTAACAGCCAGTTGGTGCCAAACTTTCCCACATGGTCTCATGTGTCCTAGGAGGCAATTCAGTGTAGGTTGGTGCAAAATTCATAAGTTTTCAAGCTTCAATTAACCTCCTTCTATCGCGTTTATCACATAGAAAAAATCTAATAATAAAATATAGATCGAAAAGACCTAAGATCTTGTGTGGGGCATAATTTGGGTGCATAAGGTTGTAAAAAAAATTTCAAGACATTTCTACATTGTGGGAGTAGACATGCTTCACAAAGGTACATGACCCCTTTCATCCAGTAGCATGACCGACAATTAGATCCATAAGCTATGTTGGGTCATCTTCGCTCGTGTGGTCTCGGCCTAAAACTTTTTTTTCTTAGACGTCCACATGCCACGCGTGAAGGAAGCACGATGTTTGAGATTTTTCGGATAAGGTTTGGTATTTTTTCAATTAAATTGAATTTCTACGCCGACGCACCCCGAGTAATTACAGGTTGAACTGGGTTACCCACTAACAGAGCCGATTGGTGCCAAACTTTCCCACATGGTCTCATGTGTCCTAGGAGGCAATTCAAAGGTGTAGGTTGGTGTAAAATTCATAAGTTTTCAAGCTTTAATTAACCTCCTTCTATCGCGTTTATCACATAGAAAATCTAATAATAAAAATATGGATCGAAAGACCTAAGATCTTGTGTGGGGGCATAATTTGGGTGCACAAGGTTGTAAAAAATTTCAAGACATTTCTACATTGTGGGTAGACATGTTTCACAAAGGTACATGACCCCTTTCATCCAGTAGCATGACCGACAATTAGATCCATAAGCTATGCCGGGTCATCTTCATTCCGGTGTGGTCTCCGCCCGAAACTTTTTTCTTAGACGCCCACATGCCACATGTGAAGGAAGCACGATGTTTGAGATTTTTCGGACAAGGTTTGGTATTTTTTTCAATTAAATTGAATTTCTACGCTTGCGACCCCCCCCAGTAATTACAAAGGTTGAACTGGGTTACCCACTAACAGAGCGCATTGGTGCCAAACTTTCCCACATGGTCTCATGTGTCCTAGGAGGCAATTCAAAGGTGTAGGTTGGTGCAAAATTCATAAGTTTTCAAGCTTTAATTAACCTCCTTCTATCGATTTATCACATTGAAAAATCTAGTAATAAAAATATGGATCGAAAGACCTAATAATAAAAATATTGATCGAAAAGACCTAAGATTACAATTGACACCGCATAATAATCAAAGTGTACAAACACATTAAGAAATAACCACCTCAAAAACACCCTTCTAGCACCATGCCCGAGGTGGTTACAATGCTACACGTTATGCTTAGTGATCTAAGTAAGGCGGATGGGACCTCTCGGTGAAGAATCAATGTCTCTCCGCGTCTTAAGCAAAGGCCCGACAGAGACGGGGCTCTCATCTCCCCGGCCGACGAAGCACAAGAATGCACGCTACTTTGCTCCTCGCTTCGCCTTCCCGCAGTCCATGCAACAACATAGCGTTGCACGAGCATCACACCCAGCTTCGTAAGCAACGTTGTAGCTTAATCTTCAAAAACACCCTCCTAGTACCCGCCAATGCGCAAAATCTACCCATGATAAAATATTTATGTGGAGGGCTTTCTCCCAAATAGAGGCCATATATGTGGATAGAAGAATTGGCAAATAACACAAGAGGTCGGCCGGGCGCGACGGTTCGCCATACATGGCTCTCTCTCGCTTTGGGCTGTTTTTATAGGCGGTGGTAGGTGGGAATGAGCGGTGGTAGGTGGCAACAAGCAGGATCTTATCACCATGAGCGGTGGTAGGTGGCAACAAAGTGATCTTATCACCGTGAGCTTTGGTACCGCGGTACCGGGTAACAAGAAACCGATCATCGGGGCCAGCCGACGCTTATAACCGCGCGATGAACCTAAATTTAACACCGCCGTCTACTATTAAACCGGGCAGTGATTAACTATGGAAATGGGCGCCGAGGGTGAAAATTTCACGAGTCATTTGAACCCCGCGCCATTCGCTTCCACCCTCGACGATATATAATAGCTTCGCGCGGCGAGCTGAAATTTACCAGGTCATTTGCAACCCCGCGCCCCCAATCGCCCCTCCACCCGCGCCGCCGTGAGCACCACCACCACCACACACGCCAGCCGTCAATCGCCCCCAGCGCCTCCATTCTCTTCTTCTCCGACGTCCGCAGCGCCGCCGGCGTCCCGCGCCCTTCCACGGTGAGAACTAATTAGCCATTTAGTTCCCGAGATTTTGCCTATGAGAATGAGATCTACTCGCCCGTTGTTCTCGCCTCGCCTGCGCCCGCTTGTTCTTCGTCCACGCCGGCCACGGGGACCGCCGCTACACCGCACCGCCGCAGCAGCCTCCCGCCGCCCCGTCTACGCCGACACCGTACCTGCCGCGACCTCAGCTCGATTCCGCCGGAAGAACGCCCGTCCGCGCCCTCTGCTTCCCTTCTAGGGCGCCGCGGCTTCGCCGCGTCGATGGCTTCGGCGAAGGGGAGTGGCTTCTCCGTGTGCTCCAACGCGACCTTGACCTGCTTGCCGAGCTCGATCACCGTGTGCTCGAGGTCATGGACACGTGTGTCGATGAGCCGCTTCCAACTGAGAAATTCGCCCCCTCATAGTCGCCATCTCCTCGCGCGCATCTCCTTCATGTCCTTGAGTTTTGGGTCAACATCCCAATAATCTTGCCAAGTTGTCCTCGAGTCGCCATGCGGGTGAGGTATGAGTGTGTGGCTAGGTTTGGATTTGGGGGAATTTTTTCGGTGGTGGAAGTGGTGGATCGGAACGGAGCTGATACCAATGTTACCGATCGACTACGAATCTCTATAGCAATATAAGTAGTTTGGATACAAGGATCGGATCGCCGGCAACCGCCAAGCTCACCGCCGCCGCCGCCGCCACCCTCGGGTGTGGGTTCAGAGTTTACCCTTGTTCGAAAAGTAGAACGAAGACGGAACCGGTACAAGAGGAGCCTCGCTACCTCCAACGGGCCACGCGCAGGGCCGAACGAATCACTTAGCCCAACTCGAGCCTGTGTACTTGTTGTTCACCTTAGCGGGCCTTGTCGTCCTCCGTGGGCCGACTGGAGTCTCATCACTTCCCAGCTCGGTACCATCTTCAGAGATAGCGTGATCCTCTTCACGATCCATCAGTGTATCATCGACAGAGTGATCGGTGACACCAAGCCAGATTCCCAATGTCACTTTGAGCCTTCTCTGTTTGTTGCGTTCTTTTGCGGTAGCCATGCCCAATTGAGTCCCAACTGAGTATAGCTACGACTGCTGCGGGTGTAGATATATAGAATACTGGAATGAGAACTGCTACCTAGCTAGGATTTTTTTATTGTAGCCCAAAATACAATTTTTTAATTAGAAATATAAAGAAGACTAGAATTAGAAGTACTACTAAGCTTGGTATTTTTTTATATTGTAGCCCAAACTATCCCTTAGAGTCAGTGGTGGACCCAGCCCGAGATCTGCGGAGTAGACAAACTATAAAATTTTAGCTAAACAATGACAACATGTGTATTATGGAAAAAAAGTCATAGAATGACAAACAAGAATCAAGATGTTACCATTTAACAGAGGAATCATTGAAACGAAATGAATAACCAGTAGTAAGCTTCAATCATTTTTATTAATTATAGTCTATAAAAATAAATCAACATAAACATCGTTTTGTTTGTGCACTTTCATATAAGCCTTGATAGGCCTGAAACATTTAGCCTAGTGTGGAATTGAACTAATTAACGTGAAGTTTTTTAGATTTATTCGGACAATGGTTTTGCTAAATATTTTTATCCTGAAACATAAAGTTCATCCCCGTGGGATTGACATACTTAACTTTTAGCTTACTTTCATTGATGCGCCTCTATATGATTGGTATGGAGGCCGGCAAGACAACAACGGCAATGCACGGATGGCCAGACCTCATCACCATGGGAGCTCATTGGGCCGTCCTCACCTAACTCGGTACTCTGCCACCGTCATCTGACCCTCGTGCTTGCCTGTGCTAGATCCAAGCTCTGCTGCGACACGCGACTGAGTAGGTGGATTATGGTCTCAACGGAGCGACAGGAGTCAAGACGAAGCGCACGAGCATGGGGAATGGCATGGGCGACAAATGGACCACGGATCAAATAAAAGCAAGCGAAGGATGACATCAAACTGTATATAAGATACATCAAACTCGTCGATTAGTCAGTTTTAGCCAAAAAAAAACTTTGTAATATAAAACAATTATTCTAAAGATTTGCATTTTTCCTAACTTACGTCCATAGTTTGTGAAACTCTCTATATGGTTGTCATCTCCGACAGAAATATTCCATGTCCAGCACATTCACTATAACATATCCTTTTTTTTTGTTCACTGTATCAGGCCTGTTTGGATGGCTTCGACAACTTGTCACGGCGCTTGAAGTAGAAAATGATGCTGCGGCTTGGTTTGTTTCCACCCCAGCCAAATGTTTCACTCTCGGCATTCACCACTCTTATGTCACAACTTCTGCAGAGCTTTTGGCGTGCCGTGCCTGTAGTTTGGCCATGTGTGGAAGCAAGCCTTCTCAACTTCTGTTTCCCGCACTGCAGGAGACATTCCAGATGCCTCCAATTTCTAAATAATTGCATTGTGTTTTGCTGTTCCATCGATATGGGGGCAGTTAAGTAGCATGCCGAATTGGGTATAGTTATGACTGGACGTGTGTATATGTAATTGGAGAGTGGCAGCAGAAAAGTACAAAATTACAAAGGATATATGAGACACGTGGAATATTTATTGTAGTCACTGGTTCCAGATAGTTGGGCTGAAATGCTTCCTTTCTAGCAAAATATAAATTGAATGTTTGCAGCGTAAATTAACCCAGTTGAGTTCCTACACAGGAACAGTTTATAAAGCATGCATCCATATCAACACTAAAACTTTCTGTCTCCTATTACCAAAAATAATAATACTGACAACAATCATACATATGCAGCGCTGTCCCGGCATGAACCTCCTCTGTGATACATCTTGCACATAATTTATGATGTTTTGACATTTGTTTTCGGAAATCCATTCATGTCGTTGTAGTACCTTTAACACCCTAAAATTTTGCGTTTTGGAAAATAGAATAAAAATGAATTATTTAGGTATTAACTTTGTGCTTGTGGAATATAGGAAAACTAATATTCTTCCTTGAATTAAAATTTAATATAGGGTCTAGAAACATGGTTGTGCAAACATGCTGGTGCACATTTATTCTTGTGATGACTGGATTTGCTTGAAGCAGAAAGGAGTTCAAATTTGTTTGAAAATGCTATTTGAAAACTGGCACAAATAAAAGAAAAGCTATTGTTTTCTTCTATGTTCTCTATCTCATTTTCAGCCCAGGCAGCTGCAGGGCCTGTTCCTTGGCTTAGTATAAGCCCGAGTGCATCTCCTCCTCTGGCCACCGAGGCAAGATAGCAGTTGCTAGCATCTGGTTTGGTGGACGCCATATGCTCAGATATTGGACCGAGTGCATCTGACGCATTCCCTTAGCAAGATAGCAGTTGCAACTCAAAATTTATTCATGTATTGAGTTACTTTACCTACTCCCACCTGAACTTTTTCATGGCACTCCTGATATACGAACTTGGTGAGGTGAATAGATCCTAGTTATGAAAAATGTATAGAGACATATGCTCAAACACGCAGTTGCACACTAATCCTTGCTCATGGAATTTCAGAGGTCCTGTGCCTAGTTTAACATTAGGCGCCGAGCTTTTTTTTTTTTTTTCCTTCAGCATCTTTGATCCATCTCTTGCCCTCACAAGTTGGTGAATGTGGCATGTGGCAGCTGCAGTTTGGCCATGTGAGGAAAAGGCAAACATGCCACTTGCCTTGTTCATTGGCCTAAGCTTTCTTGTGGAGTAGAAGTTCCAGATGCCTCCAATTTCTAAATAACTGGACTGTGCTTGCAGCTTCATCCTCTGCTAGGTTCTGAGTGGGTCGATATGAATCAAGTTAGCTAGCGTTCCTATATGAATATAGCTATGAGTTTCATCGTAAAGGATGCAGTATATCTATTTTTATGTATAGGAGGGAAGTCCCGAAGAAAAGTACAAAAGACATGATACACGCTTGGAAGCTATATTGAAGTCACTGTCACTGCTAATACGTAGGATTCATCCGCTACTCTGCTAGGTTCTGACTTCTGATGAGTGCATCGATCAATATTGAGAAGTTAGCATGCCTAATTGAGTTTATAGTTACGACTGGACGTCTATAGATATATATGATGAGAGTCCCAAAAAAGTTGAAAACCACAAAGGATGTGAGACACATGGAATATATGTTGAAGTTGCCAGTTAGTAAGCCACAGATAGCATGTCTCAAATGTAGCACAAGATTACATGGCTGAGTTACATCTTATGGACCAGTTTATAAGGCCCGCATGAAAATAAATATATTAATGGTGGCCATGGTTATACATGCAAAGTTGTTGTTAGGGTCTTTTGTGATGGGAAATTACTTGGCCATTGGTTTTCGAGGCATCTTGGCTCACGATTAACAAAAACAGACCATGGAAGAAGATGAATCAGTCATTGGGCCCACATAGTAGATTATTTAGGAAGCAAGAAGTTTGGAACTGTTGATGGACAGCAAATTGGAAAACTCAGATTGTTGATCAGAATCTGTATGACCGGGCCATACAGATGAAGAGCATGCTTTTCCAAGGCTTCATGTCATGGAGATGTGCAGTACAAAGCATCGACCGAAGTTCCTTCATGATCACCTCCCATGCAAATGACGAGCATGCTTTTCCAAGGCATCATGGACCCCTACATCAGTAAGGTGGTAGCCGAGATCGTGCAAATTCGTAGATCAAGTAGAAAAAAGTGCATGTATCATTTCCAATATTCTACTGTCTCCCTGGGCAGCACTGCGAAGATGTTTCCTGATGCTTCCTATCCCCAACAATTCTTTTTGTTCATTCATCAACTCGATTCTCAACTAGTACTAGTACTAGTCTCTGGTTTGGTAGATATTCCTCTGCTTTTTTGTGTGGTGTCACTTTGGGGCTTATATGCTAGCTGCTACTGTGCTGCTGCCACCACTAAAGATATATAGGGGCGCGGTGATCACCGGAAGGATGGTACCGAAGATTCTCGACATCATAATATATACGCTACTACAAAAAAACTTTTTACAAGATATTTCTAATTTATTTACTGTGGCAGTTTTTAAAAAGGCCACCACGGTTAATGCCTCCATTAAATGTGGCGGTTTTTTAATTAACTATGGCGGGTTTTATAACTGCCACGATAAATCAATTACCTGTGGTTGTTTTTATAAGTTAACCACCACGGCTAATACTGGCCCAAACAACCCATCCAAAGCCCACTAACAGTTTCGTTGTATACATATAGTGAGAGGCAAAAACCCTAACTCACTCTCATTCTCCACTTCCACTCCTTCCTTCCCTCCTGTGCGGCGGCTTCTCCCCTACCCTTCCCTCCCCTCCCTAGCCCAAACTCGTCTCATTGGTCTCACCCTCTCCTCCCCAAACTCCCTCCTGTACTCGCCACCCTGGACTCACCCTCTCCCGAACTCGACTCCCTCTCCCCCATGGAGAACTCCTCTCCCCCCAGACGATAGAGCGGCCCGGTGGCCAGCAAAGGGGTGACTTAGTGGACCGGTGGCGACCACCTCCCATATCCAAACGATGGCCATCGGTGTCCCCTCCATTTGAAGATCTGGCCTCTTGGAGGCCGCATCCATTGGCGTGGTGGCCGGATCCGGCCTCCCATCGCGAATCCGGCTGCAGTGGCTGGAGCCACGCCGGTGGTGGCCCTCACACGAGCACGCCCGTGGCACTGGCAGGATCCACGCCGCATGGGGTCAGCCGGAGGACCAGGCAGCTGCCCCTCGCCAAGCAGCACAACTGGCGGCTGCAGGATCCACTATCCCCAGTGTGGATCACCACCTTCGAAAGCATGGATCCACCTTCGACGGTGGCGGTGGAGACGGATCTCAGCGTCGGCAAGCGTAGGGCGCCAGATCCGTGCCAGCAGGAGTGGATTATTGTTGGTATACTTATTTGTTTTTCTTTTCCATGTCAGATTGATAGCTTGGTTCTTCTGTAGAAAATCCTCATGGCTCAGTCTTGCAAAATTAGTTTGCAAAAATCAGGTTCCCAAAATTTTATTACGCTTTAGGGAGACATTAAGTGGATCAGGATTGCAAGCAAGACATCATTTATTAGAGCACACCGGAGATTTGTATCCCTTATATTAAGACCTTCAAGTATGCTGCTTCTTCTAATCTCCGTTTGCACAACTACAGGTGTGACATTCTCAGTGTCTTCCATCGCAATTGGAGCAGAGACCATGTGCATGCTCCTCATCTCCAGCAACATTTTGGCTGGCTCCAATACGATGGTATCGTCCACATTTGCACATTATAAATTCGTGCATACAGATTGAGACATTCCCGGATGCCTCATATTCCCCAGTGATCATGCTGTGCCACATCGATCTAAGGAGTATATATAAGACGAGAGTGTGGGCAAAAAACTACAAACAAGAGCTATGCATGTGACATTTCAAAGATATAAAGAAGTCTCGTCTGACTTAGCACGTCCACAAACTTCATTTAATTCGTGGCTGAAAACGGGATACATGTTAGAATTAATAGGCAATGAAGCCTATATTCTTGAAATCCTAGGCTAGTACGTAGAATAACAAAATGAGGAAAAAATTAAGCAATCAAGAACGTCCATATTTTTTTACCGACTCAGGATTTCTTGTAACAAATCGTTCCATGCCAAATCATTTTGTTTTCATAAGGTATGGCAACTTTGGACGGAGACCATGGCATATTGTGTGAGAGTCAAGAGGCACAGTAATGCGCTCACGATTGCGGCAGCTTCGCAAGCAATACACCACAGCCCAGTGAAGTTGGCATGAGGAGAGATCTGCGCTTCTTGCTCACGCTATGCCATAATAAGACGTTAAGATGTGAGGAACAGCAGCACGACAAATCACTGTGAGAGGTAATGTTAGAAGAATGCTCCAAAGGATGAGCAGCCGTGGACTCGCATGACAACGAAAGGGACAAACAGACTAGGAACGAAGGGCATTGGTGGATGGCCCCAAGACAATATGGACTAAACTCAGGAACTCTGTAACCAAGTGCATGCACACCAATGCTTGATAAGATTCAACTAAGCCCTTCAGCAACACAGCAGAGTTGTTTCCTGATACTTCCTATTCCCAGCAAATCCTGATGTGGATGCTTCAAATCGATTGTGAGCTACTACTGTACTAGCAGTCCATGTTTTGAGTTTGCTTGCTATTTCTCTGCTTTTGTACCCAACTTACACGAGTGTATGGTAACATGATAGCTAATGATGCCACGAGATGTCGAGATATATATAGTAGCTGACCATGGGAAGAAGGTGGCTAGCTACCGTTTCATGAAGACATCAAAACTTGTGTTGGATGATATATAGACTTGGTGATCACGGGAAGAAGGTACATCATTTGGTCATGTGTTTCAAGCTGTAGTTGACTATAACCTTGAAATAAGTCAAACTTATATTCTATCTAATTTCAACCATGTCTATAGTAAAATGTATGAATGTCTTCCATATAATTCTGTTCTTGTTGTACAAGCTTTGATGGGGCTTTCCATCCTATATAACATGACCGAGATCTCTAGCTGGGCACTCTCATTCCTCCCATTTTAACATTGCTCTGTCTCAATCAATGTCAGCTTGTTGAGCCCAGCAGCATAGCCGAAGGCCAAGGGGTCGTTGAGGAGCATCATGCACCAACCACCATGATCTTGGTGCTTAGTTGTTTTGTTTTCATTTTGGCTGATGGTTGAATGGGATCTGGGAAGCCATTCCCATTGCCACGGGTTTACAATGAATCTTGGACACCCTTAGTTACCTGTTGGATGTAACCCAACTATTGCCCGGCCATCTCGAACAATGCACACCCATGTATTATTGTTCATTGCTCTGTTAAAAGGTCAGATTTTGATTCTTTTCTGCAACTTAATTGTATTCACGACCTGCATACTGCTATTGTTACTACTACCCTCATCCTTGTAAGCCTAGGTCGGCCACTGCTGGTCTTTGCACCACTTCCATTGTCATCATGAACCACTAAAATGCATGGTGAGGTGTCCTTTCCGGGTCCTCGATGTGCTTGTCATGACAAGTAACGCCGGCTGGCAATCAGCTCACCAACTACACCTTAGTATACAGAACTGAGATTTCATTCTGGGGAGCAGTAGACTTCCCACTCAAATGATGTAGCTTCTGCCTGCTGGGCATGCTGTCCTGCTGCTTCTCATGCCTAGCGCATCGTAGCAGAGCTACATCCCATTGATCGTCCAGGTAATGTGCGAACAACACTAAATAAAAACAGAAGTAAAATATGGGCAGGAGTCATATAGTCTGAAACCGATATCACATTAACTCCCTCTAGCTTATATATTCACATTATATTGTTGCAAGCTATATTTTAGTTCCACATATACCTGCACCTGTCAGATTCGGGCTAGATTAGGCCGAATTGACACCTGATTGCTGATCGTCGGCGATCTTGACGGCGGCGGTGGTGGTGTAGATGGTGATTGGGGCGGTTTGGGAGTAGTAGGGGAGGAAGAAGAAGAGGAGGAAGAAGAGGGAGAAGCGGGCGGCATGGGGCGGCGGGCCGCTGCCGCGCCGGGGAGGGGCGGCGCGCGGCGGCGGGCGACATAGCGCCAGCGCCGGGCGCGCGCGAGCAGCACGCGAGGAGGGCGGCCAGGCGGGCGGCGGTGGCGGGCTGACGGCGCACGCGGCGTGGTGGAAGGAGAGAGATTGAGAGCTAGAGAGCTGGAGAGTTTTTGGGTGTTACCCCTTTAATTTTTCTCGATTAAGATCCAAACGACACAGCTCTCTTGTATTTATAGTCCAGTGCAAGACTTGCACGCTAAGCAATCTCTAGGAGGTTTCCTTATAGATTGGAATACCCCTCTCACAAGCAACCTATTTATTCCCTATTTTATTCCTATCTTTATTCCTTAAATATTCCTTACTTTATTGGTTAAGCAACGACGTGGCGCCCGGCCGACCAGGAGGTGCTTGCGCTGCGCTGTGGCCTTGGGCCCTAGGCGGCGGCGTTCCGCCCCTTTGTTGGGCCCTATTCCGGCGATCTCTTTTTTGGTTCATGACATTTCTCCCCTTCACGACAGCGCGTCCCTCGCTACTGTCGTTTTGCAATCGTTGTCGTTGTTGATGTGCCGGGCGAAGATGGAGACGCTGACTTTTGCCGGCTGCAGACCACCCCGTAGTACCTTTAATAAGGCCGGGAAGTAGTGGCGATGTTTGTCGAGGAAGATGATCTCCATTGCTTTGCGTCCCAAGCTGTTGCTCCTGGTTGGAGCTTGATGGTTCCAAATGATGCGAAGTAGGTTGTCGCCAATTTGTGTTGCCATTTGATGAAGGATGGGAGCCTCCGAGGTAGTGACGGCCGCCGAGGTAGGAGGTTGATGTGGGTGGTATGTACCTCTTGTCATCGCCGGTGAAGCTCACTAGTCGAGGCTTGCTTGAAGATGGAAGCGTCGAAGTCTTGGGCGAGGTTGATCGCCGTTTTTCTCGTGTTGGGTGCCTCCCCGGTGTATTGCAGCCCACGGCCTGTTGGCGTAGTCATACCGGGCGTAGATTCGTTGAGGAACAAGGGAGCCAACCGGGATGGCTCTAGAGTCGTCCCTGCTGTCAAGGTCGCGTAGTCGACGTCGCGATGGTTGTTGGTGTCGCCGCTTGAAGGACGCCGCAAAACCGAGAGGGGGCACCATGGTATGTTGTCTCCGCCCGCCGTGGCGCCTTGGGGATGCAGAGGAGCCAAAGAAGGAGGAGTGTCGTTGTTGTCGGTTTGGCGGTTGGCGGTACCGATGTTCTCGCTTGCGCGTGGTGCTGATGATGTCGCCTTTGCCGGAGCTGCAGTTTGATTGATGGTGTTCTCCACCATTGTCGATGTCGTCCGAATGTCCAGCAGGTGTAGTAGGTCGCCGTTGAAGGTCGCCGAGTGAACGACCGCCGCCCCTTGGGGGGCGCCGGTGTTCTCGTCGGCCATGGCGCCCGGCGTGGGGGAACGCCGTGGTCGCCAATGTCGAGGTTGGCCGCGGGATGTCGCCGTGGTTGATGCCCATGTAGTTGTTGTCGATGGTAGGCATGGTGAAGACGTAGTCGACATCAAGGGGAACGCCATTGGCGTTGGCATCCTTGAGGACGCCATTGCCGCTCATGGCGCCCATGGTAGTGTCCTTGTCGTTGTCGATGTCGCCGATGCCGCAAGCATTGTGGCTAGCGGCGCACGTGTCGATGTCGGGGATGTCGTTGTTCTCGCCGATGATGCCGGGTCGAAGACGTTTGCTTGACGACGCCGAGCGACATCGTTGGAGCATGGGTGATAGAGGTAGAAGCTCCTTGTTGAATGGGATGGACTTGCCCGGTGATTTGTGGAGCGTGTGATGTCCCGGGTCGGCGAAGTTGTTGGCATTGTTGGTCATGTCGCCGTTGTTGTCCGGGATGTCGTGGACGCCGGGGTTGAGATTGGCGACGCCGGTGTTGTGTCGCGACGTCGTTGAGTCGCCCTTGTTGGCACTCCAGATGTTCCCAATGTCAAAGACGGTGTTGGTAGTGACCGGGAACTTATCTCTGGTGCCATTGTAGTAGCCGTCGGCGACGCTGGCCTAGTTGGATAGGCTTTTTGTCGAACAGCCGGTGGACGTCGGTGGTAGCCTCCGGTTCTGATCGATCGAGAGCAACAGCGGGGCGCCCATGGGGTAGGGCGTACTCATTGCTTGCAGCGTCGATGATCATGGAGGGGGTGACGTGGGCGGGCGCGGTAGGAGCGTCGTCCACCGCCGGCAAGCGCCATGGCAGGGACGTCGCCGGTGGTGGCTGAGGTGACGTCGTGAGGCGCGCGTACGCCGGACAGCAAGGCCGGCGTGCTGCGGTGTTGCTGCTGTCTTGGCCACCGGGTCATCGTGGATGTCGATGGGAGCGTCGCCAAAAAGATTCAACTCGAGAGTGTCACCGTTGTACGTCGTCGGGGCAGGCTGTTCATCCAACTTCTCCAGGAAGGCGGTGAAGGTGGCCTGAATTTCCTCCGAAGATCACGAAACTCCCAAAACTCCATCCGAACTCGGGCGATCATGTGGTTGTCCATCGGATCTTGGCGTTGGTGGTGGTCGGAAGCCGTCGGTGGTGGGAATCGCCCCGTCTCGGATACCACCGGCCGATTCCGGCTAGATTGGGCCGAATTGACACTGATTGCCGATCGTCGGCGATCTTGACGGCAGCGGTGGTGGTGTAGATAGTGATTGGGGCGGTTTGGGAGTAGTAGGGAGGAAGAAGAAGAAGAGGAGGACGAAGAAGGAGAAGCGGGCGGCAGAAGGGGCGGCGCGCTGTCAAGGCCCGAGGGGCGGCGCTAAGTCGGGCGGCGGCGGCGGGCGACAATCCAGGCTTGGCGGCTACAAGGAGGAGGGCGTCAGCGCGGGCGGGACGCGGCGACGTCGGCGCTGTGGATGGAGAGAGATTGAGAGCTAGAGAGCTGGAGAGTTTTTGGGTGTTACCCCTTTAATTTTTCTGATTAAGATCCAAACGATTACAGCTCCCTTGTATTTATAGTCCAGGGAAGACTTGCACGCTAAGCAATCTCTAGGAGGTTTCCTTTATAGATTGGAATACCTCTCTCACAAGCAACTTATTTATTCCCTATTTTATTCCTATCTTTATTCCTTAAATATTTCTTACTTTATTGCGAACCAACGCGGGCGCTGTTACGCTGATTCAAGGGCGGCGGCGGGCGGTTAGGAGGTGCGCCGCGCCAGGGCCTTGGGCCCTAGGCGGCGGCGGTTCCCCCTTGTTGGGCCATATTCGGCGATCTCTTTTTTGGTTCATGACAGCACCATTCCTTGGCCAGTGAAAAACAAAAAAATTAGTTCTTGATTTCGCACTTGTTATCTGGTTACAGGCACAGTAGAAGCATAAAAAAACTATTAGCATCACCCACCTTCACATTTCTATTTCCTAGTTTCCTCAGATTTTTGTGGCCGTCATGTCAATACTTAAATAATTTTAATACATGGTCTGCCTTCTCTGGTTCATTGAACTGCCATGAGTTGTACTATTTCCACCTTGTATCCTTTACTTCTTGTCACAGCTTTCCCACAACATTATTGTCCCCATGATGGATATTACCATATGCCTACGGAGGCAGACATGTAAACTCTTTCTGAAACACAAAATGTGAAGCGTACGTAGGTGCAGCCATTAAATAAAAACGACTACAAGGACAGTGTGTATTATAATGTTTCTAGTGGTACGTAGTGCTACAAACCCTAAGTGTCACAAAAGGTAACAGTTCATGTTTTTACTAAATTGAGAAGATGAGTTAGAAGAACGTCCAAAGGCTATATTGAGAAGATGAGTTCGCCAAAAAGTTAATAACTTCCTGATATGTTGTCATCTTGCTACTGTAGACGCCACAATGGATGGCAGCTGGAGCATAAATAAATGCATCGTTATACTCATATTTGCAGGCTTGGTGGCATGCATTCTGTCGAGGCAGTAAACGTTAGGCACATCTTTGTTTAATTTGATTTGGCGATTAATGGTATCGCCCCAACCAAAAGCTTGACTTCAACATAGTGATGGCCCAGCATCTTCCCCGTCTGGTAACTAGCGGCTGCGCCGATCTCGCGGCAATGCACGAAACGTTGTAAATACCTTAATCCTGACTGCCTATCATTCCTAAACAAGTAACTCATACCATGCATTTGTAGCAATATAGACACGAAGCTGCCTTGTAGAACTACGATGAACCATGTAAGCTAGTAGGGTCACCTAGACCTTAAATAAGATATGGGACTTGAGTTTGAAGTGGAGGGGAATATGGGTGTATGTCTCTTAATTTCCACACTCTTATCCATGCATGTGCTTGTACTTTGGAACTCCAGGACCATATCTCTTTTCATCAAAGCAACCTCCAAGTAAACCGATAACATATAGTTGATCCACACATGCATATGGGCCTGTACTTATATAAAGAACTAATGGCTTTATTGAAGCATAAAAAGTTGTGCATAAATTTAGGACCCACAACGATATAGCATTTATTATTTTCAGTCCCTCTCTCTCCGTGTTCTTATTCTAACACAATACAAGACTTTATAATCTTTATATATCTGGATATAGTACATTTAAGTTGCCAATTATTCAATATGATTTTTCATCGCATTTGCAGTTTTTCGCTTTTTGAAGACACTACAGTTGTGTATTACATGAGGTTGATTAAAATCTAGTGTTATGCTACAGTTGATCATCAAAAAACATATTTACATGTTGATCCATAGAACCAAACTTATGATGTTCACATAGGCCTTTAGGATAGTTTTTGTATATCAACTTTGACAAAAAAAAAAACATACATATAAGGCTTTATTCAGCTGCTAATGCGCTATCTTCACTATGGAGCGACGAAGCAGTCTGAATTGGTCCTTGCACATTCTTTTCTAGACGTAGATATCTCCTAAATACTGTGGCAGGCTGCAACTAGCCTTCAAGGGAATCCAGTTCACAGAAGTGCTTTTGTAGATCTACAGACTTCCAACAGCTTGATTATTTTCCTACAGCTTAGCTCATCGTCACATGTAGTGACATTGTTCCAGATGCCTCCTACTCTCAACCCACATGTAAGTTCGAGTTTGTCCCAAACTTATACTCTCTATGTGTGTATTCTTTTGGGCTGGTTTTGAGCTATTCAGACACAAGTAGAGGTACTGGTACGATATATATATAGAAGGGGTGACATGAAGCTGAGACAGCCAATAAACTCCTTGTTGTTCATGATTTGACACATTAGGTAGTGCTCTTTTTATGCACTTTATTTGCTTCCCCATTAATGGATATTGATGCACAACACCTGCAGCATCCAGTACTAAAAACAGTTTCAACATTCAGAATACAATGGCCACGACATACTCATGCCTTGAAATGGTAGAGTTTTTTGACAGTGGATATGTATGATAGTACCGCAGGTCTGCAGTGCGGCATGTTGAACCCGCACACACACATGATGGTGTCCATAAGTTTTTTGAACAAGTATACTAGGTTATATGTTACGTTGTCCATACCTAATTTATGCACACAAATCACAAGGATGAAGTACAAATTCGAACTCTGTATATATCACATTGAGTTGCTTGTTTGAGCCAATCCATGGTGATTTCGAACAAGATAGATGAATTTTTCTACCCTGCTTCTCTCTCTAATATTTACATGCGGGACCCATGTTCCATGATCTCAGTCCAGCTAGTGCATTACAATCACCGCGTTCTGTGCTCATCCACCTTAATATCCATTCTGTTGCAGCTGCTCTCTTGCAGGGTCGTGACCAAACATGAATGTGATGTAACCGTGATGGAACATCGAGCACCATTATAAATTATCCCATTTACTATGTCAGGCTTAGTGGTATTTGTTCGATGTTCTGGAACACTCGACAAGGAACCTTCTTCCACAACACCAAAAGGCTAGCTCCAAGGCTGGTCACAAACTAATCTGAAAACAACAAGGCGACACGCAGAGACACCCATCCGAGATCTCACTGATGTAGTGGTGTGACATATATCCTGTCAATCAGCATGCATGTGATGGATCTTCAAGAGGTAAGGAGAACAAGCAATACAAGGTCGTCTTGACCCGTTTAATGCCCAGATACTACAGCATGCTTCTGCAGATTTGCTATGTGCACATAAGTCTAGTTCTACACTTCAAGTACTGCACAATAAAAATTGGGAAATTGACTGTTGGGAAGCAGAGATAACTGCTACCCGTAGCATTTGCACTCATGGCGTCATAATGACTACATTTTGTTTTTTAGATAGAGTCTAAATGATCTACAGTACCAGAAAATAATGAGGGACGGAATGGCCATGACCCATCTCTGAAAATGATTATTAGCTATGGGCCTCCTAATTTTGTAGTGGTCAATATTTTAATAAAGCTTTGAGACCTCGCCCTGAGGAAAAGGAGAGGATGAGGACCAAAGGGCAAGGGTTGTTATCTAGCATGTTTCGATAGCCAAAGAAGATACAACACAATCATTTACTCATAGCACAACGTTAGGAAGTATGGATTACACAACAAATCAACAATAATTAATTTTCCATAAGCACAAGTTGTATTAGCCAAAGGAAATTGAATTTACTAACCAGTACCTTACATCGTCTTCTCATCTATGGTAACCAGTAATCACTGGTACAGCTATAATATCTTCCACATTTTTTTGTGAGTCACACTGGACTATATATGCATGGTTAACAAAACCATCTGTCCAGAATTCAAACTGTAATCTTCAAAACTCGCATGCGGGGTTTAGCACGCGTGCGCGCGCGCACACACACACACACACAATAACACTTATCACCTATTGTTTTGAAAGATGTGCGGCCTAGACATGGGTTTTCATTCTAAACTGGCATTGACGTATAGCTCCTTCAGCCGTTCCCATTTTTTTCTTCAACATTCAGCTAGTTTGTGAATCACATAGCTGATAAATGTAGTCGATGGTTGCCCAGAGCCTCAGACAACTATCCGGCAGCATGATATGTCTAAGTTGTTCATCACAGAAGAATCATTGGACCAAGATTTGATAGACAACTGCATATGAGTTTCCAGATGCTTCCTATCCCAACTGTTGTAGTTGTGCATATGCTTTGGTTGAGTCCGGAGCAACTAGTAGTAGTTCCTCAATGTTGTTTGCCTTTGTCCTGACCTTTGCGCGTAGTAGTTCCTCATTGCTAGTGCTATGCTTGTGTCCTAACATACATATGGAGCGGTATGGGGGTTTTATATATATGCAGTTGATATGGTGTTGATACAGTGTTACCCAACATTGTAATTTGGACCATGTATGGCAGAGATATATACTGATGATTAAAGTAGAAGAGATAGGACACTACGCTCAGGTTATTTATAACAAGGTGTATATCAGGGGAAGCTTGATGGGCACCATGTTCTCTGCATTGCATTGTCCTTAGCACATGATAGGTTGTATCGTGTAGTACAAATGGTATTATTGTGTGAGACAGTGAGCATCCATGTTACTTATTTATTGTACCATACAGGCATACACATATCATTTAGTCCCTGCTGCCCTAATGAAGTTAGATTTGATATGAAAAAAAGACAATTTTAGTAACCGATGGTGGCTTGTTTGTTAGATTTTGAGAAGTAATCTTGTAAAATCCCTTGCAGCATCTTACTTTTATTAATTAGAGACTTCAAACTTATTAGTGTCACCACAACATGACTTCACCAGCGCTAGACACGGCCTGTAGCAGTGGAGCGCAGGATTTCAAGATTGGTTGTAATATGGAAACAAATGTCGCAGTTTCATCAAGTTTAGCATGATTTCAAGATTAGGTGTACATAGTGAACATAAACATTGAGATGTCTTTGGGATAAAATGTAGCAAGTTTATAGTCAAAATGATTCCTCAGTTACAACTTCAATTGTCTCCCAACGACTGTGACAGCTAGCTCTGCTAGCCATCCAGCCGCTAGGCGTTTATCCCTGCTGCTGGCCTCGTCACTACCGGAAACGGAGGTTTTACCGTGTTTATATTTTCATGCACATTGTAGTTGAGAACTTTTTATTTGAATTTGTTTAGGGTCTCAAACAAGCAACTTAGGCTCGGTTTATTATAATATATGAGGGAGCTAATATGGAATCTAGACACAAATAACAACCTAGTGCAGTGGTAAGGCAAGTCATGCTTGAGAGAGAGGTTGCCGTTTGAATCCTCAGAGCCGCACATGCGTGAAAAAAATCCTTGAGATATCTGAGTTGGAAGGAGGTTGGTAGTGGCTGGCTGGTTGGGGCCTTCCCCCTAAATTTCTAGCTATTATTTTTTGGGTTTTTCGCATTTTCTCTTTGCCGACACTGCTCGATAAAAACACTCGGCAAAGAGGGTCTTTGCCAAGTGTATAACGGTCTTTGCCGAGTGTTTTTGACACTTTCGCCCGAAGAGCCTGATTCCGGTAGTGTGCAGGGGCCTTCCCTAAATTTTTGCTAGTATTTCTTTTTTTTTTTTTTTTTTTTGGGGGTTCGTATTTTCTCTTTGCCGACACTAGGCAAAAGCCTTTGCCAGTGTTCGAGTGCTTTTTGCTAAGTGTATAACGTCCTTTGCCGAGTGTTTTTACACTTTCGGCGAAGAGCCTGATTCCGTGTGTGTAGGGCTGACGACTATGTGACCTCCACAGCCTCTGCCCTGTTATTTTGCTTTCTCAGTATGGTTAGCCAACATCCCACAAGACGCTCATATGCTCAGCATATAACCAGGCTCAGCTTTCTTGGATATCCACTAGCTAGCAGCGGATGGCAGATCGATCAGCCATAACCTCAATCTCCAAATGCTTGATTGGAATGAGGAAGAAGAAAAACAAGGATGTGGATTTTCTCTGTGCATGTGCAGATGTCAACGGGGCATCGGGTGAATCGTGACTGGTAGATGGGACCGTGCGGGGGTGCATTAGCTTGTTGGGCCAGGTAGATTGTACCTCAACAACATAATAATTAATGAACTACTACCTCAAAAGGAATCTATTTCTCTTGTTTGTGCCGGTATATATGCACAACACAGATAGCTCAATTAATATTAGTGCACAAATCTATAAGTATAGTAGTTGATAGTTTTATAGGCATACATTTGGTGTACATGTCTCTTGTCGTGCAGTGCGAAATCCACGAGTAGTTTTTTATGGGCATACATTTGGTATAGATGCCATAAGTACACTTTAAGAAATAGATGCATATATAGTATATCAATTCTGTATTAGTGCCAATGTACACTTGAAGAGATATATGTGATAAGTACTATTATTTATTGATTAAAAAGTACATAAGTTCTCTTCAGACCTCAAAACAGACACGTGACCAAGAGCTACCAAAACCATTGACATCGACCACACCATCTTGCAACTTAATCTGTTGACACACCCTGTCAGAATGACATCTTATCTGTAAGAACAAATAAATAATACGCCAGTAATTGGATGCAAATTAAAGGCAGAAGCTATTTGGATGAAAAAAAGGAACATGACATGGGAGCTGCTGAGCTGCATCTGCATGAAGGACCAAGAGAATAACATGTACATGTATCGTAGAGAACATAGCTGACATCTGGTGACTGGTATAACAGTTACATGAACAAATACATGGTTCGTTTTAGAAAATTAGCAACTGGGAACAAAAGCTACGAAATCAAATTTACCCTATCATTCCAAACCAGTTTTCCAGGTTTTTTTTTTAGATAATGGAAATTATATTCCGGCTTCAGTCATCCGAGGATGCATCAGGGCCAACAAAATTACAACTGGAAAACAGTGTTACAGGTAAGACAGAAGTCACCCGAAAACACCGGTGCACTTTTCAAAAAATAAAACAATTAAAACTTCGTCCCACCAATAGAGACTCGGATCCTGTAACCTGGCAACAACATAAGCCCCATAAGCGTGTGCATGAGCCGCCACCTTGATGTCGGCGTCGGCCGCGCCGACATCCAAGGGATCTTCCACCAGCGACATCTCCAACGAAAAATGCCATCCAAAGACGCCATCGCCGCCCACCCAACTGGTGTAGGTTTTCACCGTAGAGATCCGCTTGAAAAAGACGGCGCCTCAGAGGAAAGTGGCGCCCTCGGGCGCCACCGCCGTCGTAGTAGTGAGCGGCCAATGCCATGTCTCCCCGGGGCCACGCCGTTATACCAACCGCCCGGCGGCGTGCACCATCGCGAAATACAGATCTCGGAAAAACAAAAGCCGGCGTCCGCTGCCATCCTCGCCGTCCCTTTCCACGACTCCTCCATCTTGACGCGGCTGCTGAAGCCACCATGGCCGGCCACCGGGTTCTCCGATACGGTCGAACTAAATGCTTCACCATCACCGCCACCGCAGAACCACCTCCATGGTCGACGTCTGCGATGCCCATCGCCCCGGGGTCGCCGGATCAGCCCGCGCTGGGTTCTCCAGCGCCCGGATATGGGCGGTCGACTGCGCCACCATGGGACGGACCTTAGCCTGCCCCCGCCCAAAGCCCTGCGCTCCCCACCCCACCACCCGCGGCGTCCGCATCGCTTCCAAATCGCTCCGAAGACCCGCCCGGCCGACACCTCCACCACCGCGGCCTGTAGTAGCGAGGCGGAGGCCACCTCACGCTCAACAGTCGCGCTTAGGTGCGCCGCAGCGCCTCGAGGCGCCGGATCGGGGGCAGGCCCGGCCGCGTGGCGACCGCGCCGCCGCGTTGCCGTCAAGCGGCCCGAATCCGGGCGAGGGACCAGATCTCGGAGGCAGGCCGGATCCGTCCGAACTGCCTCGGCCGCCCCGCCGCCAGCGAGCACCCGAGGACGGCCTCCAACCGCGCGTCGCCTCCGTCGCCGGAGCCAAGACGAGGCGAGGTGCAGCCCCGCCGCCACCATCGTGAGAGCGCCCGGGCTTCCCGGTGGCGCTCTCCGGCGGCGGCAAGGCAGATGGGGAGGGGGGGGGGAGCGGCAAAGGCGGCTAGGGTTCGCCCGAGCCGCCCGACGCGAGGGCGACGCGAGGCTCCTCCTTCTTCGTAAATAGAGATCTCATCGAGTCCACATCACCTGAAGTAAAAGTTTGGCCTGTTACCGGGTTTCCAGGCTGACCCATCTAAATCCACGAATCCCAAATCCCTCAGTCGCTCAGCTCACACCGATCCATGTCAAAATTAAGTCAAGTCACAAAGACCTGAGCATTCAACATCTTGCTTCAATTGTATGATATCTCACACCATTGGCTAGATCAAGCTTCCACGCACTAGAACATGAGGCACCGTTGCTTGAATGAACATAACCTTGTGAGTAGTGTGTGGAACAGAAAGGTATCCCTGAGTATTTTGGTCTGGTGGGGATAACGCCGCATATTGATGTGCTGCCGGTATAATATTCATCTCCTACAGGGTCCTTCTGCCGCATATTTAATTGGAGGTAAATTAAAGGCGAAAGCTATTTGGATGAAAAAAAAAGTAACATGACATGGGAGCTGCTGAGCTGCATCTCCTATAGAACATAGTTGACGTCAGGTGACTGGTATTACAGGTCCATGAATGAACAAATACATGTTTCATTTTAGAAAATTAGCAACTGGCACAAAAAGCTACGAAATCAAATTTACCCTATGATTCCAAACCAGTTTTCTAGGTTGACCCATCTAAATCCACGAATCCCTAATCCCTCAGTCCCTCAGCTCACACTGATCCATGTCTAAAGTCAAGTCACAGGATCTGAGCATTCAACATCTCTTGCTTCACTTGTATGATATATGGTTACTGGTGTATGACATCTCACACCTTTGGCTAGTTCCAAGTTTGCACGCACTAGAACATGAGGCATAGTTGCTCGAATGAAAACAAACCTTGTGAGGAGTGTGTGGAACAGAAAGGTATCCCCGAGTATTTTGGTCTGGTGGGGATAACACCACTTGTTGTTGTGCGGCTGGTACAATATTCATCTCCTACAGGGGCCTCAAGCAGTTGACTCCAGCTTGTGATTTTGCTCCAGATGCCTCCTAATCATAAATCATAGCCTGTCTTTGTCTCATCTCTATCTCTTAGATGTTAGGTTCCCAACCATTCTCCCCTCTCTTCCTTCCTCTCTCCACCAATGACTTACTGAGTTTTCACTGGTTTCCCAACTATTTTCAAGCCCTAAACAATGGAACGACTACCTGTGACCTTATATGTATTTACGATACATTCACCCAGGCTTGCATTAATGTCGTTACATGTACAACAAAACTAAATAATGGATGGAATGATGGCGCATGAATTGGATGCCCGTAGCCTCTATCGCCATGCCAATTGCCATGTCATATGTACATCACTAGTACAAAAAATGAATTCGGTGAAGAAACTATTTTTTAGGTGTTTCTAACATCTACCATGTCTTGAAATAATCAAGGGGCTTAATGGCCGTGCCCCACCTTTGCAAATTACTCATAATCCTCAATGTACAACTTTTTGATGTTGTTCCCTATGCTATTGGGATTTTTAAAAAAATTTAACCCTTTTTTTTTTTAAAAAATCAAATTTATCCACGTTTAAAAAGTAATTTCATCCGGTATCCCTTTTGGTCGTGCCGGCTAGGCTGGCGCGATATTTGCACTATGTCGCACCAGTGCATGTGGCGCGACATGTGCCTCCACGCCGGCGACCGTGGTTGACCGGTGCTAGCGTGGAGAAGCGTGGGGCATGCCATGTCGAGCCAACGCATGCGGGCGGGGCCAGAGCCCGTCGCGCTGATCGCGATGGCGCGGCCTATTATTGTTTAGGCGTGGGCTGGCGCAAAAGCGCTTGGGGCATGCCATGTCGCGACACGGATCTGCGACGGTGCGGCGGGCGCTTTGTAGGGTTGAGCCTGCCCGGCCCATTTTCTTCCTTTCTCTCTCTCTTCTTTCATCCCGGTGCTCCTCCTCACTACCGCGCCCGTGCGAACCACCACCGACGCCACCGCCGGGACGCCGCCACCGCTTCGTCCATGCCTCCCGACCGGTCCGCCCCGCCCACGGGCGCCCGGCTGGAAGAGCACCGCGCGGGCCTCCACCCCTCCTCCATAGGCCCTGCGGGCAGGAGCACGCCCTGGCTGCCTTATAGGCAGTGGGGTGGTGCCCACTGCTCGGCCGGGCGGCGGCGGTGGCCAGCGCCGCCTCCCCCACCCGCCTCCTCCCTCATCCTATCCTCGGTCCTAGTTCATCTTCATCTACTGATTAAGGTACTAATCCTTTCTCTCCTCCCCTCCATTTCTTGTTTTGGGGCTTATACTTGCTAGGGTTTAGGTAATTGCGGAATTGTGGTGATTGAAGCGTTTATTGATGCAATGTGGTTCGTGCAATTGGTTTAGGATATGATTTGACTATGGATTTGACCTAGAGTACAAGTTGCATGAATGTAGGTGATTGATGCATGGGGTTGTTTAGTTCTGTAATTATTATTTTTTTGCAAAATGATTGTTGTACTTATAGTCTATGTATTGCTTAACATTTTGTGGATGGAACGCTTAGTGCAATTTTTTAATGGTGGCACAGTTAGAGGGGATGGAAAGTTTGAAAACATGCAACAGCAAGTTCATTTTTTTTGGTAGACCTCCTAGCTTTGATGATTTGGTTAGGCACTGTCGTGACAAGTATGGATGACCGCTTAGCTTGAGAGGTAGATTTGAATGTGGGAAGGAACGAGCACACTATGCATTTGATGTCTTTGTCTTGTAACGATGAATGGAAGAACTATGTACAAGTTGTGAAGGGCCTGCGGATGACAGGGTGGATGTGGAGCCCGTAGAGCACCTGACCCAAGAGCAAGACTTGGAACCGGCTGTTGTTATAGAAGTTGATAGGTCAATGATGGTGCAAAACAAAACATTGCAAAACTCTGCAGTTCTTTGGTCCTTCTCCTTGTTCTACCGCTGGTATATCTCATCCAAGTATCTTGACTCTTATATATAGAACATTTGACAACTCTGTAGTTGGTTACTGCTTGCCATGTAACTGAATCAAGGAGTTAAAACGGTGACACACAGCCAGCCGACGTGCTTGCTGTTCAGCTGATGAGAGAAGTTGTTGGTGCAGTTTTGCTAGCTTAACAATGAATATCCCTGAGTTGTACTGGCTCAAGTGTGCTGAATTCCTGGGGATAACAGGAGCAGACGTTCCACATGCCTCCTATGCCTAAAACAGCTCGTCTGGACAGCCCTAGATGCCACACACCTGCTGTCTCTGCTGGATAGCATCATGGAGAGGGCCTCAGCGCGTCACATTTCATTATGCGCTGAGGAATCAACTATATATAATAAGATGCATGAAACTAAATTTATTAGTCACTGGTTATAAATAGTTGGGCTGAAATGCTTCCTTTCTAGCAAAATAAATTGGATGGCGCTTGCAGCGTAAATTACCCCAGCTGAGCTACTACGCAAGATCAGTTTATAAAGCCTGCATCCATATCAACAATAAATACTGACAACAATCATACTTATGCAGTGATGCCCGGGCATGAAGATCCTCTGGGATACACCTTGCACATAATTTCTGATGTTTCGAAGTTTATTTTTGGAGATTCATTCATGTTGTAGCAGGCTTCAGTGGGAGATGACAACAGTAGTGGCTGCTGCCGAACTAATGCCAGGCTTGAAGCCGGCTTAGCCTGACTAATATCGCTGGTTCCTATAGGTGATCACTATTTTTACCGCCAGTTAAAATTGGCAGTGATGAAATTTATTATCAGTAAAACCACATTCACCATCAAAGGGTAAAACAACTGGCAGTGAAAGCTGTTTTAAACTCGGCAGCGACAAATTTTATGTAGTTTTTTTAGATAATGGAAATTAATCCGGCTTCATCTATCAAAAGATAGAATCAGACCAATTATTACAAAAGTTTGACTGACAAAAGTTGTCTGCATCACTAAAGCAGAGCACAAATAAAATCAACCAATGTATCTCGAAGACAACCATCCATTGGAACTAAAAGAATTGAAGAGCAGAAATTTCAAGATGCTGTCCTGCATGGATCAGCATACTCATCCGATCTTCATGCTGCTTTGAAGACTTGCCCATTCCCCGCAGCCAATGTGTTCCCCTGAATATGACCTGCAAGAGATTTTTTTGTCGACATTTATAAAAAACCACTTCATTTCTGGTTATCCACAAAGTCCAACGCAATGCAAGCAATTTGCTGTTAATAACAATGAATTAAGCTTTTTATTTCCCATCTTGGTCCATCTTGTGAATAAATCATTTAAATCATTGGGTGGTGATAACCCAAACAGCATGTGTACAGCACGCCATAAAGACTTGGCATAAAAACAATCAAAAAGAGATGTTGAATAGTTTTTTGGAAAGTGGCAAACCGAACAATTTTTATCACCACTCGGTTACGCTTAACTAAATTATCTTTAGTTAAAATTACACCTCTTTTCAAGTACCAAAAAAAAATTTTAATTTTCATAGGAACTTTAATATGCCATATATCTTTTGACACTCGACACCATTGTTAATTAACGCAGCATACATAGACTTGATTTGTAAAGATTCGGATGTGTTTAGCCCCCAAGAGAAAATATCCCTTTGTTCGCTTAAATTTAAATTTTGCAAGGATGCAACAATTCTATACCAAGCATTTAAGTTTGCACCCACTAAGTTCCGTCTAAAAAGAAATATTTAATGGGGTTAAACTAAGTACTTGTGCAACGGAATCGTTTTCCTCCTAACAATATTAAAAAGCGAAGGGAATTTGTCCTTTAAAGGCTTAGTACCCAACCAAGTATCATGCTAAAACCTGGTTTTGAGACCCATCTTTTACCTTAAAAGAGTCAAGACCTAGAAAACAATCTTTGATATTCATCAAGCTTTTTCCAAAAATGCGAATCCGTTGGCTTTTATAACAACTCCCGAGTTTTGTCTTTTATATATTTATTTCGATTAATTCTTGCCACAGACCATCCTCATTTAGTAATTTATAAAGCCACTTACTTAGTAAGCATTTATTTTGTATATCAGTTTTGAATACCCAATCCACCTTGATCTCTGGGTTGACATAAAATTTCCCATTTTGCTAATCTATATTTCTTTTTTGCCCGTCGTTTTTTGCCAAGAAAAGCGATCTAAAAGCGATCTATTTTTTTCAAGAACACCTTTCGGTAGTTCAAAAAAAGACATCATAAACATCGGTAAACTAGACGAGTACCGAATTTATGAGAACCAATAAGCCCTCCTACTTGACAGCAATTTTCCTTTCCAACCACTTAGTTTCTTTTCAATTCTTTCCTCAATAATTTTCCAATCTTTATTATTTAGTTTCTGAAATGCATGGGTAGGCCAATGTAACGAAAAAGGAAATTTCCCAACAACACATCCGAACAATTGCGAATAAAACTCTTCATGCTCTTTTGCTTTACCAAAGCAAAATATCTCACTTCTATGGAAGTTTATCTTTAAGCCCGATAATTGTTCAAAGGTACTCAATAAAAGTTTCATATTTCTTGCCTTTTTGAACATCATGGCTTATATAAAAATAACTGTGTCATCCATATATACTAAAGATAGACAGACCATCCTGGATTGAGTTTGGGATAATTCCCTCAACCTGGCCAGCATCTTTTGCTCTTGCTATCATTATAGCCAACATGTCCACCACTATATTAAATAGTATGGGCGACATTGGATCTCCTTGCCTTAAACCTTTTTGGTTTGAAAATAATTACCTAATGAGTCATTTACTTTAATATTAACATTACCTCCTTCGGTAAAACTTTCTATCCATTTACACCATTTTTGTGAGAATCCCTTCATTCTTAAAGTTTGTTGTAAAAAACTCCATTTGACCTTATCATATGCTTTTTCAAAATCTATCTTAAAAAATCACCCCATCTTTCTTTTTTGGTATGAAGTTCATGTATTGTCTCATGAAGAATCACTGCTCCTTCCATAATATTTCTGCCTGGCAAAAGGCTGTTTGAGTGGGTTTAATAATCCTTTGTGTTACGGTAGTTAATCTATTCGTTGCAACCTTAGTGAATATTTTGAAAGACACATTCAGTAGACAGATAGGTCTGTACTGCTGAATTACTTTCACATCATTCTTCTTAGTTTCAGATGCCTCCAATTTCTACATAAACGCACTGTGCTCACAGATCCACCAGGTTCTGAGTGCATCGATATGAATCAGTTAGTTTGGTCGTAAAGGATGCAGTATATATAGCTATGATTGTAGTTGTATTTATATATAGGAGAGGGAAGTCCGGGAAGAAAAGTACAAAACTACAAAGGACATGATACATGTGGAAGCTATGAATGTTGAAGTCACCGGTCACTGACAGTATTATAGGATTCACCGTCCGCTACGTACTCTGCTAGGTTCTAACTTAGTGCATCAGTACGGGCCGGGAAGTTCACATTCCTAAGTGAGTATATAGCTACAACTGGACGTGTATATATAGATAGGAGGAGAGACCTAAAAAAGTTGAAAACCATAAAGGATGTGAGACACATGGAATATATATATTGAAGTCGCTAGTTAGTAAGCCACAGATAGCAGGCCTGAACCATAATCTAAAAAAATAAATAGCAGGGCTCAAAATGTAGCACAAAATTACATGGCTGATGAGTTACATCGTCTGGACCAATTTATAAGGCCTACATCTAAATCAATATTAATGGTGGTCATGGTTTTACATGCAAAGATGTTGTTAGGGTCTTTTATGATGGACAACATGGCCATCTGTGTTCGAAGTATCTTGGCGTGATCTTGGGCCATGGATGAAGGTGAATCTAGTCATTGGGCCCACAAATTAGATTATTTAGGAAACAAGAAGGTTGGAACTGTTGATGAATGGCAAATTCGAAAACTCAGATTGTTGATCATAATTTGTATGGCCGGACCATGTTTTTGCGTCGTGGACTGGAGATGTGCAGTACAAAGCACCGAACTAAATCCTTCATGGCCACCTCCCACGCAAACGAAGAGCATGCTTTCTAAGGCATCATGGATCGCTGTAGTAAGGTTATTAGCCCAGATTGTGCAACTTCATGGATCAAGTAGAACGAAGTGCATGCATCACTTCAGATTCTACTGTCCCCCAAAGGAGCACTGCAGATCGAGATATTTCCTCATGCTTCCAATCCCCAACAATTCTTGTTGTGCATTCTTCAGCTCGATTCCAAACTACTACTACTACTACTACTAGTACTAGTTTCGGGTTTGGTAGCTATTCCTCTGCTTTTATGTGGTGCCATACTGCCATACTACTTTGGGGCAAAATGCTAGAAATAGTGCCACTGCCACCTCTAAGATATATAGGTGGCGATCACAGGAAAGGAGGGTACCGCGAAGATTCTGGACATCATAATATGGATATGTACTCTCACTTTTGTGTTTCACGCTCTACTTTAACATTGTCATAAATTAAACTATATATAAAACAGGTTGATGTTAATATATTTTTTCTAAAAACCTGCTCATCCTGGTAGGTTTCACTTATTTCTTAGTTAGGCATTTATGGGTGATACATCCAAATGGCATTATGAAAAAAACAACTCAACCAAAGAAACTCCAATACTCTATAATGGTCACTTTTCTTATGGCATCATATACTTTCAGTGCATGAATTCCATTGAACTAGTACAAATCTCACATGCCATCAAATGTTCTTTTACTTTCTCTCAAGGTACTATCAGAATTTATTGCAGAATGAATCTTTTACATTTTAGATATTGGATACAAAAGAGAATTCAGCATTTTGAATTCACTTAGGGTGCACAATATAATTTACATTTTAAGTAAAATTGTTCCAATTAACCATGGTAAAGTGTAGCGCTATTCCGATATTTCTTCGAACAAAATATTGTGATTTTTTTTTCTAACATACACTACCGGATTCCTGCTCTTTCCGTGAGGAATCCTCACGGGAAAGGGCCTTTTACCCACGGGAAAGCCTTTCCCATGGGTAAATCACGCAGATACCTCTGTCGGGAAAAAAAAAGACTGAGAAAGCAGCCTTTCCCGTGAACAAAGGCGATGTTCACGGGATATACTTTTCTGTGAACAAGTTTAGCTGGATAGAGTTAACGGGGGGACCGGGGGTGGTGGTGTCAACGGGGAGGTGTGCAACCCGTTATGACCTCGTGGCTTTGTTTTTACGAAAACGGCGTTTACGCCTTCTTTCCGTGAGCGTAACGGCATATATATTTTTTGAAATTTTGATCAAGATAACTTCATAAATACCTTTCCACATACACTCACCCATTCCTAATTGATCCTTGCGTGAAAATTTGGCCATTATTTCATGTGGTTCTATCTTTATTTGTATTTACTTAACTACAACAAAAAATTATAATAATTACCAAAATAATCCAAAAAAATCCTGAAAATAGACATGACACAATATTTGATGTCTGTTGCATATAGAAAAAGTTTCGTAGCCAAACCACAACTTGACCACCACATTCACATGAAATCACACCGGATCATTCTCAACGGACACGAAACTTCTACGTAGATGTTGGAGATTGTGAACATCGTGACGTGCCAACTTATGTGAAAGCGTTTCCAATTTTTATCATAGCCTCGGCATAAGGTATCATGACATATTATCAAATTTCATGATTTTTTGCACATCGGTTTATTTTCTAGAATTTTTAAACCACTCAAACAAGGATTAACGTTCATGATTTCGTATTAAGATGTTCCAGATTTCATTATTTTTAAATGCAAGGTCTTACATTGTGTTGACTATGAGGAATATAAATTTTCTACTAAATTTTTTTTTGAACAATTTGAAGCACTTGTAGTTCAAATTTAGCCTCATTTCAAAATTCCCATAAAAGAGAATAATTACCTAAATATATCAAGCAACATCAATAATTCACTAAACTTTAACATGGAGTGCCATATGGGAATTCCCCAAAAATTCCACGAGTGTCTTTCCGTGAGCAAGATATACTTCTCACGGGAAATGGGGCTACTGGCCAGAGGCGCTGTTCAGCCGCGGGAAAGCGGCTCAAGGGAAACACTCTGTGGCTGGGCCAGACGGCAGCGGAGGGGAGGAGGCAGCCATGGCCGCCCGGTCCCCAGATCCGCCCATAGGGGCTCGAATTCGGCAGCCGGCAGCCCCCCAAGCGAGCCGGCGCCCGGGCCGCGGACGCCCGGGAGGCGCCAAGCGGCACCCTGGACGCCAAGCGACGGATGTAGAGACCCCAAACCGCCCGGATCCGACCACGGGGACGCGGATCCCGGCGGCGGCGCCGCCCAGGGGTCACGGCGGTGGAGGAAGTGGTGTAGGGGAGGATTGGAGCGTGGGGGTGGAGGAGGCGGGCCGGCGGCGGGCTCCTTGTTGAGAGCCCGGCGCCGCTGGCGCCGCCGCCACCGCGGCCCGGCGGCGGCGGGCCGGAGGGAGGCCGGGAGGCGGCGGACCGGCGGCGCTGCAGGGGTCGCCCGAAGTCGCCCAAACGGGCTTCGGGGAGGGGAAGATTCTTGCACTCATGGCGTCATAATGACTACATTTTGTTTTTAGATAGAGTCAATCAAAACGATCTACAATACCAGAAAATAATGAGGGACGGAATGGCCACGACCCATCTCTGAAAATGATTATTAGCTATGGGCCTCCTAATTTTTGTAATGGTCAATATTTTAATAAAGCTTTGAGACCTCGCCCTGAGGGAAAACGAGAGCTTCTGTGGAGCATGAGGACCAAAGGACAAAGGGTTGTTAACTAGCATGTTTGGATAGCCAAAGAAGTACCTTACATCGTCTTCTCATCTCTGGTAACCAGTAGTCACTGGTACAGATATAGTATCTTCCACATTTCCTTGTGAGTCACACTGGACTATATGCATGGTTAACAAACCATCTGTACATAATTCAAACTGTAATCTTCAAAACTCGCGTGCGTATTTTAGCAAACACACACACAATAACATCTGTCACTTGTTGTTTTGAAAGATGTGCAGCCTACACGTGGTTTAAATTCTAAACTGGCATTGACGTATAGCTCCTTCAACCGTTCCCATTTTTTTCTTCAACATTCAGCTAGTTTGTGAATCACATAGCTGATAAATGTAGTAGATGGTTGCCCAGAGCCCCAGATAACTATCCTGCAGCATGATATGTCTATGTTGTGCATCACAGAAGAATGATTTGACCAAGATTTGATACACGACTGCATATGAGTTTCCGGATACTGCCTATCCCCAACTGTTGTAGTTGTGCATATGCTTTGGTGGAGTCCGGAGCTAGTTCCCCATTGCTGTTTGCCTTTGTCCTGACCTATGCGTGTCATTGCTAGTTCTGTGCTTGTGTCCTAACCTACATATGGAGTGGTATGAGGGTTATATATATGGAGCTGATACGGTGTTACCCAACATTGTAATTTGGACCATGTATGGCAGAGATATATACTGATTAAAGTAAGAAGAGATAGGACACTACGCTCAGGTTATTTATAACAAGGTGTATATCAGGGGAAGCTTGATGGGCACCATGTTCTCTGCATTGCAATGTCCTTAGCACATGATAGGTCCTATCTTATAGTACAAATGGTATCATTGTGTGAGACAGTGAGCATTCATGTTACTTATTATTGTGCCATATAGGCACACACATATCATTTCATCCCTGCTGCCCAAATGAAGTTAGATTTGGGGCCTGCTTGGCAGGGCTCTTGCCGGCTCTGGCTCCTCCACTGTAGCGGCACTGTATCGCGCAGGAGCCGGAGCCGGAGGAGCCCTAAAATCGAGCTTCTCCGGCTCTCCTAGCAACATGGCCCGCTGTCGAGTGAGGGGGGAGGGAGGGAGAGAGAAAACCGGCTCCTAGCTACAGTAGCGTGCATGAGGAGCCGGAGCCGAAGCTCCTTTTGCCAAAGAGGCCCTTGATATGAAAAAAGGACAATTTTAGTAACCGATGGTGGCTTGTTTGTCAGATTATGAGAAGTAATCTTGTAAAATCCCTTACAACATCTTACTTTTTATTAATTAGAGACTTCAAACTTATTAGTGTCACCATAGAATGACTTCACCGGCGCTAGACACTCAGTTTAGCATGATTTCAAGATTAGGTGTAAATAGTGAACAGAAACATTGAAATATCTTTGGGACAAAATTTAGCAAGTTTATAATCAAAATGATTCCTCAGTGACAGCTTTTCAATTGTCTCCCAACGACTATGACAGCTAGCTCGGCTAGCCATCCATCCGCTACGCGTTTATCCCTGCTGCTGGCCTTGTAGGGCTTCGTCTATGACCTCCACAGCCTCTGCCCTGTTATTTTGCTCGCTCAGCGTATAACCAGGCTAAGCTTTCTTGGATCGCCACTATAGTTAGCAGCGTATGGCAGATCGATCAGCCGTAACCTCAATCTCCAAATGCTTTATTGGAATGAGGAAGACAAAAAAGAAGGACGTGGATTTTCTTTGTGCATGTGAACAGACATCAACGGGGCATCGGGTTGTTGTGAAATCATGTGTGTGGGTGAATCTCAAAGCAAGGAGGAAAATATCTAGCACTCTAGGGAATAAGACAAGAGTCTAGAGTATGGTGGACTCCATTGGGACTCTAGTGTACATGAGAAGACTCTAGAGTGTAGTGGACATGTCTAGGCAGGAAATATCTAGAGGAGATATTTGGGGAGTGCTACCCATGGCCTCTCCATATAAATAAGGGCTAGCCCCCATTGTAAAGGCATCCATTAAAGTGACTCAATAATAGAGAGAGCATCCATTCCTCCCAACATTCTCTTTGTGCCTTCTTGTGTGCTCAGTGGTTCGTGATCCTACGGCGGATTCTTAACACGTTATCAGCACGAGTTCTACGGAGCTAAAAGGTATGAACAGTTACAGAATTTGCTTCAAGTAATGGATACACAAGAGCACATACTTTCTTGCTCTCTTTTGTTGGGTCATTCTCTCTTGTTGGATTGTTCTCTCTTGTTGGATCGTTGGCACATCGGCAACGCCCAGCGACATGAAGGCGGCCCTGCCGCCGTCGCTGTCCACCGCCGGAGACGACCCATGGCGACGCTAGGATGGCTCTGCCTCCGCTCGCCTGGCGATGCTAGGATGGCTCTGCCTCCGCTCACCAAGAACATAGGTGGCGCTAGGGTGGCTCTGCCTCCGCCCACCTAGGTGACGCTAGGATGGCTCTGCCTCCGCTCACCAAGACGAATGTAGGTGGCGCTAGGATGGCTCTGCCTCCGCCCACCAAGGTGACGTTAGGATGGCTCTGCCTCCGCTCACCAGGCGATGCTAGAATAGCTCTCCCTCCGCTCGCCAAGACGAATGAAGGTGGTGCTAGGATGGCCCTACCTCCGCCCCCAAGAAATATACCTGCTGCCCTGAAGGCAAGCTGATCATCCATCTCCGTCCTGAAGACGGGGAGATTAGGCATCCTCTGCCCCGAAGGCATGAGGATCGGGCATATCGCGGCATAAGCGTGTGCGTGGGAGCCTTCAACCCTACCGTCCGGCCCTTGGTGTGGCCTCAGCGCGGCTCGAAGTCTGCGAAATATCAGTGGTCCGAAGTCCACTATATTTTCTCTGCTTTATTGTTTATGTTACTGTTATTTATGATCACTGCAAATTATTACATTTATTTCGCATCCTTACTTTATTGCAAAGAATATTCTGTTGTCCTGAAGACGAACAGAGTTGGCTAGTGTTGTCATATAGACGCGCAAGCAAGAGTCACCAGCATGCTGCAGATGTTGTGTAGACTCACTAGCCGTCGGCCCTGGAGAGCCGTGGGCTGCGCATAGGGCCTAACAACTACCGCTGCTGCACGGTCCTGTAGACCATGTATGCACGTGCTGGCCATTCAGGCGGTAGGCGCTGCCCCGAGGCATGGGAGCTCTCGGGTACCCACTTGACCAAGCCACCGCCAGCCTGGATCGACAGGCGATATATTCCCCCACGTTCCTTCCGAAAGAAGGAAATGAGGAAAAGAATAAATATAAAAAGGGGGAGGATGGCTACGTAATTAGCTTTGAGAAGCTACATAAGCCTTTCCAATATAGCACCCTGTACGGCCTGAAGCCCGTGCAGATGAGTGGCTAGAAGCCCTGTGCTTTACTATTTTGTTTACTTGTTTATTTACTGCAATTTATTATTGCATTTATTTAATTACTGTGCCTTTACTTTATTGTAGTTTATGTTATATATTTAAATTGCAAGTTGCTTCGTAATCCTGAAGATTATGCTCGAGAAAGCTGTATAGTCCTGAAGACTATGCATAAGTCGTAATCCTGAAGATTACGCACTGGCATCAATGCCATATGAATACTTGGTCCGCACACTAGCGACCAGAAGTCGCGGTATTAGTATGGTCTTCAATCCAAACAAAATGATAGTGGCTAGAAGTCCACTATATCATGCGGCCCGAAGTCCGCACAACATTCGTGGCCTGAAGACCATTATAATATGCGGACCAAAGGTTATGAGACGAGTGTGACCTGAAGTCCACCTCATTTCTTTATCTTTGTTATTATGATGACTATTTATTTTCATATTACACTTTTAATTACTGCATATTACATTAATATTTTGTGCTATTAATACCCTTTGGTATTAGATAATAGAGTAATCCTGAAGATTACTCCTGATCGTAATCCTGAAGATTACGATTGAAAGCATTTTTGCTTTGATCCATGAGCGCTAAACTACATAATGAGGTGGCCTGAAGCCCACCGAACAAACGAGGCCTGAAGCCTTGTATGCTCATGAAACTTTGATCGAAGTAAGGATCATGGATCGAGTATATACGGCTAGAAGCCGTTAGCGCTTAACGGTGACCTGAAGCTCACCTCATCATGCCATTTTGCGGCTTCAAGCCTGCAAAACTTGCTAAGGCCTGAAGACCTTACAAGGCATGATTAGTTATTGCAACTTTATATTACTATGCATTACTTTACTATGCGTTGCAATTTACTTTCTTGCATTTACTTAAGTTTGTTAGATTTATATTATATGCAAGATTATATTTGTTATGAACCACATATAATCCTGAAGATTATATGTATGAGACATTTGGGGAAAAGCAGTCCTGAAGACTGCATACGAATGTAATCCTGAAGATTACATATAGTCGTAATCCTGAAGATTACGCACAACCGACATTCACTGGTCCTGCGCATTGATTATTACGCAGGTATGTCGGACATTGCGAAGAAGGAATTCGCTGAGCTAGCTGTGGATGGCAGCAACTATCTTACTTGGGCTATTGATGTCGAGATAAAACTCGATAGCATGCACCTTGATCATACCATTGCTCAGCCTGTAGATGGCAAGGATGAACGGACACAATCCGATAAAGCAGAGGCGTTGCAGTTTTAGCAACACCATTTACACCCAGACCTGAAGTCTGAGTATATGAAGGAGGACGATCCACTAGTTATATGGCAGTCCCTGAAGGACCGCTTTAGCCAGCAAAAGTCAATTGTGCTCTCCAAAGCACAACAGGACTGGATCACCTTACACTTCAAAGACTATACGTCTGTAGCGGCGTATGACTCTGCTTTGCAAGGGATTGCGTCGAGACTGCGTCTGTGTGACCAGAAGATCACCGATGCGGATATGATCGAGAAAACTCTTTCTACCTTCCCACCCGGCAACATAGTACTACATCAGCGATGCATTAAGTACTCAAAGTACTTGTGGTGATAAGGGTACTATTGATTGCGAACAATGAAATTGACTAAGCAATCATTCGCCCGGCCTGTTGGATTCACCAATGTGCCTGAAGCACATGCTAGCGTTGCTAAGGATTCTCGCAACCGCAAAGGCCGTGGAAAGGGAAAATGGGAGGGAAAAAGAGGTGTCATATTCAAAATAAAGGAAAAGCCCAAGGGTGAAAAAGCGAATCCGAGAAGGTCATAGGTGAAACATCTAAACAGCAGGATTGCTGTTCTTGATGTGGTGGCACGGAACATTGGTCTCACATTTGTCGTGCCCTAAGACACCTAGTTGTGCTCTACCAAAGTCCTTCCGGAAGCAAGGGCGTGAAGAGTCAACATAATCCTCGCTTCACTCACAGCACGAAGCTCACAAGCATGATAGTATGCTTGCCGACACAAACGGCAAAGATGTCCAAATGGACAGAAGTGAGGATGACCTTGTCGATGGTGACTTTGATATATAGGGACTTGTAATATCATAGTCACAATGCAATGTCCAAATATACTCATGGAATTTGACCATTCATGCTCCTGAAGAGCATTTGCAATATGTTGAATGGTCATGCATGCTCCCGAAGAGCCTTTGTGACATTTTCCACAAGTTATGAATGTTCGTCTTTACACTATGTGCTAAATCCCTAAAGTCTCAAGCCAACCGCATACCCCCCCCCCCCCCCCCTTTTACAGCTAGTGCGTGAGAAAGGACAAGTATTTCCCATCTGCGTATAATTAGTTATGTGGTATTTGTGCCAGTACCACCACATCAGCACACACCATAAAAGGCCCCACCAGAAGTTGGGATATATGAGCCTATGAATAGTGGATCTTCATAAGGCTCAATGTGCTGACTCCATTTCTCAGCATTAGGGGGAGATAGGCATCTTGGAATGCTGGGAAATTGCATGATGAAATTTATTAGACTCACGCACTAGTTAGTCTGAACCAGAAGTTCAGAGGATTGCAAATTGTTGCAAATAAGCTGCCAAATACCTTCACTGATCAGAAAAGTGGCAATGCCACATTTACTGCGATAAATCTTGTTGGAGAGAGCACAGGCAGCCTAGAAGGTTACCAGCTCTATCGTCTCCGCCCGATCCTAGGTTGAGGGGGAGACCTCCGGGTGCTCAGACAAGTGACCACGAAGACGTCCGCAGAGACAAGGTCTCGAGCCGCTTGCATCACTTAAGGAATCAGTTGAAGAAGCTCAACCTGAAGTTGAGAACGCCCTTGAAGTGGCGGCTCGACCTGAAGTCGAGTTGGTCCATGAAGGACCCCATCCTAAAGATGGAAACCACCGTGCGGCGCGCGCTTAATATCGCATTGGTGGATCGGAATGCCCCAACTTAATCGTTATGGGAAATCACGATGAGTGGGATGATAAGGTTGCCATTAGTTATGTGGAGATGGGAGAATCATATAATAAGAAAGACCACTATTGTCGACATATATTGCCTCAAAATTGCTGGTTCAATGGGTCCGGATCCTAAACCAAAGTCCATGGCAGAGTGCCAGAAGCACTCAGATTGGGACGAAATGGTAGCAACAATTGAGGCAGAGTGGCACTCGCTTAAAGAGAGGTTATTGGACCTGCAGTTCCAACACCTCTAGAAGACATCCCTGAAGGAAGCAGGCGGGTCTTCCTCATGAAGAGGAATAAATATGGCACAAAGCGAGGCTAGTGGCACAAGGGTTCACGCAGAGACCCGACATCGATGAGGTTTACTCTCCCGTCATGAATGACATAGAGTTCCGATATCTTATATTTATGGTAGCTAGTAACTTGAATTTAAAAGGCAGTTGGTAAATATGGTGACCGCATACTTATATGGGTCACTTGATTCCGAAAATCCATATGGAGTCCCCGAAGGACCCAAGATCCCCGGACCGAATCAAAAACACAAATGTCCGCTGCGGCGGTTGTGGTATAGGTTGAAATAATCCAGAAAGGATGTGGTTCAACCATTTAAGTAAATCCCTCCTGAAGAGGGATTACACATGATGAAGGATTTGGATAAACCAAATCCTACTTGAGCCAGCAGCTCAAGAACCTCCCTGAAGGAGGGTTCATAAACCAGTCTATGAAGGGGGTACTTAAAAAATTTTTGGGCATGTACCTCCCTCCGAAATCCCCATGGTTGGCCAATCCCCAGAAGAAGATTAGTCCCATTCAGACCAAGAGTTACAATTGGGACCTGAAGTTCCCTACTTAAGCACCATTGAGCACTAGTGTACCTAGTGAACTACACAAGGGCTAGTATTACGTTCGCAACAAATTATTGGGAAAGGTACAACTAGAAGATATTAAGTTGGTGCTAAGATCTTAGTCTGTGGTTCCCGAAGAACCAAATCCCAACCATGGTAGGTTATGTGGATATTGGCTAAATATTTGACCGGCATAAAGGCTAAATCCTAGACTGGTTACGTATGTCTCTGTGGTAGTACAACCATTTTATAGCAGTTTGTGAAACATACCTTGGTTGCCACATCATCTAATAACTAAAAGATAATTGCCCTATATAAAGCCAGGCAGGAATGTGTTTGGCTGCGACGAATGATTAACCACATCCAGAAGTCATGTGGTCTAAATGTCGCAGACACCCGCACCATTATCTATGAAGATAATGCAGCATGTGTTGCACAGATGCACACGGGCTATGTGAAGAGCAATCTCACGAAGCACATTGCTCCAAAGTTCTTTTATCCCCGTGAGCTCCAGAAGAGCGGGGAAATAAAGATCCTGCAAGCAACACTTGCAGACTTGTTCACCAAGTCCCTTCCCGCCTCGCGTGTGAATGTACTCTTTTCTCCTACCCTTTGTTCCCACTAAGTTTTTGGGGGGAGTTTTTAACAAGGCATGTACACATGCGCGATTCACCCAAGGGGGAGTGTTGTGAAATCATGTGTGTGGGTGAATCTCAAAGCAAGGAGGAAAATATCTAGCACTCTATGGAATAAGAGAAGAGTCTAGAGTATGGTGGACTCTAGTGTACATGAGAAGACTCTAGAGTGTAGTGGACATGTCTAGGGAGGAAATATCTAGAGGAGATGTTTGGGGAGTGCTACCCATGGCCTCTCCCTATAAATAGGGGCTAGCCCCCATTGTAAAGGCATCCATGAAAGTGACTCAATAAAAGAGAGAGCATCCATTCCTCGCAACATTCTATTTGTGCCTTCTTGTGTGCTCGGTGGTTCGTGGTCCAACGGCGGATTCTTAACACGGGTGATTCGTGACTGGTAGATGGGGACCGTGTTGGGGTGCATTCGCTTGTTGGCCAGATTGATTGTACCTCAACAACACCATAATGATCTACTACCTCAAAAGGAAATAATCTATTTCTGTTGTTTATACTGGTACATGTGCACAACACATATTAGCTCAAACATTAGTGTACAAATCTATAAGTATACTGGCTGATTGTTTTTTATCAAAATTATTTGGTGTACATGTCCCTTGTTTTGACTGCCAAAGCCTCAGAAACCCAAAGGCTCTGCTAGTAGTGCCATCTTCCAAACTCTCATCTGTGAGTAGTTTTATGGGCATACATTGGTAGATGCCATAAGTACACTCTAAGAAATAGATGCATACACATTTAGTATGTCGATTCTGTATTAGTGCCAACGTACACTTGAAGAGATAGACGTGATAAGTACTATTATTAATTAGGAAGTACTTAAGTTCTTTTCAGACCTCAAAACAGACACGTGACCTCAAAACTGAGCTGCCAAAACCATCGATCAACATCGACCAAACCATCTTGCAACTCAATTTGTCGACACACTCTGTCAGAATGACATGTTATTTCTAAGAACAAATAAATAATACGCCAGTAATTGGATGCAAATTAAAGGCAAAAGCTATTTGGATGGAAAAAAAGGACATGACACTGGAGCGGCTGACCTGCATCTGCATTAAAAACCAAGAGAACAACGGGTACATATCCTAGAGAACATAGCTGACATCTGGTGACTCGTATAACAGGTACATGAACAAATACAAGACTCGTTTTCTAAAATTAGCAACTGGGTACCAAAGCTACGAAATCAAATCAAATTTTCAGGTTGACCGATCTGATAAATCCACGAATCCCTAATCCCTCAGTCCCTCGGCTCATACCAATCCATGTCAAAACTCAAGTCAGATGCGCTGAGCATTCAACATCTCGCTAGGTCCAAGCTTGCACGCACTAGAGCAAGAGGCACCATTGGTCCAACGAGCACAACCTTGTGAGGCACTGTTGCTCCAACGAGCTGCTCCAGACATCCAAGTCTAGCTTGTGATTTTGCTCCAGATGCCTCCTAATCATAAAACATGGCCTAGCTGTCTTGGTCCCATCTCTATCTCTTAGAGATGTTAGGTTCCCAACCATTCTCCCTCCCTTCCTTCCTCTCTCCACCAATGACTTTCTGAGTTCCCATTGGTTTCCCTTAAACAACGGACGACTACATGTGAACTTATATATATTTACAATACATTCACCTATTAATACATTAATGTCGTTACATGTACAACAAAAAAAGTAAATAATGGAAGGAATGATGGCGCAGGAATTTGATGCCAGTAGCCTCTATCTCCATGCCAATTGCCACGTTATATGTACATCACTAGTACAAAAAAAGAATTTAGTGAGGATACTATTTTTTTTTAGGTGCTTAGAACGTCTACCACATCTGAAATAATCAAGAGGCTTAATGGCCGCAACACGCCTTTACAAATAATTTTTCGCAACACTCCTTTACAAAAAAATTTAGATCTGGACCTTCTAAGAAATATCCTTCGGAAGTTCATTTTTAGGCAGGGCCATCATTCTAAATGCTTGTCATAAAAAGAAAACAGTAACTATTTGATATTTATTCAGAAGAAAGCAAAGTTCAAATTAAAATTGTAGTGCTCGATGTGACCTACAACTCTGTAGTTTCCAATATTTTTATTTAAAAGTCGTTTAGAGAGCCATTTAATCATTTAAAATTATTATATTTTAGAATTCAGGCTTTTCAATTTTCTAGAGGCGAACCCTCTAGAAACATAATTGCTTCCACAGAGTACCAGTCTTACATGCTATGTCATGAACCAAAAGAGCACGGCCAGAGAAGGGTCCAACAAGGGGGGCAGCCCAAGCGCCGACTAGGGCCCAAGGCTTTAGCGTCTTGCGCGCCTCCGGGCGATCGCCGCCATCGTCTTGCCGTAAAACACGTCACATCAGTTGCCGCGCAATTAAGAAAGAGATATTTAAGGAATAAAGATAGGAATAAAATAGAGAATAAATAGATTGCTTGTAAAAAGGAATTACAATCTATAAGGAAACCTCTAGAACTTTCTTAGCATGCAAGTCTCCCTCGGACTATAAATACAAGGGGGTGTATCAGTTGGATCTTTAATCATAAAAATTAAAGGGGTAACACCCGACAACTCTTGTCTCTCCAGCTCTCTCTCTCTCCCTAACCCTAGCGCATGTGCGCCGCCACCATCAGCGCCACCGCCGCCTGCCCACGCCGCACGTGCGCCCCGGGCGCCCTGCCGCCCAGCCGCGCCGCCGCCCGTCACCGTCCCCATCGTCGCTGGTGCAGCTGTTCGTCTTCACCATCGTCTTCTACTTCGTCATCACTACTCCAATTTTATTTTCCGTGGCGGGCATTTGAGAAACCGCCACGGAAAATAGGTGGCCCGCACCCCCTCCAGCCAGGAGAAAACCCGCTTGGTTGCCGCTGCTAGACAGAGAGAGAGATGGCGAGAAACACTGTGCAAAAGGAACAGTCTTGTTCAACCTTTTTCGTGATAAGAAGTGTGTGACTATTCTTTACTAGGAAAAGTAAGATGAAATGGTTCCATACTGCCTTATCTCCTGAACCAAAAGCGTCTACATATGCACAAGACCATCCGCTGTGATTGGTTTCATTAAATACTTATTATAGAAGAAGGTAGACATACAAAACAAGTGTGGGACGGTGATTAAACTCAGTGCACTAGTCTGATATTTATTTATAAGTAAATAATTCAGTTTACTACCATATGTTGTGTGTCAGTGACAGCACAAACAATGTGGGCGCCACCATCAACAACATCTCTAGTAGGGTCAAACTCTCCGAGTTGGTCATGAACTAATCTAAGGCATGAGGAGGCATAGAGATGGTGACCAAGGGTAGATCGGCAAAGGCATCCATGACTGGCTGTCTAGATGGACACAATTGCTTTTTATTGTGTTTGGCCTCCAGGTCATACAGTATGGTTCTACAACTCAGCTCCAGGCACGCGTGAGAAGTTCTGCAGTATAGATTTTGTCATAGAGTCACTTGAAAACTACTTGTGTTATTGTTCCAGATGCCTCCAAATCCAAAAACATTGTGTCCCAGTGAGGTCCTGACTCCTTGTACCATCTCCATCTCTCTGGAAGCTAATTTCCCAATAATAATTGTCCAACTTACTGGGTTTCCATTATCTTTGATCTGCTAACTAGACTTTCCAAGGCAAGAGTAGAGACAGCTTTGGAGAAAGAGACCAGTCATTTCCATGCCTAGTAATACGGGAGGTTGGTAATTGGCAGGTGCCTTGTTTTTCTCCACATATATATATACCCACGAATGCATTGAAGTCACTTTTTTTTTTTCATGCAATTCATATTTTTTTTAAAAAAAATGAAATGTGCATCGTGCCTTGTTGCAGGAATCGCAGATCATTTGGAATCAAACTAAACAACATGTAGTTACTTATATGAAGGGATCAACTATCATAAATTAATGTCAAAGTGACATGGTAGCCACATAAAAATCCACATTTACGAGGAATGAAAGCATCACACCTTTTGAAGTCATATTTCATAATTACATTTGACTTTACTCAATTGTGCTCAGAGCTAATGTGGGGGAGCACCAATTGTAGCCATCAACATTGTGGCCACCAACATTGGGCCAAAAGATAGAAATACATATAGAGTAAAATGAATGAATAGGCCATCAACTTGTGCGGGTGTATCGATTTAGGCCATCAACTTTGAAAATGCATTTTTTGGTCCAAAAACTTGACTAGGGGCGCATAAAGAGTCCATACCCTTTCTTTTTATGTTTATATTTGTGAAAAAGCCCCTATATTAAGTTTCCTTTTCGCAAGCCAACCCCTCACACGTAGCAGCAGTAGTGTCGGCCGGATTTGAGCAGAGGAAGACGAAGGTGTCCATCGGCCCGTGGGAGCGCGCGCAGCTGAGCTCAGGCCGATGACGGCGACTGGTGAGCCTGCGTCTACAGGCTGCTGCTGCTGCCACTGCCGCTATAAATTCCTCCCTTCTACCCTTCTCTTCCGCTACAGCACGCTGCCGCCGCAGTCCTCCATCATTATTTCCATCGGCAACGAACTGGAATTGCATGCGGCCCATGACGTCGGTGATGTTGGCGAGCATGACCCTTCCGGGAGCAGCTGCTCTGTCTCCCTAGTCGAACATGTGTTGAGTCCCAGCGCGTTGCCGTTGGGTCGCGGATGTTGGGGTCGGTGAAGATGGTGACGTTGCCGTCGCCTTCGTTGAGGAGCTGCTCGAAGGCCGCGCCCAACACGCGACCAACAGCTGCATGGTGGACCTGATGGCCCGCGCCGAAAGGTTGGACGGACGGCGCACATTCATCGGGAGCATGTTGAGCGCGCCTGTGGCCATCGGTGTGCTCTGGCTCGCCATGCACCACGTGCTCGTCGCCACTAGTCAGGATCCCGACATTGCCATCGCCGCGTACGACTTCATCCTCGTGGCTTACATCTACCTTATCGGACTAATGCACGGCGATGACGGCGACAATGACAAGGCCGACGTACTGTGCGCGACGCTGGCAGCAACCGAGGGCAACGACGCCGTCGAGTTGGGGTGCGGATGTTGACTGCCGACGCCGCGCGCCATCCCGCGGCTAGCGTCCGCGGCGCTGCCCATCCCCGGTGCGGCCGAGCTGGGAAACTGCCGCACAGACGGCCGGCTGTGGCGTGCTCCGTGGCAGCGTGTGTCCCGGGAAGGCGGCAAGTCCCTCCATTTGTACAGCGCACGATGAAGTCCACGGCAGCGCATGTTGTCGACCACCTCTACCTCAACTGGCACCTTGTACACTCCGAGAAAGTTTTGCTGCTCTATTGGTAGTATACTCCCGAGAAAGTTTTGCTGCTGCCATAGCCTTTGTTCACCGGAACAGCCGGCAGTACGCCATGCTGTGCACGTTCACGAGTGCTAGGCATGCTCGCCGCGCAGCTAGTGTGTGTGTCGCTGATGCTGCACGCCGTCCTGCACACGGACTGGGCAGAGCAGGTTGTTCGCCCGAGCGTGCTGACAGGCGGCGGTGACGGTGGCGGTGGCGGCGTCGCCGATGTCAAAAGCGTGTATGCATGCACAGGATGGACGCGATGACCTCAGTGAAGGACAAACTTGTGAAAGAAAAATAGATATAGGGAGGTTTCTGCAAATATAAACATGAGACGAAGGGGTATGGACTCTTTATGAACCACTTCTCAAGTTTTAGGACAAAAAAATGCATTTTCAAAGTTGGTGGCCTAAATCGACACACCCGCACAAGTTGATGGCCTATTCATGCATTTTACTCGTACATATATTAGAATTGAAGCACATTGGACCACGTACACCTCACCAATCCATGTCAAGCAAACAAAAAACACCCTCAAGCTCATCCCACCATTGGTCATACCTCCGTTATTCAAGCAATTGTCCAGGGCATGATTACAGGCAAGACATCTCACAGTTCTCTTGTCTTTGTAACGCGAGAGAGGGGCCATAATATGTCACAATACATCCATATCCATAGCAAAAGCACACTCTGCATTATATAAGTACACATTCAGTCCAAAATGGTTTGTGACTTCTTGCATATCACATTTTCATTACAAAATTGCTCGTGATTTACTGTTCAAGAACAAGTTAGTGGTTCAATGGGTAGGTAAACTAGGTGTACATAACGGCATCTATATTTTCCTAGTGGCCATCATCTGTTCATTCGGCAAATATTGATAGTAATTTTGCACTAAGATAGCGAAACTGTGTTCACCGCACCGTCCAGCTGGATAAAACTGCACACGACACGTGGTCCCAGCATACAGTGGGACACAAAAAGTAAAGAGTGGTAAGACAGCTACAATGGACATTAACACGCTGCACACCAGGTGTTTTCCATCTACTATAAAGGCTTCACACCTTTGGCTAGTTCCAAGCTTGCACGCACTAGAACATGAGGCACAGCTGCTCGAATGAACACAACCTTGTGAGGAGTGTGTGGAACAGAAAGGTATCCCCGAGTATTTTGGTCTGGTGGGGATAACACCATGTTGTTGTGCTGCTAGTACAATATTAATCTCCTACAGGCCAGTCGACTCCAGCTTGTGATTTTGCTCCAGATGCCTCCTAATCATAAATCATAGCCTGTCTTTGTCTCATCTCAATCTCTTAGATGTTAGGTTCCCAACCATTCTCCCCTCTCTTCCTCTCTCCACCAATGACTTACTGAGTTTTCATTGGTTTCCCAACTATTTTCGAGCCCTAAACAATGGGACGACTACCTGTGACCTTATATATGTTTTAGGATACATTCACCCAGGCTTGCATTAATGCCGTTACATGTACAACAAAAGTAAATAATGGATGGAATGATGGCGCAGGAATTGGATGCCAGTAGCCTCTATCGCCATGCCAATCACCATGTTGTACGTACATCACTAGTACAAAAAAATTGTAGTGCTCGATGCGACCTACAAATTTGTAGTTTCCAATGTTTTTATTTAAGTTGTTTAGAGAGCCAATTAATCATTGAAAATTATTATATATTAAAATTCATCAGCCTTTTCAATTTTCTAACTATGTACCTTAGATTTTTACATGGTTTGTGTCAAAGTTGTAGATCTTGATGCAATATATAAATTATATAGATGACAATGTTTTTGTTTAATAAGTTTTGGAGGCCCAAATATTTACTTCAATTAATTTCCCAGATATTTGAGTTTCAAATTTAATTTGAAAGGTCTCGAGTGTTGGCAGCCAAATATGGCTTATGGACTTCTATATTCATCTGTATTTGACAAGTTTTAATAAAACAGTTTGAGGGCCAAATTTGATTGGTGAACTTTCAGAATTATTTTTAAAAATGTCTTACCTTTTAAATTTCTGGAGGCAGGCCCCATAGAAATCGTTCCCACTGATGTTAGTAATGAAAATATTGTCCTTTCACGAAAAAAACTGCCCAACTTCAATCACTAATATGATTGTTTTGGCATAATAAGACTGATATGCTAGTCTCTGTTGTTAATGTCATATGTGCATCGAGCACATCAATTTCGTGATAAGAAGTGTGTGACTATTCTTTTCTAGGATACACCGTCTCCTAGGTCCTTGAAACAAACACGTACTAGGAAAAGTAAGATGAAATGGTTCCATCTTGCTTTATCCCATGAACCAAAAGCGTCTACATACACAAGACCATCCACTAGCTTGGTTCCATACTTGTGATAGAAGAAGGTAGACACACAAAACATGTTGGGATATTAGGCAATTTCGGATCAATTCCAAAATATAAATCATGACAAATAGACCTACTAGATAAAGCATGTCAAGCATACTAGCAAGACAGTCAGTATATATCGCATATACTAGCGGGGACAGATCATGATATCACGTAGCATCATCATAGCAACAGGTGTAAACCCAACTAGCACACCAGATAGATTGGATCTCGAGAATACCTGGCTGACGTTGAGGACAACGTAATGAAGAGGTTCCCGAAAACGACGCCGAGGTCCTCCAGGTCGCTGTCGCTGTCGTCGATCGGCGGCTGCTACTTATTCGCCTTAAAGCGACGCCGAGGTCCTCCAGGTCGCTGTAGCTGTCGTCGATCGGCAGCTGCTGCTGAAGAAGTCGAAGAAGCTGTTGATGAAGACGGCGCTGGGACGGTCCTCCGCGTGTCCTTCCTGGAAGACGAGCTGTGACGAAGATCGAGAGCAGTCGCGCGAAGAGCGCTTCCCAAAAACCTTATTCGCCTTCTCCCGCTGCAGGATCGCAAAGACGAGGGTTTCGGAGACCTGCTCGCCCGGTTGCTAGTGCACGCAAGCAATCGGGCTGGAGTAGCTACGGCGGCGCAACAACAAGAAGAGGCGAAAACTCTATCTCAATTCTCTAGTGTAGAGAGGTTGTCTATTCAAGGTACACCTCTCTAAACCAATATGAGATATCTGATCTATGTTATTCTCTATTATTTGGCGTGGCCGGTGGGTTGCTTATATATCCCGAACATCGTGTCGCGATCACGATCGGTTTAGGACTCTTATTCCTAGTCCGTTTAGAAGTAGGAATCCTCTTCCTAGTCCGTTTAGAAGTAGGAATCCTCTTCCTAGTCCGTTTAGAAGTAGGAATAGAGTCGGTTCAGGACTCTACAACTTGAAGGCCAAGATTACCAAATATAGTATGGGCCTTTGAGATCTCTCTAGGAATTTCCGAATTTGTTATTGGGCCAAGCCCATCTAAATTCCAACAATCCCCCACCAGATCTCAAATACCCATTTAGAGTTTTGCCAATTCTTGCTGCTGTTTAATATACCTAGTATTTCGGCAGAGACTGTAAAGTTGAACATCCGCCTAGGTCCTTAAGCTACACTTATTCACAACTTGAACAATGGACTACGCCTTGAATTGCAAGTTTTGTGCGAACAAGCTTTACTTAAAGCCACACTAGTACCTGGTCCTTAAGCTACACATATTCACAACTTGAACAATGGACTACGCCTTGAATTGCAAGCAACTTGAACAATGGACTACGCCTTGAATTGCAAGTTTTTTGTGTGAACATGCTTTTTACTTAAAGCCGTTAATTAGTACCGGCTGCCGCTTAGCCTTACCCCGTGGGTGGAGCATATACGTCATACTCCCCGGGTCTCTTCATGAGTATACTAGAGACCACCCAAATCTCATAGACTGCGACGTTTAACAGTCAACTCATATAGGTATGTTCATTCAAGAATGCTCTGTAGGATCGCATCTTCGCTTGTCAGAGCCAATAGAACATATTAAGGCATTAGCCAACCTGCCATACAGTGCCTCAACGCATTTGAGAGTTATTGCATCTTCACTTAGAGAGGGTTATAAATATACTCTCCTCAGTTTACCAATAGCTTGTTTTTCCCAGATCCTTAGTCACGGGATCTCCGATCAAAAAGGTTGGGTTACTACTACTGAAAACTCATATGGGTCTCATACCCATCTCCCTCGATGCAATTTCTATCACATTACGTGATAGCCCTTTTATAAAGGGATCTGCCAGGCTTTTTGTCTGTCTGTATATAAGATACAGTTATTACTCCGGAGTTTCTCAACTTCCTGACAGTCTTCAAACGTCTTTTAACGTGTCTTGTTGACTTCGAATTATCCTTAGCACTATTCACTTTAGTGATCACTGTTTGATTATCACAGTTCATAAGGATAGCCGGTACCGGTTTTTCAACCACCGGCAAGTCAGACAAGAGCTCACGCAGCCACTCGCCTCTGCAGATGCTTGTTTCTAAAGCAGTAAGTTCTGCTTCCATGGTTGATCTAGTCAAAATAGTCTGTTTACAAGACCTCCATGACACTGCGCCACCTCCAAGAGTAAATACATACCCACTAGTAGCGTAGATTTGATCAATATCAGAAATCCAGTTCGCATCACTATATCCCTCTAGCACAGCTGGGGTGCCCGAATAGTGTATGCCATAACTCATTGTACCTCTAAGATAGCACAAGACCCTCTCTAGTACATGCCAATGATCATCACCCGGTTGGACATATACCTACTCAACTTGCTCACAAAGAAAAGAGATATCTGGTCTAGTTGCGCTTAGCTAAATACATGAGTGAACTAATTATCTCGAGAGTATCTCAATTGATCTCTAGTATTCTTCTTATTTTTCTCAATATCACACTAGGATCATAAGGTGTTGGAGAAGGCTTTTTATCCATAAAACCAAAACGGTTCGAACCTTCTCAACATAGTGAGATTGTGACAATGTAATCCCACTCTCTTCCTTAATTAGCTTGATGTTTAAAATTACATCAGCCTCTCCTAGATCTTTTATGTCAAAACTCTTAGACAAGAAAGACTTGACTTCATTGATCACAACAATGTTGGAACCAAAGATCAACATATAAACATAATATAACAGAATCGCCCCACCATGTCGAAAATACACACACCTATCAGCTTCATTGACAACATAACCGGCACTAGTTAACGTAGTGTCTAACTTCATGCTTTGGTGCTTGTTCCAAGCCATACAAAGATTTCAATAGTTTTGCACACCTTTTGCTCTGCACCTTTTACTACAAATCCATCAGGCTGATCCATGTAAATCTCCTCATCCAACTCTCCATTGAGGAAAGCTGTCTTCACGTTCATTTGATGAACGATAAGACCATATGAGGCAGCCAAGGAAAGTAGTACTCGAATAGTGGTTATTCTAGCAACAGGTGATTAAGTATCAAAGAAATCCTCGCCCTCCTTTTTAAGTATAACCCTTTGCCACAAGCCGAGCCTTGTACTTATCAATAGTACCATCAGGTCTAAGCTTCTTCTTGAACACCCACTTACATCCAATTGATTTACAACTGAATGGTAGATCGGATAGCTCCCAAGTTCCATTAGAAAGAATCGAGTCCATCTCACTATGAACAGCTTCTTTTCCAATCATCTACATCCGGAGATGCATATGCCTCCTCGATATAGAGGTGGGAGTATCATCCACAAGGTACACAATGGAATCATCACCAAAAAGATTTTTCAATCCTTTGTCTCTTGTTCCTCACAGGGAACTTCATTGTCATCCTTCTCAAGTGGTTGTTCAAATGCCTCAACAGGGTATTCGATAGGTACAAGTATCATCGGGAGCTAATTCAATAGAAAATCTAACATTGCTACGCATATATTTCAAAGGAAATATATTCTCAAAAAAATGTAGCATCACAAGATTCAAAGATAGTATCTACAAGCATATCGAAACTTCGGATCTTACTACTAAAAATCGATAGGCAATGCTGTTGTGAGCATATCCAAGATACAATCTACCGTCTTTGGTCCAAGTTTACGCTTCTTATTAATTGGAATATTGACTTTCGCCAAGCATCCCACGTGCGTAAGTATGAAAGTGATGGTTTCCTACCAACCCACATCTTATATGGCGTTGTCTATTTATTTCTCGTTTGGAACTCTATTCAGGACATGACTCGCAATCAATATAGCTTCCCCACCATGCCTTAGATAAACCGGCGGTGTCTAACATGGCGTTAACCAAGTCGGTCGGCGTGTGGTTTTTTTTCCTCTCGGCAATTCCGTTGGATTCGGGGCGAATAGGGAGGCGTCCTCTCGTGAATAATACCATGTTCCGCACAAAACTCATCAAATATTATAGCAAAATATTCACCACCACGATCCGACCTTAGACATTTAATCTTTCTCTCTAGTTGTTTTTCAACTTCAGCCTTAAAGATTTTAAAGTAGTCTAATGCCTCATCTTTAGTTTTCAGCAAGTAAATATAGCAATATCTAGAAGCATCATCAACCAATGTCATGAAATATCTCTTTTCACCTTTAGTCAACACACCATTCATCTCGCATAGATCGAGAATGTATGAGCTCTAGAGGTGCCAAGTGTCTCTCCTCCGCGCCTTGTGAGGCTTTCGAGGTTGCTTAGATTGCACACAACTATGGCACTTAGAACCTTTGGCAATAGTGAAATCTGGAATTAACTTCAAGCTAGATAAATGTGACATCAAACCAAAGTTCACATGACATAAACGAGAATGCCAAACACTTAAACTATCATTTATTGTGCCACAAATATGATTCACTGACTTATTGCATAAATCTGTCAAACTTAGGCGGAACAAGCCACCACAAATGTAACCCTTACCAAAGGGAAGATTTATTCTCTTTGTTCTTGCCATGTGGGTTTTCTTGCACAATATTAGTGCTAGAATGGCTCTTGTTCCTCTTCTCAATAGTATTCTTCACCCGAATCTTTTCTTCATCATCAAGAGATGCTATCAGGTTTATAACTGATATTTTCTGTCTCTTGTGTTTTAGAATTGTGCCGAAGCTCTTCCATGAAGAAGGCAACCTAGCGATAATGTATCCGACTACAAATTCATCGGGTATGACATACTTAAGGAGTTCAAGTTCTCTTGCCATGTGTTCAACCTCATGCGCTTGCTTGACTATAGATCGGTTAGCAACCATCTTGTAGTCATGAAAGCTCTCCATAATGTACAACTCAGATGTACCAATGGTTGCATTCAGTTGATCCCACAATGCCCTCTCATCTTGGAAGTGCAAGTTTGCATCTTCTAGATGACTAGCAAGACTGTTTAGGATTGTTCTTCTAAGGATAGTGTTGTCTCCTTGGAATCTTCTCTTATCTCTAGAGATATTTCCCTGAGGCGATCCAACAGTAACCCAGAACATCTTAGCCTCTAGTCGAGCATGGCCTTAACTCGCCACCTCTTTATATGTGCACTAGAAAATTTTTCTAGTCTCAAACGTCGCCGCTGAAAACAGCCATAGTTAAATCAAGAAAAAAGCCTATAAATAAGGTTTTTTGGATTGTTGGGATATTAGGCAATTTCGAGATCAATTCCAAAATATAAATCATGACAAATAGACCTACTAGATAAAGCATGTCAAGCATACTAGCAAGACAGTCAAGTATATCGCATATACTAGCGGGGACGGATCATGATATCACGTAGCATCATCATAGCAACAGGTGTAAACCCAACTAGCACACCGTGATAGATTGGATCTCGAGAATACCGGCTGACGTTGAGGACAACGTAATGAAGAGGTTCAACGGCGCCCGAGGTCCTCCAGTCATTTGTCGCCGCCGTCGATCGGCGGCTGCTACTTATTCGCCTTAAAAGCGACGCCGAGGTCCTTCAGGTCGCTTGTAGCTGTCGTCGATCGGCAGCTGCTTCTTTGAAGAAGTCGAAGGAGCTGTTGATGAAGACGGCGCTGGGACGGTCCTCCGCGTGTCCTTCCCGGAAGACAAGCTGTGACGAAGATCGAGAGCAGTCGCGCGAAGAGCGCTTCCCAAAAACCTTATTCGCCTTCTCCCGCCGCAGGGATCGCAAAGACGAGGGTTTCGGAGACCTGCTCGCCCGGTTGCTAGTGCACGCAAAGCAATCGGGCTGGAGTAGCTACGGCGGCGCAACAACAAGAAGAGCGAAAACTCTATCTCAATTCTCTAGTGTAGAGAGGTTGTCTATTCAAGGTACACCTCTCTAAACCAATATGAGATATCTCGATCTATGTTATTCTCTATTATTTGGCGTGGCCGGTGGGTTGCTTATATATCCCGAACATCGTGTCGCGATCACGATCGGTTTAGGACTCTTATTCCTAGTCCGTTTAGAAGTAGGAATCCTCTTCCTAGTCCGTTTAGAAGTAGGAATCCTCTTCCTAGTCCGTTTAGAAGTAGGAATAGAGTCGGTTCAGGACTCTACAACTTGAAGGCCAAGATTACCAAATATAGTATGGGCCTTTGAGATCTCTCTAGGAATTTCCGAATTTGTTATTGGGCCAAGCCCATCTAAATTCCAACAAAACAAGCATGGGACGTACGGTGATTAAACTCAGCACACTAGTCTGATATTTATTTATAAGTAACTAATTCAGTTTACTAGCATATGGTGTGTGTTAGTGACACCACAAACAATGTCGGCGCCACCATCAACAACATCTCTAGTACGGTCAAACTCTCTGAGTTGGTCATGAACTAATCTGAAGCATGAGAAATCTTTGAGATGGTGACAAAAGGGTGGATCGGCAAAGGCATCCAGGACTAGTTGTCTAGATATGGACAAAATTGTTTTTTATTGTGTTTGTCCCCCAGGTCATACAGTATGTTTCTACCACTTGCTCCAGGCATGCGTGACAAGTTCTGTAGTCTAGATTTTTATCATAGAGTCACTTGTAACACTACTTGTGTTGTTGTCCCCGTGAGGTCGTGACTCCATGTACCATCTCCATCTATCTGGAAGCTAGTTTCCCCACCCTATGTCCAACAATAACTTACTGGGTGGTGACTTATTTTTCTCCACTTACATTTACCCACATGCATTGAAGTCACTTTTTTCATGTAATTCGTTTTTTTTAAAAAAATAAACGTGCATCATGCCTTGTTGCAGGAATCGTAGATCATTTGGAATCAAACTAAACAACATGTGGTTACTTACATGAAGGGATCAACTATCATAAATTAATGTCAAAGTGGCATGCATGGTAGCCATATAAAAATCTACATGTACGAGGAATGGCGCGGAGTAAGTTTTATATGCCAACATCACATCTTTTGAAGTCATATTTCATATATAATTACATTTAACTTTACTCAGTGGTGAGCAAAGAGCTAATGTGGGGGACAACACCAATTGTGGCCATCAACATTGCTCCAAAAGTGAAAGAATAATCAACATCGTAATGACATTTTTGTTGTCAAATTAATATGTTTCCACTTTGTACATGGAGATCTTTTCTTATCTATACCTACTAATAAAGAGAGAAAATTTCAGTCCCACCTCCTTTTCACCGGCCTTTTCACCGGGCCTTTTCACGGGCCTTTTCACCACTTTTTTTCCACCTCTTTTTTCCACCCTTTTTCCTTCCACCATACCTATCTATACCTACTAATAAAGAAAGAAAATTTCCGTCGTCAGCCCAATTTTCGTCCAGCCCTCCAACCTAAAGTGTCTCGGTCTCTGTATCGACTCAACGGCTGTTGACCCTGCCGTTCCTGAGTCCTCAACGGCTGTTGACCCTGCCGTTCCTGAGTCCCACCCATACGCGGTCAAGGATTGCCCGACAACAAAAAAAAAACTACAGCCCACGACCCTGACGACATGACCTCAGGGATACGCACGCGACTACGTTATCGCCGGCTCAACGCAACGTTGCCTACGCCATCGCTGCACGAAGGGACGCGCCTGCTGCTACGTCTTCGCTGTAGTCTGTAGAGGTTCCCCTACGCATGGACTGAATGGATATGTACCTTGGCTGGTGCTGCGGTTCGTCGTCGCTCAACAGGAAGATCATGCATGGTCGTTGGCGCTGCAGATTGCCTTGCCTAGGACGTGCGCATGAAGAGTCGTAGATGCGACATGCACGCTTCAAGCTGCATGCCAGGGCTCGATGCACAACTTCAAACTGCTCAGTCCTCATAGTAATCATTATTTTTTTTCATTAGTCATGTGAGTTTCCATATGCGCTTCCAAAAAAAAAAAAAAAATGTAAGTTTCCATATGAGTTGTCTGACTAACTGAATTCTGTTGTTCTTGAAAATTTGGGATCCAGCATTTGTGTTTGACCTTGATTCTTTGTACCGATCAAAGTCTACAGCTTGTAAAAAGTGTTTAGCAGGTTAATCACTTGATAGTTATTATGAATCTCAAAGGTTATGTTTTCTTCAAAAGATGCTATAAGCCAAACAATATTTAGATCTCAAAGGTTATGTTTTTCTTCAAAAGATGCTATAAGCCAAACAATATTTACATCTCAAAGGTTATGTTTTTTTCAAAGGATGCTATAAGCCAAACAATGTTTAGATCAGATGTGAATTGTGATTTTCAAAAGGAAATTATTTTATACAATATAATATTACACGTTGCAACGCACGGGCATATTTCCTAGTAACAAAAAAAAGATGGAAATACATATAATAAAGTTGAAGCACCTGGGCCACTTGGTGAGGTCGATTCATGCGTGACCTGGCCCATCCATGTGCCACCTCACCAATCCATGTCAAGCAACCAAAAACACCCTCAAGCTCATCCCACCATTGGTCAGATGTCAGTTATTCAAGCAATTGTACAGAGCATGATTACATGAACCCTCGGACATATCCTTACTATGTTAAAAGGACATGAAGCTTCATACCCATATTGTTAGAATTAATTACCTTGTTTAGTTTCCTAGATATTGTTTAGTATTCCTAGATATATCAGCCGCCTCCTGGCTGGCTTAGGCCCTTTTGGGTGCAGCCCCTTGGGCTCCCTCTCCACTCCTATTTATATGTAATCCCCTCTGTAATCCTCCATAAAGTATTCTAAGCCTTTGGCATTCCTGTCTATCATGGTATCAGCTGACTAATCTAATCCTGGACCTTTCCTCTCCCACCCACCTCTACTTCCACACCCTCTGCCTGCCTTGCGCCCCTTGGGCTGCTGCATCCATGGCTGCTCCTACCTCTGGGGCCTCCAGTTCCGGCGTCGTTGCTGTGGCCACCGCCACCAAGTTGCGCGACGAAACCCTTGCTGCCGCCAAGACCCTGGAGGACTGAAGCTGCTGCTCTGGCCTCCTCCAACGCCGAGCGCAGCCAGGCCCTCCAAGATGAGGCTGCCATCCTCAAGTCCGCCGCCGCTGCCCAGGAGTGTGTCCGCAACGCTGCTGCTGCCCTCGAGGCGGAACGCGCGAGGCCGATGCCCTGGAGCAGTAGGCTGCGGCCATCGGGCTTGCCTCCTTCGTCCTCAACCTGACCCCGCGATGGCGACTCGCTGGTGGGCGACGACCACTCCGTCTGCGGCGAACCTGTGGCTGTTGCCCGCCTGCACAGCCAGGGCTACCGCTGTTCAGAACACCAGGAACTTGATGCTGATTGTTCGGACCTGCAGTCCTCCAACTACTCCAAGTGGCGGCTACGTCCTCCTCATTCTCAGCCGCTTCTCGCTGAAGGATCACGTCCTCACCGGCGATCTTCGCCCCACGATCCGGCTTGGTCCCGCATGGACTGCGTGGTTGTCTCGTGGATCTTCAATACCATCTCTCCGGACCTCCCCTCGACATCATCCACGGCGTGATGGCATCTCTGCTCGGGCTGCTTGGCTGGGTCTTGAACAGTTCTTGAACAACGGGGAGTCCCGCGCCATGCTCCTCGGCCGCGAATTCCGCACCCTCTCCCAGGGCGCCCTCTCCGTCGGCGACTCTGCCGGCCGGAAGATGAAGGGCATGGCTGACGCCCTTGCTGACCTGGGTGAGCCCATTCAGGATCGCACTCTTGGTGCTGAACATCCTGCGTAGTCTCAACGAGCGGTTTCAGTTCGTGTCCCAGCTTCGTGACCGGTAGCGACCCTTCCCTCTTTTCGCCCGGCGTTCGTGCCGATCTCCGTCTCGCCGAGCTCAACATGCCTTCTCCGGCGGCTCCTCCGACGGCCCCTCGTCACCACCGCACCCAACAAGCCGCCCGGCCTCCTCCTTGTCTACCGGTGGCTCTGGCTGCTCCGCGCCCTCCTCGCCGCTGCTGGGGGGTCACCCGCCGGCTCAGGGGGCAAGAATCGCGGCCGGCGTCGCCGCGGTGGCCGCGGTCGGGGGCAACCACACACAACGGCACTCTCCCCTTTGGGGCGCAAAGGCCCTCCATCTACAACCCATGGACCAGGTCCATCTCCATGTGGCCCGGGTCCGCCTCGGTGGCCCTCGGGGGCCTCCTCCTCGCCCCTGGTCCGCCTCCGTCGCCCCACCAAGCTCTGGCGGCCGGGCGCACCACCAGGTTTCTCGCCCCAAGGGGGACGGTCTTGGTGGCCCCTCGGGGGCCTCCTCCCTCGCCAACGCCTTCAGCACCGTCTCCCTCACCCCTCCCCCAAGCATCTCGGACTGGGTGATGGATTCGGGTGCCTCCTCCCACGTGGCCTCCAACCTTGGTATGGTCACCATGTCCTCCTCCTCCTCTTTTCCATCATCCATCATTGTGGGCAACGACACCATCCTCCCGGTTGTTGGCACTATCCCCGCCCGTTCCGCCTCAATGATGTCCTTAAGCCCCGACATCATCAAAAATCTTACGTCCATTTCGCAAGTTTACTACTGATAATCTTGTTTCCGTTGAATTTGACCCTTTTGGTGTTTTACGTGAAGGATCTTCGTTCGGGAACACCCTCCTTCGACAAATGACAGCTCGGGGCCCCTCTACACTTTGCAGCTCCGTCGACTCCTACGGCCCTTGCGCTCTTGTGGCGACCCCCTCTCCGGCTACGGCACCGCACGCCTCGGGCACCCCAAATAACCACTCTTCGAGCCTTGCTCAGTCTTCCTCCATCATCTGCAGCAAGCAAGACGACGTCTCCACCTGCCATGCGTGCCCATTTCGGGCGCCATACCCGCCTACCTTTTCTAGTTCATCATCGAGCTTCTAAAAACTTTGATTTGATACACCGTGATTTGTGGACTTCCCTTGTTTACGATGTATCCGGCTTCAAATATTATCTAGTTATTCTCGATGATTGCTCTCATTTTCTTTGGACTTTCCCTCTACGCCTAAAGTCCGACACTTTCCCGGTTCTTTCTAATTTCTTCGCTCCAGCCTGAACGTCCGTTCCACCAACGTTCCGACTGCGCTGGGGTGTTAGAATTAATTACCTTAGATATTGTTTAGTATTCCTAGATATATCAGCCACCTCCTGGATGGCTTAGGCCCTTTGGGTGCAGCCCCTTGGGCTCCCTCTCCCTCCTATTTATATGTAATCCCCTCTGTAATCCTCCATTAAGTATTCTAAGCCTTTGGCATTCCTCTCTATCACATATTCCCAAGAACCTCTAGGGCCATGCGTGACGCACAAGGGGAGAGTCCAATTCACAATAGATTAATTTACGGGACCATTATTACACTAACAATCAATTTGCAACATGCTACCGATCGAGTGTTTTGCCTACACAGTTCTCGAGTCCACTGGCGTCCACGGCAAGACATACATCTCATAGTTCTCTCGTCTTTGAGACACGAGATAGGGGCCACATGTCACAATACATCCAGATCCATATCAAAAGCACACTCTGCATTATATAAGTACATACTCAGTCCTAAATGGTACGTAGCTTCTTGCATATCACATTTTCATTACAAAATTGCTCGTGATTCACTGTTTGAGAACAAGTTAGTGGTTTAATGGGTAGGCGAACTAGGCCTACATAACAACATATATATTTGCCTAGTGGCCGCATCATCTGTTCATTCCGCAAATACTGATAGTAATTTTGCACTAAGATAGCTAGCGAAACTGTGTTCACCTCACCGTCTTCCAAGCGGATAAAATTGAACACGCCACGTGGTCCCAGCAGACAATGGGACACAAAAAATAAAGAGAGGTATCACTACACCACAACACTTAAACAGCAACTGACTACAGTTGCTAAAAGTTTTTATGAGCATTGGACAGTGGGTTGCTAAAAGTTTGTCACAGACGGTCCGTTGCTAATATCAACTACCACAATGGATGGTCCGTGGCTGTAAATTTTTTGCTTGTGTGTTGGACCGTCCGTAGCTATAGGTGCTTAATAGAGTCGGATGGTCCATTGCGAAACAAATTTTCGATTGGGTTGGGCCGTTTCCTGTGAAACTTTGGCCCAAAACGGTTGAAAACCCTAAGTCATCCGCATACCCCCACCGCCGCCACTCGCTTTCCCACACCTGCTACGCCCGCTCGCGCTGTACACCGTACGCACGCAGCATGCCCGCCTCCCAACGCCGCACCCACCGCCCGGTGCCGCTTCCACGCCCCAGATCCACGCCACCGCCGGCCGCTTTCCGTGCCCGCCCGTGCCCTCCACACCTGCGCCCGGCGCCCGGCGCCCCGCCCCCTCGCGGTCGCGCCGCCACTCGGGGCGCGCGTGCGCTGGCGCCGCCCGGGGCCAGCGTCGCTGGGCGCCGCCCCCAGGACGCGTCTACACAGGCGCCCTTCCATTGCCCATGCTCTGCCGTCGCGCCGCCGGGGTCCGTTCTCGCGCATGTGGTGTCCGGTGTCCCTCGGCGAGGCCCGCTTTGGTGTTCGTCCCCTCCGGGCGTGCCGCGCCACCAGCCACCGCCGCCACACGGATCCGGTCTTTGGAGCAGCCCCTCTTGCACACGGCGTCTCGAGGGCGGGCTATCCCGATGAGCAGGCCCTCCATGCGAGGTCGTGGCGGCCAAGGCCCTTCCAGTGGAGATTCGATGGTTGCAACTTCTTTGATGGATGCTAGAACCTGATAGGTCTGAAGGTTTCTGATTGGTCCCATGATAATTACTGTTTTTCTATTTTGCTGCCTTTGCTGAGTATGGATAGCTATTGCTCATGTGTTTTCAGGAATCATCTCGTGGGAGAATAGTGATTTTGATCGCCTACTATGCACTGAGGGGCAAGGAAGTCTTTTCTCTAGGCTATTTAATGGTGTTAGTGTGCAAAATGGACGGAGTGGTATAGGGGACAAGTTGCATTTGGACGATGGTATACAGGTGCGCCCATAGTTTTTAGTGGTACACAGGTTAGGAGCTTTTTTCATAATGGTACACAGGTAAAAGCCTCAATTTTGTTGCTACTCTATAGCCATTGCATCTGGTTCAGATTGTATACTGGATGATATAGTACGTAGCAGGGATGATTTAATGCTTTACTTCATAACAATGAGTTGTGTGTCCCATCATATTGTCAATCTCATTTACATATTAGAACTCTGAATCTGAATTTGAGATGCGAGTGCAGTACTAACTTTTATTTAGCAATGTCGTATTGAATGCTCTTCCTTATGTACAGAAGCACCAGTGCTACGGACCCGTGTGGTGCTGATCCAATGCTAGCTATGCCTGATTCTACACGTGTACGTTTCTCTTCAATAGATAATATGTGTGGCAATGCAATTATCCCTTTGCAGGCTACTTGGTTTCTAATCTTGTTTGGACATTTAGCTATATTCTTTTGCTAGTGTGTACAGGATTTGAATCTGTTTGGACAATTCACCATGTCTGTAGGTGATGGCTTGGACAATTCAGCAAGTGATTCTTTTGTTGCAGTTTGTGGAGTAAAGAGACAGGGTGATTCCTTTGGAGTACAACTTGGTGGTTGTATTTTTAGACTCAGCTTGAGGTGCTAGGTTCTATTATTTTTTGGATGAAAAAACTGATGGTGCTAGCTTTTGATCATTGTTTGATTGCATTTAGTTGATGGCTTTTGAACAATAGGGAAACAATGTTGGATGCCTGTATGGCTTATATGTTGGTTTGATGTTTGAGAGTATGAATGAAGTGATCATTTGTATATGAATGATGTGATCATTTGTATATGTCATCCAAAATCTGTATTTCAATATTGTAGTGGTCCTGTTTTATTTTTTTTTTTTTGTACCAATTTAGTTGAGCTCGATGGACTGTCGGTTGCTATAAGTTCAATATTGCGATGGACCATCCGTTGCTAAATGCTCTAACTGATTGTCTGTTGCTAAAGTTTTACCATCGAGCGGTCCATGGCTAAAAGAGGGTCCGTTGCTGTATATATTTAACCACGGCTTCATTAGCATCTGCAGAGGTCCGTCGCTATATCTTTTAGCCACAGACTGGTCGTTGTACCCCCATATAGCAACGGACCGAAAGTTGCTGATTAAGGGTTGTGGTATAGTGTATGACTGCTACAATGGACATTAACAGGCTGCAACACCAGATGTTTTCCATCTACTATAAAGGACATTGCTGATGCCTCATATTTCTAGATAACACTGGTGGTTTCATATTTGCAAGAAACTCTCTTTGCAGTATTATGCATCTTTTTTTGTCCATTTCGAAGCTATATATTATGCATGCTACATATCTGGAAGATATCGAACTGATGACCAGCTAGCCATGGGAAGTCCTTGGTACATGTATATATACGTGATGATCTGATCCTTTTATAGATCGATTGAAACGTCAAGAGGAAATACTAGAAAATGCAGTCCATGTTGGACGCTCCTTCAAGGCTTCTACAGAGGACACATAAACGCACTGCAGCAATGGTCACCCATGTGTAACCGTGCAATGCGAGTTATGACTTGAGAAGTTAGTTATCCACTAAATTTGAGCTGCATAATCATCTGCACTGACATTTATGATATTAGTGTAAGTACAAGCCGAACTGCTTGCACATATGTCAAGTTCAATAAGCTCGTCCTTAACTTCATACACTATTTCAAAATGATGCTGAGTTTTATATATATTAAATAATAATTATATTAGTATACAATATTTATTTCTTGCTGTAAGGAGTGGTGTGATGAGGCTTTTTTTACATGAAAACCGAGAGGCGATGTTGCAACACACATATATCAAGTTCAAGAAGGCTAGAAGGATAATATCGGAATAGCCACACAGTGGACACAAGCTGTTAAGGCGCCTGCATACAAACTAAGATATGTTGTTGGACAAATTTCAACTTCATAATACCTTGAAAGTACCTTGTTATAAAATAACAAATAGACATACTACACAGCTCCAATGCATATTAAGTTGCTTTTATTTTTTTCTTGCAGAAAATAAAATGGAGAACATGGAAAACTTGAAGATCTGTACTACCATCAAGATATGGACTGCCTGAAAATTCTGTTGCGATAATCAATGAATTCATTATCCACAGTGCCATTGTTAAGCACCAGTATTGGACTACTAGTATAATATGGAAGGCCACTAATACATGATCAAGCTAAGGTGCATTTTTTTACAATACGGTCATGGAAACATGAATATTCTCCGCGGGACTCTGCCTTTTCCAGGTTCAAACATTGTTAGCAGCAATCCGATGGGCGCAACACCTAGCCTCGTGGCACTGTGTACGATCGTGCTGTGTCTGCCTCTCATGCTGGCAGTCTGACTCCCTCTCTCCGTTTTGCATTTCCCTTGCATGTGCACTCGAGTCCTTCTGCACTCAATCTCCTGAGACAGTGGGATCGGACCTTCCCCTAAGGGTACTGGGGCACTGCGAAAACCTTGGCCTGTAAGTTGGCTTGGGTGCAGGCACATGAACACAGACGAAGGGTGGGGAAATATCGTAACATTTTCAGAAGCACCATAGATGTCCTAGCTCCTGATGCCTCCTAATCCTAATGAATACGACTAATTGTGCTCTGTTTGTTGTCGGACGCAGGTGATGATCCCTCTCTCTATCTCTCTGTATCTCTCTCTTTCTCTCTCAGCTTTGCTAGGATATGAAACTGATGACTATAGGAAAAACTTGGTACATGTATAGGTGATGATCTGATCCTTTTATAGATCGAGTGAAACGTCAAGGGAAAATGCTAGAAAAATGCAACCGAAGTTGGATGCTGTTTCAAGACTTCTACTATACAGTGGACACATTGATGTGTTGTAAATGGTGACCAGAAATAGTGCAGAAATTAGAATGTACTACTGCAGTAATGGTTGCCCATGTGTAACTGTTCAGTGCGAGTTATGACTTGAGAAGCTAGCTATCCACTAAACTTGAGCTGAATGCATGACGATCATTTTGTACTGACATTATTTAGGATATAAGAGTAAGTACACAAGCCAGCTGCATGCACATATGTCAAGTTCAAGAAGCTCGTCCTCAACTCCATACATTTTTTTCAATATGACAGTGTTTTATATATATTAATTATTAGTATAAAATATTTGTTTCTTGCTGTAAGGAATCTAGTTGTGATGAGGCCTTCTTACATGAAAATCGAGATGCGATGTTGCAACACACACATATGTCAAGTTCAGGAGGCTTAGAAGGAAAATTTGGAATAGCCACACGATGGACACAAGCTGTTAGGCAACATACAAATTACGGTATGGTTGTTGTACAAATTGGAAATTTGGAATAGCCACACCTCCAATGCATATTAAGTTGCTGTTATTTTTTCGTGCAGAAAATAAACTGAGAACATGGAAATCCTGAACATCTGTACGACCATTGAGACATGGACTGCATGAAAAAATCAGTTGTGAAAATTAATTCATTATTCACATGGCCATTGTTAAGCACCGGTGTTAGATTACTAGTACAATGTGATTGAAGGCGGCTAAAACATGATCAAGCTAAAGGAAACCTGGCCTTTTTTACAATACAATCATATGGAACCATAGTAGCAGCTTTCCGATGGGCGCAAAACTCCGCATTTTGGCGAAGTCTACCATGCTGATGTGTCTGCCTCTGTGCTTCGGTTTGACTCCCACTTTCCATACCCTCTCGAAAATGTTGCGTTTGGCAATTCCAAAAGAGTCGAGCAAGAGAAATTTGGCAACAATGGTAACGCCACGGCTTGGGTGCAAGCACATTAAAACACAAGCCATCCACGAGCGGAAGATCCAAGGGAAAGCGACGTACCATTTTAGGCCACACCATAGCTGTCCTAGTTCCTGATGCCTCCTAATCCTAATGAATACTCAGGCCTAATTGTGTTCTACTTGTTCTTGGACAGGTACAGTTGCTACCTGCAATGCTCTCTCTCTCTCTCTCTCTCTCCCGTGTGTTTATGTTCTTTTGGACTGCCTTTGAGCTACTCACACACGAAGAGATACTTTGCATTGTGATATAAGCACAGGTGACAAGAAGCTGAGACTACCAACCACACAGAACAACGAGGAGTTGAATAGGTGGTGCACTATTTATGCACTTTTGCTGCACCATTTATGCATATAGATCCATGACCCCTGGTTCCACTACTATAAATAGTTTCAACATTCAGGATAATACAATGGCCATACCCAGCATGCCTTGATATAGGAGATTATCAGTGGATATGGATGAAACTTGAAAAGTACTGGTGTTCTGCAGTAGGGCGTAGCTCGTGTCCACTGTTCTGTCATTCACTTTTAGCACAGAATTATTAGGGCATGTTGAACTTGAACCCACAAGCAAAAATCACAGGGATCGTACTTTGAATAAATATATGTCGGCTTGTCTGTGGGGTCGTCTGTACATATAGTACTTAATTTATACACATAAATCACAGGGATCAGTAAAAATTTGAACTCTGTATATATGTCATTTTATTCCTTGTTGAAAACATGGTTATTTCAAAGTCAGATGAATTTGTCCTGTGGCTTCACTCCTGTTAGTGTTACAATCACTGCTGTGCTCATCCTCTTTAATATCAGTTCTCTTGTGGTCTCTCTTTGCGTGTGTTGACCAAAGATACGTGTGCTGTAATAGTGAAAATCATCGATCATAATTGTCCCATTTGGCTTATTTCATTTTTTAGCTGTTCTTCAACTTGTACTTTGACTCTGTTTCTTTTTTTATTAGTAAAATTTGTAGGGGTGCAAACCCCTCCAGTACTTATAAAAAAACATTATGTGACAAGCATCCGAGATCTCACTAGACTGATATCCTGTTAGTAGGCCGTTCATTGGCTCCGTCCATCAATCAACACTAGGCAGAAGCACACACGGGTGGATCTGCGAGCTTGATACGCTTTCACTAGTACCGAAAATCACTTCCGTGGCGGGCAAAAAACCCTGTTAGTGGCGGGCATGGCTGCCCGTCACTAACGAAAGGTCACGGATAATCGTGGGCTTTCGGCGTGGCGGGCGCCTTGCCCGCCACGGATAAGCAATCACGGCGTGGCGGGCGGCATAACGCCGCCACCACGCCAAAATAGACTTAACCGTGGCGGGCGCCTTATGCTGCCCGCCACGGTTATGTCTGACCTAGCGTGGCGGGCGCTTTATGTTGCCCGCCACGCCACGATTTTTTTTTTTTAAAAAAATAAAATGCCATTTATATATGTATATATTTATATATATAAATATGTAATATAGGACTGCGCTATTTGGTTGCTGTACGCTCTAAATATTATTTAGAGCGTCGGCGAACCTTCCCGTAATAGTAAATTTTCCCCCACAACCGTAAGTATTACTAGCAAATTAATGCATGAGCCTTCACGTGAGAGTAAATCTTTCTCCCACAGCCGTAAGTATTACTACCAAGCCTTCCCGTGAGAGTAAATTTCCATCCCAAAACCGTAAATATTGCTACCAATTTCATGCCTGAACCTTCCCACAAAAAGTAAATTTTTATCCCAAGAACTGTATGTATTACTACAAGCTCCCACAACCGTAAGTATTACTGCCAGTTTTATTCCCCGGCGGCTCCTGAACGATCCAACGGCAAGAGTAAGTATTACTACTATCAACCTCACGATTCCGGTTAGGGAAATTGGTAGTAACTTTCTTTCCTGCAACCGTAAAGGAAGTCCATCCTGACATCCAACAAACAGTAAATGTTATGCGTAGAAGTATTTGCCTTATGTACATAAAAGCGTTGCCGTGATCAGTGCTAGCATTGATGTTGTTGCCGATTCCAAGTTGCATGTGGCACACACACCTTTTAAAAACTATAAGCGATGTGCATGCATGCATGATTTTATTTCCATTAACGTTGTTGCCTATTTTAGAATGAATAAAATTGGGAAGTATTTTAGTAGTAAGATGAGTATTTCCATTTTACTTCCATTTAATTAATGCATACGTTGGAAAGCACACGTGAATTAGTAGTACGATTCTTCAGAATTAGTAGTAAGATTTTTTCAGAATCAGTAGTAATGTTTTTTTTTTGAATTAGTAGTAAGATTTTTAAATTTATTCTCCTTTCCTTTCTTTGAATTAGTAGTAATATTTTTCTGAATCAGTAGTAAAATTTGTGTAAAGTTTCTCCTTTTTTCTCTGAATTGGTAGTAAGATTCTTTGTATTTTTCATCCAATTGACAGAAATACAGATTCTTCTTTACAACATTCCTTCCCTTGCAAAGCATACATGCAAACAGTTAAATACACCAGTACAACATTCTTCTGCAATCCATGCGTGCATATCCAAAGAAATGGAGATTTGAACAAGACTTCTGTGCATATCAAAGTAGTAACAAATCATGAACAATAATTTTATATACATAGAAAAATCATCAAAACCATCGTAGCACTAGGAGATTTGAAAAGGAGGTCACTGTATTATATCCAAAATCACTAAATGCTAACAACCGTCCAGTGCCCGTGGGCAGACCGCACGCACCACGGAATGCACGTACTGATGCTTGGGTTGGCGCTGTCGAAGTAGGGGAAGGCCGCGCGGGATCCAGATCCTACCAACTAGGATATGCACCGCATCCACCACCTAAGACCTGCTAGATGCTGTTGACGGGAGGTGTTGCCGCCTTGGAGAGGGCGCCAGCACCAGCCTCGAAGGCTCATCAGCAAAAAATAATAATAATAAAGAAAAATAAACGAACGTAGCCCAAACCGAACCCACCTCAGGACAGGAGATCGGCGATGTGGGTTTCTCACCTCGCCGGTGCGAGATGCGCGTCCGCCAGCCTGTACCTTGTGATGTCGCTGCCGTCGTGAATCCATCGGATCGGAGAAGAGGCAGCGGCACCGGGGAAGGGGGCAAAGGGAGCGTCGCCGCTGCCACCGCGCCTCTCATGCCATGTGCCCTGATTCGTCGATGCCGGTGAACGGGGAGCTGTGCGCGGCCCACGCCACCGCCCTGTGGAGGAGGCCGAGGTAGATGCCGTGAACGGGGAGGACGACGACTTCGCGCCGCCACCACCGTGCACGTCGTGGGAGACCCTGAGGGCGCTACAGACTTGGCCATGGTGAACGCTGCAGATTTGGGCCATGGAGGCCGTCGAATCTCCCTGCACCTGCTCGACCGCCGCCACCATTGCCGAAGATGCCGAGGTGACCGGGAGAAACAACCTGCCGGTGGGTGAGAGAAAAAGCTGGAAAAGAATGAGTGGATGCATGCCACCGTGTGAAAAATATATAATATATATGGGGGTGATTAAATGCTAGCTAGGATTGGGGGCATGGAGTGAACGCATGCAGCGCATGCAGCAATAGGAGTAAGTATTACTCTTGCTGGCGGGCCAGTTATGGTTGGACAACTGACAATTGACCGCCGGAGTTGGGCGGCGCCGCCGCGGCTCTAAATAATATTAAGCACACACTATCCTAAATAGCAGTTACCTATATATATATCTATATATATATATATATATATATACACACATACACATCTATCAATACATACACACATATATATAAGACAGATACTCAAATATATACCATATACATATATATACAAGTTTCACTGATCGATCGATCGATCCATTAGTTCATATCCAACATGTACTAGTTTAAATTACAACATATCCTTACAAAAATTGCGAGCTATATGTTTACTTGGATGAAGATAGTCCTTAAGCTCTAGCTCTTCCCATCTCCTTAGCGGCCCAAACTCTATGAACAACCCCAGCTCACCGTCCCCGATTGAAGTACGGCTGTTCTTCGTGAACTACCATGTCTAGAACGAACTTGCGGATGTCGATCTTGTCGCTGAACCGCATCTCGTCGGTTGCCTTTTTGTAGTATCCTCGTGAACTTGTTCTTTGAGTCCTTGAGCTGTCGGTAGCTGGATTTGTACCTTTTGGGCCCCGAGGAACTCACGCAGGCGAAGAATCCACACAAGTTTGATCCGTATGGTTGTTTGAGGCACCGCACACAATAAACCCGGTGTTATTAGTAATATCGAAGCTATAGCCTAGTAGTCGCATTTCTAAGAAAAACTATGTTTCATTTACGTGCGGGAAATCTCGCTTGATTTTGAGTGTATCTCCATTGCGCTCCTTACACTTCGGGATCGTCGATCCCAAAGAGTTCGAATCCTTCAAGTATTGCTTGTAAGCGTATGTCGAAATGCACTATATTGTCAACGATATATGATATTCGACTCTAGTATATAATTGCATAAGGAGTTCATCGATCACTTATAATCTCAAAAATTTTTCGAACCGGCGGTAGCCGTGCGGGTTCGTGCCTCGTAGTGAGTCAAAGATAACGGCCCTCCCGTCCCCGAGGAAAGATCATGAAACATCCAATGTCCTACCATCCCTATTCCATATTGGTAAGGCGCCGAATACAACGAGGCCCATTTTCCTTGACCTTTTCATCACCGATATGACGTACTACGCTACCTCCAACTTCTTAGCTCTTTCATTCTTATCCCGGATCTTACGTCTTTCCTCGTCCGTCAAGTTGACCAGGTCGGGATGGTCCGCTCTTAGCTTATAACCGACGATCTATCTCTCACAGATGTGCCATGGAGAGAGGTAAAGAACACCAGTCCCTAACTTCTGGGCTGCATCGGCGCACAACCTACAAGGACATGTGGTTGTGGCATAGGTACCTTTGGTACAATGAATCTATATACGGATGCAAGGGACATGTGCAAGTAAAATTGCGGTTACATCGTAAACAAGGTGACTTGGGCAACGTCAATGTCCTGTCGACGAAGTAGCCTCGACATGTCTTCGAATGTAACCGCGAACTGGAGATCGGTGTGGTAGTGGAAGCACTCCTTAGGAAGAAGGACACGAGAAGGAATGCAATCCACGCTTTCTGCGCACTCTATGTACCACGCATGGAACTTCCGAGTCTCCCGTCCTCGGCATCGATGAGCCGGGCCTTTGGGATCATGAACTTCCAAAACTTCGAACGAGCCGGGGCATTCGTCCCGAGATAAACCCCACATAAGGTGGGGATTTTGGCCTGCAAAAAGCGGCGGTACAAATGTTAGCTAGGGTTGTGAAAAGAAGTAGCTAATGACATAGTACAACTCATGGTTTTTGGCTGGGAATACCGTTCGGATCGAATATCTATTCTTTGGGGCCTCCCGGGTTTAGGGTACTTCGGTGGTATGACGTCCTCTTCATCGAATGTGTGCTTCTTCGGTGCTGGAGGGCGTTTGCTAGGTCGAGCTCCTTTCTGCTTCCCCGGCGCTTGAGGTGTTGTCCATTGGAGGCCTTGAGTGTAGACGGGTGTCTCACTCCCTACTCTCTCCTCGGGACTGCAACATGTTTTTCGCCCGATTGCTTCGTGATGAGCCGACCAATTTATAAGAAATCAAGTATAAGTCGCAATCACCGGCAATCGCAATCTGTACTTGAGTCCATATAAACCCGTATTCGAAATCTCGAGTGATTTCAAACTCATCAACAACGCATAACAGGATCATTCAAATTGGTAGTAAAATCCGCGTGTTTTTCAAACCAAATTCGATATATTAAAATATCGAGTGCAAAGTATAATTTATTACAAACTCAGGTTCATTGTGCGGAAGCGATAGTTTGCGAAAAACCAAAGTAGTTTTGATGAAAACAAATATAAGATAGTGCCAATAGATAGTCATCCCTCAGAGCATGATGAGACGGGGATATGGATATGCCTTGCCCGGGGCCTTACTCTTCATCAACGAGAAAACAAACAAGACTTACAATAACCATGGTAAATATGATCACCTGCAACAACGGAATAAAACCCCGAGTACAAAATACTCAAATTAGACTTACCCGTCCATAATAAAATAAAAGACTCCAAGGATTATGCTAGGCTTTATCCGGGGTTCAAATGACTCACATTTCTTTTCGCAAAATAAGGTTGTTTAGTGAGCCTACACATACTACTTAATTATTCCAAGTTAACGGGGTTATTATTTACTTACATAACATAGATCCCGTGTTGTCAAGATTAAACATTGCTCAAGAGAATAAATAACAAAGATAAGTAACTGGATCGGGATATAACTTACTGCAACATGAATGAAGACATTTAAGTTATAGTGATTAAGACTACATTGCCGTGGACATAACCGGGTTCTCACTATCCAGGAGAGATGGCGATTCGAATCGATTGCAAACCAGCTGGCGAATACCTTGACACACACCAAGTCTACTTTGCAAAGGTAGACCCGATCACTCTTCAAGGTGTTACGGGACGTAAAAGTCTTGGTCTTGCCGGCTACCCTCCTTCTCGGGTGCCAAGTGAGCATGCAACGTGACCGACATCATCGTGCGCATCATCTTGCACCCAATAACAAACCCCTCCGCAACCAACGCCAAAGGAGGAGCGATAGAGCGAGCATGGCCGCCCATAACAATCTTGCGAAGTTTCGTGGGCTCACAACCCCGCTGAGCCTACTATATGCCGTGTATGTTCAACTTCCGATCACATTCCGATAAAGTATGAGTCCTTAATCGATCAGGTGGAAAGGACCACAAACTCCACCCAACCTCACATGTTTTATTTATCAGGTTCTCAGCAGCTTGACAATCACCCATGTGATTGTACACAACATAACCTTAAGTGACCGGAATCACTGTCTACTGCAACCATGGTACTGAGCATTAATCTAGACTCTGCTACTAGGATAGGGTAACAAATTCAGCAAGGAATAGGTTTCAACCATTTCCTAAACGTAATGCATCAAACATATAAAAGGACTCAAATCAATTTAATTTGGAAGGATAGGAAAGGGCAGAATGCTCCGGGGGCTTGCCTCGCAGAACGTCGTAGGAACGTGCTCCCGGGCACTCGATCCACTCGTCGGTCGATCCTTCTCCTCCGATGACTCCTCCGGACTGCACTCCCAGCGAGCAGCTCCCTTGGCTCCTCGATCAGCTCCTCCGTAACCTCCCCCGATCCCGAGATGATGCATATGATGGAGAAAAGAGATAAATACAATTGCATGAACCCTAACTTGTATAAAATAAAGTATGCACAATGAATGGATGCTTCATGATGCAAGCTATTAATAAGTGCATCTCTCTCTCTGCAAAACATAACTTAAACCACACAAGAAACACTTGCACGCCACATTAACAACACATCCTATCTCTCTATCTAACAGAAAATGGCAGCACGACAGTCTGTCACTAAAACAATCTCACAGGGGAGTTCTACAACTCCAAATCCAAAGAAACTAGGACTCTATTGAAATCTAAATGCATTTCCTACAAAACATTCCACAGCACCCAGAACTAAATCCAAGCCTAACAGCCTCGAAATTGGGAAAAACAGAGACTCTTTTTCAGCCCAAACACCACTTACAACCTCCATATCTTTAAAACTACTCATGCAACATACTTCAAACTACACCAGCAAGTAAATCAAGTAACTATCTATCAAATAAACTTACTGAACCTGCCAAAAGATAAATTAAAGTACATGAAATAACAAACCCTAGTAAACACTACGTTGGCGCACTTTAAATAGATAAAATGCTAGAACAAGAAAATGTAGAAACTTCAGATCTAACTAAGCCAAGCTTACTAACAGATCATCAACATGCTAAGAACATATAATAAAAATACAATTACCCAATATGAACATATAAGCATATATTTCTAGCCTATTTTCCATGCACCACAATTATGATAAATATAAAACTACCTCACAAAAATCAACAAAAATTACCAGAGCATCCCTACTCGAATGTAATAACTACCATAACAATATCATGGCAAGATCATGCTTAAACAGCCCTATACAAAAATGACAAGTTGGCAACAAACCTAGGCATGAAAATACTTTGTACTATGAAAAAGTGTCAAACAACAGATTTCTGAGTATGAACATCTACTCAAACCTATCAAGAACCACCACAACAAGTTTTACACTCAAAACCCTAATATTTATTTTTCTATGAATTTCTAAAGATCATACAAAGAAAAAAGCACATAAATAGAAAATCACATTTCTTCTACAGAACATATCATGCAAGATATTTTTCCTAGATTCTACTCACAAAAACAAGCACTATTCATACAGAAAGCATATTTTTATCTTGTACCAATTAAAAGATATGATTTTCTCCAATTTCCATACATTTCTAGCCATAAATAAAACTCTATATAAATGTTCTCTGAAAATAGGATTTCATAATTTTATATTGTAGCCTATATTCTAACAAGCACAGCAAAATTTGTCTCACTCAATTTGGACTTAAAATGACCAAGATATGAATTTCCAAAGCTTTTCATGCAAACCGGAAAAACAGAAAAAAGAATAAGAAAAAGAAATGGATGTGGGGCCCGGCTGTCAGCGAGACAAAGCAGAGCCCGGGCGGCGGGTGCGACGGATCTCCACCGGCGATGAGTTTCCGGCGAACCAAGGGCACCTACGGCTTCCTCGACAAGAGCTATCGATCCATACCATTTTCCCCAACCGAAATCGGCTCTAGCGCCGACCTACGGCGGCGGCGGCGACGGCGGCGCTGGGGCGGCGAACCGGCGCTCCGGTGCTCGACGGGATGAACCAAGACCCGCTCGACTCCTCTTGACTTAACTAAGACATGCAAAGCCATTCCATGCTCAACGAGCAACGGCGGCGAAAAACGGATGGGCGTGACGGGCGGGCCGCGGGCATCAGCGTCGGCGACGACGCCGTCGTGAAACGACGGCGACTCTTACTCAACCATCTAGCTCGAGAGCTCAAGCACCTCTAGGCGATCATGAAACACGAACTAGCACGGTCGAAACTTCGATCTATGAGCTCGGTGTGAGCTTGCCCCGACAAAGTGCCATGGCGGTCTCACCCCGGGCCGCCGAAAAAGGGAAATAGGGTCCGTACCTCGACCTATACCTCGATTCGCCGGTTTGGAGTAGAGGACGAAGTAGCGGAGCTAGGGATGGGATTTGGGGTGGTTTGGTGTGGCAACGGCGATGAACCACGGCGGCGGCGCCGATCGACGGGCGATGGCCAGCGGGCGGCGATTTCTCCACGCCGAGCGGCCGGGCGGCGGTGGTGGAGTGAAGCTAGCGTTAGGGCGCGCGCGCGGCGTCCTATTTTATCGCGGCGCCGACCCGTAACGTCCTATCTGGGCCGTACATCGGCGTCCGCGCAGCGAGCGCCACGCCGACGCCAAGCGGTGTCGGCCGGCGGCGAGCCGACAAGTCCCCTCCTACTGCTTTTTTCCGAACCAGCGGACGGTTTTTGGCCTGTGCATCGAGATTCGTGTAGAATTTGGAAAAAGTCAAAACACCAATTTTGTAGAGAATTTCATAAGCTACAAAACTCTCAACATGACCATCTTCTAATTCGGCCTAGATTTGAAACTAAAAATCAAAAACAGAAAGGTTCACTAAAACACCCAAAAATCAGGGTTTGAATTTGACTCAAGTTTGACTCAAACTTGGGGGCTCTATTTGGGTCATTTCAAAACCTTTTCACAAGAAAATCACAACAGATCATTTGCTCCACACAAAAAGTACTTCATTTCATCTAAAGAAACTTTTTTGCTAAAAACCCTTCTATCAAGCACTTTTGAAAAGAGTTTCAAAATGGGTCAAATAGGTTTGACACACTAGGGCTATTTTATGAAAAATTTCTAAATTGAATCACAAGCTCAAACATGGTCCTAAATTATGATAAAAATACATCTACAAACAATCTAGGTCCAAAACATGATTATAGCAAGGATTCTATAATAGCTAGGTCAAGCAAGCATAAAATTAGAACAACTCAAATAAAAGCTATTATGCACTTGCTTATGCATGAAATGATGATGATGCTATGCAAATGATCATGCTTTAAAGATGCTTAACACCTAGGGTGTTACAAATCTTTCCCCCTAAAAAGAATCTCATCCCGAGATTCAGCGACACTAACCAGTTTTTATAGAATCGCGGGTAATTCCGTAGAAGATACTCGTCCGTCTCCCATGTTGCATCATTCTCTCCATGATTTCCCCAAAGAATTTTGTACTGCTTAACTACCTTGCCCCTCGTGACCCTTTCTTTGGTGTCTAACACCCTGGCTGGTTCATCATAATAGGTCAAGTCTTGACTGATTTCGACACTCCGAGTTGAGACTCGTTCCTTGTTGACACCTCTTAAGCCATGTTTTTATGTGTCAATTAAATACATAATAAAGGTATAAAAAGAATAGAAGGCATAGAATAGGTGTTATACTGATAAAGTTCCACGAGTTTTGGTGATTTATATCTTTTCGGGGACTTAACAGGAAAATACCGTGAAATTGAGAGAAAACCCCCACATAATAAGAAGATTTACCGTAGAAGACTTTTGATCCGAAAGGTGAACTAAAACATTCTAGAAGACACCGAGAAGACACGGGAAAAGACCCGACAGGCGGGGCCCACCCCTGGCCTTGGCGCCCGCCAGGGCCCACACTGGCGGCCGCCAGGTGGGTCCCACCTGTTGGCCTCTCCCTCTTATGTCGGTTCACCACCGACCTTGTGGTTGCATCTACGCCGTTATTGAAGTCGGTTTGATCCAAGGGCCAAAGATTCATCCGCCAGACTATATAAGGAGGGTCCTACCTCCGCCTTAGGCATGAAAATCATTATTCATCGGACTCATTCGATCATAGCTAGAGCCATACCTCTCTAATTAGAAGAGCTAGATCAAGTTGAGAGAGATTAGTAGAAAGTTGAGAGATAGATCAAAGAACTTGATTAGAGTTCTAGATCTGTTCTTGAGAGATAATTAGAAGAGTTGAGGAGAAGTAAGGAGAAGTACCGGATCTGGCTGGTGACTCTCTACGCTTGTACCTCTCGGGATCAAAGGCTTCATTGCACTTGATCTTGAGACTTCTTTGGTGGATTAACCTTATAGTTGAGTAAGTTCACTTATTTATATTTCTTTTGGTTTATGACTCATTAGAGTACTTTGATTCTTGTCGCTCTTGAATTGAAGTTGTTACCTCTAGTGTAGACGTGGTGTCTATACTAGATAACTCATAATTGCTCCCTACCTGCCGGATAGTGGTAGATCGTGGTAGTGACAAAGTACCATTGAGTCCTTTGTATTCCACATCCCATAGATAGGATTCGTAGGATCGAGTCTTTGGGAGATAGTAAGTTTCGCCCTTACCTTCTCTTGAGTACGATCCCCATTAAAGAATATCTATAAGCCTTACAAGAGTATAAGCTAGACGACCATAGAATTCTTCTCACCTTTTATCCGAACTCCCGTTCCTTTCTATTATCTCGAGGGGATTAGTTTCTTGCCTCAGTATTCCCACACCATTCTCCCCGTGGATTCGATATTTAAACCCCCGGGTGAAGTGCTCATCGTTTACGTTAAACTTGCACTATACAAATTTATAAATAATTACGTAGGATAACTTTTACCAACAAGCATTTATTTGGCGCCGTTGCGTGGGAGAACGGTTTGTTGATTATCCGAGCTAATCTAAATCTTGTATCATATCATTAGTTTAGATTTTCCTTTTTATTTTATCTTATTCTAAAATCATTATCCAAATGGATACTACCCCTCTTTACAAAAATTTAGCACCCAATGGGCAAGCTTGTAGACCTGTGCTATCATCTGAACCTATTCAAGCTAGATCCTATGAGTTTCGCCCCAGGTTGATAGAGATGGTCCAAAACCATACTTTCTCTGGAGAATTAGACGAAAATCCTTTTATTCATCTCCAAACTTTTGAGGAGACATGTAAATGTCTACATATTGAAGGCATGTCCCCTAAAACAATCCTTTGGACGCTCTTTCCATTCTCTTTGAAAGGAAAAGCTCGCCAATGGTACAATAGAAATAGAGAAAGAATGGCTGGCAATTGGGAAACTTGTTTAACTGAATTTTGTGCTGATTTCTTTCCCATGTCAAAACTAGTTAACTTTAGGCTCTCAATCCTATCCTCAAAACAAAATCATGATGAATCTCTGAGTGCCTATTGGGAACGATATGATCTTCTTTCCAAATCCGGACCAAATCTCGCCATACCAGACCATGTTCTAATTCAACACTTTTATATTGGTCTGAATAGAAAATCAAGAAAATATCTTAATACTTCTGCGAATGGATCTTTCATTCACCTTTCACCCCCTGAATGCATTGCTATCCTAAACAAAAAAATGGAGAACAAGGAGGATGATCCAACTGCAGGAAAATCTTTACAAATAGAAGAAATAATAGAAGATGAGAGATTAGCTGAATCCAATTCTATTCCAAATCCTTTACCACATCCAAATAATCCGGAACCTTTAGAAGAACCAGAGGTTACTTCAATCTCGACTTCTTAAATGATATCGAGGATGATCTCTTTACGATTATGAAAATACCTCGAAATATCGATTTAAATCTCGAGAAGAATAGATCATCATAATCTTATCCTATAGATTCTTCCCGATTTAACACATTTGAAAGGAACTACGTAAGAACTTGTCTCAATCATTAGTAGTGAATGGACGTAAGAATCGAGCTTTCCTCCGATGTGATCCGTTTGGATTCACCTTACGTACCTATTTGCCGCCAAGTTGATAAAGATCCATTTGATGCTCTTTATAATCCTATAGTGGGGATAAACATCATGGCATTATCCTTTGTTCAAGATCTTCTCAAAAATATGCCATTGAGTTCCACTACAAAATTACTTTTAACACCTTCGTGACAAGTTATTCAAAGTTCGTGAATTCTTTATGTCTTACCAATCAAGGTGAATAACATCATGGTACATCTTAGTTTCTATATCTTTGATATCATGGAGTTTGACCTTCGATAGGACAACCAATAGAAAAGCTTACTTTTAAAGGACAACCCTGAGATTTAGATTTTCAAATAGACAAAGATCTTCAAATTTCATTACCTATCATCCAAGCTATTCATGCTAAATCCGAGTCTTGTCCGTAACTGCATCCTATGGAGGAAGTTAAAGAGGCCACCGTAGAATATTTCGTGGAATCCAATCAAGAAGATGATTCGAAATTTTTTATTGAAGAAGAGGATGAAAATCCTACTACTTCAGAACCTTTAGATGAATTTGAGAATCCACCGAGACCTCCTATTGAACTTAAACCTTTACCACCAGGCCTCACTTATGCTTTCCTAAATCAAGATTCAGAGTCTCCAAAGTGATCATAAATGATAAACTTACACCGGATCGGACTCTCGGTGATAATCGTCTTAGAAAAACATCGGCGAGCCTTAGGCTACGCACTCGATGATTTAAAAAGGAATTAGTCCTGCTCTCTGCACTCATCGTATTCCTACGGATACGAGATATACCCCCATCTATAGAACCCCAAAGAAGACTGACTAATGCGATAAGAGATGTAGTTAAGAAGGAAGTTCTTAAGTTATTACAGGGATTATCTATCCCGTGCCACATAGTGAGTGGGTAAGCCCTGTTCAAGTTGTGCCTAAGAAGGGAGGCATGACAGTTTGTTAAGAATGATAAGAATGAATTGATTCCTCAAAGAATCAAGTTACGGGATGGAGAATGTGCATAGATTATAGAAAATTAAATAAAGCCACAAGGAAAGATCATTTTCCTTTGCCTTTCATTGATGAAATGTTAGAACGATTGGCAAAGCATTCTTACTTTTGTTTCCTTGATGGATATTACGGATATCACCAAATTCCAATCCACCCTAGTGATCAAAGCAAAACCACTTTTACATGCCCATATGGAACCTATGCTTATAGAAGAATGTCTTTTGGGTTATGTAATGCACCAACGTCTTTTCAAAGATGTATGATGTCTATATTTTCTGAAATGATTGAAGAGATTATGGAAGTTTTCATGGATGATTTTTTTACGTATATGGAAAAAAAACTTTTGATGATTGTCTAGAAAACTTAGATAGAGTTTTGCAAAGATGTGAGAAAAAGCACTTAGTCCTTAATTGGGAAAAATGTCATTTTATGGTTAGAGAAGGAATAGTGCTTGGTCATCTTATTTCAGAAAGGGGAATAGAGGTTGATAAAGCAAAAATAGAAGTTATAGAACGAGTTACCTCCCCTGTGAATGTTAAAGGGATAAGAAGTTTTCTAGGCCATGCTTTGGTTTTTATCGTAGATTTATAAAAGATTTTTTCACATATTGCTAGACCACTTACCAAACTTGTTAGCCAAAGATGTTCCCTTTGTTTTTATGATGCTTGTCTTAAAGCTTTTGAAAGATTGAAAAAAAGGCTCTTATTTACGCACCAATTATTCAACCCCCGATTGGTCTTTGCCTTTTGAAATTATGTGTGATGCAAGTGATTATCTTTGTGGGGCGTGTTAGGACAAACTAAAGACAAGAAACATCATGCTATTGCTTATGCTAGTAAAACTTTGACTGGACCACAACTTAATTATACTACTACGAAAAAGAGTTGCTAGCAGTTGTTTATGCTATAGATAAGTTTAGATCTTACTTGGTAGGAGCTAAAGTGATTGTTTACACCGATCATGCTTTGCTTTGAAATATTTGCTCACCAAGAAAGATGCTAAACCACGTTTGATAAGATGAATTTTGTTACTCCAAGAATTTGATTTAGAAATTAAAGATAAGAAAGGAGTAGAGAATTCTATTGCTGATCATTTATCTAGAATGCAATTTGAGAAACCAAATGAATTGCCTATTAATGACTCACTTTCGGGGGCGATATGTTTTATCGGATAACCCATACCGATCCCCTCGTATGCGAGATCTTGTTAATTTTATGGTTGCGGGATATGTAACACCAAGGGCGTATAAGAAGAAGCTTATTTATGAAAGTCGTCACCACTTATGGGATGATCCATACCTCTTCGAGTATGTGCCGATGGACTACTCGGAAGATGTGTGCCAAATGTAAAGGATTGCAAATTATTGAAAGATGTCACTCATCACCATATGGAGGTCATTATGGGGCATTCGTAACACATGCAAAGATTTGGCAAGCAGGATTTTTTACTGGCCTACCATGTATCAAGACACAAAAGATTTCATCCGAAGATGTGGAGCTTGTCGAGGCACGGGAATATAAATACAAGAGATGCTATGCCTCGACAACTAATCTCCGTTGATTGAGCTCTTTGATGTCCGGGAATTGATTACATGGGACCATTTCCAAAATCCGAAACTATGAATATATCTTAGTAGCAAAGGGACTATGTTTCAAAATGGGTAGAACCTTTGCCATGCAAGAATGCAGATGGTAGAAGTTCAATCAAGATGTTTGAAGAAACTATATTCCCAAGGTTTGGAGTACCTCGAATGGTAATTAGCGACGGAGGAAGCCACTTCATTGATAAAAAGTTCGACAATATTTATTGAAGCATGGAGTTCGTCATAATATTGCTACAGACTTACCACCCTCAAACAAGTGGTCAAGCGTAGACTTCAAATAAAATGTATCAAGAATATTTTGCGAAAAAAAAGTTGAAGAAATGGGAACTAAATGGAAGGATAGACTTCCGTAAGCACTATGGGCATACAGGACAGCGTACAAGACACCAATTGAATGACACCTTATCAACTTGTTTATGGAAAGACTGTCATTTGCCCATGTAGAGCTTGAGTTTAAAGCTCACTTGGGCAATCAAGAGATGGAATATGAATCTCGATGCTTCAGAATTCAAAGAAAAATGCAATTATCGAATTGGAGGAATGGAGAGAGAAAGCTTATCATAATGCCAAGATTTATAAAGAAAGAACCAAGAGATGGCATGACAAGAAGATAAAGATAAAAACTTTCACTCCGTGAGATCGTATTACTCTTTAATTCCGTGTAAGATTATTCGGGCATGGAAAACTTCGGAGTAAATGGGAAGGACCTTTCAAGGTAGTAAATTCATCATCACATGGAGCAATCACTCTACAAGACTCCGAAGGTAAGTTATTCAAGGTAAATGGTCAACGTCTTAAAATTTTCTATGAACTTGATAAGCCTGATGAAATAAATAAATTAAATGAATTAGATGAGATATACTTTAATGATCCATTTCAAGATTTTTGATTTTCGTAGAATTTGTTTTTATGGGCCAAAAATATAAGTATTACAATTAGAATAGAGATAATAGGCTACAGAAAAAGGGACACGACACGCTGCATAAGGGCACCGGGGCGCCAGCCCATTGAGCTCGGCGACCGCCGATCCTCGCCCTCCCCTCTTCCTCATTCTTTTTTTTTTAATACTCTAGAAACTAAGCCCGTTGTAATGACGTACATTCTGGAGTTATTTAATAGGACCATACTGTGAGCCTAATCCTCCTATCCTATACCTCTTACCTATATAAACAAGTCCTTTCTCAACATCTCATCTCATCTAAATTCATTCTTCTCCAAGACCGAAGACTAAAACCTCCTATTCCCAACATGAAGAACAATGAAACTCGCATGGTGGTTTATGACCCTAAGTAAGGCGGCTACAAATTTGTATAACACAAAAGCTATAGTCCCATACATGCCCAAGCCATTAGTTAAAGTTGATTCACCATCCTCAACTCCACGGTTTATCCATGGACCGTTGCTCGCCGTAACCTCGATGACAAAGAAGAAGGGAGCTTAGCTATGTCTCTAGACGTTTGGATATTCGGAGAGGAAGAATACGCCGATTCTTGAGAAGTTAGGCAACCTTCAAGTGCATTTGGACTAAGTGTGCTAAGGATATGTAAAACGCTCAAGTTTATTAGAGCACTAGTTGAGTCGGTTATCTAGTTATCTATCGAGTCGGTTTTTTTCGATTTAAATTAGAGTTTTGAGTCGGTTTATCAAGTCAAGTTTGTTTTGAGTCTTTGTTATGATTAAATGAATAAAGAAGTGCTCTTATTTATCATAAGTTTTAAATTTGATTCTCTCGCTTATTATTTTCTATTATTGTATATGTTTTTCTTGTCTCCACCATGTTTTTTGAATAAAGGATAATAAAAAGACAAGTGTGGGGAGACAAGATTTAATAACGAGAACAACGAAAACTGAACCTGAAAAGCGAAGCAAAACAACAGCAACAGAATGATGATCCAACACGACAAAGATCGAGCCACAGAGCTGCAAAGCTCTGGCGGCCGCCAGGGACATCACTGGCGACCGCCAGACCATCTCCTCCCCTCGTCTTCAGATTTCTTCACCCCTCGGTTTGATCTCGATCTACGCTTTAGTTCGTGTTTTGATTTACTGCTACGTCGGTTTCAAGCTCTTCTTGTTTTTGCTAAATAAATGAAGAAGAATAAAATAAATTGATATGCTTTGTTCTAGAGATAAGTTTACATAATGTTTTTACATAATTAGAATAAGTTTTTGCTAAAATAATAAGATGCTATAAGATCCAAGTCGTTTAAGTTGTTGTGAAATTTGAGATAGAAGTTTGATGAGAGCTTAATTCTTGATATCTTTTCTCTTTGGAGAAATTTATTTCAAAATATTAAAATTAACAGCTTTTACTTCATCTCTGTGATCAATTTTATATCCTATTACAGCCATACTATGTTAAACCAGCAAGTAAGTTGCTTGCTTTGTGTTGAGCTTTGTCAAGATTTTGTGACTAAGTTGAGAAACTTGTCTTAAGATCAAGAAACACGTACACTTGTTTTTATTTATTTATATGCTCAGTTTTTGATCTCTCTACAAATAATAAATAGTTTTTGTACAACAAGTCATGGGCTATGCAAAAAAGTATATAAAAAAAAAAAAGGGGAGATGAAAAATGGACAAAAGTCCTACGGGCGAGTAGAGCCTACCTCCCTAAAAAGAGATGAAAAATGAACAAGTGTTCGAGGGCGAGAAGAGCCCACATCTCTAAAAATAAAGATGAATAATGGACAAGTGTCCGAGGGTCAGTAGAACCCACATCTTTATAAGAGAGGAAATAATAGACAAAAGTCTGGGGCCAGCAGAGTCCACCTCTCTAAAAAAAAAAGAAAGAAAAATAAAGATAGCCCATGATCTTGTTTACAAAAATATTTATTCTAAAAAGAGAGAAATAAAAGAAAGAGCATAGTAGAATTAGCATACACAATGCACATCTTGATCTTAGATAATGTTTTTCCTTGATTACAATCTTTGATATTGCAGATACATGCAAAGTAAATATGCTATATATTATTCAATCCTCGAAACCCCGATACAAACTTTATTAGAAATATATATTTTTTTTTTTTTTACATATGCCGTGTGAGGATCCAAAAATACTACATATATATACATCATTGAGTGATTTGAGAGTATCACAGAAGAAAGAAAGTAAGCTATGTTTTCTTTTCAAAAATCATTGCAAAAGCTCCAGCTGAATTGATTGAAAGAATAAAGTACTCTGATATTGACTGTCTTGTTTCTCAATCACTTAAAGTTCTTGGCATAATAAAATAAAATGTGATTATAATTTTTCTATACTTGCTTGCTTGTCTCTTTGTTTTGTTTTAACCATCCTTTTATCGAGACGAGTAAAAGCCTAAGTGTGGGGGAGCTTGTTGACACCTCTTAAGCCATGTTTTTATGTGTCAATTAAATACATAATAAAGGTATAAAAAGAATAGAAGGCATAGAATAGGTGTTATACTGATAAAGTTCCACGAGTTTTGGTGATTTATATCTTTTCGGGGACTTAACAGGAAAATACCAGGAAATTGAGAGAAAACCCCCATATAATAAGAAGATTTACCGAGAGAAGACTTTCGATCCAAAAGTGAACTAAAACATTCTAGAAGACACCGTAAGACACGGGAAAAAGACCTCGACAGGCGGGGGCCCACCCCTGGCTGGGCGCCGCCAGGGGCCCCACTGGGCGCCGCCAGGTGGGTCCCACCTGTCGGCCTCTCCCCTCTTATGTCGGTTCACCACCGACCTTGTGGTTGCATCTACGCCATTATTGAAGTCGGTTTGATCCAAGGGCCGGCATTCATCCGCCCGGACTATATAAGGAGGGTCCTACCTCGGCCTTAGGCATGAAAATCATTATTCATCGGACTCGGCTTCGATCATAGCTAGAGCCATACCTCTCTAATTAGAAGAGCTAGATCAAGTTGAGAGAGATTAGTAGAAAGTTGAGAGATAGATCAAAGAACTTGATTAGAGTTCTAGATCCGTTCTTGAGAGATAATTAGAAGAGTTGAGGAGAAGTAAGGAGAAGTACCGGATCTGTCGGTGACTCTCACGCTTGTGTACCTCTGGGATCAAAGGCTTCATTGCACTTGATCTTGAGACTTCTTTGGTGGATCAACCTTATAGTTGAGTAAGTTCACTTATTTATATTTCTTTTGGTTTATGACTCATTAGAGTACTTTGATTCTTGTCGCTCTTGAATTGAAGTTGTTACCTCTAGTGTAGACGTGGTGTCTATACTAGATAACTCATAATTGCTCCCTACCGCCGGATAGTGGTAGATCATGGTAGTGACAAGTACCATTGAGTCCTTTGTATTCCACATCCCGTAGATAGGATTAGTAGGATCTCGAAAGTCTTTGGAGATAGTAAGTTTAAGCCCTTACCTTCTCTTGAGTACGATCCCCCATTAAAGAATATCTATAAGCCTTACAAGAGTATAAGCTAGACAGCCATAGAATTCTTCTCACCTTTTATCCTAACTCCCGTTCCTTTCTATTATCTCGGGGATTAGTTTCTTGCCTCGGTATTCCCACACCATTCTCCCCGTGGATTCGATATTTAAATCCCCCGGGTGAAGTGCTCATCGTTTACGTTAAACTTGCGGACTATACAAATTTATAAATAATTCTGTAGGATAACTTTTACCAACATTCCTCTGGAACTCTCAAACATTTCTTCGAGACACATGAAACACATCAAAGATTCTCTCCATCTCCCCGTGGCAACCTGAAACTGATAAGCTACTTCTCCCTTAGTGGCAACTATTTTGTAGGGGCCTACAATCTAGGCGCTAACTTTCTCTTTACTCCGAAACGCTGTACTCTTTTCATTGGTGATACCTTTAGGTAAACATAGTCACCAACATTGAACTTAATGGGCCTCCGGCGCTTGTCAGTGTAACTCTTTTGACGATCTTGAGTAGCCTTCATGTTCTGCTTTATGATCCTCACTTACTGTTCGGCTTCATCAATCAAATCAATGCCATAGTAGGGTCGCTCTCCTGTTTCAATCCAATTCAGAGGTGTCCTGCACTTCCTCCCATATAACGCTTCAAACGGTGCCATCTGAATACTAGCCTGATAACTGTTGTTATATGAGAACTCTGCATAAGGCAACCACTTGTCCCAAACACCTTTTGCTGATATCACACACGCCCTCAACATATCTTCTAATATTTGGTTCACTCGTTCTGTTTGGCCTGTGGTTTGTGGGTGATAAGCGGAACTACGAAGTAACTTGGTTCCTAAGGCTTCCTGTAGGCTCTCCCAAAACCGATTGGTCCAACTGGATCCACGATCCAACACTATCGACTTTGGTATGCCATGTAAACGAAGTACATGGGCAATGTATAGCTCTGCATTGATGGGCTTCGTAATTTATGTTAATGGGAATAAAGTGAGCAACTTTGGTCAAGCGATCTACAATCACCCAAATGGAATCACATCCCTTCTGAGTAAGTGGCAATCCCACAATCAAATCCATGGTAATCTCGTCCCATTTCCAATCAGAAATTGGCAATGGTTGCAACAATCCTGCAGTCTTCATGTGAACAGCTTTCACTCTATAGCAATTGTCACATCGAGCTACATGGGCAGCAATCTCTTTTCTCATTTTGGTCCACCAAAATCTGGTCCTCAAATCCCGATACATCTTATTACTACCGGGGTGAATTGTCAGCTTTGACGAATGAGCTTCTGTTATAATCTGCTCTCTCAACTTTGGATCTTTTGGTACGACCAAACGATCATCATACCAAAGAATTCCATTCTCATCCACTTGGAAATGATCACTAGGTTCTTTCTCTAGTTTCTTCTTGATACGGGCAATCCCTTTATCTACTTTCTCGGCCTTCAACAATTCTGGTTTCTAACTCATTCTCGCACTTGAATATTGCATAGGATAGCCGGGATGCATAGGAGGAAAAGCCTCCACAGATTCGACTTGTCCCAGCAAACAATGTGTCTTCTTGCTCAGAGCATCCGCGACAATGTTGGCTTTGCCCGGATGATAATGCAACTCGATGTTGTAATCCTTTATCAGCTCTAACCACCTTCTCTGTCTCATATTCAACTCCTCTTGGTGAAAATATATTTCAAACTCTTGTGGTCCGTATAGACATGACATACATTACCGAGCAAGTAATGTCGCCAGATCTTCAAAGCATGTACCACGACAGCAAGTTCTAAGTCATGGGTTGGATAATTAACCTCATGTTTCCTTAGCTGACATGATGCATATGCAATAACTCTACCTTCCTGCATGAGTACGCATCCCAATCCTGTACCACATGCGTCACAATACACATCAAATGGTTTTACGAATGTCGGGTTGTGCGAAAGCACCGGAGCGGTGGTCAGCAATGTTCGCAAGGTGCGGCTTATTTGCCGCTTCGCACTCCGGTGTCCATACAAATTTCTCATCCTTCAGAACAATCGGGTCATAGGTTTAGCTATTTTGGAGAAATCAGGTATGAACCTACGATAATATCCAAATAACCCTAGAAAACTCGGATCTCGTAAACTGAAACCGGCGCCTTCCAATCCAACACTTCTTGCACCTTACTAGGATCCACTGAAATTCCATTCTCAGATAACATATGTCCTAGGAAATGCACTTCCTTCAGCCAAAACTCGCATTTACTGAATTTAGCATACAACTTATGCTCTCTCGGTCTCTCCAAAAACTATCCTCAAGTGCTCAGCATGCTGTTCCTCATTTTCAGAATACACCAAAATATCATCGATGAATACGACTACGAACTGATCCAGTTCAGGCATAAACACCGAATTCATCAAACACATGAAATGTGCGGGAGCATTCGTCAAGCCGAAGGACATGACGAGATACTGCATAAAACCATACCGCGTAGAAAATGTGGTCTTGGGTATATCCTTCGGTCTGATTTTAATCTGATGCTACCCTGATCGAAGGTCTATCTTGGAAAACACTTTGGCTCTAGACAATTGGTCAAAAAGTATGTCAATGCGGGGTAACGGATATTTATTTTTCACTGTTACCGCATTGAGTGGCCTATAGTCCACGCACATTCTCAACGTCCCGATCTTTCTTCTTCACAAACGAGGGCTGGGCATCCCCACGGCGACGAACTAGGTCTAATGAAATCTCTCTCAAGCAACTCCTCGAAGCCGTACTTTCAATTCTGCTAATTCATTGGGTGGCATACGGTAAGGTCTTCGAGAAATAGGGGCAGTCCCTGAAATTAACTCTATCGTGAACTCAACATCCCTATCTGGTGGCAATCCAGGTAGGTCCTCCGGGAAAACATCCGGAAAATCACAAACTACCGGTATATCAGAGATACCATTGATTTGCAAGGCAGCCAAAACACGATTAAGATCAATGGTTCCGGCAAAATCTGGTGTTCAGTTGAGTCACGGGGATGCTTCAAATGCACTACTCTATTCACTGTGTCTATAATTGCTCCCCAACTTCTCATCCAATTCATCCCAAGGATAACATCCAAGCACAAACCGGGTAAAACTATCAAAGAGGTTACTATCTCTAAGTCACCCATCATGATCTTCACATTATTAACTCTCTCCTAGTCAATTGGTCAGCCCCCTTGAACTAATCCGATAACCAAACCCTAAGTCGATCTTTTTTTCACTATTCTTTATAGCAAATTCTTGACTCATGAATGAATGCGATGATCCGTAATCAAACAAAACAACAAAGACGACGATTGTTAACTACTCACGTACCGGCTGTCACGGTCTCTCCCTCAGGAACTTCATCAACGCTGGTAAAGTTTGTCTGTCCCACATGCTGCTTGTAGTTCTTCCTGGGTTGCGGACAATTCCTAGAATAATGTCCGGGCTTACCACAATTGAAGCGAGTTGTTGTGGTTGAATGGCACTGGACGCTGAGCATTTCCACTGTGTTGCCTTTCCTTTACTGTGGGGGTTATACATCACTCTTTTGAAGCGGTTATTCCCAATCTGGTTCTTCTTACGTGGTGGAACATAGCGCCGGCGGCAGTGGGCGGTAGTTTTGACAACGTCCAAAGGAACCACTGCCCTGTCCCCCGGATTTCCCTCAAACAATCTCTTCTTACCTTTAGATGCAACATACAAGGCACTATGCTTCTCATGGTGAAGACAATCAGTCACGAACTCCTCAAAAGTAGTTCTGGTAGAATGTCCCATGGCCTTCTGCATTTTGAGGTTCAGCTCTCTCTTGAAACTAGCCAACTTCTTCTCTTCAGTGTTGACCATCTCGGGAGCATACCTAGACGGTCTGTTGAAAGCATGTAGGTACTCAGTCATGGTCTTGTTTTCCTAGCCAAGCTTGATAAATTCTCCCAGTTTCTCTACCAGAGCACCAGCAGGTATGTAGGTCCGACGGAACACTGCTGTGAACTGATCCCAAGTGACAGGAACATTGGCGGGTAGAGTAGCACGGTAATTTTTCCACCATATCTCTGCGGGTCCTTCCAAAAGTGGGTTGCAAATTCTGCCTTACGAATGTCGGGATGGGTTCACCAACCGAAACTTATCCTCCACCGAGGTCAGCCATTCCTCAGCCTCCATGGGTTCCTTAGCCATAGTGAACTTTGGTGGTTCTGTGGCCTTGAAGTTCTTGTGCGCTGAAATCCATCACCTTTAGCACCACCACGGCCTCCTGCTGCGATATTTGCGCATCTCACCCGAACCGTTGGAAAAACTGCTCTGGTTCTCCTGAGGTGGCGGATCTTTGTCGATCTCCCCAAAGACTTGATCGAGTTTGCGTCATCTGCACATTTGAATCAACAATAACCATCAGATGATGTCGTCCAAAGCATAAATATTGAATTTAGGTTACACGGAATTTATTGAGAGAATAAATTCATCCACAATAACAGGTAACAATAAATTCAATATAATCCTTCATCAACATCGCGGTTATGTCAACGCAATATGTGTACCAAGATTTCGCAACAAAATGGCAACAAAACGTTGCACCACCAACATGGTCTCAAAATGGATAGAGGTCGCACTCATCATAAAACTGATCGTAAACATGGGCATGCACTAAATTAAGGTCTCAGCTAGTACAATAAGGTCTCGAACATTACGAATCCAAGTCTTTCATGCTGATAGTCTGATGAATAAAAGGGAAATTACATGGTAAACGTGGCATTACACCGCTCGGCTACAAGGGTGTTAATCTAGATCAAGGTCTACATGATAGCATCCAGGTTGGAATCTAAACATAGCATCACGCAGTCATCTACTCCCCGTGGTGCCTGCGAAGTGGGGTCTTCATCCCGGTCCTCCTCAATGGGCGCTTACCGCCGCATCCACTATCCGAAGGTCCTCATCGTCTGCACCCATGGGGTAGTGGTAGGCGTGGTACAAACGGTAGTACTCCTCTCGCACATTAGTGTAATCACACTCCACATACTCAAGCCTCTCCTTGATCTCCTTGTAGGTGGCCTCCGCTCTCTCTCGTGCCAACTGAGCCTTCTGAAGGTGCATGCTCAGAGATCCATTCGCCTTTCTACTAGCTGCTAACTCTGCCAGAAGACGCGACACCTGCTTCTTCATTTTTGCAAGCTCCACCTCCGTTGGGTCCTTCCCCTTCTCCTCTGTAGCACGCCTCAGCATGCCATGCAACCTCCTACGGTCTCGGATCAGCTGGTCGATCTCACCTCTCTAACGAACCACAACTGCCATAGCTCCCTGTGCCTTATCCTGCGCACCAAGCGTCATGCATTATGGCGAACATAGCACTCATGGCGTCACAAGTGCTATCCCGCTCCTCGTCTCGTCCCCTCCGTAAAGGGTCCACACCACCCTGCTCCCAAGTAGTGAAAAGGGGGTCAGCCTGGGGAAAGCTGGAAGCAGCCGTCCCAACCAACACCTCGGGGTGGTCCACCATCAAATTCCTCGGCCACGGAAAAGCGGCATTGTCGGTACGCAGCCACAGTGTGACAATCCGGTACTCGCGTGATGTCCCATCCTACCCATACAAAGATCATGCGCAAGGGCAGAAACCACAAGGTGAATCCCGGTAACTATCGATCCCTGCCAAGGAGTGTTACCCAAGTGTACGTGAGGAGCCTCGTATAGCCAATGCGTTTGGAGTACACGCCCGCGGCCACAAAGCATGCCAAACATCTTGTGCTGCAACCGTGCCACTACCGGAAGCTGGAGTTGGGGCCATCTGTAGCAAGATTTAGGAGATAAAGTGAGATTGAGAAACAACGATCCCGGTTTGTCGAATTAGGGCAAGTTCTATTTAGGGGAAAAGATGGTAAATGCATGAATGATATGATGAAACAATTCAAACATGATGCATGCACGTTACCTACATAACTCACGGAATAGGGAAGAGATTTCTCTATTCGTTTTAATGGTGGCAACCTACGATCTCTCAAAAAGAAAATAAGACGTGTCTAGTCGATCTAACGCATTGCGCTGTTAGTGTACCTGCAATTGATTTCAGCCCACAAAATATTCATGCAATGCAAGAAATTAAATTGCATATACCGCTTCGTCGTCCACCCGACGGCATCGCATACCATGCGGAAAAATCACATTTTACACCCAGCACACCTGTGTACCCATACACAAGTCTACGGGGGCACTACCCGACCACGGAGCTCTCAAAATCATTTTATTTGCCTCCTAGACCGGCATATATCCGATCATGCTCTCACAGCTCACACCATTACCTTGGGCGTAGAGGCATTTGAACAACCATTACCTTGGGCGTAGAGGTATTTCGATCCATTCATGACTACTCAAGTGAGTAGCCCCAGACTCTTGGGCCGCTCGGCAACCAAGCACAAACAACAAAATATGATGCATTAGCCCAATCCCGCTTAGCCAAGCCACCGACCGTCCTTAATTGGGCATAGAGGGTATGACCAAGGCACTACTAAATTTTGTAAACCTTTTTACTCACACCACTTAAAAGATTTTTGTTTCACAAACTTTTCGCAAAAAGATTAGTGGTTCGTTTTAATTTAAATACCAGATCGGACTTGTAATTACCAAACTAAGCTCGATGCCACTGTGACAAAGCCGACTAATTTATAAGAAATCAAGTATAAGTCGCAATCACGAGAAGCAATCGCAGCTACACTTGAGTCCATATAAACCCGGTATTCGAAATCTCGTGAGTGATTTCAAACTCATCAACAACATACAATAGGATCGTTGTGCTTGGTAGTAAAATCCGCAGGTATTTCAAACCAAATTCGATATATTAAAAACATCGAGTGCGAAGTATAATTTATTACAAACTCAGGTTCATTGTGCGGAAGCAGTAGTTTGCGAAAACCAAAGTAGTTTTGACGAAAACAAATATAAGATAGTGTCAATAGATACTCATCCCTGTAGCAAAGATGAGACGGGGGATATGGATATGCCTTGCCCGGGGCCTTACTCTTCATCAACAGAAAATGACAAGACTTACAATAACCATGGTAAATATGATCACCGCAACAACGGGAATGAAACCCTGAGCACAAAATACTCAGCTAGACTTACCCGTCCAAAATAAAATAAAAGACTCCAAGGATTATGCTAGGCTTTATCTGGGGTTCAGCTGACTCACATTTCTTTCGTAAATAAGGTTGTTTAGTGAGCCTACACATACTACTTAATTATTCCAAGTTAACAGGGTTATTATTTACTTACATAACATAGATCCTGTGTAGTCAAGATTAAACATTGCTCAGTAGAATAAATAACAGCATAAGTAACTGAATCAGGATATAACTTGCTGCAACATGAATGAAGACATTTAAGTTATAGTCATTAAGACTACATTGCCGTGGACATAACCGGGTTCTCACTATCCAGGAGAGATGGCGATTCGAATCGATTGCAAACCAGCTGGCAAATACCCCCGACACACACCAAGTCTACTTTGCAAAGGTAGACCCGATCACTCTTCGAGGTGTTACGGGACGTAAAAGTCTCGGTCTTGCTGGCTACCCCCTCCTTCTTGGGTGCCAAGTGAGCATGCAACGTGACCGACATCATCGTGCGCATCATCTTGCACCCAATAACAAACCCTCTGCAACCAACGCCAAAGGAGGAGCGATAGAGCGAGCATGGCCGGCCCCTAACAATCTTGCGAGTTTCGTGGCTCACGACCCCGCGGAGCCTACTATATGCCGTACGTTCAACTTTCGATCACATTCGACAAAGTATGAGTCCTTAATCGATCGGTGGAAAGGACCACAAACTCCACCCAACCTCACATGTTTTATTTATCGGTTCTCAAGAGACTTGACAATCACCCATGTGATTGTACACAACATAACCTTAAGTGACCGGAATCACCGTCTCATCGCAACCATGGTAATTGAGCATTAACCTAGACTCGCTACTAGGATTGGGTAACAACTTCAGCAAGGAATAAAATGCATCAACGGTTTCAACCATTTCCTAAACGTAATGCATCAAACATATAAAAGGACTCAAATCAATTTAATTTGGAAGAATAGGAAAGGGCGAAATGCTCCGGGGCTTGCCTCGCGAGAACGCCGCAGAACGCGTGCTCCGGGCACTTAGTCCACTCGGTCGGTCGATCCTTCTCCTTTGATGACTCCTCCGGGCTGCACTCCCAAATGGAACAGCTCCCCCGCTCCTCGATCAGCTCCTCTAGAACCTCCCCCGATCCCGAGATGATGCATATGATGGAGAAAAGAGATAAATACAATTGCATGAACCCTAACTTGTATAAAATAAAGTATGCACGATGAATGGATGCTTCATGATGCAAGCTATTAATAAGTGCATATCTCTTCTGCAGAAACATAACTTAAACCACACAAGAAACACTTGCACGCCACATTAACAACAGATCCTATCTCTCTATCTAACAGAAAATGGCAGCACGACAGGCTGTCACTAAAACAATCACACAGGAGTTATACAACTCCAAATCCAGCAAACTAGGACTCTATGGAAAGCTAACAAAATTTCCTACAAAACATTCCACAGCACCCAGAACTAAATCCAAGCCTAACAGCCTCGAAATTGGGAAAAACAGAGACTCTGTTTTCAGCCCAAACACCACTTACAACCTCCATATCTTTAAAACTACTCATGCAACATACTTCAAACTACACCAGCAAGTAAATCAAGTAATTATCTATCAAATAAACTTAATGAACCTGCCAAAAGATAAATTAAAGTACATGAAATAACAAACCCTAGTAAACACTTCGTTGGCCCACTTTAAATAGATAAAATGCTAGAACAAGAAAATGTAGAAACTTCAGATCTAACTAAGCCAAGCTTACTAACAGATCATCAACATGCTAAGAACATATAATAAAAATACAATTACCCAATATGAACATATAAGCATATATTTCTAGCCTATTTTCCATGCACCACAATTATGATAAATATAAAACTACCTCATGAAAATCTACAAAAATTACCAGAGCATCCTACTGGAATGTAATAACTACCATAAAAGTATCATGGCAATATCGTGCTTAAACAGCCCTATACAAAAATGACAAGTTGACAACAAACCTAGGCATGAAAATATACTTTGTACTATGAAAAGTGTCAGACAACAGATTTCTGAGTATGAACATCTACTCAAACCTATCAAGAACCACCACACCAAGTTTTACACTCAAAACCCTAATATTTATTTTTCTATGAATTTCTAAAGATCATACAAAAAAAAAGCACATAAATAGAAAATCACATTTCTTCTATAGAACATATCATGCAAGATATTTTTCCTAGATTCTACTCACAAAAACAAGCACTTTTCATACAGAAAGCATATTTTTATCTTGTACCAATTAAAAGATATGATTTTCTCCAATTTCCATACATTTCTAGCCATAAATAAAACTCTATATAAAAGTTCTCTGAAAATAGGATTTCATAATTTTATATTGTAGCCTATATTCTAACAAGCACAGCAAAATTTGTCTCACTCAATTTGGACTTAAAATGACCAAGATATGAATTTCCAAAGCTTTTCATGCAAACCGGAAAAACGAGAAAAGAATAAGAAAAAGAAATGGACGTGGGGCCCGGCTGTCGGCGAGACAAAGCAGAGCCCGGCGGCGGGTGCGACGGATCTCCGCCCGGCGGTGAGTTTCCCGGCGAAACCAAGGGCGACCTACGGCGGCCCGGCGCCTGGCGGCGCCGCGGGCGGCGGCGAACCGGCCGCTCCGGTGCTCGACGGACGAACCAAGACCCGTTCTCGACTCCTCTTGACTTAACTAAGACATGCAAAGCCATTCCATGCTCAACGGAGCAACGGCGGCGAGAAAACGACGTCGCACGGGCGGCGCTCACGGGCATCGCGTCGGCGACGACGCGTCCCCCGGCCCCGCGACGGCAACTCTTACTCAACCATCTAGCTCGAGAGCTCAAGCACCTCTAGGCAATCATGAAACACAAACTAGCACGGGTCGAAACTTCGATCTATGAGCTCAGCGTGAGCTTGCCCCGACGGGCGGCCATGGCGGTCTCCCGGGCCGGCGAGAGAAAAAGGGAAATGCGGTCCGCACCTCGACCTATACCTCGATTCGTTGCGGTTTGGAGTAGAGGACGGCAGCGGAGCTAGGGGCGGATTTGGGGTGGTTTGCGCGCAACGGCGACGAACCATGGCGGCGGCTTCCGGGATCGACGGCGATGGCGCCCGGGCGGCGCTTTATACGTTGAGCGGTGGCGGCGGTGGTGGAGTGAAGCTAGGGTTAGGGTGCGGCGCGGCGTCCTATTTATGCGGTGCACGACCGGTAACACCCTATCCGGGCTGTACATCGGCGTCCAAGCACGAGCAGCCACGTCGACGCCTTGGCGGTGTCGGCCGGGCGAGCCGACAAGTCCCCCCCCTGTTTTCTCTGAACCAGCGACGGTTTTTGGCCTGTGCATTGAGATTCGTGCAGAATTTGGAAAAAGTCAAAACACCAATTTTGTAGAGAATTTCATAAGCTACAAAACTCTCAACATGGCCATCTTCTAATTCGGCCTAGATTTGAAACTAAAAATCAAAAACAGCAAGGTTCACTAAAACACCCAAAAATCAGGGTTTGAATTTGACTCAAGTTTGACTCAAACTTGGGGGCTCTATTTGGGTCATTTCAAAACCTTTTCACAAGAAAATCACAACAGATCATTTGCTCCACACAAAAAGTACTTCATTTCATCTAAAGAAACTTTTTGCTAAAGACCCTTCTATCAAGCACTTTTGAAAAGAGTTTCAAAATGGGTCAAATAGGTTTGACACACTAGGGCTATTTTATGAAAAAATTCTAAATTGAATCACAAGCTCAAAAATGGTCCTAAATTATGATAAAAATACATCTACACACAATCTAGGTCCAAAACATGATTATAGCAAGGATTCTATAATAGCTAGGTCAAGCAAGCATAAAATTAGAACAACTCAAATAAAAGCTATTATGCACTTGCTTATGCATGAAATGATGATGATGCTATGCAAATGATCATGCTTTCAAGATGCTTAACACCTAGGGTGTTACAGCTTCCTCGTATATCGGCTGCTCCTCATGTGCCGCCTCCTGAGGTGTCAGCTCCTGAGGTGTCGGCTCCTCAGGTGCCGGCTCCTTAGGCTCCTCAGGTGCCGCCTCCTTAGGCTCCTCGGGTGTCGGCTCCTTCGTTGTCGGCTCCTTAGGCTCGTCTTGTGCCGGGTCCTTAGCGAGGGGGTCTTTGGAACCATGAGGAGGGTCGTTGCCTCCACCGTCCCCACCATCTTCATCATCGGAGGAGGAGTCACCATAGGGGTCCGATGGCGTACTCGGGTCCACTCTCTCGTCTTCTTTGGCGAGCCGGAAGGTGGGGTCAATGTCGACATCTTCAAAGCTCAATGTCCACCTTCGGCCCACAGCACATTGTAACCGTAGGCGGCTCCTAGAGTGTTCACCTCGTTATGACCGGGATAGTCCGGCTCCCGTCTTCATGTTACCGCGCCCGCGTACCCAATGTTCACCGGCACATTACGGAGGGATCTTGTGCGCCAGACTCTTTGCAAGATCCGGAGGATAGACCACCCCCTCGACCACCGGGCTTCTTCTTGCCCAACCTGCCGACAGGTATCAACATTATGCCTTTACGTGTCTCTTCGGTGATATCATCCACGGGTCCTCGCGATCCAAGAGCGAGAGGTCTTCTTTGGGGTTGTTGGGGTGGCACGGCATACTCGGCGTTGAACATCCGCTTCCGGACTTCTACCATCCGGGGTCGTTGCTCGTGAGGGCCTCTTTGATGGATCTGGTGATCATTTGCTGCAAGGCCTCATCACGCCCTTCCGTCTCCGACCCTCCTTGTACCTCTCGCCTCGTGTGATGCGGCGCAGCATCGACCCGCCACGAGCCCACCGTCGCCCAACTCTTCACCGGAGCTCTTGCCACGGGGCGCGGCCGCGATGCTCGGGGTTTCCCAAGGCCAGCGGTCGGCGCATCGTGTCCCAGGCGAATCTCGAGGGTCCCAATGCTTTCTTAGCCGCGTGGCCTCTATGACCTTCTTCTCGACCTCCTTCATCCGGGCTTGGGCCTCCGGCTTCTTGGGCTTGTGGGCGTAGGGAAGTCCCGGGTCCTTTCATCACAGCCCTCGTCACGGATCCGGCTCTCCGACTTCTGTCTTCTCCTTTCTTCCGCCCCGCCACGCCGGCTTGTGTCCCAAACATACCCAACACCGCCCATGTAGTGCGGCGCAGTTTGTTCCGTTTGGCTAGCTCGAGAGAACTTCTCGCTCTTCGCCTTTGCTTCGGGCGTGTTTAGCCTTTTGCGTAACTCTTCCCATACTTCTTCCGAGATCATGGTGTATTTGGTGAAGGGTAGGCGTCCTTTCTTATAAAAGTCTGCGTTGAGCCTATACTTCCGTTCCCGAAGCTTCTTCTGCGAGGGCGTATACATCTTTGCTCCACCTTTTTCATATCGGCGCTGGCGGATACCGGAATCGTTTGAAACCTCACCAAACACCCATAACTTGTCGATGTCGGGGGGCGGCTTTCCGATCTCCGATAAGAATGGAGACCTTATCCTTCACGAAAAACGACACACGAGTCTTTGTGCCAGCGGCGACCCGGGAGGCGGCGAAGGCTTCGCCCTGCGGCCCCAACTCTTGAATGACAAGGACCTCATTGATCTTCTTGTGCCTCCCATGGTCTCCCCTTCTCCGCTTCGGCTTGTCTCCCTTTGCTTTGCCTGGAGAGGTGGCCGTGGGCGAGCGGGGGGGTTGTTGCTCGAGGCGCTTGTGGTGTGAGCGGTGGCGGGTCGTTCGGCCTGTACTTCCTTAACCCGACGCTTCTTGCTTGGTGCTTCGTCCCTCGGGTTGAAATTAGGATCTTCTTCCTCCTCGATGCGTTTCCTTCTACCCTTACACGGGCTATACGAGGCTCTGCTTGCGTACTGGGAAGTACTAGAGTCGCTGCCAGTTTTGTTGCTAGAGCTAGGCGACTCCCACTCAAGCTGACCTTGAGGTTGTTCTTGTTCATTCGCCATTTCAGGCTACAAATATATAGTGCTTTAGTACTATAGTATATAGGAGGAGTACACAAGCGTAATTCAAAATTGCTTTGAAAGAAAGAAATAAAAAGATTGGCTCGAGATATAGCCCCCTTGTGATCACATCGCTTCTAAACTGGTTGCTTTGTACAAGCCGTCCTAGTTTAGAAGCTTCCAAGTATAGGGGACATTCAATCATCATAGCCGCTGCCTCAGCCCCAATAATTAAGTTCATTTCATTGCTTATATGCCCTTTGCCTCGGCACTAATGGGTTCACATCATTGCATATATATCTCCAACAGCCAACAGAAAATAGGGAGCAGAGGTAATTTCAAACCAAGCCAATCAATTCAAACAAAAAGAGTAGTAGGCAGCATTGACAAATATATGGAATTAAGGGGAAAACCCATGACTAATCAGTTTAAACATGGACAGCAGTAGCTAAGGCAAATGATGACAACACATAAGTTCATGGACAGCACTAGCTAAGGCACTAGCTAAGTTTGGATCGGTTTAAACATGACAATAGCTTAGCATATAGATAAGTTCATGCAAGTCAAGGTAGCTAGTGCATAGATAAGTTCATGTCAACATAGACAACATGATAGTAGCTTAGCATAGATTAGTTTAAACATATTAGGCCAAAGTTAAGCACCAATCCATATCAACAACCAACAGCTAGCAATTAGGTATCCAACAGCTAATCGAGGGCATATATCCAACATATATCCAAATTCAGCTAAGTATCAAAAATCAGCACTATCGGCAAATAGGTACCATTAATTGACATATATACAGCACTCAAGTGAGCTAAGGCATGTCCAAATTACGAAAAATTGAGGAATGTCCAAATTAATTTGAAATGACATGTTCAAGTGAGCAAAGTCATGTCCAAATTACGTAAAAATTAAGGCATGTCCAAATTACGAAAAATCAGTACTAGGTACTAGCCATAACCAAAAATGAGTTCAAATTGGAATTCAAAATAGAGATGGACACTAGCTCGGCTTATCCAAATTGTACAAGTGGCATCGATGGGCATAAAAAATATGCTCAATTTTGAGAAAAAAATCAAAATCAAATATGCTCGGTTATCGATGATCGCATCATAGGCGTGGCACATATGCTAATTTTCTCAAATAATTCGGATCATAGTGGGTGGCATCACGAGGCGGGTGCTCAAAAATCACATCGACAATAAAAATTCATAGGCAACTACCGGGGCACCACATGATAAGCACAGGGCACAAAATTCATAGGTAATTGCAGAAATCTAAAACCTCGGCTAGCATAGATGAGGAGAGTGGAAGAAGATGGGGAGCAGCACACGACGGCGGCCGGCCCAATAGTCACCGGGAATGGAAGAAGATGGAGGAGCACATCACGGGACGGGCACACCACGGCGCTAGGGTTCCACCTACGGCCTTGGGCCGGGACTCAGCGCGGCTCCACGCCGGACAGGCACACCACGGGCGGCGCGACCGCGTGGAAGGAAGGCGGTGGCACGGGGGAGGCGCGGAGCGGTCGGAGCGGGACGGAGTTAGGAGTTCCGCAGCGGTGGCCGGGGACGGGGCGGGACGGGGGCGCGTGGCCTTGAGGATCGAGGCGGGGAGGCGGCCTGAGACGCCAGCTAGGTTCCGCCGGCCCGGTGATAGTGACGGGGCCGGGGGGCGGCGGTAGACGGGATGGTGGCGCGCGCGCGGAAGTGGCGGCGGCTGGCGGCGAAGCGGCGACGACGAAGGACGCGAGGGTGGAGGTGGCGGATGGGGTGGCGGTGACGGGGAGGAGCACGACGGCGCGGCGGATCTGGCGCACACGGCGGCGGCGTTAGGGTTGGGGAAAAATTGGGCAGCCCTTCGGGGTCGAATGGGACTTCGAAGGACTTAGAGAAATTCACGGGGATGGGGAGTATTTATACTACCGCGGCGTTTTTGCGTGGCGGGGCGAGTTAGGATGCCCGCCACGGTTAACATTAACCGTGGCGGGCGCGTAAGGATGCTGCCATGGTTAACTATTAACCGTGGCGGGGCGAGTAAGGATGCCCGCCCGTGGAATATTTTCGAATAAATTGACAAGTATTCTAAAAAGTTGTTAAAATTTGTTATAAATTGTTATAAGTTATTATAAAATGTTAAAAATTGTTAAAAATGAGAGATCTATTCAGATAATATATCAAAAATATTCGGATGAAATTTAAAATTTTTACACATCCGTTTGACCAAGGTTTGACCGGTCGAAGTTGTGACTTTTTGAAGCTCTAGTTTTTCAAGCCCTAGGCGTCGTCGATTGAAAAGTCATGAATACCACTTTTGTTAAACTCTCCGAGATCTACGTTTGGTATTAGTGTCAACTTTTCATTTTTCAAACTTTTCACGCCTCAAAATTTGAAATTTGAATTTTTACATATTCGGACGACATTTGAAGCCCTAGGCGGCCAAGTTTCAAATAGTCATGAATACGGAAAGTTCATAACTCATCAAGATCTATATTTCATATATAGGTCATTTTTGCATACGAGAAAGTGTCACAAACGCGTGTAGTTCAAAAATCACTAGTCTCCCCAGAAGTTTTCTCAAACTCGTGTGAGATATTTGTTTTTTTTAGATCTTGTTTACATCGAGAATAACCGCAACTACATATCATTTTGGTGCCGGTGCATTGGTGGTCTTCTTCTCGCCATCGCGGCGGGTCCATGGCATCGCTTTAGTCTTGTCGGGATTGATTCTGCGTCCTCCGGTGCCTTCATCTTTTTTGGAAAATCTGTAAAGAGGTGGAACTCGGCATAGTTGTTGTATGTTTTGGGACTCGGACCCCATCGGCTCCACAATCCGGCCGCTTTCACCGCCACGACAATATGTCTATTTGTGTTCTCCGCGTTCATGTAGTAGGCTACTTGTGCGGCTTTTGATGCAAGCACCCATCATCATCTTTGTACCGCACACTCTGAAGGTTCACGGTGGTTAGCCCAAAATCGTCCCACTAGAACTGCCGGGCTTGACCCATCGGGGCAAAAAACGGTAACCCTTGTAGGTTACCGCCATAGTCAAGTTCCCATATTTCTTCGACTTGTGCGAAGCATGTCATCTTCTCCCCGTCACGCTGTTCCTGCCTTCATATCGAACACCGGCGTTACGTGATGCAATCTTCTTGTCCTTTTCTTTTGTGTGGAACCAGTACTGTTGACATCATACCCTTGCCATGTGGTGACCTGCATGGGCGGCCACGACACAAGCTTCTTCCACGATCTCGCATCATCTCCCGGGGAATGTTACGCTTTTGGAGCCACGGGAGGAAAGTGTTCTTGTGTTCCTTCTGCCCAATCCTTCGGACGGTTCTTGCGCTTCCTACTTGCACGGCGGAGCTCTTTGAGGTGCTTTTTCACGTATCATCCATGATCACCAATTGATGAAGGATGCTGTGAGCGTCTAGCACTTTGTCCCTATGTATGTCGGTGCGTGCTTTTCGCCCGCGCACCCCATCCCCGAGGTTCTTCCTCATGTTGATGCACCGAAAGCCCAATAGTCCTCCCATCTTTTATGTACTTCACACACCGTTCACGGCCTCCTCGGCTTGTGTATGCCTCGATCATAGAGCCCTCTGGGTAAGCGCGGTTATGATTGAATCGATTGAGGGTAGACATTAGTTGCTCGGTGGTCCACATCGCTGTAGGTACACGGGTCCCGGTGTTCTATCCGATCAACCATGTGCATCATCGGGTGTGGCATAATGTCGAAGAACGACGGTGGGAAACACATCTCTATCGGCACATTGTTTCCGCGATGAACTCTTTTCGCCGCAGAGCGGTCTGCTTTGGCAATTACCTTCCGGTTGATTTGGTTAAAGAAGTATGACATCCTTGTGACCACCATCTTCACGTATTTTGGACGAACAGACTTTGATCACAATTGGAAAGAACACCATCGGCATGATGTGAGCATTGTCTTGCGTTGAAGTTCGTCATTGTGAGGTCTTTCATGGATACCAGACTCTTGATGTTGGAAGAGAAACTCATCGGTACCTTGATACCCCGCATCAACCGACACATAGCCAACTTCTCATCTCTCGTTAGGTTGTAGGCCGCACTGGGAGTTTGACTTTACCGTTCGGAAGCCGTGTAGCGTGAATTTCGGTCGGATGCCCATGTCAACAAGATCCCGGCGTGACTTCACACCATCCTTCGTCTTGGTCTTGATATCTATCGGGAGACCGATCGTGCTTTCGAAGACATTTTTCTCAAGGTGCATCGATCGATCGCGTGGGGTGTATGCGGTATCTTCGAAGACTTTAGATACTTGAAGAAGATTGACTTCTTCTTGAAAGTTATGGGCGTGCTTCGTCCTCCGCTTTATCCCTCTTTAAACTTCTTTGTCTTGGAGGTGCCGTCTTCCCGATCATCGTCTTTCTTCTTCTTCTTCTTTCCAAACTCGCACTCCAAGTCCTTCACCATGTCAAACACCTTTGGACCATAACTAGTCGGTGCCGGCCGAGGTTTCGACTCACCCTTGTTGTCAAAGTACACATTCATTTTGCATCTCTATACCTATGCTTGCCGCAGAGGAAGCCGCGTCAGGTTCCATGTACACGGTTTCTTTGGATCCCTTCGGGTAAGTGGAGCGGGTTTCTTCGATGCAAGCTACACAGCGGTCTTCCCTTTAACCCGCCCGATAATGAAAACAAGTGGGGTAATCGCGATGGTGACAAAGATGATGGCACGAAGAGTGAACTTCTCCTTGCGGCACGCATCAACCATCCCGACCCCATCATCAAACAATACCGCATCTCCTCCATGAACGGCTCCGGGGAACACATCTTTATCGTTGCTAGGCCGCCGGTCCGAAATGAGCATGGTGAGCAAAACATACCTGCGCTTTTGACAAAGATGTGGAGGTAGATTGTACATGGTGAGGACGACCGGCCACGTCTTTGTGCGTGCTGCTTTCCAGTCACCGAATGGGTTCATTCCGTCGGTACTCAATCACGAACCGAACGTTCTGGGCTCCTCTGCAAAGTCAAGGTAGGTGGCGTCGAAGTCTTGCCAGCGCTTAGCATCCGAAGGGTGCCGTAGGTTCCCGTCATCCTTTACATGATCGCTAGATGCATGCGGTCATGTGCTTAGCATCCTTAGGGTTCCCATACTGAGCCCGCAGCGATCGGTGACCGGAAGGTACCACATTGACAAATTGGGCGTTTCCTCTGCGTGTAACCTTCCTCTTCCTCGTCCCCGTTGACATGATCTTCTTCGTGGCCGCACTAGTTTTCTTCGCACCCTTCTTTTTTTTTCGCCCGTCCCCGCTTCCTCATCGAGGTCATCGTCCCACGCGACATCCGGCATTCCGCTTGTATCGACTAAGCGCCCAAGTCGCGGACAACCGGGTCAAATTCGTCTTGTCGCCCGATATAGGATACGATGGTTGGGGCGGGGCATCAAACTTCTTCACTTTCATCGCCACCGGCCGGATCAACTTCTTAGCATGATACGTACTAGCAGGAACCTTGTTAGGCGATGGATACGTGGAGGCCAGGTAACTTACGAGCTCAATGAAGCTAGTGTCGGACCAGCCATGACGAGACTTCAACATCGGCAAATTCGGGGGTAAAACTCGGCGCCGTGCAACCCTCCTGACTGTCTTTGTAAAGCGGATCAACTGCCGCTTGCTTCATCTCGCTTGAAGTTCTCCAACCATCTTGGGCACCCAAACGGAATATCGTCCTCATCGAAGTCGGTTGACCAAATCTTCAAAAACCCTGACATCCTCGGGGCCGTGTCATAGGATTCTCTCCGCCGCCGTCCCCTCCACCACCACCACCGCCATCGCCGCCATCGCCGACGTCGGTACCGTAACTTTCAACAAATCGATGGAATTGGACCGGCTGGTGGACTTTTTCGTCTTTGCATCGGCCGGGGGGACTGCCTCGTGCTGGATCAATCGGTGGATCGAAGGGTGGAACTTCTTCACCGTGAAAAAGTCCGGACCAAATAGTCACCGACGAAGCCATTCATGATTAGGTGAGATCGCACGGCGATGTCGAGAGAACGCTTTCAGATTCTTGCATTTTGCGCGACGGACGGATGATCGGGCTCGTTGAATTATCTCATTTGTGTCGCTTCGCCGAGCAACAAACTTCTTCACCTCATCAAAGTATTCGTCATCAACCCTCTTCATCTCATACATCCAAAGGGGCTCGGTGCCTCTCCATCCCGATCCTGCTCTTCTAAAAAGCTTAGTGCCGTTACATAGTACTCAAACCAAAAAAAAAAGGAGAAGAAGTCCCACCATAGATCTAGATCTAGAGAAAGGCGCTTTTCTCTCTCTCCTCCAAACCAAAAAAAGAGAGATGAAGTTGCACCGGAGATCTAGATCTAGAGAAAGGCAGCTTTTCTATCTCCTCCAAACCAAAAAAAAGGAAGTTCCACCATAGATCTAGATCTAGAGAAAAGGCAGTTTTCTCTCTCCTCATGGATCTAGATTTAGAGAGGGGATGAAAAAGAAGGAAAGAAAGATCAAAAGAGGCATTAACTGACCAATTAGTGTCTTCTCCTCCACCAAATCAAAGCCAAAACACCCAAATCAAAGTTTTTGTCAAATTTTTGATCAAAACCTCCACCCCCCACAAGAGTTGGAAGAGGAAGTTCGGTGGAGAAGATGAAGAGGCGGTGGCCCAGAATTTCTGGCTGCGGCCTTTTGAGTGGCGGGCGCCCTAACATGCCCGCCACGCAAAAGATGCGGGACGCGTGGCGGCGCCCGCAACGCGCCCGCCACGGTTAACATATTTTGCGTGGCGGGCGCGTTGCGGCGCCCGCCACGTTAAGATGATCTTTGCGTGGCGGGCGCGTTAAGGCGCCCACCACGTCAAAGACCCCGCAGCGGCGGGGGCGGATCATTTCCATGGCGGGTGCAAATTGTGCCCGCCACAGAAAAGATCTCGCCCTTGCTCGCAAAATCGAATCGTTAGTAGTGTTTTGTGGAGCGCTGCTTGTGTTGTTCCTCCAAATGCTTGTGACGTTGCTTGTGATGCATGTGATGCTTCATCTAAAAAAATAAATACTTGTGATGTTGCTCCAGATGCCTCCTAGTCGCAAAACACTGATGTATCTGTTGTGCCATCACCATCTCTCTGGATATTAGTTTCCCTATCATTCCCCTCTGCCTATACATCTCTCCATATATGTCCACCAACGACTTATTTTTCTTCGGTTTCGAGCTGCTGACAACTAGCTTTTCAAAGGTATATGAGTAGAGAATTGCTTGTAAGATTACCTACAGGAGGCTACATGAAGAAGACTCCAAATGAGATGTGAGTCATTTTCATTCCCTAAACAATGGGATGTGAGTCATCACAGGTCGGCTGCACTACTTCTGCACTTATATGATGGAAGATTGATAGGTAGGGCAAAAGAATTCTCTGAGAAGCCTCATCCAACCACAGGTTTTTAAGGCTGTTAAATAGATCTTCCATATCTTGAAATAATCAAATGGCTTAATGGCCGTGACCCAACTTTGGAAATGATTGTTTTTAGATGTGGCCTTAAACAGGGAAAATATGTAGTGCAAACCACAACTACCATGAAAACCCGTGTAAAGCACAACAAAAAAGTAGTGCAAACCACAACTACCATGAAAACCCGTGTAAAGCACAACAAAAAACCCGTCTATACCTTAACAGCCGGAAGCACCACAACGCGGCTACGGAAGCAGCCGTTGGGAGGAGGGATGAAACGCTTGGATTGTGAGCGAAGAGGAGGGGCATTGCTGTTACATAAAGCTGCGACGGGGTAGCAGCGGTAGGTCACCGGAGGTGTAACATTGGGCTCAAGGGTGGGGCGTAACTCGCCGTCGCATCAGAGGGGACGGCCATCAGAACATGGGGGAGTAGCAGACGTGCTTGAGTCCGTGGGTCAGGGCAGCTGCAAGAGATACGCAAATCTCCGCGCGGTGCATGACAGACGAGACAAGTCAGGGGCAACAGGGCATTGTAAGGCTCATTAAGCGCATGTCCCCTACGGAGGGAGCCGTCTCCCAACGGGAGGGCGGCTGCTGCTGAGCTGCATTGAAGCGGGTTGCCTAACTGGGCTGCAACATTCAAGGCGGCAGCTTCGTCGGTGTGGATGGGCGAGCTCCAGATCGCTGAGCCAAAGCCGACAATGAGCAAGAAAAATAAATTCATCAACCGCCGGGGTGGTGTCACTGACACTGAACACGTTAGCCTGGGTGGCTGGACAGGATGAAAGGAGCGGTGAGATGGGAATTTAGGAGGTTAGAGACTTGGAAGAGATTTGGCAAGGGGCCGGAGGTAGCTGGAATACGTCTCTATTTACCCATTTGTCTCTACAGAAAAGAAATTTAACAGACTACTATTTTATATATGAAACTACTAAACTGTAAAAACAATGCAATTTTGGGACTATGGTAAATCTAGCAAAAAAAAAAAACTTTTTTTCTCAAATGTTACTGATGTAAGGTCCCAAGTGCAGCTGTGCGGGCTTGTTTGTGGCCCAACCCCATCCCTTGGTGGGCTAAATTAGCCAACAGACTCGCACCTGTACATGAGAAAATCAGCTAATCAGCGTATACATTCCCTAAAAAAGGCTAATCGACATATATCATTTTTTTTGCGGGGCAAGCGGTGCCGGAGCCCTTTATGGCCAATATGGTGGCTCCGACAAGGTCTGTGTCCATGCTGGCTGTGTGACTCACTCTATCCAAAATGTTGTGCCTTGCATTTCCCTTGCATCTCCGCCATGGGGCTCACCACCTTCTATCCATCTCACCGTCTGCACTTGGTTCTTTTGGTGGTGTGGTGGCCTCGAGCTTGTCGCGTGGTAGGTAGGGACAATGTAACACCAGTTAGCTCGTGTACCCATGAACACAGAAGGCTTCGGCGAGCGGAACTAGAGATCTTTGTACCATTTTATGGAGCACCATAGTTAACCTGGTTCCTGACGCCTCCTAATCCTAATGAATACGCCTAATTGTGCTCTGTTTGTTCTTGGACACGTACAGTTGCTACCTGCAATGCTCTCTCTCTCTCTCTCTCCATCTCTCTCTCTCAGCTTGCGACACATTTTGGCTGGTGTTCATATGATACATAATCAGAGCAATCTACTAGATTTTCCTCTCTCTTTTTTACATATATATAGTGTGTCATCAACTAACTGAATCAAGGGCCAAGTGACCACGTGCAGCTAGCCACCTTATGTCCCATCTCTAAGACAGTGTGTCTTTGTATTTATATGAGCATATAGTAGACGTGTATTATTTGTTTTTCTATATGTTTTCCAAGGCTCAAAAGTGTTTCGAGCTCCACCAGTCTTTGTCAATATAGGGTGAACAGACACAGCACAAAATTTTCTTTTGCACTATCAGTAGTGGAGTTAAGCAGAAGATGTCAATAATTAAACATAATATACACGGCAATTTTTACACTAAGAACCAATTTGCATTAGGCTTCCAAGTTCCAACATCTGCATTCCTTGAATGACAAGTTACTGGTGTCGCTGAGCTTTCTGGACACAAGCTACAGAGTACACACTCCAACTCGTTCAATATAGCAAAGGAGAGCAGAGGATATGTAACAGAACTCTGCCACCAGCTGCATTGGATCTTAAAGTTCTCTCATCCTTGTGGCACGAGGGAGGGTCACAGATACCTCCTCCTGATCCATTAGAAATGCACATACTGCACCATATATAGTGCATCAGTGATGACACTAACAACGTTAGCGCCAGCAGCATCTCTAGTAGGCTCAAGCTTAATTTCAAAGTTGGTCACGGACTAATCTCGAGATCAAGTCACGAACACCTGAGATCTAACTGGTTTGACATCATGTGGCTGGAGAGAGTCCAGGTTCTCTGTCTTTTGCTCCTTAGATCCATGCATCCATGGTAGAAGCCAGAAGCACTAGCCATAGACTGGTAGTCCAGGCCTCCAGGTTGTGCCAATGTGCGCTCCAGACATGTATGAATAGACTTATACACTCCAGATATGCCTCCTAATCCTGGCCACATGTGAAGCAAATGCAGGGCACACCTGACCACTGGTAGGGACACGGCAGCCTTCCACGTTCCGGGCGTCGAGGCAAGACGAGGCTGAGCGGGACGGCGGTAATTGGCAGTGTAAGGTACCACCATCACGGCTCGAACCATGAGAAGTCTTCTGCGCAAAGCGGGGATGGCTTTGTGGAGGTGCGCTCACGTGGGCAGGAGGGACGCGATTGGTACCCTCCACACAGCGTTTCTTCACATTGGCATAGTCCCATGCAGCAGATTTTCGAACAGTAACTTATACGCTACTTTTGTTGTTGCTCCAGATGCCTCCTAGTTCTAAGTGCACTCCATGTCTATGTCCTGTCTCCGTCTCTCCACATGCTAGTTTTGCCAACACACTCTAGATGCTGTGTCTCCAAATGCTAGTTTCGCCAACAATTCAGATTAGTAGGGATCACATGCTTGTCAAAGGGTAAGAGGTTGGAGACACAGGACTACCAATAAGAGATGAGTCATTTCCCGGCACCTTAAATAATGGGAGGTTGGTTGTGCACAGGTACCGTGCACTATTTCTCCATTTATATTACCCTTATAATACATTAGAGGACATTAACCCACAGATGCATTAAGGTTTTTTATGCACTGTAGAATTAGAAAAAAATAGGAGATTCATCATTGGGTGGGGACATTTGCTTTGGCCCATCGTTGGAGATGTTAGGGTTTTTGCAATATAACATGTGGAGATGTTAGGTTTTCGCAATCGTATATGAAACCGTGCACGAAACCTTCTCAAATTTTTATCATAGCCTACACATACAATATAACAACCACTCGACAGGTTTCTTAATTTTCCAACTTCGTTTGATTTTTTAGAATTTAAAAACAATGCACCCGCAAGTAAATGGTTGTGTTTCGTGAACAAGGCGATACTATTTCATGTGTTCGCCCTGGACGAGGTCTCACATTAGACTCAATAACACGAATATCATTTTTTCCATTCACTTTTTCTACTTATTTGAATGACTTGAAGTTCAAATTTGAGTTTTGAAAAATAATTCAAATAAAAGAGATAAAGTCTAAAAAATACCAAAAAGTGCCAAAAATTTTAAATTTTGAATATGTTGTTGCAAGTACTGTAGCATGGCCTCAGAAAAAAAGGCACGAAAATCCCAAAAAATTATGTTTGCCGAAGCGCCCGGCAAAGACGTTCGGCAAAGAGCCTCTTTGCCGAAGTCGTGATTCCCGAAGCGTCTTCCTCGCGGCGCCGGCAACGGCGCCCGTCCGGTAGTGATGCACCGCTGCCACATCGATGGATGGATGGGGGAGGCGAGAGAGAGAGAGAGAGAGAGAGAGAGAGAGAGAGAGAGAGAGGGAAGGGAGGACGAGGAGGGCGACACGAATGGCAGGAACCACCATGCAGAAGGAATGAGCACATTCAGCTCTTTCATGTAGAGTGGAGCCTGAATCTTTTATGAATATTCTTGAACCAAACACTAGCAAAAGAAGGATTGATTTGTTCCATCCTGTTAAAGCCTAGAAACTAGACACATCCTAGACCATCATGTTTGGGTTTGTTAAACACAAAGGTTGAGAATTATTAATATCCATGCGCCAAAGTAAATCTCAGAACTGGAAAAGTTCTTATTATTTATTTGTATAAGTAACTAGTTCAGTTTATTATCATATAAGTGCATCAGTGACGCCACTAATAACATCCCCGCTGCCATCAACAACATCTCTAGCTAGTTAGCCTCAAGCTTTCCTTGTTGGTCACCAACTGATCAGAATAGAACGTCGCCTACACAGGCACAACTGTATGACATCTGGTGGTTGGAGAGAGTCCTGCCTTTTGGTGTTTAGTTCCTTCGTCCATGCTTCCACGGGAAGAGGCAGGAAAACCGATCAGAGTAGAGACTAGTGGCCCAGGGTGGATCTGCGAAGGCATTCAGGACTCTTGGTCCAGTGAAACACCCATGCTTCTACATGCGTTTGACCCCAGGTTCAGCACAGCTTCGTTGTGCCTGCAGTCTAGATTTTCTGACAGTAACTTGCAACACTTCTTGTGTTGTTGCTCCAGATGCCGCCTAATCCCAAAACACCATGTCCAATCTCCATCATATCTCTCTAGATGCCAATTTTCCAACCATTCTCCGCTCTGTCAAGCGATTACTTACTGGGTGTTTTTCGTAGTTTTGAACTGCTAACTAGCCTTTCAAAGGTAAGAGTGGAGACTTTCTTATCCTATTATAAGAGGTTGGAACAAGAGGACTACCAATGAGAGATGATCAAGTCATTTTCTACCCTTAAATAATGGGGTGAGGTTGGTATTAGTAGGTCGAGTGCACTATTTCTCCATTTATATTGACCTATACATTAAACCACAGATGCATTAAGGTCACTAGTTTTCATTACTACAGAAACTAAAAAACATGCGAGATTGATCGTTGGGTGGAGGAAATTTGCTGCTGGCCGCCTCAGGCCACCATGTAATCCACCAGATTATATATATTACCAAAAAAACACGATATTAAAGGACACTAAATTTATCTTTAGAGGTGGTTAAAATGATCTATCACATCTGAAACTAATCAATAGGCTCAATGGCCACGATCCATCTCTCAAGACGATTTTTAGCTGTGCGACATGTGAGAAGCCACTCTCAGAATTGATTTCTAGAGGATTCGTCCTTGTAAATTGCTGTCGCCAAAAAAATCAAACTTTTTCATGTATAATATAATTGAATGGAGACAAATTTTTGAATTAAATTTTCATAATTCAATGTGACCTAAAACTTTGTTGTTATAAACTTTGACTTTAATCAAGATTGTTTACAGACACAAATACTTGTTCTAAGTTATGATATTTTAAAATTTTTCATTTTTCTAACAACCTCAGATTTTTACATGTTCTAAAACAAAGTTATAGATCTCGACACAATCAATAACTTTATAGTTTACAACTTTTTTTATCCTGTAAGAAACCAGGAAGCTAGTTTTAAGTTCTCAGATATTGTAATACATAAAATTTAAATTTTTGAAATACGTGGTTTGTTGACAGGGTATACACCCAAAGTGATTGTTCACAAAATGATGGCCTACACTACTACTGATATAGTTTTCCATGGCGAGCGTTTTATATTAACCATGGCAAACAAAAGTGCCCATCACGGCTAGAAGGTCACGTTTAATCTGGATTAATTGTGGCGAGTTGCTTTTGCCTGCCACGGTTAATCAATTAACCGACGGTCCTGGATCTAGGCCTGCTGGACCAGTCAATCACATGTCGCATGATCATGTTAGGGTTAGGGTTTGGAGCAAACTTATGTCGGGATCCCATCTCTAGATCTGGAGCGCGCCGACGCTGGGGAGGAGCCGACCGCACCCTACCATCGGATAAAGGGCGTCGCGCGCCCATCGGACCGGATCGAGGGCATTGTGCCGCTGAAGGGGCTGGATCGATAGCTCCGTGCCGCCGGAAGGTCGGATTGAGGCAATCCACGATGTGGGGAGTCGGCCATGCGGATCTTGGTGGCCCGTAGCAGCTCGCCTCCTCGTGTGTGGGCCCCACTACCGGAGAGGGAGACGCCGCCCCCTGTTGGGCGACCACCACCACCGTGTCGTAGTCGTGTCACCATCACCTCGCATCGTCGGGCCACCACTGCTAGCTACCACGCCACCGGCAAATGAGCGAGGGAGAGTGGTGGTGCGGCTCAGTGGAGAAGGGCGTGTGTGGGGGGTGCACCTCAGGAAGATAATGGTGGTTCGGTTAGGGTTTCAATGTGTTGCACCCAAACCTAACTTGTATATATATACAAAAAGACAGATTTTGGGCTTGGCTTGGGTCTGATTAGCCTCATATTTTTTTCATGGTGGGCACGTTAGGATGTCTAGCACGGTTAATTTAACAGTGGTGGATGTTTATATATATGTTGCCCGCCACGGTTAATCAATTTTCGATGGCGGGGAAAAATGCCGGCCTAGGTAAACAAAAAAAGACGTCTGTTAATCATGACATTAACCATGTTGTTAATGAGTTCTCTACAAATATATCTAGCCCATAATGCTAAAGAAAATTTTTATTACAATCACTGACATGCTATAGCCTATGTTATTAATTACGACATGTGCATCGAGTACATCAATCATTTGTTGGAGCCAAATATACACCTTCTGAGATAGTTGATGTAGTAGTATTATTGAAAACAATGCAAAATCATTGGCAGCAGGGCAACTATAATCTAGCTTCAATTCTATACTTAGAAAGAAATGTTTCCCGTCATATGTAATAATTACATGGATATACACTGTTAGATGGTTGGCATAGGATGGATCTGCAAACACTATAGGAAACTCAGCCGTGGCTACATGATATACACTATCATTTCCCTATCAGTCCTATGCCAAGCACGGTGCTCGGCAAAGGCTTCGTCGTTGGCTAAATGGCCTTTGCCGAAAGCACACCATGCGCTCGGCTAAGGACCGATTTTCTGTAGTGAAAGCTGAATGACCTCGCATGGAGGAACGCGAGTTCCATATCTGGACTAGGAATAAAATGGCATCCACACGCACATAGGGGCTTGTTGATGTTTGTGACGCCCAGAGCCTACAGCCGACTTCCGCTAGACTGCTCAACGCACATATGTCCCATCCTGTAGTCTAGATTTTGTTTAGATAACTTGAAGCACTGCTTGTGATGGTTCTCCAGATGCCTCCTAATCCCAAAATACTGTGTGTTTCTGTCCACTGAGAGCTTACTGAGTTTTTCATTGGTGTTGAGCTGCAATAGCTAGCTGTTGGAAAGTAACAGTAGAGACATGCTTATGAGAATATATAGACTACCAACGAGAAAAGTCATGTTCGAGTTCAAGCCTTAAGAAATGGGAGGTTGGTCGGAGATCAGGTGCGCTATTTCTGCACTTATATTTGCCCGCCGTAGATGTATTAAGGTTAGGCCCGCTAATGGGTTGGGTTCTTTTTGGGTTTTTCGGGTTGGGTTCTGATTTGGAAGTGTTTGGATGGGTTCTAATGGGTTTAGAGGTTAAACGGGTTGGGTTGGATTGGGTTTCTTAGCAAAAACGGGTTGGGATGGGTTGGAATGGGCTTGTGTGGGCTTTACCAGGCTGTGAGTGGGAACAATCGAGTAGCAATCACGACGGCCGCGATGGAGCTAGCGATGGCGCCGGCCGCCGCATCCGCCGTGGCACCCACCCCACCGGAGCCAAGATCCTGCCTACGCCCCTGAACCCTCCCCGCTGGCCTCCGCATCGACGCTTCTTGCCGATTCCGACGACGGCCGCCGCCCGCCAATTACTCGCCAGTGACGGGGATCCAGCATCCTCACATTGGGCGGACCAGATCGCCGCAGCTACAACCTCCCTCGTCCCGGTCCTCTTCATCGAACTCCCTCTGCAACCTTCCTCTCCCAAGCCGGTCAGGCAAGAAAGGTGAGTCCTCACTCCCTCTTTCTCATTCACGAGGAGATCTGCGATTTGTCATAGTTCTTGATCCAAAATGTGTTATCTGGCTATCCTGACATGATATTATTGCTGCTTTGCTTGGAGTAATCGGTCTTCAGTTTAATCTCGCAAACTAGAAAGCACTTATGTTAGGATGTGGAAGGATCAGGTTTTCTTGACCTTTTCATTCAGTTCAGCATGGTTCTTCCTTTTGAATCTTCATCAGTTGCCATGTCTGAACCTTTTTGGTTACCCTAGCTAGTCTCTGGAATGGAAAACAAAAATACAGGATGTCGTGAAAGAAACTTATAGTTATGCTGACACCAATTATTATGCTTCCAACTGATCCATTATTTATTCAACAATAGCCCTGACTGAATCCTGATGATGACTGCATTTGACTCTGAATATTCACAGTAGCCCTGACCCTTCTGAATAACAATCCAACAGCTGCTTAATTCCGGCAACATACTTACACATTTTGCTCCATCTGCTAGCTGTGTCAATCAACAGCAAGAAAAACATACACTTGATATTTGTTTCACCGCAGATCGCATGTTGATTAGCGTGTCTTCCTTTGAGCACGCATTTCCAAATTAACCTACTGTTAGTCGTATGGTTCCCTGTTTCCTATCTGTCTATAGCTACCTATTTCCTATCTCTGTGTGTGTGTGTGTGTGTGAGTGTGTGGTCATCAGATTTGAGCTTTGACAAAATAGATTAACAGTCGAATGTCGTAGGAGTAGGAGTAGAGTAGCAAGCATGTACATCTGTGAATTGATTTGACCTGCAAGCTATTATTATATAGTATTGATTAATAATGATAGTAGCACGCAGCAGCTACTGTATGTATAAGCAGTTTTTTTTTTTTTTTTTTGGAAACTTATAGTTGGAGTTCTGTTTCTGCTGCCATAAGGAACTCATGGCCAATGTAGGTGCAAAATCTCGCTGTTGGCGTCTAATAGTAATGATTTAATGCTGACATTTCTTTTGACTCCATTCAGGAGTGGTCTCACACTAGCCATTTCTTTTGACTCCATTTATTTTAGTTACTGATAGACATGCATGCTTACTGATTTCTCATGCTTACCTGAATGTTTTTCTATGTGATTATTCAGAAGTGGATTTGGGAGCAAATGTCTTCTCAGCAGTCTGAATAGTTTGTACTGGTTTCTCCTCATCGGTCTGAGGGCTCGGGTACTAATGTAAGCAATGATGACCATTCATTGGGAACACCAAATAAGAGGTCTAAAGTCTGGGAACACTTTCAAGCAGGTCCGGTTGAGATTGATGGTGTTGTAAAGGCTATTTGCATGTATTGCGGCATTAAGTTGGTTGCAGGAAAATCAGGTACAAACAGTATGAGAAATCACATAAGGGAGTCTTGTCAAAAATTAGTGAGGATGCTAGGCAAAGGTTTATTGCCTCAATTAGGACACAACCGTCTTTAGGTCTGTTTACCTTCAATCCTCAAAAGAGCCGTGAGTTAATGATAAATTGGTGCATTGGAGCAGAGGTTGCATTTAACAAATTTGAGGATCCAAGATTTTCACCATGGATGGAATCATTGCAGCCCACATTTCCTTGCATTGGCCGCCAAAGAATCCGCAATGATTGTGTTTGTATATACAGGAGATTGAAGCAGACATTAGCAAGTGAACTACAAAGTGTTGATTCTCGCATATGCTTCACTTCTGATTTGTGGACATCGAATCAAAAGCTAGGATATATCTGTCTGACAGCCCATTATGTCGATGCTAACTTCACTTTGCACAAGAAGATAATTTCTTTCAAAGCTGTGAAGTATCCACATAGTGGTGTGGCCATTGAGGAAGCGATTACAAGATGTATGACAGAGTATGGAATAAAAGAAAAATATTCACTATCACCCTTGACAATGCAGGTAACAACAACAACCTGTGACCTTTTCTGTGACAAATGATTCCTTTTCTATGATCTTTTTGCTTATAGCAGTAAGTGATATCTCTATTGGTTGATTCCTTAATGCAGGTAACAACAAGACAGCTTGTGACATTTTGCAAGAAAGTGGCAAATCAGATATGCTATTCGATGGTCAACATCTTCGAGTTAGATGCTGCTCTCATATTCTGAACCTTCTAGTCCAAGATGGTGTGACTATTGCTGATGCAACAATAGAGATGATTCGGGATCTGATTAGGCACATTAATTCCTCACCGAGAAGAATGCAATCTTTCACTGAGATAGCTGAAAGAGAAGGTCTTGCTGCCAAGGCTGGTTTGGTTCTTGAGGTTCCAAACCGCTGGAATTCAACTTATGCAATGATTAATGAGGCTGTGGAGTATAGGATCGTGCTAAAGAAGTATGCTGCATCAAATCAGGAACCTTTTCCACCGGACGATCAGTGGACAAATATTGTGGTTATAGGTGAGTACCTTGGGGCTTTTGAAGAAGCTACACGGGCATTCTCAGCTGATAGATACCCTACATCTCACACATTCTTGGATAATGTTCTTTGCATTCATCAAGCTCTAAAAAATGCAGCATGGCAAACTAATGAGACCATAAAGAATTTGGCTAGTGCAATGGAAAGGAAGTTCAGTAAGTATTGGGATGGGAACTATAATATGGCTCTTCTAATTGCCACAATACTTGATCCAAGAACTAAATTGGACTTCCTAGAATTCTTTTATCAAAAGGTGTGCTGCTTCTTTGTTGATATTGAAACAAACATGAGCATAGCTAGAGAGTGGATGGCCAAGTATTTTAGGAAATATGAAGAGATTGTTAGGACAAATGGTCCAGTTCCAGTGTTTCATTGTGACACCCCGCCCTCCAAAGCCGCACCGCACAGCCCTTCCGAGGGGCGCGCACGCGTACACATAGCACCTTGCTTACACTTTCGTCCTCGCTTCGTGTAAAAGGGTTAACCCGAAGGTGATATGGCTAGATGGCAAAGGCTTATAAGTTGGCTCCACCCTTGCTCAACTAGCAAGGTGGTACTAAACATGTGCGAGCAGCACTCACAGGCCTCTATTGGGCCACATCCTTATTGGGCCGGGTGTTACATACACCCCCCCTCAAAGGACTCGACGTCCTCGTCGAGCGCCAACTTAACCAGGACCTCCCTCTTGGCACACGCGACCGTGCGCCTGGGGCCGGCACATGTGACATGCCGTGCACTCCCGCAGAGCCTACACGCCGCAATGAACCTCCATGTCCCGCCTCTGGCCCGCACGCGCCCGTGGCCGCGAAGGTCGCCTCGATACCACTTGCGACACCCCCCGCCCTCCAAAGCCGCACCGCACAGCCCCTTCCGAGGGGCGCGACGCGTACACATAGCACCTTGCTTACACTTTCGTCCTCGCTTCGTGTAAAAGGGTTAACCCGAAGGTGATATGGCTGGATGGCAAAGGCTTATAAGTTGGCTCCACCCTTGCTCAACTAGCAAGGTGGTACTAAACATGTGCGCGCAGCACTCACAGGCCTCTATTGGGCCACATCCTTATTGGGCCGGGTGTTACATTCATAGTACTGCATCCAGGAGCATTATGGGTTCACCCGTGCTAGGTAAAAGAAGAATGCACCAAGAGTTTGCCCACTTTAGAAATCAAAGGAGAGCTAGCCATACTGAAAAATCTGAACTTGATGCATATCTGGAAGATGAACATGTGAGAGGTGATGAGAACTTTGATATCTTGAGCTGGTGGAAGACAAATATCCTATTCTATCAACCATGGCATGAGATTTCCTTGCAATACCACTGAGCACCGTGTCTTCTGAGTCTGCGTTCAGTTTGAGTGGTCGGATTCTTAGTGACAACCGAAGCTCAATGACACCCGAAACTCCTGAAGTTCTTGTTTGTGTTAAGGACTGGTTGTATAAGCTTCCAAGCAATGAAGAGTGCTCTCCTATTATGGTTTCCTAGCACAGGTCAGTACAATTTGTCATCCTATTATTTTTCCTTTGTTGACTGTGGTGTTTTTCCTCTGTTTTCCTAGCACAGGTCAGTACAAATTGTAGCTGTAGTCACTAGTCAGCCTTGTGTAGTTGAGGACTCTAAAATAGAACTTGTAATAGAACCTACGTACTCCTTTACTCCTTTACTTCTCATGCTTACTGATCGATGCTAATTAAATGTCCAGGTTATATTTGACCTTATTTATTTTTCCTTTGATGTTCCAGTCCTGTCGATCTTGGTGTCATGAAGTATTGTGGTTGCTTCGGTGCTTTTTGGTGTTGTCTGCTTGTTATGGTATACAAGAGAACAGAGATGGTCAATTGGTCAAGTTGATATTGATGTCATTGGATGCCTGTTTGACTGTTTTAATTCAACACTGAATTTGGATTATGTAGTATCGAGGTGTTAATCTACCATTCATGAATCATGTAATTTATTGTCCTGCTACCTGTAATCTCTGAATATAGAACCTGCACTTTGGAGGACTGCCGGCTTGTGCAGGTAACGATCGATTGGTTTTTCGAAGGCAGATTAGTACAACTTCTTTTATTTCCAAAGTAAGACAGATACAGTACAACAGAAACAAATTGATCGGCTGGCCTGTATCTATGTGTTTTCAGTGTGCTGCCATTAGCTCATTCCCTGATCCAGCCGGCTGAGCACTTGAGCAGGGTGAGAAGAAGAGGCGGTTCAGGTATATGTATGTCCATTTTGTTTCGATCAGATGGTAGTCCTGGACTCGTTGTCTCTGAAAGCTTTATTCAGTCTGTAATCCTTGGTAGATATGGCGTTCTGCATGCATTCGTGGTAATTGCACAGATCGAGGAATAGAAGTACTGCAACCCTGCACGGCACAACAAACAAACTCTGGGGCTGCCACACGCACATGCACAGCCCCTTGCGAATTGGGTTCCCATGGGTTCAAAACCCACCACGTGGGTTGGGTTGGGTGGTGCAAATAAGTGGGTTGGGTTGGGTTGGGTAAATTTTTTTTTTTTTGTGGGTTGGGTTGGTGTCAAATATAATAGCAAATTTATTTGGGGTGGGCTGGAAATGGGGTGGGTATCCACCCATTAGCAGGCCTAATTAAGGTCGTTGGATGTATGTAGTTTTAAATAATGGCCATGATGACATCTGAAATGGTTTTAATATGTTGACCACCTAAGGAAGCTTTCCATGGATACCGTCTCTGTAAATGGTTGTCATCCAATCATGACAATTTTTAAATTATAGTGTAGTGATCGATGTGATTTGCAAATTTATATATCCATCAACATTATTTTTCATAGCCGCCTTGAGGGGGCGACGGCGACGGTGGTGGCGACGCCGGGCGGCACGGCGGGGCGGGTGAGGGCGGTGGCGTTGCCCTAGCGCGCCAGCGGTGGCCCCCCCTTCCCCTCCCCCGCACTACTACAGAATTGATTTTGTGAGGTGTTCGAATTTTATTTTCCATGGCGGGCATTTAGAAAACCGCCACGGAAAATAGGTGGTCCGCACCTCCCTCGCCGGGGAAAAACCGCCGCATGTTAATCGATTTTCCGTGGCGGTTTTTAAAGAAGTCCGCACGGAAAAATCGGCCTATTAACCATGGCGGACTACTTATAAGGCCCACCATGGTAAATATCCCCGAGGCCCGGGGAGCCCAGCCAAGTCCGTATAATTTCTCTTCTATCGGGCTTATATAAATACAGCACTTAGGGTTTCACTCCACCCCTCTCTCTCGGACATTCTCCCTCACCCGTTCCCCTCTCTCTCCTCGCGAGATCCGGGCGGATCGACCAGTATGCGCGGCCGGGCTCCCTCTCCCCTCCGTGGCCTGGCTTCTCCCTCCCTTCACCTCCACCACCTCCCTCCCCATCCGAAAGTGCCGGCCCACCCTCTCTCCCTCCTGGGCGAGCATCGCGGCGGGAGCAATCCTCTCTCCTCTGGGCGGGCGCGCCGGCGCGGGCAGCCGGCGGACGCTGCTGAACGCGCGGGCGGCGCGAGGGGCTGGCGCGGCGGAGCCGGCCGGGCGGGCGAGCGCGAGCGGCGGCGGATTCGCCCCCACGCGATTTTATTTGCGGCGGATTCGCGGCCAAGGCCAAGCACGGCGGCGAGGTCGCCCCCACGGCGGATCCGTCCCGCCGCTGCGATCCACCCGCCGGGCGGGCCGGGCGCCGGCGACGGACATATCGGGGTAACCCTAACGGGCCCGGCGCCCCGATCTCGGGCCCGTTAGGGTTTCGATTGATTTTTATTTTTTAATTATTTTTTTTATTATTAACTAGGGCGGGCATTTTGCCCGCCACGAAAAATCATCCATTTTCCGTGACCCTCCGCCCGTGGCCACGGAAAATGCATTTTGTCCACCACGAAGTTCGCTTATGTAGTAGCGCCGCGCCGCCGCCACCTTCTCCTCCAACTCCGCTACCTCAAGCCGCGCCATGGCCGAGCTTGACGCCCCGCCGCCTACCCATACCCACCGATGGGGTGCGGCCCCCGCCCCTGGCGGGGCGCCCTCACCGCCCGAGCTCACCCGCTGGCCACCGCCGCCAAGTCGACGGCCGCGGCCGCCGGGCCGGCCGGATTCTAGAGCCGGGGAGGAATGGAGGGGAGGGGAGTTCGCCGAATCACGACCTCGCCGAACCCTAAATCCATGGCCCTCGCCGAACCCTAAAGCCACGGTGGGCGCGGGGAGGAGGAAGAGGGGGGAGCATGGCGGAGGACCACGACGGCGCGGGTGGCGTCGCCGCCGCGTCGACTATCATAAATTAATGTCAAAGTTGCATGGCAGCCACATAAAAATCCACATTTACGAGGAATGAAAGCATCACACCTTTTGAAGTCATATTTCATAATTACATTTGACTTTACTCAATTGTGAGCACAGAGCTAATGTGGGGAGCACCAATTGTGGCCATCAACATTGTGGCCATCAACATTGGGCCAAAAGATAGAAATACATATATTAGAATTGAAGCACATTGGACCACGTACACCTCACCAATCCATGTCAAGCAAACAAAACACCCTCAAGCTCATCCCACCATTGGTCATACCACCGTTATTCAAGCAATTGTCCAGGGGCATGATTACAGGCAAGACATCTCACGCTTCTCTCGTCTTTTGTAACGCGAGAGACACTACTACGAATTGATTTTACGAGGCACCGGGAAATGATTTTCCGTGGCGGGCATTTAAAAAACCGCCACGGTTAATGCCTTGATTTACCGTGGGGACATTTTTTAATTAACCGTGATTTCGGCAAAATGTCCGCCACGGTAAATCGATTAACCGTGGCGGTTTTTAAATTGACCGCTATGGTAAATAAGGCCCGTGACTTGACAAAACTTGGGCCAATAAAATCCATCTCGCCCAATTAAAAAGTCCCGGTATATATATCACTCCTCTCACTCCCAAACCCTAACTCACCCACTCTCTTCTCCCGGCATCCCTTCCTCCCCTCCCCACAAGATCCCTTCCTCCCCCTCCCCGGCCAAGATCCCTTCTCCCCTCGGCGCCCATGACGCTTGTGGACGCCGAGCTCGCGCTGGCGCGGACGACGCGGCTGGTGCGGACGCTGGACGGCGCGACGGCGCGGGACGCCGAAGCCCGGCGGACGGCCTCCCCGACGCGGATCCGGCGAGGACGGCCTCCCCGCGGCGGCTCCGGTGAGGCTGGCCTCCCGACGCGGATCCGGCGAGGACGGCCTCCCGGCGGCGCCCGCGCGAGGACGGCCTCCCCCGACGCGAGATCCGGCAGGACGGCCTCCCGGCCGGCGGCCCGGGGCGGCGGCCTCCCGACGCGGATCCGCGAGGGGCGGCCTCCCCGACGCGGATCCGGCGAGGTCGGCCCTCCGCGTGGATCCGCGAGGTTGGCCTCCTCGACGCGGATCGGGGCGGCGGGCGCTGGGGCCCGGCCGCGGCGGATCGGGCGGCGGCGATGGGCTCGTGACGGGCCTGGATGGGCTCCCGAGCAAGGCTTCGTCCTTTTTTTATTTTATTAACCGGGCGGCAAAAATAACCGCCACGCTTAATCCTCAATTTTCTGTGACCTTCAATGCATGGCGGGCAAAAACCGCCATTTTGCCCGCCATGCAAGTTTGTTTATGTAGTAGTGAGTGGGGCCATAATATGTCACAATACATCCATATCCATAGCAAAAGCACACTCTGCATTATATAAGTACACATTCAGTCCAAAATGGTACGTGATTTCTTGCATATCACATTTTCATTACAAAATTGCTCGTGATTTACAGTTCAAGAGCAAGTTAGTGGTTCAATGGGTAGGTGAACTAGGTGTACATAACGGCATCTATATTTTCCTAGTGGCCACATCATCTGTTCATTCCGCAAATAATGATAGTAACTTTGCACTAAGATAGCGAAACTGTGTTCACCGCACCGTCCAGCCGGATAAAATTGCACACGACACGTGGTCCCAGCATACAGTGGGACACGAAAATAAAGAGAGGTAAGACAGCTACAATGGGCATTAACAGGCTGCACATATAAAGGACATTGCTGATGCCTCATATTTCCAGATAACACTGGTGGTTTCATATTTGCGAGAAACTCTCTTTGCACAGTTATGGATCTGTTTTGTCCATTTGGAAGCTATATGCATGCTACATAGCTGGAAGATATCAACTGATAACTAGTCATGGGAAATCCTTGATAGGTTGTGATGATCTGACCATTTTATAGACCGAGTGAAATGTCAAGAGGAAATGTTAGAAAAATGCAGTCCATGTTGGATCCTCCTCCGAGACTTCTACAGAGGACAAATAAACGCACTGTAGCAATGTTACCCATGTGTACTGTGCAATGCGAGTTATGACTTGAGAAGTTAGTTATCCACTAAATTTGAGCTGCATAATCATTTGTACTGACATCTATGATATTAGTGTAAGTACAAGCCAAACTGCATCCACATATGTCAAGTTCAAGAAGCTTATACTTAACTTCATACACTATTTCAAAACGATGCTGTGTTTTATATATATTAAATAATAATTATATTAATATACAATATTTATTTCTTGCTGTAAGGAATGGTGTGATGAGGCCTTTTTTACATGAAAGCCGAGAGGCAATGTTGCAACACACATATATCAAGTTGAAGAAGGCTAGAAGGATAATATCGGAATAGCCACACAGTGGACACAAGCTGTTAAGGCGCCCACATACAAACTAAGATATGTTGTTGGACAAATTTCAACTTTATAATACCTTGAAAGTACCTTGTTATAAAATAACAAATAGACATACTACACAGCTCCAATGCATATAAAGTTGCTTTTATTTTTTCTTGCACAACATTAAATGAAGAACATGGAAAACCTGAAGATCTGTATTACCATCAAGATATGGACTGCCTGAAAATTCTGTTGCGATAATTAATGAATTCATTATCCACAGTGCCATTGTTAAGCACCAGTATGGGACTACTAGTACAATATTGAAGGCCGCTAATACATGATCAAGCTAAGGTGCATTTTTTTACAATACGGTCATGGAAACATGAATATTCTCCGTTGGACTCTGCCTTTTCCAAGTTCAAACATTGTTAGCAGCGATCCGATGGGCGCAACACTCCTAGCCTCGTGGCACTGTGTACGGTGGTGTTGTCTGCCTCTCCATGCTGGCAGTCTGACTCCCTCTCTCCGTTTTGCATTTCCCTTGCATGTGCACTCAAGTCCTTTTGTACTCAATCTTCTCCGACTGTGGGATCAGACCTTCCCCAAGGGTACTGGGGCACTGCGGAAACCTTGGCCTGTACCATGGGGCTCACCAACTTTTATCCATATTGCTGTCTGCACTTTATCCTTTGGTGGTGTGGTAGCAGTAACGAAGCCTAAAAAATTTAGGTGGGGCCAAAACAAAGGAGATGTTATTTTGCATTAAGATTTAATGATGTTTTTTTTGCTACAGTACTTTAGGGGGCTAGAGCCCCACCCGTCCCACTGCTGGCTCCGTCCATGTGTGGTAGCCTGGAGCTTGCCACGTCGTTGGCAGGGACAATGGTAACGTCAGTTGGCTTGGGTGCAGGCACATGAACACAGACGAAGGTTGGGAAAACATCGTAACATTTTCGGAAGCACCATAGATGTCCTAGCTCCTGATGCCTCCTAATCCTAACGAATACAACTAATTGTGCTCTGTTTGTTCTCGGACACAGTTGCTACCTGCAATGCTCTCTCTGTCTGTCTCTGTCTCTCTCCCTCTCAGCTTACTAGGATATCGAACTGATGACTATAGGAAAAACTTGGTACATGTATGTGATGATCTGATCCTTCTATTGATCGAGTGAGATGTCAAGGGAAAAAGCTAAGAATATGGGGTCCATGTTGGATGCTGTTTCAAGACTTCAACTATACAGAGGACACAATGATGTGTTGTAATTGGTTACCAGAAATAGTGCAGAAATTGGAAACGTACTACTGCAGCAATGGTTGCCCATGTGTAACTGTGCAATGCGAGTTATGACTTGAGAAGCTAGCTATCCACTAAACTTGAGCTGCATGCATGATCATTTTGTACTGACACTATTTAGGATATAAGAGTAAGTATACAAGCCAACTCCATGCACATATGTCAAGTACAAGAGGCTTAGAAGGTAAATTTGGAATAGCCACATGATGGACACAAGCTGTTAGGCAACATACAAATTACGGTATGGTTGTTATACAAATTGGAAATTTGTAATACCTTGAAAATACCTTATTATAAAATAACAAATAGGCATACTCCACACCTCCAATGCATAATAAGTTGCTGTTGTTTTTTTCATGCAGAAAATAAACTGAGAACATGGAAAACCTGAACATCTGTACGACCATTGAGACATGGACTGCATGAAAAAATCAGTTGTGATAATTAATTCATTATTCACATGGCCATTGTTAAGCACCAGTATTAGACCACTAGTACAATGTGATTGAAGGTGGCTAAAACATGATCAAGCTAACGAAACCTGGCCTTTAGGTGCTTTTTTTTATAGTACAATCATATGGAACCATAGTAGCAGCTTTCCGATGGGCTCAAAACTCCCAGCAACTTGGCACAGTCTACCGTGCTGATGTGTCTGCTTCTGTGCTTGCGGTCTGACTCACTCTTTACATACCCTCTCGAAATGTTGTGTTTGGTAATTCCTAAAGAGTTGAGCAAGAGAAATTTGGCGACAATGGTAACGCCACGGCTTGGGTGGAGGCACATGAAAACACAAGGCATCCACGAGCTGAAGTTCAATGGGAAAGGGACGTACCATTTTAGGCCGCATAATAGCTGTCCTAGTTCCTGATGCCTCCTAATCCTAATGAATACTCAGGCCTAATTGTGTTCTGCTTGTTCTTGGACAGGTACAGTAGCTAACTGCAATGCTCTCTCTCTCTCTCTCTCTCTCTTTCTCTCTGTGTGTATATGATCTTTTGGACTGCCTCTGAGCTACTCACAGGTGACATGCTGAGACTACCAATCACACGGAACAACGAGGAGTTGAATAGGTGGTGCACTATTTATGCACTTTTGCTCCACCATTTATGCATATAGTTCCATGACCCCTGGTTCCAGTACTATAAATAGTTTCAACATTCAGGATAATACAATGGCCATACCCAGCATGCCTTGAAACAGGAGATTATCAGTGGATATGTATGCATCTTGAAAAGTACCGGTGGTATGTAGTAGGGCGTACCTCGTGTCCACATTGTTCTTTCATTCACTTGTACTACAGAATTGTTAGGGCATGCTGTACCAACAAACACAAATCACATGGATCAAGAACTTTAAATAAGTATGCTGGCTTGTTTGTTTGGTCTTCTGTACATATAATACTTAATTTTATACACATAAATCACATGGATCAGTACAATTCGAACTCTGTATATATGTCATTTTATTGCTTGTTTGGGTGAAACATGGTTATTTCAAAGTCAGATGAATTTCTCCTGTGACTTCTCTCTAGTCTCTTTCATATGGGACCCATGGTCCAGGATTTCAGTCCTGTTATTAGTGTTACAATCACCGCTGTGCTCATCCTCTTGAATAGCAGTGTTCTCTTGTTGTTTCTCTCTCTCGCCATGTGTGGACCAAAAGATACATGTGTTGTAACAGTGATGGAGCATCGATCATAATTGTCCCATATACTACTGTCTAGAAATTCTGGTTTTTGTTCACAGTTCACAGTTCCCGAACAAGGAACCTTAGCCCTCATGACCGAAGGCTCTGACCCTGGCCACGAATATCTGAAGAGAACGCGGTGGTGCAGAGAGACCCATCCAGGCATAACATTATGTGACAAGCATCCGAGATCTCACTAGACTGACATCCTGTCCCTGGAGGAGTCTGTTAGTATGTCGTTCATTGGCTGCGTCCATCAAACAACACTAGGCAGAAGCACACGGGTGGATCTGGGAGCTTGATAAGCTTTTGTGTAGCACTGCTTGTGTTGTTCCTTCAGATGCCTCCTAATATATCCTAAAAACAACATGTGTCCCGTCTTCATCTCTCTCCAGGTGCATTGTACTCTTTCTCTGTCGACCGACGACTCACTTTTTTTCATTAATTTTTGGGGCTGCTAAGTAGCTATTTGAAAATAACTAAGAGTAGGCACTTGCTTGTCAAATGATAACAGATTGAAGAAACAGGACTACCAATAAAAGGCGACAAGTCATTTTTATTTTCGTCAAGCTCTAACTAATAGCAGGTGACGTTGGTCGTAGATCTGTTGCACTGCTTTGCACTTATATTTACCCTATATACATTATTTCACCATTTTCATCTACTGCAGAACTTACAACAAAAATGGGAGATATATTGTTGGGTGGAGGAAATAAATTTAATGTAGGCAGCTTGCGTCGCTATGTTATCCACCAGATTATATTACATATATGGTTTTAGCGGACACTAATTTTATTTTTAGCAGCTGTTAAAATGATTAACCATATCTAAAAATGATCAAGGGACTAATGGACACGATCTGTCTTTGAAAACTGCTCTATTGACATCCCTAACATGTGGATTCTCAGATTTAACAAAAATGAATAGAGGCCTAATGTAAAATGGCCGTGTTAACAGAAATCTCAGGGATATGAAAATATTGCAATGCTTGATCAGATTGTGCAGCTAGCAAACAGGCAAGTCCAAAAAAGCTAACACTGAATATCATGGACGAAGAGAACATGCTGCTGAGTAATTTTACTTTTGAGAGAACCAGTAATTTATTCTGCTTCACGCTATGTGTGAACTATGCGTAGTAGTAGTAATAAACTGTGAACTCCACAACCATAAGGAACAGAGTCTTATGCTTGAGGCCCTCTGAAGAACATACTTTGGTTGTGAACACTGAAATAGCAAGCTTGACAGGACGTCAATAACAACAAATGAGAACTTTTGTAGGATGCAAATTGCCCGATCATCACCTTTCGAACAGAACTAGTATTAACACTTTAGGTAAACAGGACATGTGGAGACCCATAGCTGCAGATTGACTTGCGCCCTGATGGGACACACACACACACACACACACACACACACACACACACACACACAGAGAGAGAGAGAGAGAGAGAGAGAAGTTGTTCTTATCCGACTTCGAAATGAATCGATATCCAAATCGATTTATGTCCTAGTTTTCTATTTCGACCGGGCAAAACTGACTTAGCTAGCATGCAAAACCTGGCCTAGCCGAGTTCATCTTTTTCATATGACCAACAGTAAAGCCAGCCTGACTATTTCCAAACACAGTCTGGTATGGTGACTGCTTCTTAATGCGTGCATATACCCAGTTCCGCAGTCCAGATTTCTTGCAGTATCCTCCAGAAATGCTTGTGATGTTGCTCCCGATGCCTCCTAATCGCAAAACACTGATGTATCTGATGTGCCATCTCCATCTCTCTGGATATTAGTTTCCCAACCATTCCTCTCTACCGGTACATCTCTCTATATATGTCCACCAACGACTTATTTTTCTTCGGTTTTGAGCTGCTGATAACTAGCTTTTCAAAGGTACGAGCAGAGAATTGCTTGTAAGATTACCTAGAGGAGGCTACAGGAACAAGACTGCAAATGAGATGTGAGTCATTTTCATTCCCTAAACAATGGGATGTTAGTCAACATAGGTCGGCTGCACTACTCTGCACTTATATAATGGAAGATTGATGGGTAGGGCAAGGATTCGCCGCTAGTAGTAGCCCATCCACCACAGGTTATATGTAGTAGGCTGCTAAAAAGATCTTCCATATCTTGAAAATAATCAAATGGTTTAATGGCCGTGACCTGACTTTGTAAATGATTTTTTTAGATGTGGGCCTAAATAAGTCAACATCTTTATAAAATATAGTCGCACAATAAATTTGAACTTTTACATATTTATTTGGTTGGATGAAGATAAATTTTATAGTTGTCTCATGTCAATTTTTTTTGTGTGTGTTTGAGAATTCCCGATAAACTTTTTGCTTGTTCTTGTGTTCTTGTTGTTTCTATTCCCGTTTGGGCAATTTGCCTCAATCTACTTGTTCATGTGTTTTTTTGTTGCAGGTTTTGGGTGCAATCTTTTCACTACTTATCTAGCAACCCGTCATTATAGAATCATTCAAATAGATGTAATCTTTTGTTGAGATGTGATTTTCCATTATCCTGTGCAGAATTATCAATCTGGAAAGACACACACTTAGAATGGCCGTCAGATGGGCATCCAAAGGTGACCGCCTCTATTAATCGATGATTTTCAGAAGTTTTGCCTTTTTCTGTGTGATTTAGGGAGACAGTGAGCAGATCATGATTGCAAGCAAGACATCTTTTTATCAGAGAACACACAAGATTTGTGCCCCTTATTCAGACATTTGAGTCTCCTTTTCTTCTTCGACCTCCGTTTGCACACAGGTGTGACATTCTCAATGTCTTCCACATTTGCGCGCAATACATTCATGCACACAGACGCAGGAGAAGTCATTTGGGTAATTTATCTAGCTAGGCCTAATTGTCAATATAGCTATATATACCATTAAAGGAGTACATATAAGATGAGCATGTGGAAAAAAACTACGAAGAAGAGCTATATACATGTGACATTTTGAAGATATAAGGGAAGTGTCGTCTGATTTGGCATGCCCCACATGTTTTATTTAATTTGTGGCTGAAAAAAGGATACAGGTTAGGATTAATAGGCAATGAAGACCATATTCATAAAATCCTAGGCTTGTACGTAGAATAACAAAATTTTGAAAACAATAGTAAGCAATCAAGTTAACTAGCCAACAAAAATGTCATACATATTTTTACCTCTGGTATCTATATCAGGTGAGGTTTGATATTGAAGTACCGATCATGGATACATCAAAATGTTTTATTATTTGTTTGACATCATGATGTGGAACAAGTTGAAATTTACCTCAACGCTGAGATCATCCCTTATGCGCGATCACTTTTCTAGTATTTCAGATTATTAGGTATATCTTGCATTTCTAATACGTTGTTTAACCATTGGTATGTCATATGCAAATATAAAAAATGGATTGGTTTATATCAATGTTAACCTGATGATTCAGCATTGGTAGCCACAACAGATCTGGTGGGTTCTAAGCTGAGTTGATAGGAAAAGGCAGTCATATGTTGGTTGCTGCATCAAGAATTCAAAACAAGGACGCATTGATTTGTTCTAACCAAGCACGACTTGCAGATTCATATGCTTGCCAGACACGAGATGCAGAAAATAATTAATGGGTGCGACAAATTGTTGTCCTTGTGTAGCTGTTATGACTTCTGTAGTTATCTATCCACCAAATTTGACTTCATATACCTCTTGGCTCTTGCTACCTCAGCTCCTCAAGGACTGTTAAAATGCTTTCTATGCATCTGCCAATCAAGTAAAATAGAGCAATGCTATGCATAGGGCCCATTTGGAAACACAATAGTTGGTCCTGAACCTTTGTAAAGTACACTACTTGGAAAATGGATTAGTTCTCGAGCGTGTTCAATTTTTTCTCGTGCGTTTTTTTATACACACAGGAAAAGGTAATTTTTCTGTGGGTTTTAGAATATCCCGTCAAAAAAAATACAAAAACGAACAGAAAAAAATACATCATTTTTCTGTGCGTGACAATATACACACGGAACAATTAGGTACTCACAGAAAAATTTGCGATTTTTGTGTGCGTTTCTATAAAACACACAGAAAAATGTAAAAACACACACAAAAATTGACAAAGCTCCTTCATAGTAAGTTCATATGAACAAGTGCAGTTTTTCTTTTTTAATCTCTCTATAAAACTTGTAACTAGTTTTTTATCCACATACTAACTTCAAATTTGATGATTTTTTTTCCCTAAATTTTTTCTAAAGTAATGCTATGTCAATTCATTGTGTTTTATAGCCATTATATTGGTTACGTTTTCATATGACATTGTACAACTTCGTAGCTGATGACTCTTTCAGCTGGAATCATTGCTATTTCAAAATCTCATTTGAAGTTGTTATTTTTCCAAATTCAAGATTTGAATTGTTCAAACAAAGAACGATGGAGAAATGCCCGTCGTCTTTTATGGTTATACAGTTAAGATGGTATCCTCTGCTCTGGTCATTTCCTTGTTTTAACTAATCTCAACATGATTTAATTTGTTCCTCATAACGACTGACAAGCGATGATGGCAGAGGTACCAATGAGCAGCTGTCGACGACGATGTCATTAGTGAGCAGGCTTCCACTACCTCTGCTTACAATGCACGCTTCTAATATCCTCCACTCGGTGCTTTGCCTGCCAGCCTTTCTCCAAATCCTTCTTCAGGACTCTGAGCTTGACAAGCCATGTGATGCACTAACATACATGATTATCAGTCAGCTTTAATTAGTCAGAGCATTAATAATGATGCATTAATAATATTAATACAATATATGTTCGATTTCTGTGTTCTTGCAATAGTTATGTCCTACCTTTTGGTCTTGGACCGCAGATGTTGTGAGGTGCTGGAAGATTTTCAGCTCCAACAGCTATCGTTTGCAAGGGTATGCTATTTTACAAAAAAAAAAAGTAACTAATCAAATATAGATAATGGCTCACCCTCCAAACACCAACTTTGTACCTTAGATTATAAAACTGGTCACTTTTCTCGTACCAGTCCACCAGGACGCACAGCTGCCGCCACCCTCTCTCGTACCGGCTCAGGATTGCTTTGTAGTAAATCCTTTGATGCCGCTTCATTTTGTTTTCATGAGGTATGGAAACTTTGGACGGAGACCATGGATCATGTGTGCGAGAGTCAGGAGACACAGTAATGTGCTCGCCGTTGCAGCAGCATTGCAATATGCCGCAGCCGTGTAAAGTTGGCTTGAGGAGATCTGCTTCTTGCTCACGCCATGCCATAATAAGTAGTCAAGTGTGAGTAACAGCTGCACGACAAATCACTGTGAGAGGTAATGTAAAAAGAATACTCCAATGGATGAGCAGCCGTGGACATAGGCTCCTTTGCCGGCTCGCATGAAAACGAAAGAGACAAACAGGAAGGAAGGGGATTGGTGATGGTCTGATGGATGATACCAGCTTGGGTTTGGGATAAGCATGGGTTGCTCTTGAATTGTTCTATTTGTGCCATTAGCCATTGCTCTATCTCTCTCTCTCTCTCTCTCTCTCTCTCAGCTTTCTGCAGAATCGTTGCCATTGTATATGTAGGAGTAAATTGTGAAATGAAAACAATATATAGGGTCAATAATATTGTCTAGTATCCATGTCATGTTGTATTGCCATAATTTTTATCAAAATTAGTACTTTATGTTTCCATCCTTTTTCCCTATATTTATGCATATGGTACTTATTGACTTTCCATTTATTGCCAATTTTTATTCCAATTAAATAATTGCAATTGGTGCAAACTTTTATCAAGGAAAATGCATACTTCTACTCTATCTTCTAATTAAATTTAATGAAGTGATCTCACAATTAAAATTTCTGTTTAACCTTCTATCTGTCTATAGCAACATGCTACGATTTGTTGAGAAGCGAGAATGGGCAGAGGTGTTGAACCCTGAGACAGCCGTTGGAACTCTATTTTTTTAAAACAATTTGAAAGAAATAGTTAGTGAATAGAATTTGCAAATAAAATGTATAACCATCATTCCGTCTCTTGACAACTTTCAAGGACACCACTTGAACGTCTTTTCATAGGGTTCTCAAATCAAACAAAATAGGAAAAACCTTTATGTTTTACGTTCACAATCCAAATTTCAAGGCTAGTCACTTCTTTCTATGTCAACCCAGAGTATGTAGAATCTTACCGTACTCCCAAATGACCATAGAACATTGTTCTTTATGAGTTTTATCATGTCTGTATTACCACCCAAATGACCATAGACTGTCAATCCTGAGTTTTTAAGTAGTTGTTGAGACATTGTATGTGACACAGAGCATCTTTTGACTCACCCCAAGCTTGGCAAACAAAACAAGCGACAAAGTCTTGGCAAGAATTGGCACTGAATTGACACATACATGAGAATACACTGCACTTTTGGCAAAAGCCAAGTGCTGCGTGCTAGCTAGGAACCAAATAGAGCTTCAGCGCGCATGCGCCACCCAACCAAACACAGGGCCTAATAAGCATGATCTAGCTATAGTTTGTACTCAATGTTTGGGGGATGTGCAGTATATCTCATGCAAATCGAGGCGTGCATCCTGTTCTATGGCATCGTGGTCCACTACAATAAGTTGCTTTTGGTAGCATGCTCACATTTGTCTTGGGCCCCAACACAATACAGACTAAAGTCAACAACTCCATAACCAAGTGCATGCACCAATGCTTGATGATATTCAACTATGGCTTTCAGCAAGACGGCAGAGATGTTTCCTGATTTCTTGTTTCCAGCAATTAATTCTTGATGCGAATGCTTCAGATCGATTCTGAGCTTCTACTGTACTAGTCCAGTTTTGAGTTCGGTAGCTATTTCTCTGCTTTTGTACCAAACTTACGAGTGTATGGTAGCATGCAAGCTAATGATGCCACGAGATGTCGAGATATATAGTATAGCTGCGGCTAGCTACCGTTTCGTGATGACATAAAAACTTGTGATGGATGATATATAGACTTGGTGACCACGGGAAGAGGGCACATCATTTGGTCATGTGTTTCAAGCTGTAGTTGACTATGACCTTGAAATAAGTGAAACTTATATTCTATCTAATTTTTACCATGTCTACAGTAAAAGGCATGAATCTCTTCACAATATCTCAAAACAGGTTTAACAATCTTGATAATTCAATATACGGCTTGATCAACCTTTTCTAAACAAACCGTGTTCATGTTATCAATATTTTTTTTCTAACAACTACTATTTTTTTTACCATTGACATGATGTTTGGTTGCCTGTTGGTCCTCGGTTGCCTCATGCGCACCGCTAGGTTTCTCTTATTTTACTGTGGGCTATGGGCCCATAATCTGCTTCATCATGTGAAGCTCTGACCATGTAATGTTTGGCACATGAAGGGAAAGTTTCCTGCAAATAAGGTTTCATATTATATTAGTAGAAATTAAATACGTGAAGATACAAAGCAGGCACCCACTATTTTTTCTACTTTTGATGACTGTACTTTTTTATTTTCTGGCCGCAAATGCAAATGGCTGATTTGTTGAGATAACTTCACACAGGCAGTTGAGCTTGCCGCCTAGGCTATGCATGGTGTGATAGCCATTCTTCTGTATTGTGTGCATGGCAACTCCATATACTAGCTATTATTTTAGTCGTATGTTCCCATGAACTTGCACATATTTCCAATTCGCAATGAAATCTTGACATTTTCCTGCTTCGTAGGTTGTAGCCCCCTCGCATGGTCGTTGTCCATTATGCAATATCGAACATTCATTGTTTGCTACGACGGTCCGGCCTTAGGTGTGAGTCCTCCATTGGCGTTTGTCATTAGCGCGCCATTTGTACGGTTAAATTCTTCTTCTTAATGCAATGATACACCATTCTATTACGTATCCGAGAAATGACCTTGAGTTATATATTGCGTGTGATTAGGGTCCAGCTGCTACTCACTAGCCGGCTGCACATGCATGAGACATATCAACACTTGACACTGGAGGAAGCCACATGTATGGGAAGACTACTAATTTATCTCACCGCAATCAGACAAGGAAAAAAAGGGGATTGAAGTGATGCGCCTTTTTATTACTGTCTTGAGTGCACTGCTCGATCATTTTTCATCGCTGCATAGTCACATATGTTACTTGATGCACCCAAACTCAGGTAGTAGGTTTGTCATGCCCAAATGCCTCCTACTCTCAATGAGTTTTTGCGTAGCTCCTTTCTGCTGGATTCAACTGACCCGCTTCTTGCCTTCATGTGCTTAGATATGTGGGTAGTGCTAACATGTATGGCACATACAAGCAAGAGCCATCCATTAGGAACTTCGTGATTCGTGAACACTGAATGAAGGGTATGTCGTCCCAGATGGCTCATATTCCTATTTTACCAAGCGCTGTGCTACAGTTCCCCCGTTATTCTTGGTATATCGTGCAGGGTCAGTTAGCTAGCAGTTCCAAATGAATCAATATAGGTATGATACTATGAAGGAGTATATATAGCAGGACGAGACTATAGGCAGAAAAGTAGTACACGGACAAGAGACATGCAAAACCATATAAAGTTGAAGATGTTATCTTAAATGAACCGGTCAGACTTAGCAGGATGCCCACTAACTTTCTTTTATTTTGTGGCCAAGAAACTGATACCAGTCAGAGTTAATAATATGTGTAATGCCCGCCTATTGTACATGTGTAGTAGAAATCTTTTCATGTCCCGTATCTAGATGAGGCGAGGGTTGATTTTTTTTTTTTTTTTTTTTTGAAACGTATCAGGAAGGAGAGCTGCCGGCCGAAGACTCCCAGATTGGGAAGTACAACGAAAACAACACCAAAAAGAAAAGTAAAAAATCAACTATACGCACCCGCTTGATTGGGACATCAACGTGGGTTACCACTCAACGGTCGGTCGGATATGGCCAAGTCTCTATACAAACACCGCGGCAGAGAAGACGGAACAACCGCAACATCCACCCACAAACCGCACACATGCAGTCATCGAAAACCACTGACGGAATATAGCGCCGAAGATAAGTGAAGGAGCAGGCACCACCACAGCAAGAAGGCCACCGCCGTGCAGGACCCTTCCCCGCAGTGCCGCTGCAACATTATCCTCACTGTCGTTTACAAATTAAACCATTTTCCATATTTGAAAGAGTAATCTTCAATCCTAACATGTGGATTAGAACATAGACGGCAGCACCCATTCATTTGACATCATGTGCAGCCTAGGTCTGGGTTTCTGTCCAAAGGAAGGCATCTTTTTACAAAAGTTTACCCTGATAAGTCTAATCACCACAGTAGGGTGCTAGCCGAGCTCCGATCCAGCAGCTTTATGATTCATTTAGAAGTACTCCCTTTGTCCCTTAATGTGGGTCGTTTTGGACTGGGAACGGTGTCCCTTAATATGTGTCGTTCTGGTATGGTGGGCATAGATACAGGTCTAGTTCTCGGCGCCCCAGCAGCCTTTGTGCCTTCCTTTGCACCACACAAGCCGGCAAGTGTTTGTTTTTAATTCAAAAGGAAATGCACTGCATGCTCCCCTGCTTTCAATTCAAGATGGAGCACTAAATGACTAGCCCATTGTACTGCATCGAGTGAATGTGCTTCGTAGGGGTGTCTAGCTTCCTTTGTTTCCTGTGCCCAAACGTAGAACAACACACAATAAGGGACCGAGGGAGTAAATGCAATATAATATTTATAAAAGTATGATTCAACAGTTGATTTCAGAGTGACATCATGTGTAGAGGATGGGAGTTTCCAGATACTCCCACCGGTTTGGTATTAGAAGTCTGGACAAGGTTTGGGTCTAACATTGAGAATATAAATTATCAGTAACTTTTAAGTCACTGGATTTGTAAATGTAAAAATTATATGAATAGATTTGTCTTAAAAAAATAATTTGATAAAAGTATACATATATCACATTTCTATAAATATTTTTATAATAACAAGAGGTCAAAGTTGTGTTTTGGAGACCGTGTCGCTGTCCTAAACGACTTCTAATACCAAACTAGAGGAGTACTTCCGATCCTAACCTCCACATAATTGCTCTGCGCTTACCTATCCCCCAAATAGCTGGTGGCCTAAACACACAGACACACCCCTTTATTAATGAATACCTCTGCCAGGAGATTATTGTTGTTCCTAGAGTCTGCATTTTGAATCTGTAGTAACTAATTGGATGTTCGTAGCTTAAGCTGCTACTTTTGCACTATCTTCGCTATGGAGCGACGAAGCAGTCTGAATTGGTCGTTGCACATTCTTTTCCAGACGTAGATATCTCCAAAATACTGTGGCAGGCTGCAACTAGCCTTCAAGGGCATCATCACATGTAGTGACATTATTCCAGATGCCTCCTACTCTCAACCCACATGTACGTTCGAGTTTGTCCCAAACTTATACTCTCTCTCTCTCTCTCTCTATGTGTGTATGTGTCACTCTATGTGTGTATTCTTTTGGGCTGGTTTTGAGCTATTTATACACAAGTAGAGGTTCTGACGCGATATATATAAGAAGGGGTGACATGAAGCTGAGACTACCAATAAACTCCTTGTTGTTCATGATTTGACACATTAGGTAGTGCTCTTTTATGCACTTTATTTGCTCCCCCATTAATGGCTATTGATGCACAACACCTGCAGGATCCAGTACTAAAAACAGTTTCAACATTCAGGATACAATGGCCACGCCATACTCATAACTTGAAATGGTAGAGTTTTTGATATTGGATATGTATGTTAGTACCGCAGGTCTGCAGTGCGGCATGTTGAACCCGTACACACACATGATGATGCCCATATGTTTTTTGAACAAGTATACTAGGTTATATGTTACGTTATCCATACCTAATTTATGCACACAAATCACAGGGATGAAGTATAAATTCAAACTCTGTATATATCGCATTGAGTTGCTTGTTTGAGTGAATCCATGGTGATTTCGAACAAGATAGATGAATTTTTCTACCCTGCTTCTCTCTCTAATTCATACACGTGGGACCCATGTTCCATGATCTCAGTCCAGCTAGTGCGTCACAATCACCGCGTACTGTGCTCATCCACCTTAATATCCATTCTGTTGCGGCTGCTCTCTTCCTGGGTCTTGACCAAACATGAATGTGATGTAACCATGATGGAACATCGAGCACCATTATAAATTATCCCATTTACTATGTCTAGCCAGGCTTAGTGGTATTTGTTCAATGTTCTGGAACACCCAATAAGGAACCTTCTTCCACAACACCAAAGGCTAGCTCCAAGGCTGGTCACGAACTAATCTGAAAACAACAAGGCGCGACACGCAGAGACACCCATCCGAGATCTCACTGATGTAGTGGTATGACATATATCCTGTCATAGCAGGGGGTCCTGTTAGTTTCTTGATCGTTGGCTCCTTCCAGGATTGGACACAAGGCTGAAGCACATGGAAGGCCTAGGGTCGATCAGCATGCATGTGAAGGATTTTCAGGAGATAAGGAGAACAAGCAATATAAGGTCGTCTTGACCCGTTTAACGCCAGCATGCTTCTGCAGATTTGCTATATGCACATAAGTCTAGTTCTGCACTCCAGATTTTTGCTGTATGCACATAAGGTCACTTCAAGTAAAAAATTGGGAACTTGATTGTTGGGAAGCAGAGATATTTGCTGCCCGTAGCATGTGCACTCATGGCGTGATAATGACTACATTTTGTTTTTAGATAGAGTCTATCAAAATGATCTACAATGCCAGAAAATAATGAGGGATGGAATGGCCACGACCCATCTCTGAAAATGATTATTAGCTATGGGCCTCCTAATTTTGGAGTGGTCAATATTTTAATAAAGTTTGAGACCTCGCCCTAAGGAAAACGAGAGCTTCTGTGGAGGATGAGGACCAAAGGGCAAGGGTTGTTAACTAGCATGTTTCGATAGCCAAAGAAGATACAACACAATCATTTACTCATACCACAACGTTGGGAAATATGGATTACACAACAAATCAATTATAAATAACTTTCCATAAGCACAAGTTGTATTAGCCAAAGGAAATTGAATTTACTAACCAGTAACTTACATCTTCTTCTCATCTCTGGTAACCAGCAATTACTCGTATAGCTATACTATCTTCCACATTTCCTTGTGAGTGACACTGGACTATATGCATGGTTAACAAACCATCTGTTCAGAATTCAAACTGTAATCTTCAAAACTCGCGTGCGGGATTTAGCATATACACACACACACAATAACACCGATCGCCTATTGTTTTGAAAGATGTGCGGCCTAGACATGGTTTTCATTCTAAACTGGCATTGACGTATAGCTCCTTCAGCCATTCCCATTTTTTTCTTCAACATTCAGCTAGTTTGTGAATCACATAGCTGATAAATGTAGTCGATGGTTGCCCAGAGCCCCAGACAACTCTCCTGCAGCATGATATGTCTAAGTTGTGCATCACAGAAGAATGATTGGACCAAGATTTGATACACGACTGCATATGAGTTTCTGGATACTTCCTATCCCTAGCTGTTGTAGTTGTGCATAGGCTTTGGTGGAGTCGGGAGCTACTAGTAGTAGTTCCTCTATGCTGTTTGCCTTTGTCCTGACCTATGCGCGTATTGTTCCTCATTGCTAGTGTTGTGCACCATGTTCTCTGCCTTGCATTGTCCTGCAGCATGGTATGGGGGTTATATATATGCAGCTTATATGGTTACCCAACATTGTAATTTGGACCATGTATGGCAGAGATATATACTGATTAAAGTAGAAGAGATACGACACTACGCTCAGGGTTATTTGTAACAAGGTGTGTATCAGGGGTAGCTTGATGGGCACCATGTTCTCTGCATTGCATTGTCCTTAGCCCAAATGAAGTTAGATTTGATATGAAAAAAGGACAATTTTAGTAACCGACGGTGGCTTGTTTGTCAGATTATGAGAAGTAATCTTGTAAAATCCCTTGCAGCATCTTACTTTTATTAATTAGAGACTTCAAACTTATTAGTGTCACCACAACATGACTTCACCAGCGCTAGACACGGCCTGTAGCGGTGGAGCGCAGGATTTCAAGATTGGTTGTAATAGGGAAACAAATGTTGCAGTTTCATCAAGTTTAGCATGATTTCAAGATTAGGTGTACATAGTGAACAGAAACATTGAGATGTCTTTGGGATAAAATGTAGCAAGTTTATAGTCAAAATGGTTCCTCAGTGACAGCTTCAATTGTCTCCCAACAACTGTGACAGCTAGCTCGGCTAGCCATCCAGATCGATCAGCTGTAACCTCAATCTCCAAATGCTAGATTGGAATGAGGAAGACAAAAAAAAAGAATGACGTGGATTTTCTATGTGCATGTGCAGGCATCAACGGGGCATCGGGTGAATCGTGACTGGTAGATGGGACCATGTTGGGGTGCATTGGCTTGTTGGCCAGATTGATTATAGCTTAACAACACCATAATGATCTACTACCTCAAAGGGAAGTAATCTTGTTTATGCTGGTACATGTGCACACCACAGATTAGCTCAAACATTAGTGTAGAAATCTATAAGTATACTAGTTGATAGTTTTTTTATAAAAATTATTTGGTGTACAAGCCCCTTGTTTTGTCTGCCAAAGGCTCAGAAACCCAAAGGCTCTGCTAGTAATGCCATCTTCCAAATTCTCGTCGATCTGAGTGAGACCATGCGTGGTCACTCCATCTGGCCAGTGCGAAATCCGCGAGAGTAGTTTTATGGGCATACATTGGTAGATGCCATAAGTACACTTTAAGAAAAAGATGCATATACATTCAGTATGTCAATTCTGTATTAGTGCCAACGTACACTTGAAGAGAGACATGATAAGTACTATTATTAATTAAGAAGTACTTAAGTTCTTTTCAGACCTCAAAACAGAGCTACCAAAACCGTCGACATCGACCAAACCATCATGCAACTTAATTTGTTGACACAACCTGTCAGAATGAACAAATACATGATTCGTTTTAGAAAATTAGCAACTGGGAACAAAAGCTAGGAAATCAAATTTACCCGATGATTCCAAACCAGTTTTCCAGGTTGACCCATCGAAATCCACGAATTCCAAATCCCGCAGTCCCTCAGCTCAGACCGATCCATGTCAAAATTAAGTCAAGTCACAAAGGCCTGAGCATTCAACATCTTGCTTCAATTGTAAGATATATGGTTATTGATGTATGATATCTCACACCATTGGCTAGTTCAAGCTTGCACGCACTAGAACTAAAACATGAGGCACCGTTGCTCGAATGAACACAACCTTGTGAGGAGTGTGTGGAACAGAAAGTTATCCATGAGTATTTCGGTCTGGTGGGGATAACGCTGCGTATTGAAGTGCTGCCGGTATAATATTCATCTCCTACAGGGTTCTTCTGCTGAGCTGCTCCAGAGAGTAGACTCCAGCTTGTGATTTTGCTCCAGATGCCTCCTAATCATAAATCATAGTCTGTCTTTGTCTCATCTCTATCTTTAGATGTTAGGTTCCTAACCATTGTCCCCTCTCTTCCTTCCTCTCTCCACAAAATGACTTACTGAGTTTTCAGTGGTTTCCCAACTATTTTCAAGCCCTAAACAATGGGACGACTACGTGTGACCTTATATATATTTACGATACCTTCACCCATGCATGCATTAATGTCGTTACATGTACAACAAAAAGTAAATAATGGATGGAATGATGGCGCACGAATTGGATACCAGTAGCCTCTATCGACATCCCAGTCACCATGTTATATGTACATCACTAGTACTAAAAATGAATTCAGTGAGGATACTATTTTTTAGGTCTTTAGAACATCTACCATATCTTGAAATAATCAAGGGGCTTAATGGCCGCGCCCACCTTTATAAATGATTTTTAGATCTAGACCTTCTAAGAAATCTCCTTCCGAACATGATTTTTAGATGGGGCATTCATTATAAATGCTTGCCATAAAGAAAATAATAACTATTGGATATTTATTCAGGAGAAAGCGAAATTTATATTAAAATGCTTGATGTGACCTACAAATTTGTAGTTTCCAATATTTTTATTTAAATTTGTTTGTTTAAGAGCCAATTAATTATTTAAAATTATTATGACATGTTTTGTGATAAAGTTGTAGACCTTGATGCAATATATAAATTTTATAGTTGATAATTTTTGTTTAATAACTTTTTGGAGGCCCAAATATATACTTTAATTATGTTCTCAGCTATTTCAATTTCAAATTTAATCTGAAAAGTCTCGAGTGTTGACAGCCAAATATAGCTTCTGAACTTCTATATTCATTTGTAGTTGACAAGTTTTAATAAAATAGTTTGAGGGCCAAATATGAATGGTGAACTTCAGATTTATTTTTAAAAATATTTTACCTTTTTATTTCTAGAGGCAGGCCCTCTAGAAATAGTTTCCACTGATGCTAGTAATGAAAATATTTTCCTTCCGCAAAAAAAAAAAAAGGAAAATACACTGTCCAACTGCAATCACTAATATGCTTGTATTGGCAGTAAGACTAATGCTAGTCTCTGTTGTTAATGCCATATGTGCATCGAGATAGGACATGAATTCTTCCTTATGGGCAAACATATTGACTTGATGAGTACATCTAATCGATCGGCAATCACTAATATACACTCTTGATGGTATTGCAATCGAGGCAAGTGCAGCTGCATGATATGTCAGATTGGCGCTATTTCAATCTGCTCCAAGCACGCATTACTCCTAAGCACCCAAAAACAACTTGGGATGTTGTTCCCTATGCTCTTGATGGGTGCGATACCCATGTCCTACAGGTGCCTTCTGCTAATTTGCTCTAGTCACATATGCCCAGTTCAGCAGTCTCGGTTTTCTTAAAGAAACTTCAGGTCTTACTTGTGGTGTTGTTCCAGGTGCCTCCTAATCCAAAAAAAAAAAAAAAAAAAAGGACTTTTTGTGTCATCATCATCTCTCTAGGTCTCAGTTTCCAAAAACATTTCCTTCTCACTGATTTTTCATTGGTGTCAGCTACAAACAACTACCACTTCAAAGGTCAGAATAGACACTTTCCAGCAAGATTAACTAGGAGAGACATGAGTCATTTTCATGGCATAAACAATGGAATGTTGGTCATAGGTCAGATGCACCACTTCTGCACTTATATTTACTCCACATTCACCCGTACATGGATTAATGTTGTTACATGTGCCCTACAATTAGATACAAGGGCACTGATGGGTGGCCGCCCAAGTTTGCTTCTGCTAGCCTCTGATCCGTAGCCAGTATCCATCATGTTATTTATAGGTCGCTAATACAAAAATTACTTCATAGGACACCAAATTTTATTTTCTGAGGTGCTTAAATGACCTACGGTATCTTCAGAAAATCAAGAGGGTTAATGGTTAGCGACCAATCTTTGGAAATGATTTGCAAATGTGGGCCTCCTAATTAAGAAGCGGTCTTTGGAAATTGATTTTTTAGAGGGGCGCCTTTATAAGTTTTTCTCATAGATATTTTGTCAGATTAAGATAAAATTTAGATTAAAAAGAGCGGAACTCATTTTGATCTACGATTTTATAGTTGCCAATCTTTTCATTGATGCTGATTAGAGACCCAAATATCTGTTTTAAGTTGCCACCTTTTGAATTTTTCTAACTATACCTCATATTTTGACATGTTATATATATCAAAGTTACAGATCTTGAAGTGATATCTTTTTATACATTACAATTTTTTACGTTTGAGATCTTTTAAGATGCCTAAATATTAATTTTTGCTTTCTCAGATTTTGGATTTCAAGATTCAAATTTTTGGAAGACTTTGTCTGTTGGCATGGTATATACCATTGTGTATAATTCTATAGTTGACAACTTTTTGCAAGATAATTTTGGGCCCAAAGATGCCTTACATTCTTTTATCTCCATTGTAAAACATGTTTTTATTTAACCTTTTTATTTCTGGAGGCGAACCCACTAGAAACATAATTGCTTCCACTGAGCCTACTAAAGAAAATTTCCTCCTAGGTACTATAGTCACATACATGCTTATATCGCGACGGTAACAAAGATTGTCTAGGCTACATTCTATTATTAATGCTCTTATGCGCATCTAACAGATCAATCCTTTGTGAGTACCTATCACAGTTTGGGCGGATTCCGCGACGGTGCAGCGATCGGCGGCGTAGGGCCGCCTTGTGGCGGTGGTAGGTGGCGGCATGCGGCATGCTGGGGCGTCGCGTCGCTAGGGCAACCTGGCGTGCGTCGGGGCGGCGCTTGGCGGCGAGACAAGGGGTGGGCGGTAGCACGCGTCGTGCAAGATGAGGGCGGCATTGGCGGCGGGACGTCCAGAGTTTTCGGGTTTTACCCCTTTAATTATTTTTTGATTAATTCAAACTGATTTCAAAGATCTTGTATTTATAGTCTAGGGATGACTTGCACGTTAAGCAAACTATAGGAGGTTTCTTTATAGATCGGAATACTTCTTTATAAAGCAAATCTAAATTGGTTTCATGATTTTATCCCCCTAATTTATTTGGCGATGATGACAGCGGCGCGGGCGCGTCTGGCCAAGGGCAGCTCCCCTCTTTATAATGAAAGTTATTGAGATTATTGTGAAAAGAAATGATTTATTTAGTGAAAAACAAGAGTTTCATTCGCTTATTTGCAAAAAAAGGTAAAAGGTTACATGGTAGTTTCTCAAAGCAACGGATGGAATTGTGGGTGAAAATAATCTAGAGAACGTCGCGTGCTGCTGCTTCTGTTGCTCTCGCTCGGTTGCAGCTGCTAGAGAGAGATGGCGAGAAACACCGTGCAAAAGGAACAATCATGTTCGACCTTTTCGTGATAAGAAGTGTGTGACTATTCTTTTTTCTAGGATACACCGTCTCCTAGGTCCTTGAAACAAACACGTACTTGGAAAAGTAAGATGAAATGGTTCCACTTGCCTTATCTCATGAACCAAAAGCGTCTACATCAGGTTAGATGTGGCACTCACGCTCCTCTGGCATATTTGGAAAGCCAGGAATGCGCTCATCTTCGATCAACGTGACCTCACCCCAGTTCAAGTCCTAAAGGCAGCGGCGAACGATTTGGACAGCTGGTCCTGCTGCTTCAAGAGTCACAAAATGTTTGTAGTAGCTTGTGTAAATTACATTACATAGTCGGTTGCTGCGACAGTCCGTGAGCCTCTCTCTTCTCTTGCTCCCTGTTGTACCTCTCCTGTATCACCCTGGCATGCGGGCGTATGTGTACAGCCTTTTGGCTTTTCGATCAATAAAAAAGTAGGTGGGGCGTTGCCCCCTGGAATTGCTCGAAAAAAAAGCGTCTACATACAAAAGACCATCCACTATGCTTGGTTTTATTAAACACAAACTGAGACTACATCCCAGTGCTAAGATACTTGTTATAGAAGAAGGTAGACATACAACAAGTGTGGGACGGTGATTAAACTCAGTGCACTAGTCTGATATTTACTTATAAATATTTATTTATAAGTAAATAATTCAATTACAAACAATGTCAGCGCCACCATCAACAACATCTCTAGTAGGGTCAAACTCTCAGATTTGGTCATGAACTAATCCAAAAAGCATGAGGAAGCAAAGAGATGGTGACCAAGGGTGGATTGGCAAAGGCATCCACGACTGGCTGTCTAGATGGACACAATTGCTTTTTATTGTGTTTTTGGCCTCCAGGTCATGCATACGGTTCTACAACTCAGCTCCAGGCACGCGTGAGAAGTTCTGCAGTATAGATTTTTTGTCATAGAGTCACTTGAAAACTATTTATGTTATTGTTCCAGATGCCTCCAAATCCAAAAACATTGTGTCCAGTGAGGTCGTGACTCTAGCTTGTACCACCTCCATCTCTTAGGAAGCTAGTTTCCCAATAATAATTGTCCCCACCCTATGTCCAACAAAAACTTACTGGGTTTTCATTATCTTTGATCCGCTAACTAGGTGTACATAACTGCATCTATATTTGCCTAGTGGCTGCATCATCTGTTCATTCCGCAAATAATGATAGTAATTTTGCGCTAAGATAGCAAAACTGTGTTCACTGCACCATCCGGTCGCATAAAATTGCAGACGCCACGTGGTCTCAGCATACAGTGGAACACAAAAAGATAAAAAGAGGTAAGGCAGCTATAATGGACATTAACAGGCGGCACCACACTTGGTGTTGTCAATCCACTATAAAGGACATTGCTGATGCCTCATATTTCCAGATTACACTGGTGGGTCTCATATTTGCAAGAAACTCTCTTTGCACTGTTATGCATCTTTTTTGTTCATTTGGAAGCTATATATTATGCATGCCACATAGCTGGAAGATATCCAACTGATGACTAGTCATGGGAAATCCTTGGTACATGTATATATAGGTGATGATCTGACCCTTTTATAGATCGTGTGAAACGTCAGGAGGAAATGCTAGAAAAATGCAGTCCATGTTGGATGCTCCTCCAAGACTTCTACAGAGGACACATAAACGCACTGCAGCAATGGTTACCCATGTGTAACTGTGCAATGCGAGTTATGACTTGAGAAGTTAGTTATCCGCTAAATTTGAGCTGCATAATTATTTGCACTGACTTTTATGATATTCGTGTAAGTACAAGCCAAACTGCTTGCACATATGTCAAGTTCAAGATGCTCGTCCTTAACTTCATACACTATTTCAAAATGATGCTGTGTTTTATATATATTGAATAATAATTATATTAGTATACAATATTTATTTCTTGCTGTAAGGAATGGTGTGATGAGGCCTTTTTACATGAAAACTGAGAGGCGATGTTGCAACACACATATATCAAGTTCAAGAAGGTTAGAAGGATAATATCGGAATAGTCACTTAGTGGACACAAGCTGTTAAGGCGCCCATATACAAATTAAGATATGTTGTTGGACAAATTTCAACTTCATAATACCTTGAAAGTACCTTGTTATAAAATAACAAATAGACATGCTACACAGCTCCAATGCATATTAAGTTGCTTTTACTTTTTTTCGATCTTGCAGAAAATAATATGGAGAACATGGAAAACCTGAAGATCAGCACTATGTACCATCAAGATATGGACTGCATGAAAATTCTGTTGCGATAATTAATGAATTCATTATCCACACAGTGCCATTGTTAAGCACCAGTATTGGACTACCGGTACAATATTGAAGGCCGCTAATACATGATCAAGCTAAGGTGCATTTTTTTACAATATGGTCATGGAAACATGAATATTCTCCGCAGGACTCTGCCTTTTCCAAGTTCAAACATTGTTAGCAGCGATCCGATGGGCGCAACACTCCTAGCCTCGTGGTGTGTCTGCCTCTCCACGCTGGCAGTCTGACTCCCTCTCTCCGTTTTGCATTTCCCTTGCATGTGCACTTAAGTCCTTCTACACTCAATCTCCTCATTCCCCCAAGAGTACTGGGGCAATGCAAAAACCTTGGCCTGTAAGTTGGCTTGGGTGCAGGCACATGAACACAGACGAAGGTTTGGAAAATATCGTAACATTTTTGGAAGCACCATAGATGTCCTAGCTCCTGATGCCTCCTAACCCTAATGAATACGACTAATTGTGCTCTGTTTGTTCTCGGACGCAGGTGATGATCCCTCTCTCTCTCTCTCTGTATCTCTCTCTGTATTTCTCTCTCTCTATCTCTCTTTCTCTCTCAGCTTTGCTAGGATATGAAACAGTTGACTATAGGAAAAACTTGGTACATGTATAGGTGATGATCTGATCCTTTTATAGATCTAGTGAAACGTCAAGGGAAAATGCTAGAAAAATGCGGTCCATGTTGGATGTTGTTTCAAGACTTCTACTCTACAGAGGACACATTGATGTGTTGTAAATGGTGACCAGAAATAGTGCAGAAATTAGAAAAGCACTAATGCAGCAATAGTTGACCATGTGTATCTGTGCAATGCGAGTTATGAGTTGACAAGCTAGCTATCGACTAAATTTAAGCTGCATGATCATTTTGCACTGACATTATGTAGGACTAGTAGAGATGCACGTGCGACACGCATGCGTGCTTAACTAAAATATAATATAGTGATTTTTCTAAACCATTCAAATGATTCTCACTTACTACAATGGTAGATGATGAGATAATTAAGAGCCATTGGGTAAGTAAATATTTTGGATAGATACTTAGCTTGTTCAAGTGTTGTAATAATTATACATAAATGGTTTACATTTATATAATAATCACAACATAGACAATATAAGAAAGATACTTGACTATATCTAAATCTGAGTACTTTTTATACATCTAATGAGTCTTGAACTGTAGTTCTCTAAATCTGAGTATTTTGATACATCTTATGAGCTCCTGAACTCCAGCGTGTATGTTATCTTCACATTTATTTTCATCGATAGTCAATAGCTGTCCCAAAAATGCTTTCTGAGATTGTACGGATCCTGTTTGTAATATAATAATAATAATTAATATATAAGTTGCATATAACTGATAAGACTATAAAAATAAAAAGTAATATGGATACTAATGTTTTTTTACCTTCAATAAGTGTGGAATGTGTAGTTTTTCATCTTTCCATGCGGACATGAACATGGAAATGAGATAACCTGATAGTTCCCTGATAATACAAATATTAGTGAATTTAAAGCAATATATCTATCTATCTATAAACATAATCTTTGGTCAAAATCGATTCAAACATGTAAAGTAAAAAGTTATATTACCAAATAAAATAAGCTTACCTATTGTAAACTGGAATATCATTTAAAATAATGTGACGCCATAAATCTTCGTTCCATTCATATCTTGCCATGGCTTTTTGTAAGTGTTCAGAAATGCATTGGAGTTTCTTCACATGTTTTGCATTTGGATTGTGCTTGTAAATTGGATCAGCAGGAGTAGGGTCCAAAATGTATACTGTTTTGGTCTCTTGGTTCAATATGAACAAATTATGTAGGCATCGCTCAATTTAATTGGTATAAGAATCTGCAGAAGACTAATAGTTAAAAAAATTAAACCAAATAAATTATGTGGTCTAGGTATGTGAACTCACTGATTTGCATCTTGAGACATTGTACTCCATGCCGGGCCATATACGTATGGTCTGTTTTTTAGCCGATCCATGTCTAACATTTTACGGTAGTTTGGATGTCGTCCAAAATCAAGAATCATCTAACACATTAAATCAACATACTGATTAGTTGCAAACATCATTGAATACAACTTAGTGAGTAAAGAGCAAATGTTAGATCATCATACCCAAAAACTGCAGGTCTAGGAAATGCTTTGATATTGGTCTTTTGATTTTCTTCATCATACGCATGTAATCAGACATGCCTTTTCGTGTGATCAAATTGAAAACATTCGGGATCCATGGGCTCATTGTCATTTAATATTTGTTTCAGCTTATAAAGAGTTAAGCCGATGGAATATGGTTTGGAGCTTTGCACCCAAATTTGACTATAAAGGAGAAGGAAAATAGAAATCACAATGTTAGAAATTGACTTCAGGTTATACAAATAAATATTGCTTTAAAAATAAAAACTTACTTTAAGGTGTTTGGACAATTAATTGATTTGATATAGTCACAAACGCAGCTTATTAACTCATGTCCACTTATCTTTTGAAAGAACGGACACCAATGATTGGTACTTTGTTTCGCTTTGATGACTCTGGTGATATGAATTCCTTTTGAGCTTTAGGATTTGGATTTTCCAAGATGATAATATCATTGCAACTATCATTAGGAGCACCATTTGGTTCATCACTTTGAATCATTGCTGCTGTGTTTGTTTTCCAACATAATAGTATGCTTCCTAACTTGTACCTAAAAGAGTCAATATTTTCCCTGCATGGGTACCACATGTCCATAATTTAATAGTTATCAACTTAATATTTATCTAAGCAAAGTAATATATTTACCCTGTAATATTTTGAGAAAGTGTTTCTCCATTCCAATATTCCATAAACTTGAGCATGAAGAGACCACAAGATGAACTGCAAAGTTATATAATATTGAGAATTTTAAAAATAAATAAGTACACACATTAATTATGATTTGAATAGTTGGTCATACATACCCATCTTTTTGGATTGGTTCTTCTAATTGTTCTTTGATTGTCCATTTAGTGACGTTTAGGTCCCGCCAATTTAGTTCCACATTTTGTTTTTTATAATAATGTTTAAATGTGATTGGAGACCTTGTAGCTGTAGTAGACATATATAGTATTAGTAATATTAACAATAAATAAGAGGATGCTGAATGTGTATTTAAATAATAGAATGTTGCAATCATAACTTACTGTAGTTTTGAGGTCATCTCGATTGGAATCCCAAAGACAAAAGAGTCAAGAACTTGAATCACACATTTTTTGCATGAATAACAGCTAAATACCAATGTGTCTCCTTGATATTTATTGGAAGTAGTATCTAGTGAAGACACTTAATTAGTCTTGTATCTCAAAGCTTAAATTCTTATTCATAAATATTTGAAAACAAAGACAAAAACAAATCTATTAAAAAATAATTAATTAAATATGGAAATGTTTGTTACCATGTCATGGCTTAAATAGTTTTGAACGATCTTTGTAATGAAGCTTCCACCTTCATCTACTCCAATTTTACCATCCCGTTTTAGCAGAAGGAGTTAATCGGATTCTCAAAGTATACTTTAACCCCATTTCTAACTTGGAAATTTGCTTGTTCCTTTAAACAACATATATATGCACTTAAAACCTACAAAAAAATATTGAATAAGAACAATAAGATTATATTAAAGTATTTATAAAGCAAGTAAGATAGAGATTTTTTAAAAGCACATTGATACACTTACACCGTCATTCATATATTCAATTGGGTTTAGAAGACATGACAATTTTTCTTGATTGACACAAATATCATCTATCTTCACAAGTATATCATTGTCAAGATGTCTCTATTATTATTTGAGCACGTAAATCGTTGTCGGTCATTGTATAATCTGCAAGTAAAATATATTGTATACAATATAAAATATATATAATATAATAATGCTACTTAACAAACAACATTGCGACAAACTATAACACATCATAATTGAATACCTTGTGGAAGTTGGTCATATGTTTGCGGACATTTGATTTGTTGTTCAATTTCTTTTAGATCCCTATTGTTAATAGTTTGTTCATTTGTCTGCAAAAAGGAGAAGAAAACAAAATTATAATTCTTAATTTATTTAAATACCTGGAAAAGTAACTCAAGGAATGAACAATAATTTGATAGCTAACATCTATGCCTAATTTTTAGCAAGATGTACCGATGGTGTACATGGTCGGCAAAGACGATGATGCATGCATGATCGTGTGTGTTTTGATTGTCGGGGTTTTGATCCATTGTGTTCTTTTATTTCTATGGTGTTTGTTTTCCAATATAATAGTATGCCCGCTAACTTGGACCTAAAAAGAGTAAATATTTTTTCTGCAAGGTAAAGGTCAAAGTAAGTACATGTCTAGTAATTTAATATGTTTCAACTTATTATATTCACCTAAGAAAAGTAATATATATATATATACCAGTGCAATATGTTGTGATAGTTCTTCTCAAATCAATGTTCCATAAACTTGAGCATGAAAAAGACCACAAGATGAACTACAAAATATATCAAAACCTTGAGTATTTAAAAAGTAATTCTATACCTATATACATTATAATAATAATTTAAAGCTTGCTAAAGATACCCGTCTTTTTTGGATTGGTTCTTCCAATTGTTCTTTGATTGGCCATTTAGTGACATCAAGGTCTTCCCAATTTCGGACCACACTTTGTTTTTTTAAAAATAATGTTTAAATGAGATTGCAGACCTTCCAACTGTAGAAATATGTGGTATTAGTAATAATTAATCGTAACTAATAAATAACATAAAGGAGGATCATGTAAACATTTAGATAAAGTGGAATGTTGCAATCATGACTTACTGTGGTTTTGAGGTCATCTCTATTGGATTTCCAACACAATGAGTCAATAACTTGTATCTCACATTTTTTTGCATGAAGAACAGCTAAATACCAATGTGTATTCTTGATATTTATTGGAAGTAGAATCTAATGATGACAATGAATTAGTCTCAGATTTCACATTTCACATCACATCAAATAAAATGTTTAAAAGAAACAAGACAAATGCATGAAATAATAGAAAATTTAAATATGGAAACAAATGTTACCATGTCATGACTTAGATACTTTTCAACGATCCTTGTAATGAAGCTCTCATCTTCATGTACTCTAAGTTTGCCATCACATTTCAGTAGTTCGGAGTTAATAGGATTCTCAAAGTATACCTTAACCCCATTTCTAACCTCAAGATGTGCTTGTTCCTTTAAACAACTGATATAAGCACTTATAACCTGCAAAAAATATTGAAATAACAATAAGATTATATTGTTTATTAATAATTATTGATATTAGATTAGATAGAGGTATTTTATACATGATTGGAACACATACATCATCGTTCAAATATTTAACCGGGTCTAGAAGACATGACAATTGATCTTGATTGACGGCAATATCATCTATCTTCACAAGTATATCGGTGGGTCATAGATGACTGTATTATGTTTTGAGCATAGAAATCCTTGTTGGTCATTGCATAATCTGCAAATGAAATATAATTATATATATATATTTATACAGCAACATATTAAATAATATTGAGACAAACTATATGTAACAATATACGAATAAAATAAATACCTTGCGGAAGCTCATCATATGTTTGGTCATTTTTTCTTTCTGGTTCAAATTCTTCTTGAATGCTTATTGTCAATCCTCTCGCTCATTTGCGTAAGAATTCTCAACCGTTTGTTCATTGGCAGAAGTTCTATTTTCTTCAGAATTTTGAACATTTGAATCCATAACAATATCCAAATCATCAGCCTACAAAAGTTAGAAAAAAATTCAATTCATAGAGTAGTTTCTTCAAATCAAATACCGTGGAAAGAAACATGAGGAAAAAACACTAACTTGTCTTATGATTTAGTTTTTGTTGTTGTGTTGGATTGATACTTAGAAAAGTCTTTCCTATATGAGAATATATATAATTACAACTAACATTTATCTTTTTGTAAATAAATCAAAATCTTAAGTGTTGATGCGACGTACCTGAAGTTGTACATGGTGAGCAATGCGGCGACGTGTGCGTGGTTTCGCGAGGGTGCTGATTCCCCTTATCTTTTGCTTTGCATTTGTTTGACAAGGGTATTGATTCGTCATGTTGTATGTTGATACACGGAGTTGGCAAGGGTGCAAATTTCTTACAACGCCTATTACTACGCTTCGGGTTGGCTGCATTCCCCTCGTTGTCTTTTGCTTCATGCTTGTTTGGGAAGTATCTGGTTGTTTGTTGTTGCAAGCGGCTGATGGTGCAGATTTCTTGCATTGTCTATTGGGTTGTTTGTGGTTTTTGTGATCGCGCTTCCCTGTGTTCTCTTTCTCTTCATTCTTGTTTGAAAAATGTCTTGTGAGTGTGGTTGGAGAGGCTGCAGAGGTGAAACTCAATATGAGATATATCAAAATAAACCACACTTTAAGTAGTCAATATGTCACAATATTAAAATTAATATACTACTGTTTATACACTAACAATTTAAATAAGAGAAGTAGAACGACCATTAGAATTTATCAATTTGAGAGACAAGAATTACGTTATAGGGTATGCAATCTCTGATGTCGAATCAAGTATACATAATGATATACGTTACCGAACACAAAAAGGAAAGGTTTACTGATGCAATTATTTTCATCTAAAAGCAAGAATACATACTGATATTCATTACTGCACACAAAAAAGGTGCATGCCTTTGTTTTCTGCTTGCTTCTCCCGTCATTATAGATGCATGTTCAAGAATTGATTCATGGCTTAATTTAGTATATTCGATGGTTTGTGTGTGACTTTGAGTTTTCGTTGGTCAAAAATGGCTTTTTAATCCTGCACGCAGGTTAAGACATGGACGATTGAAATCGTGTGCTTGTATACATATTTACTGGTGGTATTTCTTGTTTTGTTTTTCTACAAGAATAGGGCCATAATTAGCAAGCATGACATCATGGTGATTCATCAAGTCAATTTACTAAGGACCATAGGCACACTTGGCCGGCTGTTTTGCTCTGCCTTCTTGTGTACGTGCCAAGCGAGGATATCTTATAATATTATTATTGTATTATTTTAATTTGTATAGATCGTAGTGTTCAATTGAAAGCATGCAAGCAGAGCAACCGTGCAAGTAATGTATGTGTTAGTAAGCAGTTCATTATAAGATATCCTCAAGGCTAGATCAATTTATGTGATAGTTAACTAAAAACTCAAGGCTAGATCAATTTAATAGATCCTTCGTATTCGAATTGAAACTGATTGAGAATTCTACTTAAGTAATGTATGTGTTTGCATCCGCGCTATGCCAAGTCATGCGGCGCACAGCATGTCCCGTCGTGGAATAATTAGTGGACGAAGTGGATGATCTACGCATGCACACCGGTGCGTGGCTGCTCGCCGCTGCCGGTCATGCAAGGAAATTGCACACGTACAGGTGCGACGTGCTCCAGCCGGCCATGCAAGGAAATTGCATGCAAGCAAATTAAGAAAGAGATATGATTGTTTTAGTTGTTAATTACCTCGTCCTTCGACGGTAACCCGCCATTGTTTTCTCCTTGAGACACGGACTCAGCGGCCATCATCGCCGCCGGTCCACGGCGGCCCTTTTGGGATGCCAGGGACACGTGATGCAATGGCGCGGCCATCATCGCCGCCGGTCGGCGGCGGCCCTTTGGGATGCCAGGGCCACGTGATGCAATGGCGCTACAACAGTGATGGTTGTTTGTTTGCGACTGTACTCCGGCGAGTGGAAACCTGCCGGTTGTGATCGAGGACTTGAAGGCAGAGCGGAAAGTGTCGGGGGTCTGGCGATTTTGCGGCCTTGGTTAGTATAACATGGCATGGTGGAAAAGTTGGATGCGAAGTCACGCGACGGTTCGTGACAGCAGTAACCGATCACAGGCAGTTAGCCAATTATTAAAGGTAATTCTGGAAAATTGATAGACCAATCTAATGTAGACTCTATTACGCGCACTGACGTAGGAAACTGACTCATGGCAATCAATTAATATAAGGATCTACGCGGCCGTGGATAAAAGAACGTATGCAATTTCCTTTCAAGCAACAAGCAAGATTGGTAGCATATATACATGTATGTAAAAGGAAACCAATCAATCCATGCCATATATACGTGCATGTTATGTACTTGTTTGAATTTAAAGAATACTATATGCATTTATTTAACCATATATCTATTATTATGTTATAATATATTATGTGTGTAAATGTACCTCGTTTACCGGGGGCTGGGAGTAGTATTTATCAGGAATACGTGATATAATTAAACGGTGGCTAGATAACTCCCGTGAAAACGATTAATGTTGTTTAACTTGTTGGCCGGTTGCGTGTGTGTGTATATATAGACACACACTATATATATTGTCCAAGCTTGTAGCTAGTATATACATATAATATAATTTTGTGTGAATAAAGTTTTGATGCATTCTTTAATAGGAAAAATGAATATACTCGTATACTTGTTTATAGCATGAATAGAGTATAGATACATGCACTTTTCATAAGGTGTACTTTTCTCATACTTTTTGAGGAGTAGTATATAGAGACAACGATCTTTTAATGTTTTATAATTAATAATTAATAAATAAATAAAAAAAAAAAAATGGAATAATATTTTTTTTTAAATAGAAACAGTTAATTGTGAACGTCGGTCGAGTGTCGATGTGCGGACGCCTGTTGCCCTATTATTGGGCGGCCAAGTTGCGCAACACATGCTGCTGCGTTAACCACTCGCACCCTTGGTGCTCCTTGCTTTCGCCTGCCTCGTGTCGGGTCGCATACTCGGTGCTCTTCAGCGACCTGCCTACCGTTACTCCGTGCCACCTGCCCGCCGCCTACGTTGTGTGTTACGGCGGGCAGGCCAGCCCCATCTCCATTCTGGTTGTGCGGGGAGGTCGGCGGAGCGTCTTGGGTTAGAGGCCGGCAAGTGGTGTGCGGGGAAGGGGAATAGGCTGGCTGCCCTACCACTATCTGTTTCTGTAGGCATCCCCTCGACAAAGCGGGAGGTCGCTGGAGTGCATGGGATTGGAGGCGGCGAGCGCTTGTAAGCCGGCTGCCCCTGCACCCATCTCCATCCCCGGCGAGCCACGCTATGCCAAGTTGCAGGGGTTGCTTATTGAGGTCCGAACAACGATATTATACATGTTTCAACAACGATCTAGGTATGTTTCGGTAGCTCATCACCAATGTTGCAAAGATTTGTACATGCTCATCAGCTTATCCCGGTTTGTTTCATTAGCGCATTGCTTTGTGCGGAACCCCACATCCTTTGGTCTTCCGCAGGCCCATCTGTCCCGCATGCGTCGCCCGCAACGCCCATGTCGCCCTTTGCCCGCTGCTACTATGTCCCAACAACAATTAGGTCGCGGTTTCAGAGGCACATCGCTTATGTTGCACAACAACGCATGCATGTTTCAATAATAATTTAGGCTCATTTCATTTGCCATGCGCCCATCCTATAAAGCCCCATAGGGCGTTGCCCATAAACATGATGCAGAGCTCGGATATCTGTATCTAAAACAAGCCGGCGATAGGGCGTAGAGGAAAGAGGTGGAAGGGCAGCGGCGGTGGTTGGGAGAGGCGGCACTTCTGGATGTGCCTCACGCAGGAGAGAGAAGGATGCGATGAGGCTCGTGGGGACAACTTGCACCGGAGGAGGGGAGTAGGCCACGCGGCGCCACACACTGGGCGAAGAGGAAGCACCACCGCGGCCATGACCGCTGGGCAAATGGCTGCAGCTTTGATTCTATGGGAGATGCCTAATCGTGGGCGATGGGCTGGTTAACCCGGCGCCCGTAGGCGCTGGCGGTTCCGGGCGTCCGTCGCGGCTATCGCAGTCTGAAACAAAAATGGGCGCTGACCGCTTGCTTGATCCTTTTTTGTCCATTGCACACTGCTGCATACAGCCGGGCGAATCCAGGCATGCGTGCGTATACTACCATAAAAAATAGCAAGTTTATCATGTATATATGTATATACAACAGCTAATATATTGTCTTCGTCAAAAAAACGTCAAGAATATCAGCAGCTGACGTATCATTTGAGCGACAAATTTTTTACCTCCTAGGAAGTAATAAATGATCCTAACCATCCGATCTAATTAAATGAATGGTTCATGGTTATTTGAGGTACTGTAGCAAATCCTTATATACCTAGCCACACAAGTTTTGATGAAATAAGTAAAATCTGTATATATGGTGGTAATGGTACCAGCAATACACAATGACGGCAACATGTTTCAAATTTTATTCACTGGCCAAGAATCCAAGATACAGTATAGTAAATATGTCTAAGATATGACTGAATGTACAGGTGTCACATCTCTAATACATCTCTAAAGACTATATTTTTTGTGCTCCTTCCAGTCGGGTCGACATTCTTATTTGTGTTGGCCAAAACCCATGTACACTCACGAGAAACACCTCTTGATAGTGCTACGTATAACTGTCCATGGGAGAAAACTGGTTCAGGGAGATAAACACCAACATTTGGTATGGTCGACCTTGAGCTTTGTTTGTTGTCATTGCAAAACTCAATCTTATTGGGAACTCTTTTAACGAACTTGAATGGCAATGTAAGGTCTTGAGAGGGGGACATGGGAATCCTTGGTATGAATACTCTAGTTCCTCGCATGATCTCCATTAACTATTTCAAAGATCAATTGTATTGTTCGAAATCCTCTAATGACCAACCTTGTGCCGTTGCAAAGACCATTATGAGGATCAAGATTACGTAGTAGGATAACAGGACAATCTTTTTTAACCTTAAGCTCATGAGGAGGCAACCCATTAGGTGCAATAGAATTTAGAAAATCAAGAGGGTAATTGTTCCTTGTATCATCATCCACTGAGTCAAAACTATAGTATACCTTCTCATTTCCAGGAAATCTCTCAATCATTATTGCATTCACTGCATCAACATTCTCATTTGTAGTAGAAAGAATTGCACGTTCACGCATATAATCTGCAGAAGTACAGTTTGCCTCGAGTTTGGGAAACACTTTTTCGATAAAGTTGTCAATTGAATTGTCTTCTGAACTTATTTTATTTGAATTCTTATTAGAATTTTGCCTCCATTCAATGATGATATCCTCAGGCAACTGAACATAATTATCACCAAAAGTTTTCTCAGTTCCATTCCCAATTCTTAACAGGTACTCCGCATACCAACTATCATCTTTAGCTCGCATGTTTTGGGTAAGCCGAATCCTTCGAACATTGTCCCATATATATGACTTTAGTAAAGTAGCGTCAATGATCTGTGCTCTTGTTCCTCGTATCACAACAGGAAGAACTTGTCTGAAGTCACCTCCAAACAACATGACCTTACCACCAAAAGGTTGATTGCGACCCATTATATCTCGCAATGTTCTATCGAGTGTTTCTATTGCCTCTCTCTTTGTCATGGCTACTTCATCCCATATTACCAAGGCAGCCCTGCGAAGTAATTCAGCAGTACCACTTTGCTTTGTAATGCTGCACATAGTTTTATTATCAATCTTTATGGGAATCTTGAAGCGGGAGTGTGCAGTACGTCCGCCGGGCATGATACTTGCCGCAATACCAGATGTGGCTGTCGCAATTGCTATATAATTCATGGAGCGCACCTTTGCAAGCAAAGCCTTATAAAGATATGTCTTGCCAGTTCCTCCTGGTCCATCAATAAAGAATACCTGACCAATATTCTTCTTCACATGATTCATAATCAAATCGAACGCAGCACGTTGCTCACCATTTAGTGTTTCTATCATTTTCAAATGATCTTCTTCATATCCAATATTCATTTCTTCTGTAAGCTCTCTATAATGGTCCCTTGACATGTTATCACCTATATAATCAAATGAAGTGTAAAGGGTTATGTAAAAATGAAAATGATGAATAAGAAGCATCAATCAATTAATTATTAAAAAAATGGATTTCTAATATTTATCAATTTACCTGAGGCATCTAGTTCAGGAAGTCCATATTTTGTGATGTCTATGTCACTACCCATATCTTCAACATGCATATATATATCTCTAAGCACCATTTGTTCAATCATTTTAGAGTTGCAATTTGAGCGACGATAATCCTCAGACATAGAATCAATATGTTTGTCCCATAAAGCTCGAACATTACTACACTCACAGAAAACTATGATAGTTGCAAATAGCCTCCTTAGAGCACAAGGCATCTTGAATTGTGCGATTCAATGAGGCATCATCTAGGCTCTTGTCGGTTTCCACATATCCCATGGCCTCACAAGCATCTCTAAATGTTGCATATGTAGTTCCATGTCGACTTCTAAGATGCTTTCGAATGAAGTTGCGCCCCTAACATGGTTAAGAAGCACCACGAAGATAGTATCGCTCTCCTTCAGCCAGATGGGCGTACACAAGTCTTCCAATCTGATAGCCTTTTTCTCAGGGTTTCCAAAACTTCTCGACTTCATCCAAGTGAAGTGCTCGGGAACTCTCTATATAAATATTTTTGTGCATCATGATTATGCATGTTTGTGTTGAAATACTCTGTAAGCATGGACCTTTGAGAGTTAGGATCTTCAACAACATCCTTGAGATTATCCCAAACTTTGTAGGCAACCATATGCTTTCCCGGAAGGTGAACTTGCATTTGTAACACGTAAGGTGACATATCATACAAGGGAAAACCAAATAATCTATAGACTGCCTCTATAGCCGTTATACACCTTCCATTTCTATATTGTTTAATCTCATTAATTACTTGTGGTTGTCCATTTGTATTTGCCCGAGCTTGATTTATCGGTTTAAACACGGTCATGGCCCTTAAAAAACATATTTGTATAGATACTTGGCAGACTTTATGTTTGCTGCAAACTTCCACATTGATATGACAATTATACCTCATTAGAAGGACTGGATTATATGGGACAACCCATCTATTGTCCAACCATTCCTTTCTTATTTTCACTTTTTGTCCATCATCTCTCCTTCTATAAATAGGATATGAGTTCTTTCCCTGTAGGGTGGCTTCACAAAAATCACGAGGGTAATGAAAGCGACACTTACCGTCTATCATACATGGGCACTTACTATTTAGGACACCACATGGTCCATGCATCATATGTTTGCACACAAGTCTATGTAATTCGGATATTTTTTTTGATCAGGAAGCTCTGCCGATATATAGTTGTCATAATCTTCGTGAGTACGTGCTTTGCTCTCATCTTCCATAATCAAAAGGAAGTGTTCATGTGGTAATCCCTTTTCTAAACTCTGTGACATGTGCCCAAGCAGCAACCTTACCCAAATGATGTTTTTTAAGTAGGAAATCTCGTAGGTCTCGTAGCTTTGCTCTATATACTCTGGCCACTATATCTGGACGATCTTGCGGCATTTGTCCAGGGCAATAACTGTTCTACTATCTCATCCCAATATGGATTGGATGTCATTGTCACAAAAAAATTTGGCTTTCCATATCGAGTAATCAAAGCCATGGCATCCATATACCTCGAGTGGACATCACGGTCACTTCCTGGGAAATCTTTTGATAGCACAATTCTACGGCCAGCTTGTGATGCACGTGCTTCTCCAGCAGCAAGAGTGTCTAGAAGGCCCTGTTGAATATATGTGTAAAAAATTTTATAAGATTTCCTTAGGTTTGAAATTAGAAAAAGAAACTTTTAATGTCAAATACTTTTAACCCGGTATAGATCAGCACGAATAAGATTTTGATGCGCCGGTTTTGAGTACCAATCTAAGCACATTGACTCCACCTTGACATACATATCAACAAGCCATTGTTGGAAAAGCCTCCCACCATGAAACATAACATTGAATTCTCCCTCACGAATTTGAAGCCCGAAACATAAATATTCCCTAGCTACGTACGACGTGACCACTGAAATTTCTGGTCGAACAACAAATACATTAAACTTCATTTTTATTTCAGTGGCTAAAGCATCCTAACATCATCATGCTGAAGATGAATTAATATTAATAACAGTAACAATATTTTAAATATATAAAATTTTGAAATACAAAGAAAATAACCTTCTTCTTCATCTACTTTTTTGTATCGTAGACATCATTGATCTCAATATGCTCTAGGCCTATATAAAAGTAAGAAAATTAGTAATAAGTTGTTAATGAGTTTCTAAGGGTAAAATTTTTAATGCAAACAACAAATTAAAGCACCTTTAGGATTGAACATAGGATATCCTAATGGATCATAACATCCATGGTATGGTTGTATATAGTGAGGTTCATTTTCTTTCTCTTGTAAATGACTATGCTTCTTTCAAACCTTTGTTGTGGGTCATTTCCATCAAACCAAATAGCGGCCACTTGCTCCATTGCAGGTGCATTATATCTTCTTTGGTCAACGGAAATACTTGTATTTAGCTCAATAGCATAGCAATCTAGGTTTGTAAGAGTGCCAAGACTTTGAAAATGCCCGAACATAAGGATTGTGTTGCATGATGTTCAATAGAGTACGGATCACATTGGAGTCAAGGTGTGGTGATCTTTTCATCCTATGATGCATAGTCTCATCTGTGTCGTAAAAGTACAACTGCATGTGACGTGGCCCTTTGCACCAGGCACAAGTTGATCCAACTTATGATAAATTTGGCCATGAGCTTTAAATGTATATATCCCAGTACCCTTTCTTTGTTTGCCAAACTGCGATCAATAGAAACCCCCATGCTGGTGAAAGAAAAGTGTGAATTGAAATAACGGATGTTGCTTCTGAAATGCTTTGCGTCTTTATCGCTTGACTTGTGAACAATCGACGAAGCTCATCTCGGGACCTCCGGTATAAATATATTAACTCGTCCGTTCCGACAACAAAATGCAGGACCTTCACCTTCAAACCTCTTTGCATGACAATAAAAAAACAGTCTTGCACTTTCTTCAAGACATGATGTGTCTCGGGGAAGACCTAGATACACAAAGTTATAAGGATCTTGGCCATCTATTATTGTTCCATGTTCTCTAGAAAACTCATATTGAAAATCTGCATCCAAAAATCAAAATTTTGAAGCTTGCAAGACCATAATAATAGTAATACTACTACTAATAATAATAACAACAACAATAATAATAGTAATGAAAATAATAATATAAGACACCTTTATCATTCAGTATTCTAGCTTCATCATCCTCATAGATGTCAGGGCCATCTTCATATGGGTTATGTTGATCTAAGTCATTTTCTGTTGAAAAATATCAAACCGTTACTCATATATAGCACATACAATGTATTTTTTTGTAATTTGTGATTACATAGTTTAATTTTATACCCTCTATTCCATGCAAGGTGTCTTCTGGCTCCCAAATGCCAGAGTCGTATGCTTTATGATCAACTTTTTTTTTTTTACCACGGCCAACACCTACAGCAGAAAACATTAAGCAAAAATTATTACTATACGTGACATGCTTGAGACTACACATGTATATTAATTTCTATCATACCTGACATACCTATGGTTGATGCTAAGGATTTCTCAGATTTGGTGACAATACTCAATTTAGCTGCTCTCAGTTTAGCACGATAGTTACGTTGATATTCACGTTTTTCTCTAGGATCTCATCCTTTCTATCACCAGACATTGCATGTCTATATCTCTCCCTGGCCATGCGCTTTTCATGAGTGTCTTGATCTCTACTGCTTTGACCTATAATACTCAACAAATATTTTTTCATCACCAAAATAGGCTGCCAATAATTCAGAGAGAAAGCAAAACCAAAAGTGGACAAGATAAAATAAAAAGCAAAATACCTATATTATCAGCATTTGAAGTCATGTCCCGTTTCCTTTTAGAAGAATTGCCTTCGCCGTCCATTCTAGTATCAATTTCATCAATTTCCATGCTTTTAGATGACAAACTTAATTTGGGTGCAACAACCTTGGCCTTTAGACGAACCCGACGTTTGCGTTGTTTTTCACAATTTTTATTCCGAGCTTCATCCAATTTGGATGCATCAGCCTCAGCTTTCAAACGGGCCAAATGATTTCGTTGATACTCACGATTTTTAGCACGAGCTTCCTCTAATTTTGATAAACCAGCCTCGTCCTTCAAAGAAATTAGACGACTACGACGATCACGTCTTTTGGCCTGAACTTCTTCCTTCTTATTAGGAGATAATGCAGCATACCTCTCTACGTTGTTGTTTTCTTAGGTCAGAAGTTAGCTTGTCAGATTGAGTACACCCCATGGATTTTATGCCTGTATCATATAACCTGTATGTAAAATTTAGATAAGTTCATTCTTGAAAGTTTCAATAAACAATAATACACATTTATTAAAGAGTTAACAAGCATTCAGATAGTGTATTTGCATTGCAGTTATTTTGCTCAATTCGTGTAATAGATGACAACAATTCAGCTAGAAATAAATTATGTATCTGTTATTTTTATTGAATTGCATGTACGTCATTGTAGGTATATTTTTTATGCAAAAGTACAACCATGAGACACACCGAACCAAACTTAACGCTCAAAATAGGCTTTTATTTAATTGGTATATATGCTTCCGATAACAATAATAAACACCATAATGAGTCACATGGTGGCAAACTCTGTTCTTTAGTTCCAAGGAGCAGACATACCTGAATATAGAAGACACGCGTGGCTGCCGGCGGCTCTGCAGCTGTACTTCGCCCGTTCGCCGGATAGATGATAGATAGTTCTGCAACGTGCCTCTATCCTTGTCGTCGATGCCTGCGAACTGGTCGTCGCTGGATGCAGCCTTGCTAAAAGCCTCCGCGTCGAAGGTTTACGCAGGCAGGGTCTCGTCCGCAGCGATGACTGCCGGCAGTTTGATCTGGATAGAACTGCAGGTGCATGCCAGGATGACAAAGACGTTCAGGCAGGATGACAAAGACGTATGGCCGCAGTTCAGGAGGCATGCAGAAAGCGAGCCACAGAGCTAGGGAGGCACGCACGTACCAGGCGATCTTTTGCTGGGGATGCCGTCGAAGAGGATTCGATGGAAGGGGATCAATAGAAGTATCCAGCCCTCGTTGATGAACCAACCGCCGAGGCACACCGTCCGGACTTATGGGGAAAGCTATGAGGCCGCCGCCGCCGCCGCCGGACTCTGCTGGGAGGAGGACGCTGGCTGTGGCTTCTTGGCTGTAGGCGTCGCGGCTACAACAGCGGCCAGCGGCAAAGTGGGCCTCCTCCGCTAGGGCAGGCGCCCAATCCCCAGGCGAGGCGGTGTTGAACAAGTTGTGCGAACAGATCGTCAACGTGATCTGCAACGACGTTCGTCCTTCGCCCTTCGTAAAAATTCCAGCACGCCGAGACGACGTCCTCCTGGTTTGCTGCGCAGGAGGCCGGCCAGAGGGAGGAGTTGCTGCAGCCAGGGATCGATGGAAGTATCCTGCCCTCGGTGACGAGCCAACCGCCGCGGGGCACACCGCCCGGACGTTGCGGACGAGCGGGGCGACGACGCTCGCGACGCGTTGCAGTGCAAGTCGATCGGCGAGGGCCAGTCCAGCGAGAAGAAGCGAAAGTGACCTCTAGCGCTGTTGCCGCCGGGTGTGTGGAGGGCCGATGGCCAGCGGAGCGAGCGGAAGGGGCGACGGTGGCTGTGCTTCCTCGCGTCGTGTATCGGGTTTTCGCGCCGCTTCGAGGCGCTATTGTCGAGGGTTACGCCGTTACCGGGAGAAAAAGCGAACTGGACCGAAACACCATGTAACCTAAGGTTCGCCCCTAGTTGAGGACCGTCGGATGTGATTTCCGACCGATCGACGGGATGAGATCGAGACACGTGACTCCACATTCCTTCGCTCTTTTATAGTATAGATAGATGTAAGAGTAAGTATGTCACGAACCAAATTGGGCCACCCCGAGTGGCTAGATGGGCCACAACGCAACGCCGCCGGCCCGGGAAGGGGCGGCGCGGCGCAAGGGGGGCCGGCCCCTTGCCGCCGCCACCTCCTCTCCCGTGAGTCCGGAGTTAAGCTTCAGATTCAAGTTAGGATTATCTTAGTTAGTTTTTTGTGTGCAAGGGATATCTCATCTATAAGGGAGACCCTTATTAGGAAGAATAAAATAGGATATGCTTGTGAAAGGTATTCCAATCATATAAGGGAAACCTTATAGAGATTGCTTAGATTACTAGTCCCGCTATTCGGGCTATATAAAGCAAGAGGCATGTAATCTCTAGGGGATAAGCAAGCAATAAAAATATCTTCAGCTCTCCACTCTTGGCCCAACCGCCGCCGCCCTCTCCCCTCGCCGCGCGCCGCCCTGCCGCTGCCGCTGCCGCCCGCCACGCCGCCGGCCGCGCCGCCGCCACCGCCCCTCGCCATGGCCCCTCCCCTCTACCTCGATCCTCGTGCTGCTTCGTCGTTGCCGACAAGAAGCCGCAGCCCCGTACACCCTCTCTCCGAGCTTCGTCGAATGAAGAACACGTGTCGGATTCGGCCCAATCTAGCCGGAATCGGCAAATGGGTATCCGGAGACCGGGACGATTCCCACCACCCATGGCTTCCGAGATACGTGAGTTCAACGATGCGTTGAGAGAGAGCTCCTCGACGTCCACCGCGCCGGATCGCAAGCGCCGACGACATGGAGGAACGCCTGGTCCGGATGGAGCACGCCTACACCACCTCGAGGACCCCAAAGACGTCACGGCGACCACACCGGAGGGCGGCCCTGCGGCGCCGCCGCCGCCGCAGCACGAGGCGGCCCTAGTCGCCGCCTCCCCCTCCTGCCTCGGCCCTCGGCGTCGGCTCCGACCCTCTTATCCTCCGGCCTTGAGGAGACGATGATGTTGAACTTGACGCGTCGCCGTCAACGGCGCCGGCATCGACGACACCGGCGACATCGGCTGCACCTTCCTCCCCGCGACACCTGCATCCGCGGGACTTTCCGGCAGGGATGGCGTTACCAGCGGGCCCCCCTCGCCCCCTAAGTGCCACCCGCGGCGCCCGCTTCCTCTGTCGCCGTCCGCGCCACCCAGCGGCGCCCGCACCGTGCTGCCATCGGTGTTGCACCCTCCCGCTTCGTCACGCCGTCTTCATGTCCGGGAGTTCGACGGCACCGACGACTCCGACCTTTGATTCAAAAAAGCTAGAGCTCTTCTTCGAGCTCAACTTGGACATCGGCCCGGACCACTACGTGAGTTCGCTGCTTTCCACCTTACCGGTCTTGCCGCGATGCGGTACCTCGACCTATCCAAGAAGAAGTCCTTTCCGAGTGGGGCGAGTTCACCGACGATCGCGACATCACCCGGACCACCACGGCACCTCGATGCCATGGAGGCATATGCGCCGCCCTCTCAAAGGGGCAAGTTAGACGACTACATCGACGCCGAGGTCTATGCTTCACGCATGGATTTTGAGGGAAAGCGCCACCGCGTCGGCATCTTTGTTGAAGGCTTAAACACCTCATTTGCGGACGGCACTCGAATGGTGCGAACCCCATTCGATGGAGGAGGCCATCGACCTCGCCCGTCAGTACAACAACGACGACCCAGACGACACGGGTGCCGGCATCGACGCCGGGCAACGCCCGGCAACCCGCGGACACCGGCAACATCAACAACGACATCACGGCCGCCCGGGTCGATCGCCGCGCCAGGCCGCCAGCGCCGTCTTTGTTGCTATGGATGACATCGACGGCCTGACGTCGAACGACATGATCACGGAGCTACACTTGGCTACGACAGCCAATGGGAAGCTCGGGATCATCTCCAACGCCATCGAGTTGGGGGGTACAGTGCCAGAGTGGAGCCTCCACTATGGCATCGTGAGGTACCTCCATCGCTACTACATCCCCGCTGCCTCCGAGCTTCTTCAGGACTTCATGATGGGGGAGGACAATCCGCTGCATGGCGTAGCAGTGGGCTTCCACCTTCCCAACTGCCCTCACGAGGATCAGGCGTTCCCAGCATACGTCCTTCTACTTCAAGCACGCCCCGACGAGCGGATCAAGGGTGCCACGGTCCTCCTCTTCGACAACAACGGTGACATCTTCTTCCGCATGGGGAACGTCACCATCGGTGCGGTGGAACATAGGAAATGCAGCTGGGGCGCCCGTGAGCACGCCCAGTTGTTGGGGTCGAGATGGGGACTAGAGGAGGGTGAATAGTCCTTACTAAAACTAATTGCGCCCGCTAAACAAATATAATGCAGAATTAAAACTATTCATTTAGCCAAGACTTCACCCCTCTAGCTGTAACTCTAAATCACCTCACAAAAGATCCTACACAAAGCAAATGGGGTGATAAGCCTAGCTTGAGCTCCTAACCGTTTTTATTGCAAGGTCACACAAACCTATGCACTAGTACTTAAAAAAAGGGTGAGCTCCTACACAATTCTAATAAGCAAAAGCACAAAGCCAATCCTAAGCTCACTAGATGCACTAAGGACAAGGCGACACACGCCTAACCCAAAGGCTCAAATTACTTAGCTTCACAAACTAAGCAAAGCAACTAACAAGCTACACAAGCTAGTAATTGCAAGAGCTACTCCACAAGCACAAGCACAAGATATATATGAATGTAAATACAAAGCTTGTGATTTGGAGAATGCAAAACCACCGAGAAGAGTAGACAAGTTGACACCGGTGATTTTTATCGAGGTATCGGGAAGCTTGCCAACTTCCCCTACCTCCTCGTTGTGTCGACCAACACTTTGGGTGGTTCCTTTGGTGTTTCACTTGGAAGGTTCTTCGATTGTGGAGCTCACTCCAAACCAAATGCCTTTAGGCTTACCGCAAGACACCACTCTCAAGTGAGCCTATCACAAGGCACCACAAGACACCACACTCACAAGTGAGGTAACTCAAAGACACGCTCTAGTAGTGATGCTCTTCACGATCCCCGCGAGATGAGCTCGAACCTCTCACAAATCCTCCTTCGGAGCACCACACAATCTCCGTTCAGTGCTTCACGAAGTCTGTTGCCACCAAGCCGCCTAGGAGGTGGCAACCTCCAAGAGAAACAAGCACACCGACTTGCAACACGATCACCTAGTGCCACAAATGCGATCTCTCAACGCGAATGCACTAGAATCACTCCTCACTTTGATTTGGATGAACACTATCAATCACAAGTGAGTGGGAGGGGCTCTCAAGCACCACAACACAAGCCACCAAGGCCCAAGTGTGCTCAGCACCCGCACAAGGTCGGGTATGTGGTGTATAAATAGCCCCCAAGCCGAATAGAGCCGTTGGGAGGAAAAATCCATTTCTGCTTGGCGTCGGCCAGGGCCTTACCGACCGGACTCACCAGTGAGTCCGGTCCAGAGTCCCGTCGCACCCAACAAAGTGCTTCCGGTCACAAGGACAACGCCGCGTCCCACGGTGACACCGAACAAGCTTCGGTGCATGCTTCGTCAGCACCGGATGCATCCGGTCAGGGGTTCCGTCGCGCGTCCCGGTGAAAACGCGCCCGCAGAGCTCTCGCGGGGCCAGACGACCGAAAGCCACCGGCCGGTGCATCCGGTCGAGGCCGAGCGCGTCCGGTCACCCCGAAACAAAGGCTTCTTCACGAAACAACTACGCCCTCCGTTTTCGACATGCTACCCATCAAGTATACCAAACTTGAGCACGGGGAAAAACATATTTTCACCTCCAACTTGCATCCGGCGCAATAGAAAATATGCATCTCATTTTCTCGAAAGCGTATTCCCAAACCCAACTCAACCCCGCAATCACCGCCGCCTTTGCAAATGTGCCAACACCACCAAGTGTACATCACCATGTGCATGTGTGTTAGCATTTTCACAATCATTTCAAAGGCCGGGTTAGTTCTTTACCGCGCCCACTCGATCCTAACACGTCGCAAAGTTAGATCGCACAAGTGGCACTAGATGACCAATATGCAAACAAGTTTTCCCCTCTTGATAGTACGGCCATCTATCCTAAACCCGGTCATAAACTTCTCTAAGCACCAATGGCCGGCGAGAAATGAAATGCCCTATAGGTTACACCTTTGCCTTTGCGCATTTCCATTCCGCTCCATCTCCAAGTGTCGATGCAACACATGCACCAACACGATCACCAAATGATATGATCCACTTCATATCATCACGTGACACTATTGGTCCATCGATCTTGACCTCACTTGCTCTTCACCCGCTGCGTCGGTCCATCGGCGCCAAGTCTTGCCTGCTTTCTTCACCGCCTCGCGGTCCATCGCTTCACCGCCTCGACTTGCCCTTCACACTTTAAAGCGGTCCATCAAGCCAAGCCTTGTCTTGATCTTCACCACCTTGGTCACATGACTCCATGTCATGTCTCATATGCAATAAAGCTCCTTCATTGCACCAACACGTGTGAACTATTCTCCCCGTGTGTTATCTCGATCACACATATTAGTTCACCTAATGTTGACACTCAATTACCAAAACCAAAGGGACCTTTCACCGCTGACCTCCTCTACGGCTGCCTCCTCGACTTCACTTCCTGCCGCCCACATTGATCCGTCACGCCCGTCATCGGGCAGCTACATGCTAAGGTGACAAGCACCAACGACCTACACCTTCAAGTCTCCCCGCCGACCCGCCCGGATGATCGAGCCGGCGTGGACCTTCGGCGCCAACACCATGCGTCGCGCATGGGCGGCACGCCCTTCCGTACAGCCCCCGCTGAGCTTCATGTTCAGCATCTACTTCGGCGACCTCCACTTCGATTTCGCCTTCGCCGACGACAACGCCAGTATCTGCAACGACGACTACGACAAAGTGCGGTCCCTCGCCTTCTTTTTTTTTTTAAGAGGCCACCTCCCGATCGGGCTGCCCCCTTCGCCCCTCACGGTGGGTTGGGCGGCACGTGGACCGCGCCGCCTCGTCGAACGGTGGGGAGATGTCATGAACCAGAATTGGGCCACCCCCCGAGTGGCTAGATGGGCCACAACGCAACGCCGCCGGCCGAAGGGGCAGGGGCGGCGCGCTAGCAAGGGGCCAGCCCCTTGCCGCCACCACCTCCTCTCTCCCGAGTCCGAGTTCGCTTCAGATTCAAGTTAGGATTATCTTAGGTAGTTTTTGTGTGCAAGGGGATATCTCATCTATAAGGGAGACCCTTATTAGGAAAGAATAAAATAGGATATGCTTGTGAAAGATATTCCAATCGTATAAGGAAACCTTATAGAGATTGCTTAGATTACAAGTCCCGCTATTCGGGCTATATAAGCAAGAGGCATGTAATCTCTAGGGGATAAGCAAGCAATAAAAAATATCTTCAGCTCTCCAGCTCTTGGCCCAACCGCCGCCCTCTCCCCCGCCCCGCGCGCCGCCCACCTTGCCGCCGCCCGCCACGCCCGCCGCCGCCACCGCCCCCCGCCATGGCCCCTCCCTCTACCTCGATCCTCGTGCTACTGCTCGTCCGCCGTTTACAAGAAGCCGCAGCCCCGCATACACCATCTCCGGAGCTTCGTCGAACGAAGAACACGCGGTCGGATTCGCCCACCTAGCCGGAATCGACAAAGTACAAGCCAACTGCATGCACGTATATTAAATTTAAGCTGCATGATCATTTTGCACTGACTTGTGAAGTTCAAGAAGCTCTTCCTCAACTACAAACATTTTTTTCAAAATTACACCGTGTTTTATATATATTAAATATATTAGTATAAAATATTTATTTCCTGCTGTTAGGAATCTAGTTGTGATGAAGCCTTCTTACATGAAAATCGAGAGGCGATATTGCAACACACATATGTCAAGTTCAAGAGGCTTAGAAGGAAAATTTTGGAATAGCCACACGATGGACACAAGCTGTTAGGCAACATACAAATTACGGTATGGTTGTTGTACAAATTGGAAATTTGTAATACCTTCAAAATACCTTACTATAAAATAACAAATAGGCATACTCCACACCTCTAATGCATATTAAGTTGCTGTTGTTTTTTTCGTGCAGAAAATAAACTGAGAACATGGAAAACCTGAACATCTGTACGACTATTGAGACATGGACTGCAAGAAAAAAATCATTTGTGATAATTAATTTATTATTCGCATGGCCATTGTTAAGCACCAGTATTAGACTACTCGTACAATGTGATTGAAGGTGGCTAAAACATGATCAAGCTAAAGGAAACCTGGCCTTTAGGTACATTCTTCTTACAATACAATCATATGGAACCATAGTAGCAGCTTTCCGATGGGCGCAAAACTCCCAGCAACTTGGCACAGTCTACCGTGGTGATGTGTCCTCCTCTGTGCTTACGGTCTGACTCACTCTTTTCCATACCCTCTCGAAATGTTGCGTTTGGCAATTCCAAAAAGAGTCGAGCAAGAGAAATTTAAGCGACAATGGTAACGCCATGGCTTGGGTGGAGGCACATGAAAACACAAGGCATCCACGAGCGGAAGTTAAAACAGAAAGGGGTGTACCATTTTAGGCTGCACCATAGCTGTCCTAGTTCCTGATGCCTCCTAATCCAAATGAATACTCAGGCCTAATTGTGTTCTGCTTCTTTCTCTCTCTCTCTCTCTCTCTCTCTCTCTCTTCTCCCCCGTGTGTTTATGTTCTTTTGGACTGCCTCTGAGCTACTCACACACGTAGAGATACTTTGTGAGATAAGCACAGGTGACATGAAGCTGAGACTACCAATCACACGGAACAACGAGGAGTTGAATAGGTGGTGCGCTATTTATGCACTTTTGCTCCACCATTTATGCATATAGATGCATGACCCCTGGTTCCAGTACTATAAATAGTTTCAACATTCAGGATCATATGGCCATACCCAGCATGCCTTGATATAGGAAATTATCAGTGGATATTGATGAAACTTGAAAAGGACTGGTGGTCTGCAGTAGGGCGTACCTCGTGTCCACTGTTCTGTCATTCACTTTTAGCACAGAATTATTAGGGCATGTTGAACCCACAAACAAAAATCACAAGGATCTTACTTTGAATAAGTATGCTGGCTTGTCTGTGGTATTGTCTGTACATATAGTACTTAATTTATACACATAAATCACAGGGATCAGTAAAAATTTGAACTCTGTATATATGTCATTTTATTCCTTGTTGAAAACATGGTTATTTCATTCTCAAAAAAAAACATGGTTATTTCAAAGTCAGATGAATTTGTCCTGTGGCTTCACCTGTTAGTGTTACAATCACTGCTGTGCTCATCCTCTTTAATATCAGTTCTCTTGTGGTCTCTCTCGCCGTGTTGACACAAAGATACATGTGTTGTAACAGTGATGGAACATCGATCATAATTATCCCATTTACTACTGTCTAGAAATTCTGGTTTTTTGTCTTACTCCCGAACAAGGAGCCTTAGCCCTCATGACGAGCCTGGTCACGAACTAATCTGAAGAGAATGCGGTGGTTCAGAGACACCCATCCAGGCATAACATTATGTGACAGGCATCCGAGATCTCACTGGACTGACATCCTGTCCCTGGATCGAGGAGGCCTGTTAGTTTGTGGAGCACTGCTTGTGTTGTTACTCCTGTTGGAATGTAATTGGGCTCGTGGGCCTGTCTATCGTGACTCCCAACCTAACCTATATATGTATAATACAATGAGTATTCCCCATTCATACACTTTCATGGTCAGTGGCGGAGGACAGATAAAAATTAAGGTGTGGCGAAGTTGGTGATTTTCACACAATCAAACTTTCTATTTGTAAGCGCAAGCACCTGATTTCGTAGAATATTTGCCCCTCAATTCCGATGTAGAGGGTTTTGTTTTCCTAAATTCCTCTACCATCAAATGATGAGACTTTAATGCATATCCATGATACCAAACTAACAAAATTGAACAGAAATGATCTAATAATTTAAAGAATTTGATTATCAGAAAAAACAAGGTATGGCAACAGCCACACCTTGCCACCATGCTCCTCCGCCACTGTTCATGGTATCATGAGACGGTTCGCTCCCACGACCGCTTCCGCCAACCCTAGCCGCCACTGAACACCACAATGCCGGTTCCCCGCCGTCCGCTGAGCACCCGCCGCCAGCCCTCCCTTCCCCGCCTCGCCCGAGCCCCCTCAGGCCACGCCGTGATCCATCCTCGCCACCCGCCTCCGATCTGCCCTCGCGATGCCCTTAGCCCAGCATGCCTTGAAATAGGAGATATTAAGTGGATATGTATGAAACTTGAAAAGTGTGTGTGGTCTGCAGTAGGGCATACCTCGTGTCCACTGTTCTGTCATTTACATTTACTACATAATTATTAGAACCCACAGACACAAGTCAGAGGGATCCAGTACTTTGAATAAGTATGCTGGTTTGTCTGTTAGGTCGTCTGTACCTTCTCACACCACTAATGGCAGCAGTCCAGTAGTCCGGTAGGCGCGCCTACAGGGTTAAGTAGCAAAGTTGTGTTTTGAACGAGTGCAACAGAGCTCCGCCATTTGTCAAGTGTTGTCCCGAACCGACTTTGGCACCTCGCCATTGACCGGTAGGGGATGTATTTCAAACATTCCCACTTCCCTTCATTCATAACGTGCAAGTGTACGCTTTCGAAAAAAGATCGTGTATACATAGAGTACTTAATTTATACATATACATAAATCACAGGGATCAGTTCAATTTTGAACTCTGTATATATATATGTCATTTTGTTGCTTGTTTGGGTGAAACATGGTTATTTCAAAGTCAGATGAATTTCTCCTGTGGCTTCTCTCTAGTCTCTTACATAAGGGACCCATGCATCATCCATGATTTCAGTCCTGTTAGTGTTACATTATCACCGCGCCCTGTGCTCATCCTCTTTAATATCAGTTCTCTTGTGGTCTCTCTCTCCGTGTGTCGGCCAAAGATACGTGTGTGCTGTAATAGTGACGGAACATTGATCATAATTGTCCCATTTACTACTGTCTAGAAATTCTGCTTTTTGTTCACAGTTCACTGTTCCCGAGCAAGGAACCTTAGCCCTCATGACCGAAGGCTCCAAACCTGGTCACGAACTAATCTGAAGAGAACAGGGTTGTGCAGACACACTCATCCAGGCATAACATTATGTGACACAGCATCCGAGATCTCACTAGACTGATATCCTGTCCCTGGAGGAGTCTCCGTCCATCAATCAACACTAGGCAGAAGCACACGGATGGATCTGCGAGCTTGATACGCTTTTGTGGAGCGCTGCTTGTGTTGTTCCTCCAAATGCTTGTGATGCTTCATCTAAAAAGATAAATACTTGTGATGTTGCTCCAGATGCCTCCTATTGCAAAACACTGATGTATCTGTTGTGCCATCTCCATCTCTCTGGATATTAGTTTCCTAACCATTCCCCATCGGTTTCGAGCTGCGGACAACTAGCTTTTCAAAGGTATGAGTAGAGAATTGCTTGTAAGATTACCTAGAGGAGGCTACATGAAGAAGACTCCAAATGTGATGTGAGTCATTTTCATTCCCTAAACAATGGGATGTGAGTCGTCATAGGTCGGCTGCACTACTTCTGCACTTATATGATGGAAGATTGATGCGTAGGTCAAAAGAATTCTCTGAGAAGCCTCATCCAACCACAGGTTTTTAAGGCTGTTAAATAGATCTTCCATATCTTGAAATAATCAAATGGCTTAATGGCTGTGACCCGACTTTGGAAATGATTGTTTTTAGATGTGGCCTTAAATAGGGAAAATATGTACTGCAAACCACAACTACTATGAAAACCCGTGTAACGCACAACAAAAAAGTAGTGCAAACCACAACAACCATGAAAACACGTGTAAAAAGCACAACAAAAAACCTGTCTATACTTTAACAGCTGGAAGCACCACAACGCGGCAGCGAACCGGCTCTCTACAGGAGCGGACTTGGTGGTCGGCAGCGAGGCAGCGGAAGCAGCCGTTGGGACGAGGGATGAAACGCTTGGGTTGTGACCCTGTTTTAAATAGCCCGCTATAGCCTTTCGAGGCAGGGTACCGCTATTTCTGTTCATGTACAATTTAGCGCTATAGCCCGCTATTAGCTTCACTATAGCTGTTTTAGAGGCAAATCGCTAAACACCCATAGCCCGCTATTTAGAACTATGGTTGTGAGCGAAGAGGAGGGGCGTTGCTGTTACATAAAGCTGCGACAGGGTAGCAGCGGTAGGTCACCAGAGGTGTAACGTTGGGCTCAAGGGCGGAGGGCCATCAGAGCAGGGGGGTAGGGACACTACAAAACGAACCCCCTTCTAACAACGGATGGGTTGCAACGTATATGAGATGTGCTGCTGGGATTACCTCATACGGAGTAATAAATAACCAACCGGGCCCCTCCTCAATCCCCGTCACCCACGCACGCACAGAAGTGCGGATGCATCCTGTCCAATCTACGATCTAGGCTTCTACCACCGCATCAACCCCTCTCCTCTACGCATGGCCTCCCCAATTCCCGATCTATTCTTTTCTTATTGTGCCGCCGCCGTCTCTCTCGTCGATCCATTGGAATGGGATTATGGGAACATGGCAAGAGTACTTGATCCCAGCCATCTACGTAGAGTTTTTGTCGTGCTGCAGTTCCAAGAACTGCCAACACAACAGGATGTGGCGATGTGATGCATCCATGTGTCTGAAGGGGAAGTTCATATGAACTCCATTTGAACGGGAGGTATTTTCCAACTCGACTTTCCTCAGATGCAGATTTGGTTAGTAGTTTATTTGCATCTTTCTCAGATTCGACATAAATTCCTTCTCATCCCCAATTGGCTTCCACTAATTTCGTCTGTAATTTTTGTTTTTTAATCCAAAGAATAGGCAGAGGCGTGGTGGTTAGTGGCCACGGAAACTTGTCAATCCCTGACGCCCATTGGTTCTTTACTATTTTTGTCAGTCAGTGCTCTCTGATTTCTCGTACATTTGGGTATTCCTATCTCTAGATCTCCTGAGTATTGCATTGTATATATGCTGATTCTTGCAAATTCTCCTAGGCTGCAGAACGAGGATTATCAATGTAACCACAATACTAAGTTCCAACAAAATCAGGGTACGTGATTTTTGCAAAAGTATGTGCTTTAAATTCTGCATTCGATCTGTCTTCATTTCTTTCTTATTATAATGATAAGTGACAGATCTGTTACAGGTTGAAACAGACATGTTGTGGTGAGATTCATCAGCAAGCATCCTCGTTCTGGCCTGTCGTGTTATAACTTCCATTCTTTGTCCTGCACTTCCAACCGTAAAGGTGTTCCCTCATTTGAATTAATCCATTTAAGTGTCGTTCTTCTCCAGTCGGTTAGGTTTAATAATAGATTACTCCATTTAAGTGTTTACTGTATCAGATGAATTAATCAAATTATTGTGATATTATTTTGGGTTTGTTTCTTTTTTGAAAACGAACCAGGCAGCGAACTTTGCCGATTATATTAAAAAAGGAGAGTCCCAGACTGGGAAGTACAACGAAACCAAACCAAAAGAAAGGAAGAAAAAGAAAAAGCAACTAAACTCACCCGGTTGGATTGGGACATCAACACGGGTTACAACTCAAAGGCCGGTCGGATTGGGACCTCAACACAGCCAAGTCACTATACAAACCACGACAAGGCAACAAAACTTGAAAACCGAAAACAAAACTGCTACGCAGCGCCCACCATTACAACCACTCTCAAGCAATCGTCGAGAGCCACAAGTCGACCGGCAAATTCTAAGGACCTATCTATCTACATACACGATTCTGGATTGCAAATTCTTATTCTGGAATGAATGCATCAATTCCTTATTGTATTAATGACTTGTTCTGATTACCTTTTTGTGCATATATACCAAATTTTAGGCTGCTGGAAATGATCAATTCTTATACGGCTCAAGGGATGGAGATTAAAAACGAAGAAGGAAGTAACAGGATTCTGCTGAATTGAACCTTGAGAGATGATTGGAAAATCAGACATGTTTTTTTTTTTTTTAAATCCTTGTGAATTGTATACTATATTTATAGTAGCAGAACATGTATGGCCATGGTACAATTATTTATTAATGAAAGTCTTTGCAAGAGCCGTTTATGATGCGTTCGCATTGTCAATTCTTATTATACTATTTATACATGACGATCAAATTTTGTTGTTGGTGATGTACACAAAAATAATAAATAACAATATAGTAAAAACATTTTAAACAAATATATATGTACCGAATTGTTGGCAGCAACACATACAAGCGTTGGAAACACAAAGAGATTTCTGTTGCTAGCCTGCAACGCTTTTTCACGATACATGTTACCAACGCATATGTATCTGTTGCAATAGGTCCTAGCAACGCCACCTCTAGCAACGCATATTTATGTGTTGGTATAGACCCTACCGACACTTATTCGGACTTCTAGCAACACATATATGTGTAGTTAAAAGGGGTTCATTTTGTAGTGGGAGTAGGGGAGAAGCGGAGGACGTGCTTGAGTCCGTGGGTCAGGGCAGCTGCAAGAGATACGCAAATCTCCGCATGGCGCACAACAGACAAGACGAGTCATGGGCAATAGGGCGATGTAAGGCTCATTATGCGCATGTCGCGTGCGGGGGGAGCTGTCTCCCAACAGGAGGGCGGCTGCTGTAGAGCTGCATTGAAGCGGGTTGCCTAAGCGGGCTGCAGCATTCAAGGTGGCAACTTCGTCGGTGTGGAGGGCGAGTCCCAGACCGCTGAGCCGAAGCCGACGATAGCGAGAAAAATAAATACATCAACCGCCGGGGAGGTGTCACGACATTGAACACGTTAGCCTGGGGTGGCGGACAGGATGAAAAATGGGAGGAGCTGTGAGATGGGAATTTAGGAGGTTAGAGACTTGGAAGAGATTTGGCAAGGGGCCAGAGGTAGGCGTGAGCCATTGGGTACCTGGATTGGGAAGGGGAAGGTCCAGGAAAACCGGCGAGGTGGTGCAGTGGAAGTCTATCCTGGAAGGCTGGAACGCGACCCCGGGTCTTAACGATGATCCACGCTACTCCTAGACCTGATCAAGCCAAGGCTATGGTGGCGTCGCTGGGTGGCACAGCAAGCTCGGTGAACGGTGTGGATGGCGGTCGGCTGCAGCGCACCACGGGGGTTGGGAAGAGGAGCGGCGGGCACTACTTGAGAAGGTTGGGTTTGCTTGCGGGCGTGGGCTGCGGTGGTGGGGCGTGATGGCGGCGGTGGAGAGGGGGGGCAGAGCAATAATCCATTCTATTAAACAAAAAGATTTAATGCAGTAGTGACTTTGGGTGTTTTTAACCATTTTCATGTTTTCCAGTAATTATTTTGTAGAATGAAGTATGGAATATAGATTTCATCTAAACTTGCGTCTTTATGAGCTAGTTTTATTGTCTGTTGGTACTGTATTATTTTAGATCAACTTGGATTCTTAAATAGTATTTGGACACATCATGGGCGATGTATACGTTCTTACAGTGGCCCTAGTCGCCAAAATTGGCGATCTCCGCCACTGTTGCTTACAGTCTCATGTTGATTACAGAACGTGTCTAGCTGGTTCATATTTGTTTCCTCTTTCTAGTTCTTAAATTTTGTTGATAGACGGACCAAGATAAATAATGAAAAATAATACAAAAATATCTTATAGCCCAAGTTATATCTTTCATGTAGTTTAGTCTTCCTAATTTTGTATATATATTTTATCTCTTATTTGTTTCTTTACTCTTTAGGCTTAAATCTAAATAGATTCTGGACTCATAGAGTGGTGTACACTACTACGCAATTCATTTATGGTGGCGGGCAAAAAAAAAAAAATCGGTGGCGGTTTTAAAACCCGCCACCAACATAGGATCACGGAAAATCATGCATTTCCAGTGGCGGTTTATATGCCCGCCATGGTTAGTATAAAACAAAATCAAAAGCCCAACCGAAACCCGCAGCCCGCCAGCTCGCTAGTGTTACGGGGCCCGCCCGCGCGGCCCGCCCGGCTTCGCCCGGCGCCATGGGCGGATCCGGTGGAATAGAGGCGAATCTGCCCTCCCCCCGCGAATCAGCCCTCCCGCCGGCGGATGTGGAGGAAGGGGAGGAGGTTTGGTCGTCGCCCGGGGAGATCAACCATCGGGCCCTACGACGCCGCCGGGGCCTCCACGCCGCCACTGTCCCGGATCTCGGGAAGGAACCGCCGGGCGTGGTGGAGGAGAGGAGCCGCCGTCGCCGCGCGCTCCTGGATCTTTGAGGAAGGAGCCGCCGCCGTGGAGGAGCCGCCGCCGCCACGTACTGAATCTCGGGCTCGCCGCCGATGACGCCACCTCCGCGCGCGCGCCCGAGCGCCTCCTCCCTCCGCACGCTTGTTGCCGCAACGCCTCCAGCGGCGCTCACGAGCGCCTCCACCCAGCCGCCCCAACCGAGTGCCGGCCCCGTCTCGGCGCGCCGGCCCAACCGCCGGCGTGAGGATGGGACTGGAGGATCTCAAGTGCCATGGGGAGAGGAGGGGTGAGGAGAGAGATCGGGAGTTAGAGAGAGGGAGTCGGGAGTTGGAGAGAATAAGAAACCCTAAGTCCCATATATATACTCGGGAACATTATTGGGCTCACGATGGGCCGTCTGGGGCTCTAATATGGACAAGTATTTACCGCCACGGTTAATCGATTTACCGTGGCGGTTATTAAACCCGCCAAAAGTTAATAAAAAAAACCCGCCATGGTTAATAGAGGCATTAACAATGGCGGTTTCTCAAAACCGCCATGGAAAATCAAATCCGAACACCACGCAAAATCGATCATGTAGTAGCGGTAATGGTTAGCACCGATATGATATATATAAATGTTTCTTTTACTCATTTTCGGAATAGATATTTTTTACCGACAATATTTGGATCTGATTCATACCGTATTCGATAATCATTATTACGTATCCATATCCATGTCGAATCCAATTCGGACAGAATATGAAAACAAATGTGGTATCAGTGATATCCATTCGTACATTTTCATCCATATTAGCTAGCATCCAAAAACCTGGCCTAACTGGGTTCAGTTTTTCATATGACCAACAGCAAAGCCAGCCTATACTATCTGTAAACCCAGTTTGGTACGGTCATTTCTTGATGCGTGCGACCATATACCCAGTTCCACAATCAGATTTTCTTGCAATAACCTCAAGAAATGCTTGTGATGTTGTTCCAGATGCCTCCTAATCGAAAAACACTAATGTGTCTATTGTGCCATCTCTATCTCTCTGGATATTAGATTCTCAAGCATTCCCCTCTATCTGTACAACTAGCTATTCAAAGGTACGAGTAGAGAATTGCTTGTAAGATTACATAGAGGATACAGGAAGAACACTGCAAATGAGATGTGAGTTATTTTCATTCCCTAAACAACAGGATGTTAGTCATCATAGGTCAGCTGCACTACTTCTGCACTTATATAATGGAAGATAGATTGGAATTCGCCGCCAGTAGCAGCCTCATCCAACAGAGGTTATATGTAGTAGGTCGCTAGTACAAAACGAGTTTTTAAGGCTGTTAAAAAGATCTTCCGTATAGCTTGAAATAATCAAATGGCTTAATGGCCGTGACCTGATTTTGGAAATGATTTTTTTTTAGATATGGGCCTAAATAAGTCAACATCTTTATAAAATTTAGTCGTACAACAAATTCAACATGTACATATTATTTAGTTGGATGAAGATAAATTTTATAGTTGTCTCAATTCAATTTTTTTCGTGTGATTGAGAATTCCTAGATAAACTTTTTTTTCTTGTTCTTGTGTTCTTGTTGTTTCTATTTCTGTTTCGGCAATTTGCCTCAATCTACTTGTTCATGTATTTTTTTTTGTTGTAGGTTTTGGGTGGAATCTATTCACTACTTGTCTAGCAACCCTTCGTTTCAAGTAGAATCATTCAAATAGATGTAGTCTTTTGTTGAGCTGTGATTTTGCATTAACCTATGCAGAATTTCTGGTCCAGACAGAAACTTCCTAATCTTACATCTGAGACAAGTTTTGTGTTTTTCATGAATGCCTGTCCACACCTCTAGGTGACATCTCGATCCTTTCGATACAACTATTAACATTGGACAACTTAAGATGCCCGCATTGATCTAAAAATCGATTTGGAAAGATGCACACTTAGAATGGCCGTCAGATGGGCATCCTAAGGTGACCGCCTCTATTAATCCAAGAATTGCAGAAGTTGTCGCCTTAGGACGCCCACTTGTGTACATGATTTTTAGAGGTGGGCATTTGTGTAGAGGTTGAATGCCTGAGGCATTTGTGTAGAGCTTTGTTCATCAGAGATAATGTCTCCAAAAATTATTTTTGATAGTGATAATTCAGTGGCTCATATTTATGCCTTGGAATGTCAGTTGCTCATACTAGTATTTAATTTATACATGGGGATCAAGCACAAATCCAACTCTGTACATATGCCATTTTGTTGCTAGTTTTAGTGAACCCACCATGGTGATTTCAAAGAGGTGGATGAATTTATCCCATGGCTTTTCTCTTACTCACATGTTGGGCCCCTATAGTACTAATCAATTTGTTCACACATAATTATCTGTGAATGAGGACCCAATTTACTAATGATGCACCAATCAAGGATGGTATTGCAGAATTGAGTACTCTTCCAAAGACATCAAAATCAGTAGTCATCGTTGACCCATCTGAACACACACAGATTTGAAAACTTCCTCTCGCACCAGTCAAGGCAAAAAAAATTATGTCACTTGAGTATCTCATGAGATTTCACCGAAAAAGAGATCAACTTGTTTGAGAGTTTGCTCCAACGCTACGGTAGAAGGATGAGACCATGCCACGGGGTAAGCCAGCTCCTCAGGGACGGCAAGAGCTTTCTGGATAGACCTTGCAGTACAACATGTTCCAGATGCCATGCCTCCTAATCCTAGAACACAGTTTCCTCCCTCTGTCGCCAATATGTGGCTCCGGCAGGGCGTGCCACCGTGCTGACAGTCTGACTCCCTCTATCCAAAATGTCGTGCCTTGCATTTCCCTTGCATCTCCGCCATGAGGCTCACCACCTTTTATCCATATAGCCGTGTGCACTTGGTGCTTTTGGTGGTGTGGTGGCCTCGAGCTTGCGGTAGGCTTGGATAATGGTAACGTCAACTGGCTCGGGTGCATGAACATGAACACAGAAGGCATCAGCGACCGGTAGTGGAAATCCTCGTACCATTTTAGGCACCTCCATAGCTGTCCTAGTTCCTGATGCCTCCTAATCCTAATGAATATGTATAATTGTGCTCTCTTTGTTCTTGACACGTACACAATGCTCTCTCTCTCTCTCTATCTCTCTCTCTCTCTCTCTCTCTCTCTCTCTCAGCTTGCGACTCCATCACTAAAATTTTGGCTAGTGTTCATATGATACATAATCAGAGCAAGCTGCGGGATTTTCCCCTCTTTTATTCACACATATAGTGTGCGATCAACTGGCTGAATCAAGGCCAAGTGACCACGTGCAGCTATCCCCCTTTTGCCCCATAACTAAGGCCGTGTCTGTATTTATATGAGCATAGTAAATGTGAATTATTTGTTTTTCTATGTGTTTTCCCAGGCTCAAAAGTGTTTGTAGCTCCATGATTGTTTGTCTATATATGGTGAACAGGCACAGTAGAAAAATTTCTCTCGCACTAGGAGTAGTGGAGTTAAGTAGAAGATGTCAATAAGAAAACATAATTTACACAATCATTTTTACGCTAAGAATCAATTCACATTATGCTACTGGTGCCGCTGAGCATTTCTGGACACAAGCTATAGACTCAAACTTGTTCAAGGTAGCAAAGCAGAGCAGAGGACCGGATCAGAAGACATGTAGCAGAACTCTGCCACCAGCTTTGATTGGATCTTAAAGTTCTCTCATCCTGTGGCACGAGGTAGGACACAGACACTTTCCCGATCCATTTGAAATGCACACACTGCACCATATAAAACAAATTCAGTTCCAAATGGTACGTAGCTTTTTGCATATCATGTTTTTATTCATTACAGATCGAATGGGTCTTGCTTCACTGGCCAAGAACGAGTTAGTGGTTCAATGAATAGTGCGTCACTGAATCGACATTTGGTGACTTTAATCGTTCATGATTCATAAGGAGACTACGACACATGACATGACATGTAGTGTTGTGGGGAAAACGATCACCACAGTAGTAACTGAATGTGTTAGCCTAATGATACTTTGGTCCCAAAAAGACAGGCCTGTTTTTCCCTCAAAACAAAACAAAGCCTTTGGTACAAGGCACTGTAAATGGGAGAACATGTCGTAATATGCTCCATCCGGCAAGGCGGCATTTGTGTATGTGTAAATACGTAGTACTCCCTCCATAGTTGAAAAAGAAGACGTTTAGGACAGCAACACGGTCTCTAAAGCGCACCTTTGACTTCTGTTTTCTATTAAAATATTTATTAAAAGATTATATATGTATACTTTTATGAAAGTATTTTTCAAGAAAAATCTATTGATATGATTTTCACATTTATAAACTCAATGACTTAAAAGTTATTATTGTTTGACCTAAGCCTTTTCCAAAACGTCTTCCTTTTCAACCATGGAGTAGTATGTGTTATCGCATTGCCTATAAAAAGAGGGGACTAGAGCCCAAATAAAGAGAGAGCTTAATTTGCACACTAACCAAGAATCCACTTGCCTTGGTATTTGAGCGGGTGCCAATCGAAGGCTCAATCCTCACAAGAAGTCCATCGGTGGCAAAATTGAGCAGTAGCGTGCTCAACCTAACACGCTAACCCTCTTCAAGACTAGCCCAAAACTAACCCTCTTCAACAAAGCCCATAGGGATCAATACTATCACTAAGTAGAGAATAGATTTTTAGTTTGGCTTTAGCCTCGGCATTTTTTGCATTCGGGACTAAAGAAATCTCTAGTCCGAGTTATGAACTGGGACAAAAAAGTCCTCTGCGGAACGGATAGAATCCCAAGCATTTGCAGCTAGGCACTTTAATTCTAGTTTCGAACTCCAATCAGAACTAAAAGTGAACCTTTAATCGCGGTTGGCTCTATGAACTGGGACTAATTAAGATTCTGCTGCCGGTTTGTCACCCAACTGGGACTAAAAAGCCCAGTAGGGGCCGGGAAACCCCTCGTGTTTCACTCAAAAAAAACAATATATGATGTCCACGTCCATGCAATCTGACCTGGTCATTTTCAAATCAGTTGAGCGCTCATGTCTGTCGTTGCTTGGGGAGCAAAGTTCTTCGTTCTTGTTCCTCTCTTTCTCTATATTCTCATCTTTCACTCTCATTTCTGTTTTTGTCATGACTCCTCGCTATTTTTGTGGTATACATATATTTTCCTTTTCGAAGTTCTATATGCACATTTTCTATATTTATTTGCCATATTTCACTTTGCACATTATTATTAATATGCATTCAATATTTATATTTATTTTTAGAGTTTATCAGGCTTTTTCATGGACCTCCCCCACCGACAACCAGGTTACCATCCAGGCGATGAGCCACTCACTAGAAATGTTGTCGTTCCAGACTTCCCAAATAATCCAGCTATTGTATGAAATATTTTCCAATCTTTTAGTGCGGTTTCATAATATGTATGTGTTCATTGAATAATATATTGCAAGGAGTGCCTGCTACTCCTGACAACTCCCATGCATGCAGCGCCTAACTCTAGTTGCTCCCCTCTGTTTCTGCATGTCCATGGCTCTGAACTGGTGCAAATAACATTGGATAGAGAAATGATGTAAACCAAAGTTTTGGTACTCAAAGGAATCAACAATTTCATTTTGAAATCATTTAGTGTCCAGAAATTTTATTTAAAGTTTTGGCATTTTAAAATTCTTTTTTTAATTTTCAAATGATCATGGATGAAGAAATAATCTAAATTAATGAAAAATCAAAAGAAATCTGCAACTTTGTAGTGACTTCATCATTTTGAATTCGTTTTGGGTACCAACTATTATTACGATGTTTGATGAAGTGAGTACAGAAGGACTGTATAAACCATTTAAGTAATCAGGTAACTATTAGGTGCAGTGGTAAGTAAGCGACAAATTAGGCCATGGTCCTGACTTCGATTCCTGCTGTTGCGCAAAAACCATGTGAGATGCGAAAATCATGTGATTTGTGTGTATCTCGTCTTTGTTTTAGCCCTATTCTGCTGTAGAAATCGATTTTTAGAGGTGTATACAATTTCTAGAGGGAAGACAAGTAGAGGTGGATTTATAAACAACCACCTCTACAAAAAAAAAAAACCTTTCCATACCACCTAAAAGTATTGCACTGTGCCCTAGCAGTGTCACTAATCCTAGGGTAAATTTCTGAAAGAGCTCCATACTACACAAAGAACCAAATACTCCATTCCCTGAGTGACAAAGCTATAGCTACGGGTACTACATGCTCACCATTTTCTGAAAGAGCTCCATACTCACACTTCTTTCACGGAGCAGCAAAATAGGACGAGAGGGGATGCAGCAGAACTGTGCCAGTTTGATACTGGAACTCGATAAGGCTCACGATCAACCAAGTGGAACGAGTAGGAGCCAATATCTTTGGAACGACGTTGCCTTGATCTGGATTGATGCTACCCGTTGGTGGTACATATATGCAGACTGCAGGAGATGTTTTCCAAGATGCCTCATATTCCTAAGTCATCGTGCACTGTGCTGTAGCTCCGCTGTCTTCTATTTTTTGCGTTACATCTAATTGGGTTAGTTAGCTAGCCACGCCTAATGAATCAGTATAGCTACTATTGGAGGCGTATTTATAGGATAAAACAAGAGATATGCATGCAACATAATGTTGAAGATACATTATTCAAAGCAGTGGTCATACCTAGCTAGTAGCAGGGCTCACACACACATTCTTTAATTTGTGGAAGAAAAAAGGATACTGGTCAGAGTTAATATAGTAATGCAGCCTCTATTGACACAATCGGGATTGTACAATGGAATTGGTACAGTGCTGTCACAAGCGCAAGAAGCCGACTCTCGTTCTGAAATTAGATTTTGCAAAAGCATTCGATACTGTTAGCTAGGAAGCATTCGGGACTATCTTGCCAGCAAGTTTCAATCAGAAGTGGCTAAGCTGGATGATGCTAATCCCTACGGCTGTCTGGGGCCATAGATTAGCTGCAAACGCAGCCTAAGACAAGGTGGCCCAATATCTCGCATCATCCTCATAGCCGATGTACTACAAGTTCTCGTCAAGACAAATCTGGCAATCCGCCACCCAATCGTTTATGGCGAGAGCTGTCGAGTGCTGCAATATGACGACGACACTTTGCTCCATGTATGTATCTGTTTAGAGGATGGGTAGGCTCTCATGATCTTGCTCCATCAGTTTGCCAATGCCACTGGACTCAAGATCAACTACACCAAAAGCACTGTTGTACCAATTCACATGTGCCAACATACCGAGCCAATGGCAAGTCTACCATTATGAAAAGTGGGCTTCGAAGATATACTATTCGTAATCTGGGCTTCAAGATATACCATTCGTAACTGGGCTTCGTCGATTTACCATTCCAAAACGTGGCGTGTCCGCTAAAATACCATTGGGCTGCTTTTCTTCTCATTAATTTCCTTCTTGCTCCTGCGCATATCCTTCCAGAAACGGATCGAGAGGCCACGGTCTTTTTCTCCGATGCTCCACTCTCCGTCGAGGCTCCACTCCCCGTCCGCCACCTCGAGCTCCCGAACCTGCCAGCCCCTCGGCGAGGGCCCCCCACGTGACAGGAGATAAATCATAAACACAACCAAATGCCTTACGCACACTTTTAATGCCTTACACACACTTTTAGATTTATTTGAAAAAAACACTTGACCCGCTTTTATTTTCTAGAAATTTTCTAGAGTTACATGGTCTTATGTATGTTTGACCCTCCAGAAATTGCTCCAAGTGATGCTAGTCAAGAAATTTTTCTCCTAATGGAAGGGCATAAATTTTAGTAACATGCTCGTATTGGGATTGTAAGGAAGACTGTCTAGCTGTGCTATAGTGTCTTTTTATTAATGCTCGTATGTGCATCCAGTACATAAATCCTGTTTTAGGGCCAAACATACACATAATGAGACAGGTGTAGCAGTAGTGTTAAATACAAAAGTTCATAATAGCGACATAAATTTTTAATTCATTCCAAGATCAACAAATCGAGTTAATACACTGTCAATAAGAAGAAGAATTGGATGCAAAAAGCTATTTATATTAAGATGTAAATGATTAATTTAGTGAAAAAAAATCTTCAATACATTATGATATAATTTGCAGCAAAAGGAAAATGGTTACATGGGAGTTTACATGGAGCAACAGATCGAGACCGTCGTGCTCGGTTTTGTTAGACCAAAAGATCGAGAAAACTGCATCCCAGCGCTAAAATATTATAATAGAAGAAAGTAGAGCTTATAACACGAGTGCAGGACAGTGAACAAATCTCAGCAAGCACTAGAATATTGGTTTATTTTGCATCTGTGTCGATCGAAGTCTACGGGTGTGTTTGTGCAATGCCAAATCACCAGTCGTCGATCGAAGTCTTTCTTTATACAAAAATGTAATTAGTTCAGTTTACTCTCATTTATAGTGCATCAGTGATGACACTAACAACGTTAGCGCCAGCAGCATCTCTAGTAGGCTCAAGCTTCCCAAGTTGGGCACGGACTAATCTATAGAGAACACCCGAGATCAAGTCACGAACACCTGAGATCTAACTGGTTTGACATCAGGTGGCTCACTGGCTGGAGAGAGTCCTGGTTAATTCTCTGTCTTTTGCTCCTTCCATGCATCCATGGTAGAAGACAGAAGCACAAGCCAGCGTAGAGACCGGTGGTCCAAGGTGGATCTGCTAAGGCATCGACGGCTGGTGATTATATTCGGCGTGACACCCAAGTTCCTCGGATCATATTATCCCCCAGGTCCTACAGTATATGCTTGTGCCAATGCATGCTCCAGACATGTATAAAACAGACTTATACACTCCAGATGCCTCCTAATCCTGGCCACAGATGAAGCAAATGCAGGGCACACCACTGGTAGGGACGCGGCAGCCTTGCACGCTCCAGGAGTCGAGGCAGAGAACGAGCCTGAGCAGGACGGTGGTAATCGGCAGTGTATGCTACCACCGTCACGGCTCGAACCATGAGAAGTCTTCTGTGCGAAGCGGGGACGGCTCTGTGTAGGTGCGCTCATGTGCGCAATATGTGAGCAGGAGGGGCGCAATAGGTACCCTCCAAGTGGCGTTTCTTCACGTTTTCACAGTCCCATGTAGCAGATTTTCCAGCAGTAACTTGTACACTACTTTTGCTGTTGTTCCAGATGCCTCCTAATCCTAAGTACACTCCATGTCTATGTTCTGTCTCCATCTCTCCAGGTGCTAGTTTTCCCAACATACTCTATGTATGATGTCTCTCCAAATGCTAGTTTTGCCAACAATTCTGAGTAGAGACATGCTTGTCAAAGTATAAAATATTTGAGAAAAAAGACTACAAATAAGAGATGAGTCATTTCCAAGCACCTTAAATAATGGGAGGTTGGTTGTACATGGGTACCGTGCACTATTTCTCCATTTATATTACCCTTATAGTACATTAGGGGACATTGACCCACATATGCATTAAGGTTTTTTTATGCACTGCAGAATTAGAAAAAAATGGGAGATCCATGTTGGGTGGGCACCTTGTCATCTGTCAGATTATACTACATAAACATGATTCGGACAATACTAATTTTTTTTAGAGGCAATTAAAGTGATCGATCATATCTGGAATAGTCATATCGGCGCCATGTCATCCCTGAAAATGATTTTTAGTTGTACACCTCCTAGGAATCCAGTTTGAAAAATAATTTTTAGAAGGTTTGTAAATTGTTACCACCAAAAAATCATAACCTCTGTGCATATAATTGGATGAAGACAAATTAGATTAAATTGTATAGCTCAGTGTGATATGAAGGTAGTTTTTAACTTTTTAGAGACACAAATATTTGGTTTAAGTTATCATATTTTAAAATTTTCACATTTCTACCATCGTCATCTAATTTTTTTACATGTTCTTTGCCAAAATTATAGATCTGAACATAATCTAATTTTTACATGTTCTATCCTTATTTGTTTGAAGTTCACAGAGATTGGAATACAAAAATTTGAATTTTTACAGGTTTTTTTCGGATCTTATATGTTGGCATGTTATATACTACAAAGTATATCGCCATAGTTTACAACTTCTCACAAGATAGTTTGGGACCCAAATGTGTCATACTAAATTTAGACTTAATTTAAAAATGTCTTAAGCATTTTTTTTTTTTCTTGAGGTGGCCCACTAGAAATTGCTCCCACAGACGCTATTAAAGAAAATGACATCCTTTTGCGACCAGTGATGGTAATTAGGAAGGCTGTCTAAGCCGTAGTCTCTGTAATCAATCCTGTTTTAGTGTCAAACACACATGTTGAGATAGGGGTAGTACTAGCGTTAAGAAGTGTGCAAGATCATAATACCAGTAGGAATTGGATGAAAAAAAGCCATTTAGGTTAAGAAGGAAATGGTTAATTTGGTGAAAAAGAGCTTCACTAGTTTAATTTAATTTGAACAAAAAAGGTAACAGGTTACATAGGAGTTGCACGAAAACAAAAAAATCGAATTGCAGGTGAAAACATCCAGAAAAAACCTCACATGTACGGCTGCCGCTGCTGCTCTGGCTCGGTTTGCCATATGGCCTCTCTGAATGAGCACATTCGGCTTTTTAGAGTGAAGAGTGGAGCTTGGATCTTGTATGTATATTCTTGAACCAAACACTAGAAAACAGGTTACATAGGAGTTTTGAATTAAATTTTTATAACTCATTGTGACCAAAGACTTTGTTGATATGAGCTTTGACTTTAATCAAGATTGTTTACGGACACTAATATTTGTTTTAAGTTATCATATTTTGAATTTTTTTCTATTTTCTAATAACCTCAACTTTTTACATGTTCGACAACAAAGTTATAGATCTTGACACAATCAATAACTTCATACTCCCTCGGTTCCAAATTGTAGTTCACTTTGGCTTTTCTAGATACATTGATTTTGTTATGCACCTAGTTATACACTATGTCTAGATACGTAGTAAAAGAAATGAACCTAGAAAAGCCAAAGTGAACTATAATTTGGAACGGAGGGAGTAGTTTACAACTTTTTGATCATTTAAGCAACCAGGATGCTGGTTTTAAGTTCTCAGATATTGTAATATACAAAAAATATTTTTTGAAGTACGTTGTTTTTATTCACAAGGAATATACCAAATTTACTGCTCACAAAATGAGTATCCCCTAGCAAGTTCTCTACAAACATCTCAACTGAGTATCCCCAGCCGATGGAGCTAATGAAAAAAAATCTATTACAACACTAACATGCTATAGGCTGTGTCATCATTATTAATTACCACATGTGCATCCAGTACATCAATCCTCTGTAAGAGCCAAACATACACCTTATGAATAGTTGATTAGTATTGAAAAACAATGCAAATTCACCTGCAGCATGGAAACTATAATCTACCTTCAGTACTATAGTTAGAAAGAAATGTTGCCTATCATACGTAATAATTACATGTATGTATATACACTATTAGAATGGAATTGGATGCAAAAGCCAAATGCTATGTTGAAGAAAAAGGAAAAGGACATGAAAGCTGCATCTGCGAAAACTAGGAGAATTGCATAAGTAACTTTACAGATGGTTGGCATAGGGTGGATCTGCAAAGCTGAATGGACCTTGCCCTGAGGAACGCGTGTTTGGATGCTTGAGGAGGAATAGAATGGCATCCACAAGCCATAACCGAACTGCTCCACACGCAGATACGGGCTTCTTGATATGTTTCTTCACGCGGGATCCTACAGTTTAGTTTTGCCAAACTGCTCCACCCACATAAATCCCATCATAAGCTTGTGATGGTTTCTCCTGATGCCTCCTAATCCCAAAATACTGTGTGTTTGCGTCCTGTCATGCTGTCCAGATGCTAGTTTCCCAACCATTCCACCCTCTCTGTCCACTGACAGCTTACTGATTTTTTCTGTGGTGTTGAGCTTCTAGCTAGCTGTTGGAAAGTAAGAGTAGAGACATGCTTATGAGAATAGACTACCAATGAGGAAAGTCATGTTCAAGTTTAGGTGTGCTGCTCCTGCACTTATATATACCCGCCGTAGATGCATTAAGGTTGTTTGATGTACTGTAGTTTTAAATAATGGAAGACTGATCATCACGAGTTGGGCAGAGGAATTTGCTACCTGTACCCATGGTTACCATGACATCCAGCAGGTTTTAGGCAGGTGGCTGCTACAAAAAAATAATTTTTAAAACACACCCAATGGCCATGATGTCATCTGAAAATGGTTTTAATATGGTGGCCACTAAGACAGCGCATTTAGAAATCAATTTCCATTCATACTGTCTTTGTAAATAGATGTCATCCAATCATGACAATTTTTAAATTAATGTGTAGAGCTCGATGTGATCTATAAATTTTTATAGCTGTGTTATGTTCCATATATGATTTTAGATTCATCTTTGTGGTGGAATTTTGACCTCAGTGAATGTATCTTGCTGATTGCTTGGGGTGCTATGACCAACAGAGGAAGGAGAGAACCCAATGGTGTCTCTAACTCTGCTTGTATGGTCTGGATTCCACTTTCGGTCTGAGCACGTATGGCGCCAACTGTTGTGTTCTGCTTACGGCTTACACCTTGTCGATGATGGTAAAGGAGAAGCTTGGAAATCCATGTGGAATGCAAGTTTCAAGGGTCGTCAGGTACTTGAAACCAAAACAAGTAACAACAACGAGGTTAATCGAAAAACACACCTAGATAAGGAATAGCAGAATCCTTGTGGTTTCAACTACTCGTAATACATTATTCATGTTTTGAATTTAACAAACAGTAGTATAGTATTACATCATATCCATGTACATTACTTCATTGTTGACAAAAAATTGAGGTCACTAAGACATCTGATTTCAATATTTCTAGTAAATCAGGATTCTTAGTGACCTCAACTTTTTTCAACAATAAAATAAACACATTTAATATTTTGCTTTATCTAATCATTTTTAAAACAAATGTTCTAAAAGGTAGAATCCTGTAGAACTATTTTTAGTTTCCAATAGGTTTGCTCTAGCACAGTTTGTTGACCTGGGTGTCCTGTCTTCTTCTAAGTCTTTCCACCTCTCTCCTCCTTAGTTGTCGTTGAATCCCTCTAAGGAGTGTGAGGAATGGAAAGGCATCCTGTTGACGCAAAGTTAGGGCTTCACAGCAACACACCGAGAGGGCCTTGGACGCCCACGAAGCCCACGATCGATCTTGTAGCAGCGAGCACCACAGCGTGGCAGCCCAAACCGATCTAGGGATCGGTAGGGGCGCATGGAGCTCAGTGACGGCTGAGATAACCTCCGAACGCACCTCCGGAAGACCCGTCAGGAGGACACACGTGAGGGGTGCTCTAGGACCAGCGTGGCCGCCTAGAACGCCGACGAAGAACGCGGAGTTCGCCGCCCGAACAGCAGGATAGAGGGGTTGAAGGAACAAGATGACCTACAAACGGGATAGGAGATAGATTGGTTGTCGATTGGATGTAGATGGGATCAAATCGGCCATGAACCCCTTCATTATATAGGGGAGGGTGGTCTTATCCTTTTAGGAAAGCGTCCCAAGACGTTTCCAATTATCAAACCGAGTTGGATACGATTCGGACAGCCCCGAAACCTGGCTGGCCCAGGTTTGTTCTCGGTTTGACCTTTTGCCATATTTTTGCCTTAGGCCACTTTCCATATTTTGCCTTAGGCCACTTTTTTGGGTGTCAACACATCCACAAGATATGGTCCGGTGGGACAAGGCCGCTTCATGATTCGTGCAACATCCTGGCCGATCATACGCTGCCCTTAGGTTGTTCAGCTCCAGATTTGTGCGACGTCCAGGCCATCTGGATTTTCTTACAGAAATTTAAAGCACTGCCTGTAATGTTGCTCCAGATGCCTCCTACTCCCAAACCACTGTCTCTTTATTTGTCCGGTCTCCATATCTCAATATGGTGCCACTTTCCCAACCAATGACCTCTCCCGGCCCACCATTCACTACTTAATATATGTTTTCATCAGGACTGACACTTTCAATCCCAAAACAAAGTGCTCTGCTTCTGTATTTATATGACCAGGAACTTTTAACCCATAGATGCATAGGACCTTTCATGTACTCCCATAAATGTAGTCTCAATTGCCCTTTCATCTGCTATGTTATATTTAACTGACTATAAAAACCAATTTGACAGGGACACTAAAATTTATTTTTCATTGTGGTTTACAAGATATTACATATCAATAAATAACAAAAAGGGTCTGCTAAGAAACTGTCTCTAGAAATCAATTTACAGATACCATCTTTCTAGGTTTTGTCCCACAAAAAAAAATTGTAACTTCTGTGTATATAGTTAGACAAAGACAAACTTTATATTGAAATAGTTGGGCTCAACTACACCTACAATTTTGTAGTTGCAAATTTTTTATTGTGAATTGTTTAAATATTCATTTTAAGTACGTTCTCATAATTTGAATTTGAATTTTCAAATTTGTCTAAGGACCTTGGATGTTGACATTTTTTTTTTTTTTTTTTTTTTACGAAGTTGTAGATCTCAACACATGCTATCTTTATAGATGCAACTTTTTTTTAGTTTGGGATCTTTTGGCTCATTAGATGCCCATATATGTTTTTTTAAAAGTTTTTCAGATAGTGGTACTCGAAATATTTACCCAATGGTCTACTAAAGAAAAACTTCACAGCGCAATGGCAAAGGACATTGGTTGTGGGGCTCCCACCCAGAGTTCAAATCTTGGGTGCGACACTTTATCCTGGGTTTATTCCAGGATTTTCCGGCGCTGCGCATTAAGTGGTAAGCGGCGTCCCGTCAACAGCAGGCGCCTGTGGTGACTACGTGAACTTCAAAATTGCCAGCTCAATCCTTCGAATGTGCTCATAGGGGTAGGGTTTGCGTCACGTGTGTTCATAGGGGTGAGTGTGCGCGTGCGTGTTGAGTGTCTGCGTTGTACTGTGTAATCTCAAAAAAAAAAAAAAAAACACTCCATTTGCTTGTATGGGGATGGTAATGAAGACTGTCTACGCTATAATCTCTTTTATTAATGCGCCAAAAATAATACTTGTTATAAGAGAAGGTAGAGCTTACAACACGAGTGCTGGACCATGATGAGTAAATCTTAGAACTGGAATATTTATTATTTATTTATATAAGTAACTACTTCAGTTTACTAGCACAAGTGCATCAATGACGCCGCTAACAACATCCCTGCCGTCATCAACGGCATCTCTAGCTTTCCGTGTTGGTCACCAACTAATCTGAATAGGACATCGCCTTACACACGCCTTTCCCGGCCAAATAAAACCACATCATGACCACCTGAGATCTCACTAATATGACATCTCGTGTCTTGCCTCTCGGCGTTTTGCTCCTTCCACGTTTCCACAGGAAGGTGGATCTGCGAAGGCATCCACGGCTCTTGGTCCAGTGAAACACCCATGCACAGGTTCTGCAGTATATTGTTGTGCCTGCAGTCTAGATTTTCACACAATAAATTCCAACACTTCTTGTGTTGTTGCTCCAGATGCCGCCTAATCCCAAAACACCATGTCCCATCTTCATCATATCTCTCTAGAAGCCAACTTACCAACCATTCTCTCCTCTGTCAATTAGCTTTCAAAAAAAATTCTCTCCTCTGTCCAGCAGTTCAAAGTTTTGAACTGCAAACTAGCTGATCAAATATTAGAGTAGAGACTTGCTTATCAGATTATAAGAGGTTGGAAAAATAGGACTACCACAAGAGATCGATGATCGAGTCATTTTCAGCCCTTAAATAATGGGGGGGAGGTTGGTAGCTTGTAGGTTGAGTGCACTATTTCTCCATTTATATTGACCCTTATACATTAAACCACAGATGCATTAAGGTCACTTATTTTCATGTACTACAGAATTAAAAAAAAAAAAACATGCGAGATTGATCGTTGGGTGGAGGAAATTTGTTGCTGGCTGCCTCAGGCTACCATGTAATCCACCAGATTATACATTACCAAAATCATGATGTTAGAGGACACTAAATTTTATCTTTAGAGGTGGTTAAAACAATCTATCACATCTGGAACTAATCAAAGGGCTCAATGGCCACGATCCATCTCTGAAGATGATTTTTAGCTGTGCGCCTCGTAAGAAGCCACTCTCAGGATTGATTTCTAGAGGATTCGTCCTTGTAAATTGTTGTCGCCAAAAAATCAATCTTTTCCTCTATAATATAATTCGATGCGCACAATTTTTGAATTAATTTTTTATAACTCAATGTGACCTAAGACTTTGTAGATATGAGCTTTGACTTTAATCAACATTGTTTACGGACACTTATATTTGTTCTAAGTTATCATATTTTGAAATTTTTCTATTTTCTAATTACTTCAACTTTTTACATGTTCTACAACAAAGTTATAGATCTTGACACAATCAATAACTTCATAGTTTACAACTTTTTGATCATTTAAGAAACCAGGATGCTGGTTTTAAGTTCTCAGATATTGTAACATACAAAAAAAATTATTTTTTGAAATACGTTGTTTGTTGACAAGGTATATACCAAATTCGCTGTTCACAAAATGATGGCCTATCAAGTTCTCTACAAATATCTCCAACCTAGTATCCCAAGCCGATGGAGATAAAGAAAAAAAATCCATTACAATCACTGGCATGCTAAAGGCTGTGTCATTTTTAATTACCACATGTGCATCCAGTACATCATCCTCTGTCGGAGCCGGAGGCAAACATACACCTTATGAATAGTTGATGAATTATTGAAAAGAATGCAAATTCATTTGCAGCTGGGAAACTATAATCTACCTTCAGTACTATAGTTAGAAAGAAATGTTGCCTATCATACGTAATAATTACATGTATGTATATACACTATTAGAATGATAGGAATTGGATGCAAAAGCCAAATGCTATGTTGAAGAAAAGGAAAAAGGACATGAAAGCTGCATCTGCGAAAAACTAGGAGAATTGCAGAAGTAACTTTACAGATGGTTGGCATAGGGTGGATCTGCAAAGCTGAATGGACCTTGCCCTGAGGAACGCATGTTTGGATGCTTGAGGAGGAATAGAATGGCATCCACAAGCCATAACCGAACTGCTCCACACGCAGATACGGGCTTCTTGATGTTTCTTGATGCCAGATCCTACAGTTTAGTTTCGCCGAACTGCTCCACGCACATAAGTCCCATCCTGTAGTCTAGATTTTCTTTTCAATAACTTGAAGCACTGCTTGCGATGGTTCTCCAGATGCCTCTAATCCCAAAATACTGTGTGTCTGCGACCTGTTATGCTGTCCAGATGCTAGTTTCTCAACCATTCTACGCCTCTCCGTCCCAAAATCTCAAGAGTTTTTTAGTGGTGTTGAGCTTCTAGCTAGCTGTTGGAAAGTAAGAGTGGAGAAAAGCTTATGAGAATAGACTACCGATGAGAAAAGTCATGTTCAAGTTCAAGCGTTATATAATGGGAGGTTGCTCGTAAGTCAGGTGTGCTGCTTCTGCACTTATGTTTACCCGACGTAGATGCAGTAAGTCGGGTATACTGTAGTTTTAAATAATGAAAGACTGATCATCACGAGTTGGGCAGAGGAATTTGCTACCTGTGCCCATGGTTACCATGACATCCAGCAGGTTTTAGGTAGGTAGCTGCTAAAAATTAGAACACACTCTGAATGTCCATGATGTCATCTAAAAATGGTTTTAATATGTTGGCGCCTAAGAAAACGCATTTAGAAATCAATTTCCATTCAAACTGTCTCTGTAAATGGTTGTCATCCAATGATGACAATTTTTAAATTAAAGTGTAGTGCTTGATGTGATATACAAATTTGTATAGATGTTTTATGTTCTAATACATTGGAGTTCAAAATCCGAATTTCAGTTTGAAGTTAGGGCATATGTCTTTCAAGTTTTCATATATGATTTTAGATTCATCTTTGTGCTGGGGTCTTGATGTCAGCAAGCTCCAGCCGAGCGGCGTGGATGCGCCTCCAGCCCCCACCCCGCGAGATCTAGCAGGTGGGATGGCGAGAGGCGCCCGGGCGGCCCCCGCTCCAAGCTACGACCCCATCCCGGCACCCGCGAGCCGCCGCGGTCCCACGTGAGCTCTGGTCGCCGCCGCAAACGAGGAGCTCTATTTGCATCATGGGGAATGGAGCTGCCTCCGGTCACGTCACGGCCAGGCGGGTATGGGGAGAGCCTCCTCGGCCGTGGGGGAGCGGGCGGTGGAATCAGCCCAGCGTGAGTGGCGAGGCAGGAGGTGAGGAAGAGCCCCGACCGGCGTTTCCAGCTTTTTTTAGATAAAAATGGATGATAAGGGTGTCATTTTTAGGTTCTATTGTCGGAGACAGCCTAAGAGTGTGTTGGTGTGAGCATGGTGGGTGTGTAGTTTATTTGTTATCTCTTTTTTAATGTAACAGTACGTAGTTCTCCTGTGTACTTTACAAAAGGAGATGGCGGGTTTCCCTTATTACGTTTAGCACTTTCTTCCTAAGAAAAATAACACGGATAAAATCTAGAGCATAAGATCTGGTATGCACAAAATATTTGCGGAAAGTGTGAGAACATATAACAGATTTTAAGCAAGTGCAATCCACAATCCCTCACTGAAGTTTTCAATAGAATTGCTCAAGTTATTCTTAGAGCAAAGCCAAAATTACCAACTTTGTTGACCCATTGGCTCGAAGCATATCTGTAGTTCTACATATTTTTTTCATTTCCTTTTATGTTTCTTGAAACAGTCTATAAGATTTTTTTGGTTTAAGTTCAATAAAAGCACAGTAGGGAACGCGCCCCTCCTATTTATTTTATAAAAAAACATATAACAGATTTGGCAACATACGATACATTTACCAGGTTGCATGTTTCCAGTTGACCACCAATAAAACCCTGCATCCGAACCCTCTTTAAAAGAAAACATATAAACAGGAGGTAGCTAGAACATAGACTACAATTGTTTTCATGCCAATCAATGGAATAGTGTTGGGACTCGGTCCCAGTAGTAGGCGGAGGTTAACACCCGAAACGACAAAAGCTAACAAATCCATATGAATTTGGTGACTTTGTGCAGGGCACTCTAATGGAGTCCACGCAGCTGGCGGAGGTCCCACGCAGAGCCTCAAGACCTCTGGTGTCAAGAAACCCTGTAGGCAACGGGCGTCTCGCGAAGGAAGGAATCTCCACTCAAGACCGCGACGCCGGTGGAGGTCCGTTCGAGACTGCGGAGTCCTCGTGGGCTTCCCTTCCCATGGTCGGGCGGCCCCGAAGCTCGGAGGTTCTGAGTAGCCGCTCCGGTGCATACGCAAAGGACTATCAAGAGCGTCAACAGAGCCACCGAGAAGATTACCGATCCGCCCTCGCCTAAAGGTGGCTCGGCAGGAATATTCCAAGGATATTCCAGGGGCACGAATGTAATTAATGTCACACCCATTTGTAACTGAAAGCTATAAATAGGGATCCTCGACCCTCATGTAGCTAGGGCGGTTGGTGAGATCATTAATACAAGGTGACCCTTGGTATTCTCACTCCTTAGTGTCCAACACTTAGCCATTTCTGTCCTCATCTCCACTGAGAGCACCGTCTAAGTGGAGACCTTTCTCCCTACTGAACTCAAGAGTTCAACATTGGTGCCGACCGTGGTCCGCATGAGAGTCACCCGCCCCCTAGCCAAATAGAAAGGCAACTATTTTCAATGACAAAAAGCAAAGGGGAGGCGGAGCCTTCACCTCAAGTTGATGGAGCACTTAGCAGGAAGCCTTTGCGGGTACACACCACCTGCCAAACCAATCTGTGGAAAAACCCCGCAAAAAATAATGTAGATGTTGTTTACTTCAAAAACCCGGAAGAAGACCCAAAACTCTGTTGGGGCACCTGGTCGCAAGGTCAAACACTTTGCGCCTCTCTATGTAATCAGAAAACCTAGAATTAGTCCCCGAAATAATCTGGGCACCCGTCGCAAGGAGGAAAACCTCCGCTATGGTTTTTCCGCAGATTGGGTCATAGGAAACCGCTTCATGCCGCACAAGGTTCTCAATTAGAGCATGGACAGTAGTCTCACTCTGAGCAAGCGGCCTCAGAGCCTCGAAACAACTGCATCATCTAGCAGGATCTCTGACCGCCTGTGTAAACCCTTATAGCAACAAAACGCAACAGGGTGTGTACACAGCAGAGATGCTGGTGATGTGCTTGCTCTAACAGCAATGGAAATGGCACTAGATATCTCCGCCAAAACCTCTGCTTATCGGAATCAAGGGAGCCCGTAGAGACCACCCAACGCCCATAGGCAAGAATTGATAGCTCCACGGCTGTTAGAAATCGCATTGATAGCTCCCGAGCAGCAGCACCATGGTCCTTTAGACGCAGGCCAAAAGCATAGTAATAGGCCTAAATCTAGAAGCATCGTGCTACCAAGGCACACGTAGGTGCAAAATCATGAGAAAACACTAGATCCTACATCTCAAATGGATGCCAAGGGGGGAGTCCACAATCTTTTTATATTGCCCAACCTCAGATACCAGAAGTACCATTCAATGAACGCAAGTAAATGACCCGAGCTCCTAGGGCACTATAAAACCGAACCCAAACCCACCATAAAGTCTTTGCCGACGGCTATATGGGCTTTGCCGAGCACACCAAGCGCTCGGCAAAACACCTGCTTCCTATAGTAAATGCTCATATGTGCATCCAGAGTTCATAAATTCTGTTTTAGCGCCAAACAAACACATGATGAGACAGGAGCACCAGTACTGTTAATAACGAAATAAATACTTAATTCATTCCAAGATCAGCAAATCAAGTTAATACGCGGTCAATAAGAACAGGAATTGGATGCAAAGAGGTATTTAGATTAAGATGTACATGATTAATTTAGTAAAAAAGGTGCTTCACTAGATAATGATATAATTTGAAGCAAAAGTCAAATCGTTACATGGGAGTTTACATGGAGCAACAGATCGAATTGCAAGTGAAAAAAGTCCAAGAGAAACCACGCATGCCGCTGCTGCTCTGGCTCGGTTACCGCCAATTCTCATGTGCTGCTCCCACATCAAGGATAGAGAACGATATGGAAGATAGGAAAATGTTGAGAAACACCATGCAAAAGGAACAAGTGTTAAATATTCTTTTTCTTGGATGCGCTAAAATATGATGGATGGAATGGTTTCATCCTACCTCATCCCACATGTGCCAAACACATCATAGATACACAAGGGACCATCGTGCTCGGTTTTGTTAGACCAAAAGAACGAGAAAACTGCATCGCAGCGTTAAAATATTGAGAACTTTTACCAGGCTTGGGATTAATATGGACCCTTCATTTGGTCAGATCTAATGATTAAAAAGTTAGAGGAACCACGCGAGAGGAACCAAGTGGCAGGTAGGAACCATGACACTGGAACTGAATTATAATTAATATTGAAGGGTACAGTAGTCTTTTTAGTTTGATGAGGAGCTGCTCCTCCTAAAAACAAAAACTCTGCCCCATCCGCGTGGACTGCGAGAAGCCTGGCTAGCCAATCGAGTACCTCCGGCTGCTCGGCGTCCATGGCCCGGCAGCCACGCCCTTGTCTTCGTCCTCCTCATGCATCTCCACCAAGTCGTGTTCGTCATGTTAGTGTGCATTATCCCTCTCTGTTCTTATCCTATCCTGCAGCTCTCTCCGCAGTCTCCTTTCGCGGGACCGGTGCGGCGGCCAGGCCTTTTAAGCGGCTTGCCGGCGAGGGCTATGGAGCTGAGGTTCCAGAGCACCGGTCCCACGCAGATCACTCCTTCTCTAGCGGCGGCAGCACGACGGGCTTCTCGATTGCCGCCACTCACGGTGCAAGCGAGGGCAAATCCTCGATTCAGCTCCAGCCTACTAGACTGTTTGTTGCCGAATCGTCACCGCCGCTACCTCGCTAGCCGCTGGCTCCTTCAGTTACTGATCAGTCCACAACACCAAGAAAGAACATAAGCGAAAAAAAGTAAACAGAATTTCTCTCTATTGCTCGTATATGCTCTTGCATTGCTCCCACCCACCCGCCCATCTCGCATGTGAACAAGTCGGCTTATGGAACCGACGGCCCGGCGAACAGGGGGCGATGGGCAGGATGTCGGGGTACATCTTGAACACGCCGGGTTCCGCTTCAACGAACGAGTTGCACTTGCGCACGATGACCTCGGCGAGGTCTTTGGCCTCGCTGATCCGGATGAGCAGTACCGCGATTCTCGCAATATGTTCGGTTGGCCCTCCGCGCGCGCCGAATTGTTCCACGGCAACCGCAACGTGTGCAGCGGTAGCATCACAGCGCCGAATCGGATTGTCTCCCCGTTGAATCACCAATCGAACGCTGTGCCATCGGGCATGGCAATTTACGCTTCTAAAAACATCGGTGCTGGGCGCCCCGTGACATGGACACGCCAGATCCGACATCGCCGGGCAAGACGGGCGGCCGTGCTCGCAAACGGCCAGCATGGTGTTCAGGACCACCGACCGGGCCTACTCGAGGAGGCTGCTCGCGGGGCACGGGACATAATGGGGCTCGTCGTGAAGCACCGAGGAAGTACAGCCGACTTCGGCGGGCGGTAACATGGCGCTACTACCGGTCGTACTCCGGCTACCGTGGTCCTAACCCCAAATCAATTGAACCAGGAATCTGATGGAGTTGTTACAAAAGACTAAACTACCCTTTAATCATAATTAGAGGGAGGAACCGGCTAAAAGTAGATTAACGGGAGGAACCGGTGGTTCCACCCAAGCACCGTATAAAATCTCTAAAATATTATTTTTTTGCGATGCCTCTCTTCTGGGTACAGTTGTAGTATCTATTGATACACACACCTACACACGCACACCACGCACACCACGCACACTCACACTTGAAAGTTCGCGTCCTTCGAGGGCAACGAAGTTCGTCGCAATATTCGTTGAACGTCCAACGCGAAGAGAGATGGACCGGAGAACCAGGGGAGAAACTGGGGAAAATCACCTGGTGCGGCACCCACGGTCGCCCAGTCTGGGAATCAAACCGTGGTGGGCAGCTTGGCCACTGCCAGCGCTACCAACCGAGCTAGAGCTCGTCCACCGCTAAAATATTATAATAGAAGAAGGTAGAGCTTATAACACGAGTGCAGGACAGTGAACAAATCTCAGCAAGCACTAGAATATTGGTTTATATGCATCTGTGTCGATCGAAGTCCACGGGTGTGTTTGTGCAATGCCAAATCACCAGTCGTCGATCGAAGTCTTTCTTTATACAAAAAATGTAATTAGTGCAATTTACTCGTGCGCATGTACAGTGCGTCAGTGATGACACTAACAACGTCAGCGCCAGCTGCATCTCTAGTAGGCTCAAACTTAGACAACTCGAGTGCAGGACAGTGATTAAATCTCAACAATGAAGTAGAATATTGGTTTATATGCATCTGCGTACGTCGATCAAAGTGCACGCAGGACAATGTGTTTGTGCAACAGCATAATACAAGTGTAGGATGGGGAGCCCCCGATTCTAAAAGAATAATACAAGTGTAGGACTGTGAGTAAATCTCAACAGCATTATTTATTTATTTATTTATATACTAAAGGCTGCAAGCTTCTTTAATAGCAGAAGTCTGAAGAATATTTTTAAGTTGAAACATTAAAAAAATCTTCCTTCATACAAAAAAATGTAATTAGTGCAGTTTACTCGGATGTATAGTGCATCAGTGATGACACTAAACAACGTCAGCGCCAGCATCATCTCTAGTAGGCTCAAGCTTTCCAAGTTGGTCACGGACTAATCTACACAGAATACTGCCTCACGCATCACACCATCAAGTCACGAACCCCTGAGATCTAACTGGTTTGACATGAGGTGGCTGGAGAGTGTCCTGCTTCACTGATGTTTGGTGCTTCCATGCATAGAGACCGGTGGTCCAGAATGGATCTGCGAAGGCATCGACGTCTAGTGATTCGGCGTGATACCCAAGCTTCTCGAATCATTTGATCCCCCAGGTCCTACACTATGCTTGTGTCAATCCGCTCAAGATGACATGCATGCCCAGTCCCATCAAGATTTGCCCACAGTAACTTATGCACTACTCTGTTGTTCGTAGGATCGAACCAACGCTGTATGTGGAATGGTGAACGTGAACTGGATCGAATCAAAACATGCAAGAACACACAGAGAAATTTGGAAACCGCCCGGAGGTCTCCCGGGAGACGGTGCCCTTTTTCACCTTTGATTGTTCTGGATACAAGTCACCTAGCCGGTAACTGACTCGATACATCAACACACCTAGCAACCAGCTACTTATACATGTAGCTTACACACGCCAATTAGCTAAGCAAACCGCTAAAAGCAAAGATACAAAGACACCGGAAATACACATTCGGAAACCGATGAGAACGTGGGCGCGTCTACCTTGTCCACGCGTTCCACCCGGCCTGCCTGAGTTCAAACTTGAACTTTCCCGCCCTGGAACACCTCCACTCGATCACCTTCACTGAATGTATCACCTGTGTCAGGGTTACACCAACATATCCCCCCCTAAGCCTGACACACACCGAGGTCCCTGACGCCAATGAGATGCCACATCACATACAGCTTCACTGCTGCCATTGGCTTTGTCAGTACATCTGCTCTCTCGCTCCTCGGTCCCAACTCTCTTTGCTTGAATCTGTCCTCTCTCAATGCACTCCCTGATAAAATGATATTTCAGATCAATGTGTTTGCTCTTTCCATGAAACACAGGGTTCTTCATCAGTGCAATAGCTGAGTTATTATCAATAAAGAGAGTCACTGTTTTTGGCTTCTCCCTTGTGATCTCACTGAGTAGGTTCCTCAACCATAGGGCTTGTTGTGCTGCTGCAGTGGCTGCCACAAACTCAGACTCACAAGATGACAGGGTACATGTCTTCTGTTTATGTGAGCACCAGGTAATGAGATTCTCATTCAGATAAAATGCCATTCCACCTGTGCTCCTCCTTTCCACTGTGTCAGCAGCATGATCACTGTCACTGTACCCAACCAAGACATTGTTGTTTCCACCCTGAACATAAACCAGTCCAAGATCAACACTGCCTTTCAGATACCTCAAGATCTGCTTCACTGCCTTCACATGCATCACAGTTGGTTTCTCCATGAATCTGCTAGCTACTCCCACTGAAAATGATAAATCTGGTCTGCTATGCAACAAATACCTTAGACACCCAATCATTCTTCTATAACCAGTTGCATCAACCCTCGACCTTTCTTATCTTCATTCAGTTTGCATCCGGGCTCCATTGGAAACTTGGCAGGATTACACTCCAGCATGCCGAACTGTTCCAACACCTTCTTAGCATAGCAACTTTGCTTCACTGTGATGAAATCATCCTTCTGATCTACCTCTATCCCAAGGTAGTAACTCAACAAACCAAGATCAGTCATCTCAAATTGTTCCATCATCTGAGCTTTGAACAATTTAACTTCATCTGGATTACCTCCGGTGACAATAATGTCATCCACATAAACTCCCAAGATGACTGCATCCTGACCCACTCCTCTGGTGTACACTGCTTGCTCACTAAGACATCTCTTGAAATTCAGCTTCTTCAAACAACTGTCAAGCTTGATATTCCAGGCTCTGGGAGCTTGTTTCAAACCATAAAGGGCCTTGCTGAGCTTGAACACATACTTGTTTCTTTGCCCTTCACTTCATACCCTTCCCGGTTGAGATACATAAACCTCCTCCTCAAGATCTCCATGCAAGAAAGCAGATTTGACATCAAGGTGGTGTACTTTCCACCATTGTTTGCGCATATGCAAGTAGGACTCTCACCGTATCCAATCGGCAACAGGAGCAAAAACTTCTTCAAAATCAATCCCATACTTCGCACATAGCCCTTGGCTACCAATCTGGCCTTGTACTTAACCACCTCCCCATCAGAGTTTTTCTTCAACTTAAACACCCATTTCAGACCAATGGGTTTCTTGCCTGCAGGTAACTTAGCCAGTTCCCAGGTCTTGTTCTTTTCAATGGACTCCATCTCCTTGTCCATTGCTGTCACCCACTTCGTGGTGACAAGCTGCTCTGAATATCCGGATGGCTCATCATCGCCTCTGTCAGCAAGGCTTCAATGTCGAGTCAACAAGATCCACTTCCGATGTTTCATCATACACCTCATTCAAGTTTCTGAATCTCATTGCTCCACTCTCATTTGCAAAGCTTGGAGTAAGTACTTCTTCAATGGACACACTTTGTGTTGGAGTAACAGGATCAAGCTCCATGAGTTTCGACAAATTGTCACTCTGAAACTCTGAATCACCGGATCTTTGTAGCTGGTCCGGCACAAAGTTCAGATTCAGCTCTTTGCATCACTGTCGGTCCCCACCAAGCCATTTCCTCGCCAGCCGGGTGTCACTGACATCCTCCTCAACTCCAGCATCCATCTCCTCATCTTCTGGGACAAAATCAACAGAAACATTGTTCCCAAGACTTGCCTTCCAGTCCCACTCCTTGTTCTCTTCAAACACCACATCTCTACTGACAACACAAGTGTTTAGCACAGGATTGTACATTCTGTAGGCCTTGCTTCCTGGCTCAACACCAAAATGAACCATCTTGACACTTCTATCATCCAGCTTCTTTAAGTGAGGTGTCACCTTTTTCACATAACCAGTGCACCCAAACACTTTCAAATGCCCCAAACTTGGCTTCCTACCGGTCCAAGCTTCATAAGGAGTTGTATCACCCAACACCTTAGTTGGCAATCTATTGATCAAATAGACTGAGTGTCTGATAGCTTCTCCCCAGTATCTCCCTGGTACTCTCATGCTCTTCAACAGAGCTCTTGCCATCTCAACTACAGTCCTGTTCTTTCTTTCAACAACCCCATTCTGCTGAGGTGTATAAGGAGCTGTGAACTGCCTTCTGATTCCTGTCTGCTCACAGATCCCTGCAAACTCAGCATTCAGAAATTCACCCCCTCTATCAGACCTTAGAGTCTTGATCTTGCAACCAGTGGAATTCTCAACTTCTGCTTTGTACTTGGCAAATTCAGAGACTGCTTGATTTTTACTCTTCAACATATACACATGCACCCATCTAGAGTAGTCATCAACAAGCAACATAAAGAATTTATTCCCCCCTCATTATCGGTGTAATGGGTCCACAAAGATCAACATGGACTAAACTGAGCTTCTCTTTGGCATGCCATTGAGTTGCTCGGGAAAAGACATCCTTGGCTACTTAGCTACCGACAGTCACTACATACTTGTTCTGGATGTTTGATTTCAGGTACACCAGTAGCCATTCCCTTCCCCACCAATTGTTTCAGGGCTCTAAAATTCACATGTCCCAATCTCCCATGCCACAACCATGCTTTGGATCATCAATGCTAGTCAACAGCAGTTGGATCTATCAGTATTCAGTTCAATTTTGTACATTCTATTCCACGCCTAGGCACCTTCATTATCAGTCTATCAGTGTGTTTGTCAACAACTTCCAACACAGCATCATCAAGCATAATCTTATAGCCTACTTCTATCAACTGACCTGGACTGATAAGGTTACTTCTTAATTTAGGAATGTAATACACATCTGACAAGACCCACTGATCACCAGACTTGCCTTGAAATAAAATGGTACCCTTACCCTGAATATCGACAGTAGAGTCATCACCAAACCTCACCTTGCCTGTGATAGCATAGCTCACCTCCCTGAACTTGTTCAGATCACCACACATATGGTTGCTAGCTCCATTGTCCAAGTACCACCGATTGCCTGTCGGATTACCTCCTTCGACAGAGAAGCCGAGGTACAACACCGCCTTCATTCGAAACACTTTACGAATCCTCTTGTCGGATGAGCACTTTAGCCGCCCCGCGGCACCCCTAAGCCATAACAGACCGGCTTCTCCCTCCACTTCGCAAGGTGTGCTTCCTCCTCCTCCTTCTTCTCCTTTGGGCATCTGCTTCGCGTAGTGGCCGTAGTCGTGACACTTGAAGCATTTTATGTGGCTCTTGTCACGCTTTCCGCACCCTCGCGAGCGGGATCACCCCATGGCCACGGCCTCCACCGCCACGACCTCTTCCTCGGCCACGGCCACTACCATCGCCTCTCTTCACCTTGCCGGATGACTCTCCACCCGAGCCTTTGTGCCTGGCCTCCCATTCTGCCTGAGTGAGCAGCACTTGTCCACTCTCCGAACGCTCCCCGACACCGGCGTTCCTCTTCGTGCGCTCATCAAATGCCTTGAGGCGCCCGACCGCATCTCCAAACGCCAACGCCTTCGATCACGTGAATCGCTTCGGTCGGAGACACTATGTTGAGATAGCGCTCCGCACGATGTCGAAACGCCTTCCGCGCCAGATCTACGCCCTTCAAGTTCCCCCAAGCCATTGTACCGACTGACATCTCCGTCGGCCTCGCCACAACCTGATCCAAGCAAATGACTCATCTCCCTTCATCCGGATTGCATCAAAGTCGCACTTGAGGGTTTGCAACCGGCGCTTCCTTCACCGTTCTTCACCAACAAACCTCCCCTTTGTTGGTAAAAGTTATCCTACAGAATTATTTATAATTTGTATAGTCCGCAGCCCGAGTAAACGATGAGCACTTCACCCGGGAGGGTTTTAAATATCGAATCCACGTAGAGAATGGTGTGAGACTAATGAAACAGTAACTAAACACCGAGATAGTAGCAAGGAAAGGAGTTCGGATAAAAGGTGAGAAGAATTCTAAGGTTGTCTAGTTTATACTCTTATAAGGCTTAAAGATATTTCTTAATGGGGACGTACTCAAAAGGAAAGTAAGGTCGAAACTTACTATTCCCCCAGCAACTATGTCCTACGTGTCCTATCTTACGGGACGTGGAATCCAAAGGAATCAATGGTACTGTCACTACCATGAACTACCACGATCCGGCAAGTAGGGTGTATTTATGAGTTATCTAGTATAAACACCACGCCTACACTAGGGGTAACAACTTCAATTCAAGAGCGACAAGAATCAAAGTACTCTAATGAGTCATAAACCAAAAAGAAATATAAATAAGTAGACTTACTCAAATATAAGGTTGATCCCGCCAAAGAAGTCTCAAGATCAATTGCAATGAAGCCTTTGATCCCAGAGAGGCACAAGCGTAGAAGAGTCACCCATGGATCCGGCACTTCTCCTTACTTCTCCTCAACTCTACTTTCTATCTCTCAAGAACGGATCTAGAACTAGAACTAGTTCTTTGATCTATCTCTCAACTTTCTACTAATCTCTCTCAACTTGATCTAGCTCTCTTCTAATTAGAGAGGTATGGCTCTAGCTATGATCAAAGCCGAGTATGATGAATAATGATTTTCATGCCTATGGCCGGAGGTATGACCCTCCTTATATAGTCCTGGTAGATGAATGCCGCCCTTGGATCAAACCGACTTCAACAACGGTGTAGATACAACCACAAAGTCGGTTAGAAACCCGACCTAAGAAGATGAGGTGACATCTTGGCCCCACCGGCGGCGGCCTAATCCTCTCTCGGGGCGGCCGCCAAAGCCGTGGTGGACCCAAGGTGTCGGGTCTCTCCCGGTGTCTTCGGTGTCTTCTAGACTGCTTTTTAGTTCACTTTTCGGGTCGAAATCCTTCTTTGGCAATTCCTTTTTATTATGTAGGGGTTTTCTCTAAGTTTTCCTAAGCATTTACCAAGTAAGTCCCTCAAAAATATAATTCACCAAAACTTGTGGAACTTAGTTAGTATAATACCTATTCTATGTATTTTATTCTTTTTATACCCTTATACATATTTAATTGACACATAAAAATATAGCTTAAGAGGTGTCAACAAGCTCCCACACTTAGGCTTTTACTGCCTCGATAAAAGGTTGGTTAATTATAAACTCATAAGCTCACTTTATATCTTTCTAATCTTACTAAGTATTTAAGCGATTATGAAACAAGATAGATAAAATAGAGTACTTTATTCTTTCAATCAATTCAGCTGAGTTTTTGCAATGATTTTTGAAAAGAAAAACATAGCTTACTCCTCTCTTTTTATGATACTCTCAAATCACTCAATTATATATATATATGTGGTATTTTGTAGATCCTCACAACATAAATATAACATATAAGAATTATAATAAAACTGTATCTGAGTTGTAGGATCAAAAATATAGCATAATTACTTTTGTATGTATCTGCAAAAAATCAAATATGGATCCAAGGAAAACATTGTATTTAGATCAAGATGTGCATGTGTGTGCTAATTCTACTATGCTCTTTTTCTTCTCTCTTTTTAGAAGAAATATTTTTGCAAACAAGATCATGGGCTATCTTTATTTTTTTTTCTTTTTAGAGAGGTGGACTCTCGCTGGTCCTAGACTTTTTGTCTCAAGTATTTCCTCTCTTTTAAAGATGTGGGTTCTATCGACCCTGACACGTGTCCATTATTCATCTTTATTTTTAGGGAGGTAGGCTCTACTACCTGTAGGACACTTGTCCATTTTTTTGTCTCCCTTTTTCTTTTCTTTTTCTTAAGGAGGTAGGCTCTACTCGCCTCCGTAGGACTTTTGTCCATTTTTCATCTCCTTCTTCTCTTTTTTTTTTTATAAATAAATTATTTTTGCATAGCCCATGCCTTGATGTACAAAAATAATTTATTGAATCTAGAGAGATCAACAACTGGAGCATTTAAATAAATAAAAAAACAAGTGTACATGATCTTGATCTTTAGACAAGTCTCTCAACTCGCCACAAAATTTGACCAAGCTCAATACAAAGCAAATAACTTTTTATTGGTTTAATTTTTATAACATGGCTCTAATAGGAGATAAATTTTTATCATAAAGATGAAGTGAAGCTATTATTTTGATATTTTTGAAATAAATTCTCCAAAGCAGAAAAAGATATCAAAAATTAAGTTCTCATAAATCTTCTATCTCAAATTTCACAACAACTTTAAGTAACTTAGATATTTTTAACAAAACCTTTTTCTCAACAAAGATTATGTAAATTTATTCTTAGCAAAGCATATTTATATATTTTATTATTTAATATATAAGCGTAAAAGTTTTTTGAAACCGACGTAACAGAAGCCAAAATATAAACTAAAGCAAAGTTCGTAGATCAAACCGAGGGTCGGAGAAATCAAGACGAGAGGAGATGATAGCCCGGCGGCGGCCAAATCCTTGCCGGCGGCCGCCAGCTCTCTGCCCCTTGGCTTGAACTTTGTCGTGTTGGATCTTCGCTCTGTATTTATTGTTTTGCTTTGCTTTTCGTGTTCGGGCCATTTGTTCTTGATGTTCGTATGTCTCCCCCACACTATCTTTTATTATCCTTCATCCAAAAACATGGTGGAGACAAGAAAAACATATACAAAATATAGAAAAATAATAATTGAGACAATAGATTGACAATTTATTCAAGAGCACTCTTTATTCAATTCAAACTTTTTATTGACTCACAAACTTGACTCAAAAACTCTAACTTTAATTCGAAATAAAAATAGACTAAATAACCGACTCAACTAGTGCTCTTATATTCTCGAGCCGACATATCTCTCATTTAGTTAAAAGACGCCGAGAACTCCTAACTTCTCAAATATCATTGAGTTCTTCTTCTCCAAAACATCTAAACGCCTAGAGAAGAAACTAAGTTCACGCCTTGCAGCCATCGATGCTTTGAACTAGTAGCCGCCCATCGCTGAATGTCCGATTCAAGGATGGTGAATTGACTTTGACTAAAGGCTTTCTGGTCCATATGGCACTATAGCCATGGAGTTGTATAGATTAGTTGCTGCCTTGAATGGATCGTACACCACCATACGGGTCTCAACGTTCTTCATGGTTCAAAATTAAGGTGCTGGGCGTTGGTCTTAGAGGAAGAAGAATAAGATGAGATTAAATGATCAGATGGGGCTCATTTATATAGGCAGAGGTGAATGAAATAAGATGGAAAGGCTCGTATTATTTCCCTACGAAAATGGCTCCAGAATGTTCGTCATTACAATGGGCAAGTTCTAGAGTATTCCTGGGTTAAGAATGGAAAAGAGAAGAGGCACAGGCCCGGCGGTCGCCCAAATGGGTTCGGGCGGTCGCCGTGCCACTTGCACCGTTTTCGACCTTTTTCCTATGGCCTAATATATCTATTCTAATTGTAATACCTTTACTTTTGGCCCATAAAAATAAATTTCAATGAAAACTAATTATCTTGGGTTGGATAAATTATAAAGCCTATCTCATCTAATTCATTTAATTTATTTATTTCATCGTTTATCGGGCTCATAGAAAATTTTAAGACGTTGGCCATTTACCTTGAATAACTTACCTTCGAGTCTTGAAGAGTGATTGCTCCATGTGATAACGAATTTACTACCTTGAATGGTCCTTCCCATTTACTCCGAAGTTTTCCATGCCCGAATAATTTTACTACTGAATTGAATAATAATACCCGATCTCCTGGAGTGAAAGTCTTTATCTTGATCTTCTTGTCATGCCATTTCTTAGTTCTCTTCTTATAAATCTTGGCATTATGATGCTTTCTCTCTCCATTCCTCCAATTCTGATATTTGCATCTTTCTCTCGAACTCCTGCAAAGATCAAGATCCATATTCCATCTCTTGATTGCCCAAAGAGCTTTAAACTCAAGTTCTACAGGCAAGTGACAGTGTCTTTCCATAAACAAGTTGATAAGGTGTCATTCCAATTGGTGTCTTGTACGCTGTCCTGTATGCCTACAATGCTTCTGGAAGTCTATCCTTCCATTTAGTTCCCATTTCTTCAACTATTTTCTGTAAAATATTCTTGATTTGCTTATTTGAAGTCTCTGCTTGTCCACTTGTTTGAGGGTGGTAAGCTGTAGCAATATTGTGACGAACTCCATGCTTCAATAAATATTGTCTGAATCTTCTATCAATGAAGTGGCTTCCTCCATCACTAATTACCATTCGAGGTACTCCAAATCTTGGGAATTTAGTTTCTTCGAACATCTTGATTGAACTTCTACCATCTCGCTGATTTGCATGATAGAGCTTCTACCCATTTTGAAACATAATCCACTGCCACTAGGATATATTCATAATTTCAGATTTTGGGAATGGTCCCATATAATCAATTCCCCGCACATCAAATAGCTCGATCTGAAGTTGTTAGTGGCATAGCATCTCTTGTATTAATATTTCCGTGTCTTTGACAAGCTCCACATCTTCGGATAAAATCTCCGGTGTCTTGATACATGGTTGGCCAGAAAAATCCTGCTTGCCGATCTTTTGCATGAGTTCTCAATACCCCATAATGACCTCCATATGGTGATGAGTGACATCTTTCAATAATTTGAAGTCCTTCTTTTGTTGATACACATCTTCTAAGTAGCCCATCGAGCATACTTAAGAGATATGGATCATCCCATAAGTGATGACGACTTTCATATATAAGCTTTTTTATCTCGCTCCCGGTGCTACATATCCCGCAACCATAAAATTAACAAGATCTGCATACCAGGGATCGGTATGGGTTATCCGATAAAAACATATCGTCCCCGAGTGAGTCATTAATAGGTAATTCATTTGATTTTTCAAAGTTCATTCTAGACAAATGATCTCAAATGAATTTTCTACTCCTTTCTTATCTTTAATTTCTAAATCAAACTCTTGGAGTAACAAAATCAATCTTATTAAACGAGGTTTAGCATCTTTCTTGGCGAGCAAATATTTTAAAGCAAAGATGATCAGTGTAAACAATCACTTTAGCTCCTACCAAGTAAGATCTAAATTTATCTATAGCATAAACAACTGCTAGTAACTCTTTTTCAAAAAGTGGTAGCATAATTAAGTTGTGGTCCGGTTAAAGTTTTACTAGCATAAGCAATAGCATGATGTTTCTTGTCTTTAGTTTGCCCTAACACTGCCCCCATAGCATAATCACCGGCATCACACATAATTTCAAAAGGCAAAGACCAATCGGGGGTTGAATAATTGGTGCAGAAAATAAGAGCCTTTTTCAATCTTTCAAAAGCTTTAAGACAATCATCATTAAAATCAAAAGGAACATCTTTGGCTAACAAGCTGGTAAGTGGTCTAGCAATATGTGAAAAATCTTTATAAATCTACGATAAAAACCAGCATGGCCTAGAAAACTTCTTATTCCTTTAATATTCACAGGGGTGGTAATTGTTCTATAACTTCTATTTTTGCTTTATCTACCTCTATTCCCCTTTCTGAAATCAAATGACCAAGCACTATCCCTTCTCTAACCATAAAGTGGCATTTTTCCCAATTAAGGACCAAGTGCTTTTCTTCACATCTTTGCAAAACTCTATCTAAGTTTTCTAGACAATCATCAAAAGTTTTTCCATATACAGAAAAAATCATCCATGAAAACTTCCATAATTTCCTCAATCATTTCAGAAAATATAGACATCATACATCTTTGAAAAGAAGCGGGTGCATTACATAACCCAAAATACATTCTTCTATAAGCATAAGTTCCATATGGGCATGTAAAAGTGGTTTTACTTTGATCATTAGGATGGATGGGAATTTGGTGATATCCGTAATATCAATCAAGGAAACAAAAGTAAGAATGTTTTGCCAATCGCTCTAACATCTCATCAATGAAAGGCAAGGGAAAATGATCTTTCCTTGTGGCTTTGTTTAATTTTCTATAATCTATGCACATTCTTCATCCTCGTAACAGTTCTTTGAGGAATTAATTCATTTTTATCATTTTTAACAACCTGTCATGCCTCCTTTCTTAGGCACAACTTGTACGGGGGCTTACCCACTCACTATATGGCACAGATATATAATCCCTGCATGTAACAATTTAAGAACTTCCTTCTTCACTACATCTCTCATCGCATTATTGAGTCTTCTTTTGAGGTTCTATAGATGGTGGAATATCCGGGTCCGTAGGAATACGATGGGTGCAGAGAGCAGGACTTATTCCTTTTAAATCATCAAGTGCGTAGCCTAAGGCCGAACGATGTTTTTCTAAGACAATGAATTAGCCCGAGAGTCTGCTCGAGTAAGTTTATCATTTATGATCACCGAGACTCAATCTTGATTTAGGAAAGCATAAGTGAGGCCCGGTGGTAAAGGTTTAAGTTCAATGGGAGGTCTAGGTGGATTTTCAAATTCATGTAAAGGTTCTGAAGTCGTAGGATTTTCATCCTCTTCTTCAATGAAAAATTCTGAATCATCTTCTTGATTAGATTCCATAAAATATTCTACGGTGGCCTTTTTAACTTCCTCCATAGGATCTGGTTCTCGACAAGACTCGGATTTAGCATGAATAGCTTGGACTATTGGTAATGTGAATTGAAGATTTTTATCTAGCCGAAAGTCTAAGTCTTCGGGTTGTTCTTTAAAAAGTGAGTCTTTCAATTGGTTGTCCTATCGCAGGTCAAACTCCATGATATCAAAGATATAGAAACCGAGATGTACCATGATGTTATTTACCTTGATTGGTAAGACATAAAGAATTCCTAAGCTTTGAATAATTTATCCTCGAAGGTTTTAGTAATAATTTTGTAGTAGGGACTTAATGGCATATTTTTGAGATATTCATGAGCAAAATATAATGCCATGATATTTATTCCAACTATAGGATTATAAAGAGCATCAAAAGGATCTTCATCAATTTGGCAATGAACAAGGACGGAAGGTGAATCCAAACGGATCATATCGTAGGAAAGCTTTGATTCTTCTGTCCATTCACTACTCATAATTGAAACAAGTTCTTCTGTACTTCCTTTTAAATGTGTTAAATCAGAAGAGTTTATAGGATAAGATTGTGATGTTTTAAACTTCTGAGATGTGAATCGATATTTCGAGGTGTTTCCATAATCTGAAAAGAGATCATCCTCGATATCAAGAGAGAAATCAGAGATTGAAGTAACCTCTGGTTCTTCTAAAGGTTTAGGATTAGCCGAGATTTGTAAAGAATTTGAAATTGGATTGGTTTCAACTAATCTTTCTTCTTCTATTCTTTCTTCTATTTTTAAAGATTTTCCTGCAGTTGGATCATCCTCCTTGTTTCCCGATATTTTATTTAAGATAGCAATACATTCGGGGTGAAAGATGAATAAAGGATCCATTAGCGTAAGTATTCAAATGTTTTCTAGATTTTCTATTCAGACCAATATAGAAATGTTGAATTAGAACATGATCCGTATAGCGAGATTGGGTCCTGATTTGGAAAGTAAATCATATCGTTCCCAATAGGCACTCAATGATTCATTATCTTCTTGTTTAGAGGATAGGATCGAGAGCCTAAAGTTAACTAATTTAGATATAGGAAAGAAATCAGCACAGAATTCAGTTATGCAAGTTTCCCAATTTCCTCCTATTCTTTCTTTATTTCTATTATACCACCGGCGCGCTTTTCCTTTCAAAGAGAATGGAAAGAGCATCCAACGGATAGTTTCGTGAGACATGCCTTCAATATGAAGACATTTACATGTTTCTTCAAAAGTTTAAAGATGAAGAAAAGGATTTTCGTCGATTCTCCTGAGAAAATATGGCTTTGGACCATATCAATCAACCTTGGGCGAAACTCATAGGATCCAAATTTTGAATGGGTTTAGATGATAGCACAGGGTTATAAGCTTGCCCGTTGGGTTTTAAATATTTATAAAGAGGGGTAGTATCCATGTGGATAAAAGGATAAAAAGATAAAAAGATAAAAAGGAAAAATCTATACTAATGATAAGATACAAGATTTAGTTTAGTTTCACGTAATCAGCAAACCGTTCTCCCCAACGGCGCCGTAAATGCTTGTTGGTAAAAGTTATCCTACAGAATTATTTATAATTTGTATAGTCTCGCAAGCGAATAGAAACGATGAGCACTTCACCCGGAGGGTTTTAAATATCGAATCCACGTAGAGAATGGTGTGAGACTAATGAAACAAACTAAACACCGAGATAGTAGCAAGGAACAGGAGTTCAGATAAAAGGTGAGAAGAATTCTAAGGTTGTCTAGTTTATACTCTTATAAGGCTTAAAGATATTTCTTAATGGGGACGTACTCAAAAGGAAAGTAAGGTCGAAACTTACTATTCCCCCAGCAACTATGTCCTACGTGTCCTATCTTACGGGACGTGGAATCCAAAGGAATCAATGGTACTGTCACTACCACGAACTACCACGATCCGGCAAGTAGGGTGTATTTATGAGTTATCTAGTATAAACACCACGTCTACACTAGGGGTAACAACTTCAATTCAAGAGCGACAAGAATCAAAGTACTCTAATGAGTCATAAACCGAAAGAAATATAAATAAGTAGACTTACTCAAATATAAGGTTGATCCTGCCAAAGAAGTCTCAAGATCAATTGCAATGAAGCCTTTGATCCCAGAGGCACAAGCGTAGAAGAGTCACCGACGGTCCGGCACTTCTCCTTACTTCTCCTCAACTCTACTTTCTATCTCTCAAGAACAGATCTAGAACTAGAACTAGTTCTTTGATCTATCTCTCAACTTTCTACTAATCTCTCTCAACTTGATCTAGCTCTCTTCTAATTAGAGAGGTATGGCTCTAGCTATGATCAAAGCTGAGTATGATGAATAATGATTTTCATGCCTATGGCTGGAGGTATGACCCTCCTTATATAGTCCGGGTAGATGAATGCTGGCCCTTGGATCAAACCGACTTCAACAACGGCGTAGATACAACCACAAAAAAGTCGGTTAGAAACCGACCTAAGAAGATGAGGTTGACATCTTGGCCCCACCGGCAGCCGGCCTAATCCTCTCCGGCGGCCGCCAAAGCCGTGGTGGACCCAAGGTGTCGCCCTCCTCACGTCTTCTTACGGTGTCTTCTAGAATGTTTTAGTTCACTTTTCGGGTCGAAATCCTTCTTTGGCAATTCCTTTTTATTATGTAGGGGTTTTCTCTAAGTTTTCCGGCATTTACCCTGTTAAGTCCCCTGAAAAAATATAATTCACCAAAACTTGTGGAACTTAGTTAGTATAATACCTATTCTATGTATTTTATTCTTTTTATACCCTTATACATATTTAATTGACACATAAAATATAGCTTAAGAGGTGTCAACACCCTTCAACGCATCGCACACCTCCTTCCCGTCTTCTTCGACGCGACTTGCATCAGCAAATCGTCGGAGATGCACTGCAACAGGTTGGCCTTCACCTTCTTGTCCCGCGCCGCCGCCTCGCCGCCTCCACCGCGGTCAAGGTCGTTCCTGACGTCGAGGGCTCCGGCTCCACGATGCTCCACTCCTCATGATCCTCCATGATCGCCTGCACCCGAATACACCAGCTGGTGTAGTTCGAGATCGACAGGCTTGGGTACACCGACGCGGCTCACCGCTGCGCCCCCTTGCCCGCCGACGACGACATGATCCGTCGATTTGGAATGTCCCCGCGTTGATCCGGCTCTGATAGCACGTGTTGTTCGTAGGATCGAACCAACGCTATATGTGGAATGGTGAACGTGAACTGGATCGAATCAAAACACGCAAGAACACACAGAGAAATTTGGAAATCGCCCCAGGTCTCCCGCGAGACGGTGCCCTTTTTCACCTTTGATTGTTCGATACAAGTCACCTAGCCGGTAACCGACTTGATACATCAACACACCTAGCAACCAGCTACTTATACATGTAGCTTACACACGCCAATTAGCTAAGCAAACCGCTAAAAGCAAAGATACAAAGACACTGGAAATACACATTCAGAAACTGACGAGAACGTGGGCGCGTCCACCTTGTCCACGCGTTCCACCCGGCCTGCATGAGTTCAAACTTGAACTTTCCCGCCCTGGAACACCTCCACTCGATCACCTTCACTGAATGTATCATCTGTGTCAGGGTTACACCAACATACTCTTGCTGTTCCTCCAGATGCCTCCTAATCCTAAATACACTCTATGTCTATGTCCTGTCTCCATCTCTCCAGATGCTAGTCTCGCCAACAATTCTGAGTAGAAACATGCTTGTCAAATTATAAGGTTGGAAAAAGAGGACTATCCATAAGAGATGAGTCATTTCCATGCACCTTAAATAATGAGAGGTTGATTGTATATGGGTACGGTGCACTATTTCTCCATTTATATACATTACAACTTTAGAGGACATTAAGCCACATATGCTAGTTTATCACCAGATGCTAGTTTATCACCAACACACACTCTATGTCTATGTCCTCTCCAGATGCTAGTTTCGCCAACAATTCTGAGTAGAGACGTATACATGCTTGTCAAATTATAAGAGGTTGGAGAAAGAGGACTGTCAATAAGAGATGAGTCATTGCCATACACCTTAAATAATGGGAGGTTGGTTGTACATGGGCACCCTGCACTATTTCTCCATTTATATATATACTAGCAAATATATATGCCCGTGCGTTGCAACGGGAGAGAACGACGATAGAAATCATATTTTTAATAATTTCTAAAGCTATGTATACATAGATACGTAATAAAATCTATCCATTTAGATAAAACAAGAAAATAGTCTATTTTATGATGACCATAACATCCATAATCTTGTGTTAAGATATTGTCGGGGCCCAAACGGCGGTGGTCATCGATGAGTTCCTTCGCCACAGGGACATCCTGCAGGAGGAGCAACTTCAGCATGATGTTGATGACCGCTTCGTTTGGAAGTGGATGGCGAACGACAAGTACTCCTCAGCGTACCACCTCTTCTTTGCGGGGAGGACAGTGCTCGTGGGGGCCCGAGAGGTTTGGCAGGCCTCCGCCCCACCAAAGGTCAAGTTCATCTGCTGGCTAGTCTTGCACGGCCGACCCTGGACGGTCGATCGAAGAAGAAGGCATGGTCTACAGGCGCCTGTTGACTGCGCCCTATGCTCACAAGCCGACGAGTCCATCGACCACCTTCTCGCCTCCTGCATCTACATTCCTCAGGTGTGGCACCTTCTACTCACCCGCGTGGGTGTCGCGCACCTTTGCTCTGTCCGCCGACTCCACCTTCGTGGACTGGTGGCTTCACACGCGCACCCTCGTGCCACAGAAAGTTTAGGAGGGCCTTCAATTCACTTGTGCTCCTCGTCTCTTGGGAGACTTGGAAGGAGCGCAACTAGAGGACCTTCGACTCCATCTCCCTCACGCCACTCCAGCTGGTTGACGTCATTCGTGCAGAAGCCGAGGCGTGGGTTATGGGCAGTTTCAGGGGCGTGCAGCCAGTCGTGGCCACTCTTCTGGCAGGCGGATAAGACCCGTTCTTCTCTTTCGTGTTGCACAATTATATCGATCTTAGTTTACAACCTCACAACTCCACCGTGTTGCCGCTGAGTGTCCCTTACCTGTGGTATCACCTAGGCGTCTCACCATGGTTGTGTCACAGGTCGTGTAAAACTTTCTCTATAACTCCTCTTAATGAAGTACGAGCTAAGCTCGCTTTCTGGAAAAAAACTGTGCAATGAGAGTTATGACTCGAGAAGCTAGCTATCCACCAAATTTGAGCTGCATGATCATTTTTTACTGACATTATTTAGGGTAAAAGTAAGTACAAGCCAACTGCATGCACATATGTCAAGTTCAAGAAGCTTAGAAGGAGAACATTGGAATAACCACACACTGACACGTACAATCTGTTAAGGGGACCATATACAAATTACAGCAAGGTTCTTGTACAAATTGCAAATTCGTAATACCTTATCATAAAATAACAAATAGTCATACTCCACACATCGATGCATATTAAGTTGCTATTGCTTTTTCTTGCTGAAAAATAAAAATGAGAATATGGAAAACCTGAACATTTGTACTACCATTGATACATGGACTGCATGAAAATTCTGTTGTGATAATTAATTCAATATTCAGATGGCCATTGTTACGTACTAGTGTTAGACGACTATTATTAGTACAAATGACTGAAGGTGGCTAATACTCCTAGATGATTAAACTCTCCAAGAGAGTCGAACCAGAGATTCCAATCCCACTGGCGAATCTCTGGTTCAACTCTCTTGGAGAGTTTAATCATGTATTAGCCACGTTCAATCATATTGTACTCCATGGCACAGGCCAAGGTTGCCGCACGGCAAGATGGATAAAAGGTGGTGATCTCCATGGCACAGGACGAGGTTGCCGCAGTACTGAAGGCACTTGGTGCTTGTTGTGTTCTGGTGGCCTCAAGGTTGTTGCGCGGTAAGCATGGACAATGGTAATGTGGATTGCCTCGGGTGGAGGCACATGAACACTGAAGGCATCGACGAGCAAAAGTGGAAATCCACGTACCATTTTGAGAACCTCCATAGCTATCCTAGTTCCTGATGCCTCCTAATCCTAATGAATACACCTAGTTGTGCTTTGTTTGTTGATATGATACATGAACAGAGCAAGCTACAGGGTTTTCCAGTCTCTTTTTTCACACATATATAGTGTGCCGCCAACTAGCTGAATCAAGCTCAAGTGACCACGTGCAGCTAGCCACCTATGTTTATATGTCCCATCACTAGAACCATGTCTGTATTTATATGGGCATAGTAGATGTGCATTATTTGTTTCTCTCTATGTTTTCCCTGGCACCAAAAGTGTTTCTAGCTCCACCATTGTTTGTCTATATATGGTGAATAGGCACAATAGAAAATTTTGTTTTGCACTATGAGTAGTGGAGTTAAGCAGAAGATGTCAACAAGAAAACATAATTTACACAACCATTTTTACATTATGCTACCAACTGCATTCCTTGAATGACATGTTACCGGTGCTGCTCAGCTTTCCTTAATAAAGTTTCTCTCATTCTTGTGGCACGAGGGAAGGAGCCATAATATGTCATAGATACCTCCCGATCCATTGGAAATGCACACAATGCACCATATGTCCGCAATTTTTGCGTTCACAACTAAAGAAAGCTGTAGTCCGGTTTGGAGTTAGGTACCGAGACAAAAGTCCTCTGCCCAATCGCTAGAGCCACAATCTTTTGCAGCAGGGCACTTTTAGTCTCGGTTTTGAACTTTCAACCAGACTAAAGGTTCTGCTGCCGAATTGTGTTTCCATGCCGGTACTAATGGTCTCCACAATACTAACGGCCATGTCCACGCAACCTGACCAGTTTGTTTTTAAATAAGTCGAGCGTTAGTGTGTCTGCTGATAAATGAAAGAGATCTGCTACTTTATAGTAGATGACTTCTTCATTTGAATTCATTTAGGATTCCAAACAATTATTACAATGTTTGATGAAGTGAACACAAAAGGACTGTGTAAGCCATTTAATTAATCAGGCAACTATTAGACCTAGCGGTAAATAAGCGACAAACAAGGCATATAATCCTGACTTCGATTCCTGCTGTTGAGCAAAAACCGTGTGACATGCGAAAATCATGTCAGTTGTGTGTATCTCGTTCAGGTTTTAGCCCTTCTGCTGTAGAAATTGATTTCCAGATGTGTCTAAATACAATTTCTTGAGAAAGGCAGGTAGAGGTGGATTTATAAACAACCGCCTCTACAAAAACCCTTTCCAGAGACCACCTCTAATATTGCATTGTGCCCTGGCAGTATCACTAATCCTAGGGTTATATGATTATTTATCGAGTTGCTAAACAGATTTCCAAAAGGCACTTGAAAGTTTTATCACGACATATATATATACTCATTCACAAAATGCTCCGCCACTTCCCACACATATTTTTATACTATATAATAAGAGCGAAGGAATTAGATGACACATGTCACGATCTCATTCGTCAGATTAGTCTGACGATCATCTGATGGTTCTCAACATGGACCGACCTTAGGTTACATGGTGGACCGACCTTAGGTTACATGGTGTTTCCTGCACTACGTCGTAGGGGCCTCACATACACAGATCGGGCCTCGAAACCGGCGCGGAGAATCCCGATACGGCGCGGATAGTGCCGCGTGAGATTCGCCTCAAATACTCCAAGGGCCTTCTCTCTCCCTGCCCGCGACACTACCACGCGAGAGGACACGCCGATGGAGGCGCGACTCATCCGGCCACGCATAGCCACCGCCGACGGCCACTGTGCTCGCCGAGATCCAGGCAACAACAGCGGCCAGCGGCAAAGCAGGCCTCTGCCTCCGGGCAGTGTTGAACAACTGAACAAGGTGTGGGAACAAATTGCCAACGTGCTCTCACTAGTACCCAAATTAATTTTAGTGGCGGGCAAAACCCTGTTAGTGGCGGGCACGGCTGCCCGTCACTAACGAAAGGTCACGGATAATCATGGCCTTCCACGTGGCGGGCGGCCGTGCCGCCACGCCAAAAAATTTCAAGCGTGGCGGCGCAACGCCGCCACGCAAAATAATCTTAACCGTGGCGGGCGCGTTAAGCCGCCCGCCACGGTTAAGATTTTTTGCGTGGCGGGCGAAGTTACGCCGCCCGCCACGGCTTCAAATTTCTTTTAAAAAAAATAAAATACCATATATATATATATATGTATATATATATATATATATACATATATATATATATACATATCAATCCATAGACACATATATATAAGACAAACATGTACTCTAATATACATCATATATACATATATATACATCGATTCATATATACAAGTTTCACCGATCGATCGATCCATTTGTTCATATCCAACATGTACTAGTTTTGATTACAACATATCCATACAAAAATTGTGAGCTATATGTTTACCGGATGAAGATAGTCCTTAAGCTCTAGCTCTTCCCATCTTCTTAGCGGCCCAAACTCTAAAGACAGCCCCACTCATCGTCCCGATTGAAGTACGGTTGTTCTTCGTGAACTACCATGTCTAGAACAAACTTGCAGATGTGCATACTTCGTGCGCCCCGAACCGCATCTCGCCGCCTGCCTTTTGTAGTATCCCCGTGAACTTGTTCTTTGAGTCCTTGAGCTGTCGGTAGCTGGATTTGTACCTTCTGCAGGCCCCGAGGAACTCACGCCGACGAAGAATCCACACAAGTTTGATCCGTATGGTTGTTTGAGGCACTGCACACAATAAACCAGTGTTATTAGTAATATCGAAGCTATAGCCTAGTAGTCGTACTAAGAAAAACTATGTTTCATTTACGTCATCGGGAAATCTCGCTTGATTTTGAGTGTATTTCCATTGCGCCTTACACTTCGGGATCGTCGATCCCAAAGAGTTCGAATCCTTCAAGTATTGCTTGTAAGCGCTGTATTTAAAAAGGCACTATATTGTCAATGATATATGATATTCGACTCTAGTATATAATTGAATAAGGAGTTCATCGATCACTTACAATCTCAAGATTTTTTCGAACTCACGGTAGCCGTGCGGGTTCGTGCCTCGTAGTGAGTCAAAGATAACGGCCCTCCCGTCCCCGAGGAAAGATCATGAAATAGATCCAATGTCCTACCATCCCTATTCCATATTGGTAAGGCGCCGAATACATCGAGGCCCATTTTCCTTGACCTTTTTCATCACTGATATAACGTACTTTGCTACCTCCAACTTCTTAGTTCTTTCATTCTCGATCCCGCATCTTACGCCTTTCCTCGTCCGTCAAGTTGACCGGTCGATGGTCCGCTCTTAGCTTATAACCGACAATCTTTCTCTCACAGATGTGCCATGGAGAGAGGTAAAGAATACCAAGGTTTAACTTCGGGCTGCATCGGCGGACAACCTACAAGGACATGTGGCTATGGCATAGGTACATTTGAAACAAAGAATCTATATACGGTGCAAGGGACATGTGCAAGTAAAATTGCGCTTACATCGTAAACAAGGTGACTTGGGTAACGTCAATGTCCTGTCGACGAAGTATCCTCGACATGTCTTCGAATGTAACCACAAACTGGAGCTCAATGGGGTAGTGGAAGCACTCCTTAGGAAGAAGGACACCGGCTATACAATCCACGCCGCACACTCCATGTACCATGCATGGAACTTCCGAGTCTCCCCGCCCTCGGCATCGATGAGCCGGGCCTTTGGGATCATGAACTTCCCAAACTCGAACGAGCCGGGGCATTCGTCCGTGACAAACCCCCTTATATGGTGGGGATTTTGGCCTGCAAAAGCAAAGTGGTACAAATGTTAATTACCTAGGGTTGCGAAAAGGAGAAGCTAATAACTTATTACAACTCATTGTTTCAGCGGTGCATACCTTTCGGATCGAATATCTATTTCTTTGGGCCTCCTGGGTTTAGGGTACTTGGGTGGTACGACCTCCTCTTCATCGAATGTGTGCTTCTTCGGTGCTGGAGGGCATAATTTGCTAGGTCGAGCTGCTTTCTGCTTCCTCGGCGCTTGAGGTGTTGTCCATTGGAGGCCTTGAGTGTAGACGGGTGTCTCACTCCCTACTCTCGCCTCGGGGACTTGGCACTTTGTTTTTCACCAGTTGCTTCCTCGTATATCGGCTGCTCCTCATGTGCCGGCTCCTGAGCCTGAGGTGTCGGCTCCTGAGTTGCCGGCGCCTGAGGTGCCGGCTCTTGAGGTGTCAGCTCCTTAGGCTCCTCAGGTGCCTGCTGATCAGGTGCCGGCTCCTTAGGCTCCTCAGGTGCCGGCTCCTTCGTTGTCGGCTCCTAAGGCTCGTCTTGTGCCGGGTCCTTAGCAGGGGGGGTACTGGAACCTTGAGGAGGGTCGTTGCCTCCGCCGTCCCCACCATCTTCATCATCATCGGAGGAGTCACCATAGGGGTTTGGTGGCGTACTCGGGTCCGCTGCTGTCTTCTTTGTTGAGCCGAAAGGTGGAGTCAACGTCGACATATTCAGCTCAATGTCCACCTTCGGCCACAAAGACGTTGTAACACGAGCAGCTCCTAGAGTGTTCACCCCTGCTATGACCGGGATAGTCCAGCCTCCCGTCTTCATGTTCGGCGCCACGAACCCAATGTTGACTTCAAAGAAATTCGAGGGATCTCGTGGCGCTTCGTACTCTTTGCATGATCCGGGAGGAAATACCACCCCCTTGGCCACTACCTTTTCTTGCCCAACCTGCCGACGGTATCAACATATTGCATGGTGTCTCTTCGGTGATATCATCCACCGGGTCCTGTCGGTCAAGAGCAGAGGTGCTTCTTCAGGTTGCCGGGGTGGGCACCGGCATACCGGCGTCACGGAACATCCGCTTTTCGGACTTCGACCATCCGGGGTCGTTGCTCGTGAGGGCCTCTTTGATGGACTGTGTGATCATTTGCTGCAAGGCCTCCTCACGTCCTTCCTGTCTCAGACCCTCCTTGTACCTCTGCCTCGTGTGATGCGAGGCAAAGATCTCGACCGCCACGAGCCCACCGTCGCCCAACTCTTCCTGGAGCTCATGCCACGGACGCGGCCGCGATGCTCGGGCTTTCCCAAGGCCAGCGTCGATGGATCGTGTCCCCCGACGAATCTCGAGGGTCTCGCTGTTCTTAGCCATAGTGGCCTCTATGACCTTCTTCTTGACCTCCTTCATCCGGGCTTCGGCCTCGGCTTCTTGGGCTTGTGGGCGTAGAGGAAGTCCCGGTCCTTTCATCACAGCCCTCATACGGATCCGGCTCTCCAGCCTTCCTCTTTTTCCTTTCTTCCGCCCGCCACGCCGGCCTGTGTCCGGCGCACCCAACACCGCCCAAGTAGTGGGGAAGTTTGTTCCGCTTGGCTAGCTCGAGAGAACTTCTCGCTCTTCGCCTTTGCTTCGGGCGTGTTTAGCCTTTTGCGTAACTCTTCCCATACTTCTTCCGAGATCATGTTGTACTTGGTGAAGGGTAGGCGTCCTTTCTTGTAAAAGTCTCAAGTTGAGCCTATACTTCCAGCTTCTAAGCTTCTTCCCCGCGAGGAAGTTTACATGTTGCCCACCTTTCCATATCGGCGCCGCGATATACCGGAACCGCTTTCAAACCTCGCCAAACACCCATAACTTGTCGGTGTTGGGGACGACTTTCCAGCCTTTCGATAAGAATGGAGACCTTATCCTTCACGAAACACGATATCCGAGTCTTTGTACTTCGCGATGACTTCGGGAGGCAGCAGTGGCTCGCCCTGCGGCCCCAACTCTTGAATGACAAGGACCTCATTGATCTTCTTCTGCCTCCCACGGTCTCCCCTTCTCCGCTTCGGCTTGTCTCCCTTTGCTTTGCCTGAAGAGGTGGCCGTGGACGAAGGGGGGGTTGTTGCTCAGAGCTGCTTGTCGAGGGAGCGGTGGCAGGCCGTTCAGCCTGTACTTCCTTAACCCGACGCTTCTTGCTTGGTGCTTCGTCCCTCGGGTTGAAATTAGGATCTTCTTCCTCCTCGGTGACGCTTCCTTCTACCCTTACACGGGCTATACGAGGCTCCGCTTGCGCACTGGGAGTACCGCGAGTCGCCGCCACTTCCGTTGCTAGAGCTAGGCGACTCCCATTCAAGCTGAGGCTGTTCTTGTTCATTCGCCTTTTCAAGCTGAGGCTGTTCTTGTTCATTTGCCATTTCAAGCTACAAATATATAGCTAGTGCTTTAGTACTATAGTATATAGGAGGAGTACACAAGCGTAATTCAAAATTGCGGAAAGAGAGAAATAAAAAGATTGGCTCAGATATAGCCCCCTTGTGATCACATCGCTTCTAAACTGGTTGCTTTGTACAAGCCGTCCTAGTTTAGAAGCTTCCAAGTATAGGGGGACAATCAATCATCATAGCCGCTGCCTCAGCCCCAATAATTAAGTTCATTTCATTGCATATATGCCACTACCTCAGCACTTTTGATTTTTTTGGGTTCACATCATTGCATAAAACGGTGACAAACTCAAAATTGACGGTAAGTAGAGAGAACAGGGAGCCAAAAGCCAAGTGTAGGCAACAACAATAGTAAATAGGGGGCCAACAGCAATAGCAACAGTCCAAATCCAAATTGGCTAATATTACAGCACTAGACCAACATTTAGAGTGACATGTCCAACATATATAATGAGAAAATCATGGGCAGTTTCAACAGTCCAACATATATCCAACATATTGACAGCAATAGCTAGGACAGTTTCAACATATGGAATAGGTAGGTATCAGCCATGAGAATAGGTGTTTAAACATGACAGTAGGGGTCATCCTCGACAAACCATGACAGTAGGACAAAGTATTGAGGAAAAAGGACATATATACATGACAGTAGGTATCAGCCATGACAGTAGGACAAAGTATTGAGGAAAAAGGACATATATACATGACAGTAGGACAAAGTATTGAGGAAAAATGACATATATACATGACAGTAGTTCATGGACAGCACTAGCTAACAGTTTGGCATAGAGCCAATTTTGAGTGTATTTACTTTTTAAGTGAATATTATCAACTTGACAAACTTATGGGGCAGCCATGTCCAAAATTAAACTTAATGGGCAACAAATTAAGTCAAAATTGGGATCACAAAGGGCATCTAGAGTCTAGCATCACAATCCAACAAGATGAAGTTTAAACTATGGTCAAGAGGACAAGTTGATGGTTCCAATGTGGCTTGGCCAATCAAGACAGTAAGCATCAAATTAGGGATCCAAACCAATAGCCAACAGCACTAGATCTCAGTTAATTATCGCATCAAGCTCAGTGACATATGCATCATGGGCAGTAACCTATGCTCAGTTAATTATTGCATACAGGCAGGGCATCACAGGCAGCAAAGTATCACAGGCAATAAAAATGGGTAACAATTGAAGCTACAAACTTGACATGGAGAAGTAGTAAGACAGGGCATCAGTGGAGAAAGAATTTGAAAAGCTCACAGTCCAAAAGGCGACAGGGGATGGTCACCAATGAGCAAAGACGGAGGAAGAAGAGGATGGAGATGGGGTCGCCCGGCGAGCACCGAGAGGGGTCACCGACGAGCACCACGTGCGGACAGGTCCCCGACGAGCACTACGAGCACGAAGCCCGACCACGGCGTACCACCACACCGGCAGCACCACGAGCACCAAGTCCGACCACGGCAGCACCAGATCTGGAAGCAGGGGTCGCCGGCGGCGCACTGGAAGACGGAGACGGAGACGGTGACGGAGATGGAGACGGTGACGGAGACGGAGACGGGACAGGATGGAGACGGGACGGGGACGGGATGGGGACGGGGACGGCGGACGGGGACGGCGGACGGGACAAAGCGGCACACCGGATCGAGTTAGGTTTCCCGACGACGGCGGCGGCGCGTTAGGTTTTCCCCGCCCAAGCTCGCGCGACGGAGGGCGCGCGCGGACGTGCGGATCCGAGGAGGAGGACGGGCGGGACACACGGTGGCGAGGACGGCGGTGGCGGTAGACGCAGGCGCGCGGCGGCGGCGACAAATTTGGGCCCCTTCGGGTCGATTTGGAAACCGGCGAGACTTAGAAATTCTTGGATGAAGCCCCCAACTATTTATAGGAACGATGTTTTTGCGTGGCGGGCGGATTAGATGCCCGCCACGTAAAATATTAACCGTGGCGGGCGGATTAGGATGCCCGCCACGTAAAATATTTTCGAATAAATTGACAAGTACTTTGTTAAAAATTGTTATAAATTGTTAAAAATTGTTATGAATTGTTATAAATTGTTATAAATTGAGAGATCAATTCAAATAATATATCAAAAATATTCTGATGAAATTTGAAATTGTTTACACATTCTATATATATATAGGGATGCTTTACACATTCAAACTTTTCACGCCTCGAAATTTGAACTTTTCACGCATCGAAAATTGAAATTTGAATTTTTTACACATTCGGATGACATTTCAAGCCCTAGACGGTCGAAGTTTCAAATAGTCATGAATACGGAAAGTTCATAAACTCATCAAGATCTATATTTCATATAAAGGTCATTTTTGCATACGAGAAAGTGTTACAAACGTGTAGTTCAAAAATCACTAGTCTCCCCCCGTAGTTTCCTCGAAACTCGCGGTGAGATATTTGTTTACATCGAAATAACTTCAACTACATATCATTTTGGTGCCGGTGCATTGGTGGTCTTCTTCTCGCCATCGGGGCGGTCCATGGCATCATTTTAGTCTTGTCGGGATTGATTCTCGTCCTCCAGTGCCTTCATTTTTTTGGAAAATCTATAAAGAGCTTGAACTCATCATAGTTGTTGTATGTTTCCTGGGACTCGACCCCATCGCCTCCCACGATCCGCTGCTTTCCGCCACGACAATATGTCTATTTATGTTCTCCGCGTTCATATAGTAGGCTACTTGTGCGACATCCGATGCAAGCACCCACTGATCATCTTTGTACCGCACACTCAAGGTTCACGGTGGTTAGCCCAAAAATCGTCCCACTAGAACTGCCGAAGGCTTGACCCACCGGGCAACGGAAAACGATTCGTGTAGGTTACCGCCGTAGTCAAGTTCCCATATTTCTTCGACTTGTGCAAAGCATGTCATCTTCTCCCCGTCACGCCTGTTCCCGCCCTCATATCGAACACCGCTGTTCTGTGATGCACTCTTCTTGTCCTTTTCTTTTGTGTGGAACCTGTACCCGTTGACATCATACCCTTGCCACGTGGTGACCTGCATGGACGGCCCTGACACAAGCTTCTTCACAGTCTCTGCATCATCTCCTGGGGGAATGTTCTGCTTTTGGAGCCACTGGAGGAAAGTGCTCTTGTGTTCCTTCTCTGCCCAATCCTTCGGACAGTTCTTGCGCTTGCTACTTGCACGGCGGAGCTCTTTGAGGTGCTTTTTCACGTATTTGTCCATGATCACCAATTGATGAAGGATGCTGTAGTGAGCGTCTAGCACTTTGTCCCTATGTATGTCGGTGCGTGCTTTTCGGCCCGCGCACCCCATCCCCGAGGTTCTTCCTTCATGTTGATGCACTGGAAGCCCAATAGCCCTCCCATCTTTTATGTACTTCACACACCAGTTCACGGCCTCCTGGCTTGTGTATGCCTCGATCATAGAGCCCTCTGGGTAAGCGCGGTTATGATTGAATCGATTGAGGGTAGACATTAGTCGCTCAGTGGTCCACATCGCCTGTAGGTACACGGGTCCCAGCTGTTCTATCTGATCAACCATGTGCATCATCAGGTGTGGCATAATGTCGAAGAACGATGGTGGGAAACACATCTCTATCCGCACATTGTTTCGTGATGAACTCTTTCGGCCGGGCGGATCCGCTTTGGCAATTACCTTCTGTTGATTTGGTTAAAGAAGTATGAAATCCTTGTGACCACCATCTTCACGTATTTTGGACCGAACAGCTTTGATCACAATTGGAAGGAACACCGTCAGCATGATGTGAGCATCGTGCGCGTTGAAGTTCGTCATTGTGAGGTCTTTCATGGATACCAGACTTGATGTTGGAAGAGAAACCCGTCGGTACCTTGATACCCCGCATCAACCGACACATAGCCAACTTCGTCGCCTCTCGTTAGGTTGTAGGTCGCACTGGAGTTCGACTTTTACCGCTCGGAAGCCGTAGCGTGAATTTCCTGGCCGGATGCCCATGTCAACAAGATCCTCGACGTGACTTCACACCATCCTTCATCTTGGTCTTGATATCCATCGGGGAGACCGATCGTGCTTTTCAAGACATTTTTCTCAAGGTGCATCTGATCGATCGCGTGGGGTGTATGCAGTATCTTCCAGTACTTTAGATACTTGAAGAAGATTGACTTCTTCTTGAAAGGAACGGCTGGAGGCGCTTCTTCCTCCAGTTTATCCCTCTTTCGCTTCTTTGTCTTGGAGGTGCCGTCTTCCTTATCATCGTCTTTCTTCTTCTTCTTCTTTCCAAACTCGCACTCCAAGTCCTTCACCATGTCAAACACCTTCGGACCATAACTAGTCGGTGCCGGCTGAGGTTTCGACTCGCCCTTGTTGTCAAAGTACACATTCATTTTTGCATCTCTGTACCTATGCTTGCTGCAGAGGAAGCGTCTGTGTTCCATGTACACGGTTTTGGTGGATCCCTTCAGGTAAGTGGAGCAGGTTTCTTCGATGCAAGCTACACAGGCGGTCTTCCCTTTAATCTGCCCCGATAATGAAAACAGGCCGGGGTAATCAGTGATGGTGACAAAGATGATGGCACGAAGAGTGAACTTCTCCTTGCGGTACGCATCAAACATGCTGACCCCATCATCAAACAGTACCTCCATCTCCTCCATGAACGGCTCCAGGAACACATCTATATCGTTGCCGGGCTGCTTCGGTCCAGAAATGAGCATGGTGAGCAAAACATACCTGCGCTTTTGACAAAGATGTGGAGGTAGATTGTACATGGTGAGGACGACCGGCCACGTGCTGTGCGTGCTGCTCAGGTCACCGAATGGGTTCATTCCGTCGGTACTCAATGCGAACCGAACGTTCCTGGGCTCCTCTGCAAAGTCAGGGTAGGCGGCGTCGAAGTCTTGCCACTGCTTAGCATCCGAAGGGTGCCGTAGATTCCCGTCATCCTTCACACGATCGCTAGATGCATGCCACGTCATGTGCTTAGCATCCTCAGGGTTCCCATAGAGAGCCCGCAGGCGATCAGTGACCGGAAGGTACCACATTGACAGCGCTGGACGTTTCCTCTGCGTGTAACCTTCCTCTTCCTCGTCCTGCGTTGACATGATCTTCTTCGCGGCCGCACTGGTTTTCTTCGCCCCCTTCTTCTTCTTTCTCGCCCGTCCTGTTTCCTCATCGACGTCATCGTCCACGCGACATCCGGCATTCCGCTTGTATCGACTAGCGCCACAGTGCGGACAACTGGTCAAATTCTCGTACTGATCGCCCCGATATAGGATACAGTGGTTGGGGCAGGCATCGAACTTCTTCACTTTCATCGCCACTGGGCGGATCAACTTCTTAGCGCGATACGTGCTAGCAGGAACCTTGTTAGGCGATGGATACGTGGAGGCCAGGTAACTTACGAGCTCATTGAAGCTAGTGTCAGACCAGCCATGGCGAGACTTCAACATCAGCAAGTTCAGGGTAAAACTCAGCGCCGTGCAACCCTCCGGACTGTCTTTGTAAAAAGGATCAACTGCTGCCTGCTTCATCTGTTTGAAGTTTTCCAGCCATCTCGGACACCCAAACAGAATGTCGCCCTCACCGAAGTCGGTTGACCAAATCTTCAAAACCCGGACATCCTCGTGGCTGCCATAGGATTCTCCCCGCTTGCCGGCCCTCCACCACCACCACCGTCATCGCCGCCATCGCCGACGTCGGCCGTGGTTTCGAACAAATCTGATGGAATTGGACCGGGCCGGTGGACTTTCCGGTACTTTGCATCGGCCGGGGACTGCCTCGTACTGGATCGACCGGTGGATCGAAGGGTGGAACTTCTTCGCCGCGAAAAGTCCGCACCAAATAGTCACCGACGGCCATTCATGATTAGGTGAGATCGCACGGCGATGTCGGAGAACGCTTTCAGATTCTTGCATTTTGCGCACGGACAGATGATCGCTCGCTGAATTATCTCGCTGTCGCCGCTCGCCGAAACAAATTTCTTCACCTCATCAAAGTATTCGCCATCAACCCTCTTCATCTCATACATCCAAAGGGCTCGGTGCCTCTCCATCCCGATCGATCCCCTGCTCTTCCAAAAAGCTTAATTAGTGCCGTTACATAGTGCTCAAACCAAAAAAAAAAAAGGAGAAGAAGTCCCACCATAAGATCTAGATCTAGAGAAAGACAGTTTTCTCTCTCCCAAAACCAAAAAAAAAAGATGAAGTTGCACCAGAGATCTAGATCTAGAGAAAGGCAGTTTTCTATCTCCTCCAAACCAAAAAAAAAAAGTCCCACCATAGATCTAGATCTAGAGAAAAGGCAGTTTTCTCTCTCTCGTGTGTCTCTAGATTTAGAGAGGGGATGAAAAAGAGGGAAAGAAAGATCAAAAGAGGCATTAACTGACCAATTAGTGTCTTCTCCTCCACCAAATCAAAGCCAAAACACCCAAATCAAAGTTTTTGTCGGTTTTTGGATCAAAACCTCCCCCACAAGAGTTGGAAGAGGAAGTTCGTGGAGAAGATGAAGAGGCGGCCGTCCAAGTATTTATAGGCTGCGGCCTTTTTGCATGGCAGGCGCCCTAACATGCCCGCCACGCAAAGAAACAGGCCGCGTGGCGGGGCGCCTTAGCGCCCGCCACGGTTAAGATCTTTACGTGGCGGCGCGCAGGCGCCCGCCACGTAAAGATGATCTTTTGCGGGCGGGCGCGCTCGCAACGCCGCCCGCCACGTAAAAGAGCGGCTCGAAAGCCGGCGGGGCCAGATCATTTCGTGGCGGGTTCAAATTGCGCCCGCCACGAAAAAGATCCGCCCCCTGCTCGAAAATCAAATCGGTACTAGTGTCTGCAAGAACGGTGCTGATCCCTCCGCCGTCTTCATCGTCGTCAGCACGCCGAGACGAGAAGAACATACGCAGCGCCTTCCTCGCAGTCTATGTAGGCCCGTGATCTCCTAAAAAAGTTCAGGATGCTCTCTCTTTCTCTGGATCGTGACAAACAAATAATTCACGGGCATCATCGACCATTGCCATCGTTACTCTGCTGTCTAACACCTGACTCGATTAATACTATGCATTCCATCGCAGATGTAAGGTCCAAGTGGAGCCGCGCAGATGTATACACAAAGGACCAAAAACTCCATTCCCTGAATGACAAAGCTTCGGGTGATATGTACTGATCATTTTCTGAAAGAGCTCAATACTCACGCTTCTTTCATGTAGCAGCAAAAGAGGACCAGAGGGGATCTATAGCAGAAAACTGTGCCAGTTTGATATTGAAAGTCGACAAGGCTCTCGATCAAGCATGTGGAAGGAGTACGAGCTCTTCCATCCCGGCTGATTGCCCAACCTGGAAATTTTGAACGGTGTTGCCTTTTCGATCTCGGATGCTACTAATTGGTGGTACGTATTTGCAGACAGCATGAGATGTTTTCCATGATGCCTCATATTCCTAAGTCATCAGCACTGTCTTCTAGTTTTTGTGTTACATCTAGTTGGTTCAGTTAGCTAGCCATGCCTAATGAACCAGTATAGCTATTATTGAAGGAGTATTTATAGGATAAAAATGTAGGCACAAAACTAGTACAAACAACAGATACATGCAACATATAAGAAGCAGGGCTCACACACATTATTTAATTTCTGGCAGAAAAAAGGATAACGGCCGGTCAGAGTTAATATAGTAATGTAGCCTCTATTGACACAATCAGGACTGTACATTAGAACAAAAAAAGTATGCAAGATTATATTTTGGAAGCAACCAAGTTAATTTATTGTCAAGAGAAATTTGATTTCCTAGACAACACCATACATCTTTTCATGTCAGCATCTAGATGAGGTGCACACTACTAGAAACTAGAATTCTTCTATGAGTGTGATTAACACCAAGAAAATTATCTTGTCAGTTATACTCACCAAAAAAGTTAATGCAGAATTTTTTTGTGTGTTTTTCGGAGGAGAGTTATTTATTTTTTTTATGTGTTTTCCAAAACTATCAAGATAATTGTGATTATATATCATGTCGATATAAGCAATAACCGTCAAAAAATTCGAAGCCTTCAGTGAAATTCTGGTTTCTAGTAGTGTGAGGTTTGATATATAAGCAGGAATAATACTTCGATTCTTATCATGACTAGCCACTTGTCGAACACTAGTATCTTCACATTAACCACAACTATTGTTAACAAATCATTTTCCAAATCTCGAAGAATAAATAATCTCCAAGCATAATATGTGGGTTGGAACATACACAGCGACGTGGCCTTTCAGTTGACATACATATTGTACTGGCGCCTAACTTGGGGGTTTCACTCCAAAGTATCTCCAATCCTTCCAGTATTTTCATTCAAACGGGAGCCACTTTTTAACACTGTCAGCTAGATGAGCCGAGTTCATGCAGCTTGACGGTAGAGGATACAAGTTCATGTAATGGAGAAGGATGATTCAACGACTGATTTTTGCAAGATGTACTATGGAGGAGTTTCCAGAGACTTCCTATACCCCTACTATTCTGAATCTGCGTGCTTCAATCGACTCCAAGCTACCTCCAGCAGCTAACTTTCTATCCCTGAAAAAAAAAATTAGCACGCTTCTGATCGACACCATGCTAGTACAAGCAGCTATTTGAATTTCGAAATTACTATTGGCCTCTGGTTTATGTGCACTGTAGTTAGTTTAGGGTTACTTCTATATAGTAACACCTAGGATCAGAGTAGCTAAGAAATATATTGGAGATTACGGAAAGGTGGTTACGATATTGTAAGACTCTGTTAACCATGCATTTCTAGAGCTGTAACAACTGACACTCTATGAAACTAGATTGCCAGAGACCAGCATACGACTCTCCCAACTCTTGAAATGGACAAAAAAAGCACCAGTAGCATGCGTATCATTACTGACACCAGCGAGGGGATCGCCCGATGTGGATCTAGCCTTGCCGTCACCAGGCCCGGATCGAACTCCTTAGTTTGCTTAGTCATTCCTTATTGTTTGCAAAGACATTACATCAAGTGCTCTCTATTGAAAGACATAAGCAAAAGTTCTTTATACTCATTTTTTCTTGCTATACGTAGCCACACTGCTGCCAGCGGCTTGCGATGGGTTCTCATCAGTGCAGCAGGAGAGAATGAAAAGTACCATGCTTAGTTTCTCCCACGTCATCCCATATTTCGAACGATGGAACCTCATCTTCTTGAGTGCCTTGACACCCATTTCTCTTCAGCATCAGCTCAACTTGGTTGGCTGCTGGACAACCAGAACTGTTGAGCATCAGTGATCAAGGCTATTTATTCTTGATGTGATCATGCAACTGCAGCACAACCAGAATTAAAACACTTCATAACAAGGACGTGTAGCATTGTAAGGTTGATGGCTGCAATGTTCTCTCCCGGCAGTACCAATAATTTCCACACCACAGGCGATGTTGTTCCAGACACCTCCAATTCTCAACGCACTATGTTGTGATGCCATCTTCCAAGCATTTACTCTCTCTCTCTCTCGCCCCCCCCTGGCTTGGCTTTTTGTGCATCTCACACAGAAAGGTAGAGGTCCATGAAGCAAACATTACAATAATGTGTCATGCATGCCATGAACAATGAAGGGTTGGTAGGGTGGTGCATTATATGTCTGCACTTATTTTCCCCCCTATATTAATCCATGGATGCATGATCCGTCGGTCTTGTACTACAATTATTTTCAAAATTCAGGCACTTGAGTAATCCATGGATGCATGATCCGTCGGTCTTGTAATCTTTGTGTGGTTTGTTGCTAGAGTGTGTAACGGAATTTCCAGCCCGGCTTTTGAGACCTTATGTAGGAATCCCTAGCCACTGCTGATGCTTCCATCAACATATTGCAGCCATCTGTGTGCAACTCACACGTGCTAGCCACGACCATGCACCACCTCACGCCGTATCCGCTTCGCATCACCATACACTGCACGACGCCTTGTAGATGCATAATTCTCAAATCTCGGAGTGATCTTCTATATAGCCTCAAGATTAAATTCAACAATAGGTTTGATAAAATTGATAGAAATTAGCCCCTCACAACGACGAGCTGTCTATTAATCTCCAAGTACGGAAGTTTATATGGCAGAGTTGGAGTAGGACTCTGTAACCCAGTCTCCTCATAAATATGTGAGGAGGGCTGCTTTTGTAACCATGACGACACACATTGACAAGTTTGCGGGAGGGAGGCAGCATGTTGCCAAGACCCTGGAACGGCCAGTATTGCTGAAATTGTGGAGGAGCACCCGTAATTGTGCCCTAGGGACTAGGCTTCGACTGAACATCATTAACAAATATCCTGCCTCTAATGTCGTTTGTGATCTTGCATGTTCATCTTGGTTGATTCCATCAACACTTTTATGTGTGTAGCTATATTAGTAGACAGCTCATCACTACGAGGGGCTAATTTCTAACATGGCTGAGACTTTAGACTGAGGTTCGAGAGCATCCATAGGCACACCGAGGCCATGCTCCTAATGGGATCAGTAACATGCTCGTATTGGGATTTTAAGGAAGACAGTTCAGCTACACTATTTTCTCTGTTATTAGTGCTCATATGTCCATCCAGTTCATAAATCCTGTTTTAGCGCCTAACAAACACATGGTGAGACAGGAGCACCAGTAGTGTTAATAACGAAATAAATGTTGAATTCATTCCAAGATCAGCAAATCGATTTAATACACGGTCAACAAGAACAGGAATTGGATGCAAAAAGGAATTTAGATTAAGATGTAAATGATTAATTTAGTGAAAAGGAGCTTCACTAGATTATGATATAATTTGCAGCAAAATGCAAATGGTTACATGGGAGTTTACATGGAGCAACAGATCGATATGCAGGTGAAAAAAAAATCCTAGACATACCACACCCACGCACAGCTGCCGCTGCTGCTCTCGCTCGGTTACCGCCAATTCTCATGTGCTGTGTTGGGTTTAGTCCCACATCGGTCATCGATGGAGGGGGAGCATAACATATAGGATGGGGCAGTCCTCATCTATAAGGCTAGTCTTTTGGGTTGAGTTAGGCCCAAGCCTTTATATGTGTTGCTCCGTTGGACCTGGGTGCTCGGCCCGTTTTGCTTGTGATAAAACGAGCTGGACCGTTTTTCGCTGCACACCTTATAACAAGTGGTATCAAAGCCGAAGGTCGGGAAAACTTGTGAAAACATCTCCGGGTCACATGTTGACGGGGGAGCCCGTGTCTCTAAAGGGTCACGAAAAGCCTTGTGACTGGAGAATTAAAACTCGGGGCCCGTAAAAATCTTCTGTGCGATCACATGGTTTGTCATGTGATGGAAGAGTTGGGTCCGATGTGTGACGGGGGAGATTGTTGGGTTTAGTCCCACATCGGTAATCGATGGAGGGGGAGCACAACATATAGGATGGGGCAGTCCTCACCTATCAGGCTAGTCTTTTGGGTTGAGTTAGGCCCAAGCCTTTATATGTGTTGCTCCGTTGGACCTGGGTGCTAGGCCCATTTTGCTCGTGGTACAACGAGCTGGGCCGTTTTCCGCTGCGCATCTTATAACATGCTGCTCCCAGATCAAGGACAGAGAACGATGCGGGAGGTGGGCAAATGATGAGAAACATCATGCAAAAGGAGCAAGCATGTAACATCTAGGATGTACTATGTTCTAGGTCATGTAACCAAACACTAGCAAACGTATGATGGATGGAATTTTTTCTCCTAATGGATCAGTAACATACTCGTATTGGGATTGTAAGGAAGACAGTCTAGCTATGCCATTGTGTCTGTTATTAATGCTCGTATGTGCATCCAGTACATAAATCATATTTTAGTGCCAAACATACACATGATGAGACAGGTGTAGCAGTAGTGTTAAATATTAATAACGACATAAATTTTTAATTCATTCCAAGATCAGCAAATCGAGTTAATACACTGTCAATAAGAACAAGAATTGGATGCAAAAAGCTATTTATATTAAGATGGAAATGATTAATTTAGTGAAAAAGGATCTTCACTAGATAAAGATATAATTTGCAGCAAAATGCAAAAGGTTACATGGGAGTTTACATGGAGCAACAGGTCGGATTGTAGGTGAAAAAAATCCTAGAGAAACCACCCACGCGCAGATGCCGCTGCTGCTCTCAGTCGGTTACCGCCAATTCTCATGTGCTGCTCCCGCATCAAGGACAGAGAACGATATGGAAGATAGGAAAATGATGAGAAACACGATGCAAAAGGAACAAGTGTTAAATATTCTTTTTTTCTAGGATGCGCTAAAATATGATGGATGGGTTGGTTTCATCCTACCACATCCCACATGAGCCAAACACATCCTAGATACACAAGCCGGATTAAATGGTTCCATCCTGTTTCACCCTATGAACTAGACAAATCGATCCTAGACCATAATGTTTTTGTTTTGTTAAACACAAAGGTCGAGAATTATTAATATCCAAGCACCAAAATAATACTTGTTATAAGAAGGTAGAGCTTACAACACGAGTGTGTAGGACCATGATGAGTAAATCTCAGAACTGAAAAAGTTCTTATTATTTATTTATATAAGTAACTAGTTCAGTTTATCAACATATAAGTGCATCTGTAACGCCACCTGAGATCTGGTGTGACATCTGGTGGCTTGGCCGAGAGAGTCCTGCCTCTCGGTGTTTAGTTCCTTCCACGCTTCCACGTGAAGAGGCAGAAGCACCAAGCGGAGTAGAGACGAGTGGCCATGGTGGATTTGTGAAGGCATTCGCGACTCTTGGTTCAGTGAAACACCCATGCTTCTACATGCGTTTCACCCCGGTTCAGCAGCTTCAATGTGCCTGCAGTCTGAATTTTCTCACAGTAAGTTGCAACACTTCTTGTGCTGTTGCTCCAGATGCCGCCTAATCCCAAAACACTGTGTCCCATCTCCATCATATCTCTAGATGCCAGTTTCCCAACTGTTCTCTCCTCTGTCCAGTGATTACTTACATGGGTCTTTTCATAGTTTTGAACTGCTAACAAGCCTTTCAAAGGTAATTGAGTAGAGACTTTCTTATCCTATTATAAGAGATGATCAAGTCACTTTCAACCCTTATATAATGGGAGAGAATGGTAGTAGGCCGGGTATTTCTGCATTTATATTGACCCTATATATTAAACCACAGATGCATTAAGGTCGCTTATTTTCATGTAATACAGAATTAAAGAAAAAAACATGCCAGATTGATGGTTGGGTGGAGGAAATTTGCTGCCGGCCGCCTCAGGCCCCCATTTAATCCACCAGATTATATATACTACCACGATGATAGAGGACACTAAATTTTATCTTTAGAGGTGATTAAAATGATCTGTCACATCTGAACTAATCAAAGGGCTCAATGGCCACATCCATCTCTCAAGATGATTTTAAGCTGTGTGACACAAAAGAAGCCACTCTCAGAATTGATTTCTAGAGGATTCGTCCTTGTAAATTGTTGTCGCCCAAAAATCAAACTTTTTCTTGTATAGTATAACTGGATGCAAGCAAATTTTGAATTAAATTTTCATAATTCGATGCGACCAAAAACTTTGTAGTTATGAACTTTGACTTTAATCAAGATTGTTTACAAACACAAATATTTGTTCTAAGTTATCATATTTTGAAATTTTTTTTTAATAACCTCAGCTTTTTACATGTTTGACAACTAAGTTATAGATCTCGACACAATCAATAACTTTATAGTTTACAACTTTTTTTGACCCTTTAAGAAACCAGGATGCTGGATTAATGTTCTCAGATATTGTAATATACAAAATTTTAATTTTTGAAATACGTTGTTTGTTCGCAAGGTATATACCAAATTTACTGTTCACAAAATGATGGCCTAGCAAGTTCTCTACAAATATCTCCAACCGAGTATCCCCAACTGATAGAGTTAAAGAAAAAAAATCTATTACAATCACTAACATGCTATATATAGGCTGTGTTGTTAATTATCACATGTGCATCCAGTACATCAATCCTCTGTTCGAGCCAAACATACACCTTATGAATAGTTGATGTAGTATTGAAAACAACGCAAATTCATTTGCAGCATGAATATAATCTACCTTCAGTACTATATAGTTAGAATGAAATGTTGCCTGCCATACATAATAACTAGCAGGTACCCCGTGCTTCGCACAGGGCAGTAAACATGAAAATGCAAATTATCATGTTAGACAGCTTTAGCCATAGTAATCTCCTTTTTCATGGGAAGCTGCAAACAGTGGATCTGCGAAGCTGAATGACCTCGCCCTGAGGAACGCGAGATTCCGAGCTCAGCGAGGAATGGAATGGCATCCATAAGCCATGAACCAACTGCTCCACACGCACATAGGGGCTTCTTGATGTTTGTGACGCTCAGATCCTACAGTGTACTTTTTGCCGAACTGCTCCACGCACATAAGTCCCATCCTGTAGTCAAGATTTTCTTTAAATAACTTGAAGCACTGCTTGTGATGGTTCTCCAGATGCCTCCTAATCCCAGAATACTGTGTGTTTGCGTCATGTTATGCTGTCCAGATGCTAGTTTCCCAACCATTCCACCCTCTCTGTCCACTGACAGCTTACTGAGTTTTTCATTGGTGTTGGCTAGCTGTTGGAAAGTAAGAGTAGAGACATGCTTATGAGAACAGACTACCAATGAGAAAATTCATGTTCAAGTTCAAGCCTTATATAATGGGAGGTTGCTCATAGGTCAGGTGTACTGCTTCTGCACTTATATGCATTAAGGTCGTTTGATGTACTGCAGTTTTAAATAATGGAAGACTGATCCTCACGAGTTGGGCAGAGGAGTTTGCTACCTGTACCCATGGTTACCATGACATCCAGCAGGTTTTAGGTAGGTGGCTGGTACAAAAAAATAATTTCAAAACACACTCTCCATGGCCATGACATCATCTGAAAATAGTTTTAATATGTTGGCCACTAAGACAGCGCATTTAGAAATCAATTTCCATTCATACTGTCTCTGTAAATGGTTGTCATCCAATGATGGCAATTTTTTAAATTAAAGTTTAGTGCTCGATGTGATCTACAAATTTTTATAGTTGTTTTATGTTCTAATATATTGGAGTTCAAAATCTGAATTCCAATTTCAATTTAGGGCATACGTCTTCCAAGTTTTCATATATGATTTTAGATTCATCTTTGTGCTGGGATTTTGACCTCGGTCGATGTATTTTGCTGATTGTTTGGGGTGCTATGACTAACAGAGGAAGGAGAGAACCCAGTGGTGTCTCTAACTCGCTCTGCTTTCGTTGGCCTGGATTCCACTCAGTATGGCGCCAATTGTTGGATTCTGACTTACGGTTTACACCTTGTGGGTCAAGGTAAAGGAGATGCTTGAAAATCCATGTGAAATGCATGTTTCAAGGGTCGTCAGGTACTTGAAACCAAAAAAGCAACAACGACGAGGTTAATCGAAAGAACACCTAGATAAGGAAAAGCTGAATCCTTGTGGTTTCAACTACTCGTAATTACATTACTCATGTTTTGAATTTAACAAATAGTAGTATAGTATTACATCATGTCCATATACATTCTGCTTTGAGGTATTCATATAGTAAGTATATGGTCAAAAAGAAGATTACTAGTTGCCCATAATCCAACAAACTTATTTTGGGAATATCCACAAATAATTTTCACGGTAACACACTTGAAGCCAAGTGGGAGGTTAGTTAGTGGTGAACTATTTCTGCACTTTATTTGCTCCCCATTAATCCATAGATGCATTGATCATGATCTAATCTTCAATCGAGAAAAACCAACAAAAACCAAACAAATTTGGTCTTGGCTATGTTTCTATTAGCCAGAAGGAAATAAGCGCATATATATACGTAGCACCAATATTTCTAGTAAATTAGGTGTCTTAGTGACTTCATTTTTTTCTCAACAATAAAGTAAGCCCATTTAATATTTTGCATTCTACTCATTTTTAAAAAAAAATGCTCCAAAAGGTAGAATCCTATAGAACTATTTTCAGTTTCCAACAGATACACGCTAGCATAGTTGGGTGACATGGCTATGATCGTAGATGAGAAGACGATGTAAGGTACTCAACCAGTACCTTATATCGTCTTCTCAATTCCATAAGCAAACAAGTTGTATTAGATAAAGGAAATTGAATTTACTAACCAGTACCTTACATCGTCTTCTCACTAGAAATTGTCGCGGCGTTGCCGCGCATGGCCAATGTAGGCTGCTTGCAGCGTAGACATGTGATGCTTTCAGTAATACGAGGGTTGGCATTGGGCACTACTTAGTTCAAGGCAAAAGAGAACATTATGAAGTCAAGCAGAAATTCCTTGTGCTCACCATTAGCAAATAAAAGGTTGAGTTATCAAAAAAAAAAAAGCAAATAAAAGGTTGCTCTTGTTTGGAAAAGAGAAAAAAACAAAAAACTTGTATCAAACAAGAAGCTGCTAAATTAGGCATAAACTTTGGTGTATCCACATACATACACAATTTAGCAAACCAAATACCCAACCCATGTCCTGAAACATTCAGTCCTCTTACAATAAGTTTGTACATGTTGATTAGGCCACATTTTCCAACCAGAAAATCAAGTGTTCTTGTTTGTCACATAGAAATGGCACATAGGTTGCCAAGTGCCTACTAATCTTAATAATTCTTTGAGCACAACAGAACTGATGCATCGTTGCAATTTTATGTTGCCACTTCAATGGTTGAATTGATCCATGTCCATTCCTGAGTTGATCTGTAGTAGCTGAATCAGCATTTATGAAATGTTTACACCGGCAGCTGCAAGGGATACTCCCAAGCTGCTTGCATTCCTCGGTACTTTAGCATCAACCCCTTGAAAGAAGCCTGCTTAATTGTTGGATGCAGCATTATCTGTCAGATGCCAGTTAGTATTATGCATGACAAGTTGGCCACTTTCCTTGGTCCCAAAGGTTGAGTTCAATTTATTTAGAACATGAATACTGCCAGCAAAAACATGTGTTCAAGAAAAGTACATAATGGTTCTCAAGCAAAACAAAAGGTTCTCAAGAAAAACAAATCCACAACCCCTGAAATTAAAATCAGATTCTAGGGTATGTGTAGGAGCTCTTTTTTGACATGCAGTGGAGACACGATAAAGAATCATTCAAAATCATTATAGCAGCGCAGGAGAAGGATTTGAGCAAACACATGAAGAGCGGCAGATTGGTGTTAGCTTTGGTACAGAGGCACATTCTGATCCTACATCGGTTGCATAATGAAACATTATAGCTTTGGTTTAGATTAATTATATGCAAGAGTGAAATGAGATCTAGGTACAGGAAGTTCATCTGCAGTAACTGAGCTCACCGTTTGTTTATTTGATAACTTTTTAAGGAGTGGATAGATAGAATTAAATTAATATGAGAAAGTACCTCATTTGCTTTTCCAAAGATATAAAGCAGCGAAGTCGTCGATCCTGAATGACAAATGACAATGGTGAGGAAACAGCAAGAGTACATATGTATTTACCAAACGGTCTAGGAACTGGGTTTGTGTACTTGAAAAAGCTAAAAGGAACTGGGTCTTGAATTGTTAAATGGTGTGGAAGATACTATGACGCAATCATGGATGAAAAAACTATTACCTGCTCCAGAGGGAGTCGCAATGCAGGCGTGGAATATGCAGGAGTGGTCTGAAAAAGAGCACTCGGTGTATGCAATCCTTAGGTAGATGTTAGGTACAACCTAAAATAGCAAGAGGTAGATGATCCTGAACAAAATATTGTGTCGTGGTTGAACAGGTATCAGGATTTGTAAAATATGTGATGATGTGAAAAGGCAGCTCAAAAACAATCAGCCTAGGAAAAGATTGAAGGATATAGATTTTTTTGTTAATTTGAGTATGCTGCCCATACATAATTAGAGGGAAAAAAAGGAGCAACTAACTGGAATTGCATAAGGAAATATTTTGACAATCTACAAAACCTCCTAACATTCTCTGCATGGACTACTTCACAGCACTTTTTTGAAATCAATCAAAAACTACAGGCGGTGTAAATTTTGACTGAAGCAAGAAAGTGTTGCAGTACATAGTGCACCTCACGGTAGCCCATCATTGTACCTGCAGCAGTTTATAGAGGACATGTTCACTTTGTAGCGTTTTTTTAGAGACATTAGTTGCACACTGACAGGAGTCACTTGTATGGAACCAACCTGCAACAGTGCTTCCAGAGGTTGAAGCCTCAGTGCATGGGGTATGAATAGATAACCCATGGCTCAGTAAAGGGGAAAAATAATTTGGTGCCATCATGATGTCACACAGCCTATGTATGCAATGCATATTCAGAAGTGAACTCAACCACATTTTTGAATGGCATGTGAATAGAATCTGTGGCATTATGTTTGTGTGTACTCTTATAGAGCATGAACCTCGCAGTCGCTACCGAAACATGAAAATAAACAGCTTACCTTTGGCAGTTACAAAGACGAAGCTTCATTTAAGATCTACATCATATATGGTAATGTTATGAGAAGATATACTGGCACCTTGAACTTCAGTTGGTAACAAAGCAGTAGTTGTTGGGGCTCCATGAAATATTTAATACTAAGTTCCATTGATCATACATTCTGAAACAATAGTAATTGAAATACAACAATAATATGGGCAACGAAAATATACAGGTACCTGCTATTTTATATTCTTTATTATAGAAAAACAATGGTTAGAAGAAAGTCTAAAAGGACTGTGGCCAAAAATATATCATTTGGAAAAGATAAAAGCAGTCTCACCGGAGCAAAGTGTGGAGAGGAATTGGAAGTAATAATATTTAGTGGTTCCATATTTTATATATCTTCTTGTGGCAAACCAAATTTAGTTTCCGTTGATCATACTTACGAAACAAATAGTAGTTGAAAAACAACAGCATTAACACTGGGCACTGGAAATATATAGCTACCTGCTATTTTATACCCTTTATTACAGGAGAACAATGATGAGAAGAAAGTTAAAAGGACTGTGGGAAAAACGCATCATTTGGAAAAGATAAGCAAACTCACCGTAGCAGTGTGGAGAGAAATTGGAAGCAAGAATATTTGGCGGTTCCATGTTTTGGATACCTGTATACGATTGGTAACATGCGAATCATTAGGAAATTAATAATTCCATGTGGTAAACTAAAACTGAGCAGTTCTGAAATTAGTAATCCGATGCAACCGCAACTGCCAATTAGAAATCATGTGTCATGTTCAGCGACATTAAGTCGAGCACCCTAGCTGCACGGTCATGGCAGAGTATCATGGGATTAAATACATGGAAACGAACAGGAATATAGGCATGGCATCATAGGTCAAAATTACCTCTATCTACTATCGTCGGAGTCATCAAGCATGCCAGGTATCGTCGGGAGTGATCGAGCCCACCAGCAGCACGTCTTTGCCGCTAGGGTGTGGCAACTATGGGACTCCCAGGCTGGCCGCTTGCCCCGCCGGCGGCGGCGACAATGAGGCCTCGGGGGGCGCATACCTGATGTGCCGGAGCCCGGCCGCCTATTGCTGAGTTAGAGAGACGAAAAAGAAGGGAGGAGGAGTTGTACTGCGCATGTAGATGGTGGCCGCACGCATGGTTTGCCCGACGTGCAGCGCGCGTAGGGAGAGGCCGCCAAGGCCGCTTTGGAACGCCGTCGCCGCTAAGCAGGGCGCCCGGCTGGGCACGACGTCGGAGGCAGTAGCGGAACGCGCCGAGCCTCCCTCGCCATGCTAACGACGCGACTCGGGGCCGCCGCGCCGCACCGCGCCACCTTTGTGGGGTCCGCCCTAGCCGAGGGCGGCACGCCAGGGCCGCTAAAGGCGCCAGGGATGTGCCGTCCCACCAGCACCGCCGAGCTCGCTAGGCAGGCGAGGGAGGGCTCAAGAGGATGAGGAGGAGGGGGGCGCGCGCCGCCGCCGCCTTGCCTCGCGGCGGAGGGAGGGAGCGAAGAGGGAGGTCCGACTGCGGGTCGTATTTTACCATAGTACAGGGTTTTTTTGCAAAATGCCAGGGACAGGCCTGATCTTGGCCATCCATCCGCCCGATCTGACGGCCGTGAAAAAGGCGGCGACGTGGCCCAATGGCTGGGCCTCTTTTGTTGCAAGAATCGTAGGGTGAAAGATCTATGGTAACCTAACCGCACTAGTACAGATATACTATCTCCCACATTTTCTTGTGTCATACTGGACTATATGCATGGTTAACAAACCATCTGTCCAGAATTCAAACTGTAATGTTCAAAACTCGCATGCGGGTTTTAGCATACAAACATCTATCACCTGTTGTTTTGAAAGATGTGCGGCCTAGACATGGTTTTCTTTCTAAAGTGGCATTGACGTATAGTTCCTTCAGTTGTTCCCATTTTTTTCTTCAACACTCAGCTAATTTGTGAATCGCAAAGCTGATAACTGTAGTCGATGGATGACCAGAGCCGCCAACAACGATCCGGCAGCATGATGTGTCTAAGTTGTGCATCACAAGAATGATTGGACCAAGATTTGATACATTACTACATATGAGTTTCCAGATGCTTCCTACCCCCAACTATTGTAGTTGTGCATATGCTTTGGTGGAGTCCTGAGCTACTAGTAATAGTTCATCATCATTGTTGTTGTTGTGCCTTTGTCCTGACCTATGTATGGAGCGGTTTGAGGTTATATATATGCTAGTGCTAGCTAGGCAGCTGAACGGTGTTACCTAACATTGTAATTTGGACCATGTATTGCAGAGATATATATTGATTGAAGTAGAAGAGATAGGACTGCACACTCATGTTATTTATAACAAGGTGTATAGCAAGGGAGCTTTTTGGGCACCATGTTCTCTGCATTGCATTATCCTTCGCACATGATAGGTCCTATCTTGTAGTATAAATGGTATCATTGTGTGAGACAGTGAGCATCCATGTTACTTATCAATTATACCATAGAGGCATACACATATCATGTTGTCTTGTAAGAAGTAACAGATGGTGGCTTGTTTTCAGATTATAAGAAGTAATTTTGTAAAATCCCTTGCAGCATCTTACTTTTTATTAATTAGAGACTTCAAACTTATTATTTTGGGTTTTTTTTCGCATTTTCTGAGTTGGAAGCAGGTTGGTAGTGGCGGGCTGGTCGTGGCCTTCCCTGTATTTTTTTTTGCTATTATTTTGGGATTTTTTTCGCATTTTCTCTTTGCCAACCGAGTGTATAGCGGCATTTGCCGAGTGCTTTTGACACTCGGCGAATAGCCTGATTCCGGTAGTGCGCAAGGGCGTTCCCCAAATTTTTGCTATTATTTTGGGGGTTTTTCGCATTTTCTCTTTGCCAACACTCGGCAAAGCCTTTGCCGAAGTGCTCGATAAAAACACTCGGCAAAGCTTTTGCCGAGTGCTTGATAAAAACACTTTCGGCAAAGAGGGCCTTTGCCAAGTGCTTTTGTTGAGTGTATAATGGCTTTTGCCGAGTGTTTTTGACGCCGGCGAAGAGCCTGATTCCGCTAGGGCGTAAGGCTGAAGACTATGTGACCTCCACAGCCTCTGCCCTGTTATTTTGTTTTCTCAGTATGGTTAGCCAACGTCCCGCAAGACGCTCATATGCTCAGCATATAAACAGGCTCAGCTTTCTTGGAAATCCACTAGCTAGCAAGGGATGGCAGATCGATCAGCCGTAACCTCAATCTCTGAATGCTTGATTGGAATAATCTCCGAATGCTTGATTGGAATGAGGAAGAAAAACAAAGGATGTGGATTTTCTCTGTGTATGTGCAGATGCCAACGGGGCATCGGGTGAATCGTGGCTGGTAGATGGGACCGTGTGGGGAGCATTCGCTTGTTGGCCAGGTAGATTGTAGCTCAACAACATAATAATGATCTACTACCTCAAAAGGAAATAATCTATTTAATTTCTCTTGTTTACGCTGCCGGTATATATGCACAACACAGATAGCTCAAACATTAGAGTACAAATATATAAGTATACTAGTTGATAATTTTTATCAAAATTATTTGGTGCACATGTCCCTTGTTGTGTCTGCCAAAGGGTCTGCTAGTAGTGCCATCTTCCAAATTCTCATCGATCTGAAACAAGTGTAATGGAGTGAGACCATGCCTGCCCATTCCATCTGGCCAGTGCGAAATCCACAAGTAGTTTTATGCCCATACATTGGTAGTTGACATAAAGTACACCAGTAATTGGATGCAAATTGAAGGCAAAAGCTATATGGAGGAAAAAAAGGAACATGACATGGGAGCTGCTGAGCTTCATCTTCATGAGCGATGAAGAGAATAACAGGTACATGTATCCTAGAGAACATGTCTGACATCTGCTGACTGGTATAAAAGGTACATGAACAAATACATATTCATTTTAGAAAATTAGCAACTGGGGACAAAAGCTAGGAAATCAAAATTTACCCTATGATTCCAAAGCAGTAATTTCCGAGTTGACGCATCTAAATCCACAAATCCCTAATCCCTCAGTCTCTCAGCTCACACCTGGTGAATGGTATATGACATCCCTCTTTTCAAGCCCCCTCAAATGTCGCGTCTGGCAATTCTAGAAGAGTCGAGCAGGAGAAATTTGACGACAATGGTAACGCCAGGGGAAAGTGGTCAAGCAAAGCAAAGTACCATTTTAGGCCGCACCATAGCTGTTCTAGTTCCTGATGCCACCAAATCCTACTCATGCCTAATTGTCCTCTGTTTGTTCTTGGACACGTACGGTTGCTACCTGCAATGCTCTCTCTCTCTCTCTCTCTCTCTCTCTCTCAGCTTGCGACATGAATAACATTTTGCCTGGTGTTCATATGATTGATAATCAGAGCAAGCTACTGGATTTTCCTCTCTTTTTTTTTTCACAAAAAGTGTGTGCCATCAACTGGCTGAATCAAGGCCAAGTGACCACGTGCAGCTAGGCACCTTTTGTCCCATAACTAAGACTGTGTCTGTATTTATATGAGCATATTAGATGTGTATTATTTGTTTTTGTCTATATGTGGTGAATAGGCACAGAAGAAAACAATTCTTTTGCACTATGAGTAGTGGAGTTAAGCAGACGATGTCAATAAGAAAACAGAATTTACATGGTCATTTTTACGCTAAGAATCAATTCGCACTATGCTACCACGCCTTGCCTTCACAGTCCTCTTCTCCACTGACGTCCAAAGCACCAAAATCTGCATTCCTTGAATAAACCATTGTTTTTTTTGACGGCAAAAACTGCAGGGGAGAACCCACAGTGGATTTTGAATTAAAATAAAATAGAAGAACACCGGGTTAGACTATTGTTAAGCATCAGTATTAGACTATTAGTACAATGTGATTGAAAACCGCTAATTCAATTAATACATATGATCAAACTAAAGGAACCAAGCAATTGTGGAACTATGGTAAAGCAAGCAAAAAACCTCTTTTTTCTCAAATGTTGACCGATGTCCGGTCCTATAAGTGCGGCTGTGCGAGCTTGTATATATATGGGTGGCCCAGACCCATCCCCACCCCCATGCCCATCCCCTGGTGGGCTAAATTAGCCATCAGACTAACACGCGTGCAAGAGAAAACCAGCTAATCAGCTTGTATATTCCCTAAAAAATGTTAATCGACATATATCATTTTTTCGGTGGGGAATGCGGTGCCAGAGCCCTCTATGGCCAATATGGTGCCTCCGACAAGGTCTGCATCCGTACTTGCAGTCTGACTCACTCTATCCAAAATGTTATGCCTTGCATTTCCCTTGCGTCACTGCCATGGGGCTCACCACCTTTTATCCACCTCAATGTCTACACTTGGTTTACTTTTGGTGGTGTGCTGGCCTCGAGCTTGTTGCATGGTAGGCAGGGACAACGGTAACACCAGTTGGCTCGCGTGGAGGCCCTCAAAAGGCTTCGGCGAGTGGATGTGGAAATTTTTGTACCATTTTATGCAGCACCATACTTAACCTGGTTCCTGACGCCTCCTAATCCTAATGAATACGCCTAATTGTGCTCTGTTTGTTCTTGGACATGTACAGATGCTAGCTGCAATGCGCTCTCTCTCTCTCTCTCTGCTTGCGACACATTTTGGCTAGTGTTCATCTGATACATAATCAGAGGCAGCTACTGGATTTTCCTCTCTTTTTTACATACATATATACTGAGTCATCAACTGCCTGAATCAAGGCCAAGTGACCACGTGCAGCTAGCTAGCTACCTTATGTCCCATGTCTAAGACAGTGTGTCTGTATTTATGAGCAATATAGTAGATGTGTATTATTCGTTTTTCTATACGTTTTCCGAGGCTCAAAAGTGTTTATAGCTCCCTAGTCTTTGTCTATATAGGGTGAACAGACATAGCAAGAAATTTTCTTTTGCACTATGAGTATTAGAGTTGATTAAGTTTTTTTTAGATAAAGGAATTACATTCCGGCCTGTGCAGTAATACACACGACCTTCCGGTCTTTGCACTACCACACACAGCCTAATTATTACAACAAAAAAAGCGAAACTTTAGTACAACAAAGAACCTTACTAAAGGCCGCCTGTGTCCAGTATCAATTGAGCTCACTTGGCGACAGCATCAAAGTGAGCTCCATTGCACAAATAAGATGACAACGTGCATCCCGTCAACCTTGAAGAGGTATCTTCCATGCGGAGGGCACTGAAGATCTCTTGTTTGGTTTTGGCTAATTAGTGACACCTAAGGACTAATCTCTCAAAGTGTGTAACATGATTGGAGATTGGTCGTGCCGGAGTTGATGCATGGTGGTCATGGATGAGGGATCGAGTGATCCAAAAGATGATCAAGCATGCAACTCGGTGGAGTTTCGGAGATCAAAGGTCCCCAAGGCAAAGGTATATCCATAGGTCTTTTGATTTCACACCCAAGACACCATAGAGGGTGTGGGTGGTTATAGGATCGATAAGCCGTACTATAAAGAGGGAAACTTACCGTACATATCGATCCTCCAGTGCCTCTAGGTTCAAAATTCATTTGCATGCATTCTAACCTAGAGAGCTAACTTTGCACTTGGGAAAAATGTTTTGAAAATGCTAACACAGTGGTCGGGGTGTTCTTCGACGTGTTGGTAACTCAAGACAAGTGACGGAAGTTGGAACAAAATCGAATCGACGCAAACCGACACCTTCAGCGCAAAGTGACCTGCGCCGACGACGCGGCCGGCATGAAGCACCCGGGCGCGTCCGGCGCGGTGTTAGGGGCTGGACGGCGCGCCTGACGCGTCCGGCGCCCCACGCCTGACGCGGGCTCGAGGAGTCCCCAGCGCGTCCGGCGCGCACGGGCGAGGGTTTGGTCGAGGCGCGATTGCGGCGCGCTGGCGCGTCGGCGGCGCGCCGGACGCAGTCCGATAAGCATGTCACGGGGTCGCCCGGACGTGGCGCGCGACGACGTCAGACGGCGCTTTGCGCTGGCGCTGTCCGGCGACGTTAAATACCGAAGCGTGACCCGGTGCGGTTGACACGGCGCATGGCGCGTCCGCGCTGTACAAATTTCAACGGATTTGAAAGTAACGGCTCTATTTCGAATGGGGGGCTATATATATTTGTGTGGCCGGCCTTTGGGAGGCCTCTTGGTCATTCTTACACATTCTAACACCCTTTGAGCTGAGAAAACAACTACCTCCTCACTCCATTTGCTTGTGAGCTTCATTCAAGTGAGTTGAGGTGATCCAAGTGCTCTTTGCTTTGATCTTTGCATCTAGAGGCGCTTGGGGATCATTGTGAGCCGGTTGGTTTCTTGTTTCTCTTGGAGACACCGCTCCTAGCCGGCTTGGTGTTTGCTGGAGTTGTTGGCAAGAAGAGGAGATTGTTTCTTGGCCACCTCCGGTTGGTTTGTGAGAGGATTATGCACTCCTCGTCGGGAAGACAAAGTGCAAGGAATACATTGCTCGTGCTTTGGGTACCACACTTGTTGAGTGGTGTGTTGAGGCTAGCAAGGGCACCGCCTAGCTCAAACACCATCCTTGTGTTGGTCGGCACAACCGGAGAGTAGTTGTCGGTGTACAAGCGAACTCCGGGTGAACAAATCGACTTGTTCATTGTCTCATTGTGTGGATCATCACCTTCGAGTGATTGATTGGTTTTCTTCTCCCCGGTGATTGGTTGACATCCTCTACAAGGCGGTATAACAAGCTTCTCACTCTTGCATTACTTTCCTAGTTTACTTTGAATAGAGAGCTAGTACTTGCTTGTGTAGGTTGTTCTTGCTAGCATAAGGGCCATATTAGGTTTGCTCATTAGCTAGAGTAGTGACATAGACTTTGTGTGGACTAGAGATCATAGAATTATTTAGTCTTGTCACTAGAAGGCTTGCTTGACCATTAGAGCTAGTGCAAACCGCTTTACGCCGTGTTTTATTCTAACCGGTTTGTTGAGTTGAGCTTGTAGAACAATTTTATAGGCTATTCACCCCCCTCTAGCCATCTAGGACCTTACAGGCACGAGGTGGGACAAGAGCAAGAGGCTCAACCTTCACTCAACATCCAAGCGGTCTGATGTAGCGGACTCACGGCCACTTTGATCTCCAGCGACAGATCCGGTCAACACCGGCCGCCACCTCGTCGAAGGGATGCACCTAATCCATCGCTTGTAATAGGATGGATAGGGCCTTGCACTAGTGCATCACACTTGTAATCTTATTAATCAAATCATGGGAGTGACGCAACACACCGTCGCATACCTGACCACATATTATCGCGATCATCTTCAAAAGTTGAGGAAAAATGACCCATGTAGAAGTGAGAGACACTAGAAATTGTCTCTATTCTCCGCGGTTTAACACCTGTCATTGTAGATTGGGCCGATGCATCCGCACACGCAGGACCGTCAAGATTGGCGGGGTCTTGCATACTCGCCGCCATCGAAATAGGAGGCGGGGTCCCGCAGCCTCGCCGGGGAAGGAGCGTCGTCATCGCCGTCGTCACCATCTTTGGGCTGCCGCCACCGTCAAGATCCGGTGCGACCCGATGGCCATGGTCACCGACAGCACGGCGGGCATGGCAATGGGGATCCCGCCGATGAGCAGCACGAGCAGGTTGTCGGTGCCGTCCCAAAGTACTGCCGGTGCTGGATCGGGTACATGACGATGACTTTGATGAGCATCCCAACCGCGATGGAGCAGATGCGAAGTTCCCGATCGCCGTCGGCACCTTTTGGATTGTTGGTGTTGTCGATGAGGTGGGCGACATTCGAAGAAGGTGTGTGGGCGCCCGGCGGCAATGACGATGGCCTCGATCTCGCCCCTGCTTGCGGTGGAGCCGAGACGGAAGGTGAGGCCTGGTAATCGGTGCTCCAACCTTCACCGTCCGGCTCGCCGTCGGGATCCGCGAGATTGTCACCCAAGCCGCCCTCGGCGGTCGCCATCCTGACCCTCCGCACTTGTTGGATCAGTGGGTCATCGGGTCCCCACGGGCGAGGTCGGCGAGGCCGTCGGCAAGGTGCTAGCGGCCTTAGCGGATCAGCATCACATGGATCAAAGGCGCCAGCGGTCCTCGACGATCAGCGGAGCCGGGCGGGGGGATTGCGTCGCGGCGCGGGGACGGGCGAGATCGCGCGCCGGCGTCGGGATAGCGCGGGATCGCGCATCGCTGGAGGAGGATGGGGTCGCGCCAAGACCGGTGGCCAGGCGGCAGGCGGATGGCTGCGTACGACCGGCGGCGGCGGCGGCCGCCAACAACGGCAGCGGATCCACTCGCGTGGCCAGCGGCCTCGCCTAGCGCACGCAAGTTTCGCCGTAGTGGCCGTCACCCACTGATCGCCTGCGGGTCGCCAGTCAAGGGGCTCCGTCATATTCAGATCACCCCGTCGGACGAACAAGGGGCTCTCGTCTTAGAGTTGATTAAGTAGAAGATGTCAATAAGAAAACATAATTTACACTGCCATTTTTACACTACGAATCAATTCGCATTATGCTACCAACATAATGTTGAAGTACATTATTCAAAACACTGGTCAGAAAAAAAGTATACTGGTCAGAGTTAATATAGTAATGCAGCCTCTATTGACACAATTGGGATTGTACATTAGAACAAAAAAATTATGCAAAAAATCGGAAGCAACCAGAGGTTAATTTATCGTCAAGAGAAATTCGATTTCCTAAGCAGCATCACTACTGCCACCGGCGACCGGGGATCACCAGATGTGGATCTAGCCTGGCCGCCGGGCCTCGATCTCCTTGGTTTGCTTAGTCTTTCACATTTCCTTCAAGTGCTCTCTGTATTGAAAGATATAAGCAAAAAGTTGTTATACACGTTTTTTTCTTGCTATACGTAGGTACACTGCTACGAGCGGCTTGTGAAGGAGAATTATCCATGCATCAGGGAAGAATAACAAGTACCGTGCGTAGTTTTTCCCACATCATCCCTTATTCGAAATGTTGGACCCTCATCTTTCTTGAGTGCTTGGACACCCAATTCTCTTGATGCACCATCAGCATGGAAGGCTGCTGGACAGTTATTCTCCTTATGTGATCATACAACTGCAGCTGATGTCCCAGATGCATCAAATTCCCATCTTTCGAGTTGCATCATTTTGGGGTTAGTTATAGCTAGAACGGCAATGCCTAATTCATCCGAGTAGCCACGATTGAGTGTTCATGTATATAGGATGAGACTACCTGAAACGAACAACACTACGTACAATCAAGAGACACCGGACATAAATCAAAGATATATCTCGAATGCACTGGTCAGACAAAGAAGGGGTCACACTTACATCCTTTGTGGATGAAAAAGAATGTGTCAGAAACTAGTAGGCAATGCAGCCTCTACTGACACCATAATGTTTTTTTAGTTGCTGATACCATAATGTTAGGATTCTATAACAACAATAACTATGAGAAAATTCATAAACAATCAAGCTATTTAACCAACACAAATTTATTTACTAACCAATAGTCCAATACCATACGTCTTTTCAAATCTGGCCTCCAAAAGAGGTGAGGACATGTCACTGAAGCATGAATCATTTGATTATTATTATTGTTGGCGTGATAGCTTGTCATTTTCTGGACCATAGTATCCTCCACACTATTTTCTATCGAGAACTTAAGTAAATTTTTATGTCCATCTTGCTTTTTGTTTCATCAGTGGAAACAGAGCAGTGCATTGAACGCCTTTGGCAGTTTAGATAGCTTGCAGGTTTCCTCTTACAATACTGTGGTATTTCTCATGCAAGGATGATGGAGCCATTCCAATCCAAACATAGGAACACTGCATCAAACCAAACATAGGGATGACCGCATATGCGACATGAGTATATTTTCTCTTGCAGATTCAGCTACTTTTTCCACAGCATAATTGATCCTGGAGCTTCTTGGTTCAGTTCGAATTCCATGGATCAGAGGTGGATTATTTAGCCAATATTTTGATGACGTGGCACAGGAGTTTCCCGATTCTTCCTATCACCAACAATTCTGCTTGTTCATACGCTTTCATCGTCTCCGGGAAGTACTGGTAGTTCTTCATTTTGATGTAGCTGTTATTTGGCCCCGACTTATGCGTGGATCAGTTTGAGGTTATATGTGGTAGCTAGGTAAAGATATGGTGATACTTTTTTTTGATCTGAACATGGTCGCCCTTTTTTTTTTTTTTTTTAATTGAATGTGGAAGTACTCTTTTTTTTTTTTTTTGAACTGAACAGTGTCTCCCTGTCTTTTTTAATTATAAATGATACTTTTTTAATTATATGTGGTAGTTTGGTAATGATATGGTGGTACCTGCAATGCTCTCTCTCTCTCTCTCACACACACACACACTCTCTCAGCTTGCAACACATTTTGTCTGGTGTTCATATGATAACAAAAATCAGAACAAGCTATGGGATTTTCCTCTGTTTTTTTTTCACACATATAGTGTGCAATCACTTTCTGAATCAAGGCCAAGTGATCACGTGCAGCTAGCCACATTATGTTCCATCACTAAGACCGTTTGAATTTATATGACAATAGTAGATGTGTATTATTTGTTTCTGGCTCCACCATTGTTACTGGTAGAGAGGCAATGCAGAAAATTTTCTTTTGCACTATGAGTACGTAGTGGAGTTAAGCGCAAGATGTCAATAAGAAAACATAATTTACACGGTCATTTTTACAGTAAGAATCAATTCGCATTATGCTACCAACGCCTTTCCTTCACAGTCTGCATTCCTCGAATGGCAGGTTACTGGTGCCGCTGAGCTTTTCTGGACACAAGCTATAGACTCAAACTTGTTCAACGTAGCAAAGTAGAGCAGAGGACAGGATTCAGAGGATATCTAGCAGAACTCGGCCACTAGCTTGATTGGATCTTAAAGTTCGCTCATCCTTGTGGCACTAGGGAGTGTCACAGATAGCTCCTGATCAGTGCTGCTCCTGATCTATTCGCAATGCACACACTGCACCATATATAACATATTCCAAATGGTGCACACACACTGCAGGAGATGTTTTCCAAGATGCCTCATATTCCTAAGTCATCAGGACTGTGCTCCAGCTCCGCTGTCTAATGAATCAGTATAGCTACTATTGAAGGAGTATTTATAGGATAAAACTGTAGGCGGAAAACTAGTACAAACAAGTGATATGCATGCAACATAATGTTGAAGACATATTCAGAGTTAATATAGTAATGCAGCCTCTCTTGACACAATTGGTATTTGAACAAAAAAAAATTATGCAAAATTTCAGAAGAAACCAAGTTAATTAATTTATTGTCAAGAAAAAAATGATTTCCTGAACAACACCATACATCTTTTCATGTCAGCATCTAGATGAGGTGCACACTACGGAAATCTTGTGGGCTGTCTATGCTGTAGTCTCTGTTATTAAATGCCCATATGTGCATCCAGTACATAATCCTGTTTTAGTGCCAAACACAGATGCTGAGAAAGTAGTACTAGTGCTAAAAAATGTGCAAGTTCATAATACGCATAGGAATTGGATGCAAAAAGGCATTTAAGTTAAGAAGGAAGTTTTTTAATTTAGTGAAAAGAGCTTAAGTTAATTATTTATTTGTATGAATAACTAGCTCAGTTTACTATTCCCTCCATCCCAAATTATAAGACTTTATGGCTTTTCTAAATGCATTTCATTTATTATGTATCTAATTATACACTATGTCAAGATACAAAGTATAGGAAATGTACCTAGAAAAGCCAGAAAGTCTTATAATTTGGAATAGAGGTAGTAGCATATAAGTGCATCAGTGACACCAGTAACAACTAACATCCCTGCCGCCATCAAGAACATCTCTAGCTAGTAGGCCTCAAGCTTGTGTTGGTCACCAACTAATCCGAATAGAACGTCAGCTCACCCAGGCACACCACTATTCCACTAGTAGACTAGCAAATTTCACTGGCCCCATACCAAAAACTTCAGTGGCGCTACGACAGAGCAGAGTGCCAGCAAAAAAATAGTAGGCCCCAATTAATAGCCGCCGGTGCTAACACTCTCTACTGGCGGTTACTATAACTCAACCGCCACACGTCTATACTGGCGGGCTCTATAAGTGACCGCTGGTGAACTTGCTTATGAAAATAGACTACCATTGAGAAAAGTCATGTTCAAGTTCAAGCCTTATATAATGAGAGGTTGCTCATATAGGTCAGGTGTGCTGCTTCTGCACCTACATTTACCTGCCGTAGATGCATTAAGGTCGTTCGATGTACTGTAGTATTTTAAATAATGGATCACTGATCATGGGCAGAGGAATTTGCTACCTGTACCCATGGTTACCATGACATCTAGCAGCTTTTAGGTAGGTGGTTGCTACAAAAAATAATTTTAGAACACACTCTCAATGGCCATGATGTCATCTTAAAATGGTATAATATGTTGGCCACTAAGAAAGCGCATTTAGAAATCAATTTCCATGCATACTGTCTCTGTAAATGGTTGTCATCCAATGATGACAATTTTTAAATTAAAGTGTAGTGCTCGATGTGATCTACAAATTTTTATATTTGTTTTATGTTTAATATATTGGAGTTCAATATTTGAATTGCAATTTCAAGTTAGGGGATATGTCCTCCAAGTTTTCATATATGATTTTAGATTCATGTTTGTGTTGGGATTTTGATCTAGCTCGATGTATGTTGTTGATTGCTTAGGTGCTATGACCAACACAGGAAGGAGAGAACCCAATGGTGTCTCTAACTCGCTCTGCTTTCGTTCGCCTTGATTCCACTTTCAGTATGGCGCCAACTGTTGGATTCTGGCTTACGGCTTACACCTTGTGGATGAAGGTCAAGGAGAAGCTTGGAAATTCATGCGAAATGCATGTTTCGAGGGTCGTCACGTACTTGAAACCAAAACAAGCAACAACGACAAGGTTAATCGAAACAACACCTAGATAAGGAATAGCAGAATCCTTATGGTTTCAACTACTCGTAATACATTATTCATGTTTTGAATTTAACAAACAGTAGTATAGTATTACATCATATCCATGTACATTCCGCTTTGGGGTGTTTATAGTAAGTACATGGTCAAAAAGAAGATTACTGGTTGCCCATAATCCAACAAATATTACTGGTTTCCATGAAAAGTGGGAAGTTCGTTAGGGTGAACTATTTCTGCACTTTATTTGCTCCCCATTAATCTATAGATGCATTGATCTAATCTTCTATCGAGAAAAACAACAAAAACCAAACATATATATAAGTAGCACCAATATTTCTAATCAAGTGTCATAGTGACTTCATTTTATTTCTCAACATTTTTTTTTTTTTTTTTCTCAAACAGCACAGGAGAACTGCGAGTCATTTCATTAAGGTAGAGAGAAAGTTACAACGGTCCAAGTGACCCAACACACACACCCCACACCCTAAAAGCTAGGTTACAGACTCGCCATACCAAAAAGGAAAAAAAAGACCAAAAACCTCTCCCGGTATTAAGCTCCGGAAAGCTATTTTCTCAACAATAAAGTAAGCCCATATAATTTTTTGCATTCTACTCATTTTTAAAAATAAATGTTCCAAAAGGTAGAATCCTATAGAAACTTGTCAGCGATCCTACTGAACTTGAAGCTGCTGATGATGGCGATGAAGCAATCCCGCGCCAAATATGATCAAGAGGCGTTCAAATGAAGATGGGCCGTCGATCTCGCGTCGAGAAGAGGAGGCCCAAGCCCAATCCGAAGTACGTCGGCCCGAGCTGGTCCAACACGGCAACTCGTCCCCGGCACGGCTAAAAGCAAGGAGGAGGCGTCAGGTGGAGGGGATCGATTTTGAATCCATCGAATAGGCCGGCTGCGTCCGGAGTTCATAGGCAGGGAGCACTTTCGCTCTCCTGATTGTATCCAGATCAATACATCGTTAAACTCCAGTACAATTTGTGGTTAATTGTTCTTCGAAACCGTGAGTTGAGTTGATAGAGTTGATCAACGCTCACATTTGGTATCGGATTGCCTTCGTTCCTCGGATTTCCGCTGTTGTCTATGGATCAATCGACACAAGGCTCGTGATTAGTCGAGTTGGATGCGATTGCTTGTCAATCTGCGCTTCGATTCGCAATAAATCCATCCACCGCCGTTGATCTCGGGTCCGAGATCTTGGGGATTCGGGCGGCTTCGTTCGTCATCTCTGCATCCACTCTCGTCGTTGATTGTTGGGCAAAAGGCTCGCCATAAGTCGGATCCACTTTGTAGCTTCTCGCTGCCGAGGAATCGCACTAAGTCCATCCATCGCCCCAATCCGGCGGGACGCTTGATCCGCTGCGGCGGCGGCATCATCAGCAACTCCGACGAATCTGGCGGCTCCACCTGAGTACCTTCTACGGCCGCAGTACCAGACTCGTGAGCAGAAGCGCATCACGAAGATGGAGGGTGAAGTGACCGATCTCGCGACACTCATCAAGTCCCTGCAGAAGAGCATCGATGACAAGCACCATGAGATTCGTTCCATCTTTGAAGGCCAACGCGGCTGTCCTCGATGACCTTGCTGAGTGGAAGCCACGAGTCCAAGCCGACGTTGATGGTCTCCAGCATGAGTTCCGCAACATCAACACGCGGATCGACAACATCCTCAAGCAACACCAGTCTACTTCATAGCCTGCACACCAGGTGTTCGACGTCGAGCACATCGATCTCTCACTCGACCGAAGACTCCAAGTACCTCGTCCGGGCTTGATGCCAACAGCTCTGCAACCATTCACTGGGGTACTGGACACGGGGTGGTTACCACCGTCGTTCCTACCCCCGTCACAGGTGTGACTGTTGACGGTCACTAACGACACATCTTTAACGTCAACATTCTACCAATAAGGGGTTGAAACTATACCTTACTACATACATATACATTTATTATTGACATAATTCCACTTGTAGTGTCCAAATTATTATTGTGCAGATTTATATAAGAAACAAGTGGAAAATGTACCAAAAGGCGCCCCCGAAAGCGCATTCTCGAAGAACATCAAGCCCAAGGGAGAAATGGACCAAACACGCAGAACTAGGCCGAGCCAACGCCGCCCTACAACTTTTCAGGGCCCAACAACGCCACCACTGCCAAAGCCGGGGCCGGGGCGGGCCCCAGTAGGGTGCGCGCGCACCACCTGGTGCGGCCGCACCGCACTCGGCCGAGGCGGCTCGGGCCCAGCTTCGGGGAGGCGGTTCATTACCTTCCAAACGGGCACTACCGACGTTGGATGGTCGGTTTCGCAGATTAGGAAGGAATTCCAAGGTCGATTTTGCTCCTTCCATGTGGGGATGGCCATTTTCCAAAGAGCCCCCTCTCCTCTACCTATAAAAGGAGGCCATCTCCCACCATTGTAACACACACACCATTTGGAGCCTCCTCACTTTCTACTCCTCTTCTCCTCTCCTCTCTACTCCTCCACTTCTCTAGTTCTTTTAGTCTTTAGTAGTATTTAGAGCAAGGCTAAGCTTCATTGGAGAGCTTGTACTTGGGAGAAGGAATATTCGGTATGAATACATTTATGGTTTATCCTCAAGTCTTGATCTCATATGCTTGTGCAATAGAGCTAGAGTATTTACATGTTATATTCTTGACATGTTGTTCTCGACACGATCATGATAGAAGAACTAGACTATAGTTCCTATGTCGTGGTTAGTCGTATAGAACTTAGGACCTAACCATTCATGCCATGTATTTGAGTAGAGTATGAGTTGTGCTGAGTTGGCGGTTCGTTGTGTCCTTCGGGGCTTGCTCGTGTCCTATTCCGTCCATCCGTAGGGTGGGGGCCATGGGGGACATGAGTAGTGTCCTAGTATCGCCGGACGTAGTGTCCTAGTATGCGGACGTGGTTCCCCGTGCTCTTGCCTTTTTGGCACTTGCGCTTTAGGAAACGCAACAAGCATTTCTCGGCGCCGTTGCTTGGGAAGGCATTGGTTATAAAGATTCTAGAAAGACATGTTCATGATGATGTGCATGTGTAAGTAGCCATTACTCATGCAGGCTAATCTTTCATGTTTTCTCCTGTTGTGGATGAAGATAGGATAGTGTTCGATTGGTTTGTCCCTGTTGAACAACTACATCGCAGGTCGGAGGCACTCCTAAAGAAGAACCCAACTCATGTCAAATCTTCTCCTCTCTGCTCCACCGACAAACGAACCAATCACCCTTGCATCATCTAGTACTTCACTCATGGCCAAGGCGATCCGTGACCACTCCATCCCTCTTTTGCAACGTGCCCGTTGGGCCCGGCCCGTCAACATGGGAACCGAGAACTTTGAGCTCCGGCTGGCCTAATCAAGATGGTGCGGGCAAACCCGGTTTTATGGTTTGCCAAGTGAGGACGCAAATGCGCATCTGCAACACTTCCTCGAGCTCAGTGACACCATTGTCATCCAAGGTGTCACACCAGAAGCCATTAGAATCCGTCTGTTTCCCTTCTCCATCACGGGGAAGGCGAAACAATGGTTCTACAAAGAGACGGAAGCTGTCAACACGTGGGACAAATGTTCCACGGCGTTCCTCACTAAATTCTTCCCCATGAGTAAAACTCACACCCTGAGGGGAAGAATTGCCAACTTCCAGCAGAATACCATGGAACCCATACCTGCGGCATGGGAAAGGTTACAAGAGTACATTCAAGCATGCCCGCACCATGGGATGGAAAATTGGCATGTGATGCAGAACTTCTACAATGGGTTAACACCCATGTCAAAAGAGCACATTGATGCCACCTTTGGAGGTGCCTTCCTCTCCCCTCACCATCAATAGAGCAACAACTCTTATGGAGAAAATAGTGTCCAATCAAGCTTGGGGGAGGAAAGTCTTGGCAAACAAGAAGATAGCATGCATCCCGTGGAGGAGACGGACATGCCCGCTACAATGGATCTCCTATTGAAAGAACTTGACAAGTGTGCCACCGAAGAAGAAGAAACTTACGGCACTTTGTCAAGGCTATAGACTCACACGTAACATGTGAAGTCTGTGGCAATATTGGCCATTCAGGGAACGACTGCCCTAAAACCTGTAAAGACGTTACTCACATCAACAACTGGTTCCATCAACAAGGAGACCATAATGGGTGGAATAACCAGTCGCACCCACAAAACCAAGGAGGTAATTCAAACTCAAGGTACAATTCGAATACTCTCTCCTTGGAAGGCTTGGTCTTAGACCAAGCAAAAATAATTGAAGAACTTTCAAAGAAGTTGATGCTTAATGATAAAATAATTGAAAACATGATTTTCTAAATTAAAAGTTTAACTTCTTCTTATGAAAGACAACTGAGCTTTAATAAAATGATAGAAACCCAATTAGCTCGGTTTTACGCTACTTTGCCTGTTGTCGGTTCGAGAAAAGTTTTGGGGCAACCCAAAATTCCTCTTGAATCTGTTAAAATGGTCTCGACGAGGTGCCGTAAGCCTCTATGTCGGAAGACAACAAGTCTCCTACCGAGCCACCACTCATTATCAAGAAGGAGGACCCCGGCCGCCCGACAATCACATGCTCGCTTGGCCCGCATGTCTTGAGGATGCCTTCTCGCGACCTTGGATCAAGCATAAACATCATGTCCAAGGTAACATATGATGAAATATTAGGTGGACCTTTGTCCCCTCGTACATTTTGAACTCTGCAGATGGCGGACCTATCACTAAGGAAACCGGAGGGAGTAGCTCGGGACGTTATAGTAAAAATCCGAGAAGCATACATCCCGATGGACTTTGTCATCCTAGACATGGGTCACAACGAGAGAGCTGCCCCAATCCTTGGTAGACCATTTCTTAACACTACAAATGCAGTTTTGCACGTGGGATCAGGGCATGCTAGCTTCCATATGCAGGGCCAAACAATGAGATGCACATTCAATGGGTTCAACAAGCATAAGAATGCTAAAAACAAGCAGCCCAAGAAGGTAAAGCCACAAAGTGTTAAGCGTGGCATGGCGACGAAAAGGGCGACATCCGCATCCACTTCTCCTGATACGGGTAACACTCCATCAAGCACTAAATGAATGGAGAAGAGTTCTGCTCATCGGACTTTAAAAGGTGAGCCCTTGCCGAAGGTAAATCGGTAGTTATCTTTTTATTTTACAATAATAATCTCCCAGTAATAACTCCATGATGCTTACGAAAAAAATAAATAAATAAGAATAAAATTGTTTACCTCTCATTGGATAAATCTTGTTTATCAATGCATGCTTCCTCTTTCTATTTTGGCATGTCTTGGTTTGGAAGTTTTGGTTATAACGTATGATCATACTTCCATAGGCGTTTTGAATTGAGCATGGTGCTTAGGTCAAAAAGTCTACCTTGATCAGATTAGACATGGAGTTGAGTCCGATTATTGTACCTAAAATTGCTAGTGTAGATTTTGGTCGATCATATGGACTAACCCCCCGCAGGAATTTATCAAAATCCATAAGGGTAAGTCTTGAGGATGACAACAGGGTTAACAGTAAAAAATATATATATATATATATAATAATAATAATAATAATAAAAGAGAGGGTAGAGAAGAGAAGAAGAAGAGAGGAGATAAACCTTTCAACCCCAAGATTTTGTCCTGTTACTTTGATGACATCAAAAGACAAGCTTGGGGAGCCTCTAACCACGCCACCAGACACAAACTCGGATCATTGCTTGCTCAAGCTAAGCGAGAATCATAAAAGGTAAGCAAAAGGCTAGCTTGGGGAGGACTCCAAGAAAGGTAACTTGTACCTCACATTTTGATCATATTCTCTATCTTATGAAATGTTGAGTTACGCTAAAAGACAAATTTCATTCCTATATATGTGTTGTAGAAATGTTTAGTTCTACCCCTTTGAAATGATGAATAGTTGCTCTGTCTTATGTTTTGCCTGTGCCTAGTTTATAATTCAAATTTCTCTAAAGTTTTGGGTTTAGTGGCTAATTCTAAAAAGCTCATCCCGAAAAATCTGATTCATGTGGGTTGCATATGCTCTATCCAGTCTAAGTTGTTGCCAAGTATGATATGGTACAAATGGATTTGCTATGACTTTGTCCAAATGAGAGACTTGACATCCGGGAATCAAAAAAAAAAAAAAAAGAAAAAAAGGAAAGAGAGAAAAGATATGGGCTATGCTAAAAAAAAATGATGAGATGAAAATGGACAAGTGTCCGAGGGCGAGTAGAGCCCACATCTCTAAAAAAAAAAAAAAGAAAAAGAGAGGAAATAAAAGACAAAAGTCTAGGGCGAGCAGAGCCCACCTCTCCAAAAAAAAAAAAAAAAAAAGAAAAAGCCCCCTTCTTTCTCGAAAAAAGAATATATATATATATATATATATATATATATATATATATTAACTAACTAAATAAATCCCGGATGAGAAAGTTGATCGAGAAGGATGAATGAAAAGTATTTCTGTTATAACCGTTCTATCGGCAACCGCCCAAGGCTTTGAGAAAAGCTAAAAGCCCCGCTACGATGAAAGGTAATAAAGGGTGAGAAAAAGATGTGCCATTTTATTCAAACTCTAGCGTAAAATCTTATTATAACCCCGGCACTTGAAAAACATAATCGGCATAGTAGCAACTCCCCGATCAACAACCAAGTACTTATCTTCTTGCTCGAGGACGCGCAAAGGGTAAGCTTGGGGGAGTTTGTTAATGGTCACTAACGACACATCTTTAACGTCAACATTCTACCAATATGGGGTTGAAACTATACCTTACTACATACATATACATTTATTATTGACATAATTCCACTTGTAGTGTCCAAATTATTATTGTGCAGATTTATATAAGAAACAAGTGGAAAATGTACCAAAAGGCACCTCCCCGGAAAGCGCATTCCCCCGAAGAACATCAAGCCCAAGGGAGAAATGGACCAAACACGCAGAACTAGGCCGAGCCAACGCCGCCCTACAACTTTTCAGGCCCAACAACGCCACCCCCTGCCGGCCGCCGGGCCGGGCGGGCCCCAAAGGGTGCGCGCGCACCACCTGGTGCGGCCGCACCCCTACCGAGGCGGCTCGGGCCCAGCTTCGAGGTGGTTCATTACCTTCCAAAACGGGCACTACCGACGTTGGATGGTCGGTTTCGCAGATTAGGAAGGAATTCCAAGGTCGGTTTTGCTCCTTCCATGTGGGGATGGCCATTTTCCAAAGAGCCCCCTCTCCTCTACCTATAAAAGGAGGCCATCTCCCACCATTGTAACACACACACCATTTGGAGCCTCCTCACTTTCTACTCCTCTTCTCCTCTCCTCTCTACTCCTCCACTTCTCTAGTTCTTTTTAGTCTTTAGTAGTATTTAGAGCAAGGCTAAGCTTCATTGGAGAGCTTGTACTTGGGAGAAGGAATATTCGGTATGAATACATTTATGGTTTATCCTCAAGTCTTGATCTCATATGCTTGTGCAATAGAGCTAGAGTATTTACATGTTATATTCTTGACATGTTGTTCTCGATTACGATCATGATAGAAGAACTAGACTATAGTTCCTATGTCGTGGTTAGTCGTATAGAACTTAGGACCTAACCATTCATGCCATTTATTTGAGTAGAGTATGAGTTGTGCTTTGAGTTGGCGGTTCGTTGTGTCCTTCGGGGCTTTGCTCGTGTCCTATTCCGTCCATCCGTAGGGTGGGGGCCATGGGGGACATGAGTAGTGTCCTAGTATGCGGACGTGGTGTCCGGATGCCAGGTATCCTTCGAATATGAGTGCATGCCACGGTTGAGGGGGCAGGCGGCTTGGTCGTGACAAGCCTTGACCGTCCCTTGAAATCCCCCCACGTTCGTGTGTGCTATAGGAGTTCGTAAATGCCTTCCATTGGGCGGATGCACCGGGAGGTCTCCCCGTCCATCTCACTCTCAGCCTAAAACTCTAGTCATCTATGTTTGCGTGATTATTAACTTGTTCTTTGCACAGCTACTTTAGAATGCCTGCTCCACTTAGGAATATTCTTTATTCTTTATTTTCCTTTTATCCTTGAGGTTGGCCCAAGTGTGTGTCACACTATCTTAAATTATCATGACTTACCCCTGTATTGAGTATTGGTCAACTGCATAGACATGTTGTCTTGTTCATGCCCCTGCTAGAGTCCTACACCGTGCCTTCCTTTGGAAAAATATAAATAACGATACCCTGAATATCTCCGGGTGAAATGCTACAATGGTATTTCCGTGCGCTTGTGGACTTGTTCTGTAAATGCTACTGAATACCACCTGACATCCTGTGGCGATGGTAGCTGGAATGTAACAATTCCGGCAAAGTCATTGTGGGAAGTCAACCTGTGGTTCCCAGTGCTCTTGCCTTTTTGGCACTTGCGCTTAGGAAACGCAACAGTGACTTCCCCTATTATGCATCCCATCCATGGCTCTGTGATTCCTACTGCTCTACCCTTTCAGTTCACCCATGCTATTCCACCCATTGAGTTCCCTGAGTTTGATGGTAGTAGCCCTAAGTTGTGGATCAAAAACAGTGAGAACTATTTTGATGTCTATGGTATTCCTGATCAGGTTAAGTCTAAGTTAGCTTCTCTGAGATTTGTGGGTAATGCAGCTTTCTGGAAGCAGTCCTTAGACTATGCTATTGAAGGGGTTAGTTGGTCTGAGTTGTGTAAGGCAGTCATTGATAGGTTTGACAAAGCCCGACAAGATAATGCTCTCCTTCGTCGGTTTTTCGAATTAGGCAACCGATATCTTCCTCGCAGTATGTTGAAAAGCTTGACAGTTTAGTCCACCAAATCTTAGCCCATGATCCTAAATTTAGCCCTGCAACCATCACCAATAGGTTCATAGATGGGTTGAAACATGACATTCGAGCTATTGCTTTGGTGCATAATCCCGAGATCCGGATACTGCCGCCAATGTTGCTCTGTTACGTGAGGAGACCAAAGAAGGATTTCTACAAAAGAGACTTCAAGAAGTCCGATCATTTCTCCACCTTCAAGCCTGGCAACAAAACTGGATTTCACAACTTTCGAGAGAGGGGAATCTTCCTCTTCATCTACATCTAAGAAGACCTCTCGATGACAACAAGAGACCTTACTCTGATGACAAAGCAGCTACTCTCATGAATTACAGAAAGTCTAAAGGTCTTTGTTACAAGTGTGGGCAGAAGTGGAGTCCAGGTCATAAATGTGCTACAACAGTTCCTCTTCACATTGTTGAAGAATTGTGGTCTTTGGTGTGTGGTCCCGATATTCCTGAAGATATTCCAGTCCTAGAAATCGAAGAAGAGAGCTCTAATGATGAGTTGATGGAGCTATCTCTTGATGCCGCACAAGGAACTGATTCCCCGTAACACTTGTCGAATGATTGGGGAACCGGGAGGTAAAGAAGTGGTGATTCTAATTGATTCTAGCAGTACTCACAGTTTTGTCAGTGAAGCTATAGCTGCTAGATACAGAGATTGGTCTGTTCTTGAAAACCCAATGCAAATCAGGGTGGCTAATGGTCAGTTATTGCAATGTACTCATGAGATTCAGGCATCACCTCTCTCGATTTGTGGTCATCCATTTCAGCTCTCCCTCAAGATTTTATCTCTTCAGAGTTATGACATTACCCTTGGTATTGATTGGTTATCTGTTCATAGTCCTATGGCAGTTGATTGGCATGCCAAGTGGATGGCAATTCCTCATCTAGGCACTCGAGTCTTCTTACAGGGTATTGCACCCAAGACAGTACACTGTGAACCAATTTCTACTAGAGAGCTGGTGGAATTAGAACAAAGAAGATCAGCTTTGGTGCATGGTAGAGTTACAAGCTATTTCTGCAGAAACTACTAGTGATCTCCATCCTGATATTCAAAAGATGGTGGATACTAACAGTGAGCTGTTTCAGAAACCAAATGCACTACCCCCTCCTAGATCTATCTCTCATTCTATACCACTGATGCCTGGTGCTCAACCATTTTGGCTTTGGCCTTATAGATACAACTCTGCCCAAAAAGATGAGATTGAACAGCAAGTGCAACAGTTACTGGATAATGGTTGGGTGAAAGAAAGTACAAGTCCTTATGCTTCTCCTGTTCTTTTGGTTAAGAAAAAGACAGGTGATTGGAGGCTCTGTGTTGATTACAGAAAACTCAATGCGATGACTATCAAGAACAAGTTTCCTCTCCCAGTTATTGATGAACTACTTGATGAGTTGGTGGGTGCTCAGTGGTTTACCACTCTCGATATGTCTTCTGGCTTTCATCAAATTCTAGTCAGTGATGAAGATGTGCATAAAACAGCTTTTCAAACTCATCATGGTCACTATGAATATAATGTTATGCCCTATGGAGTGACTGGTGGTCCTGCTACTTTCCAGTCAGTTATGAATTTCGTATTGAAACCTGCTGTCAGAAAATTTGCTGTGGTTTTCATAGATGACATTCTCATCTACAGTAAGACTTGGGAGGAACATCTATCTCACATTGCTCAGATTTTTTGAGCTCTTACAACAACACCAGTTCAAAGTTAAGTTGAGCAAGTGTGTATTTGCTAAACAAGAGTTAGCTTATCTTGGTCATGTCATTAGCAACACTGGTGTAGCTACAGATCCTGCTAAAATCAGAATAGTCCAGAATTGGCCAACTCCAACAAATGTTAAGGATGTCAGGAGTTTCCTTGGTCTAGCCGGTTATTATAGAAAATTTGTCAAGCAGTTTGGCATTATTTCCAAACCTCTGACTAGTCTATTGAAGAAAGGAACTATGTTTGTTTGGACACAGTCTCATGAGGATTCTTTCAGGGCTCTCAAGCTGGCTCTCGCTACAACTCCAGTATTGGCTCTTCCAGATCTTACTCAGAGTTTTGTTGTGGAAACAGATGCATCTGATAAAGGCATTGGTGCTGTACTTCAACAGAATGGTCACCCTATAGCTTATATCAGTAAAGCCTTGGGTGTTAAGAACCAAGCCCCGTCTACTTATGAAAAAAGTGCCTTGCTATTTTGCTAGCTGTTGAACAGTGGCGTGCTTATTTTGCTTGAAACGTGAGTTCACTCTCAAAACTGATCATAAAAGTTTAGTCCATCTTGATGATTAGAGACTTACCACACCAGCATAAAGCTCTTACTAAGTTGATGGGTCTTCGTTACAAAATTTGCTATAAAAAGGGAATTGACAATACAGTTGCTGATGCCCTCTCTAGGGTCCCTCCTACTTCATCTCAAGCAGTTTTGGCTATGTCTCAGGCTCACCCAATCTGGCTTGATGATTTAGTCAACTCTTACAGTCAAGATCCAACAACTGTCAAGATTCTGTCCCATCTAGCTGCTCAAGGATCTTATGGTCATTTTCAATTGGATCAAGGGGTGATCAAGTACAGGGGCAGAATCTGGGTTGGCAACAATTCTTCTATCCAACAGAAGATCTTGAAGACATTACATTCTAGTCCCTTGGGAGGACATTCTGGTTTTCCAGTGACATACAAGAGAATTAATACTATCTTTGCTTGGCCTGGGCTCAAATCTATGGTGAAGGAATATGTTGCTCATTGTGATATTTGTCAACAGGCTAAACCTGAAAGGGTTAAGTATCCAGTTTGCTTGCAACATTTACCTGTACTGAATATGCATGGCAAGTGGTTACTCTTGATTTCATTGAGGGATTGCCTAAGTCTCAACATTTTGATACTATTATGGTTGTGGTGGATAAGTTCTCTAAGTATGCTCATTTTGTTCCTTTGAAACACCCATACACTGCTTTGCAAGTTGCTTTAACATATATGGATCATGTGTTCAAACTGCATGGATTACCAGAAATCATGGTGTCTGATAGGGACAGGATGTTTACCAGTAAGGTTTGGAAAGCTATTTGGAAAATAGTCCATACTGATTTGCATATGAGCACTCCTTATCATCCACAGTCTGATGGTCAAACTGAGAGAGTGAATCAGTGTCTTGAAGCTTATCTTCGTTGTTTTGTTCATGCTTGTCCTCATCAATGGAAACAGTGGCTCTCTCTGGCTGAATTTTGGTACAACAGTTGTTATCACTCATCACTAGATGCTACCCCCTTTGAAATTCTTTATGGCCAACATCCTAGACACCTGGGCTTTGATGTGGTGCAGTCCTGTGCTATACCTGATGTTGAAGTATGGTTGAAAGAAAGGGGTCTCATGGTTAAATTATTGCAGCAAAGAATTGGTCGAGCTCAGCAGAGACAGAAAGTGCAAGCCGATAAAAATAGAACTGAAAAGATCTTTTTTCTTTGGGGAGACTCAGTTTATCTCAAGTTACAGCCTTATGTTCAGACATCAGTTGCCACTAGAGCTTGCCACAAACTGTCATTCAAATACTTTGGTCCATATCCAGTGATTGCCAAAGTTGGAACTGTTGCTTACAAGCTTTTGCTTCCAGAATCCACCTCAGTCCATCCTGTCTTTCATGTATCACAGCTCAAGAAGGCATTACCTCCACTGACTCCTGTATCTTCAGAACTACCTGTGTCTTCTGAATTGGATGCTTTCAGGTACCCTGTCAAAATTTTGCAACGTCGCCTCAAGCCTGAAGGAGATACATTGGTGTGAAGTTCTAGTCGAATGGTCATCTTGGCCATCGACTATGTCCACCTGGGAACTCGAAGATAAACTGAAGCGCCAGTTTCCTGCTGCACCGGCTTGGGGAAAAGCCGGTTCTCAAGGAGGGAAGATTGTCAGCGATCCTACTGAACTTGAAGCTGCTGATGATGGCGATGAAGCAATCCCGGCGCCAAATATGATCAAGAGGAGTTCAAATGAAGATGGGCCGTCGATCTCGCGTCGAGAGAAGAGGAGGCCCAAGCCCAATCCGGCACGCCGGCCCGAGCTGGTCCAACACGACAACTCGTCCCCGGCACGGCTAAAAGCAAGGAGGAGGCGTCAGGTGGAGGGGATCTATTTTGAATCCATCGAATAGGCCGGCTGCGTCCGGAGTTCATAGGCAGGGAGCACTTTCGCTCTCCTGATTGTATCCAGATCAATACATCGTTAAACTCCAGTACAATTTGTGGTTAATTGTTCTTCGAAACCGTGAGTTGAGTTGATAGAGTTGATCGACGCTCACAAAACTATGTTCAGTTTCCAACAGATTCACGCTAGCACAGTTGGGTGACATGGCTATGAAGAAGGGCGCAGCTGGCTGACCAGGGTATCCAGTACTGTCTTCCTCTAAATCCTTCCACCTCCCTCCTCCTTACTTATCGTTGGATCCCTCTAAGGAGTGTGGCGAATGGAAAGGCATCCACAAGCCATGGTCCATTGGGACAAGGCTGGTTCATGATTTGTGCGACCTCCTGGCCGATCATACGATGCCCTTCCACTGTTCAGCTTCATGGTCCGATGGGACAAGGCCGCTTCGTGATTTTGTGAATGTAACTTAAAGCACTGCTTGTAATGTTGCTCCAGATGCCTCCTACTCCCAAAACACTATGTCTCTTTATTTGTCTGGTCACCATGTGTAATGTGGTGCTACTTTCCAAACCATTGCAGTCTCTTCAATGTTCAGCTCCGGACTACTGAATATATGTTTTCATAAGGAATGACACTGAGAGACAAGGCACTTTCAATCCCATAATAAGGGGAGGTTGGTCACAAACGAGTGCTCTGCTTCTGTATTTATATGACCAGGAACTTTTAACCCATCGACGCATAGGACCTTCCATGTACCCCCATAAATGTAGCCAAAAATTGCCCTTCCAGCATCTGCTATGTTATATGTAACTGACTATGAAAACAATTTGACAGGACAGTAGCCATGAGAAACGTCATGTTCAAATTCAAGACTTATATAATGGGAGGTTCAGGGCTGTGTACGTCTCCGGAAGTAGAGGCTGGATGAGTCATCCTTTATCTAAAAAAAAATATAATGGGAGGTTCCTCGTAGATCAGGTGTGCTGCTTCTGCACTTATATTTACCCGCCATAGATGCATTAAGGTCGTTTGATGTACTGCAGTTTTAAATAATGGAAGACTGATCATCACGAGTTGGGCAGAGGAATTTGCTACCTGTACCCATGGTTACCATGACATCCAACAGGTTTTAGGCAGGTGGCTGCTGCAAAAATAATTTTAGAACACACTCTCAATGGCCATGATGTCATCTGAAAATGATTTTAATATGATGGCCACCAAGAAAGCGCATTCAGAAATCAATTTCCATGAATACTGTATCTGTAAATGGTTGTTATCCAATGATAATTTTTAAATTAAAGTGTAGAGCTCGATGTGATCTACATTCCTCGAATGACAAGTTACGGGTGCCGGTTAGCTTTTCTGGACACAAGCTATAGACTCGAACTTGTTCAACGTAGCAAAGCAGAGCAGAGGATCAGTTTGATTAGGAGGCATCTGGAGCTAGAGAATCAAATATTATGAGTGCAGGTGACAACATCCAAGAGAACAACATGGATGACTATTACAATACTCTTTTCGGAAAATTAAATATTATGACTGCATTCAAAAAACTTGGCAATCGTCAATTTATTAACACATAATCATATCATAATTTCGTGGTTGATCCATCAGAACACAACAGTAAAACACCTGACCAATCCAGGAATAAAACTATCCCATTGGAACCTAAAGTCTTGCAGCAAAAATACATCAAGTTTTCTACCTCTGTCTGCACTAAGGCGGATTACGTTTTTCAGTGGGTTTTCTTAGACCAATGGCATTCACCCGGCTTTATTAGAAAGCTTAATGAACACCATCAGCCTAGCGCTGGTCGAAGACCAGTTTCAGTTTTAACGCAATCACTAGTGCTGCTTACATCTTCCAAATGTTCTGATAACTAGTCTCATCGAACCTCTTGCCCTACGCATTACTTACTTACATCCAGTAGGAGGCGCTAACAGCCACAAAAGAAAAACAACTCAAAATGACAGATTACATGACAATTGGATTTGCAGATTCTAAGAGCTGATCAGTCATGCCCGTCCTCTTGACTTCCAGCTGTATTCATGTTTTTTCAGTGGGTTTGAACTGCTAGAAGTTGACACACATGCATAAACAATAAGATATGGTAAACTTCTAAGGTTACAAGATTAGAGGAGATCGATTAAGAATACTCTAATAAGAGTGACGAGTTGTGCCTCAAGCCTTCAACAATGGGATGCTGGGGTGCAATTTAGAAGTTTGGTGTCATGTACTGATTGTAGAAATGAGGGAGGAAGGGAGGACGGGGTGGGAGTGGGGTTTGGTTTAGCCAACAAAACAGCAGACTACATCGCCACACGACACAAGAAGAAATAAGAACAATTACAGGGCGTCAATCCAGAGACAAACTGCTCTTCTATCATCAAAATCTAAACGATAAGCTTGGAGAGCCGCTTCATCCATGAAATTCCTCAACTATCTACTGAAGGTAGCTTGAATACCATCGAACACCATCCTGTCCCTGATCTTCTAGTGTTCCCAAGCAGCAATCAGAAAGAGTTCCTTGAAGAATAGAAGACCAGACAACTGTCTTCTACGTACCATTTTAGGCCGCACCATAGCCATCCTAGTTCGTGATGCCTCCTAATCCTAATGAATACCTCACACCTAATTGTGCTCTGTTTATTCTTGGACACTACTGTTGCTACCTGCAATTCTCTCTCTCTCTCTCAGCTTGCAACATGAATAACATTTTTCCTGGTGTTTTCATATGATACATAATCAAAGCAAGCTACGGGAATTTCCTCTCTTTTTTCATCACACATATAGTGTGCCATCAATTGGCTGAATCAAGGCCAGAGACCACGTACAGCTAGGCACCTTATGTCCCATCACTAAGACCTTGTCTGTATTTATATGACCATATTGGGCCTCGATATATAACAGTTAAGTGATATACAACAGTTAAGCGATGATGGATATGGAGGTGTTTATATAAGATGTCAATAACTAAAAATTAATTTAAGGGACCATTCTTACACTCATAGTTCTCGTATCCTCTGGCGTCCAAAGCCGGACATGTTACTAGGTGCTGCTACAAACTGAAAGTTGTTCAACGTAGCCAAGCACTGCTTTGACCGGATCAGATGGTTTGCAGCAGAACTCCGCCACTAGCTTGATATATTGGATCTCACAGTTCTCTCCTCTATGTGACACGAGGGCCGTGATATATGTCACAATTCATCCAGATCCATAGTGATAGTAATTTTGTGCTAAGATACAGAAACTGTGTTCACCGCACGTTCCGCCCAGATAAAATTACACACACCATACCGTCGGTGCACGCGGTGCAGCACAATAAACAGAGGTAAGAGAGCTACACTAGACAGTATCAGGCTGCACACCACACAGTCTTGGACAGCTCCGCTCAATTCTGCATCTAAAGGGGTTGTAACCCCTCAATTCACCTGTAGTACTCGAGTTCCTACTGAAACTTCTACATGTACTATAAAGGACATTGCTGATGCCTCATATTTCCACATCACACTGCTGGTTTCATACTTGCGAGAAACTCTTTTTGTACTATTATGCATCTTTTTTGTCCATTTGGATGCTATATATTATGCATGCTACATAGCTGGAGGATATCGAACTGATGACTATAGTAGACATGGGAAAAACTTGGTACATGTATTTTTTTTAGATAATGGATAACAATATCCGGCCTCTACATCCGGAGATGTACACAGCCAATTATTACACACTTTCAAGAAACAAAAAAGAGACAACCTCGGTCACAAAACGACCAGGGAGCTAGTTCAAACAATATAAATGTTTCCATCCTTTATTGGATATCTCTAAAGCAATAAATTCTAATCTCTTGCTTATCGTTGAGAGTGCTTCCTTGGCTATCTCTTCACGCTGCAGTTGTGCCCAATAGCGTAACCAATACGTACCACTGAAAATTTCCTGCAAAATAGAATTAGATTTATTTTGATTAAAGACAACATCATTTCGCATCTCCAGAGAGCCCAACTCATGGTAGCCACCCCAACCCAAATCAAATTTCTAATCCTTTTATTTTGATTAGTTAGCCAATTCCCGAACATATGGCTAATTGATCTTGGTTGGGTTAGTCCAGTAGCAAAAAAGATAATCCTCCAGATCATTTTGGTAAGGGGACAGTCTAGGAATAAGTGTTGTATAGTTTCATTCCCATTACAAAGATACTCACTTCTGGCTCCCTTTCCAATTTTTCTTTACAAGATTGTCTTTTCGTCAAGACAACCCCTCTGCAAAAAAACCGGAGAAAGATTTTAATTTTTAGAGGAATTTTTATCTTCCAAATCTTCTTATGTTGAAAAGGTGTTTGTGTATCAATAAGGTCGAGATACATAGAGCGGACAAAGAATAGTCCCGATTTGGTTAGGCTCCATCTAAAAGTAATCCGACCCTTCCACCAATTCGACATTTGAGATTCGTGATACTAGACTATGTCATTCTGTAAGTTTGTTATCCACCAGAGCCCTCCTAAAAGAGATGTTTAGAGGGCTGGAATGCATCACTTTTGCGACAGTTGCGTGAGGATTCCATACTATATTATATAAAGATGGATAACTATCTTTCAGATGCTTATCTCCTACCCATGTATCGTCCCAAAATCTAGTGGTGGTTCCATCTCTGATATCGAAGGAACCTTTAGCCAACATCTCATCTTTGATATGCATGGGACCTCTCCAGAAATGAGAGTCATTGGGTTTGGCTGTCACTTGAGTTAGGGATTTAGAATGTAGGTATTTATTCCTTAAAAGAGATTGCCACATGCCCTCCGTGTTCAACAACAGGTTAGCCAACCATTTGGCTAGAAGGCACTTATTTTGTAGTTCTAATTTAAGGATACCTAGTCCCCCTTGATCTTTCGAATGACACAGAATGTCCCATCTGGCAAGTCTATATCTATGTTTTTCTGAAGAGCCTTGCCAGAAGAGCCTTGATCTATAATGATCGAGGTTTTTAATCACCCCTTTAGAGATCTCAAAGAAGGACATCATAAAAATAGGTAGGCTGCCTAGGACTGAATTAAGCAGATTAGTTTCCCCATATGACAGGTACTTCGCCAAGACTACAGATTTCTACATCACTACCGCCCCTATCACTGCCGAAATTAAGAAAATCGGCAAGTGAAGGCCTTTTCGGGACGATAACATCAAAAAATGGTTGAGATCGACCAAAATCCGGCAAAGGAAAATTTATATCACTCCTGGTTGGTAGCAAGCACCCGACAGTGATACCCGTCACTATCGGTTTTGCTGGCCACACCGGCAGCGATCTAAAATCCGGACCCGAATATTTTGTTCAATCTACTTAGGTCCACGCTCATGTCCGTCGACACCCCACTCTCTCTCGCCCTCTCTCAGTCCCCTTCGGGAGATATTTCCTTTCTTCCTCCACCACTCACCGAGCCAGGCCACCTCCTCCCCAAATCTCATCCCCAGCTCGCTCTGCCGCCGCCGACGCAACATCAAGCGGCCAAATCCGTGCAGCAGGGTTGTCCTCCCCTATAGATCGAGCTTCAGATCCATGGCACGGCGAGTGGTCGGGATCCCACGCAGCATGTGCATGAGGTCGCCGTGGGCGCCGGCGAGCGGTCAGGATTTCGATGTGGAGCATGCAGATCCACCCCGGCGGCTTCGTCTTCGCCTTGATGGCATAGGCGAGTGGCTCTAGGAGGCCCCGGCAAGCACCCAAGAGGCTCCTGAAGATGGAGGAGGAGGAGATCTTCTACATGTGTTCAGGTTGGTTGGTTTCTATGTGCTCAAGAATATTCGATGCCATGCACATGCTTGTTTAGGAGGAGATTTGAAGAAGGCAACAAATCTCTCTAGCTAATAATACACAGTGCTTATTCGTTGTGGCGGCGCAAAGCGGATCCATCCAGCGCTCCACAAGCATGCACTCTTGAGCGGCTCCTAGAGGAGGAGATCTTCGCCGTGCTCCACGAGGACCTGGGCAAGCACCGCATCGAGGACTTCAAATACGAGGTTGGTTGTTGTTACATGCGTGTTGTTAGTTCATTTAATACATGGTTGGTTGGGCTTATGGCTGCATGCATGTAGATTGATGCATTTCCTCCTAGTGCTGGCGAGCGGATCCCGGCTCTTCCTCACCGTCGGCCTTCAGCGGATCCAGCCATGTGGAACGGCATGAGCACGGGCTCCCATGGCAGCCGGAGCAACTGCGAGCAGGCGAGCAACCACGGAGGCCCTGCGAACGATGGGTATCCCGGCACCCGACATGAGTGCTCTACCCGACGACCGGCTTCTTGATCCTCGCGGTTGGTGATAGTCTTCTCTCTCCCAGAAATTTCTCCTTCCGTTGCTTTTCTCCTCTCTCTCTCTCTCACACACACTCTGTCTTCTCAGATCTGGCATTGGAGCAACCAGGGGCGACTCAGATTGTACATGGTTGGATTTGTGATGTGTTGATTTCTGATGTATTGAACCCTTCTATGTGATGTATGAATCAATTTGATTCGTGATGTGTTGAATCTCTCCTTGGTCCTTGATATATGAATTGTTTCTTGATGAATTGTATGATGGAGCAACAATGGTGGGAGGCAGCGAGCATGGCTACAAAGTGGCTGTAGCCTGCGAGCATGCCTGCTGTATTTTTTTTGTTTTTCCTAAAGCCTATCACTGCCGGGTAAACAGCCGGAAGTAAAAGAACGTGCACATCACTACCGCTTCCCCACTGCCGGTTCACTTTTTGGCAGTGAAGGGGGTTTTGGACCCGACAGTATCGTGCTATTCTGTAGTAGTGGCTTTCCAGCAAGAGAGTTTCTTTTTGAAACGATCTTCCACCTTTCTCCATTCAGAGTTCAGGAGTTGTCTATGGTGTATTGGTATTCCTAGGTATCTAAACGGGTATTCCCCAGTATTGCATCCAAAGAGATTGGTATAAAAGGATTCCATCTCTTTAGCTGCACCGTAGCAAAAGATTTTGCTCTTATGAAAGTTGATCTTGAGCCCAGATAATTGCTCGAAAGCACAAAGCAATAGTTTAAGATTTTGTGCTTGTTCTGGGTCGTGATCAAGAAAGATGATGGTGTCATCTCCATATTGAAGTATAGATAACCCATCATCTATAAGGTGGGGGAGGACACCTCTTATTTGACCATCGGATTTGGCTCTATTAATTAGAAGAGCTAACATATCTGCAATGATGTTGAATAAGATTGGTGACATAGGATGTCCCTGTCTGAGGCCGCGCTTGGTTTGGAAGTAGGGACCTATGTCATCATTGACTTTGATCCCACGCTTCCTCTAGTGACCATTGTTTCAACCCACCTACACCATTTGGGTGAGAAACCTCATTCTTGACCACTTCACTTTGTTGTATGCCTTTTCAAAGTCAATTTAAGTCAATTTTGAAAATGACACCGTCTCTCTTTTTGGAGTGAAGTTCATGGATGGTTTCATGTAAGATTACGACCCCTTCCATTATATTCCTGCCAGGCATAAAGGTAGTTTGTGTTGGCCTCACCACAGTTTGAGAAACTAAATTAAGCCTATTTGTGCCTACTTTAGTGAATATCTTAAAACTCACGTTAAGAACACAAATTGGCCTGTATTGTTGAATTTTACTAGCATTATCTACCTTTGGTATTAAGGTAATAATATCAAAATTCAGGTTGTACAAATCAAGAGCCTCCCTATGTAGCTCAGCAAATAAGGATAAAAGATCATCCTTGATTACGCCCCAAAACACCCGATAGAATTCGCTGAAAACCATCTGGGGCCGGAGCTTTGTTATGCTCCATTTGGAAGACTGCCTCCCCTCACTTCAGTGAAAGGGGTGGTGGCGGTGTGTGCGCGTGATGGCTAGGGTTTAGAGAGCTAGAAGACCGGAGCTTTCAGGTTTTACCCCTTAAATTATTTTTTAATTAACTCCAACTGATTACAGATGACTTGTATTTATAGTGCAGGGAAGACTTGCACGTTAAACAAACTATCGAGAGGTTTCTTTATAGATCGGAATACCTCTTTATAAAGCAAATCTAAATTGGTTTCCTGATTTTATCCTCAAATTTAATTGACGATGGTGACAGCAGTGGCTGCGGTGGCCGGCATGCACGCAGCCTCCATGGGCCCATTTGTTTGTACTGTGACAGTACCAGTCTTAAAAAGTATGCTAGATCATATTAAGAAAGTTATTGAGATTATGGTCAAAGAAATGATTTATTTAGTGAAATACCAGAGTTTCATTCGCTTATTTGCAAAAAGGCAAATGGTTACATGGGAGTTTCCCAAAGCAACGGATGAAATTGTGGGTGAAAACAATCTAGAGAACCTCGCACGCTGCTGCTTCTGTTGCTCTCGCCCGGTTGCCGCTGCTAGAGAGAGATAGCGAGAAACACCGTGCAAAAGGAACAGTCATGTTCGACCTTTTTGGTGGTAAGAAGTGTGTGACTGTTCTTTTTCTAGGATACAGTCCCCGAGGTCCTTGAAACAAACACGTACTAGCCTACTATGAAACGTAAGATGAAAGGGTTCCATCTTGCCTTATCTCATGAACCAAAAGCGTCTACATACACAAGACCATCCACTGTGCTTGGTTTAATTAAACACAAACTCAAGAAGACTACATCCCAGTGCTAAGATACAGAAGAAGGTAGACATACAAAACAAGTGTGGGACGGTGATTAAACTCAGTGCACTAGTCTGATATTTTTTAAGTAAATAATTCAGTTTACTAGCATATGTTGTGTGTCAGTGACACCACAAACAATGTCGGTGCCACCATCAACAACATCTCTAGTAGGGTCAAACTCTCAGAGTTGGTCATAAACTAATCTAAAGCATGAGGAAGCATAGAGATGGTGACCAAGGATGGATCGGCAAAGGCATCCACGACTGGCTGTCTAGATGGGCACAATTGCTTTTTATTGTGTCTGGCCTCCAGGTCATACAGTATGGTTCTACAACTCAGCTCTTCCAGGCACGCGTGAGAAGTTCTGCAGTATAGATTTTGTCATAGAGTCACTTGAAAACTACTTGTGTTATCGTTCCAGATGCCTCCAAATCCAAAAACATTGTGTCCCAGTGAGGTCCTGACTCCTCGTACCATATCCATCTCTCAGGAAGCTAGTTTCCAAGGTAAGAGTAGAGATAGGCTTTGGAGAAAGAGACCAGTCATTTCAATGCCTAGTAATAGGGGAGGTTGGTAATTGGCTGGTGCCTTATTTTTCTCCACTTATATATACCCACGAATGCATTGAAGTCACTTTTTTCATGTAATTCATAGTATATTTTTTTTAAAAAAAATGAAATGTGCATCGTGCCTTGTTGCAGGAATCGCAAATCATTTGGTATCGAACTAAACAACATGTAGCTACTTATATGAAGGGATCAACTATCATAAATAAATGTCAAAGTGACATGGTAGCCACATAAAAATCCACATTTACGTACGAGGAATGACAGCATCACACCTTTTGAAGTCATATTTCATAATTACATTTGACTTTACTCAATTGTGAGCACAGAGCTAATGTGGGGAGCACCAATTGTAGCCATCAACATTGTGGCCATCAACATTGGGCCAAAAGATAGAAATACATATATTAGAATTGAAGCACACTGGACCACGTACACCTCACCAATCCATGTCAAGCAAACAAAAACACCCTCAAGCTCATCCCACCATTGGTCATACCTCCGTTATTCAAGCAATTGTCCAGGGCATGATTACAGGCAAGACATCTCACAGTTCTCTTGTCTTTGTAACGTGAGAGAGCAAGAGCATACACTCTCAACGCGGAGCCTATGTCACCGTGTACAGATGAACACCTTCAATCGACGGCTGATATCGTGTAACGGAAAGTTGGCACTATGGTCGTAAGAAGCCAGTAGACACCGTAACAACTCTCCTAAACTCAAGTAGTCCATCTACTTGCTCTCCAAGAATGAATAATGAATAATAAATACTAGTTTCTCTGAGAAGAAGGCCAGGTAGTCGGGCTCCCACCCTCCCAACCAAACACAGAGAACGCAATGGATCCATGCAGCACGCCACCGCCGGGTAAGCAACACCGGAGGGCCGATGAATCAGCGCCCACCTCCCTCCTTCACCGCTGCATCTGGAGAGAATATAGCGCCTGAAACAATATCTTGCTCTGCATCTGGAGACATTCAGGAAGCACAGAGCATCAGGCAAGATCCATCTCCCAGCGCCGGAGTGGGTGCGGAGTCTGCGGACACCACATCGAGAGAGATCCCTGGCAATCTGAATTACAAAAAAAGGTAAAATATTGAACCAAGCTTCATCCTTGTTTCTGTTCAATCTATATATTCCGTGCTGCGACTTAACAGAGAAAATTGCGGGCACCTAATGATTTTGTAACCTGAACTGAAGCAATAATTGGATCTATTAAAAAGGATCTCATAACCTCATTAACGACCCTACGAGCATCTTATAATAAATTGCTGCTGAACTACAGAAACACTAGGTCCCTGTCATATATGTTGCTTCTGAACTATGAGCAAATAGCAGCTTCTGCCTGGTTTCTATCATCAGACTAGAACAGAATTTTAAACATATAATGTAGCTGATACTGTAAAGAATACATATGCATCTTTACCCAACCATATATACTCTGCCATTGTAGTCATAAAGCAACTCACCCTATCGAACTTACATAATCAGGAACAGAGCGAAGGACGGGCCAGAAGCATGCTTAACACCCCCACCTGTCAATGCAGTCAGCGCTGCCATTGCATCCTCTAATGAGAGACCAGGCGAACCAGTATTCTTCCCGTATGTCGGCACAGTATTCTCCTCATACGACGAGGCCAAGGGATTCTACAACATCTATTCATGGGAAATCGGGTTTGGTATACGTGAGTCAAGAGCAAAGAAAAACAAAAACGATTATATAACAAGGAAAGATATTGTTTGCTCTTGCGAGGTTAGCACAGATTACAAATTACAAATTATGCACACATTAGTACCTTTCTTACATTTATTGTCAACTTGCTTTCAGGGACTATGCTCAAATCCAACATCGGCATCAGCCCGCTCTGGTTGCAAGGCTAAGATAGAACTCCACCGAACCCCAGACCATTCGTGGATAGTGACCAAGGTAGTAACAGATCACAACCATGCCCTTTCTGTTACCTTTGGTGAGAAGAAGCAATGGGGATCACACAGCTTCATAGATCCAATGACAAAAGAATTTATCAAAAAATTAAGAAGAAACAACATTAGCCTGGGCAGAGTATGCAACATTGTAGGATTAATGTCTCCAGACCAGCAAAATCCAATGAGAAAGCAGAGTGTTAAGGATTTGTGTGCAAGGTTAGCACAAGAAGACATAAAAGATGACATGCAAAAACAATAGCTATCCTGAAGGGCATGAAAGAACAAGACAATGACTTCGACGTAAGGTTCAAGACCAGCGCGTCGGGGTGTCATAGAAACAATACTTTGGTGCACAGGGAAGAACAAGAGAGATTACCAGAAATATGGTGATGTTGTAACTTTTGACACTACTTACAGAACTAACCTGTACAACTTACCATTTGGCATTTTCGTGGGTGTTAACAGCCACTATCAATCAATAATTTTTGGTGGCGTGCTAATGGACCACGAACGTACAGAGGATTTTGAGTGGACTTTCAGAAATTTCATTGAGATGATGGACGGAAAGCAGCCACATACCATTCTCACAGGTAATAATCTATTGATATCGAAGTACTGTATGTTTTAGTGAACCCTTGTAATTAAATTACACAACCAAAATGTCTTTGATTATTTGTTTTTGCAGACCAATGTCAAGGGATGGCAGCTGCAATAAAAACAACAATGAAAGGAAGTCGACACAGGTGGTGCCGATGGCATGTCCTCAGGAATGCGAAGCAGAAGATAAGATAGGGCCTTCCTACTCGAAAAAATGTACCTTCAAGAAGAAGTTCAACCGGCTCATTACACATGTTGTCTCACCATCAGAATTCGAGGCAACCTGGACAAGTTTAGTAGCAGAGTACAAACTTGGAGATAACAAGTTCATGACCAGGGCATACAGTTATAGGGGGATGTGGGCAAAACCCTACTTCATGGACATCTTCTGTGCTGGGATGACAAGCACACAGAGGAGTGAGAGCGCCAATCACATGTTAAAGCAGTTCATTCAGAGATCAGCACGCATGCATATATTTGTGACAAAGTTCAGAGAGTTGCAATTTGCGATAGGACAAGAAGAAGATCGGCAAAACTTCAAAACAAAGCTAGTAAGTGTAATTACCTAGACTTTGGTCAATAAAATAAAATAAATATTCAAACCCTTTACGCATTGTATCTTACTACACAACTAATGGTAACCGTACCCCTAACAAACGTGCGCCAACACTTCCTTGCAGCAAAGAAGGAAAAAATTGGGATTACCAATAGTCGCATGCTGAAGAAATTTACACGTGTGAAATGTACAATAGATTCAATAATGAACTCTACGATGCTGGTGCTCACACAATTTTGTCAAAATCACCAAACTACAGTAGGTTTGTGGTCGTGCACAACAACCACCTTGACAATCCAAACAGAGTTGAGCACACGGTTCTGGTTGAAGGTTTCGAAAAGGTAAGCTGCACTTGCGGGCTCTACGAACATGCTGGCTTACCATGCAAGCATTCACTGAAGGTACCCCAACTAACATAGGACTATATCACAGAATGCTATGGGTGTGCCTCATGACCATAATACTTGTAATGATGTTTCCGTACATTTTGAACCACAGGTACTACTCCACCTCGACAGGAAGGAGATTCCACCAGGGAACATCCACCACCGGTGGACACGAGCTTTCAGCGAAGAAGGATTGGTGGCGATGAAACCCCAATAGCAGATAGGGTTTCAAACCAAAGCACGGAGATGAAGCGGCGCATGTTAGTAATGAAAGCTTTGGAACTATCCCAAAGAACAGACCTTGTCAGCGACAATGAGCTCAACACAGCACTGGCTACTATGACTAGTTTAGTTGGAGCACCAACACAAGAGACTCAAGGGGCTAGATATGAAGAACCCGTTGGTCAGGAAAATGCAGGTGACTCTTCCAACATAATTCCAATATCATGCCCCGCGAGAATCAAGAAAACAGGGCGTCCAAAGAACTGCTCGCTGAAATCATGGAACAATAACTCGAAGCTAGAGAAAGAGAAGAGGAGAAAACAAGATGAATCAAGCCATGAAGCATCAGCCGAGCCACGAGTTGGCCCTGGAAGCAAGACAAGGAAGCTTTCTGACTTGCTACAAGTCACAATGCCGAATCCATAGATATTCCTATCAATCATCCCGTCTATTTTAATCAAAACATTGCAGTTGGAGCAAAATTATGTAGTACAATAGCAGTTTGAATTAAAGGTTCCTGCACTTAAGGAACCGATCTAATGTTATCATTCCATTTGTCTTCTCCAATCCGTGCTCAAGTTGCACAAAACGAGGGTATAATTTGAGTATCATGTGATATTTGAATAGAATAGTCCATCTGAAAAAAGTTGTATGTTCTGGAGCTATGTTGCGTACAACCTCAGTGAGGGGTTTATTTTGAAACAAACGAATTTGCCACAAATAGATTAATAAAGGAATGGACAAGAATAAAAAACAGTAGCCTGGAAAACACACGCCCCTTCTGCTGCAGATGAATTTTAACAGCCATACATGAAACAGGGGAGAAAACCAGGTCAAGCCGGCGTCAGGCGAAGTCGGCCAGGCGATTCGAAAAACCAGTGACCCCATTCAGCGTCCGTTTCAGACTGCAGCAAATTCTGCTGCAGCCTGGCTTGTTTTTAGCTTTTGAATGTGGCCTAGGTTCTTGTGGTTGTACTTTCGGCGAAAGCATGCAACATGTTCACAAGTTCTATCAGTCTGTTTTAATTGAAATTACTTCATTTGTATTCAAGACTATTCTCCAATACATTTGTAGTGGAATCCTGCTCAATACACTAAAAATACTGCGAGCATGTAACATTTATATGCCTGCAGCATTGTGCAATTAAGCTTCGTTCACGCAATGTATTTTCTTCTTCCTACCACCATTTAAAAGATATCATCGCTCAGTAAATGTATCATTTATATGCCTGCATTTCTATCCACGCGAAAAAGACCTAACCCACGCGAAAAAAGACCTAACCCACGCGAAAAAGACCTGATCAAGGTACTTCAAACGCCAAAATAATAAGAAAAAAAACACCAGCAAAAATTAGAGAAGTAAATAGTCTTGAACATAGATTTAGAGTGCAACGATTACATAACATAGATCCATGAAACTGCTACATTAATATTTAAACCAACAGGGGAAGAAAACACCTAATTGTCCCATAGCACATAGGGTTCATGCAGCACAACATTAACCGAAATATTGCTGATCACTAGACACATTGATGATGCTAGAAAACACTTTTGCAACTTGGATATGCATAGATGACAGCCTACGCACCATGCAGCAGGTTCCTTCCACCTGCATACAAAAAAGAAAATTTATGAAATGAAAAGGGGTTACATCCATAGTACTAGCCAACTAAGGAACCTAAAAAAGAAGAGGAAATACAACATGGATATTACAAAAATCATACAACAGCCAGTTAGTGGTTCAATGGGTAGGTGAGCTAGGTGTACATAACAGCATCCATATTTTCCTAGTGGCGACATCATCTGTTCATTCGGCAAATATTGATAGTAATTTTGCACTAAGATAGCAAAACTGTGTTCACCGCACCGTCCAGCCGGATAAAACTGCACACGACACGTGGTCCCAGCATACAGTGGGACACAAAAAATTAAAGAGAGGTAAGACAGCTACAATGGACATTAACAGGCTGCACACCAGGTGTTTTCCATCTACTATAAAGGACATTGCTGATGCCTCATATTTCCAGATAACACTGGTGGTTTCATATTTGCGAGAAACTCTCTTTGCACAGTTATGGATCTTTTTTGTCCATTTCGAAGCTACATATTATGCATGCTACAAAGCTGGAAGATATCAGCTGATAACTAGTCATGGGAAATCCTTTGATACATGTATATGTATAGGTTGTGATGATCTGACCATTTTATAGATCGAGTGAAATGTCAAGAGGAAATGCTAGAAAAATGCAGTCCATGTTGGATCCTCCTCCGAGACTTCTATAGAGGACACATAAACGCACTGTAGCAATGGTTACCCATGTGTAACTGTGCAATGCGAGTTATGACTTGAGAAGTTAGTTATCCACTAAATTTGAGCTGCATAATCATTTGTACTGACATCTATGATATTAGTGTAAGTACAAGCCAGTCTGCATGCACATATGTCAAGTTCAGGAAGCTTGTCCTTAACTTCATACATTATTTCAAATGATGCACTGTTTTATATATATTAAATAATAATTATATTAGTATACAATATTTACTTCTTGCTGTAAGGAATGGTGTGATGAGGCCTTTTTTACATGAAAGCCGAGAGGCGATGTTGCAACTTGCAACACACATATATCAAGTTGAAGAAGGCTAGAAGGATAATATCGGAATAGCCACACAGTGGACACAAGCTGTTAAGGCGCCCATATACAATTTAAGATATGTTGTTGGACAAATTTCAACTTCATAATACCTTGAAAGTACCTTGTTATAAAATAACAAATAGACATACTAAACAGCTCCAATGCATATTAAGTTGCTTTTATTTTTTTCTTCCAGAAAATAAAATGGAGAACATGGAAAACCTGAAGATCTGTACTACCATCAAGATATGGACTGCGTGAAAATTCTGTTGTGATAATCAATGAATTCATTATCCACAGTGCCATTGTTAAGGACCGGTATTGGACTACTAGTACAATATTGAAGGCCACTAATACATGATCAAGCTAAGGTGCATTTTTTTACAATACGGTCATGGAAACATGAATATTCTCCGCTGGACTCTGCCTTTTCCAAGTTCAAACATTGTTAGCAGCGATCCGATGGGCGCAACACTCCTAGCCTCGTGGCACTGTGTACGGTGGTGCTGTCTGCCTCTCCATGCTGGCAGTCTGACTCCCTCTCTCCGTTTTGCATTTCCCTTGCATGTGCACTCAAGTCCTTTTGTACTTAATCTCCTCCGACTGTGGGATCAGACCTTCCCCAAAGGGTACTGGGGCACTGCGGAAACCTTGGCCTGTACCATGGGGCTCACCAACTTTTATCCATATCGTTGTCTGCACTTTGTCCTTTGGTGGCGTGGTAGCAGTAACGAAGCCTGAAAAAAAAATTAGGTGGGGCCAAAACAAAGGAGATGTTAATTTGCATTAATATTTAATGATGTTTTTTTGTTTTTGCTACAGTAATTAACCTTAATTACTGGATTTTAGGGGGCTAGAGCCCCACCCGTCCCACTGCTGGCTTCGTCCATGTGTGGTAGCCTGGAGCTTGCCACGCCGTTGGCAGGGACAATGGTAACGCCAGTTGGCTTGGGTGCAGGCACATGAACACAGACGAAGGTTGGGAAAACATCGTAACATTTTCGGAAGCACCATAGATGTCCTAGCTGCTGATGCCTCCTAATCCTAACGAATACAACTAATTGTGCTTTGTTTGTTCTCGGACACAGTTGCTACCTGCAATGCTCTCTCTGTCTGTCTCTGTCTCTCTCTCTCTCTCAGCTTACTAGTATATCGAACTGATGACTATAGGAAAAACTTGGTACATGTATGTGATGATCTGATCCTTCTATTGATCGAGTGAGATGTCAAGGGAAAATGCTAAGAATATGGGGTCCATGTTGGATGCTGTTTCAAGACTTCAACTATACAGAGGACACAATGATGTGTTGTAATTGGTTACCAGAAATAGTGTAGAAATTGGAAACGTACTACTGCAGCAATGGTTGCCCATGTGTAACTGTGCAATGCGAGTTATGACTTGAGAAGCTAGCTATCCACTAAACTTGAGCTGCATGCATGATCATTTTGTACTGACACTATTTAGGATATAAGAGTAAGTATACAAGCCAACTCCATGCACATATGTCAAGTTCAAGAGGCTTAGAAGGTAAATTTGGAATAGCCACATGATGGACACAAGCTGTTAGGCAACATACAAATTACGGTATGGTTGTTGTACAAATTGGAAATTTGTAATACCTTGAAAATACCTTATTATAAAATAACAAATAGGCATACTCCACACCTCCAATGCATAATAAGTTGTTGTTGTTTTTTTCATGCAGAAAATAAACTGAGAACATGGAAAACCTGAACATCTGTACGATCATTGAGACATGGACTGCATGAAAAAATCAGTTGTGATAATTAATTCATTATTCACATGGCCATTGTTAAGCACCAGTATTAGACCACTAGTACAATGTGATTGAAGGTGGCTAAAACATGATCAAGCTAACGAAACCTGGCCTTTAGGTGCTTTTTTTATAGTACAATCATATGGAACCATAGTAGCAGCTTTCCGATGGGCTCAAAACTCCCAGCAACTTGGCACAGTCTACCGTGCTGATGTGTCTGCTTCTGTGCTTGCGGTCTGACTCACTCTTTACATACCCTCTCGAAATGTTGTGTTTGGTAATTCCTAAAGAGTTGAGCAAGAGAAATTTGGCGACAATGGTAACGCCACGGCTTGGGTGGAGGCACATGAAAACACAAGGCATCCACGAGCGGAAGTTCAATGGGAAAGGGACATACCATTTTAGGCCGCATAATAGCTGTCCTAGTTCCTGATGCCTCCTAATCCTAATGAATACTCAGGCCTAATTGTGTTCTGCTTGTTCTTGGACAGGTACAGTTGCTAACTGCAATGCTCTCTCTCTCTCTCTCTCTCTCTCTCTCTGTGTGTATATGATCTTTTGGACTGCCTCTGAGCTACTCACAGGTGACATGCTGAGACTACCAATCACACGGAACAACGAGGAGTTGAATAGGTGGTGCACTATTTATGCACTTTTGCTCCACCATTTATGCATATAGTTGCATGACCCCTGGTTCCAGTACTATAAATAGTTTCAACATTCAGGATAATACAATGGCCATACCCAGCATGCCTTGAAACAGGAGATTATCAGTGGATATGTATGATCTTGAAAAGTACCGGTGGTCTGTAGTAGGGCGTACCTCGTGTCCACACTGTTCTTTCATTCACTTGTACTACAGAATTGTTAGGCAATGCTGTACCAACAAACACAAATCACATGGATCAAGAACTTTTAATAAGTATGCTGGCTTGTTTGTTTGGTCTTCTGTACATATAATACTTAATTTATACACATAAATCACATGGATCAGTACAATTCGAACTCTGTATATATGTCATTTTATTGCTTGTTTGGGTGAAAACATGGTTATTTCAAAGTCAGATGAATTTCTCCTGTGACTTCTCTCTAGTCTCTTTCATATGGGACCCATGGTCCAGGATTTCAGTCCTGTTATTAGTGTTACAATCACCACTGTGCTCATCCTCTTGAATAGCAGTGTTCTCTTGTTGTCTCTCTCTCTCGCCATGTGTGGACCAAAAGATACATGTGTTGTAACAGTGATGGAGCATCGATCATAATTGTCCCATATACTACTGTCCAGAAATTCTGGTTTTTGTTCACAGTTCCCGAACAAGGAACCTTAGGCCTCATGACCGAAGCCTCTGACCCTAGTCACGAATATATGAAGAGAACGCGGTGGTGCAGAGAGACCCATCCAGGCATAACATTATGTGACAAGCATCCGAGATCTCACTAGACTGACATCCTGTCCCTGGAGGAGTATGTTAGTATGTCGTTCATTGGCTCCGTCCACCAATCAACACTAGGCAGAAGCACACGGGTGGATCTGGGAGCTTGATAAGCTTTTTGTGTAGCACTGCTTGTGTTCTTCCTTCAGATGCCTCCTAATATATCCTAAAACAATCTGTGTCCGGTCTTCATCTCTCTACAGGTGCATTGTACTCTTTCTCGGTCCACCGACGACTCACTGTTTTTTTTCATTAGTTTTTGGGGCTGCTAGGTAGCTATTTGAAAATAAATAAGAGTGGACACTTGCTTGTCTAATGATAACAGATTGAAGAAAGACCACTACCAATAAAAGATGACAAGTTTGCGTTTCTGGGCCCAGCTACAATGTGATGAGCGGACAAGAACACACTCTCGCAAAAGAGCACTACCGAGGGTGTGGAAGCACATTTATCATCTGCTTTAGTTCCCATATCCGTTATAGAGACTTGTTTTGCGCTTTCGTTTTATCTTCTCCTTATAATAATTTGGCTGTGTACATCCTCGGATGTAGAGGCCAGATGTTTTTTACTCATCCATTATCAGAAAAAAAAAAGACGACAAGTCGTTTTTATTTTTGTCAAGCTTTAAATAATAGCAGGTGAGGTTGGTCGTAGATCTGCTGCACTGCTTTGCACTTATATTTACCCTATATACATCATTTCACTGTTTTCACCTAGCTACTGCAAACTTACAACAAAAATGGGAGATATATTGTTGGGTGGAGGAAACAAATTTGATGCTGACAGCCGGCGTCACCATGTCATCCGCCAGATTGTATTATTACATGTACGATTTTAGACGACACCAATTTTACTTTTTAGCAGCTGTTAAAATGATTAACCATATCTAAAAATGATCAAGGGACTAATGGACACGATCTATCTTTGAAAACTGCTCTATTGACATCCCTAACATGTGACTTCTCAGATTTGACAAAAAAACGAATAGAGGCCTAATGTAAAATGGTCGTGTTAACAGAAGTCTCAAGGATATATGAAAATATTCCAATGCTTGATCAGATTGTGCAGCTAGCAAAGATGCAAGTCCAAAAAAGCTAACACTGAATATTGTGGAGATAGAGAAAAATGCTGCTGAGTAATTTTATTTTTTAGAGAACCAGTAATTTATTCTGCTTCACGCTATATATGTGTGAACTATGCATAGTAGTAATAAAAACTGTGAACTCCACGACCACAAGGAACGGAGTCTTATGCTTGCGGCTCTCTGAACATCATACTTTGGTTGTGAAGACTGGAATAGCAAGCTTGACATGACCTCAATAAAAACAAATGAGTAGATTTATAGGGATGCAAATTGCTGCGTCTACACCGATCATCACCTTTCGAACAAATCTAGTATTAACATTTTAGGTAAAGAGGACATGTGGAGACCCATAGCAAAACTGACTTGAAAGTTGCGCCCTGATGGGGACACACACAGAGAGAGAAAAGTTGTTCTTATCCGACTTGAAATGAATCCAAATTCAAATCAATATTTCCTAGTTTTCCACTGAGCAAAACTGACTTAGCTATCATGCAAAACCTGGCCTAGCCGGGTTCAGCTTTTTCATATGACCAACAGCAAAGCCAGCTGACTATTTCCAAACACAGTCTGGTATGGTCACTCTTGCTTCTTGATGCGTGCTTATACCCAGTTCCGCAGTCCAGATTTTGTTGCAGTGTCCTCAAGAAATGCTTGTGACGTTGCTCCAGATGCCTCCTAATCGCAAAACACTGATGTTGCTCCAGATGCCTCCTAATCGCAAAACACTGATGTATCTGAAAGGGTTTTCAATTTCGACTATATGTTGTGCCTCAAGTGGGAGAGGCGCCCAGACAATGCTGGCTCCTCCACCCCTGACGACGCGGTGACCGAGCGACTACTTGGACACTTCAGGGGACATGTGCCGGACTACAAACGCCGTGCTATGCGCGTGCTCTTCCCCGTCTTGCGGTGCTTGCGGCGAGGCTCTCGCCCGCGTCGCCTGTATGCGTCGGTGACCACTCCGTTGCTCTTATTAGTCGCCTCATATAGTTTCCTTACTAGCCACACCACTCTAAATGCCACCGTTGCAGCCGGTGATTTGTGTTATTGTGCCCCGCCTCGCGTGTTCCCGTGCACCTCGCTAGGGCACTCGCGACGAGGTAAGCTTAAACTCCTTTTCCTCTTAATGCAGAACGGGCTAAAGTGCCTGGTTTCGAAAAACCATCTGTTGTGCCATCTGCATCTCTTTGGATATTAGTTTCCCAACCATTCCTCTCTGCCTGTACGTCTTTATATATTTCCACCAACGACTTATTTTTTTCGGTTTTGAGCTGCTGATAACTAGCTTTTCAAAGGTACGAGCAGAGAATTGCTTGTAAGATTACCTAGAGGAGGCTACAGGAACAAGACTGCAAATGAGATGTGAGTCATTTTCATTCCCTAAACAATGGGATGTTAGTCATCGGAGGTCGGCTGCACTACTTCTGCTCTTATATAATGGAAGATTGATGGGTAGCGCAAAAGGATTCGCCGCAAGTAGTAGCCCATGCATCCACCACAGGTTATATGTAGTAGGCTGCTAAAAAGATCTTCCATATCATGAAAATAATGGCCGTGACCTGACTTTTGTAAATGATTTTATTTAGATGTGGGCCTAAATAATTCAACATCTTTATAAAATATAGTCGCACAACAAATTTGAACTTTTACATATTTATTTGGTTGGATGAAGATAAATTTTATAGGTGTCTCAAGTCAATTTCTTTTGTGTGTTTGAGAATTCCCTGGATAAAAGTTTTTTGCTTGTTCTTGTGTTCTTGTTGTTTCTATCCCCGCTTTGGGCAATTTGCCTCAATCTACTTGTTCATGTGTTTTTTTGTTGTAGGTTTTGGTGCAATCTTTTCACTACTTGTCTAGCAACCCTTCATTATAGAATCATTCAAATAGATGTAATCTTTTGTTGAGATGTGATTTTCCATTATCCATCCAGTTGCAGAATTATCGATTTGGAAAGACACACACTTAGAATGGCCGCCGATGGGCATCCAAAGGTGACCGCCTCTATTAATCGATGAATTTCAGAAGTTTTTCCTTTTACGTGTGATTTAAAAAGTTGTTGCCTTGGGATGCCCGCTTGTGTACATGATTTTTAGAGGTGGGCATTTGTGCGCAGAGGTTGAATGACCGAGGCAGTCTCTAGATTTTGCTGTCCTCTTTTTATTCATCGAGATATTGTCTCCCTAAAACTATTTTTGGTAGTGATAATTCAGTGGCTCATACTCATGCCTTGGAATGTCAGCATCACGGTGAATATGTATAAAAGTACCATTGGTCTTCTGGGGGCTATGTATAGACAAAAAAAATAAAATAGTCCATAAAACGGTATCTAAGGTATGTTCTCTATACTAGTATTTAATTTATACATGGACACATAAATGAAAAATCATGGGGATCAAGCACAAATTTCGACATTGTACATATTCCATTTTGTTGCTATGTTTTTGAGTGAAACCACCATGGTGATTTCAATCAAGTGGATGAATTTATCCCATGGCTTCGCTGTTGCTCACTTACATATTGGTCCCCTAGTACTAATCAATTTGTTCACACATAGTTATCTGTGAAATGAGGATGGTATTGCAGAATTGAGCACTCTTGAAAGACATCGAAATCAGTAGTCATCGCTCACCCATCTGAACAGACAGATTAAAAAACTTCCTCTCTCGTAATACCCCGAAAAAAAACCAATAATACAAGTTTTAATATGGATCAATTGTTTTAGTAGAGGTTGACTAGACTTAAGAAAGATCGAAAATTTGATTTTTGATCCATTGGTTGGATGGAGGAATGGAGACCACCAATACGTGGAGCTTGTTGAAGTCTTTTCGGACTAACTACCAATACACTTTATTTAGACTTTAGATCATGAACTTTTGTCAATGTCGGTTTTAAGAAAAAAGTTATATATATAATCACTAATGTACCTAGTCCTTATATGGCTAGCTAGGAGCGCCTCCTATATTTGGTTTGTGGTTTGTGGTTGAACTTCTGCATGAGGCGGTGGAATTTGTCTCCTACTTTTTTGTTTGTGGTTGAACTTCTACATGAGGAGGTGGAATTTGCCACGGCACGAGGGAAGAAAAAGAGTGTGCTCCTATATTTGGCTCGTGAGCCTTCCATCTCATAGTCGATCTGCATGTGGCCACATATTGTTTCTATCGCATAGCAGAAAGAGGGAAGAGGAAGAAAGGAGAGGTGGCGGGGGTAGAAGAGGAGAACTGAGGGCTGGCTGCCATCATTGATGTGTCTTTCTTCTCCAAAAATCCAACCGAACCAACCGTAGTGATGGGTCGCTATGAGGTGGAGTGAATCGCCTAGGGTTTGTCACCGTGCTCACTGTGGTTTCTTTTGGTAAGATATCAAACCTTTATCCTCTTGATTGAATTAAGTTTCATGGATTGAGTCATTGAATTAAGAGGGGTTTAGATGGAGTAATTCTCGAAATTCCCTAAACTTGATCTCGTCCACGACCTGAAATCCAGTCAGATTGTGTAGTTTCTGTTCGTCGCCGTTTTAGGGTATCTTAGTGGCCTCAATAAATTTTTTGACGAAGTGGAAACATTTGTAGAGGACTTCAATACCTTTCTTTTGACACCAATATCACCCTAATAGCCTCTGTATTTTGGGAGATACAGTCATTCTTAGACGGCTGTTTTGCAGTGACGAAATTCTGGACAGTTTTTAGGTTTACCCAGTTTTGGCCCCCGTAATGGAGGAATTTGAACTTGTTATCTGAATAAGAATTGCAAAGGTTTTCTCAAGCTTTACAGATTGGTAGATAACATAATTTTGTGACTTATATATCTTCAGTTTTCAATTTTACAAGACTGCTGTCCTGTTTTGGCTGACAGAATCTTCAGTTAAGATGCAATGATGCTTATGTTATTTTTTAGACTTCTTATGCCAAATTTCATAATACTGAAGTTGTAGATAAATGAGTGTTCTATGATCTGGTAGATTTTGGGAATTTATTATAATATGGTTATTTGTCTATAAAAATATAAGAATCCGTTCTGCTGTTACGATCGGTAGCGAGACGGTAGATGTCCAAATAGTGGGTTTGGGACGCTTTTATTGTGTATCTTGATTTCTTGATTTGTTTGTATGATGGAATTGGCACTGAGATATGCTTGTGGTCAGGTGGTGCACCTCCGGATCGTGCTTAGCTCTCATTTTCTGATCTTCGTTGAAGGCAAGTAAACGTAGCGGTGGATTGCTATAGCTTGACATGTTATTTAAACTACCTACACTATGCCATAACATTAACTAAAACCAACATAATATCTATAATTGTGAATTCACTTGTTTTCCTATTATATATGATAATCATTTGTTGAATCTTTTATCATTTTTCAATCGACACGAGGTAAGTGCTATATACTATAATGGTGGATGTATGTGGCATATGTGGTAAACCTTTATGCGGTTGCATCATATATCATTGCATAACATTGCAGTGCACTATATTCGTGGATGTCACCGCTTGCTGGCCGCGATCACCGGTACAGCATCGTGACGCTGCCCGAGAGGAGGGGTACGATGCAGCTTCATACCTTGTTGGGTATGGAGGCAGTGGACATGCATATGCATTGCATCTGCACTCGAGGTTTATTTGCATTGAGGTTGTGGATACGAGGAGTTTATTTCCCATTTGAAGAGGTGGTTTATCTTATTAAATATCACAGATGGTGTTTACTTATTTAAGTTGATTAATTTGTCTATGAATTATTAATTTCTTATATTGTTGTATCTTCAACTTTTAAGTCGATGCTTAATGAACTTATAGTTTGAATGACATGATCAGGCAGTTTGTTTGCTGAGATTTATTCTTACCCCTTTTATATCTTTCCAGGTGTTTGATTGGATGCTTGCTTGGAGGGCTGGGAATTAGCAGCACGTCTTCACTTTACATTCACCTTTAGATATAATAATGTCACCTCTGGCTTGTTGTCATGAACTTAGTTGTGTTCACGGTGATAATCCATGGTTCAATAAACCTTTAAGTTGGAACTTTATTTAATTTCATAGTTTTATTCCTGTGGCACTTTCGCGCTTTACTTTGATGTTGGGTTTTTGTTGCCGAGCTCTAGCATGAGGGAAGGGACGTTTAGTGACATCTTAGGCTTTTGTGGCGCCTGGGGTGTTACACTCTCGCACCAGTCAAGGCAAAACAAAATTATTTCAACTGAGTATCTTTTTTGTTTGGGCGTCCGTGAAGCCTTTACTTGTGGAGGTGCTGCAGCTGATCCAGTGAATATCACTTATTCTTGGGTTTATCACTGGTGGTATACAATTGGATTGCGCACCAATGAAGATCTTAGTGAAAAAAAGAGATCAACTTGTTTGAGAGTTTGCTCCAATGCCATGGTAAGCCAGCTCCTCGTGGACGAGAAGAGCTTTCTGCTGCATAGATCTTGCAGTACTGCTTGTTCCAGATGCCTCCTAATCCTAGAACACTGTGTGTCTGTTTCCTGCCTGCATCTCTCCAAATATCATTTTTCCTAACCATTCCTTGACCTCTCATTCTCTACCGACTACTTGCAATGTTTCTCTCTTTGAACTGCTAAGGTATGGTAAAGACTTCAAAGGTTACGGGATTTAAGGAGCTTCGGAAGACGACCAATAAGAGAGGAGTTGTGCTTCATCGAGCCATAATTATATAATGGGATGTTCGTTGCTAGTGGGGGTGCATTGCTTGTCTACTTATAACTGCTCTCCATTGATAACCCATTGATGGACTAAGGTCAGATCATGGACTACAGAATTATACCACACCCATGCACTTTAATTCAGTGACCACACACTCGTATCCCATAGAATTATTATATAGAGATGTGATTTTGTGTGTGAGTAGATAGACGTTTGGGGACCGATTTAGATGATACTAGGTGGATACCCCGCGCATTGCTGCGGGAAGTCGAAGTAGTTATTTCTAAAATAGCTCATCTATTCCAAATAATGTGGCAACTGGAATCAGATAAAAGGAATAATAAAGGGGTACAACATAGAATAGAAGTAAATGCTTAGTCATTTGTTAATGAAACCCAAAGAAGAAAGCTATGATGTACCATGTGTTCGAGCACTGCAGCACATGCAAGAAAAGACCATGAGCAATGGCAGATAAAAGAAAGTATTTCTATGTACCCCATAGGGCCACGGGCTCCAAGACCTCCAATCCTTGCTAGTGTTATGGTTCTGATAGTTCTCAAAGTATTTTATATACCCATAGAAGCACCGTGGTCCAATAGTTCCAAAAATCGAGGCAAAGAAAAAAACAGTCTACAATAATTTGAATTTCATAACTTAAAGATGGCCCTGGTTTTGGGGTATTCAGAGGAAATATATAATGCATTTTTGATAAATATTCTTCTTAAGAATCAACAAAAATGTATCGAATGAGAGGGTTCAGCTAGAATTGAGAAAGCTTTGTTTGAAACTGAGGATTACAATTTACAAAGGTCCAAGATGCATACCGGGCTGCCATGGAATCTGCAGCACCTCTCGATTATTACCTTTCATCAATCTTGGAACTGAATTGAAGATACTTAAACATCAAAACATGATGTAATTCATTCATAATTGCTTCTGAAACAAAAGTTGAAAAATGGTACTGTTCATTTGCGGGCTGCGACAACCAAAGTGGCCTAGCACTCGATGTGGCCCGCGGCCAGTCTCTAGGCGCTGCTCCCCAGGGTAGGCAGCTTCTGCAGTCGCGGCCAGGTCCCACCCAGCGCACCGGAGGACCTTAGCAAGCGCGCGGGCAACAAATATGGAGATCATCGAAGGAAATAAAATGGAGGTACTGACAGCAGCAACAATTATGGAAGCATTATAATTTCTACGAAACGGTATATACATAATTTATTTAGGGGCTACAAATATGCCAATACGTATCACAGTGCATAGAAGATAAAAAACACTACCTTTTTGAGGTGCTGCTGGAAGTGGCGTCATAGATAATGGAAATCAAACAAATAGAGCAAAAGGAATTAAGAATCAGAATACAATGGAAGGCGTAGCAGGTTTTGTATTTTAATATAGTAAGTTTTGACTGGAGACCTCAACATTACCCCAATCGTTAGGATGAAATCAAAATAATTCGGTACTGCTAAAGCTTTCCAATGTATGTACCTGCAGCTCAACAATGTTGTTGCCTGGTCTTAGCTGAACCCTAAAAAGTCAAAATCAATAGAGCAGAATATGAACCAATAAAGCACAATAAAAAGTAACAGTGAGACAAAGTAAAAGTAGACTCAACTGATGTTGCTACTCTGAATATGCATGGACATGGACGCCATGGCATTTTGCATATTACATTATTGATTGATGAATCAGCGTTGTAGAGTTCAATAAGAAGGAATATAGTAAAGTTATAAAAAGCAACGCCAAAAATGAACATAAGACTCCTTGTTAGATGTAGTTATGTGCATCTGTATCTTTGTTTCTAAAGAAAGCTACTTCCTCCGTTTCAAATTGTAGTTCACTTTGGCTTTACTAGATACATTGATTTTGCATTGCACCTAGTTATACCTTGTATCTAGATACATAATAAAATCAATGTATCTAGAAAAGCTGAACTACAATTTGGAACGGAGGGAGTATGTGATTAGCAACAAAAACTGCTGGACAGGCAAAACATCAAGCACATGGGGTGCATCATCGATATGCATTCGCTTGCGAGGGATCGATCGGAGAGAGATAAGTACCATGGGCCAGGCGGCTGGCGGAGGGTGAAGTCTGCCTCATGGGGCAATCGGGCGGACAGAGGATGTCCGTAAGGTGCATACATGCTGCAAGCGCGTGGGCAGGCGGGCGCGGCTATGGCACGCCCGCCCGCGTGGCTACGTCGATGCCGAACGGGCGGCGTGGCTGTGCACGGGCGGGCGTGGCCGTGGGATGGAGGCAACATCGAAAGCCGGGCGGTTGCTGCCTCCGCCATCGACGGAGCAGCAATGCTAAGGCGAGGAGAGCCACAACAGAAAGAACCTCCCCGAGCCGCAATCCGGAGGGGAAGCCGCCGCCAGTCCGCACTCGCCCGGTCACGCGGCGCGCCACCACCACCGCGGAGGCCGAGGACACGAGGGTTGTCGCCAAGGCTGTCAATGGCACGCCGCGACCCGCCCACGGTGGCCGTGTTCATGGAGGTCGCCCGCTGCCCGGCAAGGACCCCATCGGCCCCCGCGCCGAGCGCTGCTGAATCGGTCGGGCAGCCGTCCTCGCCCTCGGCAAAGAACTTGATGGTCTTGGTCTTCAACGCGAGCAAGAACTTGTTATGGGGACATGCGAGGTGGCGGCGGTGGGGAGGTGAAGGCAAAGGGACCGGAAGGGAAGAGGTCGCCGGGCCGCCCGACTTGCCGATGCGCCACGGATATCGAATCGAAATCGGCAAAATAAGAGGCCATGCCCGGATGGCGCTTTCATTGATGTCGATGTGGCTTCACCAGGAGAACTCCCTAGTGGGTCTTTGCTACATAGGTGTAGTAGATGTATTGGACTGTGCAAGCTCAATTATAGCCTAATGGGTTACAAAAGCATAGAGACACTACCGAATCGTGGGCTTTGCCGAAGCGTTACCTTCTTTGCCGAAAAGCTATTTATCGGGCGGTAAAGAAGAGATATGCCGAATGTCCAAAGTGCATGACACAGGGCAAAACGTTAACACTGGCAATGGCCCGCCACTTTGCTGAGTGTCGAGAGCCATCACCGCACTTTACCGAAGTGCCTAACGCTGGCGCTTGGCAAAGTCTCAGCGCCATCAAACTTACCCACCGCCATCACTTCTTTGCCAAGTGTCCAGGCTACACACTCGGCAAAGATATCAGACACTCGGCATTTTTTTTGTCTTTGTCGAGTACATAATCTGTGAGGTCTGCAATGCCTTGGATCAGAAGAGATTATTTCTAGTCCGGAAAAATAATTTGAGATTATTGCTAGTCCGTATGGGGATTTATAGGGAAATTTCCGCCAGTCTATTTGTTGTAGAGCTGTTGAGTCGGAGGCACGGGGCGGATGGTGGACTCATCGGTGTTCACGACGGGAGGGAGCATTTGGAGGGAGGAATGTACTTAGCTGAGGGTGGGGGCGATGATGCTTCCACGACTAGCGATGTAGTTGTTGATGATGTTGTTGACGACCTCCATGAATCGAATGCTCGGTCGAGGGCCATTGGATCGTTTAGTCTCCGGATACCAATCATCACAAACCGCCGGTTCCCCGTCAATGTGAGGGGGAAGACGGTGAGCGTGACATGGCGTAGATTCACGACGCCGGTGGTGCACGTGGCGCGCGAGGCACGGCGGTGGTGGTCGGCGGCGGCGGCCGGGGAGGTAGAGAGCCGAGGATTTAACCCCTAAATTGTTCTTAATTGATTGACCCAAAACAGTTGCCTCCATATTTATATGAGGGGTTTTTGTAATTGCTAACAGGCCAGGGCTCATTATTCTTTTCAAGCTCACTTTAATTTAACTAAATGAAATTACTGATAAAAGCTATTTAATAATTAAATATTCAGCCACTACGCTTTATCCCGGGCGAATCGTTGACTGAGTGTGATAGAGTCCCAACAAGCAAAGGGTGAAATCATCCATCATGACCAATTGGGAAGGGAACATGTACAAATTGTATCCTTTTTTATGTATATTGTGCAAAATAAAACATGTTGTGCATGGTTTGCTCCATATATACTTCCAGGGAAAAATGTTTATGGATTGTTTTGTCACTTTTGTCAAAAGAAAGCAGTTCCTGAAGAAATCGTGGCAACCATCTACAAGATTCTCATGCATGTAAGAGAGGTAGGATGCGTATAATGTGGTTGATGTATCCTCCAAATGTTGTGTGTGATACAAATAGACGTGATGAGGCGCTGCTATCCATCCGTGCCTGGTCACCATGCCTACAATCAATGGGAGGCTCCTAAGCATCAAGACTGGGTACTCACACACTAAACATAGGTAGTCTACTCACTAAACATAGGTAGTCTAACACACCACGCAGTCATAGGGCCAGCAACACAAACGATCATATCCCCCGCAGTCGGAACACCGTCGCGAATGCTTTGACTGGAGACTCATGCAGATGATAACCCTTCAGTGCCGAAATAGCTGAGTCGAGGTGGACGTGGTCGAAGCCATGTAGGAAGCGTGGGTCCGAAGCACCGTCGAGGTACTTGAGTAAAACTCTGCAGCTTCTTGCCGAGGACAGCAGCGGAATGGTAGCGGCGGACGATAATGGTAGACGGTGCAGTTTGCGACTTAGGTCAGGCTTATAGGGGTGGAGACGGCGCAAGTTGCAGCAAAAGTCATGCTCGAGCAGGGGTGGCGACTTCATCTTCCTTCGAAGATCCACGTCGGTGTCCGCGCGCGAGGACGGCTGGAGCATGGAGGTGGATAGAGCGCCTACTTGATGAGGATCAGCGGCGAAAGTGGCACCACTGCATGAAATCGCAGACGGCGACACCGGTGGGGAGGCTTGATCACGAGTGTAGTTGCTGCAGCCTAGATGGCGCAGCAACAACCTTGTCCTTCAGGACTGTCGACGATGAACGACGACGAACGGCGGGGCGACACAACCCGATCTCTGATCGAGAAAAATAAAAATATAACACAGATAGCGGTGGCAACCTCTAGTACAAATGGCAGTGGGGGCAGAGCCCACGGTGCTGCAGCCCAGCGGCGATGTTGACCGACGGTGCTCGGCCGTCCGTCCCCGATGCACGCGATTTGGCACCTCCGCTCTAGCCACGCCGACGCGTGGTGCACATGCTGTGTGGCGGTGCTGGGAGGGGCTCCATCCCAGGGGCGGTTGGCCAAAGGAGCGAAGAGACGGAAAGCTCGATGCGGTGGTCAGAAGATGACGCGGAGGCAGGGTTGGCCCAAAGGCGGGGCCATGGCGACACGGACGAGCAATGCAGCCATGGAGACGTGATACAAAACAGAGGTGCCGAGGCACTGCTGGACATTGGTGCCTGGTCACTATGCCTACAATCAATGGGAGGCTCCCAAGAACCAAAGACTGGGTACTTGCACACTAAGAAACAATGCACACTAAGAAACAATGCACACCAAGAAATATATATAGTTAACCAGCTAATGGTCCAGTTCAATGAAATTCAGGTTCATTCATGGCGATCATCTGTGAAGTGTGATGTAGTATTGTAGTACTACTGAGTTACATGTGTCGCGTCATGAGGAGGCAAGGATGAGGTGGTGACAAGAATATACAGGAGCCAGGGCACGCCACAAACTCCTCCAGCAGCCAGAGCGTTCCCAGTCATTGTGTTTCGTCTGCAGCTGAAAGAAGCGTTTCCTGCGGTTTTCTGTGGTTCGGCCAGGTTAACAACGACTATGCCTGATGAGATGTACTACCTAAAGTGTACTGGCTACTAGAGGACCTTCTCTATCTACTTGGATTGGAGGATCAGAGGAGCAGACATTCCAAATGCTTCCTATGCCTAAAACAAGTCACTGCACATCCGGCTCCAGTATCTTTGTTCTGATTTGGGGAGAAGCAAGAAAATGCGATGCCATTTCCGGTAGTGTCTGCTAGGTTCTGAGATTGCCATATATTATACTAATAGTAAGCCAGATCCCCGATGTCACTTTGAGCCTTCTCTGTTTCTTGTGTTGATATCGATATGCAGTAGCGTGAACTAGCCAAGCCCAATTGAGTATATAGCTACCACTGCTGCGGGCGTATATATATAGATGACTGGAATGAAAACTACTACCTGGAATATTTTTTTAGTGTAGCCACTAGAATATATATTCACGAGAGACCCTCTTCTAGAGGCAAGTCCGCTCGTGTCTAGAAAGCCCATTTGTCCCATATGTAAATGTACATAATGAAGTATTGTAGAGTTCACGCACTTCCTATGTTGTAGGCATCATTTGTCTACAACACACAAAGTACTTCTTATGTTGTAGGCATCTTTGATAATGTGAGATTTGACAACAAAGCATCAATATTACTATCTTGTGTATGGTTGCATGTCAATTGTTGAACTGTATTATTTTTGACATTTTTTGATTAGTTTTAATCTGCAATCAACAAGACATAATATATACTCTTCCTTCATAGTAAGAGTCATTCTAGAAGTTAGGAGGGAACGAGGCAAGTAGTGACAAATTACAAAAATACCCATAAAGAAAGTTATTAACTGACTTGCTGCTATATATGAATCGAGACAGTAGCTGGAACCATCATATCATACATTTTAGCCTATTGTGACCTTCTTTAAGAAAAAAAAGATGAATGCTACAATGACTTTGTGTGCGACAGAGGGAATATGCACATGCCAACAACATTACCTAATTATTTGACAAAAATGTGTAATCTGGTCATGTCTTCCAAGCAGTGAGACAACTCGTTTTTGAGTTTAGAATGTAGATTAGCTTGTTATGTTCTTTGCGATGGAACTTATCCCTCCGAGCTCAAGTACTCGACTTGGCATGATCAGTGAACAAAAATACAACGGATCAAGCTGACTCGCTCATTGGCCCCACGTTAGATTACTTAGGAACAAAAGGTTAGGACCTGTTGATGCATAACAAATTATTGTTTTGCTCGATTGTTTTGGCTAGTAGAAAAACTATATATAAGTTTTGGCTGCTTGGAAAACTCATATTGTTGCGGCCGACCATTTTTTGAATAGCTCTTGGGAGATGCTTTATATGTTGCTCCCTCGATTCACAATTATCATATATTTTATCTTTTCTAGATACTCTCTTTGTTTAAAATTATAAGTCATTTTAATTTTTTAGATACATTCATTTTGTTGTGCATCTAGATATAATAAATATATAACCAGGTATGAAAAAATTCAAAACGATATATAATTAGGAACGGCGGTGGGAGTGTACATAGTTTTGTTTTGCACTTACATATACACTATGTTCAGGTATATAATATAAAACAATACAAATTTGAACGGAGGGAGTACTATGGATGACCGGACTGTGGTTTGCATCACCTTCATCATGTCATATAGATGGTCAGTACAAAGCACTGACCCAAACTAGTTCATTTCTAACACATCCCATACAAATGAAGGGGACTGCGTCGTAAGCTGGGCCCTGCACCTTCATGGACGAACAAAACCTTCAGCAAACAGCTGCAGAGATATTTTATGATACTTCCTATGCCCATCTAGTAGTATTATTTACACCAGGAGTCTATAGTACTGAGTAGTATTATGGGTCAGCAGCAATGCAGCCTACTAACTGAAGGTCATCTAGTGAGGTTAGCTGGAGGTACATGCAAAGGATTTTCTTACAACATGTCAACATGGAAGAAAGGGAATATATATAGGAGTCGCTCTAATCCATGGGTAGTATAATGCGCTACCGGTCTGGGGGTGTAATTTCTCCTATGCCATCATTTGTTTGAAACAATATAGGAGTCGCTCTAATGGGTAGTTTTCTTCAGTTGCCAACATTCCTAAGTCACCTTGCTATGCTTTAGCTCCACCATCTTCTTGATTCAGTGTGTTGCATCAAGTTCGGTCAGTTAGCTAGCCACACCTAATTTATCACTATAGCTACAACTGAAGGTGTGCACACGTCTATATATAAGACGATACTGTGGACAGAAAGCTACAAACAAAGACCCATCCATGTGACATTTTGAAGATATATTGTGGGACTGTTTGCTTTCTCCCCGGCATTCAGCTGCCTGGGGGTTGGCAACCCTATATTGATGTACCGCAATCTTACTATTATAGAAGAACAAAATTTGTTGTTTCAATTTTTTAAGAAATTAATGATGTTAATTGGCAAATGGAAAATTTGATTTTTTAACCAGTACAATACATCTATTCTTGTTCTTGCCACTTGTTGAATGCTACTATCTTGCACACAACTATTCAAAGAGAAATCATTTACAGTTAACAAACCGTTTGCTAAATCTCAGAGGGCAATCTTCAAGGCTCAACTGTGGTGCAGAACATAAGCCCCAACTTTTATTCTAGCTCCAAACAGGCACTGGCCTATGGCTCCTTCACTGATGAAGGGTGGTAGGGAAGCTCCTACTGATTGATGGTTCAGGTAGAAGTCAACACCCCAGCTTCACAGCAGACTGAATCAATATGAAAGATTTTGCCAAGACAGTAGAGAAGTTTCCAGACACTTCCCATTCCCCCCAACGATTCGTTTGTGTTGTGCATGCTTTTGTTGACTCCAAGCTATCCACTAGTTCATCGTAGGGTGGTCTTTGCACTGCTTCTGTGATGACTTCTGCACGGGTTAGTTTGAGGTTATATATGCTAGCAGTGCCACCTCTTCTACCGGGTTGGAACATTATAAATTTCCGCACGTATTGCCCAAGGTTGGCACTGATCGAGCTCCTGTATTTCCTTCAAGATTCAAGTACGACTGTACAATCACATGCATGAACACAAGATGTCACTCAACTAAACTTATCTCAATGGCTACAAAGGTGATTCTGAAACCACTAAAAATATACTATCAAATGTGCTGGTTCATAACTAGCTAGTGCACTTCTTTGACTTCTCCCATTCTTATATTTGACCATTTGTCTTATTTAAATTTCTTATATCAATAATAAAATAAAAAATATTATAATAATATTTTAATGATATATTAAGTCATAACAAAAAAAAGTAATATTTTTAAAAACTTTTTTGAATAAGACGAATGGTCATACAAGAATGATGGAAGTCAAAGAAGTTCACTTATTTGTGGACCGAGGGTGTAGCTAGTGGTACCCAGAAATGAAAAGGCAGTAAATGTAAATTTATTGAACAATAATCTTAGCCATCACTGCCCAGTCTGCAACCAGCACAAAATAGAGGCTATCAGTGCCATTTCATGCTAGCGTTTCATCAGTGGTATGTAGCATATGAGCCGGTCGTCGGGGAGGGAGGGGGGGGGGACTCCGCACCCACCGCCATATTGAGAGAAGACACGAGATTTGCAACTCTCACCGCTCGTATGGAACACGAGCAGCAAGCAATCCTAATTCTCAATGCCGGTCTGTGATAGCGACCACTTGAAATTACAAAATTTACCACCAGCAATGCATCCACACCAACAATGACAACACAAACAGCACTGCATTTCAGATATACCAACATGCGGTTGTGAGATTACCACTCTTACTTGCCACGCAGGTTTGTATGGACAACCGACAATACCGTAGGCGCATTCCACTTTTACGGCGCATCCCACTTTCACGACTATATTATTGATGGTTGCGTGTTTTGAACCTTTTATCTAAATTTTTATGCCGTCCATTGACAGCAAGTGCTAGTTTGTTTTTGTTCATATTGAGACAAACAAGCTTGATTTTAAGTGAGATGATGATGGCATATGTACTTGAGTTTGACAATTCAACTAGAGCAGCAGGAGTCTGATGAAAAAGGCAAGTATAATATGAGATGCCATGATTACCTATTCACATTTGGGGCAACATTATTCATATGCATTCACTACCAGAAAACTGAATATCCTTGAGTGCCAGCAATTCCTTGAGGGGCTAAATTGAACCTCCAAGGATATATCATTACCTTGGGGTTGTATGAAACCCCCAAGGAAACCCATTTCCTTGGGTGCTAACTAAGACCGCCAAGTTAATTCCATATTTCCTTGAGTGTTTTCTTTGAACCGCCAAGTAATTCATATTTGCTCGAGTATTATTAGAAACCGCCAAGGTAATTCACATTTCCTTGGGTGTACCAAGAAACCGCCAAGTAGTTGCTAGTTTTCTTGAGTGCAAACACTCAAGTAAATTATTGTAGTAGACAAGGAAATCTTTTCCTGTTTTAAGTTCCTAGACTTTTAACCTTCAAAAGGAAAGAAACATTTACAAAGACTCAAAAGACTTAGTAGTGTAGTGGTAAGCCAGTCTCATGTGAGGCATAAGTCGTGAGTTCAATTCAATTCCCGATACAACAAGTATCAATGTTTTTTTTTTGTTCCTATACATTTCCTTGAGGGTCATTGTGAGCACTCAAGAAATGATACACATCCTTGAGCGGTATTACCTTTCCTTGGGTGTCATTGGCACTCAAGGAAATATATATTCTTGATACACATTCTTGAGTTTTGTGGTAGTGTGATATTGATGTCCTGTCCTTGGATTACCTATGAGTTTGTGCATTGTGGATATTATGCTTAGTTTGCATCCACCGATATTTGAGTCATGAAACTAATTAAAGATATATGCAACACTGTATTAACATATGCTTTTTAGCAATATAGTAATAAGGGGGCTAGAGCATTGGACCATTCTTTTGGTGGTCTAGTTTTTCTCCATAAGGACTCATCTTTATGCGACCACCCGCAGGACTTGCATTACGCCCTGAGGACCACATATATAGCTCTTTTTCAATAGACTGCTGGTCCTGTTCCTCAAAACACTACTGGTCACCAACGAACTCAGCACCGCGTACTCAATCACGAATAGATCACCATAAAGCATGCACGCATTATGCACCACATAGTTTTGGTGCTCTTGTTTCTACATTTGGCAACAAGAATGTGGTTTTGTGGCCCAGAGTCACTAAGGGGAACAAATTGGAACGACATGGTCCGTCGAATTTTTGGATTTTATCCATCCACAAGCTCGAGGAAGCAAAGTGAATTCACCCCCAGCTAGATTCACATCTTTCAACCAAACCAAATGAAAGCTAAACTTATAAACATATATAACCAGTATTTATTTGAGATGAGACATATCTGTGTCCTTTGTCGGGATTTCTCCATTTGTTTTATTTTTGAACTAAAAGACCTCTCCAGTTGTCATGGAGATGTATGGAACAAATTCAAGATCTGTCAGAACTCCTTCCTACTTCGCTTTGCTACTTCTACAGGTAGCTAGTTTAGCTTTGGCCATAATCGCTTCAGTGATTAATGCTACAGCTCCACAGCTACAAGGTCGACACTTCTAGAGGCTGGCACATACTGAGCTCCAGTAGGCAGTAGTTTCATGTGTCGAGTTCATGTCTGCAGCTTCAGCGCACTTTGAGACGGATGAACATAACTCTAAGGCAAGAAACCTGAAGAGGATATTCGGGACACTTCCTATTCCCCAAAGCCTCTTGATTTGTGCACATGCTTTAGATCGACTCACTACTAGCAGTGTGCTTTCTCATTTTTTTTACGAGCGCGTGTGGACAGTTCCACCTAGTAGTAGCTAAAAAATATATGGGGAGATGACAAAGGAAGGGGGCTAGTGTGTTTAGTTATATAAAATGTTGTTTGGATATGTAGTGCCGTATATCACATATACCGAATTACACATAAGAGGTAGGGCTTACATATTCCGTAATTAACAAGTAGGGACCAGGGAGTGGTTGATGTAACTCAAAGGTTAACAAGACCATCAGAGTTCCTTTATACTCAAGCTCATCTTCAAAGTTTTTTTTTTCCTGAGACCGCGCCTAAGCGCGTTTTTCATCATCTTCAGAGGTTGATGTATTGTTCATATATGCATACCTATTATTATTAGGGATCCCTTATTATTAAGATCCCGTATGGCATGGCTCACCTTCGACAGGTACGTTTGGGCATAATCACTTCAGTTCTTGATTTAGCTTTGGCTAGAGCTCGACGGCAGTGTTCTACCATAGCAAACATGCAGTGCATCTGCAGACCTTAGACAGACAAGCACATGTGTGGAGCTTCATTGTACTCAGATATTCTGTACAAGAACGCATCACTGCCAGAGGCTGGCACTGATCTCCAGTAGCATGCACCTTCATGGGTTAAGTTCAACTCTGCAGCTTCAGCGCACACTGATGCAGCTAGCGCACTAGCTCTTCAGTTTCAGCTTCAGCACGCACTGATGTCTGTAGATTCCAGTTCAGCTTTGGCTTCAGCGCAGCTTGATGCTCCTGAACATATCTGTAAGGCAAGAAACGTGAAGAGCATATTCCGGACACCTCCTATTCCCCAAAGGTTCTTGTTGTGTGCGCATGCTTTAGAATTTAGATCGATTCCAAGCTAGCCACTACTAGCAGTATGCTTTCATTCTGTTACGGGCATGCGCGTGGACAATGCCACCTAGTAGTAGCTATATATGGGGAGATGACAAGGGAAGGGGCCAACTTTTCTGTTTACAATTCATCCACCTTACAGATAGAAAGATCCAGCAGCAACAGAACAGGAAGTAGAGTATCAGGCTACCCAGGTATCACTAACCATAATAAGTAGCAAGACAGGGCTAACAACCCACAGCCATTACAAAACATGACAGTAACCAGGGGTAAGAACTGAAACTCCCATGAGTCATAAGCAGCCTTACTTCTTCTGGGGGTCTTCACCACTTGTTGCAGCAGCTTGACACGGGAAGGGGCCAACTGACTCTAGATATTAATGTAGTTTGGATATATATATGTAACGTTGGCATTTCTTCGTTTTTTTTCTTTTAACAAATCTCCTTTGTCATGGAGTCCGGAGATGCATGATTCAAATTTAAGAGCTGACGACATTTTCCTCGTTCCCTTTGCTACAGCTAGATTTGGGCAATAATCGATTTAACTAGCTACTACTTCACCTCTTGCTAGCAGAGATGCAGTTCAGCTGCAGACCTTAGCCTGTCAACAGTCCCAAAGGCCGGCCACACAATTTTGAGATTCATGGTTCTCATGTTTTCTGTACAAGACGGATCACTGCCATAAGTTGGCACTGGTGTCCAGTACCTTGCAGCTTCATAGGTGAAGAGCAGATTCCGGAGCATAAGTTCAACTTCATTGCACTCTGAAAGTGACTAAACGAGAAGAGCAGATTCCGGACACTTCCTATTCCCCAAAGGTTCTTTTTTTTCTCTGCGTCCACGATTTAGATGGACTCCGAGCCACTACTAGCAGTGTGGGCTTTCTCGTTTCTGTTACAGGCGCGCTCGACAGTGCCACCTAGTAGTAGCTAATTAAAATATATACGAGGAGATGTATAAGAGCTGAGGTTGGGCTATTGGGGTTATATATATATTCAGTAACAAGCAGAGGGTGGTCGATGTGGGGTATATTCTCTCCGTGCATTGACCGCATACCTAACCTGCAGTACAAAGACTAATCTCATCTTCAACGGAGGCATGTGTGGTCGAGAGAGGCCCATCAGTTTTTTACGCAAGGTACAGGGCTGTGGGCTCAAGGAAGGAGATATATACGTGACCCCCGGCAGGCCATTTGACTCACATCTCTACTGATGTAGAAATGAGAAATCCTCACATATATAGTTACATGTCCCTGTTTCTCAATTACTTCTGTTCGTGTCTGTTATGTACCTGAGAATACACAACTGACTCATGCCTACCCTGTTGCAATGCTAGAACAGATAAATATTATCATGGTCCCATGTTTATTTGCAGTGAGAAATGCATATTTTTTTTATGAACGCTAAAGGGTGGTGTGGGATGATCCCAATCGATACATAATATTGAAGAGCAAAAACTTCTCTCCCATTTTTTAGTCCGCCTCTGCTTAACTATACTGTTCTCCAAAATGTATACATTAGGAGACAGTTAATTTTATTAACAAGTCAGTCACAAAAATGTACCAACAATTTTTTGGAGGAGATTGTCCAATTTACGAAGACAACAAAAATCCACTCATTTCATGAAGTTGTTTTACAGAGGTGGGCCTCTTTAATTAAGAGGTCTTCCCATAAAAACAGGTCACATTTTCTGAAGTGGGTCTATTAGTGTGCCCATCTCAGTAAATTAGCTTGTTGTAACACGGATCGCTGAGTAGCGAAGGTCTCTGCCCAGAGCTCAGCTCGAGGCCGTGTAGGCCGAATATGCACTTAGCTAGTGTTCGACCACTACCCCCTCTATTCCCTCAGCTATCTCCCCGTTTCTCTCCGGATGGCAGCAGCCCTCTTCCCCTCTCTCTTGTGCTTATGGCGATGGCTATGAACATGGTTGAGAGAATAGTGAAGTGTAACACCGAAATTTTTGCATGATTTTAAAATAGATAATTTGATTTAATTATGCAATTTTCGTGATGCATTGAATATAGGAAATAAATAACTTTTATGAAATTAAAATTTATCATGAGGTAGAAACATGTTGTGCACTCATGCTGGAGCATAATTTATTTATGTGATGCCTGTTTGTCGTTTGGTATGAATCTGCTTTGAAATTCAATTGAAAAGCAAGTTCAAATAAAAGAAAAAGGTATTCTTTTTATTTCCTTTCCTTCCCTGCTTTTCAGCCCAGTCGGCCTTTCCTCTCAAAACAGTCCTGAGCCCAAGCTTGGCTTCCATTCTGGGCCGGCCCAACTCGGTGGGCAGCAGCAGCAGCGCTGTTTCTTTCTTCTTTGTCCGGCTGACGCGGCGGGTCCCGCACTCATCCCTTTCCCTGAGTTGAACTCAATCGAGTTCACGCTCGAGCCGGATATCATCACCGACCCGGCCACGGGGTTTCATCGAGACCTAGTTTGCTCCGCAAGCCGAACCCTATAAAATCTCAGCAGCAAAGCAGCAACGTCGCGACCCCTTAAACCAATCTACTAGCAGCGGATAGCTAGCTTGAGCAGCAGCCGCAAACCCCTAGTGCCGCCGCCCGTCAAAATCCGCCGTCGGAGCTCGGTTTGCCACAAGCTTCGTCTCAATCTCGCCGTAAGTTAGCCCTAGTGCTTTACTTTGATCTCGGCGCGACGTTTTGTTGCCGTCTAACCCGATCAATTTGGCCTAATTCGCAACGCCTACGGGGGCGTCGCCGCAGCCGTCCGCCATCTTCACCAGTCGCGCCGATCCAGGTCCAAATCCGCCCCGTGTTTTCGGTTCGGTGAGATCGCGGCGTCCTCCTCTTTGTTTTGAGCCAAGTCGCGTCGAGTTTGGTGCACTTGTAGTGGCCGGACCGCTTACTCCGGCGATGCTCACGCTGCCGGCCATGGCGCCGCTGCCGTCTCATCAACTCCGGGCGGATTAGCGCCGCCGGGTTACCTGAGCTCTAATCGCGGCCCGCCGATTTTATATCGTCGCGGTCGGTATGATCACATACCCCTTCGTCCTGGCATTTTGCAGATTGAACCCTAGAGTCTACGGTTAACTCCGTAAGAACCCTTAGCGTCTTTGAGCCTGTGCGCTATGCCTTCGAAAGCGTATTTTCATCTTAACAGCATCAGTTTGCGCTTTCAGCTATTTACAGTTTTGCCATCCAGTTTCAAATCCTCATATCTTTGTCAATTTAAATCCGATTTGAGTCGTTCAAGATTCGTTAGATTCATAATTTTGTAATCTACATGTTTATATCACTGTTAGTCAGGTTTTGAACTTTTAAATTTCGAATAATTATTTAGTTTATTATTTTATTACTAGTAAACTTGTAAAATTCATAACTACACCGTTCTAGCTCCGATTTTTGTGATCTTTATATCGATGTGATCGTAGCGATGAGTAGAGTGGTTTTATGAGCTTTTCAAACTGTTATCTTACTGTATGGTGTACTGTTATCTTATTTTGTCTATGTTTGCTTTGTGTTTGATTGCATGTTCGATTGTGTGTTGCTTTGCGTGATCGATTGAGTAGACGGTGATCAATTCGGGAACGGTCCGAGCACTTTTGGGAAGAAGACCAGCAAGCTCAAGGCTTCACTCAAGGCAAGTATAGCTTGGGATCATCCTTGATGTCCTATTCATTTTAAATATTAATTCATGATGCATGTGTCCTCCTTGATTGCCTTTAAGGACTTACCTAGTCTTGATTACTTGATCCTTGTATCCTATGGGTTATGCATCGGGTAGTAAATTGCTAGCGCTCAACCAACACACATTTATTTATTGCTTTATGGTTTAAATCGAGATGAGAAATTGTTGATCACATGGTTCATAGGGCGAAAAGAGCTATGCTTTTGTTTATGATGCTCTTAGCTCTCCATAAGAACTTATCCTTTGGCAAAATCGGGATATACAAGATGCAGCTATGGGGGTCACATGGCTCGACTTTGGTTGTTCAAGGGGTCTACCTAACTTTGTTGGTGGTTTGCCGAATTGGGAGAAACGGGGTTGTAGCTCTGTTGGCCATTCAATATTTTTAAGAGGGTCTTTGAATGACTTTATATGGTCTTCACTTGGTTAGGGAGTCGAGAACCTACTCTGGTGGAAACCATGACCCGTAGGTAAAGTGTACACCTCTGCGCAGAGTTAACTAAACTGACATGTCAGCCGTGTTCGCGGTTATGAACGGCCCGGAAAACCGAGGGAAGGATTTACTTTATGTTGTTGATATTAAATTGATGTTTATATCTGTTCACACATGTGAATAATGGGATGAAGGGTTTCCTTTATGCTTAAGCCTAAAACTTGACCAACACTAAAAGCAATCGCAGTTAAGACAGTGTCAGCTTCTAAGCCTCATAACCCCTGCTATGCTTGCGGAGTTCGACATGGACTCACCCTTGCTATCTCACATTAAACAGATCAAGGTGTGTATGATGACTACGATGATAACTACCGTGATGAGTACTACTAGGCTTGGGTCAACTAGTTGGCTATCCCTGTGGAGTTGGAGCAACCATGAAGTGCTTTTTATCAGTCTTCCGTTTGTGCTAGAACTTTGATATTATTCTTGTAATGGATATTATTTGCTTTGTAATAAAGTCTCGGATATGATACTCCAGTGATTTGTCATACATATGTGAGATTGATCTCTGGGCACATATGTATTCTATACTCATTTTTGGTCCTTTAAAAATGGGTATGACATGAAGACACCTTTGGCAGTGGCGCGGTGAATTACCCTCGATGAGGAGGCAAAGGAGTGATGTGGCAGCCCTTGCAGGAGTCAACATCCGTGGTGGCAGGTTGCGGCGATGGGCACACCGGTCTCAAGATATGCCTCTCTTTGCAGATAGCCTATGGTACAAACTCATCGAGATTTGTTGTACAAACTCAATCGGTTACACAACTACTTCCTCTCCTTCCCTTCATTAATTACCAACCAGGGAGTAAAGATCCATGGTTGGCCATATGCACTGGCGGGACCTTTACTCCCGGTTGGGATCTTCAACCTGGGAGTAAAGGTGGACTTCTACTCCCGGTTGGAGAACTTTTACTCCCCAATCGGTACTCCCAGTTGCATAACCGGGAGAAAAGGGGGCTCTCGACAAGGAGTGGAAGTCCCTCGTGTACTAGAGTGTGCTTGAACAGTTAAGGGATGGTCTCCTGAAATAAGAATATACTCACGAGCAGTCATAGTGTTCTGTTTTGTACGCACCAGAGAAGAGCCTGTAAGCATTTGGATATGGTCCATACAGCAGAGGCACCTAATATCAGATACTCCCATAGGAAACATACACACTACATGATGATTCCGACGACCATGTACTCCCTTTATTCTAAATTGTAAGACGTTTGGGCTTTTGAAATGCATTATTTTTAATATATATCTCGACACAGTATATATCTAAATCCATAGCTACGATGATTTCTAGCGTACGAGTGGAGCCTGGCCCAAGGTGCTTTAGATCTCGTGCAGCACGGGCTCCGATGCTGGGCCAGGGAAGCCAAACACCGAACTGTGCTCCTGGGGGCGCAGCCGTGCCATAGGGCCACCCTTCCAAACACGCCCATAATGTGTATACCCTAATCAACTCATAAGTAAAATTGACATGCCTTTTGATTTCCAAAAATGGAAGTCGAGTCCTGAACCCAAAAACATCTTCCTCATTGTCGGCCTATGTTCCTCTGCGACACAATGTCCAGTCCACGTACGTATGTCTTTTTTCTTGCACTTCTGCCTCCAGGTACGTTCTGGTTGACTCCTTCACATTGTTGCTGTGATGGAGAGTGTCGCAGCGCCGTGAGCACTGGGAGAAGCTGGGCGTCTTTCTGTAGAGCTTGGTCAAGGGAAGCTGTGTGGAAGCCGTGGTTTTCGAAAGGTTTGCTCCAGGCACCACACCCACTTCTGAAATCCTCATGGTTTTCTTACAAAACCATTGGAAGGCACTTGCGATGTTATTCCAGATGCCTCCTAATCTCATGCTGTGCGTTTCCATTTTTAATGCCATTAAGGCACTAACTTATCTAGCTTTTCTGTCTCTCTTTGGTCGCCAACAGAATGATCGATAGAGGCCTACTACTTAAGATTAGAGCAGGTTGCTACAACTGAGAGATCAAAATGGGAGGTTGGTCACACTATGCCGGCACTGGGTGCATTGTTTCTGCAGTATATATTGGCTTGCTCTCCATTAAATATTAAATGCATTAGGGCATTTACAATTAATGTAGTACAAATCAAAGACCGCATTCATGCGCGCCCAATTCAATGACAACGCACTCATGTCTTAAAATAGTAGATATCGATCATTGTTCATCTGTATAGTTTAGACTTCAGAGCCAAGAGTCTGATTAAATGGATGTGTTATTTAATTACTATATTTTGTATATTTCATATTGCTACCATTTTATAATATTTAAATGTGTGTTGTGTTGACTCACTCAAGAGCCGGATGCTATTAGCACTGTTACCAAGCTATGATGGATCAATGATACTCGTGACATTTCCTGTGGACAATATCATATCAATCCACATTGGTCTGCTCTCTGTACTCCTTACAAACCCAATGGATGCAAGACTATGCCCTGTATGGTCATTCCGAACCGGTATATGCCAAGGTTGAACTTCTCAATGTGAGTGCAAATAACATTAATTATTATCAAACAGCCTAAAATGGTTTGCCCAAGTTCTATCGACACATAGCCTAAAATGGTGTTTGTATCTGTTTGTCTTCCTGGTACTGTCTACTACACTCTCCCTCTTTGTTCTTCCCGATGAGTCAGCAAGCAATATTCTCAGGAATGTTATCCAACACAACGTTACACAGGAATAATAAGGGCCATATATTATTCCTTTCCAGGTACTCGAAAAAGCAAATGCACAAACCTCTGAAAAAATATGTCTGGCAATAACCAGCTGCAGCCAAGCAGAGCTTGCTTGCCGAGTAGTTGTCACTGTAACGATGATGGCTGGGGAGATCCCATCAACGTGCTGGCATGCCATCCTCCTTTGTGTTTTTCGAAGGGCGGCGTCATGCAACTTGTTGCTATGACACTTGAGATTGCCATTGCATTCTCCTATGCAACTCACCACCATGGCTCCATCCCCCATCGATAGTCTCAACTGCAACACACTATGCGGCAACACATGCCCGCAACAAAGTAAAGTGCATACAACAGTTCTTTAGTGAGCAGCTCAATTCCTTTACAATTTCAATCCGGGGCACATCAGTGCGCACCTCAATCAACTATCTCACTGTTCAGGAGACGTTCCAGATGCATCGTATTCCTGTGGACAATATCATATCAATCCACATTGGTCTGCTCTCTGTACTCCTTACAACCCCAATGGGGAAGATGGTCCAGATCGCGAAGGGTATTGCATATCCAAGCCGCACTATGCCCTGTATGGTCATTCCGAACCGGTATATGCCGTGGTAGAACTTCTCAATGTGAGTGCAAATCTTACTATTACTAATTGGAGGCTCCAACGGAGGCTCCACGTTAATTCTCACCAGACACGATAGGAAAAAAGGAAAAATACTAGAAATTCTCACATTAATCAGAAACATCTGGCCATTAAACTCAAAGACTCCGACAATCGGTAACCATTAGATCTACTTTAAAATTACCCACCTTTGCCATTATTAAAAAGAAGGAAAAAGATAAATAATTACTTATTCGTATGTCAATCCGGAAGGGAAAATCATCATGGGATATCCATTCACCTGCCCAAGATGTGTTTCCAACGAACAGGGGAAAAAAAGGGCACCGCCTCAAGACGATTCCACGGGTGACCAGCCGGCGCCGCGTTGCCTACTGTGAAGGACGGACGGCAAGCCACAAGCACTTGACGCCATCTTCTAGAAGCACACGAGCAGACTTGCATCTTGAACTCCATGCAGCCCACCGGTTCCATCTATAGGCCATGCAGCCACCGGTTCCATCTAGAGGGACAGATGTGTTGGTGTTGGCTCCAAGACTCCAGGGCCGGCCTGATCTGAATCCTGGGTGGAGGAGGCTGCAGGCAGGCAAACTCTTCGTGGACGAGAGCCTAATCTGATGCTGACGTCTTTGATCGCCACGGATGCACGCAAGCTAGCTACACGGCGGGAACGCCAGGCCTTGCCTCTTCGTCAACTGTGCTGGTTGGCTAGAAGATTTGTGCAGATGCATCTATTAAGCAGCACCAACTGCAGTATGGGCAGGTCATGAGTAATCCCAAACAGGCATGGACCATGCGTCAACAACTTCTTAATCAACAACAGCTCCATCGATGAATATCGACAGTACCTGCAAAATGATCTTATGATTGGTATCATCTATGGGTGAGAAACTAATCTCTGATTTTCTCCGGTTCTTGCACAGCTCCATTTATGCTAGCTGACGGTATTGTATGGCCCTGGTCACAAGATGCTGACGATGGACGGCAAGGCTGACAGAGATGACCCATGGTTGCCATTAGTATTCATCAGCGTCTAGATGCAATGGCAATTTTGCACCCAAATTACCCATACATCGCATCATGCAAGGTAATGTAAAGTAATGTAATTTGTGCATAAATTTTCATCTCAACCGTTATAAAGAATTAACAAAAATATCTCAATCTATATGTACATGCACATATAAGCCACTACTTAACGATATCTCAACATCCAGAATTTAAAATATACATTAGTTATAAATATTATTTTATAAGTTAATCAAGCATGGATACATATTTAGCATACCATATAGTAATGACACTCACAGTTCACTTTATGTTATATAACACTAATGACAATAAAAATTTTGTAAGTCATCTTGGATAAACGTTGAAACATTTTGATTGAAACAATGTATTATATTTGTAAGTTATCTTGGAAAAAGTTTAAACATTTTGATTGAAATAATGTATTATATGAATGTTAGTAACTTAATTTTAAAGGGTTCTTTGTCTAACATCTTGCGTGCCATGTCGCATGTGAAACAACTATTTATGACGTCATGAAAACTAAGAGGGTTGCCTAGGGCCTTACAATATTCTTTTAATAAAGTAATACATGAAAAATTTGAATAAATGATACAATAAGCATTATAATATTGAATTAATATGTGTGTTTCAATAACTACATTAAAAGCAAAAGGTTGAAGTATAGATTTTCATGATATCACATAAAGGGATAGAATAAGTGTTTATATACAATTTAAGTTTATTTATGTTACAACTAAATATATATGGTGCTAAAAGGATTATGGGTCGGAAACGGTAGAAATAAAAATATAGATCCTAATACAATGATACAAAAATATTTTGCCATCAAATCGGTAGACTATAATCACCATTGCAAGTAACAGTTGTTGTATCTAAGGAATTAATATGCTTAAAATTTATGGAGAATCAAAATTTAGGTTCCTATCATCAAAATATAGACGGCAACTAAAACTATTATAGTAAAAATAATGCTTCAGCTTAATGAACACCGGAGATACACAAAAAGTGTGCTATTTAAAGAAAAAGCCAGTGAATATAAATGAAAAACTCAATATTTGACCGATTAACACATTGAATGTAGACTATAGTACCTATTATATAGCTATTGTTTTAGAACCGAGAAAAAAGATATTAGTCAGTGTCTCATAGCATTCAAACCACCTAACCATGGGTGTGGCATGTTTCTTGGTATTTCCTTGCAGCCACCAACGTCGAGTAGTTCGCTGCCGTGGCGTCGCGACGCAGTGCCTCAGCGAAGTTGAAGGACGACGCCGATGTTGACTGCGTACATCCACATAGGTCCACCTCATCGGAGATATTAAAAGTCACCCTCCTTTCCTGCTCCCACATGAATTGGAGCCTTGGTGGCCTTCTATTGTCTCGACACCTGTCTCTGAAATTCTTTCACCTTTGCCACCATCCCCGGCACCCCGCACCCGCACAGCACTTCTCAAAAAAAAAAAAAAAGAAGAAGAAGAAGAAAGAGACCGCACAGCCCAAGGCCCGATCGCAATCGCTCCCAGCCCCTCGCCGCCCCCTCACGCTGGGCAGCGCGCCGGACTGTTCTTCTCCCTCCCTCGCCCTCGCACCTCCTCACGCCGCCCACCCTTCAACGCCGCCCCCTGCCCTGCTGGCCCCCCCATACCGCGCCCGCACTCTGCGCCTGCTGGCCCCCATGCCGCGTTCGGCCCATTGGCAAGGACGGGGTGGCTCGGGAGCAGGTGCGTCGTCGAGCCTCCCCTCGGCCGACCAGGCCGCCCATCGCCGCGCCGCCCGGGGTACGAGGTTCAGTGGTGTGGGGCTGACCTCGCCGCCCCCATGACGCCACCGGCGAAGGAGAAAGTGTCGCTGCTTCCTGCCCTCTCCTCCCCACGCCGCCTCCATTCCAGCATGAGCACCTTCATCGCTCTATCATGAGAAGTCGTGATGCCTCTGCGATGCGGGGGAGTACGTTGAGCCAAGACGAGATTCGGGCGGCACATAGATCTGGCGAAACTCGCCCGCTCCGTGGCAGCCATGGTCGGTCGACAGAGGAAGAGGCATCACCTGGGATTTCTTTTTGCATCCACTGAAGATTCTCGAGGTAAGAAATATTCTACACACATTTTGTTAATCCAATGTCCTTGCTCAGATCTGCCGTTTTTGTTTGTAAACTCACGTTTCATTGATCTCATGTTCTGGATTCAAGGTTTCCAGCACAGATAGACAAGTCTTGATGGAGAAGGGGTCCATTTCGAGCACAGCTGGAGAACAACGACAAGCTGGATTTCAACCTTTGCCAGGCGAGTTGCAAATTTTGCAGTGTGAGCAAATCGTTTCTTATGGATTTCTGACTTTTCATAATTTATTTTGGTTCCGCATTACCTTGCTTCCTTAATAAGAGTGCATTCAGATGAGATGTATGCAACAAAGTTCGGTAGAGGCTCGATAAACTCTAATGAGTTGATCAGTGCAACGATTTCATATAGAGGGGTGAGGTCAATCATACTGCCAGATAAATTATTTCAATATGTTAGACTGCATTTGATTAATCAGGATTCCAACATCATCCGACTATTTCAGTTTATTTTAGGTGTAGCGAACATCCATTTTGCTCTGCCCAAGCTGTGGTCTGCATACATTGGGTTATACTTATTTGGTGGTTCTTTGCGACAACCAAAAACTTTGGCATCTTGACAAGTTGATAGATAGAACAACATGTAACACATTTATTTAAAATTAGTCGTTAGTGTGATTTGTCATTTGTCAGAAGTGAGCAGGCTAGGTAACAGTGACAATACAAAGATAAAAATTCTCTGATACATTTTAGTTACTCATCAATATAAAATGGGAGAAGGTAGTGCACATATTGATAAATATATATTTTAGGAATCTCCAATGGTCTGTACCGTCGTTGAGCTTTCTTAAATGCAAAAGCAATTGGTTTCTTCATTTCTAGAATCTCGACTGCTATATAGACATTTAGAAAATTTTGAAACACTTGATTCGTTGTTGCCTGTACTGTTTTGTTCTACATTTTGCATGCAAATTTAGTTTTTTTTTAGTTGTTCTGTTAATTATAATTCAGGCCCCTTAAAATTAAACTGTGTTTTTTTAACTTTTTTTTTCATAGGAAAATGTAGGTCCAGAAATAAAACTGAAACCCCATTCATCCTATGTATTGTGTGAGCATGTGGGTAGTATATTAAAAAATAGCAAAAGAGTTTAGCAACTTGTCGTAAAAATATATTGTTGATTGTGTGGGAAAAACATTCTTTTCTCATTTTGATTGGTGCTTTTGTTTTTTGAAAAAAATTAATATAGTATCAGGTGGGACTTTAAAACAAACAATAATTTCTTAGGTAAAGGGACTTGCAGCTTATGTTTCTGATTTTCGGTCTGTTAAAATTGCCTCGACTAGGGATGACTGGATGTGTTTGCTAGACAATTGAGAATCCTGGTGGATGTATTATTCTGACGACAACAATCTGATATGATTTCTAATGCTTGGTTTCGATATTGATGGCAGAAAAAAAATGATATCCAGTGTATTGTTGTGTTTCTCTTTGCAGCTCTTGGGATACTGTCAACATCAGCCAAAACGATGTAGAAATATGGGTGATTATTTGGCCAGTCATTAGTTTGTTACCATATCTACTAAGCTGTTATAAGATGCACTTATCCTTAGTGCGTAGCTTTGACTATGTAACTGGGTTTGGAAAGTATTGATTCTTGGAAAAGACTATGGACTGGATACAACAGAGTTTTATATATCAAAAAATGTTTTGCTTAATTAGATCTGAAGCCATGTCTATCAAATACATACAGTACCTTTTGTTCTTCAAGTAATTGTAGGGCGCCTAAAGGGCGCCAGATGTTCTAGTCTACATCAACAATCCTCTCAATCAGGGCAACGCCAAGTCGCCAACCGCGTTGCAGAGCGGACGTGGGATGGTGATGCTCTAGCATTGGTGCCAAAGGCCAGTTGCTCTACACTAAGGCCCTGTTTTGACTTGCTTCTTCCTCCTATCGTTCAGTGTTTACCCGCTGTAGCCATTTGTGCACACACAGCTCCCCATCAGGCAAGGAGCGAATATAATTGTTAGCAGCCTTGTATATCATGCTCACAGCAACATCATCTTGCTTTTCATACGCATAGCGAGTCTCCCATTTAATTCCTTTTTGTTCTGTGTTCCGACTATAATTGTTTTTTACCACATATTTGAAGGCTCCCTTCCACATTGTCTACAAAATGATAAATATTATATGGTCATAACCTTTCAGCTTAATATTTCCCAAATCGGGTGAGGAACCTCTCTGTTTTAGAGCTGATATTATATCGAGGGCAAATTTAAGGAGCAATGGTGTCGGATCTACTTCGACTCTTTACGTCCCAGCACAGATTTACAACTATCGATTAGTTACATTAGTTCTTTATTGATTTATTATTTAATTGATTTAAACTTGTGGACATATAGTCGTTCAACTCGATCATGAGGTGGTTCGTTTTTGAGCCCTGTGATGTACCATGAAGTTTTATTGTTCTGATGAGTTTTAGGGGTGTATGCTTTAATTGGTTGTGTCATTGTAGGAGGGTCTATTAAATGACTATCCATAAAAATTAAGTAAATGGCAGATGTGTTTGGTTGCAATGATTACCAGTTTCAGGTTGGGCCAAACCAGTTTTTGCTTGGTTCTAGGGTGACAAGGGAGCCTCAAAGTTAATTCTCACTAGATGTGTAAAAAAATATTAGAAACTGTCCATTAATTAGAAACATCTAATCATCAAATCTATAGGTTCTCGCAAACTATGATCATTAAATCTATTTTATTTTCTAAAATATTACCCACCTCTGTCATTACTATATATTATAATAGATAAAAAGATAAAAAATAAACTATAAGAGGATCATTTTTTCCCATCACCAGTCAGAAAAGCATGATCTAGCTTGATCCATTCACCCAAATACATCTACGCTCCCGCTGATAATTATAATAGCCAAAAATTTGAGTAGCCACAAAATATATCAACTACCGAATAAATAAGAAGATAATTTTCATCCAGCTTGTGAAGATAAGCATGGAAGAAGCCCGTGTCCTGGCCATGCATCAGCCACTCAGATCACGTACATCTGGATCATCAATGCCACCGCCGTCCATGCATCTCCGAGAGGGAGATCAAGGAAAGGAGACAGGTGGTGTGTACACTCTAGCAAAGACAAGCCACCAGTGCCATTACCAGTCGTCTCTTTGCACACTAAAGGTATGACAATCTTGCTAGAACACATAATTACAATTTAATTAGTTTGTTGTGATGTCCATCATATGACCCTTATTCACCATTAGGTGTACTTAACATTTTTATTTTAATGCTCTTGGATTACTTCATACAAATAAGTTTTATCCTTTTTGACAATTAGGTATAATTTTTTTGTTTACTTTAATAATATAATGTCGTTGGGCTACTTTGAGTTTATATGCGAATTAATGATGCTGAAAAACTAAGGGATTATGATCTGTGGATTTATCTAAAACATGTATGGAAAAAAATTAAAGCTACCATAATTATAAAGATAATTTTCATCCAGCTTGGGAAGATAATGCTTTGATGACTGTACATGGAATTAAATTTCACTAATAAAATTTTCATCCGGGCCTATGGAAAAATTATAAGCACAAGTGTTTCAAGTTTATTTGAGAAAACATTGTAGGAACTAATAAGATTAAAGTTTAAAATTAAATAATTATTTTCATTATATCATAGAAGCATGGGTTGCAACAAGAGTAATTATAGTTCATGCTAAGCTATAGTAGTTTCAACTAAATTTATATTTAAGTTAAATAGAGGTGACATGCAAAGGAAAAAAATTGTATTTAGTTAACAAACAATTAGTAATTAAACAAGCTTATCACAATTGGATAGGGAATATAGTCTCTCCTCTTCTATTAGAGAATAAACAGAGAAAAACTCTAACTAATCTTGATTCTAACCGTGCAAGGGAGCACGGGTTGATGGACTAGTATTATTCAATTCCAGGTTCACGAATTTTCTCGGCAGACCAATAAACCCCGAAACCTCTGAAAAAATATGTCTGCCAAAATATTATTATTGGAAATAACGATGAACAAATGATAGAGCGAAGCATGATACAGCCAAGCAGAGCTTGCTTGACCGATTGGTTGTCGCTATATATATAACGATTGGTTGTATCTACACCCTTTTTTTCTAGTAGCAAGCATCTAGTTTGGTACAAACACACATCTTTTCCACACTACAGGAAGTTGGTCCTTTGCGAAGCGCTAGAGGTGCTCGGCAAAGGCTACTTAGCCAACGGCGAAGGCTTTGCCAAGCACGATGCTCGGCATAGGACCTCCAGGGGAAGTTTTCCACGGCGGAGGCCCTATGCCGATCACCAGCGCACCGCCGCCGGCAAAGGATTTGCCGAGTACCTAGCCGCGCCCGTCGGCAAAAAAAAGCCGTTACGGCCGATATAACCGACGGCGGTTATGGCTTCCTCCGAGCACCGCCCATTTGAGCGCCGGCAAAGAAATTTCTTTTACATTTTTATGAAAATTATTGCCGAGAACCGTCTACCCGAGAACTTGGCAAATAATTTGTATTTTTTTATTTACGAAATTCTTTGTCGAGCACAGCCACCTGAGCTGTAGCTAAGCTACAGAAAAATTGTGACGGAAAAAATAAAAAAAAATAATAATTTGCCGAGCTGGTTCCCGGGCTCGGGCATATATTCTTTGCCGAGCACCAACTAAAAGATGCTCGGCGCAAATGACATTCTCTACAAAGGTGGGGACACGTGGCGCCGTTTGCTGTTTGGAAAAAAAACTGTGCCGAGAGGCCTAGTGTCCACCCTCGGCAAAGATCACATCCTTTGACGAGGGGCAGACGCCTAGCCGTCGGCACAGCAAACGGTGTGGACGGCGTTACTTTGGTTGCCATCTTTGCCGAGTATCGTGGCGTCGCTGACGAGTTACCGCTCGGCAAAGAACCGCTTTACCGAGAGGAGTCCTTTTCCGAAACTTAGCTCTCGGCAAAGCAACCTTTACCGAGTGCGAGGCTTTAGCGAACACAGCTGTCCCCTGAGCCTTACTTCTGGGCTGTCGGCAAAACGTTGTACGCTCAGCAAAGCCTGTTGTTTCCGTAGTGCGTGCCCTGTGTGTAGCGTTGTTCACCATGACGCATGCTGCATCATTGACCAAACATGCCTTCAGCCAAGCCTAGCTGATGCAAAACAGAAACGGAGAGTACATGCTCAGCAGTTTATTCAACAAGTGGTATGGTCATCGGTGCTGCATCGACCCTGGATGCCCCTATCCCGGTGGCACCACATGTCTTGGGGCTTTATGTTGACACCCAAAAATGGCATAGGCTAAACCACCGCAAAAATTTCCAGACTTAGCCATATTTTGGAGGTCCAAGTCACCGCAAATTTCCAGACTTAGCCAAATTCTCGAGGAGGATCGAAAACGGCTTTACGGAAGGTGACGGACTCAGCGACGGACTCAGGGGGCGTCCGGTCCAGCGTCGATCGGTCGCGTCCCGGCCGGGTCGCTGCTGCGAAGCGAGCGGCTTCGGACACCGACCGGACGCGCCCATGCGACCGGTCCAGCGTCGATCAGCAGCGTCACGGTCGGTCGCGCTGCCGAGACCTCTCGCGGGGCCTTAGCGACGGTGCGTCGGTGCTATTGTAGCGGCGTCCGGTCAGCCCGATTTCGGGCTGATCCGAATCGTATCCAAATCGGTTTGTTTCCAAACTTGTTTGGTGCGATTTTTGGTGATTGGAAACGCCCTAGGGCGCCTTCCTAAAAGGATAAGACCACCCTCCCCTATATAATGAAGGGTTCATGGCCGATTTGATCCTATCTACATCCAATCGACAAAAACACATCTACTACTTGTCTTGCTTGTAGGTCATCCTCCCTCCTTCTTCGCCGCCCGATGCCATGAACGGAAGATCGACGACAACAACGCCCTAGAGCGGTCAGGCCGGGCTAGGGCAGCCCATAGCTGCTGCGCCCTCACGGGTCCGTCCCCGGGCGTGTGGGGTTTCGGGTTTCAAGAGACTTCGCCGGGCGTGTCTTGCGTACAGCGCTCCCGACGAGGCTCCTCCGACGACGTGTCTTGCGTGATCGCGCTCATCGTTGGAGGCACAAGGTCCAGTGTGGATATCTCTAGGCGCTTGCCGATCCCCGATTTTTTCGGCTTGCCCTACGTAGAGCGATCTAGCTCTTGTTTTGGTGTGTTACCGATTTTATCGTCAACACACTTTTTGGCGACTCACTGGGGAGAAGAATTGTTTCGGTTCTACTTTGCAGCCGAATATATCTTTACCCTAGCCCTAATTCTTCATTGATTTATCAACTTGTCGCTTGGTGTTTATCACGCACAAGTGAAGCAAATTCGGCGTGTCGTGCTTGTGATTTGAAACGACTCCAAGAAAATTACAAGAACACATGGAGGCGTATCAAGACACTACATCTCAATATCATTACTCCACGCCTAAGGTAAAACTTGCAAATTCATATGATAATTTTAATAATTATGTTGCAAGTAATATTAATTCTCATGATGATGTTGCTAGTTACCATAGTACTAGATATGTTTCATCGGCTACTTCGTTGATAATTTTTCTTCACATTATAAGTATGCACCTTATGGTCAAGAGCCGATGTATGCTGAAAATTTATTGAGTTCTAGTGCTTCTAGCAACATGATATACATATACGTTCATCGGCTATAAGTTCACAACGTGGCGTCTTAGATGCATGATAAAATAAATTGTTCTCCAAAATCAACATCTTGTGCGGTATTAATGCTCATGATTCAGCTACGTGTATCATTGATAATGATCATAGCCGAATGAATAAAAATCCAACAAGATACAGTGAAGATGTTGATTATGACTCGGCCTTATTCGACTTTCTCCAAGCAAATTGGGCTAATGAACAAAGTCATGCCATAAATCCACCGGATCTTCTAAATGGAGAATGCCCGCATACACCGACCTTATATGTTATGTTATGATTACTTGAAGAATCCTAATGGTTGGCGGGTGCCTAAATTTAATATGTTTAATGGAGAAAGTGGTACAACTGCCGTGGAGCATATTAATATATATCTCTCACAATTGGGTTACGCCAAGAAAGAAGACTACATGAGAATACGGAATTTTCCTTTATCTCTCACTGGTATTGCCTTTGCATGGTTCACGTCTTTACCCAAACATTCTGCTTGGTCATGGTCTATACTAGAGAAGCTGTTCTATGAATTCTTTGGGAGAGATACCGAGAAAAGACCAATCACAATTAGGACAATGGTTGAGGCAGGATGGTTAAATGATTATCAAAAGGCAAGTCTCACTACGTAAAAGTGTGAGGAACATCGAAAACATGCTACTCCTGAAACTCACATTGAATCGGTCAAACCGACTTGTCGGTCGGATAAACCGATTATTTCGCTTTAGTCAAATCAAATTGGTTTCTTCGGCAAAACCGATAAAACCAGTTTAGGAAATACACAATCTTTGCCTTGCCGAAAGACACATCCGATGGCTGAAATCTTGGAGAAAAATAATCCAGCTATCTTAATTCGACCGGGGCAAGCCGATTCCGCTATTGGAAAAAATGTCATAATCGGCGAGCCTAGAGAACCTAAGAAGAAAAAGCAAAGTTCAGATCGTGAGGTGGTGCTAGAAAGATCTAATAACAATCGGAAAGCCTCAAGATCACTATCAAGTCTTACGGGCTCGGGGGCAAGCTCATGTTCCCATTCATAAGCGAGAGGTCAACCACTAGTGTCATTGTCCAAAAGAGATTGCTGGAATCAATTTTTAGAACTAGTGGGCAGAAAAAATCAGCAAGACCGATTGCTCAAATCGGTCAAGCTATTCATAAGGAAAAGGTGCAGCACACACATAAAGGTGAAGTATTGGTTCCTCGCATACTAATGTGTCAAAATCTTCACCAAAGGAGGGTGTGTGCTAATGAAACTCACAATGGGCAGCAATACTTATCTCGTAGCCGATTGAGCCATAGCCAATCGTGCTTTCGATAAGAAAGAGCCAACTACCTTACTTGAGATGGCTAAGCCGACCCCGCAGGCGGCCCGAATTGGCTAAGGTTGCTGCCATTGAGCATGAATCGGCATTGACGACTTCCGAAGTCGGCTAAGCCGATTCTTGTTGTTGTAGATTTTTCCACAAGTGCTTCAAGTTTCGCCACTACTATGGTGGGCGCCGAGACACAAGAAGAATTTGTGGAGGAAATTAGTGACGTTAGAGAGAGCACACAAACTCTTTCCAAAGGTATTGTTAACGATGAGATCATTAAGAGCAAAACCTTGGTTGCTACATCTTTCTTTTCGTCACTAAGGTACAAAAATTACATCGGCCTACATGTTGTCTTCAATTGGAAGGCCGATGATAATGTGTTGTTAAAGTTAAAGCTTTTCCCAATGCTTAATGTGAATTATACATATATGGGGATTGCTTTACTTATTTTAAATTCAATTCATACTTGGTCCCGAATGAAATATAAGTTTTGCAATTACTTTGGGTTTTACAATTCGGGACTAAGACTAAAGAATATTGCTCATGCCGACGTTTGTTCTACATTTAATTCGGCATGAAAGATTATTGTAAAGGTGTGGCCGAATGGATTGGTGTTAAAGTTAGTCTTTTCGTTTTGCCAAGCATTGAAGCCGATTCTACAAAAAATTCGCTTACAAATTTAATGCTCACCTTTGGTTCTATTTGTCGTGATCATGTCTTTAACATGTTGATGAAAAATAAATTTATTAGGCATGTTGATCACAATGTTTTGCCATCAATTCAGAACTTGGAAGAGCTTATATATTGCAAGTTGTGTAATTCGCTTGATCATAATACTCATAGTTGCAATGTATTTCATCATGAGATCCAATCGACATTGATAATGACCGATTGAGGTTTTTGAGGCTCAACAAGTGGACCGATTAGATTCAATCGGGCCCGATGGCATACGGGTTTCAAATCGGCTTGCATTACTAGTCGATTCATTTGAAGCTCAAGACTCTAACGCTCAAGAGAGAGATGGAAGACCCTCAAGTGAAGACAGGATTGTTGTCCATGAAACTAAAATTGAAGATGTTTCAAAGGATAACAATATTGCTCCAATATTAGAGAACACCGGGGGCAAATAAAATCTCTCCATCTCCGCCAAAAAAGCCGATTGATTCCATTGAGCAAGGGGAATCGGCTGGAGGTCCTTCTCGTGGAGCATGTCCATCAAGATGAAGGAAAGGAGGATGCTCATAAAGCTAGTGGAGGCAAGGAGCATGACAAAGGAAAAGGCAATAGGAGATCGAAGCTTAGCTTCGAGGAGCTCTTAGCCAAGTATACAAAGATAGGGGAAGCGAATCGATTAAAGAAAGCCCAAGCATCAAAGTTGCCTCCAAAACATAATCCTCAAAAACAACATTGGCAAAGGAAGGTTTATGTTCCGTCATATTTCGAGCCACAACATGTGGAGTATGCAGCTCAAAACACTTGAAAGAGTCATCATCTTACAAAGACCAATTTGATCAAAATCGGTCCGAGCTCTGTACCAAAAAGGGAAGGTGGTAAAGCAAGTTTACCGCGTGAAGTATGATGGACGGAAAAGAAAAAGTTCAGATCTGAATTCAACTATTGAAAAGCCGATTACTTTGTTGAAAAATCCGCTATCAATAGCAAAGAAGTGGGGAAACCATCTATTGATGTTGTAGGTGTCAAATCTGAACAAAAGAAGGTGCAAGTGCCTAAAAATAAAAGAGAATTGCTGCTGTCCACAAGAGAGACTAAACCGATATGCTCAATCGGTTTTACCAAGATGGCGAGAAAAGGAATTACGTAAGCTCGGTCTTGTAGAAGCTAAGAGAAAGGGGCTTAGCATGGGTCCCTAAAGGAAGCATTAAAGATCGAAAGGATGATGATCAAGCAAAAGCGGTGCAACGAAGACAAAACATAGAAGAAAAAGATTCAAGACACAATTGCCAAGTTGGAGGTTTGCACCAAATCATCGAAATCATTGGTCATGGCATCATCCATTTTCTCTGCTTTGTGCATATGTGGAATTCACCTCAAGGTATGCATGGTTATCCCTCATATTCTTATGTTGATCCTTGGTATGGGTCTTTATATTATGGAGGGATGTCGAATTATCACGCTTATCAATGATCAAGAGCCGAAATATTTTATTTCGGTCATGCATATTCCTGTGTGTGAATTCATATGGCCGATACTTTATTATCGCCCAAGATGCAATATAGCCGATGAATGTTTGGAACCATCGTGCTATATGAAAGGCCCCTAGGGAATTTTATTTTGATGATTTAAGGCCCGAGGGCAAGAAGAAGATCACTTGCATGTAAAATATATGCAAAGAGCAAACTTGCTTGCTCAAGAGGCATCCGCTTTGAGGTAAAAGAAAATATTTGCATTTACAACATTTGCCGATGCATGAAAATTTGCTTGTTTCAGATTCTAGTAAGAATTCGGTTCAACCAAAATTAATTGGATAAACCGATGTTACTAATGATTTGGGACAAAGAATGTAAAAGTTCTTTTAAATCGGTCTATCTCTGTTTTGGACAATGGTAGCACCGATTTAGAAGATTGGAGAACTCCTCTCTTGTCTTTTTTGCAGGATCCTAGTACTAAAGTTGACAAGAATATTCGGCGGCTTGCTTTCAAGTACACATTGCACAATGGTGAGCTTTATAGGAGGACCGGCCAAGACTTGTTGCTAAAGTGTCTAGGGGCTGATCAAGCACGAGTGACAATGGGAGAGGTTCATGAAGTCATTTGTGGTACGCATCAATCGGCTCGAAGATGAAGTGGTTGTTGAGGCGGGCTGGTTTCTACCGGCCTACTATGATGGCCGATTGCTTTTCGTTACTACAAAGGTTTTGAAGAGTGTCGGTAGGTTTGAGAATATTCAGCTAGTGCGCTATGCTTCATCCTTCATCCTATAATCAAACCGTGGCCTTTCCGTGGTTGGGGCTTGAACTTCATCGGTCGATTCATCCTCCATCTTCGAAGGGGCATAAGTTCATCTTGGTTGCTACCGACTACTTCACTAAATGGTCGGAAGCAGTTCCATTGAAGAACATGACACACAAGGAGGTAATTGAGTTCATTCTGAGCATATTATTCATAGATTCGGCATTCCTCAAACATTAACTACGGATCAAGGGTCGCCATTTATGGCTAAAGAAGTGAAGGATTTTGCCGAATCATATAAGATTAAGATGCTCAATTCATCTCCATATTATGCTCAAGCCAATGGTCAAGCGAGTCAACTAACAAAACTTTGATCAAGCTTATTAAGAAGAAAATAATAGAACATCCAAGAAGGTGGCATGAGGTCTTGTCGGAAGCTTTGTGGGCTCATCGCATATCAAGGCATGGTGCAACTAAAGTCACTCCTTATGAGTTGGTGTATGGCCAAGAGTCGGTGTTACCCGTTGAGGTAAATTTGGATGCATATAGATTTGCTAAACAAAATGACTTATCTCCTACTATGTATCATGATTTGATGATGGACAACATCGATGAGGTAACCGACAAGAGGGTACAAGCTCTAAAGGAGATTGAGAAAGACAAAGCCCGTGTTGCAAGAGCTTACAACAAGAAAGTCAAGAGCAAATCGTTCCAAATCGGTGAGTTAGTTTGGCAAACTATATTACCGATAGGGTCGAAGAGCAATCAATTTGGCAAGTGGTCACCCAATTGGAAAGGTCCTTTTAAGGTGGTCGTGGTGATATTTGGAAACTCCTATGTGCTTGAGTCAACGAAAGTGATGGAAAACGCCAAGATAAGGCGATTAACGGGAGGTATTTGAAAGTATTTCCCTAGTGTTTGGCAAGAGGCCTAGTGCTCTCCAAACAATGGCCGATGCATGCATCGCCCTTAGAATAAAATGGCCGATACATAGTATCGCCCTTAGTCAATGGACAACCGATACGATGGGCATTCGTGTTGTTTGGTTTTTTCTTGTTTTGTTTTCGTGTTTGTGCACTTCTCACCCGAAAACAAGGGCATATGTTGACACCCAAAATGGCATAGGCTAAACCACCGCAAAATTCCGGACTTAGCCATATTTTGGAGGTCCAAGTCACCGCAAATTTCCGGACTTAGCCAAATTCTCGAGGAGGATCGAAAACGGCTTTCCTACGGAAGGTGACCGGACTCACCGACCGGACTCACCGGGCGCTGTCCGGGCCCAAATAAGTCCGGCCGTCGCGCCCGGCCGGGTCGCCGCCGCGAAGTGCCGTCGGGACACCGACCGGGCGCGCCATTATGCGACCGTCAAATATCCGGTCAGCGCAGCGCGTCGGTCGGGTCGCTACCGAGACCTCTCGACCGGGCCTTACCGACCGGCCGTCCGTGCTCAGTAGTAGTTGTCCGTCAGCCCGATTTCGGGCTGATCCGAATCGTATCCAAATCGGTTTGTTTCCAAACTTGTTTGGTGCGATTTTTTGGTGATTGGAAACGCCCTAGGACGCCTTCCTAAAAGGATAAGACCACCCTCCCCTATATAATGAAGGGGTTCATGGCCGATTTGATCCTATCTACATCCAATCGTCACAACACATCTATCGAACCCTAAATCCTCTCCTCTTCCTCTCCTTCTTCTTCTTCGCCGATGCCATGAACGGAAGATCGGCGACAACAACGCCCTAGAGCGGTCAGGCCGGCTAGGGCAGCCCATAGCCGCTGCACGCCACCGACGGGGTCCCTCCCGGCGTGTGGGGTTTCGGGTTTCAAGAGACTTCGCCGGCGTGTCTTGCGTATCACGCGCCCCGACGAGGCTCCTCCGACGACGTGTCTTGCGTATCGCGCCATCGTTGGAGGCACACGGTCCAGTGTGGACATCCCTAGGCGCTTTGCCGATCCCTCGATTTCGGCTTGCCCTACGTGAGCGATCTAGCTCTTATTTTTTGGTGTGTTACCGATTTTATCGTCAACACTTTCTCTCGTGCTCATTATTCCGATGGTGGGTGCCCATGGTTGTTCCATTAGGACCATCTCCGTCCAATTTTTTTCCAACCATCACAACGGCCTGATGGCAAGGTCTGTGATGCGGTGCTCTATTGCTGATCATGTGCATGCTGCCATGTACGGCTTCAAGTATAGGAAACCCAATGGCATCAGCCAGCTACCAGCTCCAGGGCTCCAGCTATGAGCTCCCTGTAGTTTGATTATTTTTCTACATCAACACTCTCCATGGTAGATATATTGTTCCAGGTGCCTCCTACTCTCACAATGAGCTTTTCTGTTCCTCGATGACACAAACTTTCACTGTCTCTGTGTTTCATGCACTGATTAGAGAAGCCGCTCTCGCTAGAAGCCACACACAACAATGCATACTTATAAATAGGAGGCTTAGGCTCTTAGCGTCATATGACCTTTCCCAATAGCCATTCATTATTTCAAGTGCATATAGTCATTATATTTCTAAATCTGGTGAGTTAACTTCATTAGCAAATTAAAGGACAGGTTCCTCTGAAATCTCTAGCTCATAATTAGTGGTGCACTAATTCTGCACTTCATCTGCTCTCTTTAATCCATAGACGATAGATGTATGATCTGTTGAATCCTATAGTACAAAATGTTTTTCTAAAAGTTCTGGCATTTCAAATCAATCGTCATACTCATGCATTGAAATTAAAAGGTACAGTATCTTTCATTGATATGTATGTTTGAGAAGCCAGAGCTTGAAAGTACTTCAATAAAATTTCACTGTTTGAGTTGAAATAGATGGATTATATGGTGATTGACGGTTTATACTCATACTTACTCTAATAAAAGTACCACAGCTTTGCAATTGGGCATGGTGTACTGTGTCCATGTCCAATCACTCACGTCACCCCTTGAATCATTAGCAAATATATTACAAACCCCTAGAAAACTATTCGAACCAAAAAAAGGGTGGACTGTGTTTGAGTTTTACACAAGATTATCGTGTCTGGATTCTTTCTAAACTCGGCTGGTAGTATCTTTTTTCTATCTTAATAAAATGATTTACAACTCTCCTTTGTAGTTCAAGAAAAAAAAACTGCAAAATTCTGGTTTCCGAATACACAAGAAACCAGAAATGGTTTCTGCTGTAGGGAAACAGAAACTGTTTACTAAACAACTGAAACACAATCAAACTAGGCCTTCATGGAGAAATTGGCTATTATAGGACTCCACATGCTGAAACAATTACAACTTCCAGCAAGATGTTTTCCTTGTCTACATGGAGAGATGTACCTTGAGGCCACAACGTGCTGAAATCAACCACTACGTTCATGGTTCCAAACTCGAGTAGCATTTACAAACGAAGCAGGGGTTAACAATTCACAGTTTCACCCATATTTACATAACGGTGGTTCGGTCCATTAGGGAACTTTCGATGATCAGATTTTTTCAGTTTCAAGTAGATGCCTCACGCCATTCATGTGCAAGAAGCTAAGCACCACTACCTCCTGAAAGAGAAACACCAAGGTGCTCATCCTTTCAATAGTCTTTCATCTGCAAGCAGAGCTAGGTCACTTTGTTGGGGTCCACTGACCCCAATAAATTCTGCAAAAATCAATAGAAAATTACTACTTTGTACTGCTGATAAGACTAATGACCCATGTTGCTAATGTTGAAGACCCATCCACTATTTTGGCTGGCTTTGCCCCTCGACTAGAAGATGGCCACCAGGAGCAAAGTGTCACTAACATCCACCTGAAAGAGAAGGGGAGATTTCCTGTATTCTTCCAGATGCCTCCTACTCTCAATGAACTTCGTTGTTCTTGGATCACCCAAATGTTCACTCTATCTCTCCCCATGCTGTGCTGCACTAATTTGAAGCCACTCACTAGCAGCCACACGTAAGGATACATACTTATAAGTAGGAGCCTTAGACTCTAATAGCATCATATGACCTTTGCCAATTGTCATTATTTCAAGTACATACAGCCATTATAGTATTTGTTGTGTCTACCAATTAACCTGTCTAATCAATATGGTGAGTTAACTTCTTTGCCAATGGACAGGTCCCACTGAAATCATTGGTTAATTAATAATTAGTGGATCAGAGTCGTCATTCTGATCCTTCATGCATCGCCTCAACTTGGTCATTGAGCATGAAAGCTATGACAAGTCTCAATTCATGGCCTGGTCAGTTAGAAGTTCAAAATGGTGACACTGAAATATAAATATTTTCAATTTGCATGTTGTTTCTTTGCCTGCAATATCGCCACGACGGCATGCATGACCATTGCCAACATTGTGTTTATACGAATATCCCATGCATTAGTCGTGGAAGTAGTTTATGCCTACATGGATGGAAGAGGAAAACATATAGAGGAGGAAGAGCATGCATCAGAAGTTTCAATTCAGAGCATGGTATATCCAGTATCGGAATCATATTGGGAGAAAAGAAAACAAAATAATTTAATTAATTTGCACTCTGACATCTACAAACATTCTAATGACGTGTATCTGTATATCTATATCTATACCTAATAATAAAACACGAAAATTTCTGTCAATCTGCCTTAATTTCTGTCTGCCGGCCCGCCACCTCTTCCGTCTCCGTGTTGTATTCACTTCTTTTTCCCAGCTCCGAAGAATCACACCCCGCAACGCAAGCTCAGATTATCGCCACCAGAAAAAACATCTCGGCCCACCACGGGCCGGCAGCTTTGCTCGTGCACGCCAGACGTTGCTCCTTCACATGCTTCCGCTCTTCTGCAGCCATGCTCCTCCACTTGCTTTTGCTCTCCTGCCTCGCCGCCGCCGGCGCTTCCACCAGCGCGGACCAGCGAGCTGGCCGCGGGCGCTTCTGAGGGACGGACGTGGAGCGGCCTGGCCCGAAGTCCCGCGCATGGCCACGGCAGTAGGCGGGATTGCGAGCAAAAGCTGCTGCAGCTGGTGGCCGAGCTCGCGAGTAGGACAATGGCATCGGGTCGCGTGTATCGGCAGATATCGCCCTTGGCGATGGGAGACGACAAATGAAGGAACATGTGCTTTTGGGCTGAGATATGGGCCACTAGACCGGCATGCTAGATGTGTTTGGTTGGCCTCACCGTTGACTACAACATGGACGGCGTATGTGTCACTGCTTGTTTACTACTACCACGCTTTGCATGATAGTGTGCCACATTGCGTCATGCTCTAGAACTAGAATCCGGTGCTTGCCTTGAGTGAGATGGGGTGTTCCACGTCCCATTAGTCCTGCACATTTTGTCCTCTTCCTCTATAACAAGTTGTCCATTGTTTGTTTACCTCACTTATTCAAAGCTGAGGTGATTATATGCTCTTCAGATAACCGTGTCTTGGTAAATCAACCACCCATGTAACTAGACACAGAGACGGAAGAGACATAATTTTCACGTTTGGCATACATAACAGAAATTTTAGCAATTATATATTTAGAGATAGATTTTATTGATTTTTTTCCTCCCGTTGCAACGCACGGGCATTTTTGCTAGTACTAATAAAGAGAGAAAATTTCCGTCGTCCACCCGAAAATTTCGTCCAGCCCTGCCGTCGTACAGCCTTCCGTGTCTACATACCGTGTCCGATTCAAATACCATATAATCTTTCCTGTGCACCAGAATCCATAGTATATACGTATCCTCGCTTTTTTCTTCTGCCTGTACTGCTGTCTCGACTCCCGAGTTGTCACGGACTCTGCCCAATCTCCAGCCGCGGCCGCGACAGACAAGGACTAGAAGCTGTTGTGAACACACTGTTCTGGAACATCAACGGCTGGGACAGCATGAGCACGATGGCCGGCGAGGTGGGCCCGGAACGATGTTCCCGGCGGCCCTGGTGTCGGTCCTCTGCATCGAGTCTCTCGGGTACGTGCTGCCTCTCATGGCGGCCACCGGCGCCATCGATGCACCGCCTGAGGCTTGGGGAGACGGCTACTTCGCCGACGCTGCAGGTGCACATGTAATTGCTGAGTGCATTGACTGTGGCTATTTGTTTGCAATGTAATTAGGCAACCTGACGAGACGGCGACGTAAGCGAAACTGAGGCGAAGTCAAGAGAAAGGAGACAGCAACACGTGAAGCTGAAGTAAAAAAACAAAGATGCTTCACTGGTGATATTCCTCATTGATTAATTGATTAATTGTTTATTGTTGGCCTTGACTTCAACAAAATTTGCAGGATGTTGTCAAAAACATCTGCAGGATGAGGTGTTTATAGACTATTTAAATTCACGGGTATGCTGAATATTCAATTACATTTGTTGATTATTTTATGCTATAATTGGAAGTGGAAGTGAAGATATGTGTGCCCCTCATTTCCGTGTTTGTAAGAGAGTCCTTGCGCTATGAAATTGATTACTCAAGGAGAAAATACTCAACATAATTTATATATGTGCTTTGGGCATTATGTCCGGTGTAATAAAAATAAAACAATGTAAATGAAAAACCGTTGCTTTCAAGACAAAACAAGATAAAGATACTAAAACTTTAGACAGCGCTATATTTTTTTTCTTCCCGTTGCAACGCAGGGCACTTTTGCTAGTATTCTAATAAAGAGAGAAAATTTCTTGTCCACCTCCCGTTTGGGTCTGCCTGCCCACACAAGTCCGACCCAACTACGCCGGTACCAAGACAACAGGGACCAAAGTACAACTGGAGGTCCCATTTTATACTAGTATCTATAAGTCTATAACGAAGTGCATGCATCAACGACTGATGATTGAACTTGTGCCTTCTGCAACACAGCAGAGATGTTTCCTGATACTACCTAGTCCCAACAATTCTTGTTGTGGATGCTTCAGATTAATTTTGAGCTACTATTGTACTAGTTCTTGTTTTCAGGGCCTGTTTAGTTAGAGGGATTAGGGACTAGAGACTATTAGGGACTAAAAATTAGTCCCTAGCCCCTCTAAAGAATCTATTACACTAGGGACTAAACGAGACTAAAAATTAGTCCTTAGTCCCCTCTTATATGGTAATTTAGGGACTAAATAGGACTAAAATTTAGTCCAATCCCTAGTCCCAAAGAAACCAAACGGAGCCTCAGTTTGCTAGCTATTTCTTTGCTTTTGTACCCAACTTACGAGTGTAGGGTGACATATGGTAGCTAATGATGGCACGAGATGTCGAGACATATAGTAGCTGACCATGGGGAAAAGGCGGCTAGCTACCATGTCATGATGACATCATATCCTGTGTTGGATGGATGATATATATATACTTGGAGACCACGGAAAGGAGGCACATCAGGTCACGTGTTTCAAGCTAGTTGATTATAACCTTATCATAAATTTTAGTGTGGGCGGCAGGCCCATACTCAGCTTCTTCACATATTTGGCACGTGAAAAGAAAGTTTCCTGCAAATCAGATTTCACAATATATTAGCAGAAATTAAATGTGTGCGGAGACAGAGTTTGCCCATGTATGGCTGGCACATGTGACTATACTATTTTTTTTCTACTTTTTATGACTGTTCTTTTTTATTTCCTTACCCCCAATTGCAACTGGCTGATTTAATTTGTTGTGATAACTTGACACAGGCAGTTGAGCTTGCTGCCTAGGCTATGGTGTGATAGTCATTCTTCTACATTGTGTACACCATGCACACATCATTGCATGGCAGCTCCATAAACTATCTAGTCTTTATGTTCCATGAACTTGCACATATATATTTCCAATTGGCAATGCGACCTCGACATGTTCCCAACTTTTGTTACTCTTCATCATACAACCAAGAGCCAGCCATTTGGCTCACTCTAGTGGTTCTGTTACGATCCAGCCCTGGGCCGTGCATTGTATATGGGGCCTGGGCCGTGCATTGTGTATGGGAAACACTAGCTGATTGGACCTGTAAGTCGGCCTATGTGCCGCATGGGAGTATTTTGGGCTTTGGCCATTACTATGCTGAATTCTATAAGGAAAAAGTCTGATTCCCTCCCCCAACTATCATGAAAGTTCACTTTTCCTCCCTCAACTCTAAAACCGGATAAATCACCTCCCTCAACTTTTCAAACCATGCAAATTACCTCCCTCGAGCGGTTTTTGAAGGCAGAGTTGCTACAGTAACCGCGGTTTGCTACAGTAGCAGTTGGTTTGCAACAGTAACCGTGACTTTGCCTTTTCTTTTTTTTAATTCCGGTTGAATCTTTGAAAAATCATAGTAAATGATAGAAAAATCATAAAATAAAAATCCAATTTTGTTGGACTCTACATGATTAGATCTACACAGTGAATATATAATATGATATGCTTTAGTATAAAGTTTTTTGCTACGAAAGGTTTATCTTTTTCTTTTATATTTATTTGGCTGAATCTTTAAAAAATTATACTAAATCACAGAAAAAATCATAAAATAGAAAATCTAATTTTGTTAGACTCCACATGCGCATGTCTACACAGAGAATATATAACATAGTATGCTTTAATACAAAATTTTTTGTTGTAGCTTTAGATCTATGCTTTTGTGTAATTAATTAAAATAATTTGTAGCTACAACTTTTATAATTATTTTGTTGGACTAAAACATACCATATTATATATTCTATGTGTAGATCTACTCATGTGGAGTCTAACAAAATTTGATTTTCTATTTTATAATTTTTCTGTGATTTACTATGATTTTTCAAAGATTCAACCGGATTTTTTTAAAAGAAAGGAAAAGGTAAACCCGCTGTTACTGTAGCAGAACAGCTGTCACTGTAGCAACCCGCGGTTACTGTAGCAAATCCGCCTTTAAAACCGCCGAGGGGAGGTAATTTGCATGGTTTGAAAAGTTGAGGGAGGTGATTTGTCCGGTTTTTTGGAGTTGAGGGAGGAAAAGTGAACTTTCGTGATAGTTGGGGAGGGAATCCAGACTTTTTTCCATTCTATAACTAGCTGTGTGGGTGGATGACCGGACAGCGCTAAGCAATAATGAACAAGTCATTTGACTCCTTTCTCTTTGGTTCTCCTGATTCTTCTGCTAGGCAGCGCCACCATGCTCCATTGCCATGCGTGTACGCCGGCCACCCCCTGTTGCTTCGCGATTCATGCATACTGAATGAAGGGTATGTCGTCCCATATGCCTCATATTCCTATGTCACTATGCGTTGTGCTCCAGCTCCCCCGTTTTACTCTTGGTTTCCTGTTACATCATTTAGGGTCAGTTAGCTAGCAGATCTGAATCAATATATGTATGATACTGCGGGAGTATATATAGCAGGACGAGAAAAGAAGGACACGACCAAGAGACATTGCAAAGCGGCAAAAAGTTGAAGATATTATATTAAAAGCACCGGTCAGACTTTCTTTTATTTCGTTGCCAAGAAACTAATACGAGTCAGAGTTAATAATATGTGTAATGCCCGCCTATTGGTTCTATCAAGATTTAATTTGTACAAGTATAGACGACAACAAAATTATGCAAAGCAATAAAGTTTATTGCCGAGGCAAAATTTGATTTCCTAACCTTTATCATAAATCTTTTCGTGACCTATTGATGAGGTGAAGGTTGATACTGAAGCATGAGTAATAATCTGCCTGTCTTATAGTAGTTGGTATCCACATGTAGAACGCTACTAACTTCTTTTTTGGAGGAATCGAATGCTACTATCTTCCACATTATCCTCACTGTCGTTTACAAAGTAAACCATTTTCCATATTTCAAAGAGTAATCCTCAAGCCTAACATGTGGATTAGAACATGGCCGGCAGCTAGCATCACCCATTCATTTGACATCATCTGTGCAGCCTAACTCTGGGTTCCAGTCCAAATGAAGCCGTTTTTTAACACGGATTTAGCCTCATGATTTCTAGCTCAGACGATCACCGATCTGATCCAGCAGCTTGATGATTTGAACAATGGTGCAGCGGTTCCAATCCGGCCAGCAGCTTGATTATCTAGCCTATATAATCGGAACACTCTGCACTATCTGTAGTAGTGGAGTTAATTATATAGAAGTTGCCATGCCCCATGCACAACTACAAATGTTCCCATTTGATTGCTGGGTGCGTCAGGATTCTTTCGCACCCTAGCAGTTTCCTCCTATGCCATCTTCTATCTCAATATACCAGGCTTACCAGCTCCATTTGGTTGGCTGCTACATGCATGGGGGCTCTTTGGCATTCGCGCATGCAGATTGAAGGAGGAGATGTTATCCCAGATGCCTCATATATATATTTCTATGTCATGACGCTGTGCTCCAGCTTCACGGTTACTTTTGTTGCGTGTCACATCATTTTGGTCAGTTAATTAGCTAGCAATGCCTAATGAATCTGTGAAGCTATGATAATGAAGGAGTATATATAGCAGGACCAGACTATAGGCAAAAAAAAAAAAAAAAAGTTGTAGAGAAACAAGAGATATGCAAGAAACATATTAAAAGCACTGGGTCAGAATTAGCAGGACGCTAACATACTTTCTTTTATTTTGTGCCTCAAAAAAGGATACTGGTCAGAGTTAATAATATAGGCAATGGTGCCTATTGTCTCTATCATCAGGATTGTACATATAGGACAACAAAATCATGCAAAACTAAAGTTAATTTATTGCTATGGAAAATTTGATTCCTAATCAGAACCATAAATCTTTTCGTTCCCAGTATCTAGATGAGAGATGAGGGTTGATACATATTGAAGCAGGAGTCAACATTTGGCTATCTTATAGTAGTGCCTTGCCACTTGTAGACCGCTACTATTTTCCATATTATAATCAACTATTGTTAACAAACCATTTCTAAATTTCAAAATGATATCTTCAAGAGCCTAACATGTGGGTTAGAACATAGACGACACCATCACCAATTTATTTGACATCATGTGCGGCCTAGCTCTGGGTTTCACTCCAGACGCGAAGCCATTTTTTACACAGTTTTAGCCTTATGATTTCTAATTCAGACAATCACCATAGTAGGGTGGTAGCCGAGCTCCGATCCAGCCGCTTCATGGTTCATTTAGAAGTAAATGCAATAGAGAAGGATCATTCAACATATGATTTCTGGATGACATCATGTTCAGGATCGGAGTTTCCTGATACTGCGGGTCCTATTCCCACAAAGAATTTGGTTGTGCATTCTTCCATTGACTCGTAGCAAGATCCAATAGCTCTTTGTTTTCCATTGCTCTGCATTTGTTTTTTCAGTTTTTCGATTTTTACCGAAGTAGAGTGGAGCTGTTGATTTCTGCCACCACTATCGTCTTCTGTTGAACAGGCCAGTACGGTGGCAGCTGCAACTAACCTTCAAGTGAATCCATTCACAGAAGTGCTTCTGTAGGTCTACCGCAGATATAGATACATAGTTCCAACAGCTTGATTATTTTTGTACAGCTTTGCTCATGGTCACATGTACTGACATTGTTCCAGATGCCACCTACTCCAACCCACATGTCTGTTCTATAGCTTGTCCTCGCAAACTCTGTGTGTGTTCTTTTTGGCTAGCTTGAAGTTATTCAGACACAAGTAGAGGTACTGACGTGATATATATAAGAAGGGGTGACATATAATGCTCAGATTACCTATAAACTCCTTGTTGTTTATGATTTGACACATTAGGTGGTGTTCTTTAATGGACTTCATTTGCTCCCCCATTAATGGATATCGATGCATGAGACCAGCAGGATCCATTACTACAAACAGTTTCAACATTCAGGATACAATGGCCACGCCATACTCATGCCTTGAAATGGTAGAGTTTTTGAAAGTGCATATGTATGATAGTACCGCAGGTCTTCAGTACAGCATGTTGAACCACCCCCAACACACACACATGATGGTACCCATAAGTATTTTGATCAAGTATACTAGGTTATATGTTATGTATAGTACCTAATCCTGCGACCGTCGCGGGGGTGAATTTTCTCAGTGCATGTGCAGACGTCGACTGGGCATCGGGTGAATCGTGACTGGTAGATGGGACCGTGTGGGGGTGCATTCGCTTGTTGGCCAGGTAGATTGTAGCTCAACAACATAATAATCATCTACTACCTCATAGGAAATAATATATTTTTCTTGTTTATGCTGCTATATATGCACAACACAGATAGCTCAAACATTAGTGTACAAATCTATAAGTATACTAGTTGATAGTTTTTTTTTATCATAGTTATTTGGTGTACATGTCTCTTGTTGTGTCTGCCGAAGGCTCAGAGACCCGAAGGCTTTGCTAGTACTGCCATCTTCCAAATTCTCATCGATCTGAAACAAGTGCAATGGACTGAGACCATGCCTGCCCATTCCATCTGGCCATTGCGAAATCCACGAGTAGTTTTATGGGCATACATTGGTAGATGCCATAAGTACACTTTACGAAATAGATGCATATACATTCAGTATGTCAATTCTGTATTAGTGCCAATGTACACTTGAAGAGATAGACGTGATAAGTATGATTGTTAGTTAAGAAGTACTTAAGTTCTTTTCAGACCTCAAAACAGACACGTGACCTTAAAACAGAGCTACCAAAACCATCGACATCGACCAAACCATCTTTCAACTTAATTTGTTGACGCACCCTGTCAGAAAGACATGTTATTTGTAAGAACAAATAAATAATACGCTAGTAATTGCATGCTAATTAAAGGCAGAAGCTATTTGGATGAAAAAAAGGAACACGACATGGGAGCTGCTGAGCTGCATCTGCATGAACGACCAAGAGAATAACAGGTACATGTATCCTAGAGAACATAGCTGACATCTGGTGACTGGTATAACAGGTACATGAACAAATACATGATTCGTTTTAGAAAATTAGCAACTTGGAACAAAAGCTAGGAAATCAAATTTACCTACGATTCCAAAGCAGTATTTACCAGGTTGACCCATTTAAATCCACGAATCCCTCACCCCTCAGTCTCTCAGCTCACACCGATCCATGTCAAAATTAAGTCAAGTCACAAAGGCCTGAGCATTCAACATCTTGCTTCAATTGTATGATATATGGTTACTGGTGTATGATATCTCACACCATTGGCTAGATCAAGCTTGCACGCACTAGAACATGAGGCACCGTTGCTCGAATGAACACAACCTTGTGAGGAGTGTGTGGAACAGAAAGGTATCCCTGAGTATTTTGGTCTGGTGGGGATAACGCCACATATTGATGTGCTGCCAGTATAATATTCATCTCCTACAGGGTCCTTCGGCCGAGCTGCTCCAAGGACAGGGAGTCGGCTCCAGCTTGTGATTTTGCTCCAGATGCCTCCTACTCATAAATCATAGCCTGTCTTTGTCTCATCTCTATCTCTTAGATGTTAGGTTCCCAACCATTCTCCCCTCTTTACCTTCCTCTCTCCACCAATGACTTAGTGAGGTTTCAGTGGTTTCCCAACCAATTAAACATTAAGACGACTACATGTGAACTTATATATATAGTTACGATACATTCACCCATATGAATGCATTAATGTAGCTACATGTACAACAAAAAAGTAAATAATGGAAGGAATGATGGCATGGGAATTGGATGCCAATAGCCTCTCGATCGTGCCAATAACCACGTTATTTGTACATCATTAGTACAAAAATAAATTTAAGAACATCCACCATACCTTGAAATAATCAAGGGGGCTTAATGGCTGCGCCCCAGCTTATTATTTACACATGAGTTTAGATCTGGACTTTCTAAGAAACCTCCTTCCGATGTTGATTTTTTGACATGAGTACACGACATTCATAATAAATGGTTGTCATAAAGAAAACGGTGACTATTGCATATTTATTCAGAAGAAAGCGACATGCAAGTAGGGTTATATATAGCAGAACAAGCGACATGCAAAGCAACATAAAGTTGAAGATGTTATATTAAAAGCACTGATCAGACATAGCAGATGCCCACTAACATTCTTTTTATTTTGTGGCCAAGAAACTGATACCAGTTAGAGTTAATAATATGTGTAATGCCCGCCTGTTGGTTCTATCAAGATGGTATAAGTATAGATGACAACAAATTTATGCAAAAATTCGTAAGCAATAAATCTTATCGCGGAGGCAAAATTTGATTTCCTAACCAGCAACATAAATCTTTTTTCATGCCCTGTATCTAGATGTGGTGAGGGTTGATACTGAAGCAGGAGTAATAATTTGCCTGTCTTATAGTAGAGGCTTGCCACTTGTAGAACGCTTATATTAGTGACTTGCTACTTGTAGAGTGCTACTATCTTTCTATCTTTTTTTTTTTTTTTGTGGAATTGAACGCTAATATCTTCTACATTGTCCTCACTGTCATTTACAAATTAAACCATTTTCCATTTTTCAAAAGTGTAATCTTCAAGCCTAACAAGTGGATTAGAACATAAACAACAGCATCACCCATTCATTTGACATCATTGCAGCCTAGCTCTGGGTTTCAGTCCAACTGAACGGAAGCTGTTTTGTAACAAATTTTTGCCTCATGATTTCTAGCTTAGACGATCACCGATCTGACCCAGCAGCTTGATTATCCTATCCCATAATCGGAACACTGCACGACCTGTAGTAGTGGAGTAAATTATATAGAAGTTGGCATGCACAACTTCAAATGCTGTGAGCATGGTGCGTGGTTCCATTTGATCGCTGACTTCTTTCTTCCCACCCTGGCAGTTTCCACCCATGCCAAATTCTATCTCGATATAGCAGCTCAATTTGCGCTGGCTCGTCATTCACGCATGCAGATTGAAGGAGATGTCATCCCAGATGCCTCATATTCCTATGTCACCACACGCTGTGCTCCAGCTCCACGGTTACCTTCGTCATTAGCTAGCAGTGCCTAATGAATCTGTGAAGCTATGATATCGAAGGAGTATAAATAGAAGGACCGGACTATAGGCAAAAAAGTAGTAGAGAAACAAGAGATATGCGATCGAGCAACATAAGGTTGAGAATCATATATTAAAAGCATCGGGTCGGACATAGTAGGATGCTCACGTACTTTCTTTTATTTTTGTGCCCCAATAAAGGATACTAGAAGAGCTAATAATATAGGCAATGTCACCTATTGTCTCTATCAGGACTGTAAGTATAGAGGACAACACTTTTTTTTTTTTTAGGGAAACAAGAGGGGGTGCACACCCTACTGAGCTTTTATTGAAAATTAAAGGCCACAAAGATCTTAGAAAGCAGTCTCAACAGACAAATGAAAAAAAAAAGAAAAAAATTGAAGAATTACACATAAACTTCTAGGCATCGAGAAAAGTTGTGGAGCTAAACTACTCCTTGCTCTAAGAATAACTTGAGCAAATTCTCTTCTGAAGATTGTCTTGGACTGGGGATCGAATAGAAGGCTGCACTTGCCTGAAGATTGCATCATTAGGACAACAAAATTATGCAAAAAAATCATAAGGACTAAAGTTAATTTATTGCTGAGGCGAATTTGATTCCTAATCAGAACCATAAATCTTTTCATTCCCAGTATCTAGATTAGAGATGAGTGGTTGATACATATTGAAGCAGGAACAATTTGGCTGTCTTATAGTAGTGCTTTGCCACTTTGTAGACCGCTACTATCTTCCATATTATCATCAACTACCGTTAACAAACCATTTCTAAATTTCAAAAAGATATATCTTCAAGAGCCTAACATGTGGGTTAGAACATAGACGACACCATCACCCATTTATTTGATATCATGTGCGCCCTAGCACTGTGTTTCACTCCAAACGTGAAGCCATTTTTTTACACAGTTTTAGCCTGATGATTTCTAACTCAGACGATCACCATAGTAGGGTGGTAGCCGAGCTCCGATCCAGCAGCTTCATGGTTCTTTTAGAAGTAAATGCAATAGAGAAGGATGATTCAACAGATGATTTTTTTGCTATGGAGGGACGAAGCAGTCTGAACTAGCATGAAACCCCACGTTTTGCGTGGGAAGGAGAAAATGTAGGAGGTGAAAAAAAAATTGAGATCAGATCTATCTATCTATTCATTCATTAAACAGGTCAGGTGGCCATGGCCATAATCATCGCGCAAATGCAAAAATCCAAATATCTGCCGAAAAAATCAGTAACAGGACGGATAGCAGGAAAAAGAATTATCTACACCCGTTCGCGGCGTCCGGGTGGTGTGTGCTCACCGGCGCAGAGGTCGCAGGTGTGGGAGGGAGAGTGCATGAGTGGCATAGAGGCCGACGGTCGCAGCTGGCGGAGGGTGTAGGAACAGTGACAGGCATAGCTTGGACAATGGCATCCGTGGAAGTGGACGTCGGCGCTGACCGATCCTTAGCACGCCGGAGAGCGCCCTCCTTCTCCCAGGCGCCCCCTCGCTGGATGTTACTCCATCACGGCGGGCGGCGGCGATGGTGGCGCGTAGCACGGGTGGGCGCGGGAGGTCAACAGGTGGCACGTGCGTGGGCGTGGCTGGGCGGCGGTGTTCAACTAGATAGGGACACGAGTTTGGGAGTGTCGGGCGCTGCATGGCTGATGCGACGTGGTGGTGTGTAGTGCGGGTGGGCGACGGAGGTGCGGAGGTGACGCGGAGAAGGATCGGCGCCTGAAGGATGCCGGTATTTCCAGAAGGGTAGGTGCATGGACAGCTTGGATGTGATCTGGGATATGGAACGAAAAGAGTTTGGGGAGTGTTAACGGGTTCGCATGAACAGTTACCTATGCGATGCAGTAACATGTAGTAGAATGAACAAGAATGAGTCTTGTAGAAGTGGGCTGCACTGTTAATGTACAGTGAAATCTCACTAGGTTTGCAAAAATATATTTCATGATTAATTATTTTGCATCTCTAAAAAGCTAGGTTTGCATTTTTTGGGTGTGTGTGTGTGGGGGGGGGGCGGGGGCAGACAGACTACTAAGATAGATCCATTCAGGAAGGTCATGCTTTGACAACAAGCTGGATCTACCCTCCATTGTACAAAAGGTTTATATATGTGAGTTTCCATGTTCCTGGCCTAAACACACACACACACACACACACCTTTATTAATGGATACCTCTGCCAGGAGATTATTGTTGTTGCCAAGTTTGCATTTTGAGTTCGTACTAATTAATTGGATGTTGGTAGCTTCAGATGCTACTTTTGCTATCTTGGATATGGAGCGATGAAGCTGTCTGAATTGGTGTAGCACATTCTTTTCCTGTCATGATATATCTCGAAACTTCTGTATTTTGATTCAATGAATGGAAATTGTGGTGTCCTTGATTGTCAAAAGATAACTTATCTTGCTATTGGGTGCGCCACACCAAGCTTGACGAAGCTATGGCCCGAGTGGAGCCGTTGATTTCTTCCCTTACTATCTTTTACCCAACAGGCCAACACTGTGGTTGCTGTAACTAGCTTTGAACAACTTATATTTTTCCTACAGCTTTGTTCAGGGCCACAAGTTGTCACAGGTAGCGAATACCAACGTAGTGATATTGTTCCAGATGCCTCCTACTCTAAACTCACATGTATTTTCAACCTTGTCCCAAACTCTCTCTCTCTCTCTCCCGTGTGTGTTCTTTTGGGCTGCTTTTCACCTCTACAGACACAAGTCGAGGCACTGATGCGATATATATAAGCAGGGGTGACATGAAGCTCAGACTACCTATCAACTCCTTATTATTCATGATTTGACACATTTGGTGGTGCACTTTATCTGCTCCCCCATTAATGGATATCGATGCACCATGCCTGCAGTATCCAGTACTACAAACAGTTTCAACATTCATGGTACAATGGCCATACTCATGCCTTGAAATGGTAGATAGTACCAAAGGTCTGCAGTATGGCATGAACACACAACACCCCCCACACACACACACACACATGTTGTTGTCCATATATAAGTATTTTGAACAAGTATACTAGGTTATATGTTACGTTGTCTATAGGTATATAGACATGTTTTAAATCGCTAGCTAAGCCTCTTAGCTGTTGTTCTCCTCAACAGCTAAGTGCAGCTATAACCGGAGATAGCTGCAGCTAAACCATTTAGTTGTTTTTGCAAAGAAATTAGAAAAGGCACACATAACAGGACAAGTTGAGGAAGATGAAAAACTGCTTCGCCAGATCCGAAGCAGAAACCACCGCCCGACTCCTTTTCTACGGTAGAGACGTGGCAATGCGGGATTGAGTGGAGTGGGCTTGGCTGTTGGGCCGCTAGCTCATTTTCTAGGACCAGGAAGATTTTAGTTGCTGCTAAATGGGCCGAGATTTCTATGCTCACTTAGCAGCTATATCTGCGATTCTCCCGGCTATAGCTGCAACTATAGCCAGAGGTTTAAAACTTTGGTATATAGTACCTAATTTATTGCTTGTTTGAGGAAAAAAAAATGGTGATCTCAAACAACATATATAGATGAATTGGACAAATGGTCCCCGATCGCAGAAGAATGATTGGACCAAGATTCTTTTTTTTTTTACCTGATTTGCTAAGTACAAGATGTAGTATCCATTCATGGCTAAGTACAAGATGTAGTACCTAATTTATTGCTTGTTTGAGGAAAAAAAATGGTGATCTCAAACAACATATATAGATGAATTGGACAAGTGGTCCATGATCGTAGAAGAATGATTGGACCAAGATTATTTTTTTTTTGACCTGATTTGCTAAGTACAAGATGTAGTATCCATTCATGTGCGCACTAACACGTCACATGCACGCGCGCACACACACTCACACCACTACGCAAATAACTAGATCTATAGGTAGACACAAACTATAACCGCGCCTTAATGCAATCGGTCGAACCATCCTGGTCGGTAGACAACGGGCACGTTATACTGATCCTTGTGGCATTACGCGTGGGAGGTAGCAAATTATTCAAGGGACAAACCCCGGTGAGACACGAGCACAGAGCTTGGGGATTGAACGGCTTGCAGGCAGGAATTAAGCGATCAGCCACTTCCTACCACTGGTCTATTAGCCGGTTCTCGATTGGACCAAGATTTGATACACGACTGCATGAGTTTCCTGATACTTCCTATCCCCAACTATTGTAGTTGTGCACAACTGCATATGCTTTGGTGGAGTCCGGAGCTACTACTACTACTAGTTCCTCATTGATGTTGCTACACTACGCCAGATTCAGATCAACAATCAGTGTTGGTTCAAATCCCCCCATCACTGTTTGTACTCCAGCTCCTACTGTATATTGTCCAGGTGCTATAAAGGACGTTGGTTCAAATCCCCCCATCACTGTTGGTACTCCAAGCTCCTACTGTATATTGTCCAGGTGCTATAAAGGACATTGCTGATGCCTCATATTTCCACATCACACTGCTGGTTTCATATTTGCGAGAGACTCTTTTTGTACTGTTATGCATCTTTTTTGTCCTTCTAGAAGCTATATATTTTGCATGCTACATAGCTGGAAGATTTCGAACTGATCACTAGTCATGGGAAAAATATGGTACATGTATAGGTGATGATCTGAGATCCTTTTATAGATCGAGTGAAATGTCAAGAGGAAATGCTTGAAAAATGCGCCCATGTTGGATGCTGCTTCAAGATTTCTACAAAAAGACACATCACCACATACACATTGATGTGACGTAAATGGTGACCAGAAATAGTGCAGAAATAAAGACGCGCTGCAGCAATGGTTGCCCATGTGTCACTGTGAATTGCGACTTATGACCTGAGAAGCTAGATAGCTATCCACTAAATTTGCTTGAGCTGCATGATCATTTGGTGTGATGCAATGCGAAGTAAGTTTACAAGCCAACTGCATGCACATATATCAGTATACAATATTTATTTCTTGCTGCAAGGAATCTAGGTGTGATGAGGTTTTTTTACATCAAAATCGAAATGCGTTGCAACCCACATATGCCAAGTTCAAGAAGCTTAGAAGGAAAATATTGGATATATTAAGTTGCTTTTATTTTTCTGGCAGAAAATAAAATGGAGAACATGAAAAACCTGAACACCTGTACTTCCATCAAGATATGACTGCCTGAAAAATTCAGTTGTGATAATTAATGAATTCATTATCCACGGTGCCAGTGTTAAGCACCAGTATTAGACTACTAGTACAATGTGATTGAAGCTCACAAATATATGATCAAGCTAAGGAAACCTCACCTTTAGGTGCATTTTTTACGATGCAGTCATGGAACCATAAATATTCTCCGCTGGTCTCTGCCTTTTCCAATTTCAAATATGGTTAGCAGCTTTCCGATGGGCGCAACACTCGCAGCCTCGTGGCACTGTCTACGATGGTGCTGTGTCTGCCTCTCCAAGCTCGCAGTCTCTGACTCCCTGTCTCCGTTTTGCATTTGCCTTGCATGCACTCAAGTCCTTCTGCACTCAGTTGCCTCTGACTTTGGGATTGGACCTTCCCCCAATGGTGCTGGAACACTGCGGAAACCTTGGCCTGTGTCATGGGGCTCCACCTTTTATCCATCTCGCCGTCTTTTGGTGGTGTGGTAGCCTAGAGCTTGTTGGGTGGTTGGCAAGGACAAAGGTAACGCCAATTGGCTTGGGTGCAGACACATGAACACAGACAAAGGTTGGGAACACATGTTACACATCGTACTATTTTCGGAAGCTCCATAGATGTCCTAGCTCCTGATGCCTCCTATGCCAAATTGTTCTCTGTTTGTTCTAGGACGCAGTTGCTACCTGCAATGCTCCCTCTCCCTCTCTCTCTCTCTCTCTCTCTCTCTCTCTCTCTCTCAGCTTACTAGGATACATATCGAACTGATGACTATAGGAAAAACTTGGTACATGTATAGGTGATGATCTGATCCTTTTATAGATCGAGTGAAACGTCAAGGGAAAATACTAGAAAAATGTGGTCCATGTTAGATGTTGTTTCAAGACTTCTACTGTAGAGAGGACACATTGATGTGTTGTAAATGGTGACCAGAAATAGTGCAGAAATTAGAAAAGCACTAATGCAGCAATGGTTGACCATGTGTAACTGTGCAATGCGAGTTATGACTTGACAAGCTAGTTATCCACTAAATTTGAGCTGCTTTATCATTTTGTACTGACATTACTTAGGATGTAAGAGTAGTACAAGCCAACTGCATGGACATATGTCAAGTTCAAGAAGCTCTTCCTCAACTACAAACATTTATTTCTTGCTGTAAGGAATCTAGTTGTGATGAGGCCTTCTTACATGAAAATCGAGATGCGACGTTGCAACAAACATATGTCAAGTTCAATAGGCATACTCCACACCTCCAATGCATATTAAGTTGCTGTTGTTTTCTTCGTGCAGAAAATAAACTGAGAACATGGAAAACCTGAACATCTGTACGACCATTGAGACATGGACTGCACGAAAAAAATCAGTTGTGATAATTAATTCATTCTTCACATGGCCATTGTTAAGCACCAGTATTAGACTACTAGTACAATGTGATTGAAGGTGGCTAAAACATGATCAAGCTAAGGAAACCTGGCCTTTAGGTACATTTTTTTTTTACAATACAATCATATGGAACCATATTAGCAGCTTTCCGATGGGCGCAAAACTCCCAGCAACTTGGCACAGTCTAGCGTGGTGATGTGTCCTCCTCTGTGCTTACGGTCTGACTCACTCTTTCCATACCCTCTCGAAATGTTGCGTTTGGCAATTCCAAAAGAGTCGAGCAAGAGAAATTTGGCAACAATGGTAACGCCACGGCTTCGGTGGAGGCACATGAACACACAAGGCATCCACAAGACGAAGTTCAAAGGGAAGGTGACGTACCATTTTAGGCCCCACCATAGCTGTCCTAGGTCCTGATGCCTCCTAATCCTAATGCATACTCAGGCCTAATTGTGTTCTTCTTGTTCTTGGACAGGTACAGTTGCTACCTGCAATGCTCTCTCTCTCTCTCTCTCTCTCTCTCTCTCTCTCTCTCCGTGTGTTTATGTTCTTTTGGACTGCCTCTGATACTTTGTGAGATAAGCACAGGTGTAACACCCGTGTTTTTTGCATCATTTTAAAATTCACTAAAAATTTGAACTTTTTCTAATAACAACTAAAACTTGATTTATTTTCCGTAAACCGAAACCCCCATTTTCGAAAACATGCATTCAAACTCTCATCATATAGAAAATAGGAAATCTTGCTTGTTGCTTGTCGAGCTTTATGGTCGCAAAGGATGCAAGGTAAGTTCTAGATTTTTATTATGGAAGTATGTTGCATGAGAAATGATTTACTGAATTTTCTCTGGGAAATAAAAGAGCCATCTCGTGTATTTATATACAAATGACATAATTGGATACACATAGATTCGTGAAACCAGCGGTTAAATACATATGTGAACGCGCGTGTATTCCAAAACATGTATATAAATATACAAAAAGAGTATGGCCACATGTATACATATGCACACCTACATAATTTACAAGTATGTGTGTGTATATATATACAAGTATTACAAAACAAATAGAAATGGAAAATGGAAAAGAATAAAAAGTAATGGCACTCGGGCCAATTTTCTCCCTCCCCTCCTTCCTAGCCTAACTTGAGCCCAGCTTCGTGGCCCGAATGCAGCAACAACAGCAGCCCAACATTTCCCTCCTCTTTCCTTCTCTCTTACAGACGGGCCCACCCGTCAGCTCCCTCTCCCATCTCCATCCTCCTCATCCCACACACACGAACAGCACCGGAGAAAATATCTTCTCCGCGTACACCCCGCGTCCGACCAGGACAATGTCGTCGGTGTGCTCAGGTCCACGCTACACCACCACGCCAGGCTATCACCGCGCCCGTCTTGCCGTCGAGTCGAGCCGCGCGCGGCCACTTACCCCCGGTCAACACCAGCTCGCCGCCCGGCCGCCATCAATGGAGCCCTACCACAACCGCGTCCCATCACCTCGCTGCCAGCTCGACCTGGTAGGCTCGGGCCAGCGAGGATCGGATGGATATTCGCGGAGAATTCCGCCCGACCAACCATCCTGTTGCCGTTGGCGACGGCACACAGCTGGTGCTCCGCCCAATGAGTCCGTCGCCATCCGCCCGGCACTCGTGGATGCCAGCTTCGCGCCGCGGCTGCTCCGCCGTCGGTCGCGTCACGGGTCGCCCTAGGCAATCGCTCGGCGTGGACCATGCCGCTGCGTCCGGCTGCCTGCCGAGAAAATATCTCCGATTGGCGGGAGGCACCGCGCGGCTATAAATACCCACCCGGGCTGCCGAGGAGCACCAAGCCGAGCTCAGCGCCAGGCGACCGAGGCCGAGGCCTTGCATGGAATTGCACGGCGCCCGCCTCCCGTGCCGCCCCGATAGCTAGCTGCTCGTCGCCGCCCGGCCCTCCGGGCCGCTGCGTCGAGGGCGAAGACGGCACGATCGCCCGCCGCCCGCCGCCCGCCCGCCCGCGCCGGTTGCCCGCTGGTGCTCCACGTCCCCTTGCTGCCCCGCCTCGCCGTCTTTGCGTCCACCGCACCGCCCGGCGTCCACCATGCGCGCCGCCCTTTGCGCCTCGCCACCGCTACCGCGCAACGCCGCGACCACCTAGCCGCTCCACCTTGCCACGCCGTGCCGCGCGCCCCAGCCACGCGCCGCTGGCCCCGCCTCGCCCACCGCCCGCGTCGCGCGACCGCGCCATGCCCATGCCTACCGCCACGCCGTGCTGCGCCGCCCACGCCACCACAGCCGCCCCCTTAAGCGGCGCCACGCCTTTGCCGCCCGGTCGACCTCGTAGAGGCCGGAACGCCGCCCTAGACCGCTCACCGCCCGGCCATCCTCCCCTCTCGACTCGATGCGGGTGGGGAAAAAGCGGGCGAAACGGCGGAACGACGGGCCAAAAGCGAGCGATGCGCTCAGCTTATCCCTTCCCCATGGGCCCACTTGTCAAAGGAAGCACCCACCTCTCTTCATTTAAATGGACTCGGTCCATGGGAAAAAAAAGGGAGAGTAGGTGCACAGCTTCGAATCGGTGTGACCTATGGACCTTGCCTACAAAGACGGTGTCCGATAGCTTTTGTTGACTGGACCCGCGTCGGCGCAAACGAAATTGCTAGAGCCACCCTCGTTGTGTGTACAGAAAGGTGAAACTCCATTTTCCGATTGTCGAAAAAAAATTCCCGAGAAAATTTGTAAATTCATTAATTGATTTATAGAATTTTATCATGTAATTATTTATATTTTATTACATGATAAAATTATATTATCATATTACCTAATGATTTAATTAGGGATTAATAAGATAAAGTCCATATCTCATGCAAATGAACTCCGTTTCGCGTGAAAGCGACTTCCATAATTTATCTAAAATCTAGCTCTATGCATCTAACCCATTGCCACCATAATGTTCTATGTTTGTTTTGTGTGCTATAGTACAAGCTAGGGTTTATCGCCCGGGCGTAAAAGTAGATTCGACAACCCGAATAGGAGTTTCCGTCCGAGGAAAGCTAGAGACGTTCGACGCCGTGCCGATTCATAAGAACCTCCCGTGCAAGTCCTTACCCCCTAAACATGACCTTAATAATATGATAATATAATGATGACGATGATGATATGATAACCGGGATTAGTAATTAGAGGTATGAGCGCGATAACGTAGCTAGGGAGTCAAACCGGATGACGTAACTATCCACGTTATCTACGCTCATACGTTGTTTTCAAGAGAAACCTAAGAATGCCTAATGAACCCTAACCGACAAAAGAGGTGAGTAGTGGTAGTCCGGTAGAGCCTAAATACCACGTCGGGAATCGCCGCGAGGGGTTCCTGCGGAGAGATACTCGCCTCCCCTAAGGACCGGTTCATAGACCTTCTACCTAGTATAATATTGCGTACAGCCACACGCCGTTTATGGGGCGGCTTGATTCCACACCCCGTTGGGTTGAGGTATAATTGGAGCCAAGGTGGCCGGAGTAGGCAAACGACCTATTGGGAGCAGAACATGGGGAGAGTGGCCCCATGGTCCGGTTGGCGTGGATCTTGAGTGGTCTTCCACGTAAGTGTTTGGGCGCTTGATGGCGCGATGCTAGAGGCACATATTGATGATTATGATTGAGTGTGGTGTTGACGGTATAGGTTGGGTAATAAGGTATTACACAAAAGCCGCGGGTGATTTGGTATCACCATATTGTCTAGGGTAATCGTCATCCTTGGGTGATGTGTTATCCTTCCAACCCCGAGAAGTCGTGGTGAGGATTATACCGATATACCTAGGAGGCATCCAAGCGGGTGCGAATCTCGTGGGACCACCTTTGACCAACCGTGCGTGGGAGAAGATGGCCCCTCGTGTGGGGAAAAGTGTACAACCTCTGCAGAGTTAATTGAATCTATTCGAATAGCCACGTCCTTGGAATGGGCAAGTGCTAGGACGAACATCTATGATTAGATATACATTTTGATGAAGACTAACATGTGGTGTCATGACAGCGGTGATGACATGAGACAAACCGGGAACTAGCGAGAGCAGTTTTAGAGACTCTGCTAGGGCCCAAACCCTTAATAATTACAACCCCTGGTTGGGACTTGCTGAGTACGTTTGTACTCACCCCTCTATTTTTACAGATATCGGCACATGTGAAGGTAAGATCGACGACGAGGTAGAGGATAGCGTATCATAGGAGTTCGAGAGGTGTTTAGGAGAAGGGCGTTGAAGCCCGGATTTCATCCATGCACAAGCTTTGCTTGTGGAGTACGGGCGTGTCATAGTTAATCCACCGCTTCTCGGTTGGCCAACTCGATATTGCAACCCGACATGGTGACCCTTCGTCGCCCTTTGTAAGCCCTTTCTATCCTATATTTCTATAGCTCGGTTTGCTATTAATTTTGTTTACCATTAACGTTACTAACAAAGCGTGTTTGTGGCGTGATCCTGGCGCAAACACGTGTGATTAACGACCCATTAAAAGTGGGGCGTGACAGAGTGGTATCAGAGCCGAGCTTGTCCATAGGATGAAATTTGGGTTAACAGAATCTTAACTCCACATAAGGATGACTACTTTTAAACTTGTTGCTACGAGTACGCCTTACTATGATAGTTCATAAGTTACGAAAATCGATGCTAACATCGAAACTCTAGTAGCGATGGACTAGTAAGGATGATCTCAAACGGACTGCCAAACAAAGGAAAGTTTCCATAACTTCCCTCGGGGATGCTAAAGTGCCTAGGATATCTTGGCCTTCCTCGATATTAAAATCGATAGTTTCATGAAGACCAAGTATCGAAGTACTTAATGAACTTGTATATTCCCAAAAGCCCCCAACAGGGAAGGATGCAAGTGCTAGCCAGACGGACAACCTGGAAATGCCAAAGTTGTCCGAGTACCTAAGTGGGTGCCGATGTAATGTGCAAGTCTAGCATCGAGAATAGGGCATGGTCCCGGCAAAGCGAAATAAGTATGAGTAGTAAAAATCCTCGTGCAAGCTTGTTGTGCAAGCAATGTCTTGGCATTAATTGCTAAGTGTTAAGCTAGCCATCGCAGATGCCTAGGCTTCAAGGCCTTTAGTAGGTGTAAAGTCGCGCAATAACCATCATGGCAGTTGCTATGTGTGGTGCGACCATGTACCATCAATGGAACGTCTGTGATGAGAACTATTGTCGCTTTTGGTTGTTAGTATAATGTCTTATTTCCTTTCAATCCTAAAGGAAATTTCTCCATTTTACTACTCATAGTGGTTAATAGAAGGAAAATTCCAATAGGATCGGTGAACGTCTTGAAAGTCCCCTTAGGTCACGCAGTAATAAAGACAAGTTCTCCCTAAACTTAGATCGCCGTGACACACCTTTTCATACGTTTCACACCGGGTAAGTTTGTATTGTGTTTGACACCGGTGTTATAAGGATACCCCAAAAAATCTATCCCTACCCAAAATGCTTGCTTTCCCCTCTAATCTTAGTTAGATAGATCCATATCGTACCTTGTGCTCATCCCTCCCAGTCTATTCTAGTTCAAGTAGATTAGGGAACTAACCTGCAGGGACAAGACGACAACAACGGACTCCACGGCGTAGCCGTTGAACCACACCAAGGTGTTCTTCCCTACAGCCGTCACACACCGTCGCCTCGGTATTCTTTGTGACCGGCGACCGTGCAACATTGCCGGCAATTTTGTCACCTCAATGCTGAAAGGCTGCGTCTTCTTTGTTACCACGACCCGAACTACGACCGGCGAAAGCTGGCGAGGACACCGTGCACCCGATCAAGAGGCAATCAGTGCCAGTAATGCAAGTCGGAGCCGAAGATTAGAACCGCGAGTTGAGGATGGACAGAAGACCCGCGGTGATTGAAGACAGTCATCAAGCCCATAAAAGATAATTATGTCCGGAAGCGAGCGGATGCCTAGAAGCATACAAGAATGTCAGAAAGCAGTGTGCCGACAATAGAGAAGACACACAGCTTCGACTATAGGGAATCCACCGGCCAAAACCACACAGTCCCCATGACCATACCACTATCGCAAGGTCAAGGAATACAGGAGACTTACTCCCATTCCTTCCACCACACACCACCACCCGCCATAGCCACAATGCGGGCGACTAAGCTTCTCTCGGAAGCCATCACCTTTGTCCCACTATAAAAATAGCAGCACCACCGCCCCTCATTACCATCCCACTCCAACCGTTCCAATTTGCTAGCATCCATCTTTTACCCTCTTGCCATTACTCTCCTTGCCATCCACTCACGAAGAGCCACCACCAACCATAGCGAGAATGGCGGCACTTGGTTAGCGACCAATGCATCAACACCCCCGGATTTCCCCAACTTCTCTTCACCACCATGCAACATCTTGGCATCCTCGGCGTCCCCGTATGAAGGCCGTGAGTACACGGAGCGTGGCACCCCGTTTGTGAAATCACCGTCCACATCCCCAAGAGCCGAGATCACCTCCTCGCCATCGGCGAATGGAGTACAACCACGGCGGTTTCCGTTTCACCGACACCTACCAAGCCGTCGCCCGCAAGGCCCTCCGACGCCTTTGCGGATCTACAGCGAGCCCATCTGCCGCACCCCCATGAAGTACTCGCCCCCGGAAGAAGGACAACCCCGCTGGATTGCCCGCGTGAGGTCCCTACATTTCGAAGGGGGCCCCATCGTCAAGCACCGGACCTCCTACCTACTCCTCCTCGATGAGCATCACGACCAACAAACCACCACCACCCTGAAGAGACAGATCCGTCGAGCGAACAAGCCGAACTCTTCAATCGGAAGCTTCTCATGGAGCTTCGCTGACGCGTAAAGGAGCAAGTCGTTTCGACCAGTGCGCCGAGAAAGCGAAGACTTCGGCCGAGGCCATGAAGACCATGGAAGACCGACACACCCAAGAACTGAAAGGATGCTTACCTCGTCACTAGATCTAGGCGCAGAGCATTTGCCATGCATGGAGTAGAGCTGCGGTCATAGAAGGGACCCCCAATCACCATTCCCATGTAAGGCCAAGTGCAAGCACCACCGTACCACCGACACCGACAGCATCGCTGACCGAAGCCATCAACGACGGACCCGACCCATCCCTCAACCAACTACCGCTAGGAGAAGAAGGCGACCACGGCCGCGGCGGTCAATGGACCTGTCAAGCCGCGGAGTAGGACTACAAACCCCGATGAAGTGGATTAGCTACTCCCAAGGGAGGTGTAACCGTAAGTAGTCTCCTCTCGCTCTCTTGTTGTAATTCTCCCTAGAATAATCAAAATCCGTGTGTTCGATCCATCATCCAAATGCGAGTGTCGACAAAAAGAAATTTTGATGGGTGCCGAAAGCATACAAGCCACAACGCAAATTATAAAAAGAAAATTTTTTTCTAAGTGGGGTAGTAGTATATGTAAAAAGAAAAGAGAATACCAACGGACGAAAGCAAGAAGAAGAAAGAGCAAAATGGGCTAAGACGAGAAAGCAAAGAAGCAACAGAAGACCTAAGGATTCGGACGAGGAATAGAATCCCAAGTTCACGATGACTGTTACCCAGAAGGATCCAGGCGGTGAGATACACCGCAGAAGACCGAAGACACTAGAGGAATCAGTCCTCTAAGTGGGGTAGCCACCGAAGAAGACCCAAGACTACGAAGACCAAAAGAGATCAAGAAGATGGGGTAAAAGCAGCGTGAATCACCAACGGCGAGAGGCCATGCCCTCCACGGTGTCGTGTCGCCACGGAGACGGAGTGGCACGATAGTGTAGAGGCTCGGCAGAGACAGTGGCTAAGCAATGGAAAGTTTTCCCTCTCTCTCTATCTCTATCTCTTTAGGCCTCAAACTAGGACCTTCACTCTGTAGACTAGGAATCTCGGGGACGAGATTCATCTAAGTGGGGTAGATTTGTAACACCCGTGTTTTTGCATCATTTTAAAATTCACTAAAAATTTGAACTTTTTCTAATAACAACTAAAACTTGATTTATTTTCCGCCAAACCCGAAACCCCATTTTCGAAAAACATGCATTCAAACTCTCATCATATAGAAAATAGGAAATCTTGCTTGTTGCTTGTCGAGCTTTTTATGGTCGCAAAAGGATGCAAGGTAAGTTCTAGATTTTTTATTATGGAAGTATGTTGCATGAGAAATGATTCTTAATTTTCTCTGGGAAATAAAAGAGCCATCTCGTGTATTTATATACAAATGACATAATTGGATACACATAGATTCGTGAACGCGGTTAAATACATATGTGAACAGCGTGTATTCCAAAACATGTATATAAATATACAAAAAGTATGGCCACATGTATACATATGCACACCTACATAATTTACAAGTATGTGTGTGTATATATATACAAATATTACAAAAACAAATAGAAATGGAAAATGGAAAAGAATAAAAAGTAATGGCACTCGGGCCAATTTTCTCCCTCCCCTCCTTCCTAGCCTAACTTGAGCCCAGCCGTGGCCCGAATGCAGCAACAACAGCAGCCCAACATTTCCCTCCTCTTTCCTTCTCTCTTCTGAGACGGGCCCACCCGTCGGCTCCCTCCCATCTCCATCCTCCTCATCCCACACACACGAACAGCACCGGAGAAAATATCTTCTCCGCGTACACCCCGCGTCCGACCAGGACAATGTCGTCGCTGTGCTGCTCGGTCCACGCTACACCACCACGCCCAGGCTATCACCGCGCCGTCTTGCCGTCGAGTCGAGCCGCCGCGATACTGTACCCGGTCAACACCAGCTTCGCCGCCCGGCCGCCATCAATGGAGCCCTGCCACAACCGCGTCCCATCACCTCGCTGCGGCTCGACCTGGTAGGCTCGGACGCGCGAGGATCGGATGGATATTCGCGGAGATTCCGCCCGACCAACCATCCTGTTGCCGTTGACGGCGGCACCTGCCCCAGTTGCTCCGCCCGATGAGTCCGTCGCCATCCGCCGGCACTTTCGTGGATGCCAGCTCGCATCGCGCTGCTCCGCCCGATCGATCGCGTCACTGGGTCGCCCTAGGCAGCGCTCGCGTGGACCATGCCGCTGCGTCCGGCTGCCTGCCGGAAAATATCTCCGATTGGCGGAGGGCCGCCGCGGCTATAAATACCCACCCGGGCTGCCGAGGCACCAAGCCGAGCTCAAGCGCCGGGGCGACCGAGGCCTGGCCTGCATGGGTGCCGCGGCGCCCTGCCTCCCTTCGATGCCGCCGCCCGACCATCTTTTCTTCGTCGCCGCCAGCCCCTCCGGGCGCTGCGTCGAGGGCGAAAACGGCAACGGTCGCCGCGTGCTCGCCCTTCGCCCGCCGCCCAGCGCCGGTTGCCACGCTGGTGCTCCGTCCCCTTGCTGCCCTGCACGCCGCCCGTGCTGCGTCCACCGCACCCCCCCGCGTCCACCATGCCGCCGCCCTTACTGCGCCTCGCCCTGCCGCTACCGCTGCGCCGCGACCACCTAGCCGCTCCACCTTGCCACAGTGCCGCACCGCTCCAGCCACCAGCGCGCACACCGCCTCGCCCACCGCCGCGTCGTCGCTGCGCGCCATGCCATACCGCCCGCGCCGTGCTCTGCCGCCCCACCACAGCACGCCCGCTTAGCGCGCCACCGCACTGCCCCCGAGTCGACCTCGTAGAGCCGGGAGCGCCCGCCTAGACCGCTCACCGCCGGCCATTGCCTAGTCAAGAACTAATCTGAAGAGAACGCGGTTGTGCAGAGACACTCATCCAGGCATAACATTATGTGACAAGCATCCGAGATCTCACTAGACTGACATCCTGTCCCTGGAGGAGTCTGTTAGTATGTCGTTCATTGGCTCCGTCCATCAATCAACACTAGGCAGAAGCACACGGATGGATCTGGGAGCTTGATAAGCTTTTGTGTAGCCCTGCTGGTGTTCTTCCTTCAGATACCTCCTAATATATCCTAAAACAATATGTGTCCAGTCTTCAACTCTCTCCAGGTGCATTGTACTCTTTCTCCGTCCACCGACGACTCACTGTTTTTTTAGTTAGTTTTTGGGGCTGCTAGGTAGCTATTTGAAAATAAATAAGAGTAGACACTTGCTTGTCAGATGATAACAGATTGAAGAAAGAGGACTACCAATAAAAGACAAGTCTTTTTTATTTTTTTGTCAAGCTTTAAATAATACCAGGTGAGGTTGGTCGTAGATCTGCCGCACTGCTTTGCACTTATATTTATCCTATATACATCATTTCATCGTTTTCACCTACTGCAGAACTTACAACAAAAAATGGGAGATATATTGTTGGGTGGAGGAAATAAATTAGATGCTAGCAGCCAGCGTCGCCATGTCATCCGCCAGATTATATTATTACATATACGATTTTAGAGGACACTAATTTTATTTTTAGAAGCTGTTAAAATGATTAACCATATCTAAAAATGATTAAGGGACTAATGGACACGATCTATCTTTGAAAACTGCTCTACTGACATCCCTAACATGTGGCTTCTCAGATTTAACAAAAAAATGAATAGATGCCTAATGTAAAATGGGCGTGTTAACAGAGGTCTCAGGGATATGAAAATATTGCAATGCTTGATCAGATTGTGCAGCTAGCAAAGATGCAAGTCCAAAAAAGCTAACACTGAATATTGTGGAGAAAGAGAAAAATGCTGCTGAGTAAATTTATTTTTTTTAGAGAACAAGTAATTTATTCTGCTTCACGCTATATATGTGTGAACTATGCATATAGTAATAAATACTGTGAATTCCACGACCACATGGAACAGAGTCTTATGATTGCGGCTCTCTGAACATCATACTTTGGTTGTGAAGACTGGAATAGCAAGCTTGACATGACCTCAATAAGAACAAATGAGTAGTTTTGTAAGGATGCAAATTGCTGCGTCTATGGTTCTACACTGATCATCACCTTTCGAACAAAACTAGTATTAACATTTTAGGTAAAGAGGACATGTGGAGACCCATAGCTGCAGATTGACTTGCGCCCCGATGGGGGACACACACACACACACAGAGAAGTTGTTCTTATCCGACTTGAAATGAATCCATATTCAAATCCATATATTTCCTAGTTTTCTATTTGAACTGGGCAAAACTGACATAGCTAGCATGCAAAACCTGGCCTAGCCGGGTTCAGCTTTTTCACATGACCAACAGCAAAGCCAGCCTGACTATTTCCAACCAGAGTCTGGTATGGTCACCTTGCTTCTTGATGCGTGCATATACCCAGTTCCACAGTCCAGATTTTCTTGCTGTCTCCTCAAGAAATGCTTGTGATGTTGCTCCAGATGCCTCCTAATCGCAAAACACTGATGTATCTGCTGTACCATCTGCATCTCTCTGGATATTAGTTTCCCAACCATTCCTCTCTACCTGTACATCTCTCTATATATGTCCACCAACGACTTATTTTTCTTCGGTTTTGAGCTGCTGACAATTAGCTTTTCAAAGGTACGAGTAGAGAATTGCTTGTAAGATTACCTAGAGGAGGCTACAGGAACAAGACTGCAAGTGAGATGTGAATCATTTTCATTTCCTAAACAATGGGATGTTAGTCATCGTAGGTCGGCTGCACTACTTCTGCACTTATATAATGGAAGATTGATGGGTAGGGCAAAAGGATTCGCCGCCAGTAGTAGCCCATCCACCACAGGTTAGGTTATATGTAGTAGGCTGTTAAAAAGAGCTTCCATATCTTGGGTTGTTCAGACTAGGTCCTTCTAGTTAAGGTCGTATGGTGATTGTTTTTATGTGTTTTATTCTTGAGCTTGTGTAATCGCCTCACTCATATTTGGTCCCCGTATGAGTGAGGATCCTGTTGGGGACCCCCCTTTTCTCTTTCTATAATACAAAGAAACGCAGCTCTCCTGCGTTTTCAAAAAAAAGTAAAAAGAGCTTCCATATCTTGAAAATAATCAACTGGCTTAATGGCCGTGACCTGACTTTGTAAATGATTTTTTTAGATGTGGGCCTAAATAAGTCAACATCTTTATAAAAATTTCGTCGCACAAAAATTTAAACTTTTACATATTTATTTGGTTGGATGAAGATAAATTTTGTAGCTGTCTCAAGTCAATTTTTTTTTGTGTGTTTGATAATTCCCAGATAAACTTTTTTTGCTTGTTCTTGTGTTCTTGTTGTATTTATTCCCATTTGGGCAATTTGCCTCAATCTACTTGCTCATGTGTTTTTCGTTGTAGGTTTTGGGTGCAATCTTTTCACTACTTTGTCTAGCAACCCTTCACTATAGAATCATTCAAATAGATGTAATCTTTTGTTGATCTGTGATTTTCCATTATCCTGTGCAGAATTTCTAGTCTAGACAGGAAGTTCCGATCCTTAATTACATTGTGACAAGTTTTGTGTTTTTCATGAATGCCTGACCAGACCTCTCTAGGTGACATCTCAATCCTTTCAAATTAATGCAAATTAATATAGATGGACAATATGATGCCCGCATCTAAATATCGATTTGGAAAGACACACACTTAGAATGGCCATCAGATGGGCATCCAAAGGTGACAGCCTCTATTAATTGATGAATTTCAGAAGTTTTGCCTTTTCTGTGTGATTTAAAAGTTGTTGCCTTAGGGCGCTTTTACTTGTGTACATGATTTTTGAGGTGGGTATTTGTGCAGAGGTTGAATGACTGAGGCAGTCTCTAGATTTGCTCGTCCTCTTTTTTATTCATCAGAGATATTGTCTCCTAAAATTATTTTTGGTAGTGATAATTCAGTGGCTCATACTCATGCCTTGGAATGTCAGCGTAACCACGAATGTGTATAAAAGTACCATTGGTCTTCTGCAGGGCAAAGTATAGACAGCAAAATAAAATAGACCATAAAAGTTATGTTCTCTATACTAGTATTTAATTTATACATGGACACATAAATGACAAATCATGGGGATCAAGCACAAATTTCAACATTGTACATATTCCATTTTGTTGCTATGTGTTGAGTGAAACCACCATGGTGATTTCAATCAAGTGGATGAATTTATCCCATGGCTTCTGTCTTTGCTCACTTACACATTGGTCCCCTAGTACTAATCAATTTGTTCACACATAGTTATCTGTGAATGAGGATGGTATTGCAGAATTGAACACTCTTCGAAAGACATCAAAATCAGTAGTCATCATTCACCCATCTGAACAGACAGATTAAAAAACTTCCTCTCGCACCAGTCAAGGCAAAACAAAATTATTTCACCTGAGTATCTTTTTTTGTTTGGGCGACCCGCCGTGAAAGCCTTTACTTGAGGAGGTGCTGCTGGTCCAGTGAATATCACATATTTTTTGGGTTTATCACTGGTGGTATGCAATTGGATTGCGCACCAATGAAGATCTTAGTGAAAAAGAGATCAACTTGTTTGAGAGTTTGCTCCAGTGCCATGGTAAGCCAGCTCCTCGTGGACGAGAAGAGCTTTCTGCTGCATAGATCTTCCAGTACAGCTTGTTCCACATGCCTCCTAATCCTAGAACACTGTGTGTCTGTTTCCTGCCTGCATCTCTCCAAATATCATTTTTCCTAACCATTCCTTGACCTCTCATTCTCTACCGACTACTTGCTATGTTTCTCTGCTTTGAACTGCTAAGGTATGGTAAAGACTTCAAAGGTTACAGGATTTAAGGAGCTTCGGAAGACGACCAATAAGAGAGGAGTTGTGCTTCATCGAGTCTTAATTATATAATGGGATGTTCGTTGCTAGTGGGGTGCATTGCTTGTCTACTTATAATTGCTCTCCATTGATAACCCATTGATGGACTAAGGTCAGATCATGGACTATAGAATTATACCACACCCATGCACTTTTAATTTAGTGACCACACACTCCTAGCCCCTAGAATTATTATATAGAGATTTGATTTTGTGTGTGAGGAGATAGACGTTTGGGGACCGATTTAGATGATATGTATTGGACTGTGTCAACTCAATTATAGCCTGCTGGATTACAAAAGCATAGAGACATAACCGGAAATGGGGGCTTTGCTGAGTGTTACCTTCTTTGTTGAGTGCTATTTATTGAGCAGTCGGCAAAGAAAAAGATATGCCGAATGTCAATGCACAACACACGGCAAAAGCGTTGGCACTCGGCAATGGCCCACCACTTTGCTGAGTGTCGAGAGCCGTCACTCGGCACTTTATCGAGTGCCTAACATCGGCACCCAGGCAAAGTCTCCGCCGTCAAACTTAACCGCCGCCGTCACTTCACATTCGGCATTTTTTTTGTCTTTGCCGAGTACATAATCTGTGAGGTCTTCAATGCCTTGGATCCGAAGGGCATCATGGCATGTACTCTTCGTGCATCTTGTGCATTATGAGGCTGAAGTGCCTCACAAAGTGTCACATGTCACAAATTTTTTTTACACAAAATATACACGCAAGTGGTTCGTCTTTAGTCTCGCACATACCCTTACTATTATCTCGTATGAAATTTGTAAAGATGAGTATTTGAGGCCCCAAACGGGTTTAAATCAAAAGGTGGTCAACTACGAAGTTTCATTGATGGTGTTTCTCCATCCAAGGTTGTTTACGAAATTTGAATTTCAAATTTGAGACATTTGAAACATAGCTTTTGCATGACTAAATGATTCCAAATAAAAAAGTGGTCAACTACAAAAGTTTCATAACTTTTCGACATCTATAATTCTTATTTAGAAAGTTTTTCCATGCGAGGTCGTTTGACAAAATCAAATTTCAAAATTTAGACATTCAAACCCCACATCCAAAACATCAAATAAAGTCAAATGAAAAAGTTGTTAACAACAAATATTCATAACTTTTCAAGATCTACATCTTTTATTTAGGTCATTTTTCCATCCGAAATCATTTTTTTTTTTTAAAAAAATATATATTTAGTTGATAAGCTCTTGCCTATCCACCTCAGGATTAGTGCACGGGCATGAGCAGCTGCTGTTCTGCTAGCTTGGCAGTCAATTGTCTCTGAATCTTACCAGCTGAACCCAATGAAGTTGGCTGGCTGCTAAACCATCTCCCAACTCTTGTCAATCAATATAGGAGGAGATGTTCCAGATGCCTCCTATGCCAACAAAAACTCACTGCACATCTACGTTCTAATTATGACACAGGACTAATGGAAATAAAGCCAAACACCTAATATCACTTCCAACCTAGTCCTTTTGTTGCTTCAGTTTGGGGTCTGCAAATAACCATATTTGTGGTTCCAATGACATCGATTATATAGCCATGAGCAGCCGCGGTCGACACAGTCATAAGGCGAGCATGCTACACGATCAGGTGTGGCTTCTGCGAGCTCTGCCTACAGAGGCTACAGTGCTCTTGTTTCAGCTCAGATCACTCGCCATGAAGAGGTTGTAGTATCCATTGACGGTTCACTACAGGGAATCAGCCGCTTTGCCGAGTGCTGGATGCACTAGGCAAAGGCATCATTACACTTCGACAAAGCCATTGCCGAGTGCCGCACTCGAAAAGCCCCACTCGGCAAAGAATTACTCGGCAAACAAATCTTTGCCGAGTGCCAGATGTCCGTGTCGATTACTTCGGTAAAGAAAAACGGCGAACGTTAACCGAACAGCCCTTTGCCGAGTGCTGACACGGCACTCGGTAAAGATTCGTATTTTTTTAAAAAAAAATCTTTTTCCGAAAGTGCCATGTCGGTGCTCGGTAAAGAAGCCATTTTAAAAAATAATCTTTGCCGAAAAGTGCTAGGATAAAAACACTCGGCAAAATAATGGTCACTTTTAATGAGTGCCACCTTCTCACACTCGCAAAGCTGGGATTTTAGTCGTCCGGTTCCCAAATTCTTTGCCTTTTTTTTTTTTTTTTTTTTTTGCTGTTTTTGTTGTTTCTTGCAAATACACACATATATATATATATATACCATAATACATCCATATATACACATAATCCACATATATCACAAATTCACATATATAATGCACATACATCATAAATTCATATATATATAATCCACATATATCACAAATTCACACATATAGTCCACATATCCAACATGTCCAACATCCAAACGAAATCTAACATGTCCAACATCAAAACGAAATCCATCACGGTGCAAGATGTCCAACATCCAAAAGAAATTCATCACGCGATTACAAATAAAGTCGAACCTAATCACCACCAACTCACAAGCCGCGACCCGCCGCCTCCATGGTGTGAAGAGTGTGAGGGGCCCTCACCTTGTCCCGATACCACCCATGCTGCGGCGCCCGATGCGTGCGCCCACCCGTGGTGTGTAGGAGGGACGTGTGGAAGCCCGGTGTGGGCGCTACGCGCCGGGAGGGAGGAATGCCACCTGCCACGCGTAATCGTGGAGTCGGGCCAACCGGATGGGGGTGGAGAAGGGCCACGGAGGAGTCGGGTTCAACCCGCCCGACGTGGCTGCATAAAGGAGAGGCGTCTCATTAGTACCTGCAGGATACATGCACAAGCCAAAGAAATAAACAACAACATATACTCATCGGAGTCCCTACAGATTAGAACGGAAACAGGGGGTGGAGGCGGGTAGCGAGGTAGGCAACGGAGGCGGGATCACACCCGGGATTTGAAGGCCCCGGAAGAAGGCCGCCACGCCCTTTTAGATCTAACGCGCCCGGTATTGCCGGGTATGCCTCCATCTCCCGCCGATGGGCCTCTGCGTGGGCCGCCGCTTGGCCTCAAACTTCTAGCCCGGGCACTTTGCTTGGCCTCCAACTCGCCATTCAGCCTGCAATATTACACCCGTAACGTTGAAACAATGCATAGGCAACGCACATGTGTAAAACCGGTGAGCGGCGAATGAAACTGTAATTACACATGCTTGCATCATCCGCGTGGAGCTTTCTGGCCGAGGTGCTATGGGGATGTCGGAGGAGGTTGTGCTCCTTGAGCGAATCTCGCTCAGACCTACTTCAAGGGCGGGTCGTATCGCACAGTTGGCCATCGATTACGGCTGTGTCTTTGCCTCCTCCCAACCTCATCACGAAGTGCATTGTCTAGGGCGCGGTGGGCCGGATCGAAGTCGTCCCCCATAGCGCCCTTTGTCGCCTCGGTGTCTTTGGGTAAGCTTGGGGTAGACGCTGGCGTTGGTAATGCGTCCGGGCCCGTTCTCACGTCGTAGACGTTGTCCTTCGCCGGCCGATTTGCCGTTGTGACTCAAGGCGAACCCCGCGAACTCGTTGATATGTGGCCTTCATGCAAAGCGGACTGCGAGGAGAACACGTAGATGGTTAGAAGTGAAGAGAATTGAGCGCTTGAATAAAAAAAAAAACAAAAAATCGTACCCATCTATCCATAAACACTTTGTGAGGGGCTGGCTCCTTGGTGGTGTGGCGTCCCTTCCATCTCCAAGCGACATCTCCCGCCGAAGTCTCTTAGTCTCGTGCGTCTCCTCCAAGAGCCACTTGTCCACAATGGCCTCCCGGCAGTCCTTGTACTTGCTGCACCACCCCGGACACATCTGCATGACATCAATTAATATTTAACATAGCAGAGGATGAATGGAAGCCTACTTATTTTTCATTGAAGGAATCAGAATAAATGTGTTCTACGAACCTGGATGTACTGGTCCCTGGTGAGGTCGGTCTCCCTCTAGAGTATCATCTCTCTTGCTTCTTGCTTCCTCACCACCTTGCCAAGCACACGTCAACGTTGTAGGAGATGATGCACTGGACACATGCATGCCTCATGGTACAGGTCCTTGAGTCGCTCTCGGCAGACCTTGTCCTGCACTTTAGCGGCCAGCGCCTCTTGCCCCCCTCGCCGCGTGAAGTAATCCTGCATACTGAGACAACATGTATCATTCTATTATTTTAAAAACATAATATTTAAAAAACGTGAAGTAATCCTGCATACAGTCACCCGAACTCCCTCTTGATCTTGCCGCGCAAGGGCGCCCTCCTCCACGCACGAAGTGCTCCCACGTATAGGGCGGCTCCCTCACCGCCCGGCGTTCACCATGCCGGGGTAGTTCGATTTAATCAGGGAGGCTCGGATGCCATTGATATGGCGCGAACTGCCCCTCCGCTTACAATCTTCCGGATACTGCCACGAGCCATTAAGACAATTGTTAGTCCATTCGATTTTCAACATGTCATATGAACAAGTAGTGAAAATATCAATGGCTACTTACTTGTCACTTTGTGGGGTCGAATCACCGGGCGGTGGGAAAAAGGGATCGTCCCATGCGGAGGGTCGAGGCCCCGCCCCTGGTAGACCCCGCTCAAACTTGAGGAAGACGCTCGACGGGTGCCTCTTCGACATCGGTGTCCGAGTCCGAAGAGCGTGGGTCGGCGGCGGCGACGTCGCCCCCGGCTGGCCCGACGAAGCAGAAAACTCAAGCCTCCTCGCCGACGGGCGACGTCGGCTGGGCCTCGACGACGTCTCCACCGTCAGTGGTCTTTTGATCACTTCTTGCCTGACATGTATCCTAGGCACTCATTCTGGTCTTTTGATCACTTCTTGCCTGACATGTATCCTAGGTACTCAAGTAGCTCCTGTTCTTTTTTCCACACGTGGCAACCCCATTTCCACCAAGCATAACGGAAATAAATCCGAGCATTTGAGCGAAGAGAAAGACAGAATTAAGAACGTTCCATAAAAACTACCACTTCAACTCCATCTCTCTGGTTTAGAGAGCAGGAAGCAACCAGGCTCCTCAGCTATGATCACCAGACTGTTCATTACAGAATGCAGTTTGCAGCGACCACCAACTGTTCCACGTACGTTACAGCCAAGTGATCATGAACATGAGACATGTAACGGCACCAGCCACACAACCAAAAACAACTTGCTTGTCTACTGTCGGCGCCTGCAGTCTTCGCAATTTAAGATGAGCTTCCTCGAGCAAACCTTTTGATCATTCTTCTGGTTCAAGATCTTGTCACCGTACCGTTTCCTTTGACCTCTGCGAGTCTGAGCATCGTGTTGACACCAGCGATGAGCTCTTCCATTGTCCATCTCAAGATAAGGACCTGTCCAATAATGCAGCATGAGTAGCTGCTCTTCTGCTAGCTTCCCGAATTAACACTGAAGTTGTCTGGCGCAGCTAAAACATCTTCCAGAATCTGCTCAAGCAATACAGAAGACGTTCCAGATGTCTCCTATTCCTAAAACAAGTCATGGCGTATCCAGCTCCACTGTCTATTAGGTTCTGGTTATGACGCTGGACTAATGGGAATAAACCCAAACTTCTAATATCAGTTCCATCCTACTATTTTTGTTGCATCAATTTGAGGTACTGAGCTATCTTAGCAACTACTGTTTTTTTTGTTTGAACTCGTGGCTACGAGTGCTGGTGTATATATAGAAGACTAGAGATTGAAATCTACAAACTAGGGATTTAATTTATTTTGGCCCAAAAATACTAATATGTTAATAACATGTACCAAACTATTTTTCACATATCTTTTGAGTCATGCCACCATTATTATGTCACATCTATTGGCATAACTCATCGGGCAACTAATATCCATGGCCAATTTCTACTTATGCTGCTAACGTTGAGCTAGAATCATGCCATCCTCCTTAGAGTGACTCATATGCTAAGTCATGTCATCATGTTTGGTATGACTCACTGTGTGTAACTTTTCTTTTGATTGAAAAAGCGAAGAACCTAAGACATCCAATATTCAGAATCACCCATCATACTTAAGCTATTTTTTCTTATCAGTCCAAAACAGGGCCTAGCCACCTGTAAAAACTTCTAATCTTTGAAGTAGATACTAAAATCAAGCACAACCCATCTAAATTTTTGTGGTTCTGAAATTAAAATTCATAGTATAGTGGTTATTTGAGTTTTGGCTTAAGATGCTTAGGACCAAAATGGTTTCCAAAAATCCAACAAAAATAATCTAAATTCTAGGTGAAAAAATAGTATGTTTCATGTAAATTCTCAACGTAGATGCTAAGTGAAATTCAAAGTTAACAAAAATGATGCACAAAATTATATTTCAGTCAATGTGAAAACAGTTGTTTTTTAACCGAAATGGTCGGGGAACCCTCTACCACTATTTGTTTTTCAATTAAATGAAAGAACGTATGTACAAAAGCTGATACAAGGCATCTAGGCCCAAAATAAAAAAAATAAAGTCAGATGATGCTATCTCTAGAAAGTCTAAATTCCTTCTCTGGTTTGGCCTTTGCACAAACAAGTTAGGATTTAAGAGGATTCAAAACAGGCTCTAATGTTTATTAGACACTAAAGATAATGCCCACATATGGCATATATGATGCATATCAAATATATGAACCATAGAACATATGGTCGTTTGAAGTATTTTTTTTCTCAAACTATGCAGGGTGCGCATCATTTTATTAATGTAGAAAAAAAGAGTACACAAGTTCAGGTTGACCCAACCTCGTGTATGAACAAAATGAATACACACACCACACACCACATGAATTAACTATTCTCGAATCATGCCACGAAGAACAAGAAAAACACGACAAAATGACCATAGGGCCTAAGCACCATGGGCCAAGAAGCTGGGCATGAGGTCATGGAGGTTTGAAGAGACTATCCTCAATGCACACTGCCTGCGGCACCACCTGAAGACTTGGCCACGAAGTCTCAAACATGCAACAAAAATATATGGCTGAAGTGGTTATAAGATAGGATGTTTAATTTGAGGTCGTGTAACAAAAACTTTTGTTAAACATTAAAAATGTTCCCACAAAAAGGTGGACAATTTATGTAAATCAAAGAGGGAAGTTTGGTGTACAAATTTTAGTTGAAAACATTTCGAATAAGGCCAAAAATTAGAAAAAAAAAGAAATAAGCACATAGATAATTAGCGTAAATCTAAAAATCACGCTGACTTTGACATATCGGCAGACTATGTTCTACAATCTTTGCTTGAGAACAAACCGTAGCGTCAACATTAAAATTGTATCTTAAATTAGGAGAACAATAATAGGTTGAACTTTTCGATGTTTCAAAGAAACTTGTATAGTCAATATGAGTTCAAACGTAGTTAGTTTGACTATTTTGAAATGAATTGTTGAATACACATGTGGTGGATCCATCTGCATGAGGTGGATGTGTAAGAGTTGACCTGCTTGAGTGTGCACGATGTTGCGCAAATTGGTTCGAAGCTCTTCCTGCACTAGTAGAGAATAGACTTTCGATCCAGAACTTTAGTCTCGGCAATTTTTTGCCCCGGGACTAAAGAATGTAGTAGTCCCGTTGGTGGCTCCAACCGGGACTAAAGTCTCCTACCCAACATCATTATTGCCAAAGATGAATACCGAAAACCCTTTAGTCCTAGCGCCGTAATACGAACCGGGACTAAAAAGTCATCCTTTTTATCGGTTGGTGTGATCAACCCGCACAAAAGATCCTCCAACCTTTAGTCCTAGTTGGTAATACCTGGTGCTACCAACCCCGACTAAAGGTCTTCCAGCCGAGATTAAAGGTACCAACGAGTCACTTCAAAAGGAGTGCGCTCAGGATAGTGTCACATGTGGCGTGCAGCTGAGTTGGTAAGGAATCTACGCGCAATCCAAGGGGTCTTGAGTTCAAATGTCACACACTGTGTTGACACCTGTTATAGCATAAAATTACAAGTTAAAAAACATGAATTATGGGCTCAAGTCAAAGACCAAACATACGTCTAGGGGTCTAACTAACATAATTCCACGAGTTTTGGTATTCTGTAACTTTCCAGGGACTTAATAGATAATTGCAGAGAATAATGGAGAAAGTTCCGAAATATACAAGGCATATGAAGACCAGACTTGTCCGTGAAGCAACTCAACCCGAAAAGTGAACTAAAACATTCTAGAAGATACCGGAGGACACCGTGAGAAGATTTGGGGAAGCCAAGGTGGCATGCCACCACGGCGCCCGCCAATGCCACCCTACGGCGGCGCCCGGTGGGGCCATCGATCGGCCTCACATTTTTATGTCGGTTTACTACCGACATTGAGGTTGTATCTACACCGTTGCCAAGGTCGGTTTGATCCAAGGGTTGACGTTCATCGCCAAGTACTATATAAGAAGACCAAATGACCACGAGGCTCATAACAATTTCATTATCATACTCATTCATCAACTCATACCCATCTAGTCCAGCCAAGTCTAGACCTAAGCCCTAGTTCATACTAGAAGTAATTAGCTACATAGCTAGTTCTAGTTGAAGATCAAGTTCATCTTGAGTTCCCGATTAGTCAAGAAGTAGCAAGGATCATCGTTCTTGAGACTTCTCTCTTGTATTCAATCTGTAAAGTACTCTTATATCTAGAATACAATTGTTATGGCTTTGATCTTTATAATTATTATATTCTTATTGATATGTGTTTATGCTTGCTATGATTATATGTTTAGTTTAGTAAGATTGCTTTATATTTTTATGCATGGAATTGTATAGCATCCATATAGATGATCACTATGTGGGTGATAAGCAATGTGTAAACGTGGTGTTTATACAACGTTTATCTGCAATGCACCCTACATTCTCGGGCGTGTGGTAGATCGCGGGAGTGACAACCCCCGTTGAGTCCTTTGGAATCCACCCTCCGAATGTAGGACACGCCGAGTTTATAATTACGATGATGAATAAGTTTCGCCCTTGTTTGTCATTGGTAATGCTTGCCGTGTGTAGAAGTAATCCAACCTTGCCATGATAGCTAGATGTATTGCACTAATTGTAGTATTCATTGACATATATGATTAGGAGTATCTTAGGAATATTCATTCTATTCTAATTTATAACATGTTAATAGCTCGTATGATTCTAGTGGCTTATGATGATCTTAGACTTGGATATTTATCATTTATATTATTATCTTTATCCTGTGACTTAACCTGTTGAGTTATGCATATGGTTACTCTGCATTATATTACTGTAAAGTGGATGATCTCATAGCTAAATCACAATATAAACCATTAGACATCCTTTTCTCTCTACCTTTCCATAGACTCCCTTCCCTCGTGGTAAAATATAAATACGATACCTGGATTACTCCCTGAAGTGCTACAATTGGTATTTCTATCCTCAGGCGCTTGCATATCATGTTCATTCTTTTATCAAGGCCAATCAAGAATAGCATGCCTCGCATTTCTTTGAGCGTTATTGCTAGGGTGACGTGACTAGTGTATAGGTAATGCCTAGAAATGAGTGGTATACCTTGAGTACATATCCTGGTGAGATTAACTCCACTATGGATAATGATGCTAAGTTTACATCCCACTACTAACACCGCCTAACTCCGCTTTGTTGGATCATGAGGTTAATCCCATATCCAAGCTATCATGATTAGATAGATATCCCATATATATTTCTTTCGCCTTCCTAATTGGGATCGTGTAAGAAATATCAACACACTGCAAAAGGGATTTCCAAGATTTCTTTTATTTTTTTTGTTTCAAAGATGAGCTCTAGTTTTGGTTGTGTGTCCTGGGACTAAAGGTCCAGTCCTAGTTCCCAAAACCGGTATTAAATGGGGGTTAGGAACCCATATTGTAACCCTGTTCTCTACTAGTGTTGTGGTTGTCGACACGCCTAGACTTCGGAGTTGAGGTGGCGAGAGCAATGGCTAAGGAGTGCCACATTTATGATGGGCACGATAGCGCCTGGACGTCCGGAACAGGCACGCGTCTAGATGCCCGGGCAAGTCCACCATATAATTAGGCCCATCGAAATCCCCTGCCTCTAAAGTAGCCCGTCCGTCCGGCGCGCGCGCACTTTGCCGGGCCACCGCCCGTCCGATCTGCCGACGCTCCTTCGGCATCACTTCCTCCCATCCTCGCCTCCTTTTTCGTCCCCGATTCCCCCTTCAATTCATACAAAATGGTCTTCCAATCACGAGGCGGGAAAGCCTACCAAAATCCACAAATCCCCATGGCACATCTGATGTCCAAACTCGAGTTCCCTCAACGGAGAGGTCCTTTTGCGATCATCCACGGGATAGACGATGGAGCAGAAGGTGGGAGAAGATGATGGAACATCTGATCTAATTTTGAAACATTAGTTGAAAGATGCAGGTGAGGGTGGTTGAAACATCACTATGAAACACTATGAAAAACACACCCCGATCTACTTTTGAAATTGTTGGAAAACAACAGTGCAAACATACGGCTGAAGCTTGTTGAAACACTTGAAACATCCCTTGTGTAACATCGATGAAACATATCTCAAACATGAGAAACACTTTCGATATACTTTTGCAACATACAAATGATTCAGTTGAAACATCCCTCCAAAACAATCAAACACTTGAAAAAGGCAAATTGAAACATTGGAGGATTAATCGAAAACAATTGAAACACATGCAAAAGTACGACGGCGGGGACTGGTTGCCCGAGTCCCTCTGGAAGGAGCCACGGTGGGACCGAGCGCAGCGGGTGACGACGGTGGGGCACACGATGCAAGGACCGCAGACCACGAGCCCTCACCTCTCCGAGCCGGCCGCCACGAGCTCTGCCTCTCTAGGTGCGCGGGCGCATGCTCTGCTGCCGCGTACCGGAGACGGGTCCACTGCTGCGATGTCCTTTTTGGCGACCACAGATACTTAAGCATTGATGGAGCTGAGGTGGACCATACGGTCCGCCACCACTACCTGGGCCTCCAGAGAGTTAGGTGTCAAACTGGGCCGGCGCGCGACGAGAGAGGAGCTCATCGTCATATGTAGTAACATTGTTCCAGATGCCTCCTACTCTCAACCCACATGTCTGTTCTAACTTGTCCCAAACTTACTCTTTCTCTAAGTGTGTGTGTGTGTGTGTGTGTTCTTTTGGGATGGTTTTGAGTCATTCAGACACAACTAGACGTACTGATGCGATATATATATATAAGGGGTGACATCAAGCTCAGACTACCTATCAACTCCTTGTTCTTCATATGATTTGACACATTAGGTGGTGCGCTTTTATGCACTTTATTTTCTCCCCCATTAATGGATATCGATGTATGACACCTACGCAGGATCCAGTACCAGAAACAGTTTCAACATTGAGTATACAATGGCCATACTCATGCCTTGTAATGGTACAGTATATATGACAGTGGATATGTATGATAGTACCACAGGTCAACAGTAGGGCATGTTGAACCCACACACACACATGATGTTGTCCATATATGTGTATTTTGAAGAAGTATACTGGGTTATACATTACGTTGTCCGAACTTATAGTGCCAAATTTCTGCACACAAATCACAGAGATGAAGTACAAATTTGCAGTTTGTATATATGCCATTTTATTGCTGGACTAAGCGAAAACATCTGGTGATTTCAAACAAGATAGATGAATTTTTGCACCTTAGCTTCTCTCTATCTCTTACATGTGGGACCCATGATCCATGATCTCAGTCCAGCTAGTGTGTTACAATCACCACTGTGCTCTCTTGCTGTGTGGTGACCAATCATGAATGTGATGTAACCGTGATGGAACATGGAGCAACGTTATAAATTATCCCATTTACTACTGCCTAGCTTGGCCTAGTGCTTTTTGTTCAATGTTGTAGAACACCCGACAAGGAACCTTTGTCCTGACGGCCAAAGGCTCCGAGGCTGGTCACGAACTAATCTTGAAACACGCACAGACACCCATCCAAGCCAAAATTTGGGTCACGGGCGATCACTGGTGTGACATATATCCTGTCGTAGGAGGGGTCCTGTAAGTTTCTCGATCGTTGGCTCCGTCCAGGATTCGATTACAAGGCAGAAGCACATGACAGCCAAGGATCGATCTGCATGCATGCGGAGGCTGCAGGCCCTCTCACCACGACATCTCAAAGATGATAAGCTTTTCAGGAGAACAAGGAATACAAGGGGGCGCTTCTTCATCCGTTTGACGCCCAGGTACTACAGCGTCCTTCTGTGGATTTGCTGTATGCACATAAAGCCTAGCTCCGCAGTCCAGATTTTCTTTAAAACAATTCAAACACTTGTGATCTTGGTCCAGATACCTCCTAATCCTAAAACGTTGTGTGGTTGTGAGTCTTGTCTCCATCCATCTCTCCACATGCATTTTATCAGTTTCCCAATTAAACATTCCTCCTCTCTCTGTCTATGGCAACGACTTGCTTATTGAGTTTTTCATTGCTTTTGAGCGGCTAACTAGTCATTCCAAAAAAAAAAAAAAATATGATAGAGACTTGCTTGCGATATTAGAAGAGAAAACGAAGATATTAGAAGATGATGTCCGAAGATAACTGCCAATAAGAGAGATGACGAGTCATTTTCACCCTACTGCACTCAGATTTACCTTTCATTAATCCACAGATGTATTAAGATCACTTCTTGCAGAACAAAAAAAAAGGGAAATCGATTGTTGGGAAGCAGAGATATTTGCTGCTGGTTGCATATCTGTGATTTGTGTATCAGCATATCTATGCATTACAACCGTGTTGCTCCGCTGTTAAAGCCGGCAATTCTTGTCAGTGTGTTCGTGTGCGCGGCGGCCAATTGGTTTGGCTAAAGCGTACATCGTGTAAAACTCTTATTTCTATTAATATAGTACGTGTCAATGTGCACATTTTTGAAAAGCATACCTGTGCATCGCAGCGGAACGACTACATATGAGTTCCCGGATACCTCCTATCCCCAAACCATTGTAGTTGTGCGTATGCTTTGGTGGAGTCCAGAGCTACTGTTCCTCATTGCTGTTGTTGTGCCTTTGTCCTGACCTATGCGCATAGTAGTTCCTCACTGCTGGTGCGGTGCTTGTGTCCTATCCTATGCATGGAGCGGTTTGGAGTTCTATATATTTGCTAGTGCTAGCTAGGCAGCTGATACCGCGTTACCCAACATTGTAATTTGGACCATGTATTGCAGAGATATATACTAATTAAATTAGAAGAGATAGGACTATATACGCCAGTTATTTATAACAAGCTGTATATATTGCAGGGCGAGCTTGATAGGCACCATATTCTCTGCATTGCATTATCCTTCGCACGTGATCCTTCCTATCTTATAGTACAAATGGTATGATTGTGTGAGACAGTGAGCATCCATGTTACTATTAATAGTACCATACAGGCACACACATATCATTTCGTCCCTGCTGCCCAAAAGAAGTTAGATTTGATATGAAAAAAGGCAAAATTGGCTACTAGACACCCAAAGTGGTGACCATTTGTCAGTGTACACTCCGTACACATTTTTATACTAGGGATTTTGTACTACTAGTGTCTTCTAGTAGATGTCACTTCTAGAAACTTAAAAATTTCTATCGGTTGAAGACCCCGACAGGAAAATGTATATTTTTTGTCTGTTAGACAAGTACCGACAGAACAATAGAGCAATTGACGGAAAAATGCAACATTTCCTGTGTGTTTTGGTGATATCCACAGAAACCATGCATGGAGTAATTGAAGGTCATCAGTAGTCATGGACTCAAGGTCATCTCTCCATGAATGAGATTGGCGTTGTGGGATGCCAATTTCTAACAATACTGAGGTAATTGAGGTTATCATTCTAAAAAGTACATAGGCAGTCATCAAAAAGTACATATACTACTTCTAAATACAGAACTTTTTCATCCAAATAATCATCATTGTTAATATATGCTCGGCTTGGCTGTTATTTAGCTAAACCCCTGCAACTGTGGGTTCTCTTAAACTAGTTTATGCCATAAGAAAATCCTAAGCAAGCCAATTCAATGTTTCAAGTTTGATGTTGGGACACGTACGTTAACTTGTGAAGCCAAGTCTTTTCAGTAATACCAATATTAATTCTCCTTTTTGGATGATGTCATACAACTAAATTTTGTTTATATACTAGAGAAGATGCAAAACTTATGCCTCTTTAGCGTGCATTCTATGGTTGGCTTGCAAACTCTTTGTGTACCGGATCCTGTACAGCCCGCCCCAACAATTTAAAGTCCTTGTTTGATCTAATTTTGTCCAGCTTAATTTGTACCTAGCTATGTGCAGGTGTGAATGATGCTGTCAGTAGCGAGCATGCTACACAATCAGCGCTGTGGCTTCCACGGCCTCTGCCTACAGGCAACTTTTCTCTTGTTCTACCTCTGATCACTATCGCCATGAAGCCCTTTAAGTACGTATTCACGGACAGTCATATGTAGCTGCTTTTATGATTTGCTGACTGTACAGGTACAGGCATATGGAGTCCCCATAACTGTGGTAAAAATATCCATCATTCCTAATTGAGAAGGAAACATGTACAAATTGTATCCTTTTACACGTAGATATTGTGGAAAATAAAACATGTTGTTCATATTTGCATCATCTATACTTCCATGAAAAATGTTTAAGCATTGTTTCATCACTTTTGTCAACAGAAAACTGTTCCTGAAGAAATGTGGCTATCATCTACAAGATTTTCTCATGCACACCAAGAAATATATATAATTAAGCAGCTCATGAACACAGTGAAATTCAGGTTCATTCGAGGCATATCGTCTGTGTATGAAGTAGTACAAGTGAATTCTAGGATGAGGCACAAACTCCTCCAGCTGCCAGTGCACTGCCAGTCGACGTGCTTTTACTGCAGTTGAGCGCGTTGTTGCTTACCCCTGAGATGTACTAGCTCAAGTGTGCTGGCTACTACAGGACCTGCTTCTTTGAATAATGGAGGACCAGATGTTCCAGATGCCTCCTATGCCTAGAACAAGTCAGTGCGAATCGGCTCCAGTAACTGTTAGGTTCTGAGATTGCCATATTATACGAATGGAAAGTCAGATTCCCAATGTCACTTTGAGCCTTCTCTGTTTGACTGTTTCTTGTGTTGATTTGCGGTAGCCATGCCCAATTGAGTCCCAACTGAGTATAGCTACGGCTGCTACGGGTGTAGATATATAGAAGACTAGAATGAGAACTGCTACCTAGCTAGGGATTTTTTTTTTTTGTAGCCCAAAATACAATTTTTTTTTTTAATTAGAAATATAAGCAAGACTGGAATGAGAAGTACTACCAAGCTAGGTATTTTTTTTATTGTAGCAAAAACTATCCCTTAGAGTCAGTGGTCGACCCAGCCCGAGATCTGGGGGCAGACTAAAACTATAAAATTTTAGCTGAACAATGACAACATGTGTATTATGGACAAAAGTTATAGAATGACAAACAAGAATCACGATGTTACCATTAACGGAGGAATCATCAATAATATGTGTTGATTTAAAAACAAAATTAATCATCAAGGATGAAAGAAGCCATAAACTACATAATCATTGAAACGAAATGAATAACCAGTAGTAAGCTTCATCATTTTTATTATTTATACTGTCTATAAAAATAAATCAACATAAACATTGTTTTGTTTCTGCACTTTCATATAAGCCTTGATAGGCCTGAAAACTTTTAGCCTAGTGTGGAATTGACATAATTAACTTGAAGTTGTTTTAGATTTATTCGGACAATGGATTTGCTACAAAATAGACTATGGTTTTGCTAAATATTTTTATCCTGGAAACATAAAGTATGCAACATGTGCTTTACCACTTCTACTGTCTAGTTATAGTTAATTCAACTCTGGTGAAAATTTGTGACACAATTTTCAAGTTTTATCCATTTTTATCATTTTACAAGGAAGGAAGAAAATGTAACAGACATTTTGCATTAGGAACTCAACTGTTTCTAATCATCCAGTTCTTTTCTATTTTTCTTTCTCTAGAGTACTATTTCAACTGGAGCCCTCCCTTCTATCTATTGTTGCCAGCAGCTCCTTTTCTTCTCGGTTTACATACAGACACAACACAACAAAGCACAGGCAGCAACGAAGTTCATCTCCAGAAAATTGGAGAACATAGTCTGCCAAATTGTCAAAAAGTTTCAGACATATTCCAATAAGTGCTGATTTCTGTTTTTTTTTTTTCTAGTTTTGGGTCTTATTTAAAATATTTTCAAGAAAAGAATGTATGCATCGGCACGAGGGTACGTGCAAGCGTTGACCAAGTTGAGTGAGCACGATATATGTCACCTCACTAGTTGCGTGCACAAATCAGTTTGAAGTACCTTTGATCTTTCTCCGAGCTCCACCTGTGCTGGCCTGCGACATGGTGCATGTGGTGGAGGATGGCAGTCATGGAGTAATAGGCTGGTGTAGTTGTGGAATGTGAGGGGAGACGAAGCTTACTTTCATTGCTAGCGCCTCTATATGATTGGTATGGAGGCCGGCGAGACAACAACGACAATGCACGAATGGCTAGACCTCATCCCCGTGGGAGCTCACTGGGCCGTCCTCACCTAACTCGGTACTCTGCCACCGTCATCTGACCCTCATGCTTTCCTGTGCTAGATCCAAGCTCCGCTGCGACACGCGACTGAGCAGGTGGATTATGGTCTCAACGGAGCGACAGGAGTCGAGACGAAGCGCACGAGCATGGGGAATGGCATGGGCGACAAATGGACCACGGATCAAATAAAAGCAAGCGAAGGATGACATCAAACTGTATATAAGATACATCAAACTCGTCGATTGTAGTCAGTTTTAGCCAAAAACTTTGTAATATAAAAACAATTATTCTAAACATTTGCATTTTTCCTATTAGTAGACTTCCGTCCATACTTTGTGGAACTCTCTATATGGTTGTGATCTCCAGCAGAAATATTCCATGTCCAGCACATTCACTATAACATATCCTTTTTTTTTGGTTCACTGTATCAGGCCTGTCTGGATGGCTTCGACAACTTGTCATAACGCTTGAAGTAGAAAATGATGCTGCGGCTTGGTTTGTTTCCTTCCCAGCCAAATGTTTCACTCTCGGCATTCACCACTCCTGTGTCACAACTTCTGCAGAGCTTTTGGCGTGCCGTGCCTGTAGTTTGGCCATGTGTGGAAGCAAGCCTTCTCAACTTCTGTTTCCCGCACTGCAGGAGACATTCCAGATGCCTCCAATTTCTAAATAATTGCATTGTGCTTGCTGTTCCATAGATATGGGGGCAGCTAAGTAGCATGCATACCGAATTGGGTATAGTTATGACTGGACGTGTGTATATGTAATTGGAGAGTGCCAGCAGAAAAGTACAAAATTACAAAGGATATGAGACACGTGGAATATTTATTGTAGTCACTGGTTCCAGATAGTTGGGCTGAAATGCTTCCTTTCTAGCAAAATATAAATTGAATGTTTGCAGCGTAAATTAACCCAGTTGAGTTACTACGCAGGATCAATTTATAAAGCATGCATCCATATCAACACTAAAACTTTCTGTCTCCTATTACCAAAAATAATAATACTGACAACAATCATACATCTTGCACATAATTTCGGATGTTTTGACATTTGTTTTCAGAAATTCATTCACGTCGCTGTAGTACCTATAACACCCTAAAATTTTGCGTTTTGGAAAATAGAATAAAAATGAATTATTTATGTATTTTTGTGCTTGTGGAATATAGGAAAAACTAATATTCTTCCTTGAATTAAAATTTAATATAAGGTCTAGAAACATGGTAGTGCAAGCATGCTGGTGCATATTTATTTTTGTCATGACTGGAATTGCTTGAAACAGAAAGGATTTCAAATTTGTTTGAAAATCCTATTTGAAAATTGGCACAAATAAAAGAAAAGCTATTCTTTTCTTCTATGTTCTCTATCTTGTTTTTTTCAGCCCAGGCAGCTGCAAGGCCCGCGACGCAAGATAGCAGTTGCTAGCATCTGGTTTGGTGGACGCCGTATGCTCAGATATTGGACCGAGTCCATCTGACGCATTCCCTTAGCAAGATAGCAGTTGCAACTCAAAATTTATTCATGTATTGAGTTACTTTCCCTACTCCCACCTGAACTTTTTCATTTCACTCCTAGTTATGAAAATGGTATAGAGACATATGCTCAAAGATGCAGTTGCACACTAATCCTTGCTCATGGAATTTCAGAGGTCCTATGCCTAGTTTAACATTAGGCGCCGAGCTTTTATTTTTTCCTTCAGCATCTTTGATCCATCTCTTGCACTCACAAGTTGGTGAATGTGGCATGTGGCAGCTGCAGTTTGGCCATGTGAGGAAAAAGGCAAACATGCCACTTGCCTTGTTTGTTGGCCCAAGCACAGTAGAAGTTCCAGATGCCTCCAATTTCTAAATAACTGGACTGTGCTTGTGCTTGCAGCTCCATCCCCTGCTAGGTTCTGAGTGGTCCATATGCATCATTTAGCTAGCGTGCAGAATATCTATGAGTTTCATAGTAAAGGATGAAGAATATCTATTTATATATAGGAGGGAAGTCCTGGAAGAAAAGTACAAAACTACAAAAGGACATGATACTCGTGGAAGCTATATTGAAGTCGCTGGTCACTGCTAATACGTACTTCCTCCGTTCCAAATTATAGTTCACTTTAGCATTTCTAGATACATAGATGTTGCTATGCACCTAGTTATACATTATGTCTAGATACATAGTAAAAGAAATGGATCTAGTAAAGCCAAAGTGAACTACAATTTGGAACGGAGGTAGTAGGATTCATCCGCTACTCTGCTAGGTTCTGTTCTGATGAGTGCATCGATCAATATGGCGAAGTTAGCATGCCTAATTGAGTTTATAGTTACGATTGGACGTCTGTAGATATATATGAGGAGAGTCCCAAAAAAAGTGAAAACCACACAGGATGTGAGACACATGGAATATATATATTGAAGTCGCCAGTTAGTAAGCCACACACTACTACAAAAACGAACATTAGGGGCAGTTTTAGATAGCATGTCTCAAATGTAGCACAAGATTGCATGGCTGAGTTACATCTTATGGACCAGTTTATAAGGCCCGCATGAAAATAAATATATTAATGGTGGCCATGGTTATACATGCAAAGTTGTTGTTAGGGACTTTTGTGATGGGAAATTACTTGGCCATTTGTTTTCGAGGCATCTTGGCTCACGATCAACAAAACAGACCATGGAAGAAGATGAATCAGTCATTGGGCCCACATAGTAGATTATTTAGGAAGCAAGAAGTTTGGAACTGTTGATGGACAGCAAATTGGAAAAGTCAGATTGTTGATCAGAATCTGTATGACCGGGCCATGGTTTTTACTTCGTGTCATGGAGATGTGCAGTACAAAGCATCGACCGAAGTTCCTTCATGATCACCTCCCATGCAAATGAAGAGCATGCTTTTCCAAGGCATCATGGACCCCTACATCAGTAAGGTGGTAGCCGAGATCGTGCAAATTCGTAGATCAAGTAGAAAAAAGTGCATGTATCACTTCCAATATTCTACTGGCGACCTCGGCAGCACTGCAAAGATGTTTCCTGATGCTTCCTATCCCCAACAATTCTTTTTGTTCATTCTTCAACTCGATTCTAAACTACTACTAGTACTAGTCTCTGGTTTGGTAGATATTCCTCTGCATTTTGTGGTGTCACTTTGGGGCGATATGCTAGCTGCTATTGTGCTGCTGCCACCACTAAAGATATATAGGGGCACGGTGATCACCGGAAGGATGGTACTGAAGATTCTTGACATCATAATATGGATATACACTACTACAAAAAAAAAAAACTTTTACAAGATGTTTCCAATTTATTTACTGTGGCGGTTTTTAAAAAGATCACCGCGGTTAATGCCTCGATTAAATGTGGCGGTTTTTCAAATAACCATGGTGGTTTTTATAACTGCCACGATAAATCAATTAAATGTGGTAGTTTTTATAAGTTAACCACCATGGCTAATACTAGCCCAAACAGCCCATCCAAAGCCCACTAGTTTCGTTGTATATATATAGTGAGAGGCAAAAACCTAACTCACTCCCATTCTCCACTTCCACACCTTCCTTCCCTCCGTCGCGGCGGCTTCTCCCATCCCTAGCCCGAACTCGTCTCACACCGGACTCACCCTCTCCTCCCTAACTCCCTCCCCAGTACTCGCCACCCTGGACTCACCCTCTCCCGAACTCGCCTCCCTCTCCCCCATGGAGAACTCCTCTCTCTCCGCCCCCCCCTCCCCGGCACGGTAGAGCGGCATGGTGGCCAGCGGTGGGGCGACTTAGTGGACCGGTGGCGACCACCTCCCATGTCCAAACGGTGGCCATCGGTGTCCCCTCCACTCGCAGATCTGGCCTCTTGGAGGCCGCATCCAATGCCGTGGTGGCCGGATCTGGCCTCCCATCGCGGATCTGGCCGCGTGGCCGGGAGCCACGCTTCGGTGGTAGCCCTCACACGAGCACGCCCGGTGGCACCGGCGGATCCACGGGCATGGGGTCAGCCGAGGACAAGGCAGCGCCCTCGGCGCCAAGGACAACCGGCAGCAGCAGGATCGACTATATCCCCGATGTCGATCACCACCTTCGAGCATGGATGCACCTTCGACGGTGGCAGTGGAGACGGATCTGGCATCGGGGCAAGCGTAGGCGCCAGATCCGGTGCCAGCAGGAGTGGATTATTGTTGGTATACTTACTTGTTTTTCTTTTCCATGTCAGATTGATAGCTTGGTTCTTCTGTAGAAAAGCCTCATGGCTCAGTCTTGCAAAATTAGGTTGCAAAATCAGGTTCCCAAAATTCTTATTACGTTTAGGGAGACATTAAGTGGATCAGGATTGCAAGCAAGACATCATTTATTAGAGCACACAGGAAATTTGTATCCCTTATATTAAGACCTTCAAGTATGCTGCTTCTTCTAATCTCCGTTTGCACAACTACAGGTGTGACATTCTCAGTGTCTTCCACCGCAAATGGAGCGGAGACCATGTAGAAGCTCCTTATCTCCAACAACATTTTGGCTGGCTGCAATACGATGGTATCGTCCACATTTGCACATTATAAATTCGTACATACAGATTGCAGGAGACATTCCCGGATGCCTCATATTCCCCAGTGATCATGCTGTGCCACATCTACGATTTGGGTCATTTTTCTAGCCAGGTCTAATGGTCAATATAGCTATATATGATTAAAGGAGTATATATAAGACGAGAGTGTGGGCAAAAAACTACAAACAAGAGCTATGCATGTGACATTTCAAAGATATAATGGAAGTCTCGCCTGACTTAGCACATCCCACATACTCACTACGGGAACCGGATCTTCGCCGACCGCATCTGCGTTTCGCCGACCACTGAAAAGTTGGCGGTCGGGCGAAGATTTCTTCGCCGACCGCCGCGCTTTGGCAAAGTTCCGCGGTCGGCGAAGAGGTCTTCGCCGCCGCCCAAGTGGTCGGCGAAGACCAACGCTTTTGGCAAGCGCTCTCTTTGCCGACGGCGGGCGGCGGTGGCGAAGAAAAACCGTCGTCGTTTCCGACGCCACCGTAACGGTTAATCGTCGCAGCGCGCCGCCGACCACCAACCGTCCGGCCGCCGGCAAAGATCAACATCTTCTTCCCGGCCGCCGTCCGTTGGTCGGCGATTTTTTTTTAATTTATAAAAACAATTCCCGCATTGCCACGTGGCGGTCAAAAAAATACCGAGGGTCGATATTTCGCCGACAACCCGTCAAATGGCGGTCGGCGAAGAAATCTTCGCCGACGCCGTCCCACCGGCGGTCGGCGAAGATCGCCTTCGCCGAGCACCTTTTTCGCTCGGCGAAGTATAAATTTTTTTTTTGAATTTGCCATCACAACTTTTTTCTGTGCCTTAGCTACAGTACATTGAGTTCATTGTTCAAGTTTGGGATTTTTTAAAACTTTTACTATATTTTATGAGTTTTCATGCTATATTTGAATTTCTTTCGAAAACTAAAATTTGAACTGCAAGTGATTCGAATAATGGGTCTAAATGATTCAAAAAATGATAAACATGATTGTGAGTCTATATTGAGTCCTCATCCATGGCCAGCACCGAAATTCGAATATCTTGTGCGCGAAACACGGCGAGGGACTTGCAGGTCGATTGTTTTAAAATACTATAAATTTCAAACGGAGTTGAAAAATCATGAAACTTGACGAGTTGTCTTTATATCGCATGTGTACACTATGAAAAAAGTTTGAGTCGATTTCGTGGACGTTTGCATCTCGGGTTGCAGTTACCAAGACATCTCTAGCATGTGATAACAGAAACTCTAGTTGAGATGTCTAGGTTTAAGCGGTCCGGGATGCAAACTTGCATGAAACCTTTTCAAATTTTTTTTCACAGCTTAAACATGCAATATAACGATGACTCGTCAAATTTCATGAATTTCCAACTTCGTTTTCTTTTTTTAGAATTTTAAAATGATTCGCGCAAGACGGAATCGAAATGTCTCTCTCACAAGATCTTTGGATTTTGTTACGTGTCCGTAGATGAGGGCTCAAAATATACTAACAAACAAGAATATCATTTTTTGAATCACATAATTCCATTTTTCTAAGGACCTGCGCTTCTAATTTTAGTTGTCAAAAAATATTCGAGTAAAAGAAGAAAAGTATTAAAAATAGTAAAATGTGCGAAAAAATGTCCAAATTTGTGACATGTTCTTGTAAACACTCTATATAAGCTACAGAAAAAAATTTGAAGTGAAAAATCCAAAAAAAATAATTATTTGCCGAGTGCGAAAATGCGCCGGCGAAGACCTCGCCCGACCGCCAAGGTTACGGGCGCGGTCGGCGAAGCCCCTCGCCCCGCTACCCCGCCGGTTCGCTAAAAAGGGCAAACTCTTTGCCGACCGCCGTATCGGCGGCGGTCGGCGAAGACCTTCCGCCACGCCCACCCAAAAAAGGCAAAATCTTTGCCGACCGCCTCCCTGATCCTGGCGGTCGGCGAAGAATTAAAAAAAAAAAAAAAAACAAAACCCTGAACCCTTATCCACTCAGACACCACACTCACGCGCACACACTCAGCACCCACACACACACACACGCAGCCGCCGCCGGACCCGACCCCGCGCCGCCCCGTCGCCCCGCCGGACTCCGGCCGCCGACCCCGCGCCGCCCCGCCCCCGACGCTCCCCGTCCCCGCGGCCCCGCCGGAGGCCGGCCCCCGACCCCGCGCCGCCCCGCCCCCGAGCCCCTCGGTCCCCACACACGCCGCCGTCGCCGCCACCCGCCAGCCCCCGCCGCCGGCCCCCACTGCCGCGTCCCCCGCTGGCCCCCACCTCCCCCACCCCGCCGGCCACCCGAGCCAGCTACGCCAGCCATGCACGGCAGCGGCCGGTGCTCAGGAGCACGCCCTGCTCGCCGCGAGGGAGCAGCGAGGCAGGCGCCCTCCTCTGCTGCTCGAGCAGCAGGGACCAAGGGCGGGCAGCTCTGCCGGGAGCCTAGGTGGTTCCTCTTCTTGGAGCACGTGTAGCAGACCGGCAGCAGCACCAAGTTGACCCTCGACCACTTCTGCAAGTCCCAGTTCTCCACGCCAACAAAGCTCAAAGGTTGATTTTTTCTGTGTTGAGGAGTCGGCCTTCGAGCCACTCAAATTGCTTCTTGTGCAGGGCATATAGATCAAGTGCATGTGTGTGAGATTTTAGCTGCTGATGAACTCAGCCCAATAGCTTTTTCTGTGCGCACGCCAACTGTTTGTTGAAATGCCCCTACCTTCGATTAGCCCCCATCGAGTTCCTGTGCTGCATCAGGTTTTTGGTTCTCCATTTTGTTTTGCACGCAGGGCTGCTGCTCTCAAGCGTGGAGTGTTTCAGGCAGTCTACAGCAGCTGTTGTCAAGGTGCAGCCCGTGCACATCTTCTCTGCAGTTTCCACGAAGATGCACAACAGGCATCAGCTTTGTTGCTCGGCAAATGGAGCAGCTCAAGTTCAGTACGTAATCTCATTGTAATCTGATTTTCTTGCAAGTGTGAACTACTACTTCTTGCAATTATTTTGTTCAGATATTTTGTCAATTTAGATAGTAGTTACATAGAGAAATGCAGGAATTATTAGGCAAGGAGCACTAAACCATGTCAACTTTAGGTGTATCATTCCTTTTATTCTCTATCTACCTGTTTTAATCAAAATTATCTGATAATACCACTGAGTGATTAAACATTGAACTGTGAAGCAAATTAGCACTGCCATAGTCCAGGGAAAACTTGGTGGTGAGGAAGAAGCCTTTTGTTGCCAATTAGCATTTCAGTACTGCATTTAGTTATTTGCGTTCGCAGGTAGATGGTTGACAATAGCATCAGTTGACAGTATTATATATATAAATACATATGGAATGCCATTGCTTGGACTTTTAGTTGTAGCAGGATTGAAGGCTCCTGACTCTTATGGCTAGATGAAAGTGCATTCTGCAATAGAATTCAGCTAACTATACTAGTTTAGCTGTAATTTGGATAACATGAACTAGCTACTGTACTAGTTTAGCTGTAATTTCTGTCTCACGAGGTCTCTTAAATGATTTGTTTAAATGATTTGCCTATAAAACCTTTCGACATGTCACTTTCAAGCAATAGTGTTGAGGCTATTTAAATATTCATCGAATCATTGTCCGGTTAGCTAATTCCTATTGTTTGAACTAAGTGCTCTTCTCGGTTGCATTTTGTGAAGTAGCAATTTTATAGGCAAGAAGTACGGGAGGTTGGGCGTCGTCGACAAAGCATCATCAACAGCTCGGCTTGAGACTCTCCGACGTCCCGAGCACGAGGGGGCGGACACGGACCCGCCGATACGCTCCAGAGCAAGTGTGGCACAGGGCCTTTTCGGCGCCCTTGAGGTTTGCATTACTTGACGTATATTCATCTTTACACGCCTAATAACGTTTGCATTACTTGAAAAACAACGACCGCTAAATGTTGTAGGCTCGGGTAGAAGAGGAAAGGCGGCTACGTCGAGGAGCAAGCCCGGCCAGCTAGCGGAGGAAAGGAGGCGCCTTCGCCGAGACTCGTTAGGCCGACCATTTGTGGACTTGATGTTTCTCTTGTGGACATGATTGGACTTGTGAGACTCGATGTAGACTTGTGCAACATGTTTTATGTGATATATCGCTGTGTTTTTATATGCCGGATGTGTGCAATGTGATATATATATGTTACTCCGTGAATGGATGTGATATATAATATACATGTGTTTTTGTCATGGTGGAAAGCGGAAACAAAAAAAAAAAACAATTTATCGGGGCTTCGCCCGGCGCGGTGCTCGGCGAAGAAGCCTCGCCGACCGCTTTTGCAATTGCGGTCGGTGAAGCTGGGAAGGAAAATGGCCGGGCTCGGCCACATTCCCATTCCTCGCCCGACCGCTATTGCCACGGGCGGTCGGCGAAAGCTGAACCTTCGCCGAGCACCATGATAGGTGGGCGGTCGGCGAAGTTTTCCAAAAATTTTCAGCTTTCGCCGAGCATCTATATGAGAGGTCGTCGGCGAAGAAATTGTTAAAAAAATAAAAAACACCTTTGCCGACCGCTCACCTAGGCGAACGGTCGGCAAAGAGGAAAAAAAATAAAAATACCTTCGCCGACCGCCCCACGACAAGGCGGTCGGCGAAGACGGCGTAACGGCCGTCCACCGGGCCGCCCGTTAACGGCAACTTTTCTTCGCCGACCGTCGTTTTTGGTGGTGGCGAAGGATACGCCGACGGGTGGTATATTGGGCGGTCGGCGAATCGCCTCGCCGACCAATAATTGCCCGACCGTCCTTCGCCGACCACCCGCGGTCGGCGGCTCGCCGCCGTTTTTTTTCACACCGCCGACGCGCTTCGGCGGTCGGCGAAGACCAGATTTCCTGTAGTGACTTCATTTATTTCGTCGCTGAAAACAGGATACAGGTTAGCATTAATAAGCAATGAAGCCTATATTCTTAAAATCCTAGGCTAGTACGTAGAATAACAAAATGAGGAAAAAAAATTAAGCAATCAAGAACGTCCATATTTTTACCGACTCAGGATTTCTTGTAGCAAATCGTTCGATGCCAATTCATTTTGTTTTCATAAGGTATGGCAACTTTGGACGGAGACCATGGCATATTGTGTGAGAGTGAAGAGGCACAGTAATGCGCTCGTGATTGCGGCAGCGTCACAAGCAATACGCCACAGCCCAGTGAAGTTGGCATGAGGGGAGATCTGCGCTTCTTGCTCACGCTATGCCATAATAAGACGTTAAGATGTGAGGAACAGCGGCACCACAAATCAGCTCGCATGACAACAAAAGAGACAAACAGACTAGGAACGAAGGGCATTGGTGGATGGCCCCAAGACAATACGGACTAAACTCAAGAACTCTGTAACCAAGTGCATCCACACCAATGCTTGATAAGATTCAACTAAGCCCATCAGCAACACAGCAGAGTTGTTTCCTGATACTTCCTGTTCCCAACAATTCTTGATGTGTATGCTTCATATCGATTGTGAGCTACTACTGTACTAGCAGTCCTTGTTTTGAGTTTGCTTGCTATTTCTCTGCTTTTGTACCCAACTTACGAGTGTAGGGTAACATGCTAGATAATGATGCCACCAGATGTCGAGATATATAGTAGCTGACCATAGGAAGAAGGCGGCTAGCTACTGTTTTATGATGACATCAAAACTTGTGTTGGATGATATATAGACTTGGTGACAACGGGAAGAAGACACATCATTTGGTCATGTGTTGCAACCTTGAAATAATTGAACCTTGCATTATATATAATTTTTACCATGTCTAAAGTATAATGCTTGAATCTCTTCAAAATATCTCAAAATAGGTATATCAGTTTTGTCAATTAAATATACGGCTTGATCAACATTTTCTAACCAAAGCGTGTTCATGTTATCAATATATTTTTTTTGTAACAACTAAGTTTTACCATTGACATGTTGTTTGGTTGCCTGTTGGTCCTCGGTTGCCTCAAGCACCTCTAGGCTTCACTTATTTTACTCTAGGCTGTGGGCAGATACTCTGCTTGTTCATGTGAAGCTCTGACCATGCAATGTTTGGCACATCAAGAGAAAGTTTCCTGAAAATAAGGTTATATTAGTAGAAATTAAATGCGTAAAGGTACAAAGCAGGCTCCTACTATTTTTCTACTTTTGATGACTGTACTTTTTTATTTTCTGGCCACAAATGCAAATGGCTGATTTGTTGAGATAACTTCACAGGCAGTTGAGCTTGCCGCCTAGGCTATGCATGGTGTGATAGCCATTCTTCTGTATTGTGTGCATGGCAACTCCATATACTAGCTAATATTTTAGTCATATGTTCCCTTGAACTTGCACATATTTCCAATTCGCAATGCGACCTCGACATTTCCCTGCTTCGTAGGTTGTTGCCTCCCTCTTTGCATGGTCGTTGTGCTTTATGCAATATCGAACATTCATTGTTTGCTAGGACGGTCCAGCCTTAGGTGTGAGTCCTCCATTGGCGTTTTTCATTAGAGCACCATTTGTACGGTTAAATTTTTTCTGCAAAATGCAATGATACACCATTCTGTTGCGTGTGATTAGGGTCCAGCTACTACTCACTAGCTGGCTGCACATACATGAGACATATCAACACATGACACTGGAGGAAGCCACATGTATGGGAAGGCTACTAATTTATCGCACCGCAATCAGACAAGGAAGAAAGGGGATCAAAGTGATGTGCCTTTTTATTATTGTCTTGAGTGCACTGCTCGATCATATCGATCATTTTTCATCGCTGCATAGTCACATATGTTGATATGTGACCCAGGGTTTTGCTGCCCTCCCTAGATGAATCCGTTATTGATTAACTTGATGCATCCAAACTCAGGTAGTAGGTTTTTCATGCCCAAATGCCTCCTACTCTCAATGAGTTTCTGCATAGCTCCTTTCTGCTGGACTCAACTGACCCGCTTTCTTGCCTTCATGTGCCTAGATATGTGAGTAGCGCTAACATGTATGGCACATATACAAGCAAGAGCCAGCCATTTGGCTCTCGCTGCTGGAGGTCCTTCGTGATTCGCGAACACTGAATGAAGGGTATGTCGTCCCAGATGGCTCATATTCCTATTTTACCAAGTGCTGTGCTCCAGCTCCCCCGTTACTCTTGGTACATCGTCTAGGGTCAGTTAGCTAGCAGTTCCTAATGAATCAAGATAGGTATGATACTATGAAGGAGTATATATAGCAGGACGAGGCTATAGGCAGAAAAGTACTACACGGACAAGAGACATGCAAAGCGATATAAAGTTGAAAATGTTATCTTAAAAGAACCGGTCAGACTTGGCAGGATGCCCACTAATTTTCTTTTATTCTGTGGCTAAGAAATTGATACCAGTCAGAGTTAGTAATATGTGTAATGCCCTCCTATTGGTATATCTGCAGTAGAAACTTTCTTTTATTTTCCTAACCAGCAGCATAAATCTTTTCATGTCCCGTATCTAGATGAGGTCAGGGTTGATTTTTTTTTAAAACAAATCAGGAAGGAGAGGTGCTGACCGATTATATTAAACAAGACTCCCAGATTGAGAAGTACAACGAAACAACACTGAAAAGAAATGTAAAAAAATCAGCTATACTCACCCGGTTGGATTGGAACATCAACGCGGCTTATCACTCAACGGCCGGTTGGATTGGGACCTCAATACGGCCAAGTCTCTATACAAACACCGCGGCAGAAAGACGAAACAACGGCAACATCCACCCACAAACTGCACACATGCGTCGTCCGAAAACCACCGGCGGAATCCAGCGCCGATGATGACGAAAAGGGGCAGACACCACCACTAGGGATGAAAACGGATCGGATCGGAGCGGATAATCGACGAGAACAACAACACCCCCGAAAGCGTCCAACGACATCGCCATTAACGTCGCTAGCCACAATGCTTGCGGCATCGGCGATATCGACAACGACAAGGACACTACCATGGGCGCCATGAACCGCAATGACGTCCTCAGGATGCCATCGCCAATGACGTTCCCCACGATGTCGACTTCGTCTTCACCATGCCTACCATCGACAACAACTACAAGGGCATCAACCCGCGGCGACATCCTCGCGGCCAACCTCGACATTGGCAACCACAACGTTCCACACATGGGCGCCCACGGCCGATGAGAACACCGACGCCCCCCCCAGCGCCACCAAGGAGACGGTCGTTCACTCGCCGACCTTCGCCGATGATCTACTACACCTGCTGGACATTCGGCCGACATCGACAATGGTGGATCGAGAACACAATCAATCAAGCTGCAACTCCGGCAAAGGCGTCATCATCGGTACCACGCATGCGAGAACATCGGGTACACAGCCGCCAAACCGGCGACAATGGCACTCCTCTTTCTTTGGCTCCTCTTCATCACCAAGGCACCACGGAGAGAACGGAGACAACATACCATCGTGCCCCACTCGGTTTTGGGGACGTCCTTCAACGGCGACACCAACAACCATAGCGGCGTCGACTACGCGACTTTGGCACCGGGGGCGACTCGAGCCATCCCGTTGGCTCCCTTGTTCCTCAACGACATCTCGTCCATGCGACTACGCCAGCAGGCCGTGGGCTGCAATACACTAGGAGGCACCCTACACAAAGAAAACGGCGATCCACCTCGCCCAAGACTTCGACGCTTCCATCTTCAAGAAGCCTCGACTTGTGAGCTTCACCGACGATGACAAGAGGTACATACCACCCACATCAACCTCCTACCTCGGCGGCCGTCACTACCTCGGAGGCTCCCATCCCTCACCAAATGGCAACACAAATTGGCGACAACCTACTTCGCGATCGCTGGAACCATCAAGCTCCAACCGGGGAGCAACAGCTTGGGCGCCAGACAATGGAGATCGTCTTCCTCGACAAACATCGCCACTACGTCACGGCCTTATTAAAGGTACCACGGGGGTGGTGCGCAGCCAACAAAGGTCAGCGTCTCCATCTTCGCCCGGCACATCAACAACGACAACGATTAAAAACGACAGTAGCGAGGACGCCGCTTGTCGTCGAAAGGGGGGAGAAATGTCATGAACCAAAAAGAGATCGCCGGAATAGGGCCCAACAAGGGGGAACGCCGCCGCCTAGGGGCCCAAGGCCACGGCGGCGCGGCGCACCTCCTCCGCCAGCCGCCGCCACCGCCCGCCGTAACAGCGCCCACGTCGGTTCCTTCGCAATTAAGTAAGGAATATTTAAGGAATAAAGATAGGAATAAAATAGGGAATAAACAGGTTGCTTGTGAGAGAGGTATTCCAATCTATAAGGAAACCTCCTAGAGATTGCTTAGCGTGCAAGTCTTCCCCCTGGACTATAAATACAAGGGAGCTGTAATCGTTTGGATCTTAATCAGAAAAATTAAAGGGGTAACACCCAAAAACTCTCCAGCTCTCTAGCTCTCAATCTCTCTCCTTCCACCGCGCACGTGCGCCGTCAGCCCGCCGCCGCCGCCGCCTGGCCGCCTCCTCGCGGCTGGCACACAAGCCGCCCCGACGCGACGCGCCGCCCCTTCCCGGCGCGACAGCGCCCGCTCTTCTTCCTCTTCTTCCTCCTCTTCTTCTTTCTCCCTACTACTCCCAAACAGCCCCAATCACCATCTACACCATCACCGCCCCGTCAAGATCGCCGACGATCAGCAATCGGTGTCAATTCCGCCCTAATCTGGCCGGAATCGACACGTATAGAACGACTTCGTGTATGCTTAAAATATCAAACTAGACAATCACAACACACCCACCTACAAATTAGGTAAATAGGCAATGACAAGATTACCATTCTATGTGTAGCATAAAGATACTTAAATTATTTTTCAAGTTTTGGCTCCATAAATATTCGGTTATCCTATTTTAAGCATCGGATAATCCGCGTTTAATTATCGGATAATCCATATCTGCCGGATTTTGCCAATACCATATCCTACACCGCATCCTCATATAGTCGGATTCGGATTATCCGTATCCGCACGGATATTAAAAACACTTCTCCATATCCTTAAAATTCGGATTCGGAGCGGATCGGTGCGGAGGATTATCCGTACCACTTTGATCCCTAACCACCACAACATGAAGGCCACCGCCGTGCAGGACCCTTCCCCTCAGTGCCGCTGCAACATTATCTTCCACATTATCCTCATGGTCGTTTACAAATTAAACCATTTTCCATATTTGAAAGAGTAATGGAACATGTACATTCACTCGATGCAGTACAATGGGCACGTTCACTTCAGACTGCACATGTACATTCGAGTTTGTCCCAAACTTACTCTCTCTCTCTCTCTCTCTCGCGCTCTCTCTCTCTCTCTCTCTCTCTCTCTCTCGGTATCTCTCTCTGTGTGTGTATTCTTTTGGGTTGGTTTTGAGCTATTCAGACACAAGTAGAGGTATACTGATGCGATATATAAGAAGGGGTGACATGAAGCTGAGACTACCAATAAACTCCTTGTTGTTCATGATTTGACACATTAGGTGGTGCTCGTTTATGGACATTATTTGCTCCCCCATTAATGGATATCGATCGATGCACGACACCGGCAGGATCCAGTACTACAAACAGTTTCAACATTCAGGATACAATGGCCACGCCGTACTCATGCCTTGAAATGGTAGAGTTTTTGAAAGTGCATATGTATGATAGTAATGCAGGTCTTCAGTACGGCATGTTGAAACCCCCCCCCCCACACACACACACACACACACACATGATGGTATCCATAAGTATTTTGATCAAGTATACTAGGTTATATGTTATGTATAGTACCTAACTATGCGCACAAATCACAGGGATGAAGTACAAATTTGGACTCTATATATCGCATTTTATTGCTTGTTTGAGCGAAACCATGGTGATTTCCAACAAGATAGATGATTTTTCTACCCTGGCTTCTCTCTCAAACTCTTACACGTGGGACCCATGGTCATGTTCTCAGTCCAGCTAGTGTGTTATAAATCACCACGGTGCTCATCCTCCATAATATCCATTCTCTTGCGGCTGCTCTCTTGCTATGTGGTGACCAAGCATGAATGCGATATAACCGTGATGGAACATCGAGCACCATTATAAATTATCCCATTTTAGTACTGCTTAGCTTGCCCTAGTGGTATTTGTTAAATTACACCAACAAGGAACCTTCGTCGTCACGACCAAAGGCTCCGACAGGCTGGTCACGAACTAATCTGAAAAGAACACAGCGACGCACAGACACCCATCCAAGCCAAAATTTGGGTCACGGCCGATCACTGGTGTGACATATATGATATATCCTGCTGTAGGAGGGGTCCTGTAAGTTTCACGATCATTGGCTCCGTCCAGGATTCGACTACAAGGCAGAAGCACATGACTGTAGGAGATGCACCGTTCTTTGCGGTTGACCGTGTGACATGCACAGCGTACACGATGTGGCGGCAGCTGGCTTTAGGATGCGGTCAAGGTGTGTCGTGGGCAGTCTCCACATCACCCTCGATTCTATGCAGTTACGTAAACGTGATCAAGTCTAAACACGACTTTCTAATGCACCTTTTAATTACAAGTTTGACATGACACAGTTACACAAGATTGAACTCAACACTAATTAATTGGATGTTGGTAGCTTATGCTACTACTTTTGCTATCTTCGCTATGGAGCGAGGAAGCAGTATGAATTGGTCTTTGCTCGTTCTTTTCCTATCCTTGATATCTCGAAACTTCTATATTTTCTGATTCCACAAATGGAAATAGCGGTGTCCTTGATTGACAAAAGTAACTCATCTTCCTTTGGGTGCACCACCAAGCTTGAAGCTATGGCTCCAGTGGAGCCGTTGATTTCGGCCCCCACTATCTTCTTCTACCCAACAGACCTGCCCGGCAACACTGTGGTGGCTGCGACTAACTTCCAAGTGAATCCATTTCACGGAAGTGCTTTTGTTGGTCTACTGCAGATATACATACAGACTTCCAATAGCTTGATTATTTTTCTACAACTTAGCTCCTCATCATATGTAGTGACATTGTTCCTGGTGCCTCCTACTCTCAACCCACATGTCTATTCTACCTTGTCCCAAACTTACTCTCTGTCTCTCTGTGTGTGTGTTCTTTTCGGCAGGTTTTGAGCTATTCAGACACAAGTATAGGTGGTACTGATCCGATATATATAAGAAGGGGTGACATGAAGCTCAGACTACCTGTAACCTCCTAGTTGTTCATGATTTGACACATTAGGGCGTGTCAAACTGCCATACCCCCACCACACACACACACACACGCGATGTTGTTCATAAGTATTTTGAACAAGTGGTGCTAGGTTATATGTTATGTTGTCCGTACGTACAGTACTAATTTATGCACACAAATCACAGGGATGAAGTACAAATTTGAACTCTGTATATACTGCATTTTGTTGCTTGTTTGAGCAAAACCATGGTGATTTCAAACTAGATAAACTTTTCTACCCAGGCTTCTCTCTCTAACTCTTACATGTGGGACCCATGGTCCAGGATCTCAGTGGCCAGCTAGTGTGTTACAATAACAACTGTACTCGTCCTCCTTATTATCCATTCTCTTGCGGCTGCTCTTTTGCTGTGTGGTGACCAAGCATGATGTGATGTACTAACCATGATGGAACATCCAGCACTATTATAAATTATCCCATTTACTACTGCCTACTAGCTTGGCCTAGTGGTTTTTGTTCAATGTTCTAGAACACCCAACAAGGAACCTTTGTCCTCACGATCAAAGGCTCCAAGGCTGGTCACAAACAAATCTGAAAAGAACACGACGATGCACAGATGCCCATCGAAGCCAAATTTTGAGTCACGAGCATCCGAGATCTCACTGGTGTGTGACATATATCCTGTGGTAGGAGGGGTACTATTTGTTTCTCGATCGTTGCTTCCTTCCAGGATTCGACGCTACTTACAAGGCAGAAGCACATGGAACAATATAGATGGGTGGCCCAAGGTGAATCTGCATGCATGCGAAGGATTTTTCGGAGATGAGGAGAACAAGCAATACAAGGGCGTCTTGACCCTTTAACGCCAAGATACTACAGCATCCTTCTGCGGATTTGCTATACGTACGCACATACGTCTAGCTCTGCAGTCCAGATTTTTTTTAGGCAACTTCAAGCACTGCTTGTGATCTTCGTCCAGATACTTCATAATCCTAAAACGCTGTATGTCTGTGAGTCTTGACTCCATCCATCTCTCCACATCTATGTTATCAGTTTTGCCCAATTAACCATTCCATTCCTCTATCTGTCTACGGTGACGACTTAGCTTAATGAGTTCTGCATTGGTTTTGAGCAGCTAATAGTCATTCCAAAATAAAGGGCGGGTAGAGATTTCCTTGTGATATTAGAAGAGAATGTAGAAAGATACCTGCCAATAAGAGATGACGAATCGTTTTCACCCTTAAATAATGGGAGCTTGATCATAGGTCGGGTACACTACTACTGCACTCAGATTTACCTTACATTAACCCACAGATGGATTAAGGTCACTACAAGTACTTCAGAGCAAAAAAATTGGGAAATTGATTGTTTGGAAGCAGAGATATTTGCTGCCCGTAGCATTTGCACTCATGGTGTCATAATTACTAAATTTTGAATCACATAGCTGATAACTGTAGTCGATGGTTGCCCAGAGCCACAAACAACGATCCTGCAGCATGATGTGTGCATCACAGAGGAATGATTGGACTAAGATTTGATACACGACTACATATGAGTTTGCGGATACTTCCTACCCCCAACTATTGGAGTTGTGCATATATACTTTGGTGGAGTCCTGAGCTACTAGTAGTAGTTCCTCATTGTTATCGCTGTGCCTTTGACTTGACCTATGCGCATAGTAGTTCCTCATTGCTGGTGCTGTGCTTGTGTCATAACCGATGTATATGGAGTGGTTTGGGGTTATATATGCTAGTGCTAGCTAGGCACCATGTTACTTATTTATACAAGGTGTATATCAGGTTATTTATAACAAGGTGTATATGATCAGGGAAGCTTGATGGGCACCATGTTCCTATCTCTGATTAAAGTAGAAGAGATAGGACACTATACTCAGGTTATTTATAACAAGGTGTGTATCAGGGAAGCTTGATGGGAACCATGTTCTCTGCATTGCATTATCCTTAGCACATGATAGGTCCTATCTTATAGTACAAATGGTATCATTGTATGAGACAGTGAGCATCCATGTTACTTATTTATTTTACCATACAGGCATACAAATATCATTATCATTTTGCCCCGGCTTCCCAAATGAATTTAGATTTGATATGAAAAACAAGTCAGTTTTAGTAACCGATGGTAATCTAGCTGTCAGATTATAGCAAGTAATCTTGTATAATCCCTTGGAGCATCTTACTTTTTATTAATTAGAGACTCCAAACTTATTAGTGTCACGACAGCATGACCACTAGTACTGATTTGATTTTGCGAACAACGGCACAATCTTTTCCGTGGCGGTGCACTTTTTTGCCCGTCCGCGGAAAATACTCCGCCACATCCTGTTTTTTTTTGCGTGGCGGGCGTGTTTGAACCGCCACGAAAAATTGATTTTGCTTGGCGGGCACCTTCACGCACCCGCCCACGGAAAATACGCTATTTTCCGTGGCGGGCGCGTTAAGATGCCCGCCACGCCAAAATCAATTTTTTTTCGTGGCGGGCGTCCTAAAAGGCCTGCCACGCACAAGAAGCGAGGCCCAATAGGCCCGAGATGAGCCTGATATAGCCGTCTTCGTATAAATAGCAGGTGTTAGGGTTTTGTTTCACTCGATCACTCAATCCTCCTCTGTCTCTTTCCCTCCCGCAACACACCGAGCCACCCAGCTCCTCGCGCTGCTTGGCGGTTCCGGGCTGGATCGATGGGATCCGGCGGCGGCGCTCCTCCCCGACGGCGATTCCGGCGGATCCGGCGGGTGGCGCTCCTTCGGTGGCGAATCCGGCGTTGGATCGGCCGGATCCGGCGGTGGATCGACCGGATCGGCGCGGCCGGCGGCGCTGGAACCCGAGATAGGCTCGGCGGGCCTGTAGATGGCTCGGGCGGGCTGTCTAGGGTTTCTTGTATTTTTTTATTTTTTGAAACCTTTACCGTGACGGGCATTGTAATGGCGAGCCCGCGGTTAATCGCGCGATTAACCGTGACCTTTCATTGGTGACGGGCTCAAATGGCCGCCACGCAAAAATAAGATCTCGCCACACGCCAAAATGATTTGGGTACTAGTGGACTTCACCGGCGCTAGACATCGGTTATTAACGCCCGGCTAGAAACACCACCGGGGCTACCCCTCAACACATTCACTAAGACTAAAACAAACCTATTACAACCGCTATGCAAAAAGATTGCGCGTTTGTAAAACGAAAAGTGAGCACTTGTGATGATGGTGCTACTCCCGGTTCCCATGCAAGTCGTGATGGTTTGGCACCTAAAAACCAAATGAACACAAGGGTGAGTGAAAACACTCAGCAAGTACAATTAGAACCAAAAGAATTGTTATCTCATGGGAAACCAGAACAAATTACTAGAATAGCAAATAAACAGTAGTTTCCGTCTGAAACGGACGAACTTGAATACTCCTTAGCATTTACCGGTAAAGCCGAGCAAGTGGGGCCAGCACTTACTCACGGGCACTTGAATATAAGAACCAAATTGCACTTCCGGATAAAACCGCACCGAATTGGATGTAAATGAAACCTTGAAACTTGAATCTCATGAACTAGAAACTTGAACTTGAACCAGAAATATATAATACTTGAACATTGGAAAGCAAAGAAAACTCGAACAATAGGCGTAAAGCCCAAACAAAGATTTGTCATGCACTTGCCTTAATTACGACGAGACCAAAGAATCACAGGCTTGGTTGCGACTTCCAACCTTTCTCTTTCTTGTTTACTACACGTAATAAATGATGGATTGCTTAACATGATGGAATGCATGCCACGCATGATGAAAGGCATACAAATGCACAAAGGAAGTTAAAAACAACTTACGAAAGCTGAACACAACTTTCCTTCACGGTACAACTAGGCTATGTTTCATAAAGTATTCTAATCACTTGAACAACAACTCCATCACGTGGTTATCAAGAAAGCAACACATACACATGGAGTTTATACGTGGGTATTCTATTCACTAACCATCTTGCATAACCAACACACTCACCAATCTTTTTATCACTAAGAGATCATATATGTATTATTGAAAAGATCAACTAGAATAAAATAGATACACAGAAAAGTTTCATAATCATTGGATATTTATTTTAACCTACAAAAATCATGGAATAAGCATATTACAAGATAAATTAGTAACTCAAGAAATAAGCATCTATTATACATGAAACTTATACCACAGCACATGCACATCAACCTAAGCTTACTGTAAAAGTTTTGCTGCATTTGGACTAAGAAAACATGCCCTATTAAATAACACATAAAGACTAGATTAAACATGCATCAACAATTTATACTAAAGCACATGATTTTATATATCTACTGCATAGAGGTACTCACAAGGATTCCAAAACATCTTTATTTGCTGTTTTACGATTTTTCTATGAATTGCTATGATTTTCTAAAGTTTCAGCCTGTTTCTTGAAAAAGAAAAAGGAAAACACTATGCAGCACTATTCACCTGAGTCTATGGCTATGCAGATAACCCCTGGCTTTCTTCGAATTGCTGCGCAAGGTCCCTGCACGAATTAAGAACAGAGGAGTTGGGAACCTTGATTTCGACCATGGAATTGCTTATCAGCGGCAAAGGAGAGGTGGGGAAGCATCACCTCGCTTGGGTGGTTCAGTTTATGGTCGCGGCTCGGCCCGAAATGGTTTGTGCCAGTGTGGCCACGTGAACCCACGGCTCTGCTTCATGGCGGCGCTGCTGCTGTTGCTTAATTGCTGCTGCTCGGCGGGCTGTGGTGAGGGCAGCAGAGGGTGGCAGCCAGCATGCCCGTGGCCCGCCAGCTGCTGCTAGTGGCGGCTGGCAGCTGCATCCGCTGGGGCTGCTGCCGTGTTGCTGCTTGGAGAGGAGAGAGAGAAGGAAGGTGGTGCCGGCCTGCAGAAGGGAAAGCAAGGGAGAAGGCAGGGCGCTGGTTTGCTGCTGCTCTGCTCTGTCCCTATTTTTCCCAAACCAAAGACCGAGAGTGAGACACAGAGCAAGAGGGATAAGGAGAGAAGAAATTCAAGTTTCCCACTTCAATTAAGCCCACATATGACACATGGGGGTAGGTGGCAAAAGAAGGTGCATGAATGGAGAGGTGGCAAGCTAGAAGATGCAGGATGAGATAAAAGGTGGCAAGCGACGAACGGCGGTGACGCTGCTTGCTGCCCTATTGGTCGAGTACTGTAGCAGAGTTATTTTTTTCTCCTTCTGCCTATTTCTCCCAATTTCATATTGTAACTTGAAAAACTTCCAAAATGAAAGTTGCTCAGCTTGACGAGATCTTGAACGTTGCTTTAAGGACCAACCTCAAATTCCAAGTAGTTTAGAAAGTAGGATTTTGAATTTAGGATTAATAAAATAATTAATCAGCCAACTTAATTAAACAAAACACAATATTTGCAACATATACATGCAATATATAAACATGAAATGCATTATTGCTATGATACTTGATAATCACACATGATAATGATCATATTTAATATTTTAATTACTCTTTAACATCTGGGATGTTACATCAGTAGTGGTGGAGCACAGGATTTCATTATTCCACATTTCAAGATAAGTGTGATGCTACAGAATTGCTAAAGAGACAGCTTAATTATGGTGAGGACATCCAGCCCCTTGTTAGTGACAATGGCATCACAAGGTGCTAAAACAATCTTATGTATTTGTTCTTTACACTTCTCTGTAATCAGTTCATTTAGCAGTATTTCATACATTTGAAAAAATCATGTGAAGGGAGGACAATAGAAACCTAGCAGCAAACGGACAGGCAGTAGCAAGTCCCATAACTTAATCTGACATGGCACCTTTCATCATATTGACACGGGAAGCTTACATGCAAGAGGTAGGCAAGAGAAGCTTATTGACAGTTTGGCAGGAGAAGCTTATTGACAGTCAGTGCAGGTGAAGCTTAATGAATGAACTTTTCAGTTGTGAAACTATGCATCTTAATCCAAAGCATGATAGACCTGATGAATGATGGTTGAGTTTCACATCAAGCTGCAGTGGCAGACGAAGAGCGTTGATGAAGTCCGACAATTCTCCAGTAGGGTTCATCTGCAATCCGATCAAGCATCGGGTTGCCAACAACAGGTGCGGAGGTCGCGGGCAGTGCGACAGCGGGTGGCGCCGGTACTGGAGACGAGTCCACTGCCGCGACGTCGTTTCTGGCGACCACAGATACTTCAGCATCGATGGAGCTGAGGTGGACCACACGGTCCGCCACCACTGCCTGGGCCTCCAGAGAGTTAGGTGTCAAACTGGGCCGGCGCACCACGAGGGAGGAGCTCATCGTCATATGTAGTAACATTGTTCCAGATGCCTCCTACTCTCAACCCACATGTCTGTTCTAACTTGTCCCAAACTTACTCTCTCTCTCTCTCTCTCTCCCTCTGAGTGTGTGCGTGTGTTTGTTCTTTTGGGATGGTTTTGAGCCATTCAGACACAAGAAGACGTACTGATGCGATATATAAAAGGGGTGACATGAAGCTCAGACTACCTATCAACTCCTTGTTGTCATGATTTGACACATTAGGTGGTGCGCTTTTATGCACTTTATTTGCTCCCCCATTAATGGATATCGATGTATGACACCTACACAGGATCCAGTACTACAAACAGTTTCAACATTAAGTATACAATGACCATACTGATCATGCCTTGTAATGGTAGAGTATATATGACAGTGGATATGTATGATAGTACCGCAGGTCTACAGTACGGCATGTTGAACCCACACACACATGATGTTGTCCATATATGAGTATTTTGAAGAAGTATACTTATATGTTACGTTGTCCGTACTTATAGTACCATATTTCTGCACACAAATCACAGAGATGAAGTACAAATTTGAAGTTTGTATATATGCCATTTTGTTGCTTGTCTGAGCAAAACCATGGTGATTTCAAACAAGATAGATGATTTTTTATACCCTAGCTTCTCTCTATCTCTTACATGTGGGACCCGTGATCCATGATCTCAGTCCAGCTAGTGTGTTACAATCACCACCGTGCTCATCCTCCTTAATATCTATTCTTGTGTGGCTTCTCTCTTGCTATGTGGTGACCAATCATGAATGTGATGTAAACCGTGATGGAACATCGAGCAACATTATAAATTATCCCATTTACTAGTGCCTAGCTTGGCCAAGTTGTTTTTGTTCATTGTTCTAGAACACGCGACAAGGAACCTTTGTCCTGACGACCAAAGGCTCCAAGGCTGGTCACGAACTTATCTGAAAACAACACGGCGACGCGCAGAGACACCCATCCGAGATCTCACTGATGTAGGTGTGACATATATCCTGTCGTAGCAGGGGTTCAGTTAGTTTCTTGACCGTTGGCTCCTTCCAGGATTGGACACTACAAGGCTGAAGCAGATGGAACATATAGATTGGTGCGCTAGGGTCTATCAGCATGCATGTGAAGGATTTTCAGGAGATAAGGAGAACAAGCAATACAAGGTCGTCTTGACCCGTTTAACGCCCAGATACTACAGCATGCTTCTGCAGATTTGCTATATGCACATAAGTCTAGTTCTGCACTCCAGATTTTTGCTATATGCACATAAGGTCACTTCAAGTACTGCACAATAAAAAAATTGGGAAATTGATTGTTGGGAAGCAGAGATATTTGCTGCCCGTAGCATTTGCACTCATAGCGTCCTAATGACTACATTTTGTTTTTAGATAGAGTCTATCAAAATGATCTACAATACCAGAAAATAATAAGGTACAGAATGGCCACGACCCATCTCTGAAAATGATTATTATTTATGGGCCTCCTAATTTTGTAGTGGTCAATATTTTAATAAAGCTTTGAGACCTCGCCCTGAAGGAAACGAGAGCTTCTGTGGACGATGAGGACCAAAGGGCAAGGGTTGTTAACTAGCATGTTTCGATAGCCAAAGAAGATACAACGTTAGGAAGTATGGATTACACAACAAATCAATTATAATTAATTTTCCATAAGCACAAGTTGTATTAGCCAAAGGAAATTGAATTTACTAACCAGTACCTTACATCGTCATCCCAATCACTGGTACAGCTATACTATCTTCCACATTTGTGAGTCACACTGGACTATATGCATGGTCAACAAACCATCTGTCCCGAATTCAAACTGTAATCTTCAAAACTCGCATGCCGGGTTTAGCATACACACACACACACAATAACACTTATCACCTATTGTTTTGAAAGATGTGCGGCCTAGACATGGGTTTTCATTCTAAACTGGCATTGACGTATAGCTCCTTCAGCCGTTCCCATTTTTTTTTTCTTCAACATTCAGCTAGTTTGTGAATCACATAGCTGATAATGTAGTCGATGGTTGCCCACAGCCTCAGACAACTATCCGGCAGCGTGATATGTCTAAGTTGTGCATCACAGAAGAATCATAGGACCAAGATTTGATACACGACTGCATATGTGTTTCCGGATACTTCCTATCCCAACTGTTGTAGTTGTGCATATGCTTTGGTGGAGTCCGGAGCTACTAGTAGTAGTTCCTCATTCCTGTTTGCCATTGTCCTGACCTATGCGCGTAGTAGTTCCTCATTGCTAGTGCCGTGCTTGTGTCCTAACGTACATATGGAGCGGTATGGGGGTTATATATATGCAGCTGATACGGAGCTGATACGTATTACCCAACATTGTAATTTGGACCATGTATGACAGAGATATATACTGATTAATGTAGAAGAGATAGGACACTACGCTCAGGTTATTTATAACAAGGTGTATATCAGGGAAGCTTGATGGGCACCATGTTCTCTGCATTGCATTGTCCTTAGCACATGATAGGTCCTATCTTATAGTACAAATGGTATCATTGTGTGAGACAGTGAGCATCCATGCTACTTATTTATTGTACCATACAGGCATAAACATATGATTTCTTCGGTCAAAAAATTTTATTCGGTCAAAAAAAATACACATATGATTTTGTCCCTGCCGCCCAAATGAAGTTAGATTTGATATGAAAAAAAAAAAGAGAGACAATTTTAGTAACCGATGGTGGCTTGTTTGTCAGATTATGAGAAGTAATCTTGTAAAATCCCTTGCAGCATCTTACTTTTATTAATTAGATTGGAGCACAGGATTTCAAGACTGGTTGTACATAGGGAAACAAATGTCGCAGTTTTATCAAGTTTAGCATGACTTCAAGATTAGGTGTACATAGTGAACAGAAACATTGAGATGTCTTTGGGATAAAATTAACCAAGTTTAGAATCAAAATGATTCCTCAGTGACAGCTTCTATTGTCTCCCAACGACTGTGACAGCTAGCTCGGCTAGCCATCCATCCGCTACGCGTTTATCCCTGCTGCTGGCCTTGTAGGGCTTGAAGTCTATGTGACCTTCACAGCCTCTGCCCTGTTATTTTGCTCGCCCAGCATATAACCAGGCTCAGCTTTCTTGGATCGCCACTATAGTTAGCAGCGTATGGCAGATCGATCAGCCATAACCTCAATCTCCAAATGCTTGATTGGAATGAGGAAGACAAAGAAAGAAGGACGTGGATTTTCTCTGTGCATGTGCAGACATCAATGGATCATCGGGTGAATTGTGACTGGTAAGTGGGACCGTGTTGGGGTGCATTCGCTTCTTGGGCAGGTTGATTGTAGCTCAACAACACCATAATGATCTACTACCTCAAAAGGAAATAATCTATTTCTCTTGTTTATGCTGGTACATGTGCACAACACAGATTAGCTCAAACATTAGTGTACAAATCTATAAGTACACTAGTTGATAGTTTTTTATCAAAATTATTTGGTGTACATGTCCCTTGTTTTGTCTGCCGAAGGCTCAGAGACCCAAAGGCTCAGCTAGTAGTGCCATCTTCAAAATTCTCATCAATCTGAAACATGTGCAATGGATTGAGACCATGCCTGCCCATTCCATCTGGCCAGTGCAAAATCCACGAGTAGTTTTATGGGCATACATTGGTAGATGCCATAAGTACCCTTTAGGAAATAGATGCATATACATTCAGTATGTCAATTCTGTATTAGTGCCAACGTACGCTTGAAGAGATAGATGTGATAAGTACTATTATTAATTAAGAAGTACATAAGTTCTTTTCAGACCTCAAAACAGACACGTGACCTCAAAACAGAGCTACCAAAACCATCGACATCGACCACACCATCTTGCAACTTAATTTGTTGACACACCCTGTCAGATGACATGTTATCAGTATGAAAAAATAAATAATACACTAGTAATATGATGCAAATTAAAGGCAAAAGCTATATTGATGAAAAAAAAAGAACATGATCAGGAGCTGCTGGGCTGCTTCTGCATGAACGACCAAGAGAATAACAGGTACATGCTAGATAACATAGCTGACATCTGGTGACTGGTATAACAGGTACATGAACAAATACATGATTTGTTTTAGAAAATTAGCAACTGGGAACAAAAGATAGGAAATCAAACATACCCTATCGATCATTCCAAACCAGTTTTCCAGGTTGGCCCATCTAAATCCATGAATCCCAAATCCCTCGGTCGCTCAGCTCACACCGATCCATGTCAAAATTAAATCAAATCACAAAGACCTGAGCATTCAACATCTTGCTTCAATTGTATATGGTTACTGGTGTATGATATCTCACACCACTGGCTAGATCAAGCTTGCTCACACTAGAACATGAGGTACCGTTGCTCGAATGAAGACAACCTTATGAGGAGTGTGTGGAACAGAAAAGGTATCCCTGAGTATTTTGGTCCGGTGGGGATAATGCCGCATATTGATGTGCTGCCGGTATAATATTCATCTCCTTCAGGGTCCTTCTGCCGAGCTGCTCTATGGAATTGACTCCAGCTTGTGATTGTGCTCCAGATGCCTCCTAATCATAAATCATAGTCTGTCTTTGTCTCATCTCTATCTCTTAGATGTTAGGTTTCCCAACCATTGTCCCTCTCTTCCTTCCTCTCTCCACCAATGACTTACTGAGTTTTCAGTGGTTTCCCAACTATTTTCAAGCCCTAAACAATGGGTTGACTACCTGTGACCTTATATATATATCTACGATTCATTCACCCATATGCATGCATTAATGTAGCTACATGTACAACAAAAAGTAAATAATGGAAGGAAAGTTGGCATGGGAATTGGATGCGAATAACCTCGGTCGTGCCAATCACTACGTTATTTGTACATCACTAGTACAAAAATGAATTTAAGGACATCTACCATATCTTGAAATAATCAAGGGGCTTAATGGCCGCGCCCCACCTTATTTACAAATGAGTTTTAAATCTGGACCTTCTAAGAAACCTCCTTCCGATATTGATTTTTGACATGAGTACAGGACATTCATTGTAAATGGTTGTCATAAAGAAAACAGTAACTATTGCATATTTATTCAGAAGAAAGCAAAATTTATCTTAAAATTGTAGTCCTCGATGTGATCTACAAGTTTGTAGTTCCCAATATTTTTATTTGGAGTTGTTAAGAGAGCCAATTAATCATTTAAAATTATTATATTTTAGAATTCAGCCTTTTCAATTTTTCTAACTATGCACCTTTGATTTTGACATGTTTTGTGTCAAAGTTGTAGATCCTGATGTGATATATAACTTCTATAGATAACAATTTTTTGTTTAATAACTTTTAGGGGCCCAAACATGTACTTTAATTAAGTTCACAGATATTTGAATTCCAATTTAAATTATTGAAATGTCAGTGTTGGCTGCCAAATATGGCTTACAAACTTCCATATTCATTTATATATAGTTGACATGTTTTAATAAAATAGTTTGAGGGCAAAATATGATTGATGAACTTTCATATTTATTCATAAAAATATTTACTGTTTATTTCTAGAGGCAGGAATCGTTCCCACTCATGGTTGTAATGAAAATAATGTCCCAGCACTAAGTAAAGAAAGCTCTATGTCCCAGCACTAAGACTGTATTTGTATTTATATGAGCATATTAGATGTGTATTGTTTTTCTATGTGTTTTCCCAGGCTCAAAAGTGTTTCTAGCCCCACCATTGTTTGTCTATATATGGTGAACAGGCACAGCAGAAAAAAAAAACTTTTGCACTATGAGTAGCGGAGTTAAGCAGATGATATCAATAAGAAAACATAATTTACATGGTCATTTTTATGCTAAGAATCAATTCGCACTATGCTACCAACGCCTTGCCTTCACAGTCCTCTTCTCCACTGACGTCCAAAGCACCAAAATCGGCATTCCTTGAATGAGCCACTGTTAAGCATCAGTATTAGACTATTAGTACAATGTGATTGAAGGACGTCAATTTAATTAGTACATGATCAAACTAAAGGAACCTAGCAATTGTGGGACTGTGGTAAAGCAACCAAAAAACCTCTTTTTTCTCAAAATGTTGACTGATGTCTGGTCCTAAGTGCGGCTGTGCGAGCTTGTATATATATGTGTGGCCCAGCCCCATCCCTTCCCCTGGTGGTCTAAATTAGCCATCAGACTCGCACGTGTGCATGAGAAAACTAGCTAATCAGCGTGTATATTCCCTAAAAAATGTTAATCGACATATATCCTTTTTTCTGTGGGAAATGCGGTGCCAGAGCCCTCTATGGCCAATATGGTGGCTCCAGCAGGGTCTGCTTCGGTGCTGGCAGTCTCACTCCCTCGATCCAAAATGTTGTGCCTTGCATTTCCCTTTACATCCCTGTCGTGGAGCTCATGACCTTTTATCCATCTCTCCGCACTTGGTGCTTTTGATGGTGTGGCGGTCTCAAGCTTGTCGCGCGGTAGGCAGGGTCGATGGTAACGCCAGTTGGCTCGCGCGGAGGCACATGAACACAGAAGGCATCGACAAGCAAAAGTGGAAATTCTTGTACCCTATGAGGCACCTCCATAGCTGTCCTAGTTCCTAATGCCTCCTAATCCTAATGAATACGCCTAATCATGCTCTGTTTGTTCTTGACACGTACAGTTGTTACCTGTAATGCTCTCTCTCTCTTTCTCTCTCTCACACACACACAGCTTGTGACATTAATAACATTTTGGCTAGTGTTCATATGATACACAAACCCTACGGGATTTTCGTCTTTTTTTTCACATATATATAGTGTGCCATCAACTGGCTGAATCACGGCCAAGTGACCACGTGCAGCTAGCCACACCTTATGTCTGTATTTATACGAGCATAGTAGATGTGCATTATTTGTTTTTCTATGTGTTTTCCCTGGCTCAAAAGTGTTTCTAGCTCCACCATTGTTTATCTATATATGGGGAACAGGCACAGCAGAAAAAAAAAATATCTTTTTCACTATGAGTAGAGGAGTTAAGCAGAAGATATCAATAAGGAAACATAATTTACACGGTCATTTTACGCTAAGAATCAATTCGCATTATATTAGCAACGCCTTGCCTTCACAGTCCTCTTCTCCACTGGTGTACGTCCAAAACACCAAAATCTACATTCCTTGAATGACAAGTTACGGGTGCGGCTTAGCTTTTCTGGACACAAGCTATAGACTCAAACTTGTTCAACATAGCAAAGCAGAGGACCAGTTTGATTAGGAGGCACCTGGAGCTAGAAAATAAAATATTATGAGTGCAGGTGAAAACATCCAAGAGAACAACATAGATGACTATTACAATTTTCGGAAAATTAAATATTATGAGTGCATTCAAAAAAAAACTTGGCAATCGTAAATTTATTAAAACATAATCATATCATAATTTCGTGGTTGATCCATCAAAACAGAACAGTAAAACACCTGACCAATCAAGGGGATAAAACTTTCCCATTGGAACCTAATGTCTTGCTGCAAAAATGCATCAAGTTTTCTGAGAGTTTTGTACCGAGCCAGGATAGATGGATAGGGCAAACACCAGGAAGTGAGATCCTCGCAGAGGGAGGCCCAGACCAGATCAGCATCCAGCCGGTCTGCTTCAAGTACATGTGGCCACGTTGCTCCTGATGCCTCCTCCTCATCCTCGAACGGAACACTTGTGTGTGTCTGTCCTGCCTGCATATCTCCAAATATCAGTTTCACAACCATTATTCTACCTTTCTCTGCACTAAGGCGGATTTACTGTTTTTCAGTGGGTTTGAACTGCTAGATGTTCACACACATGCATAAACAATAAGATATGGTAAACTTCTAAGGTTACAAGATTAGATGAGATCGATCAAGAATACTCCTAATAAGAGAGACAAGTTGTGCCTCAAGCCTTCAACAATGGGATGCTGGGGTGTGCAATTCTAGAAGTTTGGTGTTATGTACTGATTGTAGAAATGGGGGTGGAAGGGAGGAGGGGGTGGGGGTGGAGGTGGAGTTTGGGTTAGCCAACAAAACAGCAGATTACATCGCCACACGAGTGAAGAAGAAATAAGAACAATTACAGGGCATCAAGCCAGAGACAAACAGCTCTTCTATCATCAGAACCTAAACGATAAGCTTGGAGAGCCGCTTCATCCTTGAAATTCCTCAACTTTCTACTGAAGGTAGCTTAAATACCATCGAACACCATCCTGTCCCTGATCTTCTAGTGTTCCCAAGCAGCAATCAGAAAAGATGTGCATGAAGAATAGAAGAGCAGACAACTGTCTGCTACGTACCATTTTAGGCCGCACCATAGCTGTCCTAGTTCCTGATGACTCCTAATCCTAATGAATACCTCACGCCTAATTGTGCTCTGTTTATTCTTGGACACTACTGTTGCTACCTGCAATTCTCTCTCTCTCTCTCTCTCTCTCTCTCTCTCAGCTTGCAACATGAATAACATTTTTCCTGGTGTTTTTTATATGATACATAATCAAAGCAAGCTATGGGAATTTCCTCTCTTTTTTCATCACACATATAGTGTGCCATCAATTGGCTGTATCAAGGCCAGAGACCACGTACAGCTAGCCACCTTATGTCCCATCACTAAGACCTTGTCTGTATTTATATGAGCATATTGGGCCTCGATATATAACAGTTAAGCGATATACAACAGTTAAAGCGATATTGGGCCTCAAAAGACTTCCAGACGAATACAGAGAGACTTGACTCGGGTCGCCCTCCCGCACGGGCGCCCGGGCAAAACCCCAGCCGCCGCCCAACCCCGCCTCCTCCCGCCCACCTTGCTTCGCCGCGCCGCGAGGGAACCGCCGGAAGGCCCGCGGCAGTGTCCCTAGGACGGCGGCGGCGCGAGGCCCTTCGCCCCGGGCAGGCCGAGCTCCTCGTGCGGGAAGGCAGCTCGTCGTCCTTGCTCTTCTCCTCCCCGTCCCGGCGGTCTCCGGCGACCGGCGTGGCGGCTCCCCCTCTCATCGACGGATCCACACCTCCCACCACCGATCTGCATCAGGCGCCCTCCTCCCCCCCCCCGCTGCCGCCCAATCGAGCCCCGTCGGGCCTGCTCCGGGCGTGGCTGCTCACCTCCCGGCGGCGGCCCATGGTGCTTCCACCCCCTCCCCTCGTTGGTGGTTGGCGGCCGGCGGCGTGGCCGACGGCGGCGGCGAGGCGTCCCAGCATCGCACCGAGCATGGATCCGGCCCCCCATGGCTCGGTTTGGCGTGTGGTGAGTGCCGCCCGCCCCTGCTGGTGGGTCAACGGCGTCGAGCTCGAGGTCCCGCCCACGAGCCCTTCCCGTTCGCCGGCGGTCCGGTACACAGCCAGGTTGAGGTACGAGTTTTTTGTCACCATGGTGCTGTCCGGTTGGTACTGCACGCCCAGGTGTTCGGCGAATGTCATGGGCAAGCCAGTCCGGCGGTGGACGCTGCCGGGCGCGCGCCCCTTCGTCGCGGCGAGTCCGCGTGGCTCCGTGGCGTGGGCGGCGACCGGGCGGTGTCGGTCGCGCGCCTCCGGTCGTAGCGGGCGAGTCCGCGCGGCTCCAGCGGCGCGTGGCGGCGGCGGCGCTGCGGTCGCGCGCCTCCGTAGTCGCGGGCGAGTCCGCGCGGCTCGCGGACGTGGGCGGCGGCCGGCGCTGTCGGTCGCGCGCCTCCCGTCGTCCGCGGGCGAAGTCCGCGCGGCTCCGCGGCGTGTGGCGGCGGCGGCGCTGTCGGTCGCTGGCGCCTCCCGTCGTCGCGGGCGAGTCCGCGAGGCTCAGCGGCGTGTGCTGCCATCCGGCAAAGGGTGGCGCCCCCACGACGGCATCGCCCGGACAGCTCCAACTTGGTGTGGCCTCTACCTCAGGTTCTAGGCGAAAGTTTAGCCGGATTACTCGCGGCCAGTGACGGAATCCCCTTCTTGAAGGCGTCATTGAAGAACCTCCTATGTCGCTCCTGCAACGACCACTCCGCCCAACCCCGTAGCACAAAGACTGGCGAAAGCCTTGCCAAGCTTGTTTGCTTGGTCGACGATGGTGGCGTTGTCACGTCATCCACCTCCCTGGAGGCATCGTTGAAGAGTTCATGTGTTTCGGCGTTGTATTTTTCTTTCTGTCTTTTTTGTGTTTTTGTGTGGTGTCTTGTATGGTTTTAGTCCGGTTTTCCAGGATTAACCGGACGGGTTTCTTCCCGTTTCCCACAAAGCGTGGACTTTTTTTTTTGAAACCAGTAGGTGGGGAAGCTCTCCCCCCCGAATTAGCTTTCAAAAAAAAAAAAAAAAGATATACAACAGTTAAGCGATGATGGATATGGAGATGTTTATATAAGGTGAACACGGGCACCATGAGTAGTAGAGCTATGCAGAAAGATGTCAATAACTAAAAATTAATTTACGGGACCATTCTTACACTCATAGTTCTCGTATCCTCTGGCGTCCAAGGCCGGACATGTTACTAGGTGCTGCTACAAACTGAAAGTTGTTCAACGTAGCCAAGCACTGCTTTGACCGGATCAGATGGTTTGCAGCAGAACTCCGCCACTAGCTTGATATATTGGATCTCACAGTTCTCTCATCTATGTGAAACGAGAGAGGGGCCGTGATATATGTCACAATTCATCCAGATCCATAGTGATAGTAATTTTGCGCTAAGATACAGAAACTGTGTTCCCCTCACCGTCCGCCCAGATAAAATTACACACACCATATATACCGTCGGTGCACGCGGTGCAGCACAATAAACAGAGTTAAGAGAGCTACACTAGACAGTATCAGGCTGCACACCACAGAGTCTGGGACAGCTCCGCTCAATTCTGACAGTATCAGGCTGCACACCACAGAGTCTGGGACAGCTCCGCTCAATTCTGCATCTAAAGGGGTTGTAACTCCTCATTTCACTTGTAGTACTCGAGTTCCTACTGAAACTTCTCCATGTACTATAAAGGACATTGCTGATGCCTCATATTCCCACATCGCACTGCTGGTTTTTCATACTTGCGAGAAACTGTTTTTGTACTATTATGCATCTTTTTGTCCATTTGGAAGCTATGTATTATGCATGCTACATAGCTGGAAGATATCAAACGGATGACTATAGTAGTCATGAGAAAAACTTGGTACTTGTATATAAGTGATGATCTGATCCTTTTATAGATCGAGTGAAACGTCCAGAGAAAATGCTAGAAAAATGCGGTCCATGTTGGATGCTGCTTCAAGACTTCTACTATACAGAGGACACATTGACGTGTTGTAAATGGTGACCAGAAATAGTACAAAAATTAGAAACACACTGCAGCAATGTTTGCCCATGTGTAACTGTGCAATGAGATTTATGACTCGAGAAGCTTGCTATCCACCAAATTTGAGCTGCGTGATTATTTTTACTGACATTATTTAGGATATAAGAGTAATTACAAGCCAACTGCATGCACATATGTCAAGTTCAAGAAGCTCGTCCTCAACTTCATACATTATTTCCGTGTTTTTATATATTAATTATATTAGTATAAAATATTTATCTCTTGTTGTGAGGAATATAGGTGTGATGAGGATTTCTTACATAAAATTCGAGATGCGATGTTGCAACACACATATGTCAAGTTCAAGAAGCTTAGAAGGAAAATATTGGAATAACCACACACAGACACATACAATCTGTTAAGGGGCCCATATACAAAAATTACAGTAAGGTTGTTGTACAAATTGCAAATTCATAATACCTTATTATAAAATAACAAATAGGCATACTCCACACATCCATGCATATATTAAGCTGCTAGTGCTTTTTCTTGCAGAAAAATAAAATGAGAACATGGAAAACTTGAACATTTGTACTACCATTGAGACATGCATGGACTGCATGAAAATTCAGTTGTTATAATTAATTCATTATTCACATTGCCATTGTTAAGTTCTAGTGTTAGACGACTATTATCAGTACAATATGATTGAAGGTGGCTAAAACATGATTAAACTCTCCAAGAGAGTCGAGCCAGAGAAGTGGCGCCAGTTGGATTGGACCTTTTTGCGACCACGCCATAGGCGCGTTTTCATTAAGCAGAAAAGAGTTTTGAGACAACAACCAGCCATGGTAACAACAGTTACCCAGCCACACACACACACACCAACAAAATTAACTTAAAGTGATTACATTGGAAAGAATTTTGCTACTGAAAGGTAACCACAAACACTACTGAAGCGCTAGCAGAGCCGCCAGTGTGTCTCAGAACCTGCTGAGCACCAATCCTGGCCTTCATCTTGGATTTTGAGGACAAGCTGCGCAGCCGTCGACGTAACTCCATCGAAAGTCCTCGCATTCCGCTAGTTGGATTGGACCTTGATTGCTACCAGTTGGTGGCACGTATATAGAGACTGCAGGAGATGTTTTCCAAGATGCCTCATATTCCTAAGTCATCATGCGCTGTGCTCCACCTCCGTGCGCTGTATTCTAGTTTTTGTGTTACATATATCATGTTGGGTCAGTTAGCTAGCTAGGCATACCTAATGAATCAGTATAGCTACTATTGAACGAGTATTTGTAGGATAAAACTGTAGGCAGAAACCTAGTACAAACAACAAGAGATATGCATGCAAAATTTGTGGCAGTGGTCAGACCCACACACACATTCCTTAATTTGTGGCAGAGAAAGGATACTGGTCAGAGTTAATATAGTAATGCAGCCTCTATTGACACAGTCGGGATTGTACATTAGAACAAAAAAATTATGCAAAATTTTTGAAGTAACCAAGTTAATTTATTGTCAAGAGAAATTTGATTTCCTAAACAACACCATACATCTTTTCATGTCAGCATCTAGATGAGGTCCACACTACTGGAAACTAGAATTTTCCTATGAGTGTGACTACCAATAAGATAGTTATCTTGTCGGTTGTACTCACCAAAAAGTTAACGCAAAATTTTTTCTGTGTTTTTCAGAAGAAAGTTATTTAATTTTCCTATGTGTTTTTTGAAAAACTATCAAGATAATTGTAGTTATATATCATGTCAATATAAGCAATAACCGTCAAAAAGTTCAAGCCTTCAGTGAAATTCGGGTTTCCAGTAATGTGAGGTTTGATATTTAAGCAGGAATAATACATTGATTCTTATCATGACTTGCCACTTGTCGAACACTACTATCTTCACATTAACCACAACTGTTGCTAACTAATCATTTTCCAAATCTTGAAGAATAAATAATCTTCGAGCATAATATGTGGGTTGGAACATACACAGCAACATGGCCTTTCAGTTGACATATTGTACTGGGGCCTAACTTGGGGTTTCACTCCAAACTATCTACAATCCTTTCGGTGTTTTCATCCAAATAGGAGCTACTTTTTAACACTGTCAGCTAGATGAGCCGAGTTCATGCAGCTTGACAAGTAAAGGATACAAGTCCATGTAATGGAGAAGGGTGATTCAATGAGCGATTTTTGCAAGATGTACTATGGAGGAGTTTCCAAATACTTCCTATCCCCTACTATTCTGAATCTGCATGCTTCAATCGACTCCATGCTAACTCCAGTAGCTCCTCATTGTTATTGCTCCACGTTTTCTATTGTGACTTACACGCAGGTCAGTTTGGGGGTTATATCACTACCAGAATCCGAGGCTTTGCCGAAAGTGCCTAATACACTCGGCAAAGGCCCGAATACACTCGAAAAAGACCGAATACACTCTCGGCAAAGAGGCTCTTTGCCAAGTGCCCAAAAACACACTCGGCAAAGAGGTGGGCACTCAAGAAAGCCTCGGATTCTGGTAGTGTATGCATGCTTGTAACATCAGGGCTCTTGATTCTGAGCATTACAATTGTGCAAGCACATGCATCGACATATATCCAATAATGAAGCAAAAGTGGAGAGGAGATTCTGGAAACTTCCTATCCCTGAAAATTCTTGTTTAGAATGCTTCAGATCGACACCATGCTACTACAAACAGTTATTTGAAGTTACTAGTGCCCTCTCGGTTTATGTGCACTCAGTAGTTAGTTTAGGGCTACTTCTCTGTAGTAACACCTAGGATCAGAGTAGCTAAGACATATATGGGATAATATGGGAAGGAGCCTATAAAATTGTAGGTCTATGTACACCATCCATTTCTAGAGCTGTAACAAGTGACACTCTGTGAAACTAGATTGCCAGAGACCGGCATATGACTTCCGCCTCTTGAAGTGGACAGAAAGTTTTTAAAGAAAGCACCAGTAGCATGCGTACCATTACTGACACCAGCTAAGGGGATTTCTCGATGTGGATCTAGCCTAGCCGCCACCAGGCCTGGATCGAACTCCTTAGTTTGCTTAGTCTTTCCCCATTGTTTGAAAAGACATTACATCAAGTGCTCTCTATTGAAAGATATAAGCAAAAGTTGTTTATACTAGGTTTTTCTTGCTATACGTAGCTACACGGCTGCCAGCGGCCTGCGAAGGGTTCTCATCCATGCGGTAGGAGAGAATGAAAAGTACCATGCTTAATTTTCCCACATCATCCCTTATTTGAAACGATGGACCCTCATCTTTGTTGAGTGCCTTGACGCCCAATTCTCCTGAGTATCAGCTCAACTTGGTTGGCTGCTGGACAACCAGAATTGTTGAGCATCAGCGATCATGGGCGTGTAGCATGGTAAGGTTGATCGGAAATGTTGTCTCGAGATAGGACCAAGAATTTCCACCCGACAGGCAATGTTGTTCCAGTTGCCTCCTATTCTCAATGCACTAGCTATGTTGTTCTGCCATCTTCCAAACATTTACTCTCTCTCTCTCTCCCTCTCTCTCTCTCTCTCTCTCTCTCTCTCTCTCTCCATTGGCTTGGCCTTTTGTGTACCTACAGAGTATAGATACTTATAGAAAGGTAGAGGTCCATGAAGCTAAGCTTACAATACTGTGCCAGGCCATGAACAATGAAGGGTTAGAATGTGGTGCATTATATGTTTGTGCACTTATTTTCCTTATATTAATCCATAGATGCAAGATCTGCCGGTGTTGTACTATAAATATTTTCAAAATTCAGGCACTTGAGTAATTCAGTGGCCATAATCATGTCATGAAATTGTAAAGTATCTTTGTATGGTTTGTTGCTAGAGTGTGTAAAGGAATCCAGCCCGGGTTTGAGACCTTATCCACGAATCCCTAGCCACTGCTGACACTTCCACCAACCCATCGCCGCCATCCATGTGCAACTCACATGTGGTAGCCACGATCATGCAGCTCCTCACGCCGTATCCGCTTCGCATCACCATACGCTGCACAGCACCCTGTAGATGCATAATTCTCGAACCTCTAAGTGATCTTCTACACAGCCTCAAGATTGAATTCAACAATAGCTTTGATAAAAATTGTTAGAAATTAGCCCCTCACAGCGACGAGCTGTCTACTAATCGCCAAGTACGGAAGCGTATATGGTAGAGTTGAAGTAGGACTCTGTAACCCGGTCTCCTCATAAATACGAGAGGAGGGCTGCTTTTGTAACCATGACGATACATTGAGAGGTTCGCGGGAGGGAGGCAGCATGTTGCCGGGACACTGGAGCGGCCGTATTGCTGGTATTGGGGAGCAGCACCAAATCGTGCCTCTAGTGTCGTTTATGATCTTGCGTGTTCATCCTGGTTGATTCCATCGACGGTTCCATGTGTGTAGATTAGTAGACAGATCGTCACTATGAGGGGCTAATTTTTAACATGGTTGAGATTTTAGACTAAGGATCGAGAGCATCCTTAGGCACACCGAGGCCATGCTCATTCCTGTTAAGCGTGGTGATGTGACAGGTTGTGCATGTGAGAGCTCTTTGGTGGTGTGTTTTCCATGTTACAGTTCCTGTGAATGCATGCTTGTGACTTGCGATCAAGTGGTGTCGAAGATTCTGAAGTAATTAGAGTTACGTGGCCTTATATATTTAATGGATAAATCATAACCACAATAAAATGTGCCTTACACACTTTTAGATTTATTTTCAAAAGAAAATGCTTTTACCTGCTTTTGTTTTCTAGATGTCACCCCTCTAAATATTTCTCCCAAGGAGGCTACTCAAGAAAATTTTTCTCCTAATGGGATCAGTAACATGCTCGTATTGGAATTTTAAGGAAGACAGTCTAGCTATGCTATTTTGTCTGTTATTAATGCTCATATGTGCATCCAGTACATAAATCCTGTTTTAGCGCCAAACAAACACATGATGAGAAATAAATATTTAATTCATTCCAAGATCAGCAAATCGAGTTAATACACTGTCAATAAGAACAGGAATTGGATGCAAAAAGCAATTTATATTAAGATGTAAATGATTATATTAGTGAAAAAGGATCTTCACTACATTATGATATAATTTGCAGCAAAAGGCAAATGGTTACATGGGAGTTTACATGGAGCAACAGATCGAATTGCAGGTGAAAAAAATCCTAGAGAAACCACCCACACGCGCAGCTGCCGCTGCTGCTCTCACTCATTTACCGCCAATTCTCATGTGTTGCTCCCACATCAAGGACAGAGAACGATATGGAAGATAGGATAATGATGAGAAACACCATGCAAATTAATGGAACAAGTGTTAAAATATTCTTTTTCCATAATGCACTAAAATATGATGGATGGAATGGTTTCATCCTACCTCATCCCACATGAGCCAAACACATCCTAGATACACAAGAGACCTTCGTGCTCAGTTTTGTTAGACCAAAAGATCGAGAAAACCGCATCGCAGCACTAAAATATTATAATAGAAGAGCTTATAACACGAGTGCAGGACAGTGAACAAATCTCAGCATGCACTAGAATATCGGTTTAATTATATGCATCTGCGTCGATCGAAGTCCACGGGACGATGTGCTTGGGCAAAGCCGAATCACCAGTCATCGATTGAAGTCTTTATAAAAAATGTAATTAGTTCAGTTTACTCTCATTTATAGTGCATCAGTACAACGTTAGCGCCAGCAGCATCTCTAGTAGGCTCAAGCTTTCCAATTAAGTTGGTCACGGACTAATCTATAGAGAACACCCGAGATCAAGTCACGAACACCTGAGATCTAACTGGTTTCGACATCATGTGGCTGGAGAGAGTCCAGGTTCTCTGTCTTTTGCTCCTTCCATGTGCATCCATGGTAGAAGGCAGAAGCACAAGCCAGCATAGAGACCGGTGTTCCAGGGTGGATCAGCTAAGGCATCGACGGCTGGTGATTATATTCGGCGTGACACCCATGTTCCTCTTGGATCATATTATCCCCCAGGACCTACAGTATATGCTTGTGCCAATGTGCGCTCCAGACATGTATGAACAGACTTATACACTCCAGATGCCTTCTAATCCTGGCCACAGATAAAGCAGGTGCACGGCACACCACTGATAGGGACGCGGCAGTTTTCCACGTTCTGGGTGTCGAGGCAGGACGAGCCTGAGCAGAACGGTGGTAATTGGCGGTGTAAGGTACCACCATCACGGCTCGAACCCTGAGAAGTCTTCTGCGCGAAGCGGGGACGGGCCTGCGGAGATGCTCCCGTGCGCAGCCTGTGAGCAGGAGGGGCGCGAGAGGTATCCTCCGAGCGGCCTTTCTATGTGTTGACACAGTCCCATGCAGCAGATTTTCCAACAGTAACTTATACACTACTTTTGCTGTTGTTCCAGATGCCTCCTAATCCTAAGTACGCTCCATGTCTATGTTCTGTCTCCATCTCTCCAGATGCTAGTTTTCCCAACACACTCTATGTATGCTGTCTCTCCAAATGCTAGTTTTGCCAACAATTCTGAGTAGAGATCAAAGTACAAAATGTTTGAGAAAGACCCAAATAAGAGATGTGCCATTTCCATGCACCTTAAATAATGGGAAGTTGGTTGTACATGGCTGTGCACTATTTCTCCATTCATATTATACATTAAAGGAAATTAACCCATAGATGCATAAGGTCACTTTTTTTTTTTTTGCACTGCAGAATTAGAAAAAAATGGGAGCATCTCGTTAGGTGGCCGGGGACATTTGCTATAGCCGCCTCGGGCACCATGTTATCTGTCAGATTATACTGCATAAAAATTATTTCAGACAATACTAATTATTCTTGAACCACACACAAATTGCAGAAGGAACGAGCACATTTGGCCTTTTCGCGAGGAGTGGAGCCTGAATCTTGTGTGAATATAGATTTTTGAACCAAACAGTAGCAAAAGCCGGATTAAATGGTTCCATCCTGTTTCACCCTATGAACTAGACAAATCGATCCTAGACCATAATGTTTTTGTTTTGTTAAACACAAAGGTCGAGAATTATTAATATCCAAGCACCAAAATAATACTTGTTATAAGAAGGTAGAGCTTACAACACGAGTGTGTAGGACCATGATGAGTAAATCTCAGATCTGAAAAAGTTCTTATTATTTATTTATATAAGTAACTAGTTCAGTTTATCAACATATAAGTGCATCTGTAACGCCACCTGAGATCTGGTGTGACATCTGGTGGCTTGGCCGAGAGAGTCCTGCCTCTCGGTGTTTAGTTCCTTCCACGCTTCCACGTGAAGAGACAGAAGCACCAAGCGGAGTAGAGACAAGTGGCCATGGTGGATTTGTGAAGGCATTCGCGACTCTTGGTTCAGTGAAACACCCATGCTTCTACATGCGTTTGACCCCCGGTTCAGCAGCTTCAATGTGCCTGCAGTCTGGATTTTCTCACAGTAAGTTGCAACACTTCTTGTGTTGTTGCTCCAGATGCCGCCTAATCCCAAAACACTTTGCCCCATCTCCATCATATCTCTCTAGATGCCAATTTCCCAACTATTCTCTCCTCTGTCCAGTGATTACTTACATGGGTCTTTTCATAGTTTTGAACTGCTAACTAGCCTTTCAAAGGTAAGAGAGTAGAGACTTGACGGCCGGTGTGCACTTGGAGGATGTTCTTGATCTCATTGCGATTTGCGGTGCTGCAACCTTTGGCAAAATGAAGAGAAGACTTGTCCAAATTAATTTGTTGTCCAGAAGCACGACAATAAAGGTCCAGAGCACTCTTCACAGTCACCACATTCTCCCTATTTGCCTTGAAAAGAATCAGGTTGTCATCTGCAAAAAGAAGGTGGCTCACCATTGGAGCTGATGGAGCCACTTTGATACCCTTGAGCTCTGATGACTGAGTACATGTTTTTAAGAGGCATGTGAGGCCCTCTGCTGCCAACAAGAATAAGTAGGGCGAAATAGGATCCCCTTGACGAATGTCACGGGTTGGGGTAAAAGGTTCCAACTTATTGCCCTTAAAAACCACGGAGAAAGAGACCGAGCTAACCAACCTCATAATCATCTCCTCCCCAGTGTCTATGAAAACCCATCTTAGTCATAATCTTTTGTAGATATTCCCATTCTAGCCTATCATACGCTTTCATATCAAGCTTCAGTGCACAAAACCGATCTTCAATGGCCCTCTTTTTCTTCATATAATGTAGGCATTCGTGCGTTGTAATTATGTTATCAGTAATCCATCTTCCCGGCACAAAGGCTGACTGCTCCTCAGAAATAATTTCAGGCAGGACCAGTTGAATTCTGTTGACCACCGTCTTTGATGCGATTTTAGAAACCACATTGCATAGACTTATTGGGCGGAACTGTCCCAGCTCCTCCGGGTTCTCCACTTTTGGCATTAAAACGATATTCGTGTTATTGAGCCCTGAAGGATCCTCTTCACCACGCAGGATTCTAAGAACAACTGTTGTCACCTTCTTCACCGCACACATCCCAGTTTCTTTGAAAAAAATGCGCTGAGAAGCCATCCGGGCCCGGTCCCTTGGTAGGGAACATCTGAAACAAAGCTTTTTTAACTTCCTCTGGAGTGATCCGCTTCAGAAGCTGATCATTCATATCACAGGCAACCTTGATAGGTACCATACACTACTACATCACCGAACTTCCATGGTGGGCAAATCACGATTTTCCGTGGTGGTTTTCCGTCCGCCCGAACGAAGGGTCACGATAAATAAACGATTTTCTGTGGCGGTTTTTGGCAACCCTAATGCCCCGCCACCGTCAATCGTAATAAAAACAAAAAATGAAAAAACCCAGATCTAGGCCCAAAACGGGCCCGGATCTGGCTGGCTGTGTCGCCGCCCGGCCAGATCCGCAGCCAGGACCCGCCGCCGCCGCCCGGAAGAGGGGAGCTGCCGCCGCCGCCGAGCTCCTCGGCGGCGGATCCGCCCGCCGAGCTCCCCCTCTGCCGCCCCCCGGGGAGCTCCTCCGCCGGGATCACTCCGCCACAGCGGCGCTCGCGTGGGGGCCGCGCTCCGCCGCTGCTCCCGTCGCCGCTTCGCCGCCGCCGGCCTCGGAATACTCGCGCTCCGCCGCCATCGGCCCCTAGGGCGCTCAGCGCGGCCTCGCGCGCGCTCGCCGCTGCTCCCGTCGCCGCCGCGCCCCTCCATGCGCGGCTCCGCCGCGCCTCCGCCCGCCCGGCCAGCGTGCGTGAAGTGGAGATGGGCGTGCGGCGTGAAGTGGAGAAAGTGGAAGAGGGAGAGAGCAGCTGTTGAGTGGGGTTAGGGTTTCATCCTTTTTTATATGCTTTCGACCTCAGAATGGGCTCGTATGGGCTTGCGTGGGCTGGAACTTTGGGCCTCATTAACGTGGTGGTTTTTTTATAAAAACCGCCATGGTTAATCGATTTACTGTGGCAGTCATAATAACCGCCACGCAAAATAGAAAATAACCGTCCACGGTTAATCATGATATTAACCATGACGGTTTCTCAAATGTCCACCACGGAAAATGCATTCCAAACACCATGTAAAATCAATTCTGTAGTAGTGATAGCTAAGAGTCGGCCAAAATCTGTGACGCCTTGAGCTGTGTACAACGAATGATAGAATTTGTTGTCAGGATGCCATCACGTCTTCATGCTCCGTATAGGACCCATCTGCAAGTTTCAATTTTGAGATTTTGTTTCTTCTTCGCCGCTGTGATGCCTTGAGGTGGAAGAAGTGTGTGTTTCGGTCCCCCTCGGACAGCCACGTGATGCGACAACGTTGTCTCCACATCACCTCTTCTCGATGGTTGAGTTCCATAATTCTTTCGACCACCTTAGTCTCCTCATAATTTGGCCCCGTTCTATGAGGATCAGATCGGAGAGCTTCAAGCTCTCTGTTGAGCTTACCAAGCTCCTTCTTGACACTAACAAAAGTCGTTCTTTCCCAAACGCCAAGGTGTCTAGAGACCAGCTCTAACTTCTTCAACAGTCCTGCTAGACTCTCAGCTCTCGGCTGGTCGGTCCACATCTGCGTGAGGTTCCTTGAAGCTCGGGTGTTTTTTTTTTTTTTTGGAAAAGTGAACTTTTATTACTTTCAAGCAATCACATCGAGATGATATAATGTCTTGAAAATTCCCGGCCTCTGCCCATGGGCACACAGCCTTGAAGCTCGGGTGTGACTCCCACATAACCTCGTATCTGAATTGTCTTTGCTTTTGTCGTCCCCCACTTGGCTGTTTTTCCGCCTCGATAGGGGCTGTGATCAGACGCGCTGCTGTTAGGTGGCTCGGCCGGCTGGCTGGCCTGGTTCCTTTGGGTAACACTTCTTGTTTGATTACTTTTTCCCCAGTGTGCCTAAGTCAAGAATCCGTCCATCTACAGATGGTGTATTATCAGACCAAGACATTGTGATCAGCATTCAACTACAGTGAACTGAAGAGTGCGCATAGATTCAGAATCTCACTAGGAGGGAAAAAATGAACCGGCTTATGGAGCATGGGAATGGTACATGCTGGCATCAGATGCATCACAATCGGAACATAAGGTTACAGGCTGAAGCTCTACTGACCTTGCATCTACAGCAGGGTGAAGTTACCCTCAATTCTCTCTTTGCTACATTGTATTGAACACTTGGCGCTCCAAGCACAAGCAAGCAAGCAATCTAAGGCTGGAGGAACCATGTGTCGTTTGGTTACTTGTATCTAAACATTGCCTATATCTACTGGAGTATATGCATAACACAAACTATATATTAAATATCAAATGACTTACAATTTATAACCAAGGAGTACAAGTTACCCTACCCGGCCATCAGTAAAATGGGCAGCCACGTGAGCACGATGCCATTTGAGTTCGAACACATATGAGCAGAAGTGGAAGCCAAGTGGATGAGCCTAGCTAAAACCATCTTCCTCGTCATTGGCTTATGTGTTCCTCTGTTGCACAACATCCGGTGCACCTATATTTTTTATTTGTTTTTGATGCAAAAAGAAGTTCCCAATGGTGCAAATAAAAAAATTACACGTGGCAAGAAGAAATAAGACAAACAGCGCTTCTGTTGTCAAAACCTAAACGGTAAGATTGGAGAGCCATCATCCTTTAAATTCCTCAACTATCTACTGAAGGTACCTTGAATACCATCGAACATCATCTTGTTCCTGATCTTCTGGAGTCCATGACGACCTATCTAGAACAGGCATGTCATTGATTATTTTTCTACATCAGGATTCCCCTTCGTAGATATGTTGTTCCAGATGCTTCCTACTCTCACAATGAGCATCTCTGTTCTTCGATCACACAAACTTTCATTGTCTCTTCCCATACTGTGTTGCACTGATTAGAGAAGCCACTTGCTAGAAGCCACACACAAGGATGCGTACTTATAAGTAGGTGGCTTAGGCTCTTACCATCATATGACCTTTGCCAATTTCCATTCATTATTTCAAGTGCATATGGTCATTATATTTCTGAATCTGGTGAGTTTACTTCTTTGGCAAATTAAAGGATAGGTTCATCTGAAATCTCTAGCTCATAAGTAGTGGTGCAATTTTTCTGCACTTTATCTGCTCTCTTTAATCTGCCGCATAAAAAATATTGTACCTTTTAATTTCAATGCATGATCTGTTGAATCCTGTAGTACAAAATGTTTGTAAGAGTTTTGGCATTTCAATTCAATGGTCATACTCATGCATTGAAAGTAAAAGGTACAATATCTTTCATTGATATGTATGTTTGTGAAGCCAGAGCTTGATAGTACTTCCATAAAATTTCACTGTTTGAGTTGAAGGAGATGGATTATATGGTTATTGACGGTTTATACTCATACTTACTCTCATAAAAGTACCACAGCTCTGCAATTGATGGGCATGGTGTACTGTACATGTCCAATATATCACTCACGTCACCCCTTGAATCATTAGCAAATATATTAGGAATCCCTACAAAACCATTGCAACTAGAGAGGGATGGACTGTGTTTGAGTTTTACACAAGATTATAGTGTCCAGGTTCTTTCTAAACTCGGCTAGTTGTATCTTTTTTCTATCTTACTGAGATGATATACAGATCTCCTACGTACTTCGGGAAAAAAACTGACACAATTCTGGTTTCCAAATTCACTAGAAACTAGAAATGCTTTCTGTAGGGAAACTGAAACTGTTTATATACCAAGCAACTAACATCATCAAGCTAGGCCTTCACGCTCTGAAACACTAACAACTTCCAGCAAATGTTTTCCTTGTCTACATTGAGGCGAATCAGATGGACCTTGAGGCCACAACATGCTGAAATCAACCACTACACCCACGGTTCCGCACTCGAGTAGCATTTACAGACAAAGCAGGGATTACCAAGCCTTTCACCCATATTTATAGGACAGTGGTTCGGTGCGATTGGGATACTGTCGGCGATCTTATTCTTCAGTTTCAAGTTGATGCCTTTCATGTGCAAGAAGCTAGCCGCAAGCACCACTTTCTTCAAAGGTACGAACGCCAAGGTGCCCATCGTTTTGACTAGAAGATGGTTTGGAGCAAAGATTCAATAATATCCACCTGAAAGAGAAGGGGAGGTTTCCCGTATTATTCCACATGCCTCCTACTCACAATGAACCGTTGTTCTTCGATCACCCAAACGTTTACTTTATCTCTCCCTATATTGTGTTCCACTAATTTGAAGCCACTCACTAGCAGCCACAAACAAGGAGACATACTTATAAGTAGGAGCCTTAGGCTCTTACTGTCGTATGACCTTTGCCAATTACCATCCATTATTTCAAGTGCATACAACCATTATCGTATTCGCCGTGTCTACCAACCTGCGTAATCAATATGGTGAGTTAAATTCCTTGCCAATGGACAGGTCCCACTGAAATCACTGGTTCATAATTAGTGGATCGAAATCGTTCGTGTATGGCCTCAACTTGGCCACTGAGCATGAAAGCTATGATGAGTGTTGATTGGCTAGTTAGAAATTCAATAATGGTGACATGAAAATAGAAATATTTGCAGTTTGCATATTAATTCTTTGCCAGCAATATCGCCACGACGACATGCATGACCATTGCCAACGTTGTGCTCACACTGTAAGGATGGAGAGAATGAGTTGCCCTCTCTGGTCTCAGTTGCGTGTTTATATAGGCCAAGAAAAGCCCTTGGCATGGCATGTACAAACACTAGATTACAATCGATGGTTAGCTAGATCTTAGAAGCTAATCTACTAGGACTACAAGCTCTCAACAACCTTCTAACAACCCTTAGTTACAATGAACCTAGACATATCTTATAACTCTCCCTCAATCTCAACCTGTTTCGAGATTGAGATTGCATCTAAAATGAATTAGTTTTGTACCCGGTAGGGGTTTAGTGAATCCATCAGTTGCTTGATCATTCGTACCGATGTGTCGTAGTTCCAATAGCTTCGAGCTACTCTTTCACAAACGAAGTAAAAGTCAATTTCAATGTTCAGGATTAGCCGTCATATATGTAGCTCCAATATTATCACACCATAGTCAGGCCGTAGGGGGATGTTGAATTCCCAATTCTGTCTGCAGCTTCTGAACCCACATCATCTCTGCCATTGGATCTGCAAGTGCCTTATACTCAGCTTCAGTGCTCGAATGAGATATTGTGGCTTGTTTTTTTTGCACCCCATGATATCAGGTTGCCACCAAGAAACACTGCAAAGCCACTTGTGGATCGCTGGTCATCAACACAACCGTCCCAATCTGCATATGAAAAGGCGCTTACCAACATTGGTTTAGACTTTCTGATGTGGAGTCCAAGCCTCAAAGTCCCATTAACATATCAAAGTATTTGTTTCACAGGGTTGTGCATGTGAGAGATCTTTGGTGGTCTGTTTTCCATGTTATCACTACTACAAAATTGTACATTCTTTGCGGGCTCAAACCCCCTTCACTGCCAAAAATTGAACCAGCAGAACCAAAGCGCTAGTGATGTGGGTTTCGAAACACTACCGGTCGAAAACACCGGGCGGTGATTTGAGGAGAGATTGTCGGTTCAATATCAAACCGACAACAAGACTATCACCGAACACCGTCGGGTGATCCATCGACCGGCAGCATTTTTGATCAAAGCAATGCCGGTTCTGAAGTCAGATGACAGAGTTGATATTGAGAGCACCGTCGGGCTTTAACGAACCAACAGGCGGGGAAATAACACTATCGTGTTAGATTGTGCCGATAGTGTACCGAAGAGCTAACAATGTCGGTTTCTTCAGGACCCGCCGCTGAACTTTACGTGAACGCTGCGGTTGATTTCAACCCAATAGCGTTATTAGAGTGGACATTATCGGTTGGTTAATACAACCGACAGTGTTGTTTCTGTCATCGATGACGGTTTGTAATTCAAACCGATAGTGTTTGGTGTTGTTACACTACCGGTTTTCTTAGTCTAATGCGTGTGAATCTTGAAATGGATCGTGGTTTTATTTCAAACCCTACAATGAAACGATCTATACATGTTCTAGTATATTGTTCTAGTTAACCCGGTCGTTTTCTTAGTCCGATGCGTGTCAATATCTTCATTTTCTATCATTTGTTTTATTGTTCCCTCGTCTTGAAATCTCTATCGGCTAGGAAGGCGGTTATCTAGTATTTTTATGTGTTTGTAAGATAGTATATATTACCTTGCAATCAATGAATCGTTTATTCTGATATGCGTCAATATATATTCTTTTCCTATCATTTGTTTTACTGTTGCTTCATCTTGAAATCGCTATTGGTTCTTATTCAAACCCGACATTCATCTGTGTCCATCAAGATCATTGCCGGGGTACTATTCGACCTGGTGGTGATCTAAATCTACACCGTCGGTTATCGCTAGGTCCATGGATTTTCTGATTTTCCCGCGCCTGAACGGTTCATCACTGCCGGTGGAGTAAATTACGTTAGTGATGTTTGGGCGGCAAAGATGATGAAGGATTCTGTAGTAGTGTATCGTTCCCGTGCATTCATGCCTACCATACAAGGTGTCTGATCTGTAGCCCCATGTAGTGTGTTTAATGCAACAGGCATCATGGCTTGTGGCTTGCGACTTGCGATTGTGAGGCTGACTAGTGAGGGCTTTGGGGGGGGGGGGTTATAAATCTTTTGCACATTATTTCCTGAAACCTCCATCACTGGCAGTTGGTAACATAAACCGGCAGTGATAACCTGTCATAATAATCGGTATCCAACCGGCTGTGATGACCATGAGTATCACTGTCCACTTTTACCACTGAGGAGTCAAAACTAGCGGTGATGACAGATTATAAACTAGTAGTGTGTCGAAGATTGTGTAGTAGTTAGAGTTACATGGTCTTATATATCAAGGGGAAAAATCATAAACACAACCAAATGCCTTACGCACACTTTTAGATTTATTTAAAAAAAAAGACTTGGCCCGCTTTTATTTTCTAGACGTGGCCCCTCCAGAAATTGCTCCAAGTGAGGCTACTCAAGAACTTTTTCTCCTAATGGATCAGTAACATGCTCGTATTGGGATAGTAAGGAAGACAGTCTAGCTATGCCATTGTGTCTGTTATTAGTGCTCGAATGCGCATCCAGTACATAAATCATATTTTAGTGCCAAACATACACATGGTGAGACAGGTGTAGCAGTAGTGTTAAATACACAAAAGTTCATAATATGACGACATAAATTTTCAATTCATTCCAAGATCAGCAAATCAAGTTAATACACTGTCAATAAGAACAAGAATTGGATGCAAAAAGCTATTTATATTAAGATGTAATTGATTAATTTAGTGAAAAAAATCTTCAATACATTATGATATAATTTGCAGCAAAAGGAAAATGGTTACATGGGAGTTTACATGGAGCAACAGATTGAGACCGTCATGCTCGGTTTTGTTAGACCAAAAGATCGAAAAACTGCATCCCAGCGCTAAAATATCATAATAGAAGAAAGTAGAGCTTATAACACGAGTGCAGGACAGTGAACAAATCTCAGCAAGCACTAGAATATTGGTTTATTTGGATCTGTGTCGATCGAAGTCTACGGGTGTGTTTGTGCAATGCCAAATCACCAGTCGTAGATCGAAGTCTTCTTTATACAAAAAATGTAATTAGTTCAGTTTACTCTCATTTATAGTGCATCAGTGATGACACTAACAACGTTAGCGCCAGCAGCATCTCTAGTAGGCTCAAGCTTTCCAAGTTGGTCACGGACTAATCTATAGAGAACACCCGAGATCAAGTCACGAACACCTGAGATCTAACTGGTTTGACATCAGGTGGCTGGAGAGAGTCCTCGTTAATTCTCTGTCTTTTGCTCCTTCCATGCATCCATGGTAGAAGACAGAAGCACAAGCTAGCGTAGAGACCGGTGGTCAAAGGTGGATCTGCTAAGGCATCGACGGCTGGTGATTATATTCGGCGTGACACCCAAGTTCCTCGGATCATATTATCCCCAGGTCCTACAGTATATGCTTGTGCCAATGCGCGCTCCAGACATGTATAAAACAGACTTATACACTCCAGATGCCTCCTAATCCTGGCCACAGATGAAGCAAATGCAGGGCACACCACTGGTAAGGACGCGGCAGCCTTGCACGCTCCAGGTGTCGAGGCAGAGAACGAGCCTGAGCAGGACGGTGGTAATCGGCGGTGTATGGTACCACCGTCACGGCTCGAACCATGAGAAGTCTTCTGCGCGAAGCGGGGACGGCTCTGCGGAGGTGCGCTCATGTGCGCAATATGTGAGCAGGAGGGGCGCAATAGGTACCCTCCAAGCGGCGTTTCTTCATGTTTTCACAGTCCCATGTAGCAGATTTTCCAGCAGTAACTTATACACTACTTTTGCTGTTGTTCCAGATGCCTCCTAATCCTAAGTACACTCCATGTCTATGTTCTGTCTCCATCTCTCCAGATGCTAGTTTTCCCAACACACTCTATGTATGATGTCTCTCCAAATGCTAGTTTTCCCAACAATTCTGAGTAGAGACATGCTTGTCAAAGTACAAAATATTTTTGAGAAAGAAGACTACAAATAAGAGATGAGTCATTTCCAAGCACCTTAAATAATGGGAGGTTGGTTGTACATGGGTACCGTGCACTATTTCTCCATTTATATTACCCTTATAGTACATTAGGGGACATTGACCCACATATGCATTAAGGTTTTTTTATGCACTGTAGAATTAGAAAAAATGGGAGATCCATGTTGGGTAGGCACCTTGTCATCTGTCAGATTATACTACATAAAGATGATTCCGGACAATACAAATGTTTTTAGAGGCAATTAAAGTGATCGATCATATCTGGAATAGTCATATCGGCGCCATGTCATCCCTGAAAATGATTTTTAGTTGTACACCTCCTAGGAATCCAGTTTGAAAAATAATTTTTAGAAGGTTTGTAAATTGTTACCACCAAAAAAATCATAACCTCTGTGCATATAATTGGATGAAGACAAATTAGATTAAATTGTATAGCTCAGTGTGATATGAAGGTAGTTTTTAACTTTTTAGAGACACAAATATTTGGTTTAAGTTATCATATTTTAAAATTTTCACATTTCTACTATCGTCATCTAATTTTTACATGTTCTATGCCAAAATTATAGATCTGAACATAATCTATACCCTTTGTAATTTACTGTTTTTGTATCCTTATTTGTTTGAAGTTCACAGAGATTGGAATACAAAAATTTGAATTTTTACAGGTTTTTTTTTCGGATCTTATATGTTGGCATGTTATATACTACAAAGTATATCGCCATAGTTTACAACTTCTCACAAGATAGTTTGGGACCCAAATGTGTCATACTAAATTTTAGACTTAATTTAAAAATGTCTTAAGCATTTTTTTTTCTTGAGGTGGCCCACTAGAAATTGCTCCCACAGAGGCTATTAAAGAAAATGATATCCTTTTGCGACCAGTGATGGTAATTAGGAAGGCTGTCTAAGCCGTAGTCTCTGTAATCAATCCTGTTTTAGTGTCAAACACACATGCTGAGATAGGGGTAGTACTAGCGTTAAGAAGTGTGCAAGATCATAATACCGGTAGGAATTGGATGAAAAAAAGCCATTTAGGTTAAGAAGGAAATGGTTAATTTGGTGAAAAAGAGCTTCACTAGCTTAATTTAATTTCAAGAAAAAGGTAACAGGTTACATAGGAGTTGCACGAAAACAAAAAAATCGAATTGCAGGTGAAAACATCCCAGAGAAAACCTCACATGTACGGCTGCCGCTGCTGCTCTGGCTCGGTTTTGCCATGGCCTCTCTGAATGAGCACATTCGGCTTTTTCGTGAAGAATGGAGCTTGGATCTTGTATGTATATTCTTGAACCAAACACTAGCAAAAGCTGGAATGAATGGCTCCATCCGGTATCACCCTTTGACTAGACACATCCTAGACCATCCGGTCGAGAATTATTAATATCCGGTGCAAAAATAATACTTGTTATAAGAGAAGGTAGAGCTTACAACACGAGTGCTGGACCATGATGAGTAAATCTTAGAACTGGAATATTTATTATTTATTTATATAAGTAACTAGTTCAGTTTACTAGCATATAATAAGTGCATCAATGATGCCACTAACAACATCCCTGCCACCATCAAACGGCATCTCTAGCTGGTCACCAACTAATCTGATTAGAACGTCACCTCAGACAGGCACACCTTTCCAGGCCAAATGAAATCACATCACGACCACCACAGATCTCCACTAGTACGACATCGGTGGCTGGAGAGACAGTCTCACACAAAGATGCAGAAGCACAGGATGCAGAGTAGAGACTAGTGGCCCAGGGTAGCTTCGTTGTACCTGCAGTCTAGGTTTTCTCACAGTAACTTGCAACACTTGTGTTATTGCTCCAGATGCCGCCTAATCCCAAAACACCGTGTCCATCTCCATCTCTCAAGAAGCCAATTTCCCCAACCATTCTCCCCTCTGGCCAGCGATTATTTACTGGGGTCTTTTCATAGTTTTGAACTGCTAACTAGCCTTTCAAAGGTAAGAGGACAGACTTATAAGAGGTGGGAAAAAGAGGACTACCAATAACAGTGATGATCAAGTCATTTTCAACCCTTAAATAATGGGGTGTGGTTGGTAGTAGGCCAGGTGCACTATTTCTCCATTTATATTGACCCTGTACATTAAACCACAGATGCATTAAGGTCACTTATTTTCATGTACTATAGAATTATAAAAAAAACATGCGAGATTGATCGTTGGGTGGAGGAAATTTGCTGCTGGCCGCCTCAGGCCACCATGTAATCCACCAGATTATACATTACCAAAATCATGATGTTAGAGGACACTAAATTTTATCTTTAGAGGTGGCTAAAATGATCTATCACGTCTGGAATTAATCAAAGGGCTCAATGGACACGATCCATCTCTCAAGATGATTTTTAGCTGTGCGCCTCATAAGAAGCCACTCTCAGGATTGATTTCTAGAGGATTCGTCCTTGTAAATTGTTGTCGCCAAAAAAATCAAACTTTTCCTGTATAATATAATTGGATACAGACAAGTTTTGAATTAAATTTTTATAACTCAATGTGACCTAAGACTTTGTTGATATGAGCTTTGACTTTAATCAAGATTGTTTACGGACACTAATATTTGTTCTAAGTTATCATATTTTGAATTTTTTCTATTTTCTAATAACAACAAAGTTATAGATCTTGACACAATCAATAACTTCATAGTTGACAACTTTTTGATCATTTAAGAAACCAGGATGCTGGTTTTAAGTTCTCAGATATTGTAATATACAAAAATAATTTTTTGAAATACGTTGTTTGTTCACAAGGAATATACCAAATTTACTGTTCACAAAATGATGGCCTAGCAATTTCTCTACAAATATCTCCAACTGAGTATCCCCAGCCGATGGAACTAGAGAAAAAAAAAAATCTATTACAACACTAACATGCTATAGGCTGCGTCATCATTATTAATTACCACATGTTCATCCAGTACATCAATCCTCTGTCAGAGCCAAACATAAGTATTGAAAACAATGCAAATTCATCTGCAGTATGGAAACTATAATCTACCTTCAGTACTATACTTAGAAAGAAATGTTGCCTATCATACGTAATATTTACAAGTATATATATACACTATTAGAATGATAGGAATTGGATGCAAAAAGCCAAATGCTATGTTGAAGAAAAAGGAAAAGGACATGAAAGCTGCATCTGCGAAAACTAGGAGAATTGCAGAAGTAACTTTACAGATGGTTGGCATAGGGCAGATCTACAGTTTAGTTTCATCTGCACCCTGAGGAACGCATGTTTGGAAGCTTGAGGAGGAATAGAATGGCATCCACAAGCCATAACCGAACTGCTCCACACGCAGATACGGGCTTCTTGATGTTTCTTGATGCCACATCCTACAGTTTAGTTTCGCCGAACTGCTCCACCCACATAAGTCCCATCCTGTAGTCTAGATTTTCTTTCAATAACTTGAAGCACTGCTTGCGATGGTTCTCCAGATGCCTCCTAATCCCAAAATACTGTGTGTCTGCGACCTGTTATGCTGTCCAGATGCTAGTTTCTCAACCATTCTACGCCTCTCCATCCCAAAATCTCAAGAGTTTTTCAGTGGTGTTGAGCTTCTAGCTAGCTGTTGGAAAGTAAGAGTGGAGAAAAGCTTATGAGAATAGACTACCGATGAGAAAAGTCATGTTCAAGTTCAAGCGTTATATAATGGGAGGTTGCTCGTAAGTCAGGTGTGCTGCTTCTGCACTTATGTTTACCCGACGTAGATGCAGTAAGTCAGGTATACTGTAGTTTTAAATAATGAAAGACTGATCATCACGAGTTGGGCAGAGGAATTTGCTACCTGTACCCATGGTTACCATGACATCCAGCAGGTTTTAGGTAGGTGGCTGGTACAAAAAAATAATTTCAAAACACACTCTCCATGGCCATGACATCATCTGAAAATGGTTTTAATATGTTGGCCACTAAGACAGCGCATTTAGAAATCAATTTCCATTCATACTGTCTCTGTAAATGGTTGTCATCCAATGATGACAATTTTTAAATTTAAGTGTAGTGCTCAATGTGATCTACAAATTTTTATAGTTGTTTTATGTTCTAATATATTGGAGTTCAAAATCTGAATTCTAATTTCAAGTTAGGGCATACGTCTTCCAAGTTTTCATATATGATTTTAGATTCATCTTTGTGCTGGGATTTTGATCTCGGTTGATGTATCTTGCTGATTGTTTGGGTCGATGTATCTTGCTGATTGTTTGGGGTGCTATGAACAACAGAGGAAGGAGAGAACCCACTGGTGTCTCTAACTCGCTCTGCTTTCGTTGGCCAGGATTCCACTTTCAGTATGGCGCCAATTGTTGGATTCTGACATACGGTTTACACCTTGTGTGTCAAGGTAAAGGAGATGCTTGAAAATACATGTGAAATGCAAGTTTCAAGGGTCGTCAGGTACATGAAACCAAAAAAAGCAACAACAACGAGGTTAATCGAAACAACACCTAGATAAGGAAAAGCTGAATCCTTGTGGTTTCAACTACTCGTAATTACATTATTCATGTTTTGAATTTAACAAATAGTTGTATAGTATTACATCATGTCCATGTACATTCTGCTTTGAGGTATTCACAGTAAGTATATGGTCAAAAAGAAGATTACTAGTTGCCCATAATCCAACAAACTTATTTTGGGAATATCCACAAATTATTTTCAAGGTAACACATTTGAAAGCCAAGTGGGAGGTTGGTTAGTGGTGAACTATTTCTGCACTTTATTTGCTCCCCGTTAATCCATAGATGCATTGATCATGATCCAATCTTCGATCGAGAAAAACCAACAAAAACCAAACAAATTTGGTCTTGGCTATGTTTCTATTAGCCGAAGGAAATAAGCGCATATATATACGTAGCACCAATATTTCTAGTAAATTAGGTGTCTTTTCATTTTTTCTCAACAATAAAGTAAGCCCATTTAATATTTTGCATTCTACTCATTTTTAAAACAAATGCTCCAAAAGGTAGAATCCTATAGAACTATTTTCAGTTTCCAACAGATACACGCTATCACAGTTGGGTGACATGGCTAGTACCATACATCGTCTTCTCAATTTCCATAAGCAAACAAGTTGTATTAGATAAAGGAAATTGAATTTACTAACCAGTACCTTACATCGTCTTCTCATCTATGGTAACCTAACCAGTAGTCACTGGTACAGATATACTATCTTCCACATTTTCTTGTGAGTCACACTGGACTATATGCATGTTTAACAAACCATCTGTCCAGAATTCAAACTATAATCTTCAAAACTCGCATGCCGGTTTTAGCATACAAACATCTATCACCTGTTGTTTTGAAAGATGTGCGGCCTAGACATGGTTTTCATTCTAAACTGTTATTGACGTATAGCTCCACTACTACTGATTTGAACTTGCGTGGCGGTTTTTGGATTTTCCGTGGCGGGCAATAAAACCGCCACGCAGCTAAAATCAATTAACCGTGGGCGGTTTCCTGCCCGCCACGGAAAATCTATTAACCGTGGTGGTTATTTAACAAAAACCGCCACGGTTAATCCATAAAAAATAAAATAAAATAAATAATTAAAAAAAAATCAGATACAGCCGGGCAGAGCAGCGCCGCTGCCGCCGGGATTCAGGATTCGAGCAGCGCCGCCGCAGCCGGGATCGAGCAGCGCCCGCCGCAGTCGGGATCCATGCAGCGCCGCTGGACCCGCTGGAGAGTGCCACCTCATCGGGATCCACCTCACCGCCGGCGCCGCCACTCCATGCCGTGCGCCGCCGCTCCATGCCGGGTCAAAGCCGTGCGTCGCCGCTCCATGCCGTGCTCGGACAGCGCAAGCCAGCGTGGAGAAGGGCCGCTCCAGGCCATGCGCCACCGCCGCATGACCGAGATGCCGTGCGCGCAGCTGGAGATGGTGGTGGAGGGCCTGACCGAGGATGGAGCTGGAGGGAGCCACCGGAGTTGGAGGTGGAGGGCACCACCGAAGTTGGAGGTGGAGCGCTACAGTCGGAGGTAGAGAAGAACGTCAAATTTGCTCTGTACTAGTATGTCAGAGGAGTGGAGGCCTTCGTATATATATTGAAGAGGAGGAGATTTGTCTCATAGAAGAAACACAAATGGATGGACAGATGAGATGGATTCACTTGGCCTTGATCGGACCGTCCATAGCTCCACATCATCGATCCAAGTGATGGCTGCGTGTGGCAGCGATTTGTGCTGTAGCTGCAGGGTCCGGCTATTAATCATGGCGGTTAAGTTAAAAAACCATTAACCATGGCGGTTATTTTACAAAAACCGCCACGGTTAATCGATTAACCGTGGCGGTTTTTCTCCTAGCCGAGGGGGTGCCAGGCCACCTATTTTCCGTGGTGGTTTCTCAAATGCCCGCCACGGAAAATAAAATCCGAACACCTCGCAAAAATCAATCCTGTAGTAGTGCTCCTTCAGCCGTTCCCATTTTTTTTCTTCAACATTCATCTAGTTTGGGAATCACATAGCTGATACTGTAGTCGATGGTTGACCAGAGCCGCCAACACCGATCTTGCAGCATGATGTGTCTAAGTTGTGCATCACAGAAGAATGATTGGACCAAGATTTGATACACGACTACATATGAGTTTCCAGATACTTCCTACCCCCAACTATTGTAGTTGTGCATATGCTTTGGTGGAGTCCTGAGCTACTAGTAATAGTTCATCATCATTGTTGTTGTTGTGCCTTTGTCCTGACCTACGTATGGAGTGGTTTGAGGTTATATATATGCTAGTGCTAACTAGGCAGCTGAACGGTGTTACCAACATTGTAATTTGGACCATGTATTGCAGAGATATATACTGATTAAAGTAGAAGAGATAGGACTGTATACTCAGGTTATTTATAACAAGGTGTATAGCAAGGGAGCTTGATGGGCACCATGTTCTCTGCATTGCATTATCCTTCGCACATGATAGGTCCTATCTTGTAGTATAAATGGTATCATTGTGTGAGACAGTGAGCGTCCATGTTACTTATCAATTATACCATATAGGCATACACATATCATGTTGTCCCTGCTGCCCAAATGATGTTAGATTTGATATGAAAAAAAAAAAAGACAATTTTAGTAACCGATGGTGGCTTGTTTGTCAGATTATAAGAAGTAATTTTGTAAAATCCCTTGCAGCATCTTAATTTTGTAAAACCATCGACATCGACCACACCATCTTGCAACTTAATTTGTTGACACACCCTGTCAGAATGACATGTTATCAGTAAGAAAAAATAAATAATACGCCAGTAATTGGATGCAAATTAAAGGCAAAAGCTATTTGGATGAAAAAAAGGAACATGACATGGGAGCTGCTGAGCTGCATCTGCATGAACGACCAAGAGAATAATAGGTACATGTATCCTATAGAACATAGCTGACATCTGGTGACTGTTACATGAACGAATACATGATTTGATTTAGAAAATTAGCAACTGGGAATGAAAGCTAGAAAATTTCCAGGTTGACCCATCTTTAAATCCACGGATCCCTAATCCCTCAGTCCCTCGATCAGCTCACACCAATCCATGTCAAAAGTCAAGTCACAAGCGCTGAGCATTCAACATGTTGCTTCACTTGTATGATATATGGTGACTGGTATATGACATCGTCTCACACCATTGGCTAGTTCCAAGCTTGCACGTACAAGAGCATGAGGCACCATTGCTCCAACGAACACAACCTGGTGAGGAGTGTCTGTGGAACAGAAAAGGTATCCGCGAGAGTATTTTGGTCCGGTGGGGAGGAGTGTGTGTGGAACACTTGTTTATTGTTGGATCATCTACTTGTAATCGTGTCGATCTTTTGTATCCATGTTTAGTTGCATTAGCTAGTTAAAGTATGCATGAACATGTTTATGTTGTAAGCGCGTAGAATCACGGGTCGTGGTGGAGACTTGCACGCCACGACGTCGTGACCGCGCCCATGGGCTCACCCGCCCACTACCTGCACGCCGTGCAATGTCGCACGGGCACCGGAAAATAAGGTGGCACCGTGCAGCGCCAGGTGGTGGCGGGGATCTCGGATCAAGCCCGGTTATATTCAATGAAAACGACCAGGCAAAGCTGCGCCATTCGTAGTGAACAACCTCGCCACTTCGTGCGCTCTTGTTCCCCGCTTCGCATCGCGATCCATCTTGACCGCTCGGGCATCGCCGGCGGCGAGTCAGTTCCAAGGACGGCGATAGACCGCCGGTCCTTACATTCGTATCGAGGCGAGTACATGCACTACGGTGGTTCCGTGAGTCCACCGAGAGAGCCAACGAAGAAGAAGAGAGTCGCCCTCGCCGCGACGCCCGCCACCCACCATGGGTGATCCTGCCGGTTCCAGCACCGTCAAGGAGAGCTCGTTGATGTGGCCGATGCTCACACACGACAACTACACCGAGTGGGAGATGGTGATGCGGTGCAACTACGAGGCGCTGGAAATTTGGGGGTGATCGACCCAGTACCAACGCCAAGCGCACAAGATCGTCGCCAGCCATGAGCGCTCCTGCGCCGGTCCCCAAGGAGATGTGGCAATCGCTGGGCCGGCACAAGACAGTCAAGGAGGCGTGGGCGGCGGTGAAGAAGATGCGGATCGGTGCCGATCGAGTCAAGGAGGTGAACGCCCAGAAGCTCTTGAAGGATTTTGAGAACATCAAGTTCAAGGAGGGTGAATCGATCGACGACTTCGGCATGCGCATCACCAATATACCCGAGCAAAACTAGCCCGGCCCGACCCGGCCAGCGGGCCCGGCCCGAGCCCGACGGGTTTTAGCCCGCCCATGAACCTTACTCGGACGGGGCCCGGGCAGAGATTTTGAAGCCCGCAAAAATTTTTCTTGGCCCGAACTAGGCCCGAAATACATTTTTAGCTACTTTGTAGTGTAAAATACGCGGGTAGCCCGCCCAAGCCCGAGCCCGGCCCGAAAAAGCTAGGCCCGACTTGCCCGGGTCGTCGTCATGGGCAGGATTTTTCGCCCGAAATAATCGGGATTTTTTCGCCCGCCCTGAACCCGACCCGCCCGAAAATGCTCGGGTATAATCACCAACCTCGCCGGCAACCTTAAAACCCTCGGTGAGACCATCGAGGACGAGCGTGGTGAAGAAATTCTTACGTGTGGTGCCCGCTTTCGGTTCAATCGACGGTGGTTTCGATCAAGATGTTTGTCGATCTAAAAACTCTCCATCGAGGACCTTGTGGGGCACTAGCGCGCGGCCGAGGAGCCGGGCGGATGACAAGGTGGATCGCATCACCGACAAGGCGGGCCGCCTTCTCCTCGCGGAGGAGGACTGGATCGAGAAGAACAAACATCGCTTTCACCGGGGCCAAGCCGGGGAAGTGGTGGCGAGGTGGATCGCCCAAGGGAAGTCGGTGGGCGGCTCTAACGGCGGTGCCTCGGTCCGATCAAGCCGACCTCCGAGGGCACGCCGAGGGAGGAAGGGGCGTTGCGCAATCGTGGCATTTACAGCCACCGGGCGGAGGATTGCAAGCGCCCTAAGAAGGAGAAGAAGAAGGACGGCGGCCAGGCGGAGGCGAACATGGCCGTCGGGGAGGCACCAGGGCGGCGCGATCGATGGTGGCGACGTGCGCGACGCCGTGCACGGTGCGGCTCCAAGTGTCTACCTGACCGAGGAGACGGTTCCAGTACATGTTCCTGATGGTGTGTGGGTGCTCGATATCGAGCTAGCAACCACATGACCGGCATGCGATCGGTCTTTGCCACGCGACTCAACACAAGTGTACGTGGATCGGTCGAGGTTTGGTGATGGCTCTCGAGTCGAGATTGAAGGCATGGGATCGGTGGTGATGGAAGATCGCCATCAAGGCCATAAGGTAATCGACAGATGTCTATTATATTCCTCGCTTAAAAAGTAACATCGTCGGTCTTGATGTACGTGAAAAAATATCGGTCCGAAAAATCCGAAATTTCTGAATTTTCCGTTTACGGTCAAACCGATATTTTTCATTTATCACCCGAAATTTTCAAAATCTTAGAATCATCCATACAAATAGACCCCAAAGCCCACCCAATTAATCCATGGTTCATTTTCTCTCCTCTTCTCTTCTAGGTTCAAGTTGCCACCGTCGTAACACACTTTCACGCGCCCAGTAGTGTCGTTGTCTTGCTTATTGAATAGACAATTGATAATATGATTTATTTAGTTTTTGTGTTAAATGGTTCAGAAATTATCTATGTGTTTTCCCTGAACAAAATGAGTTATTTTTGTCTAAATTTTGTCTGAAATTTTATTTGTATCGTCGATAAATTTCCGATATATCCGATATTCCCGTTTATCGCTGACCACCGAGATTTTTAAAATATCGGTAGAGAAAACACAGTCTTGGTCAACTAGAAGCAAAAGGTTTCAAATTTGTGGGTGAAAATGGGAAGCCGTGTGTTTATGATCAAGAACGTACTTTCTTGATCTACGCACCTAGAGTTGGTAATAAGCTTTACATTGCTAAGTTTGGATTAGTACCACCGATTATTAATCTCATTAAGTCATTGTGATGATCAGTCCCCGGCTTTGGCATGGGAGATATGGGCATTTGAACTTTAGAGCACTGAGTGATTTGAGTACTAAGAAAATGGTTGATGGTTTGCCAGCAGTGTCAAGGGTAGAGAAAGTCTGTGATAGTTGTGTTCTTGGGAAACAACACAGAAAGCCTTTTCCACATACATCAAGCTTTAGAGCAGAAAGTGGGCTAGAACTTGTACATGCTGATCTTTGTGGGCACATTACTCCTAAATCACTTGGAGGTGCCTCATATTTCCTGCTAGTTGTTGATGATAGCAGCAGGTACATGTGGGTTGAAATGTTGCAAACAAAAGACCAAGCTCTGGAACAGTTCAAGAAGATTAAGTCCGTATTGAGGTGGAGTGTGGTAACAAGCTGAAAGCACTGAGAACAGATAGGGGAGAGTTTCAGTCCAATCTCTTCTCGGTTTTACGCTTTCGATGGGGTCAAGCATTTCACAACTGCTCCATATGCTCCCCAGCAAAATGGAGTGGTGGAGAGAAGGAACCAGACAGTTGTTGAAATGGCTAGGTGTTTGTTGAAAACAAAGTCAGTCCCATCTGAATTTTGGGGTGAAGCAGGTGTGCATCTTTGTGTACATCTTGAACAGTGTGTCCCACTAAGAGCCTAAAAAACAAGACACCCTATGAAGCTTGGTATGGTAAGAAACCCAATGTCGGTCATTTGAAAACATTTGGTTGTGTTGCATTTGTCATGGTACTGGGTCCAGGTGGCAATAAGCTGTCTGACAGATCAAAAAAGGTCATGTTTATTGGCTATGAGTCAGGAACTAAAGGCTACAGGTTTTTTGATCCAACCACTAGCAGATTGGTGGTGAGTAGAGATGTTATTTTTGATGAAAAACAATCTTGGGACTGGACCAACAGTAGTTCTCTCAGCAATCAATCAAGTGACAGTTTTGTTGTGCATTATGAGCTGACTGACAGAAATCCGACAATAGGAGAAGATCAAGGCATGTCTGATGCAGGAGATCTGGGGGGTGCTCCTATTGATCCAGAAGGTGATGTGGGGTCTGGTGATCCTCATAGTACACCCCAGAACAGCCCAGGTACACCTGGTGCTCAAAGTAGTCAATTTGTGTCCCCACCAAGTCAACACTCTGAAGAAACATATGGTGGACCCCTAAGATTCAGAATGCTGGATAACATTTTTGACTCTACTGATGTGATGAATGATTATGAGTACAGTGGGCTATGTTTGCTAGCTGCTGATGAACCAATGGATGTGAATGAAGCACTGGAGGAACAGTGTTGGGTAGAAGCTATGAGGAGTGAGCTTGAGTCAATTCAGAAAAATGACACTTGGTCATATGCCTTTCTTCCAAGAAATCGAAGGCAATTGGTTTGAAATGGGTGTATAAGGTGAAAAGGGATCCCGAAGGGAAAATTGTGAAACATAAAGCTCGGCTTGTTGCAAAAGGATATGCTCAAAAGCATGGAGTGGACTATGAAGAAGTTTTTGCTCCTGTTGCTAGGGCGGAGACAGTGAGACTGATCTTGGCACTAGCTGCTCATGGAAGGTGGGAAGTGCATCATATGGATGTAAAATCAGCCTTTTTGAATGGTGAGTCACGGGAGGAAGTGTATGTCCATCAACCACCAGGTTTTCTCAATCCTAAACATGTTGGCAAGGTGCTGAAACTTAATAAGGCCCTGTATGGGCTAAAGCAGGCACCTAGGTCCTGGAATTCAAAACTTGACAGAGAATTGGTCAAACTGGGGTTTTGCAGGTGTGAAGAGGAACATGCTGTATACAAGAGGGGCAGTGGTAATTCATTGCTGCTGCTAGGTGTTTATGTGGATGACCTCATCATTTGTGGACCAGATCCTACAATGATTGCAGAATTTAAGTCACAGATGAGCAAGACTTTCAGCATGAGTGACCTTGGTCTGTTGAGCTATTATTTGGGCATGGAAGTTAAACAGAAACCTGGGGAGATCGTCGCGTGCAGAGAGCATATGCAAAGAAAGATAATTGAGTCATGTGGGATGAAGGGCTGTAATCCAAAGGGATACTCCAATGGAACAAAACAGCAAGTTGTACCCCCTCGGGAAGCCCGCCAAAGAGAAAGATGTGACCGGATACAGAGCATTGTGGGGAGCTTAAGATATTTGGTGAACACTCGACCTGATCTTGCTTTTGCAGTAGGAATGGTGAGTAGGTTCATGGAGTGTCCCACAGCTGAGCATTGGGCTGCCATAAAGAGAATAGTGAGATACATTGCTGGCACCACTGAGTATGGTTGCATATATAGAAGCTTGCCCATTTCAGAGTTCAAACTGTTGGGTTTTTCTGATAGTGATCATGCCGGGGATTTGGAGAAGAGGAAGAGCACTCCGGGTGTTATATTTTTCTGGAATGGAAATATGGTGACTTGGACTTCACAAAAACAAAGAATTGTGACCTTGTCTAGTTGTGAAGCTGAATATGTTGCTGCATGTGGGTCTGCATGCCAAGGAGTTTGGCTCAGTAGACTCATAGCAGATCTGACAAGCAAGCCAGTTGAGAGGTTCAAACTGCTGATGGACAGTAAGTCAGCCATTGAACTAAGCAAGAATCCTGTGTATCATGAGCGCACTAAACACATAGACACTAAGTATCATTACATCAGAGAGTGCATTGCTGAAGGGAGAGTTGAGGTGGAGCACATCAAGATCGACAAGCAACTTGCGTGCATTTCCGACGGCCCCCCGGCAGGGTCAAGTTCGTGGAGATGCGGCAGCTGCTCGGCGTCAGAGATGTAAGTCATGATTAGGGGGGTGAATGTTGGATCATCTACTTGTAATCGTGTCGATCTTTTGTATCCATGTTTAGTTGCATTAGCTAGTTAAAGTATGCATGAACATGTTTATGTTGTAAGCGCGTAGAATCACAGGTCGTGGTGGAGACTTGCACGCCATGACGTCGTGACCGCGCCCATGGGCTCACCCGTCCACTACCTGCACGCCGTGCAATGTCGCATGAGCACCGGAAAATAAGGTGGCACCGTGCAGCGCTAGGTGGTGGCGGGGATCTCGGATCAAGCCCGGTTATATTCAATGAAAAACGACCAGGCAAAGCTGCGCCATTCGCAGTGAACAACCTCGCCACTTCGTGCACTCTCGTTCCCGTTCTGTGCATCGCGATCCATCTTGACCGCGCTCCCGGCATCGCCGGCGGCGAGTCAGTTCCAAGGACGGCGATAGACCGCCGGTCCTTACATTTATGTGCTGCCAATACAATATTCATCTCCAACAGGGGCCTTCTGCCGAGCTGCTCCAGATTGTGATTTTGCTAAAGATGCCTCCTAATCATAAAACATAGCCTGTCTTTGTCCCATCTCTATCTCTTAGATGTTAGGTTCGCAACCATTCTCCCCTCTCTTCCCCTCGTCTCTCGACCAATGACTTACTGAGCTTTCATTGGTTTCCCAACTATTTTCAAGCCCTAAACAATGGGACGACTGTTGGAACCTAAACACGAGAAACACGCTGGAACGTCGACGATGTCAGCGACATGATCACCACGGCGAGCGCGCGAGTAGATGAAACACAGGTTGATCTAGAATTGTAATTTTTGTTGCTGCCAACAACGCAGCCTTGTATGGTCCTCTTTATTCAATATATATAGACTCGACACACGAGTCCAGACTCCCCATGCCATGCCGCACAGGTGCGCAACATCGTTTCACCGCGATGTGCGCCACATGCGCCGTGCACGCCACGGCGTGGCTCGACCAACTAACAAGACCGGGTAGATTACAATCATGCATGTCTACAATCGTATCTAACCCCTACTCTAACTGACTCGCTATGATCTTAACCAAACAAAGATTACAAGGACCTTGCAACAAGATATGATACTAACAACGACTACTGTGACCTTATATATATTTACGATACATTCACCCATGCATGCATTAATGTCGTTACATATACAAGCAATGTAAATAATGGATGGAATGGTGGTGCAGGAATTGGACGCCATAAGCCTCTATCGCCATGCCAAATCGCCATGTTATATGTACATCTAGTAGAAAAATTGAATTCAGTGATGATACTATTTTTTTTTAGGTGTTTAGAACATCTACCATATTGTGAAATAATCAAGGGGCATAATGGCCGCGACCCACCTTTACAAATGATTTTTAGATCTGGACCTTCTAAGAAATCTCTTTCCAAAGTTGATGTTTAGACAGGGCCATCATTATAAATGCTTGTCATAAAAAAAAAAACAATAACTATTGGATATTTGTTCAGAAGAAAGCAAAATTTATATTAAAATTGTAGTGCTCGAAGTGACCTACAAATTTGTAGTTTCCAATATTTTTATTTAAAGTTGTTTAGAGAGTCAATTAATCATTATAAATTACTATATTTTAGAATTCAGCATTTTCAATTTTCTAACTATGTACCTTAGATTCTGACATGTTTTGTGTCAAATTTGTAGATCTTGATGCAATATATAAATTTTTATAGATGGCATAATGTTTTTGTTTAATAACTTTTTTAGATAAAGGATGAAAACAACCAGCCTCTACGTCTGTGGACTTACACAACCAATTATTACATAGATTGCTTAAGCATAAAAAGAGCAAAACCAGTCCCTAAGATGGACAAAAGAACTATAGCAAACGAAATATATGCTTCCACCCTCCGTTGGTCAAGGAGAGGACGCTCTTGCCTTGCTCAACACGCTGCAGCTGCGCCCAGTACAATCCCCTGAACTTCTATATTTATTTATAGTTGACAAGTTTTAATAAAATAGTTTGAGGGCCAGATATGATTGGTGAACTTTCAGATTTATTTTAAAAATTATTTTCCCTTTTAGTTTCTAGAGGCAGGCCCTCTAGAAATAGTTTCCACTGACACTAGTAATGAAAAATGTTGTCCTTCCGCAAAAAAAAAAAAAAAGAAGGGAAAATACTGTCGACTTGCATCCACATTGCCATTATTAAGCACCAGAAAGCTAGCCTTTAGGTGCATTTTTTTTTACAATACAGTCATGGAACCATAAATATTCTCCGCTGGCCTCTGTCTTTTCCATGGGCGCAACACTCCCAGCCTCGTGGCACTGTCTACAGTGGTGCTGTGTCTGCCTCTCCATGCTGGCAGTCTGACTCATTTTCCGTTTTGCATTTCCCTTGCATGTGCACTCAAGTTCATTTGCACTCAGTTGCATGGACACTGGGATTGGACCTTCCCCCAAGGGTGCTGTGGCATGTGCCATGGGGCTCACCACCTTTTATCCATCTCGCCTTCTGCAGCTCGTCGCGTGCTTGGCAGGGACAATGGTAATGCTTACAAGTTGGCTTGGGTGCAGGCACATGAACACAGACGAAGGCTGGGAAAACATTGTACGGAAGCACCATAGATGTCCTAGCTCCTGATGCCTTCTAATCCTAATGAATAGGCCTAATTGTGCTTTGTTTTGTTCGCGGATACACAGTTGCTACCTGCAATGCTTTCTCTCTGTCTCTCTGTCTCTCTCTCTCATCTTGCGACATGAAAACATTTTGGGTGGTGTTCATATGATACAAAATCAGAGCAAGCTACGAGATTTTCCTCTCTTTTATTCACACATATAGTGTGCCATCAACTGGCTTAATCAAGGCCAGTTGGCCACGTGCATTATTTGTTTTTCTATGTGTGTTTTGCCTGGCTCAAAAGTGTTTCTAGCTCCACCGTTGTTTGTCTATATATGGTGAACAGGAACAACAGGAAAAATTCTTTTGCACTATGAGTAGTGGAGTTAAGCAGTCAATGTCAATAAGAAAACATAATTTACACGGTCATTTTTACGCTAAGAATCAATTTGCACTATGCTACCAACGCCTTGCCTTCACAGTCCTCTTTTCCATTGACGTCCAAAGCACCAAAATCTGAATTCCTTGAATGAGCCGGCCATTGTTAAGCACCAGTATTAGAGTATTTACAATGTGATTGAAGGTAGCTAATGTAATTAGTACATGATCAAACTAAAGGAACCTAGCCTTTTGGTGAATTTTTTTACAAACACAATCATAGAACCATAAATATTCTATGCCGGCCTGTGCCTTCCCGATGTTCAAACTACCTTATCCATAGCTTTCCAATGGGCGCAACACTCCCAGCCTCGTGGCAGAGTCTACCGTGGTGTGTTGTGCCTGTGTCTGCCTCCGATGGCGGAGCTTCAAGCCAAATACAGGGGGCCATTTGTCAAACCTGGACAATAGAACAACATATATATCTCCTTTAAAAAAATATGAAGAAATACGTCTCTGTTTACCCGTTTGTATCTACAGAAAAAGAAATTTAACAGACTACTATTTTGTATATGAAACTACTAAACTGTAAAATCAATGCAATTTTGGGGCTATGGTAAATCTAGCAAAAACAACTTTTTTTCTCAAATGTTACTGATGTAAGGTCCCAAGTGCAGCTGTGCGGGCTTGTATGTGGCCCAGTCCCATCCCATGGTGGGCTAAATTAGCCAACAGACTCGCACCTGTACATGAGAAAACCAGCTAATCAGCGTATACATTCCCTAAAAAAGGCTAATCGACATATATCCTTTTTTTTTGCGGGGCAAGCGGTGCCGGAGCCCTTTATGGCCAATATGGTGGCTCCGACAAGGTCTGTGTCCGTGCTGGCTGTCTGACTCGCTCTATCCAAAATGTTGTGCCTTGCATTTCCCTTGCATCTCCGCCATGGGGCTCACCACCTTTTATCCATTCACCGTCTGCACTTGGTTCTTTTGGTGGTGTGGTGGCCTCGAGCTTGTCGCGTGGTAGGTGGGGACAATGGTAACACAAGTTGGCTCGCGTACCCATGAACATAGAAGGCTTCGGCGAGCGGAACCGGAGATCTTTGTACCATTTTATGGAGCACCATAGTTAACCTGGTTCCTGACGCCTCATAATCCTAATGAATACGCCTAATTGTGCTCTGTTTGTTCTTGGACACGTATAGTTGCTACCTGCAATCTCTCTCTCTCTCTCTCTCTCTCTCTCTCTCTCTCTCTCAGCTTGCGACACATTTTGGCTGGTGTTCATATGATACATAATCTGAGCAATCTACTGGATTTTCCTCTATCTTTTTTACATATATAGTGTGTCATCAACTGACTGAATCAAGGCCAAGTGACCACGTGCAGCTAGCCACCTTATGTCCCATCTCTAAGACAGTGTGTCTGTATTTATATGAGCATATAGTAGACGTGTATTATTTGTTTTTCTATATGTTTTCCAAGGCTCAAAAGTGTTTCGAGCTCCACCAGTCTTTGTCAATATAGGGTGAACAGACACGGCACAAAATTTTCTTTTGCACTATCAGTAGTGGAGTTAAGCAGAAGATGTCAATAATAAAACATAATTTACACGGCCATTTTTACACTAAGAACCAATTTGCATTAGGCTTCCAAGTTCCAACATCTGCATTCCTTGAATGACAAGTTACTGGTGTCGCTGAGCTTTCTGGACACAAGCTACAGAGTACACACTCCAACTCGTTCAATATAGCAAAGGAGAGCAGAGGATATGTAGCAGAACTCTGCCACCAGCTGCATTGGATCTTAAAGTTCTCTCATCCTAGTGGCACGAGGGAGGGTCACAGATACCTCCTCCTGATCCATTGGAAATGCACATACTGCATCATATATAGTGCATGAGTGATGACACTAACAACGTTAGCGCCAGCAGCATCTCTAGTAGGCTCAAGCTTAATTTCCAAGTTGGTCACGGACTAATCTCGAGATGAAGTCACGAACACCTGAGATCTAACTGGTTTGACATCAGGTGGCTGGAGAGAGTCCTGGTTCTCTGTCTTTTGCTCCTTCCATGCATCCATGGTAGAAGGAAGAAGAACAAGGCAGCGCAGAGACCGGTGGTCCAGGGTGGATCAGATAAGGCATCGACGACTAGTGATTCATCGTGACACCCATGTTCCTCGGATCATATTTTTTTAGATAATGGATAATAAAATCCGGCCTCTACATCCAGGGATGTACACAGCCAATTATTACAGAGTTTGGAAAAAAGAATTAACAGGTGCAAGCCGAGTGTCTGCAACATAGACATTGGGACTAAAGCAAACGCCTAGGTCCTAAGGCATAGACTTATACCCTCCAGGTGAAGCAAATGCAGGGCACACCTCACCACTGGTAGGGACACGGCAGCCTTCCACGTTCCGGGCGTCGAGGCAGGACGAGGCTGAGCGGGACGGCGGTAATTGGCGGTGTAAGGTACCACCGCCACGGCTCGAACCATGAGAAGTCTTCTCCGCGAAGCGGGGATGGCTTTGTGGAGGTGCGTTCACGTGGGCAGGAGGGGCGCGATTGGTACCCTCCACGCGGCGTTTCTTCACATTGGCATAGACCCATGCAGCAGATTTTTGAACAGTAACTTATACACTACTTTTGCTGTTGCTCCAGATGCCTCCTAGTCCTAAGTGCTCCATGTCTATGTCCTGTCTCCATCTCTTCACATGCTAGTTTTGCCAACACACTCTAGATGCTGTGTCTCCAAATGCTAGTTTCGCCAACAATTCAGATTAGTAGAGATCACATGCTTGTCAAAGTGTAAGAGGTTGGAGACACAGGACTACCAATAAGAGATGAGTCATTTCCAGGCACCTTAAATAATGGGAGGTTGGTTGTGCACAGGTACCGTGCACTATTTCTCCATTTATATTACCCTTTATAGTACATTAGAGGACATTAACCCACAGATGCATTAAGGTTTTTTATGCACTGTAGAATTAGAAAAAATAGGAGATTCATCATTGGGTGGGGGACATTTGCTTTGGCCCATCGTTGGGTGGGAAGTGAAACCTTGTCATCTGTTAGATTATACTACATAAACATGATTCCGGACAATACTAATTTTTTAGAGGCAATTAAAGTGATTGATCATATCTGAATAGTCATATTGGGCACCATTTCATCCCTGAAAATGATTTTTTAGTTGGACGCCTCCTAAGAAGCCAGTTTGAAAACTTATTCGTAGAAGGTGTCTTTGTAAAATGTTACTACTGAAAAAATCACAACCTCTGTGCATATAATTGGATGCAGACAAACTAGATTAAAATTGTATAGCTCAGTGTGATATAAAATTTTGTAGTTTTGAACTTTTTAGAGACGCAAAATATTTGGTTTAAGTTATCATATTTTGAAATTTTCAAGTTTCTACCATCCTCATCTAATTTTTACGTGTTCTATACCAAAATTATAGATCTGAACATAATCTACCCTTTGTTGTTTACTGTTTTTGTATCCTTATTTGTTTTAAGTTTGCAGAGATTGGAATACAAAATTTGAATTTTTACAGGTTTTTTTTTCGGATCTTCTATGTTGGCATGATATATACTGCAAAGTATTACGCCATAGTTTACAACTGCTCACAAGATAGTTTGGGACCCAAATGTGCAATACTAAATTTCAGATTTATTTAAAAAATGTCTTGGTTCAGGGTGGCCCAGGGTGGAGACGAGTGGCCCTGGGTGGATCTGTGAAGGCATTCACGACTCTTGGTTCAGTGAAACACCCATGCTTCTAGATGCGTTTGACCCCAGGTTCAGCAGCTTAATCCCAAAACAGTTCTTGTGTTGTTGCTCCAGATGCCGCCTAATCCCAAAACACTATGTCCCATCTCCATCATATCTCTCTAGATGCCAATTTCCCAACCATTCTCCCCTCTGCCCAGCAATTACTTACTGGGTTTTTCGTAGCTTTGAACTGCTAACTAGCCTTTCAAAGGTAAGAGTAGAGTCTTTTCTTATCCTATTATAAGAGGTTGGAAGAAGAGGACTACCAATGAGAGATGATCAAGTCATTTTCAACCCTTAAATAATGGGGTGAGGTTGGTATTAGTAGGTCGAGTGCACTATTTCTCCATTTATATTGACCCTATACATTAAACCACAGATGCATTAAGGTCACTTGTTTTCATGTGCTACAGAATTAAAAAAAAAAAAAAACCATGCGAGATTGATCGTTGGGTGGAGGAAATTTGCTGCCGGCTGCCTGTACTAGCAAAAACACGGTGTTAGAGGACACTAAATTGTATCTTTAGAGGTGGTTAAAATGATCTATCGCATATGAGACTAATCAATGGGTTCAATGGCCACAACCCATATCTCAAAATGTTTTTAAGTTGTGTGCCTCATAAGAAGCCACTCTCAAAGTTGATTTCTAGGGATACGTCCATGTAAATTGATTTTTAGCTATGTTCCTCATAAGTCTCTAGCACTCTATTTTGTATTACTGTGAGCTTTGATTGTAGCACATTGATGAATATGTTACAAGAAAGTGTTACAATATAGTTGTTGTGTAGTAGTGCACAGCTCCAATGCATATTAAGTTGATTTTTTTCTTGCAGAAAATAAAATGGAGAACATGGAAAACCTGAACATCTGTACTACCATCAAGATATGGACTGCGTGAAAAAAATTCTGTTGTGATAATTAATGAATTCATTATCCACACTGCCATTGCTAAGCACCGGTATTAGACTATTAGTACAACTAGGTGGAGTTATTTTTAAAGGATTGAATTGATTGAATTGTAATCATCATATAGAAGTATGGTTACAAACTGATTTAGAAATGAAGAACTAAAATATGAAAGAGATTGTATAGTCAATGGTATAAAGATTATCCAGCTTCTTCTCTAGTGATAAAGGGGCAGAGAAATTCAATGATGAGAACATGTCGTCATATTTGGATTTGGGGCAGGCTTCAACTCATAAGGACCAACCTTGGTTCCCCAAACCTGAGAGCAAGTGAACACATTGTCAAAAGGAGATACTCTTTGACGCAATATTGGCAAAACAACTGGAACCCTACCAAATGAGGATATAACGAAATCACCTGGTTCCCTTCGTCGTCAAAACCTTTGTCCCAGATATGTATTTCACCATTTTTTTTGTGGATGGACAAATCCGATGTACAATATGATGCACCACTCTATAAAATGCCAATGTTGAGATGGGCCATAGAGACAATATACTAACCGAGCACGACAGAAAAAAGACATAAAGAACTTTCAATATAAGCACCAGTATTTATCAATAATAAGAATGTCAAATCTATACATATTATTGGAATGGAGCTTCACCGTTCCCTGCATCTACATTACAGGCTTAGATGTTACAGCCAGCATGCTTCACAGAGCAAATTTATGGTGAATACAACTAAAGAAGAATAGAATACCTGTGGATCATCAAGAAGTCTAAGAGGTCTGTGTCATGGCTTAGAAGATCCCTCACAGCTTCAATGTATATCTCTATGGCCGAGAACTTCAAAACGAACTCTCTTTCAGGATGCTGCAGCATGGAGAAGGGGTTCAATTGCAAAGAAACACCAGGTAAAATACAATAGTATTCCATAAAAGTGAAAAACATGCAGATAATTACCATACTATATTCTGTTATTCCCATCATGGTGTAAGTCTTTCCACTGCTTGTTTGCCCATAGGAAAATATGCTTGCTGCAGCCAAGAAGAAGAAGAATGCATGTGTTAGCTCACCAAAAATGAAGCTGCAGACAATTTCCTTTGGTACACCTTGCCTGCTGGATGTTTGTGCTACACCTCTGTATCAGGAAGGAAAATCTTATAGAGAACATTAGTTACTTTTACCTGAACAGAGCAATTAAGCAAACCTAAAAGTCTATTTCATGCTGCCAATCTCTGTCCTTGTTTTGTTTTTAATCAACTCAATAAATTAGAACCTCACACTTCCAACTCTAATATGAAGGAGCTAGCAATCAACAATTGTAGCAGTGTAGGTACTACACACACACATACAAATATGGTACACCAATCCCAAAATTATATGCTCTACTTAAACTGAATCCTCCAATAAGGCACTTTTGGCTCCTGTTAGTTCATAGTATCTTTATTATGATTTCATCTTACCTACAGTCTGGTTGCATTATGTAATGCAAGCTGAGCAACACTGAAGATGAAAAATTGACTTCCCCATTGGTGTTGGGTAATCATTTTTCCAAGGGCACTGCAGGATGATATACATAATATGTACAGATTCAAACTTGGCTCTGATTTCTACAGTTGGATGTTTTCCAATTTTTTTTTTACAGAGCTAAACCTGGCTATGAATTTTTCTTCATAACCAAATGGAAGTATATGCATGTTAACAGACAGTAGCACATGTCACATAGACATAATGCAGCGACTCCGCCACAAAGCACCCCTCCACCGCGGCAGGTTCAGATAGAAGCTGCTCATAAGCACGTGCACACACATAGGTGCGTTGTATAGGCCATAAGCATAGCCAAAGATTTGGCCAGATGGCATATCTATAAACACAACTGACATGGTCATCAACTAAAGTTGATATCTTTTGGTTTCGCAAAAAAAAAAAAGTTGATATCTTTTGGAGGTATAAGGAAAATCGGCCTGGCTGCAGAATTCAATGCTAGCTTGCAAAGTGCCAGACCGAAGCACTCTTCCTTATTTAGTACTTACACGGACATGATGCCGTCGCCGTAGAGAGTCTCCCTCTTCACGGCAGAGGCGCATTTAACGTCGCCGTCCTCCCCAACCCCAAATCCATGCAACATTGCATCTCCCAATTGCAGCCGCTGGGGTGGATGGAACCTGTGAATCGGATGCCCAACTCAATGATCCATCCACCAAAAAACCCAAAACCCAAACCTTGTCTGCCTACCTCATCGCCTCTTCCACTCCGCGGTCGCCGCAGCAGCAAAGCAGCGGGGCCGCCGGATGCGCCGGGCGGTGAGGGCGGACTCACCGCCGATATAGAACAGCTGCAGTGCCTCCTCCAGGTGCCAGCTCGTCATCTGCGGAATAGGAAACGCCGGGACCACATCGGACCGGGTTGAATCGAGTAGAAGCTATAAGGGGATTGGTTTTGGGGGGAGAGCAGAAACTGGACCTAGAGGGACTGAGTGGCAGTCTCGGGGGTCTGGCCGGCGGCGATCTCGAGGAAAGATGAGACCAGGGTCTCCTTCTCCGCAGTCGTCGGGGATTGCCCGGCATGGCGGCGGTTGGGGGGATCTAGGAGGGGAAGAGCTGGCCGATGAGGTCAGGGGATAGAAGAAAACAGCCGCCGCAGCTGCTGCAGAAAAAGCATCGAAGGGGAGGAGGCGGGCGGTCGGCTAGTCATCACGTCGCGGGTGGGGAAGGCGAACAGAGGAGGAGGCGAGCGGATGGCGACTCTTCACATTGCCGGTGCAGAAGGAGAATAGAGGCACGGAAAGACGCGGGATTCGGGATTAGCGATGACGTGGCTTCACCAGGAGCCAGAGAACTCCTTAGTGGGTCTTACAAACATAAGTGTAGTAGATGAGATTGAAGGTCGCTAATACATGATACAGCTAAGGAAAGCTAGCCTTTAGGTGCATTTTTTTACAAATATTCTCTGCTGGTCTCTGGCTTTTCCATGGGCGCAACACGCCTCGTGGCACTGTCTACAGTGGTGCTGTGTCTGCCTCTCCATCCTGGCAGTCTATCTCATTTTCCATTTTGCATTCCCTTGCATGTGCACTCAAGTTCATCTGCACTCAGTCGCCTCGGACAGTGGGATTGGACCTTTCCCCAAAGGGTGCTGTGGCACTGCAGAAACCTTGAATGTGCCATGGGGCTCACCACCTTTTATCCATCTCGCCTTCTGCAGTTCGTCGACCTTTCGTGGTGTGCTAGGAGCTCGTCGCGTGCTTGGCAGGGACAATGGTAATGCTTACAAGTTGGTTTGGGTGTTGGCACATGAACACAGACGAAGGCTGGGAAAACATCGTACCATTTTTGGAAGCACCATAGATGTCCTAGCTCCTGATGCCTCCTAATCCAAATGAATGCGCCTAATTGTGCTTTGTTTTGTTCTCGGATACACAGTTGCTACCTGCAATGCTTTCTCTCTTTCTCTGTCTCTCTCTCAGCTTGAGATATCAAAACATTTTGGCTGGTGTTCATATGATACAAAACCAGAGCAAGCTTGGGATTTTCCTCTCTTTTATTCACAGATATAGTGTGCCATCTACTGGCTGAATCAAGGCCAATTGGCCACGTGCAGCTAGCCACCTTATGTCCCATCACTAATACTGTGTCTGTATTTATATGAGCATAGTATATGGTGAACAGGCACAACAGAAAAATTCTCTTACACTATGAGTAGTGGAGTTAAGCAGACAATGTCAATAAGAAAACATAATTTACTCGGTCATTTTTACGCTAAAAATCAATTCACACTATGCTACCAACGCCTTGCCTTCATACACTATGCCGTAAATCGCTATACGTGACACTTGTTAACTGCTATCTCATGACACATTTTTCAGCGTCACCCTTTTTTTTCGGAGATAAGGGCATATCTGTGGACGCCGTATTTACGCGTCACTGATAACACCTTATCTGCGGCGCGTGCGTATTGGCTACACAGCGTCACGATAAGGTGCTATCGGTGGCGTATTGGCTATATGTGTCGCGAATAACACCTTATTGGCGACGCGTATTGGCTACATGTGTCGCTGATAAGGTGTTATCAGCGACACATGTAGTCAATACGCGTCGCCAATAAGGTGTTATCTCATGACACATATAGCCAATACGCGTCACTGATAGCTATTTCAGAAAACAAAAAAAAATACGGTGATCCTATATATATATATATATAGGATGATCCATATACACACACACATCATTGAAGCTAACATTTTTTAAATCTTTATAAAAGCAGCAAAAAATACATGCATAGACAACCTAAGTAATACGGTACATTTCACAGTAGTACACATTCCACACTCCATAGCAAGTCTGTTAAACTATTGATTACATGGAGTATCCACCATAACTATGAAGAGGTGACAGGTTACTATATGTACTAAGGCTGTAACTATCGCACAAAAACAAACTACACAAGCTATAATTTCGCCAATTGTGCACTGACTGGTGTGCGTAAGCTATCCTTCCCAGATTTCCAGCCATCAACCCTGAAATTCAAAACTTGCTATTATAATCAGGAAGATGGTCGGGGCAAACTAACAGCAACAACAGCAGACACATTAGTGTATTAGGCAATGCTAATGCTAAGATAACATATATCCTTGGAATGAGGCCTCCAAGGCCACCATTAATCCTAGAAAAATCAGAAACACTTTTGATAGTCTAAAATAAATGTTACTAGAAGATAGATTAATGGAGTTCTGCAAATCCACTTTCAAATGGAACAAAGAGTGAATATGCATTTCTTGAGCAATTCACACTAACCTCTCATGAGCAGAAAACAAAGACCCAATGATTATAGTGGTTTCAGCAGTTTTCTAAAATTGGTGGCCTAACTCAAACTCACAAAGCTATAAGCTCCATTCAGACATCAGACTTCAGTGCTCAACTAAAGCACATTCAGTAGTACCACTTCAGTGCATAAAGTAATAGGAAAAATGTTTAAGAGGAAAATATAACAATATTAAGCATGGTAGAGTCATCTATTTACAAAGTATTTGCACAAGGTGCCACAACCTAAAAAAATCAGAATGAGTACATGAGCAGTAGCCTACAATATTTCTAAACAGTACATGAGCTAGCTGCTATATAGTTTTTCATAGAACTACATTCTTATATAGGCATCCTTTAGTAGCCAGCTGGCTGTTGTATTCCATAGAAAAAAAAAACGAAAGGTGCAAATCTATTTTGTTGTCTTTCTCATCCAGCACAAGCAAATAAGTACACAAATGTAAAATATTAGAACATTAATTGGATAGCAGAACAAAAAACCGATGGTCAAGTATTACCTTCCCTGTATCCCTTTGTGCATGAATAAGATCCATCACGTGGCTTCTTTTATCTGCCTCCTGTACAAACGCAGCATTCTGACCAAAATTAAGTTGTTTCATTCATGTAAAAATATACATCCTATAAAACGTGTTCAGAAGCTAATGAGCATTCTGTTCCTGAAGGGGTAGTTTTAATAGCTCTACAGAATGAGGGTCAGCATGAGATTAGCCTGCAGAGAAATGCATCTACGTACCTCTCACAATTGTAAGCAAGGGAAGCTTTTGCTAAACATCTCTTTTCTCTATCTGATGTCTTGATGTTTCCAGTTGTCTGTGCATCGTCCATCTGCAAGTATAAGAATTATAAACATTGAGGAAAACCAGGAAAAAACTTAAAACAAGGGAGTTCTTGCAAGGGAAATGACAAGCATTGCCCATCGACCAAAGCTCTAGCATTCTGTACTAACCAGAAATACATAATGGTTGGCACTTTCTATTCAGAAAGTAGTACTTCGCACTTGGTATTTAGATTTGGAAAGACACTAACCTGACAGGTAGTCTTCAATACTCTCGCCATATATGCGTTCCTAGAATCCATAAGACAAATATTAAAATGAAGCAAGGCATCCACGTATACCAAGGCCAGATATGTGCTCCGAGCATACAGAAGAGACTAAGCCATTATGTATGTGACCTATGAGGCAGCAAGATGAAGTTTACTAGCCTTGTAAATTTATTTAGCAGTATAAACAATTATTGATCTGTAATGCAGATTTAGCAGCCAGCCATAAACATACAAGATGACTAGCAGATTTCGATCTCTAATTTGGGTGATGCCTAGGTCGAATGAAAGGCTGGTTCGTACAAGATGACTAGCAGATATCAATCTCTAATTTGGGTGATGCCTACTGAGAGCAAAGCAATGAGTAATTTCTACAGAACCTAATCCCTGAAAGCAAAACTTATAAAGGAACTAAATGAAACTAATTTTATATGACATCCAGGAACACATGAAGCAACACTCTGTTTAATTAACATAGTGGTTTTCTATTGATGTAAATCTGACAATCTAGACAAATTAAACATAAGAAGGGATCATGTACTGATAATGTAGGACAATATTTCTTTGTAGAGAAGTGGAGACACAGAAGAGCGTAATTGAGATAAGTGCAGTGGTGAAGGTTGCTCCTATCTAGTCATATTTTTCAATCTGTAGTGGTGCAGTATTTTTATTTTATCAACACATCCAAAGATAATACGAGATAGCTCAGGTTTTGACACATGCTGCAAACTCAAGTTACATACTAACCTTAAACACATAGACGACTGATAGCTGCAGCAGCTACTACAAATCAACTTATTATAACTTAGTTACTATTGTACAGCTGAGTTGCAACAAAAAAGCAGAAGGGAGGAGTGGAAAGCCACATAGATCTAGTAGCAGTACCTGAGCAAAAAAAAAAAGCAGAAGACACTGATTTGGTTCCTCACTCATCGCCTCCATGCCATGGACCTGTACAGAGAAGAGACCATGCCATGAGAGAGGGGTAGTGGGAGGAAGGGGATAGGAGCTTGCCTTGCCGGATCCGGGAGCCGCCGCTGGATCTCGTCATGGGCGTGTGCGTGCTTGTGGTGAAGCTGGGGCTGGGGCTGAAGCTGCCGCGTAGCTCGCCGTGCTTGCCGCTGTAGGGGCAGCGCCCACACCCGTGTCCGCCAAGGGGGAGGGGAGGGGAGAGGCGGTGGCCGGGACGGCTGCAGATTCGCCCGACGCCGCCATCTTGCTCAGCTGCTCGCGCGCGCGCTGCTGCCACGCCGCTGCGTGCTTTGCTCGCGCTTCCGCTTGCCGCGTGACGCTTACACGCCGCGCGCTGCTTCGCCAGGCGTGCACGCTAAGCCGCCGCCGCCACGGCCGCCCGGTCTGGGTTAGGGTTAGGGTGCAGAAGATGGGGGATTGAGAGACGGAACGGAGGATGAGGCTGTGGATTCAGCCACCACCTACACGCCGCCGTCGTCGCCGCATATGTGGGATGGGGTGTGGTGGTGGGGCACGGACGATTGAGCAGAAGCGGTGGCGGTGGAGGAGGAGAGGGTTGTGGCGGCGGGGAGGAGTGGCGGCGGCGGAGGAGAGGGTCAAATGTGGTGGTGGCGGACTTTGTGGATCGAGATTCGGGAGGGACGGTCGACAAGTGACGGCTTGGGCTTCCGGCTTCATCATGTGCTAAAGGGCCACTTTGCCGCTACCTTTGTGGGCTTGGGCTTCATGTGCTAAAGGGCCACTTTGTGAGCTAGTCTGTGACGCGGATCAACACAAAGAGTCACCGATATTGTCTATATATCTGCGGCGCGTGTAGAAAATATGTGTCACATTTCTTATCGGTGACGCCGCGTCTTGTCCACCAGCGTCACTAATAGGGATATATATCTGTGACGCACTTTACCAATATGCGTCACAGATAGTATCAGTGACACGTTTTGTCAACACGCGTCACAAATAAGCTACTATCAGTGACACGTATTGGGCCTAGGGCATGTGCAACAGCTTATCAGTGACGCGTCTTGTTAACCCGCGTCACTGATACTCTATTAGTGACGCGTTTTCTTTCCGTGTCACGAATCGCCGCGTCACTGATAGCGTTTTCTTGCATAGTGATAGTCCTCTTTTCCACTGACATCCAAAGCACAAAAATCTGAATTCCTTGAATGAGCCGGCCATTGTTAAGCACCAGTGTTAGACTATTTACAATGTGATTGAAGGTCGCTAATTTAATTAGTACATGATCAAACTAAAGGAACCTAGCCTTTTGGTGATTGTTTTTACAAACACAATCATGGAACCACAAATATTCAACGCCGGCCTTTGACTTTCCGATGTTTAAACAACCTTATCCATAGTAGCAGCTTTCCGATGGGCGCAACACTCCCAGTCTCGTGGCACAGTCTACCGCGTGGTGCTGTGATCTGCCTCCAATGGCGGAGCTTGAAGCCAAATACAGGGCGGCCATTTGTCAAACCTGGACAATAGACCAACATATATATCTCCTTTGAAAAAATATGAAGAAATACGTCTCTGCTTACCCATTTGTATCTACAGAAAAAGAAATTTAACAGACTACTATTTTTTTTATATAAAACTACCAAACTGTAAAAACAATGCAATTGTGGGACTATGGTAAATCTAGCAAAAAAAACATTTTTTCTCAAATGTTACTGATGTAAGGTCCCAAGTGCAGCTGTGCGGGCTTGTATGTGGCCCAGCCCCAGCCCCTGGTGAGCTAAATTAGCCAACAGACTCGCACGTGTACATGAGAAAACCAGCAAATCAGCCTATACATTCCCTAAAAAAAGGCTAATCGACATATGTATCCTTTTTTTTTGCGGGGCAAAAGGTGCGGAGCCCTCTATGGCCAATATGGTGGCTCCGACAAGGTCTGTGTTCGTGATGGCAGTCTGACTCATTCTATCCGAAATGTTGTGCCTTGCATTTCCCTTTCATCTATGTCATGGCACTAGTACCCAATTAGTTTTGAGTGACGGGCACAATACATTTTAGGTGGCGGGCAAACTTGCCCGTCACCAACCAATGGTCACAGAAAATCACGAGAACATGCATGGCGGGCTCTTTGCCCGTCCACGGTTAATCTATTAACCGTGGCGGGCACATTAGATGCCCGCCACGGTCTTGTTAAAAAATAAAAAAACAAAGGCCCACCGGAAGCCCATTCTCGAGCCCGATAGGCGAAACCCTAGCCCAGCCCGATGCGCCGCCCGGCCGCCGCCATCGAGCTCGCCGCGCATGCCTGGCCTCCACCATGCTGGATCCGCCCGCTGCGGCCGGATCCGCCGCCCGGCTGCCGTGGATCCGCCCGCCGGGCGGATCCGCCGGCCGGTGACGGGATCCCGGCCCCGTCCCCCACCTAACGCCACCGCTGGATCCGCCGCGGGAGGCCCCCGCGCCCCGGAGGGGAAGGAGAGGAGGACGCCACGCCGGGAGGAAGGGAGACGAGGGAGCGCCGTCCGGGAAGATGAAGGCCGCCGCCGTCGATCCGTCATCGATGAAGGCCGCCGCCCGTCGATCCGCCGCGGATGAAGGCCGCCGCCGTCTCGCCGCGGATCCCCGGCGCCGCCGTCGATCTGCCGCCCGTCTCGGGCCACGACCAGATCCGCTCCCGGCCTCAGGGCGTCCAGCGGCGCTGCCGGGATCCGCGAGGAAGGGGCGGCGGCGGTGCTTGGGGTGGAGGAGGGCGGCGGGCGGTGGTTGGGGTGGAGAAGGGAGGGGCGGCGTCCGTCCGCCGCGGTGAAGGGAGGGCGGCGTCCGTGTCGCGCGGAGAAGGTTCGGCGCCGAGGGGAGTTGAGAGGACCGGCCGGGAGAGAAGTGTTGGGGGGGAGAGGAGTGGTTGGTTGGGAGTGAAGGAAACCCTAGTTTCCTATATTTATACCACGGATGGTTATCGGGCAGCGCCATGGGCATTTGGGCCTTTGTATGTTCTGTGACGGGCCTTTTAAGATGCCCGCCACGGGAAAGATTTATTGCGTGGCGGGCACCTTAACACGCCCGCCACGTAAAGATTTTATTTTGCGTGGCGTGCGTGTTATGGTGCCCGCCACGCAAAAAAAAACTTTCCCCGTGACGGACAAAAACGCCGCCACGTAAAAAAAAAACTGGGCGTGGTGGGGTATTTTCCGTGACGGGCAAAAAAAAAGTGCGCCATTTGAAAAAAAGATTTTGCAAGTGCTCGCAAAATCATTTCGTTACTAGTGTGGGGCTCACCACCTTTTATCCATCTCACCGTCTGCACTTTGTTCTTTTGGTGGTGTGGTGGCCTCGAGCTTGCCGCGTGGTAGGTAGGGACAATGGTAATGCCAATTGGCTCGCATGGAGGCCCTTGAACACAGAAGGCTTCAGCGAGCGGAAGTGGAGACTTTTGTGCCATTTTATGCAGCACCATAGCTAACCTGGTTCCTAACACCTCCTAATCCTAATGAATACGCCTAATTGTGCTCTGTTTGTTCTTGGACACGTACAGTTGCTACCTGCAATGCTCTCTCTCTCTCTCTCTCTCTCTCTCTCTCTCTCTCAGCTTGCGACACATTTTGGCTGGTGTTCATCTGATACATAATCAGAGCAAGCTATACTGGATTTTCCTCTCTTTTTTACATATATAGTGAGTCATCAACTGCCTGAATCAAGGCCAAGTGACCACTTGTAGCTAGCTAGCTACCTTATGTCCCATCTCTAAGACAGTGTGTCTGTATTTATATGAGCATAGTAGATGTGTGTATTATTCGTTTTTCTATATGTTTTCCGAGGCTCAAAAGTGTTTCTAGCTCCACAGTCTTTGTCTATATAGGGTGAACAGACACAGCAGAAAATTTTCTTTTACACTATGAGTATTAGAGTTGATTAAGTAGAAGATGTCAATAAGAAAACATAATTTACACTGCCATTAATTTTTACACTAAGAATCAATTCGCATTATGCTACCAACATCTGTATCCCGGGGATTGTACATTAGAACAAAAAAATTATGCAAAATTTTGGAAGCAAACAGGTTAATTTATTGTCAAGAGGAATTCGATTTCCTAAGCAGCACCATACATCTATTCATGTCAGCATGCTTCACAGACTCCAAGCTACTACAAGCTAGCAGTTCTTTCTGGTTACTATTTCCCTGGTTTACGTGGGCTGTAGTTAGTTTAGGGCTACTTTTCTAGTAACACATTGGAGTAGCTAAGACATATATGAGGAGATTACGGGAAGGAGGCTACATAAGACATTGTAGGTCTCTGTTAACCATGCATTAATTTGTGGAGCTATACACAAACTCACTGTCTGTGAAACTAGGTTGGCGGAGACGTTCACACGACTCCCACTGTTTGAAATGGACGAAATGAACTGATTTTTTTTTCGCGACCGGGCCATTCACCCGTATTTCATTAAGAGGATGGAAAACCAAAGGCGAATGCAAGGGCACCGATGACGAAGACATCGAAGTAAAAACACCGGAAAAATGGGCACACACCTAAGCTACTAAAGTTTCCATGGAACGATCACATGGATGACGTATTATGCGACCACACAGTAGGCACCGTTTGCAGTGTCTTAAACCCAGCATCAACCCAATCCTGAGCTTCTTGAATCAGCCTCGCGACGATGATCGGTGCCGACGAGACTTCACTGCGAAGACCCGCATTTCGTTCTTTCCTAACCGCCCAAGCAATTAGTAGGAAGAAGGGGTCGAACATCGCCTTGGCCTCCTTGGAAATATGATTTTTTTTTTAAAAAAAAAAGCACGGGTAGCATCACTACTGCCACCGGCGACTAGGGTTCACCAGATCTGGATCTAGCCTGGCCGCCGGGGCCTGGATCTCCTTGGTTTGCTTAGTCTTTCACATTTTCTTCAAGTGCTCTGTATTGAAAGATATAAGCAAAAGTTGTTTATACACGTTTTTTTTCTTGCTATACGTAGCTACACTGCTACCAGTGGCTTGTGAAGGAGAATTATCCACGCATCAGGAAAGAATAACAAGTACCATGCGTAGTTTTTCCCACATCATCCCTTATTCGAAATGTTGGACCCTCATCTTTCTTGAGTGCTTTGACACCCAATTCTCTTGAGCACCATCAGCATGGAAGGCTGCTGGACAGTTATTCTCCTTATGTGATCATACAACTGCAGCTGATGTCCTAGATGCATCCAATTCCCATCTTTCGAGTTGCATCATTTTGGGGTTAGTTATAGCTAGAATGGCAATGCCTAATTCATCCGAATAGCCACGATTGAGTGTTCATGTATATAGGATGAGACTACCTGAAACGAACAACACTACGTACAATCAAGAGACACCGGACATAAATCAAAGATATATCTCGAGTGCACTGGTCAGACAAAGAAGGGGTCACACATACATCCTTTGTGGATGAAAAAGCATGTGTCAGAAATTAGTAGGCAATGCAGCCTCTACTGCTACCATAATGTTTTTTTTTTTGAGTTGCTGATACCATAATGTTAGGATTCTATAACAACAATAACTATGAGAAAATTTGTGGGGGCCAGACCTGCCCCCTTGACCTTCGCAACCAAAGGTTGCGGGAGAGGGGGCGCAGGGCTTGCCACAGAAAGAGAAGCAGGGAAGACAGGAATGAGAAAGTGGGGAGAGAGTCCCCTTCCCCTTGGCCTTGGGGTTGTATTTATAGAGGGGTGGAGGGAGTACATTTTCCATCCGCCCCTTGGATTAGAGATTTACAAGCGGAGCCCTCACACTAGTTGAGTATTGGGCCTTTTACAAGGGGAAGGGTGGTGCACCGGCACCCCTACCCACAACAGCAGGCCCTTAGCTACTGGGGTTTGGCAGGATACAACAAGACCTAGTCGCTAAACAGGAAAAGGCCCATGAATACAAGCTTCCACTAGATGGCGAAGGCCGGAGGATATAGTACAATGATGAAGTGTTCGTTGATTGTGGAGGTCCCCCCCCGGCCTCCGCCCTTCTTAGTTGTTGTGAGGGTCTTTGTCGGTTCTTCGGGGTGGCTCTTCCCTTGCTCGGGTAGTCGCGGGCCGCGAGGTCGCTGTTCCCAAAGGGTTCCGTTGTTGGACCTAAATGAACCGAGAGTTGCCGCAGGAGGCCGATGGCGGATCGAATGTTGAGGCCGAGGTCGATGATGTTGGTCCGACTTCGATTCAGCCGCAAACGGTGGTATCGGGTCACCGCGATCGATGGCGAGCCCCGTGTTGAAGTGTAGGCGAGGGTGCGCCGGTGTTGAAGTCATATAGGCCCGCCCAAAGTCGAGGCGAGGGTACGAATATCATCGACGGTGCCGAGGCAGGCCCCGCCGGGGTTGAGGCGGGTGTGGGGATGTCATCGCTGGTGCCGAGGCGAGGCCCTTGCCGGCCGAGGCGGCGAAGGTGCGGATGTCGCCGCTGGTGCCGAGGCGAGGCCCATGCCGGTCGAGGCGGGGTGCAGATATCATCGACGTGCCGGTACGAGGCCCCTTGTCAAATCGAGGCGGTGCGGATGTCGTGAACAAAGGCCGAGGCGAGGCCCTTACCGGCCGAGGCGAGGGTGCGGATGTCATCGCTGGTGCCGAGGCGAGGCCCTTGTCGAGGTCGAGGCGAAGCGGCGGATGTCGCCATTGGTGCCGAGGCGAGGCCCTTGCCGGTGTCGAGGCGCAGGGTGCGGATGTCGTTGTTGGTGCCGGGGTGCCGAAGCCCTTGCCGAGGTCAAGGTGAGGGTGCGGATGTCGCCTTAGCGTAGTTGAAATTGCCGATGTCGCCGAACGTAGGTAGACGCCGGAGTTGCCCGCCTTTCCTACTCCGACTCATGAGTGGCGGGCAAGACATTTCCTTCAGGTTGATTGTTCCCCAATGCAGCCCCTAGCCCCTTCTTGGCCGGTGCTTATGAGTAGGAGGGGGCTTCGAGGCTAGTTGTCGGCGTTGTTGGCGATGGAGTTTTGACGAGGCGAAGCCGATGTTGCCGAGAGTCGGAGGCGAGCCCATTTGCCGAGGCAAGGACATGGTTGATGTCACCCAAGTTGAAGGTGAGCTCTCGCCGAAGATGTTGGTGAGGCGGTGGTCGACGCTGTGCAGGTCCGAAGTTGAAGTTGAGGCAAGCCCCTTGCCCTAGTCGGGCGAAGGTGCGCGTCAAGAGACGGTGTTGAGGCAGCCCCTTGCTGAATTCGGGTGAGCCCCATGTTGAGGTCGTGAGGCGTGGTGCATAGATGTCATTGCTGTATTCGAGGTGAGCCCCTTGCCGATGCTCTTGGCGAAGGTGTGGTTGGTGACGCCGTCGGAGGTCAGCCCTTTCGCCAAAGATGTTAGCGAGGGTGTAGCCTGTTGCCGATCTCGCCTAACGGGTAGACGCCCGAAGTTGCTCGCTTTTCCTACTCCGACTCATGAGTAGCGAAAGCAAGACGTTTTAGGTAGAATTGGCCTCCACGCTGCCCCTAGCCCCTTCTTGGCCGGTGCTTATGAGTTGGAGGTGAATGCATGGTCGGTTGTCGAGGTCGGCGGTGAGCGGGCCCTTGCCGGCTTTGTTGATGTCGCCAAGTCGAGGGCGAGCCTTTTGCCGAAGGTTTGTTGAAGTCGCCAGAGTCGGAGGTGAGGCCCTTGTAGGGGTTGGATTGATGTCGCATATCGCCGTAGTCGGAGGTGAGGCCCTTTGCCGAAGATTTGTTGATGTCACGAAGGTGATGTCGACGCCGCCGAAGTCGGAGGCGCAGGCCCTGCGTAGGTTTGGCTGATGTCGCGAGGTGATGTCGATGTCGCCAGAAGTCGGAGGCGCAGGCCCTTTGCCGAAGATTTGTTGATGTCACGGCGGTGATGTCGATGTCGCCGTAGTCGGCTGGGCGCAGGCCCTGCGTAGGTTTGGCCGATGTCGCTGGCGTGATGTCGACGCCGCCGTGAGTCGGAGGCGCAGGCCCTTGCGCAGGTTTGGCCGATGTCGCTGAGGTGATGTCGACGCCGCCGTGAAGTCGAGGCGGTAGGTTTTGCCGAGGATTGGCTGAGCCGGGCGGTCGATTGCTTCGCCCTCGAAGGGGCCAATCTTGTGCTTTCCTCGTTGTCGATGAGGGTTGGCTGCCGCCACCCAGCCCTTTCGCGAGGTGTGTCCTTGACATTGCTTGCTTCGGGATAACTCCTCGCATGCATTGATTGTGACAGAATTCATATTTATATCGAAGGCGGTGAGAGTTTTTCCACCTGCGACGCCCCACACACTTTTTAGCGAGGCTCGCGTTTAAATCGGAGGTAGTGAGAAACTTTTTCGCGCGACGCCCCTATTCTCTTTAGCGAGGCTAAGCGTTTAAATCGGAGGTAGCAAGAAAAACTTTTTGCAAATGACCACCCCTATTCTCTTTAGCGAGGGCTCAAGCGTTTAAATCGGAGGTAGTGAGAAAACTTTTTCGCAGCGACGCCCCTATTCTCTTTAGCGAGGCTCGCGTTTAAATCAAAGGTAGCAAGAAAAACTTTTTGCAAAATGACATCCCCTATTCTCTTTAGCGAGGCTCGCGTTAAATCGGAGGTAGTGAGAAAAACTTTTGCATGCTCGAGGTGCGAAGTTTCTACGAGCCGTTGTCGGAGGTGCTAGGGTGCCCGACTTCTTGTTTATGCCGAAAACATAAATTTTTCAGCGGAGGTTTGGCTTGATGAGCCGGGCGAAGTCGACTGCTTCGCTCCTCGGGGCCAATCCTTGAGCCCTCCGCAAGACTGTCGATGAGGGGGCTGGGTGCCACCACTCAGCCCCCTTCGGGCGGAGGTCGTCCTTGACACTTCTTTGTATCCGGGGAAATTCCTGCATGCATTAATTGGGGTGTTGCCTTATTGAAAAAATTTTGCGACCCTTCGCAGGAAAAAAAAAAGAGTGCAGCCCCTAGTGTCTCATAATTCCTTACACAACCCCCCCCGTTTTTCATAATGTGCGCATGTGAGTAGTCCTGCAACAAGAAGTTATTTCCAAATATCGAAAAATCATAAGTTTGCTTTTTACGAGCCCCTATCGCAATTGCCGGGCTCCCGACTTCTTTGTTTGCCTCCGCGCTGCTTTCGGTACTCGGAGGGCGCTGGGCGAATTTTTATGAGCCCCCGTCTTGTCTTGCAAGGGTGCCCGACTTCTTTGCGCCTCTGTTGCTGCTCATACTGAGAGCACGGGGCTAATTTTTGCAAGCCCCTCGTCTTGTCTTGCAAGGGTGCCCGACTTCTTTGCGCCCAGCTGCTCATACTCGAGAGCGCGGGCGTTTTGTTTATGCGAGCCTCTGGGCGGGAGGCGCCAAGGTGCCCGACTTCTTTATAGCGCCTCCGCTGCTCTCATACTGAGAGCGCGGGCGTCTTCTTTGCGAGCCCAGGCGGAGGTGCCGGGGTGCCCGACTTTCTCCTCGCACCGCTGCAGCGATGGGGGTTGAGATGTGTAACACCTGTATTTTGCATCATTTTAAAATTCACTAATAATTTGAACTTTTTATAATTAGCACTAAAACTTGATTTATTTTCCGCACAACCCAAAACCTCTTTTTCAAAAACCCTGCATCAAAATTCACCATATAGAAAATAGGCCCTTGTTTGAATGCTTGAATGTTTGCTCGCTTGCTTGTCTCGCTAGAATTTATTTTGGCATCAAATAATAATTCCTTGATCATACACCACCCGATAATAATCCCTCGGTCATTCCCCACCAAATAATACCCTTGACCTTTCCCATGTTCCTCGCCATCAAATACTTCCCTTTTGACCATCCCTCTGATTTTACCAATCGCCACATCCCTGACAATTCATAAAACCCCCAAATTCCAATCCTACATCACCATGCTTAGTTTATTTTATTTTCTGGGAAAATAAAGGAGCTATGCCGCGTGTGTATGCGTACATAACCATACATGAAAGCATGGCTAAAAATACATACAAATAGATACATGTATTCATACAATTATGAGTATTTGTATATGTGTGTATATATATATATATATTACAAAAATCTGATTGGAAAATGGAAAATACAAAGGAAATGCCACCCGGGCTCTTTTCCCTTCCCAACTCGGGCAACCAGGCCTGAGCCCAGCTCGGCCTCACAACCCAGCAGCAACAGCAGCAGCCATACCCATCTCTTCTCTCCTTCTCTATGACGAGTGGCCCCGCATGTCAGCCCCATCATCCATCCTCATCCCCTTCCTCCAGATATTTCCTCCTCACGCCCGTGCACGAGAAGCACATGCAGCACAGCGCCGCTGACCGCGCTTACAACCGCTGCTGCCGCCTTGCCGGAAAATATCCGCGCCTCGCCCGTGGACACCGCGTCGCAACCGCTTGTCCGCCACGAAAGGAAGACGCCAACGCCAACTTCGCTGAGCCGCTGTTCCTCGACCGCAGCGTCAGGGCCGCCGCTGTTCCCGTCGACTCCATCATAGGGACACCCACGGACAGCTCACCATGGCTGCGGAAAATATCTCCTCGCGAGCCCTCCTCTCTCTACGCCCTATAAATAGCCCCCTCGGTCGCCGGCCTCACCACACCGAGCTCAGCGCCGGGGCGGCCGACGCCGAGGCCTTGCATGGGCGCTGCGCCCCTGCCTCCGTCAGCGCTTTCCCGTCGACCAACTGAAGCCCCGTCACCCAGCTCGCTGGGCGCTGTGGCGAGGGCGTCAAGCCGCCGCGCTCCCATCGCCCGCCATCGCTCGGATGCGAGCTCCACCACCGCAACCCTCCCTGCCTTCAACCGTGGCGGCGTGCCCACCCACTTCGCGTGGCGTGTCCACCGGACAAGCGTGCAGCGCTCCACGACACCGCGCAGCAGCACGCTGCCTCGTGCAGCGCGACCGCACACCACCACCGCCTTGCCCACGCCTTCTAACTCTCTTAAATTAAGTGTATCAATCACTACATTAAACATAAAAGGCCATCTGTCACTATAATTATCATTGTTTTTTCATCCGGTCTTGAATAATAAAAAGTCACCACCTATAATCATAGGTACAGCTTCTTTAGAGCAAACTTCGAACGAGCTCGGATATAAATTGTGCTTTGTGTTCAACTTGGGCAGGGCCATAAACTGAAATTAGATTAAATTTGAAATCGTCCTCTTTATGCCTTAACTTGAAACGAACAGAAAAATCCCTTCCTCAATCTCACCAATGTCAAAAATCAACAAATGAACACCTAGAACCATACCACCAGATCTACCCCTTGGAGCTTTACAATGCCACGTAAAATCTCTACCAAATAAGAAATATTATTCAAAGTGGATTGTGGAAAATCAGCTCTACCAGTTTCCGATAAGGCAATGAAATCTAGGTTCTTTTCTTTTGTTAAATCTGATAGAAATTTATACCTTTTAAATCTGCGAACCCATTACAATTCCGAATATTCCTTTCATTTAATCAAATTGTTTTTTTATTAAATTTCTGTTTCCTTTTCCCTCTACCTCGTCCCGAAAAAAAGATGATACAGGAGTTTGTAAACATTTAGGATCGCAAACCCCCATCACCTAAACCCTCAGTAAGAATTATGAATAGCAACACTATTATCTCCTACAAAGAATACCCAAATCCTTTTTACTGAATTAAATAAAGAAACATCATCTCTAGAAATAAAAGACATTTGTTTTAAATTATTACCTTTCAGTGTCGCATCCTCCAGATTCTGACGCATTTTTAACTTGGCCGCCTTCTCCACAGAGTTCTGATCAATACTTGCTGCAGCCCTCTTGCTTGTTTTCTCAGAAGTCACTATCCCACCAGATTTGTCTTTTATTTTATTAATTATTCCTGAGTCATTTATAGGGCCCTTCAAAGCAGGAGTCCACGCCCATTGCCACCGGGCACCAGCTCAACCACGTGCCTTTTGGCCGCTGTCGGCTGCTCTGCCTCACCTAAATTGCGCCGTACACCCTTAGGGTCAATATCCATATGCTGTTCACCTTCCGTGCTTCCTTTGGGTTCAGAACTTGGATTAACATCCTTCTCCTTCTCCTTCTCTTCCTCTCCATCCTTAGGATTTTCCTTCTCTTTTTCCTTCTCTCCATCTTTAGGGTCCTCATCCATGGTAGGATCCAGCTCTAACAGAGTTGGTTCACCATCAGAGCCCCCTTGTTCCACTCCAAACTGTAAACTGTATACAAAATCCCCAATGACCACATCCACAAACGGTGGAATGAGGTTAGGATCAAGCACAGCTACCTTCATTCTTGCTGTACCATATTTCTTTAAAAACTTAGTGTCAACACATTTGGGAACACCTAGGATTGAAGCAACTGCCCAAATAATGGGAAATTCTTTTAAATCCCTAGGTAGTCCCACAAACTGCACCCACTTCTTTTCTATCTCATATTTAAAAACTTCATTATCTTTGCCCTTCTCAAATTTTATCAGACCTGGAGTAGTTTTTGTCCTCATTTCATCCCAGTTCACCACCACTGTTTGTAGCCAATCAGCGTAAGGGAAATTAGTGACGAAAGAATTATCCTTCACCTCAATATCCCAAGTAACCTTCCCTGGTAGTAGCATGTCTAGTTCCCTTGCCAAAATTTCAGCAGTAATAGAACCTTCTAAGACACGCACCACCGCTGATGTTTCATCATTCTTGTCATTAACATTCGTAGAAGACACAGGAATATAATAAAATCCCAGCCCTTCCACAGCATAGCCATACGGAAGAGCAGAGACCTTTGTTTTCTTCATGTTCGGACAAGCCTTTGTGACATGGTCACCACAACATAGATCGCAAAAAAGAATTGACGTGCAATCATGTATGGTATGACCTTTAGTCAAACATCTATAACAGAAGGGTTTGCCTTTTTTCTTTAAACCTCTTAATGCCTTAGGAATAACGAATGAAAGTGATTTCTCTGGTGGGACAGTAACATCGGACTGCTTACCAACTGAAACGTTGAGAGCCTCCTTCCCCTTGCCTCCGGCTTGACTTGAACTTGCCATCTTCGGATGCTGCAGACCAGAGCTGGCCACATGAGATGAAGCCCCATGTAGCAGCATGCCAAGACCAGCCATCTGGCCTTCGGACGATGACTGTCCTCCATGCTGTGCCGTAAGTTTAAGCTCCCCGACCGGCCAGATGTTGGCCGAACGCCAACTGACCCATGTCGGCCGTCCGTGGCCCCCGCCTGGACTGTCCTTGGGCGACCACGCGTCTGGCTGGTCCGCCCCCGTTGCCACCGATTGTGGTGTGGCCACGCCATGACCGCCAAGCATCTCTGCCGGTCGCGGCTGCTGCCGCGCACCACCGTCGCTGGGGACGGACTGCTGCGGTGCCACCGGCGCCTGGGCGTCAGTGGCGATGCCTGGGCGTCTTTGCGACGCCACCACCAGTTGTGACTGGCTGGGGGCAACACCACCGCTCGCGAGTGCTGCAACATCCCCGCCACCGCCGCTGCGTCTGCTGCGGCGGTGCCTGCGGCGCCACGACCACCCTGGCTGGCGGCGGCGTAGAGCTGCAATGGTGGAGGAACCTGGTTGTACCGAGGACCGCCATATCCCCACCACGGCCACGTCCACCGCCGAAACCACCATATCCGCCACCACCAAAACCATTCCGACGACCACGAGGCGCCATGATAGTTCATGGTACCGTAGCCACCGAACCCTCCGTGACCTCTGCGACGGCCACGGCCTCGACCACGGGGATAGCCAAACCCCCGGCCGCGTGCACCGAAACCCGGATCAAAACCTGGTTCAAAGCCCGGCACGAAACCAGGATTGAACCCCTGACCTTGGCCTCCTCTTCCACCATTGCGAGCGCCAAACCCCCCTCCAATTCCTCCACCTTGCGACGCCATCGGACTTCCTTCTCGGACCACCATAGTGAAGGTACGATGGGAGGTGCGAGAGAGTATAGGCGGCGGCTGTAGATGGATAGGTTTTTTCGTACTAGGGTATTGCTTGGTCCCTGTACGACGGAAGAGACCGCAAAGGCCCTTGGTGGGTCTAAAAAATTTTCCCGGCCCAATTTCTATTTTCGTCGGGCCTGATGCTGGCGAGATTATTTTTTCCGTCGAGTCATCGTTACGGCAAACGATTGTAGAGACCGTATTCGACGCAGACGACAATGGCGGAAAACTAGCATCTCGTTTTTCAGCTTTCAAATTTTCAAAAAAATTCAAATTGTGCTTCCTTACCGGACTGACAACATTGTTCTCCGGTGAACTACTAATTGTCACCGTGGTCGATGAAAAGAGCGCCGATGACCTCGCCGTGAGCTACCCCGGCGGATGCCCTCTATGCAATCACCCAATGTTCTCGATGGAGAGACACGATGCGATGGCAGCGGGCCTTGCCATGGAGCCACAGCTTTCGGTCTTCTTGCGCACCATCGTTTGCACAATTGATTCAGAAAGCTCAAGATCCTCTGAGTTTTGATTATTACCTTGCAAAGCTTTTTCGGCTTTGAGGAGCTGGTCAAAAGAAAATCCCGCACGACTTGCCTCGGCAATGAACTCCGGCGTCGGTATATCATCGCCCTCCGAGGAATCGTCGCCCTCCGGTGAAGCCTGTAACTTGTACGCGATGCGCCAGGTTGAGGCCGACCGCGTGAATCGGTTTCCCGCCTACCGCTCACCCGGCCGCCAAACTCCCGACCTGCCTCGCCAAACGCCGCCTTCCTCACACCTCCGCCTATCATCCTCAACGCCGGCAGCCTCCACCACTGAAGTCGGACGTGGCGCCCGACGTGCTGTAGGCGCTTAAGGTGAAACGACGACGCGAGATGCGACGCCCCGTGATGCCCCCGACTTGACCGGCTTCTTGACAAGAACGACATTCGCCTCGCAGGCCGGGCGACCACCGGGAGGATGAGCCCTGGTTTGGCAGATCGCCACCTGTGTCGCTCCGCACCCTCCCTTCCCCTCCTCCGACGCCGCCTTCAGATCACCACTTCTTGCCCCATCGAACAAGACTACAGCTTGCCGCACGGAGTGGATCGGCGACGAATAATCGACCTCGCCACCATGTCGCTCCCCGTCTTGCATCTCCTCCTACGGCATCCAGAAGAAAACAGGCAAAAAACTGTGAAGAAAACTTCAAATTGAAAAAGGCACCTGCATCATTTCATGTGTCGACGTTGAGGGAGGCAGGCACTGAACGTATATACAGTTAGATGTCTATTAGTGATTGTATAAAATGCCGGCTCTCCATGAACTTGACGCTTGGCAAAGACCCCCTTTGCTGAGCACCGTTGTTCGCCGAAAGCCGCGACAGCGGCCATCGGCAAAGGGAAGCGTTGCTGAGCGCCCGCGTTTCTGCGCTCGGCAACGGCTGCGGCGCTCAGCAGCGAGGTTGGCTCTGGTAGTGGTCTACTCGAGCCACCGTACTCACTTCTGCAATCTTCATGGTTTTCTTACTGATGTGCTGGTAGACACTTGCGATGTTATTCCGATGCCACCTAACCTCAAGCCATACATTTCCATTTTTAATGCCATTAATTTATCTAGCATTTCTATCTCTCTTTGGTCGCCAATAGAATGATAGAGGCTTACTCCTTAAGATTAGAGGAGGTTGCTACAACTGAGAGATCAATGTGGGAAGGTTGCTCATACTACGCAGGGACTGGGTGCATTGCTTCTACGCCAGGATTACCACGCTATGATGGATCAATGATACCCGTGACGTTTCTTGTGGGCAATATCCTCATTATCAATCCACATTGATCTGCTCTCCGTACTCCTTATAAACTCAATGGGGAAGATGGTACAGATCTCCACTGCATATCTAAGCCGCACTATGCCCTGTATGGTCATTCCGAACGAGTATATGCCAAGGTAGAACTTCTCAATGTGAATCCAAATAACATTATATTAATTATCAAACTGGCATTTGATGACCCATGGGTTCCATGGGAATGAACATATCGGCCTCTAGATGGCATTCGTGAGGACGTTGAGCCGATGTACCCCGAGAAAGTGTGGCCTCAGAAAAATGCATCATGGAACTGGGGCGCTTCTGCATGGCAGCAACGCATATGCCCATCGTAATGTGGCTGTGTCAAGTGATCACCTCTGCCATCTTTGTTGGCAGCAACCCAAGTCTGGCGACCTTCGTCCTCGACAGATCCCCTCTCCACAAGCATAAATTTGACCGACTAAGGTAAAGATTTAACCATAGCAGTGAGGAATCGAGTGATTTAGGACAAATTTGAGATTGGAATATATAACTCATAGCTTGCCCAATAGCATAGACCTGTGCTCTATGTGTTTGCCCCACTTCTATCGACACATAGCCTAAAATGATGTTTGTATCTGTTTGTCTTCCTGGTACTATCTACTAGGATTCCTCTTTGCTCTTCCTGATGAGTCAGCAAGCAATATTCTCAGGAATGTTATCCAAGACAAGACGCAACAATGTTCTTGCAACAGTTTTTCCCAGCCACGGGCTGCACTTCTCCTTGCCTGACAAAGATTTGCTCCGAGAGATTCCAGCTCAAATTGTCTAGCTACTGGGCCATCTTCTCCCGTCTGTAGATGCATCAAAGGATGAGATGTTCCAGATGCCTCCTGTGCCTAAAACAACTCACTGCGCTGCTGGTTGCCAGTAATATCCCTTTTATCTGTTGCAACCATTTTGCTGTAGTGAACTAGCCGAGATGAATTGAGCATAGCTATCAGTGATGCTGTACATGTATATATAAAACACTGGAATGAGAAGTACAAACTGTCAGCTAGGGACATGTTACATTTTTTTTAAAAAATAAATTGATTTCACCAGTCAGATTTAGTAGTAGGGCTTGCAAACTATTATATAAGGCTACCCATACACAGGAATACTAAGGGCCATATATTATTCCTTTCCAGGTTAACGAATTTTCTTGACCAATAACAATGAAGAAAAAATCATGTGACAAGGTCCGCAAAGAAAAATCACACATGTTGGGGAGCAGAGCTTTGCTTGACCCATTGGTTGATGTTGGCTGGGGAGATCCCATCAACGTCTTGGCATACCATCCTCCTCTGTGCTTCGAAGAGCGGCGTCATGTAACTTGCTACTACGACACTTGAGATTGCCGTTGCATCCCTCCTACGCGACTCACCTCCATGGCTCCATCCAGATCCTTAAGGGCTAGGTTGAAGGACCGACACATATATATTTTTCAACAACAGAACTAGAGCGTGGAGAACTGAATATATGCTGGTGTTAACAACAGAATGTTTTAATTTGGGTAGCTGGCTTTTGAATCAGTGCTACTGCTTATTTATTATGCTATAACTCGTGGTGGGATGATATTAAACATCAATTAAATTTTATTTATATGCAAAGATGTAGTAAGCGTTTGCTTTTTACTTTACATGCATGCCTGTGGGGAACTGCTCCTCATCGCTAGTCTCAGCAACACACCATGCGGCAAGATACGTGCAACTCCACTATCTGCTAGTAAGTTCTGCTGGTTACCATCAACCACTACAGGAAACAGGTGCTTTGCCGAGCGCTTGGTCTGTTCGGCAAAAGCCCATATAGCCGTCGGCGAAGACTTTGCCGAGCACCATGCTCGGCATAGGACTGACGGGGAAATTTTTCACGGCAGAGGTCCTATGCCGGCGCAGTAGACGAGAGAACTCTCGGCAAAGCCTTTGCCGAGTATCCGCTCTCTAGCCGCTGGCGAAGAAAAAAGTGGTCGTTAACGAATTCGCCGAGCACAGCGCGAGGTCTCGCAAAGAGTTTTCATATTTTTAAAATTGAAATTGGCCGCTGAGAACTTCAGCTAGGTCTGCTCGGCAAAGAAAAAATTTTCTTTTTTTGAAAATTCTGTGCCGAGAGTCTGTCGCTGACACTCGGCAAAGAAAAAAATTCTGTTTTTTTTGGGAAAATTTTGTGCCGAGAGTCTGCGGTGACGCCGCAAATATCCAGCCTTTGCCGAGCCTTGTAAGAGAGCTCTCGGCAAACATCCATCCTTTGCCGAGGGCGGCACCATTCCTCTCGGCAAACCTGGGAAGGTGGCCGTCGAACCACTATTTTCCCCGGTTTGCCGAGCATAATGGTAAATGCGCCGGCAAAGAGTCCTTTGTTCTATTCGTTGCATCGATTTGTGGTAGCGAACTAGCTGAGCCCAATTGAGTATAGTTATGATTCATGGTGTTGGTAGAATTACCAAAAAAATGTTACAAATAAATTTTGCATAAATGCCATGCACGAGAGGAAGAAGCAACAGAGCTGAGCTTAGTTGAGGGAAGCACATGGTGATGTAGAAGGAGAGCGCGTAATATCAGATACTCCCATTATATCTCATAGCAAATACACGCACAGCATGATGAGTCTGACCGCCAAGTGGTAGTTTCATGATTTCATGACATTGTCCTTTATTTTCAATAAGGGCTACGACCATGGTAGAGTGCGTTCTCCCATGCATGCAGCACTACAAGGGACGTTCCGGATGCCTGCAAATTTTAAATAATTCCACTGAGCTTGCAGTAGCTCCACTATCTGGCGGGCTACAAACAACCACTCTTTCTGCCGAATCTATAAGATGCTCTGAGTACATATAACTGGAAATTTCATAAGAAATCAAATTAATTTGCCACTAATATGTTTTTTCTAACCAGCACCATCAATGTTTTCCATCATTGTCTCTCGAGTCTCGACTATCCCTATGAAGCGAGGGTATTAGATAATGAACGAAGCAAAAAGTTCCAATCTTGTTGTTGCACGCCACATGTCGAAATATACATACTAATTTCCACACATCTTCAGATGCATACTGAACTATATAGGCATAATTAGTTCCATTCACCTCTTGGGCTCTTCCAGATGCAGCTGGGTTAATTATGCCTCCATGAACCGGCAGGAGCCAGAATCAGAGGGAAGAAGCAAGATTCGCTAAAGCACCAACATCATCATTTATTTGCACCAAGAACAGCTCGCTCGTCACAAGTTAAGATACGGGGGATGATTTCGGTTCTTGGACACCTCTAGCGTGAACATTAGTCTGGGGCTCTCGGCACACACAGGGTTTGATATTTCTAGTAGCTTAAAAATAAACTGTATTGGGACGCAACTGCTGAATTTGGCTACCTGCTAGACGGTCTTTTTCGTGTTCCCATGCAGCTTTCCAGGAGATATTCCAGATGCATCCTATTCCAGGACCAGAACACTGTGCTATGAGCCCACATTCTGCTAGCATCTAGCTGAGCACAACTCGATTGAAGGTGTATATATAAGAGGAGATAGTGGGCACAAACTTGGGACATCATGATCATGTGAATAATTAACTGGTCATATCAGAATTGTTTTACTGTGCATGTGAGCTTTGGGGGATACGCAGACGGCTGGCATGTGGTAAGATTCGTCCATGACAGCAACCAGAATTGTTTTACTGGTCTTGATGACTTCTTGCTTGACATGTATCCTAGGCACTCAAGTAGCTGCTGTTCTTTTTCCATACGAGGTAGTCCCCATTGTCATTATAGCATAACCGCAATACATCAGAGTATTTGAGACAAGAGAAAGACAGAACTAAGAACATTTCAGAAAGTTTCAAAAAAAAAAAAAGGAACATTTCTGAAGAAAACTATCACTCCAATAAACTGCATCTCTAGCAGCAAGCAACCACAGGCGCCTCAGCTACCTATTACAAGACTGTTCGTTAGAGACAGTTTCCAGGAACCACCAACTGTTCCACATTACCACCAAAAGACATAGAACCAAAAACGTCGTTGATTATTCTTCTGGTCAGAGTTCCTGTCACCGTTTCCTTCACTGTGCTAGCATCATGTTGACAACAGTGATAAGCCCTGTCCCATATCGCTTAGTGCACAGGCATGAGCAGCTGCTGTTACGCTAGCTTGGGAATCAATTAATTGTCTCTGAATCTTAGGAGCTGAACCTGAAGTTGGCTGGCTGCTAAACCATCTCCCCCAGTCTTGTCAAGCAGTACAGGAGGAGACGTTCCAGATGCCTCCTATGCAAAAAACAACTCACTTCACATCTACGTTCTGATTATGATGAACTCCTAATATCACTTCCAGCCTAGTCTTTTTGTTGCTTCAATTTGTGGTAGTCAACAACCCGAGGCTAATTTAGTATATAGCTACGACTGTTTGTTTTTTGAACTCATGGCTATGACTACTAGTGTATATATAGAAGACTGGAATGAAAACTCCAACCTAGGGATTGTTTTTTATATGAGCCCAAAAGAAACTACTATTTTAATAGTAACATTTACCAAACAATTTTTTCACGAACTAACTTTTTTGAGTCACACCACCATTATTACGCTGCATCTATTGGCGTGACTTAGTGGACATGCGCATCTCTATGGCCACATTCAAGCCATGAGTTATGCCGCTAACGTGGAGCTGGGATTCACGCCATCCTCTTCAGAGTGACTCGCACACTGAGTCATGTCATCCTATTTTGGTGTGACACACTGTGTGTACACATTTTCTTGTCAATCGAAAGAGAATAACCTATAGGCGACAATTCTAAATCGGCAACGTATGATGCCAAATCAGCTATGCTTCACATTACTTCCCACTAATAGCTAGCTTGTTGAAAAATGCTAACCTCCAATATAATAATCAGGGCCTTTCTGTAATGTTAATGGCTTCCGCTAATTTTTATGTCTGCAGCCCTAGACACTGAGATGTGTTGATAACACACTTTTTTAGTTATCCTTCTAAAAAAACACATAGTTGGAGTTATCAAAAAGTACATGTGCTAATTCAAGGATAACTAAAAAGGCAAATAGTAGGAGTTATCATCCAGCAGACAGAGAAAGTCGTCTAAAAAAGCATCGTTCCGTGACTTTTGTCAACAGAGAGCAGTTCCTAAAGAATATAGAGGAGCCAGGGTGTGGAGTACTAGCTTAACAAAGAATATCCCTGATATGCATGTACTAGCTGGAGTGTGTTGGCTACGAGACGGCCTTCTGATTCAACTGGAGGCCCAGAGGAGCAAACGTTCCAGATGCCTCCTATGCCTAAAACAAGTCAATGCGCGCATCCGGCTCCAGTATCTACGGCTGAGATATGCGGCTGAGATCGAGAGCCAGATTCCCATTGTGACTTTCAGCCTTCTCTTTTTGTTGACTCGATTTGCTGTAGCATGAACTAGCCAAGCCCAATTGAGTATAGCTATGACTGCAGCAGGTGTATTTATCTTACTCTAAAAAGGATGGAATGTTATATATATAGAAGACTGGAATGAGAACTACTACCTAGCTAGGGATTTCTTTTATATTGTAGCCCAAACTATCCCTTTTCAATCAGTGGTGGACCACCCTGAGATCTGAGGGGCAGACTAAAACTATAAAAGTTAAGGGCACTAGTGAATTGCATCCCAAATGAACAGGCAGGTCCATTACCTTAAACACCCCTAAAAAGCTTTAGGGAACTAATGAATTGCAGCACAAATGAACATGGACAAAAGTTATAGAACTACAAACAAGAGTCAGGATGTTATCTTTTTAACAGGGGAATCATCAATAATATGTGTCAATTTAAAAACAACATTAATCATAAAGGAGATGAAGGAAGCCATAATCTGCACGATCATTGAATCCAATCAAATAACCAGTACCACTATATCAGCTTCATTATTTTGATTAATTATACTCACTATAAAAATAAATCAACATAAACTCCTCCAACAGCCACAGCACTCCCGTCCACGTGCTTGATTTGCTGTTGCGAGAAGTTGTTGCTGCAGTTCTACTAGCTTAACAAAGAATATCACTGAGATGCATGTACTAGCTGGAGTGTGTTGGCTACAAGACGGCTTTTTTTTTTTCTGGAATACGACGAGAGTGCATATCTTTTGTATTAAGAAGGAGAAATGTTATGTACAAGAATATGGCGCTTGGCCAGGCAAAAAAGAGAAAAGAAATTACATGAAAAAAATAATTATAACAACCGAGAACAACGCCGGAAGAAGAAGCTATGGCTGAACAAGTACTCGAAGCCCACTCGTTCCTGCTTCAATCCACCGCTCGGCCTCTGCACGGATGACTCGCAGGAGTTCAGATGTCAATGCCGCAGCCCCTCTGAGACAACGAGACGGCTTTCTGATTCTACTGGAGGACCAGTGGAGCAGACGTTCCAGATGCCACCTATGCCTAAAACAAGTCAATGCGCGCATCTGGCTCCAGTATCTGCTAGGTTCTGAGATCGAAAGCCAGATTCTCATTGTGACTTTCAGCCTTCTCTTTTTGTTTACTCCATTTGCAGTAGCATGAACTAGCCAAGCCCAATTGAGTATAGCTATGACTGCGGCAGGTGTATTTATCTTACTCTAAAAAGGATGGAATGTTATATATATAGAAGACTGGAATGAGAACTACTACCTAGCTAGGGATTTCTTTTATATTGTAGCCCAAACTTTCCCTTTCAATCAGTGGTGGACCACCCTGAGATCTGAGGGGCAGACTAAAACTATAAAAGTTAAGGGCACTAGTGAATTGCATCCCAAATGAACAGGCACGTCCATTACCTTATTGGCTCCTCCACAATATCGAAACTGATAACATTGGCTCCCATCTCTATTTAGAGGACGTATGCCTCCTCAGCCCATCTCTATTTAGAGGACGTATGCCTCCTCAGCACAGTGGCCCTGTGTCATCAGTAGTCGTGGTCATCGCTCCGTGAATCACATGTAGAGGTAGAGGGTCAGCTCTAAATATTGAGCAGTGGCTACAACTGCACGTCTTTCACTCCTTCAGAATATGTCTCTGCCTCAAGCCATCTAGCAGATCACCATCTACCAAGTTAGTCTGTCTGTCATCCCCATGTGTATGAGTTGTATTTTCATCCTGTAAGAAGAAACAATTGCATTTCAGTTTTGATGGTTGTTATTCTTTTTTCTGTGTTTCTTTGCTAGTAGACAATGTTTAATAGAATCTTTTGATTTGCTCTAAGTTTTAAAAGTTTGTATATGGTCCGCTAATTCTAATTCTGCAGTGAAGCCAAATACCTTTCTACTCAGTATCTATGCACTTTCATATTCTTTCTAATGGAATCTGGTTATATGAAGGTTCTCATGAAACAATTATTCAATCATGTCAAAAATATGTTTGCCAATAAATTATTATGCAACACAACTTCAAAAGAACAGTCTACAGCAAGCATGATACATATGCTACTTCTAAATACAGGACTTCACCAAATAATCATCATTGTTAATCTATACTTGCCTTGGTGGTTAGTTGGATGATGTCATACAACTAAATTTTGTTTCTACGCTACCAGGATGCTGCAGAGCCAGCAGCAAAGTCCTTATTAAAACAAATTTCATCTAGCTTTGTACCTATCTATGAGCAGCCGTGGACGAACGTTGTCATTAGCGAGCATGCTACACAATCAGCTGTGGCTTAATTATGCGACCTCAGCCTACAGGCTACAGAGTGCCCTTGTTCCACCTCTGATGACTCTCGCCATGATGCCCTTTTCGTATTCACTGATGGTTGTAGTTCCCTACAGGATTCTCTGAAAGTATAGGGGAGTCCCTACAGGAGTGGTGAAATCATCTATCATGACCAATTGGGAGAAACATGTACAAATTGTATCCTTTTTATGTCGATTGTGCAAAATAAAACATTCCAGAACTCTGTAGTTCTTTGGTCCTCCTTCTACCTCTGATATATCGATCTCATCCCTTTGTATCAAGACTCTTATAGAACATCTCAGAACTCTGTAGTTGGTTACTGCTTTCCATGTAACTGAATCACGGAATTAGGACGGTGACACACAGCCAGTCGACGTGCTTGTTCTGCAGCTGAGAGAAGATGTTGCTGCAGTTCTGCTAGCTTAACAATGAATATCCCTGAGATGTACTAGCTCAAGTGTGTTGGCTACTAGACGACCTTCTCTTTCTGCTGGAAGACTAGAGGAGCAATCGTCCCAGATGCCTCCTATTTCTAAAACAGCTTGTCTAGACAGCGCAAGATGCCACACACGTGCTGTCTCGGTTGGATAGAGTCATGGAGAGGGCCTCATCGCGTAACATTTCATTATGTGCTGAGGAATCAACTATATAAAATGAGATGCATGAAACTAAATTTATTGTACTCACTGATTACAGATAGTTGGGCTGAAATGTTTCCTAATTTCTAGCAAAATAAATTGGATGCTGCTTGCAGCGTAAATTACCCCAGCTGAGCTACTAGACAAGATCAGTTTATAAAGCCTGCATCCATACCAACAATAAATACTGACAACAATCGTACTTATGCAGCGCTGCGCGGGCATGAAGCTCCTCTGAGACACATCTTGCACATAATTTCTGATGTTTCGACGTTTATTTTCGGAGATTCATTCATGTTGTAGCAGGCTTCAGTGGGCGATGACAACAGTAGTGGCTGCTCCCGAACTGAAGTCAGGCTTGAAGCCGGCTTAGCCTGATTAATACCACTGGTACCTATAATGAGCCATTCATGATCACCATTTTTACCACCAGTTAAAAGTGGCAGTGATGAAATTTATTATCAGTAAAACCACATTCACCATCAAAGGGTAAAACCGGCAGTGAAAGCTGTTTTAAACTCGGCAGCAAAGCCTTGAAACTCATATTACAATTGACCCTTGAAACTCAAACTCTAGTAGCAAAGGAGAATTGAAGCTACCATGGATCCTTCTCGGACTGCAGGAGATGTTCCAGATACCTCCAATTTCAAAAGAATGGCACTGTGCATGGTGCTCCACCATCTGCTAGTTAGGTTTTGAGTGCATGCATATGGGGCAATTAGCTGGCATGCCCATTTGAGTATAGCAACGATGGTCATCACAAAAAAAGGAGCGTATTGCTACGATTGGACTACTTGTCTGTCTATACATATAGGAGAGTGTTGCCATAAAATACAAAGGACATGTGGAAGATTTATTGAAGTCGCCTCCAAAAAATATGGGGCACCTACACCTAATTCAATATATATAGGAGGAGAGAGTCCTACTAGGTTCTCTGTCCGTCAATAATTCAATGTGGGGCACCTACCTAATCAAGTATAGTTACAATTAGATGTGCATATATACATATGAGGAGAGTCCTAAAATAAGTTGAAAACCACAAATGATATCGGACTAATGGAATATATATTGAAGTCACCACTCACAGATTGAAGGCCTCAAATGCAGCACAAAATTACATGAGATCATAGACCCTAAGGCATCTCAAGACAAGGCTAGTACCGCAGTCATTACTGTCACTAGTGGTCATGTTTCTGCTAGGGATATTGAGCATCTATTTCAGAATTTGTTGGGTTCTGATTATTGGAAATGGTTTGCTAAGTATAACTCTGATCAATCCTACACCCCCAGATTTTGTACTGCCAAAATGGTCTAGGGGTGGAGTCAAATCAAATTTATGAGTGTGAGAGGAGGAGAGGCTCAGATTACAATTGACTCTTGGAACTCAAAATCTAGTAGCAAAGTAGAATTGTAGCTATGGTGGTTTAGAGACGCTAAGGGGGTGTTTGGTTGCCTGCACGAGCCCTCAGCCAGGCTTTTGCCAATGCAAAAACAAACAAACATTTGTTTGGTTCGCGTATCTACTCAGCCAGGATGCGTCATGCAAGATTTCCCCCAGTCGGGCTCTAGAGGAACGCAGGAATCGACCATTCCTGCCGAAGCGAGGCACGGATGGTGCAGGTAATTAACCATCTAATGATGTTATTAACACATTATTAGCACATATTGAATGATATAATATTTTGATTAATACTAAGGAGTAATAAGATAAACTAAGAGCTATAAGATAATAGTTGACCATAATAAATGACATGGTAATGATTATTTATGTATTTTTATCACATGCAACCCATCCTAATACATGCAACCAAAAAGGATCTCACGACAATCAGGCTCATGCAAACAGGCAACCAAACACCACACTCTTGCATGCATTGGGCTTGGCTACTGGGAGCCGGCTGGCTCCTGCTATGCGAGCCAGACTGAGTTGATACGCCAACCAAAGAGGCCCCAAGATTCCCACTGATCAGAGATCGCTCCTTACCCTTGCAAAAGTGGGAGGCTTGGTTGGTAAGCAAGCCAAACAGCGTAGCTTTCTCCAGTTTTCCTTCTCGGACTGCAGGAGAGGTTCCAGATGCCTCCTATTTCAAAAAACAATGGCACTGTGCATGGTGCTCCACCATCTGCTAGTTAGGTTTTGAGTGCATGCATATGGGGCAATTAGCTGGCATGCCCATTTGAGTATAGCAAAAAAGGAGTGTATTGCTACGATTGGACTTGTATGTGTATATATAGGAGAGTGTTGCCATAAAATACAAAGGACATGTGGAAGATTTATTGAAGTCACCTCCGAAAAATATGGGGCACCTACACCTAATTCAATATATATATGCAGCACAAAATTACATGACTGGGTTACTTCAGAGGGTCAGTTTGTAAGGTGTAACGCCCCGACCCGGGATGACGGTTAAGATCCACTCTACACGTTGAATGGACCACGCCTGCTAATTAACTCTCTTGCGCTTTCGTCCTCGCTTCGCGCAAAAGGATCGATCCGGAGTTAGCAGCCTCCCAGGCCTGGGCTTTTAAGCTGGTGCGTTCCTTCATGAATCCACGATGTGGTACTAAATTTTCACACTACATCCTTGCATCCCGAGCTATAGTAACTCGAAACCGGCCTGGCCCATCTTTGGCCCAATGGGGCTGGGTCTCACATCCACCCAACCTTAAGGACTCGACGTCCTCGTCGAACCAGCTCACCCATACGGGACAAATGTCCAGGATCAACTCTCTTTGGCTCACGTACGTATTACCAGCTCCTCGGCCTATTTGCCATGCCCTCTACGGAGCCATGCGCAACTTTTCCGAGCTCCCGATCCATACGTCCGTGAAACCGCGAGAGTTGGCTCTGAATACCATTTGTAACGCCCTGACCCGGGATGACGGTTAAGATCCACTCTACACGTTGAATGGACCACGCTTGCTAATTAACTCTCTTGCGCTTTCGTCCTCGCTTCGCGCAAAAGGATCGATCCGGAGTTAACAGCCTCCCAGGCCTGGGCTTTTAAGCTGGTGCGTTCCTTCATGAATCCACGGCGTGGTACTAAATTTTCACACTACATCCTTGCATCCTGAGCTATAGTAACGTGAAACTGGCCTGGCCCATCTTTGGCCCAATGGGGCTGGGTCTCATATAAGGTCTGCTTGAAAAATAAAAAATATATAACTTTATAATGGCTCAGCGCGACGAGCTTGGCACCTCCAAAAATGCATACACTGTGGTACTGCTTGTGGCTGCATCCAAACGCTGCACCGCGGGGACGATGCGCTGCATGGCCCCTGCTGACCTCGAGCAAGCTGCCGCTCCGATTCAGTGGCAGCGTTTGGTCCGAGGCCACTGAATAACGAGATGGTTGCGTGCCTAGCGGCAAGCCCGTGCTTGAGGCAGATGAGACATTCATGTCTAGAGACGGAGCATGGAGCCATGCCTCATGCAGCTCAGTTTAGCTCCATACTTGTCCACCTCCTTCATCTGTAGTTCTGTACCAGTGCCCAAGCTATAAACATCATGAGGTTCCCTGGTTCGAGGTGTTCCCTACACAGTCGAGTATGGTTGCTAGTGAACATATCGTGCCATGCTACGCAGTCCATTTCTAAATACTTGCAGTGCCTGCTTGCAGCTCCAATATCTGCTTGCACTCAATTTGGTGTGTAGTTAGCTAACGTGTGCCCAACAGAGATAGCTATGATTACTGTGGACATGTGCATATACTTATATAGGTGAGGAGAGTGCCTGTAGGGCTCACGTGAAAGATGAAGTGAAGTCACCAGTCACAGTTAGTAGGGCTCACGTGCTACCTTTAATTTCTCACAGACAAAAAATGGGATGCTTGCATCACAAAATCACCGATTGGCTGCGTAGGCAATGCTGCCTCCATCTATAATGTAAATTGTCAGATCATAAAACAACAAAATATATAACTAGAAACTTTATAAGAAATCAAGTTAATTTGTCACTGAAATATGATTTTCTAGCCAGCTATATATACATAATATATTCAATTGCAGTCTCTTGGGTATCCATATGAAGTGGGGTTATTTGTTGATGGACCAACAATTTTGCTATCTTGTGGTTGCATGCATGCCACTTGTTGAACTATAGCAGTTTTCAAATTTTTTTGATACATACTGAACTATATATATAGACAGAGAAGATATGGCATGGAATGAAATGATTGGCGAGCACTAATAATCAAATGTGACGCTTGCTCTATGACGATTTGGAATTAATCACTAATTCGTCGTAAAAGGTTTTCAATGACGAATTTGGCATCTTCTATGACGAAAGTGTATTTTCATCGATGTGAGGTTCTCCACTAGTGTTGTCATTGAAATATGATTTTCTAACCAGCTATACATATATACATATTATATTCAATTTTGCTATCTTGTGGTTGCATGCATGATGCATGCCACTCGTTGAACTATACCAGTTTTCAAAATTTTGCTTCATGAAATATGCTTGATGATTAATCATGAGGTTAAGATTGATCTAATCCCATCCAATTTTTATATATATACATATACGTCATGCCAATGGTTAAATAACTTAGTAGAAATGGAAGACAACCTATGCAAAATGCTACAAAATCAACCACACTTAAGGGACGAGGAACATGTGCTAGGATCCACGTGTGACTCATCATTCAGACCATGAGTTCAGAAAAATAATAAATTTTTAAAGTATACATGATGGGTAATGCTAGAAATCAAGTTAAATTGTAAATTAATATGTACACGGCATCCAATAGTCAATTTTTTTTTTAAAAAAGAAGAGAACCTCTGCTTTTAAGAAAGCAAATGTCAGGTACATACTGGGGATACCAGTTTTACATTGTATCAAACAAACAGAATATAAGAAAGCCTAAGCCGCTACTAAATTTCGAATACATCGGTAGCTGAGCAAGAACTAGGCTGAAACTCCCGCAACCATCTCATGATGTCCTCCTTAATAGACTTGATGCGCAGTTCGTCTTCCTCCTTGAGTCCGACGGACCATTTCTGCATATATGACAAAGCATCAAAGATTATTGCGGATGAATTTCTTGGGTACACATGCTGAATCGACATCTTATTTCTGTTAGTCCACAATGCCCAAGCGAAGCAAGCAAAAACAAATAGTGTCGGTTTAATAGGCAGGGGCCCCTTGCCCATAAGCCAGTTTTCAGCCAAGCTTTTGATGGAGCCGGGCATATTGGTAAGGTGAAATACCTCCCTTATTACTCCCCAAGTGAATTTGGCACTATGGCATAAGAATAGAATGTGATCAATTGTTTCTTTACCATCTCCCAAACAACATTTTTCATCCCCTTTCCATCCCCTTTTTACCAAGTTGTTAGCACTTTGCAACTTGTTGTTAAAAACCTGCCACAAGAAGAATCTTATTTTCGAGGAAGTTTACATTTCCAAATGTGGCCAGCCATTCGATTAGGAAAGCCCCCATTTAGAATGGAATTATATAAGGAACTAGTAGAGAAAAACCCCTTAGCTTCCAGTCCCAAACAATTATGTCTCGTGGTCTCATGATCCAAATGTATAGAATCTAATCTACTTTTCAATTCTAGCCATACTTCATATTCAGTTCTGGTCGGGGATCTTCTAAAATCAATGTACCATTCTCCTTCATCCTGACACTCCGCTACAGTAGCCCCTTTGTCTCTTGACAGATTGTATAGTCCCCATATTCTATTTTTAAAGGTACATTGGAGATCCATACATCCTCCTGAATCTGCAAGTTATTGCCATTTTTAACTTTGAAAATAGCACCCCATGGGACAGATGTTTGACCTTGTGTAGCCCCTTCCAAAACTCGTGAACTGCTCCTCGGCGTTTTCATAAAAGAAATTTCCCTCCTCATGTATTTTGCTTTAAGAAGTCTAAACCATAACTCATCGGGGCTCTTGTAAGATTCTCCAGATCCATTTTGTGAGTAGACAGGTCATTCATCACCCTGGTGTTGATAATGCCTAGCCCCCCCTGTAATCTTGGTCTACTCACCATTTCCCATTTTGCCATGTGATATTTAAATTTTTTCTCAGTTCCTTGCCAAATGAAATCAGCTCTAATGTTGTCCATCTCATTGTGGCACCCATCAGTGAGCCAATAGAAGCCCATACAATAAATGGGTATGCTGCTAAGGCATGTATTAGTCAAAAGCTGTCTCCCTCCAGATGTGATAAACTTTCCTTTCCAAGGGTCCACTCTTTTTTGGCCACTTTCTGTATCATGCCACCAAAGGCCCCTTTTCCTAGATGGTGATCACTAACAGGAATGCCCAGATATTTCATGGGAAGCTCTCCTAGAACACAATTCAGCATATTTGCTTTTTCTTCCTTTTCCTGTCGGGAGCATCCAAATACATAGACCTCACTCTTGTGGTAATTAATCTTTAGGCCTGTCATCCATTCAAAACAGTATAAAATCAGCTTCAGATTTCTAATAGATTGATCAGACCCATCTATCATAATGACTGTGTCATCTGCATACTGAATATGGGATATCCCCTCTGGTATCAAGTGTTTTAACACTCCCCGCACATGACCTTTATTGGTTGCTTTGTCTAGCATTGCTCCCAAAACATCAGCTATCAGATTAAAGAGTAATGGAGATAGAGGGTCTCCTTGTCTCAGTCCCCTAAGTGTACTAAAATAATTACTTCATTCTCCATTTACATTGATGCACACTTTGCCCCCTTGACAAAGTCCATAACACATGATATCCATTTTGGGAGAAAATTCCTACCACCATGACTTCAAATAAAAAATCCCATCCGACACGATCATAAGCTTTTTCAAAATCGATTTTCAGGATGAGACCTTGTTGTTTAGTCGTCCCTTAGTTCATGCATCACCTTATGTAAAATGACAACTCCCTCTAAGATGTTCCACCCTTTGATGAACCCAGTCTGGTTCGGATCAATTATCTTTCTGGCCATAGGGACTAGTCTGTTAGTCAGAGTTTTGGTGATCCATTTATAGTCCACATTGAGCAAGCAGATTGGTCGATATTGCTTAATCTCATTAGCTTCCTTTATTTTTGGTATGAGAGTAATCACCCCAAAATTAAGTCTCTTAATGTCCAGTTCCCTTTGTGAAAATCCTTGAAGATTTCCATTACTTGAGTCTTGATCAATTCCCAATACCTTCTGAAAAAGGATACCCCAAATCCATTAGGACCAGGTGCAGAGTTGATCCTCATCTCCATGATGACCCCTTTCACTTCAAGTTCAGTAAATGCCCTAACCATGTTTTCCTTTGTCTCCCTCCGACACCCCCTGAATCTATCATCCCAAAAATTATTGGAGAGGGATATATGACAATCTTGACTCTTCCAAATAAAGTTTTGTAGAATTGTACTATATGGTCACTTATCTCTTTTTGACCTCTGATTTCCCCTAAATCAGAATCTAAGAAGTGAATATAATTCTTACATTTCCTTCCATTTGCAAATTGATGGAAAAATTTTGTGTTCTCATCCCCTTGAGAATCCACATTTTCCCACCTTTTGTCTCCACTGTATCTCATCCAATCTATATATTTTATCAATCTCTTCATCCAATGATATCCTTTCCTCCCATTCTTGCATAGAGAATAATCTCTTTTCTACAATTGTATCAAGCTCTTGTATCCTATTACTTAATGCTTCTCTTATAGCCCTCTTGCTCCCTTTCCAATTTAGACTCCAGCCTCTCAAATATTTCCTTAGTCGTTGAGTACATGTATGCCAGTAGTCCAGAGAATATGATGACCCTCTATGTTTATCCTTAAATTCACCCCACTTGTCTCTTATCATGTCATCAAAGCCTTCCACTTGTAAGCTACCGGTCATCAAAAGTAAAGTATGACTTCCTGACCAAGCCCTGCTCTCCTGTATTTACCATGATAGGATTATGGTCAGAACCCACCCTTGCTTTAGACCAGGCAAAACAAGTAGGATAATTGCTTTCCCAGCTTGCAAATCACTAGTACTGGTCCCAGCTTTAACTAGTATAGGGTCCTTTTGCTTATTTGACCATGTAAATTTGGAACCACTCATAAAAAGCTCGCTGAGTTGATAGTCACCAATGTATTTGTTGAAGAGAGCCATCAGTTTAGGGTCCCCCACCCCTTTATTTCTCTCTCTGTCATTCCCGATGAGGTTGAAATCTCCACCCAGAATTAAAGGCAGACTGTTATTGTCACAAAATTCTGATAGTTCTCTGATAAAATCCTCAGATAAGTCATGTTGAACAGGACCATATATATTGCCAACCCAATATCTGAAGTTAGTTAATCTATTTCTTACTAGGATCCACATACTGTGTTGGTACAATTCCTGCTGTTCAATTTCCAAAATATCAGTGTTCACACCCATGGCCAAACCCCCTGAATGTCCATGTGCTGCTATCCATGCCCATTGAAATGTCTTATTCCCTGACATCTCTTTTAACTCCTTGTCTGTAAAATCTTGCTTTATGGTTTTCTGTAAGGCAATAATATCTAAGTCCTCCTCCAAAACATGACTGGCTACTAAATTTCTCCTGTGTGATTTCCCACCCCTCTCACATTCCAAAATAATATCTTCATTTAATACAAATAGATGGTGAGACAACCTTCTTAGCTCTGTCACTGCAGATAGTCCTGCCCCCTACAGGACCCTCTGCACTGTTCACATCATCTTGATCTCCTGCGAAACCACCCCTTCTTGGTTTGTGCACACTTCGAAGTTATTATTTGTAGCCATAATTTTTTTTTCTTGTCTCTCAACCTGCCCCGGATCATGGGTTAGTCTAACATCATTATCAATAATATTCAGTTCAAACTCCTCTCTAAAGCCTCATCATCCATAGGAGCATTTCTATCCCTTTGGGTTTCTAAGTAACTTCTGTATTGAGCTTCTGCAATAGCAGCTCTAGACAACTCTTCTAATTTAAAGGCATTAATGTGCTCATCTAGTTTATCAGCTTCAATATCAAGATCAAGTAAAACATTTTGCAGGATGCTATTATCAGTATTATTTAAAATGGTAAAAGGATTTTTGTCTTCCATACCTGCTATTTCATCTTTCTCCCTGGCCCTCTTTGTAGCTTTTTCAGCAATAGACATTCCATCCCTTGGTACCCTAATGCTTGCTCTTGTAGCTACTGTCACCTGCTTCCTCTTTGTTTTCTTTGCTTTCTTAGTCTTAGGAGCTTTCCATCCTGTCAACCCATCTTCTATATCTGAATCCTTGCTTATGTCAGACATGTTGTCCATTAGCTCTTCCCCACTTAGTTTACTAGCCTTTTGGCTAGGTGTTACTGACACCACTCCCTCATCTTCCTGGGTTAGAGACTCAACTGGCTCCTCCATATTTGGCAATATCATCTTAGGCCATTTATTCTTGTTCATTAAGTAAGTGGTACCCCCCAGCCCCATGTACCAGAATTTGATTTTCCTCATCGACAACCTTATCTGCAGTATCCTTCTTCTGGCTAACCTCCTTACTCTTGTCTTTTTCGTTTTCCATCTCCATGGTCAACTCTAGACCAGAATTCCCTCCTATTTTGTTTGGCTCTTTCTCTATATCCACAAGACCCAGCTTTGGATGATAAGCAGCAATGGGTTTTAGTGTATGTTGAGTGCTACCCACATTCTCAACAGCTTCTTCCATGGAATCATCCATAGTTGAGTCCTGTTCTTGTTCAAGGTCCCCCATCCTCTGAAATTTGCCTTGTCATTTTCTTGCTCTGTCACCTTTATTGTTGCCCCCTTGGTCATGTTTGGACCGATCATCAGGTCTTGTGTTTGCATTGGAATCTCCCTGTGTCTTTCTTCCTGCCCCCTTACTCAGTTCCACTTGAAATCCTAGTGTTACTCCCTCTCCATTGAAGAAAAATTCTATTCCTCTGATTGCAGTTGGGTCCCCGTGCACCTTCCCCTCGCACTCGACCACATCGGCTTTGATCAAACTTAACTCATCTATGACTAATGGTTCTACAACCAGCCCTGCAATCTCTCTGACAGTATCAACATCCCTAGCAAAATCAAGAATATTGCTTATCCTAATCCGCATACCTGCAGATGAGATGAAGCAATATAATCCCCGGAGGCCTTGGCTAGAGTACACTTGAGGCCAAAATGGACATCTTGAACTCTTTCAGGGTTGGTGAATGTCTCCAATGAACTTTTGTCCGGAAAAATGATCAAGTATTCCTGGTGATCCATTTTCCTGACTCTGAAATCCCAATCCTTTTTCACAAGGTGCTTCAGTTCTCTGTCCACTTTGTCTTCGGTTGCCTCCCCCTCCAAGACTGTGATTACCCCAGAAGCTGTGTATTCCCTAACTGTAGTCATTGGAAGATTCATAGCATAGAATCCTTGACCTGGAATCCCAAATCCAAACATTTGTAGTTTTTTGTTCATTGGACAGTCCACAGCAATATGTCCTTCTTTCTTGCATTTGTAACAGATTGATTCACTTGTGCAGTCCATCGCCATATGACTGTACCCAAGCAATTGTAACACTTCATATCACTAGATGGGTTGGTCTTAGTACCTTTATTCTCATCGCCTTTCCTTTGATGGCATCTTTCTTGAAATTCTGATTAGCCCTGTCTTGGGTATTCTGGTTCCAGTTTTTCTGCTGATAGTACCCTCTGTTGCCCTGTCTATAGTCACTCCCTCCTTCCTGATGGTACTGCCCTTGCCCCTGTGGACCTCTTCCCCATCCAGAATTCCTGTAGTTTCCATACCTGTCCTGATCATCTTGGAATCTTCCTCGATGTCCTGAAGTATCTGCCCTCTTGTTGTTGAAGTTTCCCCTGTCTCCACCCCTGATCTCCCTTCCACCACCTCTCTGAAGTTGGTGACGAAGGTCTTGATCTTGGCTGTCCCCCAGTAGGTCATCTTCCTCCATCCACGCCTCCACTTTTCTCTTTGGTGGCGGCGCCATGGTTGCCTCCACGAAGGTGTGTGTGAGCTCATATGGTGGGGAGGTGACCCTAATTTTGCAAGCTGTATGCCCCCATCTCTTGATGTCCACCCCTTGGGCTGGATAGCAGATATCCAACAAGAGTCTCCCCTTTGGGATCCAATACCAGCCCTTGTCCGGCCCAGCAGGTTTCCAGGAGTGCCCAAATCTAGGATCCTGGCCCAAGCCACCTCTTTCAATCTGTCCTGCCGCCAGAATTGCTGATGCCTTCCCTGTAACAGCAGACTCAGCACAGTTGCCCCCCATGGCCATCCCCTTTAGTTTCACCTCATCAACTGCAGGCAGTTTGATCAATTTCTCTGGAGAAGCCTCTAACCTTTCACAGTTGCCCCCCATGGCAGTCCCCTTTCGATTCACATCTTCAATTGCAGGCAAATTCATCATCCTCTCTAGAGAATCCTCTAACATTTCACAAGCATGTGCTAGATCTGACATAGATGAATCTCCTGTAGTAAACAGATGGGATTTGATATCCTCTGCTACTCGGATACGTGCAGCTTGTTTCCCCACATCGGTTGACGGACTGTATCCCTTAGCATCTCTCAGAATGTCCTCTAATTTGCCTGGAACCAATGTCATCCTCCTCTGTGTCCCCTTAGGAATATGCAAACTCTGCTCTAATGAAGGCCAATCCCCAGTTGACCTTGAGGTAAGCTTTACTGTCCTCCTGCCCTCAGATTGATGTGGTGCACTAGAGGGATTCAGAGTCTCACCTCGACGACGAGGAGGAAGCCGAAGATTCCCCACGCCGAGAACGGTCGGGACTCCATCCCCGAGTCGAGGCCAGGTCCCGAGCCCCCCGCCCGCGGAGGCGAAACGGAATCGGCATCCGCTCCGACCGGAATGTTGCGCGTCGTCTCCTCGACTCTGTTCTCCTACTTCACCGGCCTTGGGAGCCCTTCCCCGCCGGGAATCGCCGGCGGAGACCACCTCGCCGCCCGTCCGGGAGGACCGCCTAATCGCCTAACCGCCCAACCCAGCTGAGGCTTCTCGATTTAAATCCAATAGTCAATTTTTTCCTATCAATGTTCAATGAACAAGAATTTCTCCTTTCCCTAAACTAAATAGGGAATCATCCAAGATCTACTATATGCCATTTTACCTTATAATTTTGCTAGATAAAAAGCATAAAAATCAATAATATAGACACAAACAATCCCGATCCTGATAAAATTCCATTTTTCTGTTAGTTCCCTTCACTTCTTCGGCTTTTCCAGTGATTAGTCCCCTACAGACCACTGCACAGCACGAACGAAGAAGCAAATTGTCTAAGCATGCATCAACATCATCTTCTATTTGCATCAATAGCCGCCACCATCATCAAGCTTTAGCTTTTGGGCACACATACCACGTTGAACGAGCTTAAAAATAATTTTTCTTGCATTGGGACGTAACTGCAGAACTTCACTCTCGACAGGATGCTCCAGCTGCTTCCTATTCCTAGACCACACAGCGCTTGGAGCTCCGCAATCTCTTAGGTTCTCACTTCAGTGAATCTCTCTGTCAGGGAGAGTTTGGTGTTGCACACCGACTTATTTGGGCAGTACGCTACAACTAGATTAGCATAACTTCAATCGAGTGAAGGTGTAAAGGAGAGAGTGGGTAGAAAACTACTGCACAAACTCGCGACAAGTGAATTAACCGGTAATACCAGAGCTGCTTTACTGCATGCGATCAACCATACCTGCTCGGACAAGTATCATCAGTTCTGCGAGGTTCACAACAAATTGTCTCTGGATGTACCAGCTGAAGTTGACTGGCTGGTCAACTAACACAGGAGGAGACGTTCCAGATACCTCCTATGCCTAAAACAACTCAATGCCCATCCAGCTCTAGTATCTGTAAGGTTCTGAGATTTACATATATTATACTACTAGAGACTAGAGAAAACCAGATTCCTAATATCACTTCTTTCAGTCTACTCTTTTTGTTGCATGGATTTGCGGTAGTGGACTAGAATGGAGTATAGCTAGAACTCCTGCGGGAGTTTATAGTAGAATGTGAACTACTACCTAGCTAGGGCGGATCTTTTTATTATTGTAGCCAAAAAATAAAATATTTGGAAAACCCGTAATCAGTGAAAGCCTTGTAAATTACATGTCTGAATGTCTTCTAAGGTCAAGATGGAATGGTCCACTAATGTTACACCTGTTTTAGATCCTGTTTTTGTCCCAAGGCCCGCAAAGAAAAACGACAAGTATCATGGAGCATTGATGCTTGACCCATCAGTTATCCCCCTGATGATGATGTCAATGCCAGGCAACTCACTACTACAAAGCGTGAGATTGCCGAGCCATCCTGCTACACGGCTCACTTCCATCATCCCGCATCGTTAAGGGCTAGGTTGAGAGAAGCACATCTGTGAACAACTGTGAACTAACTAGAGTACCCCAAGACTGAACTATGGTGTCAACACCACAAGGATGCAATTAGTTTCATGTTTCACTATGTGGATAAGACTTTCAGATTGGTGTTATTGATTAGACAAAAAAAAAGTTAGCCAAGTCATTTTCTAAAGGTAAATTTGGCTAGCATTGAGGAAAAATATCTCGAACAGACTACAAATTTAGTAGATCTCCATTGTCTTGTCTTTCGGCTCTCCATTGGAGGTAAATTTTGAATGGATGGAGCATATAGTCTGATACACATATAATCCTTTATTTGCATGAACAAGGAACACATAATTCTTAATGTACAAGTAGCATTTCTTCATCTAATAATTTCTTAAGCTCTTTAACAATGCTAGTTCAAACACTAGTTTTGCCACATACCCATGTGGACTGTAGCCACATGTCGCCTTAGAAGCCCCCAAGATACCCCAGTACAGTTGTACAACTCTCTGATCAAGGCTTCCAGTGTGCAAGCCCCAACTGTCTGCCTCACAATTTATATGCTAAGCTTCTGGAATTCAGCCATGTGAGGAAGCTAGCAAGACAAGCACGTCCCTAGGCTTCATGGTTTGGCCATGCAGCAGCGCGGGAGACGTTCCAGATGCCTCCTATTTCTAAATAATCACTCTGTGCATGCATCTCTACCATCTGCTAGGTTCTGAGCACATCGATACGGGGCATTATATACAATTGGTACATAACACTAACCGCCCCGTGAAATAGCAGTTGCATAGAGGATTGGTATTACTACTACTGAAAATGAGGCACACTTCTATGTTTAAAATCATTTTTAGCAGCTCTCCGTCTTTCAAACAATTTATTGCCAAATAAAAATGTATTGCTACATTGTTGTTGTAGGGCTTTTCTTAAAGAAAAAGATTGCCGATATCTGTAACCAGACACGAATTTTCTTGCGGACCAATTATGTCACGCCCCACTTTTAATGGTCAGAATAACACGTGTTTGCGCCAGGATCATGCCACAAACACGCCCATTAGTAAATGTATGATGGTAAACAGAATTAATAGTAAACCGAGCTATAGAAATATAGGATGGAAAGGGGCTTACAAAGTGGCGACGAAGGGTCACCAAGTCGGGTTACAATATCGAGTTGGCCAACCGGTAAGCGGTGGATTAACTATGACACGCCTGCATCTCCACAAAGACTTGTGCATGGATGAAATCTGGGCTTCAACGCCCTTCTCCTAAGCAAACACCTCTCGAACTCCTACGACACGCCGGTCCTCTACCTTGTCGCCAATCTTACCTTCACATGTGCCGATATCCGTAAAATAGAGGGTGAGTACAAACGTATTCAAGCAAGTCCCAACCTGGGGGTTGTAATTATTAAGTGTTTGGGCCCTAGCAGAGTCTCTAAAAATGCTCTCGCTAGTTCCCGGTTTATCTCATGTCATCATCGCTGTCATGACACCATAGGTTAGTCATCATTAGAGTGTATATCTAATCATAGATGTTCGGCCTAGCACTTGCCCATTCCAAGGACGTGGCTATTCGAATAGATTTAAATAACTCTACAGATGTTGTACACTTTCCCCACACGGCGGGCCATCTTTTCTCACACGGACGGCTGGTCAAAGGTGGTCCAACGAGATTCCGTACCGCTGATGCCTCCTAGGTATGTCGGTATAATCCTACCATGACTTCTGGGGTTGAAATGGGAACATCACCTAGCATCCCATTAGCACACAAAGCATTGCGGAAGATCACCTAGCATCCGCCAACTCATAAGTTCGTGATAATGATATCGACAATGCGCCAATTGTTTTACGTGGAGGATCACAAAGCAACCACGCCAACACGACCCTAAGATCACCTAGCATCCGAGTCGGCTCCCGATAGATCGTTGCCTACGCCGGCCACCTTGGCTCCAATTATACCTCAACCCAACGGGGTGTGGAATCAAGCCGCCCCATCTCGGCGTGTGGCTGTACGTAATATCACACTAGGTAGAAGGTCTATGAACCGGTCCTTAGGGAGGCGAGTATCTCCCCGCAGGAATCCCACACAGCGATTCCCGTAGTAATCCATCTCACTACGAATTACTATCACCCACCTCTTTTGTTGGTTAGGGTTCATTAGGCATTCTCATGTTTCTCTTTAATTACAACGTATGAGCGTAGATAACATGGATGATTACGTCATCCGGCTTAGCTCCATAGCTACGTTATCGCTCATACCACTATATACTAGTCCGATTATCATTATCATCATCATCATCATTACTTAAGGCCATGATTAGGGGGGGAGGGGTAAGGACTTGCCTGGGAGGTTCTTACAAATCGGCACGGCGTCGAACGTCTCTAGCTATCTTCGGACGGAAAACTCCTAATCTAGTCGTCGGAAACTACCTCGGGTACTTCGATAAACCTAGCTTGAACTATGGCATACAAAACAAACATAGAACATTATGGTGGTAATGGGTTAGATGCATAGAGCTAGATTTTATATGAATTATGGAAGTCGTTTCACGCGAAAACGGAGTTTATTTGCATGAGATATGGATTTTATAATATTAATCCCTAATTAAACCATTAGAGTAATATTATAATATAATTTTATCATGTAATAAAATAGAACTAATTACATGATAAAATTATATAAATCAAATAATGAATTTACAAATTTTTTGGAATTTTTTCTGACATGGGAAGGTATACTTATAACATTCATTGGTACAATAACCGGGTGTGTTTAGCAATTACATTAGTGTACACAGGATCACATCAGACACGGGGTGCCACGTGGGTCCATGTGGACGCCCAGCTGGGCTGCCACGCCGTCGTGGGATCCGTTAAGTGGTCGGCGACGGCGCGCCGTGACGGAAGGGGCGGCGTGTCCGCTCCTCATTGGCCGGAACCTTGACGGCGCCACAAAGAAATGAACGGCATCGTGGCCTTCCCCGTCCCGCCCGCGCCCATGCGGCGAGCCTCGCCGAACCGCCGGGATGGCGCTGCCCTTGCTCGACCTCGCCGCAGGGGTCCGTTGGACTCTCTCGCCGCCCGAACCGGTCGAGGTAGATGGTGGCGATGGGGTGGCGCTCCTTCCATGGCGGCGGGCGAGGTGGCGGCTTCCGCGGCGGCGGTGCTCGGGTAGCCCTACCGTATGCCGTAACGAGGGAAGGAGGGAATCGAACAGCGGGACAATAAGCAAGCCAACGAACTCACCGATTTGGCCGTGATGCAACGGAATCGACTCGGGACGCCCCGACCTAACCCGGCGGCGGCGGAGCAGAGTTTGGGGCAACGCCGATTGGGCGGCGCGTGGGCAAGGGGAGGAGAAGATGAGGTGCGCACCGTGTGTTCCCGAATCAGGCGGAGCTTGGGGTCATGATGGCGCGATCGATTGAGCTCTCCGTAGGGGCTATTTATAGCCTCGACGGGAGGGGCTCGCCCGCGCGCTTTCCCGATATTTTTCGGCAGGGATTGGGGATGGCGCCGTCCCCCGTACCGGATTCTCGCTAGATCCAGCTCTCGCCACGTGCTCATCGTCTGCTGCATCCCCTGGGCCGCCTAGTCGCATCATCACGCTTCGCCGGTGGTCGGCTGCCATGGCGGCAAGAAGAGCAGCCGCGGGTCGCGCTTGGGCCGACCGTGCTCTTGTCGCGGCAGTCGCCAGCTGGGCTCGCGGTGTCCTACTCGTGCCCGTACACTCTTCCCACGAGGCGTGCCGTTTTCTCGTCTTAGTCCACAGCACCGGGCGTGGCGAGGTGTCACGCCGGCGGTGGCCGGTTTCGCGTGAGGCCGCAGTCGACGCCTGTGCGGCATTCAAGGCGAGGGGTAGCTGGCTTGTTCGATGTGACGCCTCATCGGAGCTCCGTGCCTTCCCTGTTTGTTGGTCCGCGCGCCATCCGTGCCTCGGTACGGGAGCAGCTGGGGCCATGGCGGTCCGCGACGCTCCGAGAAGAAGGGAACGAGGAAGACAACGGTGGGGTCCAGGTGTCACGTAGGGAAGGAGAAGGGACGAAGTTGGGCCTCGTCTTCCTGGTTTGCGGGTTTCGCTTCGCAGGCCGGCCGCTCGTGGAAATGAGGAGGAGAGGGAGAGCTGGGCTGGGCCGAGAGTGGAAGAGAAGAGAATGTGCCCGTGAGCTCCCTTCCATTCCTTTCTCTTTTTCTATTCCTTCTCTTATTTCTTTTCCCTCTTCTTTCTCTCATTTCCTTTCCTACTATTCCATGTGTGTCACATATATATATTTATATTATAAACATTTATACAAGTACATGTATATTTCCATGATTTACATTCATGAAAATATTTATCCAATTGTACTCATATAAATATTCACATATATAGGTGCACACACTTTGTTCCCCAATTCCATCATTTCATGTGTAATGTATATATCATAAATATTTATACAAGCACACTTATATTCTCGTGATTTTTATTGTCGAGAATAATTATTTATTGTGCTCATAAAAATATTCATATATATTTTTAGTCCACACGTGTTTTCGGTATTTATTATTCCCGGAGAAAACTTGTAAATCCTTTCTCATGCGATATTCTTCCGTAATCCAAATCTAGGTCTTACCTTGCATCCTAGGTCACCATAAAGCTCACAAGCAACAAACAAGGGTTCCTATTTTCTAGATGGTGGGAGTTTGAAATGCAGGTTTTCGAAAACAGGGTTTCGCTTTAGCGGAAATTAAATCAAGTTTTAGTTGTAATTTGAAAAGTTCAAATTTTTAGTGAATTTTAAAATGATGCAAAAACACGGGTGTTACAAATTACCCCCACAATAAAAACACAAACCTCTGATAAAATATGTCTGCCAATAAATTACTAGTATGGAATACAACTAACTTCAAATAACCAGCTACAGCCAGGCATGATACAGCCAAGCAGAGCTTGCTTCACCGATTGGTTGTCACTGTAACGATGATGACTGGGGAGATCCCATCGACCTGCTGGCATACCACTTCCTCTGTGCTTCTGTAGCGACCAGCTTAATTGATTCCTTGATGATTTCTATCACAGGAGGAAACCAGCTTAAGTTTGTTGTCTGCTAAACGATCTTCTTCATCTGCTTATGCAGCAGAGGAGGAGATGTACCAGATGCCTACAATGCCTAAATAAACACCGCACAGCACACACCTCCACTATCTGCTAGCTAGTAATTAAGTTCTGTTGTTAGCCATCAACATATCAATTTTTATTCATTGTATCGATTTGTTGTAGCGAACTAGCTGAGCCCAATTGACTATAGATGCGATTCAAGGTGCCAAATTGACTATGGATACAATTGAACGTGTGCATATATAGGAGGAGGGTGCCGGCAGATATTTACAAAAGGACATGTGATGTAATTAACATGTGAAAGGTGTATTCAAGACACATCACGGAACATGTGATATATTGGCGAGCATGACGGTCACCATTGGTGATGGGTTGGCTGCCTTACTATGGACGGAGGCATGGTCCCAGGTCGGACCCCTCTGTCTGTACGCCCCGGAGCTCTTTGCTGCACTCTCCACAGCGGGAAAGAAGAGGTCCATCAAAGAGGGCATCCACCACAACCGTGGGCGACTGACATCGTTGGGGCGGGAAATTGCAGCAGTCGGAACGAAATAGGAGGCGGAAAAACGGAACTTTTGGCAATTGAATATTCGTTTTGACGGGGCAAAAGGGAGATCAAGTCCGGCTGCACAGGGGTGACCAGTCGGGCTATTGACGGAAAGGGCGGTGAACAGAAATTGGCAGACAGATTAGGGGTGGATTGGCAGAAATTTTCGTGTTTTATTATTAGGTATAGATTAATGAAGTTAATTAGCAAATGGAAAATTTGATTTCTTAACAAGTACAATACATCTATTCTTGTTCGGCTTGCAAATGAGGTGAAGTTTGATATTTGAATTGAATCGCAAATGATAACTTGACTGTCTAGTGCTGGATTGCCACTTGTTCAATGCTACTATCTTGCACACAACTATTCAAAGAGAAATCAATTACAGTTAAGGAACCGTTTGCTGAATTTCAGAGGGTAATCTCGAAGCCTCAACTGTGGTGCAGAACATAAGCCAAACCTTTGATCCTTCCACTCCAAACAGGCACTGGCCTATGGCTCCTTCACTGATCGATGAAGAGTGGTAGGGAAGCTTCGACTGATTGATGGCTCAGGTAAAAGCCAACACCCATATATGCTTCGCAGCAGACTGAATCATTGAAATCTTTTGCCATGAGTGTGGAGAACTTTCCAGACACTTCCCATCCCCCAACGATTCTTTTGTGTTGTGCATGCATTTGTTGACTCACCTAGTTCATCGTTGGGTGGTGTTTGCACTGCTTTTGTGATGACTTCAGCACGGGTTAGTTTGAGGTTATATATGCTAGCGGTGCCACCTCTTCTACAGGATCGGAACATTGTAACTAATTAATTGGTAGATGCATGTGTTAATTTCCGCACGTACTGCCCCAGGTTGGTACTGATCGAGCTCCTGTATTTCCTTCATGATTCAAGTACGACTGTACAAGCACATGCATCAAAACAAGATGTGACTCAACTAAACTTATCTCAATTGCTACAGATAAGGTGATTCTGACCAGGCCCCACTAAAAATATACTGTCAACAACTACACAGGCTATCAGCACAACTACACTGGCTAGCGTTTCACTGGTGGCCTTTTTTCTCAGCTGTCTCTCTTTCGCTCTAGACGGCGGTGGCCCTAGCTTCCCTCTCTCTTATGGTCATGGTGAAGGCGCGATCATGACGATAGAGGTTGGTAGAGATGCCTTAGCAGCAGGGCAGCCAATCGTCCTCGATGACAAGGCGAATGAGCGACGGCTACTGGCCTACCAGGCGTTTCAATTTAATTTAATCCAAACCAAATATATGAAAAACAAAACTAATGAAAATAACTAGATTCTTTGAGATCAGATATATGTGTGGCCTCGTCGACATGGAGATGAATGGTACAAATTAAAGAGCTGACAACCTCTTTCCTCCTTCACTTTGGGCAATAATCGTTTTAGTTACTGCTTTTGCTCTTGCTACACCTCGAGACAGATGTGTGGCCACTATAGCAGAGATGCTGTTCAGTTGCAGACCTTAGCCTGCAAGTCCCAAAGGCCGACAACACTGCCTGATGTGGAGCTTCATGGTACTCATATTTTCTGTACAAGACGGATCACTGCCATAAGTTGGCAGTGATGTCCAGTAGCTTGTAGCCTCACGGGCCAAGTTCATGTCTGCTGCTTCAGTGTACTCTATGAGGGTGAGGAAACCAGAAGAGCAGATTCCGGAGGCATCCTATTCCCCAAAGGTTATATTTTCTGTGTCCATGATTTAGATCGACTCCATGCCACTACTAGCAGTGCGTGTTTTCTCATTTCTGTTACGGGTGTGCTCGTCAGTGCCAACCAGTAGTAGCTAAAATATATAAGAGATGTCAAGGGAAGGGGGCTACTGACTCTAGATTGATGTATAAGAGGTAGGGCAATCGGGGTCATATATATATCCAGTAACAAGCAGGGGTGGTTGATGTAGCGCTCTGTTCTGTCCGTGCATTAACCGCATACCTAACCTGCAGTAACAAGACTAATCTCATCTTCAATGGACGCCTAGAAATACTTTGTACACTGGCTTCCGTCTGTGGTAACAAAAAAGGACCACCAGTTCACTGCACATGGAAGCAGATATATACATGACCCCCGGCAGTCCAACATCCCTGCTTCTCAATTACTTCTGTTCTTGTCTGTTATCTACCTGAAAATACACAACTGACTCATGGCTACCTGTTGCAATACTTGAACAGATAAATGTATCTTTTTCCAGTGAGAAATGTATCTTTTTAGTGTGCCTCTGTACCCGTCTTCAAAATGTATACATTAGGAGACAACTAATTTTGTTAACGAGCCAGTCACAAAATGTACCATTCTCCAAAAATACTCAACAATTTTTGGAGGAGATTGTCTTATTTACTTAAGACAGCGTAAACCACTTATTTCACGAAGTTGTTTTATGGGCCTGTTATTTCAACAAAAACCACTTATTTCAACAATTTTCTTGAAGACAACAAAAAGCCACTTATTTTTAGGCCTCCCCTAAAAATAAGTCACATTTTTTGAAGTGGGTCTGTCATACTCAGTCGAGTGAGTCGCCGGAATAAGCGGAGTGGCTGAATATTTAATTATTATCTAGCTTTATTAGTAAATTTATTAAGTTAAATTAAAGTGAGTTACAAAAGACTAATGGGCCTGGTCCGTTAGCATCTGTAAACCCCTCATATAAATATATGGGGCAACTATCGTAAGACAATCAATCAAGAAATAATTTAGGGTTTAACCCTACCCTATCCAACTCTCAAGCCGCCGCCACCTCCCGTCGCGGCGCCGCCGCCGCTTCCTTCCGCCAAGGCCACCCGCCGCCCATCGCCAAGGCCGTCGCGTCAGCGCCGCGCGCTTCGCCAACGCCGCCAAATGGCCACGCCGATCTCGCCACGTCACCCCTCTCGCTCTTCCTCTCACGTTGATCGGAAAACGGGTTGTGATAGCCGGAGACCCGACGATCCAATGGCCTCGACCGAGCAAGAAGTACATGGAGGGCGTCAACAAAGCATCATCGACAACTACATCGCAGCCATGGAGGCAAAATCGCCCTCATCATCAGCTAAGTACGTTCCGCCCCAAGCGTTTTCTTGATCCGTGGACACCGATGAGCCCCCATCCGCCGCGCCTCCGACCCGGCAACTCTACGACCATCGACCGCCCGCATTTTCATCTAGAAATTGCTACAGAAATTTCTACGAGAAATTCCTACAGAACAGCCACCAATAATTACTACGTGACGGCACCACAGAAACTCCCCTAAATTTTTCCCCGGAAAATCCAAGACGGACCAGCAATAATGTCAAATTATTTTTTCTCGAGTATGATGGTAAAGGTGACCCTTCTCATTGGTTGTATAAGTGCGATAAATTTTTTCTCGCTCAAGGAATCAAAGATAATGACTAGATGTAGCTTGCCTCGTTCCATCTTCAAGGGAATGCATTATCTTGGTTTATTCATTGGGAAAATGAAGTGGGTCACCAGCTTGGCCGTAATTTTCAAGCAGCTATTACCAGCGCTTTGGAACTCCACTACATAATCATCTTGGCGTTACGACAGCCCTCACGCCAATTGGGAGATTTGGACAATTACACAAAACAAATTCACAAAGAACACCGAACAAGGTACAACACCTCTCTCCCAATCAACAAGTCGACACCTTTGATTCGATAGACGTCCAACTACACCAACCACCGATATAGAGACCGCTATAGCACCGCTCGACGTCTCTATACTTTGCATCACGCCGATGCCGAACTCAAAGGTACACCATCGTCGATATTCGGATGTTCATATATCGGTTCATGGATTGACCGGCATATCTACTTGTCCTACTAAGCAATTACTTATCAATATAGATGGCACCAATTTATTGGCTTTAATGGATTCTCGTTCAACATATAATTTTCTGGACTCGATTTGGCTAAGAAATTGGACATACCAAGTTCTACCTCACATCGCCCTCTCTCAGATTTGTCGTTGCTAATGGACAACATATAACAAATGTCTAAGGTATGATGATATTGAATTTTCTATTGCTACTGAAAGTTTCAAAGCAGATTTCTTTACCATTAAATTGGGAGGCTATGATGTTGTTTTGGGTGTGGACTGGCTGAGCTCTCTGGAAAATATTGTTTGGAATTTTAATAAACTCATTATGAAATTCTGGCGTAAAGGACAACCGATCACATGGCACGCCTCTCTAAAGAAACAGATCCTCCACCGTATTCATATAGTTTCTTCGATGTGCCAATGGACCCTCTACTATGCAAATTCCAACAGCTTTTCAAAGAGCCTTCGACTCCCATCTCAGCGGCGTTATGACCATCAAATTCATCTCAAGGATCCCACTCAGCCAACCGTCATTTGTCCTTATCGCTACCCTCCTCGTACGTAAAAATGAACTAGAAGGACAATGCTCAAATGCTTCACCAAGGTATCATCGTACAACACTTCGTCATTTTCATCACTCGCCCTTCTTGTCAAGAAACATGACAAGACTTGGCAATTTTGTGTTGATTATCGGGAGCTAAATAGTAATACCTTGAAAGACAAATTTCAATACCTGTCATTGCTGAATTGTTGGATGAGTTAGAAGGTGATAAATTCTTCACCGAATTGGATCTGCGCTCAGGCTATCACCAGGTACGCATGCATCCCCCAGATATCGAAAAGACAGCTTTTAGAACACATCATGGACACTCTGAGTTTTTGGTCATGCCATTTGGTTTATGCAATGCACCTTCAACCTTCCAAGCTTTGATGAATAATATTTTGGGACCGTTCCTCCGAAAGTTTGTGCTGGTTTTCTTTGATGATATCCTGATTTTCAGCAAATCCTGGTCTCAGTGCATCTCTCCTATGTGGAAGAGATCTTCAAGGTACTAGCATATCACAACATTTTCTTAAAGAAATCTAAATGTCTCTGTGGTCAATCACAATTAGGGTATTTGGGACATATTATTTCGGATGTTGGAGTAGCTGTTGATCCTGAGAAAATTGAGGCAGTGACTGCTTGGCCAATACCTACAACTCTCCGCGAACTGTGAGGTTTCTTAGGACTTGTAGGATACTACAGAAATTTATCATGGATTATGGTACAATTGCACGACCTCTCACGTATCTTCTAAAAAAAGGATTCATTATGTTGGACACCTTTAGCTACAACAAAGCATTTGAGCATCTTAAGACGACATTGTTATTAGCACCGGTCCTTCGACTTCCGGACTTCAATATATTATTCGTCGCCGGGAGTGTGATGCGCCTGGTACAGGTATGGGTGTTGTTTTACACCGTGGGAATGGTCCAATAGCCTACTTTAGCAAACGCTTTGCCGATAAGTACAAAAGTTGGCTGATTATGAAAGAGAACTCATAGGGCTGGTAATAGCAAATCAAACATTGGCGACAGTATCTCTAGGGCCACCCCTTTATTATAAGGTCCGATCATTACAGTCTTAAATACATTCGGATCAACATCTATCTACAATTCCTCAAAGATCAATGAGTTAGCAAATTACTTGGTTATGATTTCACCGTGGAATACAAACCCGGTAAATCCAATGTGGTGGCTGACGATTATCCCATCGTAACATAGATGAATCTTCTATAATGGCCATTTCAGAAATTCAATTAGGTCTGCTTGACCGCTTACGTGAGGAAATTGCATTCAACGAGGAAGCCATAAGCCCTATTGATTCTATAATCAACGGTAAGGACTCAACATGAGAAGTTCGTAATGGATTGATTTTGTTCAACAAAAAGTATGGCTTTCAAAAATCCTCCAAACATCTTCAGACCATTCTCCATGCAATTCAAGATTCAGCTCATGAGGGAATTCAGAAAACATTGCATCGATTTTCGCCGGACTTTCTTTGTTAAAAATCATAAACGTCTTTGTCGGCAATTTTGTGAATGATTGCTTAGTATGCCAACGCAACAAAATAGAACATCTTCATCCAAATTGGACTCCTTCAGCCTTTACCGCCTCGAGAACAAATGCTGGGGATATTTCAATGGATTTCATAGAAGCCCTTCAAAGTTGGCACCAAATCGGTAATTTTAACAGGTTGTTGATCGCCTATCCAAGTATGCCCACTTCATACCCCCTATCTCACCCACACACATCAACTTTAGTAGCTCGTAAGTTTTTCTCGAGAGATTGTTAGATTACATGGTTTACCAAGGTCCATTGTTAGTGATCGAGATGTGATTTTCAAGAGCCAATTTTGGCAAGAACTTTTCGGACTATCCAACATTATTTTATCACCAACGCCGCCTTATCATCCTCAAGCGGATGGACAGCCGAGGTAGTTAACAAAGTTATTACAATGTATCTACGCTGTTTGGACCGGTGACAAACCAAAGGACTGGGTAAGATGGTTACCTTGGGCAGAATATTGTTATAATACTTCATACCATACATCGACCAAAACAACACCGTTTAAACTGGTATATGGGCGCGACCCCCCTACAATCCGTGGCTATAATCCGGGTGAGACAACATTACCAGCCGTTGATGACTTATTATCTCAACGTGATGCTTTTCTCAATCGGACAAAGGTTCGCTTTGCAATTGTCTCAAGATTATTACCGCAAATACTTTAATGCTAAACATACGGAGCGACAATTTAAAGTGGGTGATTATGTCCGGCTCAAACTTTTATCCCGATCTGCGGCAACCATATCTACTTTGCACAAAGGCAAGCTCTCTCCCAAATATTTTGGACCCTTCAAAGATCGCTAAGAGATTATTACTCCAAGCATATGAGTTGAATCTACCTCCCGAACCCGTATCCACAACGCCTTTCATGTCGGCATGCTTAAACCACAGCGAGGGAGATACCTTCCGATATTCCGTAACTGCCACGGATTCATGATGGTACACCGGTTCCCGAACCTGAAATCATGCTTAAATCGAGGGTCCGCGCGGTCAGCTTCGTGTACTCATTAAATGGAACAACAAGACATTCTTGCAGATGCTTCATGGGAGGATGCTGAATTATTCAACAAAATATATCCGAATTCTAGCTCGAGGGACGAGCTGAATCTCCGTGCGGGGAGAGATGTCATACTCGGTCGAGTCGCCCGGAATAAGCGGAGTGTCTGAATATTTAATTATTATCTAGCTTTATTAGTAAATTTATTAAGTTAAATTAAAGTGAGTTAAAAAGACTAATGGGCCTGTCCGTTAGCATCTGTAAACCCCTCATATAAATATGGGGGCAACTATCGTGAGACAATCAATCAAGAAATAATTTAGGGTTTAACCCTACCCTATCCCACTCTCAAGCTGCCGCCACCTCCTGTGCGCCGCCGCCGCCGCCCACCCGCCGCCGCTTGCGCTGTCCGTCGCCGCCGCCCCCAACGCACAGCCGCCCGCCGCCACGCCGATCTACGCCACGTCACCCCTCTCGTTCTTCCTCTCGCGTTGACTGGAAAACGGGTTGTGATAGGGTCTCTTACTATGCCCCTCTCGCTTAATGAGCTTGTTGTAACACGGATCGCTGAGTAGCGAAGGTCTCTGCCTAGAGCTCAAGGCCCCGAGGCCTGGTATGCATCACTCCCAATATTTTACTGGTTCCCTCAGCAAAACTGCAAAGATCTTTCCTCATGCTTCCTATTCCAACAATTCTTGTTGCATTCTTCAGCTCGATTCTGAACTAGTACTAGTTTCTGGTTTGGTAGCTATTCCTCTGCTTTTGTGTGGTGTCACACTTTGGCGCAATATGCTAGCTATAGTGCCACTGCCACCTCTAAGATATATAGGTGGCCATACAGGAAGGAGGGTATACCGAAGATTCTGGACATCATAACATGGATATATAGTCTCACTTTTGTGTTTCAAGCTCTACTTTATCGTTGTTATAAATTAAACTATATGTATTTTTTAAACAGGTTGATGTTATTATATTTAAAACTTGCTTTTATTAAATGTATATATTGAGAAGCTGCTTTATTAGTACCCGTCCCGCTAGGTTTCACTTGTTTCTTGTTAGGCATTTATAGGTGATACATCCGAGTGGCTTTATGAAAGAAAGAACTCAACCAAAGAAACTCCATTACTCTATAATGGTCTTTTTGTCTTATGGCATCATATACTTTCAGTGCATGAATTTCTATAAACTAGTACAAATCAAATGCCGTCAAATGTTCTGTTACTTTCTCTCAAGGCATTATCATAATTTACTGCAGAATGAATCATTTACATTTTAGATATTCAATACAAAAAAGAGAACTCAGCACTTTGAATTCGCTGCTGTAGAAAATTTCACCATACTTTGGTCTATATAATTTCTGAAAACTGCTGCATATACTGCTTGTCAAGTCGAGAATCTGCACCGGTAGCTGTTGCTCGTTGGATCCCCAATACTATTACTTATATCATACCGATAGTATTTTTTTATTTATGGTAGAGAAAAAATTGCAGAACACAGGGTTACAATATAATAGTTTTGTTAATGATATACTCACAAAGATACTTGTAAGACAGTTAGATGTGATAACTGAGAAAACATTTTTTTTTGCTTTTCTTGCCCAAGACGCTATACGACCAGGTAGAGCAGAGGTCTCATTTCCAGTTCTTTTGGAGCTTCTCATTACCATAGTTTTTGTCTTTAGGCTTGTTGGTATACTTATTTGTCTGTCTTTTTCGTGTCAGCTGATAGGCTAGTTCTTCAGCAGAAAAAATTCCTCGCGCAGTCTTGCATAACTAGGTTCCCAATTTTTGCAAAATAAGGTTGCGAAATTTCTGATTACATATAGGAAGACAGTGAGGGGATCAGGATTGCAAACAAGGCATGTTTTATCAGAGCGCACAGGAGAGTTCTATCCCTTATTCAGACCTTTGAATCTGCTGCTTCTTCTAACCTCCATTTTCACCACTACAGGTGTGACATTCTCAGTGTTTTCCACCGAAAAGGAGTGGTGACAGAGGATGAAGATGTTGATGTCAACATTTTGGCTGGCTGCAATACCATTGTATCCTCCACATTTTGCGCACAATACATTTGCGCATACAGATTGCAGGAGAAGTTTTCACATTCCCATGTGACCGCGTTGTGCTACATCTAAAATTTGGCTTGTTTATCTAGCCAGGCCTAATGTTTTTTTTCTTTAGATGAGGCCCGAAGGCTCATATTTCATTAAGCAGGAAGCCAGGCCTAATGGTCAATATAGGTATATATGGTTTAAGGAGTATATATATATAAGACGGGTGTGTGGAAAAAACTACAAACAAGAGCTATGCATGCATCTAACATTTTGAAGATATAATGAAACTGTCACTGATTTAATTAGTGGCAGAAAAAATGGATACAGGTTAAAATTAATAGGTAATGAAGCCCATATTCATAAAAAAATCCTAGGCCTGTACGTCGAATGAGAAAATTAGGAAAAATTTTGATATTGAAGTACCAAAAATATAATGGTGCAACAAATTGAGCATTTGTGGTTGTTGTCCTTGTGTAGCTGTTATGACTTCTGTAGTTACCTATCCACCACCAAATTTGAGCTTCATATACCTCATGGCTCTTGCTACCTCCTCAAGGACTATTAAAACTCTTACTATACAACCTCCAACCAAGCAAAATATAACAATGCTATGTAGGGTTTGTTTGGTAACCCGATAGTTGGTCCGAAACCCTTGTGAATTACACATGCTTTTATGGCTAACTGGCTAAGAAGGTATATTCTGCTCTTGTCATTTCCTGGTTTAAAATAATTGCAACCAGCTTGGTTCCTCACAACGACTGACAAGCGAACGTGGCAGAGGTACCTAGCTGTGGAAGACGCTGTCATTGTGAGCAGGATATGCGATGAGCTGTGGCTTCAACTACGTCTGCCTACAGCCTAAAGTCCTCTTTTTCCTACTCTGATCACTCTTGGCAATAAAGCTCCAGTTTGTTCCACATATATGTTTGCAAGAAAAGTATTTATGCATTGTTTTGTGACCATTGTAATCCACAGATGTATCATCAAAAAGCAGTCCCTTGGTCTTCGGCTTGCCGGCGGTGGGGCGACACGCTCTTCTACGCTCCCGTCTTCGGCTTCACCAGCGTACTCCGGTGCCGGCGAGGTTTGGTCTCTTGGTCTCTTTTTCGACGAGCGGTGGTCGACGGGTTTGAGAACTGAGGCGAAAGCCGTGCAAGACCTTGTCTTTGCGATTGACGACGACGCCATTGGCGCCGTTCTCCTCCTTGGGGGCGCCAATAAAACCCCACCCTATGACCGCTGCTCTGTCGATCTCCTCCTCGGCGAAAGCCTAGCTCTAGTCTCTAGAGCCAGTGGCGGCGACGTCAATGACGTCGTGAACCTCTTGAGGGCGTCACTGTGGAAGAGTAGAGTCCAGTTCGTGTCGTGGTCTTGTGTTCTCCTGAGTGCTCTCCCTATATTTTCGTTGCCACTCTTGAGTAAGTCTGGACTAGGTTGTTTGGCGTCGCCGACCTCCACGACTGCCCTCTGTTGGCGCCTCTGCTCCGTCGGCGGTCTCCTTGGTGGTGCCAGAATATTATGTGTTGGGTGGTGTTTCCAGCGCTGCCGCCATTCCCCTCCATGGATTCCTTGCCGTGGTCGGCGTTGGATGGTGGTACGTGGGCCCGGATGTGCAAGAGGATGTCGCCACCAGTCAGAAGGGAGGTCGTCGTGTCCGTTGATCCTACGCTTGTGTGCCTACCATCAGTCTTAGTCCCCATTCCACCCCTGTGGAGCGGCATAGCTACGAGGAGTGATGGAGGGCACTATGGCCGTGGTGAAAGCGGCGAGTATGCTGTTCGGCGGGGTGCGTAGAATGGCGTTCGGTTCGCGCCTTGTGGCCTTGTCTTGAGTTCTCTAGAATGTGCTAAGTTTCTCTCTTTCTTTCTTTTGATGTATCCATGGCCAGCCACCTCCCTCTCTAATGCTGGAGAGCCCGTTGTTGTTGTCGTTGTAAAAGTTCGTTGTAAAACCTTCTATCCGGCTGTTTTGGGCCAATATATATGATATTCAGGTGGGAACACCTCCCCCGGTGAAAATTCATAAAAAAAAAAAAGCAGTCCCTGAAGAAATCGTGGCTATCCACAATATTTTCAAGTAAACGAAGAAACCATATACATAACCAGCTAATAAATACAATAATAGGAACCAACTCCTACGGAGAAACCTCCATGTTGTCATGCTTGTTATGTGACAACTACAGATTGTTGGGCACGCACACCTCTGCTTGTCCAACATGATGGTCTGTGGTTCCTCTCCTTGGCGTGCTTCACCACCATGTCCTCCGCTCCTTCTGCAGGATAGGGTCGCTAGCCTCACCACAGACATACATCATCGTCAGTTAGCATTATTTAGAGCCTTTAACTAATCATGCATCAATAATATTAATACAATACTATGTTCGATTTCTGTGTTCATGCAATAGTTTTGTCCTACCTTTTGTTCTTGAACTGCGGATGTTGTGAGGTGCTGGTGTGGAAGATTTCCAGCTCCAACGGCTAGCTGTCGTGTGCACACCTGAAGCAACAGTTTTCCTAGCTTGACAATGAATTGCCCTGAGATGTACCAGAGCTGATTTTGCCTGGCTGCTAGACCATCGTCACGATGAGGCGGAGCAACACAGGAGGACAATTTTTCTGATGGCCTTCTATGCCTAAAACATAGGAATCTTATATACTGGTTTGCATCGCTATGCTATTTTCCAAAAGAAGGAACTAATCAAATGTAGATATAATATGGCTCACCCTCCAAACACCAATTTTGTAACTCAAATTATATTCATAAGTAAAATTGGCATGCCTTCTGTTTTCAAACCCACCAGAAATGGAAGTCGAGTGCTGAACCCAAAACCATCGATCTTCCAGTGCCATGTACGTATGTTGGTTTTCTTGCACTTTTGCCTTCTGGTAAGTTCTGGAGGACTCCATGGCACACGAGCTGGGATGATGAGTGTCGAAGGCCAGCACTAAGAGAAGCCAGATGTCGTCCGGTAGAGCTTGATCAAGGGAAAGCTGCTGAAATTCAGTGGAAGCGAAGACCGACGAATGGGAGGCTCTTGTGCCGCCGCCCAAACCGCCCGCCGCCGCCCGCTCACGCTTTCCACCACCGCTGGTCCCCTCCCTTCTCCTCCGGCATCACGCTGGGGGTTGAAGGGAGTGGGGATCCATCGCTTTTTAATAAGTTCTTTCCTAGTAGATCGAGTCTTAAGGTTCAAGGTTTCTCGAGATCCAATCGAAGAGATTGGCCCGGGCGTAAGGCGCGCCGTCAAGATCGTCGATGGAGCAATGGAGCATGTCGCTCCTCAGCGGTGATGGCAAGACGAAGACATCACCATTGATGGAGAATAAGGTACTCCAGCCCTTCCTTTGTCTCGCTGTGGTTCTATGTAGCCATGGCGATGGGCTAGTGAGATTTAGTTTTCCAACGATATCTATCTGATGTTGGTTGGACTTGTGTTCTCTCATTGCGAATCTGGTGAAGGCAACGACAATGAGTTCGACGACGTGTCGGGCGGCGCCAATTTCATTATGTTTGCATGTGGAGTTTTAGCAGTTTATTCCTCTTTTGCAAAAGTGATGGGTATGAGGATGACAGCGATTGGATGGTGAGATGGCCCTGTTCGCTCAGATCGGAGCTTATGTCCCGTGGCATATCCGTTTGGGATGGTGATCCTAGATGGTGGAATTTATGGTTTTTCAAGGTTTCTTGTCTCCCATTAATGGAGGTGAAGTAGTTTGGTTTACTTTTTTTGTAATGAGAGGATGTAACTTGCTTTAGTATCAATGGAATTTTCGTTATCGCAAAAAAAAAAAAAAAAACAGTGGAAGCGGATTTGTTCGACGGTCTGCTCCAGGCACCATACCCAATTCTATAATCTTTCATGGTTTCTTACAGAAAATTCTCTTGTGTCATGGATTGTTTTGTAAACCGGCCAAATGTTTGATTCTTGATATCACAATTTCTGCATGCAGCTTTTGGGCTGCCGCACCTGTAGTTTGGCCATGTGTGCAAGCAAGCCAAACACCCCCGTAGCCTTCTCCACTTGTGCTTTTTGGGACTGCAGGAGATGTTCCAGATGCCTCCAATTTCAGAATAATGGCACTGTGCATGCAGCTCCACCATCTGCTAGTTAGGTTTTGAGTATAGTAACGATGGTCATTGCAATAAAAGGAGTGTATTGACTTGTATGTGTATATATATAGGAGAGTGCTGGCCAAAAAGTACAAAGGACATGCATGTGGAAGATTTATTACAGTCACCTCTGAAAAATATGGGGCACCTACACCTAATTCAATATATATAGGACGAGAGATCTGGGGTAGTGAGACTCCTACTAAGTTCTGAGTGCATCAATAATTCCATATAGATGTGTGTATATGGAGCACAAAATTACATGACTGGGTTACTTCAGCAGGACCAGTTTATAAGGCCAGCGTGAAAATAAAAAATATAACCTTATAATCTTTGACCAATACCGAGAGTGACAATACATGATAAAATATATGCACACATAAATCTAACTGTTTAGTAAAGAGCTAGTGACATGTTTTTAGGGCCGGTTGAAACCCTGGTACCACATGGAAATTTGATTTTTACGGGTTACCAGCGGTCTCTAGAAATGGGTCTATCTATACAAGTTGTTGATAACATCATCACTCGCCTCTGAAAAAATTATTTTGAGAAGCGATCAATCTGCTCGGCACTTTTGGAGCATTTAGAGAGGCTGTTGATATCCATCAGAGCTGTTGATAACCTCTCTGATTTGCTGGCGTTTGGACCGAGGCCGCGACGCCACCATATTGCACTGCGTGCCTACCGCGAGCCTAAACAACTGGCAGTGATGCATTCCTTAGTACAGTGTCAGCTTCAACGGACGTATTCCTTGTCCACCTTCTTCTGTAACAGTGCCCAAACTATAAACATCATGAGGTTCCCAAATACAGTCAAGTGTGGTTGCTAGTCCTAGCCACTCTAGTCGAGAACTAGACATTCTGATCAGTCCAGTGTGGTTGCTAGTCCTGGGAGGTCTACTACTTACGATTAAAGCAGGTTGCTACAACTGAGAGATCAAAATGGGAGGTTCGTTACACTACGCCGGGACTGGGGTGCATTGCTTCTACACTTATATATTAGCTTGCTCTCCATTAAATCTTAGATGCATTATGACATGCACAATTAATGTAGTGCAAAGACCACACTGATACATGTCCAATTCGATGACAACACACTCATGTCTTAAAATGGTAGATATCGATCATTTGTTCAATTGTATGGTTTAGACTTCAGAACCAAGAGTAGGATAAAATGGATGTGTTATTTTTTATATTTTGTATATTTCATATTGCTGTCGCTTTTATAACATTTTTTTTTCAAAACCGGGACATTGCCCGTTTTGCATTAAGAGAAGAAGGATAGTTTAGTTACATCCTAGACATACAAGTGACGAGATGCCAAAGGTAGACTAGGCGAAACACAACCAAAAGGCACCGGCTAGAACGGTGGAGCTAACAAGTTGTACTTAGGAAGAAACCTATTTCGCGACTAAGAAAAAACCACAGGACCTAAGGAAGCACGCGGGAGCGTAGGCGAAACACCATGAAATCCAGTTAGTACCCAGGACTCGCCTTCATCGGCAGGACCTGAAGCGGTCGATGAGGCGTCACTCCAAATACGCCGGTGCCGTCAAAGTGCGCCTATTGCGTTCCTTCCAGATAACCCAGGACACCAGCAGAACGACAGAGTCAAAGGGGCGCCTAACGTCTTGTGCGACCAATCTGCGGGATTGCAGCCACCAATAGACAATTCTGGAGTCCGGCAGGAGGCATAGCTGGTCAAGACCGACGCGGGAGAGTATGAGGTGCCAGACCTGCCGACTGAAGACGCACGCTGTGAGCAAGTGGTCGATAGTCTTATCCCCTTGGTCACAGAGCGAGCAGGCAGCGGAGGGCTGCAGACCGTGGCGGAACCGGCGCTCCGCCGTCCATGGTCGCCCGTGCAACGCTAGCCACATTAAGAAGCTCTCCATACCTCCTCGGCTCCCGCCAGGCAATATCTTCCAAGGAAGAACGCACGGTAGGCTGAGGAGGAGGAGTACTGCCTGCTAGATGTCCAACGTCAAATCCAACGATCATCCCTCCTGCAGGTGGACGTCCTGCAGAATGTCCAGTTGCTCCGCGTATTCGACAAGGACGACTGTCGTAGGAGCGCCTCGTATGTCATGCGCCCACTGGTCATCCAAGAGGGCCTCGCGTACCGACCTTTTCTTGTCGATGCGCGTGACCGCCCGGAATAAATTGGGTACCTGGTCGCAGAGCGCCCCCCTCCTGGGTAGCCAGCAGTCAGTCCAGAAGAGAGCATGCTCACCATTGCCAAGCTGAATGGTTGTTGAGGCCCTCAACATGTAGTCCACCAAGCGCTCTATCTGACAACGGAGTTGTGCCCAAGGCACGTCAGGCTGTACACGGCGCTACATGGTTTTGTAACATTTTAATGTGTGTTGTGTTGACTCACTCAAGAGCCAGATGTTATTAGCACTACTACAAAATTAAAGGGTCCTAAGCAACAGGATTACCAAGCTATGATGGATCAATGATACCCGTGACATTTCTTGTGGACATTATCATATCAATCCACATTGTTCTGATTTATGTACTCCTTACAAACCCAAAATGGGGAAGATGGTACGAAAGGGTTTTGCTGCCATGAACCGAATTGGGCCAAAGACCGAACGGGCTAAGAGGGCTGGCGGCCGTGGGCCGCCCCTACGGGGGGGGCAGTAGCGATCGCGAGGGGGGGGGCGGCGCCCCCTACCGTCGTCGCCGCCTCCCCTTCCCCGCTTCCGACTCTACTTCGTCATCAAGTTAGGATTATCTTAGGCTTTTGGTGTGTAAAAGGAAATATTCCAATCTATAAGAAAGACCCTTATTAGGAAATAAATAAATATTGCTTGTAAAAAGTATTCCAATCATATAAGAAAACCTTATAGGAGATTGCTTTAGATTACAATTCCACTAGCCGGGCTATATAAGCAAGGGTATGTAGTCTCTTTGGGGATAAGCAAGCAATAAAAATAGTTCGTATCTCTACCTCTCTCTCTCTCTCCACCGCCGCCAACCACCGCCGCTTGCCGCCACGCCCGTCGCCAGCGCCGCCCGAGGAGGCGCCGTTGTCGACACCGCTGCTCCCTATGCCACCTTCTCCGCCCCTCAACGACCGTTGGTGGCGTGTCACAACCGCCCAATCGAACCGGTCCGTGACAATTGCATATCCAAGCAAATGCATACTCCCCGTGATGTAAGGCATGATCATCATGCACGCTAGTTGATCAATGGAAAGAGCGATGACCGCCGCCGCCGCCCGATAACAAGGTCTTTCCGTCACCAGCCGAGCACCCACAAGATGGTTGGAGTCTCGTCGGCGATGACCGGCGGTGAGCAAGACTCCCACCGGCGGTGATCGGCGGCGGCCATGGCTTCTCCTGCTCTCAATCTTCGACGGCAAGGTGCTCAGCCCAGGAGATCTTTCGTCGCTTCAAGTCTTCCATCACCCCCAATCCTCGATCCTCAGCTAAGCCTTTCTTCCTCGTTCTCTCCTTTGGTCGATCCTCCCTTCGCCTCAATACTTTTGCTGTCAGTCATGTCTTGCATGCTGTTCTTGGTGGCTTTCCTTCTGAATTTCAAGTTGTTCAGTTAAGTGATAGAGTGTTCAGATTCTCAGTGGCCTCTTCTCTTGTGGGTTTCCATATTTACAACCTCAAATCCTTTGAGTGTGCTCAGTTCAATATTTTCTTCCACCTTTGGCATGGAGGGGGCCCGAACTATAAGTTAGAATTTCGCAATTGGCTCAAAGAGCAAGAGGATGAGTGGGTGCATGTGGTGCGCCGTAATGGACATCTTCATAATGTTAAGCTTTCTGGTGCTAATCTAGTCCCTGTGAGCCATCTTCGTCATCCTTGAGTTTCAGCTCCAATGGCGGATTCAAATTTTGAAAATTCAGCCTTCATGAGCAATAATTTCAATTTCAAGGCAGGTTTAAAGAATGCTTTAAATGGAATTTCCAACGCTCCCCGCCCTCAGGTGTCTGTTTCTGTTTCAAACTGCCGCCTGATCCACATGGCTGGTATTTTAGGCCCAATCCGGACTCCAAGCTCATCTTCCCTGGTCATGGGCCGCCTCCAAGGCTCTGCTCCATTTGCCTCTCCCCGGCCCATTCAATCTCCCGTTGCAGAAACCAATCCCGTTGCCGGAAATGTCTCCGTTTCGGGCACGTTACTGCTGCCTGTTACTCCTCACCTCGATTCCCGCGCCTACCTAATGGGAATTATGAGCGATCAATTTCTCGCCCGAATAAGCCCTATGGATTCTATGACTGGTGGGACCTCAGGTGTGCACCGGCCGCGCATTTACCGCTCTTTCTCTGATTATATCCAAGAATCTAGAGGGCTCGCCACTATTCCACCACCGGTCACACTGTTCCCTGGGTCTTACCTGAGAGCGTAGCTTGGCGATTGAAGGCCCGGAGTTCATCGACGACGAGGTGTCGCCGGTGGAGTCATCGGTGCTTCCTCCTCCCATTCCTTCTGTGAAAAGCCTTGTCTACAAATCTTTCGGTGAGTACGCCTTCAAGAATCTCAGTGCTCCTCCACCAAGAACACATCACATTGCTTGGTCTCTAAAAAACCCCCATCCTATTTCTGCTCCTCTAGGAATGGCCTACCGTTTCGTCGATCCAACCCCCTTCATGCCAGAATGGGGTCAGCGTGTCATGATCTCGGGCCGCAAACCAATGCTCCGAGTGGTTACTGGCCTGCTGCAGCGTAGGAATAACGATGTTGCTATTGCACACATTCATCCACCTCCACAAGATCATCAGAATTTTGAGGTGATCAGAGATATCTTGCGTGATTTTCTGAATTTGCAAGTTCATTTACCTTATTAGTTTATTCAGCCATGTCCTTTTGGTCAAGCATATGTCACAATGAATCATTTGGGTCATAAGGATTTCCTTGTCAACCATGGACCTCATCGGTTTGGGGATATGCATATCACTTTTAGCTCTCACAACTCTACCGGAATAATAGAACCACTTTGTTCACTCATGAGGTATGGCTGATGCTGTTGAGACTCAACCTTGATCTTTGGTCTTACCCTTTACTTGAGAAAGCGAAGGTCCGGTTTTGGTATGCTGATGGTGTGGGGCGAAGATCACGATCATTAGGCTAGAGCATTGGTCAAAGTCGAGTTACTGGGTTTGGTTGACATCCCTTGGTTCTTCACTTTCTCGAGGGTGAGACTCGAATCGAGAGCTAGTCTGCGCTTCGGTGTGAGGTGATTAACACAAGAATGTTGGGTGCGATGGCTCAAGATGAAGATTTCCCTCCAGAAGACCCCCTTGATCTGGACCCCAACAATTTTGAATTCTTTGGCTTTGGGCAGCAGGGTCAAGGCCCACCTCCTCCGGATCCCCTCAGATGATTTTCAGTGCCGCTGCAGATGAAGAAGCTTGGGCCCCCGCCCAACAATAACATTCAACCTGTCAATCAAGCCCAAGAGAATGAAGCCCAAAGAGGCCCAGGGAGCCCATCAACCTGAAAATGTGCTTCCCGCAGAAGAAGAAGTCATTCAAATTTGGTTGATGCCCCGGTTAGCCCACCCATAGTGGAAGGACCAGGGTGCTTAATATGGATGATGCAACAGATTCGGATAATGAATTCAATGCCTTGCCTGCATAAACCGCCAATTCCTCCCGTGGAAATAGTCCCCTTCCCCGACTTCAACAATCTCCGACCAATGATTCATGAGGCGGATGATATAGCCGATTTGTTGGGATGGGTTGCTCCTAATCGGGAAGGGCAGGAGATTCAAGGCATTCGGGGAAAATAACAATCGAGAATGGGGCCCCCGATCAGCGAGCTTTAATCAAAATGTTCAGGGTTGGCATGGTGCAGCTTCAAGACTCTTTCATCCAATCTGATTGGTGGCGGCGAAAGCGATCTCTCCCAGCTCCTTGTCCCGATGCTCTCAGGCTCTGGGTAAATTTCTTCTCTAAACCTTCCCCTAATACTTTCTCTTCTTATCCCCGATGAATGGATGAACTTCTTCTCTTTCTTTTTGATGCAGCACCCAACCTATAACTGGGCTTCTACCTTCTTACAGTCCAATGCATGGCAGCAAATGACTCCTGAGTCCTCAAAGTTTGGTAATGCTACTCTTTTCCACCTCCCTAAAACTTGTCCTAATATCTCTCTAGATGCCTGCTCTAATTTTGAGCATACTTCTTCTGTGATCCTAGAACCTTTCCTGGAGGAGGATGAGTTGCCTGATCAAGGCAACCACTTTGCTGACACCCCAAAGAAGAGAAAGGCCAAGGCTAAAGGAAAAGCACCAATTTCGAAAAGCAGAAGTCAAAAGAAGTGAAAGGCTCAAGGTGAAGCACAAGGGCTTCAAATCTTCTGCAGGACATCATGAATGCACAACCTGTGTGGGGTGCATGTCAAAGCCCCCAACTATCTCAAAGAAAATCATCAAGAACCAGGGAGCCTCCTTCTGTGGCGTAGATCCTGCTGCTCTCTCCTCTCCAAATCTTTCTGCAAAACATGCAAAGAAGAAGTGTGTTGGCAAGGAGACGGCTTCCTCTTCCACCAGCTCCCATGCACCTGCAAAAAAGAAGGCAGCTTCGAAGGATAAGTCTTCTGATGATGGGACCATGTCTGGGTCCAGTTCAACCTAGTTTATACTAGGTTCTATCCTTTTCTTTTGATGTAATAAGTTGTTTATGGCTACACGAACCTGGAAAGTTTTAAGTTGGAATATTAGAGGGGTGAACTCTGATAAGAAATGGGTTGGGGTTAAAGATAAGGTGATGGAGTCTCTCTGTGATGTAATCTGTCTCCAGGAGACTAAAAGACAATCTTTTGATCTTGTTTATATCAGAAATCTTTGCCCTCCTGCCTTTGATGCCTTTGAATTTATCCCCTCTGTTGGTGCCTCTGGAGGCTCCATTATTATTTGGAAGTCTGCTCTTTTCTCTCGGTGTTAAGGTTTTTGAGAATGAGTATTGTTTAACTGTTGAATTTACTTCCAAGCTTAATAATGAAACCTGGCTGCTTTCTAATATCTATGCCCCTTGTACAGCTCCAGAGAAAAGATTGTTCCTCAGATGGTTTAAAAATATTCAAATGCCTGATCACATAAATTGGTTGATAGTTGGGGACTTTAATTTTTACAGGGCTCCTGAAGACAGGAACAAGCCAGGTGCTGATCATACTTGAAATGTATTTGTTCAATGCTGCCTTAAGTGCTTTGGGTTTGGTTGAGCTACCCTTAAGAGGAAGGAGATATACTTGGTCAAATAAACAGCTAAATCCCCCTTTAGAAAGGCTGGACTGGTTCTTTACTTTTGTTAATTGGACCACCTCTTATCCAAATTCTTTTGTCTCATCCTTAACTCATGAGACTTCTGATCATGCACCTTGTCTAGTTACTATTTCTACTAATATCCCAAGAAAGAATATTTTCAGGTTTGAAAATTACCGGATGCATCATCCGAGTTTATGCAGGTTGTACAACAAGGTTGGCAAGGACCTTCTACCATCTCAGATCCAGCAAAATTGCTCACTGCTAAATTCAAGAGACTAAGGAAAACTCTCAAAGATTGGTCTCACACCCTCTCCAATTTAAAGCAGTCTATTGGCAATGTAAAAATGATTTTATCTCTGCTCCTATTCATGGAAGAGTTCAGAGACCTCACCATTCCTGAGTGGAATTTTAAGTCTCTTCTAGAGCAGAGACTGACTGATTTGCTCAAACAACAGAAGGCTTATTGGAAGCAGCGTGGGCAGATTAAATGGGTCACTTTGGGTGATACCAATACCAAATTCTTTCATGCCAATGCTACTCTGAGATTCAGGTCAAACTTCATCTCCTCTTTGGAAAATGCAGAGGGTCAACAGGTTTCTGATCATCAATCCAAAGCTGACCTCATTTGGAACAGCTTCAAAGACAGGCTAGGCACAACCTCATTCACCTCTATCAGTTTCAACCTGCAAGAACTTCTTACGAAGACATGACCTCTCTGAACTAGAAGCACCCTTTACAAAAGAAGAAATTGACACTGTGGTCGGGAACCTTCCCTCGCACAAGGCCCCTGGACCAGATGGATTCAACACAGATTTTTTCAAAAAATGTTGGCCCATTATTTGTCAAGATATTTATGGTCTTTGTCAGGCTTTCTATGATTCAAATGTCTGGCTACAAAGCATTAATGGATCACATATCACCTTGGTTCCAAAATCTTCAAGTGCAGCCTTAGTTAATGACTTCAGACCCATTTCCTTACTGAATACCTCAATGAAAGTTATCACAAAGATCCTGGCAAACAGACTCCAGAAAGTTCTACCAAGTTTCATCCATAAAAATCAATATGGTTTTATTAAAGCAAGATATATTCAGGACTGCTTAGCTTGGTCATTGGAATACCTGCACTTATGCCACCAATCTAGAGAGGAAATCATCATTCTTAAATTGGATTTTGAAAAGGCCTTTGATAAGGTAGAGCATCCTCTTATGCTGGAAATCATGAATAGTAAAGGTTTTCAGAGCAGATGGTTATCTTGGATGAAATTGATTTTTTCATCAGAGACTTCTTCAGTTTTGTTGAATGGGACTCCAGGTAAAGTCTTCCATTGCAAGAGGGGTGTTAGACAAGGTGACCCCCTATCCCCCCTACTTTTTGTTTTGGCAGCTGACTTCCTTCAGATAGTGCTAAATGATGCAAGACAGAGAGGTTTAATTTCTTTACCAGTCAATTTGCCACATGATCAGGATTTCCCCATTCTACAATATGCTGATGACACCTTGATTTTTATGAAAGGAGATGCAAACCAGCTCTTAGCTTTAAAAGACATTTTGCTGAATTTTGCAGAGTCAACAGGTTTAAAGGTAAACTTCAATAAATCCATGATGGTACCAGTCAATGTGTCTAATGATAGAATGGTGCAATTTGCTGCAATATTGGGTTGCTCTATGGGGTCACTCCCTTTCACCTATTTGGGTTTACCACTCAGTCTCACAAGGCCCACTGTAGCTGACTACTGGCCCCTAGTATCAAAATGTGAAAGGAGGTTACACTCCATCTCAAATTTGTTAAATGATGCAGGAAGACTAGAATTGACAAATGCTGTCCTGAGTGCTCTGCCAACTTATTCAATGTGCACCTTTCTTATGCATAAAACAGTGGTTAAGCAAATTGATAAATATAGAAGATACTGTCTCTGGAGAGGGGGTAATGTCAACAGCAAAAAACCTTCCAAGGCTGCCTGGATTCTAGTTTGCACCTCTAAAGAAAATGGAGGTCTAGGAGTAATTAACATCTCAACCCAGAATTTGTGTCTGCTTCTAAAACACTAGGACAAGTTCTTCAACAAAAAATCTATTCCATGGGTGAATCTAGTTTGGAGCTGCTATTATCAGGATGGAAGCTTGCCAACCAATAATAGGAAAGGATCCTTCTGGTGGCGAGATATTTGCAAACTTTTGGACAATTTTAAAGGCTTGGCATCAGCCACTGTAAATGATGGTACTTCTATCTTTTTTTGGCTTGACACTTGGAATGGAAGATTACTAAGCTTGGAATTCCCACACCTTTTTTCCTTCTCTCTGTTAACTCGGATATCACAGTTCACGGCTTTATGGATAATTTCAATGTGCATGAGCTCTTTCACTTACCTCTCTCGGCTGAAGCTTTTCAGCAATTTCAGCATCTCTCAGATATCCTGGATGGTTTGCAGTTACAGAATGGTCCTGATGTTTGGTCTTTCATTTGGGGATCTTCGACCTTCTCAACCAAACAAGCTTATCAACATTTAATGGGAACCATACCAATCTCTCCAGTGTATAAAGTGGTTGTGGAAATCTAGCTGTCAACCTAAAAGAAAGGTATTCTTTTGGCTTCTTTTAAAGGACCGACTGAGTACAAGAGGTTTACTAAAGAGGAGAAACATGGTCTTGGATGACTACTCCTGCCCTCTCTGCAACTTAAATGAAGAGGAAAGTATGCATCATCTCTTCTTCCAATGTCCTTTTGCCCTGGCCTGTTGGAATCTACTTGGTTTAGCTCACCTCATTCAGCTGGAAGTGGAAGATTCAGTTTTGGCATTTAAAGATCAGCTCCAATCACCAGTTTTTCTGGAAGTGATTATTGCTATGTCATGGGCAATCTGGTCAACTCGAAATGACCTCATCTTCAGGCAGCAGATACACTCTCTTTCGAGGGCAAAGCAAATCTTCAAGCAAGAGTTAGCTCTAACTAGAATTAGAGCTAAAACTTCCCTTAAAGTTCAGTTTCATAGATGGAAAGAGCTCTTTGTGTAATTTTCTTAATTTTCTTTGTTTCTTTTTTTGTTTCCTGAACCTCTTTGTAAGGACTTGCCTTTTTTGTTTCAATAAAATCCACAGTAGGGGTACCCCCCTCCTGTTTCCCTCAAAAAAAAATTGCATATCCAAGCCACACTACGCCCTATTTGGTCATTCCCATCCAGTATATGGCAAGGTAGAACTTCTCAACGTGAGTCCAAATAAAGTTAATTATCAATCAGCCAAAAATGCTCTGTGTTTGCCCAAGTTCTATCGACACATGGCCTAAAATGAAGTTTGTATCTGTTTGTCTTCCTGGTACTATCTACAACACTTTCCCTCTTTGTTCTCCTGGATGAGTCAAGCAATATTCTCAGGAATGTTATCCAACACAAGACGCATCAAAGTTCTTGCAACAGTTTTTCCCAGCCAAGGGTTGCACTTCTCCTAGATTGACAAAGACTTTATCTGAGGTATTCCAGCTGATTTTGGCCAGCTACTGGGCCATCTTCTCCCATCTGTAGATGCAACAAAGGAGGAGATGTTCCAGATGCCTCCTGTGCCTAAAACAGCTCTGCACTGCTGGTTGCCAGTAATATCCCTTTTATCTGTTGCAACCATTTTGCTGTAGTGAACTAGCCGAGACGATTTGAGCATAGCTATCAGTGATGCTGTATATATAAAAACACTGGAATGAGAAGTACAAACCGTCAGCTAGGGACATGTGACATTTTTTAAAACAAATTGATTTCACCAGTCAGATTTATTAGTAGGCCTTGCAAACTATCATATATGGCTACCAATACAATGGAATAATAAGGGCCATATATTATTACTTTCCAGGTTCACGAATTTTCTTGCAGACGAATACCCCCCTCCCCCACCCTGCAAACAAAAAAAAATACAAAAACAAATACACAAACCTCTGAAAAAATATGTCTGGCAATAACCAGCTACAACCAAGCAGAGCTTGCTTGACCGATTGGTTGTCACTGTAACGATGATGGCTAGGGAGATTGAGATTGCCGTTGTGAAAACCATCCTCTGTTCTAACGGCAATGTCATGCAACTTGTAACTACGTCACTTGAGATTGCCGTTGCATCCTCCTACGGGTACTCACCTCCATGGCTAGGTTGAGGGACCGATACATATTTTCAACAATAGAAATAATGTGTGGATGAATAACTGAAAGCTGGTGTCAAAAACAGAATCCTGCAATTATAATTAGTTTCATGTTTTTCTTTGGGTAGCAAGCTTTCAAATCAGTGCTAGTGCTTATTATTATGTTATAAATAACTCGTAGTGGGATGATGTCACACGTCATTTAAATTTTGTTTATATGCAGATATGTAATATTATAAGCGTGTCCTTCTTTTACTGTACATGCATGATTGTGGATAACTGCTACTCGTCGCTAGTCTCAACTCTCAACTGCAACACATCATGCGGGAAGATACCTGCAACCGGATCCTGCACGGCCGGCAACTAAGTAAAGTGCATGGAACAGTTTAGCGACCAGCTGAATTCCTTGATGATTTCTATCCGGGCACAGGTGGAAAGAAACTTAAGCTTGCTGTCTGCTAAACGATGTTCTTCAGCTGCTCATGCAGCAGAGGAAGAGATGTTCCAGATGCCTCCTATGCCTAAAACACCTCACTGCGCACCTCCACTATCTGGTAGTAAGTTCTGCTGCTTGGCATCAACAAATATATATCCATGACGGCAACGGCAACTAGCTTCTGTGTTGACACCAGCGATGAGCTCTTCCATGTCCGTCTCAAGATAAGGAGCTGACCAATAAGACATTAGTGCACTAGTACACAAACGCTCTTTTGTCCCGGATGCATTTTACACTACAGGCGAGCTTCTCATTTTGAACTGGGATTAAAGTTCCTATTAGTCCCGGTTAGAACTACCAACCGGGAGTAAAGCTCTTGGAGGAACGATGTACGAGGCAGCTTTCATCTAGAGAAACCTTTAGTCCCAGTTCTAGCCAACAACATGGACTAAAATAAGACATTTAGTCCCGGTTCCAATTTTCAATCTTTTAATCCCGGTTGGAGAGTAGGACTGGGATGAAAGGTTTTGGGTTGGTTCCAGCCAGGGCCCAAACCGGCGACTTTAGTCCCGTTTGGAATATACAACCGGGACTAAATCTTTTTTTTTTTAGGCAACATCACTTTTGCACAAAAAGGACCCCGAGATTTTATTATATTATCACCAACATCGTTAGCGTCATATAGAATTACGTTTTCAAAACTTGAATTCGTAGTTTTGGTTTTCTCTTATTCAAAATATGTTTTCGTTTACTAACATATTTTGCGTATTCCACGAGATTCCAATGTGGTTTTGACCTCAAACTTTTTCCCACGCTTTCACATGCCCTGTATGTAGGAACCGCCAAGTTTGAGAATTTTTTGAAATGGTTTGGTATTTTTTCAAGTTTAATCGAATTTCCGCGAAGTTCTCCCTGTAATTATAAGTTAAACTGAGTCCACCCCAAAAAAAGAACTGAAACGGTGCCAAACTTTGTGAGAAGGTCTCTTGTGCCCTAGGAGACAAAGTTTTGGGGAGGTGGGTGCAAAATCCTGTTGTTTTCCATACTGAAACTTCGCCATGCTTTGTCGCACACGGCGCGGAGAAAAAAATGCAGTAATTCAAATAATCATGAAAAAAAAACCTAAGATTTTGCGTGAGATCATATTTTGGGTGTATATGAGCACAAAAAAAAAAATTCAAGCAATTTTAACACCGGTAGACCCAACATCCTTCACGAGGTATATGCAACCTTTCACCAATCATGTCTCGCACTTCGGTTCTCCATGATTACGAGGTCCACACGTATTCCAAAGTGGTTTTGGCCTCAAACTTTTTCCCACACTTTCACGCTGTGTGTGCGGGAACCACCAAGTTTGAGAATTTTTTGAATTGGTTTGGTATTTTTTTCAGTTTAATCAAATTTCCACGCGAGTTCTCCCTGGTAATTATAAGTTGAACCGAGTCCACCCCAAAAAAAAAGATCTAAAAACGGTGCCAAACTTTGTGAGAAGGTCTCTTGTGCCCTAGGAGACAAAGTTTTGGGAGGTGGGTGCAAAATCCTGTTGTTTTTCATACTGAAACTTCGCCATGGTTTGTCGCACACGGCGCGAAGAAAAATGCAATAATTCAAATAATCATGAAAAAAACCTAAGATTTTGCGTGGGATCATATTTTGGGTGTATTTCAGCACAAAAAAAAAAAAATTCAAGCAATTTTAACACCCGGTAGACCCAAAGATCCTTCATAGAGGTATACGCAACCTTTCACCAACCATGTCTCTGCACTTTGGTTGTCCATGATTCTGAGGTCCACGCGTATTCCAGTGTGGTTTTGGCCTCAAACTTTTTGCCACGCTTTCACATGCCCTTTGTGCAGGAACCGCCAAGTTTGAGAATTTTTTGAATTGGTTTGGTATTTTTTTCAGTTTAATCAAATTTCCACACGAGTTCTCCCGGTAATTATAAGTTGAACCGAGTCCACCCCAAAAAAAAAGATCTAAAACGGTGCCAAACTTTGTGAGAAGGTCTCTTGTGCCCTAGGAGACGAAGTTTTGGGAGGTGGTGCAAAATCCTGTTGTTTTCCATACTGAAACTTCGCCATGGTTTGTCGCACACGCTACGAAGAAAAATGCAGTAATTCAAATAATCATGAAAAAAACCTAAGATTTTTGCGTGGGATCATATTTTGGGTGTATATGAGCATAAAACAAAATTCAAGCAATTTTAACACCCGTAGACCCAACATCCTTCACAGAGGTATACGCAACCTTTCACCAACCTTGTCTCTGCACTTTGGTTCTCCATGATTCTGAGGCCCATGTGTATTCCAGTGTGGTTTTGGCCTCAAACTTTTTGCCACGCTTTCACATACCCCGTGTGTGTAGGAACCGCCAAGTTTGAGAATTTTTTGAATTGTTTTTGTATTTTTTCCAGTTTAATCGAATTTTTAAGACGAGTGATTATCTATGGTCCCGCATTTACTCCATGTGTGATCTAGAACCGAAAGGTCAACGTTAAAATAATGTGAAAACAAATTTCCTGTCGAAAATAAATAGTTTTATTTATTTTGAATAAAGACTATATTTTTGCATTAACGAAATAGTGATTATGCATTTATATTATGTTCAATATTTATATCAAAAAGAAACAAAATACTACGTTACATATTTTATATGTGTGCAGTAAAAGGAAAATGTAGTAGAATATGATTTTTTTTAAAAAATCAATGTATATAATTTACTTGGCAAATAACAGAGATTTAGAATGTAATATATAGAATATATAAATAAGCGGCAAATAACTGTGGCGGGAAATGAAATTTATCCCCTTTGTTGTCCCTTTAGTCCCGGTTGTCCATACAGGCCGGGACTAAAGTCCTGAAAATTTCAGCCCGCGCCAAAATGATCTTTTAATAGTCCCAACTTTAAATGAGCCTATCCTACAACTGGGATTAATATTTTTACCCCGGCCTCCCAAGAACCCCGGGCCTATCCTACAACTGGGATTAATCCTAATTTTCCACAACCGGGCCTCCCCAAGAACCGGGATTAAATTGACCCCCGACGCCGTCCCGGGGTATATCCGCGCGACGGTTCCGGCATGGGCTTCTCCACCATCCCCGCCACCGTCCGGATTCCACGCCCGCAGGCCCGGCGCCCGGCGCTTCCCGGCCCGACGCCCGCTCTCTTCCCGGCCACGCGCGGCGCGCCCTCTTCCCCGCCCGCGCCGCAGCTGGGGCCTGGGTAGGTTTCTCCCGGCGCTTTCCTGAATTTCCTGAATGCTCTAGTTCGATCCTGAATCCAAGATGTTAGGGCCAGTACTCTGACTCCATACATTATCCTGAATGCGAGATGTTAGGGCCATACTTGTTCGATCCTGAATGTGACCGGTGATTCCTAGTGTTAGTTGAGGTAATGCATTCCTAGTGTTCGAATTAACAACTGAAGTTGTCTGGCTGCAAAAACATCTTCCGGAATCTGCTCAAGCAATACAGAAGACGTTCCAGATGCTTCCTATTCCTAAACTGCCAAAACAAGTCACTTCGCACCTAGCTCCGCTGTCTATTAGCTTCTGGTTCGTCGCGCGGCGCACGGCGCCGCCCCCTCCACCGTCGCCCCGCCACCGTCGTCCGGACGCCACGCCTGCACGGAGCCCGACGCCCGGCGCTTCCCGGCCCGACGCCCGGCTCTCTTCCCGACGCGGCGCGGCGGCCCTCTTCCCGTACACACCGTCGCGCGCAGCTGGGGCCTGGGTAGGTTTCTCCCGGCGCTTTCCTGAATTTCCTGAATGCTCTAGTTCGATCCTGAATCCAAGATGTTAGGGCCAGTACTCTGACTCCATACATTATCCTGAATGCGAGATGTTAGGGCCATACTTGTTCGATCCTGAATGTGACCGGTGATTCCTAGTGTTAGTTGAGGTAATGCATTCCTAGTGTTCGAATTAACAACTGAAGTTGTCTGGCTGCAAAAACATCTTCCGGAATCTGCTCAAGCAATACAGAAGACGTTCCAGATGCTTCCTATTCCTAAACTGCCAAAACAAGTCACTTCGCACCTAGCTCCGCTGTCTATTAGCTTCTGGTTATGACGCTGGACTAATGGAGATAAAGCCAAACTCCTAATATCACTTCCTTCATACTATTTTTGTTCCATCAATTTGAGGTAGTGAGTTAGCCAAGGCCAATGAGTATATAATTAACAACTACTGGTTTTCTCTGAACTCATGGCTACGACTGCTGGTGTATATATATGAGACTAGAATGAAAACTACAACCTAGGGATTTAATTTATTTTGGCCCAAAAATACTAATATGTTAATAGTAACATGTATCATACTATTTTTTCGCAAACCATCTTTGAGTCATACCACCATTATTATGTTGCATCTATCCGCATGACTCATTGGGCAACTAATACCTATAGCCCCTTTCTACTTATGCCTCTAACGTGGAGCTAGAATCATTCCATCCTCCTTAGAATGACCCATATGCTAAGTCATGTCATCATGTTTGGTGTGACTCACTGTGTGTACCTTTTATTTTCCATCGAAAGCAAAGAACCTAAGACATCCAACCATTGGGTCTCATTTTACAGAGATAATAAAAATTAAGAATGAACCATCATACTTCAGGTATTTTTTTCTTATCAGTCCAAAACAAAGAGCCTAGCCACCTGTAAAAAATTTTAATCTTCCAAGTAGATGCTAAAATCAAGCACATCCCGTCTTGCTTGGATCTGACATCCTGACTTTTGCAGTTCCAAAATTAAAATACTTAGTATAGTGGTTATTTGAGTTTTGGCTTAAGATGCTTAGGACCAAGATGGTTTCTGAAACTCTGAGAAAATCCTAGTGCTCGCACCTTTTCCTGATATTTTCCCAAAATTTACCGGCGTTATGCGTTAAGTGGCAAGGAACATTCCCGTCGACAACAAGACGCCAATGGTGACTTTGGGAATCTCTAGATCTGTCAGAGATGCGTTATAAGGGTAGGGTTTGCGTACTTGTGTTCATAGAGGTGATTGCGCGTGCATGTTATGAGCGTATGCGTTGTACTATGTAACACAAAAAATAAATAAAAGGATCCATGGAAAATGTTTAAGCATTGCTTCGTCACTTCTGTCAATAGAAAACAGTTCTTGAAGAAATCGTGACTACCATCCACAAAATTCTCAAGCACACCTAGAAATATCTATAATTAACCAGGCTAGGATGAGGAGGCGACAAGAATATACAGGAATCAGGGCGTGGCACAAACTCCTCAGCAGCAGTAGCACTGCCAGTCGACGTGCCCTTTGTGCAGCTGAGCGCCTTGTTGCAGCAGTTCTGCTAGCTTGGGCTTAACAATGAATATCCCTGAGATGTACCAGCTCAAGTGGCTACTACAGGACCTTCTTTGTCTACTGGAGGACCAATCCCAGCTTAAGTGTGCTGGCTACTACAGGACCTTGTTCGTCTACCAGAGAATCAGACGTTCCAGATGCCTCCTATGCCTAGGACAAGTCACTGCGCATCTGGCTCCAGTATCTGCTAGGTTCTGAGATTGCAATACTAATGGTAAGCCAAATTCCCAATGTCACTTTGAGCCTTCTCTATTTCTTGTGTCGATTTGCGGTAGTGTGAACTAGCCAAGCCCAATTGAGTTCCAATTGATCGTAGAGCTACGACTGGTGCGGGTGTATATATATATATATAGAAGACTGGGTTGAGAACTACTATCTAGCTAAGGATATTTCTTTTATTGTAGCCCAAAATTACAAATAAATTTTATTGCAAATGTAAAGAAGACTGGAATGAGAACTACTAACTAGCTAGGGATTTTTTTTTATCATATATTGTAGCCCAAACTATCGCTTCGAGTCAGTGGCGGACCCAGCCGAGATCAACGTAGGGCAGACTAAAACTATAAAATATTTTAGCTAAATGACAACATGTGTATTATAGACAAAAGTTAGAGAATTAAAACAGGAATCAAGATGTTATCATTTAAAAGAGGATTCTTCAATAGTATGTGTCGATTTAAAAACAAACGAAAGAAGCCATAATCTGCATGATCATTGAATCGAATTGAATAACCAGTAGTACTATTATGTCAGCTTCATCATTTTTGATAAGTTATACTCTCTAATAAATAAATCAGCATAAACATTGTTTTGTTTATTCACTTTCATATATGCCTTGATAGGTGTGAATCTTTTACCCTACGAAGACATGGTTGATTCTAACCATTTGAGTTTAGCTTGTGAGATGAGTCATTGTCAACATCTCAACACTTCCATTCTATTTCATTTTCTTTCTACTTCGGTTACCCTTACCCAGCGCACACGGTGTGTCGGTCACGATCTCTCGGCTTGTGTTGTGCAAGTGTTGAGCTCGAGACGGTGGTCGGCGGTGAGGTGAAGGCCAAGGACGACGTGCCGTGTTGATGGACCTGGAGCGGTGAAGGGCCGGCGGATGTGAGGCTTGGACCGAGGGAGCGGATCGCCTGGTGGCTAGCCGTGGTGGATGGCACATGGGACATCGACTAGTGCGAGGACGCGTGAGTAACCGTGTCGATCAAGTCAAGATGGTGAACATGCAAGACGAGCGGGCAGGCCAGACTTGGCGGCCAGGCGATCGGGGACTGCGATGACACATGTCGAGTGCTGGGAACGCATACGTGGTACACTACTTGTGGCCCAATTTGTTGGTTCAGGCCTCAAAACCATTGGCATCCAGTTTCTTGGGTTTGAGCCTCAAAACCCGTGTGGAGGTTCCGATGCGGGAAGAATGGCCATGACGGCATCGGAGAGTTCACGTCAAAGCGAAGCTACCGGTGCGGAAGGCGCGTTGGCCGTCGAATCAGATTATCTACAAAATTAAAACGTGTCACTAATGCAATATATGGGGAATTATTTTGGCTCTTGGACACCTCTTGCTCAAACATTAGTCTCGGGCTTTGGGCACAAACAGTGTTTAATAGTCTTGGGAGAGCATCTCTAAGAGTACGTATCCCAACTCCTAAAAATAAATTGCGAGAAAAAAATAAGCCCATCTGGAGGAGTTTCCTAATAATCCTTTCCTAAAACATAGAAGACACTTTTACATCAGGAATCCTGAACTATTCTAATTATTATACCACTTTCATATATTTTTTCTCTCTTACACATTTGCATCAGGAACCCTTTCCTACTTTTGTTCTTTCCATGCCGTTCCACCATTAGATACACTCGACTCAAAAGTTTGTAGCTTTACATGGAACAGGGTGACTTTTCGCAAGTTCTAAAAGATTAGGAGGATCGATTAGGAGTTGTCTCGAAGGGGTTTCTTTCTTATCTTGCTAAAACCAAAGATTGGGAAGGGATTTTGGGAACTCCTGGAGATGATCTAATTGCTGAACGTGGCTATGCTAGACGGTCTTCTTCCGTGTTCCCATGCAGCTCTCCAGGAAATATTCCAGATCCATCCTGTTCCAGGATCACAACACTGTGGTATGAGCTCCACAATCTTCTAGGTTCTGAGTGCATGCAGTTGATCTCTCGATAAGCCATGTTTGGGGTTGCATCCACGTGGGGCTGTTGGCTTAGCTACAGCATCTTGAGCACAACTCGACTGAAGGTGTATATATACAAGAGGAGATATATTCTGGGCACAAACTTGGGACGACATCATGTCAATTAACTGGCCATATCAGAGCTGCTTTACTATACATGTGAGCTTTTGGGGATATGCAGGCATGAGAGGTGTGATTCGTCGTGACGGCAACAAGCTTTGGTGTTGTGACTTCTTGTTTGACATTTATCCCAGGCACTCAATTAGCCGCTGTCCACTATAGCATGACGGAAATATGACATTTATCCCAGGCAGGCAGGCACTCAATTAGCCGCTGTCCACTATAGCATGACGGAAATACATCATTGCATTTGAGAAAACAGAGAGACAGAACTAAGAACGTTTCAGAAGAAAACTGCCGCTTCAATTGCATCTCTGGTTAAGAGGGCACCAAGAAACCAGCTGCCTGAGCTACCTATTACAAGACTCTTCATTACAGAGAGTTTCCAGCAACCACCAACAGTTCAACATTACACCCAAAACATCATCAACATGAAACACTGCTACAAGTCACAGAACTGAAAAGATCTTTGATCGTTCTTCTGGTCTTAGGTCCTGTCACTGATTCCTTCGCTGTACTTAATATCATGTTAACAACAGTGAAGAGCTCTTCCCTATCCATCTCAGGACAAAGCCCTACCAAGTATCGCATTATTGAACAGGCACGAGCAACTGCTGTTCTGCTAGCACGGGAATCAATTGTCGCTGAATCTTTCCAGCTTAAGTTGGCTGGCTGCTGAACCATCATCCCCACTCGTCGCTGAATCTTTCCAGATGCCTCCTATGCCAAAAACAACTCACTGCACATCTGGCTCCACTATTTATGTTCTGATTATGCCAATGTACTAATGGAAATAAAGCCAACTCCTAACTTCCATAGCGTAGTCTTTTTGTTGCTTCAATATGCGGTAGTGAACAACCCGTGGCTAATTTAGTATATAGCTACTGTTTGTTGTTTGAACTTATGGCTACAACTACTAACGTATATCTAGAAACTGGAATCACTTTTTATCTGAGCCCAAAGAAACTACTATTTTATAGTAATATGTACACCTGAGGCTAATTTAGTATATACATAGCTACGACTGTTTGTTTTTTGAACTCATGGCTACGACTACTAGTGTATATATAGAACACTGGAATCACTTTTTATTTGAGCCCAAAGAAACTACTATTTTAATAGTAATATTGGCGTGACTTATTGTACATGCTAGCATCTCTCTATTTTGGCGTGACAGACTGTGTACGTGTATACATTTTCTTGTCAATCGAAAACGAATAACCTATAGGCAACAATTTTAAATCAGCAACGTACGATGCTAAATCAGCTATGTTTCACTTTATTTCCCGCTAATAGCTTGTTGAAAAATGCTAAACTGCAATATAATAATCTGGGCCTTTCTGTAATGTTAATGGATTCGGCTAATTTTTATGTCTGCAGCCATAGACTCCTGAGGTGTGTTGATAACACACTTTTTTAGTTATCCTTCTAAAAAACACACATAGTAGGAGTTATCAAAAAGTACATGTGCTACTTCAAGGATAACTTAAAAAGCTCATATTAGTAGGAGTTATCCTCCAGCAGACAGAGAAGGTCGTCTAAAAAAGCATTGTTCTGTCACTTTTGTCAACAGACAGAGAAGTTTCTCATGGACTCAATGAAATTCAGGTTCATTCATGGCATATCATCTCTCAGGTATGAAGTAGTAGTAGTGAATTACAAGTGTCACGTCATGAGTAGGCTATAACGATGCTCCGATCAGAATATAGAGGAGCCAGGGCACGGCACAAACTCTACCAGCAGCCACAGCACTCCCGTCCACGTGCTATGTTTGCTGTTGCGAGAAGTTGTTGCTGCAGTTCTGCTAACCTAACAAAGAATATCCCTGAGATGTACTAGCTCGAGTATGTTGGCTACGAGATGGCCATCTCGTTCTACTGGAGGACCAGAGGAGCAGACGTTCCAGATGCCGCCTATGCCTAGAACAAGTCAATGAGTGCATCCGGCTCCAGTATCTGCTAGGTTCTAAGATCCAAAGCCAGATTCCCAATGTGACTTTCAGCCTTCTCTTTTTGTTGACTCGATTTGCGGTAGCATGAACTAGCCTAGCCCAATTGAGTATAGCTGCTGCAGGTGTTTTTTTATATATAGAAGACTGGAATGAGAACTACTACCTAGCTAGGGATTTTTTTTTTTTTTTTTTGTTGTAGCCCAAAATTACAAATATAAAAAAGACTAGAATGAGAACTACTACCTAGCTAGGGATTTCTTTTATATTGTAGCCCAAACTATCACATGTAGAGGTATAGGTTCAGCTCTAAATATTGTGCACTGGCCAGAACTGCACGTCCACCTTCACTCCTTCAGAACATGTCTCTGCCTCAGTCCATCTAGCTTACCACCATGCATTGTGCTTCATCTATCAAGTTTGTCTGTCTGTCATCCCCATGTGTATGAGTTGTATTTTCATCCTGTCATAACAAACAATTGCATTTCAGTTTTGATGGTTGTTAATCTTTTTTCTGTGTTTCTTTGCTAGTAGACAATGTTTAATAGAATCTTTTGATTTGCTCTAAGTTTTAAAAGTTCATCTTATAGTTTGTATATGGTCCGCTAATTCTAATTCTGCAGTGAAGCCAAATACCATTCTACTAAGTATCTATGCACTTTCATATTCTTTCTAATGGAATCTGGTTATATGAAGGTTCTCATGAAACCATTATTCAGTCATGTCAAAAATATGTTTGCCAATAAATTATTATGCAACACAACTTCGAAACAACAGTGTACAGCAAGCATGATACATATGCTACTTCTAAATACAGGACTTCACCAAATAATCATCATTGTTAATCTATGCTCGCCTTGGTGGTTATCTAGTTAATCTCCTTGTTGGATGATGTCATACAACTAAATTTTGTTTCTACGCTACCAGGATGCTGCACAGCCAGTAGCAAAGTCCTTATTAAAACAAATTTCATCCAGCTTTGTACCTATCTATGAGCAGCCGTGGATGAACGTTGTCATTAGCGAGCATGCTACACAATCAGCTGTGGCTTAATTATGCGACCTCAGCCTACAGGCTACAGAGTGCCGTTGTTCCACCTCTGATGACTCTCGCCATGATGCCCTTTTCGTATACACTGATGGTTGTAGTCCCCTACAGGATTCTCTGAAAGTATAGGGGAGTCCCTACAGGAGTGGTGAAATCATCTATCATGACCAATTGGGAGAAACATGTACAAATTGTATCCTTTTTGTGCCGATTGTGCAAAATAAAACATTCCAGAACTCTGTAGTTCTTTGGTCCTTCTCCTTCTACATCTGATATATCGATCTCATCCCTGTATCTAGACTCTTATAGAACATTTTGAGAACTCCGTAGTTGGTTAGTGCTTGCCATGTAACTAAATCAAGGAGTTAGGCCAGACAACGTGCTTGTTCTACTTGTTCAGCTGAGAGAAGCTGTTGGTGCAGTTCTGCTAGCTTAACAAAGAATATCCCTGAGATGTACTGGCTCAAGTGTGCTGGCTTCCCGGGGATAAGAGGAGCAGACGTTCCAGATACCTCCTATGCCTAAAACAGCTCACTTTGAGCCTTCTCCCAATGCCACTTTGAGCCTTGTCTGTTTATTGTGTCGATTTGCCGTAGCCTGAACTAGCCAAGCCAAATTGAGTCCCAATTGAGTATAACTACGACTGCTGTGAGTGTATATATATAGATAGAAAACTGGAATGAGAACTACTACCTAGCTATGGATTTTTGTGCATTGTAGCCCAAAATTACAAAAAAAAAAATTAATTCCAGACGCTTCCAATTTCTAAATATAATTGCACTGTGCTTGCTGTTCCATGGATATGGGGCAGTTAAGTAACGTGCCTAATTGAGTACAGTTTTGACTGGACGTGTATACATGTAATAGGAGAGTGCCGGCAGAAAATTGTGGAAAATTACAAAGGCTATCATACACACGTGGAATATTTATTGAAGTCACAAAAATATGTTTGCCAATAAATTATTATGCAACACAACTTCGAAACAACTAGCTACCGCCAAGAATGATGCATATGTATATATATGATACATATGCTACTCCTCGGCCACATTCCCAGAGCCATTCGAGCGGGGCTTCAGCTCACTCGTCCTCCGTCACCTGGGAGCTGTGGAAGGAACGCAACCGCCGCACCTTCCAAAACGTCTCCATGCCGGCGGGACAAACTCTTGAGCACAGTTCTTCAGCAGGCCGAGGAGTGGTGCGCGGCAGACTTCAGGGCGCTGGCGCCTCTCCTGAACGCAGTTAGTTAGTTGGCCTTACTTATCTTAGTCACACAACTAGTTCCTTAGCCCAGCAGATCCCTTTGCACCTCCGTTCAAGCCAGCGAAATTTGTATGTGTGGCCCCGCCGGTTCAGCGGCACCTCGCCAATGATCGACGGGGGTGTGTAAACATCCTTATTCCCTTAATGCAGTACGTGCTAATATGCACGCTTTCGGAAAAAAAAAATGCTACTTCTAAATACAGGAGTTTACCAAATAATCATCATTGTTAATCTATGCTCGGCTTGGAGGTTGTATAGTTAACCTCCTGCAACAGTGTGCGGGGACTTAAACTAGTTTATGCTACAAGGAATTCCTGAGCATGCCCAATTCAATGTTTCCAGTTTGATGTTGCCACGAGTCAACTTGTCAAGCCAACTCTTATCGGTAATACTAATATCAGTTCTCCTTGTTGGATGATGTCATACAACTAAATTTTGTTTATACGCTACCGGGATCCTGCACAGCCAGCAACAAAGTCCTTGTTAGAACAAATTTCGTCCAGTATTGTACCTATCTATGAGCAGCCATGGACGGTGCTGTCTTTAATTAGCGAGTATGCTACAGCAATGGCTTCTGCGACCTATGCCTACAGTCTATAGTGCCCATGTTCCACCTCTGATCACCCTCGCCATGAAGCCCTTTTCGTATTCACTGATAGTTGTATACTTGTAGTTCCCTACAGGATTGTCTGAATATAGGGAGTCCCTACTGGAGTGGTGAAATCATCCATCATGGCCCATTGGGAAGGAAACCTGTACAAATTGTATCCTTTTATGTAGATTGTGCAAAATACAACATTCGAGAACTCTGTTGTTCTTCGGTCCTTCTCCTTATATCTCTAATATATCTCATCCCTGTATCAAGACTCTTATAGAACACTTCAGAACTCTGCAGTTAGTTACTGCTTGCCATGTAACTGAATCAACGAGTTAAGACGGTGACACACTTCTGGTGGACGTGCTTGTTCTGCAAGCTTAACAATGAACATCCCTGAGATGTACTACCTCAAGTGTGCTGGCTACTGCACATGCTGGAAGACTAGAGGAGCAATCGTTCCAGATGCCTCCTATTTCTAAAACAGCTTGTCTGGACAGCCCTAGATGCCACACACGTGCTGTCTCGGTTGGATAGGGTCATGGAGAGGGCCTCATCGCGTAACATTTCATTATGCGCTGAGGAATCAACTATATATAATGAGGTGCATGAAACTAAATTTATTGTACTAACTGGTTACAGATAGCTGGGCTGAAATGCTTCCTTTCTAGCAAAATAAATGGGATGTTGCTTGCAGCGTAAATTACCCCAGCTGAGCTACTAGACAAGATCAGTTTATAAAGCCTGCATCCATACCAACAATAAATACTGACAAGAATCATACTTATGCAACGCTGCCCGGGCATGAAGCTCCTCTGTGATACACCTTGCACATAATTTCTGATGTTTCGACGTTTATTTACAGAGATTCATTCATGTTGTAGAAGGCTTCAGTGGGTGATGACAACAGTAGTGGCTGCTCCCGAACTGAAGTCAGGCTTGAAGCCGGCTTAGCCTGATTAATATCACTGGTACCTATAATGAGCCATTCGTGATCACCATTTTTACCGCCAGTTAACATTGTCAGTGATGAAATTTATTATCAGTAAAACCACATTCACCATCAAACGGTAAAACCAGCAGTCAAAGCTGTTTTAAACTCGGCAGCCACAAATTTTGTGTAGTATTGCTAACTCAAAATCTATTCATGTATTGAGTCATTTTCCCCTATTCCCACCTGAAGTTTTTTCAAGGTACTCTTGATTTACGAACTTGGTGAGGTGAATAGATCCTTGGTATGAAAAATGGTATAGCGACATATGCTCAAAGATGCACTTGTACACTAGCTTGTTCAGGGAATTTCAGCAGTCATGTGCCTAGTTTAACATTGGGCTCCGAGCTTTTCACTTTTTTCAGCACCTTGATCCATCTCTTCCCCTCACAATATATACACCGAGCTTCTGGCATGTGGCAGCTGCAGTTTGGCCATGTAACCAAAGGGAGATGAACACAGCACTGCAGCGCAGTAGAAGTGAGTCTATAGCTACAATTGGACGTGTATATATAGATAGGAGGAGACTCCTAAAAAAGGTGAAAACCACAAAGGATGTGAGACACATGGAATATATATTGAAGTCGCCAGTTAGTAAAGCCACAGATAGCAGGGCTGAACCATAATCTAAAAAAATAAATAGCAGGGCTCAAAATGTAGCACAAAATTACATGGCTGAGTTACATCGTCTGGACCAGTTTATAAGGCCTACATCTGTGTTCGAAGCATCTCATGATCTTGGGCCATGGATGAAGATGAATCTAGTCATTGCGCCCACAAATTAGATTATTTAGGAAACAAGAAGTTTGGAACTGTTGATGAATGGCAAATTGGAAAACTTAGAATGTTGATCATAGTTTGTATGACCGGACCATGGTTTTTGCATCGTGGAGATGTGCAGTACAAAGCACCAAACTAAATCCTTCATGGTCACCTCCCATGCAGACGAAGAGCATGCTATCTAAGGCATCATGGATCACTGCAGTAAGGTTATTATCCCAGATTGTACAACTTCATGGATCAAGTAGAACGAAGTGCATGCATCACTTCAGATTCTACTGCCCCCCACAGGAGCACTGCAGATCGAGATGTTTCCTCATGCTTCCTATCCCCAACAATTCTTGTTGTGCATTCTTCAGCTCGATTCTGAACTACTACTACTAGTACTAGTTTCGGGTTTGGTAGCTATTCCTATGCTTTTATGTGGTGCCATACTACTTTGGGGCAATATGCTAGAAATAGTGCCACTGCCACCTCTAATCTAAGATATATAGGTGGCGATCACAGGAAGGAGGGTACCGAAGATTCTGGACATCATAACATGGATATGTACTCTCACTTTTGTGTTTCACGCTCTACTTTAACATTGTCATAAATTAAACTACATATTTTTTCTAAAAACCTGCTTTTATTAAATGAATATATTGACACGATGCTTTATTAGTGCTCATCCTTGTAGGTTTCACTTATTTCTTCGTTAGGCATTTATGGGTGATACATCCAAATGGCATTATGAAAGAAACAACTCAACCAAAGAAACTCCATTACCCTGTAATGGTCTCTTTTCTTATGGTATCATATACTTTCAGTGCATGAATTCCTTTAAACTAGTACAAATCACATGCCACAAATGTTCTGTTACTTTCTCTCAAGGTACTATCAGAATGAATTAATCGTTTACATTTTAGATATTGGATACAAAAGAGAATTCAGCATTTTGAATTCACTTAGCGTGCACAAGGTAATTTATTTTTATGTAAATTTGTTCCAATTAACCATGGCAAAGTGTAGCACTATTCCGATATTTCTTCGGCACAAAATATTGTGTTTTTTTTTTTTTAACATACTATTGTGGATCCTTACAGACCAGAATTGCAACTTCTAGACACACAACAAAATCTAAGTCTTTGAATTAGTCAATTGTTCACATGTGCCATTAATTTCTCATTGTTGTATTGCAAACAATCAAGAGTAAACTACTTACCGCTTAATTTCTCGTTAGAAGAAATTGTTTTATTTCATAAGCAAAAGATACTTGACACTACGCATAAACTACAAAAATAGTGAAGTATACAATGACATGAATATGATCCCAGTGCTGAAATCTGTACAATGAACGCACACTTCTAATAAAACAAAGGTGGAGAAAAAGAGGTGACAGATCACTGCTGTACAAAATTTCACCATACTTTGGTCTATATAATTTCTGAAAACTGCTGCACATACTGTTTGTCAAGTCTAAAAGTTGCACCGCGTTTGCTCATTGAGACCAAAATACTATTACTATTAGCATACTTATCGTAAATTATTATGGTAGAGAAAAAAATGGACAACACAGGGTTACAATATAATAGTTTTGCCAAATGACATACTCACAAAGATACCTATAAGAGGGTTAATTGTGATAACTGAGGGAACACTCTTTTGCTTTTATTGCCCAAAAATTTTACGACCAGATAGAGCAGAGGTCTCATTTCCAGTTCTTCTGAAGCTCTCATTATCATCATTCTAATCTTGTCTTTAGGCTTGTTGGTATGGTTATTTGGTTCTTTAGCAGAAAAACTTCATCTTGCAAAAATTAAGTTCCCAAATTTTATAAAATAAGGTTCCCAAATTTCTGATTACATTTAGGGAGGCAGAGAGGGGATCAGGATTGAAGCAAGACATCTTTTGTCAGCACACAGGAGATTTGTATCCCTTTATTCAGACTTCTGAATCTGCTGGTTGTTCTGACCTCCATTTGCACCACTAGAGGTGTGACTGTCACGCCCCACTTTTAATGGGTCAGATTCACACGTGTTTGCGCCATCACGCCACAAACACGCCTATTAGTAACAGCTTAATGGTAAGCGTAATTAATAGTAAACCGAGCTATCGAAATATAGGATGGAAAGGGACTTACGAAGGGCGACGAAGGGTCACCGAAATTCGGGTTACAATATCGAGTCGGCCAACCGAGAAGCGGTGGATTAACTATGACACTTGTCCCTTACTCCACAGCAGACTTGTGCACGGATGAAATCTGGGCTTCAACGTCCTTCTCCTAAGCAAACATCTTACGAATTCCTACGATACGCTGGTCTTCTACCTTGTCGTCGATCTTACCTTCACATGTGCCGATATCTGTAAAAAAATAGAGGGGTGAGTACAAACGTACTCAGCAAGTCCCAACCAGGGGGTTGTAATTATTAGGGTTTGGGCCCTAGCAGAGTCTCTAAAACTGCTCTCGCTAGTTCCCGGGTTGTCTCAGGTCATCACCGCTGTCATGACACCACAGGTTAGTCATCATCAAAGTGTATATCTAATCATAGATGTTCGTCCTAGCACTTGCCCATTCCAAGGACGTGGCTATTCGAATAGATTCACTTAACTCTGCAGAGGTGTACAAATTTCCCCACACGATAGACACTGCCCTTACCACCGCGACTTGGCTTAGACAGGCCTAACGAGATCCGTACCCGCTTGGGTGCTACCCTAGGTATATTGGTATAATCTTCACCACGACTTCTCAGGGGTTGGAAGGACAACACGCCACCCTAAGATGACGCATCACCCTAGACAATATGGTGATACCAAATCACCCACGGCTTTATGTTTACCTAATTACCCAACCTATATTGTCAACACCACTCTCAATCTCAAATCATCAATATGTGCCTCTAGCACTGCGCCACCATCGCCCAAACACTTCAAACACTTCCGTGGAAGATCCTCAAAGATCCACGCCAACCGGACATGGGGCCACTCTCCCCACATCTGCTCCTAATAGGTCGCTTGCCCTGCCCTCCACCTTGGATCCCAATTATACCTCAACCCAACGGGGTGTGAATCAAATCGCCCCATAAACGACGTGTGGTCGTAAGTAACATTATACTAGGTAGAAGGTCTATGAACCGTCCTTAGGGGAGGCGAGTATCTCTCCAAGAGAACCCCTCGCGATTCCCGACGTGGTATTTAGGCTCTACCGGACTACCACTACTCACCTCTTTTGTTGGTTAGGTTCACTAGGCATTCTTAGGTTTCTCTTGAATACAATGTATGAGCGTAGATAACGTGGATAGTTACGTCATCCCGTTTGACTCCCTAGCTACGTTATCGCTCATACCTCTATTTACTAATCCAATTATTATATCATCATCATCATCATATTATTAAGGTCATGATTAGGGGGGTAAGGACTTGCCAGGAGGTTCTTCGAATCGGCACGGCGTTGAACGCCTCTAGCTTTGCTTCGGACGGAAACTCCTAATCGGGTCAGCTCGGAAACTACCTCGGGTACTTTGATAACCTAGCTTGAACCCGACCATATAAAACAAACATAGAACATTATGGTGGCAATGGGTTAGATGCATAGAGCTAGATTTTAGATGAATTATGGAAGTCGCTTTCACGCGAAACGGAGTTCATTTGCATGAGATATGGGTTTTATAATATTAGTCCCTAATTAAATCATTAGGGTAATATTATAATATTATTTTATCATGTAATAATATTGGAACTAATTACATGATAAAATTCTATAAATCAAATAATGAATTTACAAATTTTAAAAAATTTTTACGACACGGGAGACACCACTTATAATATTACGTGTACAAGCTTTGGGTGGACCTAGCATTTAAAATAGTGTACACAGAGTAGTCTCCATAACGTGGGTCCACGTGGACGCCCGCGTGGGCTGCCACCTATGCGCCACGTGTATAACGGGCCGTCCGTTGGAGGGTGACGGGGAGGAGACGGCAGGGCGGCGTGGCCCCTTCCCATTGGGCGGCGTCGGGGGCGTCACTCGAGTAACGGTGGCACCCGTCGCCCGTCCGTCGGGACTTGCGGCGGCGCTTGCCCGGACCTCGCCCCGGAAGGGCGTTGCCCTGCTCAAACCTCGCCGGCCGAGAGGGTCCATCGGACTCCTCTCATCGCCCGAACCTGGTCGAGGTGGATGGTGGCGATGGGCGTTCCTTCCATGGCGGCGGCGGAGGCGGCTTCCGACGGCGGCGGGTGCTCGGGGTGGTCTGCGTAGCACATGGGAAACAGAGGAATCGAATCGGAGGAGGGCGGCCTTTTGGACTCACCAAATTCGGCGTTCACGCGGTCGTCCAGACTCCTTGACCTAACCCGGCGCGGCCGGAGCCCGAGTGAATGCCGATGAAGGAGGGGAGGTGGAACAGAGGCGCACCATGCGTTGATGGTGGCGGGCTGAATACTCGCCCCCCGTAGATCCCTCGCGGCTAACCGCTCCTTCTATGACCGTGGACCTATTAGTGCTCCGCTCACGCCGTGTTAACTCCGTGATATCTGGCCGGCCGTCAGGTCACATCTTCTCTGAAACATGATTGGAAACGAGTTGACATTTAAGATATTGGGAGGATGGGAGGGCCAGGTGTCTCGTGGGCTCCTCGGGCCGCCTCGCCGCGTGAGTGAGAGGGAGAGTAGAAGAGGAGAGGGTCCCGGGCCGGCGGAGGGAAAGGGGAAGTGAGCCCGCAGAGCTCTTTTCCAATGTTAATCCCTTTCTCGTTTCCTATTTATCCTTTCTCTTTATTCTTCCTCTCTCTATTCCTCATATGTGTGTAAATATATTTGGTACACATTTATACAAGCACTCATATATACCTTCATGACTCTCACTCATGAAAATATTTATTTAGTTGTATTTGTATAAATATGTATATATACTTGTGCACACATATCTTCCCCTCGAGTTCCATTATTTCATGTGCATTGTAGACATTATAAATATTTATACAAGCACACTTATATTCTCGTGATTTTTATTATCGAGAATAATTATTTGTTGTGCTCATAAAAATATTCATATGTATATTTTTGGTACACACGAAGTTTAAGCTATTTGATTCCCGAGAGAAAACTTGTAAATTATTTCTCATGCGATGTTCTTCCACAATTAAAAATCTAGAGCTTACCTTGCATCCTTGGTCACCATAAAGCATTTCAAGCAACAAACAAGATTCCTAGTTTTCTATATGGTGAAGGTTTGAAATGCAGGGGTTTTCAAAAAACAGGGTTTCAGCTTTTAGCGGAAAATAAGTCACGTTTTAGTTGTAATTCAAAAAGTTCAAATTTTTAGTGAATTTTTAAATGATGCAAAAACACGGGTGTTACAAATCTACCCCACTTAGATGAATCTCGTCCCCGAGATTCCTAGTCTACAGAGTGAAGGTCCTAATTTGAGGCCTAAAGGGATAGAGATAGAGAGGGTGAGAGGGGAAACTTTCCATTGCTTACAGTGCTGTCTTTGTCGAACCTCTACGATTATCGTGCTATCCCGTCCCCAGGGCAACACGACACTATAGAGGGCATGCCTTCTGCTGTTGGTGATTACCGCTGCTTTTACCCCTTGTTCTTGGTCTTGTATCTTGTCCTCGTGGTATTCAGGTCTTCTTCGGCGGCTACCCCACTTAGAGGATTGATTTCCTCTAGTGTCTTGGGTCTTCTAGTGTCTTCTGAGGTCTTCTAGTGCCTTCTGGTGTCTGTCCTCTAGCTTGCTCCTTTGCAGTCTTCTACGGTGTATCCTTCTGTCCGGTTTCTTCTAGGTGACTGTCATTGTGAATTTGGGATTCTATTCCTCGGTCTTCTTTGTTTCTTTACTTTCTCGTTTTAGCCCATTTTGCTCTTTTTTCTTCTTTTTGTGTTCGCCCATTCGTGTTTTCTTATGTCTTTTCGCCTCGCCGATATTTTCTTTTCTTCTCATGTAGATAGCACTACCCCACTTAGAAAATTTCCCTCGCTTATTATCAGCTTTGGCACCCCTTAATTTTCTCCATTGGTACTCGCGTTTGGATCATGGATCAAGCATAATGATCTTGATTACTTCAAGGGGAGTATAACAAAGAGAGCGAAAAGGTAATGCTACTCTACGGTTACACCTTCCTTGGGGGTGGCGGTTCTACAAGATGGGTCATGGTGGCTTCCTGGCGGTCCGGTAAGGGGCTTCTTCCCTTGGTGTGCTTGTCTCGAGTGGCGGGGGTGCTTCGGTTTGTCGGTCTTCTACCGATGATGGTGGTCCGTGGAGTCCGTTCTTCTTCGATGAAGGGGTTGACGAACATTTCGCTGGTGGTGGCGTGTTTACGGCCGTGCCGTGGTGTGTCTTGCGTGGCGATCGCTTGGTAGGTGTTGGGGAAGCGAAAACCGGTGGTGGTCACGCTCGAGTCTTGACTCTTGCCGATGTAGACGGTGACTTCGTTGCGATGAGTGCCACGCTCTTCGACTCACTACCCTCATACTGCAGGAGTTCTCGGATGCCAAGGTTACGTGCGATGTGGTAGAGGAGTTGGGGAAAATCCAGGGGTGTTGTTGCACCGTCGCTAATCCAAGTGCCGCCATTTTGGCTGTGGTTGGCGATGGTTTTTACGTGAGTGGATGGTAAGGAGTGTGATGGTAGAAAGTGAAAAATGGAGGCTAGCAAAGGAATGCTTGGAGCGGGTTGGAGGCGAGAGCGATGGTGATGCTCTTTTTATAATGGGTCGAGGGTGATGGCTTCGGGAGAAGCTTGGTCGGTTGGTATTGTGGTTGTGGTGTGTGGTGGAAGGATGGGGAGTGAGTCTCAGATCCATTGACCTTGTAATAGTGGTGTGGTCATGGGGATTGTGTGGTTTTGGCCGGTGGATTCCCTATGGTGGAAACCGTGTTTCTCCACGTATCGCTTCATTGTATTTCAAGACGCTTTCGATATTTGTTTGCTCTCGGGCAAAATATCTCTTATGGGCTTTGATGACCGTCTTCAACTGTGGTAGTCTTCGCTTATCTTCTCGCTTGCAACACCGATCTTCGGCTTCATCTTGCGTTCGCACCATTTGAATCGTTGTAGGTTGTCTTCGGTGGCTTCATTGGTCGCGGGTTCGGGGGTCAAGGTAACATGCCAGATCGGCACGGCATTGAGGTGACAAAGATGTCGGCAATGTTGCACCTGGTCGCCGGTCACAAGAACCCCGAGGCGACGGCGCAGACGGCCGTAGGGGAAGAACACTAGGGTGGTTCAACGGATGGAAATGTGGAGTCCGTGTTGTCGCCACGTTCCCTCGCAGGTTAGTTCCTAATCTATTTGGACTTGAAAGGGAGTGGGAGGGAAAAGCACAAGGTAATATAGGGGGTCTACCTAACTAAAGATTAGGGGAAAAGCAAGCATTTTGAGCGGAATAGACTTTGGGGTATCCTAGTAACACGGTGTCTAAAGGCAACACAAACTTACCCGTGTGAGACGTATGAAAAGTTAGTCACGGCGAACTAAGTTTATAGGGAAACTTCGTCTTATTACTCGTGACTTAAAGGATTTTTCAGTACGTTCACAGATCCTATCGGAATCTTCCTTCCATTAATCACTATGAGTAGTAATAATGGAGAAATTTCCTTTAGGATTGAAAGGAATTAAGACATTATACTAAACAAACAAGCGCGACAATAGTTCTCATCACAGACGCTTTCATTGATGGTACATGGTCGCACCACACATAGCGACTTCCATGATGATTATTGCGCCGACTTTGCACCTACTAAAGGCCTTGAAGCCTAGTCATCTATGACTGCGAGCGAACGCTTAGCAACTAATGCTAAGACATGGCTTGCACAACAAGCTTGCACGCGGATAGTACTACTTGAACTTATTTTGTTGCCGGGACTTTATGCCTTATAGAGATTCCATCAAGGCTGGACTTGCACATTGCATTAGCGCCCACATAGGTGCTCGGATATTCTTTGCATTTCCGTGCTTGGCCACGTATAGCTTTCGAATCCTTCCTGTTGGGGCTTTTGGAACATGCAAGTTTATTACGCACTTTGGATCTTGGTCTTCTTAAAACTCTCGATTTTAATATCGAGGAAGGCCAAAGTATCCTAAGTACTTTAGTATCTCTAAGGGGAGTCGTAGAAACTCTCCTTTAGCCAGGCTGTCCGATTGAGATCATCCTTACTAGTCCATTGCTTTGCAAGAGTTCCGATGTTGCCATCGATTCATAACATACAAACTATTGTAGTAAGGTGTACTTTCAAGCAACAAGTTTAAAAGTAGTTATCCATATGTGGAGTTAAAATTTTTGTTAACCCAAAATTCATCCTATGGACAAGCTCGCCTCGATACCACTACATCACGCCCCACTTTTAATGGGTCGTTAATCACACGTGTTTGCGCCAGATCACGCCACAAACACGCCTATTAGTAACAGCTTAATGGTAAGCGTAATTAATAGTAAACCGAGCTATCGAAATATAGGATGGAAAGGGACTTACGATTGGCGGCGAAGGGTCACCGAAGTCGGGTTACAATATCGAAAACCGGAAGCGGTGGATTAACTATGACACCCCCCCCTTACTCCACACGTGCATTTTTGTGCACGGATGAAATCCGGGCTTCAACGCCCTTCTCCTAAGCAAACATCTTACAATTCCTACGATGCCTGGTCTTCTACCTTGTCGTCGATCTTACCTTCACATGTGCCGATATCCGTAAAAAAATAGAGGGGTGAGTACAAACGCATTTCCGCAAGTCCCAAACCGGGGGTTGTAATTATTAGGGTTTGGGCCCTAGCGAGTCTCTAAAAACTGCTCTCGCTAGTTCCCGGTTGTCTCGTGTCATCACCGCTGCCATGACACCACAGGTTAGTCATCATCAAAGTGTATATCTAATCATAGATGTTCGCCCTAGCACTTGCCCATTCCAAGGACGTGGCTATTCGAATAGATTCACTTAACTCTGCAGAGGTGTACAAATTTCCCCACACGATAGACACGGCCCTTACCACCGCGACTTGGCTTAGACAGCCTAACGAGATCCGTACCGGCTTGGGTGCTACCCTAGGTATATTGGTATAATCTTCACCCACGACTTCTCGGGGTTTGAAGGACAACACGCCACCCTAAGATGACGATCACCCCTAGACAATATGGTGATACCAAATCACCCACGGCTTCACGTAATACCTAATTACCCAACCTATACCGTCAACACCACTCTCAATCTCAAATCATCAATATGTGCCTCTAGCACTGTCTTAAACACTTCCGTGGAAGATCCCTCAAAGATCCACGCCAACCGGACATGGGGCCACTCTCCCCACATCCGCTCCTAATAGGTCGCTTGCCCGCCCCGCCACCTTGGATCCCAATTATACCTCAACCCAACGGGTGTGAATCAAGCCGCCCCATAAACGACGTGTGGTAAGTAACATTATACTAGGTAGAAGGTCTATGAACCGGTCCTTAGGGGAGGCGAGTATCTCCCTCAGAACCCCTCGCGGCGATTCCCGACGTGGTATTTAGGCTCTACCGCACTACCACTACTCACCTCTTTTGTTGGTTAGGGTTCACTAGGCATTCTTAGGTTTCTCTTGAATACAATGTATGAGCGTAGATAACGGGATAGTTACGCCATCCGGTTTGACTCCCTAGCTACGTTATCGCTCATACCTCTATTTACTAATCCAATTATTATATCATCATCATCATCATATTATTAAGGTCATGATTAGGGGGTAAGGACTTGCCTCGGGAGGTTCTTACGAATCGGCACGGGCGTTGAACGCCTCTAGCTTTGCTTCGGACGGAAACTCCTAATCGGGTCGCCTTGGAACTACCTCGGGTACTTTGATAACCTAGCTTGAACCGACCATATAAAACAAACATAGAACATTATGGTGGCAATGGGTTAGATGCATAGAGCTAGATTTTAGATGAATTATGGAAGTCGTTTCACGCGAAACGGAGTTCATTTGCATGAGATATGGGTTTTATAATATTAGTCCCTAATTAAATCATTAGGGTAATATTATAATATTATTTTATCATGTAATAATATTGGAACTAATTACATGATAAAATTCTATAAATCAAATAATGAATTTACAAATTTTCTCTCGGGAATTTTTTTCGACACGGAGACACCACTTATAATATTCTCGTGTACAAGCTTTGGGTGGACCTAGCATTTAAAAATAGTGTACACAATGTAGTAGTCTCCATACACTGGGTCCACGTGGACGCCCAAAGGGCTGCCACCTATGCGCCCACGTGGTAACGGGGCCGTCCCGCTGGAGGGTGACGGAGGAGACGGCAGGCGCGACGCCCCCTTCCCATTGATCCCACGCCGGGGCCACCTGTAATCTGGCACTCCTCCCGACTTGGACCATCTGACTCCTCCTCATCGCCCGAACCTGGGCCGAGGTGGATGGTGGCGATGGGGGGCGTTTCCTTCCATGGCGGCGGAGGCGGGGCGGCTACGGGCGCTGTTCGGGGTGGTCTGCGTAGCACCGTGAGCGAGGGAAAGAGAGGAATCGGGAGGAGGGCAAAGGGCTTTTTGACTCACCAAATTCGACATGTTGCACGTGCTTGTCGGCGCCATGGAACCGGTGGGCGGCAGCATGCGTCGCCAGCGACCGCCGGGAGGCCGGGCAGGTTCCCTGGGCAAATGGGCATCTTGTGTGTGCTGCCTAGCATATCCAAGTTTGCTTAACTCGTGGACCAGAACGCGGCACCGATGTGACAGCTCACGCGCCCTGTTTCCTCGACACGTGGTAGGCGGCGATGCGGCGCAATGGGAGGATGGGACGGGCCGAGGTGTGCAGAGTGAGAGGGAGAGTAGAAGAGGAGGGGGTAGGGCCGAACAATGTTAATCCCTTTCTCGTTTCCTATTTATCCTTTCTCTTTTATTCTTCCTCTCTCTATTCCTCATATGTGTGTAAATATATTTGGTACACATTTATACAAGCACTCATATATACCTTCATGACTCTCACTCATGAAAATATTTATTTAGTTGTATTTGTATAAATATGTATATATACTTGTGCACACATATCTTCCCCGAGTTCCATTATTTCATGTGCATTGTAGACATTATAAATATTTATACAAGCACACTTATATTCTCGTGATTTTTATTATCGAGAATAATTATTTGTTGTGCTCATAAAAATATTCATATGTATATTTTTTGGTACACACGAAGTTGCTATTTGATTCCCGTGAAAAACTTGTAAATTATTTCTCATGCGATGTTCTTCCACAATTAAAAATCTAGAGCTTACCTTGCATCCTTGGTCACCATAAAGCATTTCAAGCAACAAACAAGATTCCTAGTTTTCTATATGGTGAAGGTTTGAAATGCGGGGTTTTTTAAAAACGGTTTCGTTTAGCGGAAAATAAGTCACGCTTTTAGTTGTAATTCAAAAAGTTCAAATTTTTAGTGAATTTTTAAATGATGCAAAAACACGGGTGTTACAAATCTACCCCACTTAGATGAATCTCGTCCCCCCAGATTCCTAGTCTACTGAAAGTGAAGGTCCTAATTTGAGGCCTAAAGGGATAGAGATAGAGAGGGTGAGAGGGGAAACTTTCCATTGCTTACAATCTTTGTCTTTGTCGAACCTCTACGATTATCGTGCTATCCCGTCCCCTGGGGCAACACGACACTATAGAGGGCATGCCTTTGTTGGTGATTACCGCTGCTTTTACCCCTTGTTCTTGGTCTTGTATCTTGTCCTCGTGGTATTCGGGTCTTCTTCACCCCACTTAGAGGATTGATTTCCTCTAGTGTCTTGGGTCTTCTAGTGTCTTCTCGAGGTCTTCTAGTGCCTTCCGTGTCACGTCCTCTAGCTTGCTCCTTTGCGGTCTTCTACGGTGTATCCTTCGTCGGTTTCTTCTAGGTGATGTCATTGTGAATTTGGGATTCTATTCCTCGTCCGAATCCTTAAGTCTTACATTTGCTTCTTTACTTTCTCGTTTTAGCCCATTTTGCTCTTTTTCTTCTTTTTGTGTTCGCCCATTAGTGTTTTCTTATGTCTTTTCGCCCGCTTTGATATTTTCTTTTCTTCTCATGTAGATAGCACTACCCCACTTAGAAAATTTCACGCTTATTATCTCTTTCGGTGGCTTTTATGCTTTGGCACCCCTTAATTTTCTCCATTGGTACTTTCGCGTTTGGATCATGGATCAAGCATAATGATCTTGATTACTTCAAGGGAGTATAACAAAGAGAGCGAAAAGGTAATGCTACTCTACGGTTACACCTTCCTTGGGGTGGCGGTTCTCTGATGTCGGTCATGGTGGCTTACGCCTGGCGGTCCGGTACTTGGCTCTTCAAGCGGGCTTCTTCCCTTGGTGTGCTTGTCCGAAAGTGGCGGGGGTGCTTACGGTTTGTCGGTCTTCTACCGATGATGGTGGTCCGAGTCCGTTCTTCTTGATGAAGGGTTGACGAACATTTCGTTGGTGGTGGCGTGTTACGGCCGGGCCGTGGTGTGTCTTGCGTGCGGCGCTTGGTAGGTGTTGGGGAAGCGAAAACCAGTGGTGGTCACGCTCCAGTCTTCGGAGATGGCGGGGTAGTCTTGACTCTTGCCGATGTAGACGGTGACTTCGCGTTGCGATGAGTGCCACGCTCTTCGTACTCACTACCCTCATACTCGGGAGTTCTCGGATGCCAAGGTTACGTGCGTGTGGTAGAGGAGTTGGGGAAATCCAGGGGGTGTTGTTGCACCGGCGCTAATCCAAGTGCCGCCATTTTGGCGTGGTTGGCGATGGTTTTTACGTGAGTGGATGGTAAGGAGTGTGATGGTAGAAAGTGAAAAATGGAGGCTAGCGAAGGGAATGCTTGGGCGGGTTGGAGGCGCAGAGCGATGGTGATGCTCTTTTATAATGGGTCGAGGGTGATGGCTTCCTCGAGAAGCTTGGTCGACAGTATTGTGGTTGTGGTGTGTGGTGGAAGGATGGGGAGTGAGTCTCAGTATCCATTGACCTTGTAATAGTGGTGTGGTCATGGGGATTGTGTGGTTTTGGCCTGGATTCCCTATGGTGGAAACGTGTCTTCTCCACGATCGGCATATCGCTTCATTGTATTTCAAAGACGGGATATTTGTTTGCTCTCGGGCAAAATATCTCTTATGGGCTTTGATGACTGTCTTCAAGCGTGGTAGTCTTCTGTTTATCTTCTTCGCTTTGCAACACCGATCTTCGGCTTCATCTTGCGCATCGGTACTGGTTGCCATTTGAATCGTTGTAGGTTGTCTTCGGTGGCTTCATTGGTCGCGGGTTCGGGGTCAAGGTAACAAAAGAGACGGCGACTTTCGGGCATTGAGGTGACGGCATGTCGGCAATGTTGCACGGTCGCCGGTCCGCGGTAACCACGAAGGCGGCGGCGTGTGACGGTGTGAGGAAGAACACTAGGGTGGTTCAACGGCTACGGTCGTGGAGTCCGTTGTTGTCGTCACGTTCTGCAGGTTAGTTCCTAATCTATTTGGACTTGAAAGGGAGTGGGAGGGAAAAGCACAAGGTACGATAGGGGTCTACCTAACTAAAGATTAGGGGAAAAGCAAGCATTTTGAGCGGGGAATAGACTTTGGGGTATCCTAGTAACACGGGTGTCTAAAGGCAACACAAACTTACCTGGTGTGAGACGTATGAAAAGTTAGTCACGGCGAACTAAGTTTATAGGGAAACTCGCCTTATTACTCGTGACTTAAAGGATTTTTCAAGATGTCACCGTATCCTATCGGAATCTTCCTTCCATTAATCACTATGAGTAGTAATAATGGAGAAATTTCCTTTAGGATTGAAAGGAATTAAGACATTATACTAAACAAACAAGCGCGACAATAGTTCTCATCACAGGACAGTTTCATTGATGGTACATGGTCGCACCACACATAGCGACTTCCATGATGATTATTGCGCCGACTTTGCACCTACTAAAGGCCTTGAAGCCTAGTCATCTATGATCATGACGAATTAGCAACTAATGCTAAGACATGGCTTGCACAACAAGCTTGCACGCGGATAGTACTACTTGAACTTATTTTGTTGCCGGACTTTATGCCTTATAGAGATTCCATCAAGGCTGGACTTGCACATTGCATTAGCGCCCACATAGGTGCTCGGATATTCTTTTGCATTTCCGTCGGGTCCTTTGTATAGCTTTCAATCCTTCTGTTGGGGCTTTTGGAACATGCAAGTTTATTACGCACTTTGGATCTTGGTCTTCTTAAAACTCTCGATTTTAATATCGAGGAAGGCCAAAAGTATCCTAAGTACTTTAGTATCTCTAAGGAGTCGTAGAAACTCTCCTTTAGCCAAAGTCATTGAGATCATCCTTACTAGTCCATTGCTTTTGCAAGAGTTCCGATGTTGCCATCGATTCCGCAACATACAAACTATTGTAGTAAGGTGTACTCGGCAACAAGTTTAAAAGTAGTTATCCATATGTGGAGTTAAAATTTTTGTTAACCCAAAATTCATCCTATGGACAAGCTCGCTCGATACCACTCGCCATCACGCCCCACTTTTAATGGGTCGTTAATCAACGATGTTTGCGCCGGGATCACGCCACAAACACGCCTATTAGTAACGATTAATGGTAAGCGAAATTAATAGTAAACCGAGCTATCGAAATATAGGATGGAAAGGGACTTCAAAGGGCGACGAAGGGTCACCGAAGTCGGGTTACAATATCGAGTCGGCCATGGATTAACTATGACATGTCCCCTTACTCCTGAGACTTGTGCACGGATGAAATCTGGGCTTCAACGCCCTTCTCCTAAGCAAACATCTTACTCTTCTACCTTGTCGTCGATCTTACCTTCACATGTGCTGGATATACGTAAAAAATAGAGGGGTGAGTACAAACGCGTTCTAAGTCCCAACCAGGGGGTGTAATTATTAGGGTTTGGGCCCTAGCGAGTCTCTAAAACTGTTCTCGCTAGTTCCCGGGTTGTCTCGAGGTCATCACATTTGTCATGACACCACCAGGTTAGTCATCATCAAAGTGTATATCTAATCATAGATGTTCGTCCTAGCACTTGCCCATTCCAGGGCGTGGCTATTCAATAGATTCACTTAACTAGAGGTGTACAAATTTCCCCACACGATAGACACTTTGCCCTTACCACCGCGACTTGGCTTAGACAGGGCCTAACGAGATCCGTACCGGCTTGGGTGCTACCCTAGGTATATTGGTATAATCTTCACCCGCGACTTCTCGGGGTTGGAAGGACAACACGCCACCCTAAGATGACGCATCACCCTAGACAATATGGTGATACCAAATCACCCACGGCTTTACGAGTAATACCTAATTACCCAACCTATATTCTCAATCTCAAATCATCAATATGTGCCTCTAGCAATTTGCGCCACCGCGCCCAAACACTTCCGCGGAAGATCCCTCAATCCACGCCAACCGACATGGGGCCACTCTCCCCACATCTGCTCCTAATAGGTCGCTTGCACCGCCCGGCCACCTTGGATCCCAATTATACCTCAACCCAACGGTGTGAATCAAATCATAAACGGCGTGTGGTCGTAAGTAACATTATACTAGGTAGAAGGTCTATGAACCGGTCCTTAGGGGCGAGTATCTCTCCTGAGAAAACCCCTTTCCCGACGTGGTATTTAGGCTCTACCGACTACCACTACTCACCTCTTTTTGTTGGTTAGGGTTCACTAGGCATTCTTAGGTTTCTCTTGAATACAATGTATGAGCGTTAACGTGGATAGTTACGTCATCCGGTTTGACTCCCTAGCTACGTTATCGGCTCATACCTCTATTTACTAATCCAATTATTATATCATCATCATCATCATATTATTAAGGTCATGATTAGGGGGTAAGGACTTGCCTGGGAGGTTCTTACGAATCGGCCGGGCGTTGAACGTCTCTAGCTTTGCTTCGGACGGAAACTCCTAATCGGTCGCCGTCGAAAACTACCTCGGGTACTTTGATAACCTAGCTTGAACTGACCATATAAAACAAACATAGAACATTATGGTGGCAATGGGTTAGATGCATAGAGCTAGATTTTAGATGAATTATGGAAGTCGCTTCCACAGCGAAACGGAGTTCATTTGCATGAGATATGGGTTTTATAATATTAGTCCCTAATTAAATCATTAGGGTAATATTATAATATTATTTTTATCATGTAATAATATTGGAACTAATTACATGATAAAAATTCTATAAATCAAATAATGAATTTACAAATTTTAAAATTTTTTTTCTCGACACGGGAGACACCACTTATAATATTACGTGTACAAGCTTTGGGTGGACCTAGCATTTAAAAATAGTGTACACGCAGTAGTCTCCATACACGTGGGTGCCACGTGGGTCCACGTGGGCGCCACGCAGTGGCTGCCACCTATGCGCCACGCAGTATAATCGGGCCGCCCCGTTGGAGGGTGACGGGAGGAGACGGCCGGCGGCGTGGCCCCTTCCCATTGGACGACGGCGTCGGGGTAACGCGTCACTCCGGGGAACGGTGGCACCCGTTGATCCCGTCCGTCGGGACTTGCGGCGGCCGCGCCGGGACCTTCGCCGGAAGGGCGTTGCCCTGGTCAAACCATCCGCAGAGGGTCGCCGGACTCCTCTCGCCGCCCGAAGCCGAGGTGGATGGTGGCGATGGGGCGGCGGCGTTTCCATAAGTCGACGCGCGCGGCGGCAGTGCTCGGGGTTCCGCGTAGCACGGAGCGAGGGAAACAGAGAGGAACTCGCACCACCGTTCACGCGATCAGTCGTAACTGACCCACCGCGGCGTTGTGCACGGCGTGAAATACCAAACACCGAGGGGGTAACAAGATCAACCCGCTCCTTCTATGACCGTGGCTCACCCCCAAGTTTGGCAGACAAACAAGCGGCCCCCATCAAAGTCTTGGCCCGCCCCCGCGGCTGCCCGCAACCGGTCAAACGACGGTGCTGGCACTCGTGGAGATTTACAGCTCACGCGCGCCCCTGCGTTCGCCGCGTTTCCTCGACACGGTGAGGTAGGGCGGCAATCCCAGGAGGAAGACGGAGCCGACGCCCGGCCCCACATGCTGCGGAGGGGGAGGATGGGACGGGCCGAGGTGTCTGTGGCTTCCTGGGCCGGCCTGCTCGCGTGAGTGAGAGGGAGAGTAGAAGAGGAGAGGGTCTGGGCCGGGCCAGAAGGGAGGGAAAGGGGAAGTGAGCCCGAGAGCTCTTTTCTGAATGTTAATCCCTTTCTCTTTTCCTATTTATCCTTTCTCTTTTATTCTTCCTCTCTCTATTCCTCATATGTGTGTAAATATATTTGGTACACATTTATACAAGCACTCATATATACCTTCATGACTCTCACTCATGAAAATATTTATTTAGTTGTATTTGTATAAATATGTATATATACTTGTGCACACATATCTTCCCCTGAGTTCCATTATTTCATGTGCATTGTAGACATTATAAATATTTATACAAAAGCACACTTATATTCTCGTGATTTTTATTATCGAGAATAATTATTTGTTGTGCTCATAAAAATATTCATATGTATATTTTTGGTACACACGAAGTTTTCGCTATTTGATTCCCAGAGAAAACTTGTAAATTATTTCTCATGCGATGTTCTTCCACAATTAAAAATCTAGAGCTTACCTTGCATCCTTGGTCACCATAAAGCATTTCAAGCAACAAACAAGATTCCTAGTTTTCTATATGGTGAAGGTTTGAAATGCAGGGTTTTCGAAAACAGGGTTTCAGTTTAGCGGAAAATAAGTCACGTTTTAGTTGTAATTCAAAAAGTTCAAATTTTTAGTGAATTTTTAAATGATGCAAAAACACGGGTGTTACAGTGACATTCTCAGTGTTTTCCTCTGAAACAGGAGTGGTGATAGAGGATGAAGGTCATGATATCCAACATTTTGTCTGGCTGCACTACGATGGTATTCTCCACATTCGCAAACAATACAATATCACATACAGATTGCAGAAGTCATCCCAGATGCCTCATATTCCCATGTGACCGTGTTGTGCTACGTCTACAATTTGGGTTGTTTATCTAGCCAGGCCTAATGGTCAATATAGCTATATACGATTAAAGGAGTATTTATAAGACGAGCATGTGGAAAAAACTACAAACAAGATCTATGCATTTGACATTGTGAAGATATAATGAAAGTGTCGCCAATCTTCTTTAGCACGCCCCGCGTGCTTCATTTAATTCGTGGCTGAAAAAGGGATACAGGTTAGAATCAATAGGTAATGAAGCCCATATTCATATAATCCTAGGCTTGTACGTAGAATAACAAAATTAGGAAAAAATTTGTAAGCAATCAAGTTAACTAGGCAACAAAAATGTGGTACATGTTTTTACCTCTGGTGTCTATATAAGGTGAGGTTTGATATTGAAGTACCGATCATGAATACTTCAAAAAGTTTTATTATTTATTTGAACTCATGATGTGGAACGAGTTGACATTTACCTCAACGCTGAGATCATCCCTTATGGGCGATCACTTTTCTAGTATTTCAGATTATTAGGTATATCTTGCATTTCTAATAAGTTGTTTAACCATTGGTATATCATATGTAAATATAAAAAAATGGATTGGTTTATATCAATGTTAACCTAATGATTCATTATCAGGAAGTATTTCTATTTTCTATAGCATAAAGCCCAAATTTAGGTTTGAAATATATTTATGCAGCGAAATGACAAAAGAAGAGGACAAACAGTGTCCGTCAATCATTAAGATCATTTTATTTTGTAGGAAAGTGACAAGAGATGAGAAAACACATTGCGTCCTTTCACAAGTTTGGAAACTAAGTTTTAATTACTTTTTCAGCACTGGGGATGGAACATGCCTTGGTCAGCTAGACAAAATCTGAAACTCAGCATTGGTAGCCACAGCAGACCTGGTGGGTTCTAAGCTAAGTTGATAGGAAAAGGCAGTCATGTTGGTTGCTGCATCAAGAATTCAAAACAAGGACACATTGATTTGTTCTAACCAAGCACGGCTTCCAGATTCATATGCTTGCCAGACACGAGACCTAGAAAATAATGGTGCGACAAATTGAGCATCAGTGGTTGTTGTCCTTGTGTAGCTGTTATGACTTGCCTAGTTACCTAATCCACCAAATTTGACTTCATATATATACCTCTTGGCTCTTGCTACCTCAGCTCCTCAAGGACTGTTAAAATGCTTACTATGCAACTGCCAACCAAGTAAAATAGAACAATGCTATGTATAGGGCCCATTTGTAAACACAATAGTTGGTCCTAAACCTTTGTAAAGTACACATGCCAGAACGGCTTTTATGGCTAACTAGTTAAGACGGTATCCTCTGCTCTGGTCATTTCCTTGTTTTAGCTAATCTCAACACGCTTTAATCTGTTCCTCACAACGACTGACAAGCGACCATAGCAGAGGTACCAATGAGCAGCTGTGGATGACGCTGTCATTAGTGAGCAGGCTTCCACTACCTCTGCTTACAGGCTAAAGTCCTCGATCTTTCTCCTACTCCGATCAGTGTTGCCAATGAAGCTCTAGTATTCACTGATGGTTGTAGTTCCCTATAGGATTTATTCCATGGTAGTAGGGAGTCCCGATAGCAGTGGTAAAATAATCCATCATGCCCAGCTGGGAGGCATACATGTACAAAAACATATCAAGAACTATTTTGTTTGTTTGTGTATGTAGATTGTGAAAAAATAAAACATACTATTTGTTATCGGTTTTTTTTTTTCATATGTCACCATCAAAAGTATTTACGCATTGTTTCGTAACCTTTTGGGTGGACTACGGATTCATAGACTTTTCAGAGCCAACTTGTTTCATTCCCTGAATGTCCATTTTCCACAGATGTATCGTCAAAAAGCAGTCCCTGAAGAAATCGTGGCTATCCACAATATTCTCAAGAAGACGAAGAAACCATATACATAACCAGCTTATAAGTTCAATGAATTCCAGGTTTTTTTCGTTGCATTACATCTGTAGCGTGTCAAGTACTACTAGTGACCTATTCGTGGCATGAGGAGGCTAATAAGATGATGACGGGACAAGAATAGGATCCAGCGGGCACAGTGTACTCCTACGGCAAAATCTCCATGTTGCACGTGCTTGTTCTGTCGCAGGGACAGGTTCTTGGGCACCAACACCTCTACATGTCCAATATGATGGCCGACAGATCACCTCCGACTCTGAGCCCGACAATCCATGTGATGCAATAACTATCATTTTAATTAGTTAGAGTCTTAACTAATAATGCATTAATAATATTAATACAATATATGTTCGATTTCTGTGTTCTTGCAATAGTTATGTCCTACCTTTTCGTCTTGAGGTGAAGATTTCTAGCTCCAACAACTATCGTTTGCAAGGCTATGCTATTTTACAAAAAAAAAAAAAAAAAAGTAACTAATCAAATATAGATAATGGATCACCCTTCAAACACCACTTTTGTACCTCAAAATATAAAACTGGTCACTATACTGGTACCGGTCCACCAGCATGCACCGCTGCCACCACCCTCTTCTCGTACCGGCTCAGGATTGCTTTGTAGAAAATTGTTTGATGCCGGTTCATTTTATTTTCATGAGGTATGACAACTTTGGAAGGAGACTACAGATCATGTTGTGTGTGACTAAGGAGACACAGTAATGTGCTCGCCGTTGCAGTATGCCGCAGCCGTGTAAAGTTGGCGTGAGGAGATCTGCTTCTTGCTCACTCCATGCCATACTAAGACGTCAAGTGAGGAACAGCTGCATGACAAATCACTATGAGAGGTAATGCAAAAAGAATACTCCAATGGATGAGCAGCCGTGGACATCTGTTCCTTTGCCGGCTCGCATGAAAACAAAAGAGACGAACAGGAAGGAAGGGGATTGATGATGATCTGATGGATGATACCGGCTTGGGTTTGGGATAAGCATGGGCTGCTCTTGAATTGTTCTATTTGTGCTTTTAACCATTGCTCTCTCTCTCTCTCTCTCTCTCTCTCTCTCTCTCTATCTCTCTGAGCTTTCTGCAGAACTATTGCCATTGCATGTGTAGGAGTAAACTGTGAAATGAAAACTATATATATATAGGATCAATATTGTCTAGTATCAATGTCACGTTTTATCGTCATAATTTTTATCAAAATTAGTACTTTATATTGTCATCCTTTTTTCTTTCATATATTTATGCTTATGATACTTATTGACTTTCCATTTATTCCCATTTTTATACCAATTAAATATTCGCATTTGGTGCATAACTTTTATCAAGTAAACTGCATACTTCCATTCTATCTTTTAATTAAATTTATTGAAGTGATCTCACAATTAAAAAGTTGTTTAACCTTCTCTCTGCCTATAGCAACATGTTACAATTTGGGGAGAGGCGAGAATGGACAGAGGTTCCCTGGAGACAGCGGTGGGAACATTTTTTTAAAAAAAACAATTTGGAAGGAATAGTAAGTGAATAGAATTTGTAAATAAAATGCATAACCATCATTCCGTCTCTTGACAACTTTCAAAGACACCACATGAACGTCTTTTCATAGGGTTCTTAAATCAAACAAAACAAGAAAAACCTTTATGTTTTATGTTCACAAGCCACTTTTCAAGGCTAGTCACTTCTTTGTATGTCAACCCGGAGTATGCAGGATCTTACGGTACTCCCAAATGACCATAGACCATTGTTCTTTATGAGTTTTATCATGTGTGTATTACCTCCCAAATGACCATAGACTGTCAATCCTGAGTTTTTAAGTAGTTGTTGAGACACTGTATGTGACACAGAGCGCAGCTTTGGCTCACCCCAAGTTTGGCAAACAAAACAAGCGACAAAGTCTTGGCAAGAATTGGCACTGAATTTACACATACAGGAGAATACACTGCACTTTTGGCAAAAGCCAAGTGCTGGGTGCTAGCTAGGAACCAAATAGAGCTTCCGCGCGCATGCGCCACCCAACCAAACACAGGGCCTAATAAGCATGATCTAGCTATAGTTTGTACTCAATGTTTGGGGGATGTGCAGTATATCTCATGCAAATCGAGACGTGCATCCTTTTCGATGGCATCATGGTCCACTACAATAAGTTGTTTTGGTAGCATGCTCACATTTGTCTTGGGCCCCAACACAATACAGACTAAAGTCAACAACTCCATAACCATGTGCATGCACCAATGCTTGATGATATTCAACTAAGGCTTTCAGCAAGACGGCAGAGATGTTTCCTGATTTCCTGTTTCCAGCAATTCTTGATGCGGATGCTTCAGATCGATTGTGAGCTTCTACTGTCCTAGTCCAGTTTTGAGTTTGGTAGCTATTTCTCTGCTTTTGTACCAAACTTACGAGTGTATGGTAGCATGCAAGCTAATGATGCCACGAGATGTCGAAATATATAGTAGCCGACCATGGGAAGAAAGCGGCTAGCTACCGTTTCGTGATGACATCAAAACTTGTGATGGATGATATATAGACTTGGTGACCACGGGAAGATGGCACATCATTAGGTCATGTGTTTCAAGCTAGTCTATGGGTTGATACCTGCTCGCGCGCCCGCCTTCCACCGCATGTCGGCCTCGCCCGCCGCAGGCCAGGCCCAGCGCGCCCAGCATCCCAAGATCCTCCGCCAGCCAGTCCCGCTCAAGAAACGCCACCGGTCTACTCCGCCCAAGATCCGCCAGGACCCCGCCAGCCAGCCAGCTGCACGCCGGGAGCCAAGGCAGTCTCGAGCAGGCTTCCTTCAAGGCTGAGGAACACATGCGATCTGCACGTAGCGGATCTTCACGCAGATGTCGGGCAATCGAACGGCCTTCGTGGATCGATTGGCGATCGTGGATATCTCCACTAGATCACGCAAATCCAGGCATCTTGGATCGATCAAGCCGGCGTCGTGGATCGATTGGCGAAGCCGGAGGCACGGATGGGGCTGACGCAGGTGGCACGCACGATGGGAGATTTGAAATTTGAGGTGGCCCAAGCGCATATATGGGCAGCAAATCAGCGGGCGGGGATGCCCAAAGAGGTCGAGGAGGAGTGGATGGGCTCGCGGATCTAGTGGCGACTACCAGTTTTCACCACCATGACGATGGCAGCCGTTTCTCACGCATTCTAATAGTTAGCAGCGACTCCTCTTTTTCTGGGGGCAGATGCTATTCCATTGGGGACAATATTTGGCATCACGATGCACCTCGCCGACCCGACAACACACAGAGATGGTGGATCGAACAAAGTTCAGGGTCTTCCTTCCGAACGCCACCGATACATCAAGGTGGAGGGGCAACGTTGAGGGCACGCGATTTCAAGCGTGGGCCGATTTGCCAGCTGCAGTGGGGGTTGTATACTTCCAATGAGTTTCTTTCAAGTTTATTTTGGTGCATGTTGTTCAAGACGTGGTGGCTGATTCGAAGACCGCCATGAAGCGACATCGGTATCTTTAGCACTATCTTGAGTAGTAAACTCATTTCTTTTCTCGATGTAGTAAATCTTTAGTGTATATATCTTCATGTACTAAAGTCTTTTTTATTCTTAGTTTTTTTAATAAGTTTGGCTATGTGTGGTCACGCAGAAGCTTTAGGCTGTGTGTGTTACCGCAGAGCCCAGAATCCTCAAAAAATGTGTTTCAAGCTGTAGTTGACTATAACCTTGAAATAAGTGAAACTTATATTGTATCTTATTTTTTGCCATGTCTATAGTAAAATGCATGAATGTCTTCACGATATCTCAAAATATGTTTATCAGTCTTGATAATTAAATATACGGCTTGATCAACATTTTCTAAACAAACCGTGTTCATTTATCAATTTTTTTTCTAACAACTACTATTTTTTACCATTGACATGATGTTTGGTTGCGTGTGGGTCCTTGGTTGCCTCATGCACCGCTAGATTTCTCTTATTTTACTGTGGGCTGTGGGCCCATACTCTGCTTCATCATGTGAGGCTCTGACCATGCAATGTTTGGCACATGAAGAGAAAGTTTCCTGCGAATACGGTTTCACATTATATTAGTAGAAATTAAATGTGTGAAGGTACAAAGCAGGCTCCTACTATTTTTTCTATTTTTGATGACTGTACTTTTTAATTTTCTGGCCACAAATGCAAATGGCTGATTTGTTGAGATAACTTCACACAGGCAGTTGAGCTTGCCGCCTAGGCTATGCATGGTTTGACAGCCATTCTTTTGTATTGTGTGCATGGCAACTCCATATACTAGCTAATATTTTAGTCGTATGTTCCCATGAACTTGCACATATTTCCAACTCGCAACGCGAGCTCGACATTTTCCTGCTTCGTAGGATGTAGCGCCCCTCCTTGCATGGTCGTTGTCCTTTACGCAATATCGAACATTCATTGTTTGCTAGACGGTCCAGCCTTAGGTGTGAGTCCTGCATTGGCGTTTGTCATTAGCGCGCCATTTGTAAGGTTAAATTCTTCTATTTAATGCAATGATACACCATTCTATTACGTATTCGAGAAATGAACTTGAGTTATATATTGCGTGTGATTAGGGTCCAGCTACTACTCACTAGCCAGCTGCACATACATGAGACATATCAACACTTGACACTGGAGGAAGCCACATGTATGGGAAGGCTACTAATTTATCGCACCGCAATCAGACAAGAAAAAAGGGGATTAAAGTGATGTAGCTCCTTTCTGCTGGATTCAACTGACCCGCTTCTTGCCTTCATGTGCCTAGATATGTGGGTAGCGCTAACATGTATGGCACATACAAGCAAGAGCCAGCCATTTGGCTCTCGCAGCTGGAGGGTCATTCGTGATTCGCGAACACTGAATGAAGGGTATGTCGTTCCAGATGGCTCATATTCCTATTTTACCAAGCGTTGTGCTCCAGCTCCCCCGTTACTCTTGGTACATCGTGTAGGGTCAGTTAGCTAGCAGTTGCTAATGAATCAATATAGGTATGATAGTATGAAGGAGTATATATAGCAGGACGAGACTTTAGGCAGAAAAGTAGTACACGGACAAGAGACATGCAAAGCGATATAAAGTTGAATATGTTATCTTAAAAGAACCGGTCAGACTTGGCACGATGCTCACTAACTTTCTTTTATTCTATGGCCACCCGTGAGAGTTAATAATATGTGTAATGCCTGCCTATTGGTATATCTGCAGTAGAAATTTTCTTTTATTTTCCTAACCAGCAGCATAAATCTTTTCATGTCCCGTATCTAGATGAGGTTAGGGTTGATTTTTTTTTTTTGAAACGAATCAGGAAGGAGAGCTGTCGGCCGATTATATTAAACAAGACTCCCAGATTGAGAAGTACAACGAAACAACACCAAAAAGAAAAGTAAAAGAAATCAACTATACTCACCCGGTTGGATTGAGACATCAACGCGGCTTACCACTCAACGACCGGTCGGATTGGGACCTCAATACGGCCAAGTCTCTATACATACACCGCGGCAGAGAAGACGGAACAACCGCAACATCCACCCACAAACTGCACACATGCAGTCGTCGAAAACCACTGACGGAATCTAGCGCCGATGATGAGGAAAGGGGCAGACACCACCACAACATGAAGGCCACCGCCGTGCAGGACCCTTCCCTGCAGTGCCGCTGCAACATTATCTTCCACATTATCCTCATTGTCGTTTACACAGACACACCCCTTTATTAATGAATACCTCTGCCAGGAGATTATTGTTGTTCCCAGAGTTTGCATTTTGAATCTGTAGTAATTAATTGGATGTTCGTAGCTTAAGCTGCTACTTTTGCTATCTTCGCTATGGAGCGACGAAGCAGTCTGAATTGGTTGTTGCACATTCTTTTCCAGACCTAGATATCTCCAAAATACTGTGACGGCTGCAACTAGCCTTCAAAGTGAGTCCAGTTCACAGAAGTGCATTTGTAGGTCTACTGCAGATATACATACAGACTGCCAACAGCTTGATTATTTTCCTACAGCTTAGCTCATCGTCACATGTAGTGACATTGTTCCAGATGCCTCCTACTCTCATCCCACATGTACATTCCAGTTTGCCCCAAACTTATACTCTCTCTCTCTCTATCTATCTATCTATCTCTCTCTCTCTCTCTCTGTGTGTATTATTTTGGGCTGGTATTGAGCTATTCAGACACAAGTAGAGGTACTGATGCGATATATATAAGAAGGACATGAAGCTGAGACTACCAATAAACTCCTTGTTGTTCATGATTTGACACACTAGGTGGTGCTCTTTTATGAACTTTATTTGCTCCCCCATTAATGGATATCGATGCACAACACCTGCAGGATCCAGTACTAAAAACAGTTTTAGCATTCAGGATACAATGGCCAGGACATACCAATGCCTTGAAATGGTAGAGTTTTTGACAGTGGATATTTATGATAGTACCGCAGGTCTGCAGTGCGGCATGTTGAACAAGAATACTAGGTTATATGTTACGTTGTCCATACCTAATTTATGCAGACAAATCACAGGGATGAAGTACAAATTCGAACTCTGTATATATCGCATTGTATTGCTTGTTTGAGCAAAACCATGGTGATTTCGAACAAGATAGATGAAATTTTCTACCCTGCTTCTCTCTCTAATTCTTATATGTGGGACCCATGTTCCATGGTCTCAGTCCAGCTAGTGTGTTACAATCACCACGTACTGTGCTCATCCTCCTTAATATCCATTCTATTGCGGCTGCTCTCTTCCTAGGTTGTGACCAAACATGAATGTGATGTAACCGTCATGGAGCATCGAGCACCATTATAAATTATCCCATTTACTATGTCTAGCCAGTCTTAGTAGTATTTGTTCAATGTTCTGGAACACCCAACAAGGAACCTGCTTCCACAACACCGAAGGCTAGCTCCAAGGCTGGTCACGAACTAATCTGAAAACAACACGGCAACACGCAGAGACACCCATCCGAGATCTCACTGATGTAGTTGTGTGACATATATCCTGTCGTAGCAGGGGTCCTGTTAGTTTCTTGATCATTGGCTCCTTCCAGGATTGGACACTACAAGGCTGAAGCAGATGGAACATATAGATGGGTGGCCTAGGGTCGATCAGCATGCATGTGAAGGATTTTCAGGAGATAAGGAGAACAAGCAATACAAGGTCGACTTGACCCGTTTAACGCCCAGATACTACAGCATGATTCTGCAGATTTGCTATATGCACATAAGTCTAGTTCTGCACTCCAAATTTTTGCTATATGCAAAGAGGCTTTTTTGTCAGATTATGAGAAGTAATCTTGTAAAATCCCTTGCAGCATCTTACTTTTATTAATTAGAGACTCCAAACTTATTAGTGTCACCACATCATGACTTCACCAGCACACCGGCCAGTAGCGGTGGAGCGCAGGATTTCAAGATTGGTTGTACATAGGGAAACAAATGTCGCAGTTTTATCAAGTTTAGCATGATTTCAAGATTAGGTGTACATAGTGAACAAAAACATTGAGATGTCTTTGGGATAAAATTAAGCAAGTTTATAATCAAAATGATTCCTCAGTGAGCTTCAATTGTCTCCCAACAACTGTGATAGCTAGCTCGGCTAGCCATCCATCCGCTACGCGTTTATCCCTGCTGCTGACCTTGTAGGGCTTGAAGTCTATGTGACCTCCACAGCCTCTGCCCTATTATTTTGCTCGCTCAGCATATAACCAGGCTCAGCTTTCTTGGATTGCCACTATAATTAGCAGCGTATGGCAGATCGATCAGCCGTAAGGCCCGTAACCTCAATCTCCAAATGCTTTATTGGAATGAGGAAGACAAAAAGAATGATGTGGATTTTCTCTGTGCATGTGCAGACATCAACGGGGCATCGGGTGATTCGTGACTGGTAGATGGGACCTTGTTGGGGTGCATTCGCTTGTTGGCCAGGTTGATTGTAGCTCAACAACACCATAATGATCTACTACCTCAAAAGGAAATAATCTATTTTTCTTGTTTATGCTGGTACATGTGCACAACACAGATTAGCTCAAACATTAGTGTACAAATCTATAAGTATACTAGTTCTTTATAAAAATTATTCGGTTTACATGTCCCTTGTTTTGACTGCCAAAGGCTCAGAAACCCAAAGGCTCTGCTAGTAGTGCCATCTTCCAAATTCTCAACCGTGAGTAGTTTTATGGGCATACATTGGTAGATGCCATAAGTACACTTTAAAAAATAGATGCATATACATTCAGTATGTCAATTCTGTATTAGTGCCAACGTACACTTGAAGAGATAGACGTGATAAGTACTATTATTAATTAGGAAGTACTTAAGTTCTTTTCAGACCTCGAAACAGACACGTGACCTCAAAACAGATCGAGCTACCAAAACCATCGATTGACATGGACCAAACCATCTTGCAACTTAATTTGTCGACACACCCTGTCAGAATGACATGTTATTTGTAAGAACAAATAAATAATACGCCAGTAATTGGATGCAAATTAGAGGCAAAAGCTATTTGGATGAAAAAAAAGGACATGACACTGGAGCGGCTGAGCTGCATCTGCATGAAAAACCAAGAGAACAACAGGTACATATCCTAGAGAACATAGCTGACATCTGGTGACTCGTATAACAGGTACATGAACAAATACATGACTCGTTTTCTAAAATTAGCAACTGGGAACCAAAGCTACGAAATCAAATCAAATTTTCAGGTTGACCGATCTGATAAATCCAGGAATCCCTAATCCCTCAGTCCCTCAGCTCATACCAATCCATGTCAAAACTCAAGTCAGATGCGCTGAGCATTCAACATCTCGCTAGGTCCAAGCTTGCACGCACTAGAGCAAGAGGCACCATTGGTCCAACGAGCACAACCTTGTGAGGCACTGTTGCTCCAACGAGCTGCTCCAGACATCCAAGTCTAGCTTGTGATTTTGCTCCAGATGCCTCCTAATCATAAAACATGGCCTAGCTGTCTCTGTCCCATCTCTATCTCTTAGAGATGTTAGGTTCCCAACCATTCTGCCCTCCCTTCCTAACTCTATCCACCAATGACTTTCTGAGTTCTCATAGGTTTCCCTTAAACAACGGGACGACTACATGTGAACTTATATATATTTACGATACATTCACCCAGTAATACATTAATGTCGTTACATGTACAACAAAAGTAAATAATGGAAGGAATAATGGCGCAGGAATTTGATACCAGTAGCCTCTATCTCCATGCCAATTGCCACGTTATATGTACATCACTAGTACAAAAAAGAATTTAGTGAGGATACTAATTTTTTAGGTCCTTAGAACATCTACCACATCTGAAACAATCAAGAGGCTTAATGGCCGCAACACACCTTTACAAATAATTTTTCGCAACACACCTTTACAAATAATTTTTTTTGCAACACACCTTTACAAATAATTTTTAGATCCGGACCTTCTAAGAAATCTCCTCCGGAAGTCCATTTTTAGGCAGGGCCATCATTCTAAATGCTTGTCATAAAGAAAACAGTAACTATTTGATATTTGTTCAGAAGAAAGCAAAGTTCAAAATTAAAATTGTAGTGCTCGATGTGACCTACAACTTTGTAGTTTCCAATATTTTTATTTAAAGTCGTTTAGAGAGCCATTTAAACATTTAAAATTATTATATTTTAGAATTCAGGCTTTTCAATTTTCTAGAGGCGAACCCTATAGAAACATAATTGCTTCCACAGAGTACCAGTCTTACATGCTGTCATGAACCAAAAGAGCACCGCCAAAGAAGGGTCCAACAAGGGGCAGCCCAAACACCGACTAGGGCCCAAGGCCTTGGCGTGCGCGCGCTCCGGGCCGGTCACCGCCATCGTCCGCCGTAAAACACGCCACGTCGGTTGCTTCGCAATTAAGTAAGGGATATTTAAGGAATAAAGATAGGAATAAAATAGAGAATAAATAGATTGCTTGTAAAAGAGAAATTCCAATGTATAAGGAAACCTCTAGATCTTACTTAGCAAGCAAGTCTCCCTCCGACTATAAATACAAGGGGATGTAATCATTGGGATCTTAATCAGAAAAATTAAAGGGGTAACACCCAACAACTCTTGTCTCTCCAGCTCTCTCTCCCCCCCCTAACCCTAGCGCACGTGCGCCGCCACCATTAGCGCCGTCGCCGCCTGCCCACGATGCGCGCGCGCCCGGGCGCCCTGCTGCCCGCGGCGCCACGCGCCCGCCGCCCCGTCGCCGTCCCCATCATCGCCGGTGCAGCTGTTCGTCTTCACCATCGTCTTCTACTTCGCCGTTCGTCATCAACTTACGTCACCACACCATTGATCGTCGTCAACATCGCCATCTCGCCGCCGATCACCCCCCAGCCGGCCGCCCGCGCTAACGCCGCCGGCAGCCACATGTCACGTCGGAATCGATCCGGTTTGTGACACATGCTTGTATCATGATGGTAACGAAGATTGTCTAAGCTACAGTCTATTATTAATGCTCTTATGCGCATCCAATAAATCAGTCCTCTGTGAGTACCAGTCTTAAAAAGTACGCTAGATCATATATTAAGAAATCTGTTGAGATTATGATGAAGGAAATGATTTATTTAGTGAAAAAGGAAAAAGGATACATGGGAGTTGCCCAAAGCAACGGATGGAATTGTGGGTGAAAACAATCTAGAGAACCTTGCGCGCTGCTGCTTCTGTTGCTCTCGCTTGGTTGCCGCTGCTAGACAGAGAGAGAGATGGCGCGAGAAACACTGTGCAAATGGAACAGTCTTGTTCAACCTTTTTCGTGATAAGAAGTGTGTGACTATTCTTTTTCTAGGATACACCGTCTCCTAGGCCCTTGAAACAAACAAGTACTAGGAAAAGTAAGATGGAATGGTTCCATATATACTCGTGAACCAAAAGCGTCTACATATATGGACAAGACCATCCGCTGTGATTGGTTTCATTAAATACTTGTTATAGAAGAAGGTAGACATACAAAACAAGTGTGGGACGGTGAATAAACTCAGTGCACTAGTCTGATATTTATTTATAAGTAAATAATTCAGTTTAGTACCATAATTGTGTGTCAGTGACACCACAAACAATGTCGGCGCCACCATCAACAACATCTCTAGTAGGGTCAAACTCACCGAGTTGGTCATGAACTAATCTAAAGCATGAGGAGGCATAGAGATGGTGACCAAGGATGGATCGGCAAAGGCATCCATGACTGGCTGTCTAGATGGGCACAATTGCTTTTTATTGTGTCTGGCCTCCAGGTCATACAGTATGGTTCTACAACTAAGCTCCAGGCACGCGTGAGAAGTTCTGCAGTATAGATTTTGTCATAGAGTCACTTGAAAACTACCTGTGTTATTGTTCCAGATGCCTCCAAATCCAAACACATTGTGTCCCAGTGAGGTCGTGACTCCTTGTACCATCTCCACCTCTCAGGAAGCTAGTTTCCCAATAATAAATGTCCCCACCCTATGTCCAACAAAAACTTACTGGGTTTTCATTATCTTTGATCTACTAACTAGGTGTACATAACGGCATCTACATTTGCCTAGTGGCTGCATCATCTGTTCATTCTGCAAATAATGATAGTAATTTTGCGCTAAGATAGCAAAACTGTGTTCACTGCACCATCCGGTCGCTTAAAATTGCACACGCCACGTGGTCTCAGCATACAGTGGAACACAAAAAGATAAAAAGAGGTAAGGCAGCTATAATGGACATTAACAGGCTGCACCACACTCGGTGTTGTCGATCCACTATAAAGGATATTGCGGATGCCTCATATTTCCAGAAAACACTGGTGGGTCTCATATTTGCGAGAAACTCTCTTTGAACTGTTATGCATGTTTTTTTAGTTCATTTGGAAGCTATATATTATGCTACATAGCTGGAAGATATCGAACTGATGACTAGTCATGGGAAATCCTTGGTACATGTATATATAGGTGTTGAACTGACCCTTTTAGGCCCCCTTTGGTTCACGGGAGAACCAAAGGAAAAAAACTTAGGAAAGTTTCCTTTCCTTTTGCTGAGGTCATGGTCCCTTTGGTTTGGTAGGAAAAGCGCAGGGATCCTTCCTCTGGAATGAGTCGCTCTCTCACAGCGCCGTAGGAAAGAAAACATCCACCGCGAGTTCATGGAAAATGTAGGAAAGCACGGTGAAACAAAGCTTCGATTCGAGGGCACCGAAGCTGCTCTGCCGAGCCCGTGCACCAGCGCCACCGCGACCGTCCGTCCTCGCCACGTAGCGTCGTGGTGGGCTGCCGCTGCTGAAGCGCAGTGCGTCCGCGACGCCGACCGGAACCCCGCAACCTCCGCCGGACCACCGCCCTGGATCCGGATGCGGGCTGTCCGCGACGGGCGCCTCGCTGCCGGCCTTCGACACCACGACCACTTCCACCGACTCCTCGTGGGGACCCGACGCCGCCGGCAGGGCGGAGGCTGCCCCAAAAGGTCCCACGGTGCCGCCGGGCTCGGCAGCTGTTGCTGGTGACGGAGCCCGGCGTCGCTGGTGGCACGGGGCACATCTCGCGAAGACGCGGACTCGGATCCGCCGAGGCGCCGAGGCTAGGGAGTGCAGGGGGAGGTAGAGCAGGAGGGGGGGAAGGGAGAGGGAGAGGAAGGGGAGCGGGGCGGAGCGGCGGATGCGGCTTGCCAAGGGAGAGAGGGTGAAGGAGAGGATGAACGCAGGGAGTACCGAGGCCTATCCTGTGACTCTGAAGGAAAGGTGTGGGTAGAGCGGTGGATCCTATCCTCGCGACTGTGAAGGAAAGGAATTGAGCGAGCTTCCTATCCCGTGCCTATCGGATCCTATATTTTTCCTATGCTTTTCCTACGAGCCAAAGGGGGCCTTATAGATCGAGTGAAACGTCAAGAGGAAATGCTAGAGAAATGCAGTCCATGTTGGATGCTCCTCCAAGACTTCTACAAAGGACACATAAATGCACTGCAGCAATGGTTACCCATGTGCCCAGTTTTAAATAGCGGGCTATGGCAAATAGCGGCACATTTTTTCTAGAGGCTATAAGGCTATAGCAGAGCTATACCAGATAGCGATTTATAAGTAAAACTATGAAAAACAACAATAATTAATGCCAAAACAAGTAAAATATGATATTTGATTAACACAAATACGTTTACATGGTTCTACAAGTCTAAATAACATTACCAAATATCAATATGATATTACAACATCGTTCATAAAAAATTAATCATCAAAAATACCAAATTAGTAGCAAATGAAATACGCTATAGCGGTAGATAGCGGCGCTATAGCGGAAAATAGCGACAAGTAGCTGTAAATAGCGGTGCTATAGCGAAATACGAATAGCTTAGCGGGCGAGCCCATGTGTAACTGTGCAATGCGAGTTATGACTTGAGAAGTTAGTTATCCACTAAATTCGAGCTCTGCATAATCATTTGCACTGACATTTATGATATTATTGTAAGTACAAGCCGAACTGCTTGCACATATGTCAAGTTCAAGAAGCTCGTCCTTAACTTCATACACTATTTCAAAATGATGCTGTGTTTTATATATATTAAATAATAATTATATTAGTATACAATATTTATTTCTTGCTGTAAGGAATGGTGTGATGAGGCCTTTTTACATGAAAACCGAGAGGCGATGTTGCACCACACATATATCAAGTTGAAGAATGTTAGAAGGATAATATCGGAATAGCCACACAATGGACACAAGCTGTTAAGGCGCCCATATACAAATTAAGATATGTTGTTGGACAAATTTCAACTTCATAATACCTTGAAAGTACCTTGTTATAAAATAACAAATAGACATACTACACAGCTCCAATGCATATTAAGTTGCTTTTATTTTTTCTTGCAGAAAATAAAATGGAGAACATGGAAAACCTGAAGATCTGTACTACCATCAAGATATGGACTGCCTGAAAATTCTGTTGCGATAATTAATGAATTCATTATCCACAGTGCCATTGTTAAGCACCAGTATTGGACTACCGGTACAATATTGAAGGCCGCTAATACATGATCAAGCTAAGGTGCATTTTTTTACAATATGGTCATGGAAACATGAATATTCTCCGCAGGACTCTGCCTTTTCCCAAGTTCAAACATTGTTAGCAGCGATCCGATGGGCGCAACACTCCTAGCCTCGTGGTGTGTCTGCCTCTCCATGCTGGCAGTCTGACTCCCTCTCTCCGTTTTGCATTTCCCTTGCATGTGCACTTAAGTCCTTCTGCACTCAATCTCCTCATTCCCCCAAGAATACTGGGGCACTGCGAAAACCTTGGCCTGTAAGTTGGCTTGGGTGCAGGCACATGAACACAGACGAAGGTTTGCAAAATATCGTAACATTTTCGGAAGCATCATAGATGTCCTAGCTCCTGATGCCTCCTAACCCTAATGAATACGACTAATTGTGCTCTGTTTGTTCTCGGACACAGGTGATGATCCCTCTCTCTCTCTATCTCTCTCTGTATTTCTTTCTCTCTCTCTCTCTCTTTCTCTCTCAGCTTTGCTAGGATATGAAACAGTTGACTATAGGAAAAACTTGGTACATGTATAGGTGATGATCTGATCCTTTTATAGATCCAGTGAAACGTCAAGGGAAAATGCTAGAAAAATGCGGTCCATGTTGGATGTTGTTTCAAGACTTCTACTCTACAGAGGACACATTGATGTGTTGTAAATGGTGACCAGAAATAGTGCAGAAATTAGAAAAGCACTAATGCAGCAATAGTTGACCATGTGTAACTGTGCAATGCGAGTTATGACTTGAGAAGCTAGCTATCGACTAAATTTAAGCTGCATGATCATTTTGCATTGACATTATGTAGGATGTAAGAGTAAATACAAGCCAACTGCATGCACATATGTGAAGTCTTTCAAGAAGCTCTTCCTCAACTACAAACATTTTTTTCAAAATGACACCGTGTTTTATATATATTAAATATATTAGTATAAAATATTTATTTCTTGCTGTTAGGAATCTAGTTGTGATGAGGCCTTCTTACATGAAAATCGAGATGCGATGTTGCAACACACATATGTCAAGTTCAAGAGGCTTAGAAGGAAAATTTGGAATAGCCACACGATGGACACAAGCTGTTAATAAGGCAACATACAAATTATGGTATGGTGGTTGTACAAATTGGAAATTTGTAAAACCTTCAAAATACCTTACTATAAAATAACAAATAGGCATACTCCACACCTCTAATGCATATTATGTTGCTGTTGTTTTTTTTTTGCAGAAAATAAACTGAGAACATGGAAAACCTGAACATCTGTACGACTATTGTGACCATGGACTGCAAGAAAAAAAATCAGTTGTGATAATTAATTTATTATTCGCATGGCCATTGTTAAGCACCAGTATTAGACTACTCGTACAATGTGATTGAAGGTGGCTAAAACATGATCAAGCTAAGGAAACCTGGACTTTAGGTACATTTTTCTTACAATACAATCATATGGAACCATAGTAGCGGCTTTCCGATGGGCGCAAAACTCCCAACAACTTGGCACAGTCTACCGTGGTGATGTGTCCTCCTCTATGCTTACGTTCTGACTCACTCTTTCCATACCCTCTCGAAATATTGCGTTTGGCAATTCCAAAAGAGTCGAGCAAGAGAAATTTGGCGACAATGGTAACGCCACGGCTTGGGTGGAGGCACATGAAAAGACAAGGCATCCACGAGCGGAAGTTAAAACAGAAAGGGGTGTACCATTTTAGGCCGCACCATAGCTGTCCTAGTTCCTGATGCCTCCTAATCCAAATGAATACTCAGGCCTAATTGTGTTCTGCTTCTCTCTCTCTCTCTCTCTCTCTCTCTCTCTCTCTCTCTCTCTTCTCCCCCGTGTGTTTATGTTCTTTTGGACTGCCTCTGAGCTACTCACACACGTAGAGATACTTTGTGAGATAAGCACAGGTGACATGAAGCTGAGACTACCAATCACACGGAACAACGAGGAGTTGAATAGGTGGTGCACTATTTATGCACTTTTGCTCCACCATTTATGCATATAGATGCATGACCCCTGGTTCCAGTACTATAAATAGTTTCAACATTCAGGATAATACAATGGCCATACCCAGCATGCCTTGATATAGGAGATTATCAGTGGATATGGATGAAACTTGAAAAGTACTGGTGGTCTGCAGTAGGGCGTACCTCGTGTCCACTGTTCTGTCATTCACTTTTAGCACAGAATTATTAGGGCATGTTGAACCCACAAACAAAAATCACAAGGATCTTACTTTGAATAAGTTTGCTGGCTTGTCTGTGGTATCGTTTGTACATATAGTACTTAATTTATACACATAAATCACAGGGATCAGTAAAAATTTGAACTCTGTATATATGTCATTTTATTCCTTGTTGAAAACATGGTTATTTCAAAGTCAGATGAATTTGTCCTGTGGCCTCACTCCTGTAAGTGTTACAATCACTGCTGTGCTCATCCTCTTTAATATCAGTTCTCTTGTGGTCTCTCTCGCCGTGTGTTGACACAAAGATACATGTGTTGTAACAGTGATGGAACATCAATCATAATTGTCCCATTTACTACTGTCTAGAAATTCTGGTTTTTTGTCCCATTTACTCGCGAACAAGTAGCCTTAGCCTTCATGACGAGCCTGGTCACGAACTAATCTGAAGAGAATGCGGTGGTTCTGAGACACTCATCGGCATAACATTACTCCTATGTGACAGGCATCCGAGATCTCACTGGACTGGCATCCTGTACCTAGATCGAGGAGGCCTGTTAGTTTGTGGAGCAGTGCTTGTGTTGTTCCTCCTATTGGAATGTAATTGGGCTCGTGGGACTGTCTATCCTGACTCCCAACATAGCCTATATATGTACAATACAATGAGTATTCCCTCATTCATACACTTTCATGGTATCATGAGACGGTTCGCCCCCACGACCTCTCGCTTCCACCAACCCTAGCCGCCGCTGAACACCACGATTGCCGGTTACCCGCCGTCGCTGAGCACCCGCTCGCCGGCCCTCCCCTCTCCCGCCTCGCCGAGCTCCCTCACAGGCCACGTCGCAATCCATCCTCACCACACGCCTCCGATCTGCCCTCCGGATGGCCATACCCCAGCATGCCTTGAAATAGGAGATCTATACATACCTATAATTTTCGTAGAACCACAGAATCTCCGTCATAGACTCGAACACTGTTTGGGAACAAGTAGCAACTCCAAACCGTCACATACCTATAATTTCAGTTGTGATAATTAATGAATTCATTATTCACATTGCCATTGTTTGAAGGTTGCTACTACATGATGAAGCTATGGAAACCTAGGCTTTAGGTGGATTTTTTGACAATACAGTCTTGGAAACATAAATATTCTCTGCTGGCCTCCTCGCCTTTCCAAGATCAAACATTGTTAGCAGCTTTCCGAATGTCACAACACTCCCAGCCTTGTGCCAGTCTACGTGGTGCTGTGTCTGCCTCCCCATGCAGGCAGTCCGACTCCTTCCCTCCGTTTTGCATTTCCCTTGCATGTGCACTGAAGTCCTTCTGCACTCAATCTCCTCCGACATTGGTATCGGACCTTCCCCCAAGGGTACTGGGGCTCCGTGAAGACCTTGGCTTGTACCATGGGGCTCACCAACTTTTATCCATCGCGCTGTCTGCACTTTGTCCATTGGTGGTGTGGTAGCCTAGAGCTTGTCGCGTGGTTGGCAGGGAGAATGGTAACGCCAGTTGGCTTGGGTGCAGGCACACGAACACAGACGAAGGTTGAGAAAACATTGTAAGATTTTCGGAAGCACCATAGATGTCCTACCTCCTGATGCCTCCTAATCCTAATGAATATGCCTAGTTGTGCTCAGTTTGTTGTCGGACATAGTGGCTACCTGCAATGTGCTCTCTCTCTCTCTCTCTCTCTCTCTCTCTCTCTCTCTATTTCTCTCTCAGCTTTGCTAGGATATGAAACTGATGACTATAGGAAAAACTTGGTACATGCATAGGTGATGATCTGATCCTTTTATAGATCGAGTGAAACGTCAAAGGAAAATGCTAGAAAAATGCAGTCCATGTTGGATGCTGTTTCAAGACTTCTACTATACAGTGGACACATTGATGTGTTGTAAATGGTGACCAGAAATAGTGCAGAAATTAGAATGTACTACTGCAACAATGGTTGCCCATGTGTAACTGTGCGGTGTGAGTTATGACTGTTGAAGAGGCAGACCCCCGCTCCTTGTGCAGTGAGGTCAGAGGCGAACGGGGCCGCACACGATGGCGGCGGCGGCGGCGCCCGCTTTTTGCGAGAGAAGCCCTAGGCGGCCGCTCTAATCTTCGCTGGCTTGAGCATGTAGTGGTTGAGAGCTTGATCAATGCGAGTTATGACTTGAGAAGCTAGCAATCCACTAAATTTGAGCTGCATGATCATTTTTTCACTGACATTATTTAGGATATATAAGAGTAAATACAAGCCAACTGCATGCACATATGTCAAGTTCAAGAAGCTCGTCCTCGACTCCATACATTATTTCAAAATGACACCGTGTTTATATTAATTATATTAGTATAAAATATTTATTTCTTGCTGTAAGGAATCTAGGTGTGATGAGGATTTCTTACATAAAAATCGAGATGTTGCAACACACTTGTCAAGTTCGAAAAGCTTAGAAGGAAAATAATGGAATAACCACACACTGGCACGCATAATCTGTTAAAGGGCCCATATACAAATTACAGTAAGGTTGTTGTACAAATTGCAAATTCATAATAACTTGAAAATACCTTATAATAAAATAACATATAGGCATACTCCACACATCCATGCATATTAAGATGCTATTGTTTTTCTTGCAGAAAAAAAAAAGAAACATGGAAAACCTGAACATTTGTACTACCATTGAGACATGCATGGACTGCAAGAAAATTCAGTTGTTATAATTAATTCATTATTCACATTGCCATTGTTAAGTTCTAGTGTTAGACGACTATTATCAGTACAATATGCTTGAAGGTGGCTAATACATGATTAAACTCTCCAAGAGAGTCGAGCCAAAGAAGTGGCGCCAGTGGGATTGGACCTCCCCCCTGCAAGGGCATTGTGGCACTGCGGCAACCTTGGCCTGTGCCATGGGGATCACCCACTGCACTTGGTGCTTGTTGTGTTGTGGTCGCCTCGAGGTTATTGCGCCGGTAGGCATCGACAATGGTAATGCCAGTTGCCTCGGATGGAGGCACATGAACACTAAAGGCATCGACGAGCAAAAGTGGAAATCCTCGTACCATTTTGGGCACCTCCATAGCTGACCTAGCTCCACCATGTTTGTCTATATATGGTGAACATGTACAATAGAAAAAAAAATTCCGGACTATGGGCAGTGGAGTTAAGCAGATTTTTTTTAAGATAATGGATAGTATTTCATACCCGGCTTCATCTATTAATAGATACAATCAGGAAAATTATTTCAAAGTGTGGCCACATGCAAAAAAAAAAAGGAAGGAAATAAAACGATACAAGCTCGAAAAAGTCATCCGCAGTCAATTAGAAACCAAAATTTACACGGTCATTTTTATGCTAAGAATATATTCGCATTATGCTACCAACATCTGCATCCCTTGAATGACCAGTTACTGGTGCGGCTGAGCTTTTCTGGACACAAGCTACATATTCAAACTTGTTCAACGTATTGACCACAGGACCAGATCCGAGCACAGCAGAGGAGAGGAGAGGATCACTTGAATTGCCTTTTCGATCTGGATTGATATGAGTTGGTGGTACGTATATACAGACTGCAGGAGATGTTTTCCAAGATGCCTCATATTCCTGTCATCATGCACTGTGCTCCAGCTCCGCTATCTTCTAGTTTTTGTGTTACATATATCTTGTTGGGCCAGTTAGCTAGCTAGGCATGCCTAATGAATCAGTATAGCTACTATTGAAGGAGTATTTATAGGATAAAACTGTAGGCAGAAACCTAGTACAAACATCAAGAGATATGCATCCAAAATTCGTGGCAGTGGTCAGACCTAGCTCACACCCACATTCTTTAATTTGTGGCAGAAAAAAGGATACAGGTCAGAGTTAATATAGTAATGCAGCCTCTATTGACACAATCGGGATTGTACGTATCGAACAACTTTCCTACGGATGTGATTACTGACAAGATATCAGTGTGATTACCAACAAGATAGTTATGCAAAATTTTCCTATTGACACAATCGGGATTGTACATTAGAACAAAAATAATTTATGCAAAATTTTGGAAGCAACCAAGTTATTTTATTGTCAAGAGAAATTTGATTTCCTAAACAACACCATACAAGATATGAGTGTGATTACCAACAACATAGTTTTTTTTGCGGTTGTACTCACCAAAAAAGTTAATGCAGAATTTTTTGTGTGTTTTTCGGAAGACAGTTATTTAATTTTCCTATGTGTTTTTGAAGACTATCAAGATAATTGTAGTTATATATTTTTTTTAGATCAAAGGCATTCCCCCGGCTTTATTAGAAAGCGTAACAAACACCCAAGACCTAACTCTGGCATACCCAGGATTACAGTTCAAAGCACTCATAAGTGCTGCCCATGACCCTCTATGTAACTAGCAACTCAAACATCTAAGCATCTCAGACTTACCGCCCAACTAACAGAGACCTCTTAGTTCTAACACAGTGTTTATCACAGATTACATAAGACGGCAGATTACAAAAGATTTATTCCTCCCAGACTACAGTCATGGGGAACACGCCGCTTCCTAATTTGCATTTGCCGCCAACAGCTGAAACACCTCCTCCGCTTTTTGGCACCATCTTCTTCTTCAGCAATGGCTTCCATGTCTTGAGCAGGATGATAGTCTTGTGGATTATGCCTTTTGGGGACGCCAAAATCTTCTTGTTGATCGCTATATCATTTCTGGTCTTCCAAATGGTCCACAAGGCTCCTGCACATGTTATTAACATCATTTTCTATCTAACTCCCTACGACAGTCATCCAAGAACTCTATAAGAAAATCAGCACATGTAAGAGGGGCTCTTGGCCATGAGAGAGCATCTTTGAGGAATGTCCACAAATAGGCAGCTATAGGGCATTGAAAAAGTATATGGTCATTAGTTTCAGGTGTTTCACATGTGAAGCACTCTTCTGGGCCTGACCACATTTTCTTTTTCAACTGTACCCCCGACTGGATGCTGTCATGAGTGGCCATCCAAATAAAAATCTTCACTTTTAGAGGGATATTACATTTCCACAAGTTGATCATTTGTTGATCAATTACTCCATTGAAAGTCAAAGTCTTGTACAGTGAGCTTGTTGAATACCTATTAGACTTTTCTAATGTCCAGTGGAATCTATCTCTTCCTTCTAGTAAAGAAATAGGAGTCAGTAACTCTAGTAGTTCTGTCAATTCCTGTCTTCTAAATTGTAAATTCCAGATCCCATTTGCACAGGCTTTGGATACCTCTATATCAGGATTGCTAACAACTTGAAACAAGTTTGAAAATCTTAAGTACAGGGGGCAATCTCCTAGCCAAACATCCATCCAAAATCTTGTTTGGCAACCACTTACTACCTCTATAGCCCTACCTCTCTAGAACCAAACTCTAATATCTAGTAGGGTTTTCCAAAACTGAGAACCTCTCCTGGTTTTTATCTGAAAAATGCTTTTATCTCCTAGATACTTCTTCCTCAAGATTGTGGTACATAGGTTATCCACATCTCTTTCTAGCATATCAATCCATTTGGCTAGCAGGCAAGTGTTCATAATTCTGACATCTAAGAAACCAAGACCTCCAAACTCTTTGGGTCTGGCTAAAGCCTCCCATTTTATCATATGGTATCTCCTCTTGTTTCCTGTACCCTCCCGAGAAAAATCTTGATCTAATTGAATCCAATAGTCGGAAATTGCCTTCATACAATTGGTACACCCCCCCATAGTGTACATTGGTATGCTGGATAGACATGACTCTATTAGCATTGATTTGCCTCTAGAGGAAAGGTAGTCACACTGCCATGTTCCCAGTCTCTTTGCTGTTTTGTCAATACATAACTCAGTTGGGCTTTAGAAATCTTGTGAATACTGACCGGCATGCCCAAATACTTAAGAGGGAAGCTTGCTAACTTGCAGTTCAATATCTCTAGTGCCTGCTGCTGTTGGTGAACCTCTAATCCAACTGTAAACATTTCACTCTTCTCATAATTGATCTTCATACCTGACATAGCTTCAAAACAAGACATAATCAATTTTGTCCTTAATAGGTTTTACGGATCATAGCTCAAAAAAGATCACCGTGTCATCTCGCATATTGTAAATGAGTTAGACCTCCTTCTACTACGTGTGGGACTAGTCCTTTTATCACTGAAGCTTGACATGCCTTAGTCAACATAGTGGATAGTGCATCAGCTACCAAGTTGAATAGTAGAGGAGATAGAGGGTCTCCCTGTCTAAGACCTTTGAAGCTTCTAAAGTATTCACCTCTTGTGCCATTTATGTTCAAACACACATTACCACCTTCTTATCGCTGCATTGATCCATTGTATCCATTTTGCACCAAAACCTTTTCTAGTCATCACTTCCTCTAAGAAATTCTAGCTAACTTTGTCGTAGGCCTTCTCAAAATCTAGTTTTAAGGTAACTCCTGTCTGTTTCTTAACTTTGAGTTCATGCAATACCTCTTAGATTATAACAATTCCTTCTAGTATGTTCCTTTTTGGGATGAAAGCAATGAAACCGGCCGTCAGTTTTGCCAATTACCCTTGTCAAGATGATGGTAAGGACCTTTGTGATAATCTTGTAAATCACATTTAGTAGGCATATTGGTCTAAACTGTTTTTTATATTTGTTCTTTGGTTTTGTCTTTGGAATTAGAATGATAACTCCATAGTTCAATCTCCATAATCGTAGCCGCCCTTCATGTAGTCTATCTAACATCTCTTTAATATCTCCTCGATGTTGCTCCAAAAGGTCTTGTAGAATTGAACACTAAAACCATCAGGTCCAGTGCGGTGTTGTTCTTCATTTCCTTCAGAGCATAATCTAGTGTTGTTCTTCATTTCCTTCAGAGCATAATCTAGTTCCTCTAGTGTAAAGGGTCTAGTTAGCCACATGTTTTCTTGTGTATTCACCGTTGTTCTTCTGTGCTCCACATATCTTCATTTAAATGCATATTTGCCGCCTCAAATTTTGCCAAATAGATTCTTGTAATAAGCAAAGTGATATGCTCTTTTAACTCTAGTTCTATATTTAAAGTAACTCCTTCATGTTCCAAGTTTGCAATGTGCATCTTTTCTTTTCCTTCCATTTGCACATTTATGGAAATAACTTGTGTTTGAATCTCCTCGTAAAGCCACTGCTTCACCTCCCTTTCTCTACCATTGCATTTCTTCATCGCCTAGGATTTTTAGTAACTCCTTTTCCACACTATATCTCCGGACCACTCACTTTGACTAAGATCTCTAATCTCACTCTCTTCATCTAAAACTCATTATCTCCATCATTAATCCCTTCTTCGGTCTTTTTTAAGTTGGTCTGTCCAAATTTTGCCCCGTCCTTTGATAGCTCTCACGAAGTTTAGTAGATAGGACATGCCAATGATCTAAAATTTTAAATTTGTATCTGTTTGGCCATTTATCTATCACCCATTCACGTAAGCCTTGTTGGTTTGTCCAAAGGGGAGCTGAAGCGAAAGTAGAAGTTCTTCCCAACTCTAGTCTCCGATGTGTCTACTATCGGGGGTTGTGATCGATCCCAATCTTGGGGCGCTTAGCACTTGAAGTCGAGATTGAATTTATCTTCCCATGCATTCGACACCAAAACTCTATCTAGCACACAAAGAATTGGTGGAGTTTGTTTGTTTGACCAAGTATATCTACTTCCGGATCTGTGAAGTTCTCTCGTGGCGCCTCATTTATCATATCGTTGAAAAAGCATTCATTAGAGGTACATCTACATTGCCGTTGATTTCTCGGAGATAGATCTGACTAGATTGAAATCACCACCTATTAAAAACAAAAGGATTACGTGGTCAGCAGCTTTTGTCGGATCTCCTCTAAGAACTCAATTTTCCTATCATCATGTGCTGGGCCATATATGTTGATGAGAGTCCACTCAAAATTATCTTCTATCATGACCATCTTCATACTTTGATAGAAAGTGTCGTGGTCTATCTCGACTACTTGAGCCAGGTTAGCATCTACTCCCATAAACATTCCACCTGAGTGTCCAGAGCAAGGAACCCAACTCCATTGTATATCTCTATTACCGGCAAATCTGTCTAGTTCTCTTTGGCGAAAACTGGATTTAATTGTTTCTTGAAGACAGAAGCAGTCAAAGTTATGGTTTGCAATTAACTCTAGAAACTGTTTCCTCCTTGCTGAATTACCTGGGCCTCCTCGATATTCCAAAACAAAATCTTCATGTTTGGTATGGTATTAATACCTCTTAATCAAAGATTTCTCTTTGGGAAATAACTCTAGGAGACACCTCAATCTTCGTTCTTTTGTCTTCTCACAAAGACTTTGCTTTCTGGCCTCAGGAATAATACCTCTATCTTCTTGTTGTGGGTTGTTTTTTGCACCTTCAGCAATCTTACTTCTAGCTTTTTCTAATGCTTTCTCAGCTTCCACATTAGCTTGGATCAAAGAAATATTAGATAGAACAGTAGCCTCATCATTACCCAAAGACACACCACATGCTTTTGTTATGGTTTCAATGCAAGAGGGGGGATTAATAGGTGGGATGGGGTTGTTGTTACCTTGCAGAAAAAACTTGAACTCTTCTTAGTCTTGGCTTTGTCCTCTATTGTGGCTCCATCTTCCTTTGTCCTGTTGCTGTGCCTGGTAGCTTGAGCATAGTTGAGAAGTTGTGTTTGCTTTTTGTTAACCTCCTTGTCTTCCTTACTGACAGCTTTAGTTGTTGCCTGGCCATTGCCTTCCCCAGCTTCCTGCACTTTATCATTGTTAACCTTCTCAGTATGATCTTCTGTTATTAGCTCACACACAGGGGGCAATTCTGTTTCTACAAATCCCAGATCATTAAGACTGAAGTCCTGGATCTGCTGTGGATTTTTGTCTTCTAGTTCACCATCCTTTGCTATGTCTATGTGCTAACTGCTTATCTCTAATTTCTTTACCATATCTCTTTCAGTCTTCTCCTTCTTCTTGTCCAATAACTCCTGCTCAAGAAGACTTTGAAAAGTGATAGCTTTTTTGTTTATGTTTTGATGCAGATGGACCTGTACCCTTTCCCTCAGCTTGCTTAGGTGGGGATTTGCTAGAAGCTATGTAACACCCGAAATTTTGCACTTTTGGAAATAGAATAAAAATAATTTCTTTATGTATTTTTGTGCTCATGAAACATAGGAAAAATAATATTTTTGTGAAGTTAAAATTTATCATAGGAGCTAGACACATGTATGTGCATTCATGCCGGTGCATTTGATTTAATGGAGTGTGTGGTTTAGGCCTAAACTCAAAAGGATTTCAAAATCTCTTGAAAAGCTATTTGAAATGTCTTGAAAATAAAAAGAAAATGCATTCTATTTTATTTTCTATTCTCTAAAGTCCAGCCCGAAGGCCTCTTGTTTTCGTTTCCTTGCTCTGGATAAGGGGCAAAACCTTCCTTGGCCTGCTCGACTTGGACTGAAGCCTTGGCCCAATCCAGCTTGCAAGCAACACAGCGCATCGTGGCCTGATCTCCTTGCTGATAGCGTTGCCTTCATGTTTCTGTGCTCGATCAGGACTCGCGCCGGACGTCGCACCGGACCCGGCCTCGCTTCTCACATCCTGGCGTGAACCGTACGCCGAGGTGGCCTATAAAGCCCGAGCGTTCACAACCGTGCCGCCCTCGTTCTCAACTACCCGCAGCGCCGCCTCGTTCCCAGCAAAAGCAGCAGCCACGCTAGCCCTAGCCATCGAGAGGCCCTAATTCCGCCGCCTCGGCCGAGCTCGCAACAGCGCCGCACCGCGTTGCCATCATCTTCCTCACGAAGGAAAACCAAGCTGCCGCTTTCCTTTGTCTAACTGCCGTATTCCCCTCGATCTCCTTTCTTTCCATCCTTGGAGCATCTTTGGCCTATATAAGCTACGCACCACGCCCTGTCACCGTTCCCAATCTCCTCGCAACATCCGCAGCGCCCGGAGCCCTCATGTTGCCATGTCGCCGCTTCGTGTTTCTTCTAACCCTAAACAGCAGCATCGCCTTCATCCAGAGCATAGCAGCCACAACCCTTGTCGTCGCCTCACCTCAAGCTCGTAACCACTGCAAGCAAGTAACCACTGCAAAACCCTAGCTTTGCATCTCGCCTGCAAGACCGCTCGCCGTCGCCATTAACGTTGTCTGCGGCTTCATTGTCGTTCCCGATCAGCCTGTTCCCGAGCTCTCTAAGTCAAGGTTAAAAAGCTTCCGATGCTTTCAAAGCCTTGTGCCGAAGCTTCGAGCGCCGTCTTGTTCGTCGTTCCATCCTTGCCGCTCCTCGACGCGATTCATCCGCTGCGGGCTTCGCGATCTGGAAGCAGCCCCGTCCACCATAACGAACTGCATGTCGCCGTGCCTTCATCGTCGTCTTTGAGAAATCCCTAGGTGAGCTCTCCTTATCTACCTTTTTATCTTCCTGTTCCGATCAAACCGAGACCATGCATGTACGTGTTTGTTTCCAGTGATGACTGCATCGTGCATGATCTGTACGTGTGCTCTAGCTGATCCGATTAGCTTGATGACATCAATCCTAGCTTTAATGACATCATGACGACATCAACATGATTTCTGGCCGTTTCCTTTGTAGAAAAATAAATCATGGAATACAATGGAAATACGCATATGTATTCAATCATCTTGAGCCCTCTATTGTTTGATCTACGGTCAAGATTAAAGCATACCCTTTCACCAGAATTTTTCTAAAGAGACCTTGAGATCCTCCTATATCTAGCTCGTAGTCCATCCAGCAACCAAAAATCTAATTTATTCTATTTTGAAATCAAGTCTGTTATTTACAAAGCTGCCATCCCGATTTAAATCTTAATAACTTCTTCGTTTCAAATCCGATTTGAGCCGCTTCAAATTTCGTTAGGTTCGTAATTTCATAATCTACATGTTTTTATCACTGTTGTTCAGGTTTCAAACTTTTAAATTTCGAAATTGAATTTAGTTTATTATTTTATTACTAATAAATTGGTAAAATTCATATCTCTACGCCGTTTTAGCTCCGATTTCGGTGATCTTTACGTCTGTGTGATCGTAGAGACGTGTAGAATAGTTTTATGTACTTTTTAAACTGTTTTCCCACTATTGGTGTACTGTTCTAATGGTAGTCTTGTTTGCCATGCATGATTGGATCCATGTGTTTGTGTGTTGCTGATTGGAATCGAGTAGATCGGTGAGCTTTATGTTGTTAATCTCGAAGAAGACCGTGATCTATAAGAAGTTGATGAAGAAGGTGTTTTTTGGGAAAGCATTGGACTTGAAGAAAGGATCTATATTTAAGGCAAGTATAGTTTTGGGATATGCTAGCTTTAAACCATGATCTTATGACTTGCTTAATGTTTATGCACTTAACGTTAAATATGAATTGTTGATAACATGGTTCATAGGGCTTAAAGAGCTATGTTTTATTTATGATGCTCTTAGCTCTCCATAAGGACTTATCCTTTGGCAAAAATCCGGGATTTACCGCATATGCGGCTATGGGGGCTACGTGGCTCGGCTTTAGTCACCAAAGGACCTTATCTATCTTTGTTGGTGGTTTGCCGTAATTGGGAGAAACGGGGTTGTACCTCTCCAAGGCCACTAATATTTTTAGGTGAACCTTTGAAAGGCTTTATAATGGTTTCTCGGGTTTGGGAGTTATAAACCCATGCTTTGGGAAAACATTAACCCGTAGTGAAAGTGTACACCTCTGCGCAGAAGTTAAAAACTGTTATAACAAAATTGTGTTCGCGGGTCATGAACGGCCTTGGAGACATCTATGAATAGAATCACATGCTTATTATGTTGATAATTAACTTGATGTTTATAATCTGTTGGCTATACATGCTTATTAAATTGTTCATGATTTATCGTTTCATGCTATTCATTATTTATGTTATAATGATCATGGGTTTTGGGGTAGATATTGCCTAGCTATATTTGCGGAGTTCGACATGGACTCACTCTTGCTATTCCCCCACACCCTCGGGAAGAAGTTAGGCTTGTGATCAACTAGTCGGTGGTTCCTGTGGTGCCTACATCAAAGAACAGAGTCTTTCCATTGCCTCGCTAGCCGAGGTTATGTTTTTCTTATTAGGTTTGTTTTATCTTAAGCATTGTGAATTGATTACCATTCATTTGTAAACTATATGTGAGATTTGACTTCCAGGGCTCACATATAGCTTCATCTGGTTTTGTTCTTAAAACTAGGTGTTACAAGCTATCCAATCAAACTCCTGTGAGTCAGGGTTATCTTCATCAGTCACTTCTCCATCATCAAGATCAATATCATCATCAGGTTTCATTGGGGGGAAAACAGGCATCTTCTCAGAATAGAACCAAAATATATTACTGCCTTTCTTGTTAATGTATACCTCAGAGGCCCCCTGAATTTTTTTAGGGTCCTTGCATGAGACTTGGATCCACACAGACTTCCATTTTAGAGATGGCAAATGGACTTGTTCAGGCTCACCCACCAGTTTTGCAAGTTCTAAAACTGCAAATTCTGTCCTAGCAATATCCGGGATCCCTTTTGCCTTGATCCGCATCGTTCTCGCCTTACGCAAATACCTCGGGATCTCTCATACGTTTCTTCCACCACTGCCAAGACATCAAAAGTGACAAACTTAATCTGTTTTATATTAATGAGTAGATTCAGAACAGCCTTGGAAGGCATTGTCACTAGGAATTCACTGTTTGAGATCCTCCTGACATCCCAGTCCCACTCTGAGTCAGCTCTGTACTGTAGTTCAGTAAGGATTCTATATCTGGTACCTCTCCCTTCTAAAACAGATACAATAGCTCTAATTTATTCCTTGGCATCTGACTTCTCTTCTTTCTTTATCTCAGGCAGGTTCAAAGAATAGAATAGTTGACCTATCATACCCATAGCACATATGCTCAAACCCTTGCTAACTTTACTTCTATCCACTTTCATCTCAGATCTATGTTCTACCTGCTCCTTCTGAGGGCAGTTGTTGGATTTGTGACTAGAAAGCTTACATTTATAGCAGTAGGGTGGATTAGCACAATCTGAATAGTGGTGACCTTCTATGTTACAGTTCCAACACTTCATAGGACCCCCAGAGTATTGATTTTGTTCATACCTGGGCTTCTGGTGATCTGGATATGGCTGGAAACCTCTTTTCTTGTCTTCAATCTTGTAGCGTAGGTCTTTCTCAGTCATCTGCCTGACGTCTATTTCCTCTTGCCGTTCACCTCCTCTCTTGCGTGCTTGATTCTCATCCGAGTCTCTCCCCTCGTTGTTGATTGCCCAGAAGCTGCGATCCTCGTGGAATCTGTTTACTTCCCGGTCATGTGCACCTGTTCTTGGGGGATCTTGGTACCCACCTCTTGCAGATCTTCCATCCTGATACCTCTCACCATCATGGCGCCCTTGTTGCTGGGTACATATCTCTATTTGGTCTTCTTTCTTGAAATCTGTCTTCATCTTGATAGCTTTTCCCTTGTCCCAGCTTCCTGTCCATCTCAACTCCCTCTTCAGTACTCTCCTTGCTAGGTTTGAGATGGATTATGGGAGTTTTCTTTGCTTGGTAAGCGAAAGCGGCAGATCTCACTTGCCGTGGCTGGAAATCGGGAGCCGACGGTTCGAAACCTAGTAGCTGGTATCCGGAACCATCTATGTCTCAAGGGTTTTTGTTGTGGTTGGGCTTTCTTAGTGGGCCTTGGAGGAATATAGGAATGACTAACCAAATCCTGCATTGATAGGCCCACTTGAACTGGCCCAATAGCTCTATTTGACCTCTCTGCTTGCATCGACTCTCATTTTTTCGCTTACTATTACATCCTGTGGCTGTTGAATCATCCTATGACTTCCTTGATCCCGGTACTGCTCTTTGCTTGTTGGTTTGTTCAAACTCTTGCTCAATCTCTGGTTATTGCTCTAGCTCTGTTTCTGACTCCCTAGTTTTCTCCTTGTTATTTTCCCTGCTTTGCCATGTAAACTGGAGAGGAAGCTTAGCAATTATGATGGAGTCTGAGTTCAGAATTGCCACCGGTGGAGGAGTGGAATTTCTCAAGCGCTCTCTCACGCTTGCTTCTTCTCGGTTGGGAATGTTTAGGTAATCCTAATGCAATCGACTGTCCCCTTCGTTTCTGAGATGGAATCTCCAAGTTCAGCCAGTCTTCCAGGGACATCTTACTAGAACACTCCACATGAGCTTCTCTGACCTTGTTCAATCTCGACAGACAAATACCTCTAGGCTCAGAATTAGCTCTACGATTCAGCCTTCTCTGTGTATTGCAATTCATCTCCAATCGGGGTTGTTGTTATCGGATTGGTTGGGAGACTCCCAACCTGGCTCAGGTGATAGCTCAATCGAGAAATGAGGAATTGCCATGGTGTGTCTGCGATTTCCCATCTCTCACCAAGCCCATCTCAGATCACAGAGAAGGTAAACAAAATTGACTACTAAACTTTGCACACAACCTGCTGAAATCGAAGAACCCAGCACAAATCGAGGAAACAAAAACCTAAGCTACACCGCTACAGCCTATGACTCAGCAAACCTCAACGCACGGGGGGTAGGGGGCAGGAACAAGGAGAGGGGAAAATACCACGGTCAGACTGTAGCGCGTCAGCTCCCGAATCGAATCTCCTATGTTGGGACGGAGGGGATGCGCTGTATCGTCGCCGGGCGATCCCCGGAGTCTGCGCCCCCTCTGTTCGCCCTATCGCCCTCTGTTTCGTGTCCTCCACCGGTAGTGCCATTGTAGTTGTATATCATGTCGATATAAGCAAACCATCAAAAAATTCGAAGCCTTCAGTGAAATTCTGGTTTCCAGTAGTGTGACGTTTGATCGATATTTAAGCAAGAATAATACATTGATTCTTTTCATGACTTGCCACTTGTCGAACACTACTATCTTCACATTAACCACAACTGTTGTTAACAAATCATTTTCCAAATCTCGAAGAATAAATAATCTTCGAGCATAATATGTGGGTTGGAACATACACAGCAACATGGCCTTTCAGTTGACATATTGTACTCTGGCCTAACTTGGGGTTTCATTCGAGACTATATCCTATCCTTCCGGCATTTTCATCCAAATAGGAGCTACTTTTTAACACTGTCAGCTAGATGAGCCGAGTTCATGCAGCTTGACAGTACAAGATACAAGTTCATGTAAATGGAGAAGGATGATTCAACAAGCGATTTTTGTAAGATGATTCAAAAAGTGATACTTCCTATCCCCCTACTATATATTCTGAATCTGCATGCTTCAATTGACTCCAAGCTACCACAGCAGCTCCTCATTGTTATTGCTCCGCCTTTTCTTTTGTGACTTACACACTGGTCAGTTTGGGGGTTATATCACTACTGGAATCCAAGGCTTTGCCGAGTGCCTAATACACTCGGCAAACGCCCGAATACACTCTACAAAGAGGCTCTTTGCCGAGCACCCAAAAAAACACTTGGCAAAGAGGTGGGCACTTGGCAGAGCCTCGGATTCCGGTAGTGTGTATGCGTGCTTGTAACATCATGGCTTTTGATTCTGAGCATTACAATTGTGCAAGCACATGCATCGATATATATCCAATAACGAAGCAAAGTGGAGAGGAGATTAATTCTGGAAACCTCCTATCCCTAAAAATTCTTGTTTAGAATGCTTCAGATCGACACCATGCTAGTACAAGCAGTTATTTGAAGTTACTAGTGCCCTCTGGTTTATGTGCATTGTAGTTAGTTTACGGCTACTCCTCTATAGTAACACCTATGATCAGAGTAGCTAAGACATATATGGGATATTATGGGAAGGAGGCTACGAAATTGTAGGTCTCTGTTAACCATCCATTTCTAGAGCTGTAACAAGTGACACTCTGTGAGACTAGATTGCCAGAGATCAGCATACAACTTCCACCACTTGCAATGGACAAAAAGTTTTTAAAAAGCACCAGTAGCATGCGTATTCATTACTGACACCAGCGAGGGATCGCCGATGTGGATCTAGCCTAGCGCCACCGGGCCTGGATCGAACTCCTTAGTTTGCTTAGTCTTTCCCCATTGTTTGCAAAGACATTACATCAAGTGCTCTCTATTGAAAGATATAAGCAAAAGTTGTTTATACTAGTTTTTTCTTGCTATATACGTAGCTACCAGCGGCTTGCGAAGGGTTCTCATCCATGCGGCAGGAGAGAATGAAAAGTACATGCTTAATTTTTCCCACATCATCCCTTATTTGAAACGATGGACCCTCATCTTTGTTGAATGCCTTGACACCCAATTCTCCTGAGCATCAGCTAGCTCAACTTGGTTGGCTGCTGGACAACCAGAATTGTTGAGCATCAGCGATCAAGGCTATGTATTCTTGATGTGATCATACAGCTGTAGCACAACCACAACTAAACACTTCATAACAAGGGCATGTAGCATGGTAAGGTTGATGGGCGCAATGTTCTCCCGAGATAGTACCAAGAATTTCCACCACACAGGCGATGTTGTTCCAGATGCCTCCTATTCTCAATGCACTATGTTGTTCTGCCATCTTCCAAACATTTACTCTCTCTCTCTCTCTCTCTCTCTCACCATTGGCTTGGCTTGCACTTCACACAGAGTATAGATACTTATGGAAAAGTAGAGGTCCATGAAGCTAAGATTACAATACTGTGTCAGTCCATGAACAATGAAGGGTTAGTATGATTTGGCACTAATTTGTGATGTTCTTTTTCGTCACTATTGTTTGGATCTGGGCTTGGATATGGGCTGGTTATAGGAGATGGACATCTAATTCATAACAGAAACAAATGCCAATCCGTGACGGCTCAATTTGGTCCAGCAAATGTATGACGCGAGATACATGACGGTTTTCTTGATCGTCATGGCAAGATAACTGTGATGTATTTCTGACCGTTTATGACCAAAGTGATTGTCATGTAAAGCACCATTTCTTGTAGTGAATTTGTGCGCTTATTTTCCATATATTAATCCATAGATGCATGATCTGCCGGTCTTCTACTACAAATATATTCAAAATTCAGGCACTTGAGTAATTCAGTGGCCATAATCATGTCATGAAATTGTAAAGTATCTTTGTATGGTTTGTTGCTAGAGTGTCTAAAGGAATCCAATCCTGGTTTGAGACCTTATCCAGGAATCTCTAGCCACTGCTGTCGCTTCCATCAACCCATTGCCGCCATCCTTGTGCAACTCACACATGCTAGCCACGACCATGCACCACCTCACGCCGTATCCGCTTCGCATCACCATACAATGCACGGCGCCTTGTAGATGCATAATTCTCAAACCACGGAGTGATCTTCTACATAACCTCAAGATTAAATTCAACAATAGCTTTGATAAAATTGATAGAAATTAGCCCCTCACAACGACGAGCTGTCTGTTAATCTCCAAGTATGGAAGTTTATATGGCAGAGTTGGAGTAGGACTTAAATAACCCGGTCTCCTCATAAATATGAGAGGGAGGGCTGCTTTTGTAACCATGACGACACATTGACAAGTTTTGAGGGGAGGGAGGCAGCATGTTACCAGGACCCTAGAGCGGCGGTATTGCTGGTATTGGTGAGGAGCGCCCGTAATCGTGCCCTAGGGACTAGGCTTCGGCTGAACCTCATTAACAAATATTGTGCCTCTAGTGTCGTTTGTGATATTGCATGTTCATCTGGGTTGATTCCATGGACGCTTCCATGTGTGTAGCTATATTAGTAAACAGCTCGTCACTATGAGGGGCTAATTTCTAACATGGTTGAGACTTTAGACTCAGGAACGAGAGCATCCTTAGCCACACCGAGGCCATTCTCGTTCTTGTTAAGAGTTCCTGTGCATGCATGTGTAGCATACAGTGTCCGATCTGCAGCCCCGTGTAGGGTGTTTAATAATGCAATAGGCATTGTGGCTTGTGACTTGTAGAAAATTCTGTAGTAATTAGAGTTACGTGGCCTTATATAATTAAGGGATAAATCATAACCACAATAAAATGTGACTTACACACTTTTAGATTTATTTTCAAAAGAAAATGCGTTACCTGCTTTTATTTTCTAGATGTCGCCGCTCTAGAAATATTCTTTTTCTAGGATGCGCTAAAATATTCTTTTTCTAGGATGCGCTAAAATATGATGGATGGAATGGTTTCATCCTACCTCATCCCACATGAGCCAAACACATCCTAGATACACAAGAGACCTTGGTGCTAGGTTTTGTTAGACCAAAAGATCGAGAAAACTTCATCGCAGCGCTAAAATATTATAATAGAAGATGGTAGAGCTTATAACACGAGTGCAGGACAGTGAATAAATCTGAACTCGCACTAGAATATTGGTTTATATGCATCTGTGTCAATCGAAGTCCACGGGACGATGTGCTTGCGCAAAGCCAAATCAGCGTCCAGGTTCTCTCATTTATATGCATCGGGTGTTCTCGATTGAAGTCTTTATAAAAAATGTAGTTAGTCCAGTTTACTCTCATTTATAGTGCATCAGTGATGACACTAACAACGTTAGCGCCGGCAGCATCGATCTCTAGTAGGCTCAAGCTTTCCAAGTTGGTCACGGCCGGACTAATCTATATTTAGAGAACACCCGAGATCAAGTCACGAACACCTGAGATCTAACTGGTTTGACATCATGTGGCTGGAGAGAGTCCAGGTTCTCTGTCAGAAGCATGCACTAGAATATTGGTTTAATGATATCGACGGCTGCTGATTACATTCGGCGTGACACTCATGTTCCTCGGATCATATTATCCCCCAGGTCCTACAGTATATGCTTGTGCCAATGCGCGCTCCAGACATGTATGAATAGACTTATACACTCCAGATGCCTCCTAATCCTGGCCACAGACGAGCAAATGCAGGGCACACCACTGGTAGCGACGCGGCAGCTTTCCACGTTCTGGGTGTCGAGGCAGGACGAGCCTGAGCAGGACGGTGGTAATTGGCGGTGCAAGGTACTACCATCACGGCTCGAACCCTGAGAAGTCTTCTGCGCGAAGCAGGGACTGGCCTGCAGAGGTGCTCCGGTGCGCAACCTATGAGCAGGAGGGGCGCGAGAGGTATCCTCCGAGCGGCCTTTCTTTGTGTTGACACAGTCCCATGCAGCAGATTTTTCAACAGTAGCTTATACACCACATTTGTTGTTGTTCCAGATGCCTCCTAATCCTATGTACACTCCATGTCTATGTCCTGTCTCCGTCTCTCCAGATGCTAGTTTTCCCAAACTCTATGTATGTTGTCTCTCCAAATGCTAGTTTTGCCAACAATTCTGAGTAGAGACATGCTTGTCAAAGTAAATAATGTTTGAGAAAGACGACTACCAATAAGAGATGAGTCATTTCCATGCACCTTAAATAATGGGAGGTTGGTTGTACATGGCGGTGCACTATTTCTCCATTCATATTATACATTAAAGGAAATTAACCCATAGATGCATAAGGTCACTTTTTTTTTTGCACTGCAGAATTAAGAAAAAAAAAGGGAGATTCATCTCGTTAGGTGGCTGGGGGACATTTGCTATAGCCGCCTCGGGGACCATGTTATCTGTCAGATTATACTGCATAAACATTATTTCAGACAATACTAATTATTCTTGAACCACACACAAAAATTGCAGGAATCACCATGCAGAAGGAACGAGCACATTTGGCCTTTTCGCGAGGAGTGGAGCCTGAATCTTGTGTGAATATATATTTTGAACCAAACACTAGCAAAAGCCGGATTAAATGGTTCCATCCTGTTTCACCCTATGAACTAGACAAATCGATCCTAGACCATAATGTTTTTGTTTTGTTAAACACAAAGGTCGAGAATTATTAATATCCAAGCACCAAAATAATACTTGTTATAAGAAGGTAGAGCTTACAACACGAGTGTGTAGGACCATGATGAGTAAATCTCAGAACTGAAAAAGTTCTTATTATTTATTTATACTAGTGAGAGACGCGTGCGGCACGCACGTGTCTATTAAAAATCTTGCACAATTCAATAATAGTTAATAATAAAAATAAACTTACAAATCCAATTAGTATAACTATTAACTACTGAAACAGTTTCATAGGAAAAAACAAATGCATTTTTTGTAATGCATGGAAGCAGTCTCAAACTCATCACTATTGTCATAGTCAACCAGCTGGCAGCAAAATCATTTTACAAGTATTTTAAACATTATTAGTTAAAAATGAGACATATGGGTCATCGCTGAAAAAATGTCATATATCGTCTGAACCGAGTTTTGTTGATTTCACTTTTCTGATGTGGCCATACCAACTGAATTAGCACCTGCAGAATTTGACACATAAGTTACTTGAATAAGATCAATAAAGCAAGTTATTATTTGTAACAATGCCCAACAACACCAGGCAGGAGTTAGGACATACCACAAGCAAAGTCTAGAACTGACTTGAAGATAGATGAGTAGCCCTCACAGCACACAACTTTAGTCAATTAAAGATTAACATTAAAAATGTAAATCGGAAGGGAAATAATTGTGCACGAAGTAAGTGCTATCAAAATTCACTCAAACTAACTAATAATCAAGCTGACCAAGAACTGCAAAGAATCAATCAGATCAAGGTTTTTCATTTTCTAAATTGGAAAGTGATAACGTAATAATAAAGTATGAATCCATAGAAATATGGAGCCATGATGTTGCAGTAGAAAGAGGAGCAGGTTTTGGAAATAAATCTCCCAAATAAGGTGCCATTTAACAAGCAAAGAAACAAGACATGATATAAATCATATTTTTTGTGCCTTCTGCTCTTTATCCAACCTATCAAACCCATTCATCAGCACCAAATTTCCATCCAACCTGATCTGTGAACACCGAAAGATGTATCTTTGAAACATCTAGGCGCGGCAAAAATTAAGAAAAGAGGATATAATTGTGTAGTTAACATTCATGGTAAATGAAAAGAAAGCAAATATACAATCAAATCTTGGAGCATATACCGGTGCTGCCAAACGGGAAGCATCTGATCTGAGATTACATTTCACTTTTTTCTATACACGATACATTATAATAAATATAGACCCAAAAGGAAGCATGATCACACAATGTGGCAGTAATTATATTATTTAAACCTTCAAATTTTAGAACACCCAACTCTACATGGCGGTAGAAACAGCTTCAACTAATCTGACATACACATTACACATTTCAAGGGGGAAAATCTTTTCCCAAAAATCAGGAACATGTGATAGCCTCAACAGATTTAAAGAAGTGAGAAATGCCGCCGCACTAATTAGGAAGGCCCAAGTTCGTGGTTTATGGGAACAATTCTTGTTCATTAAAAAAAGGGAACAAGTTCTTTTTGAACCTGTGTACAATGTCCAAATCTGAACAGTATAAAATATTACCAAGCAACAAACGCAATGAAAATAAAGTTTAACAACTCAAAGCATATGGCGTACCTAAAACCATCGAAGCTTAAACTGGTTATATGCTCTGCCAGTTATCCAAACATGAAGTAAAAGGATATTAATAAAAAAAATCAAAAGGCATAAAAGTAGTAGCGCAGAGGCAAAATTTCCAAATAATGAGACCTCCAGCAGCTTGCCTCCCTGCACTCAAATCATTTTTTTTTTTACTTTCTTTTTTTTCAAACCAAATGACAATAGGAGGAAGGAGCCATCACCGCACTGGCAAGTGACACCAGCGATGCTGCAAGGTACGCACACAGACATCGGAAGGGGATGTGTATCGTCCCTGCCGCATCACTGTTACTGAGAAAACTGACCATTGCCACCAGATGGGCCTGTAATGGCTATGTCTTTCTCGAATTTGGAGAGGGCTCAGAAGAAACTACCCGTGAGCCACAAGATCTGCCACCAAAAATAGTATAGGATCTTCAAGGAAGCATCACAGCCTGTACAAAAGAATTAGAGATTGGGATTTAAAATAGCAGATGAAGATGAGATTGGGTATTGCTCCTTAACTGTGCACTCGGCCTCCTCAAGATCCCTTCTTGTGAAGAGGCCATGATACGTACGTAGCCTGAAAATATATTGAGCAATATTATTCAGCAGGGAAACTACTAACTGCAATGCGAGCACCGTGGACATGTTGCCTCCTGATCTTGTCGCCCACACGATGAGAGCGTCCAACTCCCGGAAAACGTTTTTCCACGTGGTGAAGGCGGACCTCGAGACCAGGGCTATGGTCGGATCTATCTCTGATGTCGAAGGATATCTAGGAGAAATCAAACAACCGTGAAGGAATATTAGGAATAAATCTTGGAAAGAATCCTGCAAACATACACCATCCATGGTAGCACGCTGCACGCGGGTGGTATGTCGTGAGCGTGGACTGGAGGAAGAGGATGGCATGCAAGTTCCGCACGAAGGCCCCAGTGCAGGCCCAGATCCTCCTCCTCCTCAACTTTCTTCGTCATGTGGGGCGGCTGCTGCTGCGACACCGCCTTGGGGCTCCGCCGCCGCTGCGACCCCGCGGGCACGGCCGCCTCGAATCTTCATGGGAAGGGGCGGCCTGGAGCAGCAGCGAAAACCGTTTCTGTCCTGGTGGGGGAGGGCAGTGGACAGCGCCATCGGCGGCGGAGGGACATGCGTTTGAGATGCGACATGGCGGCGCAATCGCACCGGATAGTTCTCTGATCCTGGCGGTGGCCATCCTCAACTCCGGCGCCTATGACTCCAGCATGTTGGCAGGGAGAGAGAAACGCCGCGGCGGGAGGGATACACAGGCCTGCCTGCATCGCGAGGGGTGGATACACGATCGAGCCTCCGGGCGGTTGCCGCTATGGCGCGCCTGCCTCGGAGGAGGCGAGAGTGCGGGGACGTTAGTGGGTTCCCGGTTCTCGGAGGGATGCTTCAAGGCGTATCGGGATGTGCGGCGCCGTTTGGGAGCCGCGATTGCTGCGGAGGCGTACGGCATATAGATGGATAAGGGAAGGAGAGGGAAACACCCTGTAGCCTAAGGTCGGTCCATATCTGAGGACCATTAGATGGTATGATCAGTCTGATCCTGTGAAAAAAATATCGGTCCGGAAAATCCAAAATTTCTGAAATTTCCCGTTTACCGGTCAGGTCCGATATTTTTCATTTATCACCCGAAATTTTCAAAATCTTAGAATCTGTCCATACAAATAGACCCCAAAAGCCCACCCAATTAATCCATGGTTCATTTTCTCTCCTCTTCTCTTCTAGGTTCAAGTTGCCACTGTCGTAACACACTCGCACGCTCCAGCCGTGTCGTTGTCTTGCTTATTGAATAGACAATTGATAATATGATTTATTTAGTTTTTTGTGTTAAATGGTTCAGAAATTATCTATGTGTTTTCCTGAACAAAATGAGTTATTTTTTGTCTAAATTTTGTCTGAAATTTTATTTGTATCGTCGATAAATTTCCGATATATCCGATATTCCCGTTTATCGCTGACCACCGAGATTTTTAAAATATCGGTAGAGAAAACACAGTTCTGATCCGACGGATGAGATTGCGACATGGTGTCACCTAATTCCTTCGCTCTTAGTATAGAATAGAATAGAATAGATAGATAAGTAACTAGTTCAGTTTATCAACATATAAGTGCATCTGTAACGCCACCTGAGATCTGGTGTGACATCTGGTGGCTTGGCCGAGAGAGTCCTGCCTCTCGGTGTTTAGTTCCTTCCACGCTTCCACGTGAAGAGGCAGAAGCACCAAGCGGAGTAGAGACGAGTGGCCATGGTGGATTTGTGAAGGCATTCGCAACTCTTGGTTCAGTAAAACACCCATGCTTCTACATGCGTTTGACCCCCGGTTCAGCAGCTTCAATGTGCCTGCAGTCTGGATTTTCTCACAGTAAGTTGCAACACTTCTTGTGTTGTTCTCCAGATGCCGCCTAATCCCAAAACACTGTGTCCCATCTCCATCATATCTCTCTAGATGCCAATTTTCCAACTATTCTCTCCTCGTGATTACTTACATGGGTCTTTTTCATAGTTCTGAACTGCTAACTAGCCTTTCAAAGGTAAGAGAGTAGAGACTTTCTTATCCTATTATAAGATGATCAAGTCACTTTCAACCCTTATATAATGGGGAGAGAACGGTAGTAGGCCGGGTATTTCTCCATTTATATTGACCCTATATATTAAACCACAGATGCATTAAGGTCGCTTATTTTCATGTAATACAGAATTAAAAAAAAAAACATGCCAGATTGATGGTTGGGTGGAGGAAATTTGCTGCCGGCCGCCTCAGGCCACCATGTAATCCACCAGATTATATATACTACCAAAAGCACGATGATAGAGGACACTAAATTTTATCTTTAGAGGTCATTAAAATGATCTATCACATCTGGAACTAATCAAAGGGCTCAGTGCCCACATCCATCTCTCAAGATGATTTTAAGCTGTGTGCCACAAAAAAGAAGCCACTCTCAGAATTGATTTCTAGAGGATTCATCCTTGTAAATTGCTGTCGCCCAAAAAATCAAACTTTTCTTGTATAGTATAACTGGATGCAGACAAATTTTGAATTAAATTTTCATAACTCGGTGCGACCAAAACTTTGTAGTTATGAACTTTGACTTTAATCAAGATTGTTTACAAACACAAATATTTGTTCTAAGTTATCATATTTTGAAATTTTTTTTCTAATAACCTCAGCTTTTTTACATGTTCGACAACTAAGTTATAGATCTCGACACAATCAATAACTTTATAGTTTACAACTTTTTTGACCCTTTAAGAAACCAGGATGCTGGATTAAAGTTCTCAGATATGGTAATATACAAAATTTTAATTTTTGAAATACGTTGTTTGTTCGCAAGGTATATACCGAATTTACTGTTCACAAAATGATGGCCTAGCAAGTTCTCTACAAATATCTCCAACGAGTATCCCCAACTGATAGAGTTAAAGAAAAAAATCTATTACAATCACTAACATGCTATATATAGGCTGTGTTATTAATTACCACATGTGCCATCAATCCTCTGTTCGAGCCAAACATACACCTTATGAATAGTTGATGTAGTATTGAAAACAATGCAAATTCATTTGCAGCATGAAAACTATAATCTAGCTTCAGTACTATATAGTTAGAATGAAATGTTGCCTGCCATACATAATAACTAGCAGGTACCCCCGTGCTTCGCACAGGGCAGTAAACATGAAAATGCAAATTATCATGTTAGACAGCTTTAGCCATAGTAATCTCCTTTTCATGGGAAGCTGCAAACAGTGGATCTGCGAAGCTGAATGACCTCGCCCTGAGGAACGTGAGATTCCGAGCTGAGCGAGGAATGGAATGGCATCCACAAGCCATGAACCAACTGCTCCACACGCACATAGGGGCTTCTTGATGTTTGTGACGCTCAGATCCTACAGTGTACTTTTGCCGAACTGCTCCACGCACATAAGTCCCATCCTGTAGTCAAGATTTTCTTTAAATAACTTGAAGCACTGCTTGTGATGGTTCTCCAGATGCCTCCTAATCCCAGAATACTGTGTGTTTGCGTCCTGTTATGCTGTCCAGATGCTAGTTTCCCAACCATTCCACCCTCTCTGTCCACTGACAGCTTACTGAGTTTTTCATTGGTGTTGAGCTTCTAGCTAGCTGTTGGAAAGTAAGAGTAGAGACATGCTTATGAGAACAGACTACCAATGAGAAAATTCATGTTCAAGTTCAAGCCTTATATAATGGGAGGTTGCTCATAGGTCAGGTGTGCTGCTTCTGCACTTATATTTACCCGCCGTATATGCATTAAGGTCGTTCGCTGTACTGTAGTATTTTAAATAATGGATCACTGATCATGGGCAGAGGAATTTGCTACCTGTACCCATGGTTACCATGACATCCAGCAGCTTTTAGGTAGGTGGTTGCTACAAAAAATAATTTTAGAACACACTCTCAATGGCCATGATGTCATCTTAAAATGGTTTTAATATGTTGGCCACTAAGAAAGCGCATTTAGAAATCAATTTCCATGCATACTGTCTCTGTAAATGGTTGTCATCCAATGATGACAATTTTTAAATTAAAGTGTAGTGCTCGATGTGATCTGCAAATTTTTATAGCTGTTTTATGTTTAATATATTGGAGTTCAAAATTTGAATTACAAATTTGAAGTTAGGGATATGTCTTCCAAGTTTTCATATATGATTTTAGATACATCTTTGTGTTGGGATTTTGATCTCGGTCGATGTATGTTGTTGATTGCTTAGGGTGCTATGACCAACACAGGGAGAGAACTCAATGGTGTCTCTAACTCGCTCTGCTTTCGTTGGCTTGGATAACACTTTCAGTATGGCGCCAACTGTTGATTCTGGCTTACGGCTTACACCTTGTGGATGAAGGTAAAGGAGAAGCATGGAAATCCATGTGAAATGCAAGTTTCGAGGGTCGTCAGAACTTGAAACCAAAACAAGCAACAACGACAAGGTTAATCGAAACAACACCTAGATAAGGAATAGCAGAATCCTTGTGGTTTCAACTACTCGTAATACATTATTCATGTTTGGAATTTAACAAATAGTAATATAGTACTACATCATATCCATGTTCATTCCGCTTTGGGGTGTTTATAGTAAGTACATGGTCAAAAAGAAGATTACTGGTTGCCCATAATCCAATAAATATTTCTGGTTTCCATGAAAAGTGGGAGGTTCGTTAGGGTGAATTATTTCTGCACTTTATTTGCTCCCCATTAATCTATACATGCATTGATCTAATCTTCTATCGAGAAAAAACAACAAAAACCAAACATTGGGTGGAGCTAGGTCACCCGTGGTGTTGTTGTCAATGGGTGGCCTAAAGTAACGCCTCTAGTAGCGCTGAAGACGTTCCACTCGACGAGCGGTCTCCTCCTAAACAGGTTGTTGAATCGAGCTCAAGGGCACTGTCGATGGAAAGCGCATACCATATGTGGAACTCAGGATCAATCTCTTTCTTAATCTAAAAGCATCTCCATCTTGCTGATCCAGAGGTCTAGATTGTCGCCGCCGCCATACATCGGCACCTCTAGGCGAACCGCGATCCGTGGAGGCGGAGAGTCACCGCAAAGTATGCGAGGCGATGGGGGCGCCGGGCGGCAGGACGCCGATCCGGGCTGGGCGGATGGTGGGGAAGTCAAAAGGCCAAAAGATCAAGAAATCCGGCAAAGAAGTTAAATCACGGCGCGCAGAGGCGCCGACGGTGGGATTTGTGCCGCCGTGGTCCGACGCGCTGAAGCCGCCGGCTTGACGCGCCCGACGGCACCCATGCGTGCGCCCTTCGATTACGCCCCGGCGCTACGACGCTGCACTCCGGCGCCGCCGCCTCACGCAGTGGGCTCTTTGGACCTCCGCCCACGCCCGCAGACACGCCCGCGCTTCTTCCGCGGGTGTCCGGCTACGCCCACGCAGCAGACACGCCCGATTTTCGGTTCGCGTCCGCGAACTGATTCTGTTTCTCAATCAGATTTCGGTTCGTGGCAGAACCACCGCCCTCACCACGGATCCAATTGGTCTCAAGTACATGACCGAGATTTGAGAGGGTGGTGAGTGCCACGCAAACGCAGCCTTCGCCCAACCCGCAGAATATGGCGTAATGTGATCGATACGAGCTTGAAAATGGATTCAAGATCCAACAGTATCGATGTAGTATCCTTACTTCGATTTAGGCGCGCTGGCGTGCATCCCACGTGATCCGGTCAAGGGAGAAGGAAGGATGACCAGCCCGTCGTCGATCCGTAGAGGGAGAAGAAGGATGGCCACCCCATTGGTCGGCAGCTAGGGTCGGCGGTTATGAACTTGTGCACCTTTCCTCGATCCGGGTCGCCGCCTCGAGGCTGATGTTGACGGGCGACCTCGGTTCCTCGGTGGCAAAAGGGGGGAGGGAGGCGGCAAGGGCGAGGTGAACGGCGTCGGGGTTCGAGCACGCTGTGTGGAGGTGGGCGGGCGGCGTGGAGGCTGCCTTGCAGCGGGCCGCGGGGGCGGGTGGAGGCGGCAGCGGGCGTCGGGGTTGGAGCGCCGCGCGTGGAGGCGGGAGGGCGGAGGAGCTCACGGCGCGCGGTGTTGAGGCGGGTGGGCGACGGGAGCTCGCGGCGGCGGGCGTGGAGCCCGCTCGCGCGCGTCCGAAGCGGAAGGCGCGGGCCGGGCGCCGAGGCATGGAGGAAGTCTCGGGCGTGCGGCGTGTGCGGGATCAAGGGGTGGGAATGACGGCGGCTTGGGTATCCCGTGAGGGGAGCTAGGGTTTGGAACCTTTTGGGCCAAACCTATCGCGAGCAGCCCAAAACACCGTGCCCATGCGAAATGTGTAGCGGGAACAGCCCAAAAACACCATGCCAATGCGAAACTTATTTAGCAAGGGACCATCGGTCTCTATTACGGATCTATAGCAACGGATGGTCCAACTCAAAAGCAAAATATTTACAAAGAACGGATCATCCATCGTCGTATTTGAGATTAGCAACGGACGATGCGGACAAACTTTTAGCAACCCACCATCTAATGCTAATTAAAACTTTTAGCAACTGCAGTCAGTTGTTGTATAAGTGTTGTGGTGCAGTGAGTGAGGAGAGGCAGAGAGTGAAATGTGACGGAGAAACCCTAGGTACTTGTATTTATATCGAAAACATATATCGGGCCTTACCTGGGTTATTGGGCATTGGCCTTTTTGGGTGACGGGCCCATTAAGGTGCCCGCCACGAAAAATCTATTTACCGTGACAGGCACGTTAAGATGCCCGCCACGGAAAATAGATATTAACCATGGCGGGCATTTTAAAGTTGGCCACCACGGTTAATGGATTTTCCGTGGGCAAAAAAAATGCCCGCCACGAAAAATAAAACTGGAGGTGGCGGGCATTAACTGTGACGGGCAAACTGAGTTCTCGCCATGGTTAATATTTTGCAAAATCATTTCGTTACTAGTGTAAGGCATTGACAGCTGGTGATTCGGCATGACACCCATGTTCCTCGCATCATATGCTAAGTGTGATATTCTATGTCGCCCTAAGGATCAAGGTGGTCTTGGAATTCTAGATTTGTATATACAAAACAAATGTTTATTGGCCAAATGGATTGTCAATCTTATAAACACCGATGGCACCTGGCAATCCTTGCTAAGGAATAAATATTTGAATTCCAAGACTCTAACCCGAGTGTCAGCCAAACCAAATGACTCTCATTTCTGGAGAGGCCTCATGCATATCAAAGATGAGGTGCTTGCTAAAGATTGTTTTCTAATTAAAGATGGAACCAACACAAGGTTCTGGGATGATACCTGGATAGGTGATAAGCCCCTCAAACTTAGATACCCGAGCTTATATAATATAGCTAGGGATCGACATGCAACGTCTCGAAAGTTATGTCCTCTAATCCTCGTTAACATTTCTTTTTGGAGATCTTTAGTGGATAATAACCTGTGGGAGTGGCTTAACCTTGTAGCACAGACCTCCAATGTGGCTCTGGTGGATGGAAAAGACTATTTTAAATGGCTCTTATCCAAGTCTGGAGTTTTCTCAGTCCGGTCTATGTATCTTGATGCTATAGATACAAATCCACCCTTCCAACATAAGAGGATCTGGAAATGGAAAATACCTCTTAAAATAAAAATTTTCCTCCGGTTTGTCCAAAGAGGTGTCATTTTGACAAAAGACAATCTTGCTAGAAAAAATTGGAAAGGGAGTCGAAAATGCGAGTGTTGTAATATGAATGAAACTATCCAACACCTCTTTTTTTATGCCCTTTTGCCAAGATTTGGAGGATTATTTTCTATGCTACTAACCTCACCCAACCTGTTTCTACAGACCATATATTTGGTACTTGGCTTAATAATCAAAATAAACAGACTAAGCCTCCGATTTGGGTTGGTGTGGTCGCTTTATTCTGGGCCATTTGCATGTCGTAATGACACGATTTTTAAAAAATTAAAATCTAACTCTATTATACAGGTTATCTTCAAGAGAGCTTGTTGGCTACGCTTCTGGGCCCAGCTGCAGCGTGCTGAGCAAACAAAGGACGCCCTCGTGTGTTTGAGCAAGCGATCAGAGATGGTTGCTTTAAAAATTTCAAATGGAGGGTGGAAACATCTTTTTCCATTTGTTATAACTCCTATGTCTATGTTAAAGACATTGCGGTTATTTTTATTCTTTAGAAACTTTGTAATAATTAGCTGTGTACATCCCTGGATGTAGAGGCCGGATTTTATTATCCATTATGTAAAAAAATATATGATCCCCCAGGTCCTACAAAGATATGCTTGTGCCAATGCGCGCTCAGGAAGATGGTAGAGCATTGTCACAAACCGTTGGATTACGGCGTGACACGGGTTGCCGGCGGCGTTGGGGGCGGCGGCAAAGAAGCCGGGTGGAGGCGTTCGGCGGTGTGACAACGATGAGTGAAAACGATCGGGCGGCGTGATGACGAGGGGATGATGAAGAATGACGAGGTAGAAGATGACGATGATGACGCAGCGGCTCCGGGGCGGTGACGGAGGAGGACGGCGATGGCGGCGGCGAAGCTGGGCGCCGTCGCAACGCTGCGCTGGGGGGACGGCGGCCGGGGCGTGAGGCGCGGGAATCGAATCGGCGCTGGGGGTAGGATTGGGGAGACAGAGAGCGGAGAGACAACAGCTATTTGGGGAGCTACCCCTTTAATTTTTCTCGGTTGATTGCAACCGACACAAGTCCCTTGTATTTATAGTCCGGGGAGACTTGCATCTAAACAAATCCCTGATTTTATTCCCTATTTTATTCCTATATTTATTCCCTAAATATCTATTACTTAATGATGAAGCCGATGACGAGATAAGGACGGAAGGCGGCGGGCGGCCGCCAAAGCTTGGCTCAAGGCGTCGCGTCGCAAGCCCTTGGGGGCCTTTTGTTGGGCCTCCCGAGCTGGCTCATGACATCATTCCCCTCTTTTCCGAACATTGCGTCCTCGCTACTTGTGGTTCTCGCACGGCCGTTGTTGTTGACGGGTATTGGTATTTGTTAAGCCTACGAAATATTTATAAAAATCCGCAGTTTAACGGATACTTGTGAGCATTTCACCCGGAGAGGGTTTTAATATCGAATCCATAGGGAGGATGGTGTGAGGATAACTAAGGCATACAACTAATCCCCTCGAAAGCAAAGAATTAAGGAACGGGAGAGGATAAAGAGGTAAGAAGATTCCTATGGTTGTCTAGTTCTTCTCCTTGTAAGTTATGCTGATATTGTCTTATAAGGACGTACTCAAAGGAAAGTAAGGTCAAAACTTACTATTCCTCCAGCAACATTGTCCTACTAGTCCTATCCAACGGGAGATGGAATACAAAGGAATCAATGGTACTGTCACTACCACAAACTACCATACTCCGGAAGGTAGGGTGCATTCACAAGCAACTTCGATCTAGGCACCACGCCTACACCTAAGCATACCCCTCTAATCTATAGATTCCCATAGATTAAAGTACTCAAAGAGTTATGAACAATAAGAACAATACTAACACTTAAAATAACACGATTACTTACTTAAACAAGAAGTTGATCCACCATAGAAGTCTCAGGATCAAGTGCCACAAGGCCTTTGGTCCCGGAGGTACAAGCGTAGAGGAGTCACCGACATGTCCGGTGCTTCCCCTTCTTCTCGTCCACTCACTCTTTAGCTCTCAAGACTAGATCTAGTCACTTTCATGAAGGACTTGGATCTAATCTATCAACTGATATGCTTTTGCTCTCAACTCACTCTAATCCTTCTAGTTCTACATGATCTTCTAATATAGATTAGAACTAGAGAGGAGATGTTATCCTCACATTGGGACACCTCTGACCAAAAGGTCAAGAGATAATGAGATAGAATGAGTTAGGGTTTAACCCTGGGGTCAGGGGGTCTTCTTATATAGGCCTTGGCAATGAACGATGGCCATTGGATCAAACCGACCTTCAATAACGGTGTAGATACAACCTCAAAGTCGGTTACAAACCGACATAAAAAAGACGCCGATTGGCCATAATTGCTGGCGGCCGCCGTGTAGTCTCCTCTCTCCTCCTCGTCTCTTCCTGGTGTCTTCCGGTATCTTCTAGAGTGTTTTAGTCCACATTTTTGGGTTGAGTTACTTCACGGTCAAGTCTTGTCATCGTATGGGACGAAATTGCGAACTTTCTCCATTCTTCTCTGCATTTATCCGTTAAGTCCCTCGAAAATATATAAATCACCAAAGCTCATGGAATTATGTTAGTTAGACCCCTAGACTTATATTGATATTCATTTTAAGCCCTTATTTCATGTTAGCCGACTAGTAATATTATGCTATAACAGTGTCAACAAGCTCCCCAAGCTTACCCTTTGCTAGTCCCCAAAGAAAGCCAAACTTAGCAATGGATCGGAGTTGCTACAACGCTTTCACACCTCAAAAGTACATATGCTTTCAAACAAAATTTCTCCTCCGATAAGAATAAACTTGCTCAAATTTCAACTTACCCATATTACCTTTAACCATGGAGCTTATAGCTTTTTCTTTGATCTTGGGCAATTGAAAGATAGAACAATCAAGTCAAGCATTATATCTCAAACTCTTTGTTCAACTGTCCTTCTGGAGTGTTTGCAAGTTTTCAAAATAAAACTCAAAGTTCCCGGTATGACTTTCTCAAGTCTCTCATTTGTGGTATTTGTGGATCCTCACTAAGGCAACAAGGTTGTTTTGCCTCTCTCTCATAATATGTGATATTTTTGGACTAAGGCAAGAAGACACTATGCCTTCTTCTCTCTCACCCTATATCTAAGGCTTATATCCGGAGCTCATAGGTGGGAGAAAATTGATTCTACTTACTAAGCATATATTGTAAGTACAAGCAATGGATCCAAAGTCACGAGTCACGCTGATCAAGTGGTGCATGTGTATGGTGGAAAATATAGAATATAGATGGTAGGGAATATAGTAAGGTGTATGGGATGAATGAGGGGAAAGCTTACTTTTGCTCCTTGAGGAATCTTCTCTCTTTTGGAATTTGGAAACTTTGTGAGAACCTGGTTGTATCTCTTTCTCTTTTTCTTTATTTTTTTTCTTTTATGGAGAGCGAGCATCTAAGTACCCATTGTTTTAAGCGGACACTTGTCCATTTTTTAACTCTCCTTTATTCTTTCTTTTTTCTTAGGGAGGTAGTCTCTATTCGCCCGTAGGACACTTGTCTATTTTTCATCTCCCTCTCTTTTTTTTTTTTTTCTACAACCCAAATCTCTTTTGTAATAACTTTTGAGAGATAGACAAATGTAATGGAGCTTCTGTAAGATATTGGCTAGCAATGAATGAGTGGATGGGTATAGGAAATATTTTTTTGGTTGCTTTCTCCTAGGATAGGAGTAGAACATTTTTGGTGGCTAGAGTGAAATGGATAATATGTATATGATGGGTGTATATGTGGTGGATGTGTACTTCCAGGGGTGAAAATAGCATATAAATGAGTGGAGTCGAGTGGATTAGAATGGAATGAGGTAGAGTGATGGTGAAGTGTACATGATCAGCATGACAAGTTTCTAAGGGTCGATAAAGATTGAACAAACTCAATGCAAAAGCAAGCAGCCTATATATATGTCAAAAGGTTTTCCTAATCTAGGAGCATGTATATATGGTCGTGGTAGGAGGTTCAACACTTTGTCACATAGGAATTTATCATGTGCACTTTTAAGTTTCAAAAATAAATCTACAGAAATCTAGCATTGCTAGGAGTAAGATCAATAGCAGCTCAGACTCTCATATATCATATCCATTAATTACCTAGACTTTAGAGCAAGCAATTTGCAACCCACAAAGTTTCAGGGTTTTAGAGTAAATCTCAAGTCAAAGTAGTTTTGCATTTAAGGCTCAAGAGAAATTAAGCTTGAAAGCTAGGTACTAAAAAGGAATTACGGCGAGCAACTATTCATCATTTCCATGCATGAGACTTAGCTTTAGAGATTATTTTATGTTGGTGGAAAAGAAAACTTCTTGTACACTCCTATTTATTTATTTATTCACACTCTAAAGATCACACTTCTACTAAAGACTCTTTAAATGACTAGACTATATAAAACTAAACGTATTATCATACTCTAATAGCAAACCAAATATTTAACTAATAATATATAGATAGTAATAGAGATACTTATCATGATAATCTGGGGTGCTCTCCCCTAGCTGAATTGAAGTATCGGGTTTATCGTGGAAGTTGATGTAGACAATGACGAGGGTATCTCCCTATCATGTTTCTCTCCCTTGAAATCCTGCTGAACTCAAATAGACAACAAAGCTTTGTGGAACTTGATTAAGCGTTAGTGGTTGCCACATAGATCTCATGTGTCTAAAGATTTTCAAGATAGATCATGATTATTTCGGATAGAACTTCAGCAAGAATTTTCTTCTAAATATTTTTGGAGTTTTATAATTTTATATGCATGCAAAGGACTATAATGCAAATGCAACTAGATGAATGCATAATTATTTTTTATGCCACCACGGTGAATATCTTTATGGGTTGTTATACGCCACAAGATTATTCACATGGGGCTTTGGAATTTTTCAATGCAATGCTAATGCAAAAATTTAAATATGCTAAAGGAAAATGGTTATGCAATGCAAGAAAATAAATATGCTATGTACGATAGCTACCGATCTTACCTTCCGGCGAGGGTTCAATGTTTTAAGTCCTTCGAACAAGACTTCTTACCTTACTCACTCCTCAAGTACATCATCCCATCTTTGGTTGCTGCGTCTCCCGAGATAGTGATCTCTAAGGATGGCATCACCTATGTTGCTTGCTTGTCCCATAGTTTGAAGTGAAGCTTTGACAAAGGGGAAGCGAGCAACATCTTGTTTTGTGCGTTCTTTGTGGGTCAGGTCATTTCCTTGTAGATTTTTGGGAGAGTGAGATACTCCTCTACGTTGTGCTCGAAGTATGTCCTATTTACAAAGACAAGGTAGAGATCAAGTGCATGGGCTCTGTTGGTGGGAAAACACCAACAGAACCAAAACTTTATTCGTTCTTCTCTACCCTTAAGCACATTAAACAAGGCGAGTTAATGTTTAACTATTTCATTTATTTACGATGAGGGTGATAAGATCATAAGATAGAGCATCAACGTTTTAATGATTATGACTATCTTGTAAAGCGGGATGAGCAACATCTTAGTTCACATGAATGGGGGTTATGAGATTAGGAGAGTGGTGTTTAGGAACAAAGAATTAAACATGTGAAGCTAAGCAAATGGATAAGGTTCGGTTTTGACTCCAACATGTTTGATTCTTTATGAACATGCCATAATTAGGAGAAGCTTACCTCAAGATGTTACCTTTTATTAGAGTGTGACGGCATCATAACAACTTGTGGTGGTTCTTTCCCTTTGCTTGGAGCTTTCCTTAATTGGCCTTTTGTATATCTTGCTCCTAACTTGTCTCTTTTTATTGCATCGTCCTTTCTTTCTTCTCCTTTAAATTGTGTAGGACCTTTTTGCTCCTCTCATGATTTTATTCCTACAAGATTAGGCGACAACACATACCCGAAGGAATATACAAGTAATTTTAAACAAGAGTAGATTTATCATGGAGCTAAAGGCATCTTCTATTCTACAAAGGGTTTTAGATATATATTTTAATTAGCATGTGCTCATTTGTTACTTTTTTTCTCTAATGGGAAATCTTAAATTTGATTTTGATGTATGATATTTATAAACATTCAATCTTAGAGAGATAAAGTAATAATGAGTAGGGGGATTGCAAAACCAGCATGTCGAGAGTGATGGTAGCTTGAGAAGAGGAAGAGTAATGTCGATCTTTAGAGGAGTGGACCTTCCTCCCCATGCTTGAGCCTTCCCCACACTCGGCACTTTTAAGTGTGAATGCCGAATCATCCCTAATTATGTGTTGCAACCACCATGTCCTTAGATGTTGTTCGTCCTTTTGTTCCTGCAAGGTTAGTGACCAAGAATACCCGAAGGGAACTTGTCCTAGGAACATGTTGTTGTTTTCTTTTAGCATGAGCCTTCATGTGCTCGAGAGATTTATTATTATTATTATTATTATTATTATTATTATTATTATTATTATTTTTCTAGAACATAAGACAAAAGTTGTATGCAAATATGTGATTTATATTCACTTACCTGTCTTTTGATGTTCTTGTGGCCCATTGCTTTGTCTATCCACTTCTGTTGAGTGTTTACTTTTCGTAATCGTGATGTATGGCACTCTTCTTCATTGAATAGACATAGCATAGATTCTTTTTCGCAAAATATTAATGGACACATACCCGAGGGAGTATACAACATGGTTGAAACAGGGGTTGTTATCCAAAGTTCATAAGATCTCACTTATGCTAATGAAAAGATGGTTCTTTAATTACTCTTAGCACAGATTTTAATTATCATATCTTATAATATGTTTTTGTCTCCGCCGCCGCATTCTAGCATAAGGATCAAGGCAAAGCTGAATTGTGGCAAAAGACTAAGTGAATGATTTGAAACTTACAGTTCTTCCATTAATGATGAATGAACCGTAACTTTTGCACAAGGTTGAAATTCATCATATGCCTTGCTTCATCTCTCGATCCGAGTTCATCTCTTTGACTTACCCGAATTGGATTGAGAGTTTTCTTTCTCAAGCAGGGGTTAGTCTAACAAAATATACCAATGTCTACACAAGTAATATTTAGTTCAATAATCAAACTAGACTCCATGTCTAATTTAATTAAGGAAGACATTTTAACCTAAGCACCATGCTTAATTTAAAAGCCTTTGGAAACACACTATTCATGATATAGCGATTCCAAACCAAGGCATACTATGGTAAACAAAGGGTAGCATGAAGGCACTATAGAGATTTACTCAAGTGGAGATGAAATAGTGTAACTACTTGAGCATGTCTTAAAGATAGAGACAACCAACATAAGGTAGCAACATGACAAGAATTATATAAGTGATTTAATGTTGCATGATAATTGGTTGGACATACCTTTACATTGTCATCCTTCGTTTTCTTTGCTCTTGACCTGAAATGGTTAGTAACAAAAATACCCGAAGGAATATTCTCATAATTATATCTCTATGCTCACTACACAAGGGGTATTATAGCAAAAGATTTATACTGATGTTCTTTCCCTTAGAGTGCTTGTTTTTAGGACAAAAAGCTCGTCCTTGGGAAACCTTCAAATATGATTCAAGATGATGAAGAGGTTTTCCCTTAAATCACCAATCTCAACTTTCAAGCCAATAAGATCAACATCCACCCTTTCTAAATCCTTATGAACAATTATCTCAAGGGGATTTGAGATCTTGTAGGTGGCAAGATTAGAGATGGTAATCAATTCAGGGAGTTTGCTCACATGAGCAAGGATTGGATAGAAAATTTAGGATGTAACTCCTATGCTCATGGATGTTCTCCAACTATGGATTATGCTCTTTCTGGTCTTCATTAGACCCTTCATGATGTCTATACTTGGGATTTCTAAGATTGTAGGTAGACTCAAGAAAAAGAACACTAGAGGATTCATTGGGGTCAAGGATGAGATTAAAGATGGGTTTGGATAAGTTATCTAGTCTGAAAATAGAAGGGAAGAAGACATGAATGGATTCTAGATAGCTTTGCTCTCCTTCTATGGCATCACTAGATATGCCATCCTTGGGCTCCCAATGTCCTTTATAAGAATAAGGATGCTATATAAGAGACTTTTTTCTCTAAGAGGATTTGGTTTATAGGCACTCAAAGGTCTCCTATGAAGCTAGAAGTTTGTCTCCCAAAGTCATCACCATAAAAGAATCAAGGGTAGAATTACTTCTTCCCTTGGAGAAGTTTAGAGTATTGATGATTTAGGATTAGTAGCTAAATCAAAGAATTGGAATGATTATGATCTAGCTATCAAAACTTCTTCTTTAGTCTAGAGGATGATTCCTTTTCTTCCTTTGGGCGTTCATTGAAAATTCTAAGAAAAAGATCACACCCACTAAGTTTGTCAAGGGTAAACCTTGCTTTAGAAACGGAAAGAAAAGTTCCTCCAGAAAAACTGCATGATGGTCACACGAACAACTTTTCTAGGATGAGCCCCAAATACATTATCCTTTTTAGAGGATAGGATTTGGCCTGAGGTTAACTTCAAAATTCTCTCCTATAATGGGTTGTTTCATGATCAATTTGATCAACCGTAGACACAGCTCAAAGCCAAGTGATAGGATAGGTTCTATGGATTCTAGTGGCCAGAACTTGTGCTTATGGGTGCAGCATAAAGATAGGTGTGGAATCCAAGGATCCCAAAAAGATATAAAAAGAAAAGAAAATATGAAAAGAAAGACTACACTAAGATATGGTACAAGATTAGTTATACTCCATGTTTTCTCGGAACCATTCTAGCCGGCAACGACGCGAGAAATGCTTGTTGGTATTTGTTAAGCCTACGAAATATTTATAATAATCCGCAAGCGAACAGATACTGGTGAGCATTTCACACGGGAGAGGGTTTTAATATCGAATCCACAGGGAGGATGGTGTGAGGATAACTAAGGCATACAACTAATCCCTGAGTAGCAATTAAGGAACAGGAGAGGATAAAGAGGTAAGAAGATTCCTATGGTTGTCTAGTTCTTCTCCTTGTAAGTTATGTTGATATTGTCTTATAAGGACGTACTCAAAGGAAAGTAAGGTCAAAACTTATTATTCCTCCAGCAACATTGTCCTACTAGTCCTATCCAATGGGAGATGGAATACAAAGGAATCAATGGTACTGTCACTACCACGAACTACCACACTCCGGAAGGTAGGGTGCATTCACAAGCAACTTCGATCTAGGCACCACGCCTACACCAAAGCATACCCCTCTAATCTATAGATTCCCATAGATTAAAGTACTCAAAGAGTTATGAACAATAAGAACAATACTAACACTTAAAATAACACGATTACTTACTTAAACAAGAAGTTGATCCACCATAGAAGTCTCAGGATCAAGTGCCACAAGGCCTTTGGTCCCGGAGGTACAAGCGTAGAGGAGTCACCGACATGTCCGGTGCTTCCCCTTCTTCTCCTCCACTCACTCTTTAGCTCTCAAGACTAGATCTAGTCACTTTCATGAAGGACTTGGATCTAATCTATCAACTGATATGCTTTTGCTCTCAACTCACTCTAATCCTTCTAGTTCTACATGATCTTCTAATATAGATTAGAACTAGAGAGGAGAGGTTGTCCTCTCATTGGGACACCTCTGACCAAAAGGTCAAGAGATAATGAGATAGAATGAGTTAGTGTTTAACCCTGGGGTCAGGGGGTCTTCTTATATAGGCCTTGGCGATGAACGATGACCATTGGATCAAACCGACCTTCAATAACGGTGTAGATACAACCTCAAAGTCAGTTACAAACCGACATAAAAAGACGAAGCTGATTGGCCATAATTGCCTGGCGGCCGGCCTAAAATTGCCTGGCGGCCGCCAGGGCATAGTCTCCTCTCAGCCTCTCGTCTCTTCTCGTGTCTTCTGGTATCTTCTAGAGTGTTTTAGTCCACATTTTGGGTTGAGTTACTTCACGGTCAGGTCTTGTCATCGTATGGGATGTGAATTCCGGAACTTTCTCCATTCTTCTCTGCATTTATCTGTGAAGTCCCTGAAAATATATAAATTACCAAAGCTCGTGGAATTATGTTAGTTAGACCCTGAGACTTATATTGATTTTCATTTTAAGTCCTTATTTCATCTTAGTTGACTAGTAATATTATGCTATAACAGGTGTCAACAACGGGTCGATTGAAGCAGCCCGTTTTGAAGATTGTTGCATCCACTTGTGTAGAGGGAAGGAGTTGGATGAAGACGAGGATGTTGGCCCGATGTTTGTTTCAATGGATGGAGTTCCATTGCTCTCCTGACCCATGGGAACATTGTAGATGCTGGCGAGGTGGAGACCGTGGTCGTCGAAGAAGAAGACCGACTTTAATGGCACGGAGCTACGTCGTAGCTCTTCCATTAGCAAGATGCGCGCCCCCACCCATGGCACATGACATTTCCCCACCGTTCGACGAGGCGGCGCGTCCATGCGCTCCCAATCCACCCACTAGGGACGAAGGCGGTGTTGAACCGGGAAGGCGTGTCGCTCGGGCCATAGTGTTGCTAGAGTTGACCCGCGGCAAGGTGCTCGTTGTGAAGCTTGGCATGGTTGGTGAGGTCGCCGGGAGGTGAATGCCAATCACCTTGGACGGCGCCCAAGATGGTGCTCTCGCCTGGAGGTTGATGGTTCGGTGGACGCCGAGATAGCTTGTTGTCGGTCGGTGGAGGCGAGTTGAGGTAGGATGAGAGCCTCCGAGATTGTGACGAGGTCAATGAGGTAGGGGGTTGATGTGGGTGTCATGTACCTCTTGTCGTCGTTGGTGAAGCTCACAAGTCGAGGCTTGCTGAAGATGGAAGCTTTGAACTCTTGGGCGAGGTGGATCGACGTGCTCCCTATGTAGGGCGCCCCCTGGTGCATTGCAGCCCATGGCTTGTTGGCATAGTCGCATTGGACGTAGATGTCATTGTGGAACATGGGAGCCAACTGGTTTGGCTCGAGTCGCCCCAACTGCCATAGCCGAGTAGTCGACGGGCGCGTTGGTTGTTGGTGTCGCCGCTGATGGGCGGCCCAAAACCGCGAGTGAGGCACCATGGTACGGTGTCTCCGTTCTCCCGTGGGCGCCTTCATGGTGATGCAGAGGAGCCAAAGAAAGAGGAGTGTCGTTCTCGTCAGTTGGGCAGCGGTGTACCTGATGTTCCGATGGCGTGGTGCTGATGGTGTTCTCCACCATTGTTAATGCCGGCGAGGATGTCCAAAGCAGGTGTAGCGGATCGCCGTCGCCAAAGGTCGGCGAGTGAACGACCGCCTCCTTGGTGGCGCCCGGGGGCGCCGGTGTTCTCATCGACCGTGGCACCCATATGGGGACGCCGTGATTGCCAGTGTCGAGGTTGTCCGCGAGGGGTCGCCGTGGTTCATGCCCTTGTAGTTGTTGTCCCATGATAGGCATGGCGAAGACGTAGTCGGTCGGGGGTCGCCATCGGCGTTGGCGTCCTTGAGGACGTCGTTGCCGTTCATGGCACCCATGGTAGCTTCGTTGTCGTAGACGTTGTTGGCGATGCCGTCGACGGTACCATTGTTGAAGACGTCCTGGTTGGCGAAGGTGATGTCGTTGTTGGTCATATCACCGTTGTTGTCTAGGATGACGGGGGCGCCGGGGTTGAGATTACGATGTCGGCGTCGACATCGGGCGACGTCGTTGAGTCGCCCTTGTTGGCACTCGGATGTTCCCGTTGTCAAAGATGATGTTGCTAATGACTGGGAACTTATCTGCGCCATTGTAGTAGCCACGAGACATTGGCCCGTTGGGTAGGCTTTTTCGTCAAGCGGTGGTGGGACGCCGGTGGTAGCCTCCCCGATCCGATCGATCGATCTGATCCGGGTCGCGATACCGGGGCATCCTTGGGGTAGGCGTGCTCGTAAACTCGCGCAGCGTCTCGTGGGTCGAGGAGGGGATGATGTCGGCGCGCCCCGGGAGGCACTGTTGTCGTCGGTGGCACCCGTGGTCAATGTAGGAGCGTCGTCGAGGAGGTCGCCCAAGCTTTGCGTCGTCCTTGGTGGTCGCCGTAGCAGTCTGGTCGAGCTTCTCCGTGAGGGCGGTGAAGTTGGCCTGCATCTCCCCTCACGAGATCAGCACACTCGCAGATCCCCTGCCCGAGCTCGACGATCTTGTGACCGGCCCATCGGGTCTTGGTGTTGGTGGTGGTCGGAAGCCGCCGGTGGTGGGAATCGCCCTGGTCTCCGATACCACCAGCTGTCACAAACCCGTTGGATTCGGCGTGACACGTGGTTGCCGGGCGGCGCTGGGGGCGGCGGCAGCGAAAGCTGGGTGGAGGCGTTCAGCGGTGTGACGACCATGGTGACGACGATCGGCGGCGTGATGACGAGGCTGATGAAGAATGACGAGGTAGAGATGACGATGATGACGTGTAGCAGCTCCGGGCGGTGACGAGGAGGACGGGCGATGGGGGCGGTGGCGCTGGGCGCTGGCGCACGGGCGGGGGGGACGGCGGCAGCGGCATGAGGCACGTGGAATCGCGGCGGCGGGACGCTGGTAGGACCGGAGAGAGAGAGCCGGAGAGACAAGAGCTGTTTGGGGAGCTACCCCTTTAATTTTTCTGGTTGATTGCAACTGATTACAAGTCCCTTGTATTTATAGTCCGGGAGAGACTTGCATCTAAAGAAATCCCTGATTTTATTCCCTATTTTATTCCTATATTTATTCCCGAAATATCTATTACTTAATGACGGCTGATGACGAGATAAGGACGGAAGGCGGCGGCCGGCCAGGCTTGTCCTAGCGCGTGCACAAGCCCTGGGGGGCCTTTTTGGGCCTCCGGAGCTGGCTCATGACAAGCATATAACACGAGTTCAGGACAGTGAACAAATCTCAGCAAGCACTAGAATATTGGTTTATTTGCATCTGTGTCGATCGAAGTCCACGGGTGTGTGTTTGTGCAATGCCAAATCACTAGTCGTCGATCGAAGTCTTTCTTTATAGAAAAAATGTAATTAGTGCAGTTTACTCGCATGTATAAGTGCATCAGTGATGACTAACAACGTCAGCGCCAGCAGCATCTCTAGTAGGCTCAAGCTTTCCAAGTTGGTCACGGAATAATCTATACAGAACACCCAGAGATGAAGTCACGAACACCTGAGATCTAACTGGTTTGACATCATGTGGCTGGAGAGAGTCCAGGTTCTCGGTCTTTTGCTCCTTCCATACATCCATGGTAGAAGACAGAAGCACAAGCCAGCGTAGAGACCGGTGGTTCAAGGTGGATCAGCTAAGGCATCGACGGCTGGTGATTATATTCAGCGTGACACCCATGTTCCTCAGATCATATTATCCCCAAGGTCCTACAGTATATGCTTGTGCCAATGCGCACTCCAGATATGTACGAACAGACTTATACACTCCAGATGCCTCCTAATCCTGGTCACAAGTGAAGCAAGTGCAGGGCACACCACTGGTAGGGACGCGGCAGCCTTCCACATTCCGGGTGTCGAGGCAGGACGAGCCTCAGTAGGACGGTGGTAATCGGCGGTGTACGGTACCCCCATCACGGCTCGAACCATGAGAAGTCTTCTGCGCGAAGCGGGGACGGCTCTGCGGAGGTGCGCTCCCGTGCGCAATATGTGAGCAGGAGGGGCGTGATACGTACCCTCCACGCGGCGTTTCTTCACATTGGCATAGTCCCATGCAGCAGATTTTCCAACAGTAACTTATGCACTACTTTTGCTGTTGTTCCAGATGCCTCCTAATCCTAAGTGCACTCCATCTCTATGTCCTGTCTCCGTCTCTCCACATGCTAGTTCTGCCAACACACTCTATATGATGTCTCTCCAGATGCTAGTTTCACCAACAATTCAGCAGTAGAGATCAACATGCTTGTCAAAGTGTAAGAGGTTGGAGACACAGGACTACCAATAAGAGATGAGTCATTTCCATGCACCTTAAATAATGGGAGGTTGGTTTTACATGGGTACGGTGCACTATTTCTCCATTTATATTACCCTTATAGTACATTAGAGGACATTGACCCACATATGCATTAAGGATTTTTATGCACTGTAGAATTAGAAAAAATAGGAGATTTATCGTTGGGTGGGGGACATTTGCTTCGGCCCATCGTTGGGTGGGCACCTTGTCATCTGTCAGATTATACTACATAAACATGATTCCGGACAATACTAATTTTTTTAGAGGCAATTAAAGTGATCAATCATATCTGGAATAGTCATATTGGGCGCCATGTCATCCCTGAAAATGATTTTTAGTTGTACGCCTCCTAAGAAGCCAGTTTGAAAATTGATTTTTAGAAGGTTTGTAAATTGTTACCACCAAAAAAAAATCATAGCCTCTGTGCATATAATTGGATGCAGACAAATTAGATTAAAATTGTATAGCTCAGTGTGATATAAAATTTTGTAGTTTTGAACTTTTTAGAGACACAAATATTTGGTTTAAGTTATCGCATTTTAAAATTTTCACGTTTCTACCATCCTCATCTAATTTTTACATATTCTATACCAAAATTATAGATCTGAACATAATCTACCATCTGTTGTTTACTGTTTTTGTATCCTTATTTGTTTTACGTTTGCAGAGATTGGAATACAAAAATTTGAATTTTTACAGGTTTTTCGGATCTTATATGTTGGCATGATATATACTGCAAATTAAGGATTACGCCATAGATTACAATTTCTCACAAGAGAGTTTGGGACCCAAAATGTGCCATACTAAAATTCAGATTTATTTAAAAAATTTCTTAACCCCTTTTTCTTGAGGAGCCCCACTATAGATTGCTCCCACTGAGGCTATTAAGGAAAATGACATCCTTTTGTGATCAGTGATGGTAAGGAAGGCTGTCTATGCTGTAGTCTATGTTATTAATGCTCATGTGTGCATCGAGTACATCAATCCTGTTAAAAAGTGTGCAAGTTCTTAATACCAAAGGAATTGGATGCAAAAACACATTTAAGTTAAGAAGGAAATGATTAATTTAGTCAAAAAGAGCTTCACTAGCTTAATTTAATTTGAAGAAAAAAGGTAACAGGTTACATAGGAGTTGCACGAAAGCAACAAATTGAATTGCAGGTGAAAACATCACAGAGAAAACCTCACGTGCACGGCTGCCCCTGCTGCTCTCATGCACCGCTGCCACATCGATCGATGGACAGGGGAGGAGAGAGAGAGAGAGAGAGAGAGAGAGAGAGGAGGAGGACGAGGGCGACACGAATGGCAGGAACCACCATGCAGAAGGAATGAGCACATTCAGCTCTTTCGTGTAGAGTGGAGCCTGAATCTTGTATTAATATTCTTGAACCAAACACTAGGAAAAGAAGGATTTATTGGTTCCATCCTGTTAAAGCCTAGAAACTAGACACATCCTAGACCATCATGTTTGGGTTTGTTAAACACAAAGGTTGAGAATTATTAATATCCATGAGCCAAAGTAAATCTCAGAACTGGAAAAGTTCTTATTATTTATTTGTATAAGTAACTAGTTCAGTTTATTAACATATAAGTGCATCAGTGACGCCACTAATAACATCCCCGCTGCCATCAACAACATCTCTAGCTAGTTGGCCTCAAGCTTTCCTTGTTGGTCACCAACTGATCTGAATAGAACGTTGCCTACACAGGCACAACATTCCAGGCCAAATAAAATCTCATCACGACCACCTAGGCTAAGATCTCACTAGTATGACATCTGGTGGTTGGAGACAGTCCTGCCTTTTGGTGTTTAGTTCCTTCGTCCATGCTTCCACGGGAAGAGGCAGGAAAACCGATCAGAGTAGAGACTAGTGGCCCTGGGTGGATCTGCGAAGGCATTCAGGACTCTTGGTCCAGTGAACCACCCATGCTTCTACATGCGTTTGACCCCAGGTTCAGCAGCTTCGTTGTGCCTGCAGTCTAGATTTTCTGACAGTAACTTGCAACACTTCTTGTGTTGTTGCTCCAGATGCCGCCTAATCCCAAAACACCATATCCCATCTCCATCATATCTCTCTAGATGCCAATTTCCCAACCATTCTCCGCTCTGTCAAGCGATTACTTACTGGATGTTTTTCGTAGTTTTGAACTGCTAACTAGCCTTTCAAAGGTAAGAGTGGAGACTTTCTTATCCTATTATAAGAGGTTGGAACAAGAGGACTACCAATGAGAGATGATCAAGTCATTTTCAACCCTTAAATAATGGGGTGAGGTTAGTATTAGTAGGTCGAGTGCACTATTTCTCCATTTATATTGACCCTATACATTAAACCACAGATGCATTAAGGTCACTTGTTTTCATGTACTACAGAATTAAAAAAAAAAACATGCGAGATTGATCGTTGGGTGGAGGAAATTTGCTGCTGGCCGCCTCAGGCCACCATGTAATCCACCAGATTATATATATTACCAAAAACACGATATTAAAGGACACTAAATTTATCTTTAGAGGTGGTTAAAATTATCTATCACATCTGAACTAATCAATAGGCTCAATGGCTATGATCCATCTCTCAAGATGATTTTTAGCTGTGCGCCTTTTACGTAAGAAGCCACTCTCAGAATTGATTTCTAGAGGATTCGTCCTTGTAAATTTCTGTCGCCAAAAAAAAAAAAAATCAACTTTTTCATGTATAATATAATTGAATGGAGGCAAATTTTGAATTAAATTTTCATAATTCAACGTGACCTAAAAACTTTGTAGTTATGATCTTTGACTTTAATCAAGATTGTTTACAGACACAAATATTTGTTCTAAGTTATCATATTTTGAATTTTTGCATTTTTCAAACAACCTCATATTTTTACATGTTCTAAAACAAAGTTATAGATCTCGACACAATCAATAACTTTATAGTTTACAAAAAAATTATCCTGTAAAAAACCAGGAAGCTGGTTTTAAGTTCTCAGATATTGTAATATATAAAATTTAAATTTTTGAAATACGTGGTTTGTTGACAAGGTATACACCCAAAGTGACTGTTCACAAAATGATGCCCTACACTACTACTGATATAGTTTTCCATGGTGAGCGTTTTACATTAACCATGGCAAACAAAGGTGCCCATCACGGCTAGAAGGTCACGTCTAATCTGGATTAATTTGTGGCGGTTGCTTTGCCCGCCAGGGTTAATCAATTAAAAAAAAACTAACCCGAGCTCCGACAGTCTTGGATGTAGGTTAGCTGGGCCAATCACACGCCGCATGATCACGTTAGGGTTAGGGTTTCGAGCAAACGCATGTCAGATCCCATTTCTAGATCTGGAGCACTCGCGACGCTGGGAGGAGCCGACCGCACGCTACAGCCGGATAAAGGACGCCGTGTTGCCGGTGGACCAGATCGAGGGCATCGTGCCGCTGAAGGGCCGGATCGATGCCTCCGTGCCGTCGGAAGGCCAGATCGAGGCGGTCCGCGATGTGGGTGAGTTGGCCATGCGGATCTGGGTGGCCCCGTAGCAACTCGCCTCCTCATGTGTGGTCCCCGCTGCCGGAGAGAGGGACGCCGCCCCCTGTTGGGCGACCACCACCACCGTGTCGCAGTCGTGTCATCACCGCCTCGCGTCGTCGGGCCACCACTGCTAGCTACCACGCGCCGCCGGCAAATGAGCGAGGGAGAGTGGGGGTGCAGCTTAGGTGGAAAAGGGCGATGTGTGTGGGGGTGCGGCTTAGGAAGATAATGGTGGTTCGGCTAGGGTTTCAATGTGTTGCACCCAAACATAACTTGTATATATATACAAAGACAGATTTTGGGCTTGGCTTGGGTCTGAGGGGCCTCATATTTTCCATGGTGGACACGTTAGGATGCCTGGCACGGTTAAATTAACAATGGTGGATGTTTATATATATGTTGTCCGCCACGGTTAATCAATTTCCATGGCGGGTAAAAAAACCCGCCTCGGTAAACCAAAAAATGTCCGTTAATCGTGACATTAACCATGGTGCTAGCGAGTTCTATACAAATATCTCCAACCCATAATGCTAAAGAAAAAATTTATTACAATCACTGACATGCTATAGCCTGTGTTATTAATTACGACATGTGCATCGAGTACATCAATCCTTTGTTGGAGCCAAATATACACCTTATGAGATAGTTGATGTAGTAGTATTATTGAAAACAATGCAAAATCATTGGCAGCAGGGCAACTATAATCTAGCTTCAATTCTATAGTTAGAAAGAAATGTTTCCCGTCATATGTAATAATTACATGGATATACACTGTTAGATGGTTGGCATAGGACGGATCTGCATAGCTGAATGACCTTGAAAAGACGAACGCGAGTTCCAGATCTGGACGAGGAATCAAATGGCATCCACACGCACATACGGGCTTCTTGATGTTTGTGACGCACAGATCCTACAGCCGACATCCGCCATACTGCTCCACGCACATGTGTCCCATCCTGTAGTCTAGATTTTCTTTAAATAACTTGAAGCACTGCTTGTGATGGTTCTCCAGATGCCTCCTAATCCCAAAATACCGTGTGTTTCCCAACCATTCCACCCTTTCTGTCCACTGACAGCTTACTGAGTTTTTCATCGGTGTTGAGCTGCTATAGCTAGCTGTTGGAAAGTAACAGTAGAGACATGCTTATGAGAATATATAGACTACCAACGAGAAAAGTCATGTTCGAGTTCAAGCCTTAAGAAATGGGAGGTTGGTCGGAGGTCAGGTGCGTTATTTCTGCACTTATATTTGCCCGCCGTAGATGTATTAAGGTCGTTGGATGTACTGTAGTTTTAAATAATGGCCATGATGACATCTGGAAATGGTTTTAATATGTTGGCCACCTAAGAAAGCTTTCCATGGATACCGTCTCTGTAAATGGTTGTCATCCAATCATGCCAATTTTTAAATTATAGTGTAGTGATCGATGTGATTTACAAATTTATATATCCATCTAACATTATTTGTCATAGCCGCCTTGAGGGGGCGCCGGGGGGCGGCGGCGGCGGCGGGTGAGGGCGGCGGCGCTGTGTTAGCTCGAGGCTATCTCACGATAACTCCGACGAGGTCGGACACCGAAATCCGGCGCCGACGAGGTGTCTTACTTCTATTGCAAGGGAATAAGAAAGTATTACAAGTGTTCAAATGATAGTTGCCGCCTCCTCCAGCTCTCCCCTAACACATATAGGTTCAACTACTCCTCACTGACTGGGCTCTCGGCCAGACAAGCCCACTGACCTTGAAGGCGGACATTCTTGGTACGGGCTCGAGGTGGCGTCTTGGGCTGGCCTGCTGTAGAGACGATAGGTGGAGGCCTGCTAACATTCCTCCCCTTGAGATGAGGCATGTCCCCATGCCGGCGCGCATAAGGGAAGCGCTTGATGGCGGTCGCGTCCCTCCCAAGTGGCGAGATCGGCGTCGAGGTTGGACCACTTGATCAACAGCTGCTGCACAGCTTGTGGGCCCTGGTGATGAAGACGAGTCCGAGCACGGCTTCGAACTTGCATGGAGTCCTCCGTGTCCGGGAGCTCGGCGGAGACAGGTACTGCAGCTTTGGGCGCCGGCTTCAGGAGCGAGACGTGGAAGACGGGGTGTACCGAAGACGAAGGAGGCAGCGCCAGCTTGTACGCCACCGCGCCCACCTTGGAGATGATCTTGTATGGCCCGGTATTTGAAGCGCAGCTTGTTGTGCGAGCGTGGCGCGATCGACGACTGCACGTAAGGCTGGAGGCGGAGGAAGACGTAGTCGCCAACCTCGGCGAGCCGGACCTGTGCTTGTCGGCCCGGGTCTTCATGCGTTGCTGCGCGCGAAGGAGGTGTTGGCGCATAGCGCCATCATGGTGGCTCGCTCGCCATGGAAGTGGCCACATCCGAATCGGGCGACGCCAGCAGAGTCGGTGAGGCCAAAGTGGCGAGGAGAGCGACCAAACAATACCGAATGGCGAACGACCCAAAGGCCGAATGGGGACTTGTATTGTACCAAGATTCGCCATCGCGTGAGCCACTTGCTCCATCGCCGACAGAATGAACAAAGCAACAAGCAGGTACGCCTCTAAGCATTGGTTGACACGCTCGTCCCGCCCGTCCGACCGGATGATATGCGTAACTCATGGCCAAATTGACATCAGCCAAACGAAAGAGCTCCTTCCGTAAATCACCGCAGAACACCGGGTCACGGGCCGAGACGATGTAAGCCGGCATGCCATGGAGCCGAAGACGGATTCAGAATGCTTGTGCCACAATCTCAGCTGTAAACGGGTGGTGCAGAGGGACGAAATGCGCAAACTTGCTGAATTTGTCGACAATGACCATGATGCAATTAGTCGGGTCCGTATAGGCAACCCGCTGATAAAATCCATTGTCGTAATTTGCCAACTCTCTCGTAGGGACCGGGCAGAGGCACCAAAAGGCCCGGTACCGTGCTCGATCAAAGCTTAGCCTCGAGTGCAGATAGAGCAATTTGCCACATACTCTCTCGACGGCCGACTTGAGGCCTCGCCAAAAGAACAAACGCTTTGACACGACCGGGTACACAGAAAGCCCGAAATGCCCTCCCATGGCAATCGTCGCGGCATAGCGTAAATAATCTTCTTTGTCAGAGGTAAGTTAGCACCGATCCATACCGCTGGCCATAGCGAATGACGCCGCCACGCAGAGTGAATGGAGGGTGGGCATCGTGAGACAGATAATTCCCAAGGAGCTTGGTGGATTCAGGGTCCAAGCATAGCCCTCCCGGATCAAGATAGCCACACCGACGAGCCGATGAGATGGACCGCACCGAGCCTCGTGAGCCGGATGACGGAAAGAGCCGCCGGGCCGCCGCATTTGAGGAACCAGCTTGTATGTGATGCGGAACCGCAGGCCCGAGAGCTTATGATTCATCTTCACCGCTAAGGCGTGTTCAAACGCCGATCGCTGAGGTGCATCGAAGTTCGGTGGTCGGTGAAAAATTGTGAATTCGCATGTCAGAGATAAGAGCGCCCACCGCCCACGGCAACTAGTATGGCCGAGACTCCTTTTCATAAGTAGAGAGAGCACTAGTGCGTGGTCCAAGAGCCCGACTCACAAAAGCAACGGGATGTCCATCCTGTAACAGAACTGCACCCACCCCATGGTCGCCGGGCGTCGCCCCGTGAATCGAATGGCTTGGAGAAGTTAGGCAATGCGAGTACGGGTGCCGCCACCGGGCAGATTTCGAGCTTCAAAAGCCGCGGTGTGGGATGAGGTCCATACAAACAAGACACCTTTCTTTAGCAAATCGCTGAGCGGCCGGCGAGCAAAGCAAAGTTCCCGACAAACTTTCGATAGTAACCGCCGCATCGAGAAAGCTTCAGCATCCTTCACATCCTTAGGAATAGGCCAGGGGACCGGACCGACCGGATCTTGCCCGGATCGGTGGAAACCCCCGACCGCTATGACATGGCCTAAATAGGATATGGACTGTTGAGCAACCGACACTTGACAACTTGATCTTCCATTGATCTGCAGCCGAATGAAAACACGTGGCGAAGGTGTTCAATGTGGGATTCCGAGTTGGACCAGATCAAGATGTCGCCAAAGAAGACCAACGCGTACTTCCTCGTGGCCGGGTGCGAGTGGAGTTCATAGCCCCTTGGAAGGAGTTGGGAGCGCCAGCAGCCCGAAAGACATTACGGTGTACTCGAACCGACCCCAATGTGTCCGAATGCCGCCTTATGTTCCTCTCCGTGTGCTAACCGACCGGGTTGAAGCCAACGCAAATCCAACGCCGCGGAACCATCGAGCATTGGCCAATTCATCCAAAGAGCTCGTCAACAACAGAATGGGAAACTTGGACTTGATGGTCGAGAGTTCGCTTGTCCGATAGTCCACACAAAGCGCCACGAGCCGTCCCTTCTTACGAACCAACAGACCGGGCGAAGAGAAAGAACTAGAGCTCTGGACGAATGAACCCAGTGCTCAACATCTCAAGAACTTGTTTTTCGATCTCGCCTTCGCTTGAGGCTTGTATCTGATCGCCGCATCGCCACCGGTGATGCCCTGTGGACCAATGGAATCGTATGATCGCACGCACGACGAGGTGGAAGCTCCTTGGCCTCGCTGAACAAGTCACCATACTCATCAATCAAAGCTCTGATAGCCATGGGCACCGTAGACATGTCCCGAGAAGCGCATTAATCGCAATATGGTACAACCGAAAGATCAAGAAGGGTAGATATCCGAATGCATACCATGCAGCCAGAATATGTGTGTCATTATAAGGAATGCGTAACCACCGAGCTCTCCAATCAACATGCATAGGGAGAAAATCTGCCGGAGCCAGTCCATCCCTACTATCATATCATAAGACCCAATTGGCAAAGACTCGTAAGTCGAGACAAAATTGTAGCCCCAGAGCTCCCAAAGTTGCATTTGGCGATGCATACGCAGTGAGAACTGCACACCATCGCCAATTCAACAGCCACAAAGTTCGAAGAGGAACCAACCCCGCATAGAATCAGCTACAGCAGAACCGATAAAAGGAATGATCAAGTACCCGAGTCCAAAGAGAAGATGCACACTTTGCGCCCATTGAAACCGCCTCAAACCGCATAGTACGTCCGACAACAAATAGGGTCGAGCTTGCTGCGCAGATGAGAGCATGAATACCTGATCATCACCACCTCAGTTGTTCGTTCAGCAGCGCCTTCTTCAGGAGGAGGAACAAATGACTCGCAGCGTAGGGCCCAAACTTGCATTGCGTGTGCTTGAGGCACCGGTGGACAACGGTGGCCACGGGCCCATTTCTCCCCACATCGCATACACAGCCTTGCGCCTTTGCGGTAGGCGCGAAGAGTGGCGAGCTTGTCGCCGATAGTAGATGTACGAGCTGCTTGGGGCCGATCCGCAGTGGATGTTCCGGTCCCGCGCCCGAGGAAGTGGCGGCAGAGCACCTTCACCACCGCTGCTCCGCAGAACACCGATTGATCCGCCCTCGAACTCCCCGGGCGACGCCATGGTCCGACGCCTTCCCGAATCAAAGCGAGAGTGCAAAGCGTAATCCAAAGTTTGGGGACGAAAAGGAGTACTACAAAGACGAATATCGTGGCGAAGGCCATCGGCGAATCGCTGAACATGGGATAGAGTGTCGATTGGGGCTGGTATGGAGCAAGCCGCTCAATAAGAGAAGTGAATCGCCGACATAGTCGGAGACTGCCGATGTCATGGAGATGTGAAACATCCGCGCGGCAAAGAACTCGTGCCGATCGCGGGCCGAAGCGCCGTGTATCGACGCCGAATGATTCCTGTGAGATGTTGTGGAGCCGGGTTCGACGGATTGGAGCCGCAACCGGCAAATAAGGTGAAGTGGTGTGTGGAAACCGAAATCCACATGGCTGGTGGAACGTGATACATTTGGAAGTAATTGAAGGCGCGGGTCGCCCCGAGTTTGGGATTGTCGCCGTCGAATTGGGGAATCAGAGTTTGGGCAATTGCCCGAGGTTGGGTGAAGAATTTGGGGAAATTGTCACCGGTGGTGATGGACGAAGGATTAGGTGTGAATTGGGGGTAATTGGTGTGGGATTGTGATTGGGGAAATAGGTGGGATCCGAGAAGGGTGTGGGTAGGTGAATGGTGGTGGCGGGGTGGTGGCGCGCGCGCGAAAACGGAGGGTGGTGAGTTGGCGGTGGAAACGGATCGGAGGATAGAGGGATGGTGGGGGATACGTACCATTGGCCGGGCACGGCCATGGCCGAGATCGGACCACGCCCGCATCCCGTAGTCGAAGTCATCGCGGTGCCCGCCGGCCGAGCAAATATGAATCCGGCAGGGGCACGCCCCGCGACTTGCTCAACGAATCCAAAGAAGCGTGAGTACCCGCGATCCCTCCATCAACCTCGAGGCGGTCGACCTCGGAGCGGACGGCGAGGATGGAGTTGTCGGCGCTGGGACGCCACTCGTCCAAATCGCCGTACGACGCTCTCCCGCCGCCACACGCCATCGCGTAGTCCCGATTTCGATGAAGCGGATCCCCTCGATGGCGGCGACGCTGACTCGAGGTTGGAGATGCGGTGTCGGGCGCCCGCCCCAGTTGTCGGCGATGATGGCGGCCGTGTACTGGTTGTGGGCGTGGTACTCAAGCACCGGAGGCGGCCGCCGATGTCGGAGTCGCGCGCGCGCGCCCGAAAGTTGGTGGAGGTGAGGCGGCGTTCCTGCGCCGCCGACGACCGGTACTGCGCGGAAGTCGGCTATCGACCGATGAGCTCGTCCGAACTTGGCGGAGACGACGGATCCATCGTGCCGCGCGAGCGTTGGAGCCGGGTGAAGTGTGGGTGGGAGGGAGGAACGGCTCAGCCAGCGCCGACGGGAAAGAGTCGATACCACCGTTAGCTCGAGGCTATCTACGATAACTCCGACGAGGTCGGACACCGAAAATCCGCGCCGACGAGGTGTCTTACTTCTATTGCAAGGGAATAAGAAAGTATTACAAGTGTTCAAATGATAGTTGCCGTCTCCTCCAAATCTCCCCCTAACACATATAGGTTCAACTACTCCTCACCGATCGGGCTTCCGGCCGCATAAGCCCACTCGACCTTGAAGGCGACATTCTTGGTACGGGCTCGAGGTGGCGTCTTTGGGCTGGCCTGCCAGAGACGATAGGTGGAGGCCTCGCTAACACGCTGCCCCTTGGGCGAGGCAGTCTTGTGGCAGAGAGGAGGGGGCGGCAGCTAGGCAGGAGCAAGAGCGTGGAATATTACTTTATTTGCTTGTCCCTAAAAGATTACATCCTTCTTGCTTATATAGCCCCTCCTATGAGACTTGTATCTCAAGGAATCTCTAAAGGTTTCTTTATATTTCCGAAATACCTTTTACAAGCAAACTCTTATTTTTTTTCGTAATAGGAGACTTCCTTATAGATTGGAATATCTCCCGCACACAAAAAGTCCTTATCCTACTTTGAAGCGATGACGACATGGATGACGGGAAGGGCGACGGCAGTGGCGGTAGCCCTGCCCTGGTGCACACCCGCCCCCTCTCATGGGCCGGCTCGGCCATTCGGCCCATCCTGGCCCCCTCTGGGCTAGGCCGGTCCTGTTCTGTGACATCTCCCTACATTTGACGAGGCAATGCATCCACGCGTCGGCCAACCCACCAGCTTGGTGCGAAGGCTATGGCGGCTGGAGAGTCTGGGGCACCGGGGCCATAGCGAAGCTGGAGCTGACCCACCTTGTCGTAGAAACCATTGACGAAGGAGGCGTCGTCGTCAAAGGTGAAGTCAAAGTTCAGGTCGCCGAAGTAGACGTTAAATTTGTAGCTGAATGGAGGGCGCAAAAAACAGCCTAGTGACACGTGTTGCCTCCATGATTGCGCGACTCGGACTCCTGGCCAACTCGATCGTCACTGTGAAGCCGGTGGAGCGTGGATGGAGTAGACGGTAGGAACGTGCACCTGAAGCGTGTTCGCCGCCGAACACGGGGCGATCAACACAGTTGTCGTCACGCTGAGTCGCAGGAGGCGGCCGTAGAGGAGGTTGCTCAGTCGTCACGAGCGCCTGAGCTGGGGGGGCACTGTCATCCAGGGCGTCGATGGTGACGTTGTTGATGTGGATGAACTCTTGCCCGTTGTTTTCGAAGAGCAGCACCATGACGTCATCCATCTTGACGTTGGGGCGCACCGCCATGAGCAGTATGCTAGACGGGAAGGCCTGCTTCTCTGGAGGGGTCGTCGAAAGGTGGAAGCCCACTACTACACCATGAAGTGGAACTCCTAGCTCTAGTAGGAGGTCCTGTAGTAGAGTGGAAGCTGCTGGGATGTAGTAGCGGTGGAAGTACCTCAAAATGCCGCTGTAGAGGGTCCAGTCCGGAGCTGTTGCCTATAGCTCCATGGCACTTGCTATGATTGTGAGCTCCTAGTTCGTCGTGGTTCCTAGGCGTAGCTCGGTGAGGAGGTCGAATGTGGTCCTGTCGTCGATCGCCTCCGTGGCTGGGGCTAGGCGTGGCTGCCCTAGCGCCCTCGGTCTCCGTGGTCTTGTCGATATCGGTGTCGATGCCGACGACCCGTGTGTTGCTGTTGCCAATGTCGATGTTGTTGGACATCTCAGCTAGTGGCGTGTCTAGGGGCTGAGCGTCGTATCGACGCCCCGTGAGGTCGATCGTCATGTGCATCATGCATGGTTCCTCCTACGTCGGCGCCTCGCGTAGAGGCGCATGCCCCCACCGACGAAGAGGTGGACACGGTGTAGCGGGCTCGGGAGATCCATGCGCCTGGCATAGGCCTCAAAGGCGTCAATGTAGTCATCCAGATCGCCTCTCCGCGCTTGGCGGAGCCAGCCACCAGTAGTGTTGTTGTCGATCGGTGGCCCGAAGTCGCGCCTCGCCTAGTGCGTGAAAACGTCCCACTTGACGAGCGGTATCCTCCCGGACAGGTTGTTGAACCAAAGCTCTACGACACCGCCGATGGAAAGCGATGTACCATGCCCGAACTCGCCGGGTCAATCTCTTCGCCGAAAGAGCATCTCCATCTTGTTGATCCAAAGGTTCGGATCGCCGCTGCCGCCATACGTCGGCACCTCCAGGCGAACCGTGATTTGTGGAGGGTCATCGGGCCGAGTACTTGAAGGGGCTGGACGCCGCGTGCGTTGGGGTGCTACCAGCGCGCCCTATGCGCCGCCTCCTCGCCGGGTGGCCGGTGGAGAAGCCGCCGAGGAAGTAAGAGCCGTGTCGAGTTGTTGTCCATGGCGATGTCGACGTTGACCGGAAGGTTGTCCCGATCGGGCGTTGCTACCCTCTTCTAGGTGGAGGATGGCGGGCCGGTGTCGCCGCCGGTGGCGTTGTCGGGGATGGGGGGTGTCGCCCATGGTTACACCCGGGCCGCCCCGGTGTCGACGTGGAGTGGAGAAAGGAGGAAGACAAATCTTGAGTTGGCGTGGGCATTCCCCATGCGGCGAAGGCGGGCTTCAATCTCATCGAAGCGGCGGTCGATCTTGTCGGTTGTCATCCAGAGGCGCTTGAGAGCCATGAAGAACGCGTTCACCCCGAAGCCATCGGTGGTGGGAATCATCCCGGTCTCTCACAAACGCCGAGGGAGAGGGCGGTGGCGACAACGGTCGGTGCACCTTGGGCGGCGGCGTGGCGCGGCGGTAGGGCAGCGGCGGCGCGCGCAGGTTGGGTAGGGGCGGCGACGCACAGGGGCAAGGGCAAGAGCAGGGGAATATTTTCTTTATTTGCTTGTCCCTAAAAGATTACAACCTCCTTGTTTATATAGCCCTCCTATGGGACTTGTATCTCAAGAAATCTCTAAAGGTTTCCTTATATTTCCGGAATACCTTTTACAAGCAAACTCTTATTGTTTTCCTAATAGTAGATTTCCTTATAGATCGAAATATCTCCTGCACACAAAAAGTCCTAATCCTAATCCGAAGCGATGATGACGTGGACGGCGGAGAGGGTGTCGGTGGCAGCGGCAGCCCTCCCCTGGGCGCACGTGCCCCCTCTCATGGGCTGGCTCGGCCGTTCGGCCCATCCTGGCCTCCTCTAAGCTAGGCCAGTCCTGTGCTGTGACAGTACCACGCTCTGCACTTCGGCATGGTATACATGTCCAGTACTCACTCATTTCACCATTTTGACTGTGGAAACATTAGCAAATTTATTGGGAACCTTACCAAACCATTAGAACAAGAAAACCATGGAGTGTTAAGTGACAAACAACAAGATCCTAGTTTCGAAATTCACTAGAATTGCATTCCTGTAGGGAAACAGAAAAAGTTTATCAAACAACAGTAGCACTATCAAACTGGGCCTTCACGTGGTGAAACACATGCAGCTTCCAGCAAGATGCTTTTCAACTAAGATGAACCTTGAGATCATCACAACGTGCTGACATCAACCACTACACTTATGGCTCCAAACTCACGTTGCATGTACAGACGAAACAAGGCCTTTCACTGATATGTACATGATTTGGTTCTACACTTTCAAGTAGACGCCTTTCATGTATAGGAAGCCAGCAGCCAGGCTCCAAAAGACATCTCTAGGAGCACACACGCCAATGTGCCCCATTATTTGGACTAACAGATGGGCTGGAGCAGAGATTCAGTAAAATCCAACATCTGAAAGAGAAGGGGAGGTGCTTGTAAGAGTGTGTGTTTTTGTGAGCATGGTAGGTGTGTTGTAATTTTTATTTGTTATCTCGTTTTAATGTAACACGGCACGTAGCTTTCCTGTGTACTCTGCAAAAAGGAGAAGGCGGGTTTCCCTTATTATGTTTAGCACTTTTTTTTTTTTTTTTTTTGAAGGAATGTTTTAGCACTTTCTTCCAAAGAATATAACAAGGCTAAACCTAGAGAATAAAATTTGGTATGCACAAAATATTTGCGCAAAGTGTGAGAACATGTAACAGATTTCAAGCAAGTGCAGACCCACAATCCCTCACAGGAAATCAGTCTTCAAGAGAAAATTTGCTCAAGTTATTCTTAGAGCAAAGCCAAGCTTAGCAACTTTGTTGACCCAATGGGTCAAAGAATATGTGTAATTCTACATATTTGTTTCATTTGCTTTTATTTTTCTTGAAACACCATGTAAGACTTTTTTTTTGTTTAAATTCCATAAAAGCGCAATCAGGGGACGTGGGCCACGTGGCCCCTCCTGTTTTCATAAAAAAACATATAACAGATTTGGCAATACACGAGACATTTACAAGGTTATATGTTCCCAGTATTTTTTATAACAAATATGTTCCCAATTGACCGCCAATAGAACCTATGAACAAGTTTGGGGAACAGCTCACAAGCAGCAGCTAGAAATAGGCTATAAGTCTATAAGGGCGTCCGCAATGGTAATAGCTAGTGCTAGCTACGTAGTCGGCTGATGTGGAGGTGAGAGACAATAACAAAGACTATTTTATATTATTGGACCCACATGCTCTTCTCACATATTCTTGGGCTACGTGAAATAGTCCGGCTATTTGCATGTATCTAGTGATTACTATCTCTCCTACTTTCTCCTTATCACGTCACATCTAGATAGTCAAATAGCTAACCATTAGAGACGGCCTGAGGCCTCGTTTGGAACCCACACGCCCCCCTTCCCCGGGTATGTAACTATGGACGGCTCAAATTTGATGCCCACCCTAGGGACCGGCGCCGCCCTCCCCGGGCGTCACTCTTCAACCTCGGATGTGCGGGCGTCACTGCCCGGCCTCACCATGCGAGCGGGGGCGTCGCTCCCAGCGTTCAGCCAAAAATAGCATTACATGCAGGATTACACCTGGGAAAAGGGCGGGTTTTTCCAAAACGAGGCCTAAGTGTGTTCATGCCCATCCACTGGAATAACACGAAAGACTTCTTAATAGGAACATCAACCTACAAAATAGACACCACCTATGTAATAGGATGCATCTGAACCCTCTTTAGCCAGTAGATAGCATTTCCTACTAATAGTCTAGTTTATTACAAACACACCTCTTTTCCATGACGCGACCTGTGAGTAGCGTTGTTCACCATGACGCAGGCTGCATCATGGACCAAACATGCCTTCGACCATGCGCCTTCCCTAGCCTAGTGTTGACGATAAAATCGGTAACACACCAAAAAATAAGAGCTAGATCGCTTCACGAGGGCAAGCCGAAATCGAGGGATCGGCAAGCGCCTAGGGATGTCCACACCTGACCGTGTGCCTCCAACGATGAGCGCGATACGCAAGACACGCCGCCGGAGGAGCCTCGTCGAGGAGCGCGGCACGCAAGACACGCCGGCGGTCTCTTGAAACCCGAAACCCCACACGCCCGGGAGGGACCCCGTCGAGGGCGCAGCAGCGGCTATGGGCTGCCCTAGCCGGCCTGACCGCCTAGGGCGTTGTTGTCGCCGATCTTCCGCTCATGGCATCGGCGGCGAAGAAGAAGGAGAGAGAAGAGGAGAGGATTTAGGGTTCGATAGATGTGTTGTGACGATTGGATGTAGATAGGATCAAATCGGCCATGAACCCCTTCATTATATAGGGGAGGGTGGTCGCCCTAAGACGTTTCCAAGTACCAAAAACCGACCAAAAACACGATTGGAAACAAATCGGTTCGGATCTCGTGACGGACACGGGCCCGCGTCGGGTGACCGGACGCTGGTCGAAAGCCCCCGACCGACGCCCGGCCGCGCGTCCGCGCAGAGGTCTCGGCGCCGACTTCGGACGCTGCTGACGGACGCTGGACCGACGCACGGGCGCGTCCCCGTCGGTGTCCCGGCCGCCCTCCTTCTGCAGCGCGCCACCCGACCGACGCTGCCGGATCGGACGCCGACCGACGCCCCGCTGAGTCCGTCGCTGAGTCCGTCACCTTCCGTAAAGCCGCTTTCGATCCTCCTTGAGAATTTGGCTAAGTCTGAAATTTGCGGTGACTTGACCTCCAAAATATGGCTAAGTCTAGAATTTTGCGGTGGTTTAGCCTATGCCATTTTTGGGTGTCAACATATGCTCCCCTTTTCAGGTGAGAAGTGCACGATCCCTGAAAACAATTGTTACTTCAAACAACACGAATGCCTATCATATCGGTTGCCTGGCGACTAAGGGCGATATTGTATATCGGTCATTTTTGTTCTAAGGGCGATGCATGCATCGGCCATTGCTTGGAGAGCACTTAGGCCTCTTGCCAAACACTAGGGAAATATTTTTTCAAGTATCTCCCGTTTACCGCATTGCCTTTGCGTTTTCCATCTTGTATATATTCAAGCTCATAGGAATTTCCGGATGTCACTTTGATCACTTTGAATGGACCTTCCCAATTTGGTGACCACTTGCCAAACTCATTGCTCTTCGAACCTATCGGTAATATAGTTTGCCACACTAAGTCACCGATTTGGAACGATTTGCTCTTAACCTTCTTGTTGTAAGCTCTTGCAACCCAGGCTTTATCCTTCTCAATCTCCTTTAATGCTAGTAGTCTTTTGTCGGTTACCTCATCAAATGTTGTCCATCATCATATCATGATACATAACAGGAGATAGATCATTCTGCTTAGCAAATCTATATGCATCCAAATTTACTTCAACAGGTAACACTGACTCTTGACCATAAACCAGCTCATAAAGAGTGACCTTTGTAGCACCATGCCTAGATATGCGGTGAGCCCATAAAGCTTCTGACAAGACCTCATGCCACTTCCTTGGATTATCTTCTATCTTCTTTTGAATAAGCTTGATTAAAGTCTTATTAGTGGATTCAGCTTGTCCATTGGCTTGAGCATAATATGGAGATGATTTGAGCATCTTGATCTTATATGATTCGGCAAACGCTTTTACTTCTTTCGCCATAAATGACGTACCTTGATCCGTAGTTAAAGTTTGTGGTATGCCGAATCTATGAATGATATGCTCAGTGATGAACTCAATTACCTCCTTGTGTGTCATGTTCTTCAATGGAACTGCTTCCGACCATTTAGTAAAGTAGTCGGTAGCAACCAAGACGAACTTATGCCCCTTCAAGATGGTGGATGAATCTGCCAATGAAATCCAATCCCCAACCACGGAAAGGCCACGGCTTGATAATAGGATGAAGCATAGCAGCCGGCACTAGCTGAATATTCCCAAACCGTTGACACTCTTCACATCCTTTGTAGTAGCGAAAAACAATCACCCATCATAGTAGGCCAATAGAAACCAGCCCTTCTTAGCAACCACTTCATCTTTGGAGCCGATTGATGCGTACCATAAATGCCTTCATGTACTTCTCCCATTGCCACTTTGCTTGATCGGTTCCTAGACACTTTAGCAACAAATCTTCGGCAGTCCTCCTATAAAGTTCTCCATTATGCAATGTGTACTTAAAAGCAAGCCGCGAACATTCTTGTCAACCTTAGTGCTAGGCTCCTGCAAGAATTTTATGAGAGGAGTTCTCCAATCTTCTAAATCGGTACTATCATTGTCCAAAACAGAAATAGACCGATTTAAAAGAATTTTACATTGTTGTCCCAAATTATTAGCAACATCGGTTTGTCCAATTAATTTTGGTTGAACCGAACTTTTACTAGAATCCGAGACAAGCAAACTTTCATGCATCGGCAAATGTTGTAAATGAAAATATTTTCTTTTACCTCAAAGCCAGATGCCTCTCGAGCAAGCAAGTTTGCTCTTTGCATATATTTTACATGCAAGTGATCTTCTTCTTGCCCCTCGGGCCTTAAATCATCGAAATAAAATTCCCTAGGGGCCTTTCATATAGCACGATGGTTCCAAACATTCATCGGCTATATTGCATGCTGAGGGCGATAATAAAGTATCGGCCATATGAATTCACACACAGGAATATGCATGACCGAAATAAAATATTTCGGCTCTTGATCATTGATAAGCGTGATAATTCGACATCCCTCCATAATATAAAGGCCCATACCAAGAATCAACATAAGAATATGAGGGATAACCATGCATACCATGAGGTGAATTCCACATAAGCACGGGCAGAGAAAAATGGATGATGCCATGACCAAGGATTTTGATGATTTGGTGCAAACCTCCAACTTGGCAATTGTGTCTTGAATCTTTTTCTTCTATGTTTTGTCTTCGTTGCACCGCTTGCTTGATCATCATCCTTTCGATCTTTAATGCTTCCTTTAGGGACCCATGCTAAGCCCCTTTCTCTTAGCTTCTCTCGCACCGAGCTTCAGAATTCCTTTTCCTCACCATCTTGGTAAACCGATTGAGCATATCGGTTTAGTCTCTCTTGTGGACAGCAGCAATTCTCTTTATTTTTAGGCACTTGCACCTTCTTTTGTTCAGATTTGACACCTACAACATCAATAGATGGTTTCCCCACTTCTTTGCAATTGATAGCCGGATTTTTCAAACAAAGTAATCGGCTTTTCAATAGTTGAATTCAGATCTGAACTTTTCTTTTTCCGTCCATCATACTTCACGCGGTAAACTTGCTTTTTACCACCTTCCCTTTTGGTACAGCTCCGCACCGATTTTGATCAAATTGGTCTTTGTAAGATGATGACTCTTTCAAGTGTTTTGGAGCTGCATACCCACATGTTGTGGCTCGAAATATGACGGAACATAAACCTTCCTTTGCCAATGTTGTTTTTGAGGATTATGTTTTGGAGGCAACTTTGATGCTTGGGCTTTCTTTTAATCGATTCGCTTCCCTATCTTTGTATACTTGGCTAAGAGCTCCTCGAAGCTAAGCTTCAGTCTCCTATTGCCTTTTTTCTTTGTCATGCTCCTTGCCTCCACTAGCTTTATGAGCATCCTCCTTTCCTTCATCTTGATGGACATGCTCCACGTAGGACCTCCAAATTCGATTCCCTTGCTCAATGGAATCAATCGGCTTTTTACGGAGATGGAGAGATTTTATTTGCCCCCGTTGTTCTCTAATATTGGAGCAATATTGTTATCCTTTGAAACATCTTCAATTTTAGTTTCATGGACAACAATCCTGTCTTCACTTGAGGGTCTTCCATCTCTCTTTGAGCGTTAGAGTCTTGAGCTTCAAATGAATCGACTAGTAATGCAAGCCGATTTGAAACCCAGATGCCATCGTGCCCGATTGAATCTAATCGGTCCACTTGTTGAGCCTCAAAAACCTCAATCGGTCATTATCAATGTCCGATTGGATCTCATGATGAAATACATTGCAACTATGAGTATTATGATCAAAACGAATTACACAACTTGCAATATATAAGCTCTTCCAAGTTCTGAATTGATGGCAAAACATTGTGATCAACATGCCTAATAAATTTATTTTTCATCAACATGTTAAAGACATGATCACGAAAATAGAACCAAAGGTGAGCATTAAATTTGTAAGCCGAATTTTTGTAGAATCGGCTTCAATGCTTGGCAAACGAAAAGACTAACTTTAACACCAATCCATTCGCCACACCTTTACAATAATCTTTCATGCCAGAATTAAATGTAGAACAAACGTCGGCATGAGCAATATTCTTCGGCCTTAGTCCCGAATTGTAAAACCCAAAGTAATTGCAAAACTTATATTTCATTCGGGACCAAGTATGAATTGAATTTAAAATAAGTAAAGCAATCCCCATATATGTATAATTCACATTAAGCATTGGGAAAAAGCTTTAACTTTAACAACACATTATCATCGGCCTTCCAATTGAAGACAACATGTAGGCCGATGTAATTTTGTACCTTAGTGACGAAAGATGTAGCAACCAAGGTTTTGCTCTTAATGATCTCATCGTTAACAATACCTTTGGAAAGAGTTTGTGTGCTCTCTAACGTCACTAATTTCCTCCACAAATTCTTCTTGTGTCTCGACGCCCACCATAGTAGTGGCGAAACTTTCAAGCACTTGTGGAAAAATCTACAACAACAAGAATCGGCTTAGCCGACTCGAAGTCGTCAATGCCGATTCATGCTCAATGGCAAAGAACCTTAGCCAATTCGGCCGCCTCCTCGGGTCGGCTTAGCCATCTCAAGTAAGGTAGTTGGCTCTTTCTTATCGAAGCACGATTGGCTATGGCTCAATCGGCTACGAGATAAGTATTGCTGCCCATTGTGAGTTTCATTAGCACACACCCTCCTTTGGTGAAGATTTTGACACATTAGTATGCGAGGAACCAATACTTCACCTTTATGTGTGTGCTGCACCTTTTCCTTATGAATAGCTTGACCGATTTGAGCAATCGGTCTTGTTGATTTTTTTCTGCCCACTAGTTCTAAAATTGATTCCAAAGAATCTCTTTTGGACAATGACACTAGTGGTTGACCTCTCGCTTATGAATGGGAACATGAGCTTGCCCCCCGAGCCCGTAAGACTTGATAGTGATCTTGAGGCTTTCCCCGATTGTTATTAGATCTTTCTAGCACCACCTCACGATCTGAACTTTGCTTTTTCTTCTTAGGTTCTCTAGGCTCGGCCGATTATGACATTTTTTCCAATAGCGGAATCGGCTTGCCCCTGGCCGAATTAAGATAGCTGGATTATTTTTCTCCAAGATTTCAGCCATCGGATGTGTCTTTCGGCAAGGCAAAGATTGTGTATTTCCTAAACTGGTTTTATCGGTTTCAGCGCCAAGAAACCAATTTGATTTGACTAAGCGAAATAATCGGTTTATCCGACCGACAAGTCGGTTTGACCGATTCAATGTGAGTTTCAGGAGTAGCATGTTTCGATGTTCCTCACACTTTTCTCGTAGTGAGACTTGCCTTTTGATAATCATTTAACCATCCCCGCCTCAACCATTGTCCTAATTGTGATTGGTCTTTTCTCGTATCTCTCCCAAAGAATTCATAGAACAGCTTCTCTAGTATAGACCATGACCAACCGCTGCAATGTTTGGGTAAAGACGTGAACCATGCAAAGGCAATACCAAAGAGAGATAAAGGAAAATTCCGTATTCTCATGTAGTCTTCTTTACCGGCGTAACCCAATTGTGAGAGATATATATTAATATGCTCCACGGCAGTTGTACCACTTTCTCCATTAAACATATTAAATTTAGGCACCCGCCAACCATTAGGATTCTTCAAGTAATCATAACATAACATATAAGGTCCGGTGTATGCGGGCATTCTCCATTTAGAAGATCCAGTGGATTTATGGCATGACCTCGACTGTCATTAGCCCAATTTGCTTGAGAAAGTCGAATAAGGCCGAGTCATAATCAACATCTTCATCAGATCTTGTTGGATTTTTATTCATTCGGCTATGATCATTATCAATGATACACGTAGCTGAATCATGAGCATTAATACCGCACAAGATGTTGATTTTGGAGAACAATTTATTTTATCATGCATCGCACGCCACGCTGTGAACTTATAGCCGATGAACGTATATGTATCATGTTGCTAGAAGCACTAGAACTCAATAAATTTTCAGCATACATCGGCTCTTGACCATAAGGTGCATACTTATAATGTGAAGAAAAATTATTAACAGAAGTAGCCGATGAAACATATCTAGTACTATGGTAACTAGCAACATCATCATGAGAATTAATATTACTTGCAACATAATTATTAAAATTATCATATGAATTTGCAAGTTTTACCTTAGACGTGGAGTAATGATATCGAGATGTAGTGTCTTGATACGCCCATGTGTTCTTGTAATTTTCTTGGAGTCGCTTTCAAATCACAAAGACGACACGCCCGAATTTGCTTTCACTTGTACGTGATAAACACCAAGCGACAAGTTGATAAATCAATGAAGAATTAGGGCTAGGGTAAAGATATATTCGGCTGCAAAGTAGAACCGAAACAATTCTTCTCCCCAAATGAGTCGCCAAAAGTGTGTTGACGATAAAATCGGTAACACACCAAAAAATAAGAGCTAGATCGCTTCACGAGGGCAAGCCGAAATCGAGGGATCGGCAAGCGCCTAGGGATGTCCACACCTGGACCGTGTGCCTCCAACGATGAGCGCGATACGCAAGACACGTCGTCGGAGGAGCCTCGTCGGGAGCGCGGTACGCAAGACACGCCGGCGAAGTCTCTTGAAACCCGAAACCCCACACGCCCGGGAGGGACCCCGCCGTGGGGCAACAGCGGCAGGGCTGCCCTAGCCGGCCTGACCGCCTAGGGCGTTGTTGTCGTCGATCTTCCGTTCATGGCATCGGCGGCGAAGAAGAAGGAGAGGAAGAGGAGAGGATTTAGGGTTCGATAGATGTGTTGTGACGATTGGATGTAGATAGGATCAAATCGGCCATGAACCCCTTCATTATATAGGGAGGGTGGTCTTATCCTTTTAGGAAGGCGCCCTAAGACGTTTCCAAGTACCAAAACCGACCAAAACACGATTGGAAACAAATCGGTTCGATCTCGTACGGACACGGGCCTGCGTCGGGGGTGACCGGACGCTGGTCGAGCCCGACCGGACGCTCCGGCCAAGGCCCGGCAGAGGGTCTGCAGGCGCGACTTCGACCGGACGCGCGCCGATCGGACGCTGACTGACCGGACGCACGGGCGCGTCCGGCCGGTGTCCCGCCGCCTCCTTCTCGCAGCGCGCGACCGACCGACGCTGACCGGACGCCGGACCGACGCCGCCCAGTGAGTCCGGCCGAGTGAGTCCGTCACCTTCCGTAAAGCCGCTTTCGATCCTCCTTGAGAATTTGGCTAAGTCTGGAAATTTGCGGTGACTTGGACCTCCAAAATATGGCTAAGTCTAGAATTTTGCGGTGGTTTAGCCTATGCCATTTTTGGGTGTCAACACCTAGCTAATGCAAAATAGAAACAAAGTGTACATGCTCAGCAGTTTATTCAACAATTGGTATGGTCAGTGCCGCATCGACCCTGGACGCCCCTGTCCCTGTGCCACCATGTGTCTTGGACCTTTCACGTGCTCATTATCGATCCGGACTGTGGGTGCCCATGGTTGTTCCATCAGGACCGTCTCCATCCAATTTTTTCAAACAATCACGACGGCCTACTGGCAAGATCTATGATGCGGTGCTATTGCTGATTATGCATGTGCTGCAACGTAATGGCTTCAAGTACAGCAATCCCGATGGCATCAGGCAGCTACCAGCTCCGGGGCTCCAGCTATTAGCTCCCTGTAGCTTGATTATTTTTCTACATCAACATTCTGCATCGTTCCAGATGCCTCCTACTCTCACAATGAGCTTTTCTGTTCTTCGATCACACAAACTCTCACCGTCTCTCCCCATACTGTGTTGCATGCACTGATTAGAGAAGCCACTCGCTAGAAGCCACACACAAGGATGCATACTTATAAGTAAGGATGAAAACGGTCGAACTCGGTCGAAAAACGGACTTACGAAATAGAAAACGAAATCGGTTTTGTCCGAACATTTCTATATTTTAGCAATTAAAGAGTATAAAAATAATTGAAAATGGTGGTGAAACCAATTGAAACTGACAATTTTTTTATGTCTAAAAAACGGAACAAAATGTCGAAAACGAAACCGGTCGGTTCGAATATTTCTGTTCTGCTTTCATCCTTACTTATAAGTAGGTGGCTTAGGCTCTTAGCATCATATGACCTTTGCCAATTGCCATTCATTATTTCAAGTGCATATAGTCATTATATTTCTGAAGCTGGTGAGTTAACTTCTTTGGCAAATTAAAGGACAGGTTCCTCTGAAATCTCTAGCTCATAATTAGTGGTGCACTGTTTCTGCACTTTATCTGCTCTCTTTAATCCATAGACGATAGATGCATGATCTGTTGAATCATATAGTACAAAATGTTTTTAAGAGTGCTGGCATTTCAATTCAATAGTCATACTGATCATGCACTGAAGTTAAACAGTATAGTATCTTTCATTGATATGTATGTTTGACAAGCCAGACCTTGAAAGTACTTCCATAATATTTCACCGTTTGAGTTGAAGTAGATGGATTATATATACAGTGATTGACAGTTTATACTCATACTCATACATGGTGTTCTGTGTACACGTTCAATCACTCAAGTCACCCCTTGAATCCTTAGCAAATATATTACGATCCCCTAGAAAACTATTCGAACCAGAAAGGGATGGACTGTGTTGTTGAGTTTTACACAAGAATATTGTGTCTAGGTTCTTTCTAAACTCGGCTCGTCTACATGGAGACAGATGATATGGACCTTGAGGCCACAACATGCTGAAAATATATAGACGAAGAGCATCATCCACAGCCAGCCATACATTCATCGGTCGTCAGTCAGACCTTTGTCCCTTTCACTGACATGTACAAACAGTCTGATGATGTGTGTCTTTATGACAGTGCACACCATCGCAGGACGGCATACAACTTGATCTTGACTAACATAGGTGACGTTCCTGATGACTCCTACTCTCAGTCCACTACTATGTTGTTCTTCTATCTTCAAAACCTGCACAACCCCCGAACACACACACACATTGTTGCACACTTGGCACTAGCTTTCATGATCTACTAGACACCTATAGTCACACAAGGGGTAGGCGCACATTTATAACATTGGCAGATTTCACATGAAGCTACAACAGGTATGGTACAAGTGTTCAAGACAAGAACAATGGAAGATTGGTAGCTGGTGCACTATCTATGTACTTTATTTTTGCTCTCCATTAATCCATATATGATAGATGCATGATCTGCTGTATCATGCTGTACAAAATATTTTTAAGAGTTCTGCATTTCAATTCAATGGTCATTCCTGTAAATTAAACGGTGGATAGTATCTTTCATAAATACTATGTACGTTTGAGAGGCCTTGAATGTACTTCCAAAAAAATTTCACTGAGTCGAAGTAGATGGATTATACGGTGATTGACGGTTCATAGTTTCATAAAAGCACCATAGCTCTGCACATGCGCATGGTGTTCAAGTCCAATCATATCACTCACTTGACCCATGGAATCATTAGAAAATATATTAAGAACCCTATCAAACGATTAGAACCACAATGTGATGAAGTGTTTTTAAGTTTTCCATAAGATTACATGTTAGAAGCAGCAAAATCCTGGCTTCTGGTCCAAATTCACTAGAAGTGTTGTCCGTAGGGGAACAGAAACAGTTTACCAAACAACTAAAACATTATCAAACTAGACATTCACGTGCTGAAACACTTACAACTTCCAGCAAGATATTTTCCTTGTCTGCTTGGAGGTGGATGAGATGGACCTTGAGGCCACAACATGTGAAATCAACCACTACACCCATGGTTCCAGACTCGAGTAGCATTTACAGATGAAGTAGGGGTTACCAAGCCTTTCACAATTCCACCCGTATTTACAGGACGATGGTTCGGTTCCATTACAGAACTGTCGATGATATGATTCTTCTGTTTCAAGTAAGCCTTCAATGTGCAGGAAGCCAGCAGTAAGCACCATAAGCAATCGGGAATATAACCCATTGTTCATTAAGAGGAGTGAATTACAAGACGCAGCTATGAGAGAACCATCATAGCACAAATTACAAACCACCAAGCTAGTGATGAGTGACCTGGACTAAACATATAGGAACAAGAAGAATAAGAAAAGAAGAAAGAAGAGTGATTGTGCCTGCACAAAAATAATTGAACAGTCGCCTAAAAACAGACCAAGCCATGGTGGCAAAGTATCCACCTTGATAAGACGAGCATCCAGCAGCAAGAGCGGCAAAACATCCGTCTATGAACCAAGCAGCAAAGCATCCATCAACGAACTGAGCAACCACGGCAACCAAGCATCTGCAAAGGAGAGGGTCCACATGCTCGGCAGCAAGGTATCTACCAAAGAGGGGATCAAGGGGCCAACGGTGGCAAAGCATCCTCCAAGAATTCCGCTGACAGCCCAGCATTCATTAGGGAAGAAGCTAGCTACAACGACGGCAAAGCATCCGTCAGGTAAAGTAAGATGATGACCTCAAGGTCAACAGCTACCCAAGTGATTAGAATGAAGACACACACAGGCACAGCAAGGAACTCCATTGGAAGCCAACGCCAGGAACCACACGGCCACGGCGGTAAGCACCACGATCTCCAGAAGGACGAACGCCAAGGTGCCCATCATTTTGACTACCATATTGTTCCAGATGCCTCCCTACTCACAATGAGTTTTTCTGTTCTTCGGTCATCCAAACTTTCACTCTGTCTCTCCCATACGGTGTTGCACTGATGTGAAACAACTCGCTAGCAGCCACAGACAAGGATACATACTTATAAGTAGGAGCCTTAGGCTCTCAGCGTCATATGACCTTTGCCAATTACCCTTCATTATTTCAAGTGCATGGAACCATTATATTTGTTGTCTACCAACCTGTCCAATTAATGAGAAAACCCGAACCATTTTCATGCAATCCTCTAATTTCCGATTCTGGTGTGAGTTAACTTTTAGTTCCGCTGAAATCTGTGGTTCATAATTAGAGGATCGGAGTCGTCCTGAGACCTGAAGTACCTCGCCTCAATGGCTTCTATCATATATATGGCTTCCCAGTCAGTCACTACTCAGCATGAAAGCATATGGCCTCCGCCCTTAGCTGCCTAGCCTGCTATGTTACAAGAAAGCTCCTTCATGGCCTCAACATGCTCACTGTGAACATGAAAGCTATGACGAGTCTTCATTCTTTGCCTGCTATATCGCCAGGACGACAGGCATGACCATTTGCAATGCAACGTTGTGTTCATACAAATACCATGGATGCATCGAAGCGGAAAATTAAGGAGAGTATGCATGCATCGGAAGTTTTGATTCAGAACATGGTATGTAGCCAGTATCGGAATCATTACGAGAATAGAGCCTCCATATCATGTCAAAAAAAAAAAAAAGAGAGAGAGCCTCCGTAGCCAGCCATGCATTCATCAGTCGTCGCCAGTCCTCTGTCCCTTTAACCGTGTGAGTTTTAACTTCAAGTTTCCAGACCTTGAGACCAGAACGTCCTGAAATCAACCACTAGACCTATGGATGAAACAGGGTAACCATCAGAGAACTGTCGGTGATTTGGTTCTACAGTTTCATCAAGTAGACACCTTTCATGTGCAGGAAGCCAGCAGGCAACAGCCAAGCTCCAAAAGACTATCCCCAGGAGGACGAAGACCAAGGTACCCCATCGTTTCGACCAGAAAACGGCCTGAAGCAGAGATTCAGTAGCACCGCCTCTGATATGTACACAATAGCAGCGGTTGCTATGGAAAAACTCGTCTCTGATATCAACAATGTGAGGTTGGTAGATGGTGCACTATTTCTGTACTTTATTTGCTCTCCGTTAATCCATAGATGATAGAAGCGTGATCCGCTGGATCTTGTAGTACAAAACGTTTTTTGAAGAGTCTGGCATTTCAATTCAATGGTCATACTCATGCGTTGAAATTAAATGGTATAAAAAAATGAATTTGGTAGAATATTTTTCATTGATATGTATGTTTGAGAGGCCAGGGCCTAAATGTACTTCCATAAAATTTCAATGTGTTAGTTCAAGTAGATGGTGCATACTTACATTGATAAAAGTACCACAGCTCTGTAGTTGGGCATGGTGTGTCCAGTTAGGCAATCACACACTTGAATGGAATCATTAGCAAATATACTAGGAACCCTACCAAACCATTAGAACCAGAAAACAATGAAGTGTTTTTCAGTTTTTCACAAGATTACAAGTTAATCCTTGTTTTTTCAAATTCAGTAAAAAATATTTTTGCAGGAAACAGAAACAGTTTACCAATAATTGAAACACTATAAAACTGGGCCTTCACGTGGTGAAAAATTTACAACTTTCAGCAAGATGTTCTCCTTGTCTACTTGGAGGGGGATGAAATGGGCCTTGAGACCACAACATGCTGAAAACAACCACTAAACCCATGGTTCCAGAGTCGAGTTGCATTTACAGATAAACAAGGGTTACCAGGCCTTTCACCAATATTTACAGGACGTCAACTCTGTTCCATCAGAGAACTGTTGGCGATTTGGTTCTACGGTTTCATGTAGACGCCTTTCATGTGCAGGAAGCCAGCGGCCAAGCACCAAAAGACTATCTCCAGGAACATCTCCTTGTGCTCCTGTCCTCCAGTCGCGATGTCTCCAATTCCTCGCTTTCAGCAGCCCCGATGGCACGTACAACGCGGCATGGCGACATCTCCGACGCTAGCTAGCTCCCGCTCGGGCGGTGCCCGTACGCTCTTGTGTACGACGACCCCGAGCACGAGTATGCATGACTGGTCAATGTGGTGGGACGAGCGACTCGTGAGTGTGCAGCAGGCCTTCGTGGGCGGACGTGACTAGGTGGTAGGTGCATATGCATCAGCAAGCCACAGTCATGGAAGTCACAAAGCTTTGATTTTCCAATAGTGCAGATGCTGATGATACTCTGATTATTGCCGAGGGTGACACTAAACAGTTTTTTCTTCCTGAAGTCTCTTCTTAATAGATTCTCCACGGCTACTAGTCTCAAGGTGAACTTTAAAAAAGTCAATGATGATTCCTATAAATATCTCTGATGCGAAGCTTAACACTTTGGCTGCCACCTTTGGATGCTCTAAGGGAAGTCTTCCCTTTACTTATCTTGTCCTTCCCTCCATCGATAGGCCTAGAGCCTTGGACTTTATGCCTCTGGTTTCCAAATGCGAAAGGAGGTTTGGTGGTGGTGGGGGGTCCTTCTTCTTGAATCAAGCTGGGAGGCTTCAACTTACTAATGTCATGTTCTCTGCACTCCCAACTTTCTTCATGTGTACTCGTTTCTCTTCCCAAAGACATTATTAAGAAAATTGATAAATTTATTTAGAAAGCATTGTCTATGGAGGGGCTCGTGTTAATGCAAAAACCCTCCGAAAACTGCATGGAAGATGACTTGTATTCCAAAATATGAAAGTGGGATTGAGTCATGCATTGATATTGAAAAACATAACAAGGCCCTTTTAATGAAGAATCTTCATAATTTTTTTTAATAAAGAAGACATCCCTTGGGTTCATCCTGTTTGGGGAAGCATTACAGAAATGATAAGCTTTCAAGTCACAAAAATAAAGGCTCTTTCTGGTGGAGAGATGTTTTAAAGCTCTTGCTAGACTTCAAAAAACTTGGCAAGTCCTCAAGCTCATTGTGGTGAATCTATTCTTAATTGGCATGATAATTGGGCTGGCCATCCCTTTGCTGTTTGAAATCCAGAGTTGTTTTCTTTTTACCTACTGAAAGCTTATCACTCTCTTCGAAAGGTCATGATGAATTGGAGACTTTGTTTCAGCTCCCACTTTCAGAAGTTTCCTTCATGCAGCTGCAAATGTTCAACATTCGGTAAACTCTCATGTCTTAAGTGGAGATAAAGACAGTTGGTCTTATAATTGGGGATCCAACAAATTTGCTTCTACAAAGGTTTAGAAGTATGATTGGCAGTATGTCAGTTCATCCCTCCTTCAAATGGCTCTGGAAATCTAATTGTCAACCAAGCACAAGGTCTTCTTTTAATTTTAATGAAAGATAGATTAAGCACCAGAAATATTATGAGAAGAAGAAATATGCAGTTTGATTCTTATCATTGTGTTCAATAAGTGGAATGGTCACTATTGCCGCACATGTCGACCCAGCACGCCCTTACCCCGTGCCCATGGTTGTCACTACTACTGAAACGATTTTTGCGTGATATTGCAAAATCTTTACCTTGAGGGCACTCAGTTTGCCCGCCACAGTACTCCCCGGCCGGCGCGGCCAGCTAGTCGGGCCGGGCGCTGTCAGCTGGTCGGCCGCCTGCCCGCCACGTTTAATGCATTAACCGTGGCAGGTGCCTTAACCACGCCCGCTACGGAAAATGACGATTAACTGTGACAGGCATTTGCAACGCACCCGCCACGGTTAATCCATTTATTGTAGTGGGCGCCTTTAACATGCCCGCCACAGTTAACACATATTTTTCCTTTGTCGGGCGAAGTTAAGACGCCGCCACGGTTAATCATGGGTACTATAAACTGCCAACCCCTGTTCCATTGGACCGTCTCCTTCCATTTTTAATTTGTCCAACCATAACAACGACCTGCTGGCAAGATCTGCGACGCGGTGCTATCGCTGATCATGCGTGTACTGCCATGTACGGCTTCAAGTATAGCAGACCCGATGGCGTGTGACATGGTGAGGATACCCAGCACACTTGTGGGATGTGGCGTCTAAGGCTGCTACCAGCTCCAGCTACAAGTTCCCTGTGGCTTGATTATTTTTCTACATCAACATTCTGTGTCACGTTTGTTATGACCGGCATGCAATACAAGAGGCAAAGGGCCATTGGTGGCTGAGATCTTCTGTATTCTCTTGCTTTCTTTTTTGGAACTTTCATGGTTGTAACCTTCTTGGTTATGAAATAAATGTAATCATAGGAACACAATCGCCGAGACTAATCGCGAGAATTGGCTAACCTAGAAGCATGAAATTGGATGAACACGATGAATGGTTTTCAGAGGTCGACAGGGTGAGTGCACCGCTTTTCGCACTTTGTAGTTTTAGATACAAGTGTGTTTAACATCAACACATCGCACATAAATACTCTCTAACATCTAGCCTCTTATACCAAGGCTTTTACAACGCACGGTTACACAAAGAAAATTAGCTAAACATAGATACAAGTTGGGCACATTGCAACTACTTGACGCACACGATCACGTGGACGCGCTCACCATCGTCATGCCATGGCAACTAAACCCGCTCCCATTCAAATTTGAATTCAGTCGGCTCTCCCGCCCGACTCCATCGACTAGATCAAGTCTCCTCCACGTCATCTAGCATCAAGATTAACCCAGCAATAAAATCATCGTTAGGAGCTCTTCGCCCAAGGATTAAGGGCTAAAGACCGGATCAAATTATTACTATTTTTAGTATTTGCTTTGAGTTGAGTGGAGGTTAAATATTCGTTGTATGACACTTTGATGAATTAAGCAAAGCATTATCAAGTGCTCGGCTTCCACAAGGGAGCCAAGCAACCCCAGCCTCCACTGTCCTATCTTCTTCTTCCTTGTGGTGATCACGACGCCTCGCCCGTGGTTCATCGCGGTTCAAGCCACGACCTCCTATCACTCACTCTTACAATCTACGATCGATCCAGGGATGGCAGTCCGTTCCTATCAATGCATCGTCGGCGATGTCGATCCCCGCCAACGCCGCCACCGCCGGATCCTCGGCTCCCGCTGCCTCCCTTCCTATCGTCCATCCTTCGGCGCCACCCCCACCACCGCCACGCCCGCCGCACCCCTTCCCCCACTGCCGCTCACTCTTGAATCTCTAGCCTTGGTGGTCTAGGAGATGTCCCGCAATATGGCGATCATGCAATCCAACATATCCTCCGTCAACACCAACGCCGCGTCCATGCACTCCTTTCTCGCTAGTTCCTATCAACCTTCGTTGCCATCCTCCGCCAATTCCTATCCACCGCTGCCATCCGCCGCAAATTCCTCCACACCACTACCTCTTCCACCGCAACAATCCCAATCCCCACCACCATTAGCCGTCGGACGGGTCTACCGCTCCACTTGGTGCGTGGGGTCCCAATCGCCGTCCCTCATCCCGCCTATGCCATGGTGCGGTAGGCGCCTCAAATACTGTCACGCCCCGATCACGATGGCATCACCCTAGTCATCGCCCTTGGGTTTGTCTCTATCGCCACATCATCCCCCAGCCGGGGTTCTTCTACAGTGGACTCGAGGGTGCGCTGTTCCACGGACCGGCCTCGCAAGCCACTTCGTCCTTCGTTCCTGATCCATACGCCAACACCGGGTTTGGCTACAGCGCCCAGGCCCCTCTCACGCTTCTACAAGCTCGACTTCACCACATACGACGGCGGCGAAGACCCGCTCAATTGATAAACCATTGCAAGCAGTTCTTCCGTGGTTAGCGTACCCAACCCTCGGATTGTACCGGCTGGCCTCGTATCACCTCACCGGTGTGGCGCAGTCATGGTATTATGCCATGGAGCAAGACGAGGGCATGTCATCGTGTCTTGCCGACAGACGCTCGCACCCTCCGTTTTGGGCCGCCGATTCGGGGCACATGTCCTGTCCGAGAACTTCGCGTGGATGTCGTTCACGTTGATGGTGCAAGACTACAAGGACCGCTTCAATGACGCCCTGACCACACCAGCTAGATCGACGCGACACAAAAGGCCAAGCTATTCGTCGGCGGGCTCTTTGGATCACCCGAAGGCCGACGTGGGCATCCGCTTCCCTCGGGATCGCCGGTCGGCGGTCTACCTCGCGCGGGCCTTTGAGCAGCGTGCTACTTTAGGCGGCGCCTCCACCTCCACACCGTGGCGTCAGGGCCACCGCAAGCGCGCAACCCCCGACACCGCCACCCCGCCATCACCGCCCACACTGGTGGCCGGGCGGCCCCACAGCTAGTGCGGTGGCCCCGGCCGTCGTTTCGCCGTCTCACGCCCGGAAATGCTAGGATGTCACCGCTAGGGGCTCTACTTCAGTGCGATGAACGCTACATTCGCGGCCACGCTTGCCTCCACCCGCTCTGCTTGGAGACCGACGACTACCTCGAGGAGGAGCTCCCGGAGGAGGTTGCCACGGTTGTTGTCGGTGGGGCACCCTTCCGAAGGTCCACGAGCCAGAGGGTCCCGCGTGTATCACGGTCACAATACCTACAAGTATCCCTCCATGCACTGGTTGGCATGCGGCCCAAGAACGCCATGTTGCTGCCCGCTCCGTCAACGGCCAATGCTTGCGGCGTTGATCGACTCTGGCTCCACCACCAACTTCATCGTGGCCAACTTGATAAGTCGCCTCCAGCTTCTAGCCGCGCCCATCCAACCTTGTAGGTGTAGGTGGCCAATGGTGACTGCATTCCGTGCCAAGGCGTGGCACGGGGCATGGCCCTCACAATGGGCACCAAGCAGTTCTCCATCGACTGTTTCGGGCTCACCCTTAGCAAGTTCGACTTCATCTTGGGCTTCGAGTTCCTCCGCTCGCTCGGTCCAATCCACTGGGACTGCAACAAGCTATCAATGACATTCTCCGGGGAGGACGCCGCATCATGTGGACGGGGGCTAGGGATACCCGGCGACATCCCCAAGGCTCGACGGTCTCCACCGCCTCACAACCACTACTTGGACCAGCTGCTACGCCAGCTTGAGCCGGCCTTCGCTAAGCGGAAAGGCTAGCACTTGCTTGTCCCTACGACCACCGCATCCACCTTCTTCCGGGGATGGCACCGGTGGCGGTCAGGTCGTACCGCTACCCCCAGCTGTAGAAGGACGAGCTGGAGTGCCAATGCACCACCATGCTCTCTCAGGGCGTGATCCGCCCAAAGACTTTGCCATTCTCTGCTTGGCGTATTGTTGGTGCGCAAGCGGACGACTCATGGTGAATCTGCATCGACTACTGGGGTGCTCAACTCCAAGACGTCAAGGACAAGTTCCCGATCCCGGTGGTGGATGAGCTGCAAGACGCACGCTTCTTCACCACGCTTGACTTGCGCCGGGCTACCACCAGGTGTGGATGCACCCGAGGACACCGCCAAGATGGTGTTCGACGCACAAGGGGCACCTCGAGTTCCCCGGTGATGCCTTTCAGGCCTCTCAATGCTCCGATGATGTTCCAGGCCTTGATGAATGACGTCCTTAGGGCCATACTTGTGCAGCTTTGTCTTCGGTGTTCTTTGACGACATTTTGATCTATAGCTCTTCATGGGCCGAGCACCTTCGCGTCATCCTCATTCTCCAAGCCCCTGCGTGCCCATCGCCTCCACCTCAAGCACTCTAAGCGCCGTTTGGGGTGCGCTTGGTGGCATACCTCAGCCACGTCATCTCCGCCGATGGGGTAGCCATGGACGTGGCCAAGGTGGAGGCGGTGTCCTCTTGGCCGCCCCGCTCTCTGGTGGCCTGCGTGGCTTCTTGGGCCTCGTCGGCTAGTAGGAACTTCATCCGCGACCGATGTCATCCGCCGCCCTCATGCGCCTCCTATGATGCGGCGCTCGCCGGGGCGAGGACGCCCTAGGCCGACTTCGGCAGCCAAAAGTTGCCTTCACCACTGGGTCGGTGCTGCAAATGTCGAACTTCAAGCAGCCCCTTCGTGGTGGATCGCAACGCCGGGCATGGGGTTCAGCGCTGTCCTCCACCAGCGCTGGACCTCTTGCCTTCTTCAGCCCGGTCGTTACAAGGTCGCCACCTCAAGCTCGCGGCGTATGAGCACGAGCTGATCGGCTTGGTGCAAGCAGTGTGCCACTGGCGGCCATATCTATGGGGTCACCATTTTATTGTACGCACCGACCATTTCAAAAGCTTGAAGTATCTCCTGGATCAGCGCCTCTCCATTGTGCCCCAACATCGCTTGCCGAGCAAGCTATTCCAGGTTTGACTTCGATGTGGAGTACCGCCCGGCCGCCTTAACGTGGTGGCAGACGCATTGTCTCGCCGCGATGCCGAGCTTGTCCAACCGGCCCCTGTGTCTGCGGTAGAGGTGGTTGCTTGTGCGGTGTTGGGACCCTCCTTCGCCTTCCTTGGCGACATCCACCACGCAAGGCGGAGCCACTTGACGGCCCCCGGCTTCTACAAAGAGCGGCAGGAGGGCACGCTGGCCGCCCCCTTGAAGCCGGCCGACGGGCTCCTTCTCCACGGCGCTCCGGGTGTTTGTGCCCGATCATGGCGACCTCGGGCACCGTGCACTTTTGTTGGCTCACTCAGTAGGCCATGAGGGCATCCAGAAGACGTTGCACCACCTCCGCGCCGAGTTCTACATCCCCTCGTGACCGCACTCGGTGAGAGACTAGGTGCGCACGTGCAGCACATGCCAGCGGAACAAGACAGACATTACAATCGGCCGACCTACGCCAGCCCCTCGAGGTGTCGTCCCAGGTGTGGGCGGACATCTGTTGACACCTGTTATAGCATAATATTATTAATCAATTAAACATGAAATAAGGGCTTAAGATGAATATCAACATAAGTCTAGGGGTCTAACTAATACATTTCCACGAGTTTTGGTATTTCATGACTTTGTAGGGACTAACAGAGAAAAGCAGAAAAGAACGGTGAAAATCCGAAGAGTTTACATCTCATACGATGACAAGACTTAACCATGAAGTAACTCAACCCAAAATGTGGACTAAAACACTCTAGAAGATACCGGAAGACACCGGGAGGAAGGAGATCCCGAGAGGATCACAACCCCCGGTGTCCGCCGAGGCTTTTAGGCCGGCCGCCAGTGGGGTCACCCCCGTCGAGTCTCGTGTTTTTATGTCGGTTTACCACCGACCTTGAGGTTGTATCTACACCCATTGCTGGAGGTCGGTTTGATCCAAGGGTCTCTGTTCATCGAAAAGTGCTATATTAGAAGACCACCCGACCCCGTGCCTAAACCCTAATTCATAATCAAGTCATACCAATTCATTATCAACTGAGTTCATCCCAACTCAAGTCCAACCAAGTCAAGTTCTACAGCCCTAGTTCATCATATTAGAAGTAGTTAGCTATCTAGCTAGTTCTAGAGGAAGTCAAGTTCATCTTGGATTCCTGATAGTCAAGAAGTAGCGGGAGCAGCGATTCTCGTGGCTTCTCTCTTGTATTCGATCTGTAAGTATTATTATCGAAGTACAATTGATATGACTTTGATCTATATTATGATTATATTCTTATTGATATGTATCCATGCATGCTATAGTTATATGTTTAGTTTAGTGAGTTTGTCTTATATCTTATGCATGGAATTGTATAGCATCCACGTAGATGATCACTATGTGGGTGATAAGCAATGTGTAAACATGATGTTTATACAACGTTTATCCGCAATTGCACCCTACATTACTCGGGGACGTGTGGTAGATCGCAGGAGTGACAGTCCTGTTGAGTCCTTTGAAGTCCACCCCGAATGATAGGCCAAGTTGAGCCATAATTACGGTGATGATCAAGTTTCGTCCTTGATTGTCATTGGTAATTCTTACCATGTGTAGATGTATTGCAACCTTGCCATGATAGCTAGATGTATTGCACTAATTGTAGTATTCATTGGCATATGATTAGGAGTAACTTAGGAATATTCTTTCTTTTCTTTCTATAAGATGTTAATAGCTCGTATGATACTAGTGGCATATGATGATCTTAGACTTGGGTAGTTATCATTTATTCAATTATCTTTATCTTGTGACTTATCCTGTTATGAGTAATGTTAGATGCATATGGCTACTCTGCATTATACAACTGCAAGTGGATCTCATAAGTAAATCACAATCTAAATCATTATACCCCTTTCTCTCTATTTTCCATAGACTTCCCTTCCTTGTGGTAAAATATAAATATGATACCTGGATTACTCCCGTGAAGTGCTACGATGGTATTTCTATCTGTGCGCTTGCCGATATCATGTTCATTCTTTATCAAGGCCTATCAAGAATACCATACCCGCTTTTCTTAGAGCGTTATTGCTAGGGTGACAGACTAGTGTGTAGGTAATGCCTAGAAATGAGTGGTATACCTTGAGTACATATCCTAGTGAGATTAACTCCACTATGGATAATGATGCTAAGATTACACCCCACAACTAACACCGCCTAACTCCGCCTTTATTGGATCGTGAGATTAATTCCACATCCAAGCTAACATGATTAGATAGATACCTTATATATTTCTTTCGCCTTCCTAATTTGGATCGTGTAAGAAATATCAACAACATCTCGATGGACTTCATCGAGGGGCTGCCCAAGGTGGGCGGCAAGTCAATCATCCTCGTGGTGGTCGATCACTTCTCCCAAAGACGCCCACTTCATCCCACTCGGGCACCCCTACACGGCGTCCCTTGGTGGCCCGGGCGTTCTTTGATGGAGTGGTCCTACATGGATTCCCCCTCGTCCATCGTCGGTGACGGACCCCCTGTGTTTACCGGCAACGTCCCGCGGGACCTCTTCAAGTCCGTTGGCGTGGATCTCGCGCATGAGCACGGCATTCCACCCGCAGACGGATGGACAGTCCAAGGTCGCCAACAAGGTGATAGCTATGTACCTTCGATTGTGTCACAGGTGACCGCCCACGTGCATGGGTGGATTGGCTGTCCCGGGCAGAGTACTCCTACAACACCTCCTTCCACACAGCCTTGCCCGCCACTGTGTTCGAGGTGGTGTATGGCTGCCCCTCCACCACCGATCTTGCCGCCATACAAGTCGGGCTCGCGCGTGCGAGGCGGCGGACGCGCTGCTTCACGAGCGGGACACCATCCTCGACAAGGCCCGTCAGCGCCTCATCCAGGCAGTAGCTGTCCAAGAAGTACTACGACGTCGGGCACCACGACATGGAGCTGGAGGTCGGCGATTGGATGTGGTTACGCCTCCTGAACTGCCCCGTCCAGTCCCTGGAGCCACGCGCGAAGGGCAAGCTTGGCCCCCACTACGCTGGCCCGTTCCGCCCCCGGAGCGCACGGGCAAGGTGGCCTACACCGCTGGAGCTGCCGGAGGGAGCCCGTCTTCATGATGTCTTCCACGTGAGCCTCCTCAAGCGCCACAAGGGCCCCTCAACCGGAGCAGCGGGGGACATTGCCACCGGTGCACCACGGCCGGCTGCTGCCAGCACCCCAAGTAGGTCATGAGCGCCCAGCAGCGGCGCAGTACTTGGCACGCCTTGGTCCAGTGGCAGGGCCTTTCTCGACGAAGAAGCCACCTGGGAGCAACTCGACGAATTTTGGCACCTCTACCCGATGTCCAGCTCGAGGACGAGCTGTTTTTTGCAGGCCGGGAGAGATGTTATGACCGGCATGCAATACAAGAGGCAAAGGGCCATTGGTGGCTGAGATTAGGCGCAAGGATTAAGGGCTAATGACCCGGATCAAATTATTTGCTATTTTTAGTATTTGCTTTGAGTTGAGTGGAGGTTAAATATTCACTGTAAGACACTTTGATGAATAAAGCAGAGCATTATCAAGTGCTCGGCTTCCATCAGGGAGCCGCGCAACCCCAGCCTCCACTGTCCTCTTCTTCTTCCTTGTGGTGATCACGGCGCCTCACCGTGGTTCACTGCGGTTCAAGCCACGACCTCCTATCACTCACTCTTACAATCTACGATCGATCCGGGGACGGCAGTCCGTTCCTATCAACGTTGTTCCAGATGCCTCCTACTCTCACAATGAGCTTCACTGTCTCTCGCCATACTATGTTGCACTGATTAGAGAAGCCACTCGCTAGACGCCACAGACAAGGATGCCTACTTATAAGTAGGAGGCTTAGGCTCTTAGCGTCATATGACCTTTGTTGATTGTCATTCATTATTTCAAGTGCATATAGTCATTATATTTTCTGTCTAACCATTTTCATGCAATCCTTTCATTTCGTATCTGGTGAGTTAACTTCTTTGCCAAATTAAAGGACAGGTTCCACTGAAATCTCTGGCTCATAATTAGTGGATGATCTGAAGTACCTCAACTCAATGGACTCTTTGTCGCTGGTCACCTTCCTCTGTCAGTCATTACTCAGCATGAAAGCATGGCCTCCGTCCTTAGCTGCCTAGCTTGTTACTAGACAGCTCCTTCATGGCCTCAGCTTGGTCACTGAGCATGAAAGCTACCCATGTATATATGAAGAGTCGTGATTCATAGCTATAAAACTTCAGTAATGGTGACACTGAAATATAAATCTTTGCCTGCAGTTTCATATATGTAACTAGACCCTGTGGCGTCCTGCTTGAGGCACCAGATCTAAGCAAATGCGGATAACTTGTTTGTTTTTTTTAGATAATGGATGAAAAACATCCGCCTCTACGTCCGCGGACGTACACAGCCCAGTTATTACAGCGTTTTTGGAAAAAGAGCGACAAATGCTCAGCATAATAAAAGGAGCAACATCTGCTTGAAATTAAAACAAAGAACTAGCACAGTTTGTATAAGTGCTTCCAACCACCGTTCGCCTGTTGTAGCGAGACCATCTCTATTTTGGTGCTCAACGATAATAGTAGATCCTTGTTGAAATCGCAGATGACTTGTGATATACAGAAATTGTTACTCCGTCCATCCTAAACATGTGTAATTCTAGTGTGCATGCGGCGATAGAGACCTGATGCTAGATGTTTTGCATTCTCCGTTTCTTTTTGCATTATATTTGTTGTGTGGCTCTGGATGAACCAAATCACTACCGGAGACGAGAGCTATCCCGTGAGGAAATCCTTTCCCGTGAGCGGAACAAAACGCTCACGGGATAGAGGGCTCTACCCCGTGAGCATACAAGCCCGCTCACGGGATACCAACCACTCACGGGATAGGCTCTATCCCGTGAGCAACAACTCACGGGGTAGATACTCGACCTATCCCGTGAGGCCCCAGCTCACGGGATAGGTAACGACCGTCACCCCTCCCCTCCGTCCCGCTCCGTTAGCCTATCCCGTGAGGCCCTGCGTGCGGCTCACGGGATAGGGGAGGTGGGGGCCGGGGTGCCCGCCCGCGCCGCGGAAGCTGCCGGGGGGGGGCCGCACGGTCAGCCCTATCCCGTGAGCCCCGTGGTCCGGCTCACGGGATAGGAGGAGGTGGGGCAGGATGCCCGTCCGGCGCCGCGGAAGCTGGGCCGGGGTGGGGCCGCACCGTCCAGCCCTATCCCGTGAGAGGCCTATCCCGTGAGGCAAAAAGGAGGGCCTCTCGGGAAAGGGCCTCTATCCCGTGAGCCGCCATTGTGGCTCACGGGATATAGGAAACCCTTTTTTTTATTTTTTTGTTTTTGGGACCCAAACTTTTTCTACATTCCCTACACATAATATGGAACTCTATGTTAAAGTTTGGTGAATTATTGACTTTATTTGTTATATTTAGAGAATTATTCTCTTTTTCTGTTAATTTTTGAAATGAGGTCAAATTTGAACTGCAAGTGCTTGAAAATTTTGAAAAAAATAGTAGAAAATTTATAGTTCTCTTACTCAGCACATAGTAAGGCCTTGTATATAAAAAAAAAAAAAGACAAATCTGAATATCTTAATACGAAATTAGGAATGCTATTTTGTGCTCGGGTGGTTTAAAAATTATAGAAAAGCAACCGATGTGAAAAAAAATCATGAAATTTGATGTTATGTCATGATATCTTATGCCAAGGCTATGATAAAAGTTTGGAAACGTTTCGCACAAGTTGGCACATACGATGTTCACAAGCTCCAACATCTACGTAGAAGTTTCATGTTTGTTCGTAATGATCAAGTGTGTTTTCATGTGGTTGTGGCGGTCAAGTTGTGGTTTGGCTATGAAACTTTTTCTACATGCAAATGTACATCGAGATTGTGTCATGTGAAAGTTTGAGAATTTTCAAGATTACTTTGATAATTATTATAATTTTATGCTACAATTAGGTAAATAGAACTAGAGATAAAACCACATGAAATAATGGTCAAATTTACACTAAAGCATCACTTATGTATGGATGAGTGAATATGACAAGGTATTTTTGAAGTAAAGTCGATCAAAGTTTACAAATATTTGCTGGAAAAGAGAAAGGGAGGGAGAGGAAAATATTTTCAGAAAATGCCCTATCCCGTGAGCGGCTCACGGGATAGGTGGTCGATATCCCGTGAGCATATTACTCGCTCACGGGATAGGCGTGGGACCCACCTCGGCCCGGGGCGCGGCAATTTTCCCGCCCGCTTGTGTGGGGAATTTTTTCGATCGGCCCCTATCCCGTGAGCATATTATTCGCTCACGGGATAGGGAGGCTCTATCCCGTGAGCGCTCACGGGATAGGTAAATCCTTTTTTTTTAAATCGACATTTGCCTACCTTATCCACACACCACCCACACACGCACGCACTGCACACACACACACACACACACACACACGCGCCCCGCCGCCGCACCGCCGCCCGCCGCCGCCGCCGCGCGGCGCCGCCGCCGCCGCCGCCGCCGCCGCGCCGGCCACGCCAGCGCCCGTCGCCGTCCCGAGCACCGCCCCGGCCGCGCCGCGCCAGCCCCCGTCCCCGCCCCCGCCGGCCGCCCGCCATGCCCTGCCCGGCCCCCCATTGCCGCCCGCCGCCTCCCCCCCCCCCGCCCCCCGAAGGAGAAGGGAGGTGGGGGAAGGAGAAGGGAGGAGGGGGGAAGGAAGGAGGAGAGGAGGAGAAGGGAGGAGGAGGGAGGAGAAGGAGAAGGGAGGAGGAGGAAGGAGAAGGGAGGAGGAGTTGGTGGCCGAGGGGAGGAAAGAGAAGGGAGAAGGGAGGAGGAGGAAGGAGAAGGGAGGAGAGGGAGGAGGAGGTGGTGGCCGGAGGAGGAAGGAGAAGGGAGGAGTGGGCACGCCGGCGTGCCTCGCCGCCGCTGCGCCGACACGCCTTGACCTCGCACCGCCGCCGCCCGCACGCCGGGCGGATTAGAGGGGAGGAGGACCGGCCCACCGTCGTCCGTCCGACCCGCCCGCCGTCTTCATTTTCGTAGGTATTGTAATGTGATTGTCGGCCATCGTGCCATGATGTGAATGTGGTTGTCGGCCATCGTGCCGTGATGTGAATGTGGTTGTCGGCCATCGTGCCGTTTGTTTAGTTTGCGGGTATTGGTAACCTCCCGCAGGGGAGGTTACGTCAAAATTTTCAACCGAGCCCGTATGTTTATTTTTATGCGAGAGGAGCCCTTTGGAGCGGAGCCGAGTGCCTTGCCGAGCCGGAGTGCCGTGGCGGTCTTGTTCTTCTTCCTCGTTGGCTAGCCTGACTCCACCACGAAGGTATAACCCCTCTTTCCGTATCATGGTCGTAGTTAGATCGCGCAGCCTTAGTTAGGGCGTCTCCGTTCGAAGGAGATACGGTTGGAAGTATGCGCATCCCCGCATACCAATAAGCGTATCTGTTTCGAATTGTCCACGTTTTTGGACAGCCGAGGATGCGTAGATGAGGTCGCTTTCATGCTCCATTCTGTCTGATTCAGAGTTTCGGTTGCATCTCTCTGTTGTTCTTCGAATACACAATCTCCCCCGTTGGGACGTGTATTCGGAGAACAGCGGGGAGGTGCTGCCGAAATTCTGTCTCAGATAGGAGTGGAGCATGGAACCGACCTCATCTACGCATCCTCGGGTGGGATTAGGACCTATCTTGACCTATTAGATGGTAGGATCCTTGTGTAGATGCACTTTATTCTTATATTCGCGCGCATATGATAAAAAATGGATGACCGTGCGTGGATATACAATGGCTGGAGGAGTTTTGGAGATATTGACCCTGAGTGGATGAGGAAGAGTAGTGCTTTCGTCGACAAAGCTTTTCAGAATGCTGGAGGTGCGAGTAGGGTTTGGTGTCCATGCAAGAAATGTGCGAATCAAAAAAGGCAAAGTAAGGAAGAGATGTCTAAACATCTTCCCAGATATGGATGGACGGAGGGCTATAAGCGGTGGATCTTCCATGGTGAAACTGAGCGTATGAGAGACGAGGTGGTGAGACAACGCATAAATGATCTTGCTTCTGACGCCGGGGTAGGAGACATGATAGATGACTTTCATGCCGGAAACTTTGGTGAAGGACTTGAAGATGAGGTGGTGGAGGAGCCAGAAGGAACCGCAAAGGCCTATTATGACATGTTGGAGGCGGCACAGAAACCCCTTCACGGCTATGTGGATGTCTCTCGACTAGATGCCATTTCACGCCTTATGGACTTGAAGGCCCGGTGCAAGATGAGTCGAGACGGGTTTGACGACATGTTGTCAGTCTTGGAGACCTTGCTTCCTCGAGGTCACGACCTGCCAAAGAACATGTACGAGTCGCAGAAAGTCCTCGCGGTACTTAAGATGCCATACGAGCAGATACATGCTTGTAAGAACGGGTGCGTCTTATTTAGGAAAGACTACAAAGAGGACACACATTGTCCAAAGTGTAAATCCTCTAGGTTCATAGAGGTAGATTCTGGTGATGGTCAAAAGAGGCTGCTTGACATCCCCGTGAAAATCCTACGGTACCTTCCCTTCGTACCGAGGTTACAACGGATGTACATGACCGAGGAGTCCGCGAAACAGATGACATGGCACAAAGACGGGCGTCGATACAATCCAGATAAGATGGTACACCCTTCCGATGCCGAAGCATGGACCCATTTCGACCGGATTCATCCTGAGAAAGCTATGGAAGCTCGTAATGTTCGTGTTGCGCCGGCAAATGAGATGGGCTCAATCCTTATGGAATGATGGCTGCCCCATACACTTGTTGGCCTGTATTTGTTGTCCCGCTCAATCTCCCCCCGGGCGTTTGCTTTCAACCGAAGAACATCCTTTTGTCTTTGATAATTCCTGGGCACCCGAAATAAAATGGGTGTGTTCATAGAGCCTGTCATTGATGAATTGATCAAAGCTTGGAACGAAGGGTTTTGGACCTACGACCGAGCTTTGAGGAAAAATTTCAGGATGTACGTTTGGTACCACTACTCTCTGCATGATTTCTTGGCGTATGGGATATTCTGTGGCTGGTGTGTTCATGGCAAGTTCCCTTGCCCAGTATGCAAGACGGCTCTGAGGTTCATCTGGTTGAAGAAGGGTGGCAAGTATTCTGCGTTTGACAAGCATCGACAGTTCCTCCCTCTTGACCATCCATTCAGGCTAGACAAGAAGAACTTTACGAAAGGTCTCCAAGTTACGGACCCTCCGCCGGTGATGATGACAGCTGCCGAGGTACATGCTCAAGTGGATGCTCTTGTGGCTGATGAAAATGGTGTCTTTGTGGGTTATGGCGAGGATCATGCATGGACTCACAAGTCAGGCTTAGAGAGGCTCCCCTATCACGATGACCTTCTTCTTCCACATAACCTAGACTTAATGCATACTGAAAAGAATATCGCCGAGTATTTTTTTGGAACATACATGGAAACTAGCAAGTCAAAGGACAACGTTAAGGCTAGAATTGATCTGCCAGAGTTGCGGCGCAACAAGGGGACTGGGGCACTTGGTACTGAGGTTGTGATGGTCTAGGCGACAAACTAGTGAGGTTGTGAACTTGAAATTGTTGGAATTGAACTTGTGAACTAGTGAGGACGACAAACTTGTGACTCGTTGGATGTTATGTAATATATGTGTCGTTTTGTGCCATATATATGTGTCAATTGTCTGCTGCAATAATCTGTGTTATATATGGATATATATGTGTGTCAATTGACTGCTGTAACAAAAAAAAAAAAAAAATAAATGGATCTATCCCGTGAGCAGCTCACGGGATATCATCCAAAGGATATCCCGTGAGCATATATCACAGCTCACGGGATATCGACTACGCATATCCCGTGAGCCATATGCACAGCTCACGGGATATCAACCAAAGATATCCCGTGAGCTTAGAGTATGGCTCACGGGATATCGGTGGTGGGACCCCCGCCGCCCGTGGCGTGGCAGGGGACACCTGGCCGTAACGGGGCACGCCTATCCCGTGAGCTACCCCGTTAGGCTCACGGGATAGAGGGGTCCGTAACGGGGTTGCCTCCGTCCCCGTTGACGTCGCGGAGGCCCCCCGTTAAGTCTTGCCCGTGAGCGTTGTCTGCTCACGGGATAGGATATCCCGTGAGTATAGGCGCAGCTCACGGGATATCCTGCTATCCCGATGATTTCTATCCCGTGCAGGATATCCCGTGAGCAACTCACGGGATAGCCGTTCCCGTGGGTGTAAGGGCCTATCCCGTGAGGAATGGCTCACGGGATATCTCTCGATTCCGGTAGTGAATAGTGGCGCTTTTGAATTGGACGTGTCTCTAATACGTGATATGGATGATTTACCGTCTCCAATACGTGATATGGATGATTTACCGTATTGTTCCTTGGATGAACCAAACAGTGGCGCGTTTGAATTGGACACGTCTCTAATACGTCATATGGATGATTTACCGCCTCTGATGTACGCATCTCTGTTGTTCTTCTCTGGCATAATGTCGATGAGCCATCATCCTGGGCTCGGCCAATCGTGATATTCGCCTGTATGTAACGCCATGATCGAGAGAACACTATCGGAAGTTGAGAACAGGCCATCACATATCAGATTCATTAGGAGAAGATCGTGAGCCTCTGCTGGCTACAGCCCCTTTTCATCACACATATACAGTCTAATATTGTACCAGTATCTTTGTTTGCTTTATTGATGAAGCCGCAACCGTAAGATTTCATTGCATTGTTCTAGTAACTAACACACAACCAGCAGTAGCATCCACATACAAGATACGACCGTGAGCTTTGAGTTGGCCTGAGGGATGATAATAACGACAAAGTTGTCGGCCTTCCTCATCACACAACCATGCAACAAGGAAGTACGGTTTGTTGCTGATACGATAGAATATGACCCTTCAAAATAGCTCTACTAGACATGAAAACTACTGGAAACACATGGGAGAGCGTGCAAAGAGGCGTGCATCCTTCTAAAAGAGAGCAAGGTACGCAACTTGATTGGCTAACATACATACGTGACGTTCCAAATGACTCCTGCTCTCAGTGCATTGTGGGTTGTTCTTCCTTGCCTTCAAAACTTTGACCCCCTCCCAACGCACACACACTCATTGTTGTACTAACTTTAATGATCTACTATACAGCTAGTCACACAAAGGAGACATATATACTTACAAGATTGGCAGATTTCACATGAAGCTAAGATTGCCAACGACTACAGATTATGGTACAAGAATAGGAGATTGGTACACCATAGACGATAGATGCATGATCTGCTGAATCCTATAGTACCAAATATTTTTAAGAGTTTTGTCATTTCAATTCAATGGCCATACACATGCATTGAAGGTAAATAGTACAATATCTTTCATTGATATAAATCTCAGGTTCTAAGTTCCCCATACACGCTAGGACCTCCCACGCCGCCGCCGCCGCGGGCTGGGCTCTGCCCCGAGCTGGCGCTCCCTCCACCGGTGCGCCCCACCCACTCCTCTCCCTCCTTCCCCTCCTCCTACCCCTGCTACCCGTGCCTGCCCGGCGTGGGGACGACTTTCGCCACCACCAACCCTCGTCACCCTCGTCGCCGCGGACATTGGTGGGACCTCACCACCGATGCTCGCGCTGGAATTCGCCGGATACGGCACCAACGGTGATGGATCCACGGGCAGCGGCGGGCACCCCGCACCACTCGAGCTCACACCGCTCGTGGTGCCGAACGGGCTGCTGCTCGCTGCGGTCCGCGTCCCCGCCCGCAGCCGCCGACGGACTACTGTAACACCCGGTTTTAAGGAGAAAACCGAATGAACACCATATGTGAGCCCCGGAAGTCAAATCTCACATATAGCCACAAGTAAAGGGTAGTATCATGCCAACAATGCTAAAATTATAACGAACATAATATAAAGAACTTAACCTCGGCTAGCGGACAGCGGAAAACGCTCCGATCCTCTGGTGTAGACTCCATAGGGACCGACCGACCGGTTGATCACAAGCCTAAACTTCACCCGAGGTGTGGGGAATAGCAAGAGTGAGTCCATGTCGAACTCAACAAGAATGGCAAGGCAATATCTTACCCAAATACCATGATCACTATAGCATAATAATGTAGAGCATAAACGATAAATTATGAACTGTTAAACAAACATAGGTCATCATCTTTAATGCAAAGGTTCCGAGGCCGCTCGTGTCCGTGAGCACACGGCTGATATACCAATTTTACTCTACGTAGGGTGTACACTTTCACTGTGAGTCGTGATTTGCCCTTTCGCCCGAGGTAGCGAGCCTCTTAACCCTCTCCCAAGGAAAGTCGGCAGGGTTCACTATGAAGTCTTTCAAAAGTCCCTAACCAGTCGGTTAGTGTCCCGCAGGGGAGCATCTAGGCGAATGAAACCCTCCATGATCCCATTCTGCAACCTAGGCTACCGCAAGATCAGCAACAACTAACAAACTAGAAAAGTTCCTCATACTTGACTAAAGCCACAGATGCAGCACTCTCAGTTGTACTGTAAGTCCCGGAGACTAATACAGACAAGTCCACATGTTGCTAATAGTCATGTTTAACGTTCATTGCATAAACATCATTCAAGTCATATGATCATGGTTTAAAGATAGCATATCCCAAAACTATACTTGCCTTAATATCGATCCTTCTTCAAGCCCAAAGCTCCAAGATAAATCCTTCTTGATTGTTAATGTGTTCCAGGTCACCACGTAAATCTCACCGACTGGATAGGATCATAAAGCACCACACAAGCATCCGAACAGACATGCATAGGAAACATAGTACTCAATTAGAACAATACACCAAGCAATGAAAAAGGTTTGAAAACTAATCTATGCATCTCTATAAACACACAAACGCGAAAAAGCACACTAATCGGAGCTACCGTTGAAAAGAAACGACTACCGAGAATTTTATATTACATAAAAGAAAAGACCTATATGCTTGGTTTATTTTAATTGAGTAAAACCATATGAGAAATTATTTAGACTACACTGATCAAAACATAATTTAATTCAAAAGAACTTTAATTTAGAAACACTTGTAAATAATCCACTAATCACATTAATATTTGATGTACAAATTACGGATGTGTAAAATCTATGTCTTTTAATTATAAAACTGATTGTATAAGTGTTAATCAATTTAACATTTAAATTAATAAAGACACGTAGCGTAACTTGGACAAAGCAAGTAATTTGAATGAACAAACGGTGGAGTTTGATTTCTACTTATAGGTAGTGTATTGCTGTAGTATTTGTGGATTTGTTTTTGTGAAAGAAAACGGAAAGAAAACAAATAGATGTCATCACGATGTCAACGAGCATGTCATCAAGCTAGCTAGCCATAAGATGAATTCGATCAGCTATGAAATATAGCAGGGCTACGAGCATGCATGCATCGGTATTAGGATGGGCACGACGGCACGTAGGTGTCCATGGCAGGTGATGGAGCTTCGATGGAGTTTGACAAAATACGTAAGGAACAGAAGATACAGGAGGATGCCGAAATTAGAGTTATGGAGACTGAACTATGGAGTTATAATACTCTTACCCAAGGTTAAGCCAGCCACAAACATTAAGCAATTCAGGCCAATATGTCTGCTGAATGTGATTTATAAGATAATAACCAAAGTCCTGACTATCAGACTAACAGCTATTGTGGATAAATTGGTTAGCAAATACCAGACAGCCTTTATTCCAAAGAGGAACATTTTAGAGGGGGTAGTCATCATTCAAGAGGTATTACATGAGTTGAGATTTACCAAGAAATCAGGAGTAATATTGAAGTTAGACTTTGAAAAGGCCTATGACAAGGTCAGCTGGGATTTTCTAGAAGAGGTAATGAAAAGAAAAGGATTTGATGATAAATGGATTGAATGGATAAACAAAGCTGTGAGAGGAGGCAGGGTATGTATTGACATCAATGGAGAAAGGGGAGAATATTTTAGAAGCTTTAAAGGACTTAGGCAGGGTGATCCATTATCCCCTCTTCTCTTCAACATAGTTGCTGACACATTATCAACAATGCTAACTAGGGCAAGTAATGCAGAGGTAATTCAAGGACTAGTTCCAAATTTAGTTGAGGGAGGTCTTACACATCTCCAATATGCTGATGACACTGTCATTTTCTTGAGCTATTCCCCCTGAGAAAATCTAATCAAAGCAAAATTGATTTTATCATGCTTTGAAGCTATGTCTGGTATGAAAATCAATTTTGACAAGAGCGAGGTATATACAATGGGTTTGGATGAACACCAATAGCAACAAATAGTAGAGATATTTGAATGCAAGTTGGCTAAATTTCCAATGAAATATCTTGGGCTACCGAAGTAAGTGATCACAAAATTTTGAAGGCACAATTGAGTTATGTGGGTGAAAAAACGAGAAAAGAGACTGGGCACTTGGCAGTGTGATTACCTCACATCCGGAGGTAAATCAATGTTAATAGAATCCTGTCTATCAAGTATCCCAATGTTCACAATGGGGGTGTATCAACTCTATGAAGGGAATTTCCAAGTCCTAGACACTCACAGGTCCATTCTTTTGGCAAGGGACTGGGAAAAAAGAAAGTACCACATGATCAAGTGGGAAGCATTAAATAGACCAAAAGACTTTGGTGGACTTGGCTTCTTTGATGTAAGAGTTATGAACACCTGTCTCCTAGCTAAGTGGATTGATAGATTGGAATGGGGAGATGATAACCTGTGTTGTTCTGTGCTAAGAAGGAAATACTTAGGTGACAAGAGTATCTACCAAGTCAAAAACAGAAAAGGGTCTCAATTCTGGAGATCTCTATTGGATATCAGAGATTGGTTTCAAAGAGGTAGAATAATGGAAGTGAAAAGTGGGATTCAAACAAGATTTTGGCATGATGTTTGGTGTGGAGAATGTCCTCTCGAAACTATGATTTCCTAATTTGTTCCAGATAGCCACATATCCAGACATTGATGTGGCCAAGTCACATATAGAGGGACAATGGATTGTGCAAATCAGAAGACAACTGAATGGTGTGTTTGCTGAAGAGTGGACTGATCTGATGAGTGTACTTGAAACAATTAGACTAGAGGAGGGTAGAGATAATATGATTTGGGCCCTAGAAAAATCTAAGAGATATACAACTAGATCATTGTATAGATTCATGACCTTTGGAGGGGTGAATGACAGACAAATGATTAATCTATGGAAATGTTGCATTCCACTAAAAGTTAAAAACTTCATCTGGATGGCCACTCATGACAACATACAATCAGGGGTGCAACTGAAGAAGAAAAAGTGGTCAGGATCAGAAAAATGTTACATCTGTGATGTACCTGAAACTAATGACCACATTCTCTTCCAATGCCCCCTGGCAGTATATCTTTGGGCCTTCCTAAGAGTAAACCTTGGATGGCAACGGTCTCCAACCAGTTGCACAGATTTTCTTCTAGAGTTCTTGGAAGAATGTAATAGAGTTACTCAACAGGTAACAATGGTTTTCTGTGCAGGTGCTCTTTGGACTATATGGAAGACCCGTAATGACATGGCGATTAACAAGAAGATGCTAGCATCCCCCAAGGGGATCATCCACAAGACATTACTACTTCTCAAGTCCTGGAGGCCACTGATGAAGAACAAGATGGAGCCGGTGGCAGATGAGATGCTCCAGAAGCTGCTCATAGGAGCCAACTGAAAACAATGATATGATGGGAAACTCGTTTGACGATCGTTGTCTGTAATAAGTGAAGTAGTTCGAGTAGTTTAATTTTGGTGTTGCATACGTTTGCGTTAAGATGGATTTTAAATCAGGTGACCGGTCTTTGCTGTTTAGAGTTGATTTTCAGTTAGAGCTATGGTAGAGGTTTAGAAGTGATCTAAGCTGCACTTATGAGTGCCTTGAACGTTGTAAAACTGGTAACCCCAGTGCACAGGCCTGGGTGTTCGTTAAGCTTTCAATAAAGCCGGGTGAATGCCTTTGGTCTAAACAGGAGGATGCGAGACCTCACCTAGGCACATGTACTGCTACACGCGTACAGAGCTGGACCGGATCAGGCACCACCGGACTTGGGAGAGCTGGACCGGATCGTCGGCAAGATCGAGTTGACGGAGAAACAGCAGATGCCGCGGCAGCTTCGATGACTCGCTCTGCTAGGGTTTTGCTGGGCTGTGGGTTCAAGCGATGGCGGCGGCAGCGCTTATAGGGTTGGAAAAGAGAAACGCGATGCTACAGCTTGGGTTTTATAGGCGCTGGTTCGCGATCTGGCTCCTTGCCGATTCAAGGTAGGAGAAGGGCCACAGATCGAGATCACGACGTGTGCGGCGGTGATTGCGTCGGACTCGTTTGTCTCGATTACGAACAGATGGAAGAGGGAGATGGCTGACATGCGGGTCTGGTGCAGAGGTGACTCAGGGTCAGGGGTGCGGGGTTTGGCGTGCGGCAGCGGACTTGGGTTCGAGTCGTACTCGTCTAGCAGAGGAAGACGGCGACGTTGGCACACGGGACCAAGGCATCAGCCGGCCGAGCAGAAAGGGAGGCAGCAGCGCTGCAGCTTCACCATGTTGGGCTGGAACTGCTGACTCGGGGGCCCAAACAAAAGGAATTGACTAATAGGAATGACCGCACAGGGCCAAAACGAGAGAACATAGAGGAAGAGAAAAAGAAATATTTTTCTTTCATTTAAACCAGATTTTAATAGCTCTTGCAAAAAGATTTCAAAATCAGTTTCCTACTCAGCAAAACCAAACATCACAAAATAGAATAATGCGCCAGCATGAATGCTCAAACACGTTTCTACTTCCTATGGTAAATGTTAATTTATTGAAAAATATTATTTTCTCTATGTTTTCATGAGCACAAAAATACAAAAATAAAAATCAATTTTACTCTATTCTCAAAAATGCAAAATTTAGGGTGTTACACTACCCGGCACCGGCTAGCTTCTCTGCTGGTGGGGATGGCGCGGATCCGATCCTCCCGCGCCGGCTCGACGCAGATCCGCGGTCTCCGCCCATCGCCGCTGCTCCCCGCTCGGCAAGTCGGGTCGGGCGGACCCGGGCGCCCTCCTCTCCCACGCCCGAGCTGGAACCGACGCCGTGGTGGAGGGGGCGGTCACCCCGGCGGCACCGCACTCTAGGGCGACTCGCGGCAGCCCGGATGAGACCTTGGCTACGGTCTTGCTGGAGATGGTGTTGACGGCCCCGTGGTGCGTCGGCTCCGGCAGGGGCTGCAGCGGCGTCATGGCCCTGTCCTCTCCTGACGACCTCGAGTGCGCCCATTCCCCGGCTGCCTAGGGCACGTCGCCGCAGCACACTGCTGCTATCGCAGTGCCGCCTCGGGTGGCCGCTGTGGAACCACCGAGCCCAACTCCGACGTCTGCAACACCGCAGGGTCGGCGCAGCTGGGCCTTGGCGTCACAGATGGCTCACTTATCAGTGTCGAAGACGTCCTTGCCGAGGACGATGTAGGCCGACGACACCTCTACACTTGACGTCTTCCTCATCCGCACGCCTGCCCCCGCCTTCAGTCAGTCATCCACCCGGTCCCCCCATGCCGCGCCCTTGCCAAACAAAAGTTTCAAAACAACTCAGCTTGATTTACATAGCAGCTCATGAAGCTATTTTGCAAAAAAACAACTTCATTCGTGAAGCTGAGCTGTGCCAAACAAGGCCTTATTATTCTTGAACCAGACACATATGGTAGGAATCACCATGCAGAAGGAACCAGCAGATTCGGCCTTTTCGCGAGGAGTGTAGCCTGAATCTTGTGTGAATATATATTGTTTGAACCAAACACTAGCAAAAGTGGGATGGAATGGTTCCGTCCTGTGTCACCCTATGAACTAGACACATCATGTTTTGTTTGGTTAAACAGAATGGTCGAGAATTATTAACATCCAGGCACCAAAATAATAATTGTTATAAGAGACTGTAGAGCTTACAAGTCGAGTGCAGGACCATGATGAGTAAATCTTAGAACTGGAATATTTATTATTTATTTATATAAGTAACTACTTCAGTTTACTAGCACAAGTGCATCAATGACGCCACTAACAACATCTCTAGCTAGTAGGCCTCAAGCTTTCCGTGTTGGTCACCAACTAATCTGAATAGGACATCGCCTTAGACACGCCTTTCCAGGCCAAATAAAACCACATCATGACCACATGAGATCTCACTAATATGACATCTGGTGTTTTGCTCCTTCCACGTTTCCACAGGAAGGTGGATCTGCGAAGGCATTCACGGCTCATGGTCCAGTGAAACACCCATGCTTCGACATGCGTTTGAGCCCCAGGTTCTGCAGCATATTGTTGTGCCTGCAGTCTATATTTTCTCACAATATATTCCAACACTTCTTGTGTTGTTGCTCCAGATGCCGCCTAATCCCAAAACACCGTGTCCCATCTTCATTATATCTCTCTAGATGCAAATTTCCCAACCATTCTCTCCTCTGTCCAGCAGTTCAAAGTTTTCCACTGCTAACTAGCCGATCAAAGATAAGAGTAGAGACTTGCTTATCAGATTATAAGAGGTTGGCAAAAGAGATCGATGATCGAGTCATTTTCAGCCCTTAAATAATGGGGTGAGGTTGGTAGTAGGTTGGGTGCACTATTTCTCCATTTATATTGACCCTATACATTAAACCACAGATGCATTAAGGTCACTTGTTTTCATGTACTACAGAACTAAAAAAATGGGAGATTGATCCTTGGGTGCAGGAAATTTGCTGCTGGCCCCCCAGGCCACCATGTAATCCAACAGATTATATGTATATATACTTCCAAAAACACGATGATTGAGGACACTAAATTTTATCTTTAGAGGTAGTTAAAATGATCTATCACATCTGAACTAATCAAACGGCTCAATGGCCGCGATCCATCTCTCACAAGATGATTTTTAGTTGTGCGCCTAATAAGAAGCCACTCTCAGAATTGATTTCTAGAGGATTCGCCCTTGTAAATTGTTGTCGCCAAACATATCAAACTTTTTCATGTATAATATTATTGGATGGAGAAAAATTTTTGAATTTAATTTTCATAACTTCGATGTGAGCTAAAACTTTGTAGTTATGAACTTTGACATTAATCAAGATTGTTTGCATGCACAAATATTTGTTCTAAGTTATCATAATTGTTCTAAGTTACATGCTAGAATGCCCGCCACAGTAGTGGGCGATTTTAAGGTGCCCGTCATGGCTAATCTATTATCTGTGGCGGGCGGACTGGCTGCTGCCTATAACTGTGGCGGGCAGAAGGTGTGCCCGCCATGCAATGATTTTGGTAGTTTCACGTAAAAATAATCATGTACTAGTGTCTACAACAAAGTTATAGATTTGGACACAATCAATAATTTCATACTCCCTCTGCCTCAAAAAAAAAAAAAAAAAAAAAACTTGCAACTACGGAATCGTTCATGTCGGTCAACTTGACTAAAGTTTGACCAAGTTTATAGTAATTAATATTAATATTTATGTCTCAAACAAAAATTATTATAAAAATATATTTCATCATGAATCTATTGATACTAATTTTGTATTATAAGTGTTAGTAATTTTTTATATAAATTCAGTAAAAGTTGGAATCAGCGGAAACGAAATTGCATGTTAGGATGCCCGCCACAAGAAATCGATTTTCCGTGGCAGGCAAACCAGGATACTAGTTTTATGTACTCAGATATTTGTAATATACAAAATTTAATTTTTTGAAATACGTAGTTTGTTGACAAGGTATATACACAAAGATATTGTTCACAAAATGATGGCCTACACTACTACTGATATAGTTTTCTGTGGCGGGTGTTTTACATTAACCATGGCAGGCAAAGGTGCACATCATGGCTAGAAGGTCACGATTAATCGTGGTGGTTGCTTCTATCAGCGACACAGTTAATAAATTAAAAACAACCTAACCCAAGCCTGGACGGTCTTGGATCTGAGCCAGCTAGGCCTAGTTGCACGCCGCATGCTCCGGTTAGGGTTAGGGTTTGGAGCAGCGACGCCCGGAGGAGCCTATCGCACGCTACCACCGGATAGAGGGCACCGCGCCGCCGAGGACCGGATCGAGAGTGCCACACCATCGGAAGGCTAGATCGATGCCTCTATTTTGTCGGAGGGCCGGATCGAGGCTGTTCGTGCCGTGGGAGAGTCGACCTCACCGCCGGATTTGAGCGACCCCATAGCAAGTCGCCTCCTTGTGTGTGGCCACCGCCACTGGCGAGGGAGACGTCGCACCCCATTGGGAGACCACCATCACCACGCGCTGTCGGGCCACCACGGCTAGCTACCACACGCCGCCAGCAGATGAGCGAGGGAGAGGGGGGCGCAGCTCGAGAGCAGAAGGGGGATGTGAGAGTGTGACTCAAGAGGAAAAGTGTGGCTCAGCTAGTGTTTCAATGTGTTACACCCAAACCTTACTTGTTGTGAGTGTGTGTACACACACACCAAGACAAATTTTGGTCCTTCCTTGGGCCCGATGGGCCTCATATTTTCCACATGGTTGGCACGTTAGAATGCCCACCACGGTAAATCGATTTTCCGTGGCAGGCAAAAATGCCCGCCTCAGTAAACAAAAAAGGTCTACCACCGTTAATCCTGCCAATAACCGTGGTGCTAGCGAGTTCTCTACAAATATCTATTACAACTAGTAGATAACCCTGCGCAAAGAGCGGGCAAACAAAAGACGCCATGGCTAGCAGGGATATGTAACAACTGTGATTCAAATATAACATCCAGTCTTGGAACATGTATATACATATTTATATAATGGCACATTTTATACACGGAGAATAGCATGACAAAGGTAAGAAAGTGTGTGGCTTGGTTGGCAACTGCTAATGGAAGGTAGATGTCGCATATGTGTGGAATCCTTAGGGCAAACCTAAGATAGGAAGAGTTGTGTTAGGAAACAAAAAAAAAATTGTAGATAGACGCTTATGCCAATCAAAATTGAGCATAAGAACTTATGTTTGTCATTACAGATTGAATGTAGCAATAGAAATATTTATGCCGATCAAAATCAAGTATGAAACATATTGGCTTTTCATGGAGGAAACACTGGTCAAATTAACAACATAAATACTAAATGTGGGAAGCTAACAATTCAAACATTTTTTATCTTAAAAAACAGTTGAAACTTTGAATCAACCTCATCGTGGAATCAGCATCTTCAATATTTGAAACTGTCAGCATTCTAACTAACTGGACATAGCACATTTATAGAATTGAAATATGCAGACCATATGCATTTGTAATAACAGTGTTATAATTAGTAGTATGAAGGGTAAATAGAAGAATCATTATAGTAACTCAACATGGGATATGCCCATACAGGTACTAATATCTGGAGGCAGATGGAAAATAAGCACACTCAATGGAACAATGTGGAGATAAATTAGAGCCATGTCAAACAATGTAGCTGCAAGGACGAAGAATATGCAGACAAACATGAACATAGACATGGGAAAAAAACAATAGTTTTATACCTACATCTTGCTGTTGTATTTTGGCATTATCGCTTGAGTAGACCTGGTCAATTGATCTATACAAAAATCATGAGCAAATAAATAGGTAAGGTCAGGATGTAAATTTAATTGTACAATAGCCCTGTGAGGTCTGAAGCAAATAAAGTTCAAAATGGTGCATAGGTACACCATTTCAAAGTTTTTTTTTAAAAAAAAACTGTGGTAGGTAAAGGTTTATGTGGACATTATATCTGTATTTTTGTCAGATCATGGTTAACGGTCCCCCTAATAATATGCTGTAAGAAATATTTGGAGCGTATGGATGTACAGACTGAGCCAGAGGAGCTATGTTGTTGCATGACAGAAGCACCAAGCAATGGATTTAGGCGGCATCGTGCGCAAGGATAAGCCACAATACTGTCCGCAGATTGGGCGGTGCTGGCTTCGTTGTTTTCAGAAGCAGCAGCTGATGCAGGCCTCCTACGTTTATGCGTGTTGTTTTGGTCAGTGCGGTCATGAACGATAGTGTCCAGTTGCAAGTAGACATCCTAAAGGGGTTATATAAACATATAAGTGAAATGGTAGACCTGATCATGCACAACATAGGTGATAACAGTATTACATGGCATGGATTGTCGAGATGAACACGTTGTCACCTGTGGCCTGTGGCCATGGTGTGGATGTGATCGAACATGTACATGGAACCCTGGGATTTAATTACATAATGATCAATATGTTTTGACAGTAATGTACACAATGGTAGTTGCACAAAGAAGTGCATAGAAAAATTTATTTCTACCGAGGAGGGAGGGAAAAAAAAAGAAGAGGGAAATAATAGGATGGGATGATTGATGGTAAACGTTTTGTTGGCTAAATGTGCACCATTTCCTTAATCAAAAGGCGACATTTAATTTCGGTTAGTTAAATGTGCACCTCAAATTTATGAAAAGTGTGCACAACGTTGGCATTGTAGCAAACAGCTAGAAAGCATAATGTACTTGGACGCAGTGGACCGGGGAATGACGGATTGAAATGGGATCGCAATTGAATTGAAAACTAACTGAGTGAGCCACACGTGGGTAGGAGATGGAGGTGGACTAACCTTTCTTAGTGCTCCAGTGCTGTTGCGGCTAGGACGGCAATCAGCAGCAGGGTCGGCTTCCCCCTGCGGCATGAAGAGGAAGCCGGGGCATCGTCTGCTGCAGAGCCTGGTTGTTGCTGGCGATGCAGGCCGATGCCGCGCTGTGCAGGCCGCCGATGCACGGATGTCGTGCTGCGCCTACCTACAATGCAGCCCTCCGCCACTGGCGCCGTCTGGGTTCCGCCGCGCTGTGCGTCGCTGGTTGCGAGGTGACACGACATGGGGTCCGGCTCGCACGAGGGAAGTGTGGGGAAGGGCAGGCAGCAGAAGTAGAGATGCAGAAGGGATGGAAGATGGGAGCTACGGAGGCGGGGAAGCGGAGGATCTCGCGGCGGCGGCGGCGAGATGGCATATGATAGCAGGCGAGATACGAGAGGTTGCGGAAGGTTGTGGACCGTGGACAGATGGACGGATGTGGAGAGTTGAGCAGGGATCGAACGGTTCAAACGTGGTACTGTGCAAAGAATAGTAAATTGAGTCTAGTGGCGGAGGTGCCCGGTTCTACGACTTTAGAAGGTATTGTATAGATAGCAGGAAACCCGTGCAGATGCACGGGTTAGACAAAAAATATAACTTAAAAGTCTGTTTGTATAAATAGTGGGCTACATCAAATTAAACATGTTAGAATTCTTGAGTACCGGGCACCCTGGGATTTAATTACATAATGCAATGGTGCAGGCAATATATAACACCAGATGGTTCTCTGCTTAACTGCAGTGTCTTGGTCAACTGCAATGTGGCTGCAGGCAATGATTTCTACTAGTGTTTTGGCGCGCGCCCATGCGCGCGGCGCTTTGGTCGGTTCCTTTTTCTATGACTGAAACAAAACACAAGAAAAAACAACTTGTGGTCATGACGCGGGTGATGATACCTATAAATACATCTAGCCATCACAAATAAGCATCCAATCTAATTAATGTGTCTTCAGAATCATTTTAGTTCCAGCTTTTTTTTTTCTGACAGGTATAGACTATTGGAAACCACACAATGAAAATAGTAGAACTTATAATGAAGCCACCAAATTGTCGATCATGCAGAAAAAGCGAACCAAATAAAGATTTCATGTTCTGTCCTAGGTAGTGTAGCAGAGTACATGCATAAGCCAATTCACCGATGATGTATAGAAACCGGGCGTAGCCGATGAATAAAAGGGTCTTGATGTTCCGGCATAAATAATCTAACCTAGCTACTGGTGTGGTATTGGTTGTTTGCCAAATGAGCAACACCGAGGTGGCTAGATGCATTGGCACCACTCATAGGCAAAATGCAGGATTGATCAAGTTGAGGTGTTCTTGATGCCTAAAGGCCAAGATCCGACGGGAATACACAACACTTTGGTGCGAACTTTGACTACACAGAACACCTGCGGTGGAGTTCCTAGCACAAAATGGCGGGGAGGCCTGCTTTTAAGTGGAGTTCCTAGCACGGATGGGGGAGGAGGCCAGCAAAAGCGGGGCTATAGTCTCCTCTCGAATGGCAAAATGTGGTTCCTCCATTCAATCAAAAGATCCGGACCCGGCGTGGATATGCTGCAATTATTAAACAAAGATCGGCTAAAACGATCGTTGATAAAGTGAATGTATTGTCGATGCCATTAACGCTCAATTTTACCCTCGGTTTACACTCTCATGAGGCAAAGCCCGCTCCATACGGGAGAGCTTCTTTTTTCGGGAGTAAGATTCTTGCCGTCCAAAGACACTCTGAGAGATCCAAATAGGAAGCAACATATATATTTATAGATAGTGCAGCCAAGATTTGTGCAAGAATCTCTGCGAGATGGGAATTATACAAGAACCTGTTTAATGCGACAGACCCATTTGCTAGCAAAAAACATAGGCGCCATTGTAGTAAACTATTTTATGTCTTCACACTTTGCAATTCCTCTATTCAAGATATTTCACAAAGCATTTCTATTCTTCATAGACTTGATTTATTCGAGTCATTTCACCTAAGACTCAAACGTAAAAAGAAGTTGAATTGCGCACATACAAATTTATTTTGGGACTTGACTACAACCCGTAGGGAAAAGGGGCAACACAACACTAAAGGGGCAAATTGGATGGAGGCACTAAGGCTAGAATTTTCTTGGCTCTACTGATGACCCTCATTTCATCTTGTCATGTTTATGCCATGCACAAATTGGATGTCAAACAGGTCACAAGGCTGACACTATAGCTATCTAGGTTTTTTTTGCCATCTCTTTACCTTGGTGTAGCGGAAGCACTTTTTTAGCGACTACCAAGCAAAGAAAGCTACCTGCGTCACAACAAAGTAATGATCGACTGTTAGAGACCATACAAGATCTAGAATAGCTACTAATCTCAAGAAGAATTAGAATAGAATGAAATAAGAACACCTCAAGGAAATGGCCCTCTACAGCGGCACCCATAGCTAGAACTCCACTGAACTTCTTGCATCCACTCAGCGCCGTTAAAAAAAACATGAGCACAAGCAGCCGTCGTGGGGATGACCGGATGAGCACAAGCGGCCAGAGTAACCACCTGTTCCTCGCCTCAAACATTTAGTGATCAAATCAAGATCTCAACATCCATTGATCCATTCATTCATCGAAATTAGGAGCTCACCATGGGCCGGAGCAGCCGGCCGAAATTAACTTCGATTGTCCCGGCCCGGCTAGGGCACGACGGAGCAACCGGCCGGCCGGCCCGGCGCGGTGGTGGCCAGCAACCACGGCGGCGGTGCAACCAAGAGGCCCGACCAAGGCCATGACGCGCGACAAAGTCGGCCAGGCGAGGGTGGCGGCGGTATTTCCAACGAGATGCCACCAAGCGGTCGGAGGAGAAACGAACGGATCCGGCCATGGAGGCCACGCGGATCGCGTGCCCCACGCCGCCGCCACGTCGGGAGGCCACCGGTGCCGTGGTTGCCGCCACGGCCACTACACCACAACACCCCAATTACCCTCGGATGGTCCGGCGCTATAAGCCACATATAGCGTCGGATGATCCGACCCCGAAACATATAGCGTCGGACTTCAGGCGACGCCAGTAAGTCCCGACGCTAAAACTCTTTAGCGTCGGACCACACTTATAGCGTCGACAGTCCTATTGCCCCGAATATCTTTAGCGTCGCCGATAGCATGGTAGTACTATATAGCGTCGATAGCATGCCATTACTCTATAGCGTCGGACAATTTGACATTATAAATGCTTTTAGCGTCGGATGGTTCGACGAGATCATTTGAATGCATTTAAAAAAATAAAAGGTCAATTGGTAGCAATTTCACACAAAAGTAACTCATTGTACATGTCTCATTTCTCATATTAATAGATTCATTCATGAAGTCCAAACACTCAAGAGACATTCGTATAAGATCAACCATTACAAACATGTAATGTTTAATCAATGACAAGTCTAGCATCAGCTACCTAAATCCAAAAGAGAGACTAACACCTAAATCGGGTTTGAGCTGCAAATCATCCACAAACTTGCAATTAGCACCATCACAGGCCTGAAACCAACAAGTATGCAATCAAGAACATGTTAACATAGCTCTAGGACTGGTTTTTGTGTACATTGTAATACCATAAAGGTGTAGTTGCAAGCAAGATATAAAGTTAATACAGATATGAGCTGACAGTGGTGTTTGTGTGAAGCAAGGACATCATGCACATCCATTTCCCTACATCTATTTCATTTGATATTGTCCTAAGTTGATGGTCCATAATTGATCCATTCATTGAAATAATAAATCAATCAGACACCATTGTCAATGGCATAGAACTTTATCACATCCATTTCCTGCTAACACTCTAAATGTTCAATGGCATAGAATGTTTTTCATACAACATAAACCAGTGCTGTGTATTCAGGCACCTCTGATAACAACAAAATGGTTTCTTTCTAGTTAACAAAAATAGCAATTATATGTGTAAGGATGAAGAATCCTTTTCCCCACTTTTGTTCCCATCAACAGATAAATTATTTTAAGCCATAATGATTGATCCGTCGCCCCGGAGGGCCCGCCACTCCCGGAGGGCCCACCACCAGCTTCTCCGCTCGCGAGAAGCAAGAAAGCGGCGGCCGATGGGGAAGAGAGAGAGAGCGTGGGGAGTGGCTAGATAGGTTGGCTTAAATATGTGCCTTTTCTCGTGCAGATGAATCCTGACCATCAGATTGAGATCAACGGCCGCTATCCTTCTTTTTTTTTTTTTTTTTTTTTTTTTTTTGAGAATTACACAAGACAACGCAGACGCTCACAACACGCACGCACACTCACCCCTATGAACACACGTCACGCAAAACCCTACCCCTATGAGCACCTCCGAAGGACCGGGCAGCCCGGCAGATCTGGAGATTCTCGGTCACCATAGGGCCTCGTCGTCGGCGGGAATGGCATTAGGGTTTTCCTGTATGGGCCTTTGTTGAGATGCCTGGCCCGAAGTGGGTTGGGGCCTGCTAGAGAAAGGGAGCTGCCCAATCACAGCACGAGATGGAGTCGGCTCCTCTAAACAAAACGAGAGGGAGTCCGGCTGAATCCAAAATTGCATCGCTCGTTTATATTATGTAATATAATAATGTTTTCCTTTTCTCACAAGAATAATAATTGTTTTTCATATCAAATTATTGTTTCCATGTCTTTGTGTGAAGGAAATCATAAAAAAATTATAACAAGAAAAAAAACACACAACAATCAAATTTTATGGCAAGATAATACAACCATGTTATAATCTCATGCCAAATTTTTTGGATTTTTAGACACCTTTAAGATATTAGTTCCATAGAGTGGTCTAAAAGTCCTAAGAATTGGCATAGGGGCGTAATATGGGTGTATAATCTTTCCATAATTTTTTGAAATCATTTTATCAAACTGAACTATCGTTGTTCAAAAAATTGATACACCCCTCAAATAGTTTCATATTATACAAAGTGAGAGATGTATCATTCACCAAGAATCGAAATGATTTTGCGTGACTCTTAAAAATCTTTTACGTGGCGGGCATTCGGTTTGGCCGCCACGGTTAATGGCCGATTAACCGTGGCGGGGCGTTTTTATTTTGGCGTGACGGACAATTTAGCCCGCCACGTAAAATCGATTTACCGTCGTGGGTGTTTATAACAGGCCTGCCACGGAAAATACTTCTGTTTCCGTGGTGGGCAGCTTACAAAGGCCCGCCATGCAAAATATAGGAGGCCCACGAGCAAAGCCCAAAGAAAATTCCTATTGGGCCATTGATATATATACTCACACTTAACACTAGGGTTGATCATTCACTAGGGTTTCCACAGTCCACGAACTCTCGGGCGAGAGCGCCGCGCACCGCCTCGATCTCCTCCCTCCCTCACTCTCGACTCCAGCGGCCTCCCTACCCCTTCCTCCCGGCCTCCTCCCTCTCGGGAATGGTCGAGCACCGCCACGAGGGCCACCGGCGCGCGCTGCGGGGAACTAGGGTCACCGCCTCCTCTACCGGCCCTCCCCTCCGGTGGCGGCGGCCCTCCCCGTGGCGGATCCGGGCGTGGCGGGCAGCGGCCCCCGGGCGGCGGATCCGGGAGGCGGCCCTCCAGGCGGCGGGGGCGGCGTCCACGGGCGGGCCTTGGCGAAGATCCGGCTCTGGTGGCGCACGGCGGCGGTTGGTTGCCCACGGCCGAGTAGCGGTGCTTGGATGGGCTTGCTAGTGGGCTCATGTTTTTTTTATTTTTTTAATTCTTAACCTTAGCGTCGTTTCTAATGTGCAAAGGAGCCCGCCACGGATAAACGTAAACGTTGCATTAACCATGACCTCATGTGGGTGACGCCTCTGCTCCCCACATGAAATTCTGGCGCCCGTCACCCAAAAAAGTTTCAGTACTAGTGATTTATGAGCAATGGATAGTAAATTGAATTCAAAAAACTTTGAAACTTGCTCACAATAGTATTTATGTATCCTATTTCGTGTGGGGGGAAGTTTAGAGTATAAAAGATATTTTTAAAAGTTTATTTCACAATGTGCTTTCTATATATACATAAGAATGTAAAAGCAAGCCATATACAATAAAACTTAGAAAAATAATAATATCCAAACAAAAGCTTCCTGTTGGTAGACCATGATTTTAGAAGAATTTATAAAAAAGAATCATCAAATTTGGAGTTAGCATGAGGGAGAAAAACACATTACAAATTTTGACTACGGATTAAAAAAAAAAAAGCTTGTGTTCATGTTCAAGGTATGTGGGCCCATTTATTTTTTTGGCGTCGGGCGGTGTGACGCTGTACAAAAAATTTTAGCGTCGAGCAGATCAATGCTAAATCTAGATACCTATAGCGTCGAGACAATGCATCGGTAAACAAGGATTTAGCGTCGATCGATCTCTCTTACTAATCTTTAGCGTCGATCATCCATTGATAAAGAAAATTTTTAGCATCGGGCGTTACGGCGGTGAATCGGTGTTGTGGTGTAGTGGGCCCAAACGCGCGGCGGCAGCGCGCCGGAAGCCGTCGAGCGGGCTCCTGTCGGGAGGGCTCGGCGCTGGGGGAAGCGCGTCCGGGCTGGCCTGCCCTTGCCGCCGCAAGAGAGAAGGAAAAGGGAGGATAAGCGGGGTGTGGATTCACGAGCTAGGGTTGGAGGACACGCGAATTCAGCCAGCGGACTCCCTATGCCGCCCGCCCATACCGCTCCTCCGAATGGATGTGAAATGCGCCACCGCCGCAGCCGGTCCAGTGTACGCAGCCAGCCAGCACTCGATGGCGTGCAACATCAATGAAGGAGAACCCGTACCCGCGGAAGCCGTGAAACGCGCTACCGCTACAGCCGGGGCAGGGCGATGGCGGCCAACCCGCGGCGACAACACGCTGAGCCGAATTAACGAGGGAGACGAGGCGCCGTCTGTGAGAGGGCGGTACGTCCGCTGACCGGCGAGCTCCTGTTCAGGGCAGGGTCAGCGTGCTAGCGGCCATCGATGGAGATCAGGGGCGGTCAAAAATAATTTTACTACCGTGGACACGCTGGCGAGCCGATTCTCCACGTCCAATATACTCTTTAAATTGGGTGAGAAGTCTCGCAAGAATTTGACTCAAAACTCCCAAATGCTTGGCCGGCTCATGCTGCCTATACTCTATTGGAAGGTGCTAATTTTATCATGATCATTGATATTACAGACCTGAAATACAAAAGCAGCACTCCTTACTCAAAACTTATTTTTATTGATCTATATTAACTTTAGGACATTAGTTATCCTTCATGATCATTGATATTACTAAACTGGAATATAAAGGGCAGCACACTTTACTGAAGCTTATTTTTATTGATGTATATTAACTTTAGGACATTAGTTATCTTTTGTAAAATGACATTAGATTTAAGACTACAATGGAATTTGGTAATCAGATTAAACAATGTATATTATAAAGGACATTGCAAACTGCCATCCTAATCTTGGTCAAAGCCACAGTAGATGCACAGATGGCACACTCACAGGTTGTGTATTCAGTATTGCTTTGTCAGAGTACATAACCATCAAATCAACTGCTGATGCAGTTGTCAAAAATAGATAAAACACATACTGGTGAGTTCAAAATATGGGTGTACCAAATCAAACTAAGCAAATATAAGATCTTACCATTCCCAATTCCCAACCAAGCAGGCTGTTAGCATAGTCCAAGCCATAGGCTCCACCTCATTGATTAGCACTCTACTGAAAGATCTGCACAGCAGAAGGGATCCATGTCCATTTTCCTTGCTGCATGCAGGAATCTGAGCATGTTTATTTGGCTAATAAAGAAATTGTTGTAGAAGCAAATCATCGAGCAAGTGGTGTGCATCATCCATGTGTGAGCCATTGGCGTCAGAAGATGATGGAATTGGAGTATAACATACAGGAGACGACGATTTTTTTTCCTGCTGCTACGTATAGCAGGGGCAGCGGAAGCGGAGTTTTGGATCATGACGGCCGTTGTCTGCTTTAGGATGTTGCAGGACCTAGTGGTCTGCGAACACCAAGACGACGCTGGACTTCCGCCGGAGTGACCCGTCATCATCCCCTGACAACGGCGCCATGTTCGGCGTGCCGGGTTCTGTTCGCATCCATTGCGCGCCGTCGGGATCGCCCCCGCAGACTGGTGGGCTGGAGGAGGGAGGCGCGATGGAGAGACGCAGGAACAGCGGCGGGGGCAGAAGCGCAGCGCGATGCGGAGCGGGCCTTTTTTTGTTCCCTCATCGTAGCAGTGGCAATCGGGGGATACGAAGGGAGGCGGAGTTCTCATGCTGGTCCTGGAAGCTTCTGTTCCTTGCTGGCCGTTGATTGGAGATAGTAGGGCTATGAAAAGCAGGCGACGTGGCGCTTTGTGGGATCAAATAGGTGAGTATAGAAATAAGGGGTAAGGATAGATTACTGGCCTATAAGAGAGTTAAATGTGATAACTGAGGAAACTGCTTTTATTGCCCAAATGTTATATGGCCAGGTAGAGCAGAGGTCTCATTTCCCGTTCTTCTAAAGCTTCTCATTATCATCATTGCTGACTTTAGGTTTGTTGGTATGGCTATTTGTGTGTCTTTTCCGTGTATAGGCTGGTTCTTCAGCAGAAAAAATTCACCGTGCAGTCTTGTTAAATTAAGTTCCCAAATTTCCAAAATCAGGTTCCGAAATTTCTGATTACATTTAGGGAGACGGTGAGGGGACCAGGATTGTAAGCAAGACATCTTTTATCACAGCACACAGCAGATTTGTATCCCTTATTGAGATATTTGAATCTACTGCTTCTTCTGGCCTCCATTTGCACCACTGCAGGTGTGACATTCTCATTGTTTTCCACCGAAGAAGGAGCGGTGAAAGAGGATGAAGTTGATGATATCCAACATTTTGGCTGGCTGCAATACGATGGTACTCCCTCCATGCCAAGATACAAGGCGTAACTACTTTTTATTCTTGTCCCATGATATAAGACATGCTCTCTCTAGAGCCACATATATCAATACAATAGTACTAGCGCTGAGAGAGAGAATTAAATGTGTTTCTTGATCTTTAAATCCGAGGTAGTTCGCCTTATATCCTGGGGGCGGAGGGAGTATCCTCCACATTCATGCATACAGTTGCGGTAGAAGTCATCCCGGATGCCTCACATTCACTGCAGGATTTCTACACGTTCCGTGGGGAAATTCTTTCCGTGAGCTAACAGGGAAAAAATCACGGGAAATAACAAGCTATCCCGTGAGCCAAAAGAAAACATCACGGGAAAGAAAAAGATCACGGGAAAACATATTTCCCGTGAGGCATAGCTCACGGAAACTCCCATCCCCTTTCCGTGAAGAACGGGCTCACGGGAAAGGTAACCGCCGTGAGCCCCAGCCCCGCTCCGTCCCCCGTGCCCCTTTCCCGTGAGAACTCCGTCAAGCTCACGGGAAACACTTTCCCGTGAGCGAGCTTTCCGTGTGGCCAAACAGCGCCTCCGGCAAAGGACCCTCTTTCCCGTGAGTGGCATCTCACGCTCCGCGGGAAAAGAGCTCCAGAAATTTTTTTTTTTTTTGGATTTTTATCTCCAAACTTTTTCTACACTTCTAGCACATCATATGGCACTACATGTTAAAGTTTAGCGAATTATTGACGTTATTTGATATATTTAGGTAATTATTCTCTTTTATAGGAATTTTTGAAATGAGGCCAAATTTGAACTACAAGTGCTTCAAATTATTGAAAAAAAATTAGTAGAAAATTTATATTCCTCATACTCAACACAATGTAAGACCTTGCATTTAAAAAATAACGAAATCTGGAACATCTTATCTGAAATCATGAGCGTTAATCCTGTTCGAGTGGTTTAAAAATTCTAGAAAATAAACCGATGTGCAAAAAATCATGAAATTTGATAATATGTCATGATATCTTATGCCGAGGCTATGATAAAAATTGGGAACGTTTAAGCACAAGTTGGCACGTCACGATGTTCACAAGCTCCAACATCTAGCGTAGAAGTTTCATGTTTGTTGAGAGTGATCTAGTGTGATTTCATGTAGATGTGGCGGTCAAGTTGTGGTTTGGCTACGAAACTTTTTCTATATGCAATGGACCTCGAGATATTGTGTCATGTCTATTTTCAAAAATTTTTTGGATTATTTTGGTAATTATTATAATTTTTTGTTGTAGTGAAGTAAACACAATTTTGAAAAAGAAGATAGAACCACATGAAATAATGGCCCATTTTTCGCGAAAAGGATCAATTATGTATGGGTGAGTGTATGTGATAAGGTATTTTTCAAGTAATCTTGATCAAAGTTTGAAAATATATATATGTTAGAAAGGAAAGGGGAGGAATAAATTTAATTTACGAAAAAACAATTTCCCGTGAAGCAGCTCACGGGAGCGGGAGGAGATTTCCGTGAGCTAATCATGGGAAAGGGGTGGGTGGGACCCTTCACCTGCCCCCTATGGATATTTAAAAAAAAAATATAAGCTTTCCCGTGATGGATCCGGGCAGCTCACGCGGTAGCAGGTTGTCTTTCCCGTGAGCGGCCCCAGATCCATCACGGGATATCGCTTTTTTAAAAAACTTAGTCAACCCCGACCACTCCGAGCCGACTCCCCTCCCCCACCTCTCACTCACTCGAACACACACACACGCACACACACGCACCCACTCCCCCGCTCTCTGCCGACACACCCCGACCCAGACGCCGCCCCTCCCTCCCGCCGCGCCGCCCGCCGGGCCGCTCAAGACGCTCCCATGCCAGCCGCCGGGCGCCGCCCTCGCCCCGCTCGCCAGCCACCAAGGCTTCCCGCCACGCCGCCGCCGATCGTCCCCGTGAGAAGGAGGGGGGGGGAGAAGGAGGGAGGGGGAGTAGGAGGGGCGGTGGAGTAGGAGGGAGGAGGAGAAGGAAGGGAAGGAAGAAGAAGAAGGGAGGAGGGGGGAAGGAAGAAGAAGAAGAAGGGAGGAGGAGGAAGAAAGGAGGAGGAGGAAGGAAGGAAGGAGGAGGGGGGAAGGAGGAGGGGGAAGGGGAAGAGAGGTCCCGACGCCGCCGCCCGGCGCGATGCCCGACGCCGCTGCGCCCGCACACCTCGCACCGCCGCCGCCCGCCAGCCCCGTGGTGGTCGTTCGTCCGCCCGCTCGTCGTCCGTCTTCACCTTCGCTGGTTGTTGGCCGGTGTGCCTCGAATGTTATTGTCGGCCATCGTGCCCCGGATGTGATTGTCGGCCATTGTGCCGTGTGCTTTGTTTGGTGTATTGAAACCTCCCCGCTGCGGGGAGGTTCTGGCGAAATTTTGAACTTATCCCCGTGTTTCTTTTTATGCAGAGAGGAACCCTCCGGAGCCGAGTTGCTTGCCGAGCCGAGTCTCTTGCCCCCCGATCTTCTTCCTCTCGCCGGACTCCACCATGACCCTAGGTATGACCCCTCCTTCCGTGTCATGGTCGTAGCTAGATCAATGCCAGCCTCGCGTTAGGCGTCTCCCGTTCGAAAGAGATACGGTTGGAAGTATGCGAATCCCCGCATACCTATAACCGTATCTGTTTGAATTGTCCCCCCTTTGACACAGCGGCAGGATGCGTAGATGAGGTTCGTTCCATGCTCCACTCTGTCGATTCGAGTTTGGTAGCATCTCCTTGTTGTTCTTCGAATACATAGCTCCCCTCTCGGGGAGGGCGTGTATTTGGAGAATAGCGGGGAGGTGCCGCCGAAAATTCAATCTCGGACTAGGAGTGGAGCATGGAAACTGACCTCATCTACGCATCCTCGAAGAGATTAGGACCTATCTTCAACCTATTAGATGGTAGGATCGTTGTGTAGATGCCTTTGCATTCTTATATTCTCGCATATGATAGACAATGGATGACCGTGCGTGGATATACAATGGTTGGAGGAGTTTTGGAGATTATGACCACTCGAATGGGTTAGCAAGAGCAATGCTTTCGTGGATAAAGCTTTTCGGAATGCTTTCGAGGTGCGAGTAAGGTTTGGTGTCCATGCAAGAAATGTGAGAATAAAAAAGGCAAAGTAAGGAGGACATGTCTAAACATCTTCCCAAGTATGGATGGACGGATGGCTATAAGCGGTGGATCTTCCATGGAAACGAGCGTATGAGAGACGAGGTCGTGAGGCAACGCATCGATGATCTTGCTTCGATGCGGGATAGGAGACATGATAGATGACTTTCATGCCGGAAACTTTGAGCAAGGACTTGGGGATGAGGGGGAGGAGGAGCGGAAGAAACCGCAAAGGCCTATTATACCATGTTGGAGGCGACACGAAACCCCTTCACGACTATTGTGAGGTCTCCAAACTAGATGCCATTTCACGCCTTATGGACTTGAAGGCCCGATGCAATATTAGTCGAGGCGGCTTCACCGACATGTTGGCGATCTTTGGGGGCTTGCTTCCGCGAGGTCACGTCTTTGCCAAAAAGAACATGTACGAGTCGGAGAAACTCCTCAAGGTACTCAAGATGCCATACGGCGAATACATGCTTGTGAGAACGGGTGCGTCTTATTTAGGAAAGAGTACAAAGATGACACGCCTTGTCCAAAGTGTAAATCCTCAAGGTTCATAGAGGTAGACCACGGTGAAGACGGTGAGAAGAGGCGGCTTAAGGTCCCCGTGCAAATCCTACGGTACCTTCCCTTCGGACCGAGGTTACAACGGATGTACATGACCCGAGGAGTCTGCGAAGCAGATGACATGGCACAAAAGATGGGCGTCGCTACAATCCGAGATAAGATGGTACACCCATCCGATGCGAGAAGCATGGACCCATTTCAACAATATTCATCGACAAAGCTATGGAGGCTCATAATGTGCGTGTTGCGCTGGCAAATGATGGGTTCAATCCTTATGGAATGATGGCTGCCCCATACACTTGTTGGCTTTGTATTCATTATCCCCACAATCTCCCCTCAGGAAACGTGCGCTTTCAACGAAGAACATTCTTTTGTCTTTGATAATTCACCGCCACCCGAAATAAAATGGGTGTGTTCTTAGAGCGGTGATTGATGAATTGATCAAAGGTTGGAATGAAGGGTTTTGGACGTACGACCGAGCTTTGAAGAGAAATTTCGGGATATGCGTGTGGTACCACTACTCCCCTGCATGATTTCTTGGCGTATGGGATATTACGTGGGGCTGGTGTGTGCACGCCGCTGAAGCACATGAATTGGGCGCCCGCTTAGACGAGGTCGGCAATGGAAAACCCGATTTCATTAGTTGGTTCAAACGCCGGTCTTGTCAATTCATGTTAAATAACGTCTGTTTGATATGCTAACAATCGTCTCATTTCATTTATCCCCGCTTGAGCTTGCGAGGCACTTGACCGATCCGGGTATGCATCCCGAGCTCATACAGGGTTGCCAATGGCTTTGAGACCGGGGTTAGGTCATTTACGGTTATGACATGAATGGATATCGCTGCCACACAACGAGCTATCGCCAAATCGTCCAAACCGAAAAACCACAAATACCGGAGTTTTCACTAAAGGTGATGATGGAACTAGCACTAAAAGGTTATTATGGAAGAATTAAAGAAATATACGAGCTCCATTTCCCCGGCTCTAAACGGCTTGCTCACCGTAGGTGTTTAAGTGCCATTGGTTCAATCCTGAAATAACAAATTCGGACCTCGAACAACTTGGGATTGTTCAGATTGACAAGATTCCCCGATGGCCGGAGATGATGTCTACATTGTGGCTCAACATGCCACACAAGTTTATTATCTCCCATGGTGTTGCCGGGGGCGGACGGCGGCTTAAGGGTTGGGATGTTGTGCGGAAGGTATTGCCACACGGTGACTACTGTCCCAAGCGAGGGGCGATTACCATTTTAATGCAAACACATATGAGGAGAGTTCTTCCAAGAAGAAGGGCTACAAGGTAAATTTGTGATAGAAATAACCGCCCAACGAAATGGAAGTAGACAATGAAAGTGTTGTTGATGATGAGGAGGGGGAGAGGAGGTTCGAGATGCGAAAGGACTTACGGTTACTTGAGAAATTACTTAAGGACAAATGCGGTGTTGACGTCGTTCCTCCTCCCATGGATCTGCCAATCTTCATATGTTGGAAGGCGTAGACATGGATGATAGTGATCATGAGGATTATGATCCGGCAAAGCAAAATCGTTGTGAGGGGATGAGGATTATTTCTAATACATGTAATACTATGCATCTCTTAATAATTATGTTTTGATTATTGGTTTTTCATCTCTTCATAATTATGTTCTATTTAATTTTGCATTTTTACTAATTATGTACATCTAAATTGCAGGTCATTCGAAAAAGATGCCTCGAGCGAATGTCCTCAAGAAAATGACTAGGAAATTCAAAAGTGTAGCCTCGCTAGGGCAAGGGGCAACAGGAAGGGGAAGCGTCGAGCCACCACCACCGCCCGCGGGGGTAGGGGCGGGCGGGGCATCGTGCACCCGACCACCATCGCCACCACTAGTGGTGCACGAGGAGGAGGAGGAGGAGGAGGAGGGGCGTGGACCTCTCGGCATCGCAGCAGACACGGACCGCTCGGTGTCGCACCACGCGGACCGCTCGGCGTCGCACCATGAGGAGGGACTAGCCGGAGTGCGGGAGGGTTCCTCTTCCTCTGCTTTCGAGGCGTGTCTACTTGCGAGGCCCCTCCGGACTCTGGATCGACTACCTGCGAGGACCGAAAACCGACCATAAGACCCCGATGCGCCAAGGTAATTTACTTTACACTATAGCACTACTTTCTTATTTTTCAGGTTTCAAAATCGTAATAGGAACTAATAGTTATTTTTGATCATTTGGGCGAGGGTTTTATTGTCACCGCCAACTCGGTTAAAGGGCGCCTTCCCCCGACATTCTTGGTATTCTGGTCAAGAAGCACTACCACGGCTATGTTACCATCGACGGAGTAGAGCATGCTTTGTCACGTCGTTCCACCAAGACGTGGACTTTGAGGACAACTATGATGAGGATGGCATAAAATATAGTAACAAGGCAGTGCGTGTGATCAAAGAGTTTTTGTAAGTCTATGTCGCACTGTAGTATACAAATACATCGCTTCAAATTCTAATGTTAGAAATAATGACTTATTACATTGCTTCTATGTGTAGAAATACTTCAAGGTCGAGGAGGGATTCGAGGATGAGGTGAATGAAGTGGCTCTAAGCGCCTGTTTCAAGCTTGTGTCAGACATGTGGTACGAGGCATGCGGCGGGCCCGTCGGGGCGTGGTACGCGACATACGAGAAAAGGAGGCTCGATATGGGAGGAATGGAAAACGATGAATCGACCAAAGAACAATACATGCGGGTAAATATTGAATGGTCATACTAAGTTTAATTATGCTTAATGTGATTTTTATAATATGTGTTATACTTGGTGTCACAGTAGGTGATTCCTTGATGGTGCTTGTTGCATAGGCGTTGCTAGGAGCTTCAGGTGGACAAGTGGGTCGATACAAATTATGAGGAGGTCCACAACGACTACCGAGAACAGTGCCATGATGCCGTGTACCACACCATCAAGGCAACCTTAATCTCGCGGCCTACCAAGTTAGATATGTAAGTGTTATCCAATTCTTAGTTTACGATGTGCAACTCAAAACTTTCTAAGCATTCTACTTTTCTTTTTCTCACACGGGAGGAGACACATGGCGTGCCAATCCGGCACCTTCGAGGCCTTTGCTTGCTCCCACGGGCAAGTATAAAAGATCCCGATGTCGTCTTCAACCACGAGGGGCCGAGCTTACACCAACCCGACCCGCCTACGAAGATCGTGGGGTACACGAAGTCACGAGGGAGATGTATGGAGAAAGCTTCGATCCCCTTGACCCCACGACATTGAGGGGACATCGCCATGATCGCGGAGGAGGCAAAAGCACGGGGCGGTACTATTTGGGTGATAAGCGTTATCAACCCGCACAACACAAAGAAGCTATCGAGCTCCGAGCACGCTCGGGGCCCGGTGATCTGTGGCGGCCAACCACTTACCGGACTACGGTCTCCCGGACTTAAGGTTTATTTATTTTTTTATTTAAGGTTCATTTATCGTTACATACTCTTTCTCCGTGTTCTAACTTTGTGTTGAAATAGGCCCGGATAGAGGAAGAGAGGAAGCGACGGGAGGAGGCTGAGGAGAGGGGAGCGGGCAAGGGCTCAAGGCGGAGCAAGAGAGGGCTCGAGCGGAGCAAGAGAGGCTGAGCAGCACACGGAAAGAGCATGGACGCTCTCTAGCGTACCTGCAGCGTGTTGGTGGCCAGGTTGGTGTGCAGGCGCCACCGGAGATCGCCTTCCCGCCACCGCCCGTCTTCGTCCCACCGCCCGTCGTCGCCCCACCGCCCGTCTACATCGGCCGTCGATCTTCCCTCCACCGCATGGAGCCTCTCCTGTGAGTTTGTCTCCCCGTAACTCGAAATATGCATATATGAATGTGAATGGATATGATCTGAAGTTTTGAATGCACCATGAGATGTGCGTGGACATGTGGTCGTCGGCCATCGGCGTTGTTTTCTTGCGGGGTTGGAAACCCCTCCGTGCGGGGAGGTGCTGCCGAAATTTCTAACTATTTATCTTCTTTTTTTCAAGTTAATAGAATCTACCTTGAATTTTGTCTCACAAATTTCTAACTATTTATCTTTGCCTACGTGCAGGATCAATCTCATGCCTCGAACCCAAGTCGAACCAATCTCAACCGGACGGCTTGGGAACGCTTCCGGAAGGTTGGAGGCCGTGGCCGTAAATTTGTCATGATTTAGGTTCAAAACTTGTGCACTTGAACTTGTGAACTTGGATTTTATGTGAGTTTGTGAACTTGTGGTTGCACTCATGGACATGTGGTTGAACTTGTGACTTGGTTGGATCTTATGTAATATATGTGGTATTATGGATTTATCGAGCTATATATGTGATATTATGCAATCTGTGCTATGTATATATATATTTATATGTGTCTATTATGTGCTGGAATAAAAAAAGAAAAAAAAACCAATTTCCGTGAGTAGCTCACGGGAAAGAGGCAAACCTTTCCCGTGAGTGGAGGCGGCTCACGGGAAAGAGGCTGAAGATATCCCGTGAGCACAATGCGACTCACGGGAAAGAGGCGAGATATCCGTGAGCTACTCCGTTGCGCTCACGGAAATCAGCCCAAAAACGCCGTTTTGTGGAACAGGCCACGTAGGCCATAACGGGTTCCACACCCTCCCCCCATTGAGGGCGCCCCGTTTAACTATATCCCGTGAGCTAAATAGGATCACGGAAAGCCTTTCCCGGGGGGTTTTGGTGTTCACGGGAAAGAGTTATTTCCGGCCCCTTCGTTCCCGTGGTGATATCCGTGATTTACCCCCTCGAAAGCCTTTCCCGGGGTAAAGAACCTATCCCGTGGCGTGGGCCTCCACGGAAATCGCGCAGTTCGGTAGTGGTTGTTTATCTAGCCAGGCCTAATGGGCAATATAGCTATATGCGATTCAAGGAGTATATATAAGACGAGCGTGTGGAAAAACTACAAACAAGATCGTTGCATTTGACATTTTGAAGATATAATGAAAGTGTCGTCGATCTGATTTAGCACGCCCCACATGCTTCATTTAATTCGTGGCTGAAAAAGGGATACAAGTTAGAATTAATAGGTAATGAAGCCCATATTCATAAAATCCTAGGCTTGAACGTATAACAAAACTAGTATTGCGCCCGTGCGTTGCTTACGGGATAATTAAATTTTTTACTAAAAATAGATCGCACGATAAGATAACAATGTTGTTAAATGAAATAGTGACATTAAACTGACATTTAATTAAAAACGTAAAGTTCATAAAATTGCATCAAAAATCAACATTACTGTTCTTGCAGTCAACTTAGTTCTTGCAGTCAACTTAGATAAGTGACACAAGAGCTTCAGTAAGGAAGTTCCGAGTTCAGGCCACGGAGATCAAAGTTGCAAACTCACAGGCTACAGCAAAGCATGTGAATACGATGTCAGACGAAGACGTTAAGAACCACATAAGTATATTGAAACTCCATGGCCGGCTCCGCCCGACATGACGCTCTGGCCGGCCAGGCGCCCCTGCCACTACCACGCTCTGGACATGGCAGGGGAGCTGCTATGGTCCAGTCGGTGTCGCCGTACCCAGTGCTACCAAGTTAGCCAATTGAGTTTATCATGGTTGCTGGTTCAACTCTGAAGGAAACCATCGAACAACCAAATTATAAAACGAGAAAAGAAACCGAGATGCCAAGAACTTGGGAGAACATAATCGCTTACTGTGTGGCTGTCTCATCCGCTTGAAGACATCGCTGGTGCGCCAGATCGAGGGAATAGGAGGGAGTACCAGGCGCCCTCCGTGCTGGAGCCAAAGGACGACCGCCGTGGGGAGGCAGGAGTGGGGGTGTCGAGTCACTCTCCACGACGGTGCCGCGGCGGCAGCCAGGATCAAGGGGATTCGAGTGAGCTCGATGATCCACGGACTGCAGGGCGAGGGCGAAGGCGGTGCGTGCTGGTGGCGAGAGGGTGAGGGTTGAGAGAGATCAAGAAGGAAGGAGCGCATGGGGCCATGATTGACGTCTGGTTTCCTACTGGGAGCAATCGGTGGGGACGGTGGGCACTTCGCATGTCGATCTCGTGACGATGATGGGATTGTTTCCTATTTTTGCACCTGTGGTTTCCTTCTAAAGAGGGAGAGTTTTTTTACGGAGGAGATTTGCTGCGCTAGTAGAGGTGATCATTGTGTGGGGGAGGACGTCCTTGACTTTCTAAATTTCTCGTGCGTGATTTTAGGAGTTTTTTACTATCCAATTTTTTTCCATGCGGGTTGGATGGCTGGTTCGCATGCGGAGGGAAAAGTGAGGTGAAAATTTTTTGACACAAACCGTGGTCTTACTTTCATCCTTTTATGTTGTAAAGATTAGGAAAAAAATTAAGTAAGCAATCAAGTTAACTAGCCAACAAAAACGTCGTACCGATCATGGATACTTCAAAAGTTTTATGATTTGTTTGGATGTGGAACGAGTTGTCATTACCTCAATGCTGAGATCATCCCTTATGCACGATCATTTTTCTTGTATTTCAGGTTATTAGGTATATCTTGCATTTCGAATAAGTTGTTTAACCATTGGTATGTCCTATGTAAATATAAAAATGGATTGAAGTATTTTTATTTTCTATCGCATAAAGCCTGAATTTAGGTTTGAAATAAATTTATGCAGCGAAATGACAAAAGCAGAGGACAGACAATGTGTTCAGTCATCAAGGCCTTGTTTAGATTGCTAAAATTCGTAACCGCATGTCACATCGTACACTGTAGCATGTTTCGTTTGTTAGTGATAAATATCATCCTACCATGGAGTAACTAGGCTCAAAAGAATCGTCTCACAATATACATCTAAACTGTGTAATTAGTTATTTTTTTTTTACTAAATTTAATACTCCAAACATATGTATTTTGGTGTATTTAATGTGATGTGATGGAGAGAAAGTGGGAAAAATGTTAAAAATTTTAGCAATCTAAACAAGGCCCAAGATCATTTATTATGTAGGAAGTGACAAGAGATAAGAAAAGACATTGTGTCCTTCCATCTAAAGACTACACATAGCATTAGCAAGAAAACGAATTTCAGTGTGCCATCTAAACCGATGGCAGAAGTCTGGTATACTTTACGAGCATCGGTACTTCTTTCCTGTGGACCCAACCATCAGAGCCATGATACCATCGTCCAGGACCAACCACCGGTTGGGAAACTAATATTTACTCTTTCAGCACTTAGTGGTTGTTGTGATTGTTGTGCTTGCCAGACATGAGACCCAGAAAATAATGGTGCAACAATTGAGCATTAGTGGTTGTTGTCCTCGTGTAGCTGTTATGACTTCCGTAGTTACCTATCCACCAAATTTGAGCTTCATATACCTCTGGGCTTTTGTCACCTCCTCAAGGACTATAACTTTCGCTTACTATGCAACTGCCAACCAAGCAAAATACAACAATGCTATGTAGGGTCTGTTTGGAAACGCGATAGTTGGTCCAAAACCCTTGTAAATTACACATGCTTTTATGGCTAACTGGTTAAGAAAGTATCCTTTGCTCTTGTCATTTCCTTGTTTGAACTAGTTGCAACCAGCTTTGTTCCTCACAATGACTGACAAGCGACCGGGGCAGAGGTGTAGTGGGAAGACGCTGTCATTAGCAAGCACAATACGCGATCAGCTGTGGTTCAACTACCTCTGCTTACAGGCTACACCGCTAAAGTCCTCTTTTTCCTACTCTGATGACTCATGGCAATGAAGCTCTAGTTCGTTCCACATATGTTTCCGTGGAAAGTATTTATGCATTGTTTCGTGACCTTTGTGTAGATTTTGGATGCACTGGTTTGATTCGTTTTTGCTGTTCATCAATTATTTTGGTTCAACGAGCATTTACTCACTCCAAAAGCTGGAGCCCGCGTGCGCACGATGCAGGGGCAGTGGCGTCCAAAACGCGCCGGAGCTGAACGACTTCCTTTCTGCACTTCGTCCGTAGTCGGAGAACGACTTCCTTTAACGTTACGGAGGGAGTATGTTGGATTTATGTGTTCTTGCAATAGTTTTGTCCTATCTTTTGGTCTTGAACCTGCACGGATGTTTTGAGGTGCTGGAAGATTTCCGGCTCCAACGGCTAGCTGTCGTGTGCACACCTGAAGCTTGACAATGAATTGCCCTGAGATGTACTAGAGCTGATTTTGCCTGGCTGCTAGACCATCTTCACGATCAGGCGGAAACCATACCCACTTCTATAATCTTTCATGCTTTCTTACAGAAACTTCTCTTGTGTCATGGATTGTTTTGTAAACCGACCAAATGTTTAATTCTTGATATCACAATTTCTGCATGCAGCTTTTGGGCTGCCGCACCTGTAGTTTGGCCATGTGTGGAAGCAAGCCAATGACCCCGTAGCACTGGGCGGGCCCAGGAATATGTGGTTGGGTATGCGAAATGACAAAAATTGAAGCAAAAATATAGTGGACTCCTTGTTTGTAGCCTTTTTTGTCTCTTGCTCCAATTAAAAAGAGAGTATACATGTATATTGGTATATGTATTTTCTTTGGTACTAGAATCTTGGGTATTCATTGGAATACCCAGGCATACCCTGCCGCCGCCGGTGCCCCGTAGCCTTCTCTACTTTTCCTTTTTTAGGCACTGCAGGAGATGTTCCAGATGCCTCCAAATTTCATAATAATGGCACTGTGCATCCAGCTCCATCATCTGCTAGTTAGGTTTTGAGTATAGTAACGATGGTCATTGCAAGGAGTGTATTGCTACGATTGGACTTGTATGTGTATATATATAGCAGAGTGCTGGCCAAAAAGTACAAAGGACATGCATGTGGAAGATTTAGTACAGTCACCTCTGAAAAATATGGGCACCTACACCTAATTCAATATATATAGGACGAGAGATCTGGGGTAGTGAGACTCGTACTAAGTTCTGAGTGCATCAATAATTCAATATAGGGCACGTACCTACCTAATTATGCCGCACAAGATTAGATGACTGGGTTACTTCAGCAGGACCAGTTTATAAGGCCTGCATGAAAATCAAAAATATAACTTTATAATCTTTGACCAATACCGACAATGATCATAAATGATAAAATATACGGACACATACATCATGTTTTTTAGGGGCGGGTGAAACCCTGACACCACATGGAAATTCATTTTCAGGGGTTACTAGAAATCTCTACAAATGGGTCTGTTTTATCAGAGCCTGTATGTGTGTATGTATGCACACATACAAGGCATGTTTTGTCAGAGCACACAAGAGAGTTGTATCCCTTATTCAGACCTTTGAATCTGCTGCTTCTTCTGACCTCCATTTTCACCACTACAGGTGTGGCATTCTCGTTGTCAACATTTTCGCTGGCTGCAATACCATGCATCAATAATATTAATACAATACTATGTTCGATTTCTGTGTTCATGCAATAGTTTCGTCCTACCTTTTGTTCTTGAACCGCGGATGTTGTGAGGTGCTGGTGTGGAAGATTTCCAGCTCAATGGGTAGCTGTCGTGTGCACAGTTTTCCTAGCTTGACAATGAAGGCAATTGCTAAGGTACTCTCAAATGATTGTGGACCGTCCATTTATTCTGATCATACGGTCACGATCATCTATTACCTTCTTGGAGGTAATAGTATTTATTTAATTTTTATTTTATAAATTAGCGTAAATAAGGAAAGTTTTAAATATAAAAAACTTTTTTTAGATGTTAATGCATGCGTAATCTGTACTAATATGGCAAATCTTTTTTTTTTTTTTATATTTTTGTACTAAATATATTTCCATTACCATATAATTTTGTACATGACATATATGCATGTGTACGTGCGTGGCCCTGTGCATGTTAGCGTGCAACTGGTTAACAAAGTAAAAAAAAAAATTGTGACACATTCCACGGCAAAATGACGTAGTACTAGTGGTCGTGCACGTGGCCATCATTTTGCTTTGTTGCATAAATTGTAACGTGTGTACATGGTTACCATGTACATGGGAGGAGCTGGACGATATTCAAATTGTACATGATCGTGCATGTGAAATTATTTTTGTTTTCTTGAATTTATTAATTTAGGCAAATTGCACGGCAAATTATACGCATGCATATGTACGTGGCAGGAGCATGCAATTGGTTAGCGCTCCTCTCGGTGATTATCGGCATGCGGATTCCCTTCCGTGGGATAAGGTTGTTTTATTTTTGTTTTCTTGTATTTATTAATTTATTTAGTAATTCATTAAATGTAAAAATTCGATGGTCCAGATTGATTTGAGATCTTACCTCCTAATAGGTAATTGGAGTACCTGAGCAATGCCCGACAATGAATTGCCCTGAGATGTACCAGAGCTGATTTTGCTAGGCTGCTAGACAATCTTCACGATCAGGCGGAGCAACAAAGGAGGACACATTTCAGATTCCTTCTATGCCTAAAACATAGGAATCTTATACTGGTTTGCATCGCTATGGTATTTTCCAAAAAAAAGGAACTAATCAAATGTAGATAATGACTCACCCTCCAAACACCAATTTTTTAACTCAAAATATATTCATCAGTAAAGTTGGCATGCCTTCTGTTTTCAAACCCAGTAGAAATGGAAGTCAAGTCCTGAACCCAAAACCATCTTCCTCGTTGTCAGCCTAAAACAACTGGCAGTGATGCATTCTTTAGTACAGTGGCAGCTTCAACGGACGTATTCCTTGTCCACCTTCTTCTGTAACAGTGCCCAAACATCATGAGGTTTACTGGTTCGAGGTGTTCCCAAATACCGTCCAGTGTGGTTGCTAGTCCTGGCCACTCTAGTCGAGATCTAGACATTCTGATCAGTTGTTTCTGGGAAATTGCAGTACTTGAGGAGAAACACAAATCTCTTGACTACAGATAGCAAGTTTTGCTAACTGGGCAACCCTGCTACCCCGTCAGGAGACGTTCCAGAATCCTCCCATTCCTTAATACTGATGTGCCGGTTGCAACTCCAATATCTGCTTGCACTCAATTTGGCGTAGTTAGCTAACATGTGCCCAGCTGAGATAGCTACGATTACTGTACGTGTAGATATACTTATATAGGCGAGGAGAGTGCTTGCAGAGACTACAAAGGACATGTGGCATGTGAAAGATGTAAAGGCGTCACCAGTCACAGTTAGTAGGCATCATGTGCTACGTTTAATTTCTCGCAGACAAGAAATGGGATGCTTGCAGCACAAAATCACCGATTGGCTGAGTAGGCAATGCTGCCTCCCATCTATAATGTAAATTGTCTGGTCATAAAACAACAAAATATATAACTAGAAACTTTATAAGAAATCAAGTTAGTTTGTCACTGAAATATGATTTTCTAACCAGCTATATATACATACATATTCAATTGCGGTCTCTTGGGTATCCATGAAGCGGGGTTATTTGTTAATGGACCAACAATTTTGCTATCTTGTGGTTGCATTCATGCCACATGTCGAACTATATACAAGTTTCCAAATTTTCTATATGTATACATGATTGAGGTTCTAACGTGACTCTTTCTTGTACAAATATCAAAGGGAATCATGTGATTTTTTGTGGATATGAACCAAAACAAATATCTGTATTAAAGATTTTAATGACATAATGATAAAAAAAGATGTACTATAGTTCCAAGAAAAAAAACGCCAATGCATGTGTACATGTTTTCTTATTTCCTTTCTTGGAAGGAGGTCTGGCCAACGCTATGTTAATGTTGCAAACATTTTAAAAATCAAGGGTTAAGATTCATTTTTGGCCTCTTCTAATAGGTGTACCCTGGCGAATCCTCCCTTTTTTTTTTGTTCACTACTAACTCTTGGCCTTATTGCACCAGCAATTTTTTGATGTAATAGGCCCAAAATTGACGCCATAGCTAGGTACCACATCAATTTCCCGTTTGATGCGAGCCGATGCAATATCTCTAGATGCAAAGATTGTCTACAGATCAACATCATCTCTTATTTGCATCAAGGGCCGCGTGCTTGTTACAAGTTAAGATACAAGCCACAATTATCAAGCTTTGGCTTTTGGGCACACACAGCATTACCACGTTGAACTAGCTTAAAAAAATTGCACCTGTTTTAGATCCTGTCTGTGTCCCAAGGTCCGCAAAGGAAAACGACAATTATCGTGGTGCACTGATGCTTGACCCATAAGATATCCCCCTAATGATGATGGCAAGGGAGACCCCCATCAACGCTCTTGCACAGGATCCTCGTCGGGCCTTGGAATTTTAGTGTCAAGCAAGTCGCTACTACAAAGAGTGAGATTGCCGAGCCATCCTGCTATGTGGCTCCATCATCCCGCATCGTTAAGGGCTAGGTTTAGGGAAGCACATCATCTGAAAAGCTGAACTAACTGGAGTACTCCAAGACAGAAGGATGGTGTCAACACCAGAAGGCTGCAATTAGTTTCATGTTTCACTATGTAGATAAGACTTTCAGATCGGCCTTATTGATTGGCATCTCCAAGTGGTTAGCAAATCATTTTCTACAGGTAATTTTGGCTAGCATTGGAGGAAAATATCTCCAACATACTCCATGACTTGTTGCTCGGATACTCCTGCAACAACTGATTACCGAGCCATCCTTCTTTACCATGCTTGCTGTAGTCATGATTGGCATGAGAGCTTTCGGGGATCAGAACAGCTACTAGCATAGCAACTGATACTCCTGCAATAGGATCCTCTGGCACTGTGCACAGCTCGTTTCAACATTTCTCACGCAACAGCCAGCATTGGCCATCGAATACTTGTTGCTCGGATATGTTTCCTGGCCACACAGTTAATTATTGCTTGGCTAGCTTGGAAGTCAATTGTCTCAGGATGTACCAACTGAAGCTGGCTGGCTGCTAAACCATCTTCTCGGCCTGTTTGGATTGCAGAGGAGGAGAAATTCCCCATGCCTCACATGCCTAAACATCTCACAGTGTATTCTGCTCATGGCGTTTAATATCTCATTATTCAGCCGACTTTTTGTTGCATCCATATGCGGTAGTGAACTAGCAGCGGTGCCAAACTGAGCATATATAGCTACGATTCATGGTGTTTTTATAGAAGACTCGAATGTTGAATCACTAGAATGTGAACTGTATAACCTATATAGCTAGGGACATGTGACAGTGGAAAACATATTGAGATCACCCGGCCTGTCAGAGTGAATAGGGCTTAACAATATATGCACACGTGTCTGAACATATCGAGAGCACAGAGTTCTGTTGTTTCTTTAAATATGGAACTGGACACATAATTACAGCCTGTACACACAGGATTTGCATATGACCACATTTATAATACAGGATGCATCAAACCCGCCATTTGCTCACTTTTTTTCAGGCAGAAACTGAGAATTATAACATAAAAAAGCATTTAGTCTAAAGATTTGGAATCCTATCAATTACTAGCTGGTTGCCTATTGTTTCCATGAACATTTCAACGAATGTATTCCTTGTCTACATCTTTCACCTGTAACAGTGCCCAAAATGAATCTGTTATTATCTATTGGTTTCATATATATTAACATTACACAATGGGGTATGCCTAGCTGGAGGTGTTCCATATATGTGAGTAGTCCGTGTCCTGCCAGTCCTGGGGGCACCAGTTTTGATATGTGTCATTCGCTGCAAGAGTTTATGCTTCTTCCACGTGAGGCTGGCTAGATGTGCACCATGCTTAGTTTTTTCCTTGTGAAATTACAGTACTTGAGGAGAAAAAAAAAAAAATTGAGTACAGATCGATAGCAATATATAATAAGTCAGCAACCATGCTACCCTTTAAGGCAATAATACCTACTGATCCTACTGAATGCCTTGTTTTTGTTCTTGCAATATTACCTCCTGCGATGCTCTTTTTTTCAGGTCACTACATATACAATGATATCATTAAATCATTTGGAGTTGTGATAATCAATGTATCGCAAGTATCATGAGACCTGGATTTTCATTCATTTGTTTATATTGTATGGTCCTCTTGAAGAGTTAAGGGATGGTCTCCTAAAATAAGCATATACTCACTACCAGAAACTGGATATTTTATGAGAGTGAAAAATAGTCACGAAAAACGGTTTTACTCTTACGAAAATAATGCGTGAGAGTACACCGTCACGCATTACTTCTCACAGTATTGCACTCATGAAATACACACTTTCGTGAGAGTTCACCGCCACGAATTCTTTTCATGAGAGTTCTCCGTGGCCGGTCACTCTCATAAAAAGGTCATTGCCGTCAGATTTGCATCGCTCTTTTCATGGCGGTTTTTTTTAATATTTCGTGAGAGGCCACCGTCGCGATGTTATTTCGTGAGACTAATGTCATTTAGTGAGAGGCCACCATCACCAAGTTATTTCCTGAGACTTACAGTATTTCGTGAGAGGATACCGTCACCAAGTTATTTAAAGTGAGACTTACAGTATTTCGTGAGAGCTCAATGTCATGGAATTATTTCATGAGAGCTATGGTATTTTCATGAGAGTCACAGTCACGCAATGAAATTCGTGAGAGTTTAAAAATTTAACAGGAAATATAGTATTTCATGAGAGCACACTATCACAAAAAATATGGCCAGACCATCACAAAAGTATATTTTCATGAGAGTCAATGCCTGTCATGAAAATTACATAACAGGAGCTGCTCAAACCAAATCAAATACACACATGATCCAAATGTCAATCCAACAAGCATATAATGCATATATCTGATTCCAATTGCATTACATTCTAACTCCATCCAAGTGTCCAAACCCACTCTGCCATAGGCAAATTGGCAATGGAGGGATCACAACAAACTCGACAGACCGAATCTGCACAACACGCACACTCAGATATGCACACACACACACACAGCAAAGTGTTTTCTGAATCCTTTCTGGACGTATGTTGCTGCTTCAAGCTTAAGGACTGAACAAGGATGTACATACACCACTAGCACACAAGAATTCAGACCTACCCTCTCATCAGTTAGCTTCTCGCCTCCTGCGTCCCAAAGCATCCTGATAATCAGTCAACCAGAAGACCGGACATGCATCATGAGTTTGTGCCAAGGTCGATATGCCAAATACTTGACAAACGAGGAATTGAAGTAGTGATGGTGGTCTCATCCATCTCAAAACTTACCACAGAGCAGGTCGAGGAAACACTTCAATGGATTGCTCTGTACTCTGCTGCTCACACTGCTACCTTGGTTTGCCTAGTGAAACAAAAATATAGGATAAAGCAAATTATACATAAAGTATATTATCGATCCAAGAGGATGCACCACATGGACAAACATCAATTGTTAGTCAGGCCATGTGCCACTGTTTCCTGAACTAATAAGCAATTGGAAGAGGGAACATGAATGTCAGTGCACCTGAGTAGTATTCAGTTGAGCGAATATGGCCTTCACAGCTTCAAAAATGGCATCAGGGGATTTGGCTCCATCATCCTGCATAGAGTACAAAGGGATATCTGAAACATGCATGGAAATTTTTATGTGAAGAAGAAGGGCATCCCAAAGAAGAAGAAGAAGACACCCATCAAGAAGAAGTTGAAGAAGCCCACAACCAACCCACCTATTAATCACTTTGTCCAACCAACCCACCTGAGTAGTATGCTTTGCCGCATTTTCATTCATTGCATAAGAGAAAAATTCATACATGGAAGAATGAAAACTATCTCATACTGAGATTGTATCCGAACTAAGACTCGTCCCTAAGACTGTTAAGGTATGTGCACGTACATTTTCTCTTGTTTAAGTAACCTGATTCTGGATGATGCCTCTGCCCGACGTCTCTCTGTTCTCTTGTTTAAGTAACCGGATTCTGTATTTTGAAAAACAAAGGAAATAAAAACATCCCAGATGGTACTTGGTACGTTAACCATGCCACATGCCGGCATATTGAATGAATTGACAGTTTGACGGTAACTTCCTAGTACAGGCTAAACATAGCATCTGTCCCGCACATCACCTATCCAAATCCAACTAATCTTCTATCATTAATTGTACTAAAATTAAGGGGGAAATGAAGTATTATTACCTCACTCCGATTGCAGCAGGAAGCCCAGATCGGCGCAAGGCAGGACCCTGACTCCTCCAAGATCGGCTCGGAGTCACTGCTATGTTCTCCTCCAATGATATGCAGAAATAATAAAATAAAATAAAATGTCCAGTCCCTTGGCTCAGCAATGATCTAAAGTGATGTGTGACCCAACAATTTAGAGAACCCATGTGTTTTATATCACATAAATATTTTAGTTCGCAACTACCAATCCTAAATATATAGACGCATAAAAAAAATATTTTTCAGATCTACACAAGATATGCACTACAGTGTTTTGGATATCGTTTCGGCCAAAAAAATCGATGCCCAGAGATAGAAACGAATATCGGGAATTTCGGTGATTATCGGGTTTTCTCGCTCCAAAAGATGCCCAAATTGACTTTAAAAATAACAAATTTTGTTCAAATTTTGAATTTCGCCAATTATCGGGCCGATATAGCCTAATATCGGACATGGGAGATAGAAACGAATTTCGCCGAATATCGGGATTTTTCGGCATTGCACTAAAAACTACAATAAATTTGTAGCTTATCGGAAATTAATCCAGTAATGCCACTAGTTTTGAACCAAAACTGAAATTGAATCCAGCAATGTCAAGTAGGTCTTCTCCCGATGGCCTAGGCAAGTCAACAGCACGCAGCAACCCAGGCAGCAAGGAGCGCCGGCGGCCAGCAGCTACCAGCAGGCCCTGTGCCTGCACTGAGCGCCTGAGCATCAGCACGCAACAAGCCAGGCAGCTATTACGGGCCAAGTCGCCAAGCTCCAGCAGTCAGCCAGCGGCAGCATGGTCGGGTTGCCGACAACTAGAAGGCTGCAGCTAGGGCGTCGAATGGCGGCATCGAGGGATTGGGATCGAGAGACGAGAGCTAGGGCAGGTCGGCACTAGGGCTCACCTCATCAACAATGGCGGCGTGGTCCAGGTCGGCGATGAGCACTCCGCGACTTACGCAGCTCCCCAGGAACCACCGCCCGCCGCCCTCATAGGAACCGCCCGGAGGAGCCACCACCGGGCCGCGCGCGCGCCGCCGCCCGCTCGGAGGAGAAGATTTGGGAGACGCGGAAGGGGAGTTCGGGCCTAGTTTTTCGAACCGGACCGGTGATCGAAAACGGCGAGGTCGTCGGTTCAATGGTTCATTGGTCCAACCGCTTTGAACCGTTTGAACCGCCCGGTCCGATAAGAATGAACCGTTTTATCGAACCGCCACAAATACTTTGAACCGATATATATATAGGAAAAAAATAATTAGAGATTGACATTCAAGCAATATATATAGGAACAAAATTTCAATCCATAATTTAGTCACCTGTTTGGCAATTTACTTATGAAGTGATTAATTAGAGAAAAGATAGTTCCTCAGTCAGCGCGAGCTGCTGCAGTACTACGTAAGATGGAAATTCCATCATGGAATGGAACAGAGCAGATCAACACAGCCAAAACAGAGAGACCCAATCGGGCCAATCGGCCAATCCTCACCATTAGCAGCCATGGAGTTGGACGGTTCGAGTTGATCTGCCTTGGAGTTCGACGGTTGGACCAGAGCAGAGCCTTGGACACCGCCATGTGCCGACTGGACGCAGCTCGGAGAATCAAACACAGCACAGCCGCCGTGCGCCGCCGCCCGGACACAGCTTGCCGCCTCGACCCCGTCCGCCGTGCGCTGCCCAGCTCGGATCCTCTGACACCGCCGCCGCAGCTCGGACCTCGGACACGGCCGTCCTGCCGGCCGCCATTCGCCGCCTGCCAGCCGTGTCGATGCGCCGCGCCGCCGCCGCCGCCACCGACCGCCGTGCGCCCCGCTGCGGCGCTGCCCGCAGTTCGCTGCCGAGGCGACCCGTCGAGCAGAGGATGCGCGTGCGCCGCCGCCGCCAAAAACCAATTTTTTTTTTTTTCTCCCAGTTTCCCACCCGTGGGCAGCCCCTCAACGCTAAATGTTATCCTGACTCACTTTTCGATTTTGCCCCTGGCTAGATAACGTTGTCTTGATTCCCTGGAGGGTATTTTTGGAAACATAAAAAACCGCCCGGTTCATTTTGAACCGTCCGGTTCATCGGTTTCACAAAAACCGGCGGTTTGACCGGTTTTTCGGTCTGAATGCATGGGCGATCTTTTAAGTGAACCGGACGGTTTAGGCTCGTTCGGTCTTTTAGCGGTCGAACCGCCCGGTCCGGTCGGTTCGAAAAACTAGGGTTCGGGGCGAGTGGATAGGGTTTGGCTGGTATGTGTGGTGGATAGAGTTAACAGGCCAGTGATGGGCTTTTTTTTTAAGCTAGGCCAAAAATCAAGCGTGAACGGAGAGAAAGTTTGGCGCCTTCATTTTGCCCAGTTTTAGTGCGCGGCAAAGTGAAAAATAAATTACTTGAGGGTTGGCAGTCAAGGAAACTTGAACAATTTAAATTTTAAATTTTATAAAAATAACTACTTCAATTAAAGGTAATAAACCATTTTGAAAAAAATCTCAAACTTGGTGGTTCCTTCACACAGGTCATCTAAAAAGCCCGAGAAAAAGTTTGAGATCAAAACCTCACTATAAAGCGCACAGACCACCCAACCATAAGAAACCTAAGTGTATATATAAGGTTCGCTGCAAGGTTCCATATATGGTACCTTTGTGAAGCATGTCTACTCCGCCTATGTCAGAATGCCTTAAAAAAATTTTGCACTCATTTACACCTAAAATATGGCCCCACGCAAGATCCTAGGTTTTTCTCATCATTATTGGAATTACTGTATTTTTCTCTGTGCCGCATGAGACCAAATATAGTGAATTACAAGTTGAAAATACAATAATTTTGCACCCCCCTCCATAAACTTTTGTCTCCTAGGGAACAAGAAAACATGTGGCAAAGTTTGGCACCGTTCGGATCTTTTTAGGGTGTGGTCTCGATTCAACATATAATTACTAGGAGAAGTTGCGCGGAAATTCAATTAAACCGGAAAAAGTACCAAACCATTTCGAGAAAAATCTCAAACTTGATGGTTCCTTCACACAGGTCATCTAAAAGCCTGAGAAAAAGTTTGAGGTCAAAACCTCACTACAAAGCGCACAAACCACCCAACCATGAGAAACCTAAGTGTATGGATAGGGTTCGGTGGAAGGTTCCATATACCTTTGTGAAACATGTCTACTCCACCTATGTCAAAATGCCTTGAATTTTTTTTTGCACTCATTTACACCCAAAATATGGCCCCACGCAAGATCCTAGATTTTTTTTCATCATTATTGGAATTACTGTATTTTTCTACTCGTGCCACGTGAGAACAAATTTGGTGAATTACACATTGAAAACACAATAAATTTGCACCGCCTCCACAAACTTTTGTCTCCTAGGGAACAAGAGACCATGTGGCAAAGTTTGGCACCGTTCGCATCTTTTCGGTGTGGTCTCAGTTCAACGTATAATTACCGAGAGAAAGTTGCCCAAATTCAATTAAAAGCTGGAAAAAGTACCAAACTATTTCAGAAAAAAATCACAAACTTGGTGGTTCCTTCACAAGGTCATCTAAAAGCCTAAAAAAAAAAGTTTGAGGTCAAAACCTTATCGCAAAGTGCACAGACCGCACAACCATAAAATTTAATTACATCTATTTTTTTTTTTTTGAAATCTAAATTGAATTGATAGAACAAAGTCACATGAAAAAATGACAAAAATAATAGATGTAAGAACAGAATAAAATGATAGACCATAATTTTAGAAACAATTAGGAAAAAAAAAAAAAAATCGCTACATTCAGAGTTAGTATGAGGGGAGAAAGACTAGTTACAAAATTTCATTTGCAGATTAAAAACAAAAAACCTTTGATTCCTGTTCTTGATTTTTCAAGATATTTAGCCACTTATTTTTCTATTGAAAAATAGCCAACCATATTTCGATTGGGGTTTTCATGAGTGTTTTTATGGTATTTCGTTGAGAGTAAACCTTCACGAATGAATTTCGTAAGACTTTGGAATTTTCATGAGAGTTCACCTTCACGAATGGATATTGCCACTAGGTTTGCACCGTTGTTTTCATGACTGTTTTTTTGAGGTATTTCGTGGGAGTAGACCTTCACAAATGGATTTCGTGAGACTTTTGGTATTTTCATGAGAGCTCACCTTCACGAATGGATATTGCAACTAAGTTTGCATAGGTGTTTTCATGACGTTTTTTGTGGTATTTCGTGAGAGTGAACCTTCACGAATGGAATTCGTGAGACTTTGATATTTTCATGAGAGTTCACCTTCACGAATGTATATTGCCACCAAGTTTGCATCGGTGTTTTCATGATTTGCTTTTATGGTATTTCGTGAGAGTAAACCTTCACGAATGGATTTAAATGAGACTTTGATACTTTCGTGAGAGTAAACCTTCACGAAAGTGGATGTTGCCACCAAGTTTTTATCGATGTTTTCATGAGTGATTTTTATGGTGTTTCGTGGAGAGTAAACCATCATGAATGGATTTCGTGGGACTTTTGTAAGTTCGTGAGAGTAAACCTTCATGAAAACAACTAATTTTCATGACGTTGTGTGGAGTACTCTCATGAAAATACGCTTTAGATGGCGGGATTTACATCACTCTCATGAAAATATTAGTTTCATGAGAGTTTATTTTTTCACTCTCATGAAAAATCACTCCTCTCACAAAATATCCAGTTTAAGTAGTGACTCCCTCCGGTTTGATATTAGAAGTCCTTTTAGACAAGGTTTGGGTCAAACATCGGGAATATAAATATCAATAACTTTTAAGTTGTTGAGTTTGTAAATGTAAAAATTATATGAGTAGATTTGTCTTAAAAAAATACTTCGATAAAAGTATAGATATATTACATCTCCATAAATATTTTTATAATAATAAGAGGTCAAAGTTGTGTTTTGGAGACCGTGTCGCTTTGTCCTAAACGACTTCTAATACCATCCCGGAGGGAGTACTCAGGAGCAGTCACACAGTGTCCTAAAATAAGCATATACGCACTAGAGAAGAGCCTGTAAGCATTTGGTTATGGTCCATACAGCAGAGGCACCTAATATCGGATACTCCCATAGGAAATAGACACACGTACTGCATGATGATTCACCATGTACACCCTTTATTAGAAATTGTAAGATGTTTTGTCTGTTGAAATGCATTATTTTTAATATATATCTTGACATAGTGTAGATCTAAGTGCATAGCAAAATATATGTATCTAGAAAAAAAAAAACTGCAAATTTGAATGGATGGAGCATATAGTCTGATACACATATAACCCTTTTATTTACAAGAACATGGGACACACGGTTCTTAATGGACAACTAGCATTTCTTCATCTAATTGCTTGAGCTCTTTAACAAACACTAGTTTTGCCACACACCCATGTTGATGGTCAATGATGTTCTAGGCATGGAGGTTTGTGCGCATACCGAGGCAGTCCTTGAAGTAAAGCCACGTGAAGATCTTCACTTTATTAGGCACCTGGGAGTAGCCCCAGATGCGCTCAGCATGTAAGTCATTGGCGCCTTCACCATTCCTTAGAGCGCGATAAGCGTCTCTCGGTGTACAGCTTGCCGGTGAGCTTCATCACACTACTACACAACTGATTTTGCACAGCGTTTCCTAATGATTTTTAAGTGGCGATTATTTGGAAAACCGCCATGGTTAATGTCATGATTAACCGTGACGGTTATTTTCTATTAAACATGACGATTATAATAACCGCCCGCGATAAATCGATTAACCGTGGCGGTTTTTATAAATAGCCCGCCACGGTTAAAAGCCACCAGCCCACTATGGTTAGAAAAGCCCAAATGGCCCGTTAAGACGTTCACGTATATATACCACCTCAAACCCTAACTCAACCTCACCCCCTCACCCCACAAATTGGCCTCCCCTCTCTACCCCCTAGCCCGAGCCCGACGCCTCACTCCACCCGGCACCGACGCATCTCCCTCCCTCCCTCTTCACTCCTCGGCGCCCGATCCCTCCCTTCCTCCCGGCAAGACAACACCCCTCTCCCTTCCTCCGGCGGCGGCGCCTACCATCTCTCCCACGACGGCCAGCCGCGGGCCCGGGCGGATCCGCGGCGGCGCCAGTGGGCCCGGCGGCTTCCCCTCCCCCCCTTCAACTCCGACGGCGGTCAGGGGCGGATCCGTGGCGGCGCTGCGGGCGGCGGCTTCCCCCCTTCTTCCCCCGCCCGGCGGCGGCTGCGGGCCTAGCGGATCCGGCGGCCGCCTCCCCCCTTCAACTCCGGCGGCGGTGCGCAGGCCGGATCCGGCCTCCCAACGGCGGTACAGCTCCTCCAACGGTGGATCCGGAGGCTTCCCTCCCCCTTCAACTCCGGCTGCGGTGCGAGGCGGATCCGGCCTCCCAACGGCGGTACAGCTCCTCCAACGGCGGATCCGGAGGCTTCCCTCCCCTTCAACTCCGGCTTCCCTCCCCTCCAACAGCTCCTCCAATGGCCATTCCGAGGGTCTTTGGAACCCTAGCGAGTGCGGCGGCAGCGCCTAGATCTGGGCCCATTTGGGACTGGAACCCTAGCGAGTTTTTATTGTGATTTACGGTGGCGGGCATTAGGGTTGCCAAAAACCGCCATGGGAAATATCTCATTTACGGTGAGCCTTGCTTCGTGGCGGACTGAAAAACCGCCACGGAAAATTGTTTTTGCCCGCCACCGAGTTCGTTTATCCAGTAGTGTCAGTAGGTCCAGCTCGTCATTGAGGTGTACATCCTGCAAACAAGTAAGAAGGGATGCTAGCTGGGCACTAGCTGCATTGGTGAGCCGGGGACGTAAGTACAAATCAAAATTTGACCCAAAAACAGTACACACCTAAATGTTAGTTCAAACAGTGTGGGAGAAAAGGGCAGAGTGGGTGTTGAAGAGAGAGGCCCATCAGGGAGCCAGTGATTATACCAAAAGAAGTAGAAGAGCCATCTCGCACATTGACAGTGGTGAGCAAGCAGTAGGTAGCCAACTCGTCATTTACAATTTTTCAGGAGAAAACTATCTCCCTCTGGATTGTGATGGTCGGTCGTAGTAGTGTCCCGAAGGATCCATTCCTTCCATTCTCTGAGCGACAACAGTTTATCTATAAACTTGATGAGCAAGCACCGGTTTTGGGTCTCCAAATCGATGACTCCCAGCCCGCCTTGCGCTTTGCAAAGTAGAACAGTGTCCGAAGCAATGAGACGTTAGGAGCCATGGCACGTGCACTTATCCTCTCCAATCCAGAAAAAAAAACGGCGCCGTCGATCAATGGCTTGAATGACGGTTTTGGGATGGCCATGTCTTACATGTAGTCAAGGGGCACTAGTAACGAAATGATTTTGCGAGCACTTGCAAAATCTTTTCCGTGGCGGTACTTTTTGCCCGTCACGGAAAATACCCCCCCACGCCCTGTTTTTCTTTGCGTGGGCGGGCGTGCTTTTGGCTGTCACGGAAAAGATTTTTTACGTGGCGGGCACCTTAACACGCCCGCCACGCCAAAATAGCGTATTTTGCGTGGCGGGCGTGTTAAGGTGCCCGCCACGCCAAAATCGATTTTCCGTGGCGGGCGTCATATAAGCCCATCACGCAAAAGAACTGGCCCAACCGACCCGGCGAGGCCCAATCGACGACCAAGTATATAATAGGAAGTTAGGGTTAGGGTGCTCCATCCTCGTAGGCACCTCATTCTCTCCTCACTTTCTCTCTCCACATCCCTCAGCCCGGCACCTCCCTCTCCCTCACTTGCTCTGCTCGGCACCCCACAGCTCCTCTCCTCCCTTTCGGGCCGTCGATGGCGGCGTTCAGGGACACGGGCCGGCGGCGGTACACGGCGGCGCGCGAGGCGCAGCGGGCGCGCGGGCTGGGCGCTGGAACTCAGCGCCCGGCGTGGCCTGTGCTTGTGGCGGGCGGATCGGCGACGGCGGCGGAACCCTACATCCGCGGCGCTACCCGAGGCCCAGGCCCGGCCCAGTCCAAACGGGCTCAGTGCAGGGCTTTTTTTCTCTTTTTTTTTTTCACTGATTTTGGTGACGGGCTTTCTTACATGCCCGCCCACCACGGTCGTTCCATTTAACGTGGCGGGCAAGGTGCCCGTCACATAAAAAACACGGCGATTTACCATGACCTATGGTTAGTGATTCGAACACGTGTGCCCGCCACCTAAAATGAAAAAACGCCCGTCACTAAAAATGAATTGGGTAGCAGTGGGGGATGGAGGTGAGGACTACAGCGGAGGACAGGATGAGTCTGCCAGCTCTGTTCAAAAGGGATGCACTCCAACCCGAGAGGTGTTTGTCAACCATGGAGACAAGGGGGAGACAGTCAGCAACGCTGATCTTGTTGAGAGAGAGGTGAAGGCCAAGCTAAGGTTGGGGGAAGGAAGAGACCTTTGTGCCGAAGGTGGAAGCGAGGGTGTGGGCAGTAGTGTCGGGGATGGATACAGGTAGAAAGGTGGGGACACAACTCTGTGATGGACGGTTTCCAGTGTGCTAGCCCCAACTGTTCGTCTCAAAATTTATATGCTAAGTTTCTCGAATTCGGCCATGTTAGGAAGCAAGACAAACACACCCCTACCCCCTAGTCTTCTTCGTTTGCCCACAGCAGTGCGGGAGACGTTCCAGATACCTCCTATTTCTAAATAATAACTCTGCATGCAGCTCTACCATCTCCTAGGTTCTGATGAGCACATCAATACGGGGCATTATATATACAATTAATTGGTACATAACACTAACTGCCCCACGAATAAGAGTTGCCGAGAAGATTGGTATTACTACTCCTGAAAATGAAGCACATTTCTACCTTTAAAATCATTTTTAACGGCTCTCCGCCTTTGAAACAATTTATTGCCGAATAAAAATGGATTGCGTTATTGTTGTTGTAGGGCTTTTCTTGAAAATGGGATTGCCGATATCTTCTATTTAAAAATGGAAGATATCTGTAGCCAGTCACGAATTTTCTTGCAGACCAATTACCCCTCCAAAAAAAACACAAACCTCTGATAAAATATGTATGCCAATAAATTAGTATGGAATACAACTTCAAAATAACCAGCTATACAGCCAAGCAGAGCTTGCTTGACAGATTGGTTGTGACTGTAACGATGATGGCTCGGGAGATCCTGTCAACGTGCTGAAAAACCATCCTCCTCTGTGCTTCAAACGGCAACGTCATGCAACTTGCAACTACGTCACTTGAGATTGCCGTTGCATCCTCCTACGGGACTCACCTCCATGGCTCGAATCACAGCCCTATCCTTAAGGGCTAGGTTGAGGGACGGATACATATTTTCAACAATAGAACTAAAGTGTGCATGAATAACTGAAAGCTGGTGTCAAAAACAGAATCCTGCAATTATAATTAGTTTCATGTTTTTCTTTGGGTAGCAGGCTTTCAAATCAGTGCTAGTGCTTATTATTATGTTAGAAGTAACTCGTAGTGGGATGATGTCATACGTCATTTAAAATTTGTTTATATGCAAATACGTAATATTATAAGAGTGTGCTTCTTTACTGTGCATGCATGATTGTGGATAACTGCTACTTGTCGCTAGTCTCGACTCTCAACTGCAACACATCATGCGGGAACTAAGTAAAGTGCATGGAACAGTTGTGTAGCGACCAGCTTAATTCCTTGATGATTTCCATCCCGGCACAGGTGGAAAGAAACTTAAGTTTGCTGTCTGCTAAACGATCTTCTTGCAGCAGAGGAGGAGATGTTCTAGATGCCTTCAATGCCAAAAACACCTCACTGCGCACCTCCACTATCTGCTAGTAACTTCTGCTGCTTGGCATCAACAAATATATATCCATGACGGCAACGGCAACCAGCTTCTGTGTTGACACCAGCGATGAGCTCTTCCATGTCTGTCTCAAGATAAGGAGCTGACCAATAAGACATTAGTGGACAGGCATGAGTACCTGCTGTTCTGCTAGCTTCCCATTGAGATGTCACCGAATTAACAACTGAAGTTGTCTGGCTGCAAAAACATCTTCCGGAATCTGCTCAAGCAGTACAGAAGACGTTCCAGATGCCTCCTATTCCTAAAACAAGTCACTTCGCATCCAACTCCACTGTCTATTAGGTTATGGTTATGACGCTGGACTAATGGAAATAAAGCCAAACTCCTATAATATCAGTTCCATCCTACTGTTTTTGTTGCTTCAATTTGAGGTAGTGAGTTAGCCAAGGCCAATGAGTATATAATTAACAAGTAGGCATTTAATTTATTTTGGCCCAAAAATACTAATATGTTAATAGTAACATGTATCAAACTATTTTTTTCGCAAACCATCTTTGAGTCATACCACCATTATTATGTTGCATCTATTCGCATGACTCATTGGGCAAATAATACCTATAGCCACTTTCTACTTATGCCACTAACGTGGAGCTAGAATCATTCCATCCTCCTTAGAATGACTCATATGCTAAGTCATGTCATCATGTTTGGTGTGACTCACTGTGTGTAGCTTTTATTTTCGATCGAAAGCAAAGAACCTAAGACATCCAACCATTGGGTCTCATTTTACAGGGATACTAAAAATTAAGAATGACCCATCATACTTCAGGTATTTTTTTCTTATCAGTCCAAAACTCTGATATTTTCCTAGTGCTCGCACCTTTTTCTGATATTTTCCCAAAATTTACCGCCGTTATCGTTAAGTGGCAAGGGACATTCCGTCGACAACAAGACGCCAATGGTGACTTTGGAAATCTCTAGATCTGTCAAAGGTGCGTCATAAGGATAGAGTTGTTGCGTACCTGTGTTTATAGAGGTGAGTGCGCGCGTGCATGTTGTAAGCATATGCGTTGTACTATGTAATACTATAAATAAATAAAAGGATCCACAGAAAATGTTTAAGCATTGCTTCGTCACTTCTGTCAATAGAAAACAGTTCTTGAAGAAATCGTGACTACCATCCACAAAATTCTCAAGCACACCTAGAAATATCTATAATTAACCAGGCTAGGATGAGGAGGCGACAAGAATATACAGGAATCAGGGCGTGGCACAAACTCCTCAGCAGCAGTAGCACTGCCAGTCGACGTGCCCTTTGTGCAGCTGAGCGCCTTGTTGCAGCAGTTCTGCTAGCTTGGGCTTAACAATGAATATCCCTGAGATGTACCCGCTCAAGTGGCTACTACAGGACCTTCTTTGTCTACTGGAGGACCAATCCCAGCTTAAGTGTGCTGGCTACTACAGGACCTTGTTCGTCTACCAGAGAATCAGACGTTCCAGATGCCTCCTATGCCTAGAACAAGTCACTGCGCATCTGGCTCCAGTATCTGCAGGTTCTGAGATTGCAATACTAATGGTAAGCCAAATTCCCAATGTCACTTTGAGCCTTCTCTATTTCTTGTGGCGATTTGCGGTAGTGTGAACTAGCCAAGCCCAATTGAGTCCCAATTGAGTAGAGCTACGACTGGTGCGGGTGTATATCTATATAGAAGACTGGATTGAGAACTACTATCTAGCTAAGGATATTTCTTTTATTGTAGCTCAAAATTACAAATAAATTTTATTGCAAATGTAAAGAAGACTGGAATGAGAACTACTAACTAGCTAGGGATTTTTTTTTATTATATATTGTAGCCCAAACTATCCCTTCGAGTCAGTGGCGGACCCAGCCGAGATCAGACGTAGGGAAGACTAAAACTAAAAATATTTTAGCTAAATGACAACATGTGTATTATAGACAAAAAGTTAGAGAATTAAAACAGGAATCAAGATGTTATCATTTAACAGAGGATTCTTCAATAGTATGTGTCAATTTAAAAACAAACGAAAAGAAGCCATAATCTGCATGATCATTGAATCAAATTGAATAACCAGTAGTACTATTATGTCAGCTTCATCATTTTTGATAAGTTATACTCTCTAAATAAATAAATCAGCATAAACATTGTTTTGTTTATTCACTTTCATATATGCCTTGATACGTGTGAATTTTTTACCCTGTGAATACATGGTTGATTCTAACCATTTGAGTTTAGCTTGTGAGATGAGTCATTGTCAACATCTCAACACTTTCATTCTATTTCATTTTCTTTATACCTTGGTTACCCTTATCCGCACACGCGGTGTGTCGGTCACGATCTCGGGCTGTGTTGTTGTAGGTGTTGAGCTTCGAGATGGTAGTCGACAGTGAGGTGAAGGCCATGGAGGACGTGCCGTGTTGATGGACCTGGAGCGGTGAAGGGCCGGTGGATGTGAGGCTTGTACCGAGAGACCGGATCGCCTAGTGGCTAGTCATGGTGGCTGGCACTTGGGACATTGACTAGTCTTGAGGACGCGCGGAGTAATCGTGTCAATCGAGTCAAGATGGTAGACATGCAAGCCAAGCGGGCAGCCCAAGACTTAGCGGCCAGGCAATCGAGGACTGCGATGACACATGTTGGCGCTGGGAACGCGTATGCGTTACGCTACTTGTGGCCCAATTTAGTGGTTTGGGCCTCAAAACCCATGCGAAGGCTTCGATGAGGGAAGAACGGCCGTGGCGGCATCGGGGAGTTCGCGTTGAAGCGAAGCTACCGGTGAGGAAGGCGCAGTGGCCGTCGAATCAGATTATCTACGAAATTAAAACGTGTCACTAGTGTAATATACGGGGGATTATTTTGGCTCTTGGTTTACGCTTGGTAATAGCCTTGCCCTTCTTAGTTGAAGTTGTGAGAGCAGCAGGTCTTGGTACAGGTTGGTTTCTTGCAATGAAGGAGCAGTCAGGTAAAAGGTCCATGATTATTGTCACGGGCAGTACTAGCAATTGATGCCTACATGTTGGTTTTACCATGAAACACATAAACACATGTAAAAGAATGTGTTGCTGCTATTTAATTGAGCTGAACATGAGTTACCTCATCAAGCATTTGTGATCACATATGGTCCCCAAAATCTTCAGCATGCATATACCTTGTGGCGCACCATGTTCCTGCATGACTATTAATTAGTGAAATCTAACAGAAGACATGGTTGCTTGTATTAGTGAAGTGAGGCTTCTATCTGGGTAATCACAGGTTCTTGCAATGGGATATCATTGACATTGTAGACATCCCTAGGTGGAGATGGAACAGTTCTATTACCTGGCCTGAAACTGAGCTTCCTAAATGGACAGCCAGCCCTATTGTGATTTTCACCGTTGCACAAACTGCAGGTGATTATGGTTTTATGTCTGGACTGTTTGGGCCCATGTTTCCCTTGTACTTCCTGAGGTTGCTTCCTCCTGGACTTGGGTGGCCTGCCAACATTCTTTTCAAAAAATAGGTGCCTGAACTTGAGGACCATTTGTTTCCTCCCATGGGGACCTGTCTCTTCAAGGTATAATATTGAAGCCATAAACTTTGCTGTATGTCTCAACTGAATAGCATGATGTCAACCATTTTTTGAATAGCTCTTGGGAGATGCTTTATATGTTGCTCCCTACATTCACAATATAATATATTTTATCTTTTCTAGATATTCTCTTTTGTATCAAATTATATGTCATTTTGATTTTGTTGATACATTCATTTTGCTATGCATCTAGATATAATATATATAGGCACAACAAAAGTCAAAACGATATATAATTTGGAACGGAGGGAGTACAACTAAGCGCATATACATCAGTGCAGGTTGATTGACGAACAAAACTTTCAGCAACCGCTGAGATATTTTCTGATACTTCCTATCCCCAGCAAGTGGTATTATTTACACCAGGAGTCTATAGTACTCAGTAGTATTATGGGTCAGCCAGCAGCAATGCGGCATCTTTTATTTGAAACAATATATGGTGGTCATCTTGGCTGAAGGTGTGTGCACATCTATATATGGGACGATACTGTGGACATAAAGCTACAAACAAAGATACCCATCCATGTGAGATTTTGAAGATCTATTGAAGGACTGTTTGCTTTCTCCCTAGGCGTTCTCAGACGTTCCATTTTGGATACCTGGGCACCAGATCGTTACCTGACCGACATCTGCAGCCTGGGGGTTGCGAAACTGGATAATAGAAGAAAAAAAATACTAGTCAGATCAGTAGGGAACGCAGGAGCTGTATTTTTTTTTTTTTGTGATGCTGCCAATGGCGCATTTTCCATTAAGCAGAAGGGAGTTTTGTTACAATAAGAGGGGAAAACGGTAGTCAAACGATTACCGAACCCCCAGACGAACCGAACACGTAGCTGATTACATGAGAAAGGGTAAGCGACAACAATAGAGGGACATGTCACGTCATGCCGTCCCCAGCCCGGCTATGTTGAGGTTGAGTGTCGCCGGGTTGAATTAAGCCATTGAGTAGCACCGAGCACGTTACGCTCCCCCTGAAAGGACATGTCACCTCAGAATTCCTTTATGAGATTAGCCTCGATGTCCTTATCAACAGCATCCTTGTTCACCTGAATTCCCATCTTCTTTAGCAGGACGATCTGGGCTTGCCGCGTGGCATTGGGTGCCCTTGGCTTGGCCGTAGTGTGACCACTCCTGAGGGTGTGAATGGAGACAGGTGTACGCGCACGCCTCGGCTTTGGCCGGGTACGCAAGATCGGGATCTGGAAAGGAAGGCATACCTCCTCCTCGATCTGCCTCTGAACTGAGCCCCCACCATCGACCCCTCCGTCTGCACCATCAGCAAGGATAGGTCCTTGAGAAGCGACATCGCACTTCCTGGATGCCCGCGTCCACAGCGTCCGTGGTCACTGAGGGTCCCGCATCAGAGGGACCACAATTGACGAACGTTGTTGGCGTAGCCGTGTGTGGGGAGCATGATGCCACGTCGCCACCCTCCTCGGACATCTCCGCATCCGTGAAGCAAATCCAGGTCATCTGTGGTGGTGACAACTGTTCCGACAACCAGTCCAGTCCGCCGAGTGGTAGCCACCGGAGTAGGCAAGCGTCGTGCGGCGTGGAAGGCGGCGATCTCATCAAACATTGGGTCGACCCAAACATGAGGCCCCACCCCTTGCACAATCTTATAGGATTATAGAAGAACAAAATTTATCGCTTTGAAATTGAGAGTTTTACCACGCTTGGGGTTAATATCAGCCCTCCATTCCGTTAGATCCGATGGTTAAAAAGCAGGAGGAACCGGGTGAGAGGAACCAACTGGTGGACCGAACCAAAAAATTATGTGAGGACTGGAACTGAGTTTTAGTTAAGTTTGAAGGGTACCACGGTCTTTTCAGGTCTGATAGGAGCTGCTTCTCCCGTTCTTCCCCGCCACGCTCCCTTCCCATCGCATTTCAGAAAACGCCGCCGTTGCCGCCGCACTTCCCCGCCAGCGCGCGCTCGTCGGAGGCGGTCCTGGTCCTAGCCGCCGCCGCCGCTTCCCGTGCGTCACCTCTCCCCATGGAGGCGCCTCGCTCCTCCCCTGGCGCAGGCAGCGGGCGCTAGCTTGCCGCGCGGACCTGCAGCAGGACGCGCAGTTCGTGGCTGCCATCGTTCGTATAGGATAGGAACCAACACGTACAAACACATAGACACCATAGGTGCCGCCGGCCAACATCCGTGAGGACACCCGCTCGTTGGTCGACATATCATCGTCAATCGTCGAGTTCAAGGACGCGAGGGGATGTCCGTCGGCGAGGTGAGAGCCAGCAGCAGGAGTGCACATGGCAGCAGGCCAAACCGGCGACGTCAGAGCCAGCAGCAAGACCAGGAGCGAGCGCACACAGCAGCAGCCACCACCCGCCGGACTCCCGTCCTGTCGTGCGGGCACTTTAATAAACGCATGCTGGCGGCTGGCCTCCATGGGTATTCTCCCGAGGAGGCAGCGCGATGACGAGCAGGACGACGCACGGAACGTTGAGGGCGATGGCGCCGGCAGCGATGATTTGATTTGATGCCTTCGTTCAATTTTTTTATTTGATTTGACGCTGAAACTGCTCTTGGAGTAAATGCGTGGATGCAGCTGGTTGATTTGTGGCGAACCGGAGCGTCTCCGTCGTGAAATTATGCTATGGCGACGCGGCTAAGGCACTCCGTGAGGTGGTCGCCGCTGTTGCGCCGCCGGCAGCAGCCTGATGTCATCCGGCAGACCGAGGTTTCATAGTGCGATCGGAATCCGCCAGTAGCGATGGCGGGGTAAGATGCGCGTAGGGCGGCGGCGCCGGCAGACGAGCAGTCTCGGCAGAGTTGGTTAGGAAAAAGTACTAAACTACCCTTAATTACGAAATTAAGGGGAGGAACCGGCCAGAAGAAAATCAACGGGAGGAACTCCAAGCACCGTAAAAATTCTCTTTGAAATTTCATAAGCAATTAATGAAGTAAATTAGCAGATGCAAAATTTGATTTCTTTAACCAGTACTACATATTTTGTCGCAGCAGAAGATTTTTTTTTTTTTTTTTTTTATCTGCAGGATGCATATTTGATATTTGAAATGAAGCGCAAATGATAATTTGACTCTAGTGCTTGCCACTTGTTGAACGCTACTATCTTGCACACAACTATTCAAAGAGAAATCAATTACAGATAACAAACCATTTGCTGAATTTCAGAGGGCAATCTTCAAGCCTCAACATCTGTGGTGCAGAACATACGCAACACCTTTCATCCTAGCTCTGCTTTTCACTCCAAAACTACTTTTGCCAAGACTGTATGGAAGCCTCCACTAGTTGCCCACACGATGCATGAGTATCCATGATCGAGGGCGATGCATTCGCAAGTGCTGCTTTCTCACTCCCCTAGCTGCTGCTACAAGTCATTAAAATAACACGCTCGCCGCTCACAAGGGCACAAGCAGAGCCTTGTCATCGTCCATGGATAATCGGATCGGATCGGATCCATTGCAAAGCTAGCTCCAGGCATGCTGGGACTGGGACTGGGATGGGACGGCACAGCTAGTTCGGAGCAGAGCCTTCTTGTCTACTTGCTAGCCTCTTGTCCACAACGCCACTGGGTGGGTGGTAGGGAAGCTCCTACTGGTTGATGATTCAGGTAAAAGCCAACGCCCATGCTTCAGAGCAGGATGAATCAATGAATGTTTTTGCCAAGAGTGTAGAGAAGTTTCCAGACACTTCCCATCCCCCAACGATTTTTTTTTTTTTTTTTTGAAGTTTCACCGGGGAGGCGTTCTCCACCTGAATTTTTATATATATTGGTCCAAAATGGCGGATTTCGTCCCCAGTTAATTTTGGGAAACCGGACTAAAACCATACAACAGCCTCGCCCTCGAGGCAAGATTGTGGCAAAACCACTAATCAACACAACACAACGGACTCTCTAGCATAGAAGTGAGAGGTGGCTAACCATAGATACAACAAAAGAAAGAGAAAGAAAGAACTTAGCACAATCGAGAATAACACTAGACAAAGCCGCAAGACGCCAACCGAACGCCAATCTGCGCCCCCGCCGAGCAGCATACTCGCCGTTTTCACCAAGGCCATTGTGCCCTCACCACTCCTCGTAGCTACGCCGCCCCACCGCCATCCTCCCATGAGGACCCACAGGTGAAATGGGGACTAAGAGTGATGGTAGACACGCAAGAGTAGGATCAACGGAAACGACGACCTCCCATTAGGTTGATGGTGACATCCTTCAGTACATCCGGGCCCACGTACCACCGTCCAACGCCGCCCACGGGGAGGAATCCATGGAGGGGAATGGCGGCAGCGGTGGAAACACCACCCAGCATTTGGTATTCTGCCACCACCAAGGAGACCGCCGACGGAGCGTAGACGCCAACGGAGGACACTTCGTCGACGTCGGCGACGCCAACAACCAAGGCCGGACTTCCTCAAGAGGGGCAACAACAACAAGGGGAGAGCACACGAGAGAATCAAGACCACGGCCGGAGCTGGGCTCTACTCTTCCACGCTGGGCGCCCTCAAGAGGGTCATGACGTCAATGACGCCACCGCCACCGGCTCTAGATAACTAGAGCTAGGCTTTTAGCCAGAGGAGATCGACCGGACTTCAGTCATAGAGTTGGGAAAATATCGACGCCCCAAGGAGGTGAACGGCGCCAATGGCGTGCGTGCCGCCAATCGCAAAGACGGGGTCTTGCACGGCTTTTTCGCCTAGGTTCCCAAAAACTCGTGGACCATAGTTCGCCAATTTAGAGACCAACAGACCAAACCTCGCGGTGCCGGGCGATACCGGCGAAGCCGAGGACGAGAGTGTAGTAGAGACGCTGCGCCCCCACCGCCGCAAAGCCCGCGGCCCGAACTGCACGCTCACCACCGCCCTCCCGAAAGAAGAAACCGGCACGCTGCCCCGCGCCGCCCGGCTTGCCACGGCCGAACTGCCGCGCCTTTCCCTTCATCACCAAACGCTCAGCCGACTTCTGCACAACAACATGGTGGGGGTCCGGTGGCCGACACATCGCGCGGGAGGCCCAAATCATTGCCGGCAGCCCGAAGCTTCGCCGCCATGCCCGACCGCCACCGAGTGCGCGCCGGATCCGCAAGCGCCCGATCCGGGGCTAGGAGGGCCGGCCGGCCGCAGGGGCGCGCCGACCAGGGTGGGAGGCGGCTCGAGAAGAGGGGCCGCCGTCGATGCCCACCAACCGCCCTGCTATGCCCGCGGCCGGACATCCCCCAACGATTCGTCCTGTGTTGTGTTGTGCATGCATTTGTTGACTCCACTAGTTCATCGTTGGGTGGTGTTTGCACTGCTTTTTGTGATGACTTCTGCACGGGTTAGTTTGAGGTTATATATGCTAGGAGTGCCACCTCTTCTACAAGATCGGAACATTGTAACAAATTTGGTAGATGCACGTATTAATTTCCGCACGTACTGCCCGAGGTTGGTACTTATCGAGCTCTGTATTTCCTTCATGATTCAAGTACGACTGAACAAGCACATGCATCAACACAAGATGTGACTCAACTGAATTTATCTCCGGCTACAGAGATGCCGGTTCATAACCAGCTAGTGGTACCCAGAAATGAACAGGCAGTAAATTTTACAATAATATATAATCATATTCAGCACAAGTACTAGTGGTATGTAATATATGAGCCTGGTCGTCAGGAGAAATATTCAGCACCCACTTCCACACTAAGAGAAGACACACAGAGATTTGCAACTCTCACTGTTTGTATGGCGCACGCGCAGCAACTAATCCTAATTCTGAAATGCCGGTCTGTGATAGCGACCACTTGAAATTACATACAAAATTTACCACCAGCTATGCATACACACCAACAGTCACAACACAAATGCCACTGCCCAGTTGGTATATATTACCAACATGCGGTTGTGAGATTACCACTCTTGCTACTACTGGTTTGTATGCACAACCGGCAATACCAGAGGCGCATCCCACTTTTACGGCTATTTTAATCTTGGTTGCGTGTACCTAACTTAGCACTCTTCCTCTGTCATCCACACCCTGAGGTTGTATCCTAAGCCAGCCAATCAGTGTGTCACGCCTAAGTAAAAAATGATACTGTGGCTTGGATTGTATCCTAAGCCAGCCAATCAATGTGTCACTAGCAGCAATTGTCAACTCCTGATATCCCAATTTCTGCACTGAGCATTTGGCATGCCGTACCTGTAGTGTGGCCATGTGTGGAAGCAAGCCAAACACCCCTGTAGCCTTCTCCAAGTGTCATCTTGGAACTGCAGGAGATGTTCCAGATGCCTCCAATTTCTAAATAATCGCACAGTGCATGACCATTTGCTTCTGAGTGCATCCATATGGGTCAATTAGCTGGCGTACTCACTTGAGAATAGCAACGATGGTCATCGCAAAAAAGAAGCAGTGTGTATATATAGTTGTGATTGGATTCGTATGTGTAAATATATAGGAGATATTTCCAGAAGATTTATTGAAGACATGTTACAGATAGTACATAAGGTTCAATGTGTCTGCTAGGTTCTGAATGCATCAATATTTCAATACGAGGGGAGTCCTGAAATAAGTTGAAAACCACCAATGATTTCAGTCTAATGGAATATATATTGAAGTCGCCACTCGCTGCAGATAACAGGGCTCAAATGCAGCACAATATCATGGCTCAAGTATACACACATACTCTTTACTGTAACGTTTTTAGGGGCGGATGATACCCAGCCACCACAGGAAATTCGATTTCAGTGGTTATTACCAGCAGTCTCTAGAAATGGGAGTCTATCTCTAGAACTTGTTGATAACATCATGACTCGCCTCTGAAAGCTTTATTTTGAGATGCGATCCATCTGCTCGGCTCTTCGGAGCATTTAGAGAGGCTGTTTTTGAGAAAACCATCGCTAGAAAAACATTGAACAGCTCAAAAAATTATTTGTGCATTAGAGGTTTTTTTTTTCTAAATGTTGTTGTTCTTTTTTAGTCAACATGGATATAGAGATCAAGCTGTTTTTTCTGAATATGCAATATCCATTTTTTTTGGTGTTGCAACAAGTGACTCAGTTACTTTAATCATTTCCGTTAGTGTTCGAATACGTCTCCAGTAACTGTTTCAATACCTTGTAATTATTATGTTTCAGTGTCAAAGCGGACCTTTGGACGGAGGACGTTGCTTTTGCCAAATTCTGTTAATCGGTTTTGCCCGCCTGCGTTAAGTTTTCTGATGTACAACATGACGTGAGGGTGTTGGGAGTTCGCATTTCAGCAAGAGTGAGTGTTGGCCACACATGGAACGGTATATAATGCCCGTGCATATGATATGTGGCATGTATCGAATAACTATGAGACACACCATTCCATTTGAGCACTACCCCTTGAATTGGACCTATCCGCCGTAATTTTGTTCAGTTCTAGACATCTGACAGCCGGCAATTCCAGTTGGGGCCGGAGACTGGGTGTTGGCATTGGCCAGATTCATCTCTTGGCCTCTGATGTGAGCTAGGCTAAATTACACAACATAGATTTCTGGAGATGTTCGGTGTTTCCAACCATTCTTCAGAAATGTCTTCATTTTTACAATCGGTACATGATACCACTAACTGCCCCAAGAAATAACATTTCGAGAGAAGACTGCTAGCTTTATATTACTACTACTGAAAGTGAAGGGCATTTCTACCTTTAAAATCATTTTTAGCGGCTCTCCGCCTTTGAAACAATTTATTGCCAAATGAAAATGTATTGCGTCATTGTTATTTTAGGGCTTTTCTTTTTAAAGAAGGCTTGGCAAATTCTCCTATACGATGAGTGGAAGATATATAGTTATGTGGTTATTAATGATTGCATAAAAATTCACTCTGTCTCGAATTAATTATCTCCTTTTTTTGCTTTTCTAGATATATAAGTTGTACTATATATATCTAAGCACTGCGTATATCTATATTCAAACGAAAACTATATATTAAAAAACCGAAATGACTTGTGGTTTTGTAACAATGGAGTACATAATTTTTTTTTTTTAAGAAAATGGAGGGCCGAGGCCCCTACAGATCGAGCTTTATTAACATAAAACAAATAAGAGTTCAGTTACAAAACACAGGACAAGCCTGAAAAAATTAAGACACAAAGAATGAAACAAAGAAAATTAGGCTAAAGACTCTGCTTAGGTTGGTTGAATCGATTGAACCCATTGTAGAAAGACTGAAGACGAACTGGTTTTGACTCTTAAAGCCACCAGATTAAGCTCTTTGAAAAAACTTCTACTGCAATCTTGAGTACTGGTGGATCCCCTGAAAGATCAGTGCATTTCGAGCATTCCAGATGCTACAACACATCAGAATGATGGCCTCCATGAAGAATTGTGTCTGAAGCTGAATTCATAGGGCGTCAAGGGTATCAAGAACCCCATCAGACCCGACTTCGAGATTAATTAACCCAAGCACTATTGAGCAAATGGGCAATGGAAGAAAAGATGCTCAACCGTTTTTCTCAACATTTTGCTGACACATCACACAAGCCGACTTCGAGATTAATTAAACCCCAGCACTGTTGAGCAAATGGGCAATGGAAGAAAAGATGCTCAACCATTTTCTCAACATTTTGCTAACACATCACACAATTATAACTCGAGAGAGCCATGTGCCTTCTCCTTAGAATGTTTTGGGTGCTCAGTCTATCCATAATTAAAAAGCTAGGCAAAAACCTTGTGCTTTGGCTGGCAGCTTCCAAAGCCATCTGATTGAGTGGTGTGTTGTTTGGTGGCCAATAAGATTTTTGTAGACCCCGACGATTGGAGTATCTTGGGATCCCTTCGAAATAAACCCACACATCCTTTTCGAAGTCAGTTTGAGTATCATGCATAAGGTGAGCAATGGTCTGCATTTGCCCAAAAGCTATTTCGACAAAGGGAGATTGAAGACATCAGCAATTTCATCAGCTTGGAAAACAGAGAATACCGAGTTTTCTTGATTCTTGGCAAAAGAAAAGCATTCAGGGAAAGTGGTTTGTAACTCTTGATCTGCCCATTTATCCTGCCAAAACATGCATGTATGACCATCCCTCATATAAACACTAGCAAATTCTTTGAATATGGGTAGGAGTTTTAAGACATCTCTCCACCAGAAGGAGACCTTCCTGGTGCCTCCTGGTAATTTGCCATTTGTAAAATGTTTTTTCGACACAAGATTCACCCATGGTATGTCTTTTCTGTTGAAGAACTTGTCAAGGTTTTTCATTAATAAGCCTTGGTTGTGTAGCTCTATATCAATAATTCCCAGACCCCCTTGCTGTTTTGGGGCCTTAACAAGTTTCCAGGCAGCTTTTGGTTGAGAGCCAGCATTCACACTAGAACCTCTCCGTATGCAGTGTTTTATGTATTTATCAACTTGTTTAATCACTGTCTTTGGAATCTCCAGGGAACACATATAAAATGTTGGCAGGGCTGAGAAAACTGCATTTGCCATTTGAAGTCTCCCAGCTTGATTGAGCATAGTGGTTATGCCACCTAATCTTCTTTCACACCTATTGACTAAAGGAAGAAAATCCTGGACCTTTGGCTTTGTTAACCCCATTGGGAGCCCCAAATAAGTGAAGGTATAGGAACCTTTTGCACACCCTAAAGTTCTGGCCAGATGGTCAAGTCTTTCTTCTGTAATGCTTATGGGCAACATCATTGATTTGGCATAGTTTACTCTGAGGCCTTGAGGAAGAACATCTGTCTTGGATCTTCCTCCAGAACCAACAAGGTGTCATAAGCATACTGGATGATAAGGAAGTCATTTGAGCATTGCAAAGGGATTGGAAGATGCAGCAAGTTCATATCCTTTGCTCTATTGATGAGAGTTTGTAGGTACTCAGCAGCAAGCACAAATAAAAGGGAGGATAGAGGGTCCCCTTGCCTGACCCCCCCCTCTTGCAATGGATTGTTTTCCCAGGATTACCATTCAAAAGAACTTGTGAAGTGCCAGAGGAAAAATGCTCCTAATCCAGAAATCCACCTTTCAAATAACCCTTTTGCTTCCGTAATTGCAATGATTGCTTCATGCTCAATTTTATCAAAAGCTTTTTTCAAAGTCAAGCTTGAGAATAACAATTTGCTTCTTTGAATGGTGGCAGATGTGTAAGTACTCAAAGGCCCAAGCCAGACAATCTTGGATGGTTCTTGATTTAATGAAGCCATACTGGTTGCTATATATCAAAGAGAGAATGACAGGTTGAAGTCTGTTTGCAAGAAGCTTGGTTATTAGTTTGATGGAAGTGTTGAGCAATGAGATGGGCCTGTAGTCATTAACAGTACTGGGATCATCCACTTTGAGAATTAGGGTGATATAGGATGAGTTTATACTCTTTAGACAGACATTGCTATTGAAGAAATCCTGACATAACCTGTAAAAGTCTTGCTTAATGACCTGCCAGGAAGCTTTTACAAACTCATTGTTAAACCCATCTAGGCCAGGGGACTTGTTGTTTGGCAAACTTCTGACAATAGCATTGATCTCCTCCTCAAAGAAAGGCTCTTCTAGCACTTGCAAGTTGGGAGATGGGCTGATTAGGCTTGATGGGGGGATTGTGAAGTTATAGAACTCTGTGACACCGGGTCTGTACATAATGTGTATACTACTCGATGATAATCAAAATTGGCATGCCTTCTCTTTCCAAACTCAGTAGAAATGGATGTCTGAGTCTTGAACCCAAAACCATCTCCTTCATTGTTGACCTATGTTCCTTTGCGACACATGGTCCAATCCACGTAGGTATGTAGTTTTTTTCTTGCACTTTTTGATCTGGAGCACTCCATGGCACGAGCGCTGGAACGATGAGTGTGGCAACGTGAGCACTAGGAGAAGCCAGACGTCCTTTGGTAGAGCTTGATCAAAGGGAAGCTGTTGTCATTCAGTGGAGCACTCCCGCTGTAGTTCAGTGGAGCACTCCAACGGTCTGCTCAGGCAGCATACCCACTTTTGTAATCTTTCATGGTTTGTTACAGGAAAGTATCCTGCGTCTTGGATTGTTTTGTAAAGCATCCAAATGTTTCACTCTTGTTATCCCAATTTCAGCATTCAGCGTTTGGCGTGCCCCTCCTGTAGTTTGGCCATGTGTGGAAGCATGCCAAACATCCCGGTAGCCTTCTCGTGTTTTCTTGGTGGGACTACATGAGATGTTCCAGATGCCTCCAATTTCTAAATGATGCACTGTGCATGCAGCTCCACCATCTGCTAGTTAGGTATTGAGTGCATCCATATGGTAAAATTAGCTGGCATTGCCCGTTTGAGTATAACAACGATCGTCATGGCCAAAAAAAGAGTGTATTGCTATGATTGAACTTGTATGTGTATATTTATAGGAGAGTTACAAAGGTCATGTGGAAGATTTTTTGAAGTCACCTCTCAAAATAGGGCACGTACACCTAATTCAATATATAGGAGGAGAGAGTTCTGCTAGGTTCTGAGTGCACCAATAATTCAGTCTACCTACCTAATTAAGTATCGTTACGATTAGATGTGTATATATATAGAGGAAAGTCCTGAAATAAGTTGAAAACCAAGCATTTCAGTCTGATGGAATATATATTGAAGTTGCCATTCACAGATAGAAGGTCTCAAATGCAGCACAAAATTACATGACTGAGTTACTTCAGCAGGATCAGTTTATAAGGCCTGCTTGAAAAATAAAAAATGTAACTTTATAATCATTGACCAATACCGACACTATTCATACATGATAAAATATGCACACATAGATTCAACTGTTCAGCAAAGAGCTAGTGTCACGTTTTTAGGGGCGGTTGAAACCCTGGCACCACATGGAAATTCGATTTTCAGGGGTTACTAGCAGTCTCTATAAATGGGTCTATCTCTAGAAGTTTTTGACAACTTTGCCGAGCACCTGACGGCTAACGCTCGGTAAAGGTGACGACAGGGGCCGTTTACCCTCCGTCAAACTTTGCCGAGCGCGTAACGTTCAGTTGTCGGTAAACAAGTGACTTTTGCTGAGTGTGTTACTTTGGTGAGAGTTGTTGCTTGGTAAAGAGCAACTTTGGCGAGAGCCCCACGTTACCGAGGGTTTGCCTCTCGGCAAAGAGAGATATATCTAGAGCTTTGTTTTGGCAAGAGCAGCTCTCGGTAAAGGTCATCTTTACCGAGCGGGCAATAAAAGGGCCTCGGTAAATCTCTAGGCGCTCGGTAGAGACCCCGTGTCTAGTAGTGTTCACTCGCCTCTGAAATTTTTATCTTGAGAAACGTCTCTTTTGGAGCATTTGGAGAGACTGTTGATAACATCATCTCTTCTCTCGGATCGCCTTCATCCTCTCTCCCGTTTGATGTCCCTTGTCCCCTCCTCCGATGGCCTCCAGGAGTCAAAGCCATGGCAACGGCAGCCTCGGGCACCTCAGTCTTGAGATAAGCGATGGCAGGGGTGATGGATCTAGGCCTCCATCTTCTGTCTCATGGATGCAGTGTCAATGATGTGGTCAATGGCAGAACCCGGCAACGGACCTAGTGGTGGGCTCAGCGATGAGCTTGGCGGTGGTTGTGCTAGCTAGCCCTGGGCTTCTCTTTTTTGTTTTTTTTTCTCTCTGATTAACAGTGATGCTGAGACAGATATAACTGCTACCTCAGGAATGACATTTTTAGCGCCTCCAAGATTGCATACTGTGGTAGTGCTTGTCACTAGGTCCACACGCCGCACCGTAGGGATGTATTCCTTGGCATGTTTTTGTAAGTGCTTCTCTGCATATCCCCTGCTGACCCGCTGCGATTCAGTGGCAGCGTTTGGTCCGAGACCACTGAATAACGAGATGGTTGCGTGCCTAGCCGCAAGCCAGCGTTGGAGGCTTTCATGTCTAGAGACGGAGCATGGATCTAGCCATCCCTCATGCATCTCAGTATAACTCCATACTTTAAACATTAGTACAGTGGTAGCTTCAAACGGATGTATTCCTTAATCCTTGTCCACCTCCTTCATCTGTACCAGTGCCTAAGCTATAAACATCATGAGGTTCCCTGGTTCGAGGTGTTCCCAACACAGTCCAGTGTGATTGCTGGTGAACTGACCGTGCCATGCTAGTCCTGGCCACTGTAGTCTAGACATTGTGTATGTCAGGTTTGTTTTGTTGGAGGTGCACCATATGCTCAGTTTTTCTGGAAAATTACCGTACTTGAGGAGAAACACAAATATATTCACTACAGATAGCAAGTTTTGCTAACCTGGTAACGCTGCTACCCCTTCAGGAGACGTTCCAGAATCCTTCCATTTCTAAATACTTGTGCCTGCTTGCAGCTCCAATATCTGCTTGCACTCTGGTGCCTAACTGAGATAGCTATGATTACTGGACGTGTACATATACTTATATAGGCGAGGAGAGTTCCTGCAGTAGACTACAAAGGACATGTGACACGTGAAACATGTAGTGGACTCACCAGTCACAGTTAGTAGGCCTCACGTGCAACCTTTATTTAATTTCTCGCAGACAAGAAATGGGATGCTTGCAGCACAAAATCACCGATTGGCTGAATAGGCAATGCTGCAGATGCCTCCCTATTCCTAGAGCACCACACAGCGCTTGGAGCTCCACAATCTGTTAAGTCCCCACTACAGTGAATCACTCTATCAGGCAAAGTTTGGTGTTGTATCGACTTTGGGCAGTACGCTAGCACAACTTCGAGCATAACTTAGATCGATTGAAGCGGTAAAGGAGAGAGTGGGTACAAAACTAACCTCGCGACATGTGATTTAACCGGTAATATCAGAGCTCCTCTGCTGCACGAGATCAACCAGTTCTGCTCAGACTACAAATTGTCTGCGATGTACCAGTCCTGCGATGTTCAGAACAAATTGTCTCCGGATGTACCAGCTGAAGTTGGCTGGCTACTAAACCATCTTCCTGATATGCTCAACTAACACAGGAGGAGATCTTCCAGATGCCTCATATGGCTAAAACAACTCAATGTACATCCAGCTCCAGTATCTGCAAGGTTCTGTGAGAAAGCAATATTCCTAATATCACTTCTTTTAGCCTACTCTTTTTGTTGCATCGATTTGCGGTAGTGATCTAGGAATGAGTACATCTAGAGAACTCCTATGGGGTTATATAGAAGAGTAGAATGAGAACTACTGTGTAGCTACTCACCATAAGCAGTGATATACTCATCAATTTCACGAAATTAAAAAAAATAAAAATAAAACCCTAGCCACCACTCGAGCCCCACCCATGCAATGGCCCGTTCTAAAACAACTGGCAGTGATGCATGGCGTGAGAGTGATTGCCTATTATAGAATATATATAGTGACAGGTAACAAAAACCAATTAGTTTATATATTTGCAATCCCAGTACACTGGCGTTGGATAAAATACATCAAAAAAATTAAGTTGATTAAGCAGTACTTTAAAGCACTACTACAGGATTGATTTTGCATGGTGTTCGGATTTTTTTATTTTCCGTGGCGGGCATTTGAGAAACCGCCACGGAAAATAAGTGGCCCCGGCACCCCCTCGCACGGGGAAAAACCGCCACGGTTAATCCCTATTAACCGTGGCGGGCATTGAAGAATAACCGCCACGGTAAATCAATTAACCGTGGCGGTTTTCATAACAGGCCCGCCATGGAAAATCAGGCCCAACCCGTCAGCCCAGCAGGCCCATTTCGAAGCACCGTATATATAGCGAGTCTAAGATTTTTTTTACCCCTAATCCATTCACTCCCGTTGCCCCATTCTCCACCACACACAGCCACCCTCTCCCTCAGCTCCTCCCCTTCCGTGCCTCTCCCCATCCCCGGGGCGGCGCCGGGCCCCCTCCCCATCCCGGGCGACACGGCGTCTCCACCACCACCACGCGCGCTGGGCCCTCTCCCACCACCCCGCCGGCGTCCGGGCGCGAGGAGATCCGCGGGCGGGGCGGGCGGGCCACGCTGGCGCTCGGCGGCGCCGAGCTCGCCGTCACGCGAGGCCCGGCGGCGATCCGGCTCTCCGATCCCCCCCAACGGTGCGGATCCGCCACCAACCGTCGGATCCAGCGCCGGCGCTGCGTGGGGGTGCCCGGCGGGCGGCATGGCCCAGATCCGGGCCCATTTGGGCCCGGATCTAGGTTTTTCTTTTTTTTATTTTTTCTGATTTTCCGTGGCGGTTTTGTTAAATAACCGCCACGGTTAATAGATTTTCCGTGGCGGCAGAAACCGCCTCGATTAACCGCGGATCCTAGCTGCGTGGCGGTTTCAATGCCCGCCACGGAAAATCCAAAAAAAACCGCCACGGAAGTTCAATTCAGTAGTAGTGAAGGTTGGTGGTTTTAACCTCCAAGGTGAGTGGAGGAAACAAAGAAAAGAATATCAAGCGTAACTTCAAAACTTGGAAGAATTGGAGGAAAATGGTGGGTTAAGTAGAGTTCAAATTGACATGAAAAAAGTATGGTTGCTACAAGAAAATTATAAGAGCTTAGAGAAAGAAGAACTTAATTGGCATGAAAGAGAAGTCATGAAACATGGCTTTTGAAGGGTGATAACGTTACATCTTTTTTCCATAAGTGTGCTAGTGGGAGATCGAAAAAAGAAAGAAAAAATCATCATTTTCAGTTTCGAGAAAGATGGAGTATTAATAGAAGGGGATGATAATATAATTGAACATGCTACTGAATATTATGCAGAGTTATTTGGACCCCAGTTGAGTATGATACGCGTCTTTAGATGATGATTTTTGGCATGACAATCCCAGTCTGATAAAAACTGATAATGAACTTCTTTGTAAACGTTTTTCCTAAAATGGAATTAACATAGCTCTAAATCAGATGAAAACTAATAAAGCTACAGGACCTGATAAAATACCCATTGAGTTTTTCCAACATTGTTGGAATATTATTAAAAAAAGGATAGTGTACAACTGTTTGATCACTTTTATGAGCACAACATTGATATTAGTATGTTGAACTATGGAATTATAACATTGTTCCAAAAGTAATTGATGCCTCAAAAATTCAGCAATATAGACCTATTTGCTTGTTGAATTGTTTGTACAAGTTGCTCACTAAGACCCTTACTATCAGATTAGAGGCTGTAGTTGATAAACTCATTCATAATGCTCAAACTGCCTTTATGAAAAATAGGAATATCACTTGTGGAATTGCTTATTTACATGAGATTCTTCATGAAACCAAAAGGAGAAAAGAAATTGGTGTGGTGCTAAAGTTGGATTTCGAAAAAAGCATATGATAACTAGTGTCGCACTCAGTTATCTGTATTTTTTCTTTGTCTGTGTGAACTTTAAACTTTAGTTACCTTGCTGGCCTCGTATGAAGCAGGTGGCTCTCTTCCTAAGTGCTGGCGCGTTGCCATGCTCTAGCTTGTTTCTGTAATCTCCTTGAATGCTTTGTATTTCCGTTGCAAGTTAATGGAAATGGGTATCCCGTTTAGAAAAAAATAGTACACTGGCGCCAGCTTCATCTGTTGTATTCCTTGTCAACCTCTCCTTCATCTGTAACAGTGCCCAAACTATGAACATCATGATCGATCGAGGTCCCCTGGTTCGAGGTGTTCCCAACACAGTCCAGTGTGGTTGCTAGTGAACAGATCGTGCCATGCTATTCTTTGCCACTCTAGTCGATCTAGACATTCTGTGAGGTTTATTGGAGGTGCACGATTTGCTTAGTTGTTTCTGGGAAATTGTAGTACTTGAGGAGAAACACAAATTTCTTGACTACAGATAGCATGTTTTGCTAACTGGGCAACGCTACTAATACCCCTTCGGGAGATGTTTCAGAATCCTCCCATTTCCTAAATACTTGCATTGCCTGCTGGTTGCAGCTCCAATATCTGCTTGCACTCAATTTGGCTTAGTTAGCAAACGTGTGCCTAACTGAGATTATATAGGTGAGAGTGCCTGCATTAGACTACAAAGGACATGTGACACGTGAAAGATGTAAAGGGGTCACCAGGTCACAGTTAGTAGGCCTCACGTGCTACCTTTAATTAATTTCTCGCAAACAAAAAATGGAATGCTTGCGGCACAAAAATCCGATTGACTGAGTAGGCAATGCTGCCTCCATCTATAATGTAATTGTCCGATCATAAAACAACAAAATATATAACTAGAAACTTTATAAGAAATCAAGTTAATTTGTCACTGAAATATGATTTTCTAACCAGCTATATATACATATATATTCAATTGTGGTCTCTTGGGTATCCATATGAAGCGGGGTTATTTGTTAATGGACCAACAATTTTGCTATCTTGTGGTTGCATTCATGCCACATGTCGAAATATATACCAGTTTCCAAATTTTTTATATGTATACATAATTGAGGTTCTAATGTGACTCTTTCTTGTACAGATATTAAAGGGAATCATGTAAAGTTTTGTGGATATGAACCAAGATAAATATCTGTATTAAACATTTTAATGACATAATGATAAAAAAAAAAAAAAAGATGTACCATAATTCCAAGAAAAACGCCAACGCATGTGTACAAGTTTTCTTATTTTCTTACAAGACAATACGAGGATATGGAAGGAGGTCTCGTCAGCGTTGAATGAAAATACCTGCTATTTTAATGTTGTAAACATTTTAAAATTCAACGGTTAAGATTCATATAAGATATTACCTCTTCTAATAGGTGTACCCTAGCCAAGCCCCACTTTTTTTTGTTTGTTCACTACTAATTTTTGGCCTTATTGCACCAACATTTTTTTTATGTAATAGGCCCAAAATTGATGCCGTAGCTAGATACCGCATCAATTTCCCGTTTGATGCGAGCCGATGCAATAACTCTAGATGCAAAGATTGTCTAAGCATATCAACGTCATCTTTTATTTGCATCAAGGGCCGTGTACGTGCTTGTTACAAGTTAAGATACGAGCCACAATAATCACGCTTTTAGTTTTTGGGCATACACAGCATTACCACGTTGAACTAGCTTAAAAATAAATTGAACCTGTTTTAGATCCTGTTTGTGTCCCATGATCCGCAAAGAAAAACGACAATTATCGTGGTGCAGTGATGCTTGTCCCATAAGTTATCCCCTAATGATGATGGCTGGGGAGACCCCTATCAACGCTCTTGCACAGGATCCTCCTCGGGCCTTGGAATTTTAATGCCAAGCAACTCGCTACTACAAAGAGTGGAATTTTAAGGGCTAGGTTTAGAAGCACATCATGTGAAAAAAATGAACTAGAGTACTCCAAGACTGAAGGATGGTGTCAACACCAGAAGGCTGCAATTAGTTTCATGTTTCACTGTGTGGATAAGACTTTCAGATCGGTGTTATTGATTACCATCTCCAAGAGGTTAGCCAAGTCATTTTGGACTAGATTCATTTGTTGCAGTAGGATTTATTTTAGACATTAGTAAAATCACTAAATTTAGCTAATTGTTGACACTAAAAAATGGTTTGGTCTAAGACATGGTAAAATCCTAGATTTAACAAAATTTGGCTTGGTCTAAAGCATAGCAAATTTCCGGACTTTAGTGTCCGGTCAACCACCTGTGCGTCCGGTCAAGAAAGGTGTGTCCGGTCGTGCGTCCGATCAGAGCGTACGGTCGGCTAGGCATTCTCGGCGCGTTTCAGAGCTCTCTGGAATCGACCAGACGCTAGTGACCGGGCGTTTGGTCAACACGCTTACGCGGTCGGGCGTGTCGTCACGATCCCAAACAGATCTATTTCCTAATCGTGTTTGGGTCGGTTTTCGGAGATTGAAAAACGTCCAATGAAGGTTTCCTAAAAGGATAAGACCACCCTCTCCTCTATATAATAAAGAAGTTAATGGCCGATTTGATCCCATCTACATCCAATCGACAAACACATCTACTACCGTCTTGCTTGTAGATCAACTTCCCCTCTACCCTGCAGATTGGCGGCGTTCTCCGCGAATTTCGTCGGCGTTCTAGGCGGCCTTGCTGGTCCTAGGGCATCCCTCACGCGTCGTCGTCCTCCCGACGGGTCTTCCTGGAGATGCGTTCGGAGGTTCTTCCAGCCGTCACCGAGTTCTACATCGGCCCTAACGATCTCTTGATGTGGTGTTCGCTGCTTTAAGATTGATTGCAACCTTTGTGGGCGTCCAAGGCCCTCCCGCTGTGCTTGGTGAGGAACCCTAGTTCTCTGTCAACACTAATCTTTTTGGCTAATCTCTTGGAGATGATCTTGAACATCGCGAATTCAATATTTCCAGTTGGATTACTTTTCTGCTTGTTGGATGACATCATAAAATTGAATTTTGTCCATATGATAGCTGACGTGCAACATGCAGTCTCCTTCTTTACCATGGCTTGCTATGATCATGATTGGCATGGGAACTTTCTGGGATCAGAACAGCTACTGGCAGGTCGCAACTCATACTCATGCCACTGGATCCTGCGCACAGCTCTTTTCAACGTTTGTCACACAGCGACCAGCTTTGGTCTTCGGAGACTTGTTGCTCGGATATGTTTCCTGGGCACACAGAAAATGCTTGGCTGGCTGCTAAACCATCTTCTCGATCTGGTTGAAACTGCAGTGGAGGAGAAGTTCCTGATGCCTCATATGCCTAAACAACTCACAGTGTATTCTACTAAACTATCTGCTAGGTTATGCTCGTTGCGTTTAATATCTCATTATTCAGCCTACTTTTTGTTGCGTCCAAATGCTGTAGTGAACTCCTAGCAGTGGTGCCAACCTGATCATACATAGCAACGATTCATTGGTGTTATAGAAGACTCGAATGTCGAATCACTAGAATCAGAACTATAGCTAGGGACATGTGACAGTGGAAAACGTATTGAGATCACCCTGTCAGAGTTAATAGGGCATAACAAAATATGCACACGTGACTGAACATATCGAGACCACAGAGTTCTGTCGTTTCTTTAAAAATCGAACTGGACACATAATTACAGCCTCTACACACAGGATTTGCATATAGCCACATTTATAATACAGGATGCATCAAACCCGTCATATGCTCACTTCTTTTGTTGCAGAAAATGATAATTATAACATAAAAGCATTTATTCTAAAGATTTGGAATCCTGTATTGGTTCCAGGAACATTACAATGAATGCATTCCTTGTCTACATCTTTCACCTGTAACAGTGCCGAAAATGAATCTGCTATTATCTATTGGTTCCATATGAACATTACAGAATGGGGTATGCCTAGCTCGAGGTGTTCCCAACAAAACAGTGTGGTTGCTAGCTAGTGGTTCCCAACAAAACCTGCAGTAGGCGGCGATCCACGCTCAAAATAGCAAAAGCGAACAAACACATACAGATTCGGTGTTCTTGCGCAGGTTGTTCCTGTGGACCCTGCTCCGATGGCGTAGGTCCCATGGCGGAGCCCCAAGTCCTCCGGCGTCTCGAGGCAGAGCTGGCGCTGAAGCTGTCTGGCTGCTAGACCATCTTCTGGATCTGTTCGGACTGCAGAGGAGGAGAAGTTCCCGATGCCTCATATGCCTAAACAACTTACAGTGTATTCTGCTAAACTATCTGCTAAGTTCTGCTCGTTGTGTTTAATAATATCTCATTATTCAGCCAATTGTTTGTTGCGTCATATGCGGTATGAACTAACAGCGGTGCCAAGCATAACTACGATTCATGGTGTGTTATAGAAGACTCGAATGTCGAATCACTATATATAATGTGAACTATGACCTAGCTAGGGACATGTGACAGTGGAAAACATATTGAGATCACCCTGTCAGAGTTAATAGGGCATAGCAAAATATGCACACGTGACTGAACATATCGAGACCACAGAGTTCTGTTATTTCTTTAAAAATGGAACTGGACACATAATTACAGCCTCTACACACAGGATTTGCATATGGCCACATTTATAATACAGGATGCGCATGCATCAAATCCGTCATATGCTCACTTTTTTTTTGGCAGAAACTGAGAATTATAACATAAAAACATTTATTCTAAACATTTGAAATCCTATCAATTACTAGCCTGTGGCCTATTGGTTCCATGAACATTACAACGAATTTATTCCTTGTCTACATCTTTCACCTGAAAAAGTGCCCAAAATGAATCTGTTTATGTATTGGTTCCATATGAACATTACACACGCACATGATGGTATGCCTAGCTCGAGGTGTTGTGGTTGCTAGTGAGCAGTCCATGTCCTGCAAGTCCTGGGCACCTGGCCGCTCCAGTTTACACATGTGTCATGCTTTGGCTATGTGCTCCCTACTGATCCTACTGAATACCTTATTTTTTTTCTTGCAGTAGTTACCTCCCTGGAGTACTCTTTCTTTCAGGTCACTACATATATATACAATGATATCAATAAATCATTTGGATTTGTGATAATCAATGTATCACAAGAAACGCAAGACATGGATTTTCTATCATTTGTTTATATTGTAGTGTCCTTGAACGGTTAAGGGATGGTCTCTTGAAATAAGCGCATATACTCAGAAGAGTAACAGTGTTCGGTTATGGTCCATACAGCAGGGGCACCAAATATCAGATACTCCCATAGGAAGTACACACACTCCATGATTTCCGACCACCATGTAATCCCTTTATTCTAAATTGTAAGATGTTTTGACTTTTCAAATGCATTATTTTTAATATATACTCAATATAGTGTACATCTAAGTAGCATAAGATATCTATCTCGAAAAAAAAACTTGGAATTTTGAATGGATGGACCATATAGTCTGATGCACATAAAACAATTTATTTGCGAGAACAAGGGACACATAATTCTTAATGAAGTAGAGTTTCTTCATCTAATTGCTTGAGTTCTTTAACACTGCTAGCAGTTCAAACACTAGTTTTGCCACAAACATGTCGCCGTAGAAGAACTAGTAGAGAACAGACCTTGAGTCCCCAACCAGTTTTACACTACAACCGAATGAACATGAAACCGGAACTAGATGGTACATTAGTCCTGATTAGCACTATCAACCGGGGCATGAGTCCTGAGCAGCACCGGGTGCAGCAAGGGTGGGACATTTAGTCCCGGTTCGAGCCACCTACCGGGACTACAGGTTTAGAGGCCCCACCGAACTAAATCTTTTTTTTTTTTTGAAGTTTACTCTAGCAACGACCTTTTTTGCAAAAAGGACCCGACACTTTTTAATGGTTCCACCACCATCCTCAGCGTAATATGTAATTCCGTTTTCAGCACTGGAAATTGTATTCTCAGAATTATCAAATTCAAAATTAGTTTTCACTTATTTGTAGATTTGCAATCCAGATCCAAATGCTTATATCTTTTGCATTTTAAATCAGAATCGATCAGTTCTAGTTGGGTTAGATTCGTATTTAACTTTCCTACAATTGTTATATATGTTATTTTTGTATTTGAAATTGTTTGGAAAGTAATTTGACAAGGTTTGACAAAGTCAAATTTTGAATTTTTAAAAACAGACACCTTCACACTAGTATTTAAAACTCTAGATGGTTTCTTTCAAATAGAAAAGTCATTAATATCAAGTTTGTTAGACACTTCAAGATCTACATTTGGTATTTTGGTCAACTTTTCATTGGACATAGTTTGGACCTCTCCAATTTCGTATTTTTAAATTTTTATAGCTCGAACCAGTTTTTGAAACCCTAGTTCATCTCAAATAGAAAAGTCATATGAATACCATATTTGATCAACTCATCAGGGACCTATAATTGTTATGAAATTGTAGGCAGTGTGTTTTCTTATTGGTCCAAAACAAGGGACCGGGCACCTTTATTTTTTTCCTATTGGTCCATAACAAGGGACCTGACCACCTTTGAAAATTTTGTAATCCGACGTTTTCTTAACAATGCGGATGATCAACATTAGGTTCTAATATGAAATTATGTTTAAAAGGGTTCAAAACGAGCACTACAGTTCAAGATATGCTCCATTCAAATTATAAGTTGTTCTTACTTTTAAAATAAATTGGTTTTGTTACCTAATGGTAGCTATGCTTCTAGAAAATCCATAACTACTTATAATTTGAAACAACTAGAGTAGTACAGTGTGATGCCCATTTTTTTCACTGATGTTTCATAATGAGTTGGCCACTAGTGCGAAATCTGTGGGCCAGGTATAAGAAGCACCTGTATAAACTGATTTACCAATATTAATAGTTTGTTACGCAAACCGTCAGTGTACATTTACATTGGTGGTTCACTTAAGAAAACTTTCATTGTAGATACACAATTAACACTGGTGGTTTGTTTATGTCCGCCAATGTATTTTTACGCTGGCGGTTCATATAACGAACCGCCTCTAGAACCGACTGAAAATCTTGGCCATTGCTCTCCGTTACCACCGAATCTACACTGTTCCCACAGATGGCATGCAGGAGCATATATATTTACATCCATGGATCAATGAATAACAACAATTTTACATTCTCATTTGTCTATTGGTTTTCGTCAAAGATACTAAACACTAAACAAACCTCAGAGGTCAAATCATGCTAGGGTCTCTGTAGCACATATACTCAAGCAAGTTATCCATATAACTGTTGATCAACTAATTATTACACGCATCTATTTGGAGCTGATGCATATGCTCTCGCATAGCTATTGGGGCACACACCAAGATGGGATTGTTGGCAGTGGAAGTTTCAGGGTTGGCACAGTTCGAAAAGTGGGATGGTTGGGATGGACTCCGGCTGCATGCGCCAATGCCGTTTCAACTTCGTCGACCTCCAAAGGTTGGGCACCATAACCTGTCACATCTGCGGTGACTCTCTGGAGAGAACTTTTTCCAAGGTTTTGGAAGCCAAGCAGCGTGTCAAGACCAAGCTGCTGGGTCTGTGCCTCATCTTTGAGGACCCGCACATTGATATCAAACCTGAGGGTTTCAAGACTTGGCATCATATTGTTGTTGCACTCGAAGCCGCGCAGGTCAAACCAGATGGATGAATGGAGTATCGTTAAGAATCTCAACTTCCTAAAGTAGACAACACCCAATTCATGACGAATTTTTATGCCTACTGATTTGACGTCATGCAATTCCAGCTTGAGGCTACGGAGCTCAGGCAACCTCGCAAGGGTTTCCATGTCCTTCTCTTTAACAGCTTCCATTTCGATTTCTAGATAGGACAGGCTCGGAGCAAACGACGCTGTAACCCATGCAGGAAGTTCAGAGAGCACCAAGTAGATCAAAGAAAAGTATTGAAGACAGCGATAGGTCGCGAGCTCTGCATGCCTACTCCCCCTGATCCTAGGGCCCATTGAAATGCAGATTTGCAAGGTCCGGATATTGTGCAGATTGCCTAGGGACTTCAGCAATTCTCTCTCGGTTCTCTCGTGGTTAGACCTAATATTAGCCCAAAGCACCCTCAATTCCCTCAGCAGGCCCAGCTCCCTCACCAAATGTACTACGGACTCAAGGTCATTGTACTCGAGAGGGTCCATATCCACAGCTCTTGCAATGAGATGAGCCTACCAATCAAACCAGCTGGCACCCTTGTTCCACGACCAGTACGTAGGCACATAAGCTGCGTCAGGAGTCCCACCTCCATTGGCAGCTCCTTTATGTAGCTTCTCCATATATCCAGTGTCTGCAGAAACTTGAGAAGCCCTTCCTCCTTGGGTAGCACAGTGAAAGATGTATGTGCTAGGCCGAGGTACCTCAGGTGAAGTAAACTCCCAAGATGATCTATCACGCCATCGTTGCAGTATTGCTCTTCCTCATGATCGACAGGGCAATATCTGTCCATATCTAGTACACGTAAAAATGGGAGGCGTGTATATAATGTGCTAAATTCGCATTCACTGGCGAAGAAGGATCTCACTTTCTCCACAAAGAATATTAACTAGCTGACTACCGAGGTGCCCTGAAGCACCTTGTAGAGATAACCTGCGAGCCATGCTCCCGGGAGGCTTCTGTCTCTCATTACCATAAAATACAGTGACAAAATTTTCATTGCATGATAATGAATGGATCAAATCAAGAACCATATCATGAACAGAGCAAGCATCAATAATGGACCCTTCATATTACGTCTTCTTCTACCGGATCATGCTTCTATTTATCAATTCATTAAAGTACCTCTCCCCAAGCTCAAATAATCCTACTCCTGCTGTTGCTTGTTCCTCGAGATACGAAACCTTCTGCTACCCACTTCCATATCAAACTATTCTTCTCTATCACATGATCTTACGGAAATATGCTCGGATACAAGAAACAAGTCTTTAAATGTGAAGGAAGATCATAGTAGCTAAAAGACAATATCCTTCTAGTATTATCAACATCATCATTGTCTACATGCCCAAAACCAATAGAGTTGTAGACTTTGGACCAGTCCACCCCTGGTTTACTGGCTAGCAAACTAGCTATCGTGATGATAGCTAATGGCACACCACCACATTTCTTCAAAATCTTTTCACATGCCTCAGCTGATGGGCTATCAAAATACTTCCCTTCACCACCAGATATTCTTGCATACAATAATTTTTCTGAGTCATCACGAGAAAGTGGTTGCATTTTATAAGCTTCACCAGCATGTGTAGCAACTTCTGAAATACGGGTAGTTATCACTAGTCTACTTCCATAGTTACTCTCTTGCAGAACGCATTTGATCAATTTCCATGACTCCTTGTCCCATATATCATCAATAACAATGAAACACCTAATACATGGGTACAGACAGCTTAATTCAAACATAAAATTTTTTTAGTATTTCTTAGCATTGGAATATCAAATGACCACAATTTTTTTACTCTATTAGCAAGTGATGATAAAAAAGCAGAGTATTCCATGCTGCTACTTAGCAAATTACCGGTGCATCCAATCATCGGATGGCTAGATATTGGTATGTGATATCATTTGGATACATATACCAGTGCACATGTGTATTTCAGATGTACAGATGCAATTTTATTTAGTTTTTATGGAGTTACAGATATGTACTTACATATCATATCACAACTACTGAAATATGGTTATTAGAAATGTGTACATTTTTTTTTTTTTTTTTATGTAGAGGTGGCTCTATTAAAATATGTATTTAATGATAATTTTTTTAGATCAGACGACTAGCAATTGAGTTTTAGCTCTAGAAATGCTATTCCTAGAGGCACCTATGCATTCTGGCCACCTCTAATGTTGAATATAATTGTACACACGGCTGGCAATTTGGCGTGACTATAAAAAGATTTCTAAATTAGGTTGATGCAAATTTGGGCTGTCTCAAAATAGGTGTAACATAACAACAATAGTGATATTTATAAATCAAGTGAGACAAAGACAAAATTTATATCAAAGTTGCATAACTCTAGAAAAATTTAGTTGATAACTTTGCCATTTGAAATAAAGTCCATTATTTTAGTAGTGGCTGCTTATTTCAGCTGTGCAATCAGGTGCCTGAAAAGCATTTTCAATAGAGTTGCAGAAATTTAAGATTTACTATCAATCTGCGTATAAACAGTTAATGTATTATTACTCTCTAGAACTGAGATGGAATATAATTGTGCTATATGTCCTCTTATCATTTTCTTAATTAAACACGTAAAATAGAAAAGTACAGCTGAAACCAAAAGCCGCAATGTAGTAATCAGTGACTAGTATTACAGAGAGAGCTTATAATGGTACCTCTTTTCCTTGATGAATAACATGAGTTTATCCATGAGCTGCTTTTCATCCAATACCATCATATTCAAATTCGTGTACTTTACCATGTCAAGGTCAATGAGAATGTCTCTAAAGACTTTCTTCATGTCAGGATTCCGACCCACTGGAACAAAAAGCCCGATATTCAAAGCGAGGTTTAAGGTGGTCATAGACAGCTTTGGCAAGAGTGGTCTTGCCGAGTCCTCCAACCCCAACAATACAGATATTTTTCGGCCTCCTATCGGTCACACATGACCATCTCCCCCTAGGGATAGCTTCTTTATGAGAAGGTCCCTTGGCCCTTCAATGCCAACAAGCTCTGTTACCATTTTGTATAGATTCTGGAGGCGAGGATCGATGGTTGTCGCTGTGTCTACAGACTTGACAACAATATTGTCGACTGTGTACTTGCCACGCCTAGCTGCCACCTCCTCAAGCTTCTCGTTAATGTCGTAGATCAGGCTAGAGATTTTGCGGCGAAGTCTTGCTCTCTTGAACAATTCGCCCACCTTCTTGAGGAGGCGTGAGCATATATGAGTCACTAGGCTCCGGGCCATCTATGCCCACCAAGAACACGTCAACGATGTCCTCCATGTCGTAGGATGCCTCTCTAACATCATGCACCAGAGCTTAACCAACTCGTCGAGTTGGTTAGGTGGCACCACCGATCTTTCGGAGGACAGTATGCACGGCGTCGAGCTCGCGTGAGAGAGATTTGATCTTCTCCCTCACACCCTTCTGCAGACCGTACTCCTCTTTGAGAAGCTGGTCGAGCTTGGGGAGTAGGCTTCCCGTGGCACCTGTCACCAGCTCCATGCTTGCAAACTCGGTGGGTAGCTCCTTGCGAACACATGGTTGATTTAGGTCACATGTGTTTAGTTTTGTGATTGAGTGATTGTCAACGAATAACATTTTAATTCTATTTTCCTTTATTCTTTATGCTTCGGCTATGTTCACCGGCACACGTGGAGTGTGTCGAAGACGTATCTCTTGGTTCGTCTTTGTGCGCAGTGTCGAGCTTCGGAGATGGTAGCCGACGGCGAGGTGAAGGGGCCAAGGAGGGGCGTGCCGGGCCGACGGACCGCGGAGGTGAAGGACGGACGTGAGGCTTGGACCGAGGGACTGGATCGCCCGGGTGGCTAGCCATGGTGGTCGACATCTCCGACATCGACGAATGCAAGAGGACGCGGGCAGGACCGTGTCGATCGGGTCAAGACGGCGGCGTGTAGGCGGCGGGAGCTCGGATGACTTGGCGACTTCGAGGCGGTCAAGACGGCGATGACACGTGTCGAGGAGGTTTGGTGGTTTGTCCTCAAAACCATCGGTGCGGGTTTCGTGGTTTGGGCCTCAAAACCACGGTGCGGGTTTGGTGGTTTGGGCCTCAAAACCATCAGCGGGTTTCACGGGTTTGGGCCTCAAAACCCGGGCAGACGTTCCGGTGGACGGAAGGACGGCGGCGCGTGGCGGCATCCGGGAGATTGCATGGAGCAAGGCTGCGGATGAGGAGGCGTGGCGGTCGTCGGATCATATTATTCGAGTCGGACTAAATTAGCCTTAGGGTTATCAGTTCGCCTCACATGTATCTAGGGGTAGTTTGGGAAAGAGGAATTCAGACTATATCTAGAGGATGGCAGCCATCCTCCCCTCTTTGCCTCTCTTATTTTCGTTTTTATTTTTTTCCCAATTTTAGAGTTCTTGTTTAGAGGTCCAAGAACATCAATTTGGTGACTTTTTGTGGTGATTTTCGTTGGGGGAAGGGGAGCCCCAAATCTCCCTGTCGCCTCCGGGGCTTTTGGATCAATCTTGTTCCTTTGTGCTGTGATTTTTCTCTGGAATTTTGGATCGTGCTCTCTGTGGTTCTGTTGCAGGGCAGCAGTCTTGCAGCAGGCGGCCTCCCTCGCGAGCAAGCCCAGGCGGCCGGCCATTCAGCAGCGACCTGCACGGCCACGAGCGGTTCCCAGCACGCAGCAGCAGAGGAAGCAGCGCAGGACGGCAGCAGCTGCAGCACCAAGTCGGCAGCATCGACGGCCCTTCGTCCAAGCTCGGTCTCCGCCAACGAAAGGTCGATTTTTTCGTGTGCTGTGAGTTGGCCATCGAGCCAATTACTTTCCTCTTGTGCAGGGCAGCAGATCAAGCGCTGTGTGTGAGATTTTAGCTGGCGATGAACTCAGCCCAATAGCTTTTGCTCTGCGTATGCAAGCTGTTTGATGAAATACCCCAGCAGTCTTTCTTCTCTACCGATCTAGAAATTGCAGCAGCTTCCTGCTTTTTATTTGATCTGAGTGTGCAGTTTTCAGTTGCTCGTGGCCTGATTGTTTTCAGTTCGTCAGTTATTCAGTGTGCAGCTTCTCTTCGTCAGTCCGAGTCCCCTGTTCCAAGTTGAGCACGGTCGGGCTCTGATCTGCAGCTTGTTTTGCTGGCTCTTCGTTCCATGACCAACAGCTGCAGTGCGTGTATGCACATCGTATTCAGCTTCTTGGTTTGATTGCCTGGGTGTGAGCTTCAACGTGATTTGCCTTGCTGATTTCAGAGACGTCACTTTCAAGCTAGTGCCTTCATTAGTGTTTTGTTTATTCAATGATGCAAGTAGCAGCAGCATGGCACGTTGGTTTCAGCACTACTCCCTCCGTCCCAAAATAAACGACGTTTTAAACTTCCCGAGAAACATCTGCCGGCAATTATATATTAAAATAGGATTAATATTTATATTGCATAATTAGTATCATTGGAAAGATCTTTTGATCTAGTTTTTAACAAATTTATTTGGAGATTTAAATCTTCTACGTATTTTCTATAAATCGAGTCAAACTTGTGGCACGAAAAACCCAAAACGTTGTTTATTTTGGGACGGAGGGAGTAAGTGATTGTTTGCTCGTGATTTTCTTTTGATCTAACCTTTCACTTTCAAGCTACAGGATCAGTCATTGAAAGCTCATAGCTTGAGTGCTGTACGTAGTGAAGGTTTAGATTTTCTCGGTTATTCACTGATCCACGATTTACTCAATTGTGCTCCAAATTTCGATCCGGTTTTTGCAATGACATTCTATTGATCCGAGAAATTTTATCTGAGTACTCTCGTCATGAGTTGACGTTGGTATTTTAGTTTGGGGAACTTACTTTTCTTCTCTATAGAAGTTGAGTGATTCTTTTTCAGTCATCCGGTTCGATCTTTGCCCTCGTCGGCCGTGTGCGATAGTTTGAGGTGTCCCGCTGTGTTCCTAGGGAACATCCACCCAACCACTTGGGTCGTGGACATCTCGGTGCTCTCTTTGCTCGTGACACCTTGCGACCAGTTAGCACGTGTGTTACTCGTCTCTCGTTTGAGTTTGCTTTTGAGGTTGGGGGTTGAGCCGATGACCCAAAATTGAAAAGAAAAATCGAGGCTCCCATTCACCCCCCCTCGGTCGCCGTTTCGGTCCTTCAATTGGTATCGGGCCGGTTATGATCACTTCCACCCTAATCGGTCCGTGATCCGCAAGAAGGCGACATGGATCGTGGTTTCGGCCACTTTGGCAAACCTCCGGAGTTCGATGGCACTAATTATCCCAATTGGAAGATTAAGATGCAAGCACACCTTATGGGGATGGATTGGAGAGTGTGGGAGATTGTTGAGGATGAGAACTACCAAGTGTTAGCCGCTCGAGTGGGTGAGGAACAAATAGCCCAACACAATGCCAACAACCGAGCGAGGAGTGTTTTGTTCTCCAGCCTCAACGACACTGAGTTTGAGAGAGTTGCCACTTGTGAGACTGCTCGTGGGGTGTGGAGAACACTTGAGAGTTACCACGAGGGAACCCCACAAGTCAAGGCCCGCCTATATGAGACCTACAAGAGAGATTACAACAACCTAATTCAGCTTGATGGCGAGTCCATCGATTCTCTCTTTGCTAGGTTTCAGACGATCTGCAACAAGCTTCGGGCGAACAAGCCGTCGGAGAGGCTTGACGACCACGAGAAGGCGATGCGGCTCTTGTACGCTCTGGATCGGAAGGTGTGGGATGTGAAGGTGTCCGTGATCATGGAGTCCGCCAACTACGACACCCTCACACCCGACGAGCTCTACAGCAAGCACAAGTCCTCCGAGATCGAGGCCCAGATCCAGGCAAAGCTTAAGAACCCATCTGCGTCGAACGTTGCTCTCGTCTCAGGTAAGGGTAGTTCAAGTTCTTCTGCTAACCCTTCACAGATCTCATTTGTCTTGTCTTCTTTGGTGTCTGTGACAGAGGAGCAGATGGAGAGCCTTGGGGATGATGAGCTGGCTCTAGTCATCAGCCGATTCTCGCGGTTCCACAACAACCGCTTGAACCGTCGGCGTGGCGGTGCTCCCAAGGGCGGATGCTTCGAGTGCGGCGATCCGGACCACTTCGTCGCCGCGTGCCCCAAGAAGAACAAGGACAAGTACTCCGGCGAGAAGTACTACTCCTTCAACAAGCACGACTCCGACAAGCGCAAAGACAAGCGCGAGTACATCGCCGGCAAGTACAAGTCCAAGAAAGGCTTCGACAAGGAGGCGATCAAGAAGAAGTACCTCAAGTGTGCCAAGGAGCACAAGCACGCCTTCCTCGCCTCCCTCAGCGACCTCGACAACGACTCTTCTGACGGGCAATCTTCCTCCAGCGACGAGGAGTCCGAGCGCAAGATCGAGGATAAGCTGAATGGACTTTGCTTCTTCGCCGACTCAAAGCACGGGGGCTTCTTCACCATGGCCCTCGACGGAGCGGTGACCAACAGCGTCAAGCCACACGGCGGCGATTCTTCTTCCCCTGAGGTATCTCCTACAATCGAATCTCTCTCTGATGAGGTTGACTCTTTGGGCGATGCGCTTGTGTGTCAGGAGAAGTTGCTCAAGCGAGCAGCTAGGGAGAGAAAGGAATACAAGGAGAAGTGGGAAATGGCTATGGTGGAGATAGAGTTGCTTAGGAAGCCTGTGGATGTGTCTGATGAGACGGAGTGTGACGCTTGTGCCGTGCATATGTCTAGCATCATGTCTTTGCAATCCAAGTACTCTGCTTTGCTAGATGAGCACGTTGAGCTGAAGGCTAAGCCTATGTTGTTGAGTGCGTGCAAGTCTTGTCCAGACTTACGATCTGAGTTGGCAGAGAAGGCTCCCAAGCTTGCTGTGCTTGAGAAGGCCAACTCAGATAGCACCGTGCTGAAGTGTGCTAAGTGTGAAGCTTTGGAGATGGAGGTCATGTCTTGTAGGCATGACAAGGGGAGAGTCGAAGAGGAGAACAAGTACCTTCGTTCTGTCCTGAGTTGGGTGTCTAGTGGAGAGCCACAGCTTGGCATGATGATGAGTCAGTTCAAGAGGGGGATTGACACATCAGGATTAGGCTTTGCTATAGGTGGGAAGGGTGAAGTTATCTATGGCAAGGTTGGTCAAGGTAGTGGTTTGAGCTCGAGTGAGAAACCAACAAACACTCCCAAGTTGACCAGGGATCACCCCACCTGAGCCTACCAAGCCCATTGTGCAAAATGGCATTCTCCAAGAGACCCCAAAGACTCCACCTTCCAAACAAGTGTGGCTTTCTAAACCAAACCACCTCAAGAACCCACTTGACACTTTGTCCAAGATCCCTGAGGAAACCCTTCCTAGAGCCAAGGCCACAACAAGAGTGAACCATCCACCCAAGAGAGTGAACCAACAACCACCCAAGAGAGAGGTGAGGTATCACTGTGAGTATTGCCAGAGAGGTGGTCACTTGTTTGAGTTTTGCTTTAGGAGGAAGAGGGATGCTAGGCGTCAAGTTGCGTTTGAGAACCGCGACTTGTATCACCCACCACTTGGCATGTATGGGAGGGGTGTGCAGTCGGTTCAGAGGCAGTTTGCTAGGCCAGGAGGTAGGAGGCCTCAGAGGGCTAGGCCACAGTTTGTGAGATTCCGTGGTGGTCGTGCTCCGCGAGTGGAAGGTGTTCCTCGCTTTGGGAGCTTTGAGTTTGACAGGAGGAGTGCACCACACTTTGTTGTGCGTGGTGAGCGCTTTGGGAAGAAGGGTCATGGGATGTTTGTTTTGCCTAATGCTTATCTCGGGCAAAATGGTCAACATTGGTATTCTCCTAAGTATACTAACCCCAGTGTTGTGCCATTTGCTCATCCCATGTTCTACCAATGATGTAGGAGATCAAGTCTTGGGTTCCCAAGTTTATGCTTGTTAACCCTTTGGGATCCAAGACTTGGGTTTCTTTGTCCTCTCATGTGTAGGTATGAGGACATGGGGTGGAGGACATGTGCTTGGTGGAACTTGATTCTTTGTCGTGGTGTGATCAAGACTTGATGGATGTCTACACCACTTTGATGGCCTCCAAGAGGGATGTGCCTTATTGTGACACCTACACATAGTCTGTGAGCTATTATATACACTCATGCCTTGTACATTCATGATTTCCCTACTTGTGGTATGAGATAGTTGTTCATTTGCTCACTTGTATATTGCTTGCATGTATTATACTTGTATCATGCTTTTATACCCTTTATAGCATGTGTTATCTTGTGTATTATATGCCATGCTAGCCTTTGTGCCCTTTTATTTCCTAGTTTTCTTTTGCTAGGTGTCTTTGGTTGAGGGGAAGTTGGGAGTTTGCTATCCTTTTTGAGGGGTAGTTTTGTAGTTGATGTACAGTTGTAGCTTTAGGTTTGTTTTTGCTTTGTGCATCATCTTGTATCATATTGCATTCATCATGTACACTATTACACCTTGAGCTTCTTGTTTATATTGATCACAATGAGACTATGCTCGTTTAGTGTAATAATTACATGTTGGTGCTTACAGCTTGTGCTCTTTCTGCTTAATTGATATATGTTATGAGCAAAGCTGTTTTTCATGTGAACTTGCTTAACAACGATGAATCTTGCAAAATGTTCATCATTGAGATAGCTCCTAGCATGTTTAAGTTGTTGAGATCCTTTGTGCTTATCATGTATGCTAGGTGACTATGTCTCATTCACTGAGTTATACACTTGCTTAGATGACCACATGCTTTTATCTGCTAAAACTTAAAATCTAAGCTAAGTGTATGGAAAAGATCGAGATGGGTCCATACCGTCCCCATCCAAGTCTTGGGACTGCCGCTCATTGCACTTGAGTTGAACCCGAGCTTGGTAGTGTTTGACCCGCACCATTGTCTTAAGCTTCGATTGCTCACACGCATAGGCTTGACATGGTTGATTAGTAAGGCTGACGGTTGTGGATAACCACTCGCAACATGCTTTGTCCAATGCTTGTAACCACCGCAACTCCGATAACTTGAAATTTTGACAAGTGTTGGCTCTGTCTTTTGCATGATGTATAAACCTTGCTTGGGGTAGTTCACTTAATATACATGTGTAGCACTTGGTAGATTTCCAGCTTACTTGTGCTATGTTCTATTCTTTGTGGTGGACACCTTTTCTGAAATGCTTAAAACTGAATCAAAATGCTTTCAAGCCATATTTCATATCTCTTGATCGGTTTGAGCACCGAGTTAAGCACTTGATTTTGTTGCCATGACACTACCTAGAGCATCTTCTCATTTGGATTGCTATAAACTTGAAGCTCCCTCATTGCATTGTTATGCATTTCATAGCTTGATTAGTGCATTTGCCAACAAGGGGGGAGAAAGATACAAAAGACAAAGGATCGCATTTGTCTAGGGGAGTAGCACTTTTGAGCTAGATGTGTTGAGCCTTTTTGCCTCTGTCTTGAGGGTCTAGCTGTTTGTGTGTGAAAGTAATTGATTTGGAGCTGTGCTAGTGGTGTTGAGCCTGTTATACCTCTTCTTGAGGACTAGCTGTTTGTTTAGCTTGGTTGTGTCGAGCCCTTTGCCCATGTCTTTGGGAACCAAGTTTTTTGCTCCATGTTTGCTATCTAGTGATTTTGTCTTAGCTCTTGTCTAGCTTTTGTTCACTTGGATGTGCTATCTTCTACCTTCTTACGTCTTTGTGTTGAATGTTGACAATGCACTCATCAAGGGGGGAGATTATGAACACATGGTTGATTTAGGTCACATGTGTTTAGTTTTGTGATTGAGTGATTGTCAACGATCCAACATTTTAATTCTATTTTCCTTTATTCTTTATGCTTCGGCTATGTTCACCGGCACACGTGGAGTGTGTCGAAGACGATCTCTTGGTTCGTCTTTGTGCGGTGTCGAGCTTCGGAGATGGTAGCCGACGGGCGCAGGTGAAGGGGCCAAGGAGGACGTCGGCCGGGCCGACGGACCGCGGAGGTGAAGGACGGACGTGAGGCTTGGACCGAGGGACTGGATCGCCGGGTGGCTAGCCATGGTGGCCGACATCCGGGACATCGGCCAATGCAAGAGGACGATGCGGGACCGTGTCGATCGGGTCAAGACGGCGAGCGTGTAGGCGAGCGGGGGAGCTCGGATGACTTGGCGACTTCGGGCGGTCAAGACGGGCGATGACACGTGTCGAGGAGGTTTGGTGGTTTGTCCTCAAAACCATCGGTGCGGGTTTCGTGGTTTGGGCCTCAAAACCACGGGTGCGGGTTTGGTGGTTTGGGCCTCAAAACCATCGGCGGGTTTCACGGGTTTGGGCCTCAAAACCCGGGCGGGCGTTCCGGTGGACGGAAGGATCGGCGTGGCGGCATCCGGGAGATTGCATGGAGCAAGGCTGCGGATGAGGAGGCGTGGCGGTCGTCGGATCATATTATTCGAGTCGGACTAAATTAGCCTTAGGGTTATCGGTTCGCCTCACATGTATCTAGGGGGTAGTTTGGGAAAGAGGAATTCAGACTATATCTAGAGGATGGCAGCCATCCTCCCCTCTTTTCTGCTCTTTATTTTCGTTTTTATTTTTTTCCCAATTTTAGAGTTCTTGTTTAGAGGTCCAAGAACATCAATTTGGTAACTTTTGTGGTGATTTTCGTTGGGGAAGGGAGCCCCAAATCTCCCCTGTCGCCTCCGGGCTTTTGGATCAATCTTGTTCCTTTGTGCTGTGATTTTTCTCTGGAATTTTGGATCGTGCTCTCTGTGGTTCTGTTGCAGGGCAGCAGTCTTGCAGCAGGCGGCCTCCCTCGCGAGCAAGCCCAGGCGGCCGGCCATTCAGCAGCGACCTGCACGGCCACGAGCGGTTCCCAGCACGCAGCAGCAGAGGAAGCAGCGCAGGACGGCAGCAGCTGCAGCACCAAGTCGGCAGCATCGACGGCCCTTCGTCCAAGCTCGGTCTCCGCCAACGAAAGGTCGATTTTTTCGTGTGCTGTGAGTTGGCCATCGAGCCAATTACTTTCCTCTTGTGCAGGGCAGCAGATCAAGCGCTGTGTGTGAGATTTTAGCTGGCGATGAACTCAGCCCAATAGCTTTTGCTCTGCGTATGCAAGCTGTTTGATGAAATACCCCAGCAGTCTTTCTTCTCTACCGATCTAGAAATTGCAGCAGCTTCCTGCTTTTTATTTGATCTGAGTGTGCAGTTTTCAGTTGCTCGTGGCCTGATTGTTTTCAGTTCGTCAGTTATTCAGTGTGCAGCTTCTCTTCGTCAGTCCGAGTCCCCTGTTCCAAGTTGAGCACGGTCGGGCTCTGATCTGCAGCTTGTTTTGCTGGCTCTTCGTTCCATGACCAACAGCTGCAGTGCGTGTATGCACATCGTATTCAGCTTCTTGGTTTGATTGCCTGGGTGTGAGCTTCAACGTGATTTGCCTTGCTGATTTCAGAGACGTCACTTTCAAGCTAGTGCCTTCATTAGTGTTTTGTTTATTCAATGATGCAAGTAGCAGCAGCATGGCACGTTGGTTTCAGCACTAAGTGATTGTGTGCTCGTGATTTTCTTTTGATCTAACCTTTCACTTTCAAGCTACAGGATCAGTCATTGAAAGCTCATAGCTTGAGTGCTGTACGTAGTGAAGGTTTTACTCAATTGTGCTCCAAATTTCGATCCGGTTTTTGCAATGACATTCTATTGATCCGAGAAATTTTATCTGAGTACTCTCATCATGAGTTGACGTTGGTATTTTAGTTTGGAGAACTTACTTCTTCTCTATAGAAGTTGAGTGATTCTTTTCAGTCATCGGTTCGATCTTTGCTCTCGTCGGCCGTGTCGCGATAGTTTGAGGTGTCCCGCTGTGTTCCTAGGGAACATCCACCCAACCACTTGGGTCGTGGACATCTCGGTGCTCTCTTTGCTCGTGACACCTTGCTACCAGTTAGCACGTGTGTTACTCGTCTCTCGTTTGAGTTGCTTTTGAGGTTGGGGGTTGAGCCGATGACCCAAAATTGAAAAGAAAAATCGAGGCTCCCATTCACCCCCCCTCTGGTCGCCGTTTCGGTCCTTCACTCCTCTTCGCAGCAGCTTGGCAGGCTGATATCGCTTCTGCTGTGTGTGCTTAAATAAGGCCCTATTTGGTGTCGAGCTCACAACCGCTGAATTGTTTTTATTTTTGTCAGGCACCTTCTTGCAAAACAGCTTCATGAGTGAATTTTTTGTTTTTCGTCCTCTCACTAACGAATAAGCTGAGTTGAAGCTGAAAATGTAGCCTTTGACAGCTCTCTCTCGTTTCTCTTTTTCACTGCATGAAATTGTTGGTGAAACTGTTTTGCCAATCAGTTTTTTCCAAAATGGCTCAGGTTCACCTAGAAAGTTGCTCATGAATTATTTTTCAAAAAAAAAAAAAAAACAGCTTCACTAATTAAGCTGACCTGTGCCAAAACGGGACTAAATATAATACTTCGATTCTCATTTTTCTTCTCCAAGAAATCTGAAGATAAAGCACTTCAATTGTCTAATGTAAAAAAAAAAAAAATGCCAAGGCGAGCATCGATCGTGTCGTAGACAAGGCGGCACACTTTGGTCTGTGCGCCGCTTGTTGTTCGCCAGCCTGAAGCTGGAGGTATGGTGTCGTTGGGGAATACCATGGTGAGGCCGGAGTGGATGCCAATCTGGATGGGAGGGACAAGACGACAATGACGATTTTTCTTATGCTCAGCCGTCCGATAATACTTATGCTTGGCTGTCCAAAATATCAGCCAAAAAATAATTCTATTGACCCATATCCATCTTTCTACTGGCCTTTCCCATAGTGAACACCGAAACCCTTTTTTAATGCGGTCAACATGTATTACTTTACAACAAAAATGTATAGAGACGAGTACAGACATAATTTTTTTAGAACAAAAATATATATTGATATTGTAGTCTCTGAATCAATCAATACATGCATAGAGACAGCACACACACATGACTGTACTAGAAGGGTACATAGGGATCATTGTCCAGTTCGTGCTACCGAGGTTGTAGCCCTTGGTTTGGCTCTTCGTCATCACCAATGCACCACCGAGGAAAGGAGTAGTAGACGGCGAGAACTCCAAGGCCATAGGAACCATAGTACGAAGTGTAAAGGTCGTTGCTCCGCGACCACGGATAGGGCTGTGAGGTCCTAGAAGATTCCGATCTCCAAAGCTATCCTGGGAACTCCCTGAACTGCAGTTTTGAGCTCGACAATGAATTGCCCAGAGACGATGTACCGGCTGAATTTGGCTAGCTGCTAAACAATCTTCTCGATCAGGTTCGGCCATACAGGACGACACGTTCCAGATGCCTCCTATGCCTAAAACAAACCAATGGGCATCCGGATCCAGGCCTCCACTATATATGTGCTTGGAAATTAGATTGCCATTGTACATACTACTGGGAAGCTAAATCAATTCCTAATATCACTTCCAGCATACTTTTTTGTTGTGTCCATATGCGATACTGAACTAGTGGAGGTTGCTTGATATAGTACTGACTGCTAGTGTATATATATAGAAGACTGGAATGAGAACTAATACAGTCGTAAGTAGGGATATTTTTTATTTTGTCCCCAAAGTACTAATATATTCAACGAAACTTAGCTTTTAGAATCTAGTGGCGGCAGAGCCCTGCGTACAAATTCGCTACTATATATTGGTGTGGCTAGTTGGATATGCTGGCATCACCGCGATCACTTTGCTCTTATGCGCTAACAAAGCACTGAACCGAACTAGTTCATTTCTAACACCTCCCATACAAGGGGGACTGCATCGTAAGCTGGGTCCTGCACCTTCATGGTCGGATTAAGTACCACTAAGCGCATGCATCAGTGCAGGTTGATTGACGAACAAAACTTTCAGCAACATCAGTAGAGATATTTTCTGATACTTCCTATTCCCAACAAGTGGTATTATTTACACCAGGAGTCTATACTACTCAGTAGTATTATGGGTCAGCAGCAATGCGGCCTACTAACTTAAGGTCTTCCCGTGACGTCGGCTGGAGGTACATGCAAAGGTTTTTCTTATAACATATCAACATGGAAGAAAGGGAATATAAATAGGAGTGGCCCTAATCCACGGCGTAGTATAATGTGCTACAGGTCCCAGGATGTAATCACTACAGGAATCCGCCCCCCTTTGCACTCGGCAAAGGCTTTGCCGAGTGCCGCACTCGGCAAAGTGTACTCGGCAAAGAAATCGTCGGCAAAGCATTCTTTTGTCGAGTGCCAGGTATCGGGCACTCGGCAAAGGCTTTGCCGAAAAGCCCGAAAAACACTTTCGACAAAGAAAAAACACTCGGCAAAAGATAAAAGTCGAAAAAAAACCAAAAAAATAGCAAAAAAAAATTTTTTTTTTTTTTGGAGAGGACGCCACCGACCAGCTACCACTTCTCTCAACCATGGTCTTTTTCCAAGTTTTTCAACACTTTTTCACACTTTGCGGCGAGTGGGATTCGAACCCACAACCTCTCCCTCGTGTCTACTGCCTTACCACTTTGCACTACTAATTGTCACTTGTGTTCAGATTCCGTATTAGCTCCTCATATATTATACTAAATCGGAAATTCAAATTTTTCAAAAGCGACCTCGGATGCAAAAAACTTCCTAAATAAAAATTGTAGATCTTGAAAAGTTGTGAAACTTTGTAGTTGACAACTTTGTGATTTAAAATCGTTTAGGTCCTTAAAAACTGGTTTGAAAACAGGATTTGCCGAGTGCCTTTTTAGGCACTCGGCAAAAAGAGCCTCTTTGCCGAGTGTAAAAAAAACTTTCGGCAAACAGGTTTTTCAAACCAGTTTTTGAGGCCCCAAACGAGCTTAATAAAAGTTGTCAACTGCAAAGTTTCATAACTTTTGAGATCTACACTTTTTATTTAGGAAGTTTTTCCATCCGAGGTCATTTGAAAAAATTCAAATTTTAAATTTGAGAGCGCTTTTAGACCTAGTTTTGCATGATAAGATGAATTGAAATCAAAAAGTTTTGTACTATAAAGATTCATATCTTTTGGAGACTTACAAAAAGTTTACTTTGGTCATTTATTTATTTGACAAAATGTTAGTAACATTGTTCGTAAATCTTATTAATCTCTCTTCTAGTTGTAGGAAACTATGAAAGGATATGAAAGAGATGTAAGTTTTGTGAACAGCGTTATTGATGCTTTGTCAAATGAAGAAATGACCAAAATAAACTTGTAGAGCTTGAGAAGTTATGAAACTTTGTAATTGAAAACTTTTTATTTAAGCTCGTTTAGGGCCTCAAAAACTGATTTGAAAACATGCTTTGCCGAGTGCCAAAAAGACACTCGGCAAAGAGCCTCTTTGCCGAGTGCCTTTTTTTTTTTGACACTCGGCAAAGAGTTCTTTTGCCGAAAGTGTTTTTATTTGATACTCGGCAAAGAAGATCTTTTGCCGAAAGTGTTTTTCTTTGCCGAAGTTTTTTTATTTGGCACTCGGTAAATAGGCTCTTTGCCGAGTGCCCGACGTTTTGCTCTCGGCAAATATTTTTGCACTCGCAAAGAAGCGGATTCCTGTAGTGAATTTATCCTATATGCCATCTTTTATTTGAACCAATATATGGTGGTAATCTTGGCTGAAGGTATATATAGGATGATACTGTGGACATAAAGCTACAAACAAAGATACCCATCCATGTGAGTGAGATTTTGAAGATATATTGAAGGACTGTTTGCTTTCTCCCTAGGCACCTGGGCACCAGATCATTACATGACCGATCATCTGCAGCCTGGGGGTTGCGAAACTGAAAGCATGGTTCAGACTTAACAGGAAGAAAAAAAGGTGGGTTCTTGAGTCATTTGTGCCTTTGTGCCTTTGGCGGATGCCGTCTTCCACTGTTCCTCCCTCGCTCCTCTGACCGACTCCAGTTCTACCGTCTCCGCCGGCCCCCTGCCCGTCCTCTCCGGCGTTTTTCGGGCGACGAGGGTGGGGGTCGGGCTTTTCCGCCGGTTCCCCTAGCTATAGTATTAGGTCGCTTTTCCTCTTGCCATGACATGGCTAGTCACCGCCTGGCTGCAATCGCCGCCGTCGCCATCGCTGCTGCTATGGCAGCCTACTTCGTCGACGACGGCCTCCCGGCCACGGCGAGATTGACAAGTAATAAGACTAGATGCTCTATCCATGGAGATAAAGTCGCGGGAGAACTCGCGTGCTGCGTGGAATTCGATCTGAGCTCCCCTGCTGCTACGGCCCGCCCCGTGCGAGGGGGCGGTGGAGTTGGAGGTACGGCCGCACCGTGTGCGCGCCCACCTACCCGGCTCGACGAAGATGATGCTGCTGCTGTTGGTGACGGCGGCGGCGGCGGCTCCAGTTCCGTCTTCTTCGGCGATCTTGTCTCGCCGGTGTCTAGGGCAGCCATGGGAGCTCCTACAAGATGCTCGGCGGTTCATGCCGTCGGCATGGCAGCATGGGCAGCGGCACAGGCAACGGTGGATTCGGCGATATTCACTGCATCATCTCACCGGCCGATGCAGCATCCTGGAGCGCAAGGGCGACGTTTCCGTCTGGAGCACTCATCGTGGTGGGGTCCACCTCCAGCACCGTGGGGCCCGCGACCACCAAAACAGGTCGCACATGCAGGGGTCACATGCAGAGGTGCTTCGTGTCCTTCTCGTTACTTCTCACTCAAAATGCATGCAGGCTACATCTACGGAGACGTGTGTGGACAATCAAATATCTTCAAGGACTACTACAAGCCTCTAATTGGCTACCTTTTATTTTCTTGTTTCTCTATTTCTTTTGCTTTTATGTATCTGTGCACACGATGCTGTCTAGCGCTTGGTCTGCACCCCTCGGTCCTACACCAACCTGCATCAAAGTTCCCGCATCATCGGTCCGGCAGTGAGCCACTCACCGGTTCTGGGAATGACGATCTTTTACCCGCCGGCGACTTCCTCAACAATATCTTCGGTTCGCCCGGCGATGCGTTTACATGTAGCCGCCCTCGACCATTTTAAGCCTAGCTTGGCGAGGCCTTTCCACACCAACGGCACCATCACTAGTGCAGGATTGACCCCTATTCCGGGTTCGAAACCCCCTCTACCCGTAATGCTACTACGAATAGGGGTTGAGGAGTAAAGGGTTTGGAACCTGGAATAGAGGTGCACCTTTACTCCGGGTTGGAAACACCAACCCGAGTAAAGCTCCCGCCGAGCACGTGGCCACCAAAGAGCTTTACTTACGGTTGGTGCTTCTAACCTGAGTAAAGATTGTTTTTTTTTTTCTTTTCATTTGAATTCTTGATTTGTTTGATTTTAATTAATTCATGAATTCTTTTTTTTTTCATTTTAATTAATGATTTGTTTTTGTTTCAAATTACATATACAAGTATTATACTCATATTAACTAATAATATAGGTGCACATATATTACACAAATATAATTAAAGTACACATATATAATTCCTCAAGTCCACAAACCATGATATAACATAATCATGAATACAATCAGATTCATTTGAGTGCCCATAACATCTAAGGCTCTAGCATGCACAGTAAGTCAAAAGTTACAAGGACTCGTGGTCTTGTGGATGGCCACCAAAACCCACTAAATAGATACTAATAGTATTTAGATAATAATAAGCCTTCCATCATCCTCCCCACACAGACCTCCATGTCCATCGTCCTCCAAGCAATCTGTGAAGAAATGAGAATGTGTTAGTTAAGTTGGCATTTCAGCTACTAGACGGTCGCCTAAATCATCGAAAATTTTTTGCTCTTGAAGATAGTCGTCCATGGAGTACAGATCAGCAGGGTCCATGCTGCCATCTCCATCCATGGCACAACGGGAGGACAGATTGCTGCTTTTGCAGAGAAAACAATGACCAAAATCACAAGAAAAAAAAAAAAAAAGAGAATAACTATTACACATTGTAAATTGGAATTTCATCGGTGGAACTGAAAGATAATCTTTTTACTTGCCGTAGCACTTTCAGTTTCTTCAGTATGTACCCATTAGAACCACGGACGGACGGAGATCAGGTTTCATGGCCAGATTCAGATCAGGTTCCATGGACGGACGGACCTGATTCAGAGATTTGGATTAGGGTTAAAGATTGTTGCTGGAGGAGATTTAGATGGGGATTGGGGGATTGGGGGCGTACCTCGATTTGGACCTGGGAACTACAGCATCCGCGACCTCGATTGAATCCTGGCGAACCTGGGAACCCTTGCGTGCTTGAGCGCAGGGCAGAGACCATTTCGCGAGATCCAGCGCTGTATCTGAAGAAGGGAAGAGCTGGTGCCTGTTATATTCTCCCCCACCTTTTACTCCAGGCTCAGCATAGCACCCCGGGGTAGAGATCCTTTACTACCGGGTGAGAAATGGAACCCGGAATAAAGGTCTAACCTTTACTCAAGACTGGAAGTTAGATCTGGGAGTAAATTTTCACCACTCTTTTCACTTCCCGCTATTGCTGTGATAGCTTTTTTTTCCTAAAAAAAATCTATTTCTTTAATATGTAAAGTCTACTTATTCCTGTAGTAAATTACGTAGCAGTCATAATTTTTTTTAAAAGAACAATTATAGTTGCTTTTGCATTATAAAAATTTTAAAATTTTAAAATTTGCTCCAAATTTAGGAAATCCAAAAATGTCTAATATATAGAGTGTAGATCTTAAAGAGCTAAACAAACGTGATATTCATGACTTTTCCATTTAAAATCATCTAGGGTTCCAAAAGTACCGCTAATGTGTTTTTATTTAAAAATCTTATAAATAATTGAAGTATGATTTTCATGCATGGTGATGACTGGTGGTCGACAGCCGGAGTGCATGTTTGTCAATTCGATCAATTAATAATAAAAAAAGAAATAAGATACTTGACATACATGCAATATATACGTGTATATACACTTGCTTGTGCACGTATAAGCTTTTGCTTGCCTAGCTTGCACGTGAATTTGGTGAGGCGCCGGCTGCCTGCTTGCTGGAATTCTGCTATAATTGCAAAAAAAAAAAAAAAGAAAGAGGAAGAAGGGAAAGTGAGCTGCGCTGGTGATTGAAAACATTAAAAATCCTCGAGGCCCTTTTGCAAAAATAGTGGCCAAGGGGTGTAAAAGAAAATGTCAAAAAACATCTAATCCAGATATGAAAAATCCAACCCGAGTAAAAGTTTAGATTTACTCCAGGTTGGTGTCACCACCTTGGAGTAGACCTCCACTCCCGGTTTGAAACGACAACCTGGAGTAAAGGTCTACCTATAGTCCTGGTTGGAGACTCCAACCTGGAGTGGAGGTCCCTGGCTCGCGTGGGTGATGATGGCCGGGCTGCGGCGGGGGGGCTCTACTTAGTAGTTGGAGACTCCAACCTGGAGTAAAGCCCCATTTACCCAGGGCACAAAAATACCGAAATAACCACGAAAATGGCCTCCGGAATAGAAGTTGATTGTGTAGTAGTGCATGCATCTGCGAAGCCTCTACTTGACCGCCCACTGGTGATCTCAAGCTGCCGTGGTGTTTCAGGAACTGTGTCCAATAGGGATCTTTATGTATTGGGCTCCTTTTTTAAGGACCCAATTGTAACCGTGCTGCTTTAATATAATATATGTGTTCTTGTCAAAAAAAACCAAAAGAAAAAAAAAAAACTAGTCAGAGTTAGTAGGGATCGCAGGAGCTGATACCACAATCTTGGGATTATAGAAGAACAAAATTTATGGTTTGAAATTTCATAAGCAATTAATGAAGTAAATTAGCAGAAGCAAAATTTGATTTCTTTAACCAGTGCTACACATTTTGTCGCAGCAGGAAGATTTTTTTTTTTTTTTTTGATATCTTCAGTACGTATAAGTTTGATATTTGAAATGAAGCGCAAATGATATTTTGACTCTAGTGCTTGCCATTTGTTGAACGTTACTATCTTGCACACAACTATTCAAAGAGAAATCAATTACAGTTAACAAACCATTTGCTGAATTTCAGAGGACAATCTTCAAGCATCAACAACTGTGGCGTAGAACATACACAACACCTTTCATCCTAGATCTGCTTTTCACTCCAAAACTAAACTACTTTTGCCAAGACTGTATAGTGAAGCCTCCACCCTCCACTAGTTGCCCACACGATGCATGAGTAGCCATGATCGACGTCGATGCATTCGCAAGTGCTTCTTTCTCACTCCCCTAGCTGCTTTCTCACCGCTCACAAGGGCGCAAGCAGAGCCCTTGCGATGATCGGATCTCGGATCGGATCCATTGCTGGGACTGGGACTGGGATGGGACAGCACAGCTAGTTTGGAGCAGAGCTTGCTTGTCTACTTGCTAGCCTCTTAGTCCACAACGCCACTGGGTGGGTGGTAGGGAAGCTCCTACGGGATTCAGGTAAAAGCCAACACCCATGCTTCAGTGCAGGGAGAATCAATGAAAGCTTTTGCCAAGAGTGTAGAGAACGTTCCAGACACTTCCCATTATTCCCACACGATTCGTTTGTGTTGTGCATGCATTTGTTGACCCACCTAGTTCATCCTTGGGTGGTGTTTGCACTGCTTTTGTGATGACTTCTGCACGGGTTATTTTGAGATTATCAGGCTGTTTCGGCTGCAGTCCTTCTAATGTGCTGTCACGGAGGAGACACATGGTCTGGTCTAGTACAGCTACATGGGCATAGGTGTTTAGTTGGTGAAATACTTTGGGTTGAGCAACTGTAGCACTTTCGTTTGTATTTGGTAATTATTGTCCCATTATAGATTAACTAAGCTCAAAAGATTCGCCTCTCGCACTTTTCAGCCAAACTGTATAATTAGTTTTTTTGTTCACCTACATTTAATGCTCCATGCATGCGTTATAAGATTTGATGTGACGGGGAACTGTACCACTTTTTGGGTTACTGTATGGGAACTGAACACCGAGTATATATGCTAGCGGTGCCACCTCTTCTACAGGATCGGAACATAATTTGGTAGATGCACGTATTAATTTCCGCACTTACTGCCGGAGGTTGGTACTGATCGAGCTCCTGTATTTCCTCCATGATTCAAGTACAACTGTACAAGCACATGCATCAACACAAGATGTGACTCAACTAAACTTATCTCAATTGCTACAGATAAGGTGATTCTGGGTGGGCCCCACTAAAAATATACTGTAAACAACTACACTGGCTAGCGTTTCACTGGTAGTCTTTTTTCTCAGCTGTCTCTCTTTCTGTCCAGACGGCGGTGGCCCTAGCTTCCCTCTCTCTTATGGTCATGGTGAAGGCGATCATGACGATAGAGGTTGGTGGAGATGCCTTGGCAGCAGGGCAGCGAATCGTCCTCGATGACAAGGCGAATGAGCGACGGCTACGGGCATACCAGGCGTTCCAAATATATGAAAAACAAAACTAATGAAAATAAATAGATTATTTGAGATCAGATATATGTGTGGCCTCGTCGGCATGGAGATGAATGGTACAAATTTAAGAGCTGACAAACTCTTTCCTCCTTCACTTTGGGCAATAATCGTTTTAGTTACTGCTTTAGCTCTTGGCTACAGCTCTAGACAGATGTGTGGCCACTATAGCAGAGATGCTGTTCAGCTGCAGACCGTAGCCAGCAGGTCCCAACGGCCGACAACACTGCCTGATGTGGAGCTTCATGGTACTCATATTTTCTGTAAAGACGGATCACTGCCATATGTTGGCACTGATGCCCAGCAGCTTGCAGCGCTTCACAGGCCTGCCCAGCAGCTTGCAGCGCTTCACAGGCCAAGGTCATGTCTGCTGCTTCAGTGCACTATGAGGTAGAGGAGATCAGAAGAGCACATTCCGGAGACATCCTATTCCCCAAAGGTTATATTTTCTATATCCATGATTTAGATCGACCCCGTGCCACTACTAGCAGTGCGTGTTTTCTCATTTCTGTTGCGGGCGCGCTCATCAGATCAGTGCCACCCAGTAGTAGCTAAAATATATAAGAGATGTCAAGGGAAGGGGGCTACTGACTCTAGATTGAAGTATAAGAGGTAGGGCAATCGGGGTCATATATATATCAAGTAACAAGCAGGGGGTGGTTGATGTAGCGCCCTATTCTGTCCGTGCATTAACCGCATACCTAACCTGCAGTAAAAAGACTAATCTCATCATCAATGGACGCCTAGAAATACTATGCACACTGATTGCCGTCTGTGGTCAAAAAAGGCCCACCAGTTCACTGCACATGGAAGGAGATATATACCTGACCCCCGGCAGCCCAACATCCCTGCTTCTCAATTACTTCTGTTCTTGTCTGTTATCTACCTGAAAATACACAACTGACTCTTGCCTACCTGTTGCAATGCTTGAACAGATAAATATTATCATGGTCCCATGTTTATTTCCAATGAGAAATGTATCTATTTAGTCTGCCTTTGTACCCATCTCCAAAATGTATACATTAGGAGACAGCTAATTTTGTTAATGAGCCATTCACAAAATGTACCATTCTCCAAAAATACTCAACAAGTTTTGGAGGAGATTGTCTTATTTACGAAGACAACAAAACCACTCATTTCTCGAAGTTGTTCTACAGAGGTGTCTCTTTAATTAAGAGGTCTTCCCTAAAAGTAGGTCACATTTTCTGAAGTGGGTCTCTTACTGTGCCCCTCTCAGTTAATTAGCTTGTTGCAACACGGATCGCTGAGTAGCGAAGGTCTCTGTGTCACAGTCACCTTCGAGGGGGCGGCGGGGGATACAGCCGGGCGGCGGCCTTGGGCGGCAGCCGGGCGGCGTTGACGTCGGGAATGTCGAAGTAGGGGGCGGTGGTGAGGACGAATGGCGTCATCAGGGCGACAGCAGTGCGGCGCGCGCGCAGCGCGGGGGTGGCGGCGTGGGCAGTGGCGTTCGAGGCGGGGGCGGGGGGCGCGCAGGGCGCCTGCGTGAGGGCGGCGCGCGCGAGGACAACAAGCAGCGCTGGTGTTGGCGGCGGCGGCACACGTGCGCTAGGGTTTGAGGGACAGCTGAAGACTGAATCAATGAAAGCTTTTGCCAAGAGTGTAGAGAACGTTCCAGACACTTCCCATCCCCAACGATTCGTTTGTGTTGTGCATGCATTTGTTGACTCCACTAGTTCATCGTTGGGTGGTGTTTGCACTGCTTTTGCGATGACTTCTGCTCGGGTTAGTTTGAGGTTATATATGCTAGCAGTGCCACCTCTCCTACAGGATGGGAACATTGTAACAAATTTGGTAGATGCACGTATTCATTTCCGCACCTACTGCCCGAGGTTGGTACTGAACGAGCTCCTATATTTCCTTCGTGATTCAAGTATGACTGTACAAGCACATGCATCAACACAAAGATGTGACTCAACTAAACTTATCTCAATGGCTACAGAGGTGATTCTGAATTAACGTGTGCCATGGGCTAGAATTGGGCCAGTCATGGGTGGGCTAGGAGGGCCCAAACCGCCGTGTCCAGCCCATGAGGGGACGGGCGCGCGCGTGGCAGGGAGGCCCCGGCGCTCCCTGCGCCACCGCCGCCGCCTCCACCTTCCCCGTCTCCGTCTCTGCTTCCAATCATATAAGGAGGACCATTATTAGAAAATAAATAAATATTGTTTGTAAAAGGTATTCCGATCATATAAAGAAACCTTATAGAGATTGCTTAGATTATAAGTCTCACTAGCCGGGCTATATAAGCAAGGGTATGTAATCTCTTTGGGGAACGAGCAATAAAAAATAGTTCGTGCCTTCTCTCTTGCCCCAACCGCCGCCGCCTGCCCCTCCCTCACAAGTGCCACGCCGCGCCCGCCACCACGCCGCCGACGCCGCCACTATCCGCGCCTCCCCCTTCCGCCGTCGCCTCACACCGCCAGCCCAGCCGAAAGTGCCGCCGCCCCCACTGTAAGCCCCACGCCATCGCCACCGCCTCGGAGTTCGTTGGTGACGTGTCACAGCCGCCCAATCTAACCGGTTTGTGACAACGTGGAGCTTTCTTTGGAGCCTCCAATTAGTAATAGTAAGATAGCTACAACTGAAGGTGTGGACAGAAAGCTACAAACAAAGATCCATCCATGCGACTTTTTGAAGATATATTGAGGGACTGTTTGCTTTCCCCCTAGGCTAGTCTGCTTAGCAGGCAGAGCAATCTCTCAGACGTCCCACTATGGACGCCTGGCACGAGATTGTTGCCTGGCCGGCCATCTGCAGCCTTGGGGATTCGTAACCATATATTGATACCACAATCTTACGATTATCGAAGAACAAAATTTATTGTTTGAAAATTTATAAGCAATTAATGAAGTTAATTAGCAAATGGAAAATTTGATTTCTTAACCAGTACAATACATCTATTCTTATTGGATACGCAAATGAGGTGAAGTGTGATATTTGAATTGAATCGCAAATGATAATTTGACTCTGTAGTGCTGGCTTGCCTCTTGTTGAATGCTACTATCTTGCACATAACTATTCAAAGAGAAATCAATTACTGTTAAAAACCATTTGCTGAATTTCAGAGGGCAATCTTCAAGCCTCAAGTGTGGTGCAGAACACAAGCCAAACCTTTGATCCTGGCTCTGCTTTCCACTCCAAACAGGCACTGGCCTATGGGTCCTTCACTGATGAAGGGTGGTAGGGAAGCTCCTACTGATTGATGGTTCAGGTAGAAGTCAACACCTATGCATTAGAGCAGACTGAATCAATCAAAGGTTTTGCGAAGACAGTAGAGAAGTTTCCAGACACCTCCCATTCCCCCAACGATTCGATTGTGTTGTGCATGCTTTTGTTGACTCCAAGCTATCCACTACTCCTTCATCGTTGGGTGCTGTTTGCACTGCTTTTGTGATGACTTCTGCCCGGGTTAGTTTGAGGTTATATATACTAGCAGTGCCACCTCTTCTAAAGGGTTGGAACATTATAAATTTCCGCACGTACTGCCCAAGGTTGGCACTGATCGAGCTCTTGTATTTCCTTCATGATTCAAGTACGACTGTACAAGCACATGCATAAACACAAGATGTGACTCAACTAAACTTACCTCAATGCCTACAGAGGTGATATTGAAACCACTAAAAATATACTGTCAAATGTGCTGATTCATAACTAGCTAGTCCACTTCTTTTGACTTCTACCATTCTTATATTTGACAATTCGTCTTATTTAAATTTCTTATATCAATACTAAAATAAAAAATATTATAAAAATATCTCTAATGATAAATTAAGTCATAACAAAATAAGTAATATTTTTTAAAACTTTTGAATAAGACGAATGGTCAAACAAGAATGATGAAGTCAAAGAAGTGCACTTATTTGTGGACTGAGGGTGTAACTAGTGGTATCTAGAAATGAAAACACAGTAAATGTAAATATAGTCAACAATAATCTTAGCCATCACTGCCTTGTCAGTGCCATTTCATGCTAGCGTTTCATCTGTGGTATGTAATATATGAGCCAGGTCGTCGGGAGAGATACTCAGCACCCACTGCCATATTGAGAGAGGACACAGAGATTTGCAACTCTCACCGTTTGTATGGCACACGAGCAGACCAATCCTAATTCTCAATGCCGGTCTGTGATAGAGACCACTTGAAATTACAAAATTTACAACCAGCAATGTATACACACCAACAATGACAACACAAACACCACTGCACAGTTCGTATATACCAACATGCGGTTGTGAGATTACCACTCTTACTGCTACTGGTTTGTATGCACAACTGACAATACCAGAGGCACATTTCACTATTACGGCGCATCCCACTTTTACGACTATATTAATCATGGTTGTGTGTTTTGAGCCTGTTACCTAAATTTTTATGCCGTCCGTGGACAGCAAGTGCTAGTTTGTTTTTGTTCATGTGGAGACAAACAAGCTTGATTTAAGTGAGACGATGATGGCATATGTACTTGAGTCTGACAATTCAACTAGAGCAGCAGGAGTCTGATGAAAAAGGCAATTATAATATGAGACGCCATGATTACCTATTCACATTTGGGGCAACATTATTCATATGCATTCATTTAATGAACCACCTAGATTCTTTTTACCTTGATATTGATGTCCTGTCTTTGGATTACCTATGGGTTTGTGCATGTGTGTATTGTGCTTAGTTTGCTTCCACCAGTATTTGAGTCATGAAACTAATTAAAGATATATGCAACATAGTATTAACATAGCTTTTAGCAATATAGTACTAACGGGGCTAGAGCATTGGGCCATTCTTTTGGTGGTCTAGTTTTTTCTCCATAAGGACTCATCTTTAAGCAACAACCCAAGAATTACGTTACGCCCTGAGGACTACATATATAGCTCTTTTCAACAGACTCCTGCTGGTCCAGTTCCTCAAAACACTACTGGTCACCAACGAACTGCTCACTGTCTATACTCAATCACGAATAGATCACCATAAAGCATGCACACATTATGCACCACATAGTTTTGGTGCACTTGTTTCTACATTTGGCAACAAGAATGTGGTTTTACACATCCACAAGCTCAAGGAAGGAGTGAATTCACCCTGTGCTAGATTCACATCTTTCAACCAAACCAAATGAAAACTAAACTTATAAACATTTATAACCAGTATTTATTTGAGATGAGACATATCTGTGTCCTTTGTCGGGATTTCTCCATTTGTTTTTTTTAAAAAGACCTCTCCAGTTGTCATGGAGATGTATGGAACAAATTCAAGATCTGTCAGAACTCCTTCCTACTTCGGCTTTCCTACTTCTACAGGTAGCTTAGCTTTGGGCATAATCGCTTCAGCGATTAATGCTACAGCTCCACAGCTACGAGGTCGACACTTCTAGAGGCTGGCACATACCGAGCTCCAGTAGCCTGCAGTTTCATCTGTCAAGTTCATGTCGGTAGCTTCAGCGCACTTTGAGACGGATGAACATATCTCTAAGGCAAGAAAACCTGAAGAGGATATTCGACACTTCCTATTCCCCAAAGCCTCTTGATTTGTGCACATGCTTTAGATCGACTCACTACTAGCAGTGTGCTTTCTCATTTTTGTTACGAAAGCGTGGACAGTTCCACCTAGTATAGTAGCTAAAATATATATAGGGAGATGACAAAGGAAGGGGGCTAGTGTGTTTAGATATATAAAATGTTGTTTGGATATGTAGTGTTGTATATCACATATACCGAATTACACATAAGAGGTAGGGTTTATATATTCAGTAATTAACAAGCAGGGACCAGGGAGTGGTTTATGTAACTCAAAGGTTAACAAGACCATCAAAGTTCCATTATACTCAAGCTCATCTTCAAAGGGTTTTTTTTTTGAGACCGCGCCTAAGCGTGTTTTTCATCATCTTCAAAGGTTGATGTATTGTTCATATATGCATACCTATTATTATTAGGGATCCCTTATTATTAAGATCCCGTTTGGCACGGCTCACCTTAGGCAATAACTCCCCCCTGAACACAGCTTACAACTTTCATCGTACTGTGATCTCCAAAGAGCAACTCTTCTCAAAATCCCAAAACAAAAGGTGCTGAGTTGGAATCCCATTCTAAGGATTCTTGTGGTTCCGGGGAATCCAGCTACAGGAGAACCAGGAACAGGGAGCTCTCCCCTTTTTCCGCCCGACTCTTTGATCTTAACTTAAGAATGTAGGTTTGGGCATAATCACTTGATTTCTTGCTTTAGCTTTGGCTAGAGCTTGACGGCAGTGTTCTACCATAGCAAACATGCAGTGCATCTTCAGCGCACACTGATGCAGCTAGCACACTGGCTCTTCAGTTTCAGCTTCAGCACGCACTGATGTCTGCAGATTCCAGTTCAGCTTTAGCTTCAGCGCAGCTTGATGCTCCTGAACATATCTGTAAGGCAAGAAACGTGAAGAGCATATTCCGGACACCTCCAAAGGTTCTTGTTGTGTGCGCATGCTTTAGAATTTAGATCGATTCCAAGCTAGCCACTACCCACTACTAGCAGTATGCTTTCATTCTGTTACGGGCATGCGCGTGGACAATGCCACCTAGTAGTAGCTATATATGGGGAGATGACAAGGAAAGGGGCCAACTTTTCTTTTTAGAACTGAGGGAAACCCCCATTTCCATTAATAAAAATGGAAATACAATTCATCAACCTTACAGATAGAAAGATCCAGCAGCAACAGAACAGGAAGTAGAGTATCAGGCTACCCATGTAGCTCTAACCATAACAAGTAGCAAGACAGGGCTAACAACCCACAGCCATTACAAAACATGACAGTAACCAGATAGGGTTCACATCAGACAAGATACACCAGCTGTTTATGATGAGCAACAGCAAAGTATCAACGGATTCCCTCAACCAGACGGCACTGGGTAAGAACTGAAACTCCCATGAGACATGAAGTGACATATCCTTCCACCACGAGATTGCCGAGTCATCAGCAGCCTTACTTCTTCTGGGGGTCTTCATCATCTTGCTGCAGCAGCTTGACACGGGAAGGGGCCAACTGACTCTAGATATTAATGTAGTTTGGATATATATATGTAATATGTTCTCGTCGGCATTTCTTCATTTTTTTGTTTGAACAAATCTCCTTTGTCATGGAGACGCATGATTCAAATTTAAGAGCTGACGACATTTTCCTCGTTCCCTTTGCTACAGCTAGCTTTGGGCAATAATCGATTTAACTAGTTACTACTTCACCTCTTGCTAGCAGAGATGCAGTTCAGCTGCAGACCTTAGCCTGTCGACAGTCCCAAAGGCCGGTCACACAATTGTGAGATTCATGGTTCTCATGTTTTCTGTACAAGACGGATCACTGCCATAAGTTGGCACTGGTGTCCGGTACCTTGCAGCTTCATAGGTGACGAGCAGATTCCAGAGCATAAGTTCAATTTCATTGCACTCTGAAGGTGATTAAACGAGAAGAGCAGATTCCAGACACTTCCTATTCCCCAAAGGTTTTTTTTTTTTGCGTGCACGATTTAGATGGAGTCCAAGCCACTACTACCGGTGTGGGCTTTCTCATTTCTGTTACGGGCGCGCTCGACAGTGCCACCTAGTAGTAGCTAATTAAAATATATATGAGGAGATGTCAAGGTTAGGGGGTACTAACTCTATTGAAGTATGAGAGCTGAGGTTGGGCTATCGGGGTTATATATACATATTCAGTAAGAAGCAGAGGGTGGTTGATATGGCGCCCTATTCTCTCCGTGCATTAACCGCATAGCTAACATGCAGTACAAAGACTAATCTCATCTTCAATGGAGGCGTAGATATATTACGCAAGGTACAGGGCTGTGGGCTCAAGGAAGGGGATATGTACGTGACCCCCGGCAGGCCAAATGACTCACATCTCTACTGATGTAGAAATGAGAAATCCTTACGCCCATTGACCGCATACCTAACCTGCAGTACAAAGACTAATCTCATCTTCAACGGAGGCGTGTGTGGTCGAGAAAGCCCCATCAGTCTATTCTCTCCGCTATCTCCCCGTTTCTCTCCGGATGGCAGCAGCCCTCTTCCCTCTCTCTTGTGCTTTCGGCGATGGCTATGAACTCGGTTGAGAGAATAGTCAAGACACCTTTGGCAGCGGCGCGGTGAATTATCCTCGATGAGGAGGCGAAGGAGTGATGTGGCAGCCCTTGCAGCAGTCAAAATCCATGGTGGCAGGTTGCGGCAATGGGCACACCGGTCTCAAGATACGCAATGTCACTCTCTTCGTAGATAACCTGTGGTACAAACTCATCGAGATGCGTTGTACAAACTCAATCGGTTACACAACTGCTTCCTCTCCTTCCCTTCATTAATTACCAACCGGGGCTAAAGATCCATGGTAGGCCACGTGCCTAGCAGGACCTTTACTCCCGGTTGGGATCATCAACGGGGAGTAAAGGTGGACTTTTACTCCCTAACCCGTACTCCCGGTTACATAACCAGGAGAAAAGGGGGTTCTCGACCAGGAGTAGAAGTCCCTCGTGTACTAGCGTGTCCTTGAACAGTTAAGGGATGGTCTCCTGGAATAAGAATATACTCACGAGCAGTCACAGTGTTCTGTTTTGTACGCACCAGAGAAGAGCCTGTAAGCATTTGATATGGTCCATACAGCAGAGCCACCTAATATCAGATACTCCCATAGGAAACATACACACTACGTGATGATTCCGACGACCATGTACTCCCTTTATTCTAAATTGTAAGACGTTTGGGCTTTTCAAATACATTATTTTTAATATATATCTTGACATAGTATCGGGGTTATTAAAAGTCTCTTGGAATCCTTGCTCCCACAAAGAATCGGAGCATTGCTGGAGTCTTCAGGCTCGACACCTGTCCAAGATGTTTTCCCCTTTGGCAACCACCCGCAAGGCCGCAGCCCCACCCACATGCCCGCCTACCCCTCCGCGGTCCAAAGCTTGTCGCCCTAGCTTCCCACCTGCGCCACACCGCAACCCTAGCAGGACATGTCGATCCCTGTCTCCTTTCTCTCCTCTACCACGCCGCCGCCACCACCACCGCAGCTCCGCCCCTCCCCTCTCTCTCCCTCTCCACGCCTTCCTACCCTCTCCTCCCCACGCCGCCACCATGGCACCACGGGAGCCGTCATCGCTCGATCATGGGAAGCTCTGCTGCCTCTACGATGCGGGGGAGCACGTTGATCCGCGAGATCCGAATCCCGTGGTGGCGCTTTGGGTCTTCAAAGATGGCGATGGAGCTCAAACGCCTTAGCGATGAAGTGGTCCAGGTGATGTGCGCTGCATTATTTTTTATCTATCTAAACTTCTCTTTCTTACAGTCTCTCGATCTGGTGCCACCGATGAAGGTTGCGAGAGGGCATGGCCGCATTGCAGGAGGCATTAGATCTCGGTCCCCCACCCGCTGCCATCGTTCAGTAGTCGATCGACTCTAGGCTGCCTGCACCGCCTACAAGGCTACTCACGTTCACGTCCCCTCGCCAGCCATCAAGGTGATGCCTTCCTCTCCCACACTCCCATTTGTATACATCCTATGATTATGCAATGTAGGAGATGAGCTATATTGCTACCTACAGTAGAGCTAAAGATGAAAAATTGTTTTGTTTGATAGTCTCACATCATATTTAGGCATAGTTGTGATTGGAGATGCTTTGTGTATTCACTACTATGGTATTGTCTTGCATGGCTTCAAATACTCTGAATTAACTTGTCAAATTTATATAAATATCCTATGTTATACATACTGTAGTAGCAACCCAATAATCTATCCTTACTTTGTAATGATTGATTGTTTCAGAATACGGGTGCTGCTTAGTGATATTGCTAGACTAAATCCAAAAAGTGCACCAGTAGAGGAAGACAACATGCCAGTTGTTGCAGATTTTGGTTCTGAAAAGGTAGGACAGTTCTTTCTCCTGAGTTCCACGGTCATATTTCTCATAAACTACACACCCAGCTGGAGATCAGTCTCTTTTTTTGTATATCTTTATTTTTTTGCTATATGTGCTCATGTCCTGCACTTGTGAGTGGAATTACCACTCCATCACTTGTCCGATGCTTCGAGCGATCTTGATGAGCTGAGCGCAAGAAAAATGTCAATCTATTTGATTACTCTTTTGCTACCGAATCTGGTGTTTGTGGATTTGTGATAAATTTGAATTGTTACAATTCTAACACATAGTTTCATGTTTTTTCGTGCTAGGAGATTGATTAGTAGCTGCACTCAGCGATGAAGTCATCTACTCATCTCTGAGGCATCTGCACTTCCTCTGTCATTTCTTTTGTTATATCTTCCAAAAATTTGCATACTGCTGTCAGTTTCCTTTTTAATGCTTCCTGTATAGTAAGAAGAAGCACATGTGAGTCAATCATTGCAATAAAGAAATAATAAGCAAATATTATTTCAAATGTTATCAGCAGGGTATGCTGATAAATTGAAATAATCTATTAATAGTTTACTACAGATGGTTCGTGACTTAAAGCATACAGTAGTATTTTTGGTTGCAGAGAGTTGCAACCTACATATAGTCAAGAGCATACCTCTCTTTTCATTTTTGTTCTGGGAAGTTGATGGAAGGATGTTTGAAAATAACTTGAGGAACAGTATCAGTAAGAATCCCATGAACGGAACAATGATGAACACAACATCCTAGACCAGCATGTAGATATCTGTTGTTTTGCGTGTCAGATGTTGCCTCTGTCTTCTTGAAAGGCTCTTCCCACCAGCAAGGTTCAGCAGCAATCTTGATGAAAGCAGACTAGAGCAGTTTTGTCTCTAACCAATAATGTTGCAGTGTAAAAACGAATTCATCCTTCCAATGCTTAAAGTTTAAAGGTTAGCTATCCAATCAGCCCTTAACAGAGAAATAAAGAAGAATCAGGCCAACAATTCATCTTAGCCTCCGCTTTGGTCTGTGCTCATAAAACTTGATTTTGCCTTCCCTTTGCTCTGCGTGCTTTGGGGTCTCTTTGTTCATGCAGCACCACCCGTCCAGCAGGAACAACTCCAGTTTCTGGGACACCAGCTCCAGCTCCCTGCTCCCCCATTTGGATCTCCACCTGCTGCTCGAAATCTTACATTTGGCACTAAAAAAACTAATTGTAGTATTAGTCGATCATATATTCTGGTGAACTATCTTGAACCATGTCATATTTTTAAATTTAGCAAGATATTATCTGTCTTTTCTCAAACGGAGGCACAAACACTGTTTTTAAATAATTAAATATCCAGTATGGAGCTTTGTAATAGTTTTTCCTCCCTAATTTAAGCAGAAAATAGTTGGATGCATATGAATTGCCTTGGCTTGCTGCTATTGTTTAGTCTGATTAGGTATCTTGATCATGGTCATGTTTTATATGTATTCTAAATACGTGAATTTGGTAATTTCAGGGCACTCCTAGCTGCAGAAAAAGGGCATTGTGCCACTACTGCCCAAAAAGAATATGAAGGTTACATGGATTTTATATACTTCAGTAACTAGATTACGTATCTCGATCTTGGACACATACTTTACATGTCCTTATTGAGTTTGATAGTTTCCATGATACTCCTAGCAGCAGATAGAGGTTGTATGGCCACCAGGATGTATAGCCGCCATATGGGTCTCATTGGTGTTGATTTTGTAGCAATAGAGTAGAGTGATTGTGCATACCAGTTGTACACCTGAACAAGAGGCATCATTTGATGAATTACCGTGGATGCGATGGCTATATGTATAGTGTATGACCCTCATGATTGATTTGTGACCTTCATATGTGAAATTAAATGGAGATAAATAATGGATGTATTAAGTTCCGAACCTGGCTGTCAGCCATGTGACATTCTCACTAATGATGGCTTATAAAGATGTACTTGTCCTTAATGTGTTGCTTGGAGTATTTGGGTTTGGAAAATATTGATTCTAGGAAAGGAAGATTCTCCTATGTGTTCAGACCAGATACAACAAAGATTATGTATATAAATGTTCTGCTCAGATCTTAATGTTATTGTATAATTATCAAGCTGTGCCTATTAAGTGTTAGACAACAACTTTTGTTCTTTTAAGTCATTGTAGGGCGCCAAAGGGCTCGATGTTCTAGTATATCTAAATCCATAGCTACGATGATTTCCAGTTAATGCGAGTGGAGCCTGGCCCAAGGTGCTATAAATCTCGTGCAGCACGGGCTCCAATGCTGGGCCAGGGAAGCCAAACACCGAACTGTGCTCCCGGGGCACAGCCGAGCCCTAGGGCCACCCTTCCAAACACGCCCATAATGTGTATACCCTAATCTACTCATAAGTAAAATTGACATGCCTTCTGATTTCCAAAAATGGAAGTCGAGTCCTGAACCCAAAACCATCTTCCTCATTGTCGGCCTATGTTCCTCTGCGACACAATGTCCAGTCCACGTACGTATGTGTTTTTTTTGCACTTCTGCCTCCAGGTACGTTCTGGTGGACTCCTTCACATTGCTGCTGTGATGGAGTGTCCCAGCGTGAGCACTGGGAGAAGCCGGGCGTCTTTCTGTAGAACTTGGTCAAGGAGAAGCTGTGTGGAAGCTGTAGTGTTCGAACGGCTTGCTCAGGCACCATACCCACTTCTAAAATCCTCATGGTTTTCTTACAAAACCATTGGAAGGCACTTGCGATGTTATTCCAGATGCCTCCTAATCTCATGCGTGTGTTTCCATTTTTGATGCCATTAACTTATCTAGCATTTCTATCTCTCTTTGGTCGCCAACAGAATGATTGATAGAGGCCTACTACTTAAGATTAGAGCAGGTTGCTACAACTGAGAGATCAAAATGGGAGGTTGGTCACACTACGCCTGGACTGGGTGCATTGCTTCTGCATTTATATATTAGCTTGCTCTCCATTAAATATTAAATGCATTAGGACATTTACAATTAATGTAGTACAAATCAAAGACTGCATTCATGCGCGCCCAATTCAATGACAACGCACTCATGTCTTAAAATAGTAGATATCGATCATTGTTCATCTGTATAGTTTAGACTTCAGAGCCAAGAGTCAGATTGCTACCATTTTATAATATTTAAATGTGTGTTGTGTTGACTCACTCAAGAGCCAGATGTGATTAGCACTGTTACCAAAATGACGGAGTCCTAAGCCTCGGGATTACCAAGCTATGATGGATCAATGATACTCGTGACATTTCCTGTGGACAATATCATATCAATCCACATTGGTCTGCTTTCTGTACTCCTTACAAACCCAATGGGGAAGATGGTACAGATCGCCAAGGGTATTGCATATCTAAGACTATGCCCTGTATATGCCAACTTGTCAATGTGAGTGCAATAATAACATTAATTATTATCAAACAGCCTAAAATGGTTTCCCCAAGTTCTATCGACACACAGCCTAAAATGGTGCTTGTATCTGTTTGTCTTCCTGGTACTATGTACTACACTCTCCCTCTTTGTTCTTCCCGATGAGTCAGCAAGCAATATTCTCAGGAATAATGTTATCCAACACAGCGTTACACAGGACAAATAAGGGCCGCATATTATTCCTTTCCAGGTTAACGAAAAAGCAAATGCACAAACCTCTGAAAAAATATGTCTGCCAATAACCAGCTGCAGCCAAGCAGAGCCTGCTTGCCGATTAGTTGTCACTGTAACGATGATGGCTGGGGAGATCCCCTCAACGTGCTGGCATACCATCCTCCTTTGTGTTTCGAAGGGCGCGGCGTCATGCAACTTGTTGCTATGGCACTTGAGATTGCCATTGCATTCTCCTACGCGACTCAGCTCCATGGCTCCATCCCCCATTGTTAAGGGCTACGTTGAAGGACGGGCACATATATATTTTCAACAAAACTAAAGCGTGGAGAACTGATTACATGCTGGTGTCAACAACAGAATGCTGCAATTAGTTTCATGCTTTTGTTTGGGTACAGCTTTCAAATCAGTGCTAATGCTTATTTATGTTATAACACATAGTTGAATGGTGTTATACGTCAATTAAATTTTGTTCATATGCAAATATGTAATATACGTCAATTAAATTTTGTGGGGAACTGCTACACATCGAAAGTCTAAACTGCAACGGACCATGATGCAAGATGCGTGCAACCCGATCCTGCACGGCCCGCAACAAAGTAAACAGCTTAAGTTTCGACAATTTCTATCCGGCCACAGGAGGAAACAGCTTAAGTTTGCTGTCTGCTAAACGATCTTCTTGACCTGCTCATGCAGCAGAGGAGATGTTCTAGATGCCTCCAATGCCTCAAACTCTGCTGTCCAGGATACGTTCCAGATGCATCGTATTCCTAGATCACCACACTGCTCCACAATCTGCTAGGAGGTTATGTGTGCAGTTACTCTATAATCATCTAGCTGAGCATAACTTCGATTGAAGGTGTATTTAGAGCTGCTTTACTGGGGACAGTTAGGACACCATGTGAGCTACTGGGGACATGCAGGCATGAGTTAAGATTCGTCCATGAGGGGAACCAGCTCTGGTCTTTTGATCACTTCTTGCCTGACATGTATCCTTGGCACTCAAGTAGCTCCTGTTCCTTTTTCCACATGAGGCAACCCCATTTCCACTAAGCATAACGGAAATACATCCGAGCATTCGAGCGAAGAGAAAGACAGAATTATGAACGGAGCGAAGAGAAAGACAGAATTATGAACGTTTCAGAAAAACTACTGCTTCAACTGCATCTCTCTGATTTAGAGAGCAGCAAGCAACCAGGCTCCTCAGCTATGATTACCAGACTTTTCATTACAGACAGTTTGCAGCGACCACCAACAGTTCCACGTTCAACCAAGAGATGATGAACATGAGACACCAGTACCAGCCACACAACCAAAAACAATTTGCTTGTCTTGTGTAGACGCCTGCAGTGTTCGCAATTTAAGATGAGCTTCCTCCAGCAACCCTTTTGATATTTTTTCTGGTCCGCGTTCTTGTCACCGTTTCCTTTGACCTCAGCAACTTTGTCTATCGTGTTGACACCATGTCACAGCCGCCTTGGGGAGGGGGCTGCAGCGACGAGCGCCAGCGGCGCGGCTAGGGCTGGGATAGGGGGCGCGCGTGATGGAGGAGGTGGCCGGTAGGGTTATGGAGAGAGAGAGCCTGAAGACCGGAGCTGTCCGGTGTTACCCTTTTAATTTTTTTGGTTGATTCAACTGATTACAAGTCCCTTGTTTTTATAGTCCGGAGAAGACTTATATCATGTCGGGTCGGTGTTATCCAAGACAAGACGCAACAAAGTTCTTGCAACAGTTTTTCCCAGCCACGGGCTGCACTTCTCCTTGCCAAACAAAGATTTTCTCTGAGAGATTCCATCTTCTCCCATATGTAGATGCAACAAAGGATGAGATGTTCCAAATGCCTCCTGTGCCTAAAACAACTCACTGCACTGCTGGTTGCTAGTAATATCCCTTTTATCTGTTGCAACCATTTTGCTGTAGTGAACTAGCCGAGATGAATTGAGCATAGCTATCTGTGATGCTGTATATATAAAAAACTGGAATGAGAAGTACAAACCGTCAGCTAGGGACATGTGACATTTTTTTTAAAACAAACTGATTTCACCAGTCAGATTTATTAGTAGGGCTTGCAAACTATTATATAAGGCTACCAATACACGGGAATACTAAGGGCCATATATTATTCCTTTCCAGGTTAACGAATTTTCTTGACCAATAACAATGAAGAAAAAATCGTGTGACAAGGTCCGCAAAGAAAAAAAACACATGTTGGGGAGCAGAGCTTTGCTTGACACATTGGTTATCACTATAACGTTGTTGGCTGGGGAGATCCCATCAACGTCTTGGCATAAAATCCTCCTCTGTGCTTCGAAGAGCGCGCGGTGTCATGTAACTTGCTACTACGACACTTGAGATTGCCGTTGCATCCTCCTACGCGACTCACCTCCATGGCTCCATCCAGATCCTTAAGGGCTGGGTTGAAGGACGGACGCATATATATTTTCAAGAACAGAACTAGAGCGTGGAGAACTGAATATATGCTGGTGTCAACAACAGGATGTTTTAGTTTGGGTAGCTGGCTTTTGAATCAGTGCTACTGCTTATTTATTATGCTATAACTCGTAGTTGGATGATATTAAACATCAATTAAATTTTATTTATATGCAAAGATGTAGTAAGCGTTTGCTTTTTACTTTACATGCATGCCTGTGGGGAACTGCTCCTCATCGCTAGTCTCAGCAACACACCATGCGGCAAGATACGTGCAACTCCACTATCTGCTAGTAAGTTCTGCTGGTTACCATCAACCACTACAGGAAACAGGTGCTTTGCCGAGCGCTTGGTCTGTTCGGCAAAGCCCATATAGCCGCCGGCGAAGACTTTGCCGAGCACCATGCTCGCATAGAACTGACGGGGAAATTTTTCACGGAAGAGGTCCTATGCCGAGCACTGTAGATGAGAACTCGGCAAAGCCTTTGCCGAGTATCCGCTGTAGCCGCCGGGCGAAGAAAAGTGGCAGTTAGCTGCCATCCTAACTGGCGGCGGTTACGTCCGACCTCGCCGAGCACCTGCAGCGCCGAGCTCGGCAAAGAGTTTTCATATTTTTAAAAATTGAAATTCATCGCTGAGAACTTCAGCTAGGTCCGCCGGCCAAGAAAATTTATTCTTTTTCTTTTTGGAAAATTCTGTGCCGAGTCCCGTCATGACGCCGCAAAGCAAAAAAAAAAATTTTTTTTGAAAATTCTGTGCCGAGCCTGCGCCACGCCGCAAATATCCAGCCTTTGCCGAGAGCCTTGTAAGAGAGCTCGGCAAAAATCCTGTTTTGCCGAGGGCCGGCACCATTCCTCTCGGCAAACCTGAAGGTGACCGCCGAACAACTATTTTCCCAGGTTTGCCGAGCATAATGGTAAATGCACTCGGCAAATAGTCCTTTGTTCTATTCGTTGCATCGATTTGTGGTAGCGAACTAGCTGAGCCCAATTGAGCATAGTTATGATTCATGGTGTATATATATAGAAGACTGTAATGAGAACAATGACCTTGCTCATGGTGTATATATATAGAAGACTGTAATGAGAACAATGACCTTGCTATGACTGCGAATATAATTGTTTTCCTGATAAAGAAAGGTATTATTAGATTCTCAAAGCATTACAGAAAGATGATAGAAGGCCTTGAAGACATACTTCCAATATAGTACAAAAATAAAGGTAGGGCGAGACACTATGCCTTTTGGTTGAAAACCACTCGTGGCATCGGTCTAAATTCTTTCTGATCCCACTTAATACCTTCTTTGCTCTTGCTCTATTCTTTCAGTTTCATACTGTTGGTAGATTACAAAAAAAAAAAGTTACGAATAAATTTTGCATAAATGCCATGCACGAGAGGAAGAAGCAACAGAGCTGAGCTTAGTTGAGGGAAGCACATGGTTATGTAGAAGGAGAGAGCGCGTAATATCAGATACTCCCATTATATCTCATAGCAAATACATCCACAGCATGATGAGTCTGACCGCCAAGTGGTAGTTTCATGATTTCATCGACATTGTCCTTTATTTTCAATAAGGGCTACACGTTATTACCATCTAGCCAGACAATGAATTATCTTGGAATGTAACAGCTGAACCTTGGCTACCTTGCTAGAGTGCGTTCTCCCATGCATGCAGCGCTACAAGGGACGTTCCAGATGCCTGCAAATTTTAAATAATTCCACTGAGCTTGCAGTAGCTCCACTATCTGGCGGGCTCTGAGTACACTTAATTAACCACTCTTTCAGCCGAATCTAGAAGATGTTCTGAGTACATATAACTGGAAATATCATAAGAACTCAAATTAATTTGCCACTAATATGTTTTTTCTAACCACCACCATCAATGTTTTCCATCGTTGTCTCTCGAGTCTCAACTGTCCATATGAAGCGAGGATATATTAGATAACGAACGAAGCAAAAAGTTCCTATCTTGTTGTTGCACGCCACATGTCGAAATATACATACTAATTTCCACACATCTTCAGATGCACACTAATTTACACACATCTTCGGATGTCACAATTAGTTCCATTCACCTCTTGGGCTCTTCCAGATTCAGCTGGGTTAATTACGCCTCCATGAACCGGGCAGGAGCCAGAATCAGAGGGAAGAAGCAAGATTGGCTAAAGCAGCAACATCATCATTTATTTGTATCAAGAATACAGTTTATTTTTAAGCTACTAGAAATATCAAACACTGTGTGTGACCAGATTCCCAGACTAATGTTTGAGCTAGAAGTGTCCAAGAACCGAATTCATCCCCCGTAACTGCTGAATTTGGCTAGCTGCTAGACGGTCTTCTTCGTGTTCCCATGCAGCTCTCCAGGAGATATTCCAGATGCATCCTATTCCAGGACCACAACACTGTGCTATGAGCTCCACATTCTGCTAGCACCTAGTTGAGCACAACTCGATAGAAGGTGTATATATAAGAGGAGATAGTGGGCACAAACTTGGGACATCATGTGAATAATTAACTGGTCATATCAGAATTGTTTTACTGTGCATGTGAGCTTTGGGGGATACGCTGGCGGCTGGCATGTGGTAAGATTTGTCCATGACAGCAACCAGAATTGTTTTATAGGTCTTGATGACTTCTTGCTTGACATGTATCTTAGGCACTCAAGTAGCCGCTGTTCTTTTTTTTCCATACGAGGCAATCCCCATTGTCATTATTGCATACCCGCAATACATCAGAGTATTTGAGACAAGAGAAAGACAGAACTAAGAACGTTTCAGAAAGTTTCAAAAAAAGGAACATTTCTGAAGAAAACTACCACTCCAATTCACTGCATCTCTAGCAGCAAGCAATCACAGGCGCCTCAGCTACTCATTACAAGACTGTTCGTTAGAGGCAGTTTCCAGGAACCACCAGCAGTTCCACATTAACCAAAAGATGATCAACATGAAACAGTGCTACAAGACACAGAACCAAAAACGTCGTTGATCATTCTTCTGGTCAGAGTTTCTGTCACCGTTTCCTTCACTGTGCTTAGCATCAAGTTGACAACAGTGATAAGCCCTGTCCAATATCGCATTAGTGCACAGGCATGAGCTGCTAGCTTGGCAATCAATTGTCTCTGAATCTTAGGAGCTGAACCTGAAGTTGGCTGGCTGCTAAACCATCACCCCCACTCTTGTCAAGCAGTACAGGATGAGACGTTCCAGATGCCTCCTATGCCAAAAACAACTCACTTCACATCTACGTTCTGATTATGCCAAACTCCTAATATCACTTCCAGCCTAGTCTTTTTGTTGCTTTAATTTGCGGTAGTGAACAACGCGAGGCTAATTTAGTATATAGAAGACTGGAATGAAAACTCCAACCTAGGGATTGTTTTTATTTGAGCCCAAAAAGAAACTACTATTTTAATAGTAACATTTACCATACAATTTTTTCACGAACTAACTTTTGAGTCACACCACCATTATTACGCTGCATCTATTGGCGTGGCTTAGTGGACATGCGCATCTCTATGGCCACATTCAAGCCATGAGTTATGCCGCTAACGTGGAGCTGGGATTCACGCCATCCTCTTCAGAGTGACTCGCACACTGAGTCATGTCATCCTATTTTGGTGTGACACACTGTGTGTACACATTTTCTTGTCAATCGAAAAGAGAATAACCTATAGGCGACAATTCTAAATCGGCAACGTATGATGCCAAATCAGCTATGCTTCACATTACTTCCCACTAATAGCTAGCTTGTTGAAAAATGCTAACCTGCAATATAATAATTAGGGCCTTTCTGTAATGTCAATGGCTTCCGCTAATTTTTATGTCTGCAGCCCTAGACACCGAGATGTGTTGATAACACACTTTTTAGTTATCCTTCTAAAAAGCACATAGTTGGAGTTATCAAAAAGTACATGTGCTAATTCAAGGATAACTAAAAAAAGGCAAATAGTAGGAGTTATCATCCAGCAGACAGAGAAGGTCGCCTAAAAAAAAGCATCGTTCCGTCAGTTTTGTCAACAGAGAGCAGTTCCTAAAGAATATAGAGGAGCCAGGGTGTGGAGTACTAGCTTAACAAAGAATATCCCCGATATGCATGTACTAGCTGGAGTGTGTTGGCTACGAGACGGCCTTCTGATTCAACCGAGGCCCAGAGGAGCAAACGCCCCAGATGCCTCCTATGCCTAAAACAAGTCAATGCGCCGCATCCGCCCAAAGATTCGCTTGGTGCTGAGATCGAGAGCCAGATTCCCATTGTGACTTTCAGCCTTCTCTTTTGTTGACTCGATTTGCAAGTAGCATGAACTAGCCAAGCCCAATTGAGTATAGCTATGACTGCTGCAGGTGTATTTATCTTACTCTAAAAAGGATGGAATGTTATATATATAGAAGACTGAATGAGAACTACTACCTAGCTAGGGATTTCTTTTATATTGTAGCCCAAACTATCCCTTTTCAATCAGTGGTGGACCACCCCGAGATCTGAGGGGCAGACTAAAACTATAAAAAAAAAGTTAAGGGCACTAGTGAATTGCATCCCAAATGAACAGGCACGTCCATTACCTTATTGGCTCCTCCACAATATCGAAACCGACAACATTGGCTCCCATCTCTATTTAGAGGACGTATGCCTCCTCAAAGACAAATGGCCCCGTGTCATCGGTAGTCGTGGTCATCGCCCGTGAATCACATGTAGAGGTAGAGGGTCAGCTCTAAATATTGAGCAGTGGCTACAACTGCACGCCTTTCACTCCTTCGAAACATGTCTGTGCCTCAAGCCATCTAGCGCATCACCATGTCTCTGCCTGTCATCCCCATGTGTGCTTCATCTGCACCTGTCATATCCCACGCCCATCTACCAAGTTTGTCCGTCTGTCATCCCCGTGTTTATGAGTTGTATTTTCATCCTGTAAGAACAAACAATGCATTTCAGTTTTGATGGTTGTTATTCTTTTTCTGTGTTTCTTTGCTAGTAGACAATGTTTAATAGAATCTTTTGATTTGCTCTAAGTTTTAAAACTTTGTATATGGTCCGCTAATTCTAATTCTGCAGTGAAGCCAAATACCTTTCTACTCAGTATCTATGCACTTTCATATTCTTTCTAATGGAATCTGGTTATATGAAGGTTCTCAAGAAACCATTATTCAGTCATGTCAAAAATATGTTTGCCAATAAATTATTATGCAACACAACTTCGAAATAACAGGCTACAGCAAGCATAATAAATTATTATGATACATATGCTACTTCTAAATAAAGGACTTCACCAAATAATCATCATTGTTAATCTATGCTCGCCTTGGTGGTTTTCTAGGTAACCTCCTGCAACAATTTGTGAGGATTTAAACTAGTTTATGCTATAAGCAATTCATGAGCATGCACAATTCAATGTTTCCAGTTTGATGTTGCCACGAGTTAACTTGTGAAGCCAACTCTTATCAGTAGTGCTAATATACCAATTCTCCTTGTTGGATGAAGTCATACAACTAAATTTTGTTTCTACGCTACCAGGATGCTGCACAGCCAGCAGCAAAGTCCTTATTAAAACAAATTTCATCCAGCTTTGTACCTATCTATGAGCAGCTGTGGACGAACGTTGTCATTAGCGAGCATGCTAAACAATCAGCTGTGGCTTAATTATGCGACCTCAGCCTACAGGCTACAGAGTGCCCTTGTTCCACCTCTGATGACTCTCGCCATGATGCCCTTTTCGTATTCACTGATGGTTGTAGTTCCCTACAGGATTCTCTGAAAGTATAGGGAGTCCCTACAGGAGTGGTGAAATCATCTATCATGACCAATTGGGAGAAACATGTACAAATTGTATCCTTTTTATGTCGATTGTGCAAAATAAAACATTCCAGAACACTGTAGTTCTTTGGTCCTTCTCCTTCTTCTACATCTGATATATCAATCTCATCCCTGTATCTAGACTCTTATAGAACATTTTGAGAACTCCGTAGTTGGTTAGTGCTTGCCATGTAACTAAATCAAGGAGTTAGGCCAGTCGACGTGCTTTGTTCTACTTGTTCAGCTGAGAGAAGCTGTTGGTGCAGTTCTGCTAGCTTAACAATGAATATCCCTGAGATGTACTGGCTCAAGTGTGCTGGCTTCCTGGGGATAAGAGGAGCAGACGTTCCAGATGCCTCCTATGCCTAAAACAGCTCACTTTGAGCCTTCTCCTAATGCCACTTTGAGCCTTGTCTGTTTATTGTGTCGATTTGCCGTAGCCTGAACTAGCCAAGCCTAATTGAGTCCCAATTAATCTCAAAAAAAAAAATTGAGTCCCAATTGAGTATAACTACGACTGCTGCGGGTGTATATATATAGATAGAAGACTCGAATAAGAACTACTACCTAGCTATGGATTTTTTTGCATTGTAGCCCAAAATTAAAAAAAAATAATAATAATTCCAGACGCTTCCAATTTCTAAATAATTGCACTGTGCTTGCTGTTCCATCGATATGGGCCAGTTAAGTAACATGCCTAATTGAGTACAGTTTTGACTGGACGTGTATATATGTAATAGGAGAGTGCCCGATTCCGCAGAAAATTGTGGAAAATTACAAAGGATATCAGACACACGTGGAATATTTATTGTAGTCACTGGTTACACATAGTTGGGCTGAAATGCTTCCTTTCTAGCAAAGTAAATTGATGCTTGCAGCGTTAATTACCCGAGCTGAGTTATAAAGCCTGCATCCATATCAACATTAAAATTTTATAATACTGATAACAATCATACACATATGCAGTGCCCGGGCACGAAGCTCCTCTGTGATACATCTTCCACACAATTTCTGATGTTTTGACGTTTGTTTTCGGAGATTCATTCATGTTGTAGTACCTCTAACTAGATTACAGCGATCAGAATTCAGTGGGCGATGACAACAGTGCGCAGCGGCTGCTGCGGCGCCTAAGTCAGGTTTGAAGCAGGGCTTAGCTTGTTAACATCGCTGGCTCCTGTAACGAGCCACTGGTGATCACCATTTTTACCGCCAGTTAAAATTGGCAGTGATAAAATTTATTATCAGTAACTACATTCACCCATCAAAGGGTAAAACCGGCAGTGATAAACATCGTATATATAGGTTCAGTCAAAAAAAAAAAAAACTTTGTATATAGTGCTTACTCAAAAAAAAATTCTTGTATTATATGAGTTAGTTTCCGTATTCCCACCTGAATTTTTTCAAGGTACTCCTGATCATATCGAACTTGGTGAGGTGAATACATCCTTGTTATGAAAAAATGGTATAGGGAGATATGCTCAAAGATGGAGTTGCACACTAGTCCTTGCTCAGGGAATTTCAGAGGTCCTGTGCCTAGTTTAACATTAGGTTCTGAACTTTTATTTTTCTGTTTCAGCATCTTTGATCCATCTCTTGCCCTCACAAGTTGGTGGATGTGGCTTGTGGCGGCTGCAGTTTGGCCATGTGACGAAGCAAGACAAACTCGCCCAGTTGCCTTGTTCGTTTACCCAGCACTGCAGCGCAGTAGAAGTTCCAGATGCCTCCAATTTCTAAATAATCGCACTGTGCTCGCAGCTCCATCGTCTCTGCTAGGTTCTAAATGCGTCGATATGACTAGCGTGCTTACATTTATACATGTATGAGTATAGCTATGAGTTTCATCGTAAAGGATGGAGTCGTATTTATATTTATATAGAGGAGGAAAGTCCAGGAAGAAAAGTACAAAGCTACAAAGGACATGATACACGTGGAAGCTATATTGAAGTCACTGGTCACTGCTAGTACATAGGATTCATCCGCTACTCTGCTAGGTTCTTACTTCTGAGTGCATCGATCAATATGGCGAAGTTACTAGCATGCCTAATTGAGTATATAGAGTTACGATTGGACGTGTATACATAGATAGGATCGGAGGAGAGTCCCAAAAAAATTTGAAAACTACAAAGGATGTGATACACATGGAATGGAATATATATTGAAGTCGCCAGTAAGTAAGCCACAAATAGCACATGATTACATGGCAAGTTATAAGCCTGCATCAAAATCATTATTAATGGTGGCCATGGTTTTACATGCAAAGTTGTAGTACAAAGCACCGACCTCATGATGGACAACTTGGACATCTGTGTTCGAGGCAGCTTGGCATGATCAACAAAAGAAGCCATGGATGAAGATGAATCATAATTATTGGGCCCACATATTGATTCGTTAGGAAACAAGAAGTTTGAAACTGTTGATGGATTGTAAATTGGAAAAATCAGATTGTTGATCATAATTTGTATGACCGCACAATGGTTTTTACTTCATGTCAAGGAGATGTGCAGTACAAAGCACCGACCCAAGTTCCTTTCACGATCACCTCCCATGCAAATGAAGAGCAGCAGCTTCACCAAGGATTCACGAATCGCTACAGTAGAGGTGGTAGCCGAGATCGTGCAAATTCGGGGATCAAGTAAAACGAAGTGCATGCATCACTTCCAATATTCTACGGCTTCCCTCGGCAGCACTGCAAAGATGTTTCCTCATGCTTCCTATCCCCAACAATTCTTGTTGTGCATTCTTCAGCTCGATTCAAAACTATTACTAGTACTAGTCTCCGGTTTGGTAGATATTCCTCTGCTTTTGTGTGGTGTCACTTTGGGGCGATATGCTAGCTTACTGGTCACAGTTGAGGTCCCGTGCGGGCGTCCTGTCACGGGCATCATGCCGCTACCGCTGTTGGATCACCAGAGGAAGGAAAGCAACGTGCATAGGGCCTGCCGATGCCCCGGGACACGGTGTTTGCAGCTTCGGAAGGTAACTAAACTGCCGGTGAAACTGTGAAAAGGTCACAGTTGATGATGCACGGTAGCAATTCATGAGCATGCGCAATTCAATGTTTCCAGTTTGATGTTGCCACGAGTTAACTTGTGAAGCCAACTCTTATCAGTAGTGCTAATATACCAATTCTCCTTGTTGGATATGATGTCATACAACTAAATTTTATTTCTACGCTACCAGGATGCTGCACAGCCAGCAGCAAAGTCCTTATTAAAACAAATTTCATCCAGCTTTGTACCTATCTATGAGCAGCCGTGGACGAACGTTGTCATGAGCGAGCATGCTACACAATCAGCTGTGGCTTAATTATGCGACCTCAGCCTACAGGCTACAGAGTGCCCTTGTTCCACCTCTGATCACTGTCGCCATGATGCCCCTTTCGTATTCACTGATGGTTGTAGTTCCCTACAGGATTCTCTAAAAGTATAGGGGAGTCCCTACAGGAGTGGTGAAATCATCTATCATGACCAATTGTGCAAAATAAAACATTCCATAACTATGTAGCTCTTTAGTCCTTCTCCTTCTTCTACTCTGTAGTTTGTTACTGCTTGCCATGTAACTGAATCAAGGAGTTAGGACGGTGACACACAGCCAGTCGACGTGCTTGTTCTGCAGCTGATAGAAGTTGTTGCTGCAGTTCTCCTAGCTTAACAATGAATATCCTTAGATGTACTAGCTGAAAGTGTACTGGCCACTGGAAGACCAGAGGAGCAAATGTTCCAGATGCCTCCTATGCCTAAAACAAGTCACTGCGTCGAGCTCTAGTATCTGCTAGGTTGAGATTACCACATATTATACTAATGGAAAGACAGATTCCCAATGTCACTTTCAGTCTTATCTTTTTGTTGTGTTTGATTTGCGGTACCATGAACTACCCAAACCCCACTTGAGTATATATAGCTACCACTGCTTCAGGTGTATATATATAGAAGACTGGAATGAGAACTACTACCTAGCTAGGGGCCTTTTTATATTGAAATTTTCTATAATAATTGAGGAAAAATTCGATGGCTCATATCGATCGAGAGCGGCCGATCCGACGGCTATAAAGGCTGTAGACAATGGCAAAGGCATGGAGGCAAAAATTGCCTCCTATTGTTCCTATGACAGTGGGCCATAGGAGCAAAAGTTGCCTCCCATTGCCTCCACAAAATGAAGAGGTTAAGAATGACCGGTAATTGCATTATCGTAATTCTATTTTTTTATCAAGGGTAAAATGGTAACTCCATAAACACAAAATATTGTTTTATCTAGTATAGTTAGGGCGGATAATATCAATGCAACACCCTGAATAATCTGAACCGCTACAGTACACAATAACAGTAAACTAGATTGTGCCTCCAAGATTAATTACAAAAACATTGACAAGATCAAACCGACTAATCATTCTATAACAGAGGTTCAACTTTCAAATGGGCATCAAATAATTCATGGAACAAATCCAAAACAAATGCATTGCTGCATTCCCAAATCATGGAATATGAGATGAATCGAATTCAAAACACGTGTATAGGACAGGAACCTTGGCCTTCTTCGACCAGTATTTATTAGACTTTTTCAAGGAAACATCGTTTTTTAGATTTTGACTGAATTGGTCGGAGCATAGACGAGCGAGCAGAGCCCGGGAAAGAGGTCAGATCGTCATAGAGCAGTCGACTATAAGTATAAGACTGCTGGCCTGAGAGAAGGCAGTCTCTCTCGGGAAACATGGCCCAATTTCTCTTCTTTCTTTTCACACGGGCAACAATTGGGAATAAAACAGACCATGAACATGAGTTTAAAATGTAAAAAAAGGTCTGAAAGACTTATTCTTTTAAAAGGACGATAAGATAATTTTTTTTATTCTTTTTGATGTTATTATGTGTTAATCGACGGAGCCGAATGTAGAGTTCTCCACGGGGACGAGGATCGAACACCTACGCCGACGATGGACACGCGGCGAATCGCCGCAGATCGAGTTCCTCGGCCGCTAATTGGTGGCGGATCGTGGGAGTTCTCCACGGGGGCGGGGACGAACGCCGACATCGTGTGCTATGTCGGGCACGGCGCAGGCGAGGGCCGCGGTGGCGCGTTTTGGCGACGGAGAGGATGCCGCTAGGGAGAGGCAAAGTGGCTATGGCGAGGGGAGAGGATGGTGGCGCATCGCGGCCCTGCGGGCGAACCGGCGATGGCGGGCGGGCGCCGGTGATGGGTCCGCGCTGAAGTTGGGGGTTGGGGGCGGCGATGGTCCGGCCGCGATGCGGGTTGGGGGCGGCATCGTTAGTGGAGGGGTGGCGATGTAATTATTATTTAGCGGTGCTTAATGACATGGTTACCCTCACTAGTACCGATTCGATTTTTATGAAGCAGGGGGTCGATCTTTTCCGTGGGCGGGTACAATTTGCACCCGCCACGGAAATGATCCGCCCCGCCGCAGCGGGGGCCGCACTCACGTGGCGGGCGCCACGCAAAGATGATCTTAACCGTGGCGGCGGGCGAACGCCGCCCGCCACGCAAAATATATTAAGCGTGGCGGGCGCAGCAGCGCCCGCCACGCGCCCCGCTTTTGCGTGGCGGGCAAATTAAGGCGCCCGCCACGCAAAGGCCCGAGGCCTATAAAATCTGCACGGGCGCCCTTCATCTTCTCCACGGATCTTCCTCTTCCAACTTGTGGGGAGGTTTTGACCAAAATTTTGACAAAAACTTTGATTTGGGACATTTGGCTTTGATTTGGGGAGGAGAAGACACTAATTGGTCGGTAAATGCCTCTTTCCATCTTTTCTTTTCCCTCTTTTTCATCCCCTCTCTACATCTAGATCCATGGAGGAGAGAGAAAACTACCTTTCTCTAGATCTAGATCTATGGTGGGACTTGTTCTTTTTTTTTTTTTTGGTTTGAGTACTATGTAACGGCATTTAGCTTTTTGGAAGAGCAGGGGAGACAGGATGGAGAGGCACCGAGCCCAATGGATGTATGAGATGAGGAGGGTTGATGACGAATACTATGATGAGGTGAAGAAGTTTGTTGCTCGAGCGGCCGCGACACAATGAGATAATTCAACAGAGCTCGATTATCTCGTCCCTGCGCAAAATGCAAGAATCTGAAAGCGCTCAATGACACCGTGGTGCGATCTCACCTAATCATGCATGGCTTCGTCAAGGACTATTTGGTCCGACTTTTCATGGCGAAGAAGTTCCACCCTTCGATCCACCGGGCCGATCCAAGCATGTGCACTCCCCTACCGATCCAAGATCGTAAAGTCCACCAACCGGTCCCAATTCCATCGATTTATTCGAAAAGACGGCCGACGCCGACGATGACGACGATGACGGGTGGTGGTGGTGGTGGAGGGGACGACGAAAGGAGAGAATCCTATGACGCAGCCCGAGGATGTCCGGGTTTTGAAGATTTGGTCAACCGACTCGATGAGGACGACATTCTCCGCTTGGGTGCCCGAGATGGTTGGAGAACTTCAAACGTGATGAAGCAAAGAATTGATCCGCTTTTACAAAGACAGTCCTAAGGGTTGCACGGCGCCGAAGTTTTAACCTGAATTTACCGGGTGTTGAAGTCTCGCCATGGCTGGTCTAACACTAGCTTCAATGAGCTCGTAGTTATCCGCCTCCACGTATCCAACGCCTAACAAGGTTCCCCGCTAATACGTATCGTGCTAAGAAGTTGATCCGCCGCGGCGATGAAAGCGAAGAAGTTCGATGCCCCGCCCCAACCACCGTATCCTATATCGGGCGATCAAGACGAGAATTTGACCAGCTTGTCCGCCTTTGCGGGCGCTTAGTCGATACAAGCGGAATGCCGGATGTCGCGTGGACGATGAGCTCGATGAGGAAGCAGGACGGCGAAAAAAAAGAAGAAGGGGGGCGAAGAAAACCAAGCAGCCGCCGAAAGAAGATCATGTCAACACAGGACGAGGAAGGTTACACGCAGAGGAAACGCCCAAATACCAATGTGGTACCTTCCGGTCCATCGACGCCAAGGGCTCTCTATGGGAACCCCGAGGATGCTAAGCACATGACCCGCATGCATCTAGCGATCGTAAAGGATGACGCCGGCTACGGCACCCTTCGATGCTAAGCAAAGGGCAAGACTTCGACGCCGCCTACCCGACTTTGCGAGGAGCCCAGAACGCTCGGTTCGCATTGAGTACCGACGGAATGAACCCATTTGGTGACCTGAGCAGCACGCACAAAGACGTGGCCGGTCGTCCTCACCATGTACAATCTACCTCCACATCTTTGTCAAAAGCGTAGGTATGTTTTGCTCACCATGCTCATATCTCGACCGGCAGCCGCAAGAACGATATAGATGTGTTCCCCGAGCCGCTTCATGGAGGAGATGCAGTACCGCTTTGATGATGGGGTCGATGGTTGATGCGCACGCAGCGTAAGTTCACTCTTCGCGCCATCATCTTTGTCACCATCACCGATTACCCCGCCCTGCTTTCATTATCGGGCGGATTAAAGGGAAGACCGCCCGTAGCTTGCATCGAAGAAACCTCCTCCACTTACCTGAAGGGATCCACCAAAACCGTGTACATGGAACACGACGCTTCCTCCTGTAGTAAGCATAGGTACGTAGATGCAAAAATGAATATATACTTTGACAACAAGGGCGAAGTCGAAACCTCACCGACACCGACTAGTTATGGTCCGAAGGTGTTTGACATGGTGAAGGACTTGGAGTGCGAAGTTTGGAAAGAAGAAGAAGAAGAAGAAAGACGATGATCGTGAAGACGGCACCTCCAAGACAAAGAAGTTTAAAGAGGGATAAATTGAGGACGAAGCGCCTCAAATTGCCTTTCAAGAAGAAGTCAATCTTCTTCAAGTATCTAAAGTACCGAGATAATGCATACACCCCATGCGATTGATCGATGCACCTTGAGAAAAATGTCTTCGAAAAGCACGATCGGTCTCCCGATGGATATCAAGACCAAGACGAAGGATGGTGTGAAGTCACGCCGATCTTGTTGACATGGGCATCCCACCAGAAATTCATGCTACACGGCTTCCGAACGGTAAAGTCCAACTCCCCAAAGCGCCTACAACCTAACGAGAGATGAAAAGTTGGCTATGTGTTGGTTGATTCGGGGTATCAAGGTACCGACGGGTTTCTCTTCGAACATCAAGAGTCCGTATCCATGAAAGACCTCACAATGACGAACTTCAACGCCAAGACGATGCTCACATCATGCCGACGGTGTTCCTTCCAATTGTGATCAAAGCTATTCGTCCCAAAATACGGAAGATGGTGGTCACAAGGTTGTCATACTTTTTAACCAAATCAACCGTAAGGTAATTGCCAAAGCAGATTCGCATACCGAAAGAGTTCATCGCGAAACAATGTGCCGATAGAGATGTGTTTCCCACCGCCGTTTCTTCGACATTATGCCACACCCGATGATGCACATGGTTGATCGATAGAACAACCGGGACCCGTGTACCTACAGCGATGTGGACCACCGAGCGACTAATGTCTACCCTTAATCGATTCAATCATAACCGCTGCTTACCCGAGGGCTCTATGATCGAGGCATACACAAGCCGAGGCCGTGAACTGGGTGTATGAAGTACATAAAAGATGGGAGGGCTATTGGGCTTCTAGTGCATCAACATGAAGGAAGAACTCGGGGGGATGGGGTGCGCGGGCGAAAAGCACGCACCGACATACATAGGGAAAAGGTGCTAGACGCCACTACAACATCCTTCATCAATTGGTGATCATGGACACATACGCTAAAAGCACCTCAAAGAGCTCCGCCGTGCAAGTAAAAGCGCAAGAACTGTCCGTTGATTGGCCGAGAAGGAACACAAGAACACTTTCCTCCAAAGGCTCCAAAAGCGTAACATTCCCCGTGAGATGACGCAGAGATGTGAAGAAGCTTGTGTCGTGGCCGCCCATGCAGGTCACCACGCGGCAAGGGTATGATGTCAACGGGTACAGTTTCCACACAAAAAAGAGAAGGACAAGAAGAGTGCATCACGAACGGCCGGTGTTCGGTATGAGGGCGTGAACAAATGCGTGATTGGGGAGAAGATGACATGCTTCGCACAAGCGAAGAAATTTGGGAACTTGACTATGGCGGTAACCTACAAAACCGCTTTTTTTAGCTGCCCGATGGGTCAAGCCCGCAGTTCTAGTGGACGATTTTGGGCTAACCACCGTGAACCTTCAAAGTGTCCGGTACAAAGATGACCAGTGGGTGCTTGCATCGATGCCGCACAAGTAGCCTACTACATGAACGCTGAGAACACAAATAGACATATTGTCGTGGGTGAAAGCAAATGGATCGTGGAGCCGATGGGGTCCGTAGTCCCGAAACATACAACAACTATGATGAGTTCCACCTCTTTACAGATTTTCCAAAAAAGATGAAGGCACCGAGGACAAAATCAATCCCGACAAGACTAAAATGATGCCATGGACCCGCCCGATGGCGAAAGAAGACCACCAATGCACCAGCACCAAAATGATATGTAATTGCAAGTTATTCTGATGTAAACAAAGAGTCCAAAAACAAATATCTCACACGAGTTTCGGAAACTACAGAGAGACTAGTGATTTTTGAACTACACGCTTGTAACACTTTCTCGTATGCAAAAATGACCTTTATATGAAATGTAGATCTTGATGAGTTATGAAGTTTCCGTATTCATGACTTTTTGAATCTTGGCCGCCTGGGGCTTCAAAATGTCGTCCGAATGTGTAAAATTCAAATTTCAAATTTCGAGGCGTGAAAAGTTCGAAAATGAAAAGTTGACACTAATACCAAACGTAGATCTTGGAGAGCTTAACAAAAGTGGTATTCATGACTATTCGAATCGACGACGCCTAGGGCTTCAAAAACTAGAGCTTCAAAAGTCACAAGTTCGACCCTTGTCAAACCTTGGTCAAACGGACCACTAAACGACCTAATTTCGAAAAAGTTTGAATACAAAGTTGAAAGTACTCATCAAGATGTACACTTGGTGTATATAAATGGATATGTGTTGGGAACTGTAAAGTTTCTAATAATGACATACTTCTCACTACGCATACACGAAAGCATCCTCTTCCTCGTAGCATCCCTATATATACCATAGGATATGTGTTGGGAATCAAAAAGCATCCCTATATATACCGGATGTGTAAAAAATTTCAAATTTCATCCGAATATTTTTGATATAGTATCTGAATTGATCTCTCAATTTTTAACAATTTTTAACAATTTATAACAATTTATAACAATTTTTAAGAATACTTGTCAATTTATTCTGAAAATATTACACGCGGCGGGCATCCTTACTCGCCCGCCACGGTTAAACCGTGGCGGGCATCCTTACTCGCCCGCACACGCAAAACGCGTAGTATAAATACTCCCCCATCCCCGTGAATTTCTCTAAGTCCTTCACTCGCCGATTCGACCTCGGCCCGGTCGCCCGATTTTTCCCCAAACCCTAACGCCATCGCCGTGGCGCCGGATCCGCCGCCGCCGTGCCGTCCTCGCCGCCAGGGCCGACCTCGCCATTGTGCCGTGTGCTCGTGGCGCAACTTGTCACCGGCCGGCTGCGGCGGCGCGCCCGCCGCCACCGCCGCCGCCACCGCCACCGCCACCGCGCCGCCACCGTCCGCCACCCTCCGCCACCGCCGCCGCCCGTGTACGTCCCGCTGGACGCTCGCGGCTCGCCATCCGCGTGCTTCCGTCCTCGCCCAATCCTCCCGCTCCCCGTCCGCGAGCTTGGGCGGTGGAACCCTAATGCCGCCGCCGTCGCCGATTACTCGAGCCCTCTCTCTCCCGCCGGCGACCCTCGGTGTACGTCACGTGGTGCCCGGTTTGCTCACCGTCCCCGCCGTCGTCGGGCTTGAGTGCCCTCTCTCTCCACCATGTCCACCGCATCTGGAGCTCGGTTTGAAATTTGATGCCTCTCGTGCCTTGTTAGCCCGCCCGAGATTTTTTGTTTGGTTAATTCTACGATGCACGAATAGCTCGCACAGGATGCCCAATTGATACTTGATTTTTTTGAATTGTGCACACCGTGATGCCCAAAGAAAAGCCCGCCTCGCGATGCGAATTTGGCCTAATAGCATTTGAGTGTATGTGCCACTTTGCCGATGATGCAAAATTGCACAATTAATTGATCCGAGCATATTTATTTTCGAGTTCTCTCAAAATTGACCATATTTTTGAATTGATACTTGTTTCCGAAGTTCTCTCAAAAACCGATCTCGATGCTTGTGATTACGACCGCTGGTTCGTAATTTTCTTGCTAGATGCTATAAACTTGGTTAAATCGAGATGCTATAAACTTGCCTAGACTTGGCTAGACTTCATTTGTTGGGTCCCTATTTCACTATCCCAAATGTTGATGGCCTAATTGCCTAGACTTGCCACTATCCTTACCTATTTCACTATCTCAATGTTGATGCTATAAGCTTTGTTCTAAGATGAATTTGCTACCTGTTTAAACACCTATTCTCATGACTTTGATTTCTTTTCTCTCTACTTTACTATTATCACAAGCTTTTGGACATGGCTAATTTAAACTGCCGATACCGTTGGGTACCCATTCTCATTCTAATTTAAACCGCCTCGTTGCTACTTGTTGGTCGTTGGGTCCCCTTATGTCGATTCTTAATCTGATTGTGATGCTAGACTCTAGATGCCACTGTGCTCCCAATTTTTGACTTAATTTTGGACATGGTTACCTCTGCTGCCCCTAAGTTGGACATGGTTACCCATGCTTAATTAAATTACTATTGCTGTTTTTGTGCCCACCTCACTGCCTGTGATGCAATTTGGATAAATTGTTGCCCAATTTAAACTGTTGCCCAATCCTCTCTTTTTTTCCTCTATTTTGGACTGTTGAATTTGGATATATGTTGGACCGTTAAATTAACTAAGCAATTTCTGAATTTGGATATATGTTGGACTGTTAAATTAACTAAGCAATTTCTGAATTTGGATATATGTTGGACTGTTGGCCTAAGCAATTTTTCATTCTATATCTTGGACAATGTCACTCTATGTTGCTGACCTAGCTATTGCTGTCAATGCTACTGTCAACCATATATTTGTTGGCTATTTTAGTGTTGGGGCTGTTTTGGCATGGGGCTGTTGTTTTGAACATATATGCAATGATGTGAACCCATTAGTGCTTTGGCAAGGGCATATATGAAATGACATGAACTTAATTATTGGGGCTGAGGCAAATGGCTATGATGATTGAATGTCCCCCTATACTTTGGAAGCTTCTAAACTAGGACGGCTAAGCAACCAGTTTAGAAGCGATGTGCATGATCACAAGGGGGGCTATATCTGAGCCAATCTTTTCATTTCTCTCTTTCTGCAATTTTGAATTACGCTTGTCTACTCGTCCTATATACTAGTAGTAATGCACTATATATTTGTAGCTTGAAATGGCGAATGAACAAGACCAGCCTCAAGGTCAGCTTGAATGGGAGTCGCTTAGCTCCGCCAGCAGCTCTAGTACTTCCCAGTTCCCAAGCGGAGCGTCAGATAGCCTTTGTGTAAGGGTAGAAGGAAACGTCTGAGAGAGGAAGAAGATCCTAATTTCAACCCGGGGACGGCACGAAGCAAGAAGCGTCGGGTTAAGGAAGTACAGGCTGAACGAGCCGCCACCGCTCCCTCCACAAGCAGCTCAGAGCAACAACCCCCTACGTGCACGGCCACCTCTTCAGCAAAGCAAAGGGAGACAAGCCGGCGGAGAAGGGGAGACCATGGGAGGCACCGTAAGATCGATGAGGTCCTTGTCATTCAAGAGTTGGGGCCACAGGCGAGCCATCGCTACCCACTAAAGTTGCCGCTGGTACAAAGACTCAAATCTCGTGTTTCGTGAAAGATAAGGTCTCCATTCTTTGGGAAGACTGGAAAGCCGTCCCGACACCGACAAGTTACGGGTGTGGGGTGAGATACGAAACGGTTCCGGTATCCGCAAAGGCGCCGATGAAAAAAGGTGGAGCAAAGATGTATACATCCTCGCAGAAGAAGCTTCCGTAATCGGAAGTATTGGCTCAACGCAAACTTTCTCAAGAAAGGACGCCTACCCTTCACCAAGTACACCATGATCTCGAGAAGAAATATGGGAAGAGTTCGCAAAGGCTAAACACGCCCAAAGCAAAGGCGAAGAGCGAAGTTCACGAGCTAGCCAACGGAACAAACCGCCGCACTACATGGGCGATTGGGTACGCCGAACACAAGCCGGCGCGGGCGGGCGAAGAAAGGAGAAGACAGAAGCCGGGGAGCCGGATCCGCACGAGGGCCGTGATGAAAGGATCCGACTTCCTCTACGCCACAAGCCCAAGAAGCCGCCAGGCCCAAGCCCGCATGAAGGAGGTCGAGAAGAAGGTCATAGAGGCCATCGCGGCTAAGAACAAACCCTCGAGATTCGTCGGGGACACGATGCGCCGACGTTGGCCTTGGGAAACCCCGAGCATCGCGCCGGCGTCCGTGGCATGAGCTCCGTGAAGAGTTGGGCGACGGTGGGCTCGTGGCGGTCGGATCTTTGCCGCATCACGCGAGGCGCAGGTACAAGGAGGGTCCGAGACAGAAGGCCGTGATGAGGCCTTGCAAAGAAATGATCACCCAAATCCATCAAAGAGGCTCTCACGAGCAACGACCCCCGGATGGTTGAAGTCCGAACCGTGATGTTCCGCCAACGCCGGTATGCCGCCCCCACCCCAAAGAACCCCAAAGAACCTCTCGGCCGTTGACCGACAGACCCCGGTGGATGATATCACCAAAGAGACACAAAGGCGTAATGTTGATACCGCCGTCTGTGTTGGGCAAGAGGAAGCCAAAGGTCGAGGGGGTGGTATTTCCTCCCGGATCTTGCAAAGAGTACGGCGCACGAGATCCCTCCCCGAATGTGCCGGTCAACATTGGGTACGTGGGCGCCGTAACATGAAGACCGAGCCGGACTATCCCTGGCCATAACGACGCCAAGACTCTAGGAACCGCCTCGTGTTACAACGCATCGCGGGTCGAAGGTGGACATTGTGCTCAAGATGTCGAAATTGACTTCACCTTCCGGTACACCAAAGAAGATAGCAAATGGACCCGAGCACGCCACCGACCCCTATGGTGACTCTTCCGATGATGATGAAGATGGTGGGGACGGGCGAGGCAACGACCCTCCTCATGGTTCCAAAGACCCCACCCGCTAAGGACCCGGCACAAGACGAGCCTAAGGGAGCCGACACCGAAGGAGCCGACACCCGAGGAGCCTAAGGAGGCGTGCACCGAGGAGCCTAAGGAGCCGACACCTCGGAGCCGACACCTCGGGAGCCGGCACATGAGGGGCAGCCGATATTCGAGGAAGCAACCGGCAAAACACGGTGCCAGTCCCGAGGAGAGAATAGGGAACGAGACACCCATCTACACTAAAGGCCTCCAATGGACAACACCTCAAGCGCCGGGAAGCGTAAAGGGAGCTGACCTAGCAAATTCCCTCCACCACCGAAGAAGCCGACATTCGATGAAGAGGAGGTCGTAGCCGACAAGTACCCTAAACCCAAGAGGCCCCCAAAGAATAGATGTTCGGTCCGAAAGGTATGCCCCAATGAAACAACGAGTTGTAATATGTTATTAGCTACTTCTTTTCGCAACCGTAGCTAACATTTGTACCGCCACTTTTGCGGGCCAAAATCCCCACCTTATGTCGGGTTTGTCTCGGACGAATGCCCCGGCTCGCTCGAAGTTTGGGAAGTTCATGATACCAAAGGCCCAAATCATCGATAACGAGGACCGGAGAATCGAAAGTTCCATGCGTGGTGTTGGTATTTGTTAAGCCTACGTAAATATTTATAATAATCCGCAGTTTAACGGATACTAGTGAGCATTTCACCCGGAGAGGGTTTTAATATCGAATCCACGTGAGGTTGGTGTGAGGTAACTAAAGAATATAACTAATCCCCGAGCAAAGGTCAAGGAACCGAAGGAGATAAAGAGATAAGGAGATTTCTATGGTTGCCTAATTCTTATCCTTGTAAGCATATGTTGGTATTGTCTTAAAGGGAAGCATCCAAAGGAAAACATGGGCGAAAACATGCAATCCTCCAAAGACTTACATGCCCAACTTGTCTTATAGACGGAGGGTGAATTTCAAAGGACTCAACAGATCGGCCACTCCCGCGATCTACCACACGACCGGAATATAAGGTGTCATCACAAGTAACCCCGCCTAGGCACCACGCCTAAACCTAAGCTACCCCCTCTAATCTATAGGGTCCTACAGATTAAAAGTACTCAAATAAGAGTTGTGAACAATAAGAATAATAAGAACATTTACTTACTCAAATAAGAAGTTGATCCACCATAGAAGTCTCGAAATCAAGTACCAAGTGTTGCTTGATTCCGATGGTACAAGATGTAGAGGAGTCACCGACAGGTCCTGCTTCCTCGCCAGCCTCTTCCCATCACCAACACTTTAACTCTAGGAACAAGATTAGTTCTAGTCTCTAATGAGGACTATGGCTCTAATCTCTTCTTAACTCTTATTCTAATTACATGTCTAATTGTCCTTCACTAATCTCTTAGAGAGAGTTGATCCTTACAAGGGACCCCTCTACAACTAAGAGATAATGAGATAGTAATGAATTAGGGTTTAACCCTGGGGTCAGGGGGTCTTCTTATATAGGCCTTGGCGATGAACGATAGCCCTTGGATCAAACCGACCATGGAAATGGTGTAGATACAATCTCAAAGTCGGTGGTAAACCGACCTAGAAAGGAGAGGATGACATGTGGGACCCACCTGGCGGCCGGCGTAAATGGCTCTGGCGGCCGCCAGGGTCCAGAATGTTCTGAACTTCCTGTTCCTTCTGGTGTCCTCTGGTACCTTCTAGAATGTTTTAGTCCACAATTCGGGTTGAGTTACTTCACGGTCAAGTCTTGTCATTGTATGAGATGTATATTCCGAAACTTTCTCTATTCTTCTCTGCATTTATCTGTTAAGTCCCTCAAAATATATAAATCACCAAAGCTCGTGGAATTATGTTAGTTAAACCCCTAGACTTATGTTGATATTCAATTAAGCCCTTATTTCATGTTAGTTGACTAGTAATTTTATGCTATAACAGGTGTCAACACGTGGTACATAGAGTGCGCAAAGCGTGGATTGCGTAGCTTCAGTGTCCTTCTTCCTAAGGAGTGCTTCCACTACCACACCGATGTCCAGTTCTTGGTTGAATTCAAGACATGTCGAGACTACTTCGCCGACAGACATTGACGTTGCCCAAGTCACCTTGTTTGCTATGTAAGCGCAATTTTACTTGCACATGTCCCTTGCATCCGTATATAGATTCTTTGTTTCAAAGGTACCTATGCCACAGCCACATGTCCTTGTAGGTTGAGCGCGGATGCAGGCCACAAGTTAAAGAATGGTATTATTTACCTCTCTCCATCGCATTAATGAGAGAGCGAGATCATCGGTTTTAATCTAAGCAAGGACCATACCGACTTGGTGAAATTGACGGACGAGGAAAGATGTAAGATTCGGGATCAGAACGCAAGAGCTAAGAAGTTGGAAGTAGCGTAGTACGCCATATCAGCAATGAAAAAGGTCAAGGAAAATGGGTATCGATGTATTTTGGCGCCTTACCAATACGGAATAGGGCTCGTAGGACATTGGGTTCTGTTTCATGATCTTTCCTCGGGACGGAGGGCCGCTTGTCTTTTTGACTCACTACAAGGCTCAAACCCGTGCGGCTACCGACAATTCGAAAAATCTTGAGATTGTAAGTGATCGATGAACTCCTTATTCAATTACTAGAGTCGAATATCATATATCGCTGACAATATAGTGCATTTCGTACAGCGCTTACAAGCACTACTTGAAGGATCGAACCGCTGGGATCGACGATCCCGAGTATGCAAGGAGCGCAATGGAGATACGCTCAAAATCAGGCGAGATTTCCCGGCGTAAATGAAACATAGTTTTTCTTAGTACGACTACCTAGCTATTGCTTCGATATTACTAATAACACCGGTTTATTGTGTGCGCGATGCCTCAAACAACCATACGGATCAAACTTGTGTGGATTCTTCGTCCTGTGAGTTCCTCGGGGCCTGCAAAAGGTACAAATCTAGCTACCGACAGCTCAAGGACTCAAGGAACAAGTGGAAAGGCGTCTTCGCAAAAGGCAACCGACGAGATGCGGTTCAAAGCACAAGAGCGCATATCCGCAAGTTTGTTCTAGACATGGTAGTTCATAAAGGCCACCCGTACTTCAATGTGGGACAAGTGAGTTGGGGCTGTTTCCACAATTTGCGCCGCTAAGGAGATGGGAAGAGCTAGAGCTTAAGGACTATCTTCATCCAAATAACATATAGCTCGCAGTTTTTTTTATTGATGTTGTAATTAACTAGTACTTGTTGGATATGAACAAATGGATCGATCGGTGAAACTTGTGTATATATATATATGGATACGTATGAGAATCGATGTATATATATGTATATATGATATATATTAGAGTATCTGTCTTTCTTATATATATGTGTGTATGGATTGATAGATGTATATATATATGTATATATATATATGGTATTTTATTTTATTTTTAAAAAAAATTTCAAGCGTGTTGGCGGGCAACATAACCCGCCCGCCACGCATAATAAACTTAACCGTGGCGGGCGGCGTAACGCCCCCGCCACGGATAACATTTTTTGGCGGCGGGCGGGCGCGTTATGTTGCCCGCCACGGTTGATTTATGCATGGCGGCACGGCCGCCCGCCACGCAAAAGGTCACGATTAACCGTGACCTTTTCGTTAGTGACGGGCAGCTATGCCCGCCACGCAAAAGGTAAATCGCCCGCCACAAAAAGATTTTGGGTACTAGTGCCTTTCAAATGAAAAAAAGAATTTAGAGGAGGCAACGAGAGGCAATGAGAGGCAAAATCAAGTACTGTAGAAAGCCTCTTTTATATTATAGCCCAAACCATCCCTTCCAGTCAGTATTATGGACAAAAGTTATTGAATGACAAGCAAGAATCAAGGTGTTATCTTTTAACAGAGGAATCATCAATAATATGTGTCAATTTAAAAACAACATTAATCATAAATGATGAAAGAAGACGTAATCTGCATGATCATTGACTCGAATTGAATAACTACTAGTAATATTATATCAGCTTCATCATTTTTGATAATTATACTCTCTATAAAACATAAATCAACATAAAGAATGTTTTTTTTTCTGCACTTCCCTATAAGCCTTGATAGGCGTGAAACTTTTTCCCTAGTGTGGAATTGGCATAATTAACTTGACATTTTTTTTTTTGGATTTATTCAGACAGGAACTCCCTACAAAAGAGACTATGGTTTTTGCTAAATAATTTTATCCTGAAAACATAAAGTATGCAACATGTGATTTATCCTGAAAACATAAAAGTTTGCAACATGTTAATTCAATTCTGATGAAATTTGTGACGCAATTTTCAAATTTTAGCCATTTTGATCATTTTACAGGGAACGAAGAAAATCGAACAGATATTTCGCATTAGGAACCTGAACTATATCTTATTAGATGGATTTGTGTTAAGAAACAGAACTAGTTTCATGTGAAAAAACTGAACTAGTTTGAGTCCAGAACTGAAGGATGGTGTCAAAAAACACAAGGCTGCAATTAGTTTTTTAGATCAAAGGTATTCACCTAGCTTTATTGAAAGCTTAGTGAGCACCCACGGTCATGGTTACTGTGGATACCAGTCTACAAGCAAAGCATGTAAATAAAACAACCATCTCTAAGCAGCGAAGAAGCTCTACCACCAGTTCAGGTTTACTAACAAACTCTAACAGAAAACGAGCACCCCTAACTCAAGCTACCAGAACGAGCTACTGGAACCACCACCAGCCTAGCTGGGGACACAAAGGCTAGTGGTTTTTGGGCTGCAATTAGTTTCATGCCTCACTATGTGAATAAGGCTTTCAGATCAGTGCTAGTAGTTATTTTATCTTATTATATAAGCAGTTCCTGAACATGTGGAATTCAATGTTTCCAAGTTGATATTGAGGTTGGACAAAAGTAGTTGGATTAGTATTTATAGCCATATATTCTCCTTGTTGGATATATGGCATCATAAAACTAAATTTTGTTTATATGATAGCTGAGGTTCAACAGATTGCTTCTTTACCGTGCATGCTATATGGTTATGATTGGCATGTGCGGTTTCGAGGACCAGGACAGCAACTAGCAAGTCGTAACTGATACTCCCGTAACTGGACAGCTCGTTTCAACATTTGTCACACAGCAACCAACTTTGGTGTTCCAAGACTTCTTACTCGGATATGTATGTTGGGCACACCGTCTTCTCGATCTATTCATGCTGCCGAGGAGAAGTTCTAGATATATGCATCCTATGCCTAAACAACTCAATGTGCGGCTGCTAGGTTCTGTTTTTTTTTAGATAATGGATAGAAGCTATCAGGCTTCATCTACCCGAGGGTAGAGTCATGCCAAATTATTATAGCAAATAAAAAGAATAAAAAATTTGATGAAAATATATCCCCAACAATGGGCTCAAGTAGTCCTATGCGACATTTGACTTGCACCGTGATGTCAACTCCATTAGAGTAGGATCGCCATCATCAAAATCAAGCCGCCAAACACGTTTGTCGACCTAAAAAGTATTGAAGACGTGTAACACCGATCAGCATTGAAGATTGGATGCTTCTTCCTTGGCAACAACATGAAGCACTTGGTATCACCAACCGCCAAGCTGTTATGCCATGGATTGCCTCCTCCACCTTGAACTGAAAGCTGTCCGACCATGGCACACAAGAACTTCAACGACGCACCTGCGCAATCGCTGCCAGCCCAGAAAACCTAGGTTAGGCTTTCACCTAGTTAATGGATGTGCACGGACATAGGCGACGACAGAATGACTAGCGGCTTCAGCAACGCCTTAAACTAGGTTAGTGACACAGTGCGTGCGCCGCCGACCCAAACACGCGACGCGAAGGTCTTCACCAAAACTACCGCCACCACCGCCGACACCGTGCCCAGCCAACATGGAAGGCCGTCCGCGCCTAACCGCCAATCCGGACCACGGCCCCCGAGGGCCCGAAACCAGATCATGCCCTGCCGATCCGGGGGCCGGGAACGCCGCCATCAATGGTTGGACTCCCACCAGGGGACCAAATCTAGCCAGACCCGTCGTTGGCGCCTCAGCTCGCCGTGGAAGGAGGATGAATGGAGGAGGGGGAGGGGATGTAGGCGCAAAGAAGATGCAGACGGCCTCCTTTTTGGGCGCCGCCGCCACGGAAGTGTGATGATGGCGGCCGGAGAGATTTCTACTTGGCGATGGGTGGCCGCCGCCGTGTCGCCCCTCTGAGAGAGCGACACAGGGGGCGGGGCTACGCGTGTTGCTGACTGCTTGTTACAAACCCAAAGTAGAAATTAAAATATGTACTGCTCTGCTAGGTTCTGCTGGATGCCTCTAATATCTCATTTAGCCTACTTTTTGGCAGGAACTAGCAGAGGTGCCAAACTGAGTATAGCTACGATTGATGGTGCATTTATAAAGAAGACTCAAATCACTGGAATGAGAACTACAACCTAGCTATGGATATGTGACAGGATTCTTCAAAAAAAGGGACATGTGACAGTGGAAATAATCATATTTTGATCACCCGTACGTCAGAGCTTTCAATATATATACACGTGTATAAATAAATTGGATCCACAGAATTCTGTTTCTTTAAAAATGGAATTGGACACATAATTACAGCCTCTACACACAGGATTTGCATATGGCCGCAATTACAATACAAGATGCATCAAACCCGTTATATGCTCAACTTTTTTTTTTTTTTTGCAGAAAATGATCTTTATAAAGATTTTTTGGAATCTATCGGTTACTAGACTGTCATACAAACTTTGTGGAGCTCTCTATGTGGTTGTGCCCTCCAATACAGCCCTTTCAACAGAATGTATTCCTTGTCCATATCTTTCACCTGTAACAGTGCCCAATGAATCTTGCCTATTAGTTCCATGAACATTACATGTGTACATGAGGTTGCCTAGCTCGAGGTCTACGTTCCAAACAGAACAGTGTGGTTGCTAGTGAGGAGTCCGTGTCCTTCCAGTGCTTGGCTTCTGGCAGCTCCAGTTTACACATGTGCGCAATGTGCTGTGTGCTTTTGGTTTCCAAGTAAGGTTGGCTAGAGGTGCACGATGCTTAGTGTTTTTCCTTGCAAAGTTACAGTACAGATAAGTAGTCTGTAAGAGTTTGTATACGGATGATTAGAAGAAAACCATTCAATTGAATAAAAACCTAGGGCTGAAGTTATCATATGATGTGTTGGTGGTCTTGTAATAAAAAAATTTCTTAAACATTAAAACACGTGCCCACAAAAATGACGGAATATTATGTAATTCAGAGTGCAAAAACTTTGAAACTCTATGTCTCGGTTGCATAGGGACACAAAATGCTTTTCACATACGTGCTGTCTCAGATAGGGTCATGCATGAACTCGTGAGGAGGGTCTCAGTGCCTCACATTTCATTATTCGCTAAGGAATCAACCATAAATGCTCAAGCGTATACTCATTTTTAGGTGAAAATCGTGTAATATGGTTGTGATCTCCAACAAACGGCATGGTTTGTTTCTTCGCCCAGCTACCAAATAGCAGCATTAACCATCTCTTATCTCACAACTAGATAAAGAAGACTCAAAACTGCAGGAGACATTCCAGATGGCTCCAATTTCTGAATAATTGCACTGAGTTTTCTGTTCCTTCGATATGGGTATAGTTACTGGACGTGTATATATGTAATAGGAGAGTGCCAGCAGAAAACGACAAAATTACAAAGGATATGAGACGTGGAATATTTATTGTACTGGTTCAAGATAGTTGGGCTGAAATGCTTCCTTACTAGCAAAATATAAATTGGATGCTTGCCTAAATTAGTCCAGTAGAGTTACTACGCAAGATCAGTTTATAAAGCCTGCATCCATATCAACATTAAAACTTTGTCTCTTATTACCAAAAATAATAATACTGACAATAATCATACATATGCAGCCGCTGCCCTGGCACGAACCTCCTCTGTGATACGTCTTGCACATAATTTATGATGTTTTGACATTTGTTTTCAGAAATTCATTCATGTCATTGTAGTACCTCCAACTAGATTACAGCGATGTGGATTCAGTGCATGGGCGATGACAACTAGATTACATGATGCAAGGCACCGCCCTGCATCAATCCGTCAAACAACTCACACATGGGGGCGAAGGCCACACCCCACGCAGAGCATCCCGATGGCTCAAGATCGCAGAGGGGGAGAGAGCGCTCTGTGCCAGCAAAACTTATGCCGTTCGACACATGGCTGCGTGATGAGGATAGTGATCACCTCGGTCATCTTGGGACAGTTCTTGCAACAGTTCTCCCAGCCACCACAGGCTGCACTTCTCCTTGCTTGATAGTGAATTTCTCTGAGATATGCCAACTGAAGTTGGCTGGCAATTTGGGCTATCTACTCCGTCGATGTTCCAGATGCCTCCTGAGCCTAAAACAACTCTCTGCATTCTGGTTGCCAGTAATATCCCTTTTATTTGCTGCAACCATATTTCTGTAGTGAACTAGCCGAGATGAATTGAGCATAGCTACCATATATTGATGCTGTACACATATAAGACACTACTGGACTGAGAAGTACAACCCGTCAGCTAGGAACATGTGACATTTTTAAAAACAAATTGATTTCACCAGTCAGAATTATCAGTAGGGTTTGCTAGCAGCTATATGGCTACCAATGCACACAGGAATTTTCCATTCCAGGTTCAAGAATTTTCTTGCAGACCAATAACCCCCAAAGGAAAATACACAAACCTCTGAAAAAATATGTTTGCCAACAAATTATTAAGGAATTAATATAACTTCGAAATAACCAGCTACAGCCAAGCATGAAACATATGTATATATATGGTTCAATTTAGTTTCACTAATAAGCCCATAGACTCCTGATGTTGATAACATACTTAGGTAATTGAAGTCATCATTGTTAATCTATGATCGGCTTCGGTGTTATTTTTTTAACATGCAAGAGATCTCAATTACTCAGAACCTGATGCAAAGTCATTGGCCACCAGAACATTTATGCAATGTGGAATTAATACTATCAGTAATCTGTTATTTAGCTAAACACCTGCTACAACATGCGGTGTTTTAAACTAGTTTATGCCATAAGCAATTCTTGAGCATGCCCAATTCAATATTTCAAGTTTGATGTTGCGACGAGTCAACTTGTGAAGCCAACTTTTTCGGTAATACTAATATCAATTCACCTTGTTGGATAATCTCAGACGACCAAATTTTGTTTATATATATGCTACTGGATCCTGCACAGAACGCAACAAAAGTCCTTGTTAGAACAAATGTCATCCAGCTTTGTACCCAGCTATGAGCAGACATGAAGGACGCTGTCATTAGCAAGCACGCCACGCGATCAGCTGTGGCTTCTGCGACCTCTGCCTACAGGCTACAGTGCTCTTGTTCCACCTCTGACGACTCTCGCCATGAAGCCCTTTTTGTATTCACTGATGAAAGTATAGGGGAGTCCCTACAGGAGTGGTGAAATCATCTATCATGACTAAATGGGAGGAAACTTGTACAAATTGTATCCTCTTATGTAGATTGTGCAAAACAAACATTCTAGAACTCTGTAGTTCTTTGGTCCTTCTCCTTCTTCTACCTCTGATATATCTCATATATTCTCATCCCTGTTTCTAGACTCTTATAGAACAATTCAGAACTCTGTAGATGGTTACTGTTCTGCAGTTAAGAGAAGGTGTTGCTGTAGTTCTGCTAGCCTAACAATGACTATCCCTGAGATGTACAGTGTTCTAGATACTAGACGACCTTCTCTGTCATCATGATAATCAGAGGAGACGTTCCAGATGCCTCCTATGCCTAAAACAACTCCCTGCGCATGGGGCTCTAGTATCTGCTAGGTTCTGAGATTGCCATATTATACTAATGGAAAGCAAGATTCCCAATGTTACTTTGAGCCTTCTCTGGTTGTTGTGTCGATTTGCAGTAGCGTAAACTAGGCAAGCCCAATTGAGTATATATAGCTACGACTGCTGCGGGTGTATATAGCCAAATATCGAAGACTGGAATGAGAACTGCTACCTAGCTAGGGATTTTTTGTATTGTAGCCCAAAATTACAAATATTTTTTTTATTACAAATTTAAAGAAGACTGGAATGTGAACTATACTACCTACGGCAGACTAAAACTACAAAATTGTAGCTAAACAATAATGAAAACACATGTAATATGGACAAGTTATTGAATGACAAGCAAGAATCGAGGTATTATCTTTTCACAGAGGAATCAATAATATGTGTCAATTTAAAGCAACATTTAATCATAATGGACGAAAAGAAGCCGTAATCTGCATGATCATTGAATCCAATTGAATAACTAGTAGTACTATTGTATCAGCTTCATCAATTTTGATTAACTATACTCTGTATAAAAATAAATCAACATGAACATTGTTTTATTTCTACACTTTCACATAAGCCTTGATAGGCGTGAAACTTTTAAATTCGCTAACAAAATAGACTATAGCTTTTTCTAAATATTTTTAGTATGCAAAATGTGATTTACTACTTCTTCTGTGTAGTTATAGTTAATTCAACTCTGATGAAATCATTTTACAAGGAAGAAATTCTAACGGTTGCATTAGGCATCTGAACTATTTCTCAATCAATCAATTTCTAAATCAACATAGTTGTTTTCTATTTTTAATCTGTTGTACCTTTTCAACTCGGACCCTTCCTTCTATCAATTGTTGTCAGCAGCTCCATTTCTTCATGGTTCACATACAGACACGTCACAACGTACATAGTGCAGGTGGCACCGAAGTTCAGCTCGGAGTGCTGCCTCTAGGCTCTCGTCTTCAAATACGGTAGCACACAATAGATGGGGTTCTGGGAGTAGGGGAGGGAAGGCGCCTACCTGATCTTGCCCTATAGGTTGGTCCACCACCTAAGCTTTGAGTATGCTACTATTGTTATGCCACATTTGTTGGCATTACTCATTGTGACACTAGCATCGTTGCAACCGCCCTCCACTTTCCACACAAAACCCCACTAGAAATGGTATTGCTCGTGTTCGGACATCCAAAGGGAGACCCGCATCGGTTTCCCCCTCTCGCTCTGTTTAGATGGCCAAACTTTTCTGAAGGACCGAAACTGCAAGAGATTTAATCACAGCTAGGAACAACCGATCACTAATGATAGAGGAATTATTGTTTTATTGTAACCTGAAAGTGAAATCTCAAAATGACTTATATTTTCATTCACGTCCATAACCAGCAAGAGCTAATTTTTGTTTACCAAAATGAGATGCACGTGATGAGGCTGCTTGAGGACGACTAGAAAAAACAGAGAAAAAATGCATTGCACGGGAGCACATCTGGATGGGCTTTAACACCTGACTGCAGGGCACTCTGGATTGGCTGATCAATGATTCACCCGATGCTCCACAAAGAAAACAGAGAAATTGGAACGGAGGTGCTGCACTCGACGAGAACTGCCTGACGGCCTGAGGTGCTGCAGCACCGATCCTCTGTACGCCAAACTAGAGAGTGACAAAGGGCGGCGGGGCTGCACAGACCCGACGAAAACTAGATCGGCGAAAACCGAACAAGAACCAACTCCCCGGACACACAAACAGAAAAACGGCGACCCAAAAAATCATTCGGTCTCCATCGAAACAAAAGGAATGGCTTCACGGTGCACCGAAAACACACAGACTAAATTCAAGACACCCGAGGGCACGAGGAGGGATTGGGCCTCCTCGTCCCACTCAAAAATCACAGGTTACAATCTCAGATTACACACACCAATTTCATCATATGTGGACCTCTCTCAAACAGCCCTAACGAAGAAGAAAAAAACTACAGTAAAATTAAAAAATTGAATAGGAGAGGTACCCGAGGTTGGAGACTCCTTCTGCCTATTTAACCCGGTTATTACACAATCCCTATTTTATCCCTAAACCTAATTAGAGCCAAACCAAATAGCCACGGGGCGATATGGTCCAACTCAGGATATTCTTGATCCGATGGCCACTGCGCCTTCCCCACCGGTAGATTCACTTCGTCACATGCCGTCCCTTCCGCCTTGGAACTTTCGCCTGGGTTTTGTGGCTCAAACCTGCGAAACCCGCCACCGATGGTTTTGAGGCCCATACCAGTTTGAGAGCAGGGGCAAGAGCACAAAAGTAGGTAGTCAACCGTCTCAAGGAGCACCCTTAACATGTGGACGTGAAGCTTGGAGGTGGGCCAGCTCATCCTCGACGGAGATCATTGGGCCCTCCTCACCTAACTCCGCACTCTGCCACCGTCATCCGTGCCTTGAGCTTGCCTTCATGAGATCCAAGATCTGCTGCGACACATGACTGAGCGGGTGGAGTATGGTCACAACAGAGTGACAACAAAGGAGCCAAGATGAAACACACGAGCATGGTTAATGGCATGGGGGGACGAATGGACCACAGATCAAATAAAAGCAAACCAAAGGATGACATATTGGAAATCCATACGTAAGTGCGTACGTGCGGGATCTAGGACTGTAGTGTTTAAGGCAAAGGTGCTCTGGACAGCCCTAGATGCCACAAACGTGTTGGATAGGTTCATGGAGAGGGCCTTAGCGCGTCACATTCCATTATGTGCTGAGGAACCAAATATACATAAGATGCATCAAACTCGTCGTATGCTAGCGCAGTTTTAGCTGAAAACCGTGTAATATAAAAAGATTTGCAATTTTTCTGTTAGTAGACTTTTGTCCATACTTTGTGAATCTCTCTATATGGTTGTGATCTTCAACAAATGGCACTTCCCTAAAAAATACTCCATGTCCAACACCTTCACTATAACAAACCTTTTTTTTGTTCACTGTACTGGGCCTGTTTGGGTGGCTTCCACAACATGTCACAACTTCTGCAGAGCTTTTGGCGTGCCGTGCCTGTAGCTTGGCCATGTGTGGAAGCAAGCCTTCTCGACTTCTCATTCCAACACTGCAGGAGACATTCCAGACGCCTCCAATTTCTAAAAAATTGCACTATGCTTGCTCTTCCACCGATATGGGGTAGTTAAGCAGCATGTCAAATTGAGTATAGTTTTGACTCGACGTGTAATAGGAGAGTGCCGGCAGAAAAGTGGAAAATTAAAAAGGATATGAGACTCACGTGGAATATTTATTATAGTCACTGGTTACAGATAGTTGGGCTGAAATGCTTCCTTTCTAGCAAAATAAATTGGATGCTTGCAGCGTTAATTTCCCCAGGTGAGTTATTTATAAAGCCTGCATCCATATCAACATTAAAACTTTATGTGTCTCTTAACAAAAAATAATGACAACAATCATACACATATGCAGTGCCCGGGCATGAAGCTCCTCTGTGATACATCTTGCACATAATTTCTGATGTTTCGACGTTTGTTTTCGGAGGTTCATTCATGTTGTAGTACCTCTAACAAGATTACAGCAATGCAGATTCAGTGGGCGATGACAACAGAAGTATATATTGTTCATGTGAGGAAGCAAGACAAACACACCCCTTGCCTCGTTCGTTGTGATCAGAATTTGTATGACCGGGCCATGTTTTTACTACATGTCAAGGAGATGTGCAGTACAAAGCACTGACCCAAGTTCTTTCACGATCACCTCCCATGCAAATGAAAAGCAGCAGCTTCGCCAAGGCATCACAGATCGCTACAGCAAAGGTAGCCGAGATCCTACAGATTTGTGGATCAAGTAGAATGAAGTGCATGCATCACTTCCAATATTCTACTGGTTCCCTCGACAGCGCTCCAAAGATGTTTCCTCATGCTTCCTATCCCCAACAATTCTTGTTGTGCACTCTTCAGATTGATTCTAAACTACTACTAGCACTAGTATACGGTTTGGTAGATATTCCTCTGCTTTTCTGTGGTGTCACTTTGGGGCGATATGCTAGCTATTGTGCTCCTGCCACCTCTAAGATATATAGGGGGGCGGTGATCATGGGAAGGAGGGCACCGAAGATTCTGGATATCATAACATGGATATACACTACTTAAAAAATCTTTTACAAGACATTTCCAATTTATTTACCGTGGTGGTTTTTCAAAAGCCCACCACGTTTAATGCCTCGATTAACCGTGGTATTTTTTATAACCCCCACGATAAATCAATTAACTGTGGTGGTTTTATAAATTAACCGACATGGTTAATACGGGCCCAAACAGCCCATCTAAGGCCCAGAATTGTTGCATATATATAGCGAGAGCCAAAAAACACTAACCCACTACCGTTCTCCACTCCCACTCCTCCCTTCCCTCCTGTACGGCAGCTTGTCCCCTCCCCTCCTTGGCCCAAACTCGCCTCTCTGGACTCACCCTCTCCTCGCCTAACTCCCTCCCGTATTCGCCACCCTAGACTCACCCTCTACCAAACTCGCCTCCCTCTCCCCCATGGCTAACTCCTCTCTCCCCCCCCTCCTCGGTATGGTGGACGGCGGTGGGGAGACTTGGTGGACCAGTGGCACGTACCTCCTATCTACAAACGGTGGCCGCCGCGCACCCTCCGCTCACGGATATGACGGCTTGGAGGCCAGATCCAATGGCATGGTGGCTAGACCCGGTCTCCCTTCGAGCGGATCCGGCGGTGGTGGCCTTCGGGGCGACAGCGGCGGTGGATAGAGCCACGTTCGTAGGGTTGGAGGACGCGGTGGTGGCCCTCACATGAGCACGCCCGACAGGCGTGGCAGGAGCAACGCACATGGGTCGGGTAGAGGACGAGGCAGCAGCCCTCGCACAAGCGCACCCGGCAGCTGCAGGATCGACCATCCCTAGCCCAGATCCACCACCTTCCAAAGACGGAGCTACCATCGACGGTGGAAGAGGAGATGGATCTGGCGGCAGGGCACGCCAGTAGGAGCCGGATCCGGCGCCGGCGGGAGTAGATCCGGCGGTGGCACCCAAAACCCAAATCCAGGCCTATTAAGGTTTCATAGGGATGTTTTTTTCTAATTAACCATGGTGGTTTTTGGTGGTTCTAGAAACCTGCAAAGTTAATTGATGATTAACCGTGGCCTTTTATTGGTTTTGGTTATAAAAACCATCATTGTAAGTAAAAGAAAACCGTCAAGTTTAATATTTTTGAGTAGTAGTGATATACACTCACTTTTGTTTCAAGCTCTACTTTAACATTGTCATAAATTAAACTTGTAGTTTTTTTTCAAATGCATGTTTTAATAAAAGAATGCATCAAACACTACAACATCTAAATAGTTTTATTCAATTCTCTTCACTGAATATACCCTATATGTATTTTTTTTAAACAGGTTGATGTTAATATTTTTGTTCAAAAAACTTGCTTTTATTAAATATATATATTGACATGCTGCTTTAGTGCCTATCCCGGTAGGTTTCACTTGTTTCTTTTAGGCAATTATGGGTAATACATCCAAAGTGCAATTATGAAAGAAACAACTCAACCAATGAAACTCCATTTCTCTATAATGGTCTCTTTATTATGGCATCCTACACTTTCAGTCCATGAATTCCTATAAACTAGTACAAATCACATGCCGCTGAAATGTTTTGTTACATTCTCTCAAAACTATCAGAATTTATTGCAAAATGAATGGTTTATTACATTTTTAGATATTGGATACAAAAGATAATTCTGCATTTTAAATTCACTAAACATGTAGAAATGTAATTTATTTTTAAGTAATATTGTTCCAATTAACCGTGTTGAAGTGGTAGGACTATTTCGATATTTCTTCCAAACAAAATATTGTGATTTATTTTTTTTTCTAACATACTATTGTGGACCCTTTCGGTCCCGAATTACAACTTCTAGACACTCAACAAATTAAATCAGACCAAAGTCTTTGAATTACTCAATTATTGGCATATGTGCTATTTCTCATTGTCGTATTGCAAAAAAAATCAAGAGGTAAACTACTTACCAATTAATTTCTGGTTGGAAAAAATTGTTTTATTTAATAAGAAAAATATACTCCACACTGCATAAACAACAAATAGTGAAGTATGAATATGATCCAATGATGAAATCTGCACAATGAACACATAGTGGAAAAAATAAGTGGCACATCACTGCTGTACAAAATTTTACCATACTTTGGTCTATATAATTTATGAAAACTGCTGCACATACTGCTTGTCATGTCAAAAAGTTGCAACGCTGTTGCTCATAGAAACCCAAATACTATTTACTATTAGCTTACTTATCGTATTTTTTTATGGTAGAGAAAAAAATAGTTGAACATAGGGTTACAATCTTTTTTTTTTTTTTTTTTTTTTTTGAAACGTTTTGCCTTTCCATTACTCATCTGTCACAGCGGCATCGCTGGACACCAAAACCTCTAGAGTTTGGGGTACAATATCCCTGGTGACACATTCATCACCGGGTAGATTATAACCTAAAGAAGCGATCTCATGCGCTAGCTTATTACATTCACGGGGACAGTAACATATTAAACAGGACGAGAACTCCAGGGACACAAGGTGTTGTATCTCAGTGATGATACCTCCTAGCGAAGATAGACGGTACTCATCCCCCTCGATCACCGACTTCACCATCTGCGCATCAGTCTCCAGAATAACTTCAGACAACCCCAGCTGGGCTGCCATCTTCAAGCCTTCGAGGCATCCGAGTAGTTCTGCGTGGAAGGCCCCTTGGAGCACCGACACGACCCGCTCCTGCTCTTCTCACAGCCCCTTGATCATCCCGGATAACAAAGCCCCACGCCCCAGCTCCGGACGATTGCATAAATGCCCCATCCGAGTTTATTTTCAGCTTCCCAGCATCAGGTTTGCTCCATTTCTTTGACTGACAGAAATCCGACAACAGCGGTGGTTTAGCAGAATCACCATATATGGATAACTATTTAAACCTCAACTAGACGAGACACAACACTCAATTAATACACCATAACTACATGATTAAGCTAAGGTTAATAATACTTTAACTTAGAAAAGTTCTGCATTGGAAATTGAATTCTTTAAACACGAACATTTAATTCAGGTGGTGATGAAGTCACATGTGCGTGCATCTATGTCCCCAGCCCATCATGCTTGGCAAATATGATTATACACCTGTAAAGAATTAAAGGGGTGAGATAAACTCAGCAAGTAACGGCTATGAACATAAACACATCTCACACATGTTGAGTTATTAGTTTTGAAAGAAACACAAGAACATAACCCACAAGTACATTATGCAACTCCTCATTGTAGTGACATTCAAACAACACTGCACGACTTGAGTATCTCCTCATCAAGACAATAATATTTTCCAAATCATCAATTAATTGATGTATGCATGCTATGATGCAACTTCATTGAGAGTTTTATGTTGAACGGTGTCAACCTCTCATGCAACTCCATGTACCGGTACTTACTATTACTAATTGGAGGCTCCAACGAAGGCACCACGTTAATTCTCACCAGATACGTTATAAAAATAGATAAATGCTAGAAAATCTCACGTTAATCGAAACATCCGGCCATCAAATCACAAGACTTAGCTATCTTTAACCATTGGATCTATTTTATTTTGTACAAAATTACCCACCTCTGCCATTATAATAAATAAAATATATTTGCTAAAGATCCCGGTAACCCCCATCTAATCAATCTCAATTCACGTGAACCACGTTGACGGCTCCCCACGTAACCCGTTTATATCAATCTGAATTCACCAAAGAAAGTCGAGCAGCCAGATCAAGATACAGCGAGCAGGAGAGCATGCGGCAGAATCGATCTCCTCCGCATGCAGCAGGGTGTTGGCGGGCAGCACTACATGCAGGGTGTGCATGGCGGTGTGAAATTAAACAACAAGGGCATTGACGTATGCATGTAGCCTGTAGGCTGCGGTTTGTGCGTGGATCCATGAGCGTGTGTGCGGCAACGACCCCAGCCTCCTGTTCCTTCGTCAAGCAAATAGGTACTCATCTTTAATGTTGATTAGATTATTAGAAAATTGAAGTTTAAGCCTTAACATGCATGTGCGCTTTATAAAAAGAGGATAGATGTAGTAGTAAGTATGGGTGGATAGATGATTTCTTTGTTTCATGTAGTTGAGGAAAATTGTTCTGATTTTCTAGACTTCTAGACTGTCAAAACCGCCTTTCGAGGCAATCTAGCATATATCGCTTTCTTTTACAATCTTAATTGCTGAGGTTGATCGGTTATAAATGATGTCATATAAATAGATTATTGAGATTCTATTGGGGATTTGTTATTAAAATATTATTAACCAAAACCAAACATTATGTACCCAGTTGATCAGCTTTTTTCATACATTAACTAACGAACATGAACGTCTGCAATTAGTAACAATTTCAAATTGTTATAGCATATAAATTATATGGTTAAATATTGTAACTAAATATGCTATCCAATTATCATACATAAATTAGAAATAGTATAAAATAAAATAAATAGGTAGTCGTAAGGTATTTTGGGAGACCATGTGAGGTTAAGCTGTGCCTTACATAGTAGAATGGACAGAGTATTACTCATTTGAGGCTAGCTTCTACATTGTATATCACTAGATCGATGTGCTGCAAATAAAATACTAAAAATCTCACAATAAACAGAAACACCTACCCATTAAATAGAAGACTTGGAACAAGGAATCCATCTGTTTGACAACCATTCTGTTAGTTTTTGCAGTTCATTGATTCAAAGAGGGTCCTAAATAACTCCTAATTTGCATCAAAATTATGAATGTATGTTATTATGAGCGATAACTCAAAGTAACTCCCAAAGTTTTTTTTTTCAAAATTAACCTTCTTGGGCTATTATAAATGAATATAAAATAACCTCCTAAATTTGTAACTGAACATACACCTCGGCCATTACAAAAGATAACTTAAACGAATCTACTAATATATTTTATAAATTAACCGCATCTACCATTATGTAAGAGTATAAACAATGTGACCTCTAACTTTACATTCAAATTACAAACATAAGTCAATATGTAGGAATATATAAAGTTACCCACCTCGACCGTTATACAAGAGAAATTAAAATATCTCTTAAATCTACCTCTAAAGAATAAATATACATATTTCAAACTATAATCAAATATACATAAAGTATGCTCTTTGATATAATAAAGTTCAACATCTTGAGCGTCACATTGTAAACTAAAGATATCACATTATAAACTAAAGCAGAGACCTATCTTCAGTAACATAGAAAAATCAATGCTTGAATGAATATTTACAACTCAATGTGTTTATAAGAAATTACAACAAATAGACTAAACTTCAACACATAAAATTTGATTTATGATGTTTACAGAAAAGCAATGCGATAATTTTTTATATAACTTAGGGTTAGGTTTCAATGCTAGAAAAAAAGGATAAATCCTAGACATTCTAACTATAAATGCAGTGGAGCACTCACGTTAATCCTTACAAGACCAAAAATAGACAACTTATAGAGCTAGCTAGATAATAATAGGCACTGGATGTTACTACATTTGGCATGTAAAGTGCTTCTCACAAAAAATACAATTATATGGCCATGTCTTTTTGGTTGACTCTAATACCACTAATAATAATAGCCACCCGATATATTATCCATCCTTTGTATATGTAAAACAACATAATGTTTAACCCATTAATCTTAATTTAATTTAGTCATCGATCTAAAGTCAAACTAAACTTATATCTAATTATTCACCAACTATCATGATAGATAATCTTGCAGCCACTGAAATTATCATTAACACTGTTATCAATATTCACAACAACCATAATTTATGCTAATTTTTTAATTAAATGTATGTTCAAAATACATAGTGGTGCCATAAAAAGAAACAAAAACTATGATATGGATGAAAAAATATAGATCAATAATTGACATGGCTATGACAACTGGACTGAGACTACATAGTATCTATTGTGATAAAAAAAGAGAAACAGGAAAAAACACGAATTAAATACAAGTACCCTTTATTAGTTAGAAACAATGAATAACTCATGCTTATGTCTCCCGTGTTAGTTTAAACTTAAATTAAGGGCTAAAAAATCTATAGTAGCCAATAAGGGTAATGTTGAAATTCAAATTTTAGATTTGTGATATGGTAAATTATGGATGAAAAACAATTAGATCTATAATAGATAAGTTCACCACAAAGACTACATAGTATCTTTTATGCCTATTGTGTTAACATTTAATACAAAAGAATTTATTATAAGAGACATTTACAATAGCTAAAGTTGTTATCCCTTATAAGATTTTAGCCCGTGCGGAGCACGGGTTGATGGACTAGTATAATAGTTGTGTCAATGATATACATACTTACAAAGATACAAATAAGAGAGTTAAATGTGATAACTGAGGAAACATTCTTTTGCTTTTATTGGCCAAAAAGTTATACGACCAGCTAGAGCAGAGGTCTCATTTCCAGTTCTTTTGAATCTTCTCATTATCATCATTCTTGTCTTAGGCTTGTTGGTATACTTATTTGTCTTTGTTTTCCGTGTCACACTGATAGGTTGGTTCTTCAGCAGAAAAGCTTCATCGCTCAGTACGTCTTGCAAAACTAGGTTCCCAAATTTTGCAAAACTAGGTTCCCAAATACAAAAAAATGGATTGGTTTGTATCAGCGTTAACATAATGATTCATTGTGCAGAAGTATTTCTATTTTCTATGGAAGCATGAATTTAAGTTTGAAATAAATTTATGCGGTGAAATGACAAGAGCAGAGGACAGGCAATGTGTCCTTCAATCATAAGAACGTTTTATTTTCTATGAAAGCCATTGTGTCCTTCCATGTTAGACTACATGCACAGCGTTACCAGTGCTGAAACGAATTTCAGTGACTTTAGTATACAGTGTGAGCATCATCAGAGCCATCAGACCCAACCATCATCATCAGAGCTATCAGACCACCGTGCAGGACGGTTGGGAAACTATTTATTTATTACTCTTTGAGTACCGTGGATAGAACATGCCTCGGATAGACAAAATCTGAAACTCAGCATTGGTACCGACAACAGTCAGCACCGATGCTCCAACACTGTCTTTTTTTTTTTTTTTTTTTTTTTTTTTTGCAGAGCTCCCCTGCTTTTGTATTACAAAAGCAAAAAGCATTCGAGTACAGTTTTGCAAATCCAACAGCCTACTCACACGGCAACTCAACAGCCCTTACAGACCCAGGATTACAAATTGACAGAACTCAAACAGATAGACTAGGCGAGCTCGTAGTGGCTGAATCCCAGGGCTGCACATCCGATGGAGCCGACCTTGATGATGAGCTGGTTGCCTCCGACATCTACATCAGTTGAGGCAGCATACCCGCTCTGGACTCCAATTGCCTGACGAATCCCTCCAGCGCTGGCACCGATTCTTGATTGAAGAGAGGAAGCCATCTCCTGGTCATTCCTCCAATCCGAAGCATAAGCCTTTTCATTCCTGACCAAACCAGGCCCTGAAAACACATTTCATTCCTCAATTTCTAGATTGACCAAAGCACAGCAGAGGAAATAGCATTCGTCACAACATGGCGCTTTATGCGCAACCCATAACCGAGCAACAGATTCAGTCTCTACCAATGTCTGAATTTAACAATTCATTTACAATATTCCAGATATACTTGGCCACAAACCCCTGAAAGAAAAGATGGTTTATAGATTCATTTTCAGTACAAAACAGACAAGAGGGGTCATTCACAGGCCTCCTTTTTGCCAAGTTATCCCTTGTCAGCAACTTGTTATTATAACAACCACAGGAAAATTTGAACTCTAGTCTAGGTGGAATAGTTACTTTCCACACAGCACTCTAAACTGAGGTTTAACCCCCCTTTGGTTAATCACAGCATATAGAGACTGTACAGAGTACCTGCCATTGGAAGTATAGCTCCAAAGAATGTGATCCTCCTCATTTGTCAGACATATAGACTCCATGATACTACAAAGCTCAAGCCAAGAGTTCATAATTCTAGCTGAGACAGTTCTTCTAAATGTAAGCATAAGGTTTTCACCATCCCATACCTCACTGATGGTTTTACCCTGCTGCTCATTTATTACATATAAGGGCCAGAAAACAGTAGCTAGATTAATATTTCCAAACCAGACATCTTCCCAGAACCTAATTTTCTTTCCATCCCCGAAGACCCATCTAATACCCAACAAGGACGCCTTAACAGCCCACATAACTCCTTTCCCGAAAGGAGAAGCATTCCCATCAGGACAGCAAAGGATATTTGGTTTATTTGTTTTATACTTATAATCTATTATATCCTTCCAGATAGCATCATCGAGGGAAAGATTTAAACTTCATGTCCAGGACTCCAAGGCCCCCATCCTCCTTCTGGGAAACTAATTGCCAGTTAGCAAGGTGATACTTGCGGTGTACAGGGCTATCATTCCAGAAAAAGTGCCCCATATGGGAATTTATCATATCAATAGCCCATCTAGGAAACTTGATAATCGAGAGAAGGTATATAGGTATACTTGATAGGCAAGCTTTAAGCAAGGTAAGTCTTCCTGCATAAGACAGGAGCCTACCCTTCCAGCCTTCAATCCTCTTGATGATTTTGTCAATGATAGGTTGTAAATCCTGCACATGTTGGTTGCTGCTTCAATCAAGAATACAAAACAAGGACATCGATGTGTTCTAGCCCACCATGGCTTGCAGATTCATGTGCTTGCCGACACGAGACCCGAAAAATAATGGTGTGACAAATTGAACATCGGTGGTTGTTGTCCTTGTGTAGTCAAGTATGACTTCCGTAGTTACCTATCTACCAAATTTGAGCTTCATATACCTCTTGGCTCTTGCTATCTCCTCAAGGACTGTTAAAATGCTTACTTTGCAACTGCCAACCAAGCAAAATAGAACAATGCTATGTAGGGTCTGTCTGGAAACTGTATAGTTGGTGCGAAACTCTAGTAAATTACACATGTCGGAACGTCTTTTATGGCTAACTACTTAAGATGGTATCCTCTGCTCTAGTCATTTCCTTATTTGAAATAATTTCAACCAGCTTTAATATGTTCCTTACAAACACCGACAAGCGACCATGGCAGAGGTACCAGTTGATTTGGGCGACACACGATTTGTTCATCGTTTGTTCCACATACTATTTGTTCATCGTTTCCATGAAACATACTACTTGTTCAGCGTTTGTTCCACATATGTTTCCATGAAAAGTGTTTATGTATATTGTGGAAACATACATGATGTCGTACCAGCTGATTTGGCTGGCGCGACGATTGCTTGTAGCAAATCATTCGATGCCGATTCATTTTTTCATGAGGTATGACAACTTTGGACGGAGACCGCGGATCATGTTTTGTGAGAGTCCGGAGACACAATAATGGGCTCACCATGACGACAACACCGCAGTACGTCGCAGCCTAGTAAACTTGGCATGAAGAGATCTGCGCTTCTTGCTCACTCCATGCCATAATAAGACGTTAAAGATGTGAGGAACAGCCGCACGACAAAGTATCCTCCAATGGATGAGCAGCCGTGAACGTCAGCTGCTTTGTCAGCTCGCATGACAACAAACAGACTAGGAAGGAAGGGAATTGGTGGTCTGATGGATGATACCGGCTTGGGTTTGGGATAAGCATGGGCTGTTCTTGAATTGTTCTAATTGTGCCATTGGCCATTGCTCTCTCTCGCTCTCTTTCTCTCTCTCTAATTGTACCGGTGGGAACAATTACTTTTTTTAACAATTTGAATGGAATAATGACTGAATAACATTTGTAAATAAAATGCATAACCATCATTCCCTCTCTCGACAATTTTCAAGCACACCCCTTGAACGTCTTTTCAAAGGGTTCTCAAATCAACCAAAACAAGAAAATCCTTTAAGTTTTTTTGCTCACAAGGCCAAACTTCAAGCCTAGTCGCTTTAATTTCTATGTCAACCCAGAGCATGTAGGATGTTACAGTAGTCCCAAATGACTGTAAACCATCGTTCTTTTTGGGTTTACCATGTATTACCTCAATGATGTCAATCCTCAGTTTTTTAAGTAGTTCTTAAGGCACTATACGTCACATATACAACATCTTTGGCTCACAGCATGTCTGGCCAACATGTAGAGGAGAATACACTGCACTCTTGGCAAGCTAAGTGCTACTTGCTAGGAACCAAATAGAGCTTCCGCATGCACCACCCCAACCAAACCAGGGTCTATAAGCATCATCTAGCTGTAGCTTGTACACAATGTTTGTGGGATGTGCGGTATATCCCATGCAAGAATGTTTGTGGGATGCACGCCCTGGCCCCCTCTTGGGCCGGCGGCCGTCGCGTCAGGCCCAATTAGCCCTTCCCGGGCTGGCCCAATTCTGGGTCATGACAGCCTCCTATGCCTAGAACAAGTCAGTGCGCATCGGCTCCAGTAACTGTTAGGTTCTGAGATTGCCATATTATACGAATGGAAAGTCAGATTCCCAATGTCACTTTGAGCCTTCTCTGTTTGACTGTTTCTTGTGTCGATTTGCGGTAGCCATGCCCAATTGAGTCCCAACTGAGTATAGCTACGGCTGCTACGGGTGTAGATATATAGAAGACTAGAATGAGAACTGCTACCTAGCTAGGGATTTTTTTTTATTGTAGCCCAAAATACAATTTTTTTAATTAGAAATATAAACAAGACTGGAATGAGAAGTACTACCAAGCTAGGTATTTTTTTATATTGTAGCCCAAACTATCACTTAGAGTCAGTGGTCGACCCAGCCCGAGATCTGGGGGGCGGACTAAAACTATAAAATTTTAGCTGAACAATGACAACATGTGTATATGGACAAAAGTTATAGAATGACAAACAAGAATCAAGATGTTACCATTTAACGGAGGAATCATCAATAATATGTGTTGATTTAAAAACAAAATTAATCATAAAGGACGAAAGAAGCCGTAATCTACATAATCATTGAATCGAAATGAATAAGCAGTAGTAAGCTTCATCATTTTTTATTAATTATACTGTCTATAAAAATAAATCAACATAAACATTGTTTTGTTACTGCACTTTCATGTAAGCCTTGATAGGTCTGAAACTTTTAGCCTAGTGTTGAATTGACATAATTAACTTGAAGTCTTTTTAGATTTATTCGGACAAATGGTTTTGCTACAAAATAGACTATGGTTTTGCTAAATATTTTTATCCTGGAAACATAAAGTATGCAACATGTGCTTACCACTTCTATTGTGTAGTTATAGTTAATTCAACTCTGGTGAAAATTTGTGACGCAATTTTCAAGTTTCAGCCATTTTGATCATTTGACAAGGAAGGAAGAAAATGTAACAGATTTGAGGAACTGAACTGTTTCTAAATCAATCCAGTTCTTTTCTATTTTTCTTTCTCTAGAATACTTTTTCAACTGGAGCCCTCCCTTCTATCTATTGTTGCCAGCAGCTCCTTTTCTTCTCAGTTTACATACAGACACAACACAACATATCACAGGCGGCACCGAAGTTCAGCTCCAGAAAATTGGAGAACGTAGTCAGCCAAATTGTCAAAAGTTTCAGACATATTCCAATAAGTGCTGATTTCTTTTTTTTTCTAGTTTTGGGTCCTATTTGAAATATTTTCAACAAAAGAATGTATGCATCGGCACGAGAGTACGTGCAAGCGTTGACCAAGTTGAGTGAGCACGATGTCACCCCACTAGTTGCGTGCACAAATCAGTTTGAAGCCTTTGATCTTTCTCTAAGCTCCACCTATGCTGACCTGCGACATCGGCACGAGAGTATGGAGGCGGCAAGACAACAACGGCAATGCAAATGTGCCCGTCTGGACAGCCCTAGCTAGATGCCACACACGTGCTGTCTCGGTTGGATAGGGTATGGGGAGGGCCTCAGCGCACCACATTTCATTATGTGCTGAGGAATCAACTGTATATAAGATACATCAAACTCGTCGATCGTAGTCAGTTTTAGCCAAAAACTTTGCAATATAAAACAATTATTCTAAAGATTTGCATTTTTCCTATTAGTAGACTTCCATACTTTGTAAAACTCTCTATATGGTTGTGATCTCCAGCAGAAATATTCCATGTACAGCACATTCACTATAACATATCCTTTTTTTTTTTTCACTGTATCAGGCCTGTTTGGATGGCTTCGACAACTTGTCACAGCGCTTGAAGTAGAAAATGATGCTACGGCTTGGTTTGTTTCCTCCCCAACCAAATGTTTCACTCTCGGCATTCACCACTCCTATCACAACTTCTGCAGAGCTTTTGGCGTGCCGTGCCTGTAGTTTGGCCATGTGTGGAAGCAAGCCTTCTCAACTTCTCTTTCCCGCACTGCAGGAGACATTCCAGATGCCTCCAATTTCTAAATAATTGCATTGTGCTTGCTGTTCCATAGATATGGGGGCAGCTAAGTAGCATGCATACCGAATTGGGTATAGTTATGACTGGACGTGTGTATATGTAATTGGAGAGTGCCAGCAGAAAAGTACAAAATTACAAAGGATATGAGACACGTGGAATATTTATTGTAGTCACTGGTTCCAGATAGTTGGGCTGAAATGCTTCCTTTCTAGCAAAATATAAATTGAATGTTTGCAGCGTAAATTAACCCAGTTGAGTTACTACGCAGGATCAATTTATAAAGCATGCATCCATATCAACACTAAAACTTTCTGTCTCCTATTACCAAAAAATAATAATACTGACAACAATCATACATCTTGCACATAATTTCTGATGTTTTGACATTTGTTTTCGGAAATTCATTCACGTCGTTGTAGTACCTGTAACACCCTAAAATTTTGCGGTTTGGAAAATAGAATAAAAATGAATTATTTATGTATTTTTGTGCTTGTGGAATATAGGAAAACTAATATTCTTCCTTGAATTAAAATTTAATATAAGGTCTAGAAACATGGTTGTGCAAGCATGCTGGTGCATATTTGTTTTTGTGATGACTGAATTTGCTTGAAACAGAAAGGATTTCAAATTTGTTTGAAAGGGCTATTTCAAAACTGGCACAAATAAAAAAAAAAGCTATTCTTTTCTTCTATGTTCTATATCTCGTTTTCAGCCCAGGCAGCTGCAGGGCCTGTTCCTTGGCTTAGTATAAGCCCGAGTGCATCTCCTCCCTCTGGCCCGCGAGGCAAGATAGCAATTGCTAGCATCTGGTTTGGTGGACGCCATATGCTCAGATATGGGACCGAGTGCATCTGACGCATTCCCTTAGCACGATAGCAGTTGCAACTCAAAATTTATTCATGTATTGAGTTACTTTCCCTACTCCCACCTTAACTTTTTCATGGCATACGAACTTGGTAAGGTGAATAGATCCTAGTTACGAAAAAATGGTATAGAGACATATGCTCAAAGATGCAGTTTTCAGAGGTCCTGTGTCTAGTTTAACATTAGGCGCTGAACTTTTATTTTTCTGTTTCAGCATCTTTGATCCATCTCTTGCCCTCACAAGTTGGTGAATGTGGCAGCTGCAGTTTGGCCATGTGAGGAAAAGGCAAACATGCCACTTGCCTTGTTTGTTGGCCCAAGCACAGCAGCACAGTAGAAGTTCTAGATGCCTCCAATTTCTAAATAACTGGACTGTGCTTGCAGCTCCATCCCCTGCTAGGTTCTGAGTGCGTCGATATGAATCAGTTAGCTAGCGTGCCTATATGAACATAGCTATGAGTTTCTTAGTAGAGGATGCAGTATAGTATCTATTTATATATAGGAGGGAAGTCCCGGAAGAAAAGTACAAAACTACAAAGGACATGATACTCGTGGAAGCTATATTGAGAAGTCACTGGTCACTGCTAATACGTAGGATTCATCCGCTACTCTGCTAGGTCCTGGCTTCTGATGAGTGTATCGATCAATATGGAGAAGTTAGATAGCATGCCTAATTGAGTATATAGTTACAATTGGACGTGAGGAGTGTCCCAAAAAAAGTAGAAAACCACAAGGATGTGAAACACATGGAATATATACTGAAGTCGCCAGTTAGTAAGCCACAGATAGCAGGTCTCAAATGTAGCACAAGATTACATTGCTGTGTTACATCTTCTGGATCAGTTTATTAGGCATGCATCAAAATCAATATATTAATGGTGGCCATATGGTTTTACATGCAAAGTTGTTGTTAGGGTCTTCTATGATGCACAATTTACTTGGCCATCTGTGTTCGAGGCATCTTGGCACGATCCACAAAAGAAACAATGGATGAAGATGAATCCTTCATTGGGACCACCTATATTAGATTATTTAGGAAACAAGAAGTTTTGAACTGTTGATGGACGACAAATTGGAAAACTCAGATTGTTGTGATCAGAATTTGTGTGACCGAGCCATGGTTTTTACTTCGTGTCATGGCGATGTGCAGTACAATGCACCGACCCCAGTTCCTTCATCATCACCTCCCATGCAAAACGAAGAGCATGCTTTTCCATGGCATCATGGATCGCTACAGTAAAGGTGGTAGCCGAGATTGTGCAAATTGAACGAAGTGCATGCATCACTTCCAATATTCTACGGCTTCCCTCGGCAGCACTGCAAAGATGTTTCCTCATGCTTCCTATCCCCAACAATTCTTGTCGTGCATTCTTCAGCTCGATTCTAAACTATTACTAGTACTAGTCTCCGTTTTGGTAGATATTCCTCTGCTTTTGTGTGGTGTCACTTTGGGGCGATATGCTAGCAATAGTGCTGCTGCCACCTCTAAGATATAATGGGGGCGGTGATCACAGGAAGGAGGGTACCGAAGATTCTGGACATCACAATATGGTTATATACTACTACAATAATCTTTTACAGGGCGTTTTGAATTTATTTACCATGGCGGTTTCCCACTATTTTTAATGCTTCTATTAACCGTGACAGTTTTTTCAGTTAACCATGGTGGTTTTTATAACTGCCTCGACAAATCAATTAACCATGGTGGTTTTTATAAGTTAACCACCACGGATAATACTTGGCCCAAACAACCCATCCAAGGCCCAGTCAAGGTTTTTTTACCGGTAATAAATATTTATCGGTGGCCACCGATAAAAGCGAAATTTCGGAAATTTTACAATTTCGTGGTCACTTTATAGTATTTTCTTTCAAAGAAATAATTAATTTTATGCTAAAAAACAAAAAAATAATGGCATACCGTTATTTGTTTTCAATTCGGCACTCACCAATAAAAGCAAAATTTCAGAAATTTCGATGAAATTTCGCCGAAATTGTTTTCTCTATATATACCGAGAGGCAAAAACCCTAACTCTGTCCCATTCTCCACTCCCATTACTTCTCCCTTCCTTTCCGTGCGGCAGCTTCTGCACAATCCTCCTCTCCCCTCGCCCGAACTTGCCTCACTGGACTGACCCTCGCCTCCCCTAACTCCCTCCCCGTACTCGCCACCCCTAGACTCACCCTCTCCCGAACTCGCCTATCTCTCCCCCATGGCGAACTCCTCTCTCTCCCCCTCCTCAGCGCAGTAGAGCGGCATGGTGGCCAGTGGTGGGGCGACTTGGTGGACCGGTGGCGCCCACCTCCCATCTCCAAGCGGTGGCAGTTGGCACCCCCTCCATTCATGTATCGGCAGCTCGGAGGCCGGATCCACTAGCGCGCGTGGTGGCATGATCCGGCCTCCCCTCGTGTATCCGATGGTGGCGGTGGCCCTATGGCGACTGCGGCGGTGGATGGAGCCACACTCGCAGGGCCAAAGGACACGGCGGTGGCCCTTACGCGAACGCGTCCGGCAGCACTAGCAGGAGCCATGCGTGTGGGTCGGCTGCAGGATCCAGGCGGTGGCCCCGCGCAAGCACACCCGGCGGCGGCAAGATCTACTATCCCCGGTGTGGATCCACCACCTTCCAGCACGGATCCACCTTCGACGGTAGCAGAGGAGATAGATTTGGCAGCGGGGCACGCGTAGGAGCCAGCTCCGGCACGGCGGGAGTGGATTGTTAGTGTACTTTTTTGTTGTCCTTAGGCTTGTTGTTATACTTATCTGTTTTTCTTTTCTGTGTCAGACTGATAGGTTGGTTCTTCTATAGAGAAAAAAGCTTCATCGCTTAGTCTTGCAAAAATTAGGTTCCCAAAATTCTTATTACGTTTAGGGAGACATTAAGTGGATATCAGGATTGCAAGCAAGACATATTTTATTAGAGCGGACAGGAGATTTGTATCCCTTATTAAGACCTTTGAGTCTGCTGCTTCTTAACCTCTGTTTGCACTACTACAGGTGTGACATTCTCAGTGTCTTCCACGGGAAATGGAACGGAGACCGATGAGGAAGCTCCTTATCTCCAACAACATTTTGACTGGCTGCAATACGATGGTATCATCCACATTTGCACATTATAAATTCGTGCATACAGATTGCAGGAGACATTCCCGGATGCCTCATATTCCCCAGTGATCATGCTGTGCCACGTCTACGATTTGGGTCATTTATCTAGCCAGGCCTAATGGTCAATATAGCTATATACGATTAAAGGAGTATATATAATAAGACGAGGTGTGGGAAAAAAAACCAAAAACAAGAGCTAATATGCATGTGACATTTTGAAGATATAATGGAAGTGTCGTCTGACTTAGCACGTCCCGCATACTTCATTTATTTCGTGGCTGAAAACAGGATTCAGGTTAGAATTAATAGGCAATGAAGCCTATATTCTTAAAATCCTAGGCTAGTACGTAGAATAACAAAACGGGGAAAAAAATTTTAAGCAATCAAGAACGTCCATATTTGTACCGACTCAGGATTTCTTGTAACAAATCGTTCGATGCCAATTCATTTTGTTTTCATAAGGTATGGCAACATTGGATGGAGACCATGGCATATTGTGTGAGAGTCAAGAGGCACAGTAATGCGCTCGCGATTGCGGCAGCGTCGCAAGCAATACGCCACAGCCCAGTGAAGTTGGCATGAGGAGAGATCTGGGCTTCTTGCTCACGCTTGCCATAATAAGACGTTAAGATGTGAGGAACAGCGGCACGACAAATCACTGTGAGAGGTAATGTAAAAAGAATCCTCCAAAGGATGAGCAGCCATGGACGTCAGCTCCTTTGTCAGCTCGCATGACAACGAAAGAGACAAACAGACTAGGAATGAAGGGGATGTTGGTGGATGGCCCCAAGACAATACGGACTAAAGTCAACAACTCTATAACCATGTGCACGCACCAATGCTTGATGACGATTCAACTAAACCCCACTATGCCGAAATCGCTATCTGCGACACTTGTTAACTGCTATCAGCGACACGTTTTACAAGTGTCACCCTTTTAAGCGTCGAGAGATAAGGGCATATCTGTGGCGCCGCGTTTTTACGCGTCACTGATAAGGTGCTATCTGCGACAGCGTATTGGCTACATGTGTCGCGCAGATAACACCTTATTTGCGGCGCGTATTACATGCGTCACGAGATAACACCTTATCACTGATAAGGTGTTATCTGTGACGCATAGCCAATACGCTGTCGCAGATAAGGTGTTATCTGCGACACATGTATTAATACGTGTCGCAGATAAAGGTGTTATCTGCGACACATGTAGCCAATACGGCGTCACCAATAGCTATTTCAGAAAACAAAAAAATGGTGATCCTATATATATATATATATACATATACATATATAGGATCATCCATATACATACACACACATCTTGAAGCTAACATTTTATTTGTAATATGGTACATTTCACAGTAGTACACAGTTCATATTCCATACTGCAAGTCTGTTAAACTATAGATTACATGGGAGTATCCACCATAAATATGAAGAGGTGACAGGTTGCTATATAGAATAAATGGCAATACATATAGCTTCTGGCTACTTCCTTTCCTCTCATCTAGTTCCAGAATGGTTGAGCTCTTGTTACATCGGTAGAAGATAGACTATTCTAGTTCTAGTTCTAGAATACTATTGCCGAACCTGTTGTTGCACTAAAGAAAAAGAGTACCTGCTGTCCATCTGCTCCTGCAGCTGTGGAGAGGTTACTGGACACAGGAAAAGAAAAAAATCAGTTACTAGACACAGGAAAAGAAAAAATCAGCATCTGATACATCTACTTGAGAATGCAGTCTGCTTTAAAACAAACGAAGTTACAAGGGACCGAGCTAGAGTAGCCCTTACTAATGTTGTGCTGGACCTGCAAAAACAATTGTATATTGGAGCCCTGCAATAACATAAATCACCATATCAAATGTATATTGGAACTGATCCAACAATAATCAGTTCAGAAAAATTAATGGCATCATAGGCTTCACAATGATAACAGTTAAGACATAGCACCATGACTTGCAAAGGGAAGAAGCACTACATGCAGCTGGTCTTTGATCAAATAAGAACGAAGACAAGGAAAGGGGCATGCAGCATGCTTTCATGAACAAGTACAGAAATTCCAGGTATGTGCTTACGATGTTCTTACAGATATGGACTACAATATCTGTATGGATATGGACTACAATATATTGGCAAGGTACTACGATGTTCTTACAAATTCTTGTTGGAGTCGGCAAGCTTCTGTGCTTGTCCTCTGCTGACATTTATCTATCCAATTGCCAATGCATGTATTTGCCTTCAACCATGATAACCTGTCAAAAGATATTTAAATGCTGAAAATTCGGTTGCTAAAAAGATGCCAGCTGCTGTGTTGTCCAGTGACTCAGTCATCAAAAGAGATCTAGATGGCAGGTACATGGTTTGTTTTAATAGAAAACAACAGCAAAATAAACCCCCCACATGTTGCTAGCTGCAGTTCTATCTCACACATTACACATGTTTCATCCATTCAATCAGATCATTTATAAACTTTGGATACAACTTATGCTACAGTTGCCCAAGGAACCACAACCTAGTAGATCACAATACATGAGCAGATTTCTAACAGTACTCTGGTTTTTCTAACAGCTAACTGCTCCATGGTTTTTCTGGATGCACAATACCAATTATATTATAGAGAGCCATTCACCTTATTGATGCTACTTTGGAACATAATACTTTGATAATGGCAGCAATGTAGTACCTGCAGTGCACAGAATGCTAACTTACAAGCCCTGTTTTTGGCGTCGCCGCCTAGGCGGCGACTAAGGCGTCGCCTAGGCGTCCAGGCGACGGAAAGTCTGGGCGTCGGAGCTCGCCTTGCCAGGTGCTGTAAGGCGTCCGCCTCGGCATCTAAAGGCGTCCGCCTTTTCCTTCTAGGCGTCTAGAGTGGCGCCAAACAAGCCGAGGCGGTCGCCATATCCGTGAGCAGCCGCGCAGGGAAGAGAAGGAACGTGAGCGGGCTCATGGGAAAAAGGAAGCGACCCAGGCGGCTGTCCTGCATGTGGCATGTGCGGCTGTCCCCTGCTCTCTCTGTTTCATAACAAAATGCTCTCTCTATCTCTCTCTTCTCTCTGAAAAAGGCAAAAGCTGCATGCGGCTGTTCCCTGCTCCTGCTTTTGCATGTAGCTGTCCCCTGCTTTTGTTTGTTTGGATACAGAACAAACTGTAGCAGATAGTACATTAGGTATAGTTATTGCTTTGTCTACTTGTGCTTTGATTTATATCTAAATGGAGTAGTAAATTAGCTGCAGTTGCTCTCTGTATATGCTAATTGCTCTGTTTATATGGCATCGCCTAGGCGAGCACCTTATTCGCCTAGGCGTCCGGAAGGGGGTCGCTCGCCTCGCCTCGCCTTACCGCCTTAAAAACATGGCTTACAAGTGACCTCATCAGCTAACTTCTGAAGGCTCCTCATGAATTTAGCCATGTGCATTTGCCTCACTGGTAGCTCCCCTCTTCCTAAGAAATCAGTTCTGTACAGAACTATGGCCTGCGAACGCAGAGATTCAGAACAATAGCTAACTCTATGTAGAATACAATAGCAACTACAAGAAGGCTTAGAGTAATCCCAGCAAAAGAAATCTGCAATTTGAAGTGGCAATTAAACTAAGCTACGGTAAACCTTCCAAAAATGCATTGGGAAAAGTAAGGCCACTTTATCCAAGTTCAGTGTTTTGAACAAGTGCACAGCTTACCAACAGCTTTGAAGATGCTACATGCATAAAACAGTATACCATTTATTCCACTTAGCTATTACTGCTCTATTTATCAGACTCGGAGGGATTCCAGTTAAGCTCACTTACCTTCCTAGGCAGCTGTGTGTACCAGTTATCTCCGTCTTGTGCACCTCCAAGAACAGAGTCCAGACTGTAATGTAGTCAGACAAGAACACCATGAGTATGTATCAGGCCCTTCGAAAATTTGTTAATGTCACCTTGAGTCCAGCACAATGCTTGTTCAGCACAAGCATTGACAGATCTAGATGGCAGGCACATGGTTTGTTTTAATAGAAAATAACAGCAAAATAAAACCCCCACGTACCAACATGATGGTCTGGGCAGTAGTCCACTTCAAACTGAGAATAAAGAACACCATGAACATCAGATCATATACAGGTCAACTAGAGCAAAAATGAAATACATGGAATTAAAAAATGCTACTTTATCGAAACATTGAATTGACTTGACTGATAAGAGAATCAATGAAACTACATGGAACTACTGCTTAAAATTACCTCATAGCAGTTGCTTGGCACTAGTTGTCTTCTAGAATAAGTGGCAGAACTTTGAGTTGGGACAATCCAAATTTCAATAAGCTGCAGACACAACATATATAACAAATTAAGACTACACATGCCATACAGTACTTCAACTCACGAAGCAAAATAGGTTCTGCACTTACTATTTTAGGATTTGTCATCTCCACTACTAATTAATATATGGACACGAAGCCATTAACTCTTCAACCACATTGTTGAAGCTCTCCTGGTCAGTTGCATCATACACGACCTATGGAAATATAACAAGATTAAATTAGACCCAGATTATTTACAATCTGCAGCTTTATCAACACATCCAAAGATAACATGAGTGGCTGCTGCTAAATATCCTTGGAACTAATTTCTGAAGCATTATTTTGGCCTCAAATCTTTTTACTTCAGTTTATCGAGATCTGACAAAATTGTAAACCATGGCAGCATTTGATACTTCTACTTTACAGTTAGAAACGGATCTGACATATTTGTAAACCAAGGTCTGGCGGCTCCACCATGCCGTGCTAAAACAAGCTTGACCCTCATGACCGAATCAAAGGTACTGTCGAGCTAGGCGGACTAATCAACTAACGAATCGAACAATTTCTAAGGGAAACAAATCGAAATGCAATCAAATCGAGACGTGGTGTGGAATCAGATCGAGACATAGTGGGGGATAGGCAGAACTCTCACCAATTGATGGCCACGGGCTCCTCCGGCGTCATAGGGGGCCTGCGCAGGGACAGGAGGTGGCAGCCCGATTTGCCGGCGCGGTGGTAGTACTCGTGCTCGTCGGCGCCGCCGCCTCACACTTGACGAGGTCGTCGCGGTCGCGCCACCTCGGCACTTCGTCGAGGCCGCAGCGGCCTCACCCGTGACGAGGCTGCCTCACCCGCGATGAGCTCGGCGCCGGCGTGGTGCTCGTGCTCGTTTGCGCCATGAGGAAGGCCACGCGCTTGTTCCGAGGAGCAGCAAAGGCGGGCAAATGGAGGAGGAGGAGATGCTTATTGTAACACCCGTGTTTTTGCATCATTTAAAAATCACTAAAAATTTGAACTTTTCGAATTACAACTAAAACTTGATTTATTTTCCGCTAAACCGAAACCTTGTTTTTCGAAAATCTGCATTTCAAACTCTCACCATATAGAAAATAGGAAACCTTGTTTGTTGCTTGCCGAACTTTATGGTGACCAAAGATGCAAGGTAAGCCCTAGATTTTATTTATGGAAGTAAAGGCATGAGAAATGATTTACTGAATTCTCTCTAGGAATAATATATACCAAAACACGTGTGTACAAAAAATATATATGAATATTTTTATAAGCACACTAAATAATTATTCTCAATGATAAAAGTCACGAGAATATAAAGGTGCTTGTACAAATATTTACAAAATATATAGTACACATGAAATATCCAACTTGGGGAAAAAGTGTGTGAACACATATGTATATATAGATTGGTATAAGTCACCTTGAATAAATATTCTCGTAAATACAAGTTAGGAGAATACGAGTCCAAGGGCTTATGCAAATAAATACAATAAATATATATACATATTTGCACACATGAAATAATAAGGGAAAAGGGAATAAAAGAGGGATAGAAAAGGGAAAGAATAGAGAAAGGAAGAATAAGCTTGTGGGCTCATTTCGGCCCAAAGAAGACTCCCTTCCCTCCTCTTTCCTTCTCTCCCACCCGAACGGGCCGGCCCAGGCCTCTTCCCTTCCTTCCCGCGGCGGCAAGCCCACGGCCCGGCAAGCCGCTGCCTCCTCTCTCTCAAAGCGGACGAAGGGGGCCCGCACGTCGGGGCTTTCTTCCCCAACGCGACGGACAAGAACGCCAAGCCAGCGGGGCCCAATGTCCTCCTCTCCCGTCGTACTCTCACTCCAATGAACGATGACTAGGCACGATAGGGGCGCGGACCCATTCGCTGAGGCGTCCCATCACCAGTGGCCCTGTCCCCGCGGCGTCCAGAGGTGGACAGCGCATCGACGGTCAGTCCCGACGCGACGAGGCGGTGGACAGCTCAAGTGGAAACGCATTTAACGCGAGCGGACGCGGCTAAGCTCCGATTAGCGGCCCGGACAAACGGGGAAGGAGTCAACGGCCCGCGGTGAGCAATGCGGACCGGGGGCGCTCGACGAATACCGCCATGACAACCGGCAATCCGCTGTGCAAGGTGATGGGGACTGACGACCGGCCGGTCTCACCGGAGCACGAGGAACACGCTGACACGAGAGCGACGAAGCCGGCACTGGTGGGGAGTCTACGCCGCTCGGAGGTGATGTCGGAAAAGATCGACGCCGCGGCAAAATATCTCGCCGGCCGGTAGCCTCCACGGCGAGCCTATAAATAGGCCCTTCCCGGCTCTCAATCGAACTCGCCCCCACACCTCACGAGGTTCGCCGTGATCTGGAACGCACGGTGCTTCCCTCTACTCCTCTCCTCCCCGTCTCCCTCGCCCTCTAGCTCGATTTCCCCCAACTCGGGGAGCGCGCCGTCTAGCGAAGCCCGAGCGCCGCCGACCGTGGAGCCGTCGCCAGCACATTGGCGCCCGGGTACGCCCTCCGAGTCCCCCTCCTATCTTTTCCCCTCCTTTTCCCTCGCTCTTGTGTCGTGTAGGGCAAACCGGAGCGCCGCCGCCGGACAACACTCGAGCCGCCGCCATCACGGAGCCGTTCGTCAATCCCCACCCGGGACATCCACCGAGGTCGGGGAAGGCGATGGGAGCCGCCCCCTCCCTCCGCGGCGAAAGCAGTGGGGCAAAGGGCGGCCGATTCCGGCGGAGTCCGGCGGCGCCGCCGACACACGCGGCGGACGGAACCGACCGCAACGTCGCCCTATCACGAGACGCCGCCAAAGCCTAGACCAACGACGAGCCGACACGTCGCCGTTCCGCCTCCCCCTCCGTCACAAGCCGAGAGACGCGATCCCGTTACACCGCGTGGGCGCCGTGTGGCAGCCACCGTGGGCGTCCATGTGGACCCACGTGGCACCCACGTGTGGATAGACTTTTACGTATGCGCGAAGGAAATTGCTACGGCTACCCTGGATTGTGTACACGAGAATATTATAAGTAGACCTTCCCGTATCGTAAAAATTCCCGGAAAATTTGTAAATTCATTATTTGATTTATAGAATTTTATCATGTAATTAGTTCCAATAATATTACATGATAATATTATATTATAATATTACCCTATTGATTTAATTAGGGATTAATATTATAAAATCCATATCTCATGCATACTAACTCCGTTTCGCGTGAAACGACTTCCATAATTCATCTGAAATCTAGCTCTATGCATCTAACCCATTGCCACCATAATGTTCTAAGCTTGTTTTGGTTGCTCTAGTTCAAGCTAGGTTATCAACGTATCTTGTAGTAGTTCTACATCGACCCGATTAGGAGCTTCCGTCCGAGGAACACTAGAGACGTTCGACGCCGTGCCGATTCGTAAGAACCTCCCAGGCAAGTCCTTACCCCTAACCCGACTTAATTACTATAATAATTAATGAGATGATTAAGATAAGTATAACCGGGGGCAAGCCGTCGCGGGAGTACTCATGGGCTATGTGCGTGAGGCTTCGCTAGGCTTTGCCGTTAACTTAAGTAATAATGTGAACCATCCCAACAAAAAGGTGAGTGGTGATAGTCTACATGGAGGTGGACCAATCACAATCGGGGATGAATCCCGTGGAGAGATGCTCGCCTCCCTAAGGACCGGTTCATAGACCTTCTACCTAGTGTAATATTACGTACAGCCACACGCCGGGATGGGACGGCTTGATTCCACACCCCGTTGGGTTAAGGTATAATTGGAGCCAAGGTGGCGGCGTAGGCAAACGCGATCTATCGGGGCCGACTTCGGATGCTAAGTGATCTTCCGAGGTCGGGTTGGCGTGGTTGCTATGTGATCCTCCACGTAAAACAATTGGCGCTTTGATATTGTATACAAACTTATGAGTTGGCGGATGCTAAGTGATCTTCCGCGATGCTATGTGCTAATGGGATGCTAAGTGATCTTCCCATTTCCAACCCCCGAGAAGTCGTGGTGAGGATTATACCAATATACCTAGGTTGGCTACCAAGCGGGTACGGGATCTCATTAGGCCTGTCTAAGCCGAGTCGCGGTGGTAAGGGCAGTGCCTATCGTGTGGGGAAATTTGTACACCTCTGCAGAGTTAATTGAATCTATTCGAATAGCCACGTCCTTGGAATGGGCAAGTGCTAGGCGTGAACATCTATGATTAGATATACACCTTGATGATGACTAACCTTGTGGTGTCATGACAAAGAAGATGACATGAGATAACCCGGGGAACTAGCGAGAGCAGTTTTTAGAGACTACGCTGGGGCCCAAACCCTTAATAATTACAACCCCGGGGTTGGGACTTGCTTGAGTACGCGTTTGTACTCACCCCTCTATTTTCTGAATATCGGCACATGTGAAGGTAAGATCGACGACAAGGTAGAGGATAGCGTATCGTAGGAGTTCGAGAGGTGTTTGCTTAGGAGAAGGACGTCGAAGCCCGATTTCATCCATGCACAAATCCGCACGTGGATGCGGGCGGTGTCATAGTTAATCCACCGCTTCTCGGTTGGCCAACTCGATATTGTAACCCGGCTTGGTGACCCTTCGTCGTCCTTTGTAAGCCCCTATCTATCCTATATTTCTACAGCCCGGTTTATTATTAATTCTGTTTACCATTACACGTTACTAACGAGGCGTGTTTGTGGCGTGATCCCGGCGCAAACACGTGTGATTAACTGACCCATTAAAAGTGGGGCGTGACATGCGCCGGCCGCTACTGGGGGGCGTGGAGGTGAGTTCGCCGGGGCTGCTGCGCCGCCACGGAGGAGGACCGGGAGGAGCGAGCGTTGGGGATGGGGTGTCGGGGCTCGCGACGGGCGTGACCGCGAGTGCGAGGAAGTGCGGCGCGTCGGGACTCGGGGGCACCGAGAAGGGGATAGGGTTCCAGGGGGAGTGGTAGTGTGGGCCTTTAGCGGGCCAAGGTTGGTAGCGGACCTACACCGGGCCTCAACCAAATTTCGGTGTATTTTGGGGCCTCGGTTATTTGCGACGCGTCTAAACAAAAAAACGAGTCACAAATATGTGTCCTTATCGCGACGCGTGTACACAACAAGTGTCACTTTCCTTATCGCTGACGCATCTTTGTTAACCCGCGTCACCGATATGGCTATATATCCGAGACGTGCCGACCAAAACGCCGTCACAAATTTTATCTGTGACGCCGTTTTTGTCTACAAGTGTCACTGATAAGCTGCTATCGCTGACGCCGTATCGAACCTAGAGCATGGGCAACGCTTATTTGTGACGCATCTAGTTAACATGCGTCACGGATAGACTATCTCGTGACACATTTTCTTTTTGTGTCACTAATCGAGGTGTCGCAGATAGAGATTTCTGGCATAGTGCCCTTCAGCAACACAGCTGAGATGTTTCCTGATATTCAGATCGATTGTCAGATACTACTCTACTAGTCCTTGTTTTGAGTTTGCTAGCTATTTCTCTGCTTTTGTACTAAATTAACTTACGAGTGTATGGTAACATGCTAGCTAATGATGCCACGAGATGTCGAGATATATATAGTAGCTGACCACGGGAAGAAGGCAGCCAGCTACCGTTTCGCGATGACATCAAAACTTGTGTTGGGTGATATATAGACTATGTGACCATGGGAAGAAGGCACATCATTTGGTCATGTGTTTGAAGCTTTAGTTGACTATAACCTTGAAATAAGTCAAACTTATATTCTATCTAATTTTTACCATATCAATGGTAAAATGCATGAATGTCTTCACAATATATCAAAATAGGTTTATCAGTCTTGATAATTAAATACACACGGCTTGAACACCATTTTCTAAACAAACCATATTCATGTTATTCATGTCATATTTTCTATGGTTGATCATACACCACAAATACATGAAAAAATTTGACATGATTCCAGATTTCTATGAAAAAATACAGGGGGCTCATGGGTCACGACAGCGCGGTGTGCCGCGGGAGCCGCCGCCGCCGCCAACAGAGGAGAGTCGTAGACAGGGGATAGAATGTGGAGTTTGGGTGTGAGTTTAAGGTTTCCTAGGGCTATATATATGATGGGCCGACAGGAAGTCGATTTTCGCCATCTTGGCGCTATTTGATGGCGGGAGGCGAATTCACATGAATTTTTTGACCGATAGAGGATTTCTTTCGGTGCTCATCAAGAAACCCGAAATTTCGTAAAATTTCGGCCGAAATTGAAAACCTTGCTGATTAGCATAGATGAGAAGATGATGTAAGGTACTAGTTAGTAAATTCAATTTCATTTATCTAATACAACCAGAACCTTATATCGTCTTCTCAATTTCCATAAGCAAACAAGTTGTATTAGATAAAGGAAATTGAATTTACTAACCAGTACCTTACATCGTCTTCTCATCTATGGTAACCTAACCAGTAGTCACTGGTACAGATATACTATCTTCCACATTTTCTTGTGATTCACACTGGACTATATGCATGGTTAACAAACCATCTGTCCAGAATTCAAACTGTAATCTTCAAAACTTCGAATGCGGGGTTTTAGCATACAAACATCTATCACCTGTTGTTTTGAAAGATGTGCGGCCTAGACATGGTTTTCATTCTAAACTGGCATTGACGTATAGCTCCTTCAGCCGTTCCCATTTTTTCTTCAACACTCAGCTAGTTTGTGAATCGCATAGCTGATAACTGTAGTCGATAGTTGACCAGAGCTGGAAGCAACGATTCTGCAGCATGATGTGTCTAAGTTGTGCATCACAGAAGAATGATTGGACCAAGATTTGATACACGACTACATATGAGTTTCCAGATACTTCCTACCCCCAAAATTGTAGTTGTGCATATATGCTTTGGTGGAGTCCTGAGCTACTAGTAGTAGTTCCTCATTGCTGTCGCTCTGCCTTTGACTTGACCTATGTGCGTAGTAGTTCATCATTGCTGGTGCTGTGCTTGTGTCCTAACCTACGTATGGAACGGTTTGGGGTTATATATGCTAATGCTAGCTTGGCACCAGGTTACTTATTTATACAAGGTGTATATCAGGTTATTTATAACAAGGTGTATATCAGGGAAACTTGATGGGCACCATGTTCCGATCTCTGATTAAAGTAGAATAGATCGGACACTATACTCAGGTTATTCATAACAAGGTGTATATCTGGGAAGCAGAATGGGCACCATGTAATCTGCATTGCATTATCCTTAGCACATGATAGGTCCTATCTTATAGTACAAATGGTATCATTGTGTGAGACAGTGAGCATCCACGTTACTTATTTATTTTTACCATACAGGCATACAAATATCATTTTGTCCCTGCTGCCCAAATGAAGTTAGATTTCATAAAAGACAATTTTAGTAACCCATGGTAATCTAGCTGTCTGATTATAACAAGTAATCTTGTAAAATCCCTTGGAGCATCTTACTTTTATTAATTAGAGACTCCAAACTTATTAGTGTCACGACAGCATGACTTCACCAGCGTTAGACACCAGTAGTGGTGGAGCGCAGGATTTCATGATTCCATATTTCAAGATAAGTGTGATGCTACAGAATTGCTAAAGAGGTTTTCAAAAAAAAAAAAAAAAAGAATTGCTAAAGAGACAGCTTATGTTGAGGACATCCAGCCCCTCGTTAGTGACAATGGCATCACAAGGTGCTAAAACAATCTTATGTATTTGTTCTTTACACTTCTCTGTAATCAGTTCATTTAGCAGTATTTCATACATTTGGAAAAATCATGTGAAGGGAGGACAATAGAAACCTAGCAGCAAGTCCCATAACTTAATCTGACATGGCACCTTTCATCATATTGACACGAGAAGCTTATAGACAGTTAGGCAGGTGAAGCTTATTGACAGTGAAGCTTAATGAATGAACTTTTCAGTTGTGAAACTATGCATCTTAATTCAAAGCATGATACACATGATGAATGATGGTTGAGCTTCACATCAAGCTGCAGGGGCAGACGAAGCGTTGATGAAGTCCGACAATTCTCCAGCAGTGTTCATCTGAAATCCGATCAAGCATCGGGTTGCCAGCAATAGGTGCGGAGGTCGCGGGCAGTGCGACAGCGGGTGGCGCCCCGTACTGCAGACGCGTGTCCACTGCCGCAACGTCCCTTTCCGGTGACCACAGATACTTTAGCATCGACGGAGCTGAGGTGGACCATACGGTCCGCCAGCACCGCCTGGGCCTCCAGAGAGTTAGGTGTCAAACTGGGCCGGCGCACGACGAGGGAGGAGCTAATCGTCATATGTAGTAACATTGTTCCAGATGCCTCCTACTCTCAACCCACATGTCTGTTCTACCTTGTCCCAAACTTACTCTCTCTCTCTCTCTCTCTCTCTCTGAGTGTGTGTGCCTCCTACTCTCAACCCACATGTCTGTTCTACCTTGTCCCAAACTTACTCTCTCTCTCTCTCTCTCTCTCTCTCTCTCTCTCTCTCTGAGTGTGTGTGTGTGTGTGTGTGTGTGTGTGTGTGTGTGTGTGTGTGTGTGTGTGTGTGTGTGTGTGTGTGTGTTTGTTCTTTGGGATGGTTTTGAGCCATTCAGTCATAAGTAGACATACTGATGCGATATATATATATATAGGGGGTGACATCAAGCTCAGACTACCTATCAACTCCTTGTTCTTCATATGATTTGACACATTAGGTGGTGCGCTTTTATGCACTTTATTTGCTCCCCCATTAATGGATATCGATGTATGACACCTACGCAGGATCCAGTACTACAAATAGTTTCAACATTGAGTATACAATGGCCATACTCATGCCTTGTAATGGTAGAGTATATATGACAGTGGATATGTATGATAGTACCGCAGGTCAACACAGTAGGCCATGTTGAACACACACACACAATGATGTTGTCCATATATGTGTATTTTGAAGAAGTATACTGGGTTATAGGTTACGTTGTCGGAACTTATAGTGCCAAATTTCTGCACACAAATCATAGAGATGAAGTACAAATTTAAAGTTTGTATATATGCCATTTTATTGCTTGTCTGAGCGAAACCATGCATGGTGATTTCAAACAAGATAGATGAATTTTTCTACCCTAGCTTCTCTCTATCTCTTACATGTGGGACCCATGATCCATGATCTCAGTCCAGCTAGTGTGTTACAATCACCACTGTGCTCATCCTCCTTAATATCCATTCTTGTGTGGCTGCTCTCTTGCTGTGTGGTGACCAATCATGAATGTGATGTAACCGTGATGGAACATGGAGCAACATTATAAATTATCCCATTTACTACTGCCTAGCTTGGCCGAGTGGTTTTTGTTCAATGTTCTAGAACACCCGACAAGGAACCTTTGTCCTGACGACCAAAGGCTCCGAGGCTGGTCACGAACTAATCTGAAAACAACACAGCGACGCACAGACACCCATCCAAGCCAAAATTTGGGTCACGGGCGATCACTGGTGTGACATATATCCTGTCGTAGGAGGGGTCCTGTAAGTTTCTCCATCGTTGGCTCCGTCCAGGATTCGACTACAAGGCAGAAGCATATAGATGCGTGGCCAAGGATCGATCTGCATGCATGCGGAGGCTGCAGGCCCTCACCACGACATCTCAAACATGATAAGCTTTTCAGGAGAACAAGGAATACAAGGGGGCGCTTCTTGATCAGTTTGACGCCCAGGTACTACAGCATACTTTTGTGGATTTGCTGTATGCACAAATGCCTAGCTCTGCAGTCCAGATTTTCTTTGAACAACTTCAAACACTTGTGATCTTGGTCCAGATACCTCCTAATCCTATAACGCTGTGCGCCTGTGAGTCTTCAAAAGGTCAAGTTGCTGCAGGTAGCATATCCGTGCATGGCAGCGGAATGACTACATATATATGAGTTCCCGCCTTCCCGGATACCTCCTAATCCTATCCCCCAACAATTGTAGTCGTGCATATGCTTTGGAGTCCAGAGCTACTAGTAGTAGTAATTCCTCATTGATGTTGTTGTGCCTTTGTCCTGACCTATGTGTGTAGTAGGTAGTTCCTCATTGCTGGTGCTGAGCTTGTGTACTAATCTACGCATGGAGCGGCTTGGGGTTATATAATGCTAGTGCTAGCCAGGCTGCTGATATGGTGTTACCCAACATTGTAATTTGGACCATATATTTTTTTTTGAATACTAGGGCCAAGCCCCCGTCCATTAGCATTAACCAATAGACAAATTCAGTTATACAGCACTGTTGAGATGCAGACATCTCTAAACTCCAAGACCCAAATGTCTCCACGCTTCAGGTCAACCGACGCTACTCATTAACAGCAAAGATACAAAGAACTGAAAGATAACTACTTCTAAAGACATCTCCTGACGATAGCTTCAAGTTCTTAGCCAGTTCTTGCCTCATCTCCACTTCCATCCTTCTAGTTCTTGATTGCTGTAAAGCTGAAACCACCAGTTTCCTCCAGGATCAGCGAAGCCATAGCACCTGCGCAGCCTCCTGCTTGATCATCTTCACCTTCTCCAGGAGCTCCGGTCTCTTCTCTTCCTGACACAAAGGTATCCACCTTTGTATTGTCAAAGCAATTTGGTAGAGAAGCATATCCATGCATCTCCACAGTTTTCTCTGAAAGCAAAGATCGTTCCTCAGTTTCCACAAACTCCAGATAGCAGCAGAAGAAATGATATTCAAAACACTATTTCGTTTATTGCTTAACCAGTACTTTCCAATTACATCTAATGATCTACCAACATCTTTCTTACAAACTCTTGAGATGATGACCCACATTTCTCTAGCAACTACACAGTCAAAGAACAGGTGGTGTATAGTTTCTTTCTCTTCACAAAATAGACAGGAAGGATCCTTGACTTTCCTTCTCTTACTTAGATTGTCTCTAGTTAGAGCTTTGTTTTTGCTAATTAGCCATAAAAAACATTGGACCCTGGGTGGGATCTTCAACTCCCAAATTGCAGAAATGTATATAGTTTGTATCCCTCTAAAATTTACTATCTTGTAAAGGGATTGAACATTATAAACACCATTAGTAGAAAATTGCCAAATCAGTGAGTCCTCTTCTTCACTAAAACTGATTGTAGAAGCTAGTTGAACTATTTCATCCCAAGTATCCAGCATATGCTGATCACCAGCTCTACTAAGAGTACATTTCAGATCGGTACCATCCCAAAGACTAGCCACAGAACTATTCTTCTCATTTACCCATCTATAAATGTTCCAATATTGGATAGCCAGGCTAGTGGTACCCAGCCAATTATCCTCCCAAAATCTTACTCTCTCCCCATTCCCTATTTTCCATCTATATCCCATTCTTGTTGCTTGCACAGCCCACATAAAACCTTTGAAAAAAGGTGAGGCTCCTACAGTGTTTGACTGATAGATATTGACATCTCTAGTATTATATTTAAAATCTATCAATTCTGTCCACAACTTATTTTTATCTTTCTCATATCTCTTAAGCCAAGAGGATAGGAGACAGATATTAAGATCCCTAAGATTAGGAACACCTAGACCTCCAAACTCCCTACATTGGGCTACATTTTGGACCATGTATTAAAGATATATACTCATTAAAGTAGAAGAGATTATAGGACACTATACTCAGCATGTTCTCTGCATTGCATTATCCTTACACATGATCGGTCCTATCTTATACAGTACAAATGGTATGATTATGTGAGCATCCATGTTACGTAATTGTACCATACAAACATACATATATCTTTTCGTCGTCCCTGCTGCACAAATGATGTTGGATTCGATCTGAAAAAAAAACAATTTTAGTAACCAATGGTGGCATGTTTGTCAGATTATAAGCAGTAATGTTGTCAAATCACTTGTAGCATCTTACTATATTAATTAGAGACTCCAAAATTATTAGTGCCACGACAGCTTGACTTCACCAACCCTAGACACCAGTAATGGTGGCACGCGGTTTTCAAGATTGGTTGTACTTAGGGAAACAAATGTGACAGTTTAACCAAGTTTACCATGATTTCAAGATTAGGTGTACATAGTGAACGAAAACATTGAGATGTCTTTGGGATAAAATTCAAGAAGTTTTATCAAGTTAACCTTATCCGACAAATAATCAAAATTAATGATTCCTCAATGACAGCTTCAATTGTTTCCAAACGACTGTGACAGCTTAGCTCTGCTAGCCATCCGACCGCAAGGCGTTTATCCTTGTTGGCCCCAGCTGATGTCTATGCATGTGACCTCCACAGCCTCTGCCCTGTTATTTTGCTTGCTCAGTATGTGAGCCAGCATCCGTCAAGATGCTCATATGCTCAGTATATAGACAGGCTCAGCTTTGGATTGGAACGGATGCCAGACCGATCAGCCGTAACCTCAATCTCCGAATGCTTGATTGGAATGAGGAAGAAAAAAAAAAGGATGTGGATTTTCTCTGTGCATGTGCAGACGCCAACGGGGCATCAGGGTGAATTGTGACTGGTAGATGGGACCGTGTGGGGGTGCATTCGCTTGTTGGCCAGGTAGATTGTAGCTCAACAACATAATAATCATCTACTACCTCAAAAGGAAATAATATATTTCTCTTGTTTATGCCGCTATATATGCACAACACAGATAGCTCAAACATTAGTGTACAAATCTATAAGTATACTAGTTGATAGTTTTTTTATCAAAGTTATTTGGTGTACATGTCTCTTTGTTGTGTCTGCCGAAGGCTCAGAGACCCAAAGGCTCAGCTAGTAGTGCCATCTTCAAAATTCTCATCGATCTGAAACATGTGCAATGGACTGAGACCATGCCTGCCCATTCCATCTGGCCAGTGCAAAATCCACGAGTAGTTTTATGGGCATACATTGGTAGATGCCATAAGTACCCTTTAGGAAATAGATGCATATACATTCAGTATGTCAATTCTGTATTAGTGCCAACGTACGCTTGAAGAGATAGATGTGATAAGTACTATTATTAATTAAGAAGTACATAAGTTCTTTTCAGACCTCAAAACAGAGCTACCAAAACCATCGACATCGACCACACCATCTTGCAACTTAATTTGTTGACACCCTGTCAGAATGACATGTTATCAGTAACAAAAAATAAATAATACGCCAGTAATTGGATGCAAATTAAAGGAAAAAGCTATTTGGATAAAAAAAAGGAACATGACATCGGAGCTGCTGAGCTGCATCTGCTGAACGACCAAGAGAATAATAGGAACATGTATCCTATAGAACATAGCTGACATCTGGTGACTGGTATACATGAACGAATACATGATTTATTTTAGAAAATTAGCAGCTGGGAACAAAAGCTAGAAAATTTCCAAGTTGACCCATCTCTAAATCCACGAATCCCTAATCCCTCAGTCCCTCAGCTCACACCAATACATGTCAAAAGTCAAGTCTTTAGGTGCATTTTTTTTACAATACAGTCATGGAACCATAAAATTCTCAGCTGGCCTCTGTCTTTTCCATGGGCGCAACACTCCCAGCCTCGTGGCGCTGTCTACAGTGGTGCTGTGTCTGCCTCCCCATGCTGGCAGTCTGACTCATTTTCCGTTTTGCATTTCTCTTGCATGTGCACTCAAGTTCATTTGCACTCAGTTGCATGGACACTGGGATTGGACCTTCCCCCAAGGGTGCTGTGGCATGTGCCATGGGGCTCACCACCTTTTATCCATCTCGCCTTCTGCAGCTCGTCGCGTGCTTGGCAGGGACAATGGTAATGCTTACAAGTTGGCTTGGGTGCTTGGCAGGGACAATGGTAATGCTTACAAGTTGGCAGGGACAATGGTAATGGGAATCACGACTCACCTTTTACCCTATCAGAATGACATGTTATCAGTATGAAAAAATAAATAATACGCCAGTAATTGGATGCAAATTAAAGGCAAAAGCTATATTGATGAAAGAAAAAAGAACATGATCAGGAGCTGCTGGGCTGCTTCTGCATGAACGACCAAGAGAATAACAGGTACATGCTAGATAACATAGCTGACATCTGGTGACTGGTATAACAGGTACATGAACAAATACATGATTCGTTTTAGAAAATTAGCAACTGGGAACAAAAGATAGGAAATCAAACATACCCTATCATTTCCAAACCAGTTTTCCAGGTTGGCCCATCTAAATCCATGAATCCCAAATCCCTCGGTCGCTCAGCTCACACCGATCCACGTCAAAATTAAATCAAGTCACAAAGACCTGAGCATTCAACATCTTGCTTCAATTGTATATGGTTACTGGTGTATGATATCTCACACCACTGGCTAGATCAAGCTTGCTCGCACTAGAACATGAGGCACCGTTGCTCGAATGAAGACAACCTTGTGAGGAGTGTGTGGAACAGAAAGGTATCCCTGAGCATTTTGGTCTGGTGGGGATAATGCCGCATATTGATGTGCTGCCGGTATAATATTCATCTCCTTCAGGGTCCTTCTGCCGAGCTGCTCTATGGAATTGACTCCAGCTTGTGATTGTGCTCCAGATGCCTCCTAATCATAAATCATAGTCTGTCTTTGTCTCATCTCTATCTCTTAGATGTTAGGTTTCCCAACCATTGTCCCTCTGTTCCTTCCTCTCTCCACCAATGACTTACTGAGTTTTCAGTGGTTTCCCAACTATTTTCAAGCCCTAAACAATGGGATGACTACCTGTGACCTTATATATATTTTACGATACATTCACCCATATGCATGCATTAATGTAGCTACATGTACAACAAAAAGTAAATAATGGAAGGAAAGTTGGCATGGGAATTGGATCTCGAATAACCTCGGTCGTGCCAATCACGGCGTTATTTGTACATCACTAGTACAAAAATGAATTTAAGGATATCTACCATATCTTGAAATAATCAAGGGGCTTAATAGCCGCACCCCACCTTATTTACAAATGAGTTTTAAATCTGGACCTTCTAAGAAACCTCCTTCCGATATTGATTTTTGACATGAGTACAGGACATTCATTATAAATGGTTGTCATAAAGAAAACAGTAACTATTGCATATTTATTCAGAAGAAAGCAAAATTTATACTAAAATTGTAGTCCTCGATGTGATCTACAAGTTTGTAGTTCCCAATATTTTTATTTGGAGTTGTTAAGAGAGCCAATTAATCATTTAAAATTATTACATTTTAGAATTCAGCCTTTTCAAATTTTCTCTTCTAACTATGCACCTTTGATTTTGACATGTTTTGTGTCAAAGTTGTAGATCTTGATGCGATATATAACTTTTATGGATAACAATTTTTTTTTTAATAACTTTTAGGGGCCCAAACATGTACTTTAATTAAGTGCACAGATACTTGAATTCAATTTAAATTTTTTGAAATGTCGAGTGTTGGCTGCCAAATATGGCTTAAGAACTTCCATATTCATTTATAGTTGACATGTTTTAATAAAATAGTTTGAGGGCAAAATATGATTGGTGAACTTTCATATTTATTCTTAAAAATATTTACTGTTTAAATTTCTAGAGGCAGGAACTATAGAAATCGTTCCCACTCAACTCAAGGTAGTAATGAAAATAATGTCCCAGCACTAAGTAAAGAAAGCTTTGTGTCCCAGCACTAAGACTGTGTTTGTATTTATATGAGCATATTAGATGTGTATTATTTGTTTTTCTATGTGTTTTCCCAGGCTCAAAAGTGTTTCTAGCCCCACCATTGTTTGTCTATATATGGTGAACAGGCACAGCAGAAAAAAAATCTTTTGCACTATGAGTAGTGGAGTTAAGCAGATGATATCCATAAGAAAACATAATTTACACGGTCATTTTTATGCTAAGAATCAATTCGCACTATGCTACCAACGCCTTGCCTTCACAGTCGTCTTCTCCACTGACGTCCAAAGCACCGAAATCGGCATTCCTTGAATGAGCCACTGTTAAGCATCAGTATTAGACTATTAGTACAATGTGATTGAAGGATGGCAATTTAATTAGTACATGATCAAACTAAAGGAACCTAGCAATTGTGGGACTGTGGTAAAGCAAGCAAAAAACTTCTTTTTTCTCAAAATGTTGACTGATGTCTGGTCCTAAGTGCGGCTGTGCGAGCTTGTATATATATGTGTGGCGAGCCCCCATCCCTTCCCCTGGTGTGCTAAATTAGCCATCAGACTCGCTGTAACACCCGGTTTTAAGGACAAAACCAAGTATACACCATATGTGAGCCCTGGAAGTCAAATCTCACATATAGCCACAAGTAAAAGGGTAGTATCAATTCACAATGCTTAAACACATAGCATACACAATATAAAACAATGTAACCTCAGCTAGCAGAATGCGGAAAACACTTCGATCTTCTGGGTAGACTCCACAGGGACCGATTGACTGGTTGATCACAAGCCTGACATCTTCAACGGTCTAGCATCCCCGGCAACCATTACGGTTTGGGTGGAAAATAGCAAGGGTGAGCACTTGGTGTACTCAACAAGAATAGCTAGGTACTTACATACCTATGAACCATGATCATCATAACATAAATAATGTAAAAAGCATAATGGTAAACATGAATGTTAATGAACACAAGTCATTATCCTTAATGCTATGGTTCGGGGCGCCCGTGACCTTGGGCAAGGCTAGTATACCGTTTCTCAAACTCTGCTTGAGGTGTACACTTTCACTATGAGTCGTGATTCCCAAATGCGGGGGGTTTGCAAGGCCCAAGCACCCGAAAACCACTAAGAAGCCCCCTACACTATACCACAACACTTAAACAACAACTGACTACAGTTGCTAAAGGTTTTAATTAGCTTTGGATGGTGGGTTGCTAAAAGTTTTTCACTGACTGTCCGTGGCTAATATCAAATACGGCAATGGATGGTCCGTGGTTGTATATATTTTGCTTGTGCATTGAACCGTCCGTCGCTATATGTGCTTATCAGAGTTGGATGGTCCGTTGTTAAATAAATTGGCGATTTGTTTTGGGCCGTTCACCTTAAGTTGGCCCAAAAGGGTTGCAAACCCTAAGACATCCAGATATCTCTCCAGATATCCCCACCGCCGCCGCTCACTCTGATTCCCATCCCGCACGCTCCCTCTCTGCTCCGCTCCGCTACGCAGCGCCGCCTCCCAACGCCGCACCTGCCACCCTGCTGCTCCAGTCCCCACACCACACGTCCGTCCCCTCCGGCGGCCAGGCCTGCCCCCACCGGTAGCCACGCCGCCCGCCCGCCGACGCCCGCCCCAGGACCTGCCCAGCACAGGCGATGGAAGCGGCCTTCAACGCCTACATCCGCAGCTCGAATTCGGACCACAGTCGCCTTCTTCAAGGGCTCCCGCCTGCCCTAGCTCACAGGGTAGCATCCAACTCAATCTCCACCTTCAGATCCAGGTGAATCCCTACCCTTCCATCCTGTTGTTGTCTCTGTGCGTCAAGATTTGGTGACCTGGGATTCAATCTCAGTTCAAGCGGATGGTGCTTGATGCCTGGTATTAACTTGTGGTAACGTGTACTAGTAGGATAGTGAAGCACAAGACGTGGTGCTTCAGGGGAGATGGCTGCTGTTCTTGCTGCTAAGTCCTAAAAAGGGTCAGAAGAAACACGCAAGCTATAGTCAGGTATTGGGTTCCTTTTTTTGTTGCAGTAGTTTTGTGCATTTGTTCCTATTATCGTGTTCCTTTCTGTTGCAGTAAATTTATGCATTTTGTTTCTGAATCAGCTCAAAATAAGGTCACTGCAATGCGTTGGGTTTATTGTTTAGGTACAGCTGAAAGCTATAGCTTTAAAAGAGAACTGAACTTCGTTTTTTTTTTTTTCTTCTCTTCACTTCGCAGGAGAACATCTCATTGAGGGGATTGGCTTGTCTACAGATCTGGAGAGCACGAGCCAATTAGTTCGAAGGTTAGTTTCAGTCAGACTGTCACACACCAGTCTTTTTTTTTCCTAAGCACATGCTGCTGCTTGCCCCAGGTGTAATGTTTGATATGATATATTCTTCATCTGTAATCCTTTCTTTGGTATACAGTTGTAGCTAACCATGAGTCAACTCAAGCATTTCTGTTATCTGTCAGCCGAACTGAATACCAAGTGCCAAGTGCCACCTTAACTGACTGAATATCATGTGCCAAACATTATGTATAAAATAAACATGCAGTAGGACGAAGTGTTGCTAAAGCTTGCAGCAAGCGAAACTGTAATGTTTGCTTGCACTAATGATCACCTTACTTCACAATAGTTTAGGATGTGACAGGTAAGAGTCATGAGGCTGTGGATAATACTGAATGTCATTGCGCGCAAGTAAGAGTCAGTATGCTTTTATGGTGCTTCACAGCAATTTCCTCTCTTCTTCCAGTCCTACAGTGATGTCCTTGACGAATGCAAATTTTGACTTGTCTATATGTTCAGATCTTCTGTACAGGTCACTTGTTTTTTTGTGCATTATTAGGAGTACTCACTTGTTTCTGTGCAGCTAGCAAATGTATGTTTTTCTTTTGGCGCCTAAACACTACTTACACATGGTTATATATAAAAAGAATTTTAATGTTGTTTGTTCAACAAGGGAATACTACAAATATAAGTGACGCATGGCAAATCATTGAGTAGTGTGTGTTGCAAATCTGAACTAAAGGCGTAGGCAATGACATGGGTAAAATTTAATATATGTTAACTAATGGGGCAGCTTCTGGAATTTGATCAAGCAACTAGTGGGCACGATGGCATCATTGTATCTCTCTTCCTAGAAATTTGTAGCAGTTTTGTATTTTTATCCAGATGACATCATTGTATTAGTGAGGTTGAATTCGTTAACCTGATTGTACTAGAAAGAATTTAGAACCTGAATTGTAACAAGCATAGTGTAATGGTTTTATTTGTGGCATACTGATATTATTTCGAGAAAAAGATAGATGTAAGAGTTTGACTAATTGGTGATAACATATTTGATTCTTGCAGGACTGCAGTATCTATGTTGGCTGCTAGCTGGTAATAAAACACTCCCAATGTATAGCAAGGTAAAGCTCTACCGTATATTTATGTCTGTTGTGCTTCACAGGTAGAAGCCGTGTAGTTCTGAAGTGTGCCGAACTGAGTTGTTTCTTACAGTAGAAACCATGTAAATTGCTATGGATAACTGAGTGTAGCTCCAACTTACACAGTTTTAGATAAAGAATGAGATTTGATTGAGTTGTAGTTTCCTCTAGAGCCCAACTTTTGTTTGCCTGGTGAAATATTAAAGGTGAAATATTAAGATACTAGTGCTACTCCTTTGGCTCAATCCATAGTTGTTCAAATGAAATTTGTTGATCTACAAAATGTACTTACATGTACTTGATGTGCGGATTAGATAGAGGATGACTTATTAGCTGCCTCAATCCATAGCTTATTTGATGATTAGACACAAACTAAGGGGTAAGCACTGGATATTTCATTTCTGGAGGCAAATTGAATTTGTGATTAGTATTTGTCTCTCATTGAATTTTAATTTGTACATTGGAACCTTTAACTCTGTTAGATTACTCATTCCATATATATATATATATATATATATTTTTTTCAGGAACTTTTGGATGGTGCTGGACAACATCTTGTCATCAACAAGCTGAGCATAGTGTAATAGATGTTAGATTGCTCATTCCATACCTTTTGTTTGCTCATCAACAAGGACTAGTTTGATGTTAAGTGACATTACATGTATAATATACTTGTTCGATACATGAATCAATGTTTGGATAATGTGATCACTTTTGTGTATGTGAATCAAAGTATAGCTAATGTTTCATTATTAGCTATACCTTTATACCACCTTTTTTTTTAATCTATGAAAGTTTGCTCAATGGACGGTCGGTTGCTATATGTTAATATTGCAATGGACCATCCGTGGCTAAAGGCCCTGACCCGATCATCCGTGGCTAAAGCTTTATCGTTGGATGGTCCGTGGCTAAAGGAGGGTCCGTCGCTGTATACATTTAACCACGCGGCTTCATTAGCATCTCTGCAGGGGTCCGTCGCTTTGTAAGTTTTAGCCACGGACTGAAAGTCATTGTACCCCCATATAGCAACGGATCGTAAGTCGATTAAGGGTTGTGGTGTAGTGCTAAAGGTTAGATCTAACAAGTTGGGGCAGCTAGGTCGCCGGGACATAGAACCCACCCTTCCTATGTGGCACATTACTGCGCAGCCTATACTCACATATTAACGGGATAGGGGCATACTATATCCAATTCGGCAATTCCTCCAAGTCGCGAAAAATGATCTCTAGGGAACTAATGTCGAGCCATATAACCCCCATAGCTTAAGCTGTAATACCGGATTAAAAGCTAAAAGCGGACAAATCCCCATGTTACTAACAAGCATATTTTCGTTTATGGCATAAACATTCATTAAGTTATATGATCATGTTAAATCACGATAAGTAATTCCCAAGCTATACTTGCCTCTCATATTTGCTCCAACTTTTCGATACTTTGCTCTTGATCATCATCTTCGATCTTCAACACTCACAAGCGAGACCTCGTTCTACTTGTAGCAAGCACCACATAAGCATCCGACAATCATACGAAGCAAACAATAGAACTAAATTAAAACACTACACCAACAGAGAAAACAAGTTGAAACATTTATAAAGCCGGTCTACGCATCGCTACACCAATATCATGTTAGCCTAGCTACAAACGTGAGCATAAGGTTGACTAAACAAAGATATAGCTGCAAGATATATATATGGACATTCAAAGCTTTTGGAACTCGTCAAGTGTGGATCGGAGCTAGGAACTTTAATAGACTGCTGGAGAGAAACTTTGCATGTGCATATGACGTGAGTAGCATGCGCCTTCATAAGCCAAAACAGGATCCAGCAGCAGGAGGCTAGCTACGTGGTGGCTTTCATGATGATTGTAGGTACATATGTATTACCATGTTTTTAGTGGATTTATTTTTCTAAAGAAAAACGGCCATAATGCATGCATGACGTGATGATGACATCATCAAGCTAACAAGATCAAAAGAGCAAAGGCACGGCCGGCTGCTGGGTTTGCTGGTGATGCATGTACGCATATGTACAACTATCATGAATTTTCAGAATTGTTCTTCAGAAGTAAAACGCGGCAAGAAAACGAACTGGTGTCATCATGATGTCATATGGAGTTAGCAACGGTGTCATCAAGCTAATATGATGTGTCTGAAAGCTACGATGGAGGCCATGCATATATATAGCCGGCGATGAAGCTTCACTCGAGTTGGCCGGAAACAACGTACATGCCTCCCTCGATCAAAGGAACACAAGAAGATAGATAGAGGTGGATCATGAGAGCTCACCTAGGATTCCTCAACGACGACGATGAAGACATGACGAGGACGTGCAGTTCCTTAGGATATAGACGGGGCTGCTTCCTGTCAAACACGGTGTCGACGTGTGAATAACAGGCACCGAAAGAGCCAGCAAAGGGAGAGGCTTTTGAAGCTTGGTCACCAGGTCGCGAAGCTCGGCAGCGGATACATCGCGTCGAGGAGCGGCAAGGATGGCGCCTTGAGTCAACGAGAACGATCCCGGCAACGGAGCGACAGAATCGGTGGAACGACGGGTTGCAGCCAAGGTGCTGGAATCTTGAGAGCAGGTCAGTCAAGCATCAGGCTTAGATGCTCATCTAGTTCTTCCTGTTGTTAAAGAAAACTGAATCAAAGGCACGTGATGACTAAGGAGATACAACTGGGCAAGAATGACAGAGCAATTCAGCTGGTGCGTAAAGACATGTACCTACATAGGATCAAACGTGACTTGTAGATTCACGGCAACACAAAGATCGACGATGTACAGCTCGGCGGGCGGCAGCGAGCTTTCCTTGACGTGAATCTTGTCAACGGTTTTGCAGACGGCGGCGAGGCAGCAGACGGCGGCCGCAGGTCCCAGCTTGGCAAGATCGTGATGGCGGCGGCACTTGACTTGGCCATGACGATGGTGAGTGCTAGGGTTTGGAAAAAGACACGGTGCTTGCTAATTTATAGATGCACGTACAAGGTGAACAGGCAAAGAAGGGAATTGAGTCACATGGTGTCTTTGCGCGTGCGGCGTCTAGTTAGATTAGGAAACCAAAGCTAACAAGAGATTGACACGTATATTAGCTATACGCTTAAATAAAAGGATGATATATACGGAGTGTATATGTGGCCAGTTGCTTGCTTTTGCCATCACGCCAAAGCACACAGGCTAAAGGAACGAAAGAAATAAATAAAATGTAAGATAGATAGGTGCCAACGATGCCTTGATTTTTGCATTAATATAAGTGCAAAATGGTCGATGGACTAGGATGATACTTATTTGTAGGATTATGTAATTTCGTGACTAATAATAATTCTAGAAAATTCCAGAATATTTTAAGCCACGAGAAAGTACTCGAATGCTCCGAAAACCCAAAAAGTCCTTACAATATTTTAGAAGATAGATTTATGAAACTTGATCATAAAGGAATGGTTTAGAATAGGAGACAAGGATTTTAGAACCTTTCAACAAAGGACTAAACTAAGATACAAAGGAGTTGATGGTGGAAATAGCCGAAAACAGGTTGGAGAGAGAAGACCGTTGCACTAACCACGTTTTGATAACTTTGTACACACTCAAAAAAACATCAAAACAAGTAACAACCCATCGGATTGGGAAAGCTCAAAAATTAATCTAGTGTTTTCCATTCACAACCCAAAATCCGAAAATTTGGGGTGTGACATATTTGCTCCCCCATTAATGGATATTGATGCACAACACCTGCAGGATCCAGTACTAAAAACAGCTTCAACATTCAGGATACAATGGCCACGACATACCCATGCCTTGAAATGGTAGAGTTTTTTGACAGTGGATACGTATGATAGTACCGCAGTTCTGCAGTGCGGCATGTAGAACCCGCACACACACATGATGGTGTCCATAAGTTTTTTGAACAAGAATACTAGGTTATATGTTACATTGTCCATAACTATTTTATGCACACAAATCACAGGGATTGTATTGCTTATTTGAGCAAAACCATGGTGATTTCGAACAAGATGGATAAAATATTCTACCCTACTTCTCTCTATAATTCTTACATGTGGGACCCATGTTCCATGATCTCAGTCCGGCTAGTGTGTTACAATCACCACGTACTGTGCTCATCCTCCTTAATATCCATTCTGTTGTGGCTGCTCTCTTCGTGGGTCGTGACCAAACATGAATGTGATGTAACCGCGATGGAACATCGAGCACCATTATAAATTATCCCATTTACTTTGTCTAGCCAGGCTTAGTGGTATTTGTTCAATGTTCTGGAACACCCAACAAGGAACCTTCTTCCACAACACCAAAGGCTAGCTCCAAGGCTGGTCACGAACTAATCTGAAAACAACATGGTGACACGCAGAGACACCTAGCCGAGATCTCACTGATTTAGTGCTGTGACATATATCCTGTCGTAGCAGGGGTCCTGTTAGTTTCTTGATCGTTGGCTCCTTCCAGGATTGGACACTACAAGGCTGTAGCAGATGGAACATATAGATGGGTGGCCTAGGGTCGATCAGCATGCATGTGAAGGATTTTCAGGAGATAAGGAGAACAAGCAATACAAGGTCGTCTTGACCCGTTTAACGCCCAGATACTACAGCATGCTTCTGCAGATTTGCTATATGCACATGAGTCTAGTTCTGCACTCCAGATTTTTTTTAAGCAACTTCAAGCACTGCTTGTGATCTTGGACCAGATACCTCCTAATCCTAAAGCGCGCGCTGTATGTCTGTGAGTCCTCCGTCCATCTCTCCACATGCATGTTATCAGTTTCCCAATTAACCATTCATTTCCCCATCCTTTCTCTGTCTACAGTGATGACTTAGCTTAATGAGTTTTTCATTGGTTTTGAGCGGCTAATAGTCTTTCCAAAATAAAGGCTGGGAAGAGATTTCCTTGTGATATTAGAAGAGAATGCAGAAAGATAACTGCCAATAAGAGATGATGAGTCATTTTCACCCTTAATAATACTCGCTCCGTTCCAAATTATAGTTCACCTTGTCTTTTCTTGTTACATTGTTTTTGCTATGCTTTTAGTTATACACTATGTCTATATGCATAACAAAAGAAATGCATCTAGAAAAACCAAAACGACCTATAATTTGGAACGGAGGAAGTAGGAGCTTGGTCATAGGTCGGGTGCACTACTACCCACAGATGCATTAAGGTCACTACAAGTACTGCACAATAAACAATTGGGAAATTGATTGTTGGGAAGCAGAGATATTTGCTGCCCGTAGCATTTGCACTCATGGCGTCATAATTACTAAATTTTGAATCACATAGCTGATAACTGTAGTCGATGGTTCCCCAGAGCCACAAACAACGATCCTGCAGCATGATGTGTGCATCACAGAAGAATGATTGGACCAAGATTTGATACACGACTACATATGAGTTTCCGGATACTTCCTACCCCCAACTATTGTAGTTATGCATGTATGCTTTGGTGGAGTCCTGAGCTACTAGTGGTAGTTCCTCATTGTTGTCGTTGTGCCTTTGACTTGACCTATGCGCGTAGTAGTTCCTCGTTGCTGGTGCTGTGCTTGTGTCCTAACCTACGTATGGAGCGGTTTGGGGTTATATATGCTTGTGCTAGCTAGGCACCATGTTACTTATTTATACAAGGTCTATATCAGGTTATTTATAACAAGGTGTATATCAGGGGAAGCTTGATGGGCACCATGTTCCTATCTCTGATTAAAGTAGAAGAGATAGCACACTATACTCAGGTTATTTATAACCAGGTGTATATCAGGGAAGCTTGATGGGCACCATGTTCTCTGCATTGCATTATCCTTAGCACATGATAGGTCCTATCTTATAGTACATATGGTATCATTGTGTGAGACAGTGAGCATCCATGTTACTTATTTATTGTACCATACAGGCATACAAATATCATTTTGTCCCTGCTGCCCAAATGAAGTTAGATTTGATATGAAAAAAAGACAATTTTAGTAACCGACGGTAATCTAGCTGTCAGATTATTAATTAGAGACTCCAAATCCAAACTTATTAGTGTCACGACAGCATGACTTCACCAGCGCTAGACACCAGTAGTGGTGGAGCGCAGGATTTCATGATTCTACATTTCAAGATAAGTGTGTGTCATGGACCTTGGATCCATGACGATAGTGTCTTCTCTCGGTGAAGTTATACCCCTCTACCGCGAGGCTTAGTTCTAGGGTAGCAGCCCTAGGCGCTTGAGAGACATTGGGAGAGAGGAGATTAGAGATAACTGATTCTTGCTTAATATCAAAGTGCCGATTACAATAGGTTTTGTGGCCCTTGGCCCAACCGAATGGAGGATGTTCTCCTTAATTCTAGGAATTGCTATTACATGGTATGCTTTCCTATTCGAGTACTAGTTCCTAATCCGTCACGTAGTCCGCTCCATCTTGCAGTGCGGCCCACGTGCAGAGTAGTCCCGGTGAGCCATCGTGATCATGGATAAGACAGGCTTTATCTGGTAAAATGCATTCCTCTGCATCTAACTAAAAGGGGTTGCTAATATCTCCCTTGCCACCGAAAGTTCATTCAGCTAGTCAGTCGGTAAAGAGTTTATGCGAACCATCCATCGGTAATTTGAGATTTGACTACTGAGCGTCCATCGGTGAATACGTACGTAGTCATGGGTCCATCGGTGAATCCATGTTTGGAGTCCAAGAGTCCGTCGGTGTATCGATGGTGGAGAGTCTCCTCCTGCCTCGCAAGCTAATATTACCGGCCCAGTACAATAGGCCCAAGAGATAGAGATAGATCGTTTTTAAAATTGTTGACATGTGCAGTATAAAATAAATTCCAAAAAAAGATAGCTTCTGAAAAATTGACAAGTTAATGACAATAATTAATATTTATTTTTAATTCTAAAATTCTTTTGTCATCCATCAAATTCCCATATCAAATTTCCATCATTTGTATGGGGGACATCGGTCATCCCCACTATATCCTGAAAACTTATTTCAGATTAATAAAGAAAATTTTTGACGGTGATAATCAATTATGTAGTATAATATAAATTTTATAGTTTGAACCCTTTACAAGTTTAAAATTATTTATATTTCAAAGAAAAGATATTCCATAATTTAAACATTTTCATAGTAATAAAAAAAAAATTGTGCACTATTAGTTTGTTTCTTTCATATTCTCATGTTTGACGTACTTGAAAGTTTTGAAATAAAACATAATGATTGCCCTTCCATTTCTATACTACATGTTTAGAGATTCATTATAATCTTTTTTATATAACATCCAAATTAATTTTGAATAATTAATGTTTAGTAAATTTTAGAATGTTTATTTTAAAAAATATATAGAGAAGAGAGAATGAGATTGGATAGGAAAATGGAACAAGAAAAGTTGTACGGGAGAGGATAAATGTAGGTTCAATATGTTATGCAAAAGATTGGGGACTAGTGGGGCCCTGGAAAGCATTCTTGTTTTTGCTGGCATGAGTCAAACGGATGGGGAGTTGGGGACTTCCGTATTTAAGTTCAAATTCGGACTTAATGAACCATTTGCTATACAAGAAGTAGAAGGGGAAAAACAATGATGATTGGATAGCGTCCTTTGCATACACTTTTATTTTGTCTAGGTTGAGCATTTCGTATTGGAACACAACACAAAATCTGTATAGTCATATGAAGCTATGAAGTTTAGCAACAAATGATATCACTAATCTAAATACTAACATGTAAGAATTTATTTTTTTGAAATCACTATTATGCTTAGAGTGATTATGTATTGATTATGAGTTATTCATGTGCACCACCCTATCTTTTTTGAAGGTTAGTGTGCAATTTTCTCCATCTACAAGTACATGCATATTCACATCAAAGAAATTGTAATCACAAAATACATTAATATATAACAATTACATGGATAAGGACCACATTGTTTGAGGTTATGGAGACAATAAAAATCATCTGTACTTCTCAACCCATACGTAGAAGGATTGCATCAGTATTGCCAATATTCTGAAATTTTTTCCTGTATTCTGTATTGCCAATAGATGCGTTATTGGTATTATGTTTTGCCCCGCACTCCATAAAAAGCTGCAAACTAGTAGTACAATTTATCTTGTTTACCATTTCCAAGAAAACTTGTTTACGTAAAATGGCATGTACGAAAATTTATGTGAGAGTGGACAATGAGGTTGTTCCAAATTAGCTCAAAGAGCACAAAATCATTCAAGGAAGTACATCAACTCAGACATGAAGATAAGAATGTACAGCGCCAAAGTCACTTCATATAGTATGCTTGTCTCTTGTTTTTTTTTTTTTTTCTTTCTCGTTTGGTTGGACATCGTAAACATCACACTAAAGATATTAACTCCAACAGTTTGGTGTCAAAGCATTTTCATGAGATGAGTAAATCAACTTATGGCTTTTATTAGTTGTACTCCTTGCAGTTGCTAACCAAAAGTAAAGTTGGAAAACAGAACAGAGGCACAGAGCAGAGCATAACAGAACAGAGCAGAGAGGCAGGGGCGGAAGATGTGCGCATGTCAGTCACAACAAAGTGGAAATTACCAAATGTCTCGTATAGAAAACAAGGACAACATAATTTGCAATCACATATACTTCACACATACTACTGCACTGCATGAACGAAAAGAAACAATGTTTGGAGGTTCTGGACAACAATTATTATGTATATACTTCTCAATCCACACGGAGAAGGATTGCATCGGTTACTTGAGCAAGTAACCAGGAATGCCATGTTTGATGACCCAATTATTATTCACAAACAGGTAAATACAGCAGGATTTGACGACACACATGTATTTGCTTGCAGAATACCACCCATCAGTCAGCAGATCGCCGCATCGCGCTTAATGCTTGGGCTTGGGCTTCTTCACTATCATCACAGTGCAATGCGCATGGTGGGCACAGTAATCGCTCACGCTTCCAAGAACAGCTCTGATGGAGGTTGAAGAGAGTCAATTATACAGAAGTGAATTGAGGACAAGACCAAACATTAAGTAGACAAGGAAAATAATGTAGCTTTTTTTAATGGTCACCGGAGGGGAGAGCATCCCCACCTCATTTTTAGGGAACAAGGCAAAACCCTACATCACACGGTTATTATGGGAAACCGAGCTAAAACCTGTATCTAAGAGGCACCTACCTAGCTAAACTTAGGCCTGAAAAACCGAGCTAATAATGTAGATTTGAAACTGAAACAATTTGAATATGACATAGAGAGTGAAATGAGAATTTGATATAACATTTTCAAAAATGAGTCTATAAATCAAGTTCAACATCTATCCAAAATCCCAATTCTAGAAGGCCTCTATCAAGCACACAAAATAAATCTTGTTTAGACTAGTTCATTGATTATAGTCCATCAAAAAAAAGATTTCTAATCTGAGGAGAACATTGTTCGTGTTTTGCTTCACCAAGTGTTGATGTCATTGTTGATATTATTCCGTTTTGCCCCATATATATAAAGCTCTGAACTAGTAATAAAAAAATCTGTTCATTAAAGGTAACCCATGCACTGCACGAGTCACCGTATAAAGCTATTGTATTATGTTAAGAGTTGACAACGAGGTTATTCTAAAATGAGCTCAGGAGCATAAGGCCGTCTCATAAAGTTTCATTGCACAGTTACTTAAATTGAAAAACTAGGTAACCGTGCCAGCAGATTTCATCCTCACATTTCATGAAATTCCATCATTCTTTCTCATCGCCACATCAGCAAAATTTAATGCATGAAACTTTCCCATGAAGCTCCATTGAGACTCACTCAAGACTTGAAGATTGTACAGCGACAGAGCCATCTTTAGTTTATTTCGCACCCTTTGGTTGCATTTCACAAATACAACATTTCTTAATCCTAAGGATAATATGAAAATGACATCAACATTATTGCAGGGCGCCAGGGCTTGTTCCCCCTCAAACCGAATTTGCAGGGCTATTCTAAGGTTATTTCTTAATCCTAAGGTTATTCTAGGTTTGTTTGCCACCCACCAGATTTCAAGATTAAATTGCGCGTAGGATTAGTGATTTGTATTTTTGCAGGTAGCTAGTTATTAGTTCAGTGATCATCACCGTTAACATGTGTTTTGGTTTATCTGAAACCAGTTTTTGGTGTGTTCCATTCCTCGTTGCCAACATATGGGTCTCTCTGGTTTTGGAGCAGAGGTACTGAACGGAAAGCCGAGGAGGAGAAGCAGAGTAGAGGCAGAGCAAAGACGGACCTTTTGATGGCTCCGTATCCGTGGCTGCCGACGACGAGCATCTCGGCGTGGTGCCTCTCGACGGCGTCGCAGAGGACGTTCCGCGCGTCCCCTCCATGGCCTCGAACTCGGCGTCCGCCACCTGCGTTGCGTTCATCACCGGGCTCACCCCATCAGTCATTCATCAGCACGCCGAGCACAAGGGAAGGGACAAGCAAACTGAAGATTTTGGCTGGCCGGTGCGCCGTGTGCGCAAGCAAAGGGTACGGTACCTGCGCGCAGAGTTCCTTAGCCTTCTCGATGACGCGCAGCGCCATGCGCTTGAGGTCCGCCTCCACGAACGGCAGCACGTCCGCCGCGCCTGAATCGAACCAAGCGACAGATCGATTATGGGATGAGCAGCTCGCAGGAGGAGGAAGCAATTAAGCAGCAGAAGGGGCGCTAGCAGGTACGCACCTGGTCCGGCGAGGCCGACGGCGGACGCGGCGGACGGCTTGGCGGTGACGACGACGAGGCGGTACTGCTGCGGCTGTCCGGGCGGGAAGAAGTGCTGGAGCGCCCACTGCAGCGCGTAGAAGCTGTGGTCGCTCTCGTCCACCCCGACCACCATCGTCATCTTCCCCGCCGGCGCGGACGACGCCTCCTCCGCCATGGCTCCTCGCGCCTGGATCTCCTCTCCTCCCTCTCGGCTATCCAAGCTCCCTTGGTGGCTTCCCTCCCGCAACCGCAACACGCACGCGCTCCCTCCGCGTCGGTGACTCCCGGACGAAGCGCCTAGAAGAAGAAGCAAAGCAACGGACCGCACTTGCAGCAGTGCCGCGTACTCTTCCACCTCTCGGATCCAAAATGCAAGGGTTTTTTTTTTTTCTGTGCCATCGAATTTTTCAAGGTTGGAGTTCTGCCATTACAATTCGACTAATCCGAGATATGTCATTACAATTCCGCGGCTCGCTGGTTGCTGCCATTTTCTACGTGTGAAGCTGTATGGTCCTATTGTCGGTCGAGAGGGCCTACACACATTTCGTATGGACGACCATGCCCCTCCGTGTGCATTAGAAGGCGACGGCTCCGTCTGTCGTTTCCATCGGCACACGCCGCGCAGCGCCCGCAGAGCGGCCCACGCTGTGGCGGCGCCGTCCCGCCGCCGCCGACGCGCGCGGCACGCCGTCCGACCCACGCCGCAGCGCCGCAGCGCCACCTCGGCTTCGCCACTCCGGCCTCCGCCACGGCAGCGCGCCCCGGTCGAGTCCACGCCCGCTCGGACTCCGTGGCGGTCGATTCCACGCCGCCGCCGGGTTTCTTCGATTTCGTCGTCGCATCTCATGCTATTTCCGTCCCGCACAAAGGTAGCAGGTCATCAAATTCAGCATCAAACAACCCCACTACAAGCTGACAACCCATCTCTTCCTTGTACATTTCAAACACATCAAGCATCCGGATTTCACTAAGTAATCTGACATTCTCATGCAACCTTTTGTCAAAGAACCACAACGTGGGTAACTCGGTTAGGGGCACTTTCAGTTCATTTGCAATACTTGAAATCAATAGTTCCAGAGTTAATGACCCAAACTCCACATCACATTTAACAACAGAGCTTTTCCTGTATGAACTCCTACCATCAGCGTCTTTAAAAGTGAAACCTTCAACTTTAACCTCTATGACGAAAAATAGCATCCCTACCAACAATGAAATCGAACCCCAAATGAAAGTGTAAATCCACGTACCACAAATTATTGCTCAAACGAAAGGGATGCACGCACAATACCGCTATTGTAGTCCTCCATCTCTGCCATACCACTATGGCACGATGCTCCAAGCCCGCGACGCCGTCTTCATGGGTCCCGTGATCTTCCCGGCCGGGATGGAGGTCGGGCGAATTTACATGGGGGATGGATGGAGGCCGGGATGGCAATGGTGGGTTAGGGTTAGGTTCTTGGAGGATGGGGGATCGAGATGGAGAAGACAGCATGAGAAGAGAGACGGAAAAGAGACGGAGAAGAAAGGTATCACGTCGTGGGCTGCCTTCTATGAGGACGGGGAGGGGCATGGGAGGTCCATATGAGTTGTGTGAGTTCTGTGGTACGTGGCTGTATACCTAACAATGGGACCATACAGGCTTCATACGTAGAAAATGGCAGGAACCAGCGAGCTACGGAATTGTAATGGCATATCTCGGATTAGTTGAATTGTAATGGCAGAACTCCAACCTTGAAAAATTCCGATGGCACAGATCCAAAAAACCCAAAATGCAAAGCCGCACATACGTTCTGGAAACCATCTATCGCGAAATCGTTCACGCACGAATGGACGGCATCCGTTGCGTCCCTTCTCCCCCGTCTCGCGCGTGTATGGATACGTTCTTACAATATTCTCAGTAAAAAAAGATTAGGGAGATCAGTTCTAAAACAACATTTAATGTGTACCACTTTGAACAATATTTATGGGAATACTCTTATTTATGGACAGGAGAAACTTTTGAGCTTTTAACTCCTGACATAAAAAATGGATTGTAGTCATACTCATCAGTGCCGATAGAACCATTCAGTGTCATAAACTGCAACTCTTCAACAAAAATAGGAAACATTAGTCATATAAAATATACGCTAACATGACTGTCATGGAAAAAATTAGATTATTTTTTATGTAAACAAGATAATTGCTGGAATATCCATATGGCATAATAGTTCAGTTTACAAGCATTCCAATGGAAACTGGGAAAGTAACATCTATAACATTAAGAATTTCTAGAAAAATCATCTGTCGTGCAGCAAGTCAGCATGGTGACAACTGACAATGGCTTACTCTTTGAGCCTGTTCGCAGCCAAGCCAGCCAGCAGTACTTTCTCTCACAAAGATCAAATCAGGCAGCGAGCCGTACCAGCAAAGAAGATTTCTCTCACAAAGATCGGCCCGGCCAAACAAATTTAACAGGGCCCTTTCAGGACATCTTGGAAGAACATCCACTGCAGGAACGAAAGAGAAATTTTCACCTCAGAAGCTTCCCTTGCAGGACCATCTCTGTCTCTCAAGCATTTGCGTTGTACTTCTCCTATATGAGACAGAAGAAAACTAAATCGAAATCTCGAAAAAATGCTGCAAAGAAATGCATATGTACATCATATAAACCAGTCAATGTAATGGAAACAACTGAAATGGATGCACCAGAAGATGGTTGATTACCTCCTGATGGCCTGCAGCACGAAATCAACAACCTTGCTTAGAAGCCATGGGAAGACGCCAGTCCTGGTGGCAAGTGAAATGGATGATTCTACCGCACCACGCAATAAATCTGCGGCAAAAATCTGGATTCCATGCAACAAAAAAATTTGAATGACTCGCCTCACAGGGGGAATGCATCTTTCCTGCAAAAAAAACGGAACTTGTTGCTGGAGAAGGAGCAGGAGCCGACGGCGAGACGCGAAGGAGGATCTGGAGGCCGGAGAAAAGCAGGGTCTCGAGGCCGGCGAACTGAAACCCTAACGGCAGTGTGGGGAGTTAGGGACGGAGCAGGGGAGAAAGAGGAGAGGGAGGAGCGGCGCCGGTGGCGTAGATCTGCGAGGAGTCGTGAGAAGGGGAGGAGGAGCGGCTGCAGCGGCGGAGGGCCCGTAGAGGGAGCGGCAGCGGCTGCAGCGACGGAGGGACTAGCGGCGGCGGGCTAGTAGAGCTGCAGCGGCGGAACTCAACGGCATTATACTGGCGACCATGGGCGAGCGGCGGCGTGAGCTACGAGAGCAGGTGCGAGATTTTGATGAGCGGAAGGGAAGACGGAGCGCACGGAAGACAGACGGAGGGCACGGAAGACGGCGGGTATTCATACAGTCTAGACGGCGGAGAACGCCGGACAGCGTATCCATACGCGCGCGAGACGGGGAGAAGAGACGCAATGGATGCCGTCCGTTCTTACGCCAACGGTTCTCGCGATAGATGTTACTCAGAACCATTGCTCCGGAAAATTTTTTTACGCCCCCATCGCACGCGGGGCCCACCTCAAAAGTGGTCTCCGCGGGCAGCCGGGCTTGCTGTTGCCCGCTGGGCGGTTTCATTTCGACCGCCGCCCGCCACATCATCGGCGATGGATGACCCCCATTTTATCTTTGCTACAACCGCCGATCCGAACCGTGTGAACAACCGGGTCGCTTTAAACCGGGCCGCCGCCGTCTCGCTCCTACCCGATCTTTGGTAGTGCCCGGTGGTCGGCTCACTCACTCACGCGCCAATAGTGCAAAGACGCGTATCTATGGATGGATCGATGGATGCTTGGAGGAGCCTCGGGGAAGACGACGGCATTTAAAGTGGAGAAACGCGGTACTAGGATTGATAGGATGGATGGATGGATGGATGCGTGCGGACGACGAGGGAGGAGGAAGGCGCCTCCACCACCGGCCGAGCTGGACCGGCCGCCGCCGGGTCGAGGTTATCATATAAGCGGCGCACCCGGCCGCGCGCCCGGCAGACCGGCCTATCTGCCCGCCCTAAGCGGCTGATGGCCCGCCAGGTGCCCATTTCCGGCAGATCGGCACGACTGCCAAGGGCTTAGGCGTGCCGTGCCGCGCCACCGGGCACGCAGGCGGCACCTGCGAGCCGACACCGCACCGAGGTCGGCCGAGGCCGGCGAGCGTCGACGGCGGTGGCAATGACGGTTCCGACCCGACATCGAGGCGAAGGAGGGTTGTGTAGCGTCCACGGCGGCGTGGTGAAGGCGACGGCGCGTGTGGCGGAGGGGTGGAGGAAGTGTGGAGGTCGGAGGGCGAAGGGGCGGGCGGCGCGGGCCGAGACGGAGGGGAGTCGTCGGCTGCGTGGCACCGGCAAATGGAGGGGTGGAGGGACCGGCGCGGATCTCGATGGGGAGGAGCCGGCGCAAATGGCAGGGGCGGCGCGGAGCCGAGGCTTGCGAGGGTCGTTGGTCCAGGGCCGCCGCGGACGGAAGGGTGGAGGAAGTGTGGAGGCCGGAGGTAGGGGCGTGCGAGATGTGGCGGTGGCGCTGGGGTGGGGGTGGGGAATGGGAAGGGATTTAGGGTTTGTAGTTATTTATATAGTAAGGTAGTACATGGGCATTTAGCGGATCAAATTTAACGGGTCATTATCGTGCCGCCCCATTAATCGTGTTGTTGCCGTCGCCGGCACTACGGGCGAAAATGGCGAAGCGGGCGCCGCACTACGTCGTGACGCGCCGTGCACCGGCATTATCGCCATCATGTCGTGGTCGCGCCGGGACCGCGTTTTTCGACCGTGTTAGTGCCGCCCATCGCGGTCGCTGCCACGCGGGTCATCTATAGTCCTGGCCGACCGAACGCGTTTCGGGCCCGTGCTTTTAGAGCTCTTTTTATTATCCCTCATCACGCGATCCCCGCGGCAATGATTGGCTCCCGGCCGGGCGACTAGCCGACTAGCCATGCCCGCCCCAACCATTTACCGGTATATTAAAAAATGAATGTTTTACATTTTTTCGAAAACTAAATTGAATCCCACGCTTCGCGTGGGTAGGTACATGTGTATGGATTAGCACGGGTTCCGGTTACTTTGTTGAGTGTAGAGTATTGAGCAAAGTTTGGAAGGTGGTTCTTGGATGTATATTATTGATAAAGTATTTTTCCAATTCTTTCGCGTATGCAATCAGTGAGAATCATGATGGAGAGAATTAGAGCAATACTTTCGCAAAATAAACCAACAGCTCATTGAGACATGTAAGTTTGGATTGTTGCCTCGGGAGGTGGTGCGGCGCTAGAGCTTCTGTGGAGTGAGGCGGATTTTAGAAGAATTATAAAGTGGAATCGAAAGTGAAAGATTTATGGATTATTCTTTGGAATATATTTCTGAATTTGGTATATGCAAAGTGGAGGTGAAAATATATGGGTAGGGTTTTGAGGTTTTTTTTCGCTAAAAGGAAAATGGATTTTCATTCTTCCATGTATGATTTTTTGGGTGGCCATAGGAATTTTGTATTTGGGCTGCTGACGTGCACACGTGATGTTCTTTTAGTTAAGAATAAAACTCGTAATCAGCATCCAAATGTTTATAGAAAGAACAAAAAAAAAAAAAAACACGTGCAAAGGTAGAGAAAGAAGGAACAACGAATGGTACTCATGCTCATCTTCACTGGGCCGGACTTGCGGGGAGTGAATTTCATCGAGTAACGGGCCAGCCCAATTCGTGTCTCGTGTCGCCAGGTCGCGACCGCACAGCAGAGCCAGCCAAGCAGCCCTCCCCCCTATATGCCTCTTCCTTGGCTTACAACCGAGCTAGAGCAGCGAGGTGGTACTAATAAAACCGCTAATGCCCGAAGTGTGCACTTTCGAAAGTGGAGCACTGTAGATGTACAAAGTCCGGGCATCCTCACGTTTAAAGTAGTTATATAGATACACTGCACACGTAAGCAGACACTCAGGGCATACATGCACGGGAGCGTATGCTATGGAAACCACCCTCCCAAACTATAGAAACTTAAATCGTGATCGCAAAGATTCTAATCGATGGCCTCGGATATAGATGGGTTAGTTTAGCACTTAAACCCCCACTCCTCCATCCTAATCTCACTTTTCGCAAATCACCCCTACGACCTGAAGCCCACGCGCGGTTTCCCTCGTCGATAGATCATGCCTGGCGCCGCCGGCCCTCCGCGGCAATGAATCTGCTACTCGTTGCTGACCGTGAACCATGTTTCGGCCTCGAAACATCTGCTTTGGCTTATGTCAACTTCTGCAAATTCAATGTGCAAGGATTCTGCAGCAAAATCACTAGGCATGCATCTGTACTTATTCAGCAGATCCTAGCGCAGAGGAGATGGTGCTGTGCATTTATTCTGCTCACAGCAGAAGCATATTCAGGAATTTTGGTCTTCAGTTCTGAACCAATGTACATACGTAGCCTTGCACTCATGTATTTAGCACAAGCCGGTCCATTGCAGTTTGGTGAGACATGCATGACGGTCCACGGCCAAGCCAATGGCATACGCCTACCGCAGCAGCCGAGCCAATGGCATACGCCGCGACGGACCGATCCTCCTACAGCCGCACGGACCGATCCTCCAATGATGATCTTTACATACCAGGGGCGAGCGGATTGATGGCTGCTCCTCCTCGTCGGATTGATGACTGGCGTCCAGGGGCAAGCTCCGCGGGCGATGAACCGGTGCCGTAGTCTATCACGACCTGGGCGGCGGCAACTCGCGTGATCTATAGCGGCGAGAGGAAACAGCGCCCAAACTCCAGGTACTAGGGGGTGATTTGCGAAAAGTGAGATTAGGATGGAGGAGCAAGGGGTTTAAGTACTAAACTAACTCACCTATATCCGGGCCATCGATAGATCCTACACTGCACATTTGAGCTATAGTTTGTATAGGAGGGTGGTTTCCATATCCTACGCATACTACATGCACATGCTCAACAGATACTATTGTAGAACAGGGTACATCCATGGTAATGTGGGAGTAGCTAGTCCTGGGCCAGGCAATCCATGGTAATGTGGCTGTTACTGGGCCATGTCGTTCCCGACAAGTTGAGTGCGTGCGTGGCTGTACCTGGGCCTTCTTGGCCCGAACAAAAAAAAAAAAAAAAAAAAGGAAGCAATTCAGTGTACTTATGATGAGCCCAACCAGCAGGAAAACAGCGCAGGAAAACATCAGGAAACCCGGCAAAGATTCCCTTTTTTTTTTTTATTTGACGGACGGTAATAGTTACTCCAACCTGAAACGTTTCTCCATCCGATTTTTCACAGCAAGAGATGCACTGATTTGTTCCGCCTGTAAACGTAACAGTTTTTTATTTACCGTGTAAAATCAGCACTGTTAGACACATGTGAGTTCAGAGCAATCCTCAGCTCCACAGAGCCACTTTGCTCCATTAATTAATTCTTTGCTTCGGTGATGCCTGTTGGGAAATTGAACTGATAAATCCCAAAACAATGTTGGATCTGCCAAACAAACATGCATGCTCGGACAAACGGAACATGCACATGTCCACAACTACATCACAAGTGCAATTTGGCATTAGATATGCTTCTGCCAGCAAGTAGCCTTCGCCTGCGGGAAAAAAAAAAATATTTAACCTTTCCTTTTTCTTTTCAGAGGAAGAGACAGATAGAGGATGATTGGAAACTACTCCCTCTGTCCCTCGGGAACCATGATTTCCTCACAATCACGCAGAGGAGTACTCGCTATATATGAGGAAGTTCTTGTCGACGCCGCGTGAGGGCCATTGTTCTCGTCTTACTCCCTCGATCCCAAATTTCTAGTCAATCTATCTTTTAATCTGCTAATAGATGCTAGAAGAGCAACTCCAAATGCACTCAGTAAATAGATTTGATTAGCTAACATTTTAGAAAAACTCAAAAACTGCAATCCAACGGACTCGTCATCCCGAGCGGCTCGCTATTCGCATCGGAAAAACGGAGCCCTCGCTGATATGTTTAGCGAGGCCGCCCCTCGACATATGCCTCGCGCCGCAGATTCCGGCCCTCGTACTCTCTCTCTCCGAGACGAGCGCGCTCCCCGCCGCAGTGAAGCTATGCCCGGCACCGCCGGCAGGCCGTCTCCGTCGGCCTCCACTTCCCGCCTCTCGCCCGAGCTTGGCCTCTCGGCAATTGCCTTCACCCCGGCCCGAGGCGCACGGGCGGCCGGCCGGTGGATGGCCTCGACGGCGCGGAGGGAGCACTAGAGGGAGGCCGTGGAGGGCCTGCGCCGTGCCGAGCCGGCCGGTGGAGGTGCGGCGCGTCAGGATTGACCTCGTGTGACCGCGTCCTCGATGTGCTCGAAGTCGGCATGTGGTTCGTCGCGGCCGTCGGGGTGTGGAGCGCCGCCGGCGGAGTTGGAGATCCCGCTCCCGAACGCGAGGCTTAAAGTCGACGCAGTTGCTCCCCGCGAAAAAAAAGAACCGAGACGAGTCGCGGGGTGGCAAGTACAACGACACACCCAGTACCGAAGCAAGCCGGAAGAGCATAGCTTGCTCGGGCGGAAGCCGCGATTGGGATGAGTGAATCCGGTATGAATACATGGTCCTAATATGTGGAAAAAAGCAAAACAAAACAACAATTGAGCTTGGCGTGGGGTCGAGGCCTCAAGATGGCTCCGGTGGCGGTCGGCGGCATTCTTCCTGGGCCTCTCGCGCTGCGCTTGAGTGGCATGGGAACGAATTGGCGGGGGCGGCGAAGAGGGAATCGGGGGAGCAGAGCGAGCGGGGAGGGGGTGCGCGGGCGGGACAACCGCCCAAAGGGGCGAGGCGCCGGGGGGACGGCCACCGGAGCGGAGGTGCGGGGCGGCCGTGCCGTGTCCTCGACGCAGCCGGACGGGAGACGGGAGGAAGAAGATATGGAAATGACATGTGGGGCCCACCCAAGTACTTATGCAATGAAGAGTCTGATTTGGCTAGTTTGTTGGAATTGATGGCGATTTAGAGAGTGAATCTTTGCTAAATGACTAGCTAAATAGGAATATAGAGAGTAGAATTTTGCTAGTCTCTTGGAGATGCTCTTAGCGTAAAATGTGCACTGTTCTTTTAAAAAACTCGTATCATTCCATTATAAGAATAAATGTATACTTTTTCCTGTTAATTAGGCACTTAAGTGCCCAACATTTTCACTCACCATAAAAAAAGAACACATCTTTTATTTAGATGCATATAGTACTGAATAACACTTTGCATCAACATGTCCTTCACATGTACAGCCAAGCATTCTATACCGATCAATCAAGCATCTATTAATCCCCAAACAATGCTATCCCTAGCAAAAAAAAAAAAAAAAAAAAAAAAAAAAAAAAAAAAGTTAATCCTCACCCAGGTATTTCTTCTCTCCTCCTCACCTATTTTTTCCCACCCTCACCTCCTTTCTTCTCCAACTCCGGCTAGCCGCCAACGAGATTAAAGGTTCGAGGTTGCCGCGGGCCTGCTACTCACCGCCGACCACAGAAGAAGGGGCCGTCGGCTGCAGGCCAGCCTAGCGGAGGAGGCAGGCGTGGGCGGCGAGGCGCGACGGCAGAAGCACCGCCGACTGGGCGGTGGGAGATGGTGGTTGGGTAGGTGCTGGGGCGGGAGACACCTTGGAGACGGCGGTGGAGGACAGAGGCGTCGCTGCCCCCCTCCCGCGGCGTCGAAGCCGTCACCTCGACCCTCCACTCTCCCCCTCAAACCCTAGACCCCGATTCCGCCGCTGCCTCCCCAATCCGCATCTTCGTCGCCTCCTCCGCGCGGGGAGGGCGCATGGTAGCCGTGCGCCTCGCCCTGCAGCTCCTCCGCCGCACCCTCCATACGGGCCCTCGCTCCGAGCCCTGCAATTTTCCTCCCCGCGGAGGTCGCCCGTGCCGTCCTTCCTTCCTGGCCCACCCATCCCCTCTTCCGTTCCATTAATCTCCTCCCAGCGATCCACCGGGCGACATCCGCGGGGAGGAGAGGATGGCCTCGAACTGCTCTGGGTGCCGTCCGTGCTGGGGCAGTACCCCCCCACGAGATCCACCGGCCGACATCCGCGAGGGAGGCGACCTCGATTTCTTCGGCCATCTGCACCGTCTCCTCCAACCCCAGCCGCAAGCGCTGCCTCCGCCCATGCCCCGGCACTTCTGCCGCCGTCCCACATTCCAAGTCTAGGTACGTGTTTAACCCTAGCTGCCCGCACCAGTGTCACCTGTATTGCCGCCGCCTGCTCCCCTCGCTCATGCACTGACAAAGCTAGGTCGATCCATCCATCTATGATGCTGCCCCTTCCCGCATAGCAATGCACTGGAAAAACCCACAATTGGAGCCCCCGTAACCTCCTGGCCCCTTCCGTATGCCTCGCTGAAGGCCACAGAAGCACAAACACCGGCGAGCAGGCTGCCCGAAACCACCTGCGGACAGTAACCCCTCCCTTGTTCTTCACATTTTGCATTTTATCCCTTGGTGAAAATTAAACTGTAACCCTGATTCAGTGTTTATGACGATGTCCGCGACGCACAGCCACCACTCCCGAGAAGGGTTTGGAATTAGAGCAAAGGGTCTGGAATAATAGTTCTATGATGTCCCATATATATTGATATGTGCGAGCAATCATTCTAATCTGCCTTCCATTTTATAGATATATGAGAGTAGTTAATCTGATTAAAAAAAATCCTATAACACAATGGATATGAATTGTGGATCAGCAGGAATATATCGTATAATTTTTTTAGTGTTGAGCAATAATCTTTGGCTCCATTTAAAAATGATTATTTATCTAAAATTGTCTAGGAAAGAAGGGAGAGCCACTGGTTGCTGTTGCGGTCTTGGTGGAGAGAACAACAAAAAGGAAGAGGTATGTTCATGATTCGATCTATTGTTTGCTGATTTGGAGGAAGAAAAATAAAAAAACTAGCTTTTGGGGATTGCTTGCTTGGTGGAGGCAGAGGGAGAAGAGAGGCTACAAGGATTAGGGCTGGCAGTGTGTCTTTGCTTGAGAGAAGCTGAGAAGAAGAGGCAAGGATCATTTGTAGCACTTTTTTTATAACATATCATAAGTACTAGCATGTTCTTCAGAGATTGTATTGTTTTATGAGTAAATTTCATTCCTTTTATGTGTAGAGGAGGGCCTGGAGGATGGTGTGACCAGCTCTGTCCGTGTTGATTTCTCGAGTAAGAACCTACACTGCATTATTATCCCTCTTAATTTGTTCATTTATTAGTTCAGTGCTGTGCCCTATAATTTATTCTTACTTTTGCCTTTTAAGTTTGGGGGCAGGGCGTGCGGGTGACAGGTTGGAGGAAGGTAAGTGCCGCACATGACTGTGAAATCTCAGCGCTCTCCCCCCATGATTCACTTTCAGTTGTAGCACCATCATCACAAGCTAGCCGCCCGCTGAGGATGGAGCAGATAAGCTTACACCATTGTTATTTAATTTAATGCAGCAGATAATTTATTTGTGAAAAAAAAAGATAATATTTAATAAGAGAATGTTCCAGAAAGAATTCTACTGAATCAAAAAAAAAAAAAAAAAAAAAAACAGACTGATGTTAGTCTGGCAACTGAGGTACTGCCTAGCAATACTGTTTGCTAATCTAATGATTTTTTTGTGAAATTAGGAATAGTGTTACTTATAATTGTATTTTGCATCACCAGTGAGTCATGACGATGTCGGTTATGCCTGTTTTTATGAGATTCAACATTGCGTGCTCTGAAAGCTTAATGGATATCTCTGGAAATTAAAGTCAAGAAAATATTCCCTATCTGTTATAAACTGATAGCAGTCTGAAGTCAGTCACCTGAGTGGTGGAGCATCAGTTATGTACAATGTGTAGTCTGCATACCAATACCAGTTACTAATATGTTAGCTTCTTTGAAAAATTGAAGAATAGTGTCATCTGTAGTTGCTTCTGGATTATCAGTCAGCCTAGACAACAGTATCGATATGAGAGGGCTAGATATATTGACTATAGAATTCTTATTTTGTTACATATTCTGCTGTTAAGCTTACATCTTGATTTGAAATTGGAGAAAACAAATAATGTTTCCTCCCTTTTTTTCAGTTATCTGCTGCCTGGTAATTATCAACAGGAAGACAAATATGTTTTATGTGGACAGTCATCAACAAGGATATAGTTTCTGGTCAGGTGATGGTTATGTAACTTCCAATGTCATACCAAGTGTTGTCCAGTACATGGAACCTTGAGTGGTTATTGAGCCCTCTGAAACTCTTTTCAGTGATATGATCAACAATCCATGCAATCCACTCTTTTCTGTGATATGCCGTTCCATATGTTGTTCAGGCAAGTAAACTCCTATACTATATTACATGGTAATATTAGTTGCTTATTTAGGAGCAGTTATCTTTCTATTTTCTTTCTCTGTTTGAAGGTTTACTCTATGATATTGCGATAAGATCTGGACGGTCCAAGTTCCAACCGCTTAATTCTCAGAATATTGGCCATGGGAAATTCAGCGTTGTGTTCAAAGTTTTGAACAGAAAATTACAAGTCTGCAATGAGTTAGAAGATGTTCTCTTCTGTCCATGCTACTTTTAAACCTTTGAGAATTAGGGAGTCTGACCATTTTTTCATTATTTTCCTCTTCCTTTAGGTAACAACGCTTAATTAATGGTAGTGTTGCGGTGAGTTAGTGCTTCTGTCTACTAATGCAATTTACTTTATAACGACCTCTGGGCTGACAAATGCTTTTGTTTCTTGACCACTCTTTGAACCCAAATTAAGGCAGACTGAGGTTAGTTTCAAATTTCTGAACTAAATATTATCTGAAACTCTGAATGAGCAATATTCATACAGCAAGTGGTCATAAAAGAAAAGAAAAGGAAAAAGTGTGTGCTGCAGTTGTTCCTCTTGCTTCACTGTTCTGTGCAGGTCTTTTCCTGAATTACCTTGTGTAGGGAGGAAATTTGATATCATTCAGTTACTACGAAAATGGTGTCATCTATGATCTGCACCCCATAGACAGTCAGTCCTCTACTCTTATGATTTTTTTGCATATTGCTAAGTAACAACAGTTTTTCTTCGTGCAAATTTGATGTGATCTGCATCCCAAATATGGTCATCAGTCCTCTACTTTTGTGATGTTTTTAAAGATTGCTAACATAAACTACTTTGAGAGCCCTTTTAAAATCATGATTTTTGGATAGAGGGTTTCTGACCAATCATTAGCAGCTTATGTAGGATGCTGCAATTCTCAGTTTTGTAATACAATATCTGTTGCTCGTTAGCTGCTTCCATTGTGCTATCTACCCTGCTTCCATTGTACTCTAACATGTCTTAATAATCTGATATGTCAATTGCAGTTTACTCTTGAGGTCGGACATTCCCTATAATCCCAGTCCTATGCCAAGGTTCATGGCGTTTGTGCCATCGGAGGTAACTGAGGATAGGATAGCATAGTTATCTAGCTTCTGTGTTTGAATGTGATTATTCTAATATTCTTAATTAATGATCATGCAAGTTTCTTGCTGCTCAGCTTCAAGATCCCTACTGGTGGCAGGATAATAGGCGATAGGCATTAGGTTTAGCAGGGTTGGTTCTAAATTATTTCTGGACTGATCCATTTCTCCTATCTATCTACTGACAGCCTTTTTTATAACTTAATGGATGACTGTCCATGATGTTTGATTTGTGTTGCACCTTTAATACGAACATGAGATGTCCTACATGTTTTTCTTTAATATAAAGTTGGATGTATTGCATATATGTTGGATGTTTTCCACTATCTATGATTTGTGTTGTCCGTAGCAACGCACGGGTACGATCCTAGCTACAAAAGAGGGTGTAATTTTGCTCATCAATGAACCAAAGAGGGGGCTCGCTGTAGAATGAGGAAACCATTTTTGGGTGGGTGGGTGGGTGGTGATAATGAGAGCACCGAACGCGCATCAGGTTCCCTCCACTACTCGCAACTGGCGCGGACGAAGACACCAGCGCTCGGAAGGAAAGCAAACGAGCGAGGGAATCAGCTTTGCGAGCGAGCGCACGTGGAAAAGGCAGTAAAGCCAGTCAGATCGAGCGCTCGGAAGGAAAGCAAACGAGCGAGGGAATCAGCTTTGCGAGCGAGCGCACGATCGATCCTCCCTCAATTATTATGTACTCGATCGACTGCAGTCTGGCATAAAAAGCGCTGTAGGTAGGTTTCCTACAACGAATTGAAGGGAAGGGAAAAGTTGTGCTTGGAGCGCCGAAGCACTCGACATACTCAGGGCAGCTGCCATGGCTCCCACGTTCATGATCCGCTGCCGCGCGTCCGACGACCTCAGCCTCGCAATCGTTGACGGCGAGCCCGTCCTAACCAAGGCTGACGCCCGCGACGACCGACAGGTGCAAGGCCTTCGTTAATTTCTCTGTGGTTTCCCGATGAAGCTAACTTATTAAACCCTCACGGTTGCCGTGATGCTGGTGGCGATCTGATGCCAAGCTGAAGGCGGTCTGTGAGTGAGGAACTAACATGTTCATGCATGTGTGTGATCTGGTTGCTTGGATAGCATGTAGATGGTTCCTATGGTCGGAGTTGTGGTGTTTGTAATTGTTGTTGTATCTTCTCTATTGATACAATGTGATCTTAATTAATTTGCATTATCTGTAGCTGTGGCTCAAGGACATGAGGTACGCGGCCGGACTAACTGACGAGGCAGGCTCCCCGGCGTTCGCTCTGGTCAACAAAGCCACCGGAGAAGCGCTGAAGCACTCCTTGGGCTACTCTCGCCCAGTGAGCCATTCTTTCCCTTCGCCATTAATTTCTCTCAGCTTCTAGGATGACTGCCGCATCAAAACCAAAGTGTAGGTCCGAGCCATCAAGTCCTACCCGGCGGGGTTCGTGGACGAGTCGGTCCTGTGGGCCGAGAGCGAGGAGGACCTGGGCGACGGCTTCCGGCGCATCCACATGGTCAACAACATGGACTACATCTTCGACGCGGCGCGGGCCGTCCCTGACAAAGGCGGCGCGCGCGACGGCACGCGCCTGATCCTCTTCCGCTGGAACGGCGGGCAGAACCAGCAGTGGCGGATCGCCCCCGCGGCGCCAGAGCCGCCGCCGCCGCTGCCAGAGCACGCGCGGCCAGTTCGAATCCTCTGCCAGAGCGGCCCGGGCCTGAGCCTCACTGTTCGTGACGGCGCGGCCGTCCTCGCCCGCGCGGACAGAGAGGACGAGCGACAGGTCGTGCGTGCATGCGCCGCCTCTGTTCACGCTTTGTTCGGTTCGCCGTTGCTCATGTTTCCTTCTCGCGCAGTGTTGGGTCCAGAGCTTCCGCAACACCGGCAACGTGACCGACGACGAGGGACACCGGGCGTTCGCTCTCGTGAACCGGGCCACCGGCAAGGCCCTGGGGCACTGCCGCGGCGACGAGCTGGTACTGGTACTTGCGTTTTTTTCCCCGTTCCATCTTCTGTGAAAAACGCGCGCGTGGGTAACGCGACGCTAGCTGCTGGGTGCTCAGGTTTTCCTCGTCGGCAACAAGCCGGACTCTGTGAGTGTGGCCCTGCTGTGGACGCAGAGCGACGATCTAGGCGAGGAGTACCACAACATCCGCACCGTAAGCGACGTCGGTCTCATCCTTGATGCAGCCAGCGGCGTGCCTGAGGCCGGCGGCGCGCATGACGGCACTGCCATTATAGTCTTCTCGCGGAACGGCGGCTCCAACCAGAAGTGGAAGATGCTTCCGTTCTATTGATGATGACATGCGACAAGTTCAGGAGGTATGCGCGCGCCAGTTGATGCGTTTTTTGATGTAGGCCGGATCACATTGGATATCTCAGTGCGTGGTTAAGACGATACAGCTTTTGTTGCAACCTGTGGCAGTGATTTTCGAATTGCAAAAAAAGATTTTGCTTAAGAATAAGTTATTAAAAAAGAAGCACCGTCAGTCAATAGTATATGTCTAATGGACCTGAGGTTTGTTTAGATGCCTTTTGTGTGTTTGTGTTGCAGATAATATATATCCTTATCATGGTTAGACATTGCACAACATACTGCAACTACTGATGAGCCTGTAATTTTGTTTCTGTCAGAATGTAATTTTGTTGCTTCGATGAGGCACCCGGATTAGACCAAAAAATGTTGCAGAAAACTAAGTAGCGGTCAGGAAGAACTTTGGTCAAAATGAAAAATAATGAAAATACGGTAAACTCTGAATACTTGGTCTTTGATGTTACTTCTAAAATCTTGCTTCACTGTTATTGAAATAAAAATCGCATAGGTTGTCTGGACATTGAGATACTATTATTACACTTTGGCTTTGAATAATCAAAATGGATCCCATTGCCATAGAGGCTTCTGGCTGTGACGTAAATGACTCTAAGAGCAACTCCAACCCACTTGCTTCTCCGGTCTCCTACTCAAGATTTAGGGAGAGAGAGCTGAAAAACGTCTCCAACCAACCTCTCATCTCCTTCCTAAATTTGAGAACGCTCTCATCCGTCGCCTTCCACCTCCTACATCTAGGAGCCCCGGTCTGGACTCTCATCCGAGCGAGAGAGCAACCATCGGTCTTCCCGCGCCACCACGGACACCGCTCCCGCCAGCTACGCCACCTCCATGTTCGTCAACATCCGATTCGCTCAAGCACTTTTGCTATCAGGCTTATCTACAGAGATGGGAAATGGGAGTACCGGAGAGGGAGGAGCGGCGCTTCCGGGCCCACATCGCGGCTGCCGCGGCGCGTCCTCGTAGCTCCGTCTTTGGAGCCGCTGCTCCGCCCCATGCGCCGCACCTTGCGAGCCCATAGCTCTCCACGCCGGATCTGCGGCTTCACGGGCGGCCCGATGCGTCGGGGAGAGGCTAGCTAGCTGCCCGGGGCATCCGGATTCCGAAAAGGGAGAGGGAGGCTGGGAAGGGCAAGAGCAGGGGAGGGACGGGGAGGGGAGGAAGCTCGACGCGGCGGAGCCCTTCCCTGTGCTCCTGGTCCTGGGCGGAATAGTTTCGAAAATATACCATCGTTTTTTTTATATATATTTTTTATACCATCGCATTTTTCAAAAAAAATATACCATCGTTTTCAAATTTTTCAAATCTACACCACAACCGCCGCGGCGCCACGGCGTTTTCGCCCGCACCGCCCCATCGCAGGGGCGGTAGCAACGTGGAGTGCCGCCAACGGTCCGGTCCGGCGGTGGGGCCTACCGCCCCGTGGCGCGGGCGTAGCAGCCCGGCCGCCGCCCAGGCCGCCACGGGCGGCCGGGTGGCCTATAAAACCGCCGCACCGCCCTCCCCCCTCACCCCCGCCCCCCTCGGTAAGGTTTTTTTTTTTTAGAAATTAGTTTAGATATTTTAGAAAATCTAGAAATTAGTTTAGAAACTTTAGAAATTAGTTGAGAAGGCCGCGCCACGAACGTGGGTGGAGCCCGGAAAGTGGCGGTGAAGGGTGCACGGTGAAAGGACGACGGCGCCTGGTGCGAACGACCAGTCGAGGCGGAGCTGGAGGACGACGCTGGGTGACGTGGAAAAATAGGGAGAGCCTCGTTACCGCCGTAGTTCACCGCCGAAAGGAACCTCGTGGCGACGCCGCGTAGCCTCTGTACGTGCGCTGGTGGTCGACAGGTCCCATGGACAGCAACCTACTGCTCGCGTCGTCCGCGATCCGCACCATCTCCGCTATCACGTCGAACTGCAAACCAAAGTAGTACGACACGTTATAATTGAATTTGGTAACATCAACAATTAGGATTAGACCCCCAAACTCACCGCGTGGTCGTAGTTCTGATCCCGTCGCACCGGGTACGTGGTAGCACGTCTGGGATCGGTGGGGGCGCCTGGTCTGGGACGTACATCACGCGTCCGAGTCCTCTGGACGTACCACGTGAGGTACGCATCGTCGTCGTGGGGGCGCATCTCGGTGACGACGTTGTCGGGCGCGGTAGCCCAAGCATCGACGTGCGGCTGCAACCTGTCGGCCCACAGTGTCGCCGCCCCAACTCCCTTCCGCGACCATCTATCACAAAATAAACAAATTTATCAGCGATTCAATACCCCATTCCATATAAATAGCTATTTTATTCATAGAAATAACTTACCTATGCACAGAGGCAGTAACAGTGTGCGTATATAACCGGCACAGGTGACTCCTGGTACAGGCCGAACTGCCTCATCACCCTGTGGACGGCGTACTCCTCCACGTAAATGTCGTACACCAACGGCGTCGGTTCGTCCTCCAGTAGTGCTGGTCTCGGAAGCCAAAGACGAGAGGCCGTGTGGTGCGCGCGACGCGAGGGCCTGCTGAGAGTACGTCCTCGTCGGTGAAGTGGGCTGCATAGAACCGAAATTTAAATTAGTACGAACGAAGGTGCAACAATTCAAATTGAACGAATGAGAACGAATCAAGATTAATTACCTTACGCAGGCACCACAGCGATCCCATGGTGGGTAGGTCGGCGGGGTCGTGGCCCTCTGGCGGCTGGTCGTACGCGCTGAGGTCCACCTTCCCGACCCACCCACCGAGAAGCGTACGGCACTGCAGAAGCAGAGGACAATCGAGGAGGATCGCCTGCTGTGCACCCCCCTGGCCACGGCCCCCCTGTACGTACAGGCGAGTACAGCGGAGCCCCAACTGATCTGGGGCACCGCGTCCAGGGGCGCGTCGGCGATCATCCTAGCGTAGGGGATCAAGAACTTCGTCACCGAGTCTCCCTGGGACTCGCAGAACATGACGTAGCCGAACAGCCACAGCAGGTACGCCTCGAGGAACCTGCTGACTGTCTCGGGCTCGGCGTCATCCGCCATGTAATCGGCCTGCACAAGAAAGGTCAATCGTTACATTACCTCGTCATTTAAAAAAATACCAAAAAAGTGTAGGACAAGGTGCGTACGCTGAACTGCTGCAACCAGGCCGAGGTGGGTCCGTGAGGGTCGTCGAACGGCTCGTACGGCACGGTGGCGCGAGCGTTCCGAAACGTCGCGAAGCGACGCGTCACGCCAAGTCGCCGTGATGTCCATAGCCCCCATCGCCTGGCCTGCACACGGAAGGCCCGTCAAGAGGACACGTCCTCAAGAGTGGTGCCACCTCGCCGACCGGTAAGTGGGAACGTGTGCGTCTCGGGCCTCCACCGGTCCAGAAACGCGCAGAGGAGGGGGTAGTCGTACTGGAACCGTGTCATGCGATCCGCTCGAGGAACCGCGGACCGCAGCTTGTCCCCCTCGACTAACCGCGCTAGCGGTAGTAGTCCCGCTGCGCGTAGCCTGATAAAAAAATACAATTTTGTTATTGCAAAATAATATAAGTATATTTACGAATTTCTAAGAAAAAAAATCTAGTATATTTCTAAATTATACGAACTTCTAAAACAAGTCTAATATTTCTAAAGTATTTCTACGATCCGCTTAAAAAAGAAATGTAGTATTTCTAAAGAATTTCCAAACAAAATCTAGTATTTCTAATGTATTTCTATGAATTTGCAAAAGAAATCTAGTATTTCTAAAGTATTTCTAAAAAAAAAAAAATCTAATATTTCTAAAGTATTTCTACGAATTTCTAAAATAAATCTAGTATTTCTAAAGTATTTATACGAATTTCTAAAACAAGTCTAATATTTCTAAAGTATTTCTACGATCCAAAGTGAAAAGAAATGTAGTATTTCTAAAGTATTTCTATAATTTTAAAAACGAAATCTAGTATTTCTAAAGTATTTCTAAAGAATTTGCAAAAAATCTAAATCTAGTATTTCTAAAGTATTTCTACGAATTTCTAAAATAAATCTAATATTTCTAAAGTATTTATACGAATTTCTAAAAAGAGTGAAACAAATTTTTATGTACTTGGGGAACCCAAAGGTCGTGTATTACCACTTTTTGTTATGAGGTCACTAAATATATTGTAATGACGAGGTCCGAAAAATTTGAATAAGTCCCAATTTATATCTCAAAAAAACGGGCCGGGAACCCAACGACCGGTGTTTGCTGTCCACCATAGCGTCCCAAACTCTCTTCCGCGCAAAGACGCACCGCACGCACGTGTTTGTGCCCACCATAGCGTGAGCGCCATAGCTGCAGCTGCAAAAATTCAATAACAACAATTTGTAATCATAAGTAATTACTAAATTTCTAAACTAATTAAACTATTTCTATATAAATTTTCTAAACTATTTTCTAAACTATTTTCTAAAAACTAATTTCTAGATTTTCTAAACTAATTTCTAAAATTTCTAAACTAATTTCTAGATTTTCTAGGAATTTTCCTTGGGTTTTTGGCCTGAGGCGAAAACGGGCGAAAACGCAGAATCCTCGGGTACATTTCTACGGGTTTTCTATTTAGCGGGGGAGGGGCAAAAATGGAAAAGGGCTCTAATGGATTGAGCTATAGCAAAGGAGGGCATGAGTAGGTTTAGGATAATTCCCAATATTTTTAGGAATTTCTAGGAATTTTCGGAGATGGCTAAGTGCTCTAACTAGAAAACAAAGTGTACACTAGCCGGTCGCGCGTAGCAATTTCCTAAGGGACGGACGGGCCGGGGACGGGCCGCGCCTCAGTCTTTGGAACTAGCTCCGTGGACACCGTGGACCGGGCATGTGTGTGCCTATGGTTTACGTGGACCGAGCGCAGGCGACTGGGGAGGGGGTTGTGGACGGCGGGACGGACGACGTTGAAACTGGGCCCGCATGCCAGTGTGCGAGGCAGGGGAACGGACAGGAACGGCGTGACGGGGCCAGATGGTGCTGCCAAAGATCGGTCAGGGCGCGGGCGGTGGGAACAGAGCTCGCCCGAAGCTCTCGTCGTCGGGCGGTTAGAAGGGGTCCGTGGGCGGCGGGATGTGGACCTAGGGGCTGGGGTGCTACTGGCGGAGCGATGGGCCGGATACGGGGGTACGGGGAGGCTCGTGGTAGCCGGGCGCCGGCCGGGCCGGAGCGGCAGCGGCGACGCGGTCGAAAATGGGGCAGCCTCCAGGTGGGGTTTGGAACCGTAGAAAGTGCATGGATGTGTTCGTGCGGTGGTGCTATGCATGTGTGTGCGCTTGGATACGGCGGCGGTGGCGAGGCGGCGGCGGTGGTCGCCCGGCTCGGGCGCGCCTGCGAGAGAGGAGGGGAGATGTCCGGAGAAGCTATGGTGGCTGGTGAAAATTGGGCAGCATAACGCCCGTACTTGGAAGGACTCTGTGACGGCGCAACGACCGGAGCTGGGCTAACAACGGCGGGACGCAAGTTCGCCGGAGCGCAGCGGCGCAATGGAGTGAGCGGCGACGGAGTTGGCTATTGCGCTACGGCGGAGCTCGGTCGCTTGTGGGCAGAGCTTCTCTAGGGAGCGGTGGCTAGCGAGCTTGTGGCATCCTCGACTTCGACCAGGCCCGCTCTTGTGGGAAAGGAGGCGACGGCTGGTAGAGGGGCAAGCTCGGCTTCCTATGGCTGGCGAGGGGGTGGTGTGGTGCTCTAGCGAGGGGGTGAAGCCCTATTTATAGGTCTGAGGGTGGTCGGGGGTTGCTTGACGGCGAAGCGAGCTCGGGGAGAGGATATACACGCCGGAGAGGTGAGGATGAGCTTGGCGGCGGTGATGTCACGGCGGCGGAGAGGATGCGGCTGGGAAGGCCTCGGTGGCGGGGGCTAAGGGGCTCATTAAATGCTCTAGGTGCAGCTAGATGCGGCGCGCTTCCTTAGGGTGTAGTTTAAGCTTGGGTGGAGCAGATCAGGGAGGTGACGCCATGGCTGCGGCGTGTGGCGGCTATGGCGTGGCGAGGGTGAGGCGGCGTGTTGGCGGGTAGAGGGGAGACACGAGCAGGTGCAGGACGTGGAAGAGGCGAGGGCGACGCTGGTGCGTGTGCTGCGAAGGCGGCGGAGTGGTTGGAGGGGCGAGGCTGAGCGGCGGCGATGACATCGACGCCGGGCGCGAGCACGAGCGGGTGGAAGGGGATGACGGCAGGGAGGAGGACGACGGGGTAGGCGGGCCGAGTGGGGCTGGGCTGGTTGGTGGAGTGGGCATGGGAAAGAAAAGAAAAGGAAGGGGTGAGCGGGCTGGGCTGTGTGCAGGGAAGAGAAGAGGGGGAAGGCCAGGCCTAAAGAGGAGATGAGGGAGGGAAAACAGAGTAGGGTCCGTGAGAGCTTTTATAGGGTTTGAAAGGTACTCCTTAGGGGTTCACACAACAATCAAATGCAACACTCATGCTCATGTTAATGCATGTTCTATGGTTTTTGAATATTTGGGAGAAAGAAAAATGTACTAGAGTTAAAGAAAAATTTTAACAAGTACGTAATTTAGATGCTCTAAAAACACGGGTGTTACAGGTCCTCACCCCGCGCCGTGCCGGGTTGCTGCGAGGTCCTTGCCCCGCCAGCAGTGCCGGGTTCGTGGCGGAACCGAGCTGGCGCCTTCCGGCAACCGCATCTGGGGTGGTCGGGGCCGGCGGCACCGGATCCGGCTGCGCGCATCCGGGCGGCCGCCGATCCAGCCGACGGCGATGCGCGGGAAGTAGGTGCGGGATGAACGGGAAGTAGGCGGGGCACGCTGGAGCGCGCGAGATGGCGAGCTGCCGCGGCTTGGCAAAGATGCCGAGCGAGGGGGGCGGTATTGCGAGCCGGATGGCGAGGGACGCCGGATGCCGAGTATGTTGCATCGCCGTTTCAAGGCATTCTCTTTATTTTTACCGATCTAATTTATTTTGGCTAACCTGTTGGAGATGCTCTTAAGAAAGTCAAAACTGCTGACCATTCAAGATAGTTGACCTCCAGGCAGATTTCTTTACTTGAATTGTTGCCTACCAGTTTTTCATTTTAAAATGCGTATACATTTGAGAAAAGTGACATGGACAAGCTCACATTTTCCTTCCAGTTGGTTAAACAAACTTTGAGCGCACCTAATACTGAAAGCAGCAAACCAGCAACGTACCTGATGGATTATCGACTCAATCAGCCTCATATTCTAGACAATGATGTTGCATTGATCAGCTGCATCTTGTGACAGAGACAGGGAGAAATTTCCCTTGTACCCATTCTGTATTATCCAATCATTTGTTCAAACTTTAACTGAACCAGCATAGTAATGTTTTTTATAATTGATTCAGCGAGATTACTTTATAATTGATCCAACGAGATTACTGAACTAAAATAAAGCGCTGCCTGAAAGTCTCAAACCAGCAGATAAGGCTGCAACAAAGCTGGTACGATTGCTGAATTTGTACAGTTGACTCTAGTGAATGTGTACTGCATACCATCATAAGGCATGCGGACTAGTTTCTATTTTGTACAATGAGTTTTCCTCCGGTGGTCCCTTTTATGAAAACTGCACAATATTAAAGCAACCAAGTAGTAATTAAATTTTGTCTTGGGTCATAATTGACCTGGCCCGGCCCTATCTGCACCCAAACAGAGTTCAGTCCATACCCATCGATTCTCCAGGATCAACCGGAGCAAAACTCTTGTACAATTAACTATGTATGATTTCTTTTCATGTAAATCAGCAAAATTTTTCTGGTGGATACACACATCTCCCATCTGGATATATTTTTTTTATATCTCCCATCTAGGGTACAATTGTAGCATCTGCTCATACATGTACACACCCTACACATGCACACCTCACTCACACCACACCACACCAGTGGCCTCACCACCGAGCTACGAGCTCGTTCGCTATCCATTGGATAGTTGGCAAGGGAACAAGCATCAAGAAAGGTTGCCCACTGCTGAAAGAAAATTGCCTATACACAACAAAAAGAACCAAAGAAAGGTGCAGAGCTATCCTATTTGAATGAACAAAAGATCACTGAGTAATCCCCCACTCTACTCTCTACTTACAGAACTCATCTGAACTTCTGGATGGGTTGCATCATGCACAACTGGGGAAACGGCTTTTATTACCGGTCACAACCCCTTTTAGTACTTGGTTTGACAACCGGTATCAACTTTCGGTACTAAAGGTGAAACCATTAGTACCGGTCAAATAACCGTATTGAAAGCCCTTTCAGTACCGGTTGTTTTATACACCCCGCCTCCGCCTCCATCCCCGTCCGCTCCCCCCCCGTCCTTTCCCTTTTCCTCTTTTTCATTTCCTTTTTATTTCTTTTTCACAAGCTTCGATCCTTACAATCACAACATAAATTTCACACTCCAAGATTTCACATGAATCATAACACAAATTTTTTCAAGATTTCACATGAATCGCAATACATAGTTCACAATAGAGAATTTACAATCACAAATTCACAAGAAACTTAACATGAATCACACAATCATCACGAAAAGAACAAGAGCTGATATGAGCATCATCGCACCGCGCCCACTTCGCCATGGTCGCGGACTACCGGGCCTGCCCCCCGCGCTCCACACCAGCCGACTGGTGGTGGCCCCCAGCGCCGCGCCGGCGGCGGCGCCACGCCAGCGGATGGGGTGGCCCGCGACGCACCCCTGCTGCCCGCGCGGCGCCCGCCGCCCACTAGGCCGTGATCAATTTGTGCCGCATGTCGATTTTAGCGTCTTCGGGCGCGAATCGGCACCCGCCAAAGACAGAGCCCTCCAGTGGCTGCCGGGCTGCACCCGCTAGCAAAGAGGACTCGGTGGTGGCGGCGACATAAGCCACCGCCGCCAAAGACGATGCCGCCCGTGATAAGAGTTCCGACCAGCCTTCTTCTCCAGCCAACCTTCCATTGAGCTTACCCGAGAGGAGCTCGGGAAAGCTCCAAAAACACCAAATCTAGGGGGAAGGTTTTGCTCTTGTTTTTCTTGAAGGAGGTGGCTATATAAGGTGAGTTTGTGCTATTCCAACCTTGTTTTTCACTTTTTATCCATCATTTCTAGCTTGATTAGTAGGTTGTCATCTAGATCTAGATCTAGATCTAGATCTAGACCTAGCTAGCTAGAAGAGAGAGGAGTGAAGAGAGAGAAAAATAATTATAGATTGATTCTTTTTTAAATAGAATTATATGTTCATAATATAACCATTGCAATGCTATGTTTGTTATTTTTATGAAATAAAATTGTAGAATTGAGTTTGGTTTCAATTTTGTTTATAGATTTAAGTTTAATGAAGTTATTAATTATTATGGTCCATTAAATTAGTTTCTAAAATGTAGAATTGAGTTTAGTTTCATTTGTTCTTGTACTTATTAATTACTATATCCATTAATTAAGTAAGTTTAAAGAATGGAGTTTAGTTGAGTTTTTAATTATTGTGACCTATATTTATTTGTAAAATGTAGAATTCAATTTAGTTTATAAGTGAGTTTAAATAATTGAGTTTTTAATTATTGTGACCTAAATATTTGTATATATATCATTAAATTAGTTTCTAAAATGTAGAATTATATTCTAGGTTGTTAAAGATGGATCATAGAGCATGAATGTATGGCATACGGAGACATTTGGCTACATTCATGTCAGAGGTATCAAAGTTTCTCGAGATTGTGAAGAAGCACGCTCGCATTTGCAAGACAAAGCAAATACGTTGCCCGTGTACTGACTGTTGCAACAAACTTGTATGGGAGGATACTGATGCCATCAAGATGCATTTGATAAAGCGAGGTTTTGTGAATGGATACACAACTTGGTCCCACCATGGTGAGGCAGACATCGACACTGGGTATGATGAAATCGGTGGTGAAGATGCAGATGAAAATGATCATGTCATGATGGATGATGTCTTTGACCGTGAAGATCAAAATGGTGATCAAATAGATGCACCACAGGTGGACGAGGAATGTGATGTTGATATGGAGGAAATGTTGCGCCACATTGAACCGGAGGTGTTGCTAGGGAGTGCTAAAGGGTTAGAAAATTTCGAGACACTTAACAAGGCAGCAAAGGACCGTATGTATGAGGGTTGTGGGAAGGAGTGGACAGTGTTGCATTTCATCCTCCATCTTCTGATTGTGAAGGCTAAATTCGGATGGTCAGATAATAGTTTTAACGAACTCCTTACTCTGTTGGGCCAGCTGCTCCCGAAGCCTAACTTTGTACCAAGAAACACATATGAAGCAAAGAACATTATCAACCCATTGAAGATACGAGTGCAAAGAATACACGCGTGCAGGAACCATTGCATATTGTACCGCTGTAACTATGAAAAAATGGAGAAGTGTCCAAATTGCGATGCTAGCCGTTATAAAAGTAATGCCAATTTCGATGCGAACGTGTCGGTTCCTCCAGCGCACGAAGAGGAAGATGGGTGGAAAGAAAAGTGTAGATGCTCAAGTGGAGGATGAGTGTAGTATTGGTACTGACACGGCGAGTCAACGTAAAGTCCCTACCTTGGTGATGTGGTACTTGCCGGTGGTGGACTGTCTGAAGCGTTTGTTCTCGAACCCGAGACCGCTAAACTAATGACTTGGCACGCCGACGCCTACGAAGTTGGATGGAAAGCTTCGACATCCGTCCCGATGCTCGCCGCTGGAGGACCTTTGATGCCAATCATCCAGAGTTTAGAGATGAAAGAAGAAATATACGGTTCACATTAAGTATAGACGGCATGAATCCATTTGGTGAAAGAAGTAGCACACACAAAGCACATTTGGCTATGTCACAAGAGAAAGTTTCTTTTTAACCATTCTCATCCAAGGCCCGAAGCAACCTGGTATCGACATAGATGTTTTCCTGGAGCCATTGATGGAAGATATGCGAAGCTTTGGGATCATGGGGTTCGGATATGGGATGAGTCAGGAGCAATTCACACTTAGGACCATTATCTTTGTTACCATTAATGATTACCCTGCCCTATTTTTTTCGTGTCGTTTAGATAAAAGGGAAGACAACTTGTGTAGTTTGCTTGGATGGAACATCATATGTGTACCTTAAGGGATCTACGAAGACAGGTGTATATGCGGCACAGGCGCTTCTTATTGAAGACACACAAATACCACAAGATGAAGGACCATTTTGATGGAACCATTGAGAAAGATTTTGCACCACAACCAGCCATGGGTACAACCGTATTTCAAATGTGTTAGAAGGTCAAGTTCACGCTTGGTAAGAAGTCAAAAGGTGGTGATGATAATTCGAAAAGGGGAAGGAAACAGGCTGAAACTACAGAGAACGTCGATGTGCCGTTTAAGAAGATGTCTATCTTCTTTAAGTATTTGCCATACTGGAAAGAGCTGGCGGTGCGCCATGCCATTGATGGGATGCATCTTCAAGAATGTGTTTGATAGCACCATCGAATTCTTGGGCTTAACGGGCAAGGTAAAGGACGGACTAAAGTCACGTAAGGATCTTGTTGACCTAAAAATCAGGCTAGAGCTCCACCCGCAAGAACGCCCTAATGGTAAGCGTACCTTCCCCGGCTAGCTACAACTTAACACAAGATGAGAGATTGGCTATGTGCAAGTGCTTGCGTGGGCTGAAAGTGCCTACCGGATTCTCATCCAACATTCGATCACTAATCTCGTTGAAGGACATGACGCTTTTTACTGGTTATAACTCTCATGATTGCCATGTGATGATCACTGTTTTTCTCGCGATTGCGATCCGAGCTATCAAACCAAGTATTTGTTAAGATGGTTATCACAAGGATGTGCTACTTCAGAAAGTGGTCGATTGTGTAGAGTTGGCGAGGCTTCAGCTTTTATGTCAAAAACTCAGGCCCAGCTTGAGATGTGCTTCCCTCCATCTTTTTTTGATATCATGGAACATCTAATGATCCACATGGTCGAGCAAATTACTAAACCAGGACCTATGTACTTCCATCAGATGTGGACGCATTTTAATGGTTCACGCCGATTCTCAATGGATACATGAGAAACAAGGCATTTCCAGAGGGCAGCATGATCGAGAGCTACCATACAGAAGAGAGTGTTGATTGTTGCATAGATTACATAAAAGATAAGAGAGCGATCGGTTTACCCCAAATCTCGACACGAGGGCAGATTGTCCGGAGAGGTACCATTGGAAGGAAAAGATTCATTGATGAGGACAACCAACAACTGGAGAAAGCGCATTCAAGTGTTCTACAACAACTTGCAATAGTGGAGCCATTCATCATGCAACACGTAAATGAGGTTCGTGAAAGAAAATAATAGTCGATCTGAGGATTGGGTCATCAAAGAGCAAAAGCGCCATTTCCCATCATGGTTAAAGGAACATGAGCATCTATTTGAAGGAAATTCCATAGACGATGCAACATTGACCAGGTTGGCGTCTGGCCCATCAAGCAATGTCACCTCATGGCAAGCATACGAAATTAATGGGTACACATTTTATACCAAGGCAAAAGACAACAAGAGCGTCGAGCCATTATCAAAACAGAGAGGTGTTCGTGATAGATGCAATTGATACATTCGAAAGAACATCACTTACTACGGTTTCATAGAGGAAATATGGGAACTTGACTATGGAGAGAATATTCGATCCCCGTGTTTCGGTGCCAATGGGTCAAACACCCGAATGGCGTTACAGATGACAATTATGGGTTGACATTTATAGACCTTGCCAATGTAGGTTACAAAGATGATCCATGGGTACTCACCGAGCGTGTTGCACAGGTTTTCTACATAGCTGATCCTATGAATGTAAAGAAGCACATTGCCGTCTCCGAAAAACAAAGAATTCTTGGAGTTGAAGGTGTAGTTGACGTTGAGGATTACAATCAGTATGAGGAATTGGACCTGTTCAATGATCATGAACGAAGAATCAAGCGTGTTGAAGCCAGCTTTGATAAATCCATGAAGCCATGGTTATGTACAGACTGTGAAGAAAGAATTGTTAAAGGATAAATTAGCACTTTTATTAGCCTGGCTTAATGTATCTTGTAAGACTTTATTAATTAATGTCGTTTCAACTTTAAATTTTGTGCCATTTTCAAGTCATTCAAATTATGCCATTCAGATTCAAAGCTCATAAGTATTAAGCCATTCAAATACAACAATAAGAGGACAAATATATAAAAAGTTTATACATCAATACTTAAAGTCTTAACAAAGACAACAAGTTCAAATCCATAGGAATAAAGGGGCACATCCATGCACAACACATATTTCATACTCCATTTTTCTTCCTTAGATAATCAAGATAGTTGAAGTCTCCAATCTTGAAGTTGAGAACTTCATCAATATAAGCTAGAGCATGAATCAGTGCACTCTCTGACGCTTCACATGAACGGTCACATGGACTTCCATAAATCTCAAACAGTATCGAGGAGAACTGATATGGCATGCAAAATGAAAGATGAGCCTGGAGCTTCCAATCTCTTGTGCATATCGGATTTGAATCATAGTAAGAAAATCCCAAAACATCCAACACTTGCTCCAGAATTGCATGAAAGCTCATTGCCGCAATGGTTTGACCAAAGATATCCTAAAGAATAAGGTTAAAAAATGTTCAACAACTAATTAAAATAAAAAAAATGCTCAATGATATTTCTATATGCTCCATACCATGTCATGTTGATTCAGCCGACAAAGTCTCTCTGCGGTCGTAGTCACACTTTCTCCCCCCTTGAGTGCCTTGATTAGAAAATAAGAGTAATCTAGCACAAAGTACCCATTAGTGCTAAGTTGTTCTAAGCAAGCCTGCACGGCGGTCCTTTCGAAAGTCCTCCTAACCAGTGAAGGGATACCCCAGCCAATAATCGATACCATTGGGATGGGTTCTGGAGACATCGAGGTGTGAAAATGTCCTCGAATAGCTACGTCAAAAGAGATTTTTAATCTTATGCAGTTGTTTGAACCGACAACCTCGCATTGTGTAACAAGAGGGGTACCACCTAAATTTTTGACAACATGTTTGAGCCACTTCAAATGATTGATAACCTGCATTATATGAAAATAAAATTATTATTCGTGTGTAGTAAAAATCATATTTATAGAAGGAAAGAATATTACTATGCTGGGAGCATTTCCGTGGCTTCGATCACCGGTAGGCAAGTCAATGACGTCATGGGTGAAGTGTATTCCTGGAGGATGAGCCAACGGTGGCCGGTCGTCAACAATGTGTAGTCCACGACCGCCTCCACGGCCGCGACCACGACCACCTCCACGGTCACCACCATGACCAAAAGAATGACTTGCCATTGTTATCCCTAAAATATGCATGGTATTTTATTTTAAAATTTATACACAATCTCTAGTCTAACAAAATTTTTGTATTTAAAATTTCTACACAATCTCGTCTAACAAAATTTTGTATTTTCAATTTGTACACAATCTCTACTCTACTCTACACAGTCTCATACCATATATGCATAACACATAATCCTATATTATTGAATTGCAATATGAGATTCAATATTAAAAAAAAAAAACGCGGACAGGGGAGGAGGCGGCGGCAGGAGGAGGCATGGCAAATAAGGGAGGAGGATACGGCGGCGGCGCCGGGCCAAGGTGAGGCGCGGGTAGCGCCGGGATGCGGCGGGCGACGGAAGGGAAGCCCCACACGACGGCGCTTCCGGGGGGAGGCGCCAAGGTGCTCGGGCCGGATGGAGGCGGCGCGGGGTGGAGGAGGAGGCGAGGGTGGAATCGGGCAGCCTGCCGCGCAATCCGCATGACTGTGCCGGGGACTTGGGCAAAATTTGGGCTTGCCGACGGTTATAGTAGAGCGCGCCGCTCGGCGGGAAGCTATGCCGCCAGCGAGAGCATCTGTCGGGCGGGCGGCATATGGGCCCCGGCAAACATTGAAAATATGAAAATATTCAAAAATTTGTAATCTAGCATAAATTTGTTCAAAATTATTCGAAACTTTTGACAACTCTAGTAACATGTTTTCAAATTCAATTTAGAAGTGTGTTTTCTCACAAAAAGCGTTGGTTTGACAAAGTTAGTTCAAAATGAGACTCTAGGGTGAAACACCTCAAGAGTTATAGGGTGTTTCACCCTAGAGTCTCATTTGAACTAATTTTGTCAAACCAACAGTTTTTTAGACAAAACAAACTTCCTAAATTGAATTTGAAACATTTTTACTAGAGTTGTAGAAGTTTCAATAATTTTGAACAAGTTTGGGCAAGATTTCAAATTTTTGAATATTTTCAGATTTCATCTATGCTTTGGGGTCCTTATGCCATCCGCCAAAGACATATGCTCACCGGCCGGGCGGGCGGCATGAGGACCGAGAGTGTCCGAGGACCAGTGGACGGTCGCCCTTAGTGATGAGTGATTGACAACATTGTGTGGACTGACTCTTGGCCTAGTATTGCGTGTATTGATGCAGCTTGGTTTTGCGCTTGTTGCGTGAAGAACAAGTGCAAAAGGTCTTAGATAGAAGTGGCCTCCGGTGATGTAGAGATAAGTAGGCTTGGTTCGAGGGACCCGATGGACGACGGGATCAACCGCGTCCGCATGGTGCAAGAAGAACAAGACGATGTCGTGAAGGAGCCGCAATGGCGATGACCAAGTCATGGAACGAGGCAAGACCAAGTAGACCGCCCCGCACCGGAGGTGAAAGGCTTGACGTGCTCGACGCTTGGCGTGGTGAGGTCGGGTGCCTTGCACGCTGGGTTTGGTGGTTTGGCCACAAAACAAGCCAACCGGCGTTTCCCGCTTTGGGCCTCAAAACCGGGAAGCCCACGGTTTGGCCTCGAGATGGTATCCGGTTCGGCCAAAAGCTTCAAGGCGAGGACACGCGGCGTGATCGAGGAGCTTGCGTTGGAGGGAAGCAAGGCCCAGTGGATGCGTGTCTGTCCGATGGAGACTATCTATGATGTACCCAAAGTACCCCTTCGAGGGTGTGCATCTTCCTTTATGTTGTAGGGGTAGAAATGTCCAGCCGGAAGACTATATATAGGTTAGTGGCTGGTTAGAGGTGCATCCCTTGGAACCCTAGTCATTTGTGAGGTTAGCCAAGTGCTTATTGTTGGGAGAGTTGAGAGGAGGAAGGTGCTACGCCTCTCCACTTCTTGATTCCTCTACTTTTAGTGGGTAGGATGAAGGGAGGAGGCTAGCCTCATCTTGTATTGAATCATTCAAATTGTTGCTTAGTGATTTGTGGTTGCTAATCTTGTCTCCCCCCCTCTAATCCTGTGTGTTTTTCTTTTTATGGATTTTCAGAGGATTTTCGGAGGATTTTTTGTTCGTCGGATTTGAGTGCGTTTTGGGGGATTTTGATGGGAACTAGGGTGCCCCATCTTCCGTCAGGTAAGGATAACTCTCGATTTGGGCGGAAAGTGACACACCGATCCGGCTTCAGATCAGGAGATCCAAACCCTGCAATCTTAGCACCACGACTCCTCTGGTTATCAACCGTGTCACAATCCCGTTGACCTCGCCAAGAAGGATAATCCTGTCGGTGTTTAGACCCGACAACCTACCGAGGGAGGTGCCCGAGGTAGATGATTGTGATAGGGCTCGCTGAGATCAGGAACTTGAAGGTAGACACGAACACACGATTTAGACTGGTTCGGGCCGCAAGGAGCATAATAGCCTACGTTCAGTATGTTGCATATCGATTGATTGTTTGTCTGATTGTTTGGAGGGGGTCCCTACCCCGCCTTATATGTTTGGGGAGCAGGGTTACAAGTCAATGTATACAGGAGTACTAATCGAGTACGACTAGGAGAAGGCTATTGTTGATTACAATGTATGCATTCCTATTCTAGTACTAATCCTGTATTGCCATGTAGAGTACGCCGCCTTGCACCATGGTCTACATGTCGATCTGTCACTTGTCTATACCCATGTACCCGCATAGCCAACCTCGATGGTGGGCCCATGGATGTCCTGCACGACAAGCCCCGAGTACTTTGTAGGCGAGTTGCAGCGAAGTTCGAGTAGTCTTGAAGGCTCTTCGAGTAGTCCTAAGGCGTCCCCGAGTACGCTTGAAGAAGTCCTCAATAATACTTGAATCGCCATGAGGCCGAATGTGCTCCAGCCATCTATCTTGAAGTCTTTTATATGGAAGTGTTATAGCGAAATTGCACTCCATATGGAGGAGCCCCCGAGCCTTAGGTTGAATCGAAAAATCAAGCTGAGGGTCAATTTGTAAATTCTACCAATCTTATCCCGAAAAATCCAGAGAAAATTTTAAACCGGCGGATACGTGGCATGGAGCCCCCGAGCCTTTAGTCGAGTAGTTTCTCGAATTAAAGGGTCAATCGACCAGAGCGTGACCAAAGTTTTTGAAACCTTAGCCAAAAAACCTTCCATTCCGAATCAAATCTCGAATCCTTAAATTAGGCATCAAATGTTGATCCGAAAGGTCCACCGCGCCGCACGGTTATAAGTAGTGAAGAGGTATCCTCAGAGGGTTTTCATTCGCCTCCGCCGCATTCATACGCCGCTTGACCTAGCGCTCCACCCCCGCCCAAAGAAAAAGCGATCGCGCCACCGCCCTCCTTCGCCACGTAGCCCCTCGAGCCCATGCGAGTGAAGACACTCGTGACATTAAGGATGGTGAAGAAAAATGGTCCGTCCGAAGTCGCGATGGAGAAGAAGAAGAAAGGCACCGGGGGAAAAAGGAGTGGATCTCCCCAACCGCCACCACCAATCTATGGAAAGTCGATCGACGGCGCCACCAAACCAAGCTCGCGCCTAGAAGAAGTCCAAACTGAAGCATGAGGGAATCCGTGCACCGGTGGATGCGAGTCTGCTGCAAGAGCAAGTTAAAGTGTCACACCCTGAAATTTCGAATTTCGGATGTGATTAGAAAGAATAATTAAACAATGATTTTTCCATAATTTTAAAAAATTTTCCAACATTTATTTTCTTTTTACAGAAATATAGTATAGAAAAAAAGCCATTGATTGTTTTTTTAATTAATAAATTGGTTCAGTGTGTGTTACATTCATGCCGATGCATCTTGGTGTTTCTTTAGTGTAAAAGGTTTTAAATGCGTTTAGGTGTCGACCAAATCCTTTCTAAAAATTTTCCAAATTTTATGGAATTTATTCTCTCTTCTCTTGAGTTAATTCTATTTAATAGAAGGCTCTAAAATCCCCTTTTCATGAGCTCCAAATACTTTGTTTATGATTCCTCTTGTCCCAAACTATCTCTAGGAATTTTCCTGGATTTTTGGGAATTTTTTCTCGAATATTTTTCGTGTCCCAAAAAATTTTTTCTGACTTTTTGGAATTGTTTTTACACTGAAAATAATTTTAGAAAATATTAAATCTAAATCTATCCTATTCCTTTGGCCGAGCCTGGGACCCGACCCACCGTTCGGCCCACCCGCTACCGCCAAAGCCCATCTAGGTCGGCCACCACGGCCGAGGCTCGGCACGGCCGCCGCCATGGCGGCCACGCCATGGCCTTGGCGCGGCCGCCGCCACGGCCAACCTAGGGCTGCGCGCTTATTTAAGGCGAGGCCGAGTCCCTCCGCGCCGCCGCCACCGAGGTTCTCCGCCATACGCCTTCCGCCAAGGCCGTCGGGTGAGGCGCCCGCCGGAAGACCGATGAGCCGCCGCCAAGTTCCAAAATCCGCCACTGCCGAGGTTCCATCCTCCATCGAGCTCCCCGGGCTCCCACGACCTCCTCCCCCCTTGCGCCATCCATGCCCCTAGGCCGCCGCCGCCATTCAAAACCACCGTGAGGCGCCCGCTCCGCAAGAAGAAGAAGGTCCCTTTCGAGCACCTAGGCCCCCCTTTTAGATTAGTTCTTGTGTTCAGCACCTTTCCCATGAAACCCTAGATCTATTAGGATCCTGCATCTAGATCCAACCCGACATCTTTTATAGATCTAACTCTAGCTTTAGATCTATTCAAGAGCACTGTTTGTTGTCTCTCGAGAATCATCTCTGCTAGTCCCTAAAATCTATAGTTAATCACATCTAAGTCCTTCCAATCTTTTTAGTTCATAGATTCCATCCATCCGCTTTTGATCCGCTCAAGATGCGTTAGATTTAGAATAACATAAAGTACACGTTAGTGGAGAGTTTTCATCATGCATGTTTCTGAAAAACTAAATAATATTAATTTTGTTTAATGCCTAGTAAACATGTCCGCTATCTAGTGTTATACCCTCGCTTTTTCTTAAACTGATGTTAATTTGATTAATGTTTAGATGAATGAAGAAAGGTTTATACCTTTCATAAACCAAATGTTTTTTGCACCTAATTAAAAGGCCCCTTTTATAAATAAATGTTAACTTGGTTAATATCAACATGAATGAGTTTCTAATTATAACTTGGTTAATTCTATATGAATCATAAAGCTTAGTTAGATCTTTTTCACCTAGTTGTTTATCAAATTAAATTTTAACACCATTTATAAATTATCCCAATAAAAACCCCAATAGATCTATTAGACTTTTTATACATTTTGTGTTTCTAAAAGTAAATTGTTAATTTGGCATAATTTATTTGACTAGATCCAACATGCTTTGTGTTTCTAAAAGAAATTGTTAATTTGGCATCTTTTAAGTTTATCATGTTTTATACAATTAAATATAACTTGCTTAGTTCTAATTAATATTTCTCTGAAATATTCTTTCCATTAATTTTCAAAAATAAATCTAGACCTAGCAGTGATCTCACAAAAGCTTTGTCTTTAACCTTAGTTTGTTGTCTTCATTCGAGAATCAGAATCGAGCCTATCCTTTAGTGCCTAAAATTGGTGTATTGTTCTTAGTTGTACTTGTTTGTTTCCTCTGTATCTGTTTGCTTCGACCTCTGAAAGCTTTGAAGATAAAGAGTTTCAAGAAAGCAAGAGCTGAAGAGGAAGAGCGTTGGAGAAAGGCAAGTGTCCCTAACCATCCTTCTACCTATGCTTTATTTATAAGAATACAATGCATTAATTGGAACATGGAGGGGAACCACAAGGACTATATGGCTCTGGTCTTGGCTGAGTAATTAGAAACCTTGATGTTGTAGTGATCTTACCTGAAAGGGACAAAAAGGGAGGCGTTGATGGGGTATAGACCTGCTCCTCGTAGGGGAGTTGACTTTGCTAAGACACGGTACCCTCTAGGGAGCTTTATGCCCCGCTTCGACCTGAAACCCAGTGGGTTGCTACACATTAGGGAATCTTTGTAAAGGCCTCATAGCGTCCCTATGCAATCACACCTAGGAAGTGTGGTATTGTGCCTTGCAAGCACAACATGGTTGGGTCTAGAGTTCTTCTAACTTTTACGTGACTTGTGGTGAAAGTGTACAACCTCTCGCAGAAAAACTAATCAATTAGTCAGAAACACGATCAAGAGCGCCGACCTCACATGATTAATAAACTCAAGATGGACTTAAATCGCTTCTCGTTATTTCTGTGGCCTTGCCGAGTACCAACCATAAGTGTACTCAACCTTGCTAAACTACTGCTCAGAAGAAAAAGGTGTGTGAAGCTGTTGAAGATGATGATGCTAGGCGTACGCAGCCCCCAGTCAATTGCCTGTGAAGTTTGGTGCCTCCCGCTTCCGTGATTGAGCTGTATAACTCGATAGACTTGTAAGTTTCCTTTCTGTTTTTTACATGATACTGTTATCGTTATTCACTTATGTCAACTATATGTATGAAACTTGATCCCGCATACATATAGGTAGCACTTGGTTTTGTTTTCTAAAACCCGGTGACACGTAGTCTCGTGGCACACCGCCGCGGAGATGCGTGGCCGATGGAGAAGAACCCGACGAGATCCCAATGTTCGCGCTTATTTGTAGAGCGAGGGTTAGCGTTGCCCATGTCAGATTTCTTCCGTGGGTTCCTAGAATTCTTCAAGATCGAGTATGTCCACTTGAATCCAACAACATCTTCCACATTGCTGCATTTGTGCACTTCTGCGAGGCTTTCTGGGGCATTAGGCCGCGACCGGGCCCCTCGCTCTAAGATTTTTCGTTTGAAGCCGCATCTCGACGCATCACAATGTAGTTCTCAGGTGATCGTGATGAAGCCGCGGGGCAACCGGCTTGAGCCCGCTACGCCGCCTCGATGTGGAGCCCCCTCAGCCCAAAGCTAAATTTTTTTCCCTAATTACTCATGTTAGAAGGGCTGAGCTAGATTAGGCCCATCACCATGCTAATCACCGATCAGTGATGCATGCCGTGCAAAGAAAGCTGCCAGCCCATGTGGCCATGTGCTGATGTGCATCCACACATACGCACGCATCCATCCACACGAGGCCCTTCGGGTCAGGCTCGCCGCGGTTTTACTGCGTCGCGCCGATCGGGCGACGCGACTCGATCGGCGCGACGCTTCACTTCCTCACTGCCGCCAGAGGATCGCGCAGATCGCAAGAAGGATCGGGCCGATCACGCCTCACTTCCTCCCCTCGAGCCCCCTGACGGGACGCTAGAGGCCAGCGACAAAGATCGCGCCGCCGCAGCAGACGGCGGCCGGCGCATCGGCAAGAAGGTGATTATTCTTTTGTATATTTTGTTCTATTCATTTATTTTGATCTATTCAAACCTTCCTCGCTGACGGTAGAAATACCCCGCTTTTACATAGTCAAACCGTCAACAAAGTACTCCTTTTGGAAGCTAACATACATATAAACAATGATTTCTTATGCAAATAACCTAGTTCCACATGTAGATGTCATTCTTTTGTATACGATGTGAAACTAGTGGAACTCTGGCTGAAATGACACATTTGGTCACCATCCGCCACACCCCCCAAGTATGGCCATTGGACAATTTGACACCACCATCATGATCTCCATGTCCCATGAAGCTTCCACACAAAATTTGAAGTCATTTGGCCACAAGACCTACATCGGCCGATGCAAGACCATTTCATCCCCGAGACATCCCGACATGTGGGGACACCTTCTAGAAGAGTTGAGAAGGCCAAGGCCCAATGGACCAAAAATCGGCCGACCATGATACTTTGGCCCAAACTCTTCCAATGCGACCGCCACATCACTAATCCATGGGGAACAAGAGAAGGGGCACCGATTGGTCCGGCCAATACGCCCCATGGATCGCGTTGGTACAAAATGAACGCCACGCAAGTTCCGCATCAAGACACGTAAAACCGACAAAGGGGCCAATGTTCCCAAAGACCGTGGGTGGCCACGTGTCATGGACCATGGTCGGCCGACCATGGGCCATTTGGCCAAGGACGCCCTCCCCACGCCCATCACATTGTCCACATGCTGAAATTACCTCACACGCTGATCTTAAGGCGTTGCATGGCGGTTTGATCCAACGGAGGGCAATAGAGGTCACGCCGGATCGATGACATGGCGCCTGAGTAGCCCCCTACTCCACCTTGGGGCTATAAATACCCCCTTACCCCCCTCACTTCCAAGGCATGACCACAAGGAGAACTCCACTCCAATGTAGTAGGCTAAGCCCCTCTTAGTTTAGTGTAGTAGTAGAGTGAGAGAGGGAAGTCTTCGAGGAAGCCCCGGTTCAGGGAATCTCTCCGAGGTGTACCTCTCGCTGGGTGTACTTCTTCTAGTGAGTAATACATCTGAAGTTCTTTATACTTTGCATATCCGTTTAGTATAGTAGCTATTCACTCGTTCTTCATTGGTACATTGCTTTGCTTTAGTAGAGTGTTCTAGCCTAGCTAAGTACAGGGGTTAGAATAGTAAGAGTTAGCGTAGACGTGGTGTCTAGGCTATACCTTACCAAGTATGCCACTTGCCGCACGGATGGATTGTGATAGCCAAGAAGGTAGTGACAGCCCTTCTCGGTCTCAGATAGATCACCACGTGTTTAGGCAAGTTCTTAAAAGGTAAGGCTCCAAAAAATAGTAGTTTGGTAGTGGTGACTTTTATTCACCGATTATCACCCAATTGCCTCCAAGTGTCCGAGGGGTCGATAAAGCCACGCTTAGCTACCTAGCCTATCCGCATATCATATAGCTATAGAAAACCTCTCAACTCAACTACCAAATACACACCTTGTGTCATCATAGGACGAGTCTTGATTCTTTTGTTGGTTCACTTCACGCTCGTGGAAATCGACACCGAATACTCCCGTGAAAAGCTACACCGACAAACCGCGGCGCTTTGCGGTTTACCGTTGCCATACTTAGGTGTATCAGTCCTTTAGTGGTAACACTAAAGAACCGGCCAACAAGCTTTTTCTCGGGCGCCGCTGTCGGAACGGTAGTCGCCTTAACATTGAATTGGGTCGTCCGAAGTTATCTTTTATTTTACCTTTCTTTTTCTTTTTTTTTCCTTTTCCACAATGAACCAAACACCCATATCCCATTTCGCCGCCAAAAGGGCGCTTGTTTGGAGCCTCCACCATCATCACAACCCATCCATACATCTAGCTATGAGCTTCGTGCTTCATAGCCATGGTTCAGAAAAACCTTTCTCCTGGGGACAAAGATGAGAACCCCTATGCTCATTTGCGTGAGTTTGAGCAATTGTGTTCATGTCTTCACATTGAGGGCATGACACGAGATACCCTTCGCTGGAAGCTCTTTCCGTTTCTTTTTAACGGGAAAAAGCTAAACAATGGTATGCTCGCTATGTAGAGAGTATAGGAGGAGAATGGGAAAAGCTTCAAACCAAATTTTGTCTTACCTTCTTCCCTATCTCCCCGTGTTGTCCATCTTCTAATAGAGGTCCTATCCTTTAAAACGTAAGGAAAAGGAATATCCGGGCATAGCCCGGCCCAGACACCGATTCAACGCCATATGGCCCCACCTTGGTATTTCTAAACCGCATTATTGCAACATTTCTATTGCGGTCTTACCAAGGAATCAGCCCAAAACCTTGACATAGCTTCCGGGAGCTTTCTTATGCCTCCCTCGTTAGTGAAGGGAAGAAAGTTCTCTAGGATCTTTGAGAACACCCCTTACACTAACATCTACGATGAAGCTTTTTAGAGGAAAACCCAATCCCCAAGCAAAAGGAGATCTCAATGGCACAAACACCACCATTCCTATCCAAAAGTCCTGCCATCAATCCTGAACCACAAATACCCCAGACAAAGAAGGAAGAAGAAATTCAACCTTCAAAACATCCTACAAATTCAAGAGGATCTATTTCCCCCTTTTTTGCCGACATGGGAACACCTTGAATCACCATTTCCAAAAGGGACCTTCAAAGAGACACCATTCTAAATCCCTAAATGAAGGATCTCGTCCAAAAGCATCCCAAATCATCATCATCTTACCTCTCAAAACCTCAAGTGGGGGTATAAGTCTGCTGAAGAAATGTCGAGTGAGCCCATAGAAGGAGAATCAAAACATCAAGAAGAATCTAGCCTCTTCCTTCTATGCCCACAACCCATATATTCTCAAGACCCAATTAAAACCAATCTATCGCCCGAAAGCACCCCCATTGTACTTTCCTTATGAGTCTTATGATCGCCCGATCAATGACTCTAGGAATGCAAAGGATGAGCTCAAGTCAATCTCTTCTATCCCCTCGTGACTCATCCAAGTCTACGTGAGGACCTCGTGATAGTCATGAAGAAGAAATTGCTCATCCTCTTATAAAGCTCAGCCCCGAGACCCCCTCTATCCAAGAGAAGTCTTGGACAAAGGAGATGACCATGGAATGTCATAGGCATGGAATGACAGAACCAAAGTGTTTACCTATGGAAATTCATGAGACATCAACTTTAGAGCTTGAAAAACAAAGAAATCAAGGATGATCATGGAAGCTATTTTCTACCCTTCTTTCAAAATTCATGCTTCTTTTGATAAATATTCCAAATATATCCTCCACTTTACCACCACCAACCATAAGGGCTACAACCCACTATTGTTCCTTGTCCATAAAATATTTGAAATCATGGTTGTAGATGCTTATGTTTATCATAAGCATTCCAAATCTCATAGTAGTTTGGCGGACGTAAAGATTGGTGTTGAGGGGAAACGCTATCACCAATATGAGATTTTTAGAGGTTTCCCAAAGACAAGCTTATGTCTTAAAACAAGCACTTCCTAAAGACAACCTCGAGATTTCATCACACTAATAAAAGTTGTCAAATGACTCAGAAAAGAAATCTTTGAGACATAATTGTGAAAGTTTCTTTCGTATTTTTTGTCACTAACCCTTTCGTGTTTACACAAAAATAATGAAGGATAGAACTACAAGGTAAATCAATCTAAACACCGCAAAGCATGTTCGATGGAGGACTCCATCACCTACACTTGGTATTGCTTTTGCATCAAACGCTACAAAAATCCAAGTGTGGGGATGGAAGTCTCTAAAGAACTCATGACATGCTTCATGTGTTGTTTAGTTGTTTGTACTTTGCTTTTGCATAATGTCTTGCTCACTTTGCTTAGTCATAAAAAAAAATGTATCATTAGTTCACCATTAATGTCTCATCTTAATTATGCAAATGAATCTTGTTAGACCTTTTCTCTGCTCTAAACATGTTTGGTTTGAGAGTAATGTATACAAGGCTCTCATAGGTTATTTAAATTAAGCATGGTGCTTAGGTTAAATGTTCTTCCTTAATCAAACAAGACATGGTGTCAAGTTTGATTATTTGAACTAAAAAGATGTTTTGCATAGAATTAGATGCAAAATTTGATTCATGTTCTTAGCGTGAGTTCTCGAGAATGTTTGGTGAACAATAAATGATTGATACTCCAACAAGGGAAAGTTGATCTCTACTAAATACTAAAACCTATATTTGTAGCATGGAATATCACCCCTTAGCTAGATAACACCATTACCCCAACTTTGCTTCCTTTGGGTATGTGTTGTCCGCTAATCTCTTTTAGGAAAGAATATGGACACGCCATGGCAAGATGATTAAAGGGTTTAACTCCAAAGACAAGACGATCCTCACATCCAACCCAAGACCCAAGCTATTAGGGACATTGAAGATGCTAGAACATCAAGATGGCTATCCCTCATCATCAACAAGTATGATGACAACTTTTTGAGGTAAGTGGCTAGCAAATTAATTTCTTGTTCATATGCATAGCCAAAAAGATGACATGACAAAGTACCCTTTCAATAATGATTTAACTAAACTGAAACCACATGTCCTATTTTTGTGGTTTGCATATGAAATTTGACTAGCTCTTCTAGATCTACATAGTTGAAGTATCTACCATGCAAAATTTGAGCATGTTTGGTTATCAAAGGTGCATCGGCCGATGCACTAAAAGTGGCCAATAGGGCCCAACTTTGGTGAATATGTAGAGGAGAGCGTAGAGATGAGTGTGACGGAGTCTATTTTCCCAAATCCAAAAATATGAGGGTCGGCCGACCTAGGAAGTGAGCCTTCTGAGCTCACGGACACTTGAGGCATTTTTGGGAGAGTTCAAGGATGACATCCCACTAAACGGTTCAGACCCGCTGGGTCGAACCCACATCGGCCGACTCATCCATTCTAGTCATTTGGCTCTGGGGCGAGTGAGATGAGTATAGGAAGTCATAGTGATCATGCTTAGACCATTAGGATGGGTCAGACACAACTTGGCACATCGGCCGACCCCCCTACTAGAGCCTTTTGGCTCGAGGGCGTGTGAGGTATGTTCTAGACACACTATAGAACACGCCTAGACCATTGGTTCGACTTCGTTTTGGTGCATGAGCCAACCTGTGCACTTCACACCAAATTGGTCACCTAATGTTCGTGAGGCCTCCCTATCATTGATGGAGGAGCCGCCCGAGCTCGAGTCAAACCGGGAGTCGCTTGGCACACCTCTCTCCTTAAGCCTTTCTACCCTCACTTCTTCACCATCACCCATACCCACCACCACATTTGGCGCCCATCAATGATCTCTGTAAGGAACCCAAGGGTCCATCCATAAACCCATAGCCCCAACATACATCAAAATGACATCATGATCATGGACGCCATTGATGTGACTCCACTCAGCCATAACCCCTACTAGAGACCAACCTAGGCATCGATGTGACGGCCGACGTGACCTTAGGTTGGCCAATGCAGTCCACGATGCCAAAACACACATGTGGCATGCCTTGAGCCCTGCCTCCACATATAGGAGGTGCCCTCGAAGTTACGCCCATCGTATGAAATCTCTAAAAAATGAATATTTGAGTTCTCGCTAGTGTTTTTCCACCAGCGTAACACCTACACTTGATGTTTTCTTTGCCGATGTGTCTCGTGCCGCAAAAAGCCGTTGGGGGGATCGCCAACCACTAACAAAGGATATCAACGCTTGGACCCCGCCACGCTGATCACCTTCGCATCAAGAACACACCGTGAAAAATTTGAGCCCTAATGGCCATAAGAGGCACATCGGCCGACCACCCAATGTAAGGATCACAATGTTTGACCCCGCCACGCTGATCACCTTCGCATCAAGAACACACCGCGAAAATTTGAGCCCGAACGCCACAAAAGGTTGGTCGGCCGACCAATCAATTTTCAAGAATTGGAAAACCGCCAAAGGTGATTGATCTATCGATGAGAGGAAGAGCACCACGGTGGGCCGATTTGTCAAGAGGCTCCAAAAGTGGCATCGGCCGATGCCACCTTGGACCCCCTCGCCCACCCGTCAAAGATCCGTGACACTTCCCCCACCGGGTTTGCAATTCTCATCCCCTCATTTTTCTATTCATTTTAGATTATATCTATTCGCTTTTATCCCTTTTTTTAATTTATAAATATAAAACTAGAAGAAGCACCTGAAAATAAAACTTTGAAGAAGTAACATTTTCATGACATCTTGAAGATAAAATCTGTCATAAAGTTTATTTCTTGTGCAAACTTATGTTTGTGGGAAAAATACATTATTAGGGAAAAGTCATATTGACTAAGATGTTGTGACTTGTGATATAGTTCGAGCTTATGCATCAACCTCTTTTACTCAAGGTACTTGGAGATTTGTCTTGATAAAAAACATAAAACCATAGTGTCACACACCCTCAATGATGAAAATACCAACCAAAGCCATATGCATTACTCATACATGTTCAAATATATACGCTACTTGCAAATAGATTGAGTTTTGGCAAATCTAGTGACCCTTGTTGAGGATTATATCATGCTCCCAAGATCAAGATCACGTACACTCCACATCTATATGCTACTTCTACACTAGAAGTACGCACTACATCCCTTTTCCCGTTCCACCATCAAAATGCTCTATGCTTTAAGTTGTGATCTCTAGATATATAGATGGTGAAAAGAGACATTAGCTATGCAAAAGTAAAAAAAAAAAAAAAAAAAAAAAGAGAGAGAGGAAATAATGGACACAAGTCCGAGGGTGAGTAGAACCCACCTCTCCAAAAAAAAAAGTTGGACACATGAAGGTCCAAGTATGTATATTTATGATAGCCATGTCTCCAATAATAATAATAATAATAAGGTAGAGAGAGAGATCACATCCAATGAAGGAGCAAAACAAAGTTATCCATATTTTCCACACACATGCACATTCTTGATCTAAGGGCATGATACTTTTCTTTAGGATCCTAGTTTTGACTTTACAATATATGCAATGCAAGTATGCAATCATGTTTATCCCTACCTCAGCTCCACATAGACCTTTGTAGTAGGATGAAACAAAAAAGGCACTTTCATGTTATGCCGTGGTGAGGATCTATACACTATTGAGTGACTTGAGAGTACCCAATCGAGGAGTATAAGTGATCTATGTGATTTTTTTTTTAACTTATATATAATAAAATATATAAACTCCAAGAACTAAGATGTGAATGCGAAGATGACTTGCTTTGAACTATTCCATTTCCCAACTTCTCAAGGATTTATGATAGACACAACCACATATCCCACTCACATAGGAAATGCTTAGAAATAATCTTATGGTAGTTCAATATCTCATAAGTGTTATGTCCATGTTTACTTCAACTTCCCTCCTTTGCTTGAGGACAAGCAAAGATGTAAGTGTGGGGGATCTTGTTGACTTTAGAAATACCCCTGCTTTTTACATAGTCAAACCGTCAACAAAGTACTCCTTTTGGAAGCTAACATACATATAAACAATGATTTCTTATGCAAATAACCTAGTTCCACATGTAGATGTCATTCTTGTATACGATGTGAAACTAGTGGAACTCGGGCCGAAATGACACATTTGGTCACCATCCAACCAACACCCCAAGTATGGCCATTGACAATTTGACACCACCATCATGATCTCCATGTCCTATGAAGTTTCCACACAAAATTTGAAGTCATTTGGCCACAAGACCTACATCGGCCGATGCAAGACCATTTCATCCCGAGACATCCCGACATGTGGGGACACCTTCTAGAAGAGTTGGAGAAGGCCAAGGCCCAATGGACCAAAGATCGGCCGACCATGATACTTTGGCCCAAACTCTTCCAATGCGACCGCCACATCACTAATCCGTGGGGAACAAGAGAAGGCACCCCATTGGTCCGCCAATACGCCCCATGGATCGTGGTTGGTACAAAATGAACGCCACGGCAAGTTCCGCACCAAGACATAGAAACTCCAAAGGGGCCAATGTTCCCAAAGACTGGGGTGGCCTTACAGGTCATGGACCATGGTCGGCCGACCATGGCCCATTTGGCCAAGGACGCCCTCCCACGCCATCACATTGTCCATGCTGAAATTACCTCACACGTTGATCTTAAGGCGGTTGCATGGCGGTTTGATCCAACGGAGGGCAATAGAGGTCACGGATCGATGACATGGCCCCGAGTAGCCCCCTACCCACCTTGGGCTATAAATACCCCCACCCCCCTCACTTCCAAGGCATGACCACAAGGAGAACTCCACTCCAATGTAGTAGGCGAAGCCCCTCGCCCTTTAGTGTAGTAGTAGAGTGAGAGAGGGAAGTCTTCGAGGAAGCCCCGGTCTGTTGAATCTCCTCCCAGGTGTACCTCAAGGGTGTACTTCTTCTAGTGAGTAATACATCCGAAGTTCTTTTTATACTTTGCATATCTGGTTTAGTATAGTAGCTATTCACTGTTTCTTCATTGGTACATTGCTTTGCTTTTAGTAGAGGTTCTAGCCTAGCTAAGTACATGGTTAGAATAGTAAGAGTTAGCGAGACATGGTGTCTAGGCTATACCTACTGTATGCCGCTTTGTCGCGACGGATTGATTGTGATAGCCAGTAAGGTAGTGACAGCCCTTCTCGGTCCTCGTGATAGATCACCACGTGTTTAGGCAAGTTCTAAAAGGTAAGGCTCCAAAGAAAATAGTAGTTTGGTAGTGGTGACTTTATTCACCGATTATCACCTAATGCTTCCGCGTCCGAGGGTCGATAAAGCCACGCTTAGCTACCTAGCCTATCCGTATATATCATAGCTATAGAAAACCTCTCAACTCAACTACCAAATACACACCTTGTGTCATCATAGGACGAGTCTTGATTCTTTGTTGGT